>OY728126.1:348746098-353746098 GCA_963277665.1 Viscum album | reverse complement strand
TGGGAGGATGGCATTATCCTTTCCTGGGATCTCCCCCTCTCAATGGTTCCCTTAAGGATATAGGGTTTCCCCTCTTCCCCTTATTTCATCCAAGCTCGATGGTCCTTTGGTTTCATCCTCCTCCACTATTTGGCAGCGTTTCCTTTCACACTTTGGTGACAGATTAAGTTATGGTTTCTCCAAAATTTTATTTCTCATTGACCTTTTTCCTGGAGTTCGAAGTTTCATTCTCATGAAGGCTTTATGCATGGATTTTTTTCCTCTTTTGCTTCGGTGTCATTGTCTTCTCTCTTTTGATGGTGTTTTTGGTAGGTTCCCTTTACGGTATATTTTTCTCCTCTTTTCATTTCATGAGATATGGCCCACATGATTCAATTATTTGGAGCCCTTTACCACTCAAATCTGTTCTCTGACCTGTAATCCATCTGCTCCTATCCCATTCATATTTGGGGTGGTGGTAACAAAAAAGTTTTGGGATTTGGGGTTTGGCCGCCGGTGGAATTTCTTATGTGTTCTGAGTCCAATTTATCCTTCTAAGATGGTTCTAGTACTCTTTCTCTTCACAAATAGTGACTTTAAGTGGTGGAAAGAACAACAAAAATTGAGTTATTTTTTTGTTCAATTGAATTTTTCTGTGTTTCTTCCTTTATCAGTGAATAAATTTTGTGTCTCTGGTTTTTTGTATTTTTTATTCTTGGTTCTGGTGGCTGTTTTCAATGTTTTCACAATGGTTCCAAGACTGCTTGACAATGTTAAGATGTTTTCATGCTTGAGATTATGGTCATCATTGAAGTGGATGTGAGTGACGAGTTGATGATGATGGCATTGTAATGATGAAGATGATGTGTGGACATGATGAGACTCACCTTGATGCAGGGATCCTCAGGTTTCTAAATATATTTTTAGTGATTTCATTAACGTGATCTTCCAAAAACTTTAATTTTGATTTTTTTAGATGTTTAATTTTGATTTTTTTCTACTGAATTTTGTGTGATTTGATGATGTGCGGGTTCCTACTATATCCCTAAAAGTGGTTTTATATAAATTTAAAAATTGATTTGGAGAATATGAAAGTTTTTCATAACATGTGAGTTGTCGTGATTTTTTTGAAATAGAATCACATGGAATAAAATATATTTTTAGTATAAAATTATTTTGTCATATTGGCATGATTGGATATGGATATATATTTGAAATTTAATAAATTTTGGGATAAAATGTTGAATAGAATAGAAAGTGTTGTAATTAATATAATAATTTAAAAAATAACTTTATGAAACATAAATGGCCCAATAAATGGTAACTAGGTTAATTGACCATTATTTTTTATGATGATATGTATGATATTCTTGGAACTTGGTTATATGTTTGTCTTGAATAGCATTTTTTCTTGATATGACATTGTTTATGATTGATGCATGAGGGTGGGATATTACATCGATTATTCATCTTTGTCTAGTAATGACTTATATTTGTGGTTGGTGTTGGGGAACACCATGAGTGATGCATATGGGTATGGTGAATGGTTACATTTCCACTTGAGGGTAAGATAAATGGTGTTTGACAACACCTAAGGCTAGGATGCATGGGACACAAACCGATTGAGGGTAAGCTGCACAATCACTAGATGACTGAGGGTGATATTCTGATTAGACTGAGGTAAAGAACCATTTGTTCATGATACATTATGTTTGATTCATCATCAAAAATAGAATATACCATATACTTGGGTGATCTATCCCAATCCAAGAGAATACAACCCTAGATAGAGATATTTGGCATGATGTTGAAGTAGGTTTGACTAGCCCTGGGTATCAACCTGAAACTTGAGGGTTAGCGAGTTTACTTCCTGTGTAGTATCAATTTGTCAAATTAATACCCATGTTTATCACATTATTGCATGAACTATATATTCAAACTTTATTTTTTATACATCGTTGGTGGTGACCTAATGAGCAGTACTCATACCCTTTATGGGCCACTATTTGGTGCCTGGACAGAATTTATGGATGTAGGTATGGATAAGGGAAAGAGACCCCGTTGTCAATTGTTTCTTACTGGTTGGGTTGGATCTTGGATACATGATAATATGGGGCTTAATACAAGGATCCTTGGAGTCTTTCATAGAGTCTTCAAGTTATTTTTTTGGATTTCATCATGTCATTTAGATACATTTTATCCTGACATTACATGTTTCTATTATTATTAGATTGTTTGATTTTTCCTATGTTCTTTTATGGATTCGTGTTTGATTATTCATGATTTTTATGCTATTTTTGCTATTTTTTTATTTCCTCTATTACAAAAACTATGTATAAGTGGGTATAGTCCCATCAATATATATTTTAGTCCCTTGTTTCTATTTGGTAGCCTCTGGCGTACGGGGAGGTGAGCTTGAGGTCACATAGCCCACCCGACTTGGCCACATTAGGGAGTAGTAGCCTGATGATGTTAGAAAAATTTATAAAGGAACCAATGAATAAAAAATTTTATATTAATGCTTTGGAAATAAGAATTCAATTTTTTTAGTAAATTCATATTATGCTTCAAAAATATGTTTCCTTCAAACATGATTTTTATTGTTTTTATAAGAAAATATTATATTTAATTTTTAAAAATTATAGAAAATGTAATTTATAAAATTAAATCCATTTTTTAAATAAAAATTTAAAAATTATATTATATTACATTTTTAATAATTTTCTAAAAAGATTGAATTTTCGATGAATACTTTAAAAATAATGATTTTACTGATTTTTTTTTGTTTTAATCATTTACAAAGTTAAACATGATTTTAAAATGGTTTCAAAGTAAAATTTGATCTATTATATTATTAATAATCCAATTAATTTTATTGGAATCAATTTTATTGTTTAATTTGGTATAAAAACAATTTTCATACTTAAAATGCATTTTTTTGAAACACTATTTTTTCATTGTGTTTCATGGTTTTCTCTTTAAATAAACTCTCCCACTTTTGTGAGTTGAATATTTAAAAATGGATTCCATATTTGGAATAATTAGGTTTAAATTTGGTAAATTTTTCCTTTCTATTTTTGGTCAATATGAGTAGTAACCATAGTAAATTTTTATCACCACAGTATGGGTAAAACAAGTAAAATAGAGTTAAAACATTGGGATAAGGCTTTAAAATTTCTATAAAACATTCATTTGTCCACTTGGATGGTATTATTTCATCCATTTCCATCCAAACCTCGAATATATGGACAATTGGTTTAATATTTGTTTTATTTTTACTTTTATGTTAATTTAAGAAATGAATTGATATAAAATGTCACACTCAAGAATTTAATATCTCTAATATTTTATCATAAGGTTAATAAGTGGTTATGTTTTTTTAAATGTTTATTTAAAATATAAAATAATTCTATGTGTAAAATTAAATTATTTTTAATTTTTAGGGACTAAATAATTACCCTAAATTCTTACTCAACATCGACATAATATTTATTCTTTAACAGAAAAATAAAATAAATTATTTTAAAAAATGTTAAAAGTAATAAAATTTGGATGAATTATTGAGTTTTAGGAATTTTATAAATAAATATGACATATTATGGATGTGTAAAATTATTATATTCTAATTTCATATCTGTCTTGGTGTCTTTAAATTCAAATTAAATTAATAGTTTCAAAGATAAAAATTATGATATTTTATGAAAATAATATTATATTAAATTATTTAAAAATCATAAAAATATTGAAATAGGATAATGTGGATAATATATATTTTAAAATGTCATCTCTTGGCCATTTATGTGCCATTTTTTACCTTATAAGTTAAATTATAACCCTTTAATATTAAAAAAGTTTTATTATGGTAAAGATTAAAATTGGTTAACTAAGGGGTTGATAAAAAAAGATAAGTTTTAAAATGATACCAAAACCTATATAAATTTCATTGGTTGATTATATTTTGAACTTTTATTATTTTTATTTTAATATCTTTCTGTTTAGAAACTTGTTTCTATAGAATTACTCAATTATATTTTAATCTTTTTTATAATTCCAAGAGTGCCCCTCCCCTCACTTATTAAAGGGAACTTCTTCTCTTATCTTCCTTACAAATTTTGAGCCATTTATCTTGGAAAATATATGAAATAATACCTTCCTGTATTAATTTACTAAATCTTAGATATTATATTATTTCTAAAATACCATACCTTTAAGGAATAAGGTGTAAGACAAGAGAGGGGTCTTAACAAAGAGGTATTACTCTTAACCAAGAATTTTAAATTTTATTTATTCTTTAATATATTCTAAATCCATGGTATCCATTATATTATAAATAATTTAGTATATTTAATATATTTAATTTTTATTATGATTTTGTAACAACCACTATACACCTTCTTTCCTTCCTACAGAAAGCAAAAACATCACTCGTGCGTACGAATGACTTTCCGACTCCATATAGTGGTGTAATTCATTCTTCATCACCACTTTAATTGGATGGTAATAATGATATATTTATTATATATATATATATTATTTATGATATTATTATAATTATTTAAAGGTGAATTATTATTTACCTTTCTTTTGTTCCATCCATCGAAAATTGGAAACAACCTTCATGCCTATGTACGACCTACCATCTCCATGAATGGTGAAATTTATTTTTATATATCAACCTTTTACAGGTGACTCTAAATAAACACACACACACACACAGATATATATATATATTGAATATATATGATATTGATATCATGGTTAAAATTCTAGAGATTATAGAACCATGATGAAATTATAATGACCGAGACTACTAAACTGATACATGCATGAAAAATGAAGTAACAACCACCATGAACAATGATTTTAATAATGAATTATTAAAAAACAGGTGATAATATGTTATAATAAACTAATTTATGGTATTATATAAATAATTATGATTATATAATACCTTTATATTGAATATAAATTTATTATATTGTAGTTTCAAATAGGTATGAATAAATACAAGACCTGAGATCAGGCTTTATCATATCAAATTGTTTTCTTTGAGACATATGCTATGTTATTCATCTATATTCTTTTATGAGGTGTAAGTACTGACCTTTGAAATGTTATATCATTAATTTATTTATTTTAATTATATCAAAATTTTCATTTGTTCTTTTATTTCATGGGGACTACGATCCAAAAGTTATCAAAGTAGTAAGTGTTTTATGTTACAATCTCATTATTTATCGAGATTATCAATGATGAAGTTATAATAATGAAATATTATGGGATACTACTCAAGAATCATAGTATTTTTATTCAAATCTATTTATTTCTAGAGATTACAAGTTTTCATTTCATTTTCCTCTCTTTAATCACTCAGGAGATTGAAAGAATATTTTAAGGAAAAACAACTTTATTTATCTCTTCAGTTGAAAACCATTTATCTCATACATCCATGTCTTCTGAAAATGTTTTCATGAATGTTTTTACTATTATATAATGTTTTTTTAAATTCTTTTTTACACATGTTTTAATTTTTATAAAATGGTTTAAAAGGGATATTATTCTCATTTTATAAACATGGTGATTTTGATCTTTTTATCAAAAATGTAAATTGCAGATTTGTTTTAATGTATAGAGAATGAATAGAATTTCCAACCATACTAATTGATCAATTATTTGAATATTACTTATCAATTTTCCAATGATATTTTAAAATAATTTTTTTCTACATTATTTTGTAAATTTTTATATTTTATAGAATTGATTTCAAAGTGAAAATGATATTTTCCTCAAGAAATATCCAAAGTGATATTTTAAATAATTTCTATTCAATATGAAATATTTTCTTGTTATTTATGATTTATTAGGTATATTATCAAATAGTACCATCCTTATTCTTTCTCTAAATGGTTTATGATTATGATGATGAGATATTTATGAAACCCATTTTTGTTCCACAAGTTATGATATATGATGAATGATTTATAAAATTATGGCACACATATAAATAAATTTTGATAATGTGATGGGTGGGAAAAAAATTATATATCCATCCAATGCATTGGGTTAATATGGATAAATCATGAGATAAATATTTTATACATGGATCTAATTTAATATTAAAAATTTTATATGTGGACCTAGTTTTTAGGTCTATAAGTTTAACAGTGGACTTGTTTTTCATGTTCATAAGTTTATTTGTAGACCGAGTTTCATGTCCATAAGTTTATGTGTGGACCTAGTTTAATGTCTATATGTTTATGCACATATATGGTATCATATACATAAGTTTATACAAGGGATTGATTTCATATCCTTAACTTTATGAGAAAACCTGTTTCTATTTATACATATTCAAAATATTAAAATATTATGTTTTTTCTACATTCCTATGTTTGTGTTATGATCTCATGTATCATGTTCATTGATTACTTTATGTTTCATGTCTTATAAATTACTAATATTTATTCTATTACTCAGTATTATGATCTATGATATGTAAGGTATGGTTCTGAAAAGTTAATCCCATTTTCTCATACCCTTATTCCCATGTTATTCTTAGGTGACCATTGACATCTCCCTTGTTTAAACTTACTAAGCATCTGAGCTCACACTTTCTTTTGTTTCCTTTACCCAGGTTATAAAAAATGTTTTAACTAGGTAATGTCTAATAATATTAATATATGGAAAGATCTTTGTGGGAGATGTTGAATATTTTTTAGGAAATAATATTTTTTATTTAGTCTCTTATGAAAATGAAACTTTACAATATTTATTTATGTATTTGTAAAATATATTTAATATTCATCTAAAATGATGAAATATTTATGGATGCTATGTTTGGGTTTCTTCACTAGGTATCATAGGATAGTTTAGTAAATATTCAGAGATTAAGATTATAGAAATCTAGTAAAACCATAGGGATAAGTTTATGAATATGATAACATTCTAAAAGATTTAGAAAGGAAGAGATCATGATATTTTTTTATAAATACATCATTTTATAGATACTATAAGTATACATAGATTTGGAACAAATTTGTCTAGGGATAAAAACTCTGAAAAGAGTTGGATGAGTATATATAGAAAACCATTCGTTTTCACAATGAGTGTGCCCTTGCTACACACCTATTTTGACACTCATGGGGGATATTATTGGGTTAATTCACATTTTCTTTATGAACCATTATTAAAAATTTTAATGGATTATGACCATGAATGAGATAGTGTTCATAATTTAGGAAATATCAGGAATGGTTTTCATGAATATATTATTGTTTAATAAACATTTGTTAGCTTGATGATCACAATTTTTGTTGTTGTCATTAATTGGATAGAACCCAGAGGGATCATGTGTAAAATAAATTTTATGGCCATTTAAATGACCATCCTCACGTGTAACTGAATATCTTAAGTGTTGGGATGTAATATCTTGTGACTTTTCTCACTCAACTCTCTCAAGATATGAGCAGTAATACAGATCATGTTGAAATTTTAAATTCTATAAGAGGTAGGAACACATCATTGAATATTTTATATGACAATGCCTAACCTCATTATATGTGTCTTCTGATCTACTGATTACTGATCAATGGATTAATGGGATGGAAAATATATTTTCCATTCTTCATTTCTTAGATAATGATAAAGTTATATTATCATTTTATTTATTGGAAGGAGAAATTGATTAATGGTAGAATATTATCAATAATACAAGGTAAGATGAATAAATAAACTCCATTTAATGAGAGGAGTTGAAAATGGTATTCCTCTATAAGTACTTTCTATTATCTCTTTAAACTAAAATGGATAGTGGATTTCTAGAGTTAAAATAGAAGGATGATGAACCCATCATTACCTATGAAGTAAATTTAACATGATTTGTGAGATACAATTATAGTTTTTATCATCAACCTAAAAATAAATATTATTGGGTTATTTGGTGGTTTTAAACCAAATATTAAAAAGGAATTTTTCATAAGGGACTTTTGAAGGTATGAAGAAATCATTTTATGTGTACTAAAAATGGAAATAGAAGCTAGAAACCCTCATGGTTCTGTTGAAAAGAAAAGAAAGATGGAGTCTCAGAGAAGTTCAAGTGGTATGTAACATGGAGGTAAAAAATGTTTCAACCACAATGGGAAGGATCACTCCTGTTAATTCTTGAAACGAATAAGAATATGTTTCAAGTGTGGGATGCATGACCATAAAAAAATGTTAAAATGATGTGTAAAGGAGAGTCAATGAAATGAATGGAAAAAGTGATCAACTAAATACAACCCACATAAATCAATGATATATATGAAAGGAGTTTAGAAATTTAGTAAATAAATGCATTAATCCAAGGTTTAATGAGGGTAATAATCTAGAAAACCTCTAAAGTCAAATGAAAAAGAGAAATATTTTGTAATCATAAAAGCTAAAGTAAATCATGTTAACTAGGGAACCTTTATCCTCTACTCCAAAGTTAGGGATTACATACTAAAGTTTGTATGAATGATCCATATGAAAATATTGTTATTCATTATTCAGTATAATTTGATGTGATTATGAGAATTTATTATCTCTCTCAATATGTTTTATATAATTTTATGGAATAAGGAAATAATATTTACTTCTAATCAATATACGATAGTCTATTAGTGAAAGGATGAACTTAATGGAAATATTTTTGGCTAAAATAAGAGATTATTTAAGGAATAAATGGGTAATTATATTTAGGGAAAATATAAGACGTTATTTTGGGAAATTATTAGAATATGCTTGAGAGTATATGAACAAGTTATATACATTTTTTATTAGACTTTAAGAGTGATTAAAATCATTTCAAGATAATTTTCAAGTTGATCATGGAAGGAAATGAGATCAAATAATTCAACTATTTGGGTTTCAATATTTTTCTAAAATATTTTGGATGATCCTTATTGTTAACTATATTTTTTATAGAATGTATTATGTTGAACTTTTTGGGTTATTTTTGAGGTTTCGGAGATTAATGTATTGTATTTATCCATATTTGATAACCAGTGCTAACCATTTTTGTTTATATGATAATTAGATATAAAAGGAATGATTATAATTATTTTATGGATATTATGATCCATTAAATTTTAATTTTAATTCCTCAATATTGAAAAAATCATCTTGAATATTCATTTCTTGGAGTAAGAGATTAAGTGAAAATTGATTGAAGGACAACTGAAGGATGAAAATTTTCTTATGATATAGAAAGAAATCAAGTAGTTATATTTTCTTATGTTCTGTATGTTTATAGAAATATAATCTATAAAATTTAAGAAAATTATATTGAAATAAAATGTTACACCTTTACCTTTACTTATGATGAATCAATTGTCTTTTCATCCATAAAAAATTTATGGTTTTATAGTTGTTAACTTTTTACTGACCATGTTCTTTATCAATATCTATTTATCATTGGGAATTATTTTATCCTCCATGTCCATATTTTTACATCCCAATAATTTTATCCTATTTTAAACATTTTTTATGTTATTTTAGATAACCTTCTTATTTCCATTTCCCTATTTTTAATATGAAGTTTTATTAACCCTTTTTATGATGTTGGTTTTCCAAAAAGTAATATTGAAATGTCAAACCCTTTTTTATAGAGGAAAAGTTAAATTTACGAGGATAAAATTTATTTAGGTGGGGGGGGGATAATATGATAGCCATATATTTTAAAATAATAACATTAAGTTTTATATTGTATTCCACTTGCAAAACCAAGCTTAAATGAACTACAAAATATTATTACTTAAATATGACTATTATAAACTAGCTATTGAGTTGGCATGGATGAATAATAATAACCAAATTATGAAATATATATAAACGTATTACTCAATAAAAATATGTTTATTAATTATTAGGAAATAATTATTCAATTTTTTTAGTAAATCCATATTATGCTTCAAAAATATGTTTTCTTCAAACATATTTTTATTGCCTTTTGTGATAAAATATTTTATCTAATTTTTGAAACTTTTAGAAAATTTATTTTATAAAATTAAATTAATTTTTTAAATAAACTTTTAAAAATTACCTTAGAGTGATTTAATAATACCTTTCAGAAAAATTTATTTTTCAATGAATAGTATAAAAATACTGATTTTTATTGAATTTTTTATTTTTTTAAGAATTTACAAAGTTACACTACATTTTAAAATAATTTAAAAGTAAAATTAGTTATATTGTATTATGAATAATATAGTTAAGTTAATTATAATCAAATTTATTTTTAAATTTGGTATAAAAACAATTTTCTTACATAAAAAGGGATTTTTATGAAAAAACTGTTTTTTCATTACACTTTTGAGTTTTCTCTAAAATTAATTTATGAAAATTCTATGAATTTAATATTTAAAAATGGTTTTCATATTTTTAATTAGGATTATGAAATAGTGGTAAATTTTTTACTTTTATTTTTGGTCAATATGAGTAGTAATGATAATAAATATTTGTCACCTCGGTTAGGGAAAACATGTAAAATCGGGTTAAAACTCTTGGACAAGGCATTGAAAATTTATATAACACTTTAATTTATCCAATTGGGTGGTTTTAGTTCTAAAATTTAGATAAAAATATTGAATATATGGCCAATTTGTGCCAAATATAATAGATTATGACTTTTATATTAATTTTAGAAAATAATAAATACAAAATGCCAAACTCTAGACTTTAATATCTCTAATATTTTATCACCTGGTTAAAAAGAGGTTATGTTCGATAATAAATATTTATTCAAAATATAAATTAATTTTATTTATCATTGTAACTTATTTTTAATTTTTAGTTATTAAATAATTACCCTAAATGATTAATAAATTTCGACATAGTATTTATTCAATTAATATAAAAATATAATAAATTATTTTATGATGTGTTAAAAGTAATACAATTTGGATGAATTATGCATGAATTTTTTCGATAAATATGAAATATTAAGGATTTTTGAAAGGTTTATATTTTAATTCCAAATTTTTCTTGATGTCTTTAATGTGAAATTAAATGAATAGTGTCAAAAATGACATTAATGATATTTTAAGAAAATGATATTTTAGAAAAACTATATTTTATTAAATTATTTAAAAATCATAAAAATCTTGAAATAGGAATAGGTGGATAAGATATGGTAAAAAATTTAATCACTTGGTTATTTATGAACCAATTTTCACTTTATAAGTAAAATCATATCCCTTTAATATTGAAAAAGTCATTACTGTAGTTAAGGTTAAAATTGGTTTATCAAGTGGTTAATAAAAATACAATGTTTAAAATGAAACGAAAACCTCTATAGATTTCATTTTTTAAATATATTTAGTCTTTATCCTATTATTATTCGAATATTTGGACTTTTTGAAGCAATTTTCTTGAGAGTGACTCAACTATATTTTAATATTTTTTGAAATTCCTAGAGTGCCCTTCTCTTACTTATAAAAGGGAACCTTTTATCCTCTCTTTATCACACCTTTTGAGACTTATATATCAAACAATACCTACCAAAATTAATTCCTATATTTCTTAACTATATCCTAGAGATTCTAATATTTCCAAAATACCATCCCTTTATGGATTAAAGTGTAATCTGAACGAGCGTTCTCAATGAATAGGTATAACTCTTAACTGAGCATTTTCAATTTTATTTATTATTGAAATATATTATAAATACTTGGTATCCATTATATAATAATTAATTAAGTATCTTTAATATACCAAATTGTTATTATGGTGTTGAAAAAACCACTATCCACCTTCTTTCCATCCTACATAAAGTGAAAACATCACTCATGTATATGTAAGACTTAACATCTCCATGTAGCAATGAAATTTATTTCTCATTACCATATTACTTGTATTAGTAAAATTATGGATTTAATAAATAAATATTTTAATAAATATATTATTATAATTCTGGAAATGTTAGTTATTATCTACATTTCTTTTGTTCTTTCCATCCAAAAAATGGAAACAACATTCATGCATATATACGACCTACTATCTGAATGAATCGTGTAATTCAGTTTTCTATCTCTAATTTTATGTATGAATATATATATATATATATATATATATATATATATAATATATGATATAAATGTTATATTTAACAATCTAGAGATGATGTAATGATGATTAAATTATAAAGATTGAGACTGTTGAACCAAAACATACATGAAAAATGAAGTAGTTATCACCTCAAAAAGTGATTTAAAAAAAGATTAAAAAAATGGGAGATAAGATGATATAATAAAATCATATATGGAATGAAATAAATAATTATGGTTTTTTAATATATTTAAAATAATTATATATTTATTATACATGATTTTCAAATGTGTACGAAGAAATAAGATACTTGAGGTAAGGGTTTACCATCTCAAATTGTTTTCTTTGAGACATATGTTATGTTGGGCACCAATATTTTTTTATGAGATGTAAGTACAAATCTTTGACATGTAATATCATTAATTTATTTATATTCATTATATTTCATGTTTCACTTGATATTTTCATTCATGGGGTTTATTATTCAGAAGTTACCAAAGTGATAAGGGTTTTATGATACAATCTCATTTTTTATCATGATTATTTATGATTAAGTTAAAATAATTAAATATCTCTCAAGAATATCATGTTTTTTTATTATAATCAATTTATTTCAATATATTACATATTATAATTTCATTATCCTCTCTTTAAGTACTCAAGATACTAAAAGAATATTTTTAAGGAAAAATGACTTTATTTCTATCTTCCAACGAAAATACATTTTCTTTTATGTCCATGTTTTCTAAAAATATTATCAAGAATATTTTTACTATTCTAAATTTTTTGAAGTATTTTTTACTTATGGTTTAATTTTTAAAAAATGGTTTAAAAGTAATATTCATTTTTTCTTTTCAAATAAGCTACTATTGAAATTTTTATGGAAAATGTGAAATGAATATTTATTTTAAGCTATACGGCATGAATGAAATATCCCGATACCATGAACACTTAAATATTTTAATAATACTTTGAAGGTTTCAAAGGTTATTTTAAAAGAAAATGTTTTAATAATATTTTTCAATTTTTTTGATTTTAAAGAAATGATTTCAAAGTTTAAATGGTGTTTTCCTATAGAAATAGTCAAAGTGATTTTTAAAGGAATTTTCATCTAAGATGACATCCTTTTATGTTACTTATTTATTATTAGGGATATGATCAAATGATAACATTATTATTATTTATCTAGATGGTTTATGATTATGATGATGATATTTTTATGAAACATGTTTCCATTCCATAATGCTATATATATGAACATATTGTGATTATGTAATGGGTGGGCCCAAAATTATATAGTTCTCCAATGAATTCGGTAAAAAAGGACAACTCAAGAGATAAATATGTTATGTATGAATATTATTTCATGTTAACGATTTTTTTTCATGGACCTGTTTTTCATTTCCATAAATTTAGTCTTGGAACTCGCTTTCATGTCCATAATTTTATACATGGACCTGGTTTTATGTCCATAAGTTTATACATGGACATGGTTTCATGTCAGTAAGTTTATGTTAGGGCCTTATTTAATATCCATAACTTTAAGAGTGAACCTATTTCAATTTATAAATGTTCAAAATGTTATATTCTTATGTTTTCTCCATATTCCTATGTTTGTGTTATGATCTCATGGGTCACATTATTTAATTTATTTATGATTCATATCTTATGTACTGACAAGATTTATTCCATGACTTAAGATTATGATCTAATAAATTAATGTTATGGTTTTAGAAATATAATATCAAGTTCTCATACCCTTATGATCATGTTATACTCAAGTAATCATTGACATCTCCCTTGTTTACCCTTACAGAGCATATGAGCTCACCCTTTATTATGTTTCCTTTCCCTTGGTTTTGAAGAAATGTTTTAATTAGGGTATGTATAAGATGATTAATATATAGAATTATCTTTGTGAGATATGTTTAATATATTTTAGGAAATAATAATATTGCATATATAGTATCCAAATACAGTAAAAAATTATGGTCCATAGGCTTGTATTTGTAAAATATATTGGGTATTCATATAAAATGATGAAATATTTTTGTATTTGGTGTTTGGGTTACTTCATTTGGATAAAAAAACTCTAACACAATCTTTATTAAATAGTCTACCCACACCCTTGAATCCTTGGTCTCACCAAAATACTAATCTAAGGAGCCTTAAGGAGTTACCCAATGGAGAACTTCTAAGGGAGAGGTTATACTCTCAACCCAAAATTCATAGTTATTTTATTCTTATAAACACATAAAGTTTCCTATATGCATGAAGGTATTATATAAAAACCATTTTAACTATGGTTAAGTGTAATTATACTAATTTAATATCCATTTTATACATTCCTCCATAGTCATTGAGAAAAATTAAAAAGTCATTATTCTTCTGTTCGGAGTACTGCCTCTATGAACAACATGTTCAAATTTTCATCAACACCTTAAATAGTGGGTTCTAAAATTTCATGTAATTAAATAATATGATTTTTATTATATGATTATAATTCTTAAATTATAATTATTTCATTTTATACCCCTTCCCATTCCATGGAAAATGAAAGTGTTGTTCGTGCGTATGTGCAGAGTACCGCATCCATGAAACAACAAGTTTTGTTTTCCATGAACACCTAACATGGATGAATTTGAAAATGTTTTATAATTTAAAAATGATATATATTAAATCATTAATACCCTATAATAATAATATTTGGAATTATATATTTGTTTTTAAAAATAAACAGTCATAGTAACTTTAACCCCCGAAAATGGACTTATCAAGAAAAGTCTCTTATTTTGGTGTATATTGTGATAAAATTTGAAAACGAATAAGTATTGTTCTAATATAATAATAAAGGAAATAAAATTACTCAATTATAGATATCAAAAAGCTATTTTAAAACACTTTTACCTTGTTCAACAAATCACAAGTGTTATGAAGAAATTAACCAAACAACCTCGAGTAACCGATTTAAGTTGAAACTATATTAAAAATAAATAATAAAGATAATAAATAAACATTATGAAATTAAATATAGATAAATAAGATTATTATTTATGTATTTAATTAATTTAATTTAATTAATTATGAAGTTAAGTTAAATTATAGAGTGAATTTTGACTTGAGGTAAGTGATCTTATGTACCACCCTTGTAAATTATTGGTTACACATTATCTTACTTTTTCTCACATTTACACAATATTATTATCATGAAATTATTATATTTTTTTTATTTTTTCACCTTAAATATATAAATATTTAAATATACTTTTCATTTCTAGGGTTATACTTGTTTTTAGTTCCCTTAAAAATTATCATTTTTAAGTAAACCATATTTAAATGATCTTTTATATTTCTTATATAATGTTAAGAATCACCCCATAAAATGTTTTTAAACCATTAATAGATTCTAAAAAAAATTATATTTTATATATAACCCTCATTTTACAATTTTGGTTTTATGGAAAATAATAATCTCTTTCCTTGTTTCAACGATCCTTTACTTATTTCATAAAGCATCACCCAAGTGGTTTATTTTTATTCTTCATTCTCATGGATCCCTCTAATGAATTTTCTACATTGTAACCCCATGTTCAAGACATATATAACTTTTCAATTATGAAATCCCAACAAAATTTAATTTCTTATTCTATTGGAAATCTCTATGACTTATCCAATGGCCATGCCTTGAATTATAATTATAAAACCCACTTCCTTCTCACGTGTTTGATAATTCTTTTGATTTATATATGGTTTATTTTCCTCATGTGGAACACATATATATAATTTTAATTATTTTATTAGTGTAACTATAATTATATATCCCTACAATGAATTGGTTAATGCTTTATATATCATGATATGCTAAGTAATATATTGGAGAGTAAACCTAATCCACCATGGGTCTTTGTCCACTTTATAATGATTGTATTGGGAGTGACCCTTGAATTATGTTTATTATGTAATATATATTTTTTTGTTTCCACATATTCCATGATTCTATAATATTATGATTTCATTTCCTAAGTCCATGTTTCACTATATAGAGTTTTAAATAATGATGATGTTTTTTTAGGTTTAAGATGTTGTATTTATGTGTTCTAATTTTCCAATGAAATAAGACCTATAGATACATGGTTTGTACTTGTTGGAAATATATGTGAAAAATTATGAAATAGATTTTGTTTAAGGCTTGGGTTGTTATATATATTTATTAATAAAAATGATTATTTTTATTGAATTAAAAGTCACTAAAGGGGGATTTTAACCATTCTTAATGAACCACCATCATAACTTCCATAAAACATCCATTAGAATTTATAACTATATAAAAATCACCTATATGTCCTCTACGACTATTATTTAGGTGATTAACACATATTAAATAATCATGGACTATAACTGAGATACAAAAGCTAGCATAGACCAAACCAAAAAATTAACACATGAACATTAATTTTAATAAAAAATGGTTTAAAAATGGTTAATAATGAATTATGAATGAATGGTATAAAGTAAAATAAATAGATAAATATATATTTTCTTGATATATATTAACAATAAACCTAAATTGATTATATAGAAGGTTAGACCACATCCAAATAAGATGAAATCCAAGGTAAGGTTTTTCGTTTCAATTTTCCTTCTTTGAGAAATATTTTTTATTATGCACATATTATCATTTATATATTGTATATAATGAAAATTATAAATATTATATCATTATTACATATTTTTTGATTATATTTTCTCTTTATCTATATAAATATAATTTTCATGTCAAATTCGTTTTCTTTAATGGATTTATTTCTTAAAAAATACAACATTGTTAAGAATAATTATAATCCTCTCTATTAGTTATTTCTTTTCCATATCCATATTATTTATTTGATTTTTTCCTTCTATTAATTTAAAATATAAATATATATTATCTTTTATACTCTTCATATTTATCTTTATCTCTTTTTAAATGAAAGTTTTATACTTTCATCAGTGTGGGTTTTTATCTAAAACAACCTAAAATGATTTTAATTTCCTATTTTTCTATTTTATATCTTCCACTACACATTTAATAACTTTAAATTTATTTATTTTTAGAGTTATATTATTGGGGATTATTTAAAAATATTTTTTCTAAAAATTATTCTTTTCACTTCCTCGAAAATGATATCTAAAAGTTACTCCTAACTTCCCATTTTTTACAATAATTTTGAAAAAGGTTTATGAAATAACTTTCTATGATTTCAATTTTATTTTACTCTATATACCTAAAAGTTTTATATATTATAGATTATTTTTCATTATCATACTTTATGTTATTTTATCATATAATTTAGGATATTTAACTTTTTTATCAATTGATGTAACTCTTGATGTCATTTTATGTGATACCTTTTGAAAATGTTATGAAACACATTTTATTTTTATAGTTTTTTTACATAATATATTCTATGATTAATTTCATTTGGAATATATATGTATTGATTATTATTATATGATGGGCAGGGTTCTATATATCCCTCTAATGCATTGGTTAAATATTTATATCTCATGAGATTATGATGTAATGTGTATAAAATATGGCTTTGTTCACAACTTAGTGTGTGGGAATGATTGGGTTTTCTCATAACATAATGAATGGTTACAATTGGGTTTTATAAAAAATGTATTTATGTAAATTATTTGGTTTTATCACACTATTATTATTTATTATTCTTATGCTTTTTCCAAAATCTTGAGTTATGCCACCTGTCAATGTTGTTCTCCATGGTTTATGATTAATGTATCATTCCATTGAATTATTATTACATGATATATATATATATGTATGATATTTTGAGGTTTTATATTCTTATAGAATGACTTATGGAAACCTATGATTATTCCATATTTTTTAATCAGTTATCTATCTAATGTTCATGTCTTTTCACAAACTTATAATCTAATACTTATTATTATTCATTGATAAGCTTTTTTCCTTACCGAGCATTTGATCTCACTCATTCTATAATGACCTGACCCAACAGGTCCCACTTGGATAGATGTAAGTTGAGTGTAACAATGCAACACCACCTCCAATAGGCCATGGTCTTAAGACTATCACCATGTAGGTATAACACACATATAGGAGGACTTAACCTAAGGTACCTACATAGACACATGTCCAATCACTAATAAATTAGAGAAAAGAAAGATACAATTGATACCAATATGAATGAATACATCTATATCCCACATTAGAGCATGGAATAAGTATGTGAAATAATAAAGGGACAAATACAATCCCACTAAGCTATGAAAGAGTCTAACCTGCTAGTAAAGCTGGAACCACTATCAAATGAAACCCCTAAAACCAACTATGGTCCATCCAGCTCAACTATGCTCCATCCGATCCACCTAGGAATCCATAATATGTCCTTTTATCTAGATATGACATGACATGTGTGGGAATATACTATATAGATTTGAGTATAAAATACCTAGTATGACCCATCAAAATCACTAAACACAGAACATCAAAGAGGGAAGTCATCTTATCATTAAAAAGATACGCCAATAAGAATGTGAAACATAATAATAATAACCGAAGTATAATCAAGATAAACACCAAGCCTCAATATAAGGTTACAACCATACTACTGGCCTATGATTATTCTCAAGGATTCAAGGTAATGCTTATCTGGGAGAACTCACTCCTTAGGTATTGCTAACACTGGTAGAGCTCATTTGAGAGGTCGTACCAGTTAGGCCTCACCATAAATAAGTACTCACTAGAACTCAGAAGATCCCAATACACATATTGGGGATATAACCCTTGGATTATTGGGGATACTTAAATCCACATGGAGTAAAACACTGTTATTGGGGATCACACTCCATAGAATTCAGTAATAGGATACCTAAATCAACATAGGGAATAATGATAGAGGATCAAACTTCAGTCCATATAGAGGGATACCTGACTCTATCCAGGGATATCCCATTGAT
Source organism: Viscum album (assembly GCA_963277665.1). Lineage (NCBI taxonomy): Eukaryota > Viridiplantae > Streptophyta > Magnoliopsida > Santalales > Viscaceae > Viscum > Viscum album. The sequence goes on along the minus strand of OY728126.1, from coordinate 353,727,072 downwards.
GGGATCACTCATCCTATGCTCAGTAAAGTATTTCCTATATACAGTCATATGTATGGGCTAAGAGAACTCACCCTATAGATACTTGTATATCTAAAGAGAACGAGGGCCTCAAACTACCCTTAAAGAAGTTCATGACATGTACAGGGAATACACAACATGTTTTGGTTAGTTTGGGTTTTCCCGTGTACTATCGCCCATGCCCGTATACTTTTTCCCATGCCCATGTACCCTGGTCTTGACCATTTATAATGGTTATATTCATATACTCTAGCCATGCCTATGTACTATTGTCGTGCCCATGTTCTATGGCCATGCCCTGGTGCTCAGGCCATGTCCAGGTACTTGGCCGTTCCAATGTGCTCTTTCCATGTCTCTATACCTACCAGTGTCTGTGCCTGTGTACCCTTGGGTAAACACCATTCCACCATCATTAGGTCACATTTCATTTATAGGGTATTTATAGCATGTGAAACTTAACTCTGCATGAAACCTTATCCACCATAGAAAAGGGAATACACAATGTGTGTTCTTCTAAAGTACATGCCGTGTATTTTAGGATTTTCTTTAAACTCCCATTTATTCTAAATGCCTTGACCATGCCGAATCCAACACTAATTTTGATAAGAAATACACTTGTATATTTGTATGCCAAATAAACCGAAGGAATTATTTTTTTATTGATTTTTGATAACCCCCCTTTCAAGGGATGAGGGGGAACCCTTACAAGGCCTGTAGGCTTAGAGATTACAAGGCCCGTAGGCTTAAGAGATTACACGAATCAAAGTTCTTAGGGAATTCAACTAGACTATCTAAAAGAAACTGCCCCTCCCCAGCATATGCGTCATGATAGTAGCTCTCAACCTTTTCATGGCCATCTGGATAGGCTTCCCGTGCAATCACAGTCTGGTACCAATGGCATAGCCATACCCTCTCATTCTGACTATCCATTTGGTTCTGCTCTGGTGAGTGCACCTGCTCTGAATCCTCTTCTGGGGATGCTCCTTTTTTGTAGTGTGTCTGGGGAAACTGCATGTGGCCCAAAGGCCTTGAGGTGGCCCGAGGGCCTTAAAGGTGTCTCAAAAGCCCTAATGACCCAAAGTCCTGGGTGGCCCGAAAGCCTTAAGGACTCCAATCCCAAACTGGTGACCCAAGGTGAATAGTTCCAGCTGCTCAATCCCCATTACACTGCACTGCTATATCCCCAAACTGTGGATGAATACCCCAAATCCATTCTCCGATCCATGTACAACTTCCCATCACACCACATCATGCCTCAATTTTTATTTTGATCCAAAATATAAATCCATATAAATGATCCTTTTCACCAAATATCGATTACTCAATGATCAGTTTATGGGTATTTGTCGAACCACTAGACAAATGAAATATCGACTATGAATTCATGAAGAATAAGGGGTGAAAATCACAAAACAAAAAACATTGTTCATTTTTCAGGTTATCCTTAGTCCTTTAAAGGATAAAATGGTAAAAAAGATAATAACCAAGGACCATTAATAACATTATCCATTCATAATTATAGGATGTTAAATAAATACCCTTAAATTAATTCTCGAACTGTGAATCAATTTGATAGAAATATTGATTCATGTTTGAAATGGGATAATAAAAATAGTTTTTAAACCAATATAGATAAAATTCCTTCCTCAGGTTTGGATTAATCATTGATTAAAAATAGTTCTACATCATTGTTGTTGGCGATATCTACAATCTCCTTTTTTGTAGATGGACTCATTATCACACCGATCATCAACCCATAATATTGACATTCATCATGGATCTCCTCCATGATCCCTCTCAAATACCTATGGTTTTGTGGATAACCCTAAGGATTTTCCATAAGTGGGATTATATATAAGAAGGGATAGGTTTGGGAATTTATTAAATAATAAAACAATTAATTAATCTTTTAATTTACTAATCTACCCATGAACACTCTTAAACCAAACACTCAATACCCAAAGAGGTCCCATCACACTGAGCGTAAAACCCATACTCCTCATATAATGGTGGTCTTATATTTCCCATGAGAGAAATTATTCAAGATTTATTCCATTATTTAAGAAAAATTACACTTTCTTGATATAATATATTTAATATTTTATTATATCAACACTAAGGCTACCCGAGCTCTGGAATCCTATGTTGACTCAGTTTCTAGCGCTAAAAATATATTTTTAAAATATTATAAAGTTATATAAAGAAAAAATAGAGTAATTGTCCACTGATGGTATTTTCATCATGAAAAGAAAAAGGACTACTAAAAAAGATGAGGGTACTTGGATCACAACTGGTTGTCCCGCTCCTAGGTGATCTCTTGATGATTCCTATACTTCCATTGGACATAGACCAAGAGAATCTCTCACCCAAGAAGGATTTTCTCCCATTAATCCTAAATATATACTATGTACTCTGTGAAGGTATCACTATCCTTGATCTCTATCTTACCCTATTCGATAACATGTGATGGGTCATGCACATACCTACTCAGTTGTGAAATGTGGAAGACTTAATGTACCCAATTTAACTATAGTGATAGTGCTAAGTGTTACACCACTTTAAAACCCTAAAAATTATTTGGAAAGGTTTAATTAATATCAGAGATAACTTGTCACCCTAGTAAAATCTCTATATTCCCCACTAATATGAGACCTTTAGGAACACATGGTCTCCCTCGTAGAAATCCAAATGCCTCATTCATCGATTCAAATAAGTCTTATGATGATTTTTGGTAGTCTTCATATGTTCCTAGATGATCTGAAACTTCTCTATTATGGATCACACTAACCCTGGGACCATGAGTGATACCTCTCCTAGATCAGATCAACATAGTAGTGTCTTATAAGGTCTCCCATACAAGGCCTCTAATGGTGTCATACCAATGGTGAAGTGGTTTCTATTATTATTAGTGAACTACCCAAAAGGTAGGTGATCCTCCCAAGTATGAACAAAGTGAACATGTATATCTGAAGTATGTCCTCCATAACTTGAAAGGACTGCTCAGTGTGGTCGTCTTTCTGGGAGTGAAGTACCGTGATCAACCACAAATGAGTCTTAAAGGCCTCCTACAACCCTCTTAATAATCTTGATGTGAAGAGAGATTCATGATCTAAAATTAAAATTAAGGGAACTCCATGAAGCTAGACTATTTCCTATATGTACATGTGACCCAAAATCTCTATTTAACTCTTCTATCTAATGAATAGGTGGGGGGATGCCTTAGTGAGTCGGTATATAATCACCTAGATGACATCATGGACTCTATCTAATTATAGAATTCTCATCATGAAGTCCATGGATATACCATCTCACTACCACTATAGAACCTCAATGGGTTAATCCAAACCCACTAAAGCCTTGTTCTTTGTCTTCACCTACATAAAAGTGAGGCATCGAGAGACTAACCCATCTACAAATATCTTCATCCCCAAACACTAATATTGGCGCCAAAGGCCATGGTACATCTTTTCCACTCTTGGATGTGCTGCTAAGGGGGGTATATGAAATTCACTAAGTACCTCCTCTCATAGCAACACTAGCACCATCAATCATCTTCAAAAAACGATAATTTACTCCCCACCTTCAAAAAATCCATTAGGTGCATGTCCAGTTGACATTTGAACACACATGGCCTCATAATTAAGATCTCTAAGATAATCCTCCCAAATATTCTGAATAAGAATAGGGGTAAAAACCATTGAATGGAGGTAAGATACACCATCTTTATCCACTAGGGACAACTCAAACCATGAAAAATTCTTAGATGAATCACTCAAAAACTACTAACAAGATATCCTACTTAGAGCATCTTCCACCACATCCCGCTTTCTAAGAGTATAGACTATCTCAATTTCCTAATCCTAGAGAAACTCTAGACAAAAACTCTACCTCAAGTTAAGATCTATTTATGAAATGATATAGTTGAGACAATTATGGTTGTAATAGATTATAAAACACTAACCCATAAGTTTTTATCACCAACTATTTAGGATGAAGACCACTACTATCATCTCTAGATCATGGGTTGTGTAGCCCTCCTCATGGGGTATCAACTTTTGGGACCCATAGGATTCACTACCTATCTCAATATCAGAAAACATCCAAGCCTAGTTCTAGAAGCATCATAGAAGACCACATACTCAACATCCTCCTCTGGCAGTCTAAAGATTGCTGAACTTTTTAACATATGCTGAAACTCTTGAAAATCCTACCGAAACTTCTCTATCCATCCAAAATGATACCCATTTTGGGTCAAATTAGTCAAGTGTGTTGAAATCTTAAAGAAATTGGGCATGAATATATGATAGTATTCATCTAACCCAAGTAAGCTACGCACCTTAGACATGATCTTGGGTAGATACCATGCTATAACTACCTCAACATTTACTAGCTCCACTACTAAAGCCTCTTTTGAGATGACATTTCCCAGAAAGTGGACCTCTTAAATCTTGATCTTACACTTAAAGAGATTTACATAAAGTTGGTGCTCTCATAGTATATATAGAACCTTCCTCATGTATCTCTTATGCTACTCCTATAATTCTAAGTACAAAAGGATTTCATCAATGAATACTGCCATGAAACAATTCATGAAGGGATGAAAGATCTGATTCATAAGTTCCATGAACACTATTGTTGTGTTTTTGACATTTAAGGGAAACACCAAGTAATCATATTGACCATAGTGACATAATAATTCCATATCTGGTATATCCTGGTCTCGAACATGGAGCTTGTGATAGCCCGACCTGAGGTAAATCTTTGAGAACCATATCACACCTTTCAACTGGTCAAAGAGGTAATAAATTATCAGAATAATATACTTATTCTTGATGGTCAGCTGATTCAGGTGATGCTAATCCACAAAAAACCACAAGTTCTCATTTTTCCTTTTTGGATTACATAACTGAAAAGTCCCAACATGATCAAAGTATCAAAGAGAGGGAAAGGAGGTGAATTAGTGATATATTTTTATTTTATGTTATCAATATGTCATAAAAATCTTCACCTCATATTAAATATCTATCACTTTTCTAAAAAAAATTCACACATCCACATGAACATAAGTATTTACAAGTTTCACTACTCAATATGAGTAGGTACATCCTTGACATGGTTTGGAAATAATCTAAAACCACACAATATACTAGAAAATAATCATTTTTTAGATACAAAAAGTAGGATATACCCTTATATTTGTGTAGTAGTATGATAAATACAATAGTACTTGTGATTATTTTAGAATGAATTATTTAAAACATATTTTTTTTGTAACAACTTTAGAATTTTTCACCTATTAGTTCCAAACATGTTACTATGCTGCATTATTAACTTACACAATTCTTCACTTTACTACCTAGAAGTAGGTAAGAAATTCACTTTCTAGACTTAGTATGAAAACTCATTCTGATGTCTTATTCTGCTTCCTTTGTCCGATGCTTCAGTCTAAAAAATAGATAAGAACAAAATAATCTGGAAACAATTCGTAACCACTTTAAACATTCCCTAGAAACCTATGTCCAATGACTTGGTACGATTCGATAACTCTTTATTCTTTTTATTCAGTCAAGAAAACTTCCCTAGGAAAACTCATTTCAGAAACATCTTCTCTATAATTTTGTATTTTCTCTATCTCTCTATCCACATGTGAAAAATTAATGTTTCATAAAGTATAATGTAATTTTTTATATTTATAGGTGTTTTGGGAGATGAAAGAATGGGAAAATAATTCCACCTTCTCACTTAACCAAATTTCCATAAACTCAGATTTGAATTTCATTTTGACTCCACATTTGACTCTTTTAGTGCATCTCATTTATTCTTACTTATTATTGAAACTTATTGAATATTCTAAAAACTACATCTAACTTTGGACTTCCTAAAAATTATTTAGTCCGATACCAATGGTCATTATGATTTTCTTTATTATTATGAAAATATATGATCACTCTGATTTTCTTGACCAATATGAAAAATAAATAATAATTGAAGACTTATTTTACCAATGATCAATACCATATAAAATATGAATGAATTTTTATTTCATAGCTCTATACCAAATGAAAAACATATAAATTTTAAGCCATTTAAAAAATGAGAAACTTCACATTTAGATGATACATACAAACTCGGAATCTTGAAATTGTTCTTCCATAAACATCAATGAAAATTAGGTAGCCTTTAACAATCCCTTCTAAATACTTCAGAAAAACTATTCAAAATAATACTAATTTTCTTTGATCATTCAAAAAATCCTCAAAATGATGATCTAGTGTCTAATGAATTCCATCATCTGATGACTTATTTATGTCACCTTGCATTTGATTTATCAGTATCTAATTCCTTCTAATGAATTTGTGTTATAATTTATCTGATGACTCTTGAACCACTTTAAAAATAAACAATAGTTCTTATTTCGTTCTTAATCTTCTGAGAAAAATATTATAGTTATTTTTTCTCTTGACCCAATTGAATATAACCAACATAGGTCTTTTATTTTATGAAAATAGTTTACTATATGATTGATCTTCATTCGATTGATCGGTCTCTGATCTCAATCGGTTCAATGGTCCAACAATTCCAACAAAACTGTTCTACCTATGGTGCCATATAAATACCATCAATTGAATTTATATGGTTGTGTAATAATTTTTCCAATGTATCTATGGAACACCATGTCCTATAGACCATTTTTAGTAGTTCTTCACTTCGATTTTAGTAAATTCAAACTTCCTTTACTTCAAACAATTTCTGCATCCGGTACCACTCATACCGGTGAATTGAGACCCGAAGACTTCATACCCAATGATCTTATTCTAAAAAATTATGTAATTATCATGGATTTATCATAATGTTGAGAACATTAGGATCAACATAGAATCATATGACTTACATTGTAAAGTTTTATGACTTTCTATCCTTTTAGAAACTTCTGTCTTTCCATCCAAAACCCAATCTGATTGGTTCCACTTAAAATGACTCAGGCATATTTTCTTTAATTCTTTCACAATTATTAGATCACATGTTTCTAACCAAAATTATTATATGAAAATATAAAAATCAGAAAATCATCATCATATTTTGCATCGAATATCTTGTAAGATTTTTAGAATCTGATATAGCTTCTCATATTGATCAAAACATTCATTTTGATCCCAAGGTGAGTCCGAAGGCCACTTCTTCCATAACAATTATTCATAATAGAAAAACCAAAACTGATGGATTTTAATATCAAGTGTGAGTATGATATTCTAAGTCTATTACTCCTTCATATGATCAATAACAACATAGAAAGTGAATTTACTTTATCAGAATGACAAAAAAAAACACAAACATTTCAGCATCAGAAAACAAACTTTTAGCAAACTTGGTCCCAAAAATCACCACCTTGGGATTTTTTTTTCAACCAAGGTTAATAAATCAATCATTTTTGTAACCTTATGTTATGGATTACTCATAAAAAAATCAAATACTATGTAAGATAACTCATTATTGGAAATAAGATTCATTGATAGAAATACATGTTATCCATAAGTAGTGACTTATGAAACTTATTAATCTTTTAAACTTCTTCCACATTCCTATAAAAATATTCTTATATAACTTCAAACAAGCTGTTATAACATTTCACACACTTACATACTGAGTTCAAAACTTTCTCACAACTCCCCCTATATATATGCTTCCTTAAATGGCTTAGTACATATCAATGGATAGATTAATGAAAAATTCTTTTTATATCCCATGACAACACTATACAAAGACTAAATGAGAGAGGGGAAAAATAAAATACCTAAACCTTAGATATAAAAAGTTTATACACCCATGTCCAACCATAGTTTAAAAAATACTTCCTTTGGTAAAGGTTTTGTAAAAATTTCATCAACTTGTTTTGTCGTAGGAACATACTCCATATTGAGTTCATTCTTCTCCACTTGATCTTTGATGAAGTGATATTTTATTTAAATGAATTTTGAACCATAATGTTGTATTTGGTTTCTTTTAAGATTAATGGCACTTTGATAATCACAATGTAAGAGAAGAGTTAACTTCACTTCAACAATTATTCCAACGGAGTATTCATCCACATAAGATATGTTGTATATTTAGTGGAAGTAATTTACTTAGCATCATCGATATTGAGAGATACTAAATTTTATTTCTTATTATGTCAATGTACACAAATTTACACCAAAAATAAAACTCCACTAGATGTGCATCTTCTATCATCAACACTTCCTTCCCAATTAGTATATGTGTATCCAAACAAATCAATAAATTTAGAGCTATTATACCTAATTACAAAATTATTTGTACCTTTGATATATATGAGAATAATTTTTCCAACTAATAGATTTTATTATTTTAGAGAAATTTGGAATCTTTCACATAAGGTAATAGTATAAACAATGTTTTCCATTGAGGTAATCCGATATGAAAAACTTCCAATCTGCTTCTGAAACTCTTTAGAGTACACTTCCTCACATTATCCATATTTTTTCAACTTGGTTCCCATTTAAATTAGTGTGGATAAAGGTTTCTAATTTTCCATTATGAAGTTATTAAGAAGTTACTTATCATACTTTTCTTGAGAAATAAATATGTGTTTCTTATTTTGTGAGATTTGTAACATAATAAATTATTTCATTTCACCAAACATGGGAATTTCAAAAAACTTCTTCATCACTTCAGAAAATATTTCACAATTTATTTCATCATTCATAGAAAAGATAATATCATCAACATATAGAATAACAATGAGGGAAAAATTATGACTTTATTTGATGTAAAGATTACAATCAACCCTTCATTTCATAAAGTTAAACTTCTTTAAGTAAGTATCCAATTTGAAGTACCATGACCTTAGAGATTTCTTTAGCCCATATAAGGCTTTCTCTAACTTGAACACATTAATTTAATACATCCCAAAAATAAAAACAAAATATTGTTAAAGATATAATTCTTCATCAAGTTCTCTATTCAGAATGTATGAATTCACATCCATTTGAAATTTCTTGCTACTTCATTGTGCAACAATTGAAAGAAATATTATTATTTTTTCCAAACATTACACATGATCAAAAGTATCATAAAAATAAATACCTTTAATTTGTGAGTAACCTTTACACACCAATAATGTTTTGTTTCTTATCACTTCACCATATTCATTAAACTTATTCTGGAATACCCACTTTATATGAAAAACATTTTTATCATTTGGTTTAGGTATGACTTCACAAGTATCATTCTTCTCAATATGATCCAACTCTTCATTCCAAGCATGAATCCATTCCAAATTCTTAAAATATTCATTCACATATTTTAGTTCTAATTTTGAATACAAATAATTATGTGTAATAACATTTTGTGTTCTTCTTTTTTGAAATTTTTGATGATGATCACCAATTATGTTTTGAGCTTCCACTTGCTTCCTCAGCCTAGAATTATATGTTTGAAATTATTATTTATCATTAAAAATGGCTATAAGTCCAATTATTCAACCTGTGTACCATCATAATTGTTGGAATACTTATCATGTTTCTTATAAAAAATTATTTCATCCTTATTATCTTTCTTATCTACATATGTTTTTATAGTATCTTCCTCATTTTTTCAAGAAATTTTATAATAATAAAATAAAATAGTATTCCCATCTCTTTCTTAAAAAATCTATATCCTATTCCATCTAGATCATTGAAAAGAAATATTTTATCATCACCACTTTGATCAAACTTAATTATATTTATACCTTTTTTATTTTTGTTTTAGGGACATTCAAAAACTCTTAAGTGTTTCAAAATTTGTGTTTTTTCATAAAAAAGTTCATAAGTTTATATAAGAACTTGGCATATAGAAACATTGGTTTTGAATATAGACAACTATTCCCATATATTTACTCCAAATGTAATGAGAAATACAATGTTCAAGTAACATAGTATGTCCCATTTTTACCAAACTTATATCCTTATGTTTTTCAACACTATTTTGTTGTGGTGTGTATGGTACCCTGAACTCATGATAAATTCCATGATTTTAAAGATAACTTCATAACTATTTATTCTTGTACTCACCACCATTATCAGTTCTCAAATTCTTCATAGAATACCCAAATTCCTTCTCTTATTTTTTCATAAAACTTTTAGACATCATCAGAGCATTTGACTTATGTTTCAAATACATAACACAAGTAATGTGAGTAAAATTATGAATGAAAGAAATCAAGTACTTGTATCCAAAAGTTGATTGTTTTCTCATTGTACCACAAATATCAGAATGGATAATTTCTAGGGGTTGAGTTGAATTAATATCAACTTTATTATGTATAGATTTTGTAATATTCCCTTTCTGAAAAATTTTAGTACACCAATATCTTCTTCTTAACATATCAGGAATACCACAAACACTATCTCTCTTTGATAAATTTATCATGTTTATATGACACATATGTGCCATAATTTTATGCCATAAATTATATTATTATATCATGCTAAGTTAATATGAATTATGAAATTCACCAACTTTAAAAAAATTCCATTTTATACATTGAACTCTGGTAATAGAATTTTCATCTTCATATCTTTTCACTGTAAAACTATATTTTCTAAAAATAACTTTATCTACTTTATCAAAAATTTGGGAAAATCTTAGTAGATTTTGTTTCAACCCATCAACAAACAAGGATTTCATGGATTTAAACTTTTATTCCACACTAATATTGGATCAAACTCCTTTGAATCTGAGAGGTTCATTACTCCAAATTACACTATTCATTCTTTGAAATATTTTACATTCATAAGAAATTTCAAATCTCTTATCATAGGAGAATAAAAACCACAATATAAAATCCTAGGTCTTTATCTTTTTGTAGAATTGTGATTAGTTTCTATAATAAATCATTTTCTTTTCCTTTATTTTTCTACATTTCTAACTTCTAATAATTATTATAAACATTTTGTATGCTTGTAAGAAAACAAGAAATATTCTTCATGATTTCTAGGTTGTTCACGTCTTTCAAAAATATTTTCCAAAGGTTGGGACCCATTTTAAACTTTCAACACATCATTATCTGAATTATTTATTTGAGAGGATTTACTCCCCTTCAAAATTTTATTTCTATCAATCATGGGACAGTTGAAATGTTGTTAGTCAAACAATCACATACTTTTTGTGTGACTAAATCTTACACAATACCAATAATAACCATAGAAAGAATATTTACCTCTATAACTTATATACTTTTTAGAATTGTGAAATTACTTCTCAGAAAATTTCTTGTCTTTCTCATTAGAACTTAGTGAACCCCCAAAAATTCTATTATTATCTAGAGTATTTTTATTTAATCCATATTTCATCCTAACATTATATAAAATATTAATGGTATAAAATTTTGTTCTGATTTTTTTTAGAAATTATAAATTCTAAATTTTGTTGGTTTTTCACACATACATGTTTTTCCATGATATTTTATTCTTAGGAAAAAAAATAAAAATTTATTTTAAACATTTGAAGGTAAATTTTATAGACCCTTATTAGGTTTACCCTTTCCATAACTTTCACCAACTTCAGAGATAGAGTTCTTGAAACTTGTAACCCCCTGATTAGATTTAGAATATTTTGGTTGAAAAAGTTCCAACTCTTCTTCATTTTCCTTCGGAATATTTTCATTCTTATTATTTTTTTACTTAAGAGACTTATTTTAAGAATTAACTTCTTATAGAAACATAGATTTCTCCTCAGGAAGAAATTATTGATTGTTTTTTGTAGGAATTTCCTTATTCAACTTCTCGATTTCTCTATCATGTATTACTATATTCCTTAGACATTATTTAAATTCTATTTTCAGATGTAATTAAATCTTAGTATCTTTTTCTTATTTAGAACTAATACTTCCCAACTATTAATAATTAACTATTATAATGAAATTATTTTCTCTAACCACTTTAGTGAAATTTTCAGCTTCAACTTCACTATCTTCCTCTTCACTATCTTTAGAAAAAATATTATTTTTTAATATTTGAAGAACTTTCTATCTTTTCCCTTGGAATAATATTTTGACTTATCACCCTATTTATTCCATGTTTTTTAGACTTTTATCATCTTTATCACCATTACATCATTTTTTGGGGATAATTAGTAGAAAAGTTCCCAAAAACTCCACATTCAAAAACTTTCATGGGTAGATTACCCTTATACCTTCCTATAACTCTTCATATTTTTAGAAAACAGGGATAAAGATTCATCAAGTTTATCAAATACCTTATTTTTAGTTTCAGATGCACCATATTGTTCTTCTTTCAGCTTCTCACTAAGACATATTATGGTGATTACTATATCATTCGCCCTTGTAAAGAATTCACCAACAGATTCAAACTCACCCATATTGAGATCTTCATATATTATCCTCTTGATTTGTAACTTGCATTTATTCAAATTTTTATTGTCTTTATAAATGTTCTTCATATTTTCCAAGATAGCTTTAGTAGTAACAAATCCCCTCATTATTAGAAACTTACTTTCATAAAGTGATGAGAGTAATGAATTATTAGTTATTCCATCATTCTATAGATTCATATTATCCACCTATGCTAGAAGAACACTCTCAATAAGAAGAAAAAATACAACTATAGCAGCTTCCAAAACATTATACCCAGGAGACATAAGATAAGGCAACATTATATATTTCTAGATATGATAGTTCTTTCCATCTAAGACTAGAATCCCTTTACTATTCCCAAAATTTAGATTCTCCATAAAAACTTATCTTAAAAAACTTTTGTATAAAGTAAAAAAATGGAACCTTCACTCTAATACCACTTGAAAAGGAACAACCATGATCAATGTATCACTGAGAGTGGGAGGGGATGAATCGGTGATGATGTTTTCTTTTATGTTATCAATATTTTATAACAACATTTTACTGCCATTAAATATATATCACTTTTATGAAGAAAAAAAATTCAAACATCCATAAGAAAACAAGTATTTAAAAGGTTCACTACTCAATAAGAGTATCTAGATCCTTGAAATGGTTTGAAAATAATCCAAAACCACACAATCCACTAGAAAAAAACCCTTTTTGTGGATACAATAAGTAGGATATACCCTTATACTTGTGTAGTACTATGATCAATACAAAAATTCGTGTGATTATTTTAGCATGAATGATTTAAAATAGATTTATGTAATAAGTTTAAAAAATTTCACTAGTTAGTTCCAAACATGTTACTATGATACCTTATTAACTTCTTAAATTCTTCACTTTCCTACCAAGTAGTAGGTAAGAACTTCAATTTATGGAATTAGTATGAAAACTTAGTTTGAAGGCTTAGTTCAATTCCAAATTTTTATGCTTCATCCTAGAAAATAGACAATAAAATAACACACTAAAAACCATTTTGAACCACTTCAAACTTTCCTTATAATCCTGCGTTCGATGACTCGATCTGATTTAGTAAGTCTTTCTTATTCTTATTCCTCTGTTCAGAAAACTTCCTCCAGAAAACTATGTTTAGAAAATTATTCTCTCTAATTCAACAATTTTTATCTCTCTCCACACATAAACAATACATGTTTCACAAATTACAATGTACTTACTTATATTTATTGGTGTTATCAGAGTGGAAAGGATGGGAAATCAATTCCACTTTCCCACTCAAACAAATTTCCATAAACTCGAATTTGACTTTCATTTCAAATCCACGTTTGACTGTTTTAGTGCTTCTCAATCCTTCTTATTTCTTATTGATACTTCTCCAATATTCCCATAACTTCATCTATCATTGGAATAACTAAAAATTATTTAGTATGATACTAATGGTCATTTCAATTTTCTTCATTTTGATGAAGATATATGATCACTATGATTTTCTTGACTAACTTTAAAAACACATAAGAACTGAAGACTTCTCATAATGATGTTTTGTAACATTTGATAGATGAATGAATTTTAATTCCAGATATCCATACAAACTAGAAAACATAAAACATTGAAACCATATGAAAAATGTGGGACTTCTCATTTCGATGCTCTATACTAACTTAGAATGTTGAAAATATTCTTCCATAAAAATCATTGAAACTTATGTAGCCTTCAAAAAATCCTTGTAAATACATCAAAAAAACTCTTAAAAAATTATTCTTCTCTTCAATCTTTCAATAAATCCTTAGACCGATGATACTATTTTTGATGAATTCCATCATTCTATGACTTATCAGTGTTAACTTGTGTCTGATGGATTAATCTTTAATTATTATGTTGAATTGTTTTCAAGATTTGTTGGATGACCCTTAAACCAATTGGAAAACAAACAATAATTCTCCTTTAATTCTTAACCTACTGAGAAAACACATAAAATTTATTTTTCTCTTTACCCAATTGAAGACAACCAAAGAATATTTTCTTTATGAAAATGGTTGACTACATTGTTAATATTCATCTGATTTATCGATCTCCAACCTCATTAGGTTCAATGGTCCAAATAATCCAACAAAATTTTTCTACCTCCAATTCCATATAGATAAAATCTATTAAATTTATAATATAGTCTCATAATTTATCCGTAGGATTGGTGGAACACCGCGTCCAATGAACTAATGTTAGAACTTCTACACTTCATCTTTATAAATGTCAAACTTCCCAGCCTTAAATTTTTTCTATGTTTGGTACCACTCATACAAGAAGACTTCATACCCAATAATATTATTATACAAACTTCTATGTGTATAATAAATTTATCATAATGATATGAACATTAGGATTTACATAGAACCATTTAACTTACATTGTGACTTTCTATGACTTTTAATCCTTCTAGAAACATCTCTCATTCCATCAAAAACTCAATCCAATTTTGAGCACTTAGAAATACTCATCCATTTTTATAAATTTCTTTAAAAATTCTTGGATCACAAGTTTCTAACCAAACATATGATATTGAAAAATTAAAAAATCATAAATTCATATTCATATTTTGTATCGAATGTCTTGAAGTACATTTAGACTTTGATACTCCTTCTCGTAATGATAAAAACTTTCATTATGGACCTAAGGTGAGTCTAAAAACCATTTCTTCTAGAAACTTTCTCCAGAACAAAAAAACCAAAACTAATGGATTTTTTTATGAAGTGTGTTTCCGATATTCTAAGTCAGGTTCTCCTTTATCCAATAACCAAAAAATTAAAAACTGAATTTATTTTTTCATAATGACAAAAAAATAAAACAAATCAGCACAAACTTCTTTCAACATAAAAAAAACATCCGGCCAACTTGGACAAAAAACTAGGCCTACGTAGGGTGACACATTGGGTTTGGAAAATCTATTCCTCTAAAAATACTCTAATTTCACCTTAAACTCTAAAATATTTGCAAGATCTATCTGATATGTTGGTATAGATATCAGTACTATCCTTGAGTGTAAGTCTACACAGGGGTTTATCACATGGTGGTGAGTTATGCCCAAAACACCCTCAGATAAGACATACCCACACTATACCACAACTGCAAGAAGATGAAAATTCATAATATCTACTTCTTGAAGTAAAATAATATATAAATAACAATTAATAAACTACATCGTCATTTTCATGAGACCATTATGCTATACCTGGGTTTCCTTCTCAAATACAAAGTAAAACCTCATAGCATTAATGTGGAAACACCACATCCTCTACCTAAAATATCTATTCTATTCATTCACTATATATATAAATTCTAGAACAAGAATAATTTCATAAGGCCTCATCATAAATATTAAAATATCCCATAATTATGTCTATCCTATAAGGGTTAAGTGACAATATTGGTAGAAGTGTGTGATCACTGAATTTTCTTGATAGGAGTCTCCAAATGCTAGGGTTGAGATAAAGGCTCAAATGTAATATCAAGATAACAAACAAGGGATGTGGAAACAAAAGAGTGGATCACACATATGTTTATCAATGCTATAGATAAATTTTAAAAGACAAACAACGTATCTCAAATAATCCCTAGATCCTCTGGGTCATAGGCCTCAACTGCATATAATTTCCCTCATCCCAAACCACCAGCTCCCTGAGCCTAGTGTGGACCACCTAGGGCTGCTGGTGGAAACAGATCAAAACATCAAACACCCTCTAATGATCTATTATATCCTCTACTATTTCCATAAACATTTGGACCTCCCTACTCTAGAAAATTCCTCTTTTTAGGTGGTCCATCAACAGTCTTCCTGTCCGCCACATAACAAGATGGACAATCCCATGTGAGGTTTCCCAACCCATCACAGGTTTAACACTAACTCTCCCTCAAATGACTGAAACTATACTAAGATCCTTGAAATATAGAAAATTTATCCTAAGAATATCTCCATAAATTCCTAGCATTCATGAATCCCTGATCCAGTCATCGACTACTATCTACTAAAGTCCCAGCTCCACAGTGCCAACTTTTAACACTAATAGTTTGTGATTGCTTTACCAAGAAACTCTCCACCACCAAGGATCACTTAAGAACTCTATCATATGTATGTATGAAAAGGGATTCCACTCCAACATGAATATCTCAGTGAATTTCATGCTCTAAGGTACGTACATGAAAGAAAATATCACAAACCATATTCATGGAGTATCATGAGAGGTTAGTGAACCTCAACACATACTCTAAAATAGTCATACTTCACTACTAGAGATATTCAAGCTCTTGGATTTGTACTAATCTAAAAATATCTTGGTATAAATCCTCTATGAAAATATTATTTAACACTTTGCAAGAGATATTTTTCACTTCACATGTCTGATTCCCCTGACTCTACCATCACCTTGTGGAGTAGTGAAGAAGACTATATTCTAGGATCACCATCCAATTGGGAGTGGTCCTAAAAAGTAGAAAAACTTTCCAAAATGCCTCAATCCAATCCACTATGTCCTGAGGGTAAGGATATACATGAAAACTAAGGGGAATTTATCTCTTAAACTCATGGAGTTGATTCATCCTATACACATACTCTATAGGCACTATCCGAGCAACCTATTTATCAATGTGTGGAGGTAAGACTGGAAACCAACCACAGGTACCGTACATGACTCTAAACTAAATTCTCATCACTAGGTGGATTATCATCATGATATTATTGTGTAAACCTCACCATATGTCATTGTGGAGGTATCCTGAAATGGTCAATATGTACCACTGTCAAAGAGTATATCTTGATAGCCGACTAAAGAAGGAAATGGGGACCACAACCCATTCCTATATGATGCATGTACCAATGTTTTAACTAAAACTAGTGCCTATATGTACCAAGTCAAAAATAGTTCATTAGAGTCTTGGTGAATGGAGACGTTTGATTCCATACTAATACTAGGTTCTCTGGCCCTAGAGATGAACTCGATACACTATAACACTATTTACCTAGTTCCTAATCCAAACCTCATAGCTTGAAAATATCCACAATATAGTATTAAGATGAGATCCTATAATACCAATTTGTATTGAACCAAATATTTTAGGTCCCACCTCGGCAACGGTAAGCTGAGTGTGTCACCCCAAGCTCACTTCTAACAGGCTATGGGATAATGAATAACACCGAGTAGGCATAACACATGCATGGGAGGCCTTATCCTAAGGTACCTGAAAACACACACACATCTTAAAACACCAATTAAATGAATAAAGTAAAGATACAAATAATACCAATATGCATGCATGTAGTTATATCCCACATCAGATCATGACAGAAGCACATGAATGCATAAAGGGATAAATACAATCCCACCAAATCAATAGAAGAGTGTAACCTACTAGTAAGGAGGGGAATTGCATTTAATGAATATCTTAGAACCTATTGTGGTCCATATATCTTAACTATGTTCCAACTAATCCTAATATTCTTAGTACTCCATCGTAAGGCCTGTCATCTTTATAGGACATGAAATGTGTGGGTAGAACCTATGTAATGGTGAGTATAACAAACTTGGTAGGACACCCTGAAATCACCCAATAAAAATATTCAAAGAGGGAATTAAACTCATAATTATAAAGATACATTAATTATAATATTCTATATAATAATAATAACCCAGATATACTCAAGATAGACACCAATACTCAAATTAAGGTCACTACCATACTACCAACCTAGGGTTTTTCTTGAGGGTTCAATGTAACACTCATATAAGAGAACACACTTATTGAGTCTTTATAACACTGATGAAGCTCATCCAAGAGGTCATTCTTGTTGGGCCTCTCCATGAATAAGTACTCACTAGAACTCATAAGATCTCTACACATAGATATGGTACCTCAACCAAGGACTATGTGGTATCCCTAACCTTATCTGGAGAAAACCACTAGGATTGTAGATCACACACCTTGGAAGTTGGTAATATGATACATGACCCATCCTAGGGAATAATGATAGAGGATCACACTTCAAACCATATGGAGGGATACTTGAATCCATCCTATGCTAACCTGTAGGGGGGATCACTCATCCTATACTCAATAAGAGATATCTTATATACCTCCATAGGGATGGAATAAGGGAATAAAACCTATAAATACTTATCTAGAATGAAGATAATGGGGGACTGAACCTACCCTGAGAGAAGTACATAATGTGTATAGGGACTACACAGTGTTTCTTGGATAATCCAAATCTTCTAGTGTACTCCAGCCCATGCCAGTGTACTTTGGACCATTCCCATGTACTCTGGATGTGATTGTGTACACTGTCCATGCCTGTGTACTATTTCTATGCCTATGTAGTTTGGCCATTCCCATTTACAATGGTCATTCCTGATTTCTCAGGCCATGTTTGGGTACCTGTTCGTGCCCGTGTACAGTTTTCATGCCTATGTACCTTGTCTTATTTGTGTTCGTGTACCCTAGGATACATACTGAGCCACTAGCATAGCGCCACATGAAGTGTATAGATTATACATGTAATTTAATACCTAACTCCATGAAAACCTCTAGAAGTCACAAAAAAGAAACTACAAAAAGTGGGTTCTTCTAAATTACACACCGTTTATATTTGGATTTTCTAGAAACTATTATAAATTATACCACCAATATTTATATTTTATTAAAAAAAATCACTTTTAAGGAAAAAGTGGGAAACCAATCCAGACACAAACAAACAATCAACCAACACCATAAGTAATAGTCATATCTTCTAATTGCTATTTAATCCTTTTAGAAAACTTACCTATGTGGAGACTCCATTGAAGAATGGTAACCTTTCCATCAGGATCATCTTTGAGGAGGTATTCAATGTTATATGCCATCTTGTTCCATGTTTGGAAGAGCTATTCTATAGTAATCTTCTTACCATTTAATCCACATTCCAATATGATAAGTTGTTTTTGGACCATGTAGACCTACTCCTCGTTAAGGTTTAACTAGACACACCTCCCAACCAATCTATCAAACTCCTCTAGCATAGAATAAAAAATTAGTCCCTTTTCTAAGAATTATTTATTATAGTTGATGATGGTATCCCATTCATCACACCCCATTATTTCCTTTCCACTCACGGGGTTAACAAATTTTGCAATCTCATTTTATGCATTCTCCAAATCAATGACATGATATTCACCTACTTGTGATTTCAACTCCTTAGGGGTGAAAACCTCTAAATTCTTGTTGGGTACTTTATAAATGCTAGTGGTGTTGCTATCCATGATTTTGGAAACCTTTGGAGGTAGCCTAAATTTACTTAAGGATCTCATAATAGGGGGACTAGGTAGATTAAAATAATATTTTCTTCTCCATAGCCTCCAGGAGTGCTTAATGAAACCATCCGAATCTAAGATATCTTTGTTTCCTTTTCTTGAAGAGGATCTAATACATTCCTCAACAATTACCACTTCCTTGGACTCGATAGGGGAGTTCAAAGTAGAATCCATATCCTCCTGAGAAGCCTCCCTACTAGGGGGTTCTTTTCAGGGGAAGCTTCCACTTCACCCCCTTCCCCAAAAGCAAGAAACTATTTATCTCCCCACACTACAAACTGTTTTTGATATTTACTACCCTTAAGATGAACTTTTTCGATAAAAAGAGCAGGAGAAACCTCTTTGACCTCACTAGAATTCTACCTACTCATGAAACCCAAGCCATCCCTCTGATTCTTAGCAACTTTCACTTGGGAACCACTTCTACCCAATTTCACAATTTCTACAAAGGAGAAGGGGCCTAGGAACATAGACTATCCTTCTAACCATATCCATGTACATCAGTCTTAAAACCCAAATAAATTATTAATTTTTCAAAAACATTTGAAACTATGGGTTCTGATGGACTTATATGCATATTTTTCTAGATAGCTGGAGGAAAACCAACATCTCTGGAGACTGATTGTTCCCTCTCATCTAGAGGGGTATAAGGTAGGACACCTTGAGAGTTCACCAAAGAACCTTTATTTTATTGAATAGCCTCATGACCCAAACAATAAAAAATTGAGTAGAATAGAACCCAAGAATCAAAGTAGACCGGTTGGTGCCACCAAATTTCTCCCTCAACCTCAATACAAATGGAGTCCAATAGATCCTTTGATACATCAACTTAAACACAAATCCTCAAAGATATGGGATAAAAAATAGCACGGGTATAAGAATCTGAACAAAGAAAATGACCAACCATATTACCAATTAAGTGAAGAATCACTGAGTTCT
The DNA here is from genome assembly GCA_963277665.1 of Viscum album. NCBI lineage: Eukaryota > Viridiplantae > Streptophyta > Magnoliopsida > Santalales > Viscaceae > Viscum > Viscum album. The sequence continues at coordinate 353,706,405 of OY728126.1, read as the reverse complement.
ATAAATGTAAAGGAAGACCAGGGATAGTAATACATAACACCATTGTCGGGGAGTCCCACAGAATATGTAAATAAAACTTCTATCGAAAAAGAGAAAACTGATAACCTTCCATAGAATACGGATCATGAGACCAGGTGTAAATATAGTCCTCATCACTTGAAAAATAGATCTGGAAGTGTCACGAGTCCCAAATCCCTAAAATCACTCAATATTAAAGCTTCCAAGTTGATAAAACATACCTCTTCAATGCATAAATGAAGGGTCTATTCTTCCCAAAATGAGCAACCATGGTGAGATCCAAGAGCGATGAAGCCCTCATGAACTCTAGAAGGAAAATCAAAACTGAATAAACTTTGTTAGCCTGAGAAGGAACTTTTGGGAGAAATTTTTTTTCTTGAAAGTGTGGTAAGGAGGATGTATTAGTGAAGGGGGGAAAATGAGTGATGAGGAGGACACAGGAGAGAAGGATCCCCCCCTAGACGAGGCATTGGGAGGGGTAGAGACAGTGCAACCATATCATCAGTTCTACATGTATTGTCTACACCATCACCACCATTGATCTCATGGAGAACCACACCCATAGATCCTAGATTTGGGGTTGATTTTACCTGATACATTTTCGATGGCCATATTATGTCCATCTATCCATTTGGTAATTAACCTCCATCGTATCTCATCAGCATGTTAGAAAACCATGAAGAAAAACCCTCCATCTAGTATCTGATCCTTGTCCAACCTCTCATACACCACATCGTGACTCTACCAAGATTTTAATCCCTAGTATAAACCCATGGAAATGATCTGTTATTCCAAATTTTGATTGTGCAAAGATCGATTTCTGGGTATTTTTCTAACCATAGGACAAATATAAGACCAACAAATAATGCATGAAGAACAAAGGGAGAAAATTAGAAAACAAAAACATGAGGAATGAACCTCACCCATTTTTTGGGTTCGACTCAATCCATTGATGTATAAAACATCAAATTAAGGTAATAATCACGAATCATAAATAACTTTATCCATTCCTAATTTTTGGAAGATAAATCAATACCCATAAATCAATAATTGACCAGTGAATCAATCACTGAAAAATAATGGTTCTATTTCATTATAGTCAGTGAGATCCAAAAAAACTTTTGTTGAATATGAACTTCTTGTCACACCGATCATCAAACCATGATCTCAATGTTCATAAAGGATCTCTTCCACGATCCCTCTAAGATCCACAAGGTTATGGTGCTAACCAAATGGGTTTTCCTAAACATGGATTATATAGATGATGGAGTTAGGTTTTTTAATTTAATAAATAATAATTAATTAATTATTAATTAATTTACTAATCCACACCCGACTACTCTTAAACCAAACACCTGACATGCACAAAGTTTTTCTCATACCTAGGTTAAAACCCCAATTTTCGATCTAATGGTGGTCTAATATTTACCATATGAGAATCTATTTTAGATTTATTCAATTATCTCAAAAAAAAACCATGTGAACATGATATAATATATTTAATATTTTTATTATAACAATACCGAGGCTCCTCAGGCCCTGGAAACCCACACAGACTCTATACCTAACTCTGAAAATATTCTTTAAAATATTCCAAAGTTTTAAAAGGTAAAAAATAAAGTCATTACACATTATTATGTTTCCCATTTCCCTATGAAATTACATGCTAGATTATATTTAGAAGGAACTCATGTGGGAATAATTTTGTAGGATATGTTGGAGAAATATCATGTAATAAAACATTGATTTAGTTAATCTATAAAGACACCAAACCTTTGGGTTCTAGGGTAGTGAATTTATTTTTGAGATGTAATGTTTAAATAATAGAATTTATGTAAAATATAAGCTTACTATGCTTGGTTCATCTTATTGGGGAATATCTCCTCAAATCTCTCACTTGCACTAAAGCATCATATACTTAGTACATTTTCACCTTATATCGTATCATATATAAAAACTTGTAAAACCATATCCAAAACCCTTTTTGGATATTTCCAAAATGATTTTGAAAATATATCATCAAATTTACCGTGTATCACATTATATTTGTGAATATTCATCCAAATATCCCTTTTTATAAACTATAAAAACAATTTAGAGTAGATCTATGAGATTCATAAACTCAATCCACATTTATCAAACCAAAAATTTTTGACCCCATGAGCCTTTATAGCATTGAAAATAAATTTGAATTCTTGAATTTCTAAATGTAAAAAAATATTGGTCTCTATAAAAAGACCAATATTTCTAAAGCTACAAAGGGTTATAGAATGATCTCCATCAAACACATGTATCATTATTTATATATCTACTCATATGTTTTTGATGCCAATGATCCAGTACCCTAGTGGTACATGATCCTACTTGGTATCCAAAAGACCCAGGATCAAATCTCGGTAGGGACTAATTTCCGAGGCACTGCAGTATCACTGTAGTAGGGCACTATAACAGGGCACTATAGCAGTACTATAGTAGTGTCAGAACTGTAGCGGTGACGACACTGTAGCAAGAACTGTAGCGGTGGCAGTACAACAATAGGTACTATAATAGCCGGTGTACTGTAGAACTACTATTCACTGAGGGGCTCTTTGGCCCAAAAAATGGGATTTCAAGCCTTTTATTCAGGCCACTTAGCCTTGGGCCTTCGGGCTATGTAATGGGTCTCCTTCTACCCAGTCTAAAGAGGTCTTTTCTTTAAATAATAAAATGAGGATTTGACCCCAAACTTTAAAAAAAACTCACACATTTTTTATTGTATGAGCAGAGAATGACTTGGTAGAAGAATACATCACATGTCATTCACCATTATGGATGAGAAAATCATATGCCCTTCTCCCAGATTGATAATAAAATAAAATTTCTCATATTGGTATGACTATACACTCCTTTATTCAATCTCAACATAGGGAATAACAATAATAATTATCATATGAGAGGACAAATCCCATCCTGGTTAAGATTCGATGGATGACATGATCAGTTACATACCTAACAACCCATTGATTATCTAAGCTTCATGTCTAGCGTGAGAATGATACCTAAGTATGAAGGTTCACATGCTAGGTATCTCACTAATCACATGTATTGGAGAAATCCATATATAAAAAATTAACCCTAGTATACAAAAAACATAGTGTATGGAACTCACTATGGTATACTTGGTAGCTCATCCAACACACAATACCCATTTTTTTCCTCATGAGCATATTTTGTATCTCTATTTAAAATACCACTCATTATAACCTTAAAATTTCATCATAACATATAATAATCCTTGAAAAATATTGGTTAGAGATAACTCAAATTCATACTTTTAATGGTTAATCATCATTTCACTTCATGAAATATATACAACAAATGTTAAAGAATGGTAAAGTGTAGTTTATATTTTTAATAAAATGATACATTTTATATTCTTAATTAATTTTAAGAATTCTAAAAAAACCACACTTGAACTCTTGTATAATCATATCACATTTGAGAGACTACTAGATCAACTTTATGTTTGATACACTTTAAGGTATTTTTCAAACTCATTATATCTCTATATAATTTTAGCCATATATCTATGTGACCATTTGATTAAACTCTCCCATGAAACTCTTTATTGAGTAACACCTATAAATAAAGTTATCATGAATAATGGAGATACTTATAAATCCAATTTTTAATGGTTAACTCATTGAACATGTTTTTACTCCTCATCTTCACAACATCAAATGCTACAATGTTAATAAATTTGGTTATCTACCTATAAATCTTTATAAGTTCATCATCATCATTATCCTTGAAACACATTCCATCATTTTTCCCTTTAAATTATTTTGTTATCTAATGTAACTATTTAAATTAATATTTTACCAGCATACCATAAACCTTCTAGAATATTAAGTGACTTTAAATTAATATTTTGACTAATATAATCCTTTATTAGTTAATTTTTAACTTTTATAAGTTCGAACATACTACCAATATACTATTATACAAAATATTATATTTATAATATCAGGCTAAGATGAATAAAATATTTTATGTTAGGAAATAACAGTTATTTACTCTAGTAGGAATATTTTAAAAAATAAACTATTTACCAACATATCTTATTTATTATTCTATGTGTTTGTATTATTTTATTGAAAAAACGATTTTATTCTTTAAACCATGCCACTGATGGGTGGAAGAATTTCAATTCCTCATATTTTAACAAAGATATGGTTAAAATATTTATCTCAGATTAAAATTTTATTCATATTTTCTTTTAAAAACATGTAATAGAATCTAATGAAACATAAATCATGTGTATTGAATCCATCATTCCACATTTTTTATAATATATTATTATTAAAAAACCTCACTTATCATATAAGATAAATTAGATAGTTATACACATATTATATATATATATATTTATTTGAGCTTGAAAAGCTCCCTTTCATTCAAATACATGATTCAATGAACCTCTTCTTTACCAATCAACTGAAAACTACAAACTCTATTAATTCATACCGTGATATTAAACTCCTACATACTTACAAAATTTTTATATTATAAATTTGGTATCAGACACATTATAATACCAAGGAATTTATTTCTATAGTACTGATACATAAAATGGAGTTTTTATGGAGTTTATTAAACCCCTTTATACCTCTTAAACAAATCCATGATATAGAAATAGTGTCCTTTTTTATGAAATTTTCATTAAGTTTCAATGAAAATGACTGAATACTTTGAAGAAACATTGTTAGGATTTATAACTAATTTTTCTTCTTTTGATTGGAACTTTTACTCACTTATATTTTTAACACAACACCATAGACTAGACATCACATATAATTATCATTTATTCTCATTTTTTTGAGAAAATAGGAAAAATATTTCTTAAACTCATTTATATTGTCTAAAAATTTACAAAAAAGATTATAGAATAAATTAATAAGAATAAAAATCCTTATAGGAAACCTTTAATCTCTCAAAGTCATAAGAACACTCAATCAAATTTAGTATTTGAGCATAGACTAAAATTGCATAGGTCATTTTTCATATAATGTATTCAAAATATTATGTGAGTTATTCTATGAATCTCATAATAATCTAGATTCAAATTTCGAAAAAATTTAACTATTGGTTACTTTGGAAGGGTTTTCTCTGAGCCATATAGTTTTTATCATATCATAGAACAATTCTGAAGCTTCTCACCAGTTTAAGAAGTTTCTTACATTAACCCTTTTCTTTTCTCAAAGATCAGTCTCAAAGTTACGTTTAATGATGATGATTCCATTTATCCAAAAACAGAATATATTATCATATGAGTATACTTTTTTACTTTTATTTAATAAATATTTTTATTAAATGTTCTCCCATTAAAATGAATACCCCTTTTAAACTCATCATATCCATTAGTGGGGTAAGATTCATATTTCACTAAGAATTGGTTTTTTATCATTTCTTATATCACATAGATATTTAGGTATATAATCATTTCAATCATATTAGATATGAATCTTAGATAGTTGAGTGGACAACTCATTTCATAATCTATCTTATGGATAAAATCAAATCTATTTATTTGGAAACCTAATCTTATTATGGCCTCTCTTCCAATTGTAACCCAGTAAAAACACTAATAAAGAGCACTTAATCCTATTAGGAACACTAATTAATTAATTTACTTAAATAAGGTAATCTATAGACACCCAGAATTAGTATCACCAACCTAGTTGGATATTCGAGGTCTGGATAAGTGTTCATTTTGGAAGGAATCTGACACTTAGTATTTTAAAAGGGATTTATTCTCACAGTCTTATCTCATGTTATTCCTTTAACATGTAATTATTATTTTAGTGATTTAGTTTGGAATCATATCCCTTAAACCAAAAATAATATATTCAAACTATATTTATGTGTAAATCTTTACACAACTCATATCTTGAGTTACTAACCCAAATTAAAATCCAATTTCAAAAATATCAAAATGAATCTCATTCATAAGGTTACAAAAACAATTTCTTGTAAAGTATTAGAGTAATATGAAATAAATAAGTATAACAAGATTATTTTTGGAGTTACAGATATCCAACCCCCACATTTCTAGACAAGGCATAAGCCTCTAGGCCAGTGAGTAGTTTAACCCAAAGTCTCTCCACCCGAGGACACATTACTCAAGAGAGACCATAATTCCATCATAATTGTAACACTTGATACCTATAAAATATAATCAAACCTTAAATTATAGATCATAACATAATATGATCCAAATTCAAGGATGAATACAACTAAACCAATTATCATACCTTGCATGTAAATTATTATATGCATGTATGAAAATTTATAGAAGCAGTTCAATTATTTAAATTAAATCATACATTCAGTCATCATATAAATAATTTCTATCTATGAAGAAGGAAAGGAATAAATTAAATTAATGAATAGTTATTATATTAAAACATGAGGTAAAATATTAATGATTAATTCATAAACCAATCATTTATAACCACATTATAATCTATAAAAATATGAACTCCATCATATTATTTATTATATGATTTTTAATGAAATATATGATATCAAATAAAATATAAACATTTTATATTCCAATTATATTATGTAAACAATATATATATATTCTAAATATCACATATTTAATATTATTTTTACTTTGATCATATCAATTATCCAAACCCATTTTGATATATTTTAGGTAATTTATTTAATAATTCCTTTTAAGTTAAACATTTTAATATAACAATTATGAAAAATTCATAATTTTAAAAATAAACACCTTTATATTTTCCCTTATTTTTTAATTTATAAACACTTTATAAATTAATCTTATAATTTCCTTCTAAAAACTTTATATCTAAATTATAATTCATGTCATATAACTTGAAAAATGTATCTTAATATTAAAAATTAATATTTTGGAATATTAAATTAATAAATTTTCTATAAAAATTTAACTAATTAATTATAACTATTTTATAATTAATTACTTTTTAGTCATATTTATAAATTAAATAAATATCCTAAAATACCTTTTTCTATAATTTATAAATAATTTATAAATTATTTAAATCAATTTATTATTGTAATTTAAGAAAATATAAATTTTCTTGCATATCATACCCTATATACCCACTATATTTTAATAGATGACTGATAGGCTGTGATTCTCAAAAAATCATTTTATTGATATCAATCATATTTTATGATTCATAATTTGTTTTTCGTTACATAAACACAAACCAATATAAATCATGGACTACGCTAAACCTTTGTGTGATATTAAAACAACACTTTGGCTGCCTGTATAAGAGTAATACAACACCACCTGGTGATCATAACATATGATATGTTGCTATATAATATTAAAATAGTGGTGAAAACATGTCACATGTTATGACTGGCCTCATGTTATATTAACTCAACAGTTGAAAATCCATCCATCCAAATCAAATTTCTATTAAAGAGTGAAACAATACAACAAGAAAAACTAGGGGGGTCTATTTTAATGAAAAACAAGTGCATCCCCTCTGATCAAATTAACACATTACGACTTTAGAATGTTAAACTGAAAAATACAACTATTGGTAGACCTATGATCAGCCACAAATTCTAAATAATCCGCAACCTTTTTCCCCTCGCAGCATTTGTGGGACACTTGAATGTTGTGTCGAAGAATACTAAGGTATTTCATGACATTTTAGGAAATAAACCAAGGTATTGAACAATTTCCTTTCAAGGAATCATGGAGAATCAAGGAGTCAACCTCCACCTTAGAAATGACCACATTCTTTTGGATGCACAAGGAAAGCCCAATGAGAAGAGCCTAGGCCTCAGCCTAGATTGCGGTACTGATGTCGAAGGAGGAAGAGAAGGCCAAAACCACACCTCCCCTATTCCTCTCACAACACCCCCTCCCAACACCACCCCTTCAGAACTAGCCCCATCAGTATTGAGTTTATAGCCAGAGGTAGGGGGAATCCATATTATCCATTTACCATAAGGTCCAGCGGATGAGGGAGGAGAACATGACACAGACTCCTGCATGCATGGGAAGGGAGAAGCCTCCTACCATTCCATGTTGATTGAAATCAAGTCTAGGATCAGGAAGCGAATACGCACAGTAATGGACCTCACCGTGGGCACTGCACCTTCGAACCGAGCCTGATTTCTGGCTTTCCAGATACACCAACACCCCACATTGAGGGTTGAAGCACGAGCCAATAGATCCTTCTCCTTCCCCAATGAACCATTGAACCATATCTCCAGGAAAGAAGACTCATACTGCTCTTGAGAAGAAGAAGCCAAGTAGCCTTCTAGAAATGACCACACTGCTTGAGCCCATTCACCCTCATAAAACAAGTGCACATCGCTCTCCTCCCTCCACGCTCTACATCAATGACATCCCGAGGCCATGCTGATCCCCAGTTTTTTGATATTCTCTTCCGTCATGATGGAGAGGTTCCTGATATGCCAGGTGAGGAAGTTAAGCTTCAAAGGAATCTTGTGACACCAGGACACATCATTCCAATGATTCGGAAAACCCTGTGAGGGTAGAAACCTCTGAAAATATCTGATATTGAAGATGCCCGATGAGGAGTGAGTGAACACACATCTATCCTACTCATCATTCAGCTCAATGGAATCAAACAGGTTTTGCTGGTCTTTTCTCAAAAACGAATTGGTGAAACAAGGGTGCCACCGGGCTTCCTTAATTGTGATCAGAGGAGCCGGGCACCCTAGGAAGGCAAGAACATAGCCTGCCCAATTCTTGAGCCAGAAGAGAATCTCCCCTGTTCCCACTATCCATCACGAGCTATGTTTTAGGGTCAAGAGCAGGGGATGGATTTTTGACCAAAAAGGAGAAGTATAGAAACTGAAAACCTCCATGTTACTCCCACTAATCTGAGACATAATCTGGCCCTATAGATCATGCTCTTCAATAATTTCCCAAGCAAGATTAGCATGTGAGCCTTTTAGAGTGCTCTGCAAGCTTCTGCAATTAATCCCACCTTCATGGATGGGTCTTTCCATCCTCTCCCACGAGGTCCAGTGTCTCTTCCCCTCAGACTTCGCATCCCATACAAAACTACATAAGATCGAGTCAACTAATTTGATTACTCCTTTTGGGACGTTCTAAGATTCCATTGCATGTATAGGTATGACAGAGAATACACTGTTAACTAGAGATATACACCCACCGAATGAGAGGAGGTGATTATTCGAGTTGAGAACTAGACCTGTGATTCTACTTACAATGTGGTCAAAATCTCGGATCCAGAGTCTACCTGAGGAGATAGGTGTACCCAGATACTCCATCGGGAAGGACCCCCACTGCATGTTGAGTTTGCTGTATAGGGAAGACACACACCAAGGCGAGCTTCTGTGAGAGATAAAGAATTCACTCTTATTGACACGTAGAACCTATCCACTCTATAAGCAGTAATCCCTTAGAATTTCATTGATCTTCTTAATAGAGCTTTGCCTGCCCTTGATGAATATAATGATGTCGTCTGCAAACATCAGATGTGATATAGAAGAGATGTTCTGTTTCTTTCTGAAGGGGAGAATTCCCCCTTGAATAATGATGCAGTTGAGGAGGATGCTGAGAGTATCTTGTGCTAGGATGAATAAGATGGGTGAGAACCGGGCACCCTGTTACAGAACTCTGGTAGCCTTGAAAAAACTATGCACTTTCCCCATAAAAGATACCCCCATCCACAAAGATCTTACACACCTGAAAAGGATATCAACCACCCTATCCGAGAATCCCATAGATGCAAAAAATTTATTCAAAAAACTCCACTCAATCCTGTCGTATGCTTTCTTCATATCAACTTTGATCGAAAGATTCAAACCATGGGTCTTGAAATTGATGTCCCTCACCATCTCCTGGGTGAATGCTATAGCCCCCTGAATGGAGTGGCCCTTCACGAAGCCATGTTTCTCAATAGAAATCCAACCGGGAAGAAACTTAGACACCCTCTGATTAACATGGTAAGCAAGGATATTGTATGGTAAGTTGCAAAGACTCACTGGGAGATAATGGGAAAGTGAGGATAGATCCTTTACCTTGGGGATGAGGTAGAGAGTTGTGGCACTGGAAACCCAAGGAATAGACCCACCTCGAAAGAAATCATGTATGGATTCGACAATATCTTTTTTGACAATCTCCCACGACCCGCTGTAAAAGGATCCAGGAAAACTGTTGGGGCCGGGGCCACTCTCCGGGTTAAGCTTCTGCATGGCATTGAAAATCTCTTCCACATTAGGAGTGGCCTCCATCAAGTTGTTCTCCATGTCAGACACTCTGTTTGGAATTGCCTCCCATAGAGCCGAGGTGCCAGTAGGATAACCACTGGCCATCCTCAGGTTGGGGCCTACTAGGAGGTCTTGAAATAACGAAAGAGCCATCCTCCCAACAGTATCCTTATCATGCGTGAAGGAGCCATCCTCCTGCAAGATATTTGGTTTGATCCAATGTTTCTTTTCTTTGATTCAAGCATGTAAGAAGGCTGTTTTTTTGTCACCCGCTTGCAGCCACTTCACCCTAGACCAGTCCCGATCCATCTGCTCTTGTTTGAGAAGCTCCACTTCCCAACTCATCTTCTGGGTCTTAATATCTTCGAATGTCATCTCACTCCATTCCTTCTTTATACTCCCTTCTAACTCTTCTACCTTTTGTTTGAGAGTATTGAGCCTTCTATTAAAGGGAGGGATACTCCTAGACCACTCCAAAATCCCTTTATTTAACCTCCATAGCTTATTATGAATTGCCTCCCAAGAGTACCCTTGAGTTGGAGCCTCCCATAGATCCCTTACCTTCTCTTGATAGCCATCCAATCCAAGATAGAAATATTAGAACCTGAAAGACTCTTGAGAAGACTACTTAGGGGACACTGAGACCATTAGTGGAGAATGGTCAAAAATTCCATGAGCAAGGTGCTTGAACTCGATCGAAGGGTAGATATTAAGAGCATTGATATTAGGCAAACAACGGTCGAGTCTACTCCAACTCCTCCTTCTCCCACCCTGATTACTGCACCACATAAAATGGTTCCCACTATAGCCCAAGTCATACAACCCTTTCCACACCATAAACTGAGCAATGTCAAGACTGGCTCTCCTGGGGAAGGCCCCTCTCCCCTTCATCTCATCCGGATCCAGGACAATATTGAAGTCCCCCACAACAAACCAGGGGAGATCCTCTAGATAAAAAATCTCCAAGCCCTGCCACAGCTGTATTGTTTCCTGGGAATCGCAGCTACCATACACAAAGGAAACATAGAAGCGCTCCTCGACCTTCATAACTTTCATGGTGATATGTTGATCTCCTGCTTCAATGAAATCCATGGACACATCCTTTTTCCAGAATATATATATATGACTGTTTGTCAGATCTACGTGCATGTGACCATGCATGTGAACATAACAACAAAAGGTCTTAATTTTATTCATTTTCTGTTTCGGCTCCAGGACAGCGAAAATACAATCTTTGTTCCCCATAGATTCAGAGACAATGAGGTCTGTCTTTACCTGAGCTCCAAGTCCTCGAGCATTCCATATTAGCATATTCAACATTTAACAGAGGAAGACCCAACTTTGGCCCCGATCTTCGTGGTCTTGGTACCTAGGAAAGGAGATCCTTCCCTGTATAATATCTGTTGATAGCACGTACTTATCCCTAGGATTTGAATAGGGGAAGATGAGGTAGGAGGTGACTCAAAAGAAGGGCATTCAATGGACTTCCCCTTGTCCCTCCTACGGGAAGGAGATAATTAGAGGGACTCTGTTCTTGAGTCTAGCTGACAGGGACCCAGGAGGTTTTTCTATCTGCTTAATAGATGATCTATCCTCCACCAATGGGCACAACCGAGCCTTAGCAGTAGGATTCTCAACCACCATGTCACCAGGGGGACCCAAACTCGCCATAGACCCCTCCCTGCTTAGCCCACCTTGCTCTGTTAAAGACCACTCCTCTGGAAAAGCAGGAACCTCACGAGTAAAACACCTGGAAAGCCTCCTGAGGTTATTAGAGGTACCTGAAATAGGGATCCAATCCTCAAACCATCCAAAATTCATGACAGCTTGCTTCACCCCAACCCTGTCATTACAGGATTAAAAAGGTCAGGCCCGAACCCTCGACACCAAACCTCTCAAAGGGGACCGCATGATGTTTTCCAGCAACTCCTCAACTGATACCATCTAGGTTGCGTCACATTTCAACTAAAAGGAGGCCATCTTCATCCTATCGACTCCCGGCTGGACTGGGACCAGAGCCTTGCAATGTTGAAGAGAATGTCCTATGGAGGTCACCAACCCCTTGCAAAGTTCCAACGACCAAGGATCCTCCATCCCACCTGAAGGCTGAGGGGGATCAACAGACCTAGAAGAAAACTGATCAAACACCACCCCTACACACGAAGAAGACAACACCTCCCCAGGCCTATCAACTCTGTCATCTTGAGGCTGGAGCACATGACCACTTCTCCTGCAACTCTAAACCGAGTGTCCCTGCAGAAGAAAAAAGGTGCAGTAATGAGGAAAAACAGGGAAGAAGAAGACCTGGGTCCATAAAGAGGAATCTTGCGCCTTCAAGGAAATATTCTCCGGGATCGGTAAGGAAAGTTCCAATTCTACGAAGATCTGGGGAGAAATCATCTCCTCAACGCATCGAGACCAAGGATCCGCACATAGAAAACCACCCATAGAATCTCCTAAAGCTTTGAGGAAAGAACCATTCTGGAACGGAAGTGGAAAACCTGGAAGACTAACCCACACTATGGTCGAAGGACTTTCCTTCCCTTGATGAGCCTGCATCGACCATCTGGAAAAGCTGAAATGCCAACGCCCCATAGACCGAGAGGCATGGAACCACACCTGGATGAAATCAACTTCTGAGGAGAAGACCAGACAGAACAAGATCCTGTGCACATTTGACACCCGAACCTCCCCTTACAACCCCCATGAATTCACGAACCTCTTGAACACCGGAAGCAAAGGTTTTGCAGACCCAAACCATGCCATGAGAGTCTACCTCAGGCCTGCCACCACCTCATTGAACTCCGATGCAGGAGCGGACAGGGTAAGGAGGCCACCATCTTTTACCACCGAGTGCGAGAACGATGTAATCACTGGGAAACACTGGTCCGAGATGCCAAACGAGCTCCCGTAGAGGACTTCCTTAAAAGATGATTTCGGCCGACCAGACCTAGGATACTAAGCTGAGGGTCCCGTACCAGATGAGGCCCTCCCACACAGCCCTTCTGAGCTGGGATCGAATGGATCAAGATCCGGCAACAACACCGGGGAATGAGACGACAAAGGCACAACAGGTGGAAAAATTCAAAAATCCCCAGGCACATGCGACATGTTCTTCAGGAGAGACATTTGTTTCTTACAGTTGAAAATCATATTGAATGATATTCATCAATATCATTATAGTGATAACATTCTCTATTTTTTGAATTTTAATTAGCTCTGTTGTACATTATGACTAACCATGTCGTATGTTATGACATGTATAAAGCTGGAGGATCACACTAAGAAAAACACTATGACATATCATATTCTATAGAGTGATCCAATCAAAGATTATGATAAAAAATATCATAAGACAACCTACATAACAAAATTTCTATCATTTTAATGATAAACCTTAATATATCAAAAATGATATCGATAATCTTAATTTTAAAACAATATTTCATGAATCATAAATCCTGATGATGATCTTATACCACTTATAGTATTTATAGGGATAAAAAAACATTGGTTCAATATAGAAAAAGAACTTAAAAACATCATCCCAAGATGAACCATGCCCTGAAACCGAAACCAAGTATATAAAAAATGGATAACATGTAGTGGGTAACATACAAAAAAGATATTTTTTTTGCATAAATCATCAATCATGAACTTTGTGTGGATCCCTTAGAGGTATCCATATATCTCCCTTATATTTTGGTGTATCCAATAGTGGAATCGAAACACCCGATTCTTGAGTGGGATCCATCTTCAATAAATGATATTCTAGTATCTCATAAAGTAGAAGTGGAAGAATAAGAGATATTCAGGTATGGGAAAATCAATAGGAGAGTGTGAATGAATGGAATAAATTAAAACCCCCCATTTCAAGACTCGACCTTCTTATATAAGCCTTGAGGACATCCCCTAATCCTTCATGCATTAACTCATACGTTACTTATGCTAGGATTTGAAGGGACTCTTATCCAAACAGAGTAAGTTAACCAGAAGGAGAAACTCCATAGGAATATTCTTCCATGTAATAGTAGCTACAAAAATATTTAGCTGGGTGGCAGTGAGGTTATCATAAGTTCATGACCATTTTATGGATGTTGGTTTGGTGGTCCGTCTATCTGTATTTTGAGTAGCTGTTGCAATCGTAGATAGAAGGCATTTTCTATGTTTGAATCACTTCAAGAAGATTTTATGAAAAATTATTGAGGAAAAGTGAACAATTTTTGATATAATGGTGATTTAAAGTCAATATAAGGTGATCAATAGGGGATCAATAATTTTATATTATAATAGAAGAAGGGCTATGAATGTAGAAGTTCAGTACAACTGGATGACCAGGTGGGACTGTCAATATAAATGGGTTTGGACCACTTTCCTGATGTGTCATTTTATACTTGGATGATTTAATCTACATGGTTTTCATTTCATAATGATTATACATTATAATTTTTATAAAATTAAATTTATGATGTATTCTTATGAGGATATAGGATGTAAATATAGACCGCATAAAACCAATATGTCTTTTACTTTTTTAATTTATGATTTTTGTATGTTTATTTGATATAGACTAAGCAATGATTTATTTTTCATTGGATTTAGTATAATTATATTATTCTATGTTCTAGTACACTGAACATTCATAGGGTTCCTATAAGATATTTGTTTTTTCCAATGTGGTATTTTGGTGATTAATTTATGATGTGTGAAAATCTGATGGAATTCTCAACAACTTAAGACATGATAAATTTCTTGAAAATTCATCCATTTTTTATATGAATGCATCATTGATTATCCATATGTTACATGTATAAGTTATAAGAAGTGTTGAATATATTATAAACATTATCTCTTAATGATTTAGTACCTTTTCTTAATCGTATGTTTTTTATAAGAATCATATAATATGATTCTTGTTTTACCAACTAAGTTAAATACCCTAAGGGTGTGGGTGTGGGTGGGTGGGGGGATCACAATATGATAGATTAAAAAAATTTCCCCTTCATATATTGTTTCATCCTTTAAACAAAACAATATTCTCTCTAATTTCCCATAGAAATGTATGAACATAAATTAAATCATGCATGATACACAACAATTTTACTTAGTTCACCCTCATAGAGATATATCGAAGGAGAATACAATGGAAATGTGATGATGTAAAAAATACACTAAGGATCACTTCCAAAATAAGGTTTGGTTTAGATCAATTCTATACCCAAGTTCACTACCTTTACAAATTTATGGACAGCTCACTGCCTCCAAAGGGTCACTCCCTCAATCTGTATTTTAATGGATCACTACTGGTGGAAAGGATCACATTCTTCCTATTACTTTACTCACTACTCTAGAAAGTATTCACACATAGTTTATGGACATATAGGTCCCTTAATTAACAATAATGAGTATATTCCCAGCTGTAGGTAGATTCTCTATTGAATTCTCACTTTTATCCACTTGATGAATATCAATATAACATAGTTTTACTAGGAAATCCCCTTTTAATACTTTAAATATGATCACTTCCTTCAAAAAGATCCTTTATTTAAATAATATTGCTTTGCCTTCATGAATACCACAACTTTCACAAAGATAAAATCTTTCACAAATCTCACCTCTTTCATGAATCTCAAACAACCTTTTAGAAGAAACCTCCTTTCACAAAGATCAAACACTTTTGCTAAGCTCACTCAACCATAATGAATCTCTCCTCATTCAGTTGTCTTTTTATAGCTTTCATGAACATCAATTATTTCATGATGCATTCAAAATTCGGTCATCTTTCATACTCTTTGAGAACATTCTTTCTTCATGAAATTTTTCATAAGAATAACCTTTGCGAATCACCTTTGTGAATTTAGAGCCTATGTATTTTCATTAAGAATTTCTATTTTCTTTTTGAATAGGGTAGAGACCTATTTATATGAATATCCTCCCATTATATAAGATTTCATCCATGTCATTACCTTTTTTTAAGCTCCCCAATCTCATTAATGAAGCTCCCTATTTTCATGTAGCTCTAGGGAAATTTCACCATCTTTGAAGCTACTTGTAGTCACAAAGAGTATTATCAAAACATCATAGAATCCCATCGCTCATTTGTGATGATCCAAACCTTCAAGAAACTCCCTTTGTGAAACCCAGTCATCATGAAACTCATGAATGTTCCATATTTTTATGATATTTTCATAGAAATCCAACTTTCATGATGATTGATCCATTATCAAAATTTTGGACCCCAAATATATATATATGAAACAATGGAAAATGACATAACCTTATATACGTAATTTTCTATACTACTTCAAGAAAATCCATTTCTCTATATTGGATCATTTTCAACATACCATGTAAATAATATCTATGGAACTCCACAACCATCCACTGAAACCTTCTTTTTCAATAAACACAATCAACCTAAAAACACTACAATGTTATCTTGCAGGATTTTTCCCAACAATTATTCATAACACCACCTTATGAGAAGTCCAAATTTCACACTACAATGGGTATAGGTATAGGATATATGATATATCCATATCGTATTGAACATTATACCTGAGGACATTAAAAATTAATTTTCTACCATCCATCCATCCAACATCATATTTTTTATACAAGATAATGAAGAAAAAAATAGAAAAATAAGGAGTCAAAGAAACATGGATGCCCAAGGTTTAGGGGGTCCTAAAGTAGTGCAAGCCGAGGGAATCCCCTCTAATCATGTTGATAATGAAGAAAATTAGATATATTATTCTCAATCACAAAATATGATATAGATTTTATATTTTGACTTATTTTATGATATGTGATATCATAAGTAGTGATATTATTTCACAATACGATATAATATATGGTAGATTACAACATAATTTAAATCCACTAGTTTCAACATATCATAATGCCTAATATGTTATATCATATACCATATATAGAATTTTTTCTATATCCTGGTATATGATTTAGGGAATCCTAATAGATAGTAATGTTGATTTACAATATTTTCTATATCTACAACAAAGCATCATTTCTATTTGAGTTGGTGCTGCCCTAAAACAAACTTCCCTTACACTTTCAATTACATTATATATTCATGGTGTTGGTATATAATATAATTTCTTATCACATCCTAATTTTTATTCTACAAGATAGTGTATGTGATAATGTCCTAAGGATATATTTTGTTTTTAAAGTATATAGTAGTTCCCTGATATGATGTGATATAATAGATGCTACAATAGAATTCCTTATACCCATGTTCTACAGTCAGATGGTATTGTCTGAAGGGACACAAAAGATACATGACATCAGGGGTAAGAGGCTCATATGACATTGATACACCTTCTCATGGTGTTCTCCCTTGTTAATCACCTTGAAGTAATATAATGATAATTGACATGCTAATAGAAATTTTTCATGTTTCATGTGTCATTGGATATTCTTATCTATAGATTTGTGAAATGATCCTTTGACTCTTAGATTATTATTAATGTGTGTCATGAATTTCTTTTTTAGATGTATTTCATAAAATTTGTTGATAATAGTTCATGTTGAAGTTGGATATGCTAGTTGTTTCATGATTGGCATAACATTAATGAATAATGAAAGAGTTGATTTGTCCCTTTCATTGGATATGAATATCTTAGGACCTTTGATGGAATTAAAAATCCATATTAACTCCATGGTCTGGTATGGATTCCCAATAAATCCATTTAAATAAGGGATTATCCTAAAATAAAAATAAAAATCTATGTCCTTCGAGCCATTAATAGTGGTGTTTTCTGTTCTAGAAATTCAAATAAAGAGACTTGAATATATAGGTTGATGACACAATCTATGCAACCTATTAGATGATAGATATGAGTAAAAAAAGATTATATTACATGGTAAGGGTTCGTATGAGGTTTAACATCATTGTGGAATTAACTATTTTCTCTATGTGTGACTTGGCATGTTCCTATAAACTAACATTTGACTTTAGGCAGTTTAGACTAGCGCCACTAAGAAATGGGACTAAAAGGCACATACTAAGTGTATCCAAGAAACTCAATTAAATTAATTATTGTTTTAACAAGTATATTAGATTATTATTATTATGTCTAAGGAATTATATTTAATTGAGTTTATTGGTTGATCATAAGTATTTATTTATCTGTGTATAATATAATTATATTAATTTAAGTAATTAAATAGATAAATGTTATACTTAGTCTAGTAAAAAATGAGGATGATGAGAAGAACGAGTTATAGTCCAATGAGAATGGAATATTATTTGAATAAACATTAATTTATTTATTTGAGAAAAATAATATTTAATTGGACTATAGTACTTGCACATGTTAGGTAAATAATAATAATAATATTAATATTTAGACATGGGGTACACTAAGGGTTAATAGAATATTAAATGGGATTTTTGAAAATAATTTTCCAACCCTAACTCTATAAATACTTGACTAGAAAATTCTCATAGTTATATACAATAGAATTTGACTAAGAATTATTGTGCACAACATTTTTCATTCTAGAGAATTCTCTCAATCTAGAGATATTTTCAATAACACTCGATGTTCCATGAGTTTTGGTGTTCCTACTCCTTCCTCTATGATTGTGAGGGAACCAAGAGAATCCAATAGGCCCCATCGGGATTTTAAAAATACGATCAAAAAATGAATGACACAAGGTGTAGGGAAATCTAATCTAGGTTCTGAAGAACCCTATCATGACATTAGAATATTCTTGGTGCACTTGTGGATCACCACTAGAACGAATATACCATTGATTCCTCTTTTTCAATGATTGTTTTACAAGAAGGGTCAAATATATTTTACAATGAATAATGAATTAAAATATGAGATAATTGTTAATATATCTAAATTATTTATAATTTATATGTACAATCCCATATTTTTAGATTTTGTGAACACTATTATATCCAATTCCAAGGAGAAATTTCAAGAAGTTGATGGAAATTTGTTTATTAGGCATGGGTGAAACTACTTCTGATGTACCCTGGACCCTTTAAGTACTATCAGAGTGTTCACATGTTAATTTATAATTATTTATTTTTGTTTATCATTGCATGAATTTTTATTAGATTCATTTCTATTGTATTCATTATTAATATGAATATTGTTAATACGATCATGTAAATTTTGTAACTAAGAACAAGTTATTGATTTATGAAGAATGAGTTGACGAAATCCATCAGAAGGTGCCAAAGTTTTTTATGATTGACTTTTTTACCCATTATGTAGTCAAGGTCACAAAATATAGATATTCTATAGGATACATGGAGTTAACAGAGAGTGTATTTATTACACAGCTTGTGTTGACCAGCTAAACTAGCACACAAATTGTCAGATTAAATCGTATGTGGTTGGTTTACTCACTGTACAGTCTATGAATTTTCATATCATAAATCATGGAATCTATGCGGTCCAATATACATCATGAATATATCACATGATTCATGGGACTGAAAGCTGAGAAACATTATAATTAATAAATACATGGTGTATTTAATGCTTACAACGTGATGGTCATTTAATTAATTCACATGAAATATAAAAAATTAAATAATAGATGGTGCATTGAAGTGACACACATTATAATTAATTAATTCTCACATGATTTAATTAATTCACATGCAGTGTAATTTATTTACACATAATGAATTTTAATACACACATGGGGTGTTTAACACATGTAGTGTAATTAATTAATTTACATGGAAATAAAATTAATTATGGCCTTATAATAGTTTACATGCTCTTTGAAAATTGTTTAAACATTTTTAAATGCCTAATAAATTCTGTATTAAGTTAAGTATTACAATTTGTGTTGACTCCAAGTAAAAATCATTTACTTAGTAAAAGTAAATTTATTTCTATGATAGTTCAGATAGATTATTAATATAAAATAATTAATCAATTACTAATATAATTAATTTAATTAATTTGGGTAAATATATCTTAATAAATAAGAAAAAATTTAAATTAATTCTAGCTATTGTGTAAATGTATGTTCATTTCATGTTGTGGATGATAATGAGACTAGACCGACCTATGTTTGATTGGTTGATTTTAATTTGTTTTATCACATGGTTTTTGAAAGTATTATTATTAAATTAAAATGATGGTATGTGTGTTATACCATCCTCATTATTATGCATGGACCATCATGTTTTCAATTAATTTTATTTAACCCCTTTAACCCATTCTTGGGTTCCCCTCACTTGCATGTGAGTAAATACATATGTATTGGATGTAGCTCTCTAGTGAGTGGAGGCAGTTTAAGTTCATAATTGAGGTGAAACCAGTCAAGGAAATACTTAGGTGAATATGTGGAATTCTACATACCAAAATAAAAACTATCTAAAGGTGGATTTTCCCTAAGGTCTACAGTTGATTTATCACCCTTAGATAAACCAAATATTAGATAATTCCCATGATCAAACCGCTTTATTTATTTATTTCTTTCAGATTCATGGTTAATTATTTATTTTGAATGTATGGAGATCCCATTAAATAAATTAATTATCAAGAATGCAAGATAGAATTAAATAAAATTTATTATTCATAAATTGTATCTATAAATAGTTAATTACATATGTGAAATCCACATAACATTAATTGGAATGAGATTTAAAAAAATGGACTTATTTTACACATAAAATAAAAAATAAAATATCTAAAATAAAATATCAAGTCATTAGAGCCTTCCATAACTTGATTTAGAATGGAAAAAATATTTTCAAAGTGCTTGACCAAAACTCATCAGGGTTATTTAAACTAATTGGGAGTACTAAAGAAAGTTTTGGGTTGACTTAACCACACTTATATTAGGTTTTTATAGCCCTTTCTATTCTTGGTATAAATCTAGAGGCATGTTTTGAGGACATCCAAGTCCATGATTTTCATATTGGGGTGTCCACTCAACGAATCATGAAATTATAAATAAATAATAACAATTAACTTCCTACCTAAATATATTCAAGTATCTTGACCAACTCTCTTTAGGGTTAAGAAAAGGGAAATTTGGATCCTTCCCACTAAATTATCCATACAACATGATAATACGAGTTTAATGATGAGGTCTATCGAGACATGATAAAATATTGGGAGTATAATAATTAAATTTATTACATCACACTTTTTATAATTAAGGAAAGTACTTAAATTTTCTTAATTTATCATTGAAATGGAAAATAAATCCTCATCAACATTATCATTTCAATCTATCCACCAAAAGGAAAACCTTATCACTGAAATTAATTTCTATGAATTTTACAAATGATTTTTCATTGTACTATAAAATGAGTGGAAACTTTATGTGCTAGAATCCACAGTTTCTAAGCCACCTATAAAAGAGGATTTTGATTAGGAATTATCTCTCTATGAAAAACACATGGACGATGTAGTAGATGTGTAGTGTTTGATGTTATTATCTTTGTTCAATAGGATTTTGAAGCATTACGAAAGCATGGATGTGTTTTGAATATTATCTCACCTATAAGATATTTACTAGGAGAAAGTGAGATAAGTGTGTCCTAATATCTCTACAGAACTATTCATGTGGAATATTAGAGAGTAGGTTCTAGCTGGGCCTCATGTGGTTAAGATGATAGATTATATTAAGAGCTTGTAAAACCTATATTTTAAATTATTAGTTGAGTTTACACATATCTCATTTTAGCCTCACTATCTCTGAGTTTATCTAGTTTCATTATAAATTATAATATGAAAAATACTAAGAAGTATCTTATGAAGCTCCTCATTCTTATTCTTTAAGATTATATAGACATGGGGTATAAAAAAACTATGGTCATTATGGTGAATAAATGGATGAACAAGGAAATGTGGAAAATTCTCAATCCAAGTCTAAGGCTTATGTTAAATTAACTTATAAGAATAATAAGATCTAAATACTGAAAAAGAAATAAAACACAATTTATTTTTCATGTGGAAAGCTCAGCCACATGAAGTAGAATTGTACCCAAAAGAAGAAATGGAAATCTTCAGGTGCATTCATTATCAAGTGAAACCTATCCTAATATACTAGTTGGTTATTAGAAACAACTTTTG
This sequence comes from Viscum album, assembly GCA_963277665.1. NCBI lineage: Eukaryota > Viridiplantae > Streptophyta > Magnoliopsida > Santalales > Viscaceae > Viscum > Viscum album. The sequence goes on along the minus strand of OY728126.1, from coordinate 353,684,038 downwards.
GTACACACATTTGTATCCAAATATAGGAACCAAGTATATTTAGGATGGTTTCTAGAGGATAAGTGGATTTTTAAGGCACTAATGAAGCTCAATTGGCTGCAATGGCTATTATATATTACCACCTAATGCCACCAACATGACATATATTTGTTTTAAAGAATATTTAATATATTAGTTGTGTTAACAAGAACACCATATTTATTTATTTTATTGATATGAATGGTCTTGTTTTAAAGTTCAAAAATAATGAATTTTATTTTTATAAATATAGAATTTGTTATGATATGGAATGAATTAATATTTTCTTTTTTGTATCAGATTAAAAAACCAAGTGTCATAAGTGGATATGATTTAATTTTTCATGACTCATTTAATAAACAATTTTGAAATCACTTTCTAGGTCATATAAACCAAAAGTTCTTAACAAAGCTCTATCAAAAGGGGTATTTGGACTCTTTTGAGTTAAAAAAACTTGACAGATGTATCACATATTTACAAGTCAAGATAAACAATCCACCATTTAATGTTCTTGGTGAAAGGGAAACAAAGATTCTAGAATTGGTACACACTGATGTGTTCAGACTATTTCTTATAGAATCTAGAGGTGGATTCTCACATATAATTACATTTATTGATGACTTGAGTAGATATTGCTTCATCAACATAATTAGGTACACATCATAATCCTTGGATAAATCCATGAAATTCAAGAATAAATTAGAGAATCATATTTGCAAGAATATAAAGATTCTTTGATCAGATCAAGATAGAGAATATGGAAGAAAAGATTTTATCAACCTTTAATAGGAGTGTGGGATTATATCCCAACTCACTCCTTATACATTGTAATGGAATGGTGTAAGTGAAAGGAAGAACCACACCTTGTTGGACATGGTGAGGTTGATGACCAATCACATTGATCTTCCATTATCCATTTGGGGGTATGAATTACATACTACACTATAAACACTAAACTTAGTGAAAAATAAAGGGAAACATGACATACCATATGAGTTAATGTATGAAATAATTCTATGTTATCAAACTTGAGTGTATGGGGTGGTGAGGTATTTGTTAAGGCTATTTTAGGCAATAAAATAACACCCCATGGAATGAGTGTATCTATATAGTTTACCCTAAGGAAACTAAGTGTTATTAACTATATGTACCCTTAGAAAAAATGGTTATATTATATTGGAAGTCCATATTCCTTGAGAGGGAGAAAATCCTCAAGATGGATAGTGGGAGAAATATTGACTTTAATGAATATGATTCTCAATAAACATAAGAGTTAGTAGTGAAAAAAATTACTACTATCCCAATATAAGAAGTTGATCCTAAGGAAAAAGTAGAACATATGAGCTCTTAGGAGATTAGGGAACCAATATGTTATGGTTTTTTAGTCAGTGAGAATGGTGGCTCATTATTGTTGGACAATGATGATCTAATTTCTTACAAGGAGGAAATAGAGATCTTAGAAACTACAATATGGAAAGAATCCATGAATTTTGAGATGGATTCAAAATATGAAAACCAGGTTTGGGTTTTGGCTAGTCAACCAATTAATGTGAATTCTGTTGGATGAAAATGGGTATTCAAAATAAAAATATACTTGGATGGTAAGGTGAGTACCTATAATGAAAGGATTATGGCTAAAGGTATTAAAAATCATCAAGTAATTGAATATAAATAACCTTTTACTTGATTTATATATTCAAATAAATCTAATTTCTACTTGATATAGCAACATTCCATTACTATGATATTTGACCGATGGATGTCAAAACAATATTCCTTAATGGGAACCATCAGTAATATGGCTATATGACACAATTATAAGGGTTTATGACTCTAAGTAATTTAAAAACTGTATGAAAGTTTCATAAATAAATTTATAGATTAAAGAAATAATCTAGGACATAGAATATTTATTTTTATGAAGCCAATAATGAGTTCAGTTTCATAAATAATGAACATAACCTGAATTTTTATCGACGGTTTAGTGGAAGTGCAATCATTTTCTTAGTAGTATATATTGATAAAATATTACTTTTTTGGAAATGAGGTACCAACTTTACTATCAGTTAAGGACTGGTTGATCAAGTGTTTCTTCTTGAAGTAATTAGGTGTAGCATTCTATATTATGTGATCGTGATTCTTCAAAATAGATCCTAAAGAATTTGAGGCATAATAAGGATATTTTCATGGTATATGGAGGAGATGAGGAGCTATTAATTTGGAAATACATTGATTCTAGTTTCCAAACTGATCAGGATGATGTGATATCACAATTAGAATATGTCTCCACACTCAATGGAGGAGCTATAAGCTAAAATTGCTCAAAGAAGCTAGTTGTGGATGATTCTGTAGTGGAATCAGAGTATATTATCACTCTCTAAGAATTTATGAAATCATCTTGGATTTAAAACTTAATTTGGGAGGTTTTTATTAATCCTAGAAGTATCGAACCTATCACAGTATATTGTGATAATACTATAAAGCTACCTCTCATAAAGGATACATGGTATCACCAAAGGACAAATCACATACTCCGGAAGTTTCATCCCTTGAGATATTTTTCTCAATGAGGTGAAGTTATAGTAAATATAGTATATATATTTGAGAATGTGGTAGACCCTTTGACTAAATATTTATCACACATAAATATCATGTGAGATATAGCATGGTTAAAATTGTTATCAGTAGGATTTAGTGAACGTGGGAGTTTGTTGGAGTTGGTGGTTCCCTAAAACCAACTGAACCTGCACTTTAAATTACATGATATATTAATGGAGTTTGAATATAATATAATTTATTATCACATAATAATTTTTATCATATGTGATATTGTATGTCATAATGTTATACAGATACATGTCATGCGAAAAGTTCTTAGAATTTCCCAATAATGATAAGATATGTTATATTCTATGTCATTATTCCTTAAACCCATGTTCTATGGACAAATGATATTGTCTAAGAAGACATAGATGATACATGATATCAGAGTTAGGAGGCTTATAAGATATTTATACACATTCTCAAGGTGTTCTCTATATGTAATCTCCAAGAAGGGAGGTTATGAAAACATATTTTCTAAAAATAATTCTAGATGTTTCACATGTCATTGGATATTCTTATACACATACCTTTATAATGATCCTTTGACTAAAAAATTATTATTAATGTGTGTTATGGCTCATGTTCTTAGATTTATTTCATAAACCATTATGATAATAGTTCATGATGAAGTTGGATACATTGGGTGCATCATGAGTGGCATAATATTAATGAATGATGTGAGAGAGGATTTTTACCATTTGTTGGAAGTGAATATATTAGGACCTTTTATGGAATATAATAACTAGATTAAGTCCATAGCTATGATAGTTTAACAGTGTGTTCAATTCTAGAAATTCAAATACAGAGAACAAAACATATAGGTTGATGATATAAGCTATGCAACCTGTTTAATGAGAGATATCTGGACAAATGGATTATATTTCATAGTAAGAGTTCATAGGAGGTTGATTTTCATTTATACAATAACTATTTTCTTTATGAGTGTCATATCAGGTTTCTAGATTCTAACCTTAGACTTTAGATAGTTTAACCTAATTCCACTGAGAAAATGGCCTAGAGGGTTACACACTAAGTGTATCCTAGAACCTTGGTTAAATTTTATATGAGATTAAAAGGTATATTAGAATATTATTCACAAGTTCAAGGCATAATATTTAATTAGATTTATTGGTTGATCACTAGTATTTATTTACCAATTTATAACACACATAGATTATTTATTAAATTAAATAAATAGACATTATACTTGGTCTAATAAAAAATGAGGAGAATGAGAAGATCGAGTTATGGTCTAGTGAGAATAGAATATTATTTAAATAAATAAATATTTATTTATTTGGGAAAATAATATTTAATTAGTCCCTATATCATGCACATGTTAAGTAAATAATAGTAGTTATATTATTATTTAGACATGGGGTACAATAAGGGTTAAGGAAATATTAAAGATGCTATGTGAAAATAATATTCTAACCCTAACTCTATAGATACCTAAATATAAAATTATCATAGCTATATACAATGATATTTTCCTAAGAATTGTTGTTCACATGATCTGGAATTCTAAAAAATTCTCTTAGCATCGAGATATTAACTAGAATTCTTGATGTTCCTTGAGAATTGGTGATCCTACTACTTCCTCTCTAGTAGTTAGGGAACCAAGATAATCCAACCAGACTCATTGGGATTCTAAAGGTATGATCCGAAATTAATGACATAAGTCATATGTATATTTTCACTAGAATCCATTGAACCATACCACAATGTTTAGAAATTATTGGTGCATGTGTCGATCAATATTAGAGAGAATTTACCCATTATTTATCCTTTGTAATGAAGATTCAACAAGAAGGGTCAATCATATTCCACAATGAATAAATAATTAAAAGATAAGGTAATTATTGATCTATTTAAATTAATAATAAATTACATTTGAGATCCTATCTTCATGGATTCTTGGAATTCTATTCTATCCAGTTATGAGGAGAAATTTGAAGAAGTTTATGAAAAATATTTTGTTGGGAATGGAACTGATTACTTCCATTATGCCTTAGAACATTTAGTATCATTTTTAAGATATAGGTGATATCATAAAATTTGATAGATAAAACTGGGAGATGATATTTCATGTCTTGATGTGCCTATCATAATTCATGATATAAGTTTTTAATTGAATCATAGGTTAAAATATAGTACATATCATTAAATATTATTTATGGGAAATTTTAAAATTTTACCATTTTTAAATTGTGAATTAATTTATATAATTTAGATTTTTTTTATAAATCATAGAAACTGTATTTTGGGATATTTATTTAATTTATAGCATTTATAAATTAGTTAATTATAAAATATTTATAATTAATTGTTAAATGTTGATGACAATTTTAATAGATAATTATCCTTATTATTAATTTTTAATGTTAAATAACTTTAATCAAGATAGAATGTGTTATAGTTTTGATATAAAATGTTTTTATATAATTTATAAGGTAATTTATAGTGTTTATAAATTTTAAAAAAAATAAGGAAAAAATATAAAATACTATATAAAATTATGAATGGTTCATAATTATTAATTTAAAATTTTCAATTTAAGTCCCTTATTTGATGAATTTTTTTAACTATATCAATAATATTTTTAATATTTGATATGATCAAGGTTCAAATAATATTTAATATGCGATATTTTAATTATGTAAAATGTTTACATGACATATGAATTATTTATATAAAATAAATAATGTAAATATTTAAAATAAATATCATATTTTTAAATAAATTCTATTTTAAATGATAATATGACGGGGTTCATATTATAAATAGATGTAGAGTGTTTATATTTATTTATTTATGGAATGTCCATAATGAATGAAAAATTATAGTGTTTATAATTGATATTTTATATATTATTCAGAAACATTTATCTCATTCCCAAATTTAAAATTAAACATTTTAGAGTGAAAAGGGTGATGGGTAATAATAAACAAACCAAAACATAAGAATAAATCGATATGATCTAATTGTTTTGATTCACTGATCACAAAAAATGGAGTGGTTATAGAAACAATAATTTTATTCCATAAAGAAGAAGTATTGCATGAATTTCCCCCACCCGCTCCTCCCTTTCTTTTTTTATTGGATCTCTCGAGGTTCTAACAATTAAAAGAAGCTTGATTTTTCTTGGAAAATGAAGGATGATATAGAAGTCCTCATTTTATATCCATGGACAACATGTTTAATTTAATAAAAAACATGTTGGTCCTATTTAATGCATTTATTTTTATTGACACATATGCATTGAATATTAAATGAATTAAATCGATTATATCCCTGAAACTAAATATTCAATGAATTTGAAAGATTGAAAAACCTATTCAATTCTACACCTCCATATGAAATCCAATGAAGCATACACAAAAATATTGCTCACCCCAAGCTACTATATTTTTTAGCATGTATGTTGAGTTCTCCTTTATATGGATATTCACCATGCACAATAGTTTTATGTCCATTACCTCATGTACCAAGTGATATAGAATGTCAATGTGCTTTATTTGGGAAATACACAAGGATTTATTTCTAAATTAAAAATCACTTTAACAGTTGAAATGAACCACGTACACCTCCTAGATGAATCAAACCTCATGGAAAACACAATTTAACAACAATATCTCCTTACCATCCTCTACAAAAACAATGTATGTTGATTTGGTCATGGATACATAATCTAACTTCTATAACATTTATTTCCATGATACATGTCATCCTTTAAGAGTATAGATGTATCATGATGTATATTTCCTACTATCAGGATCTATAGAAACATCTGTATTTGTATATCTTTACAAGAGTGGGTCATTTCCCCCATAACATAAAAAAGATTAAATTTAAGATACCTAAGAATACACTTGAATGCATACCGGTTCTACTTCCTAGGACTGGAGAGAAATCAACTCACATTGTCCATTGCAAGGGGAATGTCTGGCCACATACACACCATAGCTCACATCAAACTTCCAACGATTTATGAGTATGATATTATCTCCATCACATCAATTTCATCCTTGGATGAAGGAATTTAACTCTTAATGAACTTCATATGACTAGGTATAGGAATGAAAACTATAGTTGATCTATCTATATTGAAATGTTTTAGAACATGTTCAACATAATTCTCTTGAGATAGCCATTACAACCTCCACCTTTTGTCATGAGTGACCGACACCCCAAAATTTGTTGAGCCACTCCCAAGACATTTATATCAATAGACATTAATAACCCCTTCTTAAACTATATGATCTTTACTAAATCCTTCCCAATAATAAACATGTCATCCAAATAATGTATTAGAGAAATGAAGTCACTATCGTAAATTCTCTAAACGTAAACACAATAGTCTACCGGTGTCCGTTTGTATCCATGACTCACCATGAATGATTCAAACTTATTGTACCATAGTCTTGAATCTTGTTTCAATACATATAATATATTATTCAATTTCCACATGATTATATCTTGTCTATAAACCTAAAAATCTTCAAGCCGGTTTATAAATATATCCTTATTGAAGTCATCATGAATAAAATCTATAATCATTTCTATTTTCTCATGATCCATGTCTTAGATGGGTACGGATACAAAAATTACGTGGATGGAAGCCATATTCACCACAATCTAAAAGATCTCATCAAATTCAAATCTTTTATTATAAAGGAATACTTTAAAAAATAACTATGTTTTTTTCTTAACCTCCTTTCCAATTCCACTCTTTTTTAGTCCAAACACCCATCTTTCTATTAGTAACATTTTACCTTTGGGTAGTTCTATAAAATAATACTCCTAGTTCTTTATCTATGAATCAATATCATCCTTAATTTTATGAAACCACTCAAGTTTGTCGGGATGAGATATTACATCATAACAAACTTCTATCCCCCTTATCGATTAGAAAAATATACATTGATTCCAAATATATTATTGAAATGATCCTTCACTTTATATATCATTGAACCTTTTAAATGTTAGGTCTAGGAGGCACATCATCACCTAGATCCTATGATGGTCCCGCAACATTTGGTGGAGAGGGTTGAGTCTCCCCTGCTTAATATCCTCCTCCACTGCCTCCTGGTCTACTATTAATGAGTGATCTCACACATCCTCCTTGTTAGTGGAAGGTGGTGTTGTGACAGGTGTTAGATTAGGATTTGATTATTTTAAACTTTCACTTAGATAAATTATAGGGTTTTTAATTTCCTTTATCTTTTAGTTCTCATCAAAGACATTGCCTCTTCTTCTAAACACCTTCTTATACTTTGAATCCCAAATCTTTTATTAAAAATTCTAATTTCCGTAGCTAATGAAGATGCATGGATAAGGTATTCCATCAATATTATTCCTAAGATCTTTAGATACATGTGAAAAAAACATTAAAATACTCATAAATGAAAGTAAAAAAAATGTTTACCAAACTATATCATCTATGGAATCTCAAAATTTAGGGGAACTGATGGTGATATGTTGATGAGGTAGTATGAAACTTGAATAACCTCTCCCTAAAATATCTTAAGAAGCTTAAAAAAATCACCATTCTCTTGAACTTATCTATGATGGTTTTATTCATCCTTTACAAAATTTTGTTGTGTTGTGGGGTGTCCAGGATCATCCTCTGATGTTGAATTCCCTAACTCCTATAATAGGAATGAAACTCCCTAGATGAGTACTCTCCTCTATTATCTGAATTAGGACACTTCATCTTATTCCTAGTATCATGCTCCACCATGGCATAAAACATCACAAAGTAGTCAACCACCCAATTATTTATTATCAATAAGAACATCCAAACCATTCAATATGCATCATTAATAAATTTTAGGAAATTTTGGTTACCTCCCATGGATACCACCTCTATGGGACCACATACATCAGAGTGCATCAGATCTAATAACTCTAATATCATTGATGAATTAGTACCAAGTATGACTTTATGTTGTTTCCTATATAAGAATTAGTTTCAAGTATGTAGTGATTCATCCTTTTCAACACTGACTTACTTCTTTTCTTCTTCAAGGTTAATAACCATCTTTCACTCATGTTCTCAAGTATCCTGTGCCAAAAATTTGATGATGCCTCTCCTTTCACCATGTAGAGGCTATCTATACAAATCATTACATGAGTTTTTATAGCATACCACATATGTGTCTTTAGGTGATAAATATGGAACCCTTCATAATCTTCAATGATCCATTGGTGACGATGTTTTCATAACCTTGTTTTTGAAAGGATATCCTTGATAACATGTTGAGTCGATGGATTAGAACATATCAAACATCTTTCAAGGTTATTATTTATCTAACATTTTTCTTAACTTGAATATCACCCATGCTAATGATCACTTCTAAACAGGTATTCCCCAACTTGAATGCACCAAATTCACTAGATTGAGAAGGAAAAGAATACTCATGATGCATAGTTACATGGTATGATGTTGTAGTATCAACCACCCATTCCATGTCTTGGCCTGATCTGTGAAAGAAATTCTATTCTTCATCTTTGAATCAAAGCACAATTTCCTTATTGATTCTCACATGTGTGAATTCATTTTTTATTTGATGGTTACTAACCTATCCTTTTTCATATTGTAGGTTTCTATAATTCTTCTTCAAGTGTCCCTCTATTCCATAATGGTATAATTTATATGTTTTCTTCCTTCACTCTTTGGACCTTCCCATATTCTTTCTTTAACCTCTTCTTTTTCCCCTTAACCACCACTATATTTCTTCCCTTATTTATCTCGGATTAGAGTTTTCATCTAGTTATAACTCACATACTTTATTCAAGCCTCTTGATTTAATAATGCATCTATTACCATTTCCATGGTGTGTTTTCCTCCTGGATATAAGTTACTGAGAGAGAACTCCAGTGTATCTCAACTGTCTAGAAGAGTAAAAAGTTGATTTTTATTGATCTTCATCAGTTAGAGTCTTACCTAAAACCATTAGTTGATTAAACAGGATCTATAACTTGTTGGTGTGTTTGTCTACAGAGCTCCCACTCTATAGTTGAAGATTAATCAACCAATTTAACAAGATAATATAGTTTTGAGTGGTATTTGACTAGTATATATTTTTCAACTTCATTGAGTGTTTATATGCACTAGTCTCCTAAGAAAAATGGTGGTAGATGCTGTGATTGATCCATTGGAATATTAGACCAATCATCTTCTTTTTCAGCTTATTCCATTTCGCTTCCTTGGGTGACTTGGGGTTGAATCCCTTGTTCTCAATGAGGTGAAAGAGATCCCTAAAGTTAATGATACCTACTATTAACACTTCCAAAATGAGTAGTTTAAGGAAGTCAATATGACCATCCCTCCCATTTATGGTCCATCGATTGAATTTAAATTCTATGAAACTTAGAGTTGAATTTGGAATAATAAAGTGTACTGTTACATTTGGAATGGTTGGAAATTAAAGAATCAATAACTGGATAATTGAAATCAAACTTTTATTGATAAATATATAATAAAAAATTTATCAATGATCAAGATTGAATGATGATGTGGAACACTATAGAACTTATAGAAAAATTCATTGGAAAAGTCACTAATATTGAAATGGTATCATCTCACTATAGTCTCTTCACCAAAACTCCTTTGATACCACTTATTGTGATTCAATGATCACTGATAAAGGGAAATAATAGATAAGAGAAAATTTTATTTCATGAATAATAATGATTTTATGAATTGACCCCACCCACTCCTTTTATTTATCACTTGGATATTTTAAAGATCTCACAAGGCATAGTTTTTCTCTAGAATTCATTGAATTATGAATAATTCTCCTTAAGAACTATTTTTAAAACCATGAACAACTAGTTTTATTTAAATAAAAATGAATTGGTCTTATTTAATACTTTTATTTTTATTAATACATATTTAGTAAATATCAGGTATGTTTAACAAATTGTATTGATGAATCTAAAAATGACGAAATCCACTCACCAATTTTAGATTAATTTATTCCATGCATAATAATAGATAAATAAATTCATAGATTTTATATGAAATTCAATATCCAATCGAGTGAAGATTGAATTGAGACCAGGGGCTGGGATGACATGCGATTTTGAGGCCCGATGTTCCCGGACCAATTTGTTGAAAAATGTGCATTTTTTAATAAATCGTGTGAGTGGTTTTCCTAAAAATTTTAATATCTTCTAAAAGAGTGTCTAGATCAGAAATCTGAGGATACTGCTGCATGTAGAGTAGTGGGTTTATCCTAGGTGATGGATAACATCAGCTATTGTAGGTCAAATTCGAAATGTTGTTTTCAGACGTAATATGAATAAAAATATTTTAACAAAAAATTATTTTTTGTATTTTATAATGAATCCTCCACAGAAAACAATCCTTTCCCAGGTATGAAATTGGGATTTCGGTTATTTATTTTCCCATTTTTAGAATCAATGATGAATGTGAATTAACCCATGAACAAGTTGATCCGTGGTTCGATAATTCTTACGAGATGAGTTTGATTACAGGATTTATTTGGGGATGATTAATATACTCTTTAGTTCTGATTGTTCATTCTTATAGGAATAGTTCAAGACTAGAATGAAAAATGGTCAGTGTTTGTTCCTCAAGTTTGTTCCATTCAATTTATTCGCCCTTTTTTCATGTGTGTTCTTCATTATTCAAAGGATATGAACAAATGATCATTGCGCCTTTGATTCTTGGCGCAACGATCTGAAATCGAAGATCTGACCTTGTGAATACACAACAGAGGTGAAACCATGAAGGTGTGGTGTGATTTGGTTAGGATGATGGTATATGGAGGAATATGAAATGGCATGGGTGGCAGATTTGGTTTGTCCAGGTGAGCGGTAGTGTGGGTCCGGGGTGCTGGTCCAAGCTAACAGTGAGGCAAACGGCGAGCCGCCGATGGGGTGGCCAACAGATGGAGAACGTGACACAGAGGGCCATGTGGGAACCTACATGACAACAAGGTATCAAGAAAGTAGGGTGTATGATCACCTACAGATTCATAGGGTCAACTACATGGGATGCAGTACGACACAACGTGGAACAGGGGGCACATAGTCAGGGTGGACCACGTGTGGCAGAATAACCGGCCCGCATGCGTGCGGGCCAGACTAGGGGAACTGGGCAATGTCATGTAGCCCAATAGTCTAGGACAGACTGGATTGGGCTCAGTATGACAGACTAGGTCAGGTCAGGTCGACTAGACTGGGTCGGGTTGGACGACGGGTCAGATTAGACCCAAACCAGACTCAGGTCAGATCGTTTTACTAAAATAATCAAAACTTTCAAACAGAGCATCCATTTGACATGGTGTCAGTGGTATTGAGAGCCTTGTGATGAGACAGTGCTTATGAGACCAATGGTGGGTTTTAGATCATACGTATTTCTAGTGACACAGGCCATTTACATGGGAAGTACTCGGGGTCATGGGGAACGACAGGTGTGACTACTACTAACTGTGCACCCTATCTTTTCTAAATGAATCGATTCCATCATATATCATATATTTTTTGAGTTTCATTAGGGTATGTTCTCTTTATCATTTCCCTATGGGTTTGTTGGTATTGTTTCCTACTCCCTGGAGTATGATCCATTTAGTAGGACTTCCAGGGTGGATTTGTTGGAATCCCCTGAGAGGCCAAGAGAAGATCCTCTCTTCCTTCTTCATGACCTAGGTAGAGTTTTCAGTATTGACATGACCAACTTCACTAGGATTCAATCCTATACTTAGTGGGTTAATCCGGTTTTAGTTTTTCGTATCACCCCATGGCCTTGGTTGTGATCATCATCTGATGTATCCAATATCTCTTCAGATCTTTCAGCAAATCTATCTCTCATGGAGGTTTTTGATGAATGGTACTACTCAGAAAAACTTCATCAGTTCTATTGGACTCAAGAGTGTATGCTTCTAGATATGTGCTTCGTGGATTCATTGAACTGAATCCCTAGTGTTGGTATACAATGGTTAGGACATACCCTAGACTATGTAGTATGGTTTGATTATATCTAGAATTTCTTTTTATATGGTGTAGACATATAATTTCATATAGATGAATGTAATTTTCATTTGTGTATTGATATTTGGTTTTAGGGTGTCCTACTAAGTTTTGTTACACTCACCCCTACATGGGATTTTCCCACATATGTCACGTCTTGTGGATATGAGAGACCTTTTGGCAGAGTCCATGGTGGACCAGGACCAGATAGAGCCTTGTGAGATCAAAAGAGCCGATGTGTTTCTATAAAATAAAATAGTAGAGCTAGTACCATGCCTTTAGGATAGACCAAGTAAGGTTTTATAAATATGAATTTTAGGAACTTATTTACAAACTTTCATTTTGGTGGGATTGTATTCTGGCTCTGTTTAATTTTCAGTACTTTCACTGTTGTACTCTGGTTGTGGGTTATAGTGGTATGCATGCATCTGGTTCTTAGGGGTTTTTACTTTACATCATTGTGGGATTGGATATATGTTCATGCATACATGTACTAAGGCAATGAACCACATGTTAGTGATATGCCTTCTCATCGCTAGTTTTCATCCCTTGACTTATTAGAGGTGGTCTTGGGGACTCATGGAATAGGCCCCACTAGTGTGGGTTATGAAATCGTTGTATTAGAGGTGGTCAGTTCTAATTTAGAACCGGGAGTCTATGAGACTGGTTTGGGGAAACACTATTAATTGTTTCAAGTTAAAATTTCAGGCCAGGGACTCAAGTGTTGGTGCAGAAGCTGACGTATCCATACACCAGGACTCTGATAACCTTTTTTTATAACCAGCACTTTGGAACACTGGTTGTATAGAAAACAATGGTACATTCATCATATAGGAATGGGTTGTGATTCCTATGTCCTTATTGAGTTATTTATCCAGATATACTCACCGACTTTGGTACATCTAGTTTTCTTATAAGATGCCTTTGCGATGCATACCATCTAGGATTCAACAGCTCGGTCATGAGGATGACCCCCTTAGTGATGAGGCTTTATTACCTAGATCGATTTCCCAGATGTTGGATCCATGGTGCACCAGCTATACCATCACCTATGGAGATACCCATGGTACCTGCAATACTAGAAGATGAGGAGCACAATTTGAGCGTTCTTTATGAGTTTCAGAGATAGATACCCCTCATCTTATGAGTAGATCCCGACCCTTGTGGATGACAACTTTCTTGAGGTGGTGACCCAAGTGTTACATATAGTCAGGACACCGTTAGATCAAATGGTGGTCCTAGAAGAAAGACTTCGATAGGAATCACCAGGGGATGGTGGATTTTGGCTATTTAGACTCACGATGAGGGGAATATCTCATGGACATAATTTGAGCAGCTCCTTAGGGAAGAGTTTTTACCACATACACTGAGAGTTGTGTGTATAAAAGAGCTTCTTCAGCCGTAGAAGGGCAATATGACAGTACCTAATTATTCATCTAGGTTCACCAACCTTTTGAGGTACTGTTCAGATATGTCCATGGATTAGTACTTATGGGATTGAAACTACAAATGAGGTCTTTGTAGAGACATTAGAGCCAATATTATCTATACAAGCATTCCTACTTATGCTGGGGTGATTGAGCAGGATTTGGTGGTTAAAGGCTTCCTAGATGAGCGGAGACAACCGGTGACAGTCAGCAGTGGAGAAAAAGGTGTAATGACCTCAGTAGAAGGGATACGACATCAGTATCAAGGATCAAAACATGGGAGAAGTTTTAGGAGATGGTCCCTGGTTAGAGTATCTATAGTATAGGGTTCACAAGGTGGATCAACCAGCCTAGGGAGAGGCGGTGCTACTCATGTGATAGAAGGGGACATATCGCTTCAGATAGTCTGACCCACCCTACTACTGACTAGGAGATAGTGGATGGAACACCAATGTAAAAGTAGAGATAGGATCAGGAAGATCTGAAGGGAAGAAAATGTGGAAGAGGAGTTGGGAGAGTAGCAAGAGGTGGTCAATGTTTCAACTTTATACCACCCTCACCCCCAAGTTTGATATGTGCATTTTATACCTTAGTTTCCATACTAATAGACACAAGTTCTTGTCATTCCTTCCTCTCAACACATATTTTTTTGAGTCCTTGAGATTCCAGTAGAATTTTTGACTCGACTCTTAGGCTTGGAGACACCTACTAGAGGATATTCAATGATCACAAATTAATGAATATAGTGTGACCTTACCCTTGGATGAGAGAGTTTTGGTTGTAACCACTTGGTGGAAGTGTTGAGGCCTTATGATATCATTCTTGGTATGGGTTTTTTATCTTCAGTCCGTGCCTAGATTGACTATTATAGGTGAAGGGTGAAATTTTTCCATAGTGATGGAATGAGGGTTTCCTTTTTTAGTGAAAAGGAAACCTAGGAAGCATAGGATGGACTCATGCATAAGAGGGTGCATCCGATCAATCATCAATTGGCTATCCTGACCCTTGGTGTAGCAGATGTTATGAGTTTCCAGTTCCCAACAATAGTGGTGGAGTATGAGGATGTATTCCCAGAAGATGTTCTAGGATTACCCCCATGTAGGGATATTTACTTCTGCATCGACATACACCCCTGGAATTCACTAATATCCTCACTAGCATATCAAATGGCTCCTGCAGAGCTTCACAAGTTGAGGGTGTAGTAGGAGGATTTATAGAGGAAGGGCTTCATGAGACCCAGTGTTTTACCCTAGGTGACCCTAGTATTGTTTTATAAAAGGTTAGATAAGAGATTGAGGTTGTGTGTGGACTAACAGATCCTGAAATAGATGAACATGAAGAACAAGTATCCACTACCGAGGATCCATGACCTCTTCAATTGGTTTAGATGGTCATAATGGTTCTCAAAGTTTGATAATTGACCAGGCTATCACCAGATGCGATTATGGGATGAGGATATGTAAAAAATGAATTTTAGATGTCACTATAGTCAATATGAGTACTTGGTGATTCCCTTTTTATGAAATAAATCCCCAACAGTGTTCATTGGACTCCTGAACTGGACTTCCAGCAATATCTAGACCAGTTCACGGTGGTCTTCATCGACTCTATCCATGTGTAATCAGTGTCTGAGGAAGAGTATGAGAGACACTTAAGGATGGTTTTTGATGTACTCTGAGAGCACTATTTTTAGGGGAAACTCTCGAAGTTCTAGTTTTATATTCAATAAGTCCAATTTCTGGGACATGTTATCTCATCAGATGGAGTGTCAGTGGGCCCATGCATGGTCGAGGCAATGTTAGCGTGTGAGCCACCTAGGAATGTGGCGGAGGTTCAAAGCTTCCTTAGGCTAGAAGGATATTACTGGAGAATCATACCTGATTTATCCAAGAAATCATCACCTATGATATCTTTGACCCGAAAGGGGAAACCTTTCACATGGACAGAGTAGTGCCAACATGCTTTCCAGTAATTGAGATAGAGTTTGACGAGTGATATAATCTTGAGATTTCTTGAGGGGGTTTCAAGTACGTAGTGTTCTGCGATGCATTAGGAACCAATCATGGTTGTGTCATGATGTATAGGCAAGTGGTTATTGTATATGGTTCATGCTATTAGAGACCACATGAGTAGAACTGCATGAACAATGATTTGAATATGGTAGCATTAGTCTTCACATTGAAGATGTTAGAACACTAACTAATGGGTGAGTGAGTTATCATCTACTTTGATAACAAGAGTATCAAGTATATATTATCTCAAAAGGATATAAACTTGAGATAGTGGTGGTGGCTAGAGATCCTCAAGGATTATGAGTTTTAGATCATCCACACTCCTGGGAAGGAATGTGGTGGAAGATACTCTCAGTTAGAGATCGAGTTCGTTGTTGATGTACAAGGAGTCAAAGTAGTTGGCCTCATTATAGTTATCCTTTGTGGATAGAGATGGGGAATCTTACCTCCAATTGATGGTAGTTACCCCTACACTCTTACAATGAGTTAGGGAGGCACATCTTTGGGATAATGATTGTGTGACTCTATGTGATCATTTATCCATAGGGAATACTCCAAATAGATATTCAGAAGGTGGGGGGAACATCATTCTTTTCAGAGGGTGCACAATTTTACTAGTGTCATTGTAGGAGGAGGTTCTGAGGGAGCTCCACACATCCCCTTTGGATGTACATATAGGTGTGGCGAAGATATACCAGGACCTCTGACGTTCTTTTTGGTCACCAAGAATGAAGAAGGGAGTTTTGGAGCTCTCTTCTCAGTGCCTCAATTTTCATTAAGTGAAGGCCGAGTGTTAGGTCCGAGAGTGGAAGTGGTATGGGATATCCATGTGCTTTGTGACTATTTTACCATAAACTTAGAGGGGGAATGATTCCATCTTGGTGATCATTGAATAAATCACTAAATCATCCCACTTCCTACCTATCTAGGAGTATAGTTTGGTATAGATATTGGAGTGCCTCTATGTGTAGGAGATAATTTGGATTCATGGAGTACCACCAATGATTATTTCAGATTGTAATGCTCGTTTAATATCTTGATTATGAAAGGGATTTCAGGAGGTTTTGGGACTCAGTTATATTTGAGCATGGTGTTTCATCCCCAGAAAAATGTCCTGATGTAGAGGAACATTCATGTTCTAGAAGATATGCTATGGGCATTCATGTTGACCTTTGGTCGTAGTTGGGAGGAACACCTACCATTTGTGGAGTTTTCATAAAATAACAACTACCACTCAACCATTAGTTTGGAACCATTCAAGACTCTGTAAGGACAACCCTGTAGGTCACTACTTTACTAGACTGAACCAAGTGAGTTAGTACTCATGAGACCTATGTTGGTGAGATCTACTACAGAGAAGGTGTAGATCAACCAAGAGTGTATGAAGACTCCACAGAGTTTCCAGAAGTCATATACCGATAATAGACAAAGGCCCTTGAAGTTTGAGGAAGGGGAACCTGTGTTCCTTTGGGTCTCACCTTGATGTGGATTACATATATTTGGCTGGGGTAGAAAGTTATATCTGAGATTCATCGACCCTTTTCAGATACTGCATAGAGTGGGGGAGGTGGTGTACTGCCTAAATCTACCCCCGTAGTTGTACTAGGTACATGATTTTTTCCACATGTCACAACTGAGGGGGTATGTGCTTGACCCATCATACATCATCGAATGGGGTGAGCAGGATATTAAAATGGGGTGACTTTTTCTGAGTACCCAGTGGAGATCAAGGATCAGCAGGAGTGGATCCTTCATTAGAGAGCGATTACCTTGGTTCATGTCTAGTGATAACACGAGAATCTACAAGAGAGTACATGGGAGAGAGAGACTCAAAATCATTCATAGTACCCACATCTTTTTGAGTAGTCATGTTTTTTGATTTTCATGGATATAAAGACCTTAGGTAGGGAGAATGTAATATATCATATTTTCCATGTATCATTTTTAAATATTATATGGAATCATTTTGAGGCTAGGTGCTAAGAAACTGTGTGAATCTAAGGCCTAGTGTGCCCAAAACAATTCATTGAAAAATGTTCAATTTTAATAAAGCATGCGATCTATTTTTAAAAAAAGTGTAATAAATTCTTAATGGGTGCTCGAATCATAAATTCAAGGGAACCGTTATGTTGAGAGTATCAATTTTACCCTAGGAGAGGCCTAACATAAGACTACATGAGTCAACTGTGAAAAGTAGTTTTCAGATGTAATGAGAATAAAAATATTTTTTTATTAGATGGAACAATATTTGTTTATAATTTTCCTTTTAAGTAAGGATATTGGGTTAAACTCATAACCCTAGAATTTATAGAAGGATCTGGAGAGAACCTCGGAGAAATCTCTTGAGGGATGATGACATGAAAATGGATTGAGATCATTCTTCACAGATCACCATTTTCAACGAATCCTTGACAATGAACAATCCTTTCCTAGGTAGGTAATTGTGATTTTAGTTCCTTATTTTCCCATTCTTAGGATCAATGCATGAACTTGAATCAACCCATGAATAGGTTGATCCATGGTTCTATCATTCTTTAGTGATGAGTTTTATTTTGGGATTTATTTGGGGATGATTATTATTTTGTTCTATTTTGATTAATCATTCTTACGGGAATAGATTTAGACCAAAATGAAAAATGGTTGAGGTTTATTCCTTGAGTCTGTTCCATGTGATTTCTTCCCCATTTTTCCTGTGTATTCTTCATTCTTTGTGGGATATGAAATAATGATCATTACACCTTCAATTATTAGGGAAATGATCCAAAATCAAAGATCCAACCTCATGATGATGCAATAGAGGTGTGATGGTGAAGGCGCAATGTGTTCTGGCCTGGATTGTGGAAAACCATGGTAGCTGGGGAGGTGGCTCCAGTTAGTCTAGGAAAGTGGTGGTGTGGGTCCATGGGACCAATCCAGGCTGAAGACAAGTTGCTGGTCGGGCAGAAAGTGGTGAACGAATGCAACACGGAAGGGACTGAGTGGGGGCCTATGGTGGAGGTGAGGTTGCATGCAAGTATAGCATGCATGGCATGCATGAACATAGTGGGAAGCCACGCGAGACATGGAATGACACCATGTTGACCAGGTGTGAATGTAGTTGGGTTGGACTACATTCTGTGGACAAACTGGCCCACATTCATGCAAGCTGGACCAGGCCCAGCAGGCCGGGTTGGGTCAGCCGAACCGAGTCAAGCTAGGTGGACCAGATGAGGTTAGATTGGGTCAACCAGATCTTGTTGGGTCGAACACTGGGTCTAGCTGGGTTCAGAAGGTCAGATCAGACCCAAGTTGGATCATTTTACTAAAACAATAATAACATTCAAACAGATCACCCATTTGATGTGTAGTCAATAGATTTGTGACCCTTGCAATAGGATGGTTTATGAGATCAATGGTGGGTCTTAGATCATACATATTTCCAGTGACAAGGGAAATTTACATGGGCAGTACCCATGGTCAAGGGGATGGACGGTTGTGACTACTACTCACTGTGAACCCTCTCTTTTATACAATAATTGATCCCCTAATCCACCTTATCTTAGACGAATTTAATTAAGTTTCATTACCTTTATTGTTTCCCAGAAGGTTTTTTGGCATCGTTTCCTACTCACAGGTGTGTGATCCCTTCAGTAGGATTTCCAGGATAGAGTTGATGGAATCCCCTGAGAGGGTCAGTGTCAATCCTCAATCCTTCTTCGTGCCCAAAATAGTCTTCGATATTAACATGAAAAACTTCACTGAGCATCGATCCTATGATTAGTGGGTTAATCCAGATTAAGTTGTTGGTATCACCCCATGGCCCTGGCTCTGATCCTCATCTAATGTATCATATCTCTCTTCAGATTATTCAGTGTATCTATATCTCATGGAAGTTTCTGATGAATGATACTTCTTAGATGGACGTCATCAGTGCAATCAGACTCAGGAGTGTGTTCTACCATATGTTTGCTTCGTGGAATCTTATTACAGAATCTCTAATGTTGGTATGTAGTGGTTATGTCTTACCCTATACTATGTGGTATGGTTTGAGTATATTTGGATATTCTTATTATATGTTGTAGAAATATACTTTCATAGATCTGATTGTAAATTTACTTTGGGTATTTCTATGTGGTTTGGGGGTGTCCTACTGAGTATTTTTATACTCACCCTTGCATTGTATTTGTCGTATGTGTCGTGTCTTGTGCAGACAAGTGAGATTTTGATTGAGTTTAGGGAGGACCAGGACCAGACAGAGCCTTGTGAGATCAGATGATCTAAAGTGTTCTTATGACATCAGATAGTATTCTTAGTACCATGCCTTGAGGTTGGATCAGGTAGGGTTTTCTATGAATGAGTTTTAGGAACTTATTTTCAGACTTTATTTTTGGTGGGATTGTATTCTGGCCCTATTTACTTTCCAGTACTTTCACTTTTTTACTATGGTTGTGGGTTATAGTGGTATGCATGAATTTGGTTCTTAGGGGTTCTTAATTTTCAACATTGTGGGCTTGGAGATGTGTGCATGTATATAGGTACTACGTAAATGCCTCCCATGTTAGTGATATGCCTACTCGGTGCTAGTTACCAGCCCCTTGCCTATTAGAGGTAGGCTTGGGGAGTCATGACAAGGGGCCCACCAGGAAAAGTCATGATAACACTCCATCTCAAATCATCCATCTAACTTAGGGAATTTTCTTTTATCCTATCCTACAACCATGATATCTATTCAGTTACTGATCAGGAAACCCAAGCAGGGTGTGAGTAAAACTCAGTAGGCCACCACCAATGATGTCTAAAAAAATATCGAGTTAATAAAAGGTGTTTGAAGTTGTATAAATAATACATAAAAGCAATAAATTAAACAATTTTGACATATTAAATTACTCTTTATTTAACTTCATAACACCAAGGTTCCTGAGAACACCCAAACTCTCAATACCTTCTTCAGCCCATGCTAGAGTCTGAACTATCCCCAAGGGATATCATATAACTAAATTCCCATGTTACCATTCATTATCAAAATTCACATATTAATTCCATCATTACCATTCATAATATCTTATCAAACTATGGGATTTTGATGAATACGGCCATGTACAACAAACAATTATCACATGTGAATTCTATTATTTTTATTCAAAATATCTTTCACACTATGGGATTTTGATGCAGAAAACCATGTCCCACACAAAATTATCACATGTGAATTCCATTGTTACCCTTCAACATATCTTATCACACAATTGTATGTTGATGCTATATACTATTCCCTACACATAATTATCACATTAATTAATTTTCCAATTAATTAATCACATTCAACAATTTCAAATACTCATATGTCCATTTATTAATTCAACAATTAATTAATCACATCAAGTACATTAATTAATTCAACAATTAATTATTTTTTTCACAATATAAATTTCTAATAATAAATTAAATAATTAATATTTATAATTAATAATTCCAATATCCATAAATAATTCAACAATTATTTATTCAACTTCACAATCTCAATATCCCATAATTAATTAAACAATTAATTATTCACACTCACAATCTCAATATCTCATAATTAATTCAACAATTAATTATTCACAATCACAATCTCAATATCCCATAATTAATTCAATAGTTAATTATTCATACTCACAATCTCAATATCTCATAATTAATACAAAAAATAATTATTCATACACATAATCTCAATATACCCTAATTAATTCAAAAAGTAATTATTCATACCCAAAATCTCAATATCTTATAATTAATTCAAAAATTAATTATTCAATTAAATAATCTTAGTATCCCATAATTATTTCAACAATTAATTATTTATTCCCACAATCTCAATATATCATAATTAATTCAACAATTAATTATTCAATTCAACAATCCCAATTTTCTCATAATTAATTCATTATTTAATTATTCATAATCTACAATTCTAATATCCCCCAATTTCACATTTTACTCAATTAATTAATTCACCAAATTAATTCATTCATTCAAGAGATAAATTTATAAACATATTATAGAATTTATACAATTCTATACACATAATTTCATTCAGGACTTTGTGATTTTAATTATAGACCACCTACCCAATTTAATGATAAAATCTTGACAATGGAAATCTCCAATTGGAGTGATATAACCATGTAGAACAAGATATGGATCTTAAAACTAAATTCAAGATCATATAGACCAAGATCCCTAAATTATAGATCTAGATCCATGATCCAAGATCTAGATTCATCCACAAAGGAAACAAAAAACTAATCCAGATATAGACGAAGGATTCCATTCATCATGTCCATAAAAACTAATAGTGCATTCATAAACCCTAAAAATATTACAATAAACTCATATAGGCCATATCTACATCTGAAATAGGTCCTCAGTATTTCATAGTTAGAACTCTCAGCTGATGATACCATGATCTCAAATATATATTGAAAAAGAAAGAATCTTCCCTAAATTTGTCATAAATATCATCGATATGTGGAATATGATACTAGTTCTTCATAGTCATCTGGTTCAATGTCTGGTAATCGATACATAAGATCAAACTCATATCCTCTTTCTTGTAAAATAAAACTAGTGAACCCCAAGTCGACACACATGGTCTAATAAACCCCTTATACTTAAAATATTATAACCAATTCTTGATTTCTTGACACTCTATTAGTGATAATATGTATGGTGGAATAAAAACTAGATCAGCCCCCGACATCAGGTCAATTGTAAATTCCACATCTCTCTCATGTGGAAGCCCTAAGAAGTTTTCAGGAAACACATTCTGAAACTGCTCCACTACTAGTGGAAATACACCCTGCTTCACACCTCTATCATTCAACAAAAAACTAGAAACCTGAATGGTAATCTCCCCTTGTTGCTGGTGAACTAGAACTACTCATCCCACCATGATTTCCTACTCTCCATGATGAATATATTCATCACCCTTAGGATATGTAAAAGTCACTCTCCTATGGTAACAATCAATTTTTGGCTTGGTACACTACTAAAAATTCCATACCCATAATTAGGTCAAACCCTGACATTCAAGGATGAAATTATCCCATAGAAAATGATACTCCCCAAATTCGAGAGAACATCCCTTTCGAAAGAATATATCTCTAGACCGTACTCCCAACGGTGTGTCTATCGTCAACACCCCACTCACGAATACCATCGACAGGCTCCAACCATTCAGAATTCTTGAATAAATAAAGTAATGAGAGGAAACAATATAAAAATAAGTAACTATATATCATTAAATCTACTATAATAGTACCTCTTACTATCAATGGTTCAGTCTTGCTATCCACAAGTGTAGGTTGAATGACACAAAACTATCCTTGTAACACCCCGATATTTTGTGAATTTATTTTTTTGAATTAATTTAATCTTTTTGATATTTTTCACTTCACGTAATAATATATATATATATATATATATTATATAAAATCAATAATTTTGTATTAAGTTATATGCAACACCAAGGGAAGCTTGTACTACTTGCAACACTGACTTGGCTTACACTATATGGAACACTAAGTTTCTGCGAAACAAAACATTACTATTATAATTATTTAAATGAGATAGATATAACCTAGCTATTAAACTTATAATATGAATAATAATAACTAATTTTGAAATATTAGTTATAAAGGTTTTGATAATGAAAAATATATTTTTTTGTAAAGTCTTTATATGTTTAAAAATATAATTTTCTCAAATGAACTTCTTTTCATGCCCTTCTATAAAAAATTATAAAATTAATTTTAGACACTCATATAAATTTATTTCGATAAAATAAAAATTAATTTTTAATTAATAATGAAAAAACATACTTAGGGTGAATTTTTGGGTATTTTTCCGAAAAGTTTCAAATTTTGATGAATAGTGAAAATACTACAATGTTGCTAAATAATGACGTTTTTCATTTAAATAATTATTTAAATTTAAATTCAAAATAGATAAGTAATATATATATTATTCTAATGTAGGTAATATTAATCATTCTTATAATATAATTATATATAAAATTTATTAAACTTCTGAACATCTCTTTTACCCGCCTTTTAGCCACATTTGTTGGTTTAATATTAAACATAATTTTATCACTTATCTGAATTGAATTTCAAAAAAACGACATACACAATTTTAATCATTATAAAAAATATGGTCTAAGTTTTTTTCATCCAAAATCAAACATAGGTAAAAAAATATGATCTTTTTTAAGGCAATTGTGTTAGATTAAGACCCTTATTATATTTTATTTAAAGTAGAGTTGAAAATTTCATATTCAAATTTTAAAAACTATATCATTTTTAATATGAGGTTATATAAGTGATATTGTAAACTATAAATATTCAATAAAAATATATAATGTTTATCTACATCATGATCATTTATTTATAATTTTTTCTACATTAAATAATTAAATTTAATTATGACATAATTATGATTTAGTAATAGATTTATTAAAAGAAGAATCAAATAAATGATATTAATAATATTAAAATGAATATTATTTGAGATATTTTATGCCATAATAGAATTTATTAGATTACTATGACATGTTAGTGATGAGTTAATTTAGTTTTTTTAATGGACTAAAGTTGTTATGAATTTCTAAAAATTCAAGTGATAAATAGTGTCAAAATTGACATAAATGAGATTTTAAAATAAATAATATTTTATTAAATGATATAAAATTATAAAAATATACATCTATACTAAATGACTAGGATAATATTAAATATTTCATAAATGATTAAATTAAGGTTATTTTTGAAATTTATAGTAACTATATTAACCATATAGTGTAAAAAGACATGTTGTCATGGTAGGAGTCAAATTGTTTAATAAGGGTTAAAAAAAAGATAAAGGTAATTTTGTGACCTAAACATGTATAAAATTAATTGTTTGTGAATATTTTTACCCATAATCATATTATCCTAGAAATAAGTCACATTGTAGCTATTTTAAATCGAAAATAAATTTATAATAAATTAATAGTTTTGGAGTTTTGTAAAGTGCCCCTCCCCTCTTATAAAAGGGCACATCTCCTTCTCTTTTATTCACACATGTAAATCCTTTTGGCTCGGCCAAAAACTACCCATTTCTCCCAAAAATTTAATAAAATTCATCACATATTTCATAATTTGTGAAGAATGCGAAACTAAGGAGTCATTTTGTGAAAATCAAAAGGAGACACATGAAGATGAAGAGTTTCAGACATATATGGAGGGAATCCAATCTACAGTAAAGGGATTTTTATCTCACCATTATTTCTATGAGACACATGCCTCATACACTAATTGTTTCTTCTAAGTGGCATATATACTACCCATTAATGTATTTTATGAGTCTTATATAGAATATTATGTTACTTCTATATTCTTATAATTTTTTTCCTTACATGGGGAATATAATTGTACTTATTATAAAGTGGTGAGAATTGATTTCACAATCTCTTACATATTTTGGATTATTTAATTTTAAGTCTCCTTTGGGGAATATTTATCATCAATATAATTTTTTTCTAAAAACTCTTTCATAAAATGTTTTACTATTCTCCCACGGATGTTTAAATTCATTTACCCATATTTTTCTTTTTTTTAATTCATGGTTTTTGAGGAATATTTCTTTCATTTTCCAAATGAGGTACTTTTTTTAATTTTTTAGGAAAAACTACGAGAAAAATGTTTTTTTAAATTATATGACATGAACATATTTTTACACTTTTATAACACCTTATTACCTTGAAAATTTTCCTACAATCTTACAAGGATTTTTTTCAAATAAAATGTTTTCTTTTAAAATTGTGCGATATTTTAAGAAAACAAAACTATTTCTCTAATGAAAGGATATTTTATTCAAGAATAAATATTTTAAATAATTTTCATGTATCTGTTATATGTTTTTAAAGTGGTTTTGATGAAAAAGGTTTTGAATTTTTTTTATGTTTTAAAAAGTAATTTTAAAGGAAAATTCCTGCTCCTAGTGATCTTTCAAAATCCATACCCACCTATGATGACATAATTTGTTATAGTTCATGAATACCATTAGTATTATTTCTATGAATGATTTATTCTTTGATGGAATTATATTTAAGAAACTCAATTCATTTCATGTGTTATTATTTGCATGAAATTATTATGAAACCTGTATATTTTCCATAGGTTATGATATGATTACACATTTATGATTCCCATTTTATTTCATGGGTTATAATATAATTATTTATTATCTTATGTAACATATATGTATGATTTCATTATGATATTGGTGGTACCTATATCTCCTTGAAATGTATTTGGTAAAGATTTATATCTCATTTGATAGACTAAGATGGTATTTGGAATGGACCTTGACTACTAAGATGGCCATGGGATAGAACCATGACTACCAAAATGGTATAATGAGTGAACTAATTCTACGAAGATGGATATGAGAGTAAACCATGAATACCGATATGGTATGGAGTTAACTCATGCTACTAATATGGACACGGGAGTGAGCCATGACTATCAAGATGGTATGGGGAGTGAACCCATACAACCAATATAGTCTTGGCAGCGATGCCTTGGCTACTATAGAAATCGTCTTATATGATTATGTTCCTACCTGAATTCCATGTTTTATTCCTAGGTTATGATTCTGTGACTCATTTTATTTATTTCCTCATGATTGCTGTTTTATGAACTACTAATATTTATTCCATGATTCATGTTTATGATCCTTGATATGCAGGGTATGATCTTATGTTTCCATGATCATGTTCTCACACCCTTATGTTCATGATTATGTTTACATGTATCCATTGTTTACTCTTACTGAGAATCTGAGCTCACACCTTTTTTCTTAGGTTTTCTTTTCCCCAGGTTATAAATAAAAGTTTTAGTTAAGGGTACTAAAGGGGAAGATCTTTATGGGAGATGTTGAGGATCTTTCACCAAATTATAATAATGTGTTCCAAGTTTCCAAATACACTAAACTACTACAGTCCTCAGGCAGTAATTTTTGTAATATACTGAATATATATCTAAAATGATGTAATATCCATGTATGTAAAGATTAGGTTTTCTATAGTTGGTATTAATGGAAAATTTTAGTTAAAATTTTGAAACTAGGATGATAAAACTTTAGTGAGAACCCTAGGTATATTTATAAATATATGTCAAGGGATGTCTATATGGATAAGTATAAAGACGAGTCAATGTTTAGGAAAATGTCCTAGAATTTTGGTAAAGGGTAGAGTGAGTTGTTTATGAGAAATATATCTTTGTCTGGATACTACAAGTATATGTGTCTTTGGCACAAATTTACTTAGGGGTAATAACTCCGACAAGATATTCCAAGCCCGACTTGGGGTAATATGGTACACAACAATAGGCCTTGCTTCACACTTGGTTTGACACTCCAGGGGATATGATTTAGAAATTAACAAACTCTTCATGAAACATATTGACTGATATATATATATATATATATATATATATATATAAGTTTTATATGAATAACCTTGGATTAAAACTAAGATATCATAAATTTGAATATTATAAGTAATTAACTATACTTATGTGTTTTTTAATCTCTGATATTTATTTCTCACACATTGCTTTCAGGTTTTAGTCAATATCCAGAACTAGGTAGTACATAGTTAACCTTGAATGTTTAAAATATGTAAGTTTTGAGAATTAGTAAAATCTATTTCCTAAGTGGAAATATAATAAATAGAATCATGAAGGTGGTATGAGTATTGGTTATATTGTTGAGGATAAAGTGAATTTAAACGACATGTGAAAGGTATGTTATGTTCTAGCATAATTCCTAAGAAGCTTGGTTAGATTAAGGTTGAGGAACCATAAGATATTATTCATATTTTAATAAGGACTAAGATATTGGATCCATAGTATTGGTTTAAGAATAAATTCGGATGATTTATATGTATAAGTTTATGAATTCAATGATTATACAAATCATGAGACATATAAGTGTTTTTAGTATAAGTTTTCATTAAGGAATGTAAAGTATATGTTGAATAGTTATAAATACCTAGAAAAGTGATTTAAGTGTGAGATGACATATTTAAAGAACACATGATTAAGGGAATAATAAACCTTTATATGTACCTTATGTTAAGATAATGATTTTTGGATAAAGATATGTTGGATATGAATAATTAAATTGGATGATACTAGTTTCTTGGGAACTAATTATGGATTTATTGTGAAGAGGGTTATTCTATCATGGATGATGTATTAAACTTTTTGGGACTTAAGGAATATATCCAATAATATTTTTAATTAGTAAACATGCATGTTTTTAATAATGATTTATGGTAATTCAGGCTATTTCCATGTTTCAATAGAATACATTATTAAGGTATTCACATGGTTGGAATTTCAGAACCATGAACAACCTTATGATATACGAGAGATAAATGTTAAGCTGATTTAGCGAACCTATTTCTAAAGTTTGGGATTTTCAGATTTCATGAGGATTTTAAGGTTATAAATTTATGTAAAGTTTAAGTGAAACAAAAAATAAGTTTATGATATTAAAGTATTATATCACCATATGTGGATTTATAAATATTTGACAACTTTTTCTAACCTTTTTTTTGATAAGGATAGATGGAATTGAAAATAATTCTATTTATGGATCTCATGATCGACTAATGATTTAGGAATGAAAATTTAAAATTTATTTCATATAATATAATATAATGTGGAAATTGATCTAGGAACACAAAAGTGGGAATTTATTCTGAAATCAAGAAAGTATATCTTATCTTGAAAATTATTCAATTTTAGGAAAAGAATCATGATGTAAATGGGTGTCCTATTATCATAATTTTTGATGATATCAATGAAATCTTTCATATTACTTTAGATTATGTTTTTGGGATTGTTGACTTTATCTAGATCACCCACATTCTTATGATCAGTGATCTTTATCAATCTCTATGATTATTTATGCTTTTCCTCCATGCCCAAATCTTCACTTATGTTTCCCTATGTGGAAACCTAGTTATGAATTACTTTGGGTAACTACTATATTACCACTATTCCTTTTCAAAATTGTGTTTTATAATTAATTTTTATGATGTGGATTTCTATGAAAGGAACATTATAGTATTAGTCCTTTGATAACCCAGACGAATTTCGAGGGAGAAATTCATTTGGGGGGGGGGGGTAGAATGTAACACCTAAAGATTTTGGGAATTTATTTTTTCAAATTAATTTGATCTTTTTGATATTTTCACTTCATGTAATACTGAATATATATTTCTATTATTATATAAAATCACTATGTTTGGATTACGTTATACAAAACACCAAAGGAATCTTTCACTACTTGGAAAACTTCCTTGGCTTGCGGTATATGGTACAATGAGTTTCTGCAAAAAAACACTTTACTATTATAATTATTTAAATGAGATATTTATAACCTAGATGTTAAAACTATAATATGAATAGTAATAACTACATTTTAAATATTAGTTATAATGGTTTTGATGATGAAAAATATATTTTTTGGTAATGTCTTTATATGTTTAAAACTACTATTTTCTCAAATGAACTACTTTTAACGTCTTTATTTAAAAATAGTAAAATTAATTATTAACACTTACGAAAATTTATTTTGATAAAATAAACATTATTTTTTAATTTATAATGAAAAAATTAACTTAGGGCGATTTTTTGGTATTTTTCTGAAAAGTTTTAATTTTTGATGAATAGTGAAAATACTACAAAGTTGTTAAAAACCGACTTTTTAATTTGAATAATTATTTTAATTTAAACTCAAAATAAATAAATAATACGTATATTAATTCAATTTAGGTCATCATAATCATTCCTGTAATATAATTGGATGTAAAAAATTATTGAACTTTTGAATGTCTCTTTTACCTGACTTCTGGCCACATTTGTAGGATTAACATTAAACGTTATTTTACCACTTATATGAATTAAATTTTGGAATAGAAACAAACATGGTTTTAATAAATATAAAATATTTATTCTTATAGGATCAAAATAACTTTTTTTGAATAGTAACTTTTGAATTTTATTTTCCACTATTAAAGATAAATATGGTAATTAATGTTAAAAGTATTATTATAATAATATAAAATTACCCTAAAACTAATCCTAATTTCAATGGATAAGTATTTTTCAACCAAAATCAACCTTAGGTAGAAAATATGATCCTTTTTAAGACACTTGTGTCAGATAGGTACCTTAATAATATTTTATTTGAAGGAGAGTTGAAAATGTCATATTCAAATTTTAATAACTATATCATTTTCAATATGAGGTTCTATAAGTGATATGGTCAGCTATAAATTTTCATTATAAATATAAAATTTTTATCTACAACATGATTATTTATATATATTTTTTATACATTAAATAATTAAATTAAATCATGACACAATGATGATGTAGTAATAGATTTATTAAAGGAAGAATAAAATAAATGATATTAATAATATTAAAATAAATATCATTTGAGATATTTTATTCCAAACACAAATTTATTAGATTAAAATGAAAATTTGGGGATGAGTTAATGTTGTTTTGTTTTGAAATAATCAATTTGTTATGATTTTTTTAAAAACTCAAGTGATAAATAGTGTCAAAATTCACATAAATGGGATTTTAAAATAAATAATATTTTATTAAATGATATAAAATTTATACAAATATATATCTCAACCAAATATATATTATAATCTTAAATGTTTCATAAATGATCCAATTTGGGTCAGTTTGTCATTTTATAGTAACTATATTAATCATATATTGTAAAAAGACAAGTTGTCACGGTAAGAGTTAAATTGTTTAACTATGGGTTAAATTCAAAAGATAAGGTTAATTTTGTGACATAAAAATGTCTAAAATTCATTGGATGAGAATATTTATATGCATAATAATATTATCCTCTACAAAACTCACTTTTTAGATATTTTAATGAAAAAATAAAATTATAACAAATTAATATTTTTGGAGTTTCCTAAAGTGGTCCTCCCCCCTCTTATAAAAGGGCACCTATCATTCGCTTTTATCCACATCTATAAATCCTTTTAACTCATCCAAACCCTACCTATTTCTCATACTAACTTCAGTGACTTTATCCTAGATTCAATAATTTGGGTAGAAGGCCAACCTAAGGAGTCCTTTTGTCCAAATCAAAAGGAGACACTCAAAGATGAGGAGTTTCTGACACGTATAGAGGGAATCAGACCTACGGTAAGGGGATTTTTGTCTCACCTTTATTTCTATGAGACACATGCATCATAAACTACTTGTTTCTTCTAAGTGGTTTATATACTTACCATGATTTTATTTTATGAGTTTTTAATAAGATTAAACTACTTCTATATTCTTATAATTTTATTTCATACATGGAGCATATGATTCTACTGATTATAAAACGATGAGTATTGATTTCATAATATCTTCCATATTTGGGATTATTTCATTTTACGTCTCCATTGGGGAATATTTATCATCCATGTCCATGTTTTCTATTTTTTTTCATAAAATGTTTTACTATTCTCCTATGGATGTTTAAGGTCATTTTTACCCATTTTGACTTTTTTTACTTCATAGTTTTAAAGGAATATTTCTTTCATTTTTAAAATGAGGCACTTTTTTAACTTTTCCAGAAAAGATACAAGAATAATATTTTTTAACTTATACTGCATACATATATTTTTCTGCTTTTATGACGCCTTATTACCTTGAAACTTCCCCTACAAAATTACAAGGTTATTTTTCAAATAATTTTTTTCTATTAAAATTGCATGACATTTTAACAGAAGAAAACTATTTCATAGAAGAAAGGATATTTTCATAAAGAATGATTTTAAATGGTTTTCATGATTCCTTTATGTGTTTTCAAAGTGGTTTCAAAGAAAAGGGTTTTTAAAAATTTTCTTATTTTAAAAAGTGTTTTTAAGGAAAATTCATATTCCAAGTGATCTTTCAAAATCCATTCCCACCTATGATGAAATAATTTGTTATAGTTCAAGAGAACCATTCATATTATTTCTCTGAATGGTTTATGTTTTGATAGAATGATGTTTTAGAAATCCACTTCTTTTAATTGGTTATGATTTTGATTAAATTATTATGAAACCTATATATTTTTAATGTGTTATGATATGATTACATGTTTATGATTCCCATTTTATTTCATGGGTTATGATTTGATTGTTTATGATATTATGGCGCGTATATGTATGATTTAATTATGAGATGGTTGAGACCTATATCTCCCTCCAATAAATTGGGTAAATATTTATATCTAATGGGATAAACTAAGATGGTCTTGGTAATGAATCTTGACTACTAAGATTTCCACGAGAGTGAACCATAACTACCAAGATGGTTTGAAGAGTGAACTCATGTTACTAATATGGCCATGGGAGTGAACCATGACTACCAAAATGGCATGATGAGTAAAATAATGCTATTAATATGGTTATGGGAGTGAACCATGACTAAAAATATGGTATGAGTAGTGAACCCATACTACCAAGATGGTCTTGGTAGTGATGACTTTGCTACTATGGAAATAATATTATATGCTTATGTGTCTACAAAAATTCCATGTTTTTTTCCTATGTTATACTTCCATGACTCATGTTTTTTATTTACTCCTAATTCATGTTTTACGAACTTTCAATCTTTATTCCATGATTCATGTTTATGATCTTTGATATAAAGGGGATGATATTAAATTTTCATGATCATGTTATAATAGCCTTATGTTCATGGTTATGTTTACATGTACCCATTGTTTAGCCTTAGTGAGCATTTGATATCACCCCTTTTTTCTTATGTTTTCTTTTCCCCAGGTTTTAAATAAAGGTTTTAGTTATGGGTAATAAAGGGGAATATCTTTATGGGGTATTTTGAAGATATTCCACCAAATTAGAAGAAAGTGTTAAAGTTTCCAATGAATCTAAACTATTATGGTCCTGAGCCATGTATTTTTGTAATGTACTAAATATATATCGAAAAAGATGTAATATCCATGTACCTTAAGGTTAAGGTCTCTATAATCCTACCCCTCTCCCCTGTTATGCAACCTGAGTCCCATATGCTTCAACACTCTGATGTTACATGCGCTCTTTCTTAGAAATACCACATCCATTACCTCTTCCACCTTGGTCAGTAGAACTCTAGCTACCAGAATGATATGGTGCAAAATATCCCCTTCCCACACCCTGGTTCTATCTAGCTACTCCATAGATGCTTGTTTGTCAAATGTTCTAACAAAACTCTATAGATGTCCCATCATTGCATAGCCTCAACACTCTACCAGTGGTTAGGGGCACTGGCTTTGGAAGTTTCTCAAACTACCACACTAGTGACCGATCACTTGAGTAAGATACTGACAAACTGATCCCTCTGTCTGGGTACTCCACTTCATACTACATTGGATAACACTATCATAGATATTATTCATACTCTCAGAAGTCATACATATTGACTATTGTACTAGAACCACCTATCCAACATTGGAATACTCTCTGTAGTTCCCATCAGCTATGAGTTCCCGATCCACCACCTTAGAAAACATCTCTAACCAAAATAGATTAACTTGGGACATAATTTCACATTTAAGTATATCCTTGAATTGTATCACTGTAGCTATCTCAGCACCTACAAATGATGTAGAAAATTTATAGAATTCTGTAAAGTGTCAAAAATATTTCATCACATATATACTCCTCTGAGTCAATATCATGAACTCAGCTGTTGTCTCCTTCCTGGGAGTCTCTAGATAGAATTTCTCTAGGAAGTTCTCCAAGATGTCCTTCTATAACATACCATCTTCTTGTCCAGTCCGAGTCTGAATTTCCCACTGGAAAATCACTGATTCTGATAGCATATAAGTAGCCAAATTGACTATATTCTCATTAGAAGTATCTAAATTGACAAGGATTATCCAGATGGATACAATCCAAAACCCATCTCCCTCAGGTCCACCCTCTCTAGTAAAATCCAGAGGGTACTACAACTCTAACTCACCTGTAAATTCAGACAAGCTCCTCACAACCCACTCTAGGTACCTTTTAATAAAATGAATTAAGTGAGAAAAGTTATTTGGGATATACTCCCCTCTTTCCTCACCTGACACTATTGGTGGCTTAGGTTCCATTAATAGAGGAACATCTACAACCATGTCCTCTTATCTCCCTTTCAAGAAGCATCATCATAGAGGAATATCTCTTCAATTCCAAACAAACACTTTAGGACACATAACATAGGTTAAAAAATTTATAGAAAAAAATAAAACAACAATTCACTTCCCCAAACCCCTCCACATGGTCAAAACTAAGGA
Organism: Viscum album; assembly: GCA_963277665.1. Classification (NCBI taxonomy): domain Eukaryota; kingdom Viridiplantae; phylum Streptophyta; class Magnoliopsida; order Santalales; family Viscaceae; genus Viscum; species Viscum album. The sequence continues at coordinate 353,649,612 of OY728126.1, read as the reverse complement.
ACTATCACTAACCTTAACCATAATACACCTAGGTACTAGTTTACAAGGGTAAACACATTCTCATTATTTAAGTTTCTTAGTTAGATAAACATTTATCCTTATATCGCATCATTTTACAATATTTCTCAATTTAATGTTAGGCACCATATTCAGTTTAATTTCACAAGAAATGAAAACAGTTTACGTTCCACAACATACACATAACTCATTTTCCCATGCATGACTAAAACTTTGCAGGTCATAATAATTCTGAGTTCCTAGAATGATGCATGAAAACTCAACTCTCATTCTATACTGGTCCATGATTCAAATATCAAAAAATATCTAAAACAATAATCACATCACAAAATAATTATGTCAAACATGGTGAAATAACATTGAACTATAATATAAAATAACAATAACAAAAATCACACCCTGGTTACCTGGGTTCTCCTCCATACACGGGTTATCAACTCCCATAAAAGAGCTCGTAACCAAGGCTTGAATCACACTAGTATCATATATACCTTAACCAAATAGTAATATAAAAGAAAAGAAAAGAAAACTCATCTAATACCACATTGTAACACCTCAACCCGATTTCCAAACACCAGTGCCTTAGCCGGTAGGCCATATGACCTAAAGTATGCCTCCCCATATGACAGAGGCATCTAAATAGTATTTAGGGTCTAATATCAGTCATGGGGAGACTATATCATATTTATCAGAGTAATACACCAAAAAAATAAATAAATAACAACTAAATGAAATATAATCATAAAAAAAATTAACAGTATCATAAGATGACTACAACTAGAAGTACAATATCAAAACTGAATAGTAAAATATGTCATTCTAATTTACTTTCCAAGTTTCAAAATGAAACTCAAATGTAAAAACATGGACAACTTCCAAGATATTCCCAAAATACATTTGTTTCCCTCATACATGCTTCATCCCGACTTATCTATATAACATAGGGATTTTACCTTATCCTATTCTACTACAATAAATTCTATTTGGGTACCGATCAGGCATCCTGAGTAGGGTGTGTGTACAACCTAGTTGGACACTACCAACAATATCTAAAAAAATATCTAGTCAATAGGTTTATGAATTTGTTTAAATAATACATAAAATCAATAAAGTAAACAATTTACAATTATTCAGTTTCTATTTATTTAACCACATAATAATCGAGTTCCTGAGGACACCCAAACTCTCAATACCTACTTCGGTCCATGATGATGTCTAAACTATTCCCAAAGGATATCATAAAACTAAATTTCAGATTTTCCATTCATTATCACAATTCACATATGAATACCATTATTACCATTCATCATATCTTACCAAACTATGGGATTTTGTTGAAGTAGATGATGTCCCACACACAATTATCACATGTGAATTCCATTATTACCATTCAACATATGTTTTACACTATGGGATTTTGATGCAGCATACCACATACCACACACAATTATCACATGTGAATGTTGTTTTTACTATTCAACTTATCTTATCACACTATGGGATTTTGATACAACAGACCATGTACCATACATAATTATCACATTAATTAATTCTCCAATTAATTAATCACATTCAACGATTTCACATACCCATCATTCCATTAATTAATTACACAATTAATTTTTTATATTGAATACATTAATTAATTCAACAATTAATTAATCATTTCACAATCTCAACATCCAATAATTAATTCAAAAATTAATTATTCTAATTCACATTCTCAATATCCAATAATTAATTTTATATAAGAATATATTCATACCCACAATCTCAATATCTCATAATTAGTTTAACAATTAATTATTAAATTCAAATATCTCAATATCCCATAATAAATTCAACAATTAATTATTCACACCCATAATCACAATATCTAATAATAATTTCAACAATAAGTTATTCAATTAAACAATCCCAATTCTATCATAATTAATTATTCATAAACTAAAATTCCAATATCCTCAAATTTAACATTTTCATCAATTAGTTAATTCATAAAATTAATTAATTCAATCAAGAACTCAATTTCTAATCATTTAATAGAAATTATAAAATTTCATATGCATAATTGAAATCAAGACATTGAGATTTGAATTATATACCACTTACCTCAATATGAATACAAACGCTCGCCAATCAAAATACCCAATTTGAGTGAAATAACGATGTAGAATGTGATCTGGATCTTAAACCTAATTTAAAGATCATATGAATCCAGATCACAAAATTCTAGATCTAGATCCACAATCCAAGATATAGATCAAACCCAAAATAGGTAGAAAAACCCTACAATGGATGGGAAAAGAATATAAAAGGGAAAAGAAACAACATGGGATGAGATCCACTTATCGGGAGGGGGTGAAGATCTTCAATTAGGGATTCAGATTGTGACAAATAAAGGTTATAATGACTTGGAATCTATCTAGAAGACTCCAAAATAATGTAAAGGAATTAGGGGTTGAGTGAGAGATGAATAGGGGTTAAAATTGGGGATCAGTAAATTTTAAATTTAACTTTCATGGGATTAAAATCTTGTATGCACGGTTTGCTTCTCGGGGCACATAGTTTCCCTTAACTGTGCACCTCAAACATTCACATCTTCTAGGGGGTGCATAGTTTTTCCTTTAAGGGAACACTGTTTGACAAACCATGCCCCAACCATGCAAAACTTATTTTTCTAGGGTTTTACAGTTTGTTGGGCCAAGGTACATAGTTAGGGAAAACCATGCACCGATCATGCACTACCCTCTTACTTCCAATTTCCTCAAATTTTATCCAAACACACCCCAAAGTAAAACCCAAATGAAAATTACTCAACACAAGGAAAACGTAGTACCTATAAATGAGATAGTTACATATCCAAAAAAGGCCTTGGTTTTATAGAGGTGATTCCATAATTGGATGTACAAGAAGATACTCAACATTGTAGAACCGACATGTACATTTTCAAGGGGATCAAAGGTGGCATAACACTGGGATGTGAGGTATGAACACCCAAATTTATAGGATCTATGAAAGATCATTCAATGAAATAAAGTGTGAGGTCTTCCACGAAATGATAATGTGGATAAAGTTTGTGATATACACCTCACTAGGAAGTATCAACGAGTATATTTCCTTTAGAATGTTAAGCATTTCATGGAGCAAGACCTCAACCTTGTCCACAATGACCTCTTTGGGCGAATCACACCGATGACACCAAGTGGCGACTACTACTTTATACTTCTCCTGGATTACTTGAGTTTATATATGTGGATCAATCTACTAATGAGCAGAGAAAAAGATTCATTGGAAATCATATTCTTTTAAGATAATTTGTAGGTGAAGATAGGGCGCAAGATGAAGATCCTCTACACTGACGATAATGGTGAGTTTACTTCAGTGGAATTCAGTAAACACTGTACCGAGTGTGGAATAAAATGAAAACTCATATCTCCTTATTCACAATTAAAAAATGAGGTTGTTGAACCAAAAAACCATATTCTGGTTTACATGGATCAAATCATATTGAATGAAAAGGTCCTTCTTAATATTTTCTTGGGTTATTCTATCTCTATTTCCATATTCATCCTTAACTAAGTGCTAACACACATTCTTGATTGGATGAAACTGTATGAGGAATGACATAGTAAATGATTTATGATGCAATTTATTTTCACCTTTGGCTACATCATGCATGTTAATAATGTAAAGCCTCACTTGAAGAAGTTGGATGAATGTAGTACACAGATGATCTTCATTGGGTACAAGTCTGGGTCTAATGCATACCACATGTGCAAACCTAATAGAAAGTACATTCATGTAATATAAGATTCCATATTCAATGAGATGGTGTAGTGTGATTGGAGTGCTGATGAAAAAAAAGATGTTTTTAGTTGTGATGATCCATTCACCATCGAGCACACTAAGGTATATATACCATAAATAAAAGAAACTGTAAGAAATGTGAAAGACATGAGACATTCATCCACACCAACCAGAATACACTATTTAGATGCTTCAATAGTATAAATGGTAATGGTGATGAATGTTCCATCAGCCAAAATGGAGTTTACCTCACCGCCATCCAACATGGAGGAAAAACTATATACCGATCATGATGACACCCTGATTTGGTTTCCAATCATCAAAAACATTTTTAGGATGACTCCACCACCTGGGTTTTCATTGTGGGGGATCTAATATAGTGAGTTACACTTCACTATAACTAATGAGTCAACCAATTTTGGTGAAGCATAATAACACCCATGCCAGCAAAAAATAATGTTTTATGATAAACTGATGAAATTGTTATCTGGGGAAGTTATGGATTAGGAGAATAAGGCATTGAATGTGTTGTTAAACCAATAAATACTGCTCTTATCCCTAGGTGAGTGATAAAAATGGTGTTCCATTGAAGGCCCATCAATATATAGGCATTCAACATGTCCAAACCTACTAATTCCCTGGACACTAAGATTACCCATCTTCATGTCTTGTTAATTGAGGGGAATCTTTGTCCAGTGACGAGAATAACTCAAGGGAAGATCAGTTCAAAGAAACACTCATTAAGTCACTTAGTAATGTAAAGTTTCAGGAGTTTCACAAGAAAATTGAAGTTGTTGAGACCCAATGATAATGTTATAAATTAAGGATGTGATATTATTGACTAATTTCAAATGGTTATTAATTTAACTAGTTTTCCTTCCCATCATTATATCCATTCATTTATTTTTATTTTTGTGGTTCAATATGGTTCACAATCATTAAGTATTTTGTGTGTTTTTCAATGATGCTGTAAATACTTATAGATTTTTTTGTGTGTATATAAAGAAATGAAAACTCCACTAGAAAAGAATCACAGTTAGTGGTGCACAAAAACAGATCTTGTGTTCTTGATTTCTTTACTTCCTCCTTCCAAGGTGATCATATATATTCATGGGTGTTGATTGAAAAATAATTTACAATAAACTCATGGGGGCTCGGGCATCGTGGGTTATCTTGGGGGCTAGTGAATTTTGAAATAAATTATTGACTTCTAAAGAATAATCACAAGAAGATGGATACTAAGACCAATTCAATGATGTCTAATTGAGAAGATCAAGCATAGTCAGTGAAGAGAAAAAATGAAGTTGAAGATATGAATAAATATTTCATGTTCTCTAGTTTTTATATTATTTATAAGTGAATTTGTGGGGATCTTGGTTTCTATAATCATTTGAGATCTAAGAAACATCTCTTTGCGCAAAAATTAATCAATGAAATGCCTCAGTGGTATTTTGGTTAATTGATGCAACACTAAGGAAATCCTGGTGGAAGAGGTTCCTCAAAGCCACTAATTCCAGGTTGATTTGATGATGTTTTATCTCACAATTGTATCAAAATGAGATCTCCTAGATATGGAATAACATGTAGCCTCTTTGCTTGAGTGTGCACAGGGAGCCGCCCCAAGGATGGGTTGAGTAAACCATTGGAGGCGAGGATGAGCTTTATTGAGAAGAGGCTTTAGTGTTTTGAGGAATACAGGATTGTTTATATAATTATATTTTTTATATAGTTTTTTAATATTTGTAGACACATTTTATTTAAATAAAAAAGGATTTAAATGAAATAATAAAAAATTACATGAATGTTTGACACAAGTCATGGGAAGTAGGTAATATTATTGATACCACGTGGAGAAAAGAAAGATGGGTTTGAGAGGCTGAGTTGAGTTTAAATGTTTGAATTTTGTTCCATTGAATTGAATTTTTAGTGTGATACCACCATTCAAAATTTATTCATCCTTAAAATTATTTTTTCTTATGTAATTCCAACGCTTAATCTAATATGATCTAAAGATAAAACATTAAGAGGACTAAGATTTTTGTAGAATTTTCAATTCTTCATTTTTTTGTTTTGATCCTTGATAACTATAAATTATTCTACTTAGCCATTCAATTTATAAATTTTGTTTTTGAAATTGTTTGATGAATCGATAGAATGTTTTATTAAAATCACTATTTCCTCTAAAAAATATTAATAACCATAGTGAATGAAACTATTAGAACAAACATATGTGAAACAATAATAGTTTATTTATAGAATAAATATTCAACCACTTTCATTTTCATCACTGCATATAATTTCTTCTTGATAAATAATGAATTTGTGTGAAAGAGTAGTTTATAATTACTAGAAGAGATCATAGACAATTTTAGAGATTGAGTTTTCAAGTTATGTTGTAATAATTATCAAGAAAATAATTCTTTTCAACATGATACATCGACTATACTCATCCTTGATCAAATATTTGTTTTTCCAGCTGCTCTACATTATTCCTTGTTAACATGTTTTCATTTTGTTTTCATTAATTATCAACTTGAAAAATATATTATATAATTTATTATAAACATGTTTTTTTTATTTTTTAACCCCTTATTTCATGATCTTATTTATTATTATTTGTATAAAATAATATAAATACTATATGTTTTTATCTAAGGGATCGATCCTACTCTAACTTAGTGTAAGTAATTTTTTTGATATTAATTACATATAAAACATTTACGCCTTTGGTGGTAAATGAAAGTAATATTAATAGTATTTCTCACTCTAATGGGCATGATTGAAATAGTTTAGTAAAAAATATTATAGTGCACTAGAAATTTTGAAAAAGATGAGTGTTGTTTAGTTTTGAAACATCAAAATTATACACACTTTTGTATTCTAAAAATTTAAAACCTATATATATTGATTTTTTATCATTTGAAATCAACTACTAGTTGTGTGTGAAGCTTGTAGAAGCTATTTATTTTTACTGTAATTATTCTTTGAGGGTTATTAGGCTAGATTTTTCTTACTAGTTGTAAGTTTTTTTCTACTATTTTAGATGACCATACTCATTTGGACTATTTTTTAATATGAAAAATGATTTTTATCTTTATAAACTTATGTTTCCTGATCTTGTATAATAGTCTAGATTTTTAGTACTAAATATAAAATAAAAATTGGAGGATTTATGAGCCAATGACATTATAAAGGGTAATTATGCAATTGTTATAACTATTATAAACACACTACAAGGAAGTGTGAACATAATTAGCCATGAAAACCATTTCAATATGGGTAAAATAAAAATATTGGGATGAAAAATAAACATTAATAATCTTTGAAATAATGGTTTATTAAGGTTAGTGCTATTCTTAATTAAAATCAAGAATATCAATAACTTGTCATTTAATGATTATAAAATAAAATGTGGGAGTTTAGTGAAGATAAGAAAGAACAAGGAAAATTAGAATAATTTGAAAATTAAGAAGAACAATTTTTTATAATGATCAACCAAATAAATGAAAAGAAATAATTATTATAGTTGTGAAGATACCATAAAGGAGGGATAAGTGGAGGAATTTGAGAGTGAAAAAAATATAAATGAAAAAACTAGTGAGTGAAAATATTTTGTAGAGGAGGAGATTCTAAAATTGAGAAAAATTCATTAACTCATATAAGTGTAAGACATTGACGGAGTTGAAGAAATCAATTTCCTTACTCATTTTTAATCAACAATACACAAAGTATTTTCATGTAGTTCCTTTTAGGAAGAGGAAAGTGATGTGTAAGTGAAACTTGTTAGAGAGGAATCAATTTTTAAAAACTCCTTGAACTATCTTCCTAAAACATTAAGTGATGAGAGAAAACATTAATTTAGGGAATTAGTGGAAGAAAAAATTAAAAAATAAAACATGGATTCTAAAATTTTTGAAAATTATTTTCAATTTTAACTTCTTTGTTTTGACAGTTATAACCCAAAAAAATTTCGATGTCCACTTGATGAAGAGGATGAGTGTCACAACCCGTCCCCCAGGGCCCCTACCGTGACTACCCTAGGCCCGCATTCTATAGGATAGAAGCAGGAAACTAGAACCGAGTAGGCATATCCCACAAGTGGGAGGTATTTTCCATAATACCTATAATCAGACAACCATCTCCAAGAAAAATCTGAAACTGAAAACACTAAGTAAACATGGATGCAAACCACTAAGAAAACCCACTCAGAGTAAGGTACAAAACTGAAATAGAAAGGTACCAGAATACAAGCCCTATTGGAATGGAAAAGTACAAGCTCCTGGATCTCATCTACAGAAAACCCTACATGAAGGGTAAGTACAGTAAGCTGTTTGAAGGTCACTGAAGCATACCACATCCATTAGGTGTCCCTGAAGCACCCTTGTCTTCTACCCACTAATATATCCATCAATTTTTCTGATCATCTGCATAATAGACGACATGTGCAGGTGAAACCCACATAGGGGTGAGTTAAACAATACTCAGTATGGACCCCAAACCATAAAGGAATTACACAAAGTAAACCAAAATAAATCACACAAATTATACCACAAAAATATCACCAACAAATACACCATGTAGACTACCAAATAGGTACACAAAGTGTGTCCACTAAGAAGTATAATCAAGAGAGTCCCTAGAGTCATCACATACCAAGTATAGGTCTATGGTACGTAAACATCATTGTCATAAGAATTCATAGTATCCTCAAGTAGTAACACATGGGGAGTTGGTAACACATAGAGTGTGGGTAACACACAGAGTGGCAGTAACACACAGAGTGTAGGTAAAACATGGAAAGTAGATAACACACAGAGTGTTTGTAACATAAAAAATTTAGGTAACACACATAGTGTCATAAAATACTAGAATACCCACACCCTGGTGGGATAGAGCAGTACCAAATGAGTCTTGTTAAGAAAAAAAGTCTGGATAAGACACATATTCTATGTAATCACATTGCTTCTAGGTCGTAGCGAACCACATGAAACCTTAGCACACTCATTCCGAGAGCACCTACTCCTCAGGTCAAAAGGCCATATGACAACTTTCATGGAAATTCACTTAGAGTATCTCAAATGGACCACTTCATATGAAGGGTCCCAATTTTGCAAATGGCTCATCAAACAGATACATGGTTTGAGAGTTATGGGTATTTAAGTAAAATGGGGCCGGTTGGGTCTGGGTCCGGTCTGACTCGATCAAACCACCTGACCGACCGGGTTGCCCCAGCCCACTAGGTTTAGCCCGATTTGGCTTGTCCCGGACCAATATTGGCTTCCACCCGACCTATTAGAGTGGGATGAATTATCCCACGTGGATGCAACGGGTGCTGCATCCCCACCTGGTCAACACGTCCGACCATCACAATCAATGTTGTCGACCTCCGCGTGAACCACCCTATAGCGGTCCGACTGGCGACCCTCCTTTTTTGGGCTGCTAGTCTCACCATAGTGGTCCATTTTTCGAAATGGAAGCATTCCTATGACCCTTTGGTCATGTTCTTCATCTCCATGGGATCAAAATCATCTTTCTGTTGCTCCGGTGGTCCAATCACATTCAGATCCTCCCAAAAAATTGTGACACGACTATGGGGGGTCCATTAGTGAATAACATAAGAACGAGGGAGAGAAATATCAGAGGAAAACCCCTATAATGTACCTTTTCCTTATTCCTGCCAGTTATGGTCCTCCTATGTTAGCAAGAATATGAAATAGGAACAGGAGAATACATAATAAGATTTAACCTCTTTAATCCCACATTTTTAACAATCCCGTAAGACCGATCAAACCGAATATCAATCTATACATGGGTTGGTCTGCATTTTTCATTGGAAACAGGAATGGGGAAATAAATAATGAAGAAAATAAACCCCCTACCTCGAGTTTGGATCAATCTAAGTAGAGGATTCGTTGTTGATGTTGATCCGTCCATGAGCGATCTCGATCCGTCGTTTGTCATCATTTGCCAATGGGAGGGTTCCTCATCCTTGCCTCTGAAAAAATCTAAGGTGATGATGATAACCTTGGATTTCTTGAAAAGGTTAAATTTAAAATAAAACCAACACTGTGTTACCACGTTACATCAATTAATATATTTTTATTAAATATTTTAAAGAAATTTACATCCAGAAATTAAATTTCACCCTAAACTCGCACCGGTCGAGGTTAGGCTCTTCCTAAGGAAAACACACTATTATGAACTCCATGGTGGTCTTAGATTTCCAATCCGAGTTAATTTTTATGGGTTATTATGAATTTAATATAATTTTTTTTACTTAATTATTTTATTTACAATTACATCCTTTTCAGATTTTCTCTCTAAAGACCTGTGATGACTAATGTTAAGTCACACCTAGGGAAAACTCGCTATACTAAACATAGTAGTGCCCTCAGATTTTTGATCTGGCACCCATTTATAAGTTACTAAAACTACACATGTGTGATATTTTTATTAAAATTAAAACTAGTTTGAACATTTATTCTGAGCATCCTAGGCCTCAGAATCTTGAGCCGTATCAGCTCTTGGTCTCGAAATAATCCAAAATAATTTTAAAAAAAATTACATGGAAAATATAGAACATTAAATTATCACCACATTAGGGATTTACATCCCCGAAATCCAAAATAAGGGATAAAAAAATAAATGGGGATACTGAGAAATAATCTAAGCCTCATTCTCCCATGTTCTCTCCTGGAGATTCCTGTGCTGCAACCAAACATGCAACAGAGAAATTTACCATCCATGATGGACCCTCTCTTGTCGATCCTCAATCTCCATAGGGTACTCCAAAAAATTCTCCCTATCTTCTACCTCCAAATCACCCAAGTCAATGATGTTTGAATGGTCATGTATGTATTTCCTCAACCGGGATACATGAAAGACGTCATTTACCCACTCTAACTATGGAGGTAGAGCCAAGTGGTACACCACCTCTCCCACTTTGTGCAACATAAAAAAAGGTCTGATGAAACCTGAAGATAACTTACTGCCCTAGCCAAATCTCAATATCCCACATCAAGGAGTGACACAAAAGAACACATGGTCTTCCTCGTCGAACTCCAAGGGTATCCATCACCTATCAACATTGGACTTATGATAGCTCTGTATAGTCTTCATCCACTCCGGGAAGACCTGAACCTTCTCTGTAATAGCTTGTACCAACTCCGGGCCCATGAGTACTGACACTCTGGAGTCATTCCAGCAAAGTGGTAATCTTTAGGGTTTCCCATAAAAGGCCTCGAATGATTCCATACTTATGTTGGAGTGGTATTTGTTATTGTACACGAACTCTACCAGGGGTTGGTGATCCTACCAACTGCATCCAAAATCAAGGATGCAAGAATATAGCATGTCTTCTAGAATCTAAAAGATCTGTTCGTTCTGACCATATGTTATCGAGTGGAAAGATGTGCTCAAGCATAGTTGAGTCCCAAATGCATCCTGAAATCCCTTCCACAAGTGGGATGTAAAGTGTGCATCTCATCCTGAGACTATCGTCAGTGGGACCCCATGTAGTCTAACTATCTCATGTATATAGAGGCATCCAAATCTCTCTACTGAACCCTATTCTTGAATTAATAGGAAGTGGGAATACTTGGTGAGTCGGTCAGGGATAAACCATATGGTATCATTCCCTCTGTATGTATGTGGTAGAACCTTCACGAAGTCAATCAATATTCCATCCCACTTCTACTTCGGAACCTCATGGGGTTGATTCAAACCCACTGAAACCTGGTTCCCAACCTTCACTTGTTGGAAAGTGAAGAATCTAGAGACAAAATATTCCACTTCCTTATTCATCCTGGCCACCAAAACTGATGTTGGAGGTCTGTTTACATATTTTCTACACCTGGATGTATCGACAAAGTGGATTTATGGAACTCTTTCAACACATCCTTCGCTAAAATTTTTGGTATAACTGTGCATCCTATTAAAAGGATGAAATAATCCCCACCTTTTGAAAATCCATCAGAGGTATTCCCTATGGAAATCTGAGCATGTGTAGTCTCATAGCTGATACCTATGAGTTGTGCCTCCCACATGCGCTATAAGAGTTGAGGGTTAACCACCAATGAATGGAGATAAGATGCTTCATCTCCATCCACGAATAATATCTGAAGAAAGTCCAACTACTCTGAGGCCTCATTTATTACCTTTGAACTCGATCTGCAACTGATAGCATCTTATACTACGTTCCCCTTCCCAGGAGTGTAGATTACCTCAAATTCAGAGTCCTAGAAAAACTATAGCCAACACTGTTGTCTCAGGTTAAGATCCTTCTGAGAAAATATATACCTGTGACTTTATTGGTCTGAGTAGATGATAAACCACTTGCCCATAAGGTAGTGTCACCACATAATCAAAGCAAATACTACCACTACCAAATCCAGATCTTTGTTTACATAGTTCTGCACATGTGGTCTCAACTTCCATGAACCGTAGGCAATCATTGATTGGCCATACATCAGGATACAACCAAGGTAGGTCCCTGATGCATCGCAAAACAACATGTAATCAACACCCTCCTCTATAAATCTCAGCATAGGAGCACTCATCAAACTCTACCACAGCTATTGGAAGTTATCTTGAATATTTTTCTTCCATACGAAAGGTTTCTCCTTTCATTTCAATGCTGCCATGGATGTTGCTACTTTGGAAAAGTCAGGTAAAACCTCTGATAGTACCCAACCAACCTGAGGAAACTTTGCACCTTAGTAACATTTTTGGGTGGATCCCAAGGAAGAACCACCTCTAACTTCATTGGATCTACTAAAAATCTAGTCTCTAAAATGACGTGTCATAGAATGTGGACCTCTCGAACCATGAAATGATACTTTAAGAGATTCCCATAAAGATGATACTCTCAGAGTATGTTTAGGACCATCCTCAAGTGTATTGCGTTCTCATCTTTAGAAGTCGAGTACACCTAGATGTCATCAATAAAGACCACTAAAAACCACTCTAGGTAGGACTAGAAGACCATATTCATGAGTCCCATCAACACTACTAGGGAATTCATCATGCCAAATGACATAACTGAGTACTCGTATTGGATGGAGAGACATCGAAAATCCGTCTTCAGGATGTCCTAATCCCACATCCAAAGCCAATGATATTTTTATTTGAGGTCTATATTTGAGAACCATATCGCTCCCTTTAGCTGATCTAAGAGGTAATCAATCCTCTATAGTGGATATGTATTTTTAATGATCACTTGATTCAGGCGTCAACATTCCACACATAAACTCAAGCTCCAGTCCGCCTTCTTAGAAAAAAACTGAGGCTACCCTTGGTGAAACACAGGGCCTCATGAAGCCCTTTCTCTACAAGTCCTCCAACTGTACCCTTAGCTCTAGGAGCTCCACGGGATCCATTTGATATGAAGGTGTAGATATCAGTTCCATCCCAGGGTACATGTTAATGCTTAAATCTACCTCCATGCGAGTTGGTAGTCCGGGAAAATCTTTTGGAATGTTGTCCTCATACTCATCCAACACTGTAGAAAACTGAGGACTCGTCTCATCCAATGCACTGAGTGTTATGCTAGCCAAATAACATTTGATTGGATATACCCTCCTATGTAAAAGTCTATCCTATTCTCATTCTTTTCCCCCTTCACTAACAAAAGAGAACCTACTCCCATCTCCACAGACGCACTGCACTATGTTTCTAAAATAGTTGATCTTATCATGAACTATGGATTACTAGTCCATAACTAGAATGAAATCATAAGACCTCGATGCTTCCACAATGAAATCCCAATAGAAACTCTCATCCCCAAGAGTAAGGGAACACTGTCGGCACTAGTGTGTGATCACTGAATCTCTTCCTATCGAAGTCTCTAAGCATAGGGATCAAGTCAATAGTTCCACTGGAATCTCCATGTCTCTAAAAAGGCTCGTAGATAGAAAAGAGTGACTGACGTGCATGTTTATCAAAATTGAAGATAGGGTGGAAAAGAGATAGATCATACCTCTAATCATTTTAGGAGTCTTGGGATAGTCGGCCTCCATCACCGAGAGCCTTGCCCCTGTCCACCAGTTCCTTAAGCTTAGGGTGGACCACAAGGGGGTGGTGGTGGTAGTGGCTCGAACCACCATCCACCTCCTTCTTCTCATCCCACTCCACTTCCACATCCACAACCTAGAGAACCACCATTTTCATGCCTCCACTACTACCACAACTATCCCTCAACCATCTACTGGTCGATCATATGGCTGATTAGACAATCTCTATCCATATATCCCCAAACGCCACACGAGTATCATAATATGTATTTTAGATGACTCGCTCGACCCTAGGAGGCTAAAACCGCTGATACCATATCATGGGATCGTACGCTGGAGTGCTTGACCTTATTGGGTCCCTACATCATTTATCAGCTACCGACTACCAAAGGATCCACTACCTGTCACCTGGTGGTAGCTCCCACTACTGGTGCCTACTTCGAAATAAAGATCTCTGCCAGTAGATCTCACTCCAACACCCCATCATGCGTAGAGATGCTAAGGGATATCATTGATTCTTTGATTTACTAGTGTAGCCCCTACCCAAAGGTATTGGACCAGAAGAATGGGTCTCAAACCATGTCTGTAGAGTAGTGATAACGATCCATGAATCTCTCTAGGTACTATGCCACCACCTGGCTGCCCTACTACATATGCAAGAGATCCTATATACGCACAGAGTATAACATCACTAGAAAGAACTCCTCCCCGAAGAGACACTAAAAATATATCTAGGAGAGGGTTTCCTCCTCATGCGTTTGGATCGTCAAGCTCCACCATCTCCCTACCAATCCCTATAGAAGACTCACAGCTAGTACTTCCATATTGTCAAGAGGCATCGTCACTAGGCGGAAAACTCAAGTCACTACCTCTAACTAGTCCTTAGCCACTTGAGGATCCATCTCACCTTGGAACCTAGGAGGTCACTGTCTATGGAACTCATGTAACACACTAAACCTACGTGCATCCTCTATTGGTAACACTGATAGGAACTAATACTCTATGGGTGGTGGTATCACTAATCCACCACTGGGAGATGCTATCTCGGGAAATGGTCCCTAAACTGATGCCTCATCGCTCGACAAACCATCCTCATGGTCACACCCCAAAATCCTGGCTGGATACCTGTGTGTAAGCATCTTGAAATTTAATAAGATGTGCCATAGTCAATAGAGTATAACTGGTGAGCTGACTCTGACTCAATAAGGACATTAGAAAACACTCAATTCTTTTATGATGCATGAACCATTAATTTCCCATGCAAATAGTGTTTTCATGTACCGATTTGGAAAGTAGAATTCAAGGCCCTGGTGTATGGATAAGTCGGCTGCCAGACCAACCCTGGGTTCTCTAGCATAAAAGCTGAACTTGAAATACTTAACAATATTGCCCCGAAAAAAGAGTAAAATCAACCTCCCTCTGATAAAAATAAATCATGACCCATCCCCCTGGGCCCATTCT
The DNA here is from genome assembly GCA_963277665.1 of Viscum album. Taxonomy (NCBI): domain Eukaryota; kingdom Viridiplantae; phylum Streptophyta; class Magnoliopsida; order Santalales; family Viscaceae; genus Viscum; species Viscum album. The sequence goes on along the minus strand of OY728126.1, from coordinate 353,634,313 downwards.
GTGACTATTCTAATCCTGCCTACCATTTTCCTGGGGCTGGAGACTAGCGCCATGTAGGCATACCCCACAAGTTGGAGGCATTTTTCCATAGTACTTGTACACATGCACGCGTCTCTAGGAAAAATCTAAAACTGAAGACACTAAGTAAACATAAATGAAAAATACTAAGAAAACACACTTATAGTAAGATACAAAACTAAAAGAAAAAGGGGATAGAACATACGCCCAACTGAAATTGAAAAGTACAAGATGTTGGATCTCATCTGTAGAAAAACATTCCTAAAGGGTAGGTACAATTAGCTGTCTGAATGTCACTGAAGCGTACCACGTCTATCGGGTCACCCTGAAGCACCCTTGTCTCCAGCACACCAAGGGCTCAGTCAAAGCTGTCAATCATCTGTACAAGATAGTACAAATGTGGCCGAATCTTGTTATAAGTTTAGAAAAACAATAATCATTAGGGACCCCCAGCCAAAAAGTAATTACAGAAAGTAAACCAAAAGGAATCACACAAAGTATGCCCCAAATAAGATCACTAAGAAATACACCAATTAGACTACCAAATAGGTACACAAAGTATATCCTCTAATAATTATAATAAAGAGAGTCACTAGAGTCATATCACACCAAGAATAGGTCTATGGTATGTAATCATGATTTTCCTAAGAATCCACAGTAACCTCAAGTAGTAACATGTGGAGTGTTGGTGACATAATTAGTGACAGTAACACATAGAGTGTCGGTAACACACGAAGTGTAGGTAATACATGGAGTGTAGATAACACAAAAAGTGTTTGTAACACATGGAGTGTAGGAAAAAAATAGAGTGTCATAAAATACTAGAGGAATAGAAACCTGGTGGGGTGGGGGAGTACCAACTCAGTCTTGGTAAGATAAAAAGTATAGATAAGATACATAGTATAGGAAAATACATAGCTTCTTGGTCACAACCATCCACAAGATTCCATCCTTAGCACACTTGTTCCGGGGGAACATAATCCTCGATCTAAAAGAATATATTCTAAATTCCATGGAAACTAATTTATAGTATTTCAAAAGGATTGCCTCTTCTCAAGGGTCCCAATGCTGTAAACGCATCATCAAACGAACACATCATTTGGGAGTTATGGGCATTTATGTAAAAAGGGGATGGTATGGTCCGGTATGACCCGGTCAGACCGACCCATCCCAACCCAGGTCCTTCCTAACCCAACCCACCGGGTCAAAACAAAACCTCTAGGTCGACCCGGCCCACTAGGTTCATCTTGGTCTAACTGGGCTTGGCCTGGCCTGTCGGCTTCAGATGAGCCCACTCGAGCGGGCTAATTCGTCCCACCCGGACGTGGCAGGTGTCGTGTCCATGCCTTGTCAATGCGGCCGATAACTGTGTTTAGTGTGGTCGACCATTGCGTGTACCACCCCATGCTGGTCTAGATAGATTTTGGTTCCTTTCCTCATGATGTGGAATCGTACCATGTCCGTTTGATCCCACCCCCAGTCATCGAGCGGGAGACCTTGTCTGCCACCTGTAGCCGTTGTGTTGTGGGGTCATCTACCATCATTCGTAGAGACAACAACCTCCTACTGCTAGGCAGCCACACCACCATGAACTAACACCATATTCCCTCCTTCTATATGTCATTGGTCCAACTCTGGTTCTTAGTTTTTTAAAATGGAAGCACACCTACAACCCTCGGGTCGCATTCTTCATCCCCATGGGGTCAAAATCATCTTGTAGTAACTTCAGGGGTTTAGTCACATTCAAAACCTCCCAGAAAAGCCTGAAGTGACCATGGGGATCAATTAGAGAAGAGCTTAAGAAAATGGGAGGGGGATAAAGATCACATAAACACCCTTATAACAAATATTTACCTTATTTGTGTTGGCTTTGATCCGTTCATGTTAGTGGTAATGTGAAAGAAGAACAAGATAATATTTAATAAGATTCATCCAATTTAATACTGCTTTTTTAACCATCCTACAAGAATGATTGAACCTTGAATCATTATATTCATGGGTTGGTCTACGTTCATCGTTGTAAGCATGAGTGGGGAATAAATAACGAAGAAAATAAACTCCCTACATATGGATTGGAACAGTCGAAGAAGAGGATTCATCATTGATGGCGATCCATCCAGGAGCTATCTTGATCTGTTATTTGTCATCGTTCACCAATGAGAGGGTTTCTCCTCCCTACCTCAAGAAAACTCTAGGGTTATAATGATTACCCTAGATTTCTTGACAAAGCTCAATTAAAAATAAAACCAATGTTGCATTATCACATTATATCATTTAAAATATTTTTATTAAATATTTTAAAGACATTCACAACTAGAAATTAAATTTCACCATCGACCCACGCTGGTCAAGGTTAGGCTCCACCTATGAAAAAAACCCTATTATTAACTCAACAGTGTTCTCCGATTTCCAATACAAGTTACCATTTAAGAGTTATTATGATTTTAAAATAAAATAATTTTATTTAATAATTTTATTTATAGTTATGTACTTTTCATGTTTTCTCACTGGAAACCCATGCCGACTAAAGTTAATTCATGCCTATCACAAACCCACCATCCTCAATGGAAAAATTTCCTCATATTTCCAATTTAGGAACCCGTTTATAAATTATTAAAACCAAACACTCTCCCTATTTTTAATAAACATAAAAATAGTTCGAACATTTATCCCATGCACCCCAGACCTCGGAATCATGTGACGTCTCAACGATTGGTCTCAACATAATCCCTTAAAATTTTTCAAAAAAAATTACATGGAAAATGAGGGACATTATAACGAGGGTGTGAAATTTGATGAAATATTAATCAATTAATACTCAATTATTAATACCATCAGTTACGATTTATCTAAATCATTACACAATAAAATAGAATTAAATTTTAATTATTTAGGGGAAGAAAATCTTAATCTAAAATTTCTGGATTATGAATTTCTTAAAATTTAACTAGACTCATCCTCACATAAAATTTAAATGGGACACTAAAATGATATTTTATTTACTTTAGAGGATGAATTTTTATAATTTTAACATTAATCTGTGGTTAATCAAAAAATTTATATCCTTGAATTGAGTAGTTTTCTAGGTGAAATGAGTATTGAAAATGAGTTGGAAGATGAGGTATTTGAAGAAGGAAACATTAATCTATCAAAAATCACTCTAAATGTGTTTGAAAATGAAATGTAATTCGTTTCCCAAGTTCTTCAATGAATTTATCAGTTGTTAACTCATTAGTTTAGAAGTTTGACATGAATTTTTTAGAAAATTTTCTCAACGTCAACATTCCTTCACTTATTATTTTAGAAATAAGATTGACTAAACCTAAATTTGAAGTAGACAAATATGTTTAATAGAATTTAGGTTTGGTTTAAAATGATTTAAAATCATTTCAAATTGAATTTAAAAAACCACTTCTTGATAGTAATTTTCAAAACATAGTTGTTTTCACATCTATTTACATAGATTTTGAGGTTGTTTTTGGTGAGGGAAGATATAGAAATAATGTAATGAATTTGGAAGTACAATATTTATTACCACCACTTCAAAAATGATTTAAATGTTCTAAATCTAATTTAAAATTTTATTTTCAAAGCAAGTAGTTTTTCACTAAAAAAGTGGATATCCAACTATTCTTCTTCCTGAAAGGGGTTTTCTCGGAGTGTTTGGTAGTTGTTAGGGAACATTGTTGTTTACCTAGAATTTTTAGAGTATTGAGTGTTGATTTTCTATCCAAAAGAGAATAGAAAACCAATATTTGATTGTTCTTAATTAGGAAAATATGTCCTACCTTATAATTTGGATACATTTCTAGGTATGTCTGACTAGATACTTTAAAATTAACACTGCATGGGAGGAAACCCATGGTTTATTTACTTTCAATAATGTTTTTATTGATGTTTTTTCATAGTTTAATATTAATTGATAAAAATAAACCTCATAAACTAATTATTTGCACTCATTAAAATTAAATTAAAAGATATTTTACCTGGTTGTTTTGTTGTATAACCTTTCAACTTCAAACCAATTGATATATTTCTTATTTTCTAAGAAGAAATATAATTTGTAAATTTGTCTTCCTTTCAATAATTTAATCAAATAAACCTAATTTTATTTCAAGCTAAATAATTAATCATACACCTATTATACACCCACACTTATAATGGTTATTCATGGTTTGGATTTTACTTGATGTTAGTCTTACACTAAATCGCCACAAATTTGTGGCAATAATGTAACACCCTCTTTAACCATAATTTTTATGGAATTATTTTTCAACATTGAAATATTTAATCTAAGGAGAATATTTGTTTTCTTTTATGTTTTAATGTGAGAAACTAGGATATATAGGATTTAGAGGAAATATGGTAAAATATCCAAAATGGGGGTGAATTATAATTTTGCTAAATTTTTTTTGATGGATTACATCATAGTTTAGTATTAATTTAACTAAAATAAAATAAAGAATAAACACAAAATTCTTTATAGTAGTTGACATATAAATAATCATACTCTAATATTCACCCCTCTCAAAAATTGAGAGATATTACACCCACTATAATGGAATCTTTTACTTTTTAAGGGATATCAAAAACCTTTACAATGCCTTTTTAATCCCCGAAGGAAGAATCCAAAACAACAACCTATTGCACACCTGGTTTCTTAAGCCGATCACCCCACCTTTTTCTTATTTAGAGGCAGAACCCATAAACTACCTTTGGAGTGGTCATAGAAATCAAACCTACCTTTTAATAAGTCCATGGAAAAATAAAAATCCCAACCTTTTGTGGTTATAGTAGAACCCAAATCCTAAATTTTTTTTGGTAGTCACAACCTAGTATCATATCATTTAACGGGTAGTATAATCCACCACAGTTTAGTATAAAGAAATAAATATAAAGAATTAAAATAATAGAAATTGTATTAGATACTTAATTTATTAATTTTGAGAAATCTACACTCTCTTAATTATAAAAGTAATTTTATGACAAAGTCTAGAAAAATAATCAGCTTGAAAATGATCACACAAAGTGAAAGAAGGTTTATGTACTTCATAGTTCTTATATCCAAAAAAATTCGTGCTATTTTCACCTATCCTATAAAATCTATCTATAGTGTTTCTTTAGGCACAATATCTTTCAAATTTGAAGCCATCTAAAAAACATCTTTCTTAAATCAATACGTCCTTGAAACTTTAGTGAACAATTTCAAAGCTGTTCGATATTGGTTTCTCATAAAATGCGACATGTTTATTTCTCATAAATGAAATCCAATTACTAGTCGAGAGAGTTTACCTTGATAACCTATAAACTATAATATGGTGTATATAAAAACAAGTTATAACATTTAATAAAACATCTAATATACCATAAAAATTTAGTTTAACAATCCTTGGAATACTCCCACAAAACATGTGAGATAAAATCTTTATATTAATGATATTTTAAAATCCAAACACCCATTTTTCAAAAACAATAGTGTGAAAATATAACCATTCACTGCAACTTTAAATATATTTAAAATACATTGATTTTAATTTTATGATATTCTAAATGATTAATATATAATTTTGGTAATACTAAATTAGTAGAAACATGTATGAATAACTTCTAGTAAATATAAATTTCCAATAGTAAGTCTAACATATCATATATGTAAGTATGTAATTCACATCCTTGAATTTTTCCATGTAGAATATTTCACAAAATGAAAAATAACTCATGTAAGTAAATTTTATACACATAAAAAATTCTTGTAACCATAAATTCACACATCTAAATTTCTCATGTTACCAAATATACATATAAAAATTTCTCATGTGATAGAATATATATAAATGTGGTTCTAAGATATCCAAATCCGTGTAACCAAATTTCTCACATAGATGAATCTATGTAACCAAAGTTATCACATATGAATATTTTACATATCCAAAATTCCCAATTTACATATATTGAATAGTTTTATAATTTGATGAAAAAAATATTGTATACTAAATGAAACATTAATAAATATAAATAAGACTTATAAAAAAGATAGATACGATTTTCTAGAAAAATAAATAATATTATAAAAGATATGAGAAATTAAAATTATCTAATATAAGATAAAATATTTGATAAATAGAATACATTTTAATTACTCATGTTAGAACGAATAAAAAAAATAATTTTTTGTAACTATCAAAGCATGAAGTGGTTTAAGGATACAATCCAAAATCTCCCCCTTTTTATAATTACAAAACCAAGTATAATTCCACAAAATTATCCCTATTTTGGAAATTATCAAGAAGTTTAAATAAATACCCCCATTGAAATGTATCAACAGGTTAAGAGATATTATGAATTAAAATAACCCTTATAATGTTAAAAGTGAACATGAAACTATCCCTATTATTTATTACAGGGAAATAAACTAACCCTTATAATTTGACCTCAACCACATAACTAGGCTCCTAGAAAATCAATGCATTTTCAAACTATGTGAAAATAATTAAAAAATATATTTGTGTATAATAACATTAATTCCTTTGAAAGACTATTTTATAATCCTCAAAGACCTACTATAAATATTTATATTGTTAAAAAATTTAGTTTTATGCAGTAATACAGATTACACATAATTATTTATTTCTATGATACTTAGTTAAATTTTCATTATACCAAGTTAAAACTTCTCTAACTTAGATAAGTAAAGGTGCTTAGTAAAGATACCAAAAAGATGATTTTATGTAAAACTAAATTCTATATTTATATTTCATTTTTCTATATGGTCACAAAGAAAATAAAATTTAACATCAATGTACATATTCCCATAGTGTTGTAATGGATTTTTGGAAATATAAATATTGAAAATATTATCATAAAATATAAGAATCCAATAAAAATAAAAACCAAAATCATAAAGTGTTAGCTTAATCTATAATTATTGATTAAAACATAATGCAACAACTATGAATTTAGATTAGTAGTCTAATGAGAAACAAGATTTTTTTTATTTGAATCCAAAGACTCTTAAGATTTACTAGGTAAATGAAATATATATGAATTTCCTTTTATATCTGTATTGCATCCACCAAAATCAAAATCCAAATAGCGTATCAAATAAAAATAAGTTTTAGTTGGATAAAATTAACCAAGACTTAAATATACTTATCATATCAAATAATCCTATTAACATACTTTATGTGACTTTATTTAGGGTCACTATGAAATATGACACACATGAATACTGAAAACATTAAATTAATCCTTAAATCAGTTATGTATAAGAAACTCCCAATCATTCCTCTATAATATTTATCATCAAATTTTTTTTCTTGTATTTATTAAAATCCAATTTATAACTAGTACTTATGGGAGTATTTTAACTTCTAAAATATTCTAAACAAAATATCCTAACTATAAATTTATCATACTTGTATTGATTTAGAAAAATGCAATCATTTCATTGAAAAACCTAAAAAACAAGAAATAATTTCAATTATCCCCTCATACTCATATAAAATTCAAAAATAAATATTTCAAAATATTTATTATAATTATTTTCACATAAATATCCAAAAATATTGTCATCAATATAAATTTTCACTATCAAAATATCATTAAACTTTTTATTAATTAATAATGAATGATTAATATTTCATTTCTCAAAACAATTTTTCAAAACTAAAACTATTTAAAAAATAAAAAAAAACTTTAGGAACTTATTTACATCCATATAAATCCGTATATAGTTTCATAACATGATAAATATTAGTTTAATTCTAAAAACCTCGGGTCTATTTGACATATAATTCTTTAAAAATATAAAAATTTATAAAATAACATTAAACATTCATTTGAAATAATTTAAATCCATGAAAAGAAGCATAAGTTAATAATTTTATAATTTCTTCTAATATAGAGACATGTGAAAATGATTCTTCTAAATAAATATAGTATTATTAAGAATATTCTTGCGAAAATAATATAGCTTTATTTTTATTTATAATTATAGATTTATCATATTTTTTTTCTAATGATCCATTTTGTTCTAATAATATCAGAACCAGTTGGTGGAATAACTAGATTCCAAACATTCTTTTAGTAAATTGATTTAACTTATATTTAATATCCAAGAACCAATAAAAATAATTTAAGGATTAATAAATATCCTATGATACAAAATTATAAATGAAATCATGATACACATAAATATTCATTGTTGATTTTCTAATTTGAACATTGCATTTAACATTTATAATTAAATTATTTATTTGATGATCTTTATGAGTCTTTTGTGATCCTTCATGAGTAGGTTTAAAGTGAGAATGAATATGTTCCCTCTCAATATGTGAATGATTATCTTTATATTCTTCATCTTCAAAATTAAAACCTCTAAATTCATCCTCAAGTTGATCAATATCATCATCCTTTTTATTAAAATATTTTTTCATAAAACTTAACATGAATCAATTCTTAAACAACCGTGGTTATTTTATTATAAAATATACATGCCTTAATATTATTTAAATATTTTAAGAATATTCCTTCATAATATTTTGAGTCAAATTTATCCAATTAATCCTTAGTATTAATAACAAAAAATTGACACCCAAAGACTCTAAAATAGACAATTTTAGGTTTTCTCCCCTTTCAAAGTTTATACAATGTCTTTATTAAAAAAGGTATTATGATAATTTTATTGGTAAAATAAAAATAAGAATTCATTTTTTTACCAAAAATATTTAGGGAGATTAATACCATTTAACATCATCCTTTCCATTTCTTAAAGTATTCTATATCTCCTTTATATTACACCACATTATAATAGTGTTTTAGGAGTTGAAAAATTATTAAAATACCATTTTCTTCAAATAAATAGATAAATTATAGATTCAATATTTCACCACTGTGATCTCTTCTAATTGATTTAATTAGGTTTCATTTATCATTTCTAACCAATTTACAAAAAGAGAAAAACTTAGATTAAGTTTTATATTTAAGTGTAAGAAAATAAAATCACGTGTATCTAGTAAAATCATTAATACTGACAAAAAAATATATCTTACCACACAAACTAGCAAGATTGATAGGGATAAATAAGTCTAAATAAATAAGATCATGAGGCCTTATATTTTTTTATATCTTTAATGGATCTGAAATCAATTCTATGATATTTCATACATGAGTCGCATAAATGTTTTAGTTTTTTTTTGAACTTGGGTAGCTATAAAGCTATTTTTTTGGATAGCTTTTCCATTAACATAAAATTACCATGTACTAGTCTAAAAAATTAAAAGTTTGGACAAAATTTAATAATTTAACATTTTGATTATTTAATTTGGAAAAATTATTGGTAAAAAATTATTCTTTAATATTTTCCTAGAATAATAAATATTTTATTTAAATACAATTCACTAATTATTTGGTAATTTAACAAAAATACCATCATCCCATAACTGTGATAAGATTATTAAATTATGTTTCAATATTTTAACAGAGAAAACGTTTTAAATAGTAGAAAAATTTAAAATTACAAACTCACTGAAAACATTAAATTTTCCTTTTGAATCATCACCAAATGTAACATTACCTCTATACAATTTATTAAATGCTATAAATTTTAAAGAATCCCCAGGAATAATTATTGGTCATCCAATATACATGTACTAAACATCCTCTTTGATGCTTCCAAGAGATATTTCCTATAAAATTAGATTTAATAATGTTTTAGTACCTATGAAAATTTGTATCTAATGGGATTACTATATTATTTATTTGGAATCCAAAATAATTTCAAATACTTATTTATAGGTAATATATAAGTTAAATATTTAGAAATTAAAGACTTAGTATATACAAGAGATTGTGGATATCTTAAGGATCACTCAATTTTATAATTTAATTTTATTTTAATTCTAAAACATGTAATTTTAAATATAATTCCATTATAACTATTTAAAAACAAATTCTTTAACAGTTTGTAAAAATTATTTTTATAACCAAAATAAATCTTTGATTTATTAAAATATCTCAATCTTACCATCGTATCATAAATTTTTCTTCCTTGATTTTTTTGGATAGATTTGATTTGAACCATTCAAGTTAATTTTTAATCCTTTAATTTTCCTCAAGAATAGTATCAAAATTAATTACTTTTGATTCATGAAATTTTAACATGAAATAAATTTATTTATTTAATTTTTCATTTTTTATAGGTGGAATTTTTATATTTTTTGGAAAATATTTCAAATATATTTTTTCATTTTTAACATATTCATGGATAGATTTATTTATTTACTCATTTTATTTAATCATATCCTTATATTTTTACTTAAATTTATTATATAAAGAAAAGATATTTTTAACTTTATGATCAAATATTTCAACCACTTTAAGTAGTTAGTCTATATTGGGGTTTTTAGTATTAGATTCAGAAGAATAATAATAAGTAGAGACACTGAATTGATTTTATGAAGCCGTTAATCACGATTTTTTAACCCCTTCACATAATCAAATTCTTTATTTGAACTAGAATCCTTAGTGAAACTCCATTATTTACCATTTGTTTCTTATATTTCTTATATTACTTCATTTTAATTATTTATTTATTTAATTTTGTGAAATCAGGCTTGATTTTACCTCTTTTCCTACAATCATAAAAAATAATATATTGATCATTATTATTAGTAACAACATTAACTTTTTTTTTTCATTTTAAACATCCCAAGGTTATTACTTTCCAAATATTCTTGAGTAAAATTTGTTCCTTCTATATCCTCCCATTGTAACTTGTGTATTATTATTATCTTCACTAATTTATAATTCTAAATGAGAAGAGTAAGTTGAAAAATTTGACATAAATAAATTCCCTTCTTCTTAGTATCATCATATTGAGAAATATTTATATTCTATAACCCATATTATAAAAATGATCTAATAATATCATAATGTGTATATCATTTATAGTTTTTACTCACATATATAACAAACGTTTCAATATTTCGCTTCTTGGGAAGAGATATAAGGACTATTTGTACAAGAATCATATTTTGTAGAGTTTCCCCTAAATAACTCATAAAAATTACGATACTATTAAATCTATGAAACATTTTATTGAGTGTTTCTTATAAATCCATTTTAAATTCATCTCATAATATAGTTAATTTATTTATCCAAACCAAGTTGCATGACTTACAAGATATTCTAAATTAAATGTACATTTTTATATATAGATGATTGACTATACATATTTATATTTATTTCACAATATATAATATTCACCACCTCTTTATTAAAAAAAAATTTACTATATAATTATCAAAAAATGATTTAGATTCACCATTAGGCATTTTGTATGACTTTTTAATGATTTTCTAAATAACAATACAATTTTGTTTTATGAATACTTCCATATTATATTTTCGTTAGGCATAATCAGGTCTATCAAATTGAGATATTCTATTATGAACCCATACATCATTCAAACTTTTTTCTATCATCTCAAATATATCTTTTACCCTTGAATGTAATGTTAGAAAATTTTTAGTAGAAATAAAAGTATATATCAAGATAGAGATCTATCTATGATACCAAATGTAAAACATATATGGAAAATGAAAAAATATCTCGGGGGGGAATTTATTTTTTATAAAATTTTAAATATTTATTATATCATATTTAAGTATTAATGCTACATAAATAAAATAATTAATTATCATAATTTTTTTATAATAGCTTGACTCTAAATGATCCTACCATACTCTTCACACCTCAAATATAGAGACAGATGACACCCACTATAATGCTATCACTGATTTTTTATGATAGATCACAATACTTTACAATACCTTTTTAATCCCTAGAAGAGGAACCCAAAACAATATCCTTTTTTTACTTCGGATGGATTAACTCGACCACCTTGCCTTTTTGTCATCTAGAGGCTCAACCCAAAAACAAACTTTTGTAGTGATGGTAAAATCCAAACCTTCTTATTAACCAATCCAAGGCACAACCTAAATCCTATACATTTTATGGTTATAGATGAACCTAATTCCAATTTTTTTGGGAGTGACAACCCAGTTTTCTACCTTTTAATGGGTAGTATAACCCCCTAAAATTAAGTAAAAAGAAGTAAATGAAAACAATTAAAACTGCAGAAACTAAGGTAGACCTTTTTGTTCTGATTGTCAAAGTAGAAATACTCCATTCACAATGAAAGGGGTTTTATTATTAATTCCAAAAAAATATTGGATCTTCAATGATCACATGAACTACATAAAAGTTTTAGTGCTTCATATTTCCTGTATCCTCAACAATTTGTATTGTTAGAACTAGTCATGTCAACTCTATATAAATATTTTATTCACGAACAAATTCTTTCATATTTTAATCCCACTAAAAATCATCTTTCACAAATAAATACATGAATTTAACTTCAAAAAATAACTTCATTACTGTTAAATATTGGTTTTACATAAAATGAATCACATGTATTTCTCATAAATGAGAAGAAATTAACAATCATGTGAGTTTATTTCAATATCCTATACACTATAACACACTGTAAAACAAATAAAATTATATGAATTCATATAACATTTAATATAACATAATTTTTTTAAAAAATCCTTGAAATACTCCCAAAAATCATCTAATATTAACTATTCATATTAATGTTATTTTAAAATTTGAACTCATATTTTTCCAAAACTAGAGTTTGGAAATATAACCACACAAATGTATATTAAATCTATTGTAAATACTTTTGAAATTAATTTTCTGACATTCTAAATTATTAGTATGTAATTATGGTAAAATTAAATCAATATAAACATGTATAATAAACTTGAAGTAAATCAAAATTTCATTGAATAATTAAAACATAACATTTACATAAGTACATAATTCATACCACAACAATTTTCTACATAGAATATTTCATGTAACCAAAAATAGCTCATGTAAGTGAATTTTATACATATATGAAAATCATGTATCCAAAAAAACTCACATAATATAATTTTATATGTAGATGAAATTCACATAACAGAAATTCTCATATAACTAAAAATTCACATATCCAAATTTCTCATGTAATTGAATCTATGTATACAACATTATCACACAACCAAATATATATAACAAAAGTTCTCACATATCCAAACCTATGTAACCAAATTTATCACCTATAAAAATCTATAAAATCAATGTTATCAAGTAGGAAACTTTTACATATACAAAATTCTAAATTTATAGATTTTTAATAGTTATTAGATTTGGTGAAAATTTACTATTACTTATGAAATAAACTTAATTATACATAGATAATGATTTTAAAAAATATTAATAAGTTTTTATAACAAAATAAAAAATATTTTCAAAAATTTGTGAAATTATAATTATCCAATCTAAGATAAAATAGTTAAGAACTAAAATAAATTTAAATTATTCATGTTAAAGGGAATAAGAAAATAATGTTTACTAATTATCAAAACATGAAGTCATTCAAGGATCCACCCAACATTTTTATTTTACTTGGTTAAATAAAGGGTTTTATTTATTTTTTATCACATGTTTAACCTACTATGACATAATTCTTGAATGCAAAATTAAGGGTTTATTTGTGGAATTTTTTTTTGAAAAAAATATATTTAGCTAGATAAGAGCCACATTAAACTTAATGAACTAGTTTTGGATTGATTTTAATGATATTTTTAATGATAAATCATTTTTTTTTATTTTTTGGTACTGAAGTAGAAGTGATAAGATGATGTTAAGGAAGGAACCATGCTACCATCCACCTTATTTAGAGCTCAATCATAATCACTTTCCCTATTCATTTTAAATTCTGGTTATATATTAAATGATTATTTCATTTTTTTTAAAATACTACATTTTTATAACATTTTATGATCATTATGAAAGTAATTAGGTTAGTTTACAAGAAAAGAAAAGTGATTCATTTGGATAAATTTTAATGGGAAAAGTTGCAACTATTTGGGTAGTAAAATTTAATCTTTCATTTTTCATTCTATTTTTGTATTAAAAAAGTTGAAACTTGATTCCACTATTTAATTATATAATGTTTTGTAGATATGGTTTTTTTAATTATGGTTGATTTTTTTTCATGATTAAATTGATGTCTTACATGATTATTTTTAGCTATAATTGAATATCATTTTTAATTTTCTCCTTGAACATGTTTATACAAATTAAAAATTATTTTAAAATGTTGTCGGAGTTAGGAATACATAAAGATTTTTATATTTACTATGGCCCTTGTACATTATTTGGAATTCATAATTGTTAAATATTTTTTAACTTTTTGTGTTTAGTTTTCTATTCATATTTAGATTCAACATTAAAGGAAAATTTGGGGATTCATTATGATGTAAGGGTATTTATATATACTATATTATATTTCATAGAAGTTATCTGAAATTTCCTTGATTTTTGTTTTCAAAATTTATTATTCTAAAACATTAATTTTCATGTTCGACGAGTGAATGTTTTCTAAAAATTGAAGTTATTTTTATTTCTTTGATACAGTTAATTTTTATATTTTATTCATGGATTCAATTTGATAACATTTTCCATATCAATCTATTGAAAATAAATTTTTAGTGAAAATTTTGAAGTATTTTTTAAATTTTCAATTGAATAAAAAAATTATCGATGGAATTAAACATATAAATTCCAGATTCATATTGATTGTAAAATTAACTCCTAATTCAGGGTCAAGATATATGTGATGAATTTTATGGTTGGGTTTGTTTTAATTATGTTGAGATATTATTTATTACTCGAACTCACCCACCCATCATGATTTTATGGTGTTATTTAATCAATTATTTATAGGTTTAATTTTGGGTTAATTATTAATTTTCATGCATGTTGAATCATAGTGAAAGGTAATGTTTTGAAGGGACTCTTGATAGTAGTAATAAATATGGTTCAAATAATTTAAAAAATTTCAAATCTTGTCATCCATTTTAAAAGCAAAAACCATAATTTCACCAAATTCCATTTTAATGGACCAATAATTCCTTTTTTTCTATTAATATATTATAATGGTATTTTTTCTGGAATGTATTCATTATTTTCATTGCGATCATTAATTTTTGAGTTAGATTTTCTCTTTATTATTTATATTTAATTGATTAATTGTGGATAAAAATGTATTACATGTGGGGGAATTTGATGTTGAATTATTTTTCACATGTTTTACACATAATTTTATAACATTTTTTATGATGATTGTGTGGTTAAAATTAGAATTAATTAATTTATTCTTCATATTTTGATAATTTGTTTGGAAATGTGGAAGTCATTAAATTATTAGGTGAAGTCATGATTTTTTATATTTAATTATTATGAATTTTATTTTATTAGATGCCACTTATTTTATTTATTGAATATTTTGGGTTACATAATTTGAAATATTATATATTAAGAACTTTTTGTTTTATTAGAGAACTGCAAATGGGTTTGGGTTATGAATTCAGTTTTTTTGAATATATTTTAATTTGGAATTAATTTTTTGAAATAAATGGAATTAATTTTTTGCTAAATTTTTTAAATATATATTTGGAATCCAAAATTCAAAATGAGTATTTTTAGTTATTGTTATTGATTTAATTATTAATGTTTTATTATTTTTTAGTTATATTTTCTATTACTATGTTACAGGTTTTTTAAGCCAGTATGTAAGAGTAAATAAGATTTGGATGAAATTTCATATAAATAAATTAGAATCCAAACTAACTATATAAGATATTTAATCTAACCAAATTAGATAATAATAATTATAATTGGCCTAATTTTTCATAAGAAAAATATTTTTGTGATGTTGTAGGTGTAAGATTAAAAATGAAAAAACGTATGAGTAAATTTCTAATGCACTAGAGGGTGATATGTAAGAATAAACAAGCCCAAACATAAGAATAATCAGTTTGAGAAGAAATAATGAAATATTATTTTTTTCCATGTGCAAGAATAGTTGAGTAAAGTTATTTCCATCATATAAAATTCAATGGATAGTCGATTAAAGGGTGAATTGATGCTGATTTCGATAAACAAGAATCAAGACTGAGTAGAGATGATTCACACTAGTGAGAAAAAAGTGGTTGTTGAGTTTATTGGACATCATATCCATTATAGTTGTAGAATATTGTGTGATGATAGAAGTTGATTAAATTATTGATTCTAGGTTTATGATGATAAAATCCTGATAGGAAGGTGAATTAATGGATGAATATAAATCCAATCGATTAATCTGACAAGATGAAGAATTTCAAACATATAACTCTATGTGAAGTTGAATGAGCGTTAATTATATATATATGGATACCTTTCAAGGTTGAACGAATCGATAAATGAAATATACTATCTTTGTAAAGACCCTCAACTTTATAAAAAAGTATGTAAATTTAATTTTAGCATTTGAATATCTATTGGGTATATTTTTGTTATAGGTAAGTTAGAAGTTTTTTTGAGGAGAGGAATAAGAAATAGGATAAGGGGTAGTGGTACTATAGGAATTGGATACCCAGTGTCCTTATACCATATTCCAAGTATGGGTCTTGGGAATTTAAGTGGTTTTGTTTAGACCACCGGGTACCTAAAGTCCTTTTACTACATACCTAATAGACGCAATGGGAAACCCCCTTAAAAGATGATTATTTTGGTCTCTTCAATCCCCTATCTTAACCCTAAAACTCTATGTCCTAGGATTTCCTTCATTTAAATATATCTACTCTTATCTAAAATCTATCATTCTCTTCTCTCCCTCTATAAGGTTTCTCTATTCAAACTGTAATCTAGATCAACTCAAATTTTCTGTAAAGTATATTCTTTAGTGAGGTAAAGATACATCCTCCCTATAATTTTATCCTCCTTGTTTTCACATGGAAACATATGTAAGATAATGTTCTCCATATCTAGGTCCTGTGAAATCATTCCATCTTATCATACTTGTCCTCTTCAGGATACTCTAGGGAATTATGTAGAGTGACTCTAAGGTGAGCTCATTTTGTTATTGTTCAATTTCTTCCTCCTTTGATGGTAGCATTGAAACCCTAATTTACACGTCCCTTGGGTTATTCTAGTTAAGATATCAATGTAATATTCTATTATACTTGGAATTAAAAGAGTTTCTTTATATTTATTATCAGTAGGTGTACCCCTTCTTCCTCTTTTACCCATAGAGAGTTATCCAAGAAATGGTTTGGGCTTGATCAAGCCCAATAATAAAGGATTTTCATTAATTAATTTTTTTAAAAAATTATTTGATGAAATATGTATATTTTTAGTTAATAAACATAGATTTCTAGTGGAAGATTACATATCTTATCACCCACATGCCTTATTTTGTGCTTAGATTTTTTTATTAAAATAATTAATATTTTGGTTGAGGATAGTTGATATAAATTGGTTTATTGATATTGTTTTCTACTATCCATTTATTATTTAACTATGATATCAGTTTTAATATATTCCATACTTGTAAAAAATTCCATGTAATATTCTACTTTATTTTTCATCCATATTGAGCATGTGAAATATATATATCTTCTTGTTTTTTGGATCTTTAGAAAGAACTCCTTATCAAAGTGATCAAGTTAAAGGTGAAAATTTTAGAAATACACTAAAATAAGGTATATCATATTGTAGGATATACGTTTATTTGTATCCTATGATATACATGTGATTCATATTTTAGATTATGATATATTCATATCCTAAGAGGCATCATGATTCCTTTTTCTACCTTTATCATATCGCACAACAAGCCTATGATATTGGATGTGAGTGCATGGATTCATCCATGTATTCTATATGGTTTTATTTGGTTATGAATCAATGGGTCGATTTATTTATAGCATAAAAAACTATTTCAAATGTTTAAATAATTGTATTCTCAACATTAATATGTGCATTATGAGTAATTCACATTGGATTCAATGTGACAGAGACTAAACGATGACTCCCATAATTAAATTAAGGGATCCCATATAAAGGGATTCAATCCCCCTATTAATTGAGTGTGATATGATCAATCCATAAATGAAGCTCTCTCCTGACCTAAAACTTCATTTGTCTTTGAGGAGAAGGTGTTAACAAACTTTTTGATATTAGGTATCCTCTCATTAAAAATTAGGATTATAGTAGTCCATTGCATCCCTATTGAGGGAAGGTTTTGATAATTATTTCTTAGTGATCTATATCAAGAAAACTCCTTAATGATTGATAATATGGAGCTCATTGTGATAAGTTTATTTGTGAATATTTTATATTCTCCATACTTCATGTGGGTTTTTTGATGATAAATCCTACATATTAATGAATTTCTTTCACTAACATGATCATGTGATGATCTACCAAAAATCATTAGTGGTATCAGTTCCATGTTCATCAAAAAATTAACTTGTTCCATTACTATTTTCATGAGGAACATGCATATTGTAATATATTATTGGCTATATCTTTATGCATGATATGATGTGGTTGAGTGTTATCCATTAGACTACTCTACTTTGAATTATTATATAGGATATTGTAATTCACTATTCAATTTTTCTTAGTAAGAGGGTATAAAATATATATATCATAAGGTAACATATATATAAAACACATGATATTGATATGTACCCTAAACTGTGAGATAGGTTAATCATAGGTTATTATTAAAACCCAGGTTACAAAAAAATAGAGTATCATATCTTAATGATGACATAGAGTAGATTTTATAATATGATAAAAGGTGTATGGGCAACACCACCGATATATAAGAGTCAATTTTCCAATGTATAAGAGTTTATAATCGCATATATAAGATATTTCCATTTTCTATAGAAGTTAAAGTTAATAGATAAGAGTTTACAAACCCATTCCTAAGGATTTTTCCCTTTAATATTGAAATGGATATATAATTATGCACAAGGGTTACATGATATTTAATGATTTATCTCATATAAAAGGTTTACTACATATGTATGATGTTCCATTTTCTACAGAAGTGAGGAATGCTATGTAAGTGCTACATAAGAATCTTTCCTTTGCTAGAGAAGTGAAAAATGACATGTAAGGGTACTCACCAATTCCAATAACAACTTATAACAAATAGTGCATCTATCATCCATTAAATATATTTCATGTAAAAATATAGAAAAATAATATTTTTTCTTAAAATGATTATATTTTATAATTTTTTTATAAATGATAAGTGTTGGGCATTAAAAATAAGATATTTTCATGCCTAAATAAAATATTAAATGTTTATATTAATATCCCGTGTTTGTAAATAAAATAAAAATTCAATTAATTTATTGAATATTTTTTAATATCTATGTTTATAATTTTTTATGAAATTTAAATATTATGTATACTTTAATTTATGTGATAATTTTCTTCTTATAAAATTTATTATCATTTATTACTTGTTAGGTATTTTGTTTATGAATTATTTAACTCAATATGGGCCCATTTTAGTTGTTATGAGTCTCAAGAAATTATACCACTTTCATAGGGTAGGATAACTCTTGATCACCATGGGTTGTGATTGTGGAACCTTTTTTTATATAAGACGATGGGAGGTTGGCTGATCACATAATGGGACTTAATTCCTGGTTTAGGGATCTCTTATATTTTTAAGCCATGTTTATGAATGCTTTTGAGTAACAATACCAATTGAATTGATTGACCAACAACATGCATTTAAGAGGACACTACAGATGGTACTTATACTATATCTCATTTGATCTAAGTATTTTATAATTCTATATTTAAATCCATATAGGAAGTCACTATAAATCTTATCTCTTTCCCGGGAGGCATTAATATCCTTTAAATGGAGTCAAGAGGTGTTTTAGAGATAGGATTAGGACCATGAAAGGGGTTTATTATATATCCTTATGAAGGGAATCATAACCCAGGTGGTTATGTTTAATTTAATGCAACACATCATACCTTTCATTGTAATTTTAAAAAGGGCTATAGTGGTAACTTTTAAATTCCTTCATCCATGATTTCTTCCAAGTATTCTAAAGTTACGTGGAGTGAACTACTAGGTGAAAGGTACCTTGCGATGGGCTGTTGTGAGACTTATGCAAGGGTGACCATTTTTAGCTGATCCTAACATATTTTCTAAGTGGATGAATTTTAGGAATGAACAGGAGAATATCAACTAAATACATATAATAAAACCAAGAGGAGAACTTTACTCAAGGCATATAATGAAACCAAGAGGAGAACTTTACTCAAGGCATATAATGAAACCAAGAGGTGTATCTCAACTCAAGGTATATGAGGAAAAAATATGATTCTCAAATCCAAGCATATAATGAAACTAATAAGAGTATCTAAAATCAAGGCGTATGAGAAAAAAGAGAGGAGTTTTTCAACTTTAGGAATATAAGGAATCCAAGTGGAGTGTCTTTACTCATGTCATATAAAAAAAATAAAATGATCATCTCAAATCAAGGAATTTAATGAAACTCAAGAGGAGTATCCCAACTCAAGGTGTTTAAGACAAATAAGAGGAAAATATCGAATCAAGGTATTATTTAGTATCAAAGTTTGGTCTTTAGGTAACACAATCCAAAATTTTCTCAACTCAACCTAAAAATATCATGGTGCGACTCCAAACTTTTCATGGAGGTTATTGAAAAAATAAGAGGGATCAAGATGAAGTCCTAAGAACATAACCCATCACAGATCCCATCTAGTTTTGTGAGGGAGAAGTTTCCATGATATAAAATAATGTTCATTCAGGTAGGTGAACTAGGTTAATGGGTAACCAGGGAGGATGCCTTGTAAAAATTGGACCTAGGTAGGAGGCATGGGATAAATGGGCACCTAGATAGGAGTCTTAGGTAAATGTTTTCCCTAATAAAAGGCATGGAAAAAATAGGCACCTCGGTAGGAGGCTTAGATAATTAGTGGAGTTGGTATGAGGCCTATGTGAAGGGGTTCCCTGGTTAGTAAATAAGTTCCTTGGTGGTCTAATGATCAGGTGGATTATCTCCCAAGTGGTTGGGTGCTCCGGTGTTCAGTTGCTGGGTGGTCGAGTTCTTGGGTGGTTTGATTCCTAGGGTATTATTCTAATTACGATAAATTTGGGATGAAACCTTATATTCATTCTCCCCTAATATGGATTCAAAAACCAACTAAATAAGGGGTTTTATGATCAATTGATTTGATGCTTAAGTATGATTGGTGATTAAGCCTATACTTGGTCTTTTGTATTAAAAATAAGGGTTATGTGGGTACTTTTATAGGTAATAACCAGCCCAGGAACCTGACTATAGGGAATAAATACTTTAAGAATCCATGTATAACCTCTAAGTATGCATAAATATGTATGATGACATGTAAAGATTCCCCAAGGTAATTAGAGTAGGGAACCTGAAGAAGGGAATCATCTGGGAATGCATATAGCTAGGCATAAGTGTGGGGTTGGGCGTAAGGCTTCCACTTTATATGCTTAGGTGATCTCAACATGACTTACCCATTACACTTATTGTCTAAATTAGAGGTGGGTGGGGTGGGGTGGGCATTCTTTTCTAGGAAAACCATGACCTAGGTGATTGATAGGGTGCATGAGGCTGGGCAAGGTAGTACAATGTGCTCAGATCTAGGTAAGTGTGTGGGAAATGGCAACACTTCAACATAAATGTTTAACTTCAATAAATCATAATTTTTTATCTATTTGTCCATTTTGGTTCCATGAGTTGTCAAATTGATTCTTATGAAGAAAAATAGACCACTAAAAATATTTATTACTCATGGTATGTAATCACCAATGCCAAAATTAGTTTGTAGTGGATCTAAAAATGGATATTAAGATTGGAGAAACATTTTATCTAATAATGGATGAAATCCATTACATAATTCCATTGAGAGGTTCTCACCACCACATCATTAGATTTGGAAACATTTATGAAATAAATATATCCCTTTCCATATGATAAATAATGTGACATGTAGAGACCCAATTTGATTCTTCTTCATGAAGTTAAACACTCCTTCATCTTTAACTCAGCTCATGTCATAAAAGAAAGTCATGTATCATGGTCTTTATGGTTAGAAAAGTATATGGTAAAAAATAACATGGTGTTATAACCCCCCCCCCCACCTTAATAAGATTCATTCATACTGAATAAAATGAAATTCTATGGTAATATAGAGAACATTACCATTTTTTAAAAAATTAAGTGGTTATTTAGCCTAAATTCTAAAAAAGAAGTTTTTTGAAGAGGTGAATACCAGCTCAAGGATTTTTTATCACCAAGAGGATAATTTTGACTCAAGGTGTTTGGGTCACCAAGAGAATTATCTTGACCCAATTATTTTTTATTACTTAGAGGAGAATCATAACTCCAGGATTTTCTATGGTCTAGTGGAGGATATCAACTAAAGCTTTTTGTAAAATATTAGAGGATATAAAATCCATACTTCTGGAACCAATAATATAATTTATACTCAAGGTGTTTGTATTTTATATAAGAGGATCTTAACTAATGTTATTTTGGAACCAATAGGAGAGAATCAACTCAAAGTGTTTTTATTTCCTAGAGGAGTATTTTAATTCACGGTTTTTTAGAATCAAGTAAAGAATCTTGACTCATGGTGTTTCTACTATATAGAGGTGGATCACAACTCATGGAATTTTGGAACTAAGGGGAGCATCTAAACTTAAGATATAATAACCCAGAATTTTACCAAAGGAATTTCCCTTTTAATTATATAATTGTATCATATTTAGTAATATTGTATTATATAAAGTACATGCTCCATATGAGATTTTTTTATATTGATTTTAAAATTATATTTAAATAATAAATATATCCATATTAATTGAAAGTATTATAGTGGGATAAAATATACAAAATGAGATCACTATAATATAGAAATTTGAATTTGCTCGATCTTCCAAAATTATCGCACACATTAACAACACTATAGAAATGAAACAAAATATTAGTAATGAAAATTTTAATTTGAAAATGAATATACATATAACCTTGAGAGAAAATAAAATTTAATGAATAATGAATGAAATATGATGTATTTATAGAAAGTAAGGAACCTATATGACTGTTGGAATAGTAATCTGAACATTAGAATTATAATATGACTATTAGAAATAGTAACTTAACCATTAAAGTAGTATACATGCATATTTATGTGTTAAGTAATATTTAGGTATCTTATAAATTTAAAATATGACATATTTATATCATGAAACATGTAAATAAATGTTTTAAATGGTAAAATAAATGTTTGTATTTTTATAAAATATATAGTTTTATTTAGTTTTTTATAAAAAAATATAATGTTTTAAAGTAAAGTTTAATTTCATAAAACGTGTTTATAAAATAAATTTACATTCAACTATAATAATAATGTAATTTTACGAATCTATAAATATTTTTCCAAAGGGTGAGAAAAACGAGAATAATATTAACATTTGTACCTTTTCAACTAAATAAGGACATTATTTTAAAATTGAATTTATCATATTTAGAAAAATATTTTCATAAAATGTATTTAATTTTTATAATTTACATTTCAAAAAAAAATTAAGGATAATTTTGTGTATTTTTATGAAATAGTATTTTTTTGTGAAGAGTGAAATACGGTAAAATACAATATTTAACATTATAAGTTAAATACATCATTAACTGAATAAGGGGAGATCTAGTAAACAATTATTTAAAACTCACATGAACCATTTAATTTATATTGTCAAAAGATTAATCACTATTGATAGAATTGATCCAAAAAAATAAGCTAATGAATATAATATTCAAGAAACGCCCCTATCCTCCCCTTATAGATACCACCCACACCACCCAAACTCCTCACAAATTATAACTCCCAAACCTTACCAAAACATTTCAAAAATTTCTCCCCAAATTACCCCCATGTCCCTATAAGACTTGTTCTCATCAAAAGACCAATCCAAGTCACCTTAAGGGGAATCCTAAGAGGAGACATCCAAAAGGGAAATTAATACCCTCAACCAAGCCTTTTAATTTTTCATCCTCCTCCTCTTACAAAAAAATTCCTTACAACATGAGATAATGAATCTAATACCATAAATATACCATAATATGTGTCAATTTAATATCTATCACCCATCCTCTCCTATCATACCCTCACATAAAAAATGAAACCATTGTTCATATTATGGCGGGTTCACCACCTCTATAAGCAACATACTTCTTTTTTCTCTACCACCATAAAATATGTTTATATAAAAATTATTATGGTTAAATATGATGTTGGTAAGTATATTATATCTCATTTATTGATTTTTAATGTATTGATCCAATAAAATGAATCTATTTCATGATGGTTGTTATGCCTTAATGAACTAACCGTATAACGGTAATGTTTACAATAAATAAATCACCACTTTGTCAAAAAATATGGATATATGGGAAAATTTAAATTTCTATAAGAAAATTAATATCATATCATTTTATATATAGAGTTTTAGTACCATTTGATAACAAATTTAAAAATTATCCCCAAGAGATCCAACCTTGGAACCATGAAATAAAATCCCTTATAATAGTGAAATTAAAATTTACATCTCATTAGAATGGTTGTAAATTAACATAATATAATTATAAAAAAGAAAATTTCATTGTAAAGGGATTGTAATTAGGTAATTAATGAATCTAATTGAATTATTCACGGTGTTAAGTTCAAATACAAGACAATTATGTGCCTAAGGTTAGGGATCTCTTCGAACCAACCTAATTTCATTAGGGGTATGCTTTATCTCTCTTTACTTCACCTTCTCTCTCTATTATATCTATTTAATTATTATATATTTTATATATATGTGAAAAAATATATATATCTAGTTCAATTTACCTTTCCTTTATGGGGATATACTTATTTTAAAGGTTCCCTTCTCAATTTCTTTTGTTAAGCATAAAAAATTAAAGAGAACTTCCATGTTATTTTTACCTTATTTCAATTACCACCCAGTGTAATGTTTTTCACCATAAATACTGTTAGAAACACATATTTTATTATTAAAAAAATATTTTAATTCATTTCTAGTTTTATAGAAATTTTTATACTCTTACCCTCTATAATGGTTTTTACCCCTTTTTTTCCAAAAACCCCACTTAAAAGGAATATTTCCAAAATCATTTCTCCAATAATTTTTTATACATTAAATTTAATTGGACTTTATTTTCATTTCCTATTATTTTATATCTATCTAAAAACATCCAAGAATTATTTAATCCATTTTTTCAGGGAATTCATTATGACATTCCATTTGGCTATGTTGTAAGACATGATTACTAATTTCCTTTCCCTGAGTTTTTATGATGTTTATACATTATGTATGACTTAATTATGTGGAAAAATATTCATGTACATATTATGATAGGTGTTACAAGATAGTTTTCTAATGAATTTAGTATTTTTTACACCTCATGACATGATATGTGTGGGATTAGAGAGTAAACCTAATCCGTGATGGGACTCTGTCCACCGTATTATATTGTATTGGTTGTGAGAGTTTGACTTATGGTTATATAATGTTTAATTTTATTGGAAAATTCCTATGTTTCTTTGATATTATGTTTCACGCATACTTATTTCATGCCTCTATGTGACCATTCATGTACCTTTCCTCTTATGATATCATGATATTTCATTTTATTCATATGATATGCTTTTTTATCACATTTATTACCTTACTGAGATTTATAGCTCACCCATTTCTTTTATATACATACCAGGTTATCCAAGGTAGTCTGAGGATCTCAAATTTATTTAGGATCTCATTATGGATATTAAAATAAAGATGTATTATTTTATTTTAATTTTGATGATTTATGTACATAGTCTTCCAAATACATTAGACCTCTTACCCTTGGGATGTGTTTATATGATATTTATGTTAAAAATCATATAATTTTATGTGTAAAAGAATTGGGTTAATATAATTGGAATCATAGGAAGGTTTAGTTATTTTAGGTATTAGGAAAAAAATATAATAGTGAAAAACCATTGGGATAAGTATATGAATAATAAAATGCCCTCTATTTTTGGTGAAGTATACAACGAGTTGTTTATATGAAATGAAATAACATTTTTGATACTAAAAGTGGATTTGAATCAAGAAATTATGTACATAGGGGTAATAAACCCAAAATGGATCATTTGGTATTAACTCAACCTGTACCTGATGAATGATAAAGAGGCATTAATACACACATGGTTTGACCCTCCCAAGGGATATGCTTTGGTAAATTCATAAAATCATTATGAATAATTATAAAGGGTGTAAATAGATTGTTAGGTTAGAAAACCTAATAGGAAAATTACCATAGATAATGTAGATTTATACCTATAGACTCATATGTTAGGATATATATGTAATTTATAATTCATTTGTTTTAAGTTCAGAGTGTACCTTATTATGTTCTTCTCTTTGAGTAATATCATCCCTAATTTTATTTCATTTATTTTAGTTAATTTTGGGAAATAGGAGGAACTGATCCAACACCTAATGTCATAGGGACTGTGATGATTTCCCTAATAATATTACTAACCCGATGGGAGTGGGATATATTAACTTCTTGGTAGTAATGGATCAAATGAATCATTTTATGAATAATTACTTGAATTATGTGGAATACCCTATTTTTACTAAGAAATATCAAGTTGTGGTTGATTCCTTTATATTGGAAAGGCCTCCTATATTTAGTGGACCTAATGATTCCCTCATAATAGAATAATGGATCAACCCTATTCAGAAGACATTCTCTATGACCAAATGCTTAGAAATAGAGAAAGTTGTACTGGACATTTATCACCTAGAGGGGGAAGCTGATTAGTGGTGGAAACTGATTAAGAACATGAAGTTCAAAGTGGAAATCAATTCCATGGAATGGAAAGTATTCATGAAAATATTTTTTAATAAATATTTCCCCTCAACTCACCTTGTTAAAATGGAAAGGTAGTTTCTTGTACTGAAGCCAATATAATATAAGAATATTGGGGATTATGGGGAAAACTTCACAAGTATTTCAGGTAATTACTCAGATTTTATCATCAATACTAAAATTTAGGTGGGATAATTCTTTAGGGGATTAAATCTGAGTATATTAAAATATTTGAAAATTTGATACTTTGATAGTTATAAAGATATTGATCATTATTCCCTTAATGTTGAGATAGAGATTATTGAATCTCAGTGGTCTCATAAGTATGGAGAAAAAAAGAAAAAAATGGAGTTCAGTTCATGGGGATCAATGGATAAATCCTATAGGGGAAAGAAAACTAAACTTCCCACATGTCAAAAATGTTGGAATAAGCATCCTAGAAATTATTTCATGGGAATGAGGAGATTCTTCAAGTTTGTAAAAGAGTGGAATCAAAATAATAAATTCCCATGTGATATAAACAAGCCTAAAAATGTGATGGTACAAAATATGGTTCCAATAAAAACTCAGACTATAGTCCAATGGTTCAACTATAATGAATAAAATCATTATTAAAATACATTACCCAAAGATTAGGGCTTTCTGATACAATAAAAAACAATGACCTCCAAGGAATAGAGAGAAACAATTTCATATGATATCACTACCAGTGTGTTGGATCCAAACAATGATGTGGTGACAAATACATTTGGTATTAATTTAATAATAGAGAATGTAATATTTTATTATATTTCAGAATATTCTTTCATATCAGGTAAGTTTAGAAGAACTATTCAAACATCACCTCAGAAAATGGTGGTTGAGTTATCCATGATAATATCAAACAAAGAAATTACTGTATTCTAAGTATATTAATCCTTCCCAATAAATATTTTCGTACCAAACATCCTAGAAAATATTTTCAAACTTCATTTACAGAATTTGATGATATATTGGGGATGAATTGGCTGTAATTATATAAGTCCAACACTAGATGTTGTGAGAGGGAGATCTCTCTTCACATCCCAAGTCATCCTCTAATTAAATTCTAGTGTGAGGAAGAGAATGAACCTCCTTCTCAACAATGGATAATATTTCCTTTTGAGAAACGATATCTAGATAAAATGATTGAGATAAAGGAGAGTATCCTTCTCAAAGGAATTCCCATTATGTGAGTAAATACTAATATATTACTTAAATAGTTTCTTGGTATCCCTCCTAAATAAGAGGCTGAGTTATCAATTTAACTTATTCCTAGATCTCTACCCATATCCAAGATTCCATATATAATGACCCTTATTGAGTTGGAAGAACTGAGTTAGAAGAAGTTATAATAGAATCTAGACAAGGGTTTTATATTCTTGAGTGCTTCACCATGGGGTGTGTTGGTCCTCTTCATAAAAAATAAATATGGTTCATTGCATATCCTCATTGATTGTTGTGAACTAAATAAAATTACAATAAAGAAAAATTATCCCCTACCACAAATTTATCAATTTTTCGATCACCTAAGTGGGGTCCAATATTTATCTAAGGTAGGCCATTGTTTGGGATATCATCAATTAAAGGTGAAAAAGGAAGATATTCCAAAGATTATATTTCAAATAGTGTTTGAAAACTATGATTCCACAGTGAATCCCTTTATATTTACTAGTGTTCCAACAATATTCATGGACTTAATGAATAGATTCCATAGAGATTACCTTGATAAATTTGTGGCAGAATTTATAGATGATAATGTGACATACTCTAAATGCAAGGAGGAGTATAATTATATTTTGAATAATATTATAAAGACTTCATCAAAGGAGAAGATATATAAAAAGTATAATAAATGTGAGTTTTTGGATGAAGGAAGTACCATTAATATATCATGTTATCAATAGAAAAGGAATATAAGTGGGCCATTATAAGATAAATAATATTAAGGAGTGTCCCATACTAACATCTATATTAGTGATACATAGTTTTGTTGTACTAGCTTAGTATTACCTATAATTTGTGTGAAAATTCTCACAAATATCAAACCCACTAACCATGATGACTTGGAAATGAGTAATGTTTTTTAGAATGATAAATGTGAAGGAAGATTCAAGAAGTTAAAAAATAGGCTTATCTCTACACCGGTACTCAGATTAGCTTCAAGGGGGGAACCTTTCATGGTATACAATGATGCTTCAAAAAAGGGCATGGCCTATGACCTAATACAAAATGATAAAGTGATAGCCTACACCTCAAGGTAATTGAATGTTTATGAGTAGAACTACCCAACTCATGATCTAGATTTAGTTGATCTTATATTTTCATTGATTTTTTTGAGATGATCTCTATGGGGAGAAGTGCAAAATATAAACCAAACATAAGAGCCTTAAGTATATATTCAAAAAAAGGAGATTAATATGAAAAATCGAAGATAGTTGGATATGATAAAGGAATATGAATGCTCAATCCATCACCATCTTGAGAAGGTTAATTAATGTGAAGAATTTACTAATTAGAAAAGATACTATAACCATATCCATGATGAGGATTGATAGGAATCTGATCATCTTAGTGATGAAAATGATAGACATGTGAATCATAAAGGTATGAACATTAACATTCCTTTCCCAAATGATTTATCAACCATACCTTCCAGAGAAGATAAAGGATGATAAAAGGGATGATATAAAATTCCAAATGAATGTGAAATTTATTAGAAAAGAGAAATCCTCAGAGTTTAAAATTTGATGAAGAATGAGATGTATGATTTGAGTTAAGACTATGTGTACCATCAAATCCAAACATACATAAGGAATTGTTAAATGATACAAATATCTTGACATTCTCCATCCACCCCTATAGAAAACTATGTATTTCAATATTTAAGAGTACTATTTTTTGGAAAACAGGAAGAATGAAATCCCATAATATACATCAAAGTGCTCAGTATGTTATAAAGTGAAGTATGAATAAAAAAAGTTCATGTGGATGATTCAAACATTACCCATACCCATATAGAAATGGGAGCACATCACTATAGATTTTTTCAAATATTTTCTGAATATATTTAAAGGGAATAATTCCCTTAGGTTTATAATAAACTGTCTTATAAATAATTCTCATTTAATTTCTATTTGATAGTACTTATCACTTGATCAACTTGGAAGGATATACATTAGAAAAGTAATGAGGCTACATGGAACACCAATATATATTATATCTAATCATTATCCATGTTTTACCAACAAGTTTTGGGAAAGTATCCAAAATGATTTAAACACCACGTTAAAATTTATTATGTATTATCACCCCAAAACCAATAGACATTAAGAAGAGACTATCTAGAAACCTGAGGGAATATTGAGAGCATTATTGATGGAATTAAAAGGAGGATAATATCAATATCATCCTTTGGTTGAGTTATTTTACAATATTATATTTAAATGAAGCTTATAAATGGATATATATAAATCTTATTATGAGAAGAGATGTATAACACATCCCTATTGGGATGAATTTGGTGAAAAATCCTTTTGGGACTTAAATTGGTCAAAGAAACAGTATAAAAAGTCAAGACCTTTCAATAGCACATCGGGTACGATTGAAGTAAAAAAAGTGCCATGTGGAAAAGCATAAAAGAGAACAAGAGTTTGAGGTTAGAGAAAAAGTGTTCCACTATATATCTCTATGGAAGAGAATTATGAGATTTGGGAATAAGTGAGAGATAATCCAGAAGTATATTGGTTCCTTTTGGATTCTTAATCACATAAAAGTTGTGGATTATTGACCAGCTCTCCCAAAAAACATGTTTAAAGTACATGATGTGTTACATATACCCCTCTTGATGAAGTACATACCTGTTAACTTAAATGTACCCAATATAGAGGTGGTAAAGTTATATCCTGATCTTTGTTATGAGGAGAAGCTGGTGAAAATCAACAGCCATAGAGACCAATTTATATGCAATAATAAAACATACCTAGACCAAATATTATCAGGAAAACATAACTATGAGGTGAAAACATGGGAAAAGGAGAAATAAATGAAGTATAAATACCCTCAACATTTTTCACTATAGTATGTAAAATTAAATTCCAAGGAATAATTTATTAAGGAGGGAAGAATGTAATGACCCAAAATTTTATCAATGTAATTCCCCATCTAATTATATAATTATGTTATGTTATGTAATATAGCATTATATGAAGCAAATAATCCATATGATAAAACCAATAAAATCTTATTATATTAATTAGAACATTAATTTTATAAAATAAATATAGCCATAATAATTTAAAGTCTTATAATGGGATAAAAAATAGAAAATAATATAACTATAATATGAAATTTTCGATATTATTGAACCCCCAGAATAATCACACTCACAAAAAACAATATAGAACTGATATTGAATATTAGTAACACAACATTCATTTTGAAAATGCAAATATATATAAACTTGAGAGAAAATAAAAGTGAAGAATAATGAGTAAAATATGATGTATTTATTGAAATTTGGGATACCATATGGATATTAAATATTTGACTGTTGTAATAGTAATTTGACCATTAAGAATAGAAACTTGACCATTATAATAGTATCCTCACATATGTAAGTATAGAGATAATAATTAGTAAGCTTATAAAATTAAAATATGACATATTTATATTAAGATACAAGTAAATAAATGTTTTAAAAATGAAAAAATAATTATTTTTATTTTTATAAAACATATATTTTTTATTTTCATTTTAATAAAAAATACAAAATTTTTAAATAAAATTTTATTTCATAAAAGAATTTTTAAAAAATAATATTGAGTTTTATTATAATAATAATTTAATTTTATGAGACCATAAATATTTTATCAAAAGGTCAAAAAAGTGATCATAATATTAAAATTGGTATTTTTTTGAATAAATAAGAACTTTATTTTAAAATTTAATGTATCATATTGATTTTTTTTCATAAAAATGATTTAATTTTTTGGAATATTAACATAAAAAATGGCTATGGTAATTTTTTTGGTGAATAGAGAAATACAATAAAATATGTTATTTAACATTTAAAGTTAAATAATTGATTAATTGTATAAAAAATATGTAAGACACCATTAGTTCAAAATCACATGTTCTATTTACTATATATATTCATAATATTGATCACTATTGGTAGTCTTGAGCAAAAATAATTAACTAATGTATATAATATTCATGAAACACCACTGCCCTCCCCTTATAAATATCACCCCTCACCACTCCTATCCTATATATATTCAAACTTCCTTACCTTACCAAATATATTCCAAATTATTTAACCATATCTCCCCCATCCTTGGAATCATAAAAAGACCAATCCAAGGTTCCTCAAGGGGAAGCTTAAGAGGAGACATCCAAAAGAGAGTATAATACACTCCACCGAGACTTTCAATTTTTCCTCCACCTCAGCCTCCCAAAAAATAGTGAATAAAATATAATAAATCTACTACAATTTTATTTTATTTTTTCAATTGAATATCTATCATCTATCCTCTTCTCTTATCTTCTCATTCTAAAATAAAAAACATTGTTCAAATTATGGTGGGTTCTTCTTCTCTTTAAAGAATGTACTTAATTTTTCACCATTTCCTTGAAGGGTGGTTATAGAAATATTATTATGATTAAATATTATGATAATAAGTATATCATAAATTATTTCATTTTATTTAATGTATTAATAAATTAAAAGGAATTTAGTTAAGGATGGTTGGTAAAACCACATAAATGAACTAACTGAATAACAATAACATTTATATTAAACGAATAAACCCAATTAATGAAAAAATAAGGATATTTGAGACTATTTAAATTTATATAATTAAAAAATATCGTTTCATTTTAATGCTAGATATTTAGTCCCATTTCACATGAACTTCAATAATTATCCACAAGTGATCTGACCTGATAATCGTGAATCAAATTCCATGTGGACAATGAAATTAAAAATTATATCTCATTGAAATAGTTGTAAATGTAGAAATTATTCTTATATTATGTAAAATATAGATGTAAAATGTTTTTAATTAAGTAATTAAAGAATGTAATTTGATTATTAGTAGATCAAGTGAAAGTGAAGAACAATTATAGACCTAAGGTAAGAGATCTCTCTGAACCACCCTATTTTCATTAGGGATATGATTTCTATATCATTACATAAATTTTTGTCTCAATTATTATTATCATTTAATTATTATATATTATGTATATATGTCCCAAAAACATATACCAAATTTAATTCACCTTTCTTTGATGAGGATATATATGTTTTAATGGTTCCCTTCACAATTTCATTCACCAAGAAGAGAAAATTAAAGATAAATTCATTGTTTTCTTACCTCTTTTATAGAAACAATAATTAAAATGTTTTTAACCATACATGGTTTCTGAAAATACTCATTTTTTAATGAAAAGTCATTATATTTTATTTATATTTTTATGCAAATTATTATTACTATTCCATTTTTAATTATTTTCACCCCTTTTTCTTAAAACCAAATTTAATAATAATATCTCCTAAATTATTTATCCACTATTTTTATGTCCTCTATTAAATTAGACTACATTTTAATGTCCTATAATTATTTTGTTTATCTATAACATAAAATAGTGATTTAATCCCTCATTTCATGGAATTAATTATGATATTCCATTCTTCAATGCTATAATACATGATTATGAAAACCATTTCCTTTCCATGGGGTTTGTTTGATACTAATACCTTATGCATGATTTCCTTACACGGAAATCTTATGCGTGTTCATGTTATGATGGCTGGTCCTAGATTGTTATCCATTGAATTAGGTAATGATTATTTCACATGAGATAATATGTTTGGGATTAGAGAGTATACCTAATCCATGATGGGAATCTATCCACCATGTTATATTGTCTTCAAAGTGAGCATTGAATTATACTGATGTCATATTTTATGCTCCCTATAAATTATAATGATGCATTGTTCTTATGTTTCCTATATACATATTTCTATCATTTACTTGATCATTGATGTGCCTTGAATCTTATGATATAATAATACACTATTTGATTCATATATTATGATTATTTGTCATATTTTTTTTCCCTTACTAGGATTTATATCTCACAACTTTATTTTATGTATTTAACAAGTTAACCTATATAGTTTTTGGAGCTTAGAGGGATTTAGAAGCTCATTTTGGATATTAAAATAATTTTTTTAGTTTAATTTTGATATATTATGTAAGTATTCTTTCAAATAAACTAGGAATGTCAATCATTGGGTTGTTTTTATTTGATATTTATGTTAAAAATTTTGTAATGATATTTATAGAATACTTGGGTAGCTATAAAAGATATTTTTTACTTCCTGGAGGAGAATATATACTCATGTATTTTTTATTTCCTATAAGAGGATCTAAAATGAAGCCATTTATATTTCCTAGAGGAGGATCTCAACTTAAAGTTTTTTAATCCTAGCATAGGGTTAATAGAGTAAAACCTAGTGTAAATTGGGGGACACAAATACTTGTATGGTAAGGGGAATTGAATGAATGTGGATGTTATAGTTATTTATTGGTTAAGTGTTTTGGACATCACTATGTATCCCATGAGAATTGGAATCAATCAATGTATATTTTTTAGATGAAATTCACTTCACAGATCTGAATCATGCACAAGGGGAAAATTAAATGGAATGAATGAATTCCCAAGTAAAAAAATAATTAAGCCTACAATTAATCGGTAAAGGTATCATCATTAGGTACAGTGTGAAAATATTGAATTGTGGTAGTGTAAATATCGATACCTTTTTATATTTGTAAAATTAAAAAAAATGAATTTAAGGTTCCAGAGGTTTATTGGGAATAGAATGGTTATTTCCCATAGTAAATGACCATGAAAATATTTTATGGATATTTTATTGAACTCAGTATGAGGTGATTACCCTAGGGCTAGAATTTGATGATATTAAAACTTTGTCAATTTTTTTAGAACGTATTAATTACTATTTAATAAATACTAATTATTCCAGTAACAAAAACAGTGATATATTTTAATTATAATTCAAATTCTAGGGTTGGGTTCAAAATGATGGGTTTTACCTAGGAACAGTTTACACTTGGCCTCTGTTCTAAGACTAGGGTTATGATATTTAAATGGGTAACCAAATCAAATGAAATCATTGGAGTTAATTTAATTTAATTAATTATACATCTACAATTGTTTCTTCCTATATAGACTGAGAAGGTGAAGGTGTTCTCCCTATAATCCACTCGAGTTAAGAGAGGAATATGGGAAAAGGGTGAGAGGGTTTTACTAAAGAGCTTGATTGAAGAAGGATTGACTTGTGTTGTCCATTGAGCATATGTATAAGATCAAAGCTTCAAAATTCTACTATGAGGTAGGATGATTACTTTGATTTTAGTAATTACCATTTTTTTCCTTTTTAATTTTTCTATCTCGTGGAATGTATTTTTTCTAGTTTCCCAAAGTTCATTACAGTGTAATTGGAGTTTTAGTTTTATAATTTCTATAGTTTTGATGTATTTGAAAGTGGTCTAAAATTTTTGGGAAGTTTTTGTGTGTGTTTTGTGTAGAGTGAGAATAAGAATAATATATATATATATATGAAGGGAAGGCCCTTATTTATGGGTAACTAGAGTTACCCTTACATAGGTAGCTTCCGTGTAAGGGTAACTCAAGTTACCCTTAAGAATCATGGAATCACTGCATCGGGGAAACTTAATTTTCCCTCACATAACAGACAACCACTATGAAATGGTAACCAAAGTTACCCTAACATTATAGTAAAGAGCTATGTAAGGGAATGCTAAGGTTACACTTATTCATAGATCCACCCTTTCATAAGGGTAATTGGTTTTACAATTTTTTTAAAGTGAGTTCTTCCAAGTTTTCATAAATGATTATTTTATGGTATAAAACGAGGGTTTTGGTGAAAATAAAATATTATTTATTATGTATAATTTAGTTATGGAATTATTTATGAAATAAATTTAGATATTATTTTATAATTAATGAATTTATTATAAATGTTATTTGGGATATGTATTGATGGACAATGACCTCACAAACTTATAAGAGCTTCGATGAGGGTGGCCAATCTTCACATACGAAGGGAATAATGCCATAAATGAGATAGTTGGTCCCTCAATGATTCCCATTTTGTATATTAATTTTTATTTATATTGTTTTAATATGTAACCCTTATGTCATGGGTGATAAAATTTTAATTTAAATAAATTACTTTATTAATGTATATAATACATTATTATATTAAACTCTCGAGAAATGAACAAAGAGTCAAGGGACATTGTGGAACCATAGACACTATATTGATGCCACTACCAATGATGTCCAAGGGATATATTTTAAAAATTATTTACATGAAGGGTTTTATTTTAAATACCTATGAATGAACTGAAACAAAAGGGTCTAGGGAGAACCCTTAGTTCTAGTTTGATATCTCCAACATCAATGACTGATGATTCAATTATTAAAGTGTTCAATCACACATATAGACCATGAGTGGTATTAATTAAATAAATTATATTAAATGTAATTAACATTACTATAGGTTATTAATATAACTTGATGTATAGGTGAGTACTAGATTAAGAATGATTGGCCATAGTAAGCCATGATTGAACTATGAGATTCCATATAAACTAGGGATAGTTGACTTACAAGTGGGTGAGTGTTTGTCTCCCACTAGGACATGGGAAATGGATATATGTGACCAAATTAAATTATAAAATGGAGTTATGAGTAGGAAAAATAAGAGGAACAAACTAGACTAATCATTAAAGTGAGTTGGAAATGGTTCCATCTCCTAGTGTGATAAAAAGAAAAAATAGCCCATGTGGCTAATGATACCAAAGTGTAATCATAAAGATTATATCAATGGATGTTTCTTCCTGTAAGCTATGATCTTGCACTAAAGTGATGGGAATTATATAAATGAACCAATGTGGGTTATCCATGTATAATGAGACATAAGAGACCCTAGTGGGTACCCTGGTGATATGTCGACCCTAAAAGGTTGTGTATGGGATTGGGAAATGATGATTTTAACTTTCACCTTAGAACCCAAATTGTTGAAATGATCCTGATAGGGATGTAATGATAGGTTTGAGTTATACAATTGAGAGGATGACCATTATTTTATGATATGGATAGACAAGTGGAAAACCCTTATAATTATTATTATCATTTTTACTACTACTACTCCAGCTGCTGCTTCTACTGAAGCTACTAATACAATAAATACTACTAAAAGATGTCACTTGGTGGCTATAGAACCCCATATATATGGTGATAAATGTAGGGGATTTCCTCTCTAGGATATAATGGTTATTGACCAGGGATTACCTCTATTTAATCTGATGGGTCTTAATGATGAATTTGAGATGCCAGGGATCACTTCCCTTGTATTGAGAGTTATTTAGTGATGATGGGAGATAAATAATAATTCCTAGGATTTTTTATTATACCTAATTATTTTGGGGGAGATTCATAATTATTTCTAGTATCCAATAAGATGCTTGTATATACTTTATAAGATTCATAGTAATACCAAAGATCTAAAGGGATTCTGGGTGATGATTTATGAGATTACTAGGATCCAAAAACAGTGTCAAATAATATTATATTCTTATGAAATCTAGCATCTAGATATTAATATTGGATATTTTATAGGATTCCTAGGATACATAGGATCTAGTGATTATAACTAAAATTATGGTATTCCTAGGATAGTCCCTAGGATTTGGTATAAGGAAAGTAATTATTTAGGATTCCTAGGATAATCCCTTGGATCCGATAATTATTTATAGTGAAGGCATGTATGTGGGATTCAAGGGAAGAATATACTTCCCTTAAAGGTGATGTATTATACTCATAAACACATTGCCACTTGTCAAAGTATTTATGGTTGATCTATGGCGTCACATTAAAACCCAAGGATTGATGGTGCTTACTTTATTTATACCTCTACACTATGATTATTTAGTTAGCAGAGAAAATTACATAATATTATACTAAATTTTTGGGTTATGTATGGGACCACATCGGTGGTTCCCTAATATGTTTTTTCATACCCTAATTGAGTGTCCATGGAACTTTGGTACCTAAAAAACCATCAATGTTCACTGGTTTAGGATTGGAATAGGCCTGACATTTGATCATTCAACATAATATCTTGGATAAATTTAGGGGATAAATGAGGATGGATTATAGGATGTTATATATCCCCTTATATTTTATTCTTTTACATATCTTAATTTTTTTATTGACTTGGTGGGAGATCATTTGGTGTGTAATGGAATGTCTATGAGTTTTCATGACTCTATACTCACATCAACATTTGACTACCTAGAAGCATGCTCCACGTTTTAAATTTGATATAGTATTGTTATTTACTTATTTTATTTTGTACACTATATTTTGTTTTTAAGGATTATTTTTATTTATTTATTCTCTATTTCTATTGTTAAATAGTTACAAGAGTAGATTATGCCTTTAGTAACACCTTAAACCCCTTTTTCTAGTAAGAAGTCACTAGTATATGAGGAGTCAAACTTGAGGTCAAGTAGTGACCTGATTCAATTGTTGTAGAGAGAACATGGTATGGGATGTCACAAAGTAGTTTTAGATAATTTATGTGACTGATATCACTAAGTGTATCATATTATTTTGTCTTACTATTTTGGGAAATGGTAGACATGATATATAGGAATGTGTCAGAGATTATGATGAATCTCAGTTTGGTGAATTGTGAACACCTTTTCAGAGGAGAGTCTAGGTTACCTGGGATATGGGGGGTTATTATTCAATTCTTCTTTTATTCGTATATTATTTTACTTGGTGAGACACATTTTAATTTTTGGATTTATTATTTATATATTTTTGGATCATGGATTATTAGAAAGAGGCCTATGTATGTGTAACATTTATGAAAAATAGGACTAACATGAAATACTCTTTCCTTTAGGTGGTTGATGTCATTGAAGAAAAAAGTTTATTTTTTAAAGTGTTAATAATTTTTTTTGGGTTATTTCCCATATATCATGGTGGTGGAGTTCTACTAAGATTGACTATAATGTATTTTCATTTTGGTGATAGTTCATGTGGATTATAGGGTGAGATACTCCTTGATAATGGATATACAGTCCAATAGTTTATGTTTGTGTAGTTAACCTTTATAGTTTGAAATTTTAAATTGACGACTTTATGAAAAAACCCTTCTGAATTATCATTATATTGGTTCAGTTACTTAAATTATTAATAAAAAATTATATGATATTTTCCCATATAGCTTCATGGTGGAATTATAATTAACTAAACCATATGACTAGGGGATAATAAATACATATTATCATAGGATAATGATGTTATAAATTTATACATAGAAGAGAGAGTAATCAAAGAGGGGGTGGCTCCCATATAGGGAGTCTTGGGGATTATTTTCTAGGGTTTATGAATCTACATGGGGTAGTCCTGTATGTGGATGCTTAGTGATAATCAGTTCCATAGTTTGATAATGAATTGTAATGTTATGATTAATATACATATATATATAATATAAGATAACCATAGAGTTGTAATTGTGTCACATAAGTTTCCTTGTAACTTTAGAGATGGGAAAATGGATGTGTTGCTCATGGGATATGACTTACATGAGAGATAACATATAGTCGAGGAAGAAGATCCTAGTGATTTAGGGGATGAATTAGGATATTGTTTAGTAAATTTTTATTATAGAGATGATACATGATATATATGAGGGTAAAAAAATAGAGGTTTATGTTATGTTTTTGAGATCCTTATAGATGAGAATATTGGGTAGATGCTTTGTGTTTGAGATTATGCATGAGAGGTGTTGTCAAATATTGATATAGGAATAAATATTCTTGATATTTCTGATGAAAATAACTTAAATTGATTATGGTACCAAGGTTTTATTTCAATAATAATGGATTATTATGATTTCTGTACCTGTTTAGTATTAGCCGTGGTCCCAGATGAGAATTTTTTTATCCAAGATGGTCAGATATGGGATAGATAGAGTGTGGTTAGACAATTTTTATTTTGGAATGATTATCTAGTTATCAGTTGATCGTGAGATATACCATTTCATATGTAAAATTCCCAATTTTTAATAGGATCTCTGTAGCTTATTTTGGTTTGATGATTTTAATATTACATGGAGCATGATTAGTTGTTTAGACATGTGATACTAGATTCGATGATGTGTAACTCATATGGGAATGAGTGTAGTTGTGTGATTAGGTGGTATGAGAGTTTATTCTCATTGAAATTATATGATATAGAGTTAGAGGTAGTGTGAAATATATATGTAATATGATTTTTGGTTTATTATTTGGTGAGAGGTTGGGTGAAATCCAAGGGTTGATGGTTTTGATGAAATGCTTACAGGCATGGTGTTCTGAGGTCCTGGTGTGAAAAGTTTCCTCTATTATGGTGATTAAATCATAGATGAAATGGTTTTAGGAGTTGAAAATATGGTGATAATGGAAAGGGAGTAATTACATGTGTGTGATATGAAACATTTTGATTTTATGCCTTATGAGTGGTATAAAAAAAGCTATATGGTGGGGAGCTTACCATTGGACATACGAGGGTGTGACCCATGTAATGAATAATGTTTAGTAGAGGCCTATAACAATGTTCTATGTGATTTGAGAGTGGGTAGAATTTGATGATTTTTTTATCACTCAGGTATGATCAATATGACCATGACTGATCATTACATACGGTAATGGTTGAAGCATTCACCATGGTGGAATGATCTTAATTTTGGTAGGGTCAAGGGTGTATTGAGATAGATTGGTGGAATACCAAGGTGGAATATGTCCTTGTGTATATATATTGAGTCTAATTTGGTTCCTTGGAAAATATCAGACTTGATTCTTGGATATACTATTGGATGGAGTTTGCTTATTAAAATCAGGCTCTTGATGAATTTTATGTTATTCGAGCATGAGTTTGATCATTGGTGTGCAAATTATTGAGGTGAGATCATGGAGATAGATGTATAAAATCAAGGATATTATTGTGGAATAAAACTAGAATTACTTTTCAGGCTTTTGTGGGGGGATTTAAATGACATAGTTATTCCTATGATGATTAATGCATCATGATCAAATGTTGATATAATGAATCAACATGCACGGCTGATCATTTTTTAGAAAATTTTAATATAGGGGGTATGGACAAAGTTTTTATATTTAAATGGGTGTATTAAGATGAAAACTATTTCAAACATGTCATTTTACCATTGAAAATATGTTTTTAGTAGGAGATTTTATTGGTGGAAAGCATCATGGCAAGAAATCTACCATTATGAGATGAGTCATATAGTGGGGTGAAACTTAAGATTGAAGATGATTTGATTGACCAATCCTTGTTGTCTTGATATATTTGGGTGCATGTGATTTCTATCTTGGTATATTAGTGATATTCATGAGTCATGGATCGAGTTCTAGTGAATAATGTGTCTCATGGTTGGAGTTTCATAGTAGAAGATCATTTGACATTTTAGAGTATAATGTGATGAGTTGGTTATGAATTAATGACCAATATGTATTGTTCTATTTAGTTAGATGACCATTTAGGAATCATAGAGATGAGAAGTGCTATGGTGGGGAGATTTTAAATACCATTCACCTTTTCTAGGTTGTGAAATTCAATGAAAATTTGTTTTTTTTTGTTTCAGACGTGTTTAGGGGTAAAATGGTAATTCCTTATAGTAAACGATCTTAGAACTATTTTATAACAATTTCATTGCACTCATAACGAGGTGTTTACCATAGTGTTGAATTTTGTGCGATTCAAAAAAAGTCAAATTTTACATAATATATTAATATTTATTTAATAAATATTAACTATTTGATTGATGACAATGATGATTTCTTTTGAATGGAGTTTTTATAGAAACCAAATATTTGAAAACAAATATATATTTTAGATGAATATTCAATACATGACAAAAACACAGACATGAGGATATTAATGGTTTAGTTTCTTTGGAGACTAGGTACATAATCTTTTAATTTGGTGAATGATATTTAATATCACCAATCAAGATCTTCCCGATTAGTACACTACACAAGGATACCATACTGAAAACCATTCTTTATAACCTGGGGAAAGGAAAAATAATAAAGGGTGATCTCAGATGATTAGTATGGGTAAACATGGGAGATACATAATCCTAATAATAGGATAAGGGTATGATAACATGACCAATTTTTTTAATCGATACCCTTCATATCAAAGATCCTAATGTTGAGTCATGGAATAAATATTTGTAGTTCAAAAGACATGAATCATTAGGAAATCAAATAACATTATCCATTAGAGAATATCATCAATATAAGACATATATTTATGGAATTCACATAAGTATATATAATATAATGTCAAGGCTACCCACCAAGACATTCATAACATTTTAGGCTTGATATAACCTCTCATGTACCATCTTTTGTCTTGGTATAGAATTTTGTGTACCCCATTTTGGGAATGGGATAACCTCTCATGTACCCTTTGAGATCATATAACATTAACCAATACCAAATTAATTGGAGGGAGATATAGGCTCCACTCATCACATGACTAAAATCATCCACATGTATTCCAAAAAATCATAAGACATTAATCACATCAAAACCCAAGAAAATAAATGCATTTCATAATTATTTCATCATTTCCTCAAAGAATAACCCGTGGAAAAGGAAGAGGGTATCATAAAAATTTCCTCATGGTATTACCTATGGTAGATAAACACATTTTTATCATTCTATAATAAATATAATCTATTTAGAGAAATAATAATAATGGTATCCTTGGATCATATCCCTAGTAAGGCATAAGTAATATCAATAGATTTCATCTTAGATAGAAAATGATTCTAAAATATCATTAAAAATATTTCTTGATGAAAATATACATTCAATTTATAAAAGTTTTTTAAAACATAAATAATTTTTTAAATCATTTTATTTGAATATTTCATTGGAAGATTATAAATTATTCATCAAAGTAATGATAGGTAATGATGGTGGAGAATTTTGTTCATGTTGTATTCATTAGAATGAATATTCCTTTCATATTTTTGGTAAAATCCAAAGGGGTATTATAAGGCCCCAGCCTTAAACCTTACTTAATCTTGAGTTATTACAAGATTACACATTGAGGATCTTTTCAGGTTTAGAGTTTTAGAGAATTAGATCATAAAACTTTCATTACATCCCACATATAAACAAAGTGGTTACATAAAGATAGTATTCTTCATTCCCATCAATGGAAACACATTTAAAATAAAACATGGATTATTTCTTGACACTTCCTTGACACTATCATCATATCATGTACCTTTCCCTTGACCTGTGAAAAACATTTCAAAAAAACTTGGGATGAGCATAAAAAGCTCAGTATGGGTTATAAAAACATGGAAAGGAAACATGAGTTCATATATACATAAGAATGAAATCATACTTTACCCATAAAACATAGGCACTTTAACATACCTCATAAAACCATGAATAAATCATAGAAATTATAAGACATAAAGGTAACTTGAGGCATTCATAACATTCTTACGTAGGGAGTAACCCTCTTGGTTACGTTTGGAATAACCATCACAATATATTACCAAAAATCTCTTCGGAGAAACCTTAACGTTTCACTCCTTCGCGTTACCCAATGCATTGGAGAGCTATATCGGGCTCACCCGCCCTTAGTTTATCACGGAACCACCCGTCTTCATAATAATGCCCAAGAACCATAACATAATCGTATCACATAAAAAATGCATAAAGGAAACATAACATTTCCACATTTCAATCACAAGATATCAATACAACACAAAAACATTGTGAAAACCATTTTCAATACCAAAAATAAAAGAAAAGTAAAACATGGTATTTATTTTTCTTTTAAAAAGAAGGTATGACTTGTAGAGGAAGCCGAAACTCAAATAACGGTCACGACGGCGGAGAAGTCGTTGTCGCCGCATACGTACGACAAAAACATTCCCTTTTGTCGTTTAGTAAAAGCTTCGTATAAAAAAGATTCCTTTTGAATAAACATAAAAGTCATAGGGGTTTATACACCGTATAAAAGAAAGTTGTG
Source organism: Viscum album (assembly GCA_963277665.1). NCBI lineage: Eukaryota > Viridiplantae > Streptophyta > Magnoliopsida > Santalales > Viscaceae > Viscum > Viscum album. The sequence continues at coordinate 353,590,181 of OY728126.1, read as the reverse complement.
TATAAAATAAAATATGCCTCAATGAAAGGAGATTGAGACGAAGTCCCATACCTCGTATCCGACTTGACCCAACCGTTCTTTAATCTCCTGAATAATAAACTTGAGTTAATCTCTACTTGCTTAGGAACCATTTTCAAGTTCATTATTCCTTTTATACCATGTTATGAACATCATGCAATCATTTAAGTTAATAATGTTCATTTTGTCGGTATTTGGTTCTTAAGTCAAAAATAGACTTCTTACACTTACATGTTGTTAATTTGGCCAAAGTTTCATTATATCCAGAATGATATTAATGATTTGGATAACATATATATCATATATATTCATCATATACATGTATTTATAATATTACATCACATTTAGAGGTAAGAAATGAAATGCACCGTTCATGGAGACGGTAAGCCGTACGTACGCATGAACGCTACTTCCATTTCTATTTCGTATTTTCTGGAATGGAATCATAATGATATAAGAGTATATTATAATTCCAGTATAATAACATATATAATATCATTAACTTTATCCTTTACACATCCCACATATGGTATTAACGAATCAAATCACTTTCAGGGGGCGGTAGTCCGCACTTCCTAAAATGAAGATATCGTGTTTACCCATAATGGAAACCATAAAGGTATGCCCAAAATGAAAACAAAGAAGCTTAAGGAAAACATAAACATATTATATATAATATAAAAAAAAGTGACATCATAATGGCCACCTTTGAAGGTGTTAAATGAGTATTGAACAATCATCGTTTCGGGAGGCAGAATTTCTCCATCCACAGAAACCGTATGTTCTTTAACCATTTGATGTAGTTGTGTGAGAGTGTAGATCAAATAAATCTTATAACAACATCCTAGTATATTGAAGATACTGGTGTTGTTACAGAAGAAGTAAATAAAAAGAGTTTAGGGGGTTGGAGAAGCAAAATAAAACAAATGAACATGAGAGAATGAATTACCTTTAAAAGTGTAACTCTTTTTGATTTGAGCCTAAAGGCTTCCTTTGAAAGGATTCTGACCAAAGGGAATACTCTAGTATGAGGAGAGGGATGTGTAGAGAGTAAATGGGCAGGGTTTGGCCGAGCCAAAGGCTTGAGGAGTGTGTGAAATGAGATAGAGGTGGGGGCCTTTTATAAGAGGAGAGGAGGGGCACTTTTGGAAAGTAAAGAAATATTACTTTATTTGAAAATGTGTTTCGGTTTTAAAAGGTCCCACATTGATATAATTCATGGATAACGTGATAAGGGTTCGAAATCCACTCATCCAATTGGTTTTGGACATGTGTAGTTCATAGATTTTACATTATATTTCCATTTTATTTAAATCGTCAAATAATGATGTCATCGCTGCATCATTATTATGTCATAAATAATTTAATTTATTTAATGTCTAAAAATTATAAAAAAATAATATGATGTAGGAAATATTTCTATCTTTCCAATTAATATTTATAATCAAAAATCTGATCTTTATAACCCCAAGTAAAAATTGTTTTCGTAAAACATATTATGTTTGTGTCATTTTTACTTTTACATTAAATAAAAAGTTATTTATGTCATTTCCCAACCAAAGTGTCTCCATGGGGTCCCCAAGTTGACCCATGGCTTGTCTTGGTCGGCCATGACACAACCAATAAGGTTGGGACATGTGTCTAGGTAATTTCATATTATTAAAGCATTATTTATACCTTAAACTACCCTAATTACCACTAATCGCGATTAAGAACTTAATAACTTACTATTCACCAAAAAATTATTATAATCTCATTGAACCACATTTTACTTCTTAATGACAACCATGTATGTCGGATTTTTTAAATTCAAAACACAATGATGGCAAAATTTCATTTAAACGGAAAATCAGTCTTTATAAGTACCACTTAGTGGTTTCACTATTCATCAAAAATTGAAGTTTTTCAAAAAATTACCAAAAATTCACCCTAAGCTATATTTGATATTATGAATTCAAAAATGAAGTCTATTTTACAAAATTCAAAACATATAAGTCACATTAATTAATTTAATAATTAATTCACGATGTCAGAGCAAATAACGTGTTTTTATGAAACAATAAGTATCAAAAGATTGACACTAGTTTAAGTCCAATTTCAAAGTGAAATTGATTCCAATGACCACCATTGGATTAAATGGTAAAAATATATTCATATTACACATTAAGACCAATTCAAAAGAGAATCTAATCATACAAAAAAATTAGATTAAAAAGCAGTTTTGATGTAAAATGCGGTATTTTTCACCATTCATTAAAAAATGAACATTGTCAGAAAATTACCAAAAATTCACACAAAGTAAATTTTGATGTCCCAATCATAAAGAATAATTTTATTTTGAAAAACATAGTTTATAAAATTGTCAAAAGATAGATTAAAAAAGGGTTTTCCATCATAAGGCAGTAAAACAATCTTATAAGAATATTAGTGTATTCCATGCTTAAGATTGGATTTATTTTCATTTTAAGCCTCTAAAACACTATCTTAATCATTAATAGACATAGATAAAAATATCTATTATTCATTACTTACTTGGGATGTTACATCCTTCCCCCCTTTAGAAAATTGTGTCCCCGCAATTTATTTACTTATCGAATAAATGGGGGTACTTATCCCTCATTGCATTTTCAGATTCCCATGTTGCCTCTTCAATCATGTGGTTTTTCCACAAAACCTTTACCTGGTGAATCACTTTATTCCGTAACACTTTCTCCCTGTGGTCAAGAATCTGGACCGGTTGTTCCTCCTAAGATAGGTTCTCTTCCAACTGAACTACCTCTGGGCTCAAAACATGAGATGGATCTGGCATATACTTTCTCAACATCGAAACGCGAAAAACATTGTGTACCTGAGATAAACTCGGAGGTAAATCCACTCGGTATGCAACTGATCCAAATATCTCCAGAATTTTGTATGGTCCAACGAACCTTGGACTCAACTTTCCTTTCTTACCAAATCTCATCACACTTTTCCAAGGAGAAACCTTGAGAAAAACATGATCACCTACCTCGAAAGGTAGATCCTTCCTCCGGTTATCCGCATAACTCTTCTGCCTGCTCTGAGCTGTTCTCATGTGTTTTTGAATCAACTGAACTTTTTCTGCCATCTCTTCTACCAATTCTGGTCCCATCAACTTCCTTTCACCCACTTCATCCCAGAAAGCTGGAGTTCGACATCTCTTCTCATATAATGCCTGAAATGGTGCCATCTGTATACTGGAATGAAAACTGTTATTATATGAAAATTCAACCAAAGAAAGATGTTGGACCCAACTTCCCTGATAATCCATAGAACAAGCTCGTAGCATATCCTCCAATGTCTGGATTGTTCGTTCTGACTTCCCATCTGATTGAGGATGAAAAGCTATACTAAAATTTAATTCAGTACCCAACGACTTCTGAAGGCCTTTCCAAAAGTTAGAAGTAAACCTGGGATCACGATCCGATACAATGGAGAGAGGAACTCCATGTAACCTGACTATTTATTTAAGATACAAACGGGAAAGTTGATCAAGAGAGAAAGTATCTCGTATAGCAAGGAAATGAGCAGATTTAGTCAAGCGATCAACAATAACCCAGATTGCATTATTACCTTGAGATGTCTTCGGTAATCCCACAACAAAGTCCATGGATATATTCTCCCATTTCCACTCTGGCACTGGTAAAGGCTAAAGCATCCCTTTTGGTAACTGCCGCTCTGCTTTAACCTATTGACATGTCAAACACTTTACAGTAAAATCAGCAATGTCTCTTTTCATTCCATCCCACCAGTAATACTCCCGAAGATCTCTATACATCTTAGTACTGCCCAGATGAACTGAAAACGGAGAACTATGAGATTCACATAACAACTCTCTCTTCAACTGTGAATCACAAGGCACACACAATCTCTTCCCAAATCTCAAAACACAATCATTATCAAAGTTGAATTCAGGAAACTTACCTTTCTGAACCAGCTCTACCTTTTTCTGCAACTCACTGTCTTGGTTTTGTGCTTTCTTGATTCTATCTGATAGAGATGATCTCACTGATACCTAAAACAAAACATAAGGACTTCCTGCACCAACAACTTCTATGCCAAAATTCATCAAATCCTTAACCAAAGGATCACGTTCCAAACGCAACATTGTTAATGAAGCATTACTTTTTCGACTCAAAGCATCAGCCACTTTATTTTCTTTTCCCGGATGGTAATGAATTTTACAATAATAATCCTTGATTAATTATAACCATCTCCTTTTTCTCATGTTTAACTCTTTCTGAGTGAATATATACTTTAAACTTTTCTGATCGGTATATATTTCACACTTTACTCCATACAAATGATGCCTCCAAATTTTTAAAGCAAAAACAACAACAGCTAATTCCAAATCATGTGTAGGGTAATTTACCTCATGAGTTTTCAACTGTCGTGAAGCATAAGCAATTACCTGATCATTCTGCATTAGGACGCAACCAAGTCCTTTCAATGAAGCATCACTGTATATAACAAACTCACAATTCCTGGAAGGTAGTGCCAAAACTGGAGCATTCACCAATCTTCTTTTCAATTCCTGAAAACAATAATCACATTCTTTTTTACAGATAAACTTAACACCCTTCCGAGTTAGCTTAGTCATTGGACTAGATAACCGTGAAAAATTTCTAACAAACCTTCGGTAATAGCCCGCCAAACCAAGGAAGCTACGAATCTCGGTTACATTTGTGGGTCTTGGCCATTCTTCCACAACTTTTGTTTTTGCAGGATCAACAGTTATTCCATCTTTAGAAAAAATGTGACCAAGGAAAGAAATTTGTTGCAACCAAAACTCACACTTGCTGAATTTCCCATACAGTTTCTTTTCTTTTAAGGTTTGCAAGATAACCCTTAAATGTCTTTCATTCTCCTCTTTACTTTTAGAAAACACCAAAATATCATCAATGAAAACCACCACAAACTTATCCAAGAACTCATGGAAAATTCTATTCATTAAGTCCATGAATACAGCAGGTGCATTGGTTAGCCCAAAAGGCATTACTACAAATTCATAATGGCCATATCTCATACGGAACGCGGTCTTCGGAATATCTGCCTCCTTTACCTTCAGCTGATGGTACCCCGATCTCAAGTCAATCTTTGAAAAAAACTGAGCTCCCTGGAGCTGATCAAACAAATCATCGATATGAGGCAAAGGATATTTGTTCTTAACAGTGATATTATTCAAGGCTCTATAATCAATGCAAAGTCTCATAGAACCATCTTTCTTTTTAACAAATAAAACAGGAGCACACCATGGCATCAAAAATCTTCTCCAGTGCTTTAATCCACCCTTCAGCTAGCACAGGGTCAGATGATCCTCTGAATGATGGTGGATGTTGCCTCATGAAATGTTCCACCACTGACATGTTCCTCTGCGGTTGATCTGGATGATCTCGTGCAAGGATACCACCACCATTTATCACTTGAGTCAACTGCTCCATTACTGCAACAAATTGTTCAGTTCCAATTCCGACCATTTCTGGATGCTGATTCGGAAGGTTATTTCCTTCTGTATGCCTTACTGGCACTGCTTCCCTATTTCCTCTGTGGAAAACCATTCTGAACAAACATGTCTTAGATGAAGCAACATGGTAATCTTCAAATGCTATATCATTTCAAAGAATTTTTTTTGGATAATCATTTAATAGAATTCTAACTCCTAAAGTTATCTAAACCGACATCTGATACCAACTATAAGGCCCCAGCCTTAAACCTTACTTAATCTTGAGTTATTACAAGATTACACATTGAGGATATTTTCGGGTTTAGAGTTTTAGAGAATTAGATCATAAAACTTTCATTACATCCCACATATAAACAAAGTGGTTACATAAATATAGTATTCTTCATTCCCATCAATGGAAACACATTTAAAATAAAACATGGATTATTTCTTGACACTTCCTTGACACTATCATCATATCATGTACCTTTCCCTTGACCTGTGAAAAACATTTCAAAAAAACTTGGGATGAGCATAAAAAGCTCAGTATGGGTTATAAAAACATGGAAAGGAAACATGAGTTCATATATACATAAGAATGAAATCATACTTTACCCATAAAACATAGGCACTTTAACATACCTCATAAAATCATGAATAAATCATAGAAATCATAAGACATAAAGGTAACTTGAGGCATTCATAACATTATTACGTAGGGAGTAACCCTCTTGGTTACGTTTGGAATACCCATCACAGTATATTCCCTAAAATCTCTTCAGAGAAACCTTAACGTTTCACTCCTTCGCGTTACCCAATGCATTGGAGAGCTATATCGAGCTCACCCATCCTTAGTTTATCACGGAACCACCCGTCTTCATAATAATTCCCAAGAACCATAACATAATCGTATCACATAAAACATGCATAAAGGAAACATAACATTTCCACATTTCAATCACAAGATATCAATACAACACAAAAACATTGTGAAAACCATTTTCAATACCAAAAATAAAAGAAAAGTAAAACATGGTATTTATTTTTCTTTTAAAAAGAAGGTATGGCTTGAAGAGGAAGCCGAAACTCAAATAACGGTGACGACGGCGGAGAAGTCGTTGTCGCCGCATATGTACGACAAAAACATTCCCTTTTGTCGTTTAGTAAAAGCTTCGTATAAAAAATATTCCTTTTGAATAAACGTAAAAGTCATAGGGGTTTATACACCGTATAAAAGAAAGTTGTGTATAAAATAAAATATGCCTCAATGAAAGGAGATTGAGACGAAGTCCCATACCTCGTATCCGACTTGACCCAACTGTTCTTTAATCTCCTGAATAATAAACTTGAGTTAATATCTACTTGCTTAGGAACCATTTTCAAGTTCATTATTCTTTTTATACCATGTTATGAACATCATGTAATCATTTAAGTTAATAATGTTCATTTTGTCGGTATTTGGTTCTTAAGTCAAAAATAGACTTCTTACACTTACATGTTGTTAATTTGGTCAAAGGTTCGTTATATCCAGAATGATATTAATGATTTGGATAACATATATATCATATATATTCATCATATACATGTATTTATAATATTACATCACATTTAGAGGTAAGAAATGAAATGCACCGTTCATGGAGACGGTAAGCCATACGTACGCATGAACGCTACTTCCATTTCTATTTCGTATTTTCTGGAATGGAATCATAATGATATAAGAGTATATTATAATTCCAGTATAATAACATATATAATATCATTAAATTTATCCTTTACACATCCCACATATGGTATTAACGAATCAAATCACTTTCAGGGGGCGGTAGTCCGCACTTCCTAAAATGAAGATATCATGTTTACCCATAATGGAAACCATAAAGGTATGCCCAAAATGAAAAAAAGCAGAAGCTTAAGGAAAACATAAACATATTATATATCATATATAAAAAAAGTGACATCATAATGGCCACCTTTGAAGGTGTTAAATGAGTATTGAACAATCATCGTTTCGGGAGGCAGAATTTCGCCATCGACGGAAACCGTATGTTCTTTAACCATTTGATGTAGTTGTGTGAGAGTGTAGCTCAAATAAATCTTATAACAAAATCCTAGTATATTGAAGATACTGGTGTTGTTACAAAATTAGTAAATAAAAAGAGTTTAGGGGGTTGGAGAAGCAAAATAAAACAAATGAACATGAGAGAATGAATTACCTTTAAAAGTGTAACTCCTTTTCATTTGAGCCTAAAGGCTTCCTTTGAAAGGATTCTGCCCAAAGGGAATCCTCTAGGATGAGGAGAGGGATGTGGAGAGAGTAAATGGGCAGGGTTTGGCCGAGCCAAAGGCTTGAGGAGTGTGTGAAATGAGGTAGAGGTGGGGGCCTTTTATAAGAGGAGAGGAGGGGCACTTTTGGAAAGTAAAGAAATATTACTTTATTTGAAAATGTGTATCGGTTTTAAAAGGTCCCACATTGATATAATTCGTGGATAAGGTGATAATGGTTCGAAATACACTCATTCAATTGGTTTTGGACATGTGTAGTTCATAGATTTTACATTATCTTTCCATTTTATTTAAATCATCAAATAATGATGTCATCGCTGCATCATTATTATGTCATAAATAATTTAATTTATTTAATGTCTAAAAATTATAAAAAAAATACTATTATGTAGGAAATCTTTTTATATTTCCAATGAATATTTATAATAAAAAATCTGATCTTTATAACCCCATGTAAAAATTGTTTTCGTAAAACATATTATATTTGTGTCATTTTTACTTTTACATTAAATAAAAAGTTATTTATGTCATTTCTCAACCAAAGTGTCTCCATGGGGTCCCCAAGTTGACCCATGGCTTTTCGTGGTCGGCCATGACACAACCAATAAGGTTGGGACATGTGTCTAGGTCATTTCATATTATTAAAGCATTATTTATACCTTAAACTACCCTAATTACCACTAATCGCGATTAAGAACTTAATAAGTTACTATTCACCAAAAAATTATTATAATCTCATTGAACCACATTTTACTTCTTAATGACAACCATGTATGTCGGATTTTTTAAATTCAAAACACAATGATGACAAAATTTCATTTAAACGGAAAATCAGTCTTTATAAGTACCACTTAGTGGTTTCACTATTCATCAAAAATTGAAGTTTTTCAGAAAATTACCAAAAATTAACCCGAAGCTATATTTGATATTAAGAATTCAAAAATGAAGTCTATTTTAAAAAATTCAAAAAATATAAGTCACATTAATTAATTTAATAATTAATTCCCGCTGTCAGAGCAAATAGCGTGTTTTTATGAAACAATAAGTATCAAAAGATTGACACTAGTTTAAGTCCAATTTCAAAGTGAAATTGATTCCAATGACCACCATTGGATTAAATGGTAAAAATATATTCATATTACACATTAAGAAAAATTCAAAAGATAACCTAATCATATAAATAAATTAGATTAAAAAGCAGTTTTGATGTAAAATGCAGTATTTTTCACTATTCATTAAAAAATGAACATTGTCAGAAAAATACCAAAAATTCACACAAAGTAAATTTTGATGTCCCAATCATAAAGAATAAGTTTATTTTGACAAACATAGTTTATAAAATTGTCAAAATATAGATTTAAAAAGGTTTTTCCATCATAAGGCAGTAAAAAAATCTTTTAAGAATATTAGTGTATTCCATGCTTAAGATTGGATTTATTTTCATTTTAAGCCTCTAAAACACTATCTTAATCATTAATAGACATAGATAAAAATATCTATTATTCATTACTTACTTGGGATGTTACAGGTATTTCTTGGAAAATGGAATAAATATTCCTTTAAAAAGATATTATAAAAATTAATACATGGTTAAAAATGAAATTAATTAATTATTTGAATAATGATAAAAATATCTTTGAAAACATTTTTAGAAAACATTTTCTTGATAGAAAAAGGGTTTTCGACCGAAGGGAGAAATAAAGATGATTTTTCCTAAAAAATATTATAAATTATTTTAATTACCATCAGAATCCATTATTTTAATATTTTCTAAAGGCCACTTTAATGATTTGTTGTAACCATTGATTTCCAAAATCAAAAACATCACCCAAGAGAAAATTCAAAATAGAGTAACTTGACTCAAAAACCAAAAAAATTCCATTGGAAGAAAATTGAAATTCAAACTTGAATATCAAATAGATAAAAGCACAAAAAAACATCATGCTGTGAGATCCCTAATGGTGTGTCCCCTTGATACATTTTCCTTGACCCTAGAATATAGTATCTCACTAGAGAGAATCCACTGGCCGTCATTCCATGGAAGAAAACCCACTACACTAACACACAATGTCAACACAATTTTCTGGAACTATGGAGAACCATAGAACATCAATTTCTGAGGAAAATAACCATCACACCATTGATGTCCACCATCTCCATCACCACATCACCCAAAAAAACAAATCCCCACCTTTTTCTAAACATGATCAAGAACCTCCATTGCTGACTTCGAAAAATATCAGACCAAAAATAGAAACAACTGCCGAATCAAACTAATGAAAAACAATCACTAATAGAAACCCATAAGGAATGGGAAAAAGCTGCCACATGACGCTCCTCCTATAACACCCCATAAACTCTTACAAAACAAATCCCAAAACCTCTTTGGGATCCCTATAACCCAGCCAACCTAGGAGGGAGAAAAGGACATGGAAGCATGAGTAGCAAAAGAAGGATTGGGACATCCATAACAAGCTGTGACAGAGTGAGCACCATAATATCTTCCAGAAAGAATATCTTCAAGCCTTTACCTGCAAAATAGAGACCAATGTGATAAAAAGTGAAAAAATAAAAACTGAGAATGTTGTGAGATTCAAAATCAAAGAGGAGGACTGGGAGCATCGAATATGGAAGGAAGGAGGTTAAAATAAGCAAGAACATGTCACATAAGGAGAGAGTCTGATACAAGAAGGAAAATCAAGATCGATAAACCTATAAGTAAACTAAGAGCCAGGGAAGGGATAGAAGCTGCATCAATGAAAAGTGACAAAGAGTAAGGGAAGGATGCGGTGAGTGGTAGGGGTGAGAGAAGGTATAAAACCTAAACCGCTGAGAAAAACTACAACTGAGGGGAAATCAGAAGCGCCATAGATGACGATAAAGAAGATAAGGGAGAAAATAAACAACTGAGATAAAAAATTTTAGGATAATAATAATTTAATAAATTAATTATTAGTATATACATAACATAAAATAAATTTGTAGTAAATATGAAATGTGTCGCACAAAAGTAAAAAATGAGATGAAAATTCCTTGCTGCTTTAGTAATATTTTGAATCGTAAGCCCAAATAAAAATTACATCATATGAAACTTTAAATATAATTTAAATAATTATATTAATTATATAACTCATCAAATGGGGAGTATATACACCACACAAAATAAACGAGTAGTGAATTTTCATATTTCTCCTAGAAATAAAAGAGAGATTAAAAATACATTACCATATGTATCAAATTACTTCATACACATTAAAACCTCATATATATTATATATAAGTTTTTTTAAAATCTATTATAGAACCATAATTATATATAAGATAACGCAAAATATTTACTTATGACTATTTATTACCCATTTATTAACAATTCCTTGTTAAAATCATGTTTTGAGTAATAACTACTTTGTTTTTCATATCTGTTTTAATTTGTTATTTTTGGTCCCCTTAATTTGATGATGGTTACATAATATAAAGAAAAAATAACCATGATATAATTATTAAATTTATATATCCATTATACTTTTAAGACTAATCATTAAATATAGTTTTGAGAAATGTAGTACATTACAATCATGGAGACGGTAGGTCATACATATGTATGAGTAACATTTCCATTTATCAATGATCATTATGGAAATGAGGTAAGTAATATTTTACCATTAAAAAATTATCATAATATCATAAATAAATTATTATTTCTTTAAATATACTTATACATATCATCCATGTTGTGTGCTGATGAAAAGAGAGAGTCACATCACTTCATGAATGTGGTAGTCCACAAGTACACGAATGATGTTATCATCTTTCAGTGAGTGAAAAGATAATAAATAAAATGACATATTATCTTTTAAAAATTATAATATGTCATAAATATAAAAAAATTCATGTATATCACATGCATTTATTAAATATTTCCCTATTATTTTCCATGTAAAGCATTAGTGAAAATGAATCACCTCGCTTCGCGACGTTGTAGTTCGTTGTACACACGAATAACATTATCATCTCACCTGAAGAATAGATATTAAAAATTTATATATAATATAATGAAAATATTGGTATAATTATGTTTTAAATATTATATATATACATAAAATCCATCATCATACCCAACTTTGATAGGTGGTAATGGAAAACCGAATGATATCAGTTCGTGAGATGATAGTCCACCCTACACATAGATGATGACTTCGTAACCCATTTGATGGTAGTGGAAATGATTTTAGGTCATGAAATTAAAATAAAACAAATATAATTATATTTAATATAATTATTTTATTATATTATCATGGTTTAATTATAATTTAAGGTGGTGGAAGAAGATATACTTTTTTTCTTGAAGAACATTACCTATTCTTCAGGTAACCACTATAGGTTTACAAAAAAAATACTTCTTAGGGTGGATTTATACCAAAAATAAGTATTATATGATGATATTATTAAAGTTGTAAAGTTATTTGGGTAGGTATTAGTAGAACCAAATGTTTTTTATGGTGTGAAAAATAGATGAGAATGGGTAGCCTTTTATAAGTGAGGTGAGTGGCACACTTGTAATGTTTGAAAAGAAAAAGGCGTACACAAGTTTTTCACATGCCTATAGGGTAAAAAATGGATTATTATTAAAAATTATAAAATATAGGATCATAATATGACCATAAAATATATTTTAGACAAGGTATTGGGCTATTTTAACACTTATATGTTTAGTTTAACCCCCCAATATACCCATTTTTTCCTTAACCGTAGTAATTACTTTTTTTACTATTTTCAATATTTTTTTGGAAAAAAATTATATTTACCTTATTAGATATTATAAATTATGATTATTAAAAATATTTAGACCATTTTTTAAAATTATATTCATATAAGTGTAAAAAATTAATCTAAAATTAATCCCACATACATGATAAGAAAGCGCATTTTCAATGAGAAAATGTTCAATAAATTACAAAGTTCTTATATAAAAATTCAATATAAAAAGTATTCCAATGAAATAAGTTGTATTTATAAATATATAATTTAAATAATTTTACTTTAAAACCAATTTAAATTAGAACTTAACCTTATAAATAATTTGAAAAAAAATATAGTTTTCAATTAAAATTTAGTATTTTTCACTATTCAACAAAAACATAATATTTAAAAAAAATATAGAAAATTCACACTTATCTAATTTTTATTTGATGATTTCAAAAACTAATTTTATTTTATCTAATAAATTTTCTAAAAGTGTTAGAAACTAATTTTATTATTTTTCAAAAAAATCATTTTTTGAGAAAATATTATTACTGAAACTTATAAATACTTTATAAAAAATAAGTACTTTTTATCGAAAATTTTATTTACACAAAATAATTATAATTAATATTTAAAAATTAGTTATTAATATTCATATCTCTACGTTTTACGGATTGGTTATAGTGGTCACATTTGAATATTATTAATAATATATCACGATTTTGATATAAATCAGTGTCATATGTAACAAAAGATAAATATAGTGTTTTGGTTAACATGAGCTTACCTTGGTATTGCAGGTAATGCATGATATACAAGATTTTTTTAGCTAATTTAAAAAATAATTCATAAAAATTCAAGGTGTTACATTCTACCTACCTTAAAATGAATTTCTTCCTCGAAACTCATCACTATGATAAACAAAAATGTGGATACTTATGCCTCATAATTTTCCTAGGTTCCCACAAAGATTCTAAAGCATGTGGTTTCACCAAAAAAACATTGGCCAAGTGAGTGGTATTGCTTCATAGAACTTTCTCTATTCGATCAATAATCTCTACTGTTTTTTCCTCATAAAAAATATCATGCTCTAGCGGTATAACCTATGATTTCATTATATGTGATGGATCATGTATGTAATTCCTTAGTATAGATAAATGGAACTGATTTGGAATAATAGTGAGGCTCGGTGGAAGAACCACATGGTATTATACTATCCATATATGATCAATTATTTCAAACCGATCGATATTTCAAGCTTTAGTTTTCTATTATTTCTTCTATAGAAAAATTCATATAAATACCTTCTCACTAACTTCAAATTCTAGATCACATAATTGATTTTCAGGAAAAAATTTATGTCAACTTTGTTCAATCCTTACATGTTTTGGAATGTATCAAACCTTATTTTCTATATCATTAGCTTTCTCTGGTATCAATAGATTTTTTTTATACAAATCCATTCTAGTACGTTGGAGTTATACACTTCTGTACATTAAGGGATTCATAAGTATCAAAATGAATTCTTGAGTGAAATATATTGTTGCAGGAACACTCTAATTAAGGAAAATATTGATCCCAACAAACTTTTAAATCCATGTAAAATTATCTTATCATATCCTATAGGGTTTTAATTATTCTCTTGGACTGAACATCTTCTTCAGGATGATACATGGTGCATAAACTCAACTCTGTGTCAAGATCTTACTGAAGAATTTTCCAAAAAAGCGAGGTAAACTTTGGATCCTAATCATATACAATTGAATATAATACGCCATGTATCTCTACCATTTCTTTAATATATATTCTGGAAAGATGATCTAAAAAAAATTATCTGATATTAATTAGGTGTGTTAACTTCATAAAGTGATCAAATAAAACCCATAATAATCTCAAAGTAAAAGATAAGATAAAACCTAAAGGTTACCAATCCCATTAATAATATTTCTAAAAAGTGTAAAGGAATTTATCCTAAAATAAATTTGTCACTATATACAAAAATTATTACATTTCCATAAATAGATCTAAAAATATTATTAATATTTATAAACTCCCATCATATAAAACCTCAATAGGAGTGTGAATGACTTTTAACTTTATAATCATCCTTGAAATATTAAATCCATGCTGGTATCCATAAATCTCAAGTTAATATTACATGTAGACATATACACTTTCAAATTTTAATTCACCCTTTATTACTTTTATAACATTTTTTCTTATAAGAAAATGTTTTCATTAGTGCTTGGGTTCATCCTTATACTGATAGAATATAAAATAAGATTTCTTTATTCAATAATCCATATAGATGGATATAATCAAATGAAAATTAACTAAAGTATGAACAATAATATTCTCATAGGGCTCATTCATACAAAATCAAACATGAAATTCCCAACTACAGAGGGGAAGATAAGTGTGGCCTAATTATCATGATTCACTTTATCCATTATGAATGAATAAGATTTTCCTTTTTCCATTGTCTTTAAAGGTTATTAGTTCTTATAATATATATTTGACATTGTATTGGAGGCATTAATTTACATAATTCCAAAACTCCTTTCACTTGAAACACTGGAGTATGGGAGGTGCATTCTATTGAGCTCTCTCTCTATTAATTTCATTTAATTCCCTCTTCAAAAATAATATACACTTTTTTCCTCATTGGAAAGGCTTCCCAAACATCAAAACCCTTCTTTGTTCCTTTTTGGCACTCACCCAAGTGCTCATTCCCATTTTTTTGGAAATTAAGAGTTTGAAAATTATTTTCCCTCTAGGTGACATCTTATTTGGATTTCCATGTAACAACATCTTTATTTTCTTATCACCAGAACCAAGAGTTTTTCCAGCTTCCACTTCAAATTTTAGCATATATAGAATGGTTTCTTCATATAATGAAAAGTAACATATGGCTAACTCCCTTTAGAGATTTGGTTTTTAGCCACTAAAGAATCAGTCATCCTTACTTTAATGATAAATTAGAATAACCAAAGAGTGCCTAATAAGTCTTGTGAAATTTATTTAATAAGTAATAATAAGTTCATCATCCTTCTTCTTAACCTCCAGAAATTCCTTCTATATTTTTGTATGAAGAATACAAGGATAATACTTATTGAGAAAATAGAATTAAAACTCGTCCCACTTCATAGAGTAAATTTATTTTCTTTACCTCATATTCTTTAAAATATTCCACCATAGATCAACCTCAACTTCCAAATGGTAGATATCAAAGAAGGTTTTTTCTTGATCTAGATGTGAGAGAACATAAAATATATTTTTAGTGGTAATGATCCATTTCTTTGAAACTAGAAGACTTAAAAAAACCCATGAAATAAGGAGGGAGTTACCTCATGAATGACTTAAAAAAACATTGTTCACTCCTTTTCTTTATTGTAAGTTAAACACGATTCCTATCTTGATAAAGTTGTGTGAGTATATAAATGAGGTTTTTCTTTTCATCTCCCATAATATTTAGTTTATTTGGTGAAAAATCATTTCATTATCCATTTAATTCAGTATTAACATGGTTCTTTCAGGTTCCAACCATTTACTAATACCAAAATTCACAGTTTAATAAAAACTAATCTTAACATGGAAGCGTATAATCATGATAAACATTTATAGGGTGTCTAAATCATGACACCTTAGGTTTATACTAGGTCATTAGTATTCATCATCTATTTAAATACTTCATTATGAGTTTTAAATAGTTTGTGAATTAAAAATCATATCTCATGAGAGTTTCAAACCTGGTGTTAAAAAGGACTATTTTCATGCACTAGGTGGTGATCAAGTCCGTGTCAATAAAACCTTTTTAGAGTTATTACACCTAGTAAAATTTATTCCATATCTACATCCATTTTTAGTATTCATACATGGATGTAATTTTATGGAAACCACTCACTCTATCCTTTAACAAAATTCTAGGAAATTTTCCTATATCTTAACTTATACATATAAATATCCTTAAACATATATGTATAAATATTCTAAGAAATATACCTAGGGATATTTATAAAGTTTTATTATCATAGTTTCCAAAGGTCAATAAAACATTTCCTCTAGTACCAACTATAGAAACCCATGATTTTAATGTTGAGTCAGAAGTCTCACTTTTTACTTTTCCATCCCTTTAGTTTTGAAAATAACAAACACTCTCTTAAAACTATGTTTACTAACTTTATTATGTTCTAATTGTTTTAGTATGTTTTTTAGAAAACTATACTTTTTACCAAACATAGAAATAATTGTAATGTTTTATGAATATGAACATATCATTCTTCAATATGATTCATCAGATCAAGGATGAGCCTATTTAAATGGATAAACCTTTATTCTGACTAGTGGTTAGAATTTTTTATTGTCTTTTATCATGTGGAAAGTCCTGACCATTAGACTGATACTTTCACTAATACATCAGAATGATCCTCATAAGGTTTATTATATTAAAAAATAACAAGGAAGTCCATCAAACTATCCTATGTTTATAATCAAAATATTTAGACCTTTTTGTATCATAAGGAATACTTATTAGCATTATAGTAGTGATAAAAAATTGACATCATGCATTCATTTACAAATGAGTTATGAAGTGAAATCTATCTAAGACCATCGAAACTAACTCTAAAATATGATCGTTGGGAGTTTGACTATAAATAACTGTTTAATTAAAGTGTTGTGAGTGGATAAATTTCTAAAATCAAGTCTTCTAAATATTTATTAGTGTGAAATTATCATTATTAGTCTTTATAATACTATATAAAGTCATCATTCTAAGGAATCCTTCTTAGAAATGTTTCCTATAAAACATTTACTTTTATATTTTGTGTCTGATCATTAAAATAATCAATGGATTCCAAGGATAGGAAGATAGTAAATCTGATCCATAGGATCAAGGGATTCTAGGGATTAGAAGATAGATGTTGATCATCATATCGAGGGGTTATAAGGATAAGATGATAGAGCTTATTCTGATTATCATATCAAGGGATTTTTCGGTATGAAAATATTGAGTTTATAGTAATTATAAAACTTCGATACCTTTAGCCAAGGTTACTGGATACCTTTACTCTTATGTTTATATAGTTCATTTTTTATATAGATTATAATCCATTCTTACTTTTATGATCTATTATTTTAGATGTTGTTACAATTTTATTTTTCCACCATGAATTTATTAGAAAGTTAGTCTTCATACTTATCATTAAAAAAATACTTCTTATTGGTACATCTTTGAAATAGATAAAAACACAATCTGATATAATCAACAAATATGTTATTCTCATTCTATTACACTAACCATCAGACAGTTTTTGAGTCTGATCATTTTAATTTAAGTGGATTTTTGTTTTTTGTTTAGTTTCATTTTTAAATTCTAATTCACTCACCTCTTATAAGTATAGTCATCATTGTAAACTCTTACAATCCTAAAATTGGTATCATATGAGGTTCTACATCTTATACTTGTTGAGTTTTTACTTCTTCTATCAATAAAAAGTTTTTATTAAGTTATTATAAACAAATTATTTATAAATTGTTTTACACTAACATGTTTGTGTTGAAGAGAGTTATTATTTTTAAAATTACAAGTCTTAATATTGGAACCCTTGAAAATATTAATCCGAGTTGACTACCAATATTTGATGGTAGTGACTATGAATTATGGAGAGATAACATGATGGATTTTTTTATTAACACTAAATTTGAAAATTTTGTCAATACTATTGGTAATTACAAGATTTTGGATAAAGATGTTACTACTTTCGAAAATCAAGAGAAATAAGAGTATCATTTGAATTATAGAGTATGGAATACTCTTTTATGTCCCATGAATAGAAGTTTATATAGTAATATTTTATCTTGTGAAGGTGCTAATAGTAATTGGAAAATGTTATAAGTCACACATTTTGGTACTTCTAAAGTTATTAAAATAATAAGATAAATGTTTGATGTTGAATATGAAGAATTTTATTTTATACCCGTTGAGATAGTTTCCCAGATTCACCAAAGGTTTATGACTATTATCAATAGTTTATAGTACCTTAGAGATAAAGGTACTGATGATAATATTTGGGTTGTAAAGATTACTGATTTAATTCCCAATGATTGGGAATCTAAAAGAACTAGTGTGAATGACACAATAAAGATTATTAATCTTACTCTTGATGATATTATTAGTACCATCATGCAATATGAGGGAAGATTAAAGGAAGATGATAAAAAGGATAAAAAGAAAAATGATGGTGTTTCTTTTGGTACAACATCTATTGTACCTACAAAGGTTTAGTTATAAGAATAAGTGTGACATCTAGACCTGGGATCCATTGAATGGTGCCCCGATCTAGTTGGCCACATGCCCTCAAGAATGACTCTGCATACACTAGAGGGTGCCGAATAGCAGCGAGGGTCTGGTAAGTTATTATTGGGGAGACTATAACCTCTTTTTCATAATAAAATACCAGCAGAATCAAATAACAATAACCAAGTGTGGAAGTGTATAAATAACCAGAACAAATCCATGTCATATGATAACCAAAACATGAAAATACAGTACTCAACATAAAGGTAAATCATGCAATGGAAATGAAAATGTCAAGTGTCTACAATTCAAGTGAAAGTAAAGAAACAAAGACTCCAAAAAAGGTCTCAAACCACATCTAGTTCTCTCTCCCATGCTCTATACCCAAAAAAAACCTATCCCGGAGCCTTTCCCTTATCCTATCCTGTAACAAAAAAGTTTTCTCGGGTGCCAATTTGGCAGCCCGAATAGGGTGTGATTACAAATCAGTAGGCCACCACCAATGGTTTATATAACAATTCTATTCAAAAGATAGTGCATGTCATTTTATGAATCAATAAATAAAATTCATAATTTAAATAGTTATCACATTGTAATTTAATCTTTAATCACCACATTAGGCCAATTCAATTCATGTTTCCCATTTGAATCATCATTCATCATTGTCATTCATTTGTTGTAGGTCATCTTTCCTAGAAGCCAAATTCTCTGTTGAATCACCATTCATGATTATCATTAATCATTTGGTGTAGGTCATCTTTCCTAGCACCACAAAGATCATCGAGTATAGGTCATCATGCCAAAAACTCCTTTTCTCATTCAGTGTAGGTCTTCATGCCTAAAACCCCATAATCTCAAGCTTAGATAACTATTGGATTGGAAATACTTATCCAAGTCCCAACTTCTAATCGGTCTAGGATACCATTCCTAACACCACAAAATATCATCCATTTAATAATTCTTTAATTATAAATAATTTTCAACATTATTCATTTACTAATCCAATGATTAATTAAACATCTCAAAGGCCATTAGATAATTAAACAATTAACTAAGAATATAACCCATTAATTAATTCATCAATTAATTAATCAATAAACATAATTCTCTTTCCATAATTAATTATTCATACCAAAACCTAAAAAGTCATAATTAATTATCACAATTAATAATATTTGATCACATCATGATAGATAATTAATTCTCCCAATTAATTATCTTTGGTCAACTTCTTGGCATATAATTAATTCTCATAATTAATTATCTTACATAGCCAAACATAACTCCATAATTAATTTCCCCCAATTAATTATCTTATAACAACAATTCAATATCTCAAGACAATATCTCAACCCAAAATTGATCTCCAAAACAAATAACAATTCGGGAAACCCCCTTTTTTGTTCTATGATCAATTATCAATTAAACTCCAAGGAAAATCACAAGTCAAATCCATATTCTTAATTACTCCAATTTTGGAATTCATTTATTGAGGGAATCTAGAAAATTCTTAAAATCATATACATATCAAAAATCATTACTATGGAGTTTGATTTAAACCACACAACTTGGTTTATTTTTCGAAGATAGTCCAATGGAAATCCCCAAAAATCCGAGAGGCACAACGTCATCAATCAACCTCCAGATCTAAATCCCTAAAGCCAAAATTAAGATCAAATACACCACGATCTTTCAAATATAGATCTAGATTCAAAATCCTAGATCCATATCTCAACCCATAAGTTTAGATCAATGGAAACAGTGAATATCCTCCAAGAAAATACCTAGAAAAGATAAGAGAATGAATGGAAGAAGAATTATAATGAAATCCACTTACTAAGAGGAGGGACGATCTTCAATCCAAGATTTCAATCTCAAATAACGGTGTTCGTATCACCTTGTAATCTCTTTGCGAGGCTTTGGAAACAACTATAATTTGTCAAGCCTTAGCCAAGGTTGAAAATATGGAATTCCAAGGGGTTCAGGTGGTTTCATAAAGGATTTTTGGAATTGAAATCCCACGCACACAATTTCCTGGGATAAGGCACATGGTTAAGAAAACTGTTCACGAACTGTGCAGACCCCTCTATTTTGTTTTCATGGTTGGCATAGTTTGTCCGCACGATTTTTCAAACTGTGAGGAGCCCTCTATCCAGTTTTTCACCCTTCACATGGTTGGTTACAAGGTTTTTCAAACCGTGAGTAAACTGTGCACCACCCACTGTCCATCAGTTTTCCTTAAAAATTCACCAAAATTCACCACAATCCACTAATCCAATTTAAAGTTACATAAAAATATTCAAAAGGTACATGAAAACACATATGATATGACTCCAGAAAATTTCGGGATCTTACAATCTCCCCACCTTATAACATACCATCCTCGAGTTTCACTCCTGAACTTCTCTAAGATTCCAAGCCAAAAATATTGGGCCATTGAGACCTCATGTCTATTTCCCATTACCATGTTTCCTCTTGAAAATTTCAATGTTTCCATAACATGTGAACTAACAACACAGTCAATCTCTATAACACTTTCTCACTGTGACCCATCCCATGTATCAGATGCTCCTCAAAGGACGCATCAGTCTCGAGGTAAATCTCTTTCACATCTATCACATGAGAAGGGTTAGGGTGATACTAACATAGTTTTGACACATGGAAAACATCATGCATATTACTGAATTTTTATGAAGGTGCTAATCGGTATGCCACTGGCCCAATTCTCCCCAGCACATCAAACAGTCCCACAAACCTGGGCACAAACTTGCCCTGCCTTCATATCCTATGGTGACCCAATATAGGTGACACCTGAAGGAATACATGATCACCCTATTTAAACTCTAGGGGTAATCTCCTTCTATCATCATATGACTTCTGCCTACTCTGAGTTATATCCATACACTTTTGAATCAACTGCACCCGCTCTGATGTCTCCTGTATGAGACTCGGTCCCAACAGGTCTGACTCACCCGCCTCTAACCAACATAGAAGTGATCTACATGGTCTAACATAATGTTAATTGTATGGTTCCATATATATATTTTCTTGATAACTATTTTTATGGGAGAACTCCACTAAATCGAAGTACTTCTCCCAAGAACCACCAAAGTCAAGAACACATGCTCGCAACATATCCTCTAACACCTGTATGGTACGCTCTAACAGCCCATCTATCTGTGGGTGGAAGGTCATACATAACAAAACTTGTGTAAAAATAGACTTCTTTAAACCCTTAAATAAGTGTAAAGTAAAGTGTGAATCGCGCTCTAAAACTATAGTCTATGGAAACCCATGCAAACAAACTATCTGTATCTTGCACAGTAATCCTAATTGCTCTACTGTAACTGTTCCACTAATAGGAAAGAAGTGTGCTACCTTCGTTAGTTGATCCATAATGATCCAAATATCACCATTCATCCTAAGATTATTTGGAAGTCCTAGTACAAAATACATAATCATTTCATCCCACTTCCATTCTGGAATAGGTAACGGCTGTAATTGGCCTCTAGGCCATTGATGCTCTTATTTCACCTGTTGACAGGTGAAACATCTTGTTACGAACCCTACTATCTCCTTTTTCATGTTGTGCCAGAAAAATTATCATCAAAGGTCACGATACATTTTTTTCACCCAAGTATGTACCGACCACCTTGAAGAATGAAATTATCGCATGGGTTCCTCTCACATACACGTAGGCACAACAACCTAATTTTTCACATAGATGATATCATCCTCACATATTTTCCAGTCTGAAGTTGTCTCCCTACTTTCAAGGATTTACCTCTAGGATAATCACTCCGGATCCTTTTATTTCCTATACCTGATCTGTCTCAAGAGTGTATACTCCACTGCTATAGAAACCAGAGTCATCCTCTCCTAACTCTCCTAAACTACCACATGCATTTATACCAACAGAGTCATCATCTTCCACTTTGCACTCAACTCATGTACCAAATGAGTCTGAGTTTTTCTCTTCAAGGCATCATCCACACTATTCCCCTTCCTAGGGGTGTATTCTAGTTAAAAATCAAAGGACTGCATATACTCTACCAATCTTCGCTGCCAAAGATTCAAGTCTTGTTGTGAAAAGATATACTTTGAGATTTTGTGATCTGTAAAAACTGTAAAATTTTCACCCAAAAGATAGTGTCATCAACACTTAAGATCACAAACCACTAATACTAACTCAAGGTCATGTGTTGGGAAATTTTTTTCATGTGGCTTCAACTTATATGACCCATAAGAATTGACTCTATCCCTTTGCATCAACAAATCTCTGAGTCCAACCCCATAAGCATCACAATACACCCTATACTCTTCACCCGACCCAATTAATACCAAAATTGTTTCCAATTTCAAGCACTTCTTCGACTACTAGTAATCATTATTTCATGCTTCTATCAGAAAAACTTTATCCCTTTATTTTTTAAAATATTAAGTGGTTATTCCATTAGTGAAAAGTCATAGATAAACCTCCTGTATTAACATGCTAATCCCAAAAATCATAGAATATCAAAAACACTCTTGGGCTACTCCCAAGAAATCACTGCCTGTACTTTTTCTAGGTCCACTGACACACCTTCTTCTGAGATTATGTGCCCTAAAAAGTGTAACTTATCAATCCAAAACTAACATTTAGATAGCTTGGCATATAGCCAATGCCCTTTCAGTGTACTCTAAACGATGTCAATATGTTGGGAATGATCATCATGAGACTTGGAGTATACCAAGATGTCATCCACAAATACAACCACAAAATGATCAAGGTACGGATGGAATATCCAATTCATCATGGCCATAAACACGACTGCAGCATTAGTCAACACAAACGGAATTATGAAAAACTCATAAAGGCTATACCTTATTCTGAAAGAAGTTATTGGTATACCAGAAGTTAGAAATCTCACTTGATTATACCCTAATCTCAGATTGATCTTTGAGAACACACTGGCCACCTTCAGCTGGTCATACAGATCATCGATATGCAGAAGATGATATCGGTTCTTCATAGTCATTTTATTCAACTTCCAGTAGTTGACACACAAGCATAAACTCTTGTCGGCCTTCTTTGAAAACAAAACAGGTGATCCCCAAGGTCATGTACTTGTATAGATAAACCCTTTATGCTCAAACTCCTCCAACTGTGTTTTGAGATCTTGAAGATCAGTTAGTGCCATTATATATGGTGGAATAGATACCAACTCAACCCCTGACATGTGATCTATAGTGAATTCCATATCTCTCTTAGGTGGAAACCATGAAAAGTCTTTATGAAAGACATCATGGAACAATTCTAATTCTAATACTAATGGGCTCAGTATGCGACTAGCTAGCCCATACCCATAATCAGATCAAAGCCTGTTATATCAATATGAAGTAATTAGAGGGACCAGTATCAAGAAAGGAAGTAGATAAAGTATATTCAACTAGAATAGTACCTCTCACTATCAATGGCTCATAATCACTCTTCACAAGTGTAGGTTGCACTGCATGTAACTACCCTGCCCCTCTTTCCTGTGGTGTCTCTTGACTACCCTGAGTAACACCAATCTACTGATACAATTTCTCATACAATAAAGCACCACGTTCATTGCCTCTACCACCTCTTCCAGTAGAACTCTAGCTGCTAGACCTATATGGTGTAGAAGAACCCCTTCCCATATTGTGACTCTGAGAAGCTGCTACCTCATTTCCAGCCTGCTCCTGCTTCCTACAGAACTTCTATAGGAGTCCAATATTTCCACACAACCGGAACTCCATTGGTGGTTGAGGAAAATTTGTACGATAGTATCCCTTCCTACCACACTAGTGGGAAAGTGCATGAGAAAGATCTCGTGTAACTGTTCCACCTGACTTTCCACCTTAATTTCCATTGTCCTGACTAAGATTCTCATGATGATGCTTCCTGCTTTCGGAAGGCCCACTCCCTGATCATCCAGCTACCTATCTAGTACCAGAATCCTCATTCAGGTTCCCCTCTGAAATGAGAGTCTGATTAACCACTTTTGAAAATTTCTTTAGCCAAAATATATTCACCAGGGACTTAATTTCCCACTTATGTCCATCCTAAAATCGTTTTGCTGAAGATGCCTCATCTACCACCCATGTTGGAGAAAAATTCTTTAAATCTATGAAATGTTTAGCATACCATATTATGGACTTTCTCCCTTGTGCTATATATATAAATTCTGAATCATTCTATTGACTCAGCATGTCTGGATAGATGTGTTCCAAGAACTTATCCAAAAATTCCTTCCATAACATATTATCAGTTTTTCTAGATCATACCTGAATGTCCCACCAACACTTTGCTGAACCCCATAGCATATAAGAAGCCAACTTGACCCTCCTCTCAACCGGAGTCTCCAAGTGGTCAAGTAACTTCTCTATGGATTCCATACAAAATTAATCTCCCTCAGGTCCACCCTCTCTAGTAAAAGTAGGTGGGTGCTGCTGCTGAAACTCCCTTGTAAACTCAGACATGATTTTCTGAACCTGCCCTGGGTTACTCTCTATGAATTGCATGAAATGAGAAAAGTTCTCTTGAAACTGTTCCCCTTCTTCCTCAACATTCATCAATGGTGCCTCAAGCTCCCTGTCTGGAAGTTCATTTCGGGCCATACCCCTCAATCTCTCCCTCAAAAAGCATCGTGAAGGCATACTCCTTCAAATCCAAACAAAAGTCTTAGGTCTCATTACACTACCTTATAACATTTACATAAGATGAGAAACTAACGCAATTAGTTTCAACGTGCCCCTTTTCTCTTTTTCTCACCACATGGTCAACACTGAGGCCTTATCACTAACCAAAAAAATCACTCCTAGGTCTTAGTTAACAAGCGTATATTCATTCACATTAATTAATTCATCCATTAATTTATTAAATTATCTCAAATTAATTAATTCAACAATTAATTAATTTATCATTCCCATTCCATCCATCAAGGTTCTCATTAGACACTCATTCATTCTCATTTTGCATCATTATTTCAATATCATACAAGGAAAAATAGTTAAAATTTAATAACTTACTCATAACCCATTTTCCCATTAGTGCCTAGAATGTTGCATGTTACATAAACCCTGAGTGCCTAGAATGATGTATGAAGACTCAACTATCGTGCCTCTTTAACCAAGAATCAAAATACAAAAATTTTCAAAAAAAATATCACATCACACCACAAGTGATCACCCATGGTGAAATAATATACAACTATAACAACAAACAACAATCACAACAATCGCACCCTGAGTATTCAGGTTTTCCCCTGTACATGGGTTTGAAACTCACGTGCACGATCACATTACCAACCCTTAACTCTTACTAGTCTCCTGTCTACCTTTCCCGAAACAGTGAGACCAAATAAGAACAATGAAAATACAACTCTTCTTATATCAATTTGTGACATCCCAACATGGGGTCCATTGAACAGTGCCCCGAGCCGGTTGGTCACATGCCCTCAAGCGTTCCTTATTGTATGCCAGAGGGTGCCAACAAGTAGCGAGGATCTGGTAAGTCGTTCTTGGGGATACTATACCCTCTTTCATCAGAATAAAATTCTAGTGGAATCAAATAACAATAAAAAAGTGTGGATGCATATAAATAACTAGAAGAAATCCATGTAATATGAAAAAAAAATAGGAAAATACTATATTGAACTGAAAGGTAAATCATACAATGACAATGAAAATGTCAAGTGTCTACAATGCAACTGAGTGTAAAGAAACAAAGACTCCAAAACAGGTCCCGAACCACATCCAATTCCCTCTCCCATTCTCCATTCCCAAAAATAAACCTATCCCAGGGCCTTGCCCTTATCCTGTCCTAAAATAACAAAGTCAACTCGGGTGCTGATTTGGTGGCCCAAATAGGGTGTGAGTACAACTCAGTAGGCCACCACCAATGGTGTCTAAAATGAGTCAAGTCAAAAGATAGTGCATGCGGTTTTATGAAGAAATAAATACAATACATAATTTAAACAGTTATCACATTGTAATTTAATCATTAATCATTAATCATCACATTACGCCAATTCAATTCATGTTTCCCAATTGAATTGTCATTCATTATTGTCATTCATTTATTTTAGTTCATCTTTCCTTGAACCCAAGTTCTTAGTTGAATCATCATTCAATATTATCATTATTCATTTAGTGTAGTTTGTCTTTCCTAGGACCACAAATCTCATTGAGTTTAGGTCATCATGCATAACACTCCCTTTATCATTTGGTGTAGGTCGTCATTCCTAATACCCCGTAATCTCAAGCTTGGATAACTATTGTGGAGGAACGCCTTGTCCATGTCCCAAATTATAATCGGTATAGGACGCCATGCCTAGCACCAAGAAATCTCAGACATTTAATCATTATTTAATTCTCAAGAATTTTCCACATTATTCTTTTAATAATCCAATGATTATTTAAACATTTCAAAGGTCATTAGTTAATTCAACAATTAACTAAGAATATAACCCATTAATTAATTCATCAATTTATTAATCAATAAACACAATTCTCTTTCCATAATTAATTCTTCACAATTAATTATTCATACCAAAACCCAACAAGTCATAATTTATTCTTACAATTAATTATCTTTGATCACATCATGATACATAATTAATTCTATCAATTAATTATCTTTGGTCATCTTCTTGGCACATAATTTATTCTCATAATTAATTAGCTTACATATCCAAACATAATTCCATAATTAATTTCCCTCAACTAATTATATAATTAAAAAAAATTAAATATCTCAATACAATATCTCAACCCAAAATCAATATCTAAAACAAAAATCAATTTCGGCAACACCCTTCATTTTTTCAGTGATCAATTATCAGTTAAATGCCAAGTCAAATCACAAGTCAAATACATATTTCTTATTACTCCAATTTAGGAATTCAATTATCAAGGGAATATATAAAATTCATAAACTCATACACATAACCTAAATCTTAACTATGAGAGTTTGATTTAGACCACCTACCTCGTTTTATTGATGGAAGTTATCCTAAAGGAAATCCCCAAAAATCTGAGTGGTATAACATCGTCGATCAAGCTCTGGATCTAAATCCCTAAAGCCAAAATTATGATCAAAGGAATCAAGATATTGAAAATATAGATCTAGATTCACAATGATAGATCTAGATCTCAACCCATAGGTTTAGATCCATGTAAATAGTGAATATCCTCCATGAAAAGACCTAGAAAAGATAAGAGAAAGAACAGAAGAAGCATTAGGATGGAATCCACTTATCGGGATGAGAGAGGATCTTCAATCTGGTCTTTCAATCTCAAATAATGGTGTTCAGATCACCTTCGAATATCTCTAGGAGTCTTTGGAAACACCTATAATTTTTCAATCCCGAGACAAGGTCGAAAATATAGAAGTCATGGGGGTTCGAATGGTTTTAGAAAAGATTTTTGGAATTAAAATCTAGCATGCATGATTTCTTTGCCTGAGGCATATAGTTAGGCAAACCATGTGACAACTATGTAGACCCCTATCTTTAGTTTTCATGGTGGGCATAGTTTTTCCACACGATTTATCAAAATGTGCACAAATTCTGTAGATACCTCTGTCCAGTTTTACACGCTTGGCACGGTTTGGTCGCACAGTTTGTCAAACTGTGCGCAAACTATGATCAACCCATTGTCCATTAGTTTTCCTTAAGAATTCACCCAAACGGACCCAATGGACCTAATGCAAGTTAAAGGTACTTAATATATTCAAAAATTACCTTAAAATGCGCCCGATATAACTCCAAAAAAGGCCAGGATATTACAAAAATTTTTAAAATTTTAAAAAAATATGAATGTTATTATTCGGTCAGATTCAGTACATTATAACATTTAGAGAATGAGTTGGAGAATCTTTCCTGAAGGATGAACCATAACATCGAAAATAAAGCTTTTCAACACAAATATTAAAAGATTCATAAGGATAAAAATGATAAAAAGGACTATGACGTTACTCAATATGAATTCAAGAAGGAAATACTTATCCTACCTGATTATCCGAATCTCAAAAGAAACTATAAGAAACAAATTTATTTAGATAGAAATTAAAAAAATTAGTATAAGTATAAAGGAAATTTTTTTATGAAAGATTTTGATACTTGGAGTTCCAGTGGTGGAGATTCTTCTAAAAATTATTCAGATAATGAAAGTTACAGATAGATGAACATTGGTCTTTTTATAAAAGTACATATGGTAAATAAATATATAATGGATATTGTACAGATATGAAAATACATTAAAAATTTTCTTTAAATGAAAATTTTACTGAAACTGATAATGATAAAATAATATACATGTTTTTATGAATACTCTTCCTCAATTAGTAATTGTAATACTTTTCCTAGTTATGAAGAGGTATCTATCTTTACAAATATTATTAAAAATGAAAATTTTATATCTTTTAAAAAACAAGATAATGGAAAAGAAAAACCTATTTTGAAATATTCAAGAATAATACTTTTAACAAATGAAATATCATATCTTACTATAAATCATGATAATGATAACATTAAAAAGAATAGTTTTTAAAATAACTTGACAAATCTATAAAATATTTTTCTAAAACTAATACTAATGAGGATGAAAATTCAGTTATCAAACTAAAATAATAAAATTATATTTTAAATAAAATTTTTTCTAAGAATACCACTGGAAATGAAAACTTAAAAAAAGTATAAAAAATTATACCTCATGGTAATAATTCCATAAATGGGTTTAAAAATAAAAAAAATAGTATTTAGTAAAAAAAATTTGTTACCTAAATTGCACCATTTTTTACAAAATTTAGAAGTGGTTGAAATTGAAATAATAAATTTTCTCTTAATAAATTTCAATTATTTGGTTTTAATATATCATATTTTTTAAAGGAAATTAAATTCTACCAAAATAATAAAATTTGACAAATGTGGTAACCCAAAATACTATTTTTAGATAATAACAACCCTAAGAAGGCTTGGGTTTTGAAAAACTAATCTTTTTGTTATTAGGAAAAGAAAGGTAATACCAAAAACTAAAATATTTGGTTCATAGATTGTGGGTTCTCCAAAAAAATGACTAGTAAAATTATTTCCTTAGGAAGATTATCAAGATGAAGGGTGGAAAAGTAACTTTCAGAGATAATTCTCATAGATAAATCATTGGTATAGGTAAATTTATAATTGAAATGCATTAATTTTAAATATTTTATTTATTATAGGACTTAAACACTACCTTATAAGCATAATTAAATTATGTGATAAAGTTTACCTTGTGAAATTTTTGAATGATAAATGTACTATACATAGTTACGAGGATAAATTTATTGTTTCTTATAGTTGATATGATAATTATTACACACTAAACAAAGAATACCTTATAATCCTATACATTCCATGACTTAGTGAAATAGAAGATAAATCTTGGTTATGGAATAGAAGGTTAAGACACTGTAACCTTCAAAACATAGCTAAGCTGACTACAAAGTTACTTTTTAAGGATATAAGGAAACTTAGGTTTGATAATTCAAATGTTTGTGATCCTTACAAACATGGTAAGAAATATAAGTCGAAATATAAATCTATTAGTGAATTAAAAACTTTTTATTCATTATATTTATCGAAAAAGGACTTTTTTAGTACTACAAAATCTAGATGTATTGGTGGAAAATACTAAGTATATGTCATAGTTGATGAATAAACTAGATACACATAGGTCTATTTTCTTAAAAGAAAATCCAAAGACCTTAGTTAATTTTAAATTTTTTTATCTGAATTCAGAAATGATAGAAAACTCTCCTAGATAACTATTCATAGTGATCATAGTGGAGAACTTGAAAATTATGATTTTGAACTTTTTTAGTAATAATGGTATTATACTTAACTTTTTTTCACCTAGAACCCCACAACAAAATGTTGTTAAAATAAGAAAGAGGGCTCTTTAGGAGATTACTAGAACCATGTTGAGTGAATAATTAGTTGTTACAAATTTTTGGGATAAAGAGGTTATTACTGCCTTCTCTACTATAAATTTAGTTTTAATTAGACCTTTTATTAATAAAACTTCTGTTGAATTGTGGTTAAGAATAAAACCAAAAGTTTCTTACATTAATTTTTTCAGATGAAAAGTGTTCATCCTAAATAATAAAGATAAATTACATAAATTTTCACCCAAATTTGATGAAGAAACATTTTTAAGTTATTCCAAAACTAGTTAGCTTTATATATTTTTTAATAAAAAATCCTATACAATTGACTAAAAAACACATATTAGGTTTCAGGAAATTGATCATTTTTTTTCAAAAAACCTTTACCTATATCCTCATATGTTATTTTTAAAACTAGTTTTCAATCTATAATATAAAATTATTCTCATATGGAAATAACTCAAGAATATGTTTCTGAAGTTTTTCCCCAAGAATATTTTCAACCAATTTTTTAAGAACATATTTTTTGAAAAACCATTAAGTCAGTTGTTTCTTAGGAATCATCATAGCGATAATATCATTGGTGATGTATATCAACCAGTTAGGACTATAAGTTACTTGAGAAATGGAATTTATCATATTGCTTTCTTATCTCAATTCAAACATAAGAATCCTGACGAGGCTTGAGGTAAAAAATATTGGATAAAATCTTTACAAGATGAGCTCAATCAATTTAAAAAAAACAAAGTATGGAATTTAGTTGAACGAACTACAAAAACTTATATAATAGGATTAAAATAGTATTTTTAGAATAAATATGATGAACATGTAATAATAGTTATCAATAAATATAAATGTTTTGATAAAGTTTATAATCAATAATAGGGAATAGACTATTAAAGAACTTGCGTCCCAGAAGACAGTCTTGAATCTATTTGAATACTTATAGATTTTGCATCATTCTTTAATTTCAAACTATTTCAAATGGACATGAAGTGTTACATTATTTAGGGATATGTACATTATAAATTTTATGTAGAAAAAACACTATTTTTTAAAACAAATCACCTAGAACATTTTTATAAACATTCCAAGGCACTTTATGGACTTAAACAAGTACCTAGAGCTTAGTATGATAGGTTGAGTAGATTTATATTTCAAAACAATTTTGTTAAGGGAGGTGAAGATCCAAAAATTTATATAAAATATGTTAATAAAAACATTACAATTATACTAAGTTATGTTGAAGACAATATATTTCATTCAACTCATAAATCTTTAACTGATTATTTTATGAATCTTATGAAGTTTGACTTTGAAATTTTTATGATGGGTGAGTTAACATATTTTCTTGGTTTTCAAATATTATAAAAAGGAAGATTCTTATTTATCTCAAGATAAGTATATAAAGGTATTACTAAAGAAAGTTGGATATGAAAACAATAAATTTATTAGTACTCTGATTGGTACTTCCAATACTTTAGATATTGACAAGGATGGGAAACTAGTTGATCATGAAATTTTTAGTGGTATGATTGGTAGTTTAATTTACTTAACAACTAGTCATCCAAATTTAATCTTCTCAATATTCTTGTGTGCAAGGTATCAAGACAACCTTAAATAATCCCATATTAAAGCTATAAATTTTTTCCCTAAAGGGAACTGTGGATTTAGGTGTATTCTATTCTTCTTGAAATTGTTTTGAACTAAAAAGTTTTTTATATGCCGAGTTTTATGGATGTAGATTGAATAGAAAAAGTATATATAGAACATGTAATTTCTTAGAATATTATATAGTTTCTTGGTCATTTAAGAAATAACACTCAGTTTCTCTTTTGACTATTAAATTTGAATATGTGGTGGATATAAGTTGTTTTTCTCATGTTTTCTAGATGTAACACACACTCATAGACTATGGAATAAGTTTAAAAAACTGAAATACTTTGTACTAAGACAAGGTACATATCCTTAAGTAAAAACCCATAAAATCACTCACATTATAGGAACATAGATATAATACACTATTCTATTCAGGGTTACACACTAAAAGAAGATATAATTTTATTACTAATTGGAATGCAAGAACAACTTGCAGACATTTTTACAATAACCTTTAGTTTAGATATTTTATAATACATTAAAAAAAATCTTGGAATTATTAATGTTAAGTGAAAATTAATATCTATATCTTTTTTACTAATATCGTTACATTAATATACTTATTTTCATAGGTGGAGTACACATGCTTATGTTTTTTTTTAAAAAATTCCTAAAATTTTAAATTTTCTAATTTTTTTTTATCATAATGATCTTTTTAGGACTCAAAACCATTTATAAAACTTTTTAGAGTTAGGATTATCAAATTTCTATCTGAACTCAATTTCTTTTACAAATTTTCCAAAAAAACAATTAATCAGAAAACTATAAAAAATCAATTTTAGATTTATAAAACTATCATAATTTTTTTATCTTTATAAAATAATAATTATAATTATAATTTTTTATAAACAATCGTAATAAATTTTCTTGAAAAAAACCTAGAAGAACAGGATACTCATACCAATGAGACTTTCTACTTCGAAAGGTAATCTCCCGTTCTTTTTTTACTTTTCCTTTAATTTAGTTTAGAAATGTTGTTGATTAATTATTATTTTTATAAAAAAACATTATTTTATAAACTTTATTTTTATCTATTATAATTAAGAGTTCTATTAAAACTTCAGTAGTTCAAATTTACTTTTAATGATGTATTCATTAAATCTTGGTCATCATATTAGTAAAGGATTTGATCTCAATCATTGAATGGTTTTGGAATATGAAATGGCATTTCTCCATGCCTATATAAGGGTGGGACATAACCTATCCCACCTTTCTTTCTAGAGTCTTCATCACCATTTCTCACCACCCGTCAAAGATGCCAGTATGTTTTTTTGGAATTAGTTTGATCTCCATCTCAAGGTTCACTATGAAGAAACCAAAGAAGACGACACAAAAATACATGTTTTTAGATAGCCTATTTTGAAGAGAAAGTGGTTTGATAATGTAACGACCTAAATTTTTTCAATGGAAAATTCCCTTATTATATTTATGTCATAGAAACACAAAATAATGAACTAATAAGTGATAAGTGACCTTTAAACATAAGTTTTTCACTCTTATGTTTGGAATTTTGAAAATCCGACATACACGGTTGTGTTCAAGATGATTTTTGGAGTCTAATAAAATAAAAATAATTTTTGGTGAATAGTGACCTACCCTTATGAATAGTAATATGACCCTTATGAATAGTAAATCATCCAATATAAGAGTAACATTACCTAGGAATAATAAAATAAAATTTAGACATCTTAAAAAGTGAAAATTTGACCTTAGTAAACGTTTTGATATTTTGTAAGTCATAAATAAATAATTATAATTAATTAATTAATTTAAAATAATATTTAATTCCCTAAAATGTATTCATAAATTAAATAATCAATGTATTATAGTTTTTAAATAATTTTATAATGCCCTACGTAATTTTTGAAAGCACCATAAAATCAGTTTTACTCTTAAAAACTTTGTTTAAGTAAATTATTATTTTTATTAAATATTAAATTAATAATATTTAGAAAATTATTTTTGAAAAATAGAAATCATTTTTAGATTCTACACATCAAATAATGGTTGGGGTAAAATTTTGGGATTTTTCTGAGATACTTGAATTTTTATGAATAGTGAAATACCGTAATTTACAAAATAAGCTAAATAAGCTAATTATAGGGTCATGTGTGATGTTCTAATGATGTAAGCACACTTGGTTCGGGATTAAATTATAAAATTACTATTCTTGGTCATTCAAGACTCACTATTCCTTGTCTTGTGGGGAAATAATAAACTAATCAATTTTATATTAAAGAAACCCCTCTCCCATCCACTATAAAAGCCACCCTTCACACCCTCATTTCCCCACACCTCTCAAGCTCCAAGACTTCTCTAAACTCTGCCCAAACACCTTCCCGATCCCCTCCCCCACGTACAAGAGCTTCTGGTGTCATAAAAAGACCAAGCTTAGGCCCTCAAGGAGGTTCTCGAGAGGAGGATTCAAGAGGTAATTTTCGTCCCTCTTCTCCTTTAATTTCCTTTCAAGTTCAAGTTCATTTCTTGATCTCTCCCCACCTATATTCATCCAAATTGTATTTTAACTCCATTATTATACAAATAATATAATTTTATGATTATAATGAAATATTATATCATACAAACCCCTTTCCCTCTTCCTTTTATTCTATTAAAGAGAACGTTGTTCGTGAGGTGTTAATTTATCACCTTCAAGAACGACATACATTCTTCTTCCATTTCTACCTTCATATCTGGTCATGAAACAATTTTTATGGTTGAAACAGAATATTTTATATATATTACGTTCTATTTAAAGTTATTGAAATAACCTATGGCTATATTACTAAGCGATAAGTTAAAACAAGTTCGTTGTGATCCAAAAACCGCCCAAATTGACCCAAATAACCCTCATTTAATTCTTATCTAATGATTCATCCACATGGATCTAATTTGATTCATTATAGGATCATAAAAACTCATGAAATATAATTAATAACATGTAATATCATTTCTGGATGTTTACCCATGTTCTACCCAAACTTCAATTTAAGAATACAAGTGAACCACTCAAGAAAACCATAAAAATGAACATCCCTGAACAATGTTTTCAAACTCTATAAGTCATCCAAAGGAACATAATATGACATAATTAAACCATAATGAACCCTATTAAAGTACACATGGTTATTTATCTCTAATTAATGAATATAATGTCATTATAAAGGACATTAAAGAGAAGGAAGCATTTAGGTACAAGGTAAGGGGAAATCTCGAACCCAATTTTCTTCCTCCGGGTTCTCCATCTTTCACTCCATTTTTGATATGGTTACTCCTTAAAGATCATTTGTTCATCATTTCCTTTACTTTTATGGGATATAAATGTTTTTCACTGGTTTTTATGTCCAAAAAAATGTTTTCCAAAAGAACTCTTCTTTTAAGAACGCCCCTTTTACTTCTCACTCAAAGTGGACGGTTCTTGTAACATGTGTGTTATTACCTTTTTCTTTTGGGAACCCAAAGCTTATGAATGTGTTATTATGAGATGAAACCCATTAATTTTCATGGTTTCATTAAGTTTATTTATGTTATATGTTCATTGTGGCATGCATGATAAATGATAATGTTATGATGTGACGGGTGCGCCCGGAATTATATAGCGCAATTATGAATGTCTCAAAGTGATGGGTGGGCCCAGAATTATATAGCGCTTCAATGCATTTAGTAAAGTGATAAATCTCATGAGTAAATGTGAAATTATGTGTGAACAATATTCTATCTTGGTTCAAAATTATGTGTTGTATTTGACCACTAAGACATGATGTTTCATTTTTATGAATTGCCACATTTCAAGTCTTTTATTTATGCTCTTCTCATGTTCGTGATCTTTTTCCTAAGTCATGATTATTCTCAACCCATGCTATATTGTTCTTATCTAAACTCTTATTGGGCTTCTAGGTCACCCCTTTTGATGTATATCCTCAGGTGGCTACATGTACCATGTAGAGGACAAGTGTCACTAAGAAGCTAGAGATGAAGAAATTAATTAAATGTTTATGCTTGATGTTGTATTTGTTATGTATGGTCCTAGTTTTCCCAAGACACTAAACCTTTGGATCCTCTATGTGTAATGCTATTATGTTGTTTATCTTTAAAATGATGTAATAGTAAAGTAAGAAAAGGCTGGGTCGATATAGTTGGTATCAGAGGAAAGGTTTAGTTAATTTGGGAATTAGGATTAGTGAACCCTAAAGAAAACCTCTTGCATGAGATTAAGTACAAATATGCACACAAGAATATTTACCTAGGGATCCCATATGTTATGTTTTTGGTATAATTGTTTAAATAAATAAGTTATTCATGAATTTTTTACTTATGTTTTGTTCTAACCTTTTCTATTTTATAAAATGGTGGGAACCAGGAGAAATCAGGCCAACAACTCATGCGAGGGCCAATGCAATGATTGCCTGAACGACATCCCTAATGATTTGGGAGGTGGAGTTCAAAACTTCATGGAAATTCTTACCCAATTATCTCAGGTTATGAACAATAACCATAATAATGGGGAACGCCCTCCTTCACCAAAGAGGGAGAAACTAGCAATCGAATGTTTTATGCGGCAACGACCACCGACGTTTAGTGGATCTTCCGATCCACTAGTTATGGAATAGTGGGTTAACTCCATGGAGAAGATCTTTTCTGTTCTTCACTGTTCTGAGATGGAGAAGGTGACTCTAGACATTTATCGTCTAGATGGAGAAGCCTATCAATTGTGGGATTTGATTAAGAACACCAATCCATGGGAGGAAATTAAAGAGATGGGATGCGAAGACTTTAAGATAATATTTTTAATAAGTATTTCCCATGAACTCTTCGCACGAAGATGGAGAGAGAATTCATAGAGCTCAAGAAAAAAGAATTAGAATCTGTCACAGCCTATGAAGTGAATTTCACAAGGCTTGTAAGGTATGATTTGGGTTTTTTTATCAAAAATGATAGCAAAATTGATAGATTCTTTAGTGGATTAAAATCACACCTTCGAAAAGATCTTGAAATTAGAGAATTTGGGAGTTATGAAGAAGTTGTTCGGTGTGCTTCCAAAGTGGAGATGGTGTTTTGAGAATGGTCCCATGGCTATGGTGATAAGAAAAGAAATATAGAGTTTCATGCTGGTGGATCTAATGATAAAGGTGGAAAGAAAAATCAATGACCCACATGCCAAAAATGTGGGAAGTTACATAATGGGAACTGGCTCAAAGGGACGGGGAAATGCTTCAAGTGTGGGAAGGAAGGACACCATGCTCAAGAGTGTCGAAAAGACATGAAAAGGAAGGATAATGTAGCCGATGAAAGGAGAGAACCACTCATGGTTCAATGCTACAACTGTAAGGAGCTAGGGCACTATGAAAACCAGTGCACTAAACCTCGAGCTCTTGAGGGTAATCAGTGTCAGAAACCACCAAATACAAAGGAACAAGGAAAGTCTTATGCCATCACTACTACGGAGTTGGAGCATGATAATTAAGTCGTAAAAGGTACACTTCCTATTCACTCAGTAATGGAAAAATTCTTATTTGATTCTGGTTCTACACATTCTTTTATATCTTGCAAGTTTGTTAGAACTATAGAATCGAAGCCCCGAAACCTTGAAGTTGAGATATCTGTAAAAACACCAAGTGGTGCAATCATTAAAACCCAAGTGTTTGACTCTTCTCCTGTTGGCGTATGTGGGAAGATTCTTCCGGAAAATCTCGTAATACTTCCCTTGGTGGAATTCAATGCTATAATGGGAATAGACTGGCTCTCGTTATATAGAGCGCATATCAACTTTCGGGAAAAGGAAATATCTTTTCATATTCTAAACCATCCCATGCTCCTCTAAAAATTCTAGGTAGATAATGAATCTCCTTTGAAAAATCCTTCAATGGTTTGGGTGTTTATTCCCTATGAAGAAACTTACCTCACCCAAATGGTTGTGTCGAAGGAAAGATCCAACCTTGAGGAAATGCCCATCATGAGGGAATACAATGATGTATTTCCCAAAGAGTTACTCAGAATTCACCCAGATCGTGAGGTAGAGTTCTCAATTAAACTCATACCCGAAGCTACTCCTATCTCAAAGTGGCCATATAGGATGGCTCTTATCAAAATGGAGGAGTTAAAGAAGCAGCTGCAAGATCATTTGGACAAAGGGTTCATACACTCTAGTGAATCACCTTGGGGTGCGCCGATGCTCTTTGTGAAGAAGAAGGATGGAACCATGCAGCTATGTATCGATTATCGGGAACTCAACAAGATCACCATAAAGAACAAGTATCCTCTTCCAAGGATTGATGACTTGTCTGATCAGTTAAGAGGAGCTCAATACTTCTCAAAGGTGGATATTTGTTCTGGATATCATCAGGTAAAGGTGAAGAAGAAAGATATTTAGAAGACTGCCTTCCGTACAAGGTATGGGCACTATGAGTTTTTAATGATTCCCTTTGGACTTAATAATTCCCTTAAAATATTCATGGATTTGATGAATAGAGTCTTTAGACATTACCTCGACAAATTTGTGGTAGTGTTTATCAACGATATTCTCATCTAATTCAAGAGCAAGGAGGAACATGAAGAACATCTGGGACTTGTGTTGGCGACATTAAGAAAGGAGAAGTTGTATGCCAAGTTCACCAAGTGTGACTTTTGGATGAATGAAGTCACGTTCTTAGGACATGTGATCCCAAGTGAGGGAATTTTTGTGGATCCTTCAAAGACAAAGGTGATTGAGGAATGGCCTAGGACCTCTAGTGTAACTGAAATTTGTAGTTTTCTTGGATTAGATGGGTACTACCAACGTTTTGTGAGAATCTTCTCATGATTTTCAAGCCCGCTAACTAAGTTAACAAGGAAAGGGGTAAAGTATGTCTAGATGGAAGAATGTGAGGGAAGCTTCAAGGAGCTAAAGAGAAGGCTGATCACTACACCTGTACTCACAATACCAAAAAGTGGAGAAAGTTTTGTGGTATACTGTTATGATTCAAAGAAAGGCTTGGGTTGTGTACTCATGCAAAATGATAATGTGATAGCCTACACCTCACGAAAGTTGAAGATCCATGAGAAGAACTACCCGGCGCATGATCTAGAGATGGCAGCCGTGATTTTTTCCTTGAAAATCTAGCGGCACTACCTTTATGGCGAGAAGTGTGACATATACACCGACCACAAGAGCCTAAAGTATATATTCACACAAAAGGAGCTCAGCATGCGTCAAAGGAGATGGTTAGAGATAATCAAGGATTACGATTGTTGTATTCACTATCATCCAGGAAAGGCGAACAAGGTAGTTGATGCTCTAAGCAGAAAAGAACCTACTACTCGATCCATGTTGCTGATTGAGAAAGACCTTATCTTCTTGGATATTCAAAGAATGAATTTTGAAATCATAAGGGTAGGGGATACATCCTACCTTGCACAAATTATTGCACAACCATCCATCCAAGAGAAGATTAAGGAAGTACAAAGGGATTATGTGGAGATACAAAAGAGGGGTAATGCAGTGATGGAAGGGAAGTTGCAAGAGTTCCATATCAATGATGATGGTGTGATTCGATTTGGTATGCGGATTTATGTGCCTTCATCACCCGAGATAAAGAAGGAGCTATTGGATAATGCACATATCTCAACATTCTCTATCCATCCTGGGAGTACCAAGATGTATCGTGATCTCCGAGAACACTTCTAGTGGGATAACATGAAGAAGGAGATTTCGGAATATATATCAAGGTGCTTGGTATGTCAGCAAGTTAAAGCTGAGCGACAAAAGTCCAAGGGTATGATGCAGACATTGCCTCTACCCATGTGGAAATGGGAAAAAGTTACTATGGACTTTGTCACAGGTCTCCCGAAGAGGTCAATGGGAAATAATGCGATATGGGTTGTGGTTGACTGACTCACTAAGACCACCCATTTTATCGCTATTCGGAAAGACCTATCGCTTGATCAACTTTCAAAGATATATGCGAAGGAAGTGGTGATATTTCACGGTGTTCCACTCTCAATTATCTCTGACCGTGATCCAAGGATCACATCTAAATTCTAGAGGAGCGTTCAACATGCTTTGAGTACAAAATTAAATTACAACACAACTTATCACCCCCAAACTGATGGCCAGTCTGAAAGGAATATTCAGACGCTTGAAGATATACTAAGAGCCTGGTATCTTGAATTAAAAGGTGGTTGGGATCAGCATCTACCATTGGTTGAGTTCTTAGACAACAATAGCTTCCACTCGAGTATTCATATGGCACCGTATGAAGCTCTTTATGGGAAGCAATGTAGAACTCCGACCTGTTGGGATGAAGTTGGAGAAACAAAGCTACTTGGGCCCGATCTTGTTCAAGAGATGACAGAGAAGGTTCAAGTCATCCAGAAACACATCAAAGCTTCTCAAAGTCGGAAAAAGAGCTATGCTGACAATCGTCGAAGGGACTTGGAGTTTGACATTGGAGATAAAGTCTTCCTTCGAATATCTCCATGGAAGAGAGTCATATGATTCGGGAAGAAAGGGAAGCTAAGCCCAAGGTATATTGGCCCCTTTGAGATCCTTGACCGTATAGGAGATGAGGCCAATCGGCTTGCACTTCCACCGAATATGGCTTAGGTTCATGATGTGTTTCATGTATCACTACTGAGGAAGTACATACAAGACCCCTCACATGTACTAAACTCAGAGGTGGTGCAGCTGGAAGAGATCTCTCCTATGAAGAGCAGCCAGTAAAGATTCTGGACCGAAGTGATAAGGTTCTACACAAAAATACAACCCATCTTGTTAAAGTGTTGTGAAGGAACCATAAGTTTGAGGAAGCAACTTGGGAACCAGAAGAGGCAATGAAGGAGAAGTACCCTCACCTTTTTGTGTAAAGTGAAATTTCGGGGGCGAAATTTCTTAAGGGGGGAAGAATGTAATGACCCAATGTTTTTCAATGGAAAATTCCCTTCTTATATTTATGTCATAAAAACACAGAATAATGACCTACTAAGTGATAAGTGACCTTTAAACATAAGTTTTTCACTCTTATGTTTGGAATTTTGAAAATCCGACATACACGGTTGTGTTCAAGATGATTTTTGGAGTCTAATGGAACAAAAATAATTTTTGGTGAATAGTGACCCACCCTTATGAATAGTAACATAACCTTATGAATAGTAATATGACAATTATGAATAGTAAACCATCCAATATAAGAGTAACATTACCTATGAATAATAAAATAAAATTTAGACATCTTAAAAAGTGAAAATTTGACCTTAGTAAACGTTTTGATATTTTGTAAGTCATAAATAAATAATTATAATTAATTAATTTAAAATAATATTTATTTCCCTAAAATGTATTCATAAATTATTGAATCAATGTCTTATAGTTTTTATATAATTTTATAAGGCCCTACGTAATTTTTGGAAGCACCATAAAATCAGTTTTAATCTTAAAAACTTCTTTTAAGTAAATTATGATTTTAATTAAATATTAAATTAATAATATTTAGAAAATTATTTTTGAAAAATGGACATCATTTTTTTATTCTACACGTCGAAAAAATGGTGGGGGTAAAATTTTGGTATTTTTCTGAGATACTTGAATTTTTGATGAATAGTGAAATACCAAAATTTACAAAATAAGCTAAATAAGCTAATTATAGGGTCATGTGTGATGTTATACTGATGTAAGACCACTTGGTTCGGGATTACATTATAAGATTACTATTCATGGTTGTTCAATACTCACTATTCCTTATCTTGTGGGGAAATAATAAACTAATCAATTTTATATTAAGGAGACCCCTCGCCCCTCCACTATAAAAGCCACCCTTCACACCCTCATTTCCTCACACCTCTCAAGCTCCAAGACTTCTCTAAACTCTACCCAAACACCTTCCCCAGCCCCTCCCCCACATCCAAGATCTTCTGGTCTCATAAAAAGACCAAGCTTAGTCCCTCAAGGAGGTTCTCAAGAGGAGGATTGAAAAGGTAATTTCCGTCCCTCTTCTCCTTTAATTTCCTTTCAAGTTCAAGTTCATTTCTTGATCTCTCCCCACCTATATTCATCCAAGTTGTATTGTAACTCCATTATTATACACATACTATAATTTTATGATTCTAATGCTATATTATACCATCCAACCCCCTTTCCCTCTTCCTTTTATTTTATTAAAGAGAACGTTGTTCGTGAGGTGTTAATTTATCACCTTCAAGAACGACATACTTTCTTCTTCCATTTCTACCTTCAGATCTGGTAATGAAACCATTTTTATGGTTGAAACAGAATATTTTATATGTATTATGTTCTATTTAAAGTTCTGGAAACAACCTATGTCTATATTACTAAGTGATAAGTTAAAACAAGTTCATTGTGATCCAAAAACCGCCCAAATTGACCCAAATAACCATCATTTAATTCTTATCTAATGATTCATCCACATGGATCTAATTTGATTAATTATAAGATCATAAAAATCCTGAAATATAATTAATAACATGTAATATCAGTTCTGGATGTTTACCCATGTTCTACCCAAACTTTAATTTAAGAATACAAGTGAACCACTCAAGAAAACCATAAAAATGAACATCCCCAAACAATGTTTTTAAACTCTATAAGTCATCCAACGGAACATAATATGACATAATGAAATTGTAATTAACCCTATTAATGTAAAAATGGTTCTTTATTTCTAATTAATGAATATAATTTCATTATACAGGACATTAAAGAGAAGGAAGCATTCAGGTACAAGGTAAGGGGAAATATCAAACCCAATTTTCTTCCTTCGGGTTCTCCATCTTCCACTCCATTTTTGATATGGTTACTCTTTAAAGATAATTTTTTCATAATTTACTTTACTTTTCTGGGATATAAATGTTTTTCAATGGTTTTTATGTCCAACAAAATGTTTTCCAAAAGAACTCTTCTTTTAAGAACGCCCCTTTTACTTCTCACTCAAAGTGGACGGTTCTTATAACATGTGTGTTATTCCCTCTTTCTTTTTGGAACCCAAATCTTATGAATGTGTTATTATGAGATGAAACCCATTCCTTTTCATGGGTTCATTATGTTGATTTATGTTATATGTTCATTGTGGCATGCATGATAAATGATAATGTTATGATGTGACGGGTGCGCCCGAAATTTTATAGCGCAATTATGAATGTTTCAAAGTGATGGGTGTGCCCTGAATTATACAGTGCTCCAATGCATTGGATAAAGTGATGAATATCATGAGTAAATGTGAAATGATGTGTGGACAATATTCTAGCTTGGTTCACAAGTATGTGTGGTAGTTAACCACTAAAACATGATGTTTCATTTTTATGCATTGCCACATTTCAAGTCTTTTATTTATGCTCTTCTCATGTTCGTGATCTTTTGCCTATGTCATGATTATGCTGACCCCATGCTATATTGTTCTTATATAAACTATTAATGGGATTATATATCACCCCTTTTTATTTATATCCTCAGGTGGATACATGTATTAAGGAGAAGACAAGTGTCAATAAGAAGCTAGAGATGAAGAAATTAATTAAATGTTTATG
Source organism: Viscum album (assembly GCA_963277665.1). Taxonomy (NCBI): domain Eukaryota; kingdom Viridiplantae; phylum Streptophyta; class Magnoliopsida; order Santalales; family Viscaceae; genus Viscum; species Viscum album. Next base: position 353,546,274 of record OY728126.1, on the reverse strand, counting down.
CTTGATGTTGTATTTGTTATGTATGGTCCTTGTTTTCCCAAGACAATAAACCTTTGGATCCTCTATGTGTAATGCTATTATGTTGTTTATATTTAAAATGGTGTAATAGTAAAGTAAGAAAAGGTTGGGTCACTATAGACATGTATTATTATACTCTCAAAATAATTATTTCATTATAAGACTGAGAAAGTGTTTGTGTTGAGAAAATTGGAAAATATTTTGATTTATATTATCTTGAGTTAATTAGATAATTTTATTCCTACTAAAGGATAAACTTATCTCATTTCACACAAATTACCAGAAAATATTGGATATTTTGAGAAATCTAAGGTAGATGTTTCTTTGTTCCCAACTTATGAGAAGGTTGGGGAAATTTTCTCAATTATCACTGAATGCAAGGGTAGTAGATTTATAGATGCAATGTTACCTGATTCAAAGGAAGGGTGATCTAGATATTCTTAAGTTATCTAATAATTTTTCCTTGGACTTCTTGATGAATATGAGACCAATAAATATTTCTAATTTTATTTCATTTTGTTGGAGGATATCAAGGGTGCTTTAATTATATCAAAGATCACAATGATTCCATCTTTAATCAATAAGTTAACTATGAAATTTATGAATATTTTTAAAGTTAATAATAAGTATTACCCCATTAGATAAAATAAATCATTCATTGGAGAAGTTCTATTTTATGAACAAAGTTAGTTTTTGATACAAAGTCAAAGAAATTGGTTGATAAGGTTTATGGGGTTGCATTCGAAGCCCCACATTACAAGTCACTTGAAGTTATTTAAAAGAATAAAAGAAAAGTAGATTATTCCTCTCCAGAAAATAATGAAAATAAATAAAATAAACTACCAGATTATGTTGTTGCTAAATTCATCGATTATAAGGCACAAAATAAACTAGGGGATCCAGAATTTGGTATTGATCCTACTGAGGAATTTTTTTTGAGAATTTGAATAGCTGACTAGTTGAAAGTAGAGGAGAAAATAATGAAATATAAAAATAGATTAGAAAAGGACAATATTTTTGAATTTTTTCTAAAAGGTGTAGATAAAGAATATGAAAATATAAATCTACAAATATCTCATACCAATCTTATAATTTCTAATTCTAGACTTGAATTTGTTTAAAAATTATCTATTCCTAAAAATTTTTCTTTAGTCGATGATAAGGGAAAATAGAAATTTGTATCAGAATAATCAGAACCCAAAAATGAATTGATTTCTAAATCTATTAGAAAGGGAGCTCTGAGAACTATGAGGTAGTTAAAGCTAGAGAATAAGGAAGCTGATAATGGTGAAGAAGAAAAATATAAATAGGAAAAGAATGATTAAGGAGAAAAAGAAGAATTGGTAGAGGGAGAAAAATAAGAAGTGGTTTAAGGTTAAGAAAAATAATAAGATGAATATAAAATAGAAACCGATAAAGGCTCAAAAGAAATAAGAAAACTAAAATCATCAGCATCTCCCTTACCCAATTATTATGATAAGGATGGAGAGATAGAAATCTCTCAAGAAGAAAATTCATCATCATCATAAAAGGAAAAAAAATATTCAATGAAGTAAGAAGAAAAATCATTATCAAAGGAAGATGTAGAAGAATATCAACATTCCTATACAATTTTTGGAGAAATCTAAAATAGAGAAGAATGCAGAAATTGTTGAAATTTCAGATGATAAAACTATTTCCAAGAAATGAAAATATAAATTTGAAGATAATAATGATGCCAAAAACTCAATAAAAAAACCTACATAACCTTTATTGGGATCTTCAGACTTAGAGAGACAACTGCCACTCAGAGAGGTTTTGACTACATTTTCCAAACAATAATATGGTTATGTGAAACCAGTTCTTATTTTCCCAAACATGAAGTAATGTGTCAACTCACTCAAAATATCCTTGATGAAAAATAAGAGTCATTTTACGTTTTTATGGAGTTAGTTATCCATGTTGAGGCTGGAATGAACTATTTCCATGAAAAATACCAAACTTAGGGAAGATCATACAAATAGACGGTAAATTGGTATAATCGCGTGGATTATGATATCTAGTAACATGAAAAATAATTTATTTAATTAATGAACCTTTTTTTAGAAATATAACATTCCTTTAAAATGTTATATTCTGATGTATCTAATTGAGTGAAGTTCAAAAAATAATTTAGAGATAAAACTGATGATCAAATAGAAGAAGTAAAAGTGTTAAATGAAAAGGTTTGTGATTTGGAGTTGGAAAATAAAATAATGAGATCATTTGAAAATGAATTGATCCTTATGAGGGATGATAAAAAATATATTTTTGAGGAAGTTAAAAGAATAAAAATTAAAGTACAGAAAAAAGTAGTAATGGAAGAAAAGATCATGAATCTTGAAAAATATGAAATCCATTTTCAAGTAGGTTATAAATGAATACTGAATACCTTTTCATTTTGAATTGTTTATTTAAAATTTACAAACATAAGAATGGTTATTGAAATTGAATATCTTTTCATCCTAATTATTTATACTTTAATGTTTTCCAATTACCTTTGGATGTATATTTTTTCATTTACTTATTGGATGATTTTATATTTCATATAATAATTTTTTACTAAATTATTATATTTCCAACATTCAAGGAAACAATGATTAATTTACCATTCTTTTTTAAAATCATAAAAGGAAATATATCTTATCAAGTTATGATTAAGGGGGAAAGGATGGAGTTATTTTAGGGGTTTTTTTTCTAAAACGGTTAGATACTTTCCTAAGGGAAATAATTTTTAACTATTTCTATTATATCATGAAGTATAAATAAACTCATGGAGAGTATAAATAATTTTTTCAAAGTTTTTAAAATAAAAAAGGGCTCCAATTTTTAGAAATTTATTTTTTTGAATTTTAATGTTGTGTTTTGTGCTTCCTAGAAAGAGAGAGATTATATAATCAAAAGTCTTACTTATTACTTTTCCATTACATTAGTTTTGAAAATCACAAACACTATCATAAAACTATGATTATTAACTTTTTATTTTCTGTGTTTTTATTATGTTTTTATTGAAAAAATCACTTTTTACCTAACATAGAAATAATTATAATTTTTTATATATATGTACCCATTATTCTTCAATAAGACCCATAAAACCATGGATGATTCCTATTAAATAGACCGAACATTATTGTGACCAATTGTTATATTTTTTTCATGTCTTTTGAACATAAAAAATTTATAAACATCAGATTTATACTAGTACTGATACATCAGACTAATCCTTATATTGTTTATCATATTGACAAATAATATGTAATTCCATCAGATTCTCCAATGTTTATAATCAGAATAAGTAGACTTGTTTCTATTATAAGGAATACTTATTCACACTATAATGATGCTAAAAAATGATGTTTGGAATTTAGTTACAGATGTGCTCTTAAGTGTTTTCTATCAGAGGACTTTGCATGTAACTATGAAATATGACCATTGGGAGTTCACCTATAAATCAATGATTAATTGCAGAGTTGTGAGGAGATAAAATTCATAACTTAAATATTCTAAATATTTCTTAGCATAGATTTCTCATTCTTATTATTTATAATAATTTATAAAGTTGTAGTTATAAGGAATAATTGTTAGAGTTGTTTAATTTAGAAAATTTGATTTTGTATTCCATGTATGATCATTTTAATGATCCTGAAATTCTAGGGATATGAAGATAGTAAATTTGATCTATCAGATTGAGGGATTATAGGGATATGAAGAAATACACTGATCATCATATTAAGGGATTTTGAGGGTAGGAATAAAAATCCTATTCTGATTATCCTATTGAGGGATTTTGGGGTAAGGAAAGACAAGCATTATAGTAAATATAAAACTATGGATATCTTTAGTTAGGATTACTGGATACCTTTAATCATAAGGTTATAGAGTAAAATATTTTAATATATTTTGTAAGACATTTTTACTTTTATGAGCTATTTTTTTACTTGTTGTAACCTGTTTATTTTTCCACTATACATGAATGAGAATCTTAGTCTTTGTACTAATATTTATAAAAAAATTATAATGATTATTTCTATGAAATTGGTAAGAACATACTCTAATATAATCAGACAATCTATGAATCTTATCCTATTACTCTGATCATCATACAAATCTATGTCTGATTATTTTACCTTAAATGTATTTTTTTTCCATTTAGTTTAATTTTTAAACATAAAATCACCCCTATTTCATGTATATCCATCATAGTAAACTCTTACGATAAAAAATTTCATATATTGATTTTAAAATTTTTTAGATGAATATTTAATGCATTACATAATTGCATGTAGACCATAATATTTTAATGTATTTGGAGACTAGGTACACAATCTTTTAATTTGGTGAAATATAATTAACATATCCCATAATGATCATCCCATTTTTTACTTTTTAAAAACATACCCAACTTAAAACCTTTCTTTATAATATTGGGAAAGGAGCATAAGAAAGGGTGATCTCAGGTGTTGAGTAAGGGAAAACAAGGGAGATACATAAGAATAACATGAGAATAATGGTATGAGAACATGATAATAACATTTTAAAACCATACACTCCATATCAAATATTATAATATTTAGTCATGGAATAAATATTATAATTTTATAAGATACTAATCCTAATAAAATCAAATAACATGATCCATGAGAGTATTAAATTGACATAATAAATATATTTGTGGTATACACATAAGAATAGAAAATATTATGTCAAGGATACCCTCCAAGACATTCATAACATGTTAGAATTGGGATAACCTCCCATGTAATTTATTTGGTCTTTGGAGGACCTCCTGTATAACCTCTTTTATGCTTGGGATAACCTATCATATTCCCATTGAGCTTATAAAACATTAATCATTACCCAATTCATTAGAGGGAGACATAGGTCCCACCCATCATATGATGAAAATCAAGTATACATGCATCATAAGATCATAATACATTCATCTTATCAATACCCATGAAAAGAAATGGGTTTCATAATCATTTCATCATTTTCTCAAAGCATAACCCATCGAAAAATAAGTGAATTTAATAAGAATTTTCTCATGGTATAACCAGTTGGAGAGAAACAAGTTTTATAAACATCATCCCATCATAAACATAAAATATTCAAAGAATTAATAATAATGGTATCATTGAATTATATAACTTTTAAGGAATATTTAACATCAACATATATTATCTTAAATTGAAAATGATTTTGAAAAATATTTATGGAGGAAAATATCTTTCTATTTTGAAAAAGAATTTTTAAAATATTAAACATTTTAAAAATCGTTTTCTTTGAAAACAACCTTGTAATATTATAGACGAATCTTTAAAACAATGATTTTTCATGATAGGGGAGAATTCTTTCAATACCATACACATCATGATAAAGATTTCTTATTTTTAGTAAAAGACAAAAAATCATTGTTTAGAAAAGACATGAAGATTCCTTTCAAAACATTTTCTAAAAATAAAAAAAATAGGAAAAAATTTCTTCAATAAGTCATTTTATTAGTTTTAAAATCATTTTTGATAACATTTTTAGAAAATATGATTTTGGAAGAAAATTGGTTTTCGACTAAAGAGAGAAATAAATATTTTTTTAAAAACACATTATTAATTATTTTAATTACCAAGGAGTGGAAAATGGTACTATTACTTAAAAATATCATGAAAATAGAGTATAAGAAAATTCATAAATTTCTTGATAATTGGATTATAACATTTTATCATCAGAAACTTAATCATAAACAATTTTGATAAACAATGAGATTGTAATGTATAATTGTTACTACTTTGGTAGATTTAAAACATAATCCCCATGAAATAGAGATCCTAAAATAGATATTTAAATTCCTATAATTATCATGAGAATCATTATTAAATAAATTCATCCGTAGTATGTACACGACATAAAATAAATAGCTAGAAAATATGGATTTTGTCTCACCCAAGTAAAAAAGTGAGACAAGAATTATAGACCGCTTTAGTAATATTTTGAATTGTAAGACCCAGAAAAGAATAACATAAAATGAAAATTTAAATATCATAAAAACATGTAGATTAATTATATAATATGTAAACAAGTTAGTATATATAGAACACAAATGAAATGAGTGATGAATTTTCTTATGTCTCCCAAAAATAAAAGAGAGACTAGAAATCCATTACCTTAAATATTGACTTATATCATACACATTCAAAGCTCTTGTATAATAAATCTAGATTTATAATGAATTTATTATAAAACCATAATTTTATATATCGTTACATATATGATTTAATTGTGATCATTTATTTCTCATTTAGTAACAATTCCTTGTTAAAATCACGTTTCAGGTAATAACCACTTTGTTTTTTGTATAAGTTTTAACCTTTTATTTTTATTCACCTTACTTTGATCACAGTTCCATAATCTCCAAAATAATAATAATGAAATAATTATCATATTTATACATTACTTTTACTTTTATGACCAATCATAAAATAAGCTTTTGTGAAATGTGGTACTTTGCGATCATGGATATTATAGGTTGTACGTACGCATGAGTAATGTTTCCATTTTTCGATGATCATTATATAAAGCCAGTAAGTAATATTTTCATTTAAAAAATGATCATAATATCATAAATAGAATTTTATTTCCTTAAATATACTTATTAATATCATGATTTGGTGTAGTTATGAAAAGAGATAGTCACATCGCTTTGTGAAAGAGATGGTCTACACATACACGAAAGACATTATCCTCTTTTAGTGAGTGAAAAGGTAAGAAATGAAATGATATATTATCTTTTAATAATTATAAATATGTCATCAGACTCATAATTATCTCATTTATATCATAAATATTCATTAAAATTATCTTTATTATGTTCCATGTGAAGCGTTAGTGGAAACAAATCACATTGCTTTGTGAGGCGGTAGTCCACAATAGACATGAATGATTCCATCCTATCCTATAAAGAATAGAAATTAAAAAGTTATATATGAAATGATGAATCCATAGGTATAATTATGTTATAAATATCATATATATACTTTATATCCATCATCATAACCTACCAAGATTAGTGGTAATGAAAAAATGAATAAAATCAATTCGCGAGGCGGTAATCCTCCATAAACATGTATGATGATTTACTAACCAATTTGATGGAAGTAGAGATGATTTTAGGTCATTAAATTAACATAAAATAATATAATTATATTTAATATGTTTATGTTATTGTGACACCATGTTTTAATAATAATTTAAGTATGTTTAGGAATAAATAAATTAAAAATGACCGTTGAAGAACATTACATATTTTTAACATAATCTCTGTATGATTGCACCAAAATCCTTCACAAGATGACTTTATTCCCAAAATAAGGCCTTTAAGATGAGATTATTGAATTTGGGAAGTGATATTGGAATTTATTGACTAAACCAAAATGGTTTTAGGGTGTTATTAAGAAAGGAGTAGGGGTGTCCTTTTATAAGTGAGGTGAGTGGCACACTTGTAATATTTGAAAAGAAAAAGGTGTACCCACATTTTCACTTTCCACATGGGTAAAAAATGGAGTATTTCTAAGAATTATAAATTATAGGAACCAAATATTTCTAGATAATATATTTTATACATGTTTTAGTTCATTTTAACCCTTTCTTTTTAGTTAAACCCCAAGTACACTAATTTTTACATTAACTATAGAAATTAACATTTACTATTTTAACCATTCATTTTAGTAAAAAATTAAGTTGAAATTATATGATAATATAAATTATTAAAATTAATAATATTTAATTTATTTTTCCAAATTTAATTCATATAAATGGAAAAGTTTAATTTAAAATTAATTAAGTAGACATGATGAGAAACTAGGATTTCAAAGAGAAAATTTTCAAAGGATGACATAGTTTTTATATCCAAATTGAATATTAAAATGAATTAAATGAAATGAATTAGGTTAACAGATATATAATTTATCTAACTTTATTTTAAAACCAATTTAAAATACAAATTTAATATATAAATAATATAAATTAAAAGGTAATTTTTAATTGAAATTCATTATTTTTCACTATACATCAAAAAATTAATTTTTTAGAAAATTCAAAAAATTCACCTTAAGCTAATGTTTTAAATAATTATTTGAAAAATCATGTTTATTTTATTAAATAAATTTTATAAAATTGTGACAAATTAATCTTATTATTTTTCAAAAAAATAAAATAAACAGTTTTTTGAGAAAATAGTAATTTTAAAACATATAATGACTTTATCGAATAAATAAGTACTTTTTATTAGAACATTTTCTTTATATAAAACTATTAAAATTAATATTTAAAATTTATTTATTACTATTAATATAAATATTTTTTATAGTTAGGTTATAACAACCACAATTGAATAATATTAATAATATATCATCATTTTGTTAAAACTCAATGTCATGTGTTACATAAGAAAAACCCAATGTTGCATGGAACACAAGATTAACTATATATTCGGGGTAATGAAATCTATCAAATAAATTTAATATAATTAAAAATAAAATTCATAAAATCTCAGGGTGTTATATTTTTATATTGTAATGTCAACACCATGGTTGGTTCAAAAATGGGGTTTTTTTACCTAGGTGGGCTAAAAACTTGTGCCATGTTTTGGGAATGGGGTCAGGCTATTTAAATGTGTAATTGAATTAAATTAAATTTATAAAATTAATTTAGTTTAAATAATTATAACATTCACCCTTTATTCTTCTTATGTACACTAAGAGGGGTAAGGGGTTACCTCTATGTATCTCTCAGACTGAGACAAGAAAGGGGGAAAGGGAGTGGGTTTTTTTGGAGAACTGGATTAAATCTAGATTGAGGTGTAATGACCAAGGATCACTAGTCCAAGATCAAATATTCTGAGTTTCTCTATAAGGTAGTAAGATTTTTTTGATTTCAATCATTACTTATTCATTTTTTTATTTTAAAATTTTGTTATTGGGAATGTGTTGTTACGAGTTGGTCAAAGGTCATTATATAGTAATTGGGGTTTTAGTTATAATATTTCAATAGTTTTGATGTATATAAAATATGTATGAAATTTATAATAAGGGGGTTTTTGTGAAAACATAGTAGAAGAAGAAAAATAATAAGATAAAATTATATATATATATATATGTATGTATGTATATGTATGTATATGAAAGTAAGAGCATTGTGTAAGGGTAACTAAAGATACCTTTACTCAGAAGACTGGATCTTGGTGAGGGTAACAATGGTTACCCTTACATAGGTATCCACTGCATATGTGTAAACTAAGTTACCCTTATGAAATAGGAGGCTACTCCATAAGGGTTACTAGAATTACCCTTATATAGAAGAGAAAATCTATGTTAGGTAACTTGAGTTTACCCTTACGTAGGGATCCCCCTTGAATAGGGGTAAGGGGTATTTCAATTTTTTTTTGAAAAAAAGGAGTTTTTCTCAGTTTTCTAAAAGGATTGTTTTATTTTGTAAAAAGGGTTTTTTGGGAGACTAATTTATTATTTATTCTATTTAATTTAATTATGTAATTAATTACAATACAAATTTAGAAATTATTTTTTAATTAATCAATGTATTATAAATGCGATTAGGGCCTCCTATTGATGGACTGTGGTCCCATAGACACTAATAATCTTCTAAAAGGGTGGTTAGACTTCATATATAAAGGGAATAACTCCGTAAATATAGTAGGTGGTCTCTCGTGCATATCTATTTCATATTGGATTTTTTATTTGTATTAATGCGATATGATGTCACGCCACTAGGGTGATTAAAATTTAATTTAATTTAATTAATTCAGTAATTTATACAAGAAATTATTCTATTTAACATTTAGGAAATTTAAAAATTATTAAGGACCATTGTGGACCTCTAGAAATTGGATTTATGCCTTATCCTCTAATGTAAGAGGTATTTATTTTAATTTTTTAGGAAGTGTTTTATTTTAAATCCCTATAAAAGAACTGAAGCACCAAGGCCCATGGTGAACCCTTGAGTTCTATCTCAATGACTTGGGAATAATTGTACAATGGTTTGATTCTTAAAGTGTTCCATGAGATATAAAAACCCTAAGGTGTATTAATTAAATGAAATCAATAAAATGTAGTGGCCCTTATTATAGGTTTATAAGACACCTTATTACAGAGGAGAGTGTCACATTAAGAATGATTGGCCCTAGTACACCATGATGGGACTATTAGATGAATTATATCCTTAGGGATAGTTGACTTATGGGTGGGATAGTATTATTTTCCTACTAGAAAATGGGTATGAGATGGGTGTTCCTATGTAAAATTATATAAAGGAGTTAATATTAGGTACAATGAGAAGACTGAACTAGATTTTGTTTGAAAGTGAGGTGGGAATGATGCCATCATACTGTGTGGTATATTGATTGAATATCCTATAAGGCCAATGATAAATGGGTAAAGTCATGATGATGATGTAAAGGGAAGTTGCGCCCTCTGATTAATAGTCTTTGGTCTGAGTTAGGGGAACATGATAAAAGAAACCTTTTTGGGAGTTCTTGTATGATGAGACATAGTGGATCCTAGTATGTGCCTCAGTGATATGTAAACAGTGACTGTGGGTTAATCACTTGGGAGGATGACCTTGATTTTACGAAATGGGTTGGATAAGATGAAAACACATGCTATTATTATTTTTATTATTATTTTATGTATCCAAGTGGATGTAAACCCCAATATATATGATGATAGATACCATTGGTCACCTACCTAGGATCCAATGGTTCTTGATAATGATGAATTCTAGGAATTACCTCCCTCAGATCCAATATATCTTGATGATGAATGTGGGATTCAATGGATCAACTCCATAGGATCTAGAGATATTTAATGATGATGGGAGATGACTAGTTATTCCTTAGATCAGGAATTGTACCTTATGACTACTGGAGATATTCTTAGTGATTCCTAGGATCTTGCAAGATTTATAAGGATAATTTCAAAGAAGACTAGTGGTACTCAAGATTAAGCAGGATTCCTAGTGACGACAATGATCCAAAGGTGATGTCTAGTACTATGAAATGAATATGATATCTAGGATTTGGATATTAAGAATGGATATTATTAAAACCACCTTATATATACTAAAAAATAAGATAGGTGGGGGGGATCTGTGTTGATGTAGTTCTTCTCTTATTATCTTACCTCTCCTTTGTTTGTTTAGTACACACAAAAAGTGAAAAAGTGATTTAATTAGTTCACCTTTATACAATAAAGGCTATTCCTTGGATATAGGGAAGAAATCCACAACCATATGACCCACAATAAAAAATAATAGAGTTTCAAATAGGTAGGGTATATCCTTGAATCCTTTATTATAATATAGTCTCTTAGATATTTCTTCAGTTCTTAATTTCACTTAGGTTACTCCAATTAATTGTAATGTTTATTGGTATTCTTATAGGATATTATTCTTCATCTATTTATTTCACAATAGTATATAAGAAACACTTCTACTTTTTATACATAATAGTACACACACTCTTCATAATATCATGTTTGATCAGCACTCCTTCCTTCTATAATATCTATGAAAACAAAACTACAAAACCAAATTTCTCTTATGAAATTCATGGTCAACATAGATAATTATTTTTATTTGTTTTTCATATATAAAAAAACAATACAAAATTTTTTTATTCTCTTTCTACTTTGACACACAATAATTCTTCAGGATAGAATGATGTTGGGTATCTTGTTTTCCTTGTCACAAAGAATTATTCTATCTTGAATGAAAACGTCGAGCCTCTCTAACACCACCTTATTTTATTAAACTTCAAGAACACATAGGATAATAAATAGTTACAATATCAGTTACTTATAACAAATTTATTCTCTTCTATCGACATTCAAAACCCCAAATGAGTGAAATATTTGAATTACCAAGATTTTTTTCAATTAAAAACCCTTGGAACTTGACCTTTATTATGTTCCAATAGATCTACAATATTTGAACATATTTTCTTATCATTTAGAATTCCTGAAGAGTCAACACTTACTACTCCTTTGATAATAAAAACTATTTCACAACTTCACATGTATTATCTACACATAATAGTTTTATATTAATATATTGTAACTAACATAAGATCATCATTATTCAAAAATACTCAACCAATACATGCTAATTTGAAAACACAAATAAACATACATGCTTCTCTTGTAAATATTGTTTTATAACCTCCTTCATTTGTGGAACAAAGGTCACACTCACTTCTTGACCATTCATTGAATTTTTCTTCTTCATATCTCCATGATTAATATTCATTCATTTAAGCTCATTGTGTATACACAAATGTATGCATGAAATAGTTACACATTAATATATTCCTTAAAAATATCATCGAACCTACAAACTTCTCAATTATCGATGTCTTGATGGTTTACATAGAAAACATACACTAATCCAAATTATTATGCTAATGGTTTCCTTATAAATCCATCAAACCTATATAATTATCAAATTCATTAAGACTTGAATGATGACCTAGATTTTATACACATAGACGAAGTCTTACACTCATGACTTTATCATTATTTTACCCATAGTGGAGTAATATACTCATGAAGTGTTATTATCATGAAGAACTACACTCATTATAATAGCTAATACTTTTCATACATATATGTTACTTCAAAATATAAGAATATTAATTACAAAACATAACCAAACCATGGCGAGACCATGTATGTTTAGTGTCTTTAGAAACCAAGAAACATAAACAATTGGTTTATAAGACATGTAAACTGTCTCATGTTTATTCCTTCATAACTAGACTATTTTTTGACATATATTACTTAATACTATTCTTCACAACCTAGGGAAAATAAACATACAAAAGGATGAGCTTAGATGCTTAGTAAGGGTTAACAATGGAGATATCAATCATATCATAATCATAAGACATAATAACATACCATTTGAAAATATTATATTGCATATAAAGGATCATGATATCATGTCATGAGGTAAGTAAAAAAATAAGACATGAAATTTTTTATCATACACATAATCATATAAATTATTTTATATTAGTCAAGTCTCATTTCCAAGACCATCATAGTGGATAAAGTCTAATACTAAACTGAGTTCACTCCTCATTCCATCCCTGTATTACAGAATCGAGATAATTTTCCATTCCATCCAATTCTATCTCATGAGATATTAATCTTTACCCAATTCATTGGGGGGATATGTAGGTCCCAAACATCTTATAATTAAAACATTCTTAGGTGTTCCCCAAAAACATAAATAATTCATCATAGCATAACCTAAGGAATAAAATGGGTTTCTTAAGAATCATTCCGTCATAATCCATATAAAAAATATGGATTTTGTAAATAGAATTCCAAAATAAACATAACAAAAAATTGTAATAATAGGGATAGAAACATAAAATTTTAAATAATGAAATCTTAGATGGAAAATAAATTTGGTAAAACACTAGAAATTAATTATTGTGGAAAATACCATTTCTTCTTCAAAAAAGTTTTCTTTCCTCAAAATGTCATGAAATTTTAAAAGAAAATATTTTTTTTCAAAATAAACTTAAAATCATGTAAAGGAAGATTCACAGAAATGAGGTTTTATGGAAATGTAAAAATCCGTTCACGCCCTATAAGTTAAAAGGAAACATTCTTCTCAACTCTTTGTTGGAAATTCAAAAAGTACCCCATACGAAAAACAATAAAAGATTCATTTTATACCATTTAATAAAATATCACCAATTGGTAAAATTGACATTAAAAAATTACATAAGGACCAAAATAATATTTTGTAATACATATTTAGGAAACACAAATGTGGTTGATTAATATACCACAGTACATACGTATAAACAACATCAAGTAATAATGAGATCACAAAATTATCCTTTATCTTAGGTCTGATATCTTTTATATGTATTCAAAACTCTTTTATAATAATTTCAATAATGTTATTTAATTATTCCATAATCATAGTAATTTTTATGATATCATATTTGATCATATTATCATCCGTTTGTTAGTAGCATTTTAGTGTTACCCTTTATTCAGGTATTAATTTCTTTATGTTCTTATGCATGTTTTGTCGAATAAGTTCTGATTATCATTCATAGTTCATAGTTATATCATTAAAAAATGATATTAAAATAATATATATCATATTTATTTATCAATGACATTTATATAATCATTATTGAATGAATATCATGTATAATGAATCACATCGCATCATGGAGAGGGTAGACCATACATACACACGAGAGATGATATCATTCACATAATTGTTGAATGGTATTGAATTATATGGTTTATAATATTTTAGAATTAATATAATATTATAATAATCATATATAGTTATTATTGTGACCATTATACCCATCCATGTAAGGTGGTGGTGAAAAACATATTACACCACGATGTGTAGATGGTTAGCCGTACGTATACATATGTAGCGATTTTGTTTTTCCTATGATGGATAGAAGATGAATTATGGTTTTTTAATAATTATAATAACATCTCAATATATAATTTATAATTTTGTTATTAATTTATTAAAAAAATCATGAATTGGAAGTATAAGAAGAAATAAGTTTGAAAGAATCGGTAGAGGTGATTAACTCTTCCTCATCGTGCTCCCTCTAAATATCCTCTGAAATCCCTAGAGTAAGAATTTAAAGAAGACCATAACCTATAGAATGTAACTATGGAGTTTGAGAATGAAAATTGGAAGGGTATGACTGAACATGAAGGCTCAAAGTGAAGTGAATAGGTGAGGGATGAGGTGCTCTTTTATAATTGTGGTTATGGGTACTTTTGGGATCTCCAAAAATATTATTTTATAATAAAATAAAACCCCATAAAAACCTCAAATATTTATCAATTTTAAATATACGATGATATAGGTTTGTTATATAATCAAATAATAAAATTTAGATAGTTTTTTTTTTCAATTCAAACCTTATCATTTAAAATAACTATTAGTAGTTCTATTTTATTTTTACCTAGCGTAACAAATATTTCAATATTAAAAGGGTTCAATATTTACTTATTTTGCGTCAATTAGATCATAACTAAATACCCTAAATAATTTTCAACAATATCATAATTATTTCATATATATTTTAAAATGTTTTATGATTTTTAAAAAATTTAATAAAACATTATTTCGATAAACAATCAAAAGTGTCAATTTTGACACTATTCAATTCATTGATTTTTAAAAATATTAAAATAATAAGTTAAATTTAAAAAACTATTTTATAATATTCCCTAGATTTCAAGGTTATCAATAAAATTATTATAAAATATTAATTATCCCAATTTGTATTTATTTTAATATTTTTTATAACATTTATTTGATATCTCTATTACTAAAATAATTACACCATAAATTTTGTGTAATTATTTAATATATTTATTTTTGAATAAAAATTAAAAAAAATACTATTATGAATATAAATCTAATATATTTCAGAATAATAATTTCTGTTGAATTTATCTTCTCAAATATTCAAAATTAAAAATGTTATACTTATTAAATTATGAATGTGACAACTTTAACATAACATTAAATAAAATAATATAACTATCGCAATCCATTTTATATGGCTCCAAATGGTCACTAACTCCCCCCTTGGATGACTATGGTTGATATATACTCAATTAATAATATTTTTCTTGTTTTTGGGTCCTTTTATGGTTATTAATATGTAAATTAAAAATGTATTATTGATTTCTCCTTAATTAATTAATTTTGACATCGTCAAAGTATAAGTCCTTAAGAAAATTATATATTATATAAAAATTAAAAATAAATTACCATGATAAAGAAATAAATTTATATTTAAAATTATTATTTATAATCAAATATTTCTTTCTTAAAACCTTATTTTAAAAATTATTTAGTTATTAACATTGGAGTGAGACATATTTTACTTTTCTTTAAATATAATAAATTACATATCCTAATCTCATCCAAGTGGATTCAAATGGATACCATTTCATCCCAAGGATGATTTAGGTCGAAACATACTCATACAATTATATTAATATAAGTGTTAGGGTAATTTTATAATTTTATTATTACCCTTAATTACATGATTTAGCCTTTTACTGAATTAATAAAAATTAATGAAGTTGAATTTCAAAATTCTAAAAAATAAAATAAATATATTTAAATAATTTGGACCTAATTCTTACAAATATGAAATAAATTTTCGAAAATTAAAAACATAGAAGTTTCAGTAATTAATTTAAAATTAATCCCATTTTCAGAATGAGAGACCATGTTATAAAAGTTCATACATTGCAAAAGATTAAAATGTTTTTACATCCAAATTCAATGTAAAATTAATGCCAACGACATAGATTATATTATATGATAAAAATATATTTCGATTAAACTTTAAAACAATCCAATAATATAATTTAACCATATAAATTATTTTGATGGAAAAAAGTTGTTTTCAATTAAAAGTTAGTTTATTTTTATTATTCATCAAAACTTGAAAGTTATCAGAAAAATATCAAAAAAACATCTAAATTAAATTTTAATATCCCACTTCCTAACAATAGGTTTATTTTTTCATATAAAACTTATCAATGTGTTAAAATTTTAATTTAAAAAGGGTTCTCCATTAAAATATGGTAAAATTTTGATTTTGAAAAATATAGGTTTTTATACATAAAATAGGGTTTATTAATACCCTATGAATAACAAATCTATTGGATGAATATGAAAAATATTTTATTAAATATATTATATATATATTCCATTAATTTCATTTACTAATTTCAATTCACTTAATGTATTAAAAAAAATACAAATATATAATTGGTTTATATTTTTTCATAAATAATTAATAGCTAATGAATTAACCATACATTTTTATAAATTAGTTATATTTCTGCCATATAATATAATAGTTCGGTTATACTGGTAATTTTTTACTAAGGGAATATCATGGTTCATTTAAACTCGTGATTGCGTGTAACGAAAGCTATTGAAGAATTAAAATTATTTAAATAAATATTTCATAAAAACTCCAGGTATTACATTCTACCCCCTTAAACTGAATTTCACCCTCCAAATTCATCACTTGGATACAAACAGATGAGGATGAATCTACATAATTACATCCTCAAGTTCTGACAAAGATTTCTCAAATTGGTGATTCCTTCATAAAACTTTAACCAAATTAGTGGTCTTGTTTCATAAAAATTTTTCATTGTGATCCTGAATATCTATCAGTTGTTCTCCATAAGAAAGATCTTTTTCTGGTGGTACGACTTCTAAGTTTAGTACATGTGAGGGATTATGTATGTACTTTCTTATGAGAGACACATATAACACATCATAATCTTGAGAGATATTTATTGTAAGTTCCAATTGGAAATCTACCTTCCCAACATGATAAAAAATTTCAAAAAGATATATATACCTAGGGGCCAACTTTCCCTTATTTCCAAATATCATTACTCTCTTCCAGAAAGATATTCATAGAAACACCTTGTCACCCACTTCAAACTCTAGTTATTTTTTTTAGTTACCAACATAACTTTTTTTAACTCTAATATTATCTTATGTGTTTTTGAACAGATATTAAATTTTCTACCATTTCATTAACCAAATTAGGTCCAAAAAGCTTTCTTTCCCCAACATCATCCTAGCGAGTTAGAGTTACACACTTATTTATATAGAGGACATTATAAGGATCCATATGAATAGTTGAGTAAAAGATATTATTTTAAAAAAATTAAAAAATATATATTATTTCATACCAATAAACTTTGGAATCTATAGAGAAAGATCTCAACATGTCTTGTAGAATTTTAATTTTCCTCTCAGACTGAATGTATATATGAGGATGATAAGCACTTAACTCTATATCCATATCCCGCTGAAGACTTCTATAGAACTTTTAGGTAAACCTCATATCTCAATCAGATATAATGTAAAGTTGTACTCCATGAAATCTTACCACTTCATTTACACATATCCTAGAAATATAATCAAGAGAGAAATCCTCTCTGATAGAAATGAAGTGTGTTGACATCATAAGTTGATTAAATATAACCCATATAGAATTATGACCTTTAAATGTTTTGGGAAGTCTAAACTCAAATTCCATAGTGATGTTTTCCCATATCCATTCTGGTATGGTTAATGGTTGTAACTTCCCCTAACACTTATGTCTCTCCACCTTAACTTTCTAACAAACAAGCACCGAGAGACAAATTACTCAATATCTATTTTCATGCCATCTCATCAAAAAATTTCTTTTTAGTCCCTATACATATTTTTTATCCCAGGATTAATAGATTATGAAGAACTATAAGCCCTATCCAACAAATCCTTTTTTAATTATGGTATGTTAGGAATGAAGACCCAGTCCCTGAACCTTATTATTCCATCACAATCTAGGTTGAATTCATGAGAGTTTCTCACATTCTTTTATATCTCTACATCTTCCTTGTGTACCTCTTTAATCATCACTTGTATTGATTGTTGAGCATTTATTTGAGAAAGAAAATATTTATCCCCTTCCTGTATAATTTCAAGATCCATCATTTCAAAATCCATAAATGTTAGATCTTTTTTGTTCCCCCTCATGTATAGGGTAGCATGTTCCTTTCGACTTAAAGCATCTTCCACTTTGTTCAATTTCCCAGGGTGATAATGTTTTTAGCAGTTGTAATCTTTAATCTACTCAAACCATATTCTTTGGTTCATATTCAATTCCTTTTGTTGGAAAACATACTCTTAAATTTTATGATCAGTATAAATATCACACCTTTCACTATAAAGACAATGCATCCATATCTTTAATGAAAATATTATAGTAGCTAACTCCAAAACATGGGTTGGGAAAATTTGCTCATGTATTTTCAATTATCACGAGGCATAAGATATCACCATACAATTTTTCATGATAACACATCCCAACCCCTTTTTGGATGAATAATTGTAGATCAGAAACCATTCTCCACTGTAAGGCAGTGTGATCAATGGTGCACTGGCTAACCTTCTTTTTAGATCTTTGAAATTATCTTCACATTCCTCCATCCACATAAACAAAAGAACCTCCTGAGTCCACTTGGTGAGTGTATTAGATAACCTTGAAAAATATTTCAGAAAATATCAATAATATCCATCCAAACTAAGAAAACTTCAGTTCTCAGTTACCATTGTTGGTCTCGGCCAACATTTAATAACTTCTGTTTTTGCTGGATCCATAGATATCCCCTCTCTTGAGATTATGTGACCCAAAAATGAAACTTTCTGAATCCAAAATTCACACTTGATTTTACATAAATATTCTCCTTTTTAAGGGTCTTCAGTTCAATTCTCAAGTGATATTCTTGTTCTTCCTTTCTCTTTGAATAGACAAGAATACCACCTATAAAGACTACCAAAACTGATCAACATAGTCTCTAAATACTCTATTAATTATATCCACTTATATAGTGGGGGAATTAGTAAAACAAAAAGGCATCACTATAAATTCATAGTGTCCATACCTTGTATGGAATGATATCTTTTTTATATCCTCCATCATGAACCTTAATTGATGATATAATGAATGAATATCCATCTTGGAAAAGTATTTATCTCCATATAGTTGGTCAAATAATGAATCAATGTGTGGAAGAAGATATTTTTTCTTAATAGTGATCTTGTTAATTTATTGATAATCATTTCAGAGTCTCATTGATCCATATTTCTTCTTACCAAATAGAATAGGTGCACCCCAAGGTGATGCACTAGGGTGTATGAATCCCTTGTTAAGATTATCTAAGTGTTTATTCTTCATTTCCAACAACTCAATTGGGTCTATTCTATAATGTTTCTTTAATATAGGAATATTACCCAATATTAGTTCTATTGAAAGCTCAACCTCACAATTTGGTGGAAGACATAGCGAATCTACTAGAAATATATCACCAATATCACATATAATAGGTGTATTATTAATGGTGAGTTTCTCCCCAGAAATTTTAGATAAATAACATTCATTTATAGGAATCAAAACCTATAATATGAATAAATTTCTACTAGAAGGTTATATTCAGCATTGCATCGATAGATGGTAATAGATTATTCTAAAATATGAAATGTGACTTCCCTTCCTTGACAATTAATTTGAGCTCCATATAGAGAATTCCATTCCATACTAAGAATTATATAAAATTACACTATATGAAGGATTAAAATATTTCTATAAAGTAATTTCCCACAAACTTCAATAGGAGAAGAATTATAAAATTTTGATGAAACTATTGTTCCATTAGGAGTTGTCATAGATAACTCAACATCTAATTATTGAGGTAATACACTGAAACCTTTAGAAAATTACATAGAAATAAAAGAGTCAGTGGATCCCTAATGAAATAAAACATTTTGTGTTTTATAGTGGATGATAAGTTTACCTTTCACCACTTCATTATCATACTCCCCATCACTGATAGTGATCACATGTGAATTTCCTTTTTTAATTTCTGTAAGATTTTGATAACATTGATCATCATAAATTACCCTTGGATTACGGAATTGATTGGCATAATTACCCATTTTTATACATTTGTAGAATTAAAGTGTAGGAGGGTAATTCTGTGTAACCTTCTCTCTATTCGCATCATTTGACATCTTTTTCCCTCACTTCGACATTCAAATGCCTAATGACCTTATCTCCCCACATAAAACATTTAATATCCCCTTTAATACAATTTCCTCTGTGTTTCTTTCCTCACTTTGAGTATAGGGTAAAAATCATTTTACTTTAAGTGTGGTATTTATATTTTCCCTTGAATTCATTTTTTCTCTTCTTATCAAACCTATAAGAATAGAGGGTTACTCTAATCTACATATCAACAATGAAAGAACATCAAAAGAGTTATTAATAGCAACTAAAGTATCTTATGGATTATGTTGTTTGGAGACTGGGTTTTAATACACTAAATAATTGATCAATTTTACACTTAGGTTAAATAATAATTTCATTAGAACACTTTTCAAGTCATGTAAATTTTTATTAGTAGGTACCAATATATTCATCATACTTTTTCTTAAGCTTAATTAGATCCTTCTAAATATTTTTTTGAAGAATATGAGGAAGTACTTAATGAAAAGTAGGTTCTTGAACTCATGCCATTATATAGAGTCAATTTCATATGCTTAACTCATATTCTTGATAAGTTTCCACCATTGATAAACTTCACCTTCCAAAATATAGACTTACAAGATGAATTTATCATGTTATGAACATTAGAGGACTGGAAATATCTTTTTCGTGTTACTAATACATTGGTCATCCACTAATGGATTAGAATACCCACTGAAGGATGGTGGACACAGTCTCATGAACGAATCGATAGAATTTTGTTCCCTCCTTTGCTCGTTTGGAAGTACATCATGATTTATAGCTTGGGAAATTTGTGTGAGAAAATCAACAAGATTTTTCATTACATATCCCATAAAATTTGGTTTCTCAGGAGAACAATCATTTCATTTCCCTTCACATTTATCATTAACACAATTCTTTCATGTTCCATCCATTGACTAAAACCATGAATCATAGTGTGAGAAACACTATTCATAATGGAGAAACTACATAATCAAGAATAAAATTTCAATTTAGGAAACTTTAGGTTTTATCCTAGGCTATTCATGATTATCTATAAAACACTAGGATTGTGACCTATACTTCAACATATCCTTAGGGATTTATATCATGGTTTTCTCATCTTAGTTTCCAAAAGGTTAACTATAACTTCTCTCTAATACCAACTTTAACAATACATACTTTACATTCATAGATTTTACTACAATATTTGTGAATATTTATTACATAACATTATAATATGACACCAGGACCATATAGGTTTAGTGTCTTTAGAAACTGGGAAACATAAATAACTAGTTCATAAGACATCTACATTGTCTCCCCCTTATTCATTCATAACAAATTTTTTTTATATATCTCACTTAATAATCTTTTTCAAAACCTAAGGAAAAGAAAGAGAAGAAAGTGTGAGATAAGATGATCAGTAAGGGAAAACAGGGGAGATATCAATCATATCATAATCATAACACATAAAAACATAACATTTGAAAACCTATCCTGTATATAAAGGATCGTGATATCATTTCATGGGATAAATCATAAAAGATAAATGCAATACCAAAAGTCATAACATAAGACATGAAATTTTTTGGCATACACATAAGCATATAAAATCATTTCATCTTATTCAAGGCTCATTTTTGAGACCATCACAAAGGACAAAGTCCATTACTAAACTGATTTACCTCCTCATTCCAGCATTGTATTACTGAACCAAGATCATTTCATGTTCCATCCATTTATATATCATGATATATAAATCTTAACCCAAGGAATTGGAGGGAGATATAGGTCCCAACCATCTCATAATGAAATCATTCCTATGTGTTCCAGAAAAACATAAATCATTCATCATAGCATAACCCAAGGAATAAAATGGGTTTCTTAAGCATCATTTCGTCATAATCTATATAAAAAAAATGGATTTCATAAATTACATTTCATCATAAACACAATAAAATCATAGTAATAATATGGATATAAAAATAATGATATATAAATAATGTAATCTTAGATGGAAATTAATTTTGATAAAACTCTTGAAATTAATTATTGAGGAAAATATCCTTTCTTCTTCAATTTTTTTTCTTTTCTAAAAATGTGGAATAATTTAAAAAAAGAGAATTTATATGAAAATAAACTTGAAATAGTGTAATGTAAGTTTCATGGAGATAAGACCTTATGAAAATATAAAAATATGTTCATGATGTATAAGTTAAAATAATAAATTCTTCTCGTACCCTTTTTAGAAAGTCAAAAAGTACCTCGTACCAAAAACAAAAAAAAAATATTTTTTTCATACTATTTAATAAAAATTCACCAACAGGTAAAAATTTACTTTAAAACATTATATGAGGATAAAAATAATATTTTTCAATAAATGTTTAGGAAACATGAATGTGGATGATAAATATACCCTACTTAATACTTACATATAAATAATCACAGTTAATAATGAGATTTCAAATTTATCCCTTACCCTAGGACCGATATTATTTGTATGTATCCAAACCTCCTATATAATAATTTCAATAATTTTATTGACTTATTAAAAAATAATAGTCTTTTTTATGATATAATATATGATTACATTATCATCCATTTGTTATTATCATTTCATTTTTACACATTATTTAAATATTAACTACTTTATGTTCTTATGCATGTTTTGTCAAATAAGTTCTGGCTATCCTTATTAGGTAATAGTTAAATCATTAAAAATTATATTAACATAATATATACCATATTTATCCATTCTTTACATTTATATAATTATGATTTAATAAAGATCATGTAGAATGAATCACATCACATCGTGGAGACGATATGCGGTATGTGCACATGAGCGACGATATAATTCCCATAATTATTGAATGGTATTGAATTGGATGTTGTATAATATTAAAGAATTAATATAATGTTAAAATAATCATATATATTTATTATTTCCATCATTATACCCATCCAAGTAAGGTGGTGGTGAAAAATAGATGATACTATGGTGTGGAGATGGAAAGTCGTACCTACACACGCGTGGTGATTTCATTTTTCATAGAATGGGTAGAAGGTCAAATATGAATGTTTCATAATTATTATAAAATAAAATTATATAAGTGATAAATTTTTTTTTACTTTATAAATAAATATAACTTGAAGTGGAAGTACAATAAGAAAGAAGTTTGAAAGAATCGGTAGAGAAGATTACCTCTTCTTCGACATGCTCCATCTAAATCTTCTCTTAAAGCTCTAGAGTTGGTCTTTGAAGAAGACCAAAACCTTTAGAATGCAACTAGAGAAGTATATAAGAAAAATGAGAAGGGTATGGACAATCATTAAGTCTCATAGTGAAGTGAATAGGTGAGGGAGTAGGTTCCATTTTATAATTGAGGTGAGGGGTACTTTGGAGATCTCCAAAAATATTAATTTATAATAAAATTAAAACCCATCCAAAAACCTCCAAAATGTCCCAATTTAGAAGATAAGATGATATAAAGTTTTAATATAATCAAATGATAAATTTTATACGAGTATATCTATAATTTTAAACCTTATCATTTTAATTAACTATTAGTTTTTCTATTTAATTTTTAACTAGGGTAACAAATATTTCAACATTAAAAGGGATCAATATTTATTTATCAGATGTAAATTATACCATATACAAATACATTAGAAAATTTTAGACCATATAATAATTATTATATTTTTTTTAAATTCCCTTATTATTTTTAAATAATTTAATAAAACATTATATTGATAAATAACCAATGGTATCAATTTCGACACTATTCAATTGATTTTTTTAAAAAACAATATTAAGATAACAAGTTAAATTAGAACATAATATTTTATTATATTCCTAATAGGTCGAGATAATATATAAAATTCATGTTACATATTAATTATCTAAAATTTTATTTATTTTAATATTTTATTAACTTTTATTTGATATCTCCATTAATAAAATAATTACTACATAAATTTTGTGTAATTATTTAATATACTTATTTTCTGAATAAAAATAAAAATAAAAATAATATTATGAATACAAATCTACAATATTTTATAATAATACTTTTATTAGAATTTATCTTCTAGAAAATCCAACATTAAAAATTTTATACTTATTAAATTATGAATGTGACAACTTTAACATCACTTTACATATAATAATATAAGTGTCACAATCCCTTATATAAGCCTAAAAATGATGACTAAATAAACCCTTGGATGATTATAGTTTATATATACTCAACCAATAATACTTGGTCACGATTTTGGGTCTTTTTATGGTTATTAACATTTCAATATTTTTTTATTGATTTTTCATCGATTAATTAATTTTTATATCATCAAAGTATAAGTCCTTAAGGTAACTATTTATATTCTAAAAATTAAAAATAAATTACCCTGATAAATAAAAACATTTTATATTTCAAATGAGTATTTATAATCTAATTTATATTCTATATGACCTTATATTAAAAATTATTTAGTTATTAAAATTTGATTGAGACATATTTAAATTTTCTTTAAATAAAATAAATTACTTGTCTTAATCTCATCCAAGTGGATTCCAATGTATACCATTTATACCCAATGACTATTTAGGTCAAAACCTTGATATTAAGATAAGTTTTAGGCAAATTTTATAATATTATTCTGACACTTAATTACCCGATTTACCCTTTTACTGAATTAATAAAAATCACCAAAGTTATTATTCATAATGCCCAAAAATAAACTAAATATATTTATATAAATTGAACCTACTGATGCAAATATGAAATACATTTTTCAAAATTCAAAACTTATAAATTTCAATAATTAATTTAAAATTAATCATGCTTTCAGAATGAGAGAACGAGTTTTAAAACGTCAATCATTGTTAAAGATTGAAATGTTTTTACATATGAATTCAATGAAAAATTAATTCCAATGGATTAAATTATATTAAATAATAAAAATATATTCAATTTACACTTTAAAACCATTCAATAATATAATTTAACAATTTAAATTATTTTGATAAAAAAATTTGTTTTCAATTTAAATTTATTTTATTTTTACTATTCATCCAAACATGAAAGTTATCAAAAAATATAAAAAATTCCTTAAAAGTAAATTTTTATATCCAACATCAAAATAATTGTTTTAAGTTGTTATATAAAAGTTTTCAATGTGTTAAAATTTTAATTTAAAAAGGGTTCTCCATTAAAAGGACGTAAAATTTCCCTTTTAAAAAATATAACTTTTATACATAAAATATGGCTTATTTGTACCCTATGAATAAAATATCCTTTTGATAAATATCAAAGATATTTTATTAAATACATGAACTATATATTTAATTAATTTTATTTAATAATTTCAATTCACATAATTTATTAATAAAGAATATGAATAAATAACTTGTTTATATTTTTCATAAATAATTGGTGGCCAATGAATTCATCATACATTTTAATAAATTAGTTAAATTTATTCCCATTAACCTAATGGATAGACTATAATGGAAATTTTATAGGGAGGTAAAATTGTGGTTTATTTAAGCTCTCCATTGTGTAAAATTCAAGCTATTGAAGAATTAAAATTATTTTAGGAAAATATTTTATAAAAACATCCTGGTGTTACACTCATCATCCAAGTTGTACGATTAGAGTCTTACACTCAGTGTCTTATACTCAGTGTCTTACACTTACCCCTAATGAAGTTATATGATCAGACTTAGTGAATTTATATGCTCATATTCCTTTTCTTGTCCTTAATTTATTCATACAATCAGAGTCTTATTCTCAACATTAAAGTCTTACCCTCATTTAATCTATAAAAAAAATGATATTCTTTATAACATAACCTTCAATTTGATGTTACCTACTCAACAACAATTTTTCTTAAATATCATAATTTCAATCACAACCACTTTACAATATTTAATCAATGTCAATCAGAATAATATAATCACAAGAAATATTGAATTATCTATGTGATAAAAAACATGAACTTCCCACCCTATTTTTTAGTATAAAAATTCTCCATAGTTGTATGAATCCTAAAATTATTTCTAGGTATGATATTTTTTTCTAGTGATTTTGATAAAAAGAGTAGAATATTGAAATTTAAGGAGTACACAACCTGTACTAAAGAGTACACACCGTGTACTCGGTTTCCACGGGTGACCGTGTACTGGCCATGTAACGACAAAGTACATGATCGCGTGGGGTGACTTTGAGGCCGCCTAAAGTAGGGATTGGTAAAGGAATATACACTTAGTGTACTTTTAAAAGACACACCGTGTACTTTTATTTTTATTTATTAAATCGGACCAGGTCCGCGCCTATTTGGAAGAACACCATTATTCTTAGCTCCTCTCGTCTAGGAGTGACCGATAGCGGTAATTCTTCTCTGAGCCCTCGACCTTCCATCCGTTCTCTGAATCAACTTCCATCGATTTTTTTGTAATCGAGATGGTGAGTTCTTCCTTATTCTATAGCCTCGTTCCTTAATTTATCCTATTTTGTGATATATCCTTGGTTGAATTTTTTAGATATTTTTGTATATATACGTCATTCTAGGCTGATTCAAGGTCTGATGCCAGAGTATATCGATCGTACATCACTGAGGTAGGTGGATTGTGCCTTTCTGTAGTTAGTATTTGAATTATATAGGAAATTTTTTCTAATACCCTAGTTTGAAGTATTGCATGTTTAGGGATTTTAACCCTTTTGATGTCAGCTATGCTTTTTTGCATGAGTTAGGAATCTTATTTTTTAATAGGGTTATTTTTTCATTCTATGGAGGTGTTTTCCCATGTTTGATTTTATATTGACCATTTCGTATAGTTTTGTCTTTTAGGATGCTTTCTTTCCATGCCTAGTGTTGTTAGGATGGAGTGATTTATCTGTTGTTGTGATATGCTTTGTAGTTGTTTTTTCAAGTAGTAATTTTAGGTTTACTTTGGCTGTTGAACATCATTTGTGCATGATTGATTTACACAGGGCTGTGGGAACCTGGTGTAGTGAGACCATAGAGAGAATTTATGTTGAGGGCTTCCCCAGAGTGTATATTACTCTTTATCACACTACGAGACCAAAGGGGGGATTGATGTTGAGTACTCCCTCAGAGTGTCTATAGTTACCGTCACGATACCATAGAGGGGATTGATGTTGAGTGCTCCCTAAGAGTGTCTATAGTTACCGTTTCGAGACCATAGGGGGAATTGACGTTGAATGCTTCCTTATAGTGTTTTTAGTTTATCATTAAATGACTATAATGGGGAATTGACGGTGAGTGCTTACTTAGAGAGTCTTTTTTTGCATGAGACCAAAGGGGTGAGGCTGTGTGACCTTTCCCTGGAGTTATTTGTATTCTTTTATCAGTTTAATGAGAGGGTTTAGGTTATGGGAACATACCAAGAGGGTTACTTGAGATTGATTGGTTGAACCAGAGGGTATAGTCTGTTAGAACTTCCTAGAGGGTTGCTTGTTTCATTTAGTTGATTAATTGAAAAATGTAAATGAATTTAATTGAAACTGTAGGATGTTTACTTTTGAGTACTTATTTTTTCATTAATTATTTTGCTTATTACCTACCATATACATTCATAGACTGTTAGTAATAGATCTTTGGGTGGTTTCCTACTGGGATTTGTCTCACACCCTATTTGGGTCCTGATTTTGGGCCCAAATAGATTATATTGCTACAGGTATAAATAGGGTAAATCACTCTTCTACTTTAGGTACTTGATTTCTATAGAGATGGAGAGCATGGGACCAAGCTGAGGCTTGCGATGCTATTAGAGTTATTTACTTTTTTTCCTTGTGTACTTTAGTTTGGTACTTTATCCCAGCATTGTGATTAGTTTAGCTTCTTTCTAGATACTGGTGACATGCATCATTATTAATATATATTAATGTTGGAGTTGTTTATTTACTTCCAGTCTTCCATTCTTTACTACTATATGGTATTATTATCACTTCTGCTTCTATTATTTGTTTCTTTCTACTGCATTACCCTACCAATGAGGGAATAGTTTCCCCACTATCACACCCAAGGCCCTCACTTCTAGTCGTTAGCTTCTAGCATTTGAAAAAATGAGCCTGAGGGTATGTGACCAACCAGGTATGGGGAACCTCGGAGCGGCACCCAAAACTGGGATGTTACAAAGTGTTATCAGAGGAATTATTTTCTTCTTGACTTACTATTTGGAGTATATAGATAGGGATAATAAGGAATATGTAGTTGGTAATAAACTGTGCCCAGGAGTAGCTAACCGGTGTATAGGGAAAAGACAATTTACCTCATATATTGTATTTTTTATGGTTTTTCAATTATTACAATTGATTTGATTTCACTATTGGGTTATTCACATGTCTTGTGTTATTAAATTTTATAATATTGTGGTTCTATTTCTATTTCAACCCGATGATATGAGGGTATTCCATCTCATGCATCATATAGGCACTTTCTACAGATCACATGTTATGCACTCTTGCCATGCCATTTATGGTGCATTACTGATTTCATGTTGCTATGTTAGATGTTGTGCTATATATGCATGCTATTTTGATAGATGACTTGATGGAATAGCTTCTATTTTATAGGGTTTTAGATTGTGTAAGGTATTGTTTGAATGAAAACCAAACTTTGGTTCTTGAGGTGTTATGGGCCCTCATGGAATGGAATTTGGTGGATCCCTGCACTGTTATGCTTGTATATGACATGTATAAGATGCCAAACTTTGATTCACGGGGAGTATGGGCCCTCACAGATCGAAATTTGACAATTTAATTTCCTTTTTAGTGTATTTTAGGGTTCCAGAGTTGTTTTAGAGGCTTACTATCCGATAAAACATAGAATACATGGTGTGTATTGATGAATACATTCCATGTATCCTTCTGTTCGGGAAGGAACTATTTTTCTTAAGTACACGTCGTGTACTATATATATATGCCGTGTAGTCTCTAACCATGTCACTGGATGTGTGGGAAGAGACACCGGGGTGGGAAATACTTGGAGGAACATGCCATGTATCATACGTAAACATCGTATTGTAGGGACTGTGTGTCCACCCATGTGACTAACAACACGAATGGATGAAAGTTAGGTTATACACTCCGTGTAAAGTTTGAACACGTTGTGTAGTGTAACCCATGTATCTGGCAGTGTGACTAACAACATTGGTTGGTGAAATCCTTTTAGTACACGTAGTAAATGGCACGAATACGCCATGTAGTATCATTCTTGGAGAATCGTATGGGTTAGTCATGTAGAAGAACTCAGGCAGGGAAAAATGATTCAAGTTCACACCTTGTATTTGGATAACACTTCATGTGTATGGGGTGTAACATGACCAAGGTTGGCATGATTACATGCCCATGTGAAGGATTAAAGTAACATGTTGTGTAGGGGTTATACACACCATGTATCCCTGTTTTGAAAAACTTGAATGATTTCATTTTCCTGTTCCTTTCTTTAACATCAAAGTTTCAGTCCTTGATAATCTTGAACTAAGATGTGCATTTGACCTTGCAGAGTCATGACACCATGACATACTCTAGTTTTATAATAGATACATGTCAATGATCAGACAGCTGACATGGTAGATTAGGGTTTACCATCATACCCTCCTATCATGCTCGTCTTGGAACCAACCATTATACCAGACACAAGTGCTGATGCACAGTTCCAAGAAGGCATCATGAGGTTTATTCAGACCTTCCAAGGAGCATGACATCCTACCCCATCTATGGCAGAGATGATGTGGGTCTTTTATAAGAAACATCCTCCCACCTTCTCAGGGGATGGCGGACCTCAGGCTGCTGAGTTATGGTTAGAATCCATTCTATCTATCTTCAAACATATGGAGACACCTCCAGAGAGGAGGGTGAAGATCACTACTTATATGTTTTGGGATTCCACAAAGAGATGGCAGGATGTGATCTCACAGAAAGGATGCTTGAAGGTTATGGCACGAGATGATTTTTAGAAGACCTTCTATGATTACTTCTACCAAGAGACTTTGAAGGCCAATCGAGCCTAAGAGTTCATGAGTTTAGAGCAGGGTAGTCTCTCGGTCATGTAGTATTCTTCTCGCTTAACAATGTAATAGAACATCACACCCATTTTGGGGGGAGATGAGTTATTCCTAGTGAGTAAGTTTGAGGATGTTCTCAGGCGTGACATCTGATCTCAGGTGAACATATTCAGGTTGATGACCATATATTCCATAGTCAACTAGACACTGATCACATAGCACAACCTGATGAATTCTAGGGCTGTGGGCTAGGGCAGTTCAGCTTCCAGATTTGGTTCTTCTCTAGATGATAGTTGGAGTCACCATGGGGAGTCTAAAAATAGAGATCCAAGTAGGCAAGATGCGCCTTTAGGTATCCAAGTGGTATGACACTAGTGTGGGAAAGGTCGGTATTCAAGGACACATTGCCAAAGAGACCCAGGGGAGTGTCAATCTTGTGGAAATATGGGCCATCTTTAGCAATTCTGTTAGTTTTTTCTCCCCGGAAGATGGTGACAGGGATTCCTCTATGACTCCACATTTAGGAGCACCACCACCAATTTCTCATCAGTCTGGGAACTGGAGTTCTTTAGGCCGTTCATGATGAGGTGGAGGTCGCTGCCATGGTAGCCAGCCGACATGTTTTTAGCAAAAACAGGGTGGATCAGCTCAGGCTGGTCATGCAGGGTCACAGGTCCAAGATATAGGACGACCTATTGTTGTGGAGTAGACCCAGTAGGAGCAGGATCCCAGACCCTCTACAGTTCGAGGTATGATCCTAATTAACTCAGTTTTAGCTTTTTCAATTTTCGATACATGGGCTTCCCATTGTTTCATATCTGTTATTGTTGTGGAGAGACTTGAGCTATGTATCTTTACTTCTGCTGATGTCTTGACGCTGGAAACTCCATTGGGTTCAATAATGACTAGTGTATGTTAGTTTAAAGAGTTCCCTCTTGTGTTTGGTGGGTGTCACTTCTTTTGGGACCTCTATGTCCTAGAGATGACATGCTATTATATCATTCTCATAATGGACTACATAGTTCCCTTCGAGGATATTGTCAACAGCTATTGTCGTAGGGTGAGTTTCACATCACCAAAGGGTGGATTGTTCTTACATAAGGGAAAATGGGATGTCCGGGCAAGCATAGAAGGACTCGAGCATCATGGGTTAGGAGGAGTTACAACCCAGATTTATAGT
The DNA here is from genome assembly GCA_963277665.1 of Viscum album. Taxonomy (NCBI): domain Eukaryota; kingdom Viridiplantae; phylum Streptophyta; class Magnoliopsida; order Santalales; family Viscaceae; genus Viscum; species Viscum album. Next base: position 353,514,372 of record OY728126.1, on the reverse strand, counting down.
CTATATCTGGATGACCAAGGGACTTCATAGTTGGACTTTCCTCCCATGGTAGACCATTTTAGGGATGTATTTCCATATGAATTTTCATGTTTTCCTCCATAGTGGGAGGTGAAATTTTCTATTGATCTTGTGACAGGGGTGACACCAGTGTCCATTCCCTCTTATGTTATGGCTACACAAGAGTATCAAGAGCTCAAGAAGTAGTTGGAGGAGTTGTAGGTAAAGGGTTTAATATGATCTTGCACTTCTCCTTGGGGTTCACCTATACTATTTGCGAATAAGGTGGACAGTACCCTCATAATTTGTGTGGATTATCGAATGATGAACAAGTTGATGGTCAAGAATGGATATCCCTTGCTAAGGATTGATGATCTCTTCGATCATCTTCGAGGAGCCCATGTGTTCTCGAATATTGACTTGAGATCCGGTTATCATCAGTTGAACATTAGACCATTAGATATACCTCTTACAACATTTTTGAGAAATTATGGTCTATGTGAATATATGGTTATGAAGTTCGGTCTCACGAATGTGCCAGCAGTTTTCATGGAACTGATGAACAGAGTGTTCCATCCATACATGGATTCTTTTGAGGAAGTCTTTGTGGATGATATCTTTCTGTACTCTCACACTCAACATGACCATTCTACAAATATTTAGATCATTTTGAGTTCACAAGGAGAGCATCAGTTATATGATAAGATCTCAAAATTCTACTTTTTGATGGACCAGATTCACTTCTTGGGTCATGTTATCTCAGAGACAGGAGTATCCGTAGGCCTAGAGAAAGTGAGATAAATAGTTTCTTGGGGGAAGACGAAGAACATATTTTTGGTAAGAGTATTTCTAGAGATTAATAGATACTACAGATGTTTCATACATGAATTTTCATGCTTAGAAGCACCACTGATAGTCTTGAAAAAGATGGGTGCGAAGTACTTATGTTTAGATTCTTGTGAGTCAGCCTTTCAGGAGATGAAAGGGAGGTTGACTTCAGCACCGATACTAGTATTACCAAAGCTGGAAAAGAGTTATAATTTATACTATGATTTATCTGGTATCAGGAAGGGAGAAATGCTTATGTAGGGGGAAAGAGTTGTTGCATACGATTCTCAGCAGTTGAGGCCACATGAGAGGAATTACTCAACACACAATCTCGAGTTGGCTACGGTTGTTCCTGCCCTATGCAGTTTGAGACATTATCTTATGGGAGATAATTTCTTGGTTTTCACCATTCATAAAAGTCTAAAATATAATTTACATGGTGAAATTTGAATTTTAGATAGAAACGGTGGGTTGAGTACCTTTAATCCTTTGATTTTGAGCTTTTATATACGCCTTAGAAAGGGAACACAATAACTAATGTGTTTAGTAGGAGGAATCAAATATAGGTAGTTTAGGATGCCAGAATTGAGTGGATGATTATGGATTTGTTCTCTGAGATGCATTTTGAGGTGCAGGACAGACAAGGGCATAAGTTTCTTTCTTTTGCAGTCGTTACCTCGACTATTATTGAATGAGTGCGAGTGAGGAAGCTATCAGATTCTGAAGGCCTAGTCCTACGAGAGAGTGTGTTAGGGAGGACCCTATTCCTGGATGGACTGTAGGTGAGGATGAGATCTTGTGGTTTCATGGGTGCGTATGGGTGTCAGTAGACATATTCAAGGAGCTGATGAGGGATTTCCATTCCTCGGTTTGGGCAGTTCATCCTGGTGTTACCAAGATATATCGAGATCTGCACCGCTAGTATTGGTGGCCTAGTATGAAGAGAGATGTTTCTGGTTTTGTGATGAGATGTTCCACCTATCATCTGGTGAAGGTGGAGCATCAGTGAGTTGCAAGGATTTTGCAGCATCTACCAATTCCCAAGTGGAAGTGGAATGACGTCGTGATGGATTTCTTGATAGGTTTACTGAGGTTTCCTTTAGGGAATGATACAGTATAGGTTTTCCTTAACAAACTCACGATGGTTGCTCACTTTTTTGTCAATCAAGGAGACCATTAGTGTTGATGAGTTGGGAAGGTTGTACATTAGAGAGAGTGTTTGTTTACATGGGGTTCCTCACTCCCTTATTTTAGAGAGGGATGTGCGTTTTACATCTCGGGTATGGAAAGGACTACATAGGGCTTTGGGTACACAAGTACTTCTGAGTACAACTTTCCATCCCCAGTCAGATGGCCAGTCTAAGCGTACGATACATGTGCTATAGGACATGCTTCGAGTATGCGTCCTAGATTTTGGATGTTCTTGGGAGAAGCACATACGTCTTGAGGATTTTTCCAACAATAATAGTTTTCAAGTTACTATTCAGATGACACCTTATGAGGCCTTGTATGGTAGGCCATGATGATCACCCTTATGTTGGATGGAGGTAGAAGTCGCATCTATGCTGGGACTTCATCTTGTCTAGAAGACCACAAAGCAGATAGAGTTGATTTGGAAGAGGACAGATACTACATATTCAGGAACAAAGTCTTATGCTGATCGAAGGAGATGACCTCTGGAGTTCGAGGTCAGAGACCAATTTTTCCTATGTATTGCACTAAGGTTAGGAAACATGAGGATTATGAGATAGGGAAAGCTTTTTCTGAGATATGTTGGACCGTTTGAGGTCTTGGAGAGATTCAGGATGATTTCCTATCAGTTGCAGTTACCTTAGAGGTACTGTGATATGCATGAATTCTTCCAAGTTTCTTAGCAATGACATTACTTCTCAGACCCGTCTCATGTTTTTCTACACGAGGAGGTTGAGCGGGAGGTGGACGCATCATTCGAGGAGCAACCTATCCAGATTTTTGATTGAATCATGAAGGTTCTATGTGGTTGGTATGTTCCTTTAGTATAAGTGTTATGGTAGCATGGGTGTGTATAGGATAAGACTTGGGAGACGGAGACTGATGTGCGATCATAGTGGCCATATCCTAGACTTTCTTTCTAGGTTTGAGTTTTTATTTTCTGGTTTTTTTGAGAAAAAGAGGATAATTTTGAAATTTAAGGAGTAGACACTGTGTACTTAAGAGTACAAGTCGTGTACTCGATTTCTGCGGGTAACTGTGTACTGGCTGTGTAACCGCAGAGTATATGGCCATGTGGGGTTACCTAGACACCACCTAAATAAGTGTCTGATAAATTAGTATACATGTCATGTAATTTTAAAATACATGTCATGTAATTTTATTTTTTATTTGTTAAATCAGACCAGGGTAGTGTCTAATTGGAAGAACAGCCTTCTTCTCGGATTGCCTCATCTAGGAACGACTGAAGCCGACGATTCATCTCTGAGACCCGGACCCACCATCCATTCTCTAAATCAACCACCATTGATTTCATTGGAATCACCACGATGAGTTCTTACTTCTTCTATAGCCTCATTCATTAATTTCTCCTCCTTCTTAAGATACCATTGGTTGAACGTTTTATATGTTTTTTTAGATCTATATCATTTGAGGCAGATTAAAGGGTTGACACCAGAGTATATCAATCATAAAACACTGAGGTATGTGGTTTGTAACTTTATGTATTTAGTTTTTGAATTATATGTGAAAATTTTCCCAATACCCAAGTTCAAGGTATTGCATGTTTAGGGATTTTAACTCTGTTTATGCCTTCTATGATTGTTTTCTTGTGTTAGGATTACTGTTTATAAATAGGGTTATTTTGACATGCTGTGGAGGTGTTTTCCCATGTTTGATTTGATATTGACCTTTTGGTCTAGTTTTTCATGTTAGGCTGCTTGCTTTCCATGACTAGTGTTGTTATGATGGAGTGATTTATCTGATGTTGTGATATGCTTTGTAGCTATTTATCCAAATAGTAATTTTAGGTTTACATTGGATACTGAACATCGTTTGTGCACAATTACTTTACACAGGGTTGTGGGAACTTGGTGTAGTGAGACCATAGGAGGAATTGACATTGAGGGCTTCCCTAGAGTGTGTATTATTCTTTATTGATTTGTAAAACTATAAAGGGGATTGACGTTGAGTGCTCCCTTAGAGTATCTATAGTTACCATTGTGAGACCACAAGGGGGATTGACGTTGAGTGATCCCTCATAGTGTCTATAGTTATTGTCATGAGACCACAAGAGGAATTGATGTTGAGTGCTTCCTCAGAGTGTCTGTATTTTATCGTTAAAAGACAATAAGGGTAATTGACAATTAGTGATACCCTAGAAATTTTTTTTTTCATGAGACCAAAGGGGATAGACCATATGATCTTATGGAGTAGGTCATTGTATCCTTGTCTAAGTTGAACAAGAGGGGTTAGGCTATGAGAAATTACCCAGAGGGTTACTTGAGATTGATTGGTTGAACTAGTGGGGATAGGCAGTGAGAACTTCCCAGAAGGTTGATTATTTTTTTGGTTTATTAATTGAAAAATGAAAATGAATGAAATTGAAAATGTAGGACTTTTTTATTTTGAGTACTTCATTGTTCATTTCTTTTTTTTCTTATTGCCTGTCATATATATTCACTGAATGTTAGGCACAAATCATAGGGTTGTTACCTACTGGGATTCATCTCACACAATTTTTGGGTGATGATTTTTGGCCTAAACAGATTATATTGTTGTAGGTATAGATACGGGAAAGAACCCTTCTACTTCAGGTACTTTATTTCTATAGATCTGGAGAGCATGAGACCAAGATTAGGCTTGCGATGCTGCTAGAGTTATTTACTTGTTTTCCTTGTTCTATGGTGTAGTATTGTATTCTTGCATTGTGACTTGTTTGGCTTCTTTACTAGATACCTGTGACATGCATCATTATTGATATATATATATATATATATATATGCTGGAGTTGTATATTTACTTCCAATATTAAGTTATTTACTACTGTATGGTATTATTATTGCTTCTGCAACTGTTATCTATTTCTTTATACTACATTACTCTGCCAATGAGGGTATAGTTTCGTCACTATCACACCCAAGGACCTCACTTCTAGTCAGTAGCCTCTGGCATTTGGGGAAATTCACTTTAGGCCATGCGACCAACTGGATATGAGGCACCTCTAGGTGGCAACCAGAACTAGGATGTTATAGTAGTTATTAAAGTATGATGATTTTTTCATGATGATGATCCCTATATTGATAATCATCATTCTTTTAGATTATAATTCCACATCCATTCTTCCCCTTCTATATTTTCAATCATTATATTAATTATAATCATGATATATCCATCAATGATGAACACATCCCCTTACATCGGCTGAATCAAATATCTACTTCTCTTTACATTCATTCATACAGTTGGTACATGATTATTTATATGGTCACTTGAATCACCCTTTATGTGGTAGGTATCAGTTCTTCATGTGACCACTAAAGTGACCATGAGGCCAAACTTTTTAAACTCTTCTTAAACCATCAAAAAATTCATCCATATATATTTTATGTTCTCATAAACAACATGGACTAAACACTATTCATAAATCCATTCAACATAGAGATATATATAAATGTATTAATTTTAAATTTAATTCTACATGGAAATGATACTCTTAAAAAAACCTTTGGACTAAAATAAATTTTAAAAAATAAATCCAAGAATTCCTCTTATCTTTTGTCATTAGAATAATAACTAATAGCTTCCTAAAATGTAATATTTCAATAATCATGAATCATTTTCTTAGGTTCTTTTAATCTTAAAAAAAGAATATTATTCACATCATATTTACATGTTTTTGAAAATTATTCCTTAAAAAAATATAAATAACACAAATTATGCTAAAAAATATCCCCCTTTTTATTTATTGGAAATACCTTCTAAATTATGTGTTAATATGTGTTTTCTTCATTCCTACTCTCCCCTTTTCTCATCAACCTTTAATTTGACTTTCTCCACCTCTAATTAACATGAAATAAAAAGAACTCTATAGGGTAGAATCAATTCATACTCAAGTGATGTGACATCAACCATTAAACTCTGTGTCCATATAATCCTTACTCAATATAGAAAAAATCTATCTTGGTCTAGAAAACAAGGATATATATTATCAATTGAACTTGATACCAAATGAAATGAGAACTATATACCTTTATTAAAAGATATTTAACTATTTTCCATGATAAAACCAACTATGGTACAAGTTATTTATAGAATAAATAAGCCTAAAAATACCATACTCACTACATCAAACACTAAAAAACAAAACTGTACAAAGAAATATTAATGTTTTAAGAAGAAACATTGAATTTACTTCAAATATATAATTCCATAAAATTGATTTTGAATCAATTTATCCCCCTTTATATAATTATTTTATTTTAATTTACCATGTATGAGAGATTTTGAAATATATACCTTTTCATCAACATGTTCTTTAAGTAATTTATAGAATAGTAATATGTGTGTGAGATAAACAATTCAGGTAGCTTATTTGTTATTCTTAACTTATCTCCCCCTCAAAGTGACAATCCTCATAATGATGGTTCCCTTAAATAGATACACATTAGTATTAATATATTGTGAAAAATGGGATTCTTTATACAGTTGCCTATATTTTACAACCTCCACATCACCATCTAGGACGATCTTATTTGATGCATGTTATATATAATACAAGATGTAAGATCAAACAAAGATGGTATCCACTTCACTTTTATATCAAGTGTGGATATCAACCATTTCCTTAACTTTAAAAAATATTATCATACAATTAGTTTTTTAGAATACTATTTCAGGAATAAAACTCTATAGGAAACTTATTTATAGTTGTTTAATATTTATATCATATCTACTCTTTCTCAGGTTATACCCCTGAGAACTTTCTTTCGAATTAATCACCTGTATTTTAAGCACAAATACAATACATAGATAATGGTGAATAAGGGGGAGCTTACTATTTGTTAATGTGAATTTCAAGGATGAGATGGTTTTCTCAAGAAAGTTTCTTCACTCTTTACACATCTACATCCGGTATTCATATCTATTTTTTTGGTAGCATAGATCTTTTCATATCCTCTTATTCTTTTTTTGTGTAGAAATTTTCTTTTTAAGATACTTTATGGAGGTTTCATTATTAATTATTTTACGGTCCATTTATTATGATGGAATAATGGATATACATGATTTATCTTTTTAAGTATCTTGTTATATATCTTGCACATAAATTTTGTAATACAAGAGTTCTATTTTTTTGAAAACATCTTATAAAATTTCATATCTTCATATGGAGTCTTATCTATTCCTTTAGCACTTGAAATTTATTGTGCTACTTACACAGTATTAGATCTTTCCAAATATGTGGTCAAAATTACTTGAATTTATTTGGGAATATTTAGAAAATTCTTGGATTAAACACATATATCCTCATGATTTTCTTTCTTCAAAATAAAACTTTTAGAAGATGCACTCTTCTTGACCATCTTGAAATTGTTTTTGGATCTTTTTTTCTTTGTGTTTTTAGTCCATGGATATCTCACCTATTTTTTTTAATATATTCTTTCTAGAATACTTATCCAAATAAATATTAAGCTTCTTTCCCAAGGTTTCTTCTTTATTATAACCATGTGGTCCTCATTACTTGTATTTGATATATTATTAAATGAGAATTCCCCACTATTGTGATATCTTGTTATGGAAAGACTACAAGAATCTCTAAGTACCTCAAATTTATTAGAACCTAACAGATTTATTTTCTTTATCCATGGTTGTTTCTTATTCTTTGACTTTATCTCCTTATTGATTAGTTTCTTTTAAGCTTAATTATTCAAAATATAGTACAAATAATGCCATTAATTATTCCCAAACTTGTTGCAATAAATAAAAATCCTTATAAACCATGATATTATTTTCTGTATTTAATGTTGTCTGGAATTTTATGTTTTTGGAGTGTGTTATTTTTGAGATTCCTCCACCACTGGTTAGGCTATTCTTAGGGAACCAACTTCTATACACCTTATATGTATAATTGATATTGCGTTCGAAATCCATTTATTTTTCCTCATCCATACTTTTAGAAATTTTTTTTCTAACTTACAATATCCACAAAAAAGATTTAGATAAATCATTAGAAATATGTATAGACGTAACCTTTTCCTTCACAGATTCTTTAGATAGATCATTAAATTATATAATGACCTTATTTCCATATGATCATGATATTTAAAGAGTATAATCCTTTGAGAAAAAATTTATGATGGAATAGCTTCTTCAAGGAGGGTTTGGGCACCTTAATGGTTATGCTAGAATGTATTGAACATATTACATGGAAGGAGAGTTATAAACTGATTTTTTTGAGTATATAATATTTTTAATGATAGGTTCATCTCAATGTTAATAAGTGGTCTTTCCTAATTGAAGATATAACCATGCCATTGTTTGAGCTCACTTATAGGGGGAAAATATTTTCTTTAATGTTTCCTTAGACCAGTGGGTCCATCAAGAATATCATGAATTTTTTATAGGGTAATGTTTCAATACCTAGAATATTTGTTATTTTTCAATATTTCAATATAAAAATTTCCTAATCTATTGAAGGGGGAGGTTAAATGAGGAAAAACATGGACTTTTTCCAGGATGAACTTTATGGGTTTTTAACTTAACATGTCTTCATGTGTTTTTTGATCTTTAATTATATATATATTTTCCATAATACTTGACTTGGAGAGAAGAGTCTTGAAACACTCTTAGGATTTCCATTATGGGTTTCTAAGCTTATAAGACTTCACACCTCTTTTGATCTTTCTTGAATGATCCAATAAAGATGGAGTCTCAATGAGTAGAAACTTGAATTTTTCTCAGGACTCCATTTATTTATTTTCAACCTAACATGTCGTTGCGTCTATTATAACCATTATTATTGTTGGTTATCCCTTTTAGTAAGGTTGATGTCTCTTATTATATTGGAAATGCTCAGTGAATCCAAGGAACCATCAATAGTTCCCAAGACCATGCACCTGACAAGATCACTTCTTCATAGTCTCTAAGAGAACACCTATGACACTTCTCACTATCTCCTTTCATGATATATTATTCAAATTATATACTTAGCCTGAATACCTGATGAATTAATGTTCTCTTACTTCACATTATCAATACTTTTATAAAAAAGTGTGAAGTTTGTCTAGTGCACAGGATGTAGTTACCCATTTAACACTTCACTTTGGTCATATTTTTTCTATAAATTGACCTGATGACCCCCCATTTTTGAGGAGATAGAGAGGTATCACGCCGAGGAATTAGAAACCCATATAGTGTGACAATAGGATGATACAAGGCACCTACATGCATGCCCAGGTCTCACATTCTTTTTCAGGTGGGTTATTAGGTAACAACCAAAGAGAATTAAGGTAAATTAGGGGTAACTATATCATCTAGAGAATTTAATACATAATTTTTTTTGAAATTACACTTCCTATAATATATTTATGGACAAAGAAAAATGACCACATCTATTAGACTCCTCAATAGGTTGAAACGTTTCCTAATCCATCAACCATGAAGACACATCAACCTCACCCATACTGGGGTGAAACTTATCCCTACCCTATAGATGATAAATACTCTAAACTACCCTATATTAGAGAGACAATTCACTCTAGTTACCATCTTGGGTAACCATTCTTCATAGTCACCAAATAAGTTGACCATTCACCCTGGTCACTTACTAGAGAACTAATTCACCCTATTCACCTATTAAGGTTTCAATTATCCATGGTATCTATACCATGGAATGATATTCATCTTATATCCATGATTTATGTTTCCCTCACCTAGGTCCCTATGTCTATGTTGCAACCCACCCAGTTCCCTATACATGGTCACTAATTCACTCAATCCTCACATATGGTCACACATTCACCTGGGTCTTAACACTTTGGTACATATTATACATGCTCCACTACCATGAAAGTTTATATTTATAGGCCTCCTCTATGTCAACCTTAGGTACATTATGGTCTATTAGAATCAGTTCACACACCATCAATTAGGCATTCCTTTAATAATTGATTCTTCATGCATTTTCCTCCAAGACCGATAGGACCTCTTGGGTAATAATAACCACGTACTCCATTGATAATGGGTTCCTTATTACAGGGGTATTTTTGAAACCTACCTTGGCTCGTGATTCTTATCTTATCTACACCATATTTGTCATGTAATCAGCCATATCATCAAGTGGAAATCTATATTCTACTTAATGATAAATAGATCTATTATAGGACTTATATTTGGTATGGAACCCAGAACCTACCTTCAGCTGAGTCAATGAACATGTCAAGAACACCTAGGTAACATATGAATATGATCCATATGTATCCTTCATACACCAATTAAAATCCAGAGCTTCCAATTAGGTGTAATCCCAACCCTTCCTTAATGAACCATATTCCTTGTGAGTTTAACCCTTCATCAAGGGGATATATTCTCTAAGATCTATTATAAATCTATGGTTATTGTTATCTATGATTTTAATCAAACTATATCATGTTTAAATACTAAAAAATATGACAACTTAGAAAGGGATATCTATACTTAATTCTCAAACCAACTATTTCGTGGAATCCTTCACCTAGTAGTCCTTGGTTAATGAATTTAAACTATACAACATTACATCCTAACTAAATGACATTAAATTACAAGGGTCATTCCTAAAAATTATCCTTAATATTTATAGATAAAACTATGTCATATATGATTCCTATTAGCCAAGATATGTAGGATTCCACTATGATATTCATTCCCAATTATCTAGTACATACGTATTCCTCCTATTGGGTATAATCCCTAATCCATCCTAGCTAGGATATATTCCCCCTAAAACTAATTCTCATTGATCCACTTTATTTGTGAACAACTATTCCTAACTGATTCATATTCTTTATGAGTGAAGTTTCCTAAATGGGTCGTATTACGTATGAGAAATTCTTCCTCAATAAGCAATATTACTTATGAGAAACTCTACCTCAATTTTAAATATTCACTTTTAGTCCAACCATAGCCTATTATGTTTACTTACCTAAATATAGGACGAACTATAAAGGGTAGTACTTATGTAAGTCCCACAACCACCGTTTCATGGGACCCTTCACCTAATAGTCCAATCTGAATGAATTTAAACCATATAGAACACATCCAATCTAAATGACATCAAACTTCTTAAAATAGACCCCAAACACATGAAATTTAGAGTAAACTCACTTTTTCAGGGCTAAAAAAACGTAAAAGGAATCACATTAGTCATTGTAACTACCTTAAATATAAGGAAGTGTATTTTTAAGGATCACCAAACTATGCAAGTTACGATTCCCTTCATAGGCATACATAGGAATCCTCTATTATGAGTTTGATATTAACTAGAAAATACATGCCACATCCCTAGATGGAAATAAATTCTAGAAATCCTAGTTATGTGACTTTAAACTATAGTATACCATCATGTAAAAAATTATGGATAACCTATGACATGGTTTCAATAAAAAATATTCATGGCAGTAAACAATTGTAATACTATTATAAAGAAGGATTCAAAAAAATATCTTAATTCTGTAAAAGGTTCCCAACATATGAAACACTTATCCTTAAAATGGGTGAGATAATCTTGAACTCCCATCCTCTTGACTAATTTATAACACAAAGTTCCATTTATATTATTTTTTCCTAGACTAAAATAATTATATTATCTTGAGTTTTAGTCAAGAATTCACTTTCTTACTTTTTAAGGATCTTTATAGTTAATATTTTTTAAAAATTATTTCATAACTATTTAATAACAAATACATATATTATAAATAGAAAATTCTACTCTGAAACCATTATTTCCACAATATAAAACTTTTAAAATGAAACATGTTCTATTTTCATGACAAATATTCATGACTTTAAACTAGACTTCTTCTTTGTTATTATCCATACTTAAACTTTGTGATAAATATTTTAAAATTTAGATGATCACAAAAATCATAGTAAGGGATAAAAAATAAGACATACAATAGTTTATTTAAAAAAACAAAAGTCCATAAATTATTAAATTTACTAGATTATTCATTGAGAATATAAAATAAATAATTTCCACATGAGAAACACACACTTTTTTCTCAAATAAAAACTTTAGAACTCATAGAATGAAAATAGAAACCAATTTTATGTAATATAGAACAACATATTCATAACCAATGTTAGAAATAACCGGACCCTAGTTAAATTCATTGGATAAAACACATTAGTTAACTACCTCCTTTGTTCTTTTGAAGAAAAAGAACATTACATAGTGTATTGGGGATCTGTAATGGAGGTCACTCATCGTATAAGTTGTATCATGATATCCCAATATATAATATCTATTGGTCTCACCCATCATATAATAAGTATCAGGATCAACCATTAAATATATACAATTATAAAGTACTAATTCTTGAATAAATGTTTTTACACATGCACTTTTTCATCACAAAACCCTTTAAAATATCTTTTAAACCCATGTGAAAAAGACTTTTAGATATCAAAATACCTATTCCTTTTAAAAGAACATTTTAAAAATAAAATACCTAGAAAAAATGGAAAATCGTTTTTATGTGAATAAAAAAATGAAATCTTTTAAGGAAATCCAAAAATAAAAAATGGTTATATTATTGGGAAAACTATTGACATCATATACATTAAAAGAAAACATTAATTTTATCATTTTTCAAAACATTCCATAAAAAAATTCTCTATTGGAAATTTTTTTAAATAAAATAAAAAGATACATAGAATTTATTTTATAATTAATTTATACACACAAGAAACTATCCATAAAATAATTTTAAGAATATGGACATGGTATAAAAATATTTAGAAAATAAATCTTGAGAATATTCAAAATGAGGATTTACGTTAAAGTGTACCTTGCATTGAGTCAGAATAATCATGTAATTTTTTATCTTCCTAAATATTAAAGTTATTTTAATTATTTATTTTTTTATGAAAAATTTTAAATTTTATTATCCCTTTTATTTCCAAGTTATATTCAATTTCTTAATCAATTAACCCTACATTAGATGTTTTGATGATATTCAGCTCATATGTATAAAATGAATTTTGTTGGTTGAATAGGGTCAAAGAGGTCATTATTACATAATTTATTGAATAATAATAATGATGAAGTTATAATTTTTATAAATAAATTATAATTTTAAAACTAACCATGAGATATGGTTATGAAAAATGAACTACGTTACAATCATGGAGATGGTAGACCATTAGTACGCATGCGCATCATTTTTATTTTTCAATGATCATTATGGAAAAAAGGTAAGTATTATTTTGTTTTTAAATAATGATTATTATATCATAAATACCATTATATTTATTTATATTAACTTTTATAAAAATTTCATCCATGAAATGTTGTAATGAAAACAAATCACATCGCTTCTTGGAGGTGGTTACCCCCAACTACACATGATTGATGTTATAATTTTTAAATGAATGGAAAGGTAAGAAAATATATGACATATTAATTTTATAAAATTATAATTATGTAATTGATATCATATATAAACATTAAATATGTCATTATAACCATTTGTGAGATCTAGTTATGGAAAATTAATTACATCAGCTTGTGAGGTGGTAGTCCGTCGTATACACAAACCTCAGTTTCATTTTCTATTGAACAGAAGAAGAGGTGGAGATTGGTTATTAAATTAACATAACAACATATCAGTATATGGAATGTACTAATGTTATTATTTCATCCTGTTTTATTTTTTGAAGGAGTTATAAGAATAAATAGAACAAAAATTCTTAATTAAGAAATATACCTCTTCTTCAGACAACCTCTTAAGGACTATACCAATATCCTTCCAAGGATGGTTTTATGATCAAACCAAGGCCTATATGATGTGATGTGGTATTCAAGGAACATATTTTGGGAAAATATTTTTAGAACCAATAAGATTTTTAAGTGTGATGAAAATAGGATAGGAGGTGCCCTTTTATATGTGAATGGTGGGGAACTCTTGGAATTACATAAAATATTAAATCAATATAAATTAAAATCCATGGAAATGTGGATCCAAATTGATTTATTTAAAATTTGGGATGAGGATGGTTCAATATTACCTCATAATATAATATTTTAACAAGTTTATATTATGTTTTCCTTCTTATATTTTGGTTTTAAACCTATGTTAACCCTTTTGATGATTACCGTGATACAAATATTTTTCTAACTTTAGGGGTAAATATGGTTTCTATAAAATAAAAATATATAAGATTAAATATTTTCACTATAGTTATTTTATTTTTTTTATGTTTAGTTATTCTTTATTTACGATTAATACATTAGTGATTGCTGAAGGGATATCTATAGATAATTTATGGTGCAAATATATACCATACGGTGTAATTGAATAATTTACACCATAAGTTATTTATGGAATATCCAACATGTTGGGTGGACCCATTTATTCCATAAGTTGACATATTTTGGCTTACATTATGAAATTATGCAAAAAAAATCTTTTATTACACCATAAATACTACGTACATGTTATTGTCATCAGTTTTACATTAAATCATTTATCCATAACTCATCATCCTTCTATTATATACACAACACCAATCCTCCTCCACTTGAGATCCTTTTGCACTAAACCAATTTTCTGATGAACCTCCTTTATATGTATTAGGACCTGACTTTAAACAGTACATAATCTATAATTAAATGAATAATTCACATTGAGGATATTTTCAGGTTTAGAGTTTTAGATAATTAGGCATAACGATTACATTAAAACTTGAATATTACATGTAGACAGTACTAGTCAGTATCCATTTTTTCATAAACTAAAAACACTTAAAAAGAAACATGTCTAGTTCCATGTTTTAGATAGCATAACTTTTCCTAGATCCCATCCATGGCCCTATTCATCTTTAAGTCCTATAGAAAACATTTCAAAAACCTGGGATGAGCATAAAAAGCTCATTAAGGGTTATAAAATAAAGAATGAAAACATTAGCCCATAAATAAATACAAATCAGTGAAACCATACTTTTCAATCATAACATACCTTTCAAAATCATAAGATTTATGAATAACACACACAAATCATAAATCATAAAGCTTACTTATGGAATCCATATCAAACTTACATTACAGCTATCATAGCTATATAGGGAGTTACACTTGGAATACCCATTACAATATATTCCCTAAATCTCTTAGGAGAAACATCACATTTACCTCTGTCACGTTACCCAATGCATTGGAGAGCTATCTCGGGCTCACCCACCCTAGGTTTATCACGAAACCACCCATATATGTAAAAAAATGCCCAATAACCATAACATAATCATAACACATATCACAAGTATAAAGGAATTATAACATTTCCACATTCCAATATGTCAAATCATGATATTGAAATAAACAATGCTTTATCAAATCATTTTCAAAACCATTTAAAATGAGATTTTTGAATCAAAGTGTCCCATTCCACTTTGAATATTTTAAATGAATTATCATTTGAAAACATTGATGTCCATATAAATAAATCATAAATCCCATTTTGAAAACATGGACATTAATGAGAAATATTTAGAAGAATAAATCTTTAAAACATTTAAAATGATATTTTAGTTAGAGTTCCTAACCAAAAGAGAGAAACTTGAATACAAATAATTGATGTAATCAAAACTTTATAATATAATTAGAATAAAGTGATTCATAATATACTATGTCAAAGTAAATTTTATACACTATATAACAGTGAATTGGAGTATAACAACAAAGAAGTCTCAATGGAATGTAAATTGAGATGAAATCACTTATAAAGACTATATCCTTAGGTTAAGGATAAATTAAGGACATAATTATGTGTGGAAAATATAAATACACTCAATATGATTGGATATTTTGTGAAAATAAATCAGAGGACATTCATACATATTCTTGTAAAAACAACACCAATGAATTGGATTTTTAACTCAATAAATGGAGATTGAGTTAAAAATTATTCTTATCAAGTTCATATCGATGACTTGAGAATTTATCAATGGATTTATTATGTGTATCAAAAGTATATACACAGAAAGGGGAGTGGAAATTACTACACAAATAATAAATAGTTATTCCACACATAATCATGTAGTAAAATAATCAATGAAGTATGTGTAAAGCCCACTAAGTGGAAATTGAAGTTTGAAATTCCCTTACTGATTTGGTAACTTATGAAACATAAAACCCATGAAATAAGGATAAAAAAATGAAGATGTAAATAATCATAAATGAAATTTTATTACACAAGGATTACAATAATGGGCAGTACATACACCACACAAAAGGAAATAGTGGCAAATATAGCATGAATCTCACGGGAATAAAAGTGAGATGAATCCCTTTACCACGTTGTAATCAACTGAGTCGTATGACCAAAATTTAATAACCATCAAATGAATCACACAATACCATGAATATAAATATAATCATGATAATATATATTAATGGCAATATAAATTACACCACATGCAATAAATATGTGGCGAACAACTGAAATCTCACAGAATTAAAAGTGAGATAAGAAATCCCTTACCTCGTGTCTGACTTGACTGGATCGTTCTTTAATCTCCTAAATAATAAACTAAAGCTAATTTCTACTTTCTTAAGAACATTTTTTATGTTTATTATTCCTTTTATATCACTTATTACCATGTTATAAACATTATGTAATCATTTAAGTTAATAACATTCATTTTGTCTATATTTGGTACTTGAGTAAAAAATCAACACCTTATATTTACAAGTTTTCCATGTGGTCAATATTCCATTATACCCAGAATTAAATTCATTATTTAGATATCATATATATCATATATATACATAATATATATATATATATATATATTTATATTTATAATAGTACCTAACATTTTGAGGTAAGAAATGAAATGCACCGTTCATGGAGACGGTAAGTCATACGTACGCATGAACGCTACATCCATTTCTATTTCTTATTTTAATGTAATTAAAAACCTAATGATACATAGTTATATTATAATTCCAGTATAATATCATATACAATATTATTAACTCCATCCTTTATACGTCCCACATAAGTCATTAATGATTCATATCACTTTGAGGGGGTGGTAGTCCGCACTTCCTCTAATGAGATTATCATATTTACCCACTATGGAAACCATAAAGTATTTCTATAAATGAAAAAATACAGAAACATAAAGAAAACATAAACATAATATATATCATATATAAATACCGTGTCATCATAATGGCCACCATGAGAGGCGGTTGGAAATATTTGAACAATCATCGTTTCATGAGGCGTTAGTTTTCCATCCACAGAAACATTATGTTCTTCACCCATTAGAAGGAGGTGTGTGTAAGTGTAGTTATAATAATTCTTATAAAAACATCCTAGTATATTTAGGATACTATTTTTATTACAAAATAAAGGAATAAATAGATATTTGTGGTTGGGGAATTAAAATAAAAGAAAACAATTTAAGAGAAACTGTTACCTTTAATTTGGGTAACTCCCTTTGGTTTGAACCAAAGGACTTCTTGAAGTGCCTTATGCCTAAGTTAAGTCTTCTAGGATGAGGAGAGGGATATATAGAGAACCATTGGCAAGATTTTGGACGTTCCAAAAGGCTTTAGATGTGTGGGTAATTGGTTAGAAGTGGTCTCCTTTTATAAGGGAGAGAAGGTTCTCTTTAGGGAAGTGTGATAATATTATTTTATTATATAATGATATTTGGTTTCTAAAGGTCCCAAAATCATTAAAGTTTAAGATAAGATGACTCATGGTCGAAATAAATTTATCAAATAATAATTGGACAGGTTTTGGATGTTATTTTAAAATTTATAATCTTATTTATTTAAATCTTTTATTAATGAGGTAAATACTACATCATTATTGTGTCATAATTAATTTAATTAATGTGATGTCTAAAAATTATAAAAAAAATACCATGATGTATTAAATATTTTTATATTTTCAATTAATATTTATAGTCAAAAAACTAACTTACATAACACCATGTAAAAGTTAATTTACAAAGAGATATTTGTTATTGTCATTTTTGTCTTTACTTTAAATTAATTAATCTAATGTGTCAATATCACTCTCATGTGGCTCCATGGGGTCACAAAATCGACCCAAAGATGCCATTGGTCAGCCATGACTCATATAATAAGGTTAGGACAAGTTTTAAGGTAATTTTGAATTATTATAATATTCGTTTTACCTTGAATTACCTTATTTACCTTTAACCGTGGTAAATAAAAGTCAAAAGTTATTGTTCACCGAAAATTATTTTCATTTTATTGAACAAAATTATACATCTTGATAACAACCATGTATGTCAGATTTTTTAAATTCAATTCAAAGAAGCAGTAAAATTTCATTTAAATGAAAAAGTCAGTTTTTTATCTACTACAAAGTGATTTCACTATTCATCAAAATTTGAAGTTTTTTAGAAAAATACCAAAAATTCTGCCTAAGATTTATTTGATATTACGAATTCAAAAATGATGTATATTTTTATAAATTCAAAACATATAAGTGACATTAATTAATTTAAAATTAATTCCCGTTGTTAAAACAAATAGCGTGTTTTTAAGAAATAATAACTATAAAAAGATTGACACTTATTTATGTCCAATTTCAGAGTGAAATTAATTCCAATGACCAACATTGGATTAAATAGTAAAAATATATTTTAATTACAATTTAAAACCAATTAAAAAGATAATATAAGTTTGTAAATAAATTATATTAAGACACAGTTTTGAATTAAAATACAATATTTTTCACTATTCATTAGAAACTAATCTTTTGCAGAAAAATTCCAAAAATTTAGAAAAAGTAAATTTTGATGTCCCTATTATAAAGAAGGATTTTATTTTGTCAAATAGAATGTATTAAAGTGACAAAAATTATATTTAAAGAGGGTTCTCCATTAAAAGGCGGTAAATCGGCATTTTAAAGTAAATTATGCTTAAAATTAAATTCATTCACATTTTAAGCCTCTAAATTTTATTGGATAAATGTAAATACATTTAACAAACATTTATAATCACATTTTAGTTAGTTTTTTTCATTCCCACCAATACAACGACTAGGAGTTAACTACCATTTAAAATAATAATATTATATTATTAGTGTGCAACGTAAGATTTCAAAGAAACACGTTGTTGCATATCAGGTACACTATCAGACATAGAAGCCTCTTTAAAGTAAAATTAATATTTAATTCAAAAATATTAATAAATATAAAATATGTCTTATTATTTATTTACCTGGGATGTTACATCCTTCCCCCCTTTTGGAAATTGCATCCTCACAATTTTAAAACTGGGGTTAGAAATATCATTAAAAGTCCCACATTGGAAAAGCGTCAATGAAACTATCACTTTAAAAGAAAGAAAGAAAAATACAATAGTCACCCGAGATAACTCGTACGAGGATTCCATGTAGGAAAACATGGATATGGAAGAAAGAACAAAATGTCAAGTTCTGATGGAGAGTGATAGAAAACATGATTTGGAGAAAGTTAACCACCAGAAAATCACAAACTTATGATGTGTTAAACAGTCTTCGATTACCCAGTAGGAAACATAAACCAACAACATTTATTTACATTCCTTTTCATAATTTGGAGGAATTAATTTAATACATAGAATAATAACATAAGGAAATATACTTACCTTCAAGTAGAGTTTCATCCTTTAATAAGTTTCTACCAAAACTTATCTTTTATCCAAACAAAGATCATTCAAAAAGACTTGGTCACATAAAAAGTACAAGAATCATCTTCTTGAGAATCACATAATTCACAAAAGAAGAACTATATATTTCCCTTTTCTTTAGACATCAACTAAAACCAAAAATTTTAGTGCGAGATCAGATAATACCCCAAAAGGGTAATCTTTTACAAAAATAAAAACTACTCTTAATCTCCAAAATTTTTCAAACAAATCCCAAATTTTAATAAAAACCATTCAAAAAAACAATTTTTCATAAAATTATTCAAAAGTGATCCAAACTAAGATTTAAACCCAAACCTCATAAGGATTTAATTACATAGTCTTCCAACATAACATTTGTCTCCAAATAACAACAGTTACTCATAAGGTCTCATGTTGAAAATTAATTAACCAAATCACATGTTCTCCATGATAGGTTAATAATTTTTATAAATAAACCAAATCTTCATATTTCCACAATAAAAACATAGATTCTTCCAAACTAAAATTTCAACCATTATTCCACAATTTAAATCCTTAGTATTCTATCTTCCTTAGGCATATGGTGTTTCCTCAAAATAGAGAATGTATTCCACAACAACATTTATCACTTAATCACTAAATCATCTTTCTATACTAAGTATATCCATTTGATAAAACATAAGTTCCAAAAATAAACTTATTATTGTTCCATAAAAACATTTTACTAAAATAATAAGTCATACTAACCAGGGACTTCAAGTAGGCTAGTGGTAGGTGATGCAAACTTGTCACCCTGTGGTTGGGGGTTTGATTCCTGCAGCCTTGACAGTTGTGACGGGTTGTCAACCATCCTACGGGTTGTCCTTTTTATAAAACTCAAAAATAAACCTAACATGTTTTAGACTCAATGATTTCTTTATACCTCTAATTTTCATCCAAATTCATTATGATCTCAATATCTTAATTCATGAAGTATTATTCCACCACTATATGATAAAATAAAATGATCCCAAAATAAAGAACATCATACCTTGATCATGGTGTCCATTTGGTTTCATCGTCATCTTGTTCACGTAGGTAGAAGGTCCATGCGTCACAATAATGATTTAGAGATCCTTCAAAATCATTTGCTTCCTCCATCCAAATATACCTTGTACAACATGGGTCATATGGTTATTCACCTAAAAATAGTTTTGGAAAATAATCATGTGTGACTTATAATTTCAAAACATCTGATGAAACATGATTTCTATAAAATAGTTAGACCTAATTTGAGTTAAAACTTTCAATTAATAGTCCTTTTAAAATTCCTTAGGTATGTACTGAGAGACTATATTGTAAAATAAAATATAAATAGGTTGCGCAAGGGTATCTTTCTTCAGCACCTTTTTTAAAATCATAATATTCTTCAAAATCTTGTGATAAGGTAAAATATTTGAAAATGCCTTGATAATAATTAACTTTCATGGAAATATTAGAATATTGTGAAAATAGGATTTTTTCTAAATACAACCCATGATCCAAGATGATAATGAGGTATAGTGGAGGTGTTTGATATCTCAAACAACTGCCTGCAAGTGAGTTGTATGATAGAAAAAGTTTCACAATCATCCGAACATGACTTTCCAATAATTATTGGAAGCATTTCATTAATAAGAGATAGGAATTTCGTTTGAGATCCTCCTTCTTCCATTTGTAACTGACTTTACTTGATCTCAAAAAGTTATAAAACAAGGATTTAACTGAAATAATAGACATAGGGACTAACCATGTGTATAACGAAAACTCCTAATCCCTAAAGTTGTCTAAACCGACCTCTAATACCAACTATATGGACCCGGCCTTAAACATTACATAGTCTATAATTAAATGAATAATTCACATTGAGGATATTTTTAGGTTTAGAGTTTTAGAGAATTAGGAATAACAATTACATTACAACTTGAATATTACATGTTGACACTACTATTCAGTATCCATTTTTTCATAAAATAAAAACACTTAAAAAGAAACTTGTGTAGTTCCAGATTTTAGATAGCCTGACTTTTCCATGATCCCATCCTTGACCTTATTTATCTTTAAGTCCTGTGGAAAACATTTCAAAAACCTTGTATGAGCATAAAAATATCAGTAAGGGTTATAAAATAAGGAAGGAAAATATTATCCCATCAATAAATACAAATCAGTGAAACCATACTTTTCAATCATAACATACCTTAGGAAATCATAATATTTATGAATAACACAAACAAATAATAAATCAAAAAGCTTTATTATGGAATCCATATCAAAATTACGTTATATCTATCACATCTACATAGGGAGTTACACTTGGAATACCCATCACAATATATTCCCTAAATCTCTCAGGAGAAACATCACGTTTACCTCCGTCACGTTACCCAATGCATTGGAGAGCTATCTCGGGCTCACCCACCCTAGGTTTATCACGAAACCACCTGTATACGTAAAAAAATGCCCAATAACCATAACATAATCCTAACACATATCACAAGTATAAATGAAAGATACCATTTCCACATTCCAATATATCAAATCATGATAATGAAATAAACAATGCTTTATCAAATCATTTTCAAAACCATTTAAAAAGATATTTTTGATTCAAAGTTTCCCATACCACTTTTAATATTCTAAATGGATTATAGTTTGAAAAAATTAATGTCCATATAAATAAATCCTAAAACCCATTTTGAAAACATGGACATTAATGTGAAATATTTAGAAAAATAAATCTTTAAAACATTTAAAATGATATTTTAGTTAGAGTTCCTAACCAAAAGAGAGACACTTGAATAAAAATAATTGATCTAATAAAAACTTTATAATATCATGAGAATAAATGGATTCATGATATACTATGTCAAAGTACATTATATACACCATATAATAGTGAATTGGTGTATAACAACAAAGAAGTCTCAATGGAATTTAAATTGATATGAAATCACTTATGAAGACTGTATCCTTAGGTTAAGGGTAAATCCAGGACATAATTATGTGTGAAAAATATAAATACACTTAATATTATTAGATATTCACTGTAAATCAATCAGAGGAAATTCACACATATTCTTGTAAAAAACACTAATGAATTGGATTTTTAACTCAATAAATGGAGATTAAGTTAAAAATTACTCTTATCAAGTTCATATTGATGACTTGAGAACCTATCAATGGAGAGATTATGTGTATCCAAGGTATATCCATGGAATGGGGAGTAGAAATTACTACACAAATAATAAATAGTGATCCCATACATAATCATGGAGTAGAATAATCAATGAAATATGCGTAATGCCCACTGAGTGGAAATTGATGTTTGAAATTCCCTTACCGATTTGGTAACTTATGAAACATACATCCCATGAAAGAAGGATCATAAAATGAAGATTTAAATACTCATAAATGAAATTATATTACACAAGGATTAAAATAATGGGCAGTACATACACCACAGAAAAGGAAATAGTTGCAAATATAGCATGAATCTGACGGGAATAAAAGTGAGATGAAACCCTTTACCACGTTGTAATAAACTGAGTCGTATGAAAAAAAGTTAATAACCACCAAATTAATCACACAATACCATGAATATAAAGATAATCATGATAATATATATTAATTTTAGAATAAATTACACCACATGCAATAAATAAGTGGTGAACAATGGAAATCTCACGGAATTAAAAGTGAGATAAGAAATCCCTTACCTCGTGTCCGACATGACTCGATCGTTCTTTAATCTCATGAATAATAAACTAAAGTTAATTTCTATTTGATTAAGAAACTTTTTCAAGTTTATTATTTATTTTATATCACTTATTACCATGTTATAAACATTATGTAATCATTTAAGTTAATAACGTTCATTTTTTTCGATATTTGGTACTTGAGTCAAAAATGAACACCTTATATTTACATGTTGTCCATGTGGTCAATAGTCCATTGTATCCAGATTGAAATTAATTATTTAGATATCATATATATCATATATATCTAGTGTATATATATATTTATAACAGTTCAAAACATTTAGAGGTAAGAAATGAAATGCACCGTTCATGGAGACGGTAAGCCGTACGTACGCATAAACACTACTTCCATTTCTAATTATTATATTAATGGAATTAAAAACATAATTATACATAGTTATATTATAATTATAGTATAATATCATATACAATATTATTAACTCCATCCTTTATACGTCCCACATAAGGCATTAACGAGTCATATCACTTTAAGGGGGTGGTAGTCCGCACATCCTCTAATGAGATTATCGTATTTACCCACTATGGAAACCATAAAGTATTTATATAAATGAAAAAATACAGAATCATAAAGAAAAAATAAACATAATATATATCATATATAAATAATTTTCCATAAAAATGGTCACCATGAGAGGCGGTTGGAGATATTTGAACAATCATCGTTTCATGAGGTGTTAGTTTGTCATCCATAGAAACATTATGTTCTTCACCCATTATATGGAGGTGTGTGTAATTTTAGTTCGAATACTTCTCATAAAATCATACTAGTATATTTAGTATACTGGTGTTTTTACAAAATAAAGGAATAAAAAGAGTTTATGGGTTGGAGAAGTAAAATAAAATAAAACAATTTAAGAGAAATCGTTACCTTTAATTTGGGTAACTCCCTTTGGTTTGAACCAAAAGACTTATTAAAGTGCCTTATTCCTAAGATAATGCTTCTAGGGTGAGGAGAGGGATATAGGGATATTAATGGGGTAGAGTTTGGATGAGCCAAAATGCTTCATAAGTTTGAGGAATTGGTTAGAAGTGGTCTTCTTTTATAAGGGAGAGGAGGGGCTATTTAGGAAAGTGTGATAATATTATTTTATTATAAAATGATATTCAGTTTCAAAAGGTCCAAAAATCATTAAAGTTTAAGATAAGATGACTCATGGTAGAAATAAATTTATCTAATAAGAATTGGACATGTTTTGGATGTTATTTTAATATTTATAATCTTATTTATTTAAATCTTTCATTAATGAGGAAAATATTACATCATTATTGTGTCATAATTAATTTTATTAATGTGATGTCTAAAAATTATAACAAAATTACCATAATGTAGGAAATATTTTTATCTTTTCAATTAATAATTATAGTCTAAAAACTAACTTATATAACACCATGTAAAAATTAATTTACAATGTGATATTTGTTTATGTCATTTTTGTGTTTACTTTAAATTAATTAATCTAAAGTGTCAATATCACTCCCAAGTGGCTCCCTGGGGTCCCAAAATCGACCCAAGGATGCCCTTGGTCGGCCATGACTCATAAAATAAGATTAAGACAAGTTAAGGCAATTTTTAATTATTATAATATTCTTTTTACCTTGAATTACCTTATTTACCTTTAACCACAGTAAATAAAAGTCAAAAGTTACTATTCACCAAAAATTATTTTTATCTTATTGAACAAAATTTTACTTCTTGATAATAACCATGTATGTTGGATTTTCAAAATTAAATTCACAGAAGCGGTAAAATTTCATTTAAATGAAAAAGGCGGTTTTTTTAACTACTACTAAGTGATTTCACTATTCATCAAAAATTGAAGTTTTTCAGAAAAAAAAACCAAAAATTAATCCTAAGATTTATTTGATATTATGAATTAAAAAATTATGTCTATTTTTATAAATTCAAAACATAGAAGTTACATTAATTAATTTAAAATTAATTCCCAGTTTTAAAACAAATAGCGTGTTTTTAAGAAACAATAACTATCAAAAGATTGACACTTGTTTATGTCCAATTTCAAAGTGAAATTAATTCCAATAATAAAAATTGGATTAAATGGTAAAAAAATATTCTAATTACACTTTTAACCCAATTAAAATGATAATATAACTATATAAATAAATTATATTAAAACACAATTTTGAATTAAAATACAATATTTTCATCATTCATTAGAAAATGAACTTTATCAGAAAAATTCCAAAAATTTACACAAAGTAAATTTTGATGTCCCCATTCTAAAGAAGGATTTTATTTGGTCAAATAGAATGTATTGAAGTGACCAAAATTATATTTAAATAGGGTTCACCATTAAAAGGCTGTAAATCAGCCGTTTAATGTAAATTATGCTTAAAATTAGATTCATTCACATTTTAAGCCTCTAACTTTTATTGGATAAATGTAAATACATTTAACAAACATATATAATCATATTGTAGTTAGTTTTGTTCATTCCAGCCAATACAACGACTAGGAGTTAACTACCATTTAAAATAATAATATTATATTATTAGTGTGCAACGTAAGATTTCAAAGAAACTCGTTGTTACGTATCAGGTACGCTATCGAACATAGAAAAACCTATAAATTAAAATTAATATTTAATTCAAAAATATTAATAAATATGAAATATGTATTATTCTTTATTTACCTGGGATGTTACAATATGGTTTCCAAAATCATACATCATATGTCACATTGTTTTCCCCAAGGTAAATATTTGACTCAGTTAACTTCCTTTCCTCATTTATCTCTCCATATTAAATGATAAATCTCTGTGACCTAATATTCCCTATTTTTTTGTATTCCTTGATTTATATGACTTCTTCTATTTAATCCTGATTTAGAGCTAGGTAACAGATAAGGAGTATACTACATGTATAAGTTAGGTGGTCTGTACCTTTTCCCATAAAGTATTGATGTTTATAATTGATGCCATAGAGACACATGCCAAAAGCTTCAAGAGTTGATTCTAAAATTGGTTATAACATAAATTGAATGTTTTAAAATATGTTTTTATATTATATTTCCACCATTTATTTTTTTGGTGGTCACTGACCTCAACTCAAACCACCCCTTAAGGTGGGTTTACTAAATACCTATGAATATCCACCTATTTGACTGTGATGAGTTTTCCACCCATGAATGTATGTCATATATGAACTGAATTGGGATGTTACATGTGGAATACCACTTAGGCCTTATTTAATTATAAGTTAAATAGAAATAAATTAAATTGTAAATGATATGGATGACCTATTGGATTATGAATAACATTGTAAATGGTGGGTAAGGTGGAATATACACTAACATGGACCCTATGTTTATCACTTGTGATCCAACTTATTAATGAATTTAATGTGATGAATTAAATTACCAAGGGAACACACACTAACATGTCCCATAGATTCCTTATTTTTAATGTTTAATTATGGCTGCTTTAGTATGGTTCCAACAACGTTGTATGGCATCGATGATTTATTTATTTTGCATGCATTGGATTATTACATGGGATCTAGATTTCTTATAACACCTTGGTATTTATTATTGGGCTCCACCCAAGTATATATAGAGTTTTCTATGGATGATCTCCATGGAATCTGAGAGGACACCTAGTCCATGAACCTCGTGTTCTTAGACCATGTTGGTATATATTATACCATGTTTTCTATGGATTTTAACCATGGAATCAAAGATAATTTCTTACTCAATGGATTTATTTCCTGGACCTCATAGGTCTAATACATGAGATACCTTTTTTATGACATTGCTTATGGTTTACTCTTATTTACAATTTCTCCTTATTTATAGATTTATTATCACAGCCTGTATTTTTAGATTGGGTAGTGTAACTTTATTATTTACAACATCACTCCTATTATACTTGAACACTGTTACAACATATATGCAATGACTATATTTGTTATAAACACCATTTCTGGTGGAATAATGAGTATATGTCACACCATATTCTGGTTTTTAAGTGGTAACCAAACATACTTCATGGATGCATGTTGGGATAGGGGAAGCTACCTGCTATGGATGCTTTAGTTTAGTTCTAAGTTGGAGAATGGGAGAATATGACCAGTCCTATACTCGTAATGTTATTGGAGATAACTTGGGTATTTTTTACATCTTTTATAGCATATTGTGTATGACTGCTTCTCTATTTCCAAATTATTTTACCATTTTTTATAGCACCAAAACTTGTTCATCATTTTGTATATGAGTATCTAATAATTCCATTTGGTGTGAATAATGAACCCATGTTGATCATGTAAATGTTTAATGAGTATCTAATAATTTCATTTGGTGTGAATAATGAACCCCTATTCATGTAAATGTTTAATGAGTATCTAATAATTCCATTTGGTGTGAATAATGAACCCTTGTTGTTCATGTATCTCCCAAACCAAGTTTTTTCCCCTTACCTAGAATCCTTTTTCGTTGTATTTTTAATGAAATTCTTGTTTATTTATGGACCCTAGAGTCACATACTTTGAATAATGTTTTTAAGCACACTTTGAGCACATCAGATTTATGAGATGTTTTTTAAGTGTCACTTTTGGTTATAGGATATATGTTTCATTAGGTAAGTGATTATTGAGGTAGTAATATCAATTGATATAGAGAAGGTGGAAGTAGTTATGCCATCGGAGTAGGATAAAAATATGTTTTACATTAAGATATTTCATGGGTTAGCTAGATATCATAGTTGGTTCATATAAGAAATATCCCACTTGAAAAAACTTTTAACTATGATTATTAGGTTATAAGGGTAGTTCTTGTTGATGAATCAGTGTGTGGAGTCCATCTATGAGTTAAAAAGTATGTTAATATACACTATAATTGTAATTATTTCACACTATGGTATTATTTATACAATCTAATACAATTTTTTAGAAGTTATTTTGGGGATATATTGATGTTGAGAGATCAGGTAGTTTCTTATGGGTCTCTTTACCTATAACCCCATTATTAAAACTACACCACTCATGACTTGGAGTTATATGTGGTAGTATATGATTTGAAAAATTGGATTTATTTTCTATTTGATGAGATAATTCTCATCTATAAGAACTATAAAAGTTTGGGATATATCTTCTCTTAGTGAGACTTAAACCTAGAATAGAGATGTTGAGGTGAGTAATTTAAAACGATTGATTATGAGATAAGATATTCCATAGAGAAATGTAATGTTTTCTACAATTCCCTCATTAGGAAATCATTGAAATTAAGGACACAAAATTCTGATGAAGTGTGGAAGCTTATGACCATACTAGTAGATTAGTGAGTTGGGGTATCTGATGATCAAGGGTGGTGAACTGTGTTATAATGATCATTAATTCACTATTAGTGGAATGAGTAAAGGACATCCAAGAATCTGATTTAGATTATTTGGTGAAGTAAATGAAATTTGTTGGAGATTATCCAATTTTAAGATGGTTCTTAGATAGGAATGATGGGATCAAGTCTATAAAACGATACATGTCATTAGGGAGGAGGTGAGGAGAGGATCCCATGCCTTATAGTGGATGGTACATTTGGGATCGACCCAGATTTATTGTGGTATGAAATTCAATTTATAGTGTTTGGGTATAAATAAATATGTTTCGGGGTTCTTTCGCTCAATGCATTGAAGTTCCCAATCAGGATCCAAGTATCACTGAGAGGGGGAGGGGGTGAATTAGTGATATCTTTTTCTTTTTATGTTTCCTTTGAATTGAAAAAACCTTTACCTCCTGTTAAATATTTTCTTCTCTACTGAACACACACAACCAGAGGAACACAAGATTCACAAGGTTCACTACTCAACAAGAGTAGCAACGTCCTTGGTATGGTATAGAAATAATCCAGTACCACACAATCCACTAGAAAACAATCCTTTGATGTGGAATACAATGAATAGGATATACCCTTACACTCATGTAGCACTTGGAAAACAATCTGCAATCACGTGTGCACCCTCTTAGCACAAATAGAGAATTTAAGTATTTCAGTGATTCTTTACAATTGAACAGTTGTATTCTATGAAGTACAAATCTTCACTTTCCTACCGAGAAGCTGGTAAGAACTCCCATATGCACAACTAAATATGTGCGAAGACCCCAAATTTTTTGCGCAACCTTTAGGATATCTTGCGCGAAATTCAAATGCCTTGTGCGTAAAAATTCCATTTTGGCATGAAAAACTTTTTATCAAAACTTTCCTTTTCGCGCAACTTTTTCTCTTTTCGCGCAACTATCCTCTTTTCACGAAAACTCCTTTCTTTTCACACAACTCACTTAGCGTATAATTTTACACACACCAGAGCTTGAGATTTCTTCTAAGTGTCGAGCATTAACAAATGAGAAGGGTTCTCCTCATATTTATAGGCATTTTTGACCCAGCGTGAAAACCAATAATCCACACGTAAAACCCTCTTCATGCACGTAAAAATTCTTTCACGAAACTTTAGATTTCACGCAATGCTACAATATTTCATGCACGTCATGCCTTTTCAAAATTTTGAGCTTCTGATCTCGAAACACCTTTTGCGTGAAAAACTTCATTCCTCTATTTCGCACATCCTGCTGATATTTCGCGCAACCCGCTACTATTTCGCGCACCACTTTATTTTTTCGCACAACTTGCCTAAATTTCCATGCACTCCATGCCTTAGGAATTTTTCTATGTTATAAACTTAAGTCATGCATTGCACAAAAAATTCCAAATCATCGTCAATCTTTTGCGCAACATCCATTGCTAAAAACACATCTTCATCTCCCGATTTTCAGGCCCTAAAATCTGGAAAACACTGGAAAGTGGCGCCACCTTAAACTATGCTTTTGTGTCGCCCCCAGATTTTCCATTGCTTTATCATTTCTCTATTCACTTATTCCCATAACCATTCTTCATCTTTCATCATGAACTCCACTATCATGATATATATCCTTTGATCGATCAGTTTTAGCATCGTCAGAGTTACAATGGGAAGTACTGAAACATCACATCTTCCAGCAGCATCATTCCTTCCAATCAAAACTATATATGATTGGCATCATCATTTCTCCCCCTTTACTTTTTAAGGATTGCATCACAAGTTCTCTTAACTTTTGATATTTGTGAAATAAAAATCAGCAAAGCATCATCTCATTTCCAAGTCCTTTACAAAGTGAATTGATTTAGCTTCTTTAACAACAAAAGACAACACTCTGTAACAGAAAACTTTTCTTACTTCTTTATCCGTCCAACATGGTCCCAACAATCTCCCCCATTGGATTTTGTTGTCAAACATTATTCATAAATCACTGAACTTTTTAACCTTAATAAATGCATTACTTATCAACAATTCTAAGCCTACGTGAGCTAACTAATTGTAAGAAAAAAGAATTATTGAAAGCCAAAACCATGTTGTCTAAAAGCAGTGACTATGAAATCTCATGAACATACCTCCTTAGCCATTTTAGAACATCTTTCAAGCTTCTACTTCAGCATTATTCACTTCTTCAACAATTCTCCTCAACCTTATTGAGAACATCTTTCAAGCTTCTGCTTTATCATTCTTCACTTCTTCAACTTTCCTGGAGAACAACATTGTTCCCTACAACCACTCCAACAAACAGTTTGAATAGTTCACACACATACATGCAGAATTCATAGCTTACCCACAACTCCCCCTTTATGCATGCTTCCATAAGGATAGATTTATGAAACAATTCTCCCCCTTGACATCACTATGAAAAGGTAAGACGAGAGAGGGGACAGAGACACATACCTTAACCTTGATGATAAGCAGGTTGGACAACCAAGTTCAACCTCAATTTTGAAAATGGTTCCTTCGGTAACTGTTTTGTGAATATATCAGCAACTTGTTCAGATGTAGGAACATACTCTGGCTTCAATTCATTATTCTCCACCATCTCTTTGATGAAGTGATACTTTATGTCAATGTGTTTTGACCGAGAATGTTGTACCAGATTCCTTGTAAGATTGATTGCACTCTGATTATCACATCCCAGGAGCAATGGTAGCTTCACTTCAATAAGTAGATCTTCCAACTGAGTCTTTATCCACATTAGTTGAGTTGTAGCTTGAGTAGCAGAAACATACTCAAATTCAGCTATGCTAAGAGTTACTTAATTATATTTCTTGGTATTCCAACTAACACAACTTTTCCCCAAAAAGAAAACTCCACCAGATGTGGATCTTCGATCATCAACATTTCCTACCCAATCAACATCAAAATACCCAAACAGATCAATATTTCCCAAACCATCATACCTGATTCCAAAATTTTTTGTGCCTTTGATATATCTGAGAATTCTTTTTCCAGCTATCCGATGTGATTCTTTAGGATCACTCTGAAATCTTGCACATAAAGTGACAACATAGATGATTTCGAGTCTTGAGGCAGTCAAATACAATAGACTTCTAATCAGCTTTCGAAACTCTTTCTGATCAACATCCTTACCTTCTCCATCTTTAGAAAACTTGGTTCCCATTGAAATAGGTTTGGAAACTGGTTTCAAGTTTTCCATTCCAAACTTCTTCAGAAGTTCCTTATTATACTTTTCTTGAGATAGGAAAACGTGATTCTTCTTCTGTGAAAATTGTATCCCAAGAAAGTAATTCATTTCTCCTAGCATGGACATCTCAAATAACTTCTTCAACTCCACAGAAAATCTTTCACATGATCTTTCATCATTTCCTGCAAAGATAATGTCATCGACATAAACAATGACAATCAATGAAAACTCCTGACACACCTTGATGTAAAGATTTCTATGAACTCTACCTTTCTTAAAATTCATCTTCCTTAGGAAAGTATCTAATTTAGAATACCATGATCTCAGAGCTTGGTTTAGCCCATACAATGACTTCTTCAACCTTCACAGATAACTTTCATCCTTTCCAATAACAAATCCACAAGGTTGATCAATGTAAAATTCCTCATCGAGGTCACTATTCAAGAATGCGGATTTTACATCCATTTGAAAGATTTTGTAACCTCGTTGTGCAGAAATAGAAAGAAAGATTTTGATTGTTTCTAATCTTTCCACTGAAGCAAAGGTTTCATCAAAATCAATGCCGTCAATTTGTGAATACCCTTTACAAACCAATCTTGATTTGTTTCTTATTACTTTACCGTCTTCATTCAGCTTGTTCCAGAAAACCCACTTTGTACCAATAATGTTCTTGTTTTTCGGCTTGGGTAGAAGTTCCCAAGTATCATTCTTATCTATCTTATCATGCTCTTCATTCATAGCATGAACCCATTCAGGATGCCCAAATGCTTCATTTACATCATTCGATTCAACTTTTGAATAAAGATAAGTATGTGATATAGCATTCGTTGTTCTTCTTGTTTGAATCCTATGATTTTTATCTCCAATAATGTTTAGAGACACCACTTGTTTCCTCAACCTAGGATGAGTTGTTTGAACTTCATCCTCATCACTCAAGATTTCTGAGTCAGATTCCTCTTCTTGAGTAGGATTAACATAGTCTGCATCATTATCAGAATCATTAAAAGAATCTTCTCTATCCTGCTCAACTTCCACATCAACATATGACTGCTTTTCATTCTCATCATTTTCAAAAACTTTTACATATGAATAATCAATAATTCTTCTTGTTTATTTGTTGAAGAGTCTATATCCACTTCCTTCTAGAGCATATCCAAGAAAAATTCTGTCATCTCTTCTTTGCTCAAACTTTCCCAGATTTCAACCTTTCTTCTTTATAATACATGGACTCCCAAAAACTCTCAAGTGTTTCAGACTTGGAGTTTTCCATAGAACATTTATTATGGAGTCATATCTAATTTTGGCCTATAGAAACATCGGTTCTGAATATACACAGTAGTGCTCATGGCTTGCCTCCCATAATAATGTGAAAGACTATGTTCAAGTAACTAGTTCTCCCCATTTCCACCAGACTTCGATTCTTCCTTTTAGAAACCCCATTTTTTTATGTGTGTATGGTGAAATGAACTCATGTCGAATTCCATGTTTCTCAAAGGAACCTTCAAACTCTTCATTGTTATACTCAACACCATTATCAGTTCTCAACTTCTTCACTGAGTACTCACATTCCTTCTCTGCTTTCCTCCTGAAACTCTTTAACATTTTCAGAGCATCTGACTTATGTCTCATGTACATAACATATGTAATGCGAGTAAAGTCATCAATGAAAGTAATGATGTACTTATCTCCATTTTTGGATTGCTTTATCATTGGTCTACATATATCAGAATGGCCAAGTTCCAAGGGTTGTTTTGAACGAATTTCAACTCTCTTATAAATTGAGTTTTTAATCTTCCCTTTTTCACAAATAGTGCAGCACCAATCTCTTGTTCTTGATAAATCAGGCATATCTCGTACATTGTCTTGTGTTGATAGCTATCACATATTTCTCTAACACATATGACCTAGCCTTTTATGCCATAATTGATTTTCATCCACTACACCCATGTAACAAGAGTTCTGCACTTCACCAACTTGGAACAAATTCCCTCTAGTACGTTGCCCCCATGTAACTATATTTCCATCATTTTCACTTTTCACAACAAATCCATCTTTTCTAAAGATCACTTTGTTTCCCTCATCACATATTTGTGACACACTATGCAGGTTATGTTTCATCCCATCAACATATAGTGTTTTTCGGGTTTTTATCTTTTCTTTACCAATGATGGCTGATCCAACACCTTTGATCATTAGAGATTCATCATTTTCAAATGTCACTGTTACTTCTATAAAGTCTTTCACATTCTTCAGTATCTTTAAGTCTCATGTCATATGATATGAACATCCACTATCAAGAATCCATGGATGTTCTCCTTTTGTAGCTTTCAAAGCAGTTTCAACTACAAGAGCTTTTTGTTCTTCCTTTTCCTTCACTTTCTATTGTGCTTCCTCCAATTTCTTAGCAAAATCAATGTTTTCTAGCTAGAAAACCATGCATTCTTTATTTTTGGACTTATCATACCTATCCCTTTTATCTTTTAAAAACTCTGGATTTTGAGAATTATTAAGAATCTTTAGTTTCTCTGTTAACACACTAAGGCAGCCCCTGGAAAGATGTCCAGGTCAATCACATCTTTCCCAAATAGTCTCCAGTAGTTGGAACCTATTCTCAACTTTCACACTAGTCTTATCAGATATCTTCTAAAATTTATTTTTAGACTTTATATTTTTAAAGGATTGACTCCCCCTCAATCCTTGTCTTTCAAAACTTGTGGAATAGTTGTAATGTTGTTGGTTTAACCAACACATATTTTCTATGTGTCAGAATCCACCACAATACCAGCAGTAACCATAGAAAGAATATTTGCCTCTGAAACTTCTATACTGACCAGATTTGTGAACACACTTCTGAACAAACTTGTTAATAGTACTATGATTATCATCAACCTTCATGTTTTAATTTGTAACTCCCTTTCTCAGTTCAGATTTAACAGCACTAAAATTATTATAAGTCTTTCTTTACTCGTGATTTTTATAAACTTATAAATTTTCATCATTGCTGACTTTGACCACATACTTGGTCTTTCCAGCCTTGTTCTTATCAGAACTAGTTTTGTCTTTCATTTCAACCTTTGAAGGTAACTTTTGTGGATCCTTGTTTGGTTCATTCTTACTGGAACATTCGCCAACTTCTGAGATAGAATTTTTGGAACTGATATTTATTTCTTTAGCTTTATAAAGTTTCTGTTGGACAAGTTCCAACTATTCTTCTTTTGACTTCAGCTTTACTTCAAGTTGATCATTACGATTCTTTGTATTCTCAAGAGAATTTTTCAGATCATCAATCTCCTTTTCCATCTTGATTTTCTCATCAGTAAAAACTTCTTGATTGTTTAATGTGGAATTTGCATTTATCAACTTCTTGTTTTCTTTCTCACGCTTTCTGATCTTCCTGAAACATTCCTTCAGCTCTTATTTCATATACTATTCAAGTTGAGTTTCTTCTTCTTCAGTACTACTGCTCTCATAATCATCATTATTCACTATTGGAAAAAGGTACTCTCTCTAGCTTTCTCAGTAGCGTATTTTTCTGATTCATTCTCTCTATCATCAGCTTCTTCATCTTTTGAAAAAAAGATTCTTGTTTTTGATTTGAAGAACTTTTTATTCTGACCTCTACCAAAATATTTATCTTTTCAACCTTGTTTCTTCCATGACCTTCTTGGTCCTATTTCTTCTTCATCACTGACAAAATATTTCCCTTTTTGAGGGAAATTAGCCGCAAAGTGGCCAACTGCTTCACATTCAAAACATTTCAAAGGAAGTTCCCCTTTGTATTTCTCTATGCCTCTTTTAACATTTTTAGAAAACAAGGATAAAATTTCATCAAAATTTTGACATGCCTCATTTTTAGAGTCGGATTCACCATCTTCTTCAATATGAATTTTCTTCGACTTCTCTTTATTTTCTTCCTTGAAAGACATTTCTCTATGGGATTTTTCTTTTATTTTCATGGTCTTCTCCCTTCTCATCTCATAAGTGATGAGAGTACTATGAAAATCATCAAGAGATAATGTTTCCAAGTCCCTGTCTTCCAGTGATGAAACTTTAGCATCAAATTTGTCAGGCAGAATTCTCAAGATCTTTTCAACAACTGTAGCATCCTCTAACTTTTCACCAAGACATCTGATTGTAATGAAAAAGTCATTAACCCTAGTAAAGAAGTACCCAAAAAATTCAGATTCTCCCATTTTCAAGTCTTCATACTTCAGCCTCCAGATCTGTAGTTTTTCCGTCTTCACATTTTTATTTCCTTCATAGATATTCATTAACATATCCCAGATGCCTTTAACTGTAGTGACACCTTTCACTCTTAAAAACTCACTCTCATAATGTGATGAGAGTAATGAAATTTTAGCACTTCCATCATTCTCACGATTCTTCTTATCAACAAGAGTAAGAGGAACCTTGTCATCAATAGTAGGAAATCCATCTGTTGTAGTTTCAAGAAGTTAATATCCAAGAGACATAAGATAAGGCATCATTATTTCCTTCCAGATGTGATAGTTCTTTCCATCAAAAATCGGAATCCCCTTACTGTTCACGCAATTTAGATTCTCCATCACAACTTCTCTTCAACCACTTAAGAAAAGAATAAATGAAGGGAACCTCCCTCTGATACCAATTGAAGTTCCCAATCAGGATCCAAGTATCACTGAGAGGGGGAGGGGTGAATCAGTGATATCTTTTTATTTTTATGTTTCCTTCGAATTGAAACAAACTTCACCTCATTTTAATGATTTTCTCACTACTGGAAAAACAGCCTATACCCACGGTTCAAAACTGTGGGTATAGCCCCCAAAACCGTGGGGATAGCCTATACCCACGGTTTTGGGAACCGTGGGCTGGAACGGCGTCGGTATAGGTCCCCAACCTATACCCACGGTTTTGGAAAACCGTGGGTATAGGTTTCCTGCCACCGTGTCACCGAAATATAGACAATTTCCACGGTGTCAACAGCTTTTACCCACGGTTTCAAAACCGTGGGTATAGGTCCTAAAATAATGCAGCCGCCGAGTTTCGATCCCGCAACCTCTTCGCTGCAAACACCGCGTCTAACCACTACCCTAACTTCACATATATGTATATATATATATATTTAGTTAAATATAGTTATAAAAACCGTGGGTATATACGGAAGAACCGTGGGTATAGGGTTCCCGCCAAAAAAAAAATTCCTTCCCGCGGAAAAAAAATTTTTCCCACGCACACAAAATTGACCTATACCCACGGTTTTTCATAACCGTGGGTATAGTTATTTTATCCTAGACCTATCCCCACGGTTTTGGGGAAAACCGTGGGGATAGGGACCCCTATACCCATGTTTTTGGGAAACCGTGGGTATAGGTGACTTTGCAGGACCTATCCCCACGGTTTGCCAAAACCGTGGGGATAGACTCCCCCTATACCCACGGTTTTGGCAAACCGTGGGTATAGGTCATGAAAAGTCACCTATACCCACGGTTTTCCAAAACCGTGGGTATAGGGGGGTCTATCCCCACGGTTTTGGTGAAAACCGTGGGGATAGTTACATTTTCCAGTAGTGTCTTCTCTACTGAACACACACAACCTCATGAACATAAGATGAACAAGGTTCACTACTCAACAAGAGTAGCTATGTCCTTGGTATGATACATAAATAATCCAGTACCACACAATCCAATAGAAAAAAATCCTTTGATATGGAATACAACGAGTAGGATATACCCTTACACTCGTGTAGCACTATGAAAACAATCAACAAGTACGTGTGCACCCTGTTTTCACAAATAGGGAATTATAGTATTTCAGTACTTCTTTACAATTGAACAGTTGTATTCTCTGAAGTACAGATCTTCACTTTCCTATCCAGAAGATGGTAAGAACTCCCATATGCACAACTAAATATGTGCGAACAACTCAAATTTTTTGTGCAACCTTTAGGATATCTTGCGCGCAATTCAAATTCCTTACACGTCAAAATTCCGTTTTTGTGTGAAAAACTTTTTGCGCAACTTCCCTTTTTCGTGCAACTTTTTCTCTTTTCGCGCAGTTGTCCTCTTTTAATGAAAACTCCTTTATTTTCATGAAACTCGCTTAGTGTATATTTTTATACGCACTAGAGCTAAAAATTTCTTCTAAGTGTCGAGCATTAACAAATGAGAAGGGTTCTCCTCATATTTATAGGCATTTTTGACCCGGCGCGAAAACCACTAATCTGCGCGTAAAACCCTCTTCATGCGCGTAAAAATTATTTCACGCAACTTCACATTTCATGCAATACTCTAATATTTCACACACGTCATGCCTTTTAAAATTTTCGAGCTTCTGATCTCGAAACACCTTTTGCGTGAAAAACTTCATTCCTCTATTTCGTGCATCCTGCTGATATTTCGTGCAACCAGCTACTATTTCGCACACCACTTTATTTTTTTGTGAAGCTTGCCTAAATTTCTGTGCACTCAATGCCTTAGGAATTTTTTGATGTTATGACCTTAAATCACGACTTGCACGAAAAATTCTAAATCATCTTAAATCTTTCGCACAACATCCATTTCCAAAAACACATCTTCATCTCCTAATTTTCAGGCCCTAAAATCTGGAAAACACTGGAAAACAGTGCCACCTTAAACAGTGCTTTTATGCCACCCCCAGATTTTCCATTCCTTTGTAATTTCTCTATTCACTTACTCTCATAAAAATTATTCATATTTCATCATGAACATCACTATCGTGATATATATCCTTTGATCAAACAGTTTTAGCAACATCAAAGTTACAATAAGAAGTACTAAAACATCCCATCTTCCAGCAGCATCATTTCTTCCAATCAAAACTGTATATGATTGGCATCATCATTTCTCCCCATTACCTTTATAAGGCATGCATCACAAGTTCTCTTAACTTATTATATTTGTGAAATACAAATCATCAATGCATCGTCTGATTTCCAAGTCCTTTACAAAGTGAATTGATTTAGCTTCTATGACAACAAAAGAGAACACTCTGTAACATCAAAATTTTCTTACTTCCTTATCCGTCCAACATGGTCCCAAGAAGCATTACCTATCAGAGGATAAAGAATGAGAATTAGAGACCATATGTGCTACTTCAGACTTCTTTTGTACTATTATGGAAGTTGGATGAGGTGATGATGATATTTTTAATGATTTACTCGGGACCCTCAGGAGTTAAGGTGCTATGTGGGGGGTGGATGATAGGATAATGGAGGTCTCAAACTTCTTACTAATTTAGAATGTTTTGTACATGGATGAATTGGGAAGGATATATTTATGAGAGATGGTCATATTTCATTGTGTTCCTATGTGTATCATTTTAAATAAGATATGATTTTCACATTGATGGTTTGGAAATTCATGTAGAAAGTGATGGGATCATAGCTAAAACTGAGTACAACATATTAACCATAGAAAAATGGGTAGTCTAAGAAGATGAATTAGATTCTAGAGGATATGCTCAAATCATGTGTACATGATTTTTATGGGTCATTGGATGAAAATTTGGCATTGGTAGAGTTAAAATATAAAAAATATCATGAAAATTTATATCTCTCCTTTTGAGGTTCTTTACGGTCAACCATATCATTCACCTCTATATTGGATTGAGGTGGGTGAGGTAGTAGTGATCAGGATAATCCTGGTGTAGGAGAAATCTTAGATGGTTTATTTTATTTGAACTTGGTTAGTTATCACTAATATAAGGTAGTGCTTATATGAAAATCAAAGGACATGAACCTTTTGTTTTTTTCGTGGGTAACCAAATGTTCTTACGGGTTTCACTTTAGTTTGTACACTGATATTTGAGAAATTAGGGAATAATATAACCATAGTTTGTTGGTTCTTTTGATATTATCAAATGGATTTGAATGGTGTATTTTAAATTGAGTCTTCCTCTATAACATCAAGGTATAAATGATGTGTTCTATATTTTTTATCTACAAAATTTTGAGTTAGACCCTTCATATGTAATTGATGGTGATTTAGTTGAGTTGTAGGAAAATTTTTCCTTTATGAAATATATAGTATGGATCATGGACTAGAGATATAAGGTACTATACTTTAATACAATGCCTCATGTTTGGGTTTTGTGTCATCATAGACATATTCCAAATAATACTTGGGATTAGAATTCATATGTTAGGGCACATTGGTCGGAGTTGTTTGAAGGATACCCCTTGGAAAGCTTCTCAGGAATGATAATCCTTAGTAGAAGAGTTTAAAATTCCCCTAAAAACATTAAGGTGAATTATTTTTTATTATTTTTCCTAATAATGCGTATCCTGGTTATTTTCAAGCTATTTGTGGGACCTAGAGTGTCTCGGGGGTTATTTTTAAAAAATAACCCAGACCTATAGTTGGAAAGCTACAACATGAAACATCAATAGTGTGAGCATATATTTTAATTCCATGAATTTCTCAGGATAGACTATGGTCATTTTACCAACAATTATTCATAGTGTGAACCCGTATAGTCATTCTAAGGATGAACTCCTAGGAAAAGTTTTAGGTTTAAAATAAAAAAATTTCTTTAGACCCCTATTTTGATTCTCCCCCATCCCCCTAGACCCTTTATAAATATTTTTGTATATAGATTATCCCTTTTGATTGATTTGTATCCCCTCCTAATATATTGAGGGATTAAAGTTCCCTTTGTTGTGAGAGGTTTCTCTTCATACGTCTAATCCTATCCATGCCCAAGTTTCTCCTTTCCTTCACTATTTATTTATTTTACCTTTTTATAACCCTAATATGTGTATGTTGGGGATAATTTTAGGTATATTGTGCATTTTGATTGATTTGAGTGGTGAAACTTGGTGATTTAGCTTCATCGCACTTGTGGTAGGTTGTCCTTACAGTGTTATGACACTTATATGGAATTTAATTCCTTGATTTTTATGTGTGTGCATGTATCCCTATGATACCTATTATTTCATTGTAAAAGTGATTGGGTGGAGTCCATATTAATATGTTTTATTCCTTAGAGGAAGAGTATGATTAGTGTGTCTTGAAATCAACGAACTTAAGACTTATACCATGGATAAGGGTTGAACTTCCCACTTGGTTATTTGGTACTATAATGTTTCGTTTAGTTATGAAAAAGACTAGAAAGAAGTGGTATGATGGTTTTTGGGTTCTAATGATGACATGGGATAACCATGAGTTATATAATTCAGCTTGGAATAACATTAAGGGATATCAATGAGTGATATGGTCAAGTCTATGATAAAGGTGGTATTTTCATGAGTGATATGAATTTTCCTGATGTGTGTTGTGAGGATGACCATGAGTGAGATGGTTGGATTTTGAAGTGATGATGATGACTTTTTTGAGTGAGATGTCAAGTTGGGTTATGGTTGTGTGAGATTAACTTGAGTTA
Organism: Viscum album; assembly: GCA_963277665.1. Lineage (NCBI taxonomy): Eukaryota > Viridiplantae > Streptophyta > Magnoliopsida > Santalales > Viscaceae > Viscum > Viscum album. The sequence continues at coordinate 353,473,002 of OY728126.1, read as the reverse complement.
TAATATAGTGATTTTTTTGAAATTATGGTTACATGGTAGACATTAATTACAAAATACAACTGAAGTAACTAGGGCTATCATTCCTAACCACATGGTTAGTTCATGATGACCCAATTGGATGTGTTTATATTTAGGTATTTGTTTCTCTCAATCACATAAAATTTTATATGACTACAAAACTCATTTTAGGTATGAATTAATGGGTTTTTAATGGGTTTACACTCACTCCATATAAGGTTATCTTTCATCATAAACAAAAATTATATTCAGGGATCGAGCTAAGGGAATGGTTCATGAATCTAGCTGATGAGTAGGTGGAGCGGGATTTATTGACGAGATGTTTAGAGAGAATTAGATATCTTTTTCTATCATGTATCATTATTATTTAAGAATTTCGGTTGTTTTTATACATTTATCCACCACATATGGGGATCCTTTATCTACTTTTCATTACCTTGGTATTCCATATTGATATAGTTTATGATAATGTTATTATTGTTCTCTCCACTTATTCTTTTTTTTATTGTTCATTATCTATTTCTCCTATCATATGAGTTTAGTATGATGGATATTTATTACGAAGGTAAAAGTATCCTTATAATGATTTAGAAACCATTTCTCTTATTCATAATCTTATTGGATATAGAGAGGAAAACATGAGGTCATTTGACCCTCTTGTCCATATAGGGTGATTTAGGCTGAGGCATTACATTATGAAGGTATAGGAGGACACCTAAATTTACCCCCATAGTTGTTATGAATCTAATTAATATGTATCCAACCATCCATTTTTTTAAAAAACCTATAAAACATTGAACTCACGTGAATATGTGGAGTATCTATAAGAGATACTAGCATCAGCAGTCCAGGACAAGGCTCCCAGGCAGTGGTATCCATAGGGGAGAAATATGATTGAGGTGTATAAGTAATAATATATTCGTATTCCCAATTAGTAGTCCTAATAGAATATAAAAGTGGATATTATAAGATATCATTATATACTTATAAACATTAACAAATCCCATTTGTATATTCTGATAACAAAAACCAAGCTAGCTTATATCTGCTCTCACCCTCAACAAGCTCATCAGTATACTCTAGAGGAAACTACAAGGAAGGATCATATTATTACCCACATTAATTAATCTCATTACCATATTATAAAGGAAACTGCATGGAAGCCCTAAATCCTTACCCTATGTAAGGAAGGACATCGATATATCTTGGTAGAGATCAAGGAGTAGGACCATATCCTTGATTTCAAATAGGATACTCATTGAAATATCCCAATAAAGGCACATGGGAAAGCTTATATACATACTCACATCATTGAAGCTATTAAACATAGTTTGAACCAGTTTACACAGAATTACTTTATTCCCTACTCTTTTAAGGACATTAACATTATTGATGAAAATCATGGAGAAATCATCTATCCTTACTTTCATATAGAAGATTCATTAGAATATCATAGTGGAAGAACAAGGGTAGTATTATATACCTATTCCCCTAAATATCCACAAATATTTATACCATATTCTAGTGAAAACATAGTCACCAGTACATATCCCCATTCCCATCTAAGAAGATTGTAAGTATATTAAAAAACCATGAACTAGGATAATATCTTTTCACATAACTATAAATATAATCAAAATATTCTGATGAAAACTGAGTATTTTTCTAGGATGGATCCCTATCATGAAGTTCACTATCTATATTGCACAACTTTTATTGTAATTCATGTTTAAACCCTGGTTTGATAGTCAAGAACCCCCAAAAAATGAGCTTACTAGTGGAATGATATAATTTATAAATATATTCATATCCCAATTCCCACCAATGCTATTAGGGGATATTTAATACATTACAATAGTTTCCTAAGAATAATATAGCTCTTCATCTATATATGACGTATGTTATGACCCTCTAGGTCATCTACTTCATGTGATAAATAGTATCATTGGAGGTCCTCCTAGAGAAGCATCCTCATCATCCACCTCCATAATGATATAAAGACCAACCATAAAGGCCCTCCCCATAACACTAGCTATGAAGTGCCTCCCTATAATAGAATGGTCACTCAGTATGGAGGTCCTCCCATTTCTAACCCATAAATACTTGGTAGCCACTGAGGTCCTCCCTATGGAGTCCTAGATAACAAACATGGATTTCCTCCCCATGGTGTTCATTTCCAAGATCCTCAATATAATGACATCTCTTCTTGACATAAAGCTCCTCCCTATATTGAAATTAATTTTTTTTTATTCTTTCATACCAAGAATCACATAAAAAAATTAGCCACACTGACCACCTTATCACTAATTAGAGATATTTCATCCTAGTCGAAATATAGTCCAAGGAAATGATCATTGTTTATTCCTCCCCACATCATTCATTCTCTAATGTGATATAATAGATTTTGAATAATGCCAATTCCATCAACAAATCTCTAGAAAAGGGTCTTTTCTATTCTAGATCATGTATTTGAGTACCTAGAAATGGATTAGGAGAACACCATGGTCATATAGAAGGAATTATATATGGATAAAATAAATTTAATGTTTTGGCCTAAAACCACCCGTTATTTTGACATTCCTGATGCATTAATAGAAGAATACATACCATATACATGACACAACTTATGGGAGAATATATACTATCTCATGTATAGATGCCTAAAATACGGGGAGTATTCCAGTTGAATCATGATTTTTTAGGAGCTTTACCATAATTTTGATATCACCACATTTTCAGTGGTCCAAAAACTGATGTTTTGGAAGTAGTGTAAGTTTATCTATCTTAATATCAAGGAAAGTTTGAGGGAAGTTCACCAGATAATTTCTAATACCCTATATGACATATATATTAAGGGATGAAGTGAATATAGATCTCTATAAATCACCCTACTCACTGACCTATAGGGATTTTCAGGGAAGATGTATTGCAATGTCATCCAATTAGTCCTTGTTTTGAGACCCAAATCTGACTATTCTTGATTTTTTCTCGCCAAATCCCGATATTTATAAATCCTAGAAATGGATAAATCTAAAAGAGTGATCCAATGATAAGACCTTACATCATACTACTAGGAAGGCTACATAAGCCTCTCGTTTTATGAAAACAAATCCCACTACCACATAAAACCTTAATTAGTAATAAAATCTCATCCTTAATAGGAAATGAACCTATATCATTCCATAATATAATCCTAAAAGTTTAATAATGTTGTGATGGTATCTACCTGAATTGCATTTTGGAAACAACCCCAGCCTAATGATTTGGGAACATTTTTTCCACCAAAATTACCTATTGAGTCATAAAAATCACAATTAATCCTATTTTTGATGATTAAATATAAATAATAACCCTAACCCACATGAATGGGGGAATTATTTTCCCTCTCTATCAAGAAAGTCGATATTTTCTTGATTCAGATCGACTTTTTAAGAGACTTCCTCTCAGTTACTTCCACTTTTTGATATATCTCCCTCATTAGAATGTTCTCAACACAAGATGGTGGATAATACCTCTAGATAACCATCTCTATTCCACTTTCAAGATAATATTAGAGATATAGGGAATAAATACTTGTAGGGTCCCTCATACAAGATATGGTATGTAGAATGAAAATATCACAGAAGATTACAAATTTTTCCTTGACATATGTCTAGTGGATGAAAAATGCCAATACAACTTAGATGAGGATATGATCCTTGATTAAAGATATTCCTTGAAAAATTTTACCAACATAAACCTTTTAAATAATGTGGAGCATGAAACTGGGATAGAATAATATAATGAGGAAGCCTCCATTCAAAAAATAGTTTGTCTAAAAACAAATTAAAAAGACATGGGGACCTAAAATCAGGGGAATACTAAATATTTGTGGCTTAAACAAAATATTCAGCTAATACCATCCAAACATTACTCAACCAAAGATAAAGGGGAATTTGTGGTTATATCCAACCCACCACCCATTAAAGATTAAGGCTTTATATAAAAAAGCATTTAAGTTAAAATAATGTTGTGTTGGATGATTTGATATTACTCAATTTTTAATTAATCAGTGGTAATATTCATATTCAATACATCTTACAGACATAATACAATTCTTAACCACAATTTTATAACCTAATTATCCAATAGGCGTAGATTCTAGCTATTCAACTAGCTCTAGGTATAAACAACTAGTTTACCTAACCTTGATAACAAAGGACTATCCAGAATTTCCTACTTTACAGGAAAACCCCCTAATATTTCAATTAAAAAATCCTAGGTTAACTCAAGCCTATTATCAATAGTAGACATGGTAAATATGACCATATCACATTACACTTTCATCCCTTAATTAGGCATCTACACAATATATGGTCCCACTATAACTTCTTGATTTTATCAAGTCCCTTACTGCTCAAATGGAATCCATGGATGGGTGGAACACAACACTACAACCAAATAGGAAGTCATATCATGAATTGGTTGACTTGAATCCTCCATTATATAGTTTTGGTAACCCTCTATCATTATATTTAATTGGAACTAGAGATCCTAGGAAATGTATCACACACATTTCATTTCGATGTGGTCCAATGATTGGAATGACTAAACTGTAGGAAGTAATAAGTCTAATTTTTTTGTACATACATTATAAGAGATAGGGTATATTTGCTATTGTAATTTTCTATGTGATTATATTTCTAATTGGAATGATTTTAATTAAAAATTATTTTACCATTTTTTAGTGCCCCGAATGGAATGCCACTTTAAATGGTTCTCAGGGCCGATTGACCATTGGGGCTTAGGTGCACCTCACCAAATGCCAAAGGCTACTGACTAGTAGTGAGGGTCTAAGAAGAGATAACAAGGAATCTATACCCTATGGTGGTGATAATAATAATGGTCTATAGAAATATAGCTATAGAAAAAGACCATAAATTAATGGAAGCATATATAAAGAAGTAGCATAATAAAACAAGCCAATATACCATTTGTAGACACATGTACCATAGTAGGTCATACAAAATAGTAAATAAAAAATAGGGTAACTCATAGATGACCGTAAATACATACATATAAAAATAATGTAAAAACAAAAAAAAACCCTGGTGATGAATAGGAACCACCATATCCCCTTTCCATCCATCCCATGCAATAGATCCAACTCAACCACTAAGGTCCATCTATTTAGCTTAATCCCTTAACTAATTGTAGAGACATAAAGTGTACATGCATAACGAAGGTCCCATGTAGGGTGTGGGAATAAATATCAACAGGCCACCATCAATGTGTTTCCTTATATCCATTTTTGTAAAGGTGTATAAGAATTATCAACAAAATGTAAGCACATTAAATTTTAAAAATAACCTGATTCTGTTATGTTCAACAGCCCCAAGGAAGCGATAACCTATTTTATCCATTTCTGGAATCCTCTAAACACATGTCCCCAATTATATATATATATATATATATATATATATATATATCATACAACACCTATATGCATATATATAATCATATGGGAGAGGTTCCATGGAATAATCTCAAGGCTACCCCAGATGAAATTAATCAAAGGTGAACCCTTAGGTTCTGCCTATAATCATGTCACTAGGAACCTCATGCCACAATTAATTTAACCATCATCCCAATAGAATTACTAATATAGTACTTGATCCCTTGGACCTCTTCTAAAAAAATAAATCATTCAGCTCAATTCCCAATGTCCTGAGGTAGAAAGATGTTTGTTCTCTAAATAATAGTCACCTAATACTCAATAACGAATGAACTAAGGTAGAATGATATCAATCCTTCCAATATCCTACCCCATGGCCTCATATATCATAGCAAGCCTCATCCCCCAAAATATGGTATCAACACCATCAACCAATGGTCTATCAATATCCACATAACTTTCTATAGTGAGAACCCCCATAAATAATGGATGTTCAACACCATCACCTAATCTTCATAGTCTATAGGGGCCTCTGCCCACATAAAGTAGTCAAAACCACCTCATATGAGTCCTAAATATATGAACATGACTCTAACGGTGTGTCAGTTAACATGCAATGATCAAAAATCACCAAACATTTTAAGTCACATCATTTGGTACCCCATTACAATGAAACCGTGTCAATAATTCTTGATGGTCAAAACCATCAGAAGCCACACTGGCCATTACCCCTATCATAATGATCACATCACCTCAACTCGATGATCATGTCACCTGATCCTAGGGATCAACATCACCCCATGTATCCTAGGCCAAGCCTGACCCAACTATCTCTTTTCCCTGGGCCTGGTGATTGAAATCACCTTCATCCTTATTCCATTTCCATTACGTTTCCTTAGAACCAATCATATCATAATGCATTTAATTTATTGAAAATAAATCACCCAACCTAAATAGCCCAGGATGGTCCAATCCCCTTCCCATATTGAACACTTGTAGTATATATAGAGCATGACCAGACACATCTCAAATCATTCATTGAATAATTCAAATATAATAATTTAACATATCAGGGCCTATCTCAGTCAATCAACCTGGAACATATAGAACGAACCCCCCAAAACACTTTCAAAATCAAGGATAAATCTTGGAACGACCTACCATGTACTAGTAGGCATTAGTTCATATGATATTTGCCTCTTACTGAAGCCGAATCAGAAGAAGATGACATTTTAGATGAACACCCTGAAAATAGGGTAAATGAGATTTCATAGATTTAGCACTCAGTATGGTGAGAGAAAATAAGAAATGAGGATTGAGGATTGAAGGTATTACTGATGTTGTTCTAATGAGACTAATAGATACTGGACCATAGCATAGAAGGATAACTTGGATCAATGCATAACAATAAATGGAAGTGAAGGATCTCCCCTATGTGAATTGTGGAAGGAGGATGAAGGAAAGTGAAAAAACTTATTATGTATATAGGTTAATTTTAGTCATTTCACACACTTTAATGACCCACACAGTTTATCTACACAAATTGGGTAACTATGTGCCAAACATACCGTTTTTATGCCTAAACACCACATATGCATGGGTTAGGCACATAGTTTCCCTAATAGTACGCTAACTGTGTGAAAGAAATATATTAAAAATTATAGAGGCCATGAATTTCTATGAGACCCCTTCTAGATGGTTTGCCAAACCGTGTCTAGTGCCACTAGAGGGATTCATGATTACTCCAAGGCGGTTGTGCATGTTTTTCAAATTCTATTCATCTGCCATTATTTTCCCAAAACTGAGTTTCCAAGTCCATCCATGCATGAAACTCACCCAAAACCCCAAGACACTTTTTTCAAGCTTTAAAACACATATAAAAACAAAGCCTTAGGTTAGTCAAACTCCCAAAATTAGGATCCATAGTCAAAAATTCACATTGACCCTCTCACCATACTCAAAATTAAAACAAGTTGAGGATTTTGACCTATTCAAGATCCAAGTACATTTCAATCTCTCCACCTTAACATATCTCATCCTTGATTCATCAAAATTAACCTAGAGAGTTACCAAACATAGCTATATGATTTATATCTATCTGGTATACCACATTCATTAAGTCACCAGTGAACTCTCCTCAAGGAACTCCACACCATAGAATATATCTACCTAGCCACTTCCTAATTCCAAACAGTCATTCTGAGGGTTCACTGACCACCCCCAAACTAACAAGTCATATAATGATGCATTTTCATTCCTACACCCCATGAAATGCTCAAATCATGTATGTATCACACATGAAACCCATAAACACCGCATATCATCAAATGTCAAGATGTTGCATCTCAAAAAATTCTCAAAAATAATTCTGCATCATATATGCATATACATTCCCATAAAAAATCTGGGGGCCTTTGCACCTCATATAGAAACTGCATCTTATTGATGACCATACTGAAATCCTAGTTCCAACACACCTCACATATATATATATATATATCCCACATAATAAATGATACCAAACTACTAACCAACATATAGTTTGTAAAAAAAATACATATTCACCCAATGCATTGAAACCAACCCAATATAGAACAAAAAAACTCATTAATTCATGTAATCATGACATAAATCAAGCTTTAGTTGGGTCCCTAACATTCTCCACACTTGGAAGATCCACTATGTGGATATGGCCAGAATCCTGACTACCTGAGGTCTAGAATCCATGTGAAGTTACACCATCCACTGGTTACTGAACCCACTAATGGGTCCCAATATCCCTACCATGACGTCTATATATAGCAGAATCCTAGCCACTAACTACTTGAAAAACTCCCGACCTGACCTCAAATCCCTGAGTTTGCCTCGGTCCTTGACCACAAATATCTGAGAAGGTTTCCTTGATAACCTTTCCCAATGGACTATTTGGTTGTATACCAAACACTTTTTCAAAACCTCATCACACTGGTCCTTAATGTACCCTGGATTCCCGCACTGGAAGAACACATCTGAAGGGGAAATTTTCAATGGTCTACCTAAATCACTAGACTGACTACCCTACTGTGAATCCTTGCAGCCCCACTTCCTATTACATGATGTTTCACCACTTCGATCACATGATGCTATCACTTGGATCTAATAAGACTAGTTTTTCAGGCTCCCCTTGGTTATCAGTGCCAAGATGAATGACTTTGAAAATTAATTCATCCTAATGATATTTACCTACACCTTGATGGAATGAAACAATTGATCCTCAAAATTATTCCACTTACCGGTGTCATCCCACAGCATATCAGGTGTAATTTGAGACATGTTTGAGAAATTGGTAGCATAGTTCATGACCGATGTATCATCCTACTAGAGATTCCTGAACATGGGAGATTGGTCCACCCTTATTGTCACTGAAAATAAGTTCTCAAAGAACCTATCTCTGAAATATTTCCAACCGAGTCCCTCATGTTTTCCAACCTGAACCCATACATTCCACTAGTGTTTTTATGCTCCTTAGAGAATACACATATTCAAACTCATCCTCTTCATTGGGGGATGTCTCATTATAATAAAAAATAGTATGAACCTACTCTATATAGTTCTCTTCACCCAGTGGTCCATCCTTACCCTAAAATAGTGGTTGGTACTAAGAATGGAACTCCCGAGTTACATATTCCAAAGATGGATTAGCTCACCTGAGCTCCCCGATCGATACACTATATAACTTAAACCCAGATCACCATGAGTTTCTTATCAATCCATGTCCCAAATCCTACCATCTGTGGATACCATTATTATACTGGAGTCTATACCAACATCTCAAGATCATCCATAACCTTTTGGAACTCATATCGACCCTATGGGTCCTGATCACCTACATGATCATGAGATGCCATATCACCACCCTACTGACACTCCAATATAATCTGTCTAGGTATAATCCCACTGAATACCATTCATATAGATCAAAAATCCATAACAGTATATATAAAAATATAACATAAACACATCTCACCTCCATTTCACTCCCCTACCTCACCTTGTCTCCTAAAATCTGACCTCAAGGCCCCTTACCTACCCATACCAGAGTCATATATCAAGTATCATCCAAACTCGTGGCCCCTTACCATCCCATGTTAGGGCCAGGTATCACATGTAACCCATCCTCATGTACCCTTATCTACCAACACCAGAGTCTGACATCACATATCATGTATCAATCCGAGTTAGTGGAGTAAAATTTAGCCAAATTGGTTATACAGAAAAACAAATTTTAGATTATTTATTGATAATTTAAACAAATCATCATTGTCTATTGCCCCAACATTGGTGGTGGGTGGTAAGGGTTTGGGGGATGAGGGGCAGGTTGTGGGGTCAAGTCCCAGGGCTTGCGATTTAATGTAATTTTATTCCTTGTGTGTGTGCCGCTTCCGCGGTTGTACCCAATTTTTGAAATCATCATTGTCTACCCTTTAATGGTTCATGCCCATATCACATTCATATATATAACATCACATGGAAATTTTATTTGAACCACATGACTAGGATGGCCTAGTAGAATGACACCAAATAAGATTATGCTATAAAATGCTGTTTAACATCATTTTTGACAATTTAAACGTCCCATACACTCTCTATGAAATCTAGGTTCCTAATTAAAATAACAAGAAAGCATACATCATATGAGCCTAAGTGCCTATAAAGATTATTAATCAATCCTACATTACCATATCAGGACAAAGTTAAAAATCTATATAGTAGATAACTATCACAACTAAGTGCATCATTCATGGAGGAAATAAAATCAATTATAAAAGAGAAAAGTAGAACTACAATTTTCCCACCCCTAAAACATGGTCGTCCCCTAGAGCAAGGGGATACCATAACCCAAGAATGAGGTCTGTACCTAGTTCCGAATATATCCTTGTATATAGTCTACCTTAAACAAAATATTAAGACCAAATAAATAATAAATATTGCCTTTGATACCATTATTAGATATCCTAACACTGCTACCGATTACTATAGAAGTAAATTGTTGTGATAACATTTTTGCGCCCCAACCTAGATTCCACAATAAATGGTGCTCTCGCCTAGTTGACCACTGGTCTGTAGGTGAACCATACCATATACCAAAGGATTATAACTAGAATTTATGTTCTTGGAGGTGATAGTTGGGAGTCTATACCCTTTTGTGTATATAATAATAATACCCCATACAAATATAGTATCAAAAGAATACCATAAATTATATGAAGCATATATAAAGCACCAACAGAATAAAATACACCAGCATACCATTTGTGGGAACATGTATCAAAGTAGGTCATACAAAATAGTAGACAAACAAACAAGATCACTCATGGCCAACCAATTGTAGATAAATATATATTATACATGAAAAAACCAAAATAATAAACTAAAAATGATGAAGAGGAACCACCATGTTCCCTTTCCACCCCTCCCTTACAATATGTCCAACTTGACTACTAAGGTCTATCTTATTAGCTCAGTCCCTTACATGATCATAGAGACATAATTTTTATATGATTCCTAAGTGTCCCTTGAAGGGTGTGAGAATAAAACTCTGATTACCACCACCAACATGACCCCGTATTGCATCCATTATTATGAAGGTGTATATTATTATACATAAAAGGAACCACATTCACTTTCATAAATAAACTTCATCCCCTGTGCTTAGAAAAATCAAGGAAGTGATCACCTACATCAGTTATATAACCAAATATATCTGAACACATTCCCCCAATTATATATATGGCATACAACACATGTATGCATATATATAATTTTAGTGGATAGGATTCATGACATAATCCAAAGGAATCCCCAAAAAAAGTCATCTTAGGTGAACCATTAGGTTCCACCTATAATTATGTAACCAAGAACCATATTCCACTAGTCATGCCATAGTATTCCAAACAACATGCCCATAAAGTACCTATCTTCTTAGACCTCTTCTAACAAAATAATTTTGACTTCTCAAAGTCTGACGTCTCATGGAAAAAATATTCATATAGTACAAATAATAGTCACTGTAGGTTGAACAACCAATGGACTGAGCCACAATTATATCCATGATATAAATATCATAGACCATGAACTATTTTATCATGGTGAGGCTCATCCCCAACCAATGGTCTCAACACAATCAATCGATGGTCCATCGCCATCCATGTGGCTTTCTTTGGTGATCACCCCGAAACATAACCAATGGTCAACACCATCACCAAAGCCTCATAGTATACAAGGGAATAAACCCACATAGTGTGGTCAAAACCACCTAATCAGAGTCCTAAATATGTGAACATGGCTCAAATGGTGCATCATATAACAAATGGTGGGGAAAAATCACTAAACAACCTAATCCACATCATCTGAAACCTCATTCTGTAGTGACCAAGTCACTAAATATGGATAGTAAAACCATCTTAGGTCACAATTTTTATTTTCCCAGCATGATTATCACATCACCTAAACTCAATGACCATGTAACCTTATCCATTTGATCAACATCACCCCACATATTCTAGTCCAAGCCCCACCTAATGAACTCATCACATCATTATAGTTGATCGACAACACCTCAATCATCGCTCCTTACCCATCATATTCTAATAGAACTAATCATATCATAACACATTTAATTTAATTAAAATAAAGTAAAAATACGTAAACTACTTAGGTTTTTCCACACCCCTACCCATCATGACAACTTTTGGTGTAGTTGGATCATGCCTGTAGGCATCTCAAATCACCGATTGAAAAATTTCAAGAAAATAATTTAATTTACTAGGGTATCACATAGTCATCCCACATGATTCATATTGAGATCACCCCCATAACATGAGAAAAATCAATGAGAAATAAAGGAACCACCTACCATGTACCAGTAGGTGCTATCTCATTTGATATTAGCCACTAACTCAAGCCAAATCAGAAGAATACAATGTTTTAGATTAATGCCTTGAAAATAATGTAAACACTCTTGCAAGGATTTAACACTATGTATGATGAGATAAATGAAGAAAATATGATAGTATATTTAAGTAATTACCGATGTGGTTCCAATGATAACAAAAAATCTTGGATCAGAGATCAAATAAAGAGCCTAGCTCGAATCCTAAGCGAAAGAGGAAATGGAGGAGCCCACCAATGTGCATAGTGAAAGGATGATGAAATAAGGAGGAAAAAATAATAAATAATTAGGGGTAATTTTTTTCATTTCACACATTTTAATGACCTTTATGGTTTAGTTTACTATTCACTAACTATGTGGTAATATCTTCCTGAACACCACAAATGCACGACCTAGGGGCATGGTTTTCCCAACCATGTGATGACTGTATGAAACAACTCTGTTAAATATTATAGAGGTATCACATGCTATTGAACCTAATACTATATGTTTTTAAAAATCATGTCTAGTTCCACTGGAGGGATGAGAAATTACTATTGGGAGGCTACATAGTTTGTCCCAACTATGCACTTTTGTATGCACTTTACCAAAACAAAGTTTCTAATCCCTGACACACCCTAAACTCATCGAAAACCCTGAGTACCTTAATGGGCCTTAAAAACCTTATAGAAAAAATAATTAGAAAAATAAAAATCATGTAATTAGGATCCAAAGTCAATAATTCAATTTATCCCACTCACTAGACTCCAAATTCAATGAAGATGATGATTTTTGACCCACTTAGAAACACGAGATGTTACGATTTAATCTCTATGTCATGGAGAAAAATCTAATATCTTTTAAACTACAATTTCTGAGAAAAAAAGAACTTATCAGACTTCATCATTAGTTGTAATGGTTTAATCTATTCACTAAATATTAATCTATTCCAAGTGTATCTATTGGCAATATGCATAAAAAATATTTGTGATGAGATAAAGACTCCTCTCAATCCATTGAAATAATGAGAGTTTTTGGGAGTTTTTTAGAAATGAAACTAGAACTAGAAGACCACATATAATAGTCCAAGGAAAAAACTCATATGATTCCATCAACACAAGGGAAGAATCTAGGTAAAGTGGAGACTACCACTATTATTCTCAAATTAGAATTGATGATATCCCAAGATTCCAAGGCCACACAATATAACATGGTACCTCCTCTCAAATAACAATAACCTGAACAATACCCTCTATAGGTGGGATAAAAGAGTATAGTTTCCTAAAATTTTAGGATAATAAGAATAAAGATTACTTATTCCTAAGAGAATATATTGAAACGTTATTTGATCCCTACTATGGAGAACAAATATATAAAAAGACAAAAATTAGTAAACCCAATTAAATTTGGATGAATAATCATCTGGAATACTTCTTATTCCATAATATGTTGGGGAAAATTTTATAGTGATACTTCATCCTTCAGGATATACTTTAGATGATTGCTGACTCTAGGAAGGTCATGGTGGGAAAACCTTGGGCCAAGGTAGCATGTGTTTCTTCCACCCAACCTAAAGGGGAAGGTGACTGGATCATGTACCATATAGTAACATGTATAAATTCAATTATTGGTTGACCATGAAATTTATTAGCTAGGAACAAATCATAGTCATTCCCATGCTTTAGGTGTCTTTATGTATGTGACATACTATAACAACTTGTATTGGGCTCACAATGGATTCCTAAGAGAAATTCATAAGAAATATAGATGTATAATGCTGAACAAAAAGATATTTAGAAGAAATATGAGGCACATAATAATTTAATTATCCCTTAGGGGGTAGTGGGGACTTCCTAGAACATCTCACATATACCTCTGCTCAGAGGGTATTTCACCCCCTACACCATCTCATAGTCTATTGATCACTCGGGTGGGTGGGGAGGTAGTGTTGGGTTTTGTGAATATTTTCTAGTTTCACTAGATATGTCACAACCGATCCTCAGGGCCTGAGCCGTGACTACCCCAAGAACACCTTCCATAGGCCAGGGGCTGGAGACTAACACCAAAGGCGAATCCCGGATAAAAAGGGAAGGAATTTCTTTTTAACATGTAACACACACACAGTCTGAACACAAGCAGTAGAGGAAACAAGTACTAAAATAGAAAAGTAAGGTGTGCTGAAAGCTAGTGGTCCAATATACAAACCCAATAGAAAAACAAGTACAAGTATAAGTAGAAAGGGAAAACATCTCCTGGATTGTCCACCAGGAAATCCTACCTGAATGGTAGGTACAGAACTCAAACAACTCGTCCCTACGGTACGTCCCGTCTAGTCCAGCTCCGAGTAGCCTCCGTCCGTCACCCTCGCCCTTGATCACTGATGTCTATCGTCTGCACAGAACACAACAAGGTGAGGGCCAATCCCGTGCAGGGGTGAGTATAACAATACTCAGTAGGGGACCCCGAGACCCCCGAAGGTCTCCCAGAATCCACAAAGGATAAACCACAGTAGAAAGATACAATCTCAAAGTATCAACCGACCTTACTTAGGTATATGCCCATACATATACCTAAGTTACCAGTCACAGTCTGGCTCCAACTCTCGATCCCAAACACAACCCAATCCACAAAGAAAGCAAAGTCAATCACCACGTTGATAATGGTTGAAAAACATGACTTAGCTCACATAGGTATACATATTTCGTAGAGTGATAGAGATGATCAGATGTAGTCACTGATTCATCTAAGCAGTTGGACGCACACAGGATACAGGACCAGCTAAGCTGTCGGACCCACACAGGATACAAGACCAGCTATTTTGTCAGATCCACATAGGATATAGGAACAGAAGTCAGAACTTTCGGACCCACGGAGGATCCCGGTACAGTAGTCATAGCTATTGAAACCACGTAGGATTCCGGTACATTAGTCATCACAGTCGAACCAACATAGGATTCTGGTATAGTTGTCGTCACAGCCAGCTCTAAGGTTCCTGTACACATCACACTCGATTTTGAGAGGGTCTTCTCCTTGAGTCAAGCGTTGAAAGATCAGATATAATGAATTCCTGAGCTTATGTATCTCGTAGTTCCGTCTTATCATAAGGAACCCAACACGACATACGGCATGTCAATCAGACGCCCGGTCTGAGAGTTATTAGCATTTCTGTTCCAGGGACTCGGTTGGATTTACGCTCGATCCAAACCCAGCCATTTTCTAAATTTGACCAAACCTCACTTAGATTATTTCAAAAGGACCACCACATCATGAGGTTTATGGTGCTGCAGACAGCACGTCGATCAGACGCGCGGTCTAGGTGTTATTCGCATTTAAGCAAAAACGGGCCCGACCCGTCAAGCCTAGTGGGATGGTGGGTCGCCCTGACCTAGCTCGGCGGGTCCGACCCAGCTGGGGGGTCAGCCCGACCCACGCTGCGGGCCTATCCAATTTTCCCAGTGAAGCCAAGCGGCGCAGCCTCCTCCCCAGCCCGGTCGGCTGTAGCCGGCCGGTTCTACAGGGCACACGCGGCTCGCACCGCGGGCCACGGTTCTTCCCACGCAGCGCCTGTGGGTGCTGCAATTCTCCAGCCTGGCTATCCATAGTCGGCCTATTTTCCCACCCAATCAGCCCGAAAGCGAGCCACAGTCCCCCTCCATGCGGTGCCTGCGGGCGCCGCTGTCTTCAAGCGGGCCGGTCGGTCGTCCCGTGGTTCGGCTCCACGTCAACCGGCTCGGCCAGCCACCTCTACACCTCCACCGTGGCACGACAGCGCTGTGGACTTGCTACCTCCACGCGGTGTGATGGCGCCACGCCACCTCCACCGCGGCCCGACGTGGTCGTGACCTTTGGCTCCACCGCACGACGCGAGGACATTGCGCTTCTTCGTCTGTCGTGGCCCTCCCGGTCACAGTTCCTCTTTCGTCGTTGTGGTTCTTCTCCGGTGCAGAATAACGGCACCACACCCTTTCGGCTCCGCCTCCGACATCAAACAACAAGAACTAATGGAGGGGCGTCGGGCCGTGTTTTTTCGGCCCATGCCCTCCACATTAGGTGATATCAACTGGCCAACGACGAACCAATGAATTCATCGAAGAACGAGGGTATAATTTTATTCATTTAAAAATAAATAAATCCCCCTACCTCGATTCAAAGTATGTTGTCGAAGTCACAAAAGACAAGCATCTCGGAAGACGGACATCGTTTCGTCAACATTAGAGGGAGTAGAGTTTGGAAAAGTCGATTCGAGATGATACCCTCGGTGTACTTCGTGGCAGCGGTGCTTCCCTTCCTTTCTCCGATTGAAGAAGATAGAAGATGTTTCTTCACGTTCTTCGGTGACGTGGAGCGTTCTTCATCGAGAGGATGGTGTTCTTTCCAAGAGTTCTCCCAAGATCTCCAACGATTATGCCAACCCCCAAAATAAAAAGATTATGTTCCCATATTTTAATGTTGTAATAATGGATTCAAAAGAATTAAAACACTCAAATTAATTAATTAAGTTGGTTCACTTAATTAAATGCATGGAGTTGGCAAGATTTCCAAGGGATCCAAATAATTAATTACAAGGGTGTGTTGGCACATTAATGGGATGTCCAAGAGTTTAAAGGGGGTTCAAGGGGGGTTGAGGGGTTTGAGATCATGTGGGCCCTACCACATAATATCCTACCATGGGAGGTTATGTGTGGGTGGGCCCCACCTCTAACTTCCACTTGGAGGATAAAATCATCGTTTAAATAAAATTATTCCACACATAATTTTTATTTAATTTATTAAGAATCCCCAAAAATTAACTTCCACTCCCGATAAAACGCAACTGTGGTAAAGGTCTCCTTAAGAGAATAACGGCGCTTCGAGTTCATAGGTGTCATCAGATTTCAATTCCAAGTACTGGTTCAAAAGATAAAAAAACATGCACGTATGTTTACTGAATGTACCCGAACAAAACTTCAGAAATTGATTTTGGGCACACCAGGCCTCGGAATCAAGTGTCGTCAGAAACTGCGGACTCGTAAAATTCCCATGTATTAAAAAAAAATCCACAGGATTTCTGGGTCTTTACATTCTACCCACCTCAGGGATTTATGTCCCCATAAGCTACAACACACACTAAGAAAACAAATGGGGGTATTGAGCACGCATCTGAGCCCCACGCTCTCATGTGCTCTCATGGAGGTTCCTGTGCTGCCAGCGAATGCGCACCTGATGAATTGACCATCCACATAGGACCTGCTCCTGTCAATACTCAATCTCCACTAGAACCTCTGTGAATGTCGCCCCGTCATCGATGTCCAGCTCCCCATGGTCGATGATGTGGGACGGGTCGTGCACGTATCTCTTCAGCTGACATACGTGGAAGACATCATGCAGCCAGTGCAACTGAGGTAGAAGGGTCAGGCGGTAAGCCACCTCACCTACTCTACCGAGGACATGAAAAGGTCCGATGAATCATGAAGATAACTAGATGCCTCAACCAAATTTCTGTAGGCCTCATCGAGGTGAGACCCGTAGGAAGACGTGGTCACCATCCTCGAACTCCAGTGGTCTCCATCTCCTATCAGCATAGGAATTATGTCTGCTCTGTGAAGTCTCCATATTCTCCTAGATTATCTACACCTTCTCTGTTGTGGCATGTACCATCTCTGGTCCAACAAGTGCTAACTCCTCTAGATCAATCTAGCACAGTGGTGATCTGCAAGGTCGGTCGTACAGTTCCTCATAATGTGCCATCTCGATGGTGGAGTGGTAACTGTTGTTGTACGAAAACTCCACCAAGGGTAAGTGATCCTTCCAGCTGCGACCAAAGTCAAGGACACATGCACAGAGTATGTCCTTGAGAGTTTGAATGGTGCTCTCAGTCTGACCATCCGTCTGAGGAAGAAGGTGGTGCTTAAGCGAAGTTGTGTCCCAAAAGCCTCCTGCAACCCCTTCCATAGCCGGGAAGTGAAACGAGCATCTCGATCGGAGATGATCATCGATGGAACTGCATGAATCCATATGATCTCCTGTACATAGAGGTGTCCCAAGATCTCTAACTAGCCTGACTCTCTGATCAGTAGGAAGTGGGTCGACTTGATGAGTTGGTCGATAATCACCCAGATAGAGTCGTGTCCTCTGGATGTATGTTGAAGTACCATCACAAAATCCATGGATATCCCATACCACTTCCACTCTGGTACCTCTAAGGGCTGAACCAATCCTGCTAAAACCTAGTGCTCCACCTTCACTTGCTGACAAGTGAGGCATCGCGAGAAAAACTTTGCTACCACCTTCTTCATACCTGGCCACCAGTGCTGTCATCGGAGGTGCTGATACATCTTTGCTACTTTTGGATGTACCGCTAGAGGGGAAGTGTGGAACTCCTCAATAATTCCTCTTGAAGTGCCACTGGTACCATGGTCCATCCTCTGAAGAAAATGACGTGAACCCCACCTTTAGAAAATCCATCAGGTGCCTTTCCTGAGGATATCTAAGCATGTCATGTCCCACAGTGAACGTCCTCACGTTGTGCCTCTCTAACTCACTGTAGAAGTGGAGGAGTGACTGTGAGAGACTATAGAAAGGTTGCTCCATATCTATCCACATAGAATATCTACAGCGCGACCATCTTCTTTGTCACCTCTCCTAGTAGCTGAATTCCTGATCTTCTATAGAGATCATCTGCTACAACGTTCCCCTTCCTAGGAGTGTAGACTATCTCGAAGTCATATTCCTAGAGGAACTTGAGCCATCGCCACTGTCTCAGGTTCAGGTCCTTCTGTGAGAAGATGTACCTGAGACTCTAGTGGTCAGAGTAGACTATAAAACACTCACCCATCCAATAGTGTCGCCACATCTTCAAGGCGAGGACCACTGCTGCTAAATCCTGGTCATGGGTAGCGTAGTTCTGCTCGTGCTATCTCAACTGTCGTGAACCATACGAGATCACTGCTTTCTCCTACATCAGGACACACCCAATTCCGGTCCATGATGCATCGTAGTAAACTACGTACCCTACGTCCTCCTCTGGTAGCCTCAAGATAGGTTCACTGGTCAATCTCTGCCTCAGCTCCTGAAAACTATGCTGGCATCTATCTAACCACATGAAGGGTTTCCCATTATTTGTCAATGTTGAAAGTGGTGCTGCAACTCTGGAGAATTCTCTCACAAATCTCCGATAGTACCCAGTCAGTCCCAGGAAACTCTGCACCTCTGTCACACTCCTAGGTGGCTCCCAAGAAAGTACTGCCTCGATCTTCACTGGATCCACTACAGGTCCAGCCTCCGAGATGACGTGTCCTAAAAAGTGAACCTCTCGAATCCAGAATTGGCACTTCAAGAGCTTACCATATATCTGGTGCTCTCATAGTGTATCCAGTACTACCCGGAAATGGTAGGCGTTCTCCTCCTCAGTAGTCGAGTAAATCTGTATCTCATCGATTAAGACTACGACAAAGTGATCGGGGTAAGGCTAGAAGATCCTGTTCATGAGACTCATGAACACTGCTGGAGCGTTGGTTACGCCGAAGGGCATAACCAAGAACTCGTAGTGGCCATACTGACACCTGAAGGCCATCTTCTGCACATCCTCATCTCAAACTCTTAGTTGGTGATAGCCTGACCTGAGGGTTATCTTCGAGAACCACCATGCTCCCTTGAGCTGATCAAAGAGGTCGTCAATCCTCAGGAGTGGGTACTTGTTCTTCATAGTCACCTGATTTAGGTAATGGTAGTCTACACACAGTCGCAAGCTCCCATATGACTTCTTGCCTAACAAAATCGGAGATGCCCAAGGTGAAACACTAGGTCGGATAAATCCTTTCCCCTAAAATTCCTCCATCTATACCCGCAGCTCATGATGCTCGGTGGGATCCATCTGATATGCTAGAGTAGATATCGGTGCTATCTCGAGGTACAAGTCAATGTAGATGTATACCTCTCTATGAGGAGGTAGTCTTGGAATGTCGTCAGGGAAACCATCCGTATACAGATCCACCACAACAGGAAAACTCAGAATCTGCACATCAACTACTTCGAGGATGAGACTAGCCAATTAATTTTTGATCGGTTCCCCCTCCTCTGCGTAATTCCATCATATGCTGCAAAGGCTACCTTCTCTCCGGTGAAGGTGACCCTAGTCCCATCTATGTGGATACACCGCACTTTGAACCTAATACATTCAATATGTGCATGAAATGTGGATAACCAATCCATACCCAAGATGACTTCGTAAGGCCTCGACACCATTATAAGAAGATCCTAGCTGAAGCTATCACCTCCTATAGTAAGATCACACTGCCAGAACCAGTGTGTAATAGTCGAGTTTGCTCCTGTAGGATTCTCTAGCCGTAAGGATCGAGCCAACGCCTCCGTCAGAATCTCTGAGCTCCGAATGAGGGTAGAGGCAATAAAAAAATGACTCACACCTGTGTCTATAAGTACTGCAACAAGGGTAGAGTAGACAGAGATAGTACCTCAAATCATCTTAGGTGCGCCATAGTCATAGGCCTCGACTTCCTGGAGCTGAGGCATCCTCTGTCCACCAGCTCCCTATGGTTAGGGTGGACCTCCTGGTGGTGGTGGTGGTAGAGCCTCGAAATTTCATCCACCACCCACTGCTCGGACAGATCCTCTGCCATGTCCGCCTACTCCCGGTGGACCACCATGGTTGAACCTCTGCCTCTGCCTGGGAGGTCCCTCTACTGTCTTCTGCTCATCTGCATGGCAGGTCGGGAAGTCTCGAGCAATGTGGACCTGCCCGCCGCATGCATTGCACTGCTTGCTCCTCGTATAGTTGGCTTTGTCTCATGTGCCCCGCAAAACCAAACTTGTATCCTAGGGTCTCCCACCTGATGGCCTAGTTCACTTGGACCTCTTCGTCATATTTCTACTTCCAGCTACAGAATACTCCGCTATGTGTCGCCCTGTGGTGGGTCTCGTACCATATCTGTGGAGTATCGTGAGAGGTCGGTGAACCTCGATGAGTATTGTGCTACTATCATGCTGCACCACTACAGAATAATTAACCCCTAAATCTGCACCGCACGAATGGTGGCTGGAACAAACTTTGAGCGAAACAGACTCTCGAAGACTATCCAGAGTAATGATGCCTCGTCATGCACCTGGAGCATTAGGGTCCACCATCTGCCTACTGCTGCTTGTAGGAGACTCACTACAAGGATCACCATGAGGTCGGCTGGTGTCCCTACCAATCTAAAAACTCTCACGACATCCTCCATCCAATCATCAGTTGCCTGTGGGTCCGTCCCTCCCCAGAATCTGGGCAGCCTCTGGCACTGGAACTCGTGCAGTGCACTCATGTGGCGTGCACTCTCTGTTTCTGGAGCTGGTACTATCGGTGGCCCAGAGGGTAGTGGTACCGCTGGTACCTCCATTGTGATGGGGCCCTACACCGAGGCCTCACCGCTCAGTGGGCTAATATCTCATATGAAACTCGAAACCCCTGCTAGCTGCCTTCGTGGGGCCATCTTGAAAAGAAACAGGTGCACCATAGTTAAAATAGTATACGTGGTGAGCTAAAACAATGTAATCAGAAAGAAAAATTTTTCAAGGAAACACACACACAATCAGTATTTTCGTGCACTGAGTAAGAGATCATAAGTCAGAGTCCTAGTGTATGGATACGTCGAGCGCCGCATAAACACTGGTTTCACTAAACTGATAACCACACCCAAAACACTTAATTTTATTGCCGTTAAATGAATCAGAGTACAAGTTCTGTGGTAGAACCAACTCCTTTGATACCAATTCGTAACAATTGGGCCCCGGTGACAGCACAGACACCCCGGTCGCTGCACCAACATCGGTTTCCCTAAACTGATAACGACACCCAAAACACTTAATACTATTTTCGATAAATGAATTGGAGTCCAAGTTATGTGGTAGAACCAAATCCTCTGATGCCAATTTGTAACAACTGGGCCCCAGTGACAGCACAGACACCCCTCCTTAACATGGTCGTCGGGTCTTGGCCCACCAGGTACCACAAGTTGCCCCACAGACACATGGGGACCACCCTAGGTCCCACCCACATGCCCAAATGGGTTATCTGACTAATGACTGTCCCCACAGGCCATCAAAAGTCCTTTCTAGTGTGTTTTGTCCTCACTCACACACATCCGGAGAAACTTCACAGGAGGTCACCCATCTTGATCACTATTCCAGGCTATGCACGTTTAATTGTGGCGTTCTAATCAGGTCGGCTCCCAAAAGGAAAGGTGCAACTTAATGATATGAGTCATATCATTTAATCATTTAACCCTTCATCATTCTGCGGTGTTACAATCACCCCCCTTTAGAGCACAACGTTCTCGTTGTGGTCCCTACATCTTAACCCCGGAAGTGCACCACACTTTAGGCTGGGTACCACATCTGATACCAATTTGTCACGAACCATCCTCGGGGCCCGAGCCGTGACTACCCCAAGCCCACCTTCCATAGGCCAGGGGCTGGCGACTAGCACCAAAAGAGAATCACTGAAAAAATGGGAAGGCATTACCTTTTAACCTGTAACACACACACAGTCTGAACACAAGTAGTAGAAGCAACAAGTACTAAAATAGAAAAGTAAGGTGTGCTGAAAGTAAGTGGGCTATTATACAAACCCAACTAAAAAACAAGTACAAGTGTAAGTAAAAAGGTAAAACTGCTCCTGGATCGTCCACCGGGAAATCCTACCTGAAGGGTAGGTACAGAACTCGAACAACTCGTCCCTGTGGTATATCCCATCTAGTCCAGCTCTGAGCAGCCTCCATCCATCACCCTCATCCTCGATCACTATTTTCCATCGTCTGTATAGAACACAACATGGTGCAGGCGAAGCCCGTGCAGGGGTGAGTATAACAATACTCATTCGGGGACACCGAGACCCCTGAAGGACTCACAGAATCCAAAAAGAATAAACCACAGTATAAAGATACAATCTCAAAGTATCAACCAACCCTACTTATGTATATGCCCATACATATACCTAAGTTACCAGTCACAGTCCGACTCTAACTCTCGAGCCCAAACACAATCCAGTCCACAAAGAGAGTAAAGTCAAACACAACGTTGATAATGGTTGAAAGACATGACTCAGCTCACATAGGTATACATCTTTCGCAGAGTGATAGATATGATCAGATGTAGTCACTGATTCATCTAAGCTGTCGGACCCACACATGATACATGACTAGCTAAGCTGTCAGACCCACATAGGATATAGGACCAGCTATTCTGTCGGACCCACACATGATATAGGAATAGAAGTCAAAATTGTCAGTACCATGGAGGATCCTGGTACAGTAGTCATTTCTGTCAAACCCACGTAGGATTCCGGTATAATAGTCATCGTTGTCGAACCCACGTAGGATTCCGGTACAGTATTCATCGCAGACAGCTCTAGGGTTCTCGCACACATCACTCTCGATTCTGAGAGGGTCTGCTCCTCAAGTCAAGTATCGATACATCAACTATCACAATGTCCTGAGTTGATGTATCCCATATTTCCATCTTATCATAAATAATCAAACACGATAGACAGCGTGTCGATCGGACGCTCGGTCTGAGAGTTATTGGCATTTCCATTCCAGGGGCCTGGTTGGATTTACACTCGATCCAAACTCGTCCATTTTCCAAATTTGACCAAAAATCAATTAGGGTATCACAAAAGGACTAGCTCATCATGAGGGTCCTAGTGCCACAGACAGCGCGTCGATCGGACGCGCGGTCTAGGAGTTATTCATATTTAAGCGAAGACAGGCCCGACCCATCAAGCCCAGTGGGCTGGTGGGTCGGCCCGACCCAGCTCAGTGGGTCCAACCTGGCTAGGGGGTTGGCCTGGCCCGGTGGGGCGCTACCCACCTGTGGACCTGGCCCGTGCTGCGGGCCGGTCTGGTTTGCCCGGCGGCGCTAAGCGGCGCCACCTCCTCTTCTTCCCGGCCGGCCGTAGCCGATCGGTTCTGCCCGACACACGCGGTCCATGCTGCGGGCCATGGTTCTTCCCACACGGCACCTGTGGGCACCATGATTCTCCAGCCCTGCGGGCCATAGCCGGCCGGTTCGCCTAGCCAGGCGGCCCGAAAGCAGGTTGCGGTCTCCATCCATGCGGCGCCTGCGGGCGCAGCGGTCTTCCAGCGGGTTGGCCGGTCGTCCCGCGGTCCGGACCCATGGTGGCCGGCCACCTTCGCACATCCACCGCGGCGTGATGGAGCTGCGGACCTGCTACCCTCTGAACGGCGTGATGGCACCGCGCCACCTCCGCCACGGCCCGACGTGGCCACGACCTTTGGCTCCGTCATGCGGCACGACGGCGCCGCACTTCTTCATCCGCCACAGCCCTCCTGGCCACGGTTCCTCTTTCATCATCGTGGTGCGACCGCACCGCGCCCTTTTGGCTCCACCTCCGACGTCAAACAATAAGAACCACTAGAGGGGCATCAGGCCGTGTTTGTTCGGCCTGCGCCCTCCGCATTAGGTGATACCAATTGGACAATGACGAACCAAAGAATTCATTGAAGAATGAGGGTATAATTTTATTCATTTAAAAATAAACAAATCCCCCTACCTCGATTCAAAGTACATTGTCGAAGTCATAGAAGACACTCGTCATGAAAGACGGACGTCATTCCATCAACATCGGAGAGAGTAGAGCTTGGAAATGACAAGTCGAGACGACGCCTTCGGTGTACTTCATGGTGGCGGTGCTTTCCTTCCTTGCTCTGGTTGAAGAAGATAGAAGATTTTTATTCACGCTTTTCAGTGACATGGAGCGTTCTTCGTCGAGAGGTTGGTGTTCTTTCCAAGAGTTCTCCCATTCTCTCCAACGATTATTCCAACCCCAAAAATTAAAGATTATGTTCCCTTATTTTAATGTTGGCATCATGGATTCAAAATAATTCAAACACTCAAATTAATTAATTAAGTTGGTTCACTTAATTAAATATATGGAGTTGGAAAGAATTACAAGGGATCCAAATAATTAATTAAAAGGGTGTGTTGGCACATTAATGGGAAGTCCAATAGTTTAAAGGGGGTTTAAGGGGAGTTGAGGGGTTTGAGATCGTGTGGGCCCCACCATATAATATCTTCCCATGGGAGGTTATGTGGGGGTGAGCCCCAATTACAACTTCCCCTTTGAGGATAAAACCACCATTTAAATAAAAAAAATTCTCACATAATTTTTATTTAATTTATTAAGAATCCCCAAAAATTAACTTCAACTCCCGATAAAACGCAACTGCGGTAAAGGTCTCCTTAAGCGAATACCGGCGCTGCAAGTTAATCGGTGTCCTCGGATTTCGATTCTGAGCACTGGTTCATAAGATAGAAAAACCCGCATGTACGTTTACTAAATGTACCCGAACAAAAATCAGAAATTGATTCCAGGCACACCGGGCCTCAGAATCAAGAGCCATTAGAAATTATGGACTCGTAAAATTTCCATGTATTTAAAAAACATTCCACAGGATTTATGGGTCTTTACAAGATAGATTTTTATAGATGGATATTGTTGGAAATATATCATTGGAATTGTGTTTCCTACTATGTAGTTTTAGAGAATTTGGGAAAATAATGTTCATCAGATTGACTTTCCCTAGATGGAGTCCATCGAACAAAGTTCCGGTAGATGATGTCCATCAAGATGGAAACATAATTCCCAAGTAACAATCATGGTTATTTGTTATTGGAAGTTTAATTTTATGTTTCAATAGTGTAACATAGGTCTCCCTTGGTCAATGGGAGGTTGAACATGAATCCAGGAAGGTAGTGCAATCAGTTTTTTAGAAAATGACCTCTATAAAGAAAGGTGGGCCCTAGATAAATGTATATGGATTTCCATCTGAGCTGATGAGAGTTTCTATGTTTATTTTCTAGGATATGGTAATATATATAGGAATTGAGTGATGAGTTTTTTAATTGTTTTTATGTCCTTAATGAAAATGATTGCAGTGTTCTCTCATAGTCATATGATGTTTTTACAAACAAATTAAACTTGTTTTTAAATTTATTTTATACTATATGTGTGAATTATGTTTGAATAGTTTATGCAATGATTTTGTGGGATATCATCATATTTCAAATGAAGAGACTCTAGAAGATGTAGTTATCACACAAACATTTTTTAGGGGTTCCACTGGTTTCCATCCAGTGGAATTTGGAGATTTCTAGTATGTAGTCTGAGATGATCATAAGTACATTTCTATAATGGATTTAAAAAAGTTAAATTGGGATATAAAGTTCTTGTTATGTCTCTCTAGTGATCTAATTGATAAATCCTTGCCACTTTATTTATCTAAAAGTGGTGTTTTGGTATTATTCTACTAGAATCACAAAATTTCTTTTTCTTCTCTATTTTTCTTAAATTCTTTTTAA
Organism: Viscum album; assembly: GCA_963277665.1. NCBI lineage: Eukaryota > Viridiplantae > Streptophyta > Magnoliopsida > Santalales > Viscaceae > Viscum > Viscum album. The sequence goes on along the minus strand of OY728126.1, from coordinate 353,446,288 downwards.
TTTCTTTTGGGTTTACTTTTATTGGAATAATGGATACAAAGGAAGGAATGGTTCATATCAATTTATTTGACTGAATAGACTCTACCATTTAGAGGATGAAACAAGTGTATATTTTGATGTAAAAAGATATGGAAGATCCTTTATTCAGAGAATATCCTGAGATGACATACAAGAAGGGAAGGAACCAGTTAGATAAGAACTCCTTAGCCTTGATAAGGATATCACTTTATTATAATGTTATATTCAACATTCAAGACAAGAATACTACTAAAATAGTTATGATATTATTAGCTGATATGTATGAGTAGAAAATTAATCAACATTATTTTCAAGATTTGAATAGTGTTTATCATGATGTTATTAGATGGAATACATGTAGTAGATCATATTAATGATTTCAATATAATCCAAGAGTAACCTAAATTGGTGAAGGTAACTTTCAAGGATGATGTATGGAAACTTATTCTTCTATTTTCACTTTCATTAAGATGTGATTCTATGGTGATAGTAGTGATAAAATCCATTGGGAATAAATATATTTTTTTGATGACATTTTAAGCTTGATCTTGAATGAGGTGTTGATGTGGACGAACATCCAAGATCCATACAAAATTTATCTTTCTACTACCCGATAGGGAAGTTCACCTCAATGGAAGGACTGTCAAAAGAATAAGTCTTTATATGATAAGTCATAAATATTAATTTGAGGTAAATTTGATGGTATAGGTCCTATATGTTTTCTTTTTGGGAATAGAGGACATATCAAGAAGTATTTTTAGAATGAAACAAGGTCTTAATTTTATATATAGATGAACAATTTTAAGGAAATAAAAGGAGGTAGCCATTTGTAACTAAGTGTGACCTTTCTTGAAGAAATTTAGGTTATTGAATGTGGTGAATCTTTTCATTCAAATAGTGAGTGAGTGTTAATTGTATATTGTGTACCATGAATCTTAAGAAGAGGACATCTTGTAAATGATAGAGCTTGGAGAATAGTTGTAAAAATAGATATTAACATTCAAATTAAAAATGGAAGTTCATTGAGAGAAAAATATATTATATATATTTTAGGTCTCTATAATAACCCCATATCAGTGGGAAAACATGATAATGTTAGTTTGAGGATGAATTTTTTGGATAGATTTTGGAAAATAACCCAAGGCTCTGTAGTGATTGCTCATATATTAAATAATAGAACCTTGTAATTGATTGATTTCAAGGATGAAGTTGTACTTCATAGAATAATTTAATCAGATTTTCTAGAAAACCAACAAAGTTTTTTGTCACTATAGTGAAAATGATGTTAATATTTTAGTGTAAAAGTGAATATTTAAACTTTATCATACATACCTTGGAAGTTGTGAGAGTTATTTTCTAGGGAATCATCAGAGAGGTTACTTTAACTTCAATGGTAGAAAAAAATGAATTGAAAGTTGCATCCTATTCATTTTGATTCTTTGGGTACTTACATAATTAACTTAATTAGAAGATTACTATACTATTTAACTGTTAATAATTTTTTAATAAAAAGTTCTCGCTTTAATTCTTGAATAATAAGTTTGATGTTTTTTTTGTTAATTTCGTGGTAGTTTTTTGCCAAATGAGAGTGTTAATGAAAGTTAAAGTGTTTACGAAAAGTAAATGAGGGGGGGGGGGGCGAGTACACCAGATCAAAATTTCAAAACCTTTTCTTAAATCAGGGCATCAATTATGAGAATAATTATCATGGAATTAACCAAAAAAATAATGTAGATGATTGGTTTAGTCAAACTTTTCAAGATAAATCTTGGAGTATGAGGCTTCACTATAGAATTCCTAGGGGAATTTGGGAAGAATCTGTAAATACATTAGAATATTTTATGAATATAAGTTTTTATTCACCTGTGGGAAAATAAATTATATAAGATTTTTTTGGTAAGAATCCAGAGGTGAACCACCCCAATGTATTTGGATGTATCGCGTATCTTCATATCGATACTAAAGATAAAGATATATTAGAGGAGAAATAAAAGGTGTGATTTTTCTTTGGAAATAATAATGAGAAATTTGGAAATACAATATGGGATGATGAAAAGAAAAAAAATCATCCCAAGAAGGGAATTTGTTTTCAATGAATAAAATCTATGAATGATCAAATCATTGCTGAATAGGATGTCATGGTTTAAGATGATTAGATAGATGTTACTAGATATACTCAATGTATAATTTTTTTGTTGAAATATTAGATGCCAGAATAATGAATGTTAGTATATGAGAGAAAGATTATCCAACAATACATGTACTATATGTATAATGCTTTGATGAATGACTTATGAAAGGAGATGTTCCAGTGAAAAAACCTGAGGTTGTGCTGTGAAGATATACTTGTAGAAGAAAACTAGTTCAGAATTTTAGGGATTATATAAACTTTCTGACTCCTAGTAGACATAGTGAAACCATAATGTTTAGAAGAAGCAGATACTATCTGAGGCTCAAAATAGTGGGATCTATTAATAAATGTGGAAATTAATTCATTAAATCTCAACAATACATGAGAGTTCGATAAACTACTGTAAGGAAAAGGAAATCTACAAAACTAAATTATATTTCATTTGAAATAGTAAGATGATTAAAAAAAGTGGTAAAAAGAAATTGTAGAAGTGGATAGTTTTCAATAAAAATAAGGGAATGAATTATCTGAAACATTATCACAACTGGTGAAGCACAAAAAAAATTAAAATAATGTATAGCATTATTTCATTTGACGATCCAAACATAGGGAATACAGTTTTAAAAAACATTTCATCATGGGGATTAGGAGGAATGAATTTTCATGATACATCTAAAGGGTTATATAATTCATCAGAAAAACCTTTTTTTTCTAAGATGAAATGTAGTCTTTATGGATTGCAAAAAGATCTATTATAGATGAATCAAAATTTTGACCCTTTCATTCTTGGGGAATATTTTATTCGATTCAATTTTAATCCGTATTATTACAAGAATAAATATGATGACGAAACATAAATAGTACTATATTTTTATACTGATTATACGTTGAATATAGTTCCTAAGTTCCATTAGATTGAGTAACTAAAGATATTGTTTTATAGAAGTTTTGAGATGAAGAACCTCAGACAAGCTATGAAAATCATGAGGACGAGAATTGATAGGGATATTAAAATAATCGATTTAGTTTTATCCCATAATGAAAACATAAAGAAGGTCATCAAGAAGTTCATAATGAAAAATTATAAACCTTTATCAACCCCTCTTTTTGGACACTTCAAACATTCCAAAGGAAGTGCACCCTAAAGAATCTAGGAAGTTTGTGACATGTATAAAGGTTACTTTTTATTTAGAAATTGGATGATTGATGTATATAATGGTACCCTGATGACTAATCATTACTTTTTAGTGGGATTTGTTATCCCACCACCACCACCATAATACATTTTTATATTATTAAAAAAACCACTTTTTGGACAAGTGGGAACCAACATGAGCTACCATCAAATCCCACGTAACCAAAAGTCATTACACATCACATTCAAAATTCCGAAATTCAACCAACCGCCAAAAACTACCAAGCCAAAAACCATGACGCCAGATACAAATTTCAAAATTCAAATTTCAAAAAACCATCAAACCGAGAAACCGCCTCAACTCACTTCCAACCAATCACCGTCACCTAACCGCCATAATCACACTGTCGACGTCGCTTCACCGTCATCACCACCATCATCATGCATCATGTTTGATCATCATCTATATCAACACTTCAAGAATGAAACCCCATTGTCGCCACCACCCTTCACCGAATACCTAGAACTAGGGTCTCATTACCTGAAGAACCGATTATATCCTGAACACCACCTCCCAAAGCTCCAATGAACCATCTCTCCTGATCGACCTGAAGAGGAGAAATGGAACTCGAGGCCAGGGCAGGGTTCAAGAAGTGTAAGATTCTGGGGGAACGATAATTGTTTCAAGAACAACGCCAGTAGACCATACCAAACCACCACCAATTCCAAACATTATAGAAATTCCAATATAATCAATGAACCGAACCACCACCGATGTCGTCTACCATCGCCAGCACTAAACGAACCATCGCTGTCAGCAACGACCCCACTATCACTGGAAACACCATAACACTCAAATACACCTGGCACAACATGAAACAAAAAACCAATACCAACTTCAGAAAACTTAATCTACTATTTCCGAACCATCAAGAACATCAGGAGGGGCTTGTAGGATCCCCAAGGAAGGAAACGAAGGCAAAAATCCAAGAATCAACGAAATGTATTCCGAAGGCAATAAAACCGCCACACTACCTCTAGGGGAGCTTGATGAAGCATCCAGCCACCACAAGGAAACAAAGGATGATACAGAGCATCTCAAGGCTAGAAGTACCGCCACTAGATCCGTAAGGGGCCCCTAGGAATGGGATCTGGAACAATCAAGATAGAGGACCACCACCTGGGGCTTGAACTCCGAATCAATCAAAACAGAGGAACCTGAAAGCGGGTGATGCGATGAGAGACAAACCCACACAACAAGAAAATGATGGGGAACATAGGCAACCAAAAAAATGAGATGCAGATGGAGGCAAAGTGGTGAACAAATATGGAAAATCGGGTTACTGAGCTGACAAAGCAAGCAGACGCAACTGAGGAAAAACAGGAAGAGGAGCCGCCAAAAACCGAGGAAGTGAGTAAACCCTACGAGCCGCCAAAACTGATACAAGGAAGCAAGGAAACCCTAGGATCTAAGAGGGTATCCCGGTGAGTGGGGAGCCATTAGTGGGATTTGTTAGCTGTTTTATGAAAAATCCCAAACACAAAATTCTAAAAGATGTTAAATACATCATTTGATACATAAAATTATCGCAATATATATATTTTTATTTTCAAGATGATGATCCTTTTAAGGGATCTATATATCTATACTTTTTTAGAGACATGGATTCATGAAAATGTATAATATGGTTTTTATTTACTTTTTGTGGATCAATGGTAAACCAGATATCCCAGTTGTAGCATGTTGTTACCTTATCTATAATAGAAGATTAATATGTTTCTAATAATACAATAAGGAATTATTTTATATAGTTTATTCACTTTATGAATAAACATAGAAAAGGATCATATATAGGAAATTTATTCTATGATAGTGAGAGAGCTATCCAACATGCCCACAATCTAGTGTTTTAAGAAAAAACAAAACACATTGAATAGAAATATAACTTTATATATTGTATGAAAGAAGTTAAAGTGTTGAAGCTATGCTATATTATTATAAAGATGAATCTTGATGATATTTTTACTGAGTAGATAATCTATGAAATTTTGTGGCAACATTATGCCTCAATTAGACTTGATAGATTAGATAAAGGGGAGAAAACTATATTAAATAGATAGAGGATGAGCTCAGGTGGATGGATGAAGAAGGGTGAAATCCTAAAACAATATTAAAGAGTGATATTTTTGCTTTCAATAAAGATTATTTAGTTTCACTTAAAATTGCTTTCATGATGGAGATCATCATAGAAAGATCACAGGTTGGAGGCTTCCTAATATGTAGTTTCAGAGCATTCAGGTGGAAAGTGTTCATGAAATTGAATTTCACTAAATGGATTACATTCGATGGATTCTATCAGATAGAGTTTCCATAGATTATTTCCATCAATGTTGAAACTCAATGGTTGGGTAGAAATAATTATTACTAGATGTAGGTAGTTTCATCGGATAGTTCAAAAATGTATCAAAGGTTTCCCATTCTCAAGAAGAGGTAGATCTTGAATCAATGGAGACAGTTCAACTAATTTATTGAATTAATACCTTCATAAATAGATATAGGATCATATATGAGATGTATTAGGGTTCCCTTTTAAGCTAATGGGAGTTTATGGAATCATTGCATGAGTGTTTTTAATGTGGATAGTGAATGATGAGTTTTGTATTCACTTATTTCTCTTTAATGAAAATGATTTCAATGTTATCTCATGGATTTATGATGTTTTTTTGAAACATGTATTCATGTTTTTTCATTTATTTTATTCTATTTTTGTGAAGTGTTGTTGAAAAGTTTATGTAGTGATTTGGTGGGTGATAATCCTAGTTACAATTCACAAAATCAGGAAGATGTGGTTATCAAAAAATCATTTTTTATTGATTCCCATGGTGTAAATATAGTTTTTAAGAGATTTACACTACAAGGAATGTGATAATCATAAGGATGTACAACCAGTGTTTTGACATGAGCCCATCTGGTGTACTAAGTGTTTACTATGTCTGTCCATTAAAAGAAAAGAGTGCTCCTTACCTCTTTCTTTTTCTATAGGTAGGGTATGCCTGTTAGTTCATTTCTTATATTGTTGGGGTGTAGTGCATCCCACCCATACATCTCATAGTTGTAGGCATATAGGAATAATCAATAGAAAACATCCAAGGAATCTTATGTATCTATATATACCTAAGTGGGTTGTACATTACACCCATACATCTCATATGAGCATGCATGGGGATTGGATCCAAGGAAAGCATATGAGTAATCCCATGTATCTTTGTATATTTTGTTGTTTATTATGTCCCAACCATTCATATAATAGTAGTAGGCTTGAAGGATAGATCCATGGAAAATATCCATGGAATCCCATGCATCTATATATATCTCAGTGGGTAGTATGTAGCACTCGAAACATCTAATATATTGTATCTCAATAGGTTCGATTATCCTTTTCAAACTACCTTACATAATCGAGGTCATCCCCTCAGGTACATGACCTAAAATCCCCACTAAATCCATATTAGGATCTCATAATCAATTTAGATTTGATGGTGAAACCTGAAATCATCACTAATAATTACCCATATCAATCCTCTAAAGAGGAAATATCTCATTAGGATCCCCATAATGTCATCTATGTCACATCATGAAAAAGAAACCCCATGTGGGTCCTTGATTACATTTCATCTCTTGGTCCCAAAACATCATTATGGCCATAAAATTAATTAACATCAATCAGGGTCCTTTATAAAAATATCTACACTTTAAGGGGACAAACACACCCATCTAGATCAACCATCCAATTTGATAAAAAAAACTATCATAGACTAACACAAACAACATGAACCACATAATATAATCACAAAATAGGGCACATACAAGAGTACTCATGATCTTTAAATAAAAAATCACTTGAATGTGGTCAAACAAACCAAATGTATTGAACTAATATCTTTTATATTACCTTTATAAATAAAGTAAAGATCCTTTTTCAAAACCATTCATAAATTTACTTATATTCCATCTTACTCACACCAGGACTTTAGTTAAATCGACTAAAAATTCTTTATAAAAAAAAATTTTCATTTTGAAAGACCATTTTGTTACCCATTTACAAAATAAAAAATTTTATTTTAAAATATTTTTGAATCAAATTTTATTTTTAAAATCACGTATTAAAAATAAATCATATTTTCCTTTGAAATCCAAATCACACCACCATAAAATTCACAAAGAGGGCCACTAACACTCATTTGACCATGGTTCCACCATCGAACTATTTAGAAAGCAATGAGGTCCTTGTTTCTATTAGACCAATATGCTCCAATCCCAACCTTATAGTGAAATAACATAGGTCATAAAATAAGTGAACATATATATTAGTGATGAAATATGAACATAAATTACCAATTAATAGTGAAACTAAAATAATGTTATGGTAACCTACCTCATACAAGACTATCCCCATTTAATGAAGCTCGATGACTTTTAACCAATATTTTCCACGTCCAAATAACTCTTGAACCTCATCACATGGCCCCATATTAACTCACTATTTTCATCATAAAATCCAGGCCATGAACATTTCCATATGACCCATGATACAACCATCTATTCAGAAACACAAGTCGAGTTTGAAAAGAAATGTGTCTCCATGATAAAAGAAGAATCATGTTTGATTTCCATTTAGATCAATAATATTCATACATAGAGGGATAGAAATTCCACAAAACCTATACCCAATATAGTTTCATGGTGGTGAGAAACGTTCAATTGAAGTAGGTTGTGAATTTTTGAAATAACTGATAAAAAGGTGTATATGCCTTAAAATGAATTTTTGAGGGACTTAACGGAACTTTTTAACAAAAAACTACCCTGATACAGTTTATAAATGATATATAGGGAATTATATTTCTTAAAAGGATTAAATTTTATTTAACACATAGTCAAAATAGACTAATGGATCAAAAGTTATGGCTATCAGAAGTCAGGAAAATTTTATAATGGTATTCAAGTTCCTACACAGTCTGTCTGTATTGCTCCCCCATGAAAGTATCTCGCTCATATTTCTCAACTAATTCATAGAATTATCTCATACAGGTACTATATAATCCCTAAAATATCCCCCCTACCACTTATTTTTTGGGGATAATGGATGAACTTCTGAATGATGAAGCAAGGTGAGAGATTTGATCTCAATGTTGGTTTACCCAAATAGTTCTTCGTAACAAGGGAGTTCCACTATATAAATCCCATTACTAATATAGGGACACCAATGTTACCTCACATGGGTGATCCAATTGTTCATGGAAGTCTAATCTACTTAAGTATTACTTGGTAGATTTACTCTGATCATATCATGCATCACTTAGGTGAGGCACTCCAATCTGCCCATGTATCACTTAGGAGAGGCACTCCAATCCAACCATGTATCACATGGGTGAGGTACAGTAATCTTATAAATTATCACTTGAGAGAGGGCCTCCAATATACCAAATTATAAATTAGTATAGGTACTACAATCCTCCTAAGTATCACTTCAGAGATGTACTATAATTTTCCCAAGTATCACTTGGGTGTGGTACTCTAATCTGCCCAAGTGTCACTTGTGTGAGGTACTATAATTCTTCTAAGTATTCTAGGTGAGGTAATTCCAATTATCCCAAATAATACTCATTAAATACAAAATTTGGCAACATAAACCTAGGGTACCCACACTGGGGAAACCCACACTTGGATGACCCATACTTGGGAAACCCACACTTGGGTGACTTGTACTTGGGAAAGTGATACTTGTGAGAACCACCCATAGGTTATCCACTATTGGGAGACCCTTAGATCAATTAACTTGACTTGGGATACCCTTCACCCTAGTAACTATATTTTGGAGACCCATTACCCTAGTCATCCTTCTTGGGTGACCCTTCTCAAAACTCACCCTACTTGGGAAACACTTCACTTAAGGAACATCTACTTAGAAAAAACCTACTAATGTTATCCCCCACAACGGATAAGTACCTTAACTATCACAACTAGAGATAAAGAAATTTCGATCCATTACTATGGATATGTACCAATTTAATAAATTACCATACATCATCATCGACTCATTCCATATACACATAGAGTTGAGATACTCCTCTTGGAAACTATAACAATATCTCTTCTTTATCATAATACCAATAGATGGGGGGGAATCATGATTAGGAATTATCCTAGGTGTAATCCACAAATAAAACTTAATCTACATAAGTATATATATTCTCCTCAAGGTTCAAAAAATATGGGAATAATCTTAGTTGTAATCCCCAACCAAAACACAATCTCAATGAGTTAAGATTCTAATCACGGTTCTAAAAATATGATCATACTCCTATGTGTAATCCCCAACCAAAAATTAATTGTAACACCCCACGGTTTTATAAAAATAAATTGAAATTATTTATATTTTGTTTAATGTAGATATTTATAAGCTTCCTTTAAACATAATTTTACTACTTCTATGTTTTGAATTTTGAAAAATGGTCATCGACAATTGTGTTCAGTATGTTATTTGGTGTCTATTGGAACCAAATTGTTTTTTGGTTAATAGTAACATACCCTTATGAATATTAATATGAATAGTAATATGAACCTAATGAATAATAAATTTTCTTTTTATTTTATTTCTTTAAGTCTTTAAGATATGGCATCTTGATTAATTTTTAAATGTGATATAAAAGCAGTTCTAGTTTTTAAATTATTATTTTTTGAATTAATTGTGATTTTATTTAAAAATTATAGAAAAAATATTTAAAAATGTATTTTCAAAAAATGGACTTCATTTTTGAGTTCTAAATATTGATGAATGGTTAGGGTGAATTTTGGGGATTTTTCTGAAATAGCTGATTTTTGGTGAATAGTAAAAAAATACAGTTTCGAGTTTCAGTGTGTTAATGACATCATTAATGATTTAATAATGATGTAATAAATTTGGTCAACTTATTTATAGTAAAATAAGTTATGAGTTGTACCATTTGGATTATACCATGGGAAAATACCATGGGAAAGATCATGGATTTTCAAATACCACTAATGAGGTGTCCCTTGGAAATTATTAAAATAATCCCTCACTTTTGCTATAAATACCAACCCATTCTTTAAATAACTTCATTCCAAATTCCTCATAAATGTATCTATAGCCTCATTAAATCCCTAGTATTCCTACCAAGGTTTCTGCAATCCCCCAAGGTCCCAACCATCATGTTCTAGGAGTTACTCTACAAGGTAAGAAAATTCTCAATTTCTTTCTTTTTCCATTCCAGTTCAATTTTATGTGGTATAACCATCATGTTTCCTTACCATGTAATTATTTAACATAATATTATTGATCTATTATGTATTATTATTCATTTATAGATGGTTTAACCTTGACCCCTCTCTTTTTATTATTTTCTAAACCATGTTGCATAGCCGTTAGTCTGCCGAATTTTTGGATTTCTCAATTATTCTTTTATTTTGAGTTCCATTATTTTCTTATTATTTATTCATCTCTTCTTAACCAAGAGGCATGAAATATCCAGAAATAATGTATATTCTGGATGTTCTCATGTTCATGGAAAATTCATCATCATTACTCTTCACCTCTCCCACTTATTCAAGGAATAAAAACATTGTCTGTGATGTGTTGAATTACAAACATCGTGGACGATGTGATTTCAATTTTTATTAACTCATTCAAGTCTGGTCATGAAATTTTATTTATGGTTGAAACATGTTATTATATATGTATTATTTTTCATCCATGGTTTTGGAATTCTTTTTTACTCATGGTTTTAATTTATAAGACAAAATGATGTTGTTATTATCAAATAACCACTAAAATGATCTGAACGAACATCATTAATGTTTAAATTATGAATCATCCTCATATAAAACATCAAAATGATAATTGGTATAAATTATGGTACTAAAAATATGTAAATAAATTTCCATTAAAATTCTATATTTTCACTTCCAATCGAAAAGAACATCCATCATGAACTGATCATGAAAATCATGTAATGAACTCACCCAAAATAGTGCAAGGAACAAAATACTAACAATTAAAGGGTAAAATGTGGTAATTAAATGATCATATAAGATGTTATAAACATTAATATGTTTCTATAAAATACTAATAACACTCTTTTAACCATTATAAAGGAATTTTAAACAAGTTTGAAGTAATACAAGCGTGAGGTAAGGGAATTCCTAACCAGATTTCCATCCTTTGGGTTAACCTTATTCTTCATTATTAATGTGACCTTTAAATTGTTTTTGTGATGAATTATGATTATAATATGTCTAATTATGTATATTTATAGAGTATATACATATTCCATCCACTATATTAAGTATCACTTCAATTATATGATATTTATAAGGGACTTTTCTTTTAAAATCCTCTTAAAATTCTGTTTTTCAAAATTCAAAAGAAATTTTTTTATGATAATATTCATGTTGTATTATATGTTCAAGATCTTGGGAAATTTTTGTGATTAAGGGTGGTAACTATATTTTCCTCTAATGCATTGGGTATTTGTAAGTTGGAGGTCAGCCGTATGGTTACTCTAAGTGTAACTATGATGGTTACCCAAATAGTAAGGTAGTTATGGGGGTTAGAAATTATAAGTTAACTGAGAGGGTTACAAGATTATGTAAGTAATTCCCCAAGATACCTTTATGGTTATACTTATGTTCTTAGGTATTGTGGAAATCTCATGTGTCACAAAGTAAGTATTTATATACAGGTGGTAAGTATGTCTTATGAAAATCATTTCATACATTATAAGTATTCATGGACTAATGTGTTCTTTCCTTCTTTTTATATACCTTACAGAGTTTTTGTGATCATACCATGTTTTAAATAATTTTTCACTAGTTAATGGATGTGTAAGACAAAGAAGTAATCCACGTTAAATGTGTAAGAATTTTCAAGGAGTCATGTTTTATGTTTTAATGTTTTTAATTTTGAAAAAAATAAAAACTGTTTTTATAGTATCCAATCTGTAATAATGTGTAATGCTATGAATGTATTATGTCACAATTATCTAAATCTGTAAACTTGAAAATATCCTCAATGTTAAAGGAAGTGTTTTCTTGAATAAATTCAAGATTATGTATGTTATAAGGTTGGGTCCTTATAGTTGGTATCATAGGATGGTTTAAATAACTTTAGGGGTTAGGATTATATTAAGAGAATACCATAAATGATTTTTACTCTTTGATTAATTTGAAATATAATAGCATTTAAATATTACCATGTTGCTTAATCTAAGATATGTTTGTTTAGCATGGTTTTCTACAGAAGGAACATGGATGCTGAAGAAAAGAGGCACCGAAAAAACGATATCCTTCTGGATCTATAGCATGTAATGGTAGGTATTGGAACCGAGCAGTTTGTGATAGTAATGGATTAGATAACACAAGAAATAAATGGTGGTGGAATCCATGCAAGAGAACAAATGGAGGTACCACAACCGAACCTGACAGTAGTGAAACATTTTTTGAGACAATACCCTCCTTCTTTCAATGGATCTTCTGAACCAATAGTATCTGAAATATGGATCAATGCCCTTGAAAAAATATTCGATGTTATTGGATGTTCAGAAAATAAAAACGTAAGTGTTTCCATTTATCATTTTGATGGTGAAGTAGATCAGTGGTGGTAAATGGTAAGGAATATCAGGGGTTGAGAGGATTTTGATGCCTTAGAGTGGGATGAATTTAAAAGTATTTTCCTTGAAAAATATTTTCCTAAGGTGGTGTGACTTCGGATGGAGAAGAAATTCTTCGAATTAAAGAAAAAGGAGGAGGATTCAGTGGCTGTGTATGTAGTAAACTTCACCCAACTGGTGAGGTATGCCCCAAATCTTATTCTAGATCTTGATAGAAAAATCAACTACTTTTACTCATGACGAAAGCCTAGGTATCGAAGAGTGTTGGCCTCCTGTGAATTAAAAAGTTATGAGAAACTTGTATGATGTTCTAAGAGGGTAAAGATGGAGTTTTTTTATGATCACGTGAATTTTGAAAACAAGGAGAAGAATAGTTCTAGGGGGCAAGCGATGGGTAAAAATCAACCAAAGAAATCTGATTGTAAGAAAATACAGTTTCTAGATTGTAAAATGTGTGGAAGGAAACACCATGGGGAATGTCATAGAAAAATTAGGAAGTGTTTTAAATGTGGTAAGTTTGGACATATATCCCATGATTTCAATGAAAATGATCCTACGACTAGTCCTGATAAGAAAACTTTAAGGTTTTTTAAATGTGGTGAGATGGGGAATTTTACCAATGTCTGCCCAAAGAGAGATAGGAATGATGCAAAGAAGCTAGACTATAAGAAGAAAGGTGTAGTGATATCCTTTGAGACTACATCAGAAGATGTTGGGTCATCCAATGAAGTTGTATCAGGTACTTTTTTTGTTCACTCAGATTTTACTAATGTTTTGTTTGATACAAGGTTTACACATTCCTTCATCTCTGAAATTTTTTTGGGTAAATTGGAAATATCACCTCAACAAATGAGATCTGAACTTATTGGAAAAACCCATAGGGGAAATATTATAGCAAATAGTAATTATAAGAATCATTCTATTGTGTTTTGTGGAAAAACTTTACCTATAATCCTTGTTGTTTTACCCTTGGTTGAGTTTGATGTTATTCTAGGAATGGATTGGCTTTCTGTTTATCATGAAAAGATTGAATGTATATATAAATAAGTTGTTTTTTCAGAAGTATTTTAAGTTTTTATATAATAAAGAACCCATACATTTGATAAAATATCAGGAAGATGAGATAATATTGAAAGATGGAAGTGAAAGTTATCTTGCTCATATTGTTGAAAGCTGGGGAACTGTTCAGATTAATGATGTGTCAGTGGTAAATGAATATTTTGATGTTTTTTCTGAAAAGTTACCTGGTTTCATACCTGACCGGGAAGTTAAATTCACAATTTAATTAGTTCCTAATGCTAAGCAAATTTCAAAACCTCCATATCATATGTCTAAAATATAACTTCTTGAATTGAAAAATTAGTTGCAATATTTTCTTGATAAAGGCTTCATTCATCCTAGAACTTCACCATAGGGAGCATCTGTTTTGTTTGTTAAAAAGAAAGATGGTTCAATGAGACTTTTCATTGATTATAGATATTTGAATAACATCACTATTAAAAATAAGTATCCTTTTCCTCATATCAATGACTTATTTGATTAGCTTTAGGGATCTCAGCACTTATCCAAGATTGACATGAGATTTGGATACCATCTGCTGAAGGTGAAGGAGGATGATATCTCAAAAATAGCCTTTTGTACTAGATATGGGCATTAGGAACTTGTTTTTATGCCTTTTGGGTTAACTAATGCACCTACTGTATTCATGAATCTCATGAATAGAGTATTTCATGACTTCTTGGATAATTTTGTGGTTGTGTTTATTGATGACATTTTGGTATTTTATAAAAATAAAGAGGATCATGAAAAACATCTAAGGGTTGTTTTACAAACCTGAAATAAAAATAAACTATATGGAAAATTCATCAAGTTAGAGTTTTGGTTGCAAAAGATTTATTTTCTTGGGCACATTGTAAATAAGGATGGAATAACAGTTGATCCCGCCAAAACAATAGTGGTTGATGAATAGCCAAAAACCACAAATGTAACAATAATTCGTAGTTTTCTTGGATTAGTAGGTTATTACCGATGTTCTGTTAAGAACATTGCACCGTTATCTAGCCCAATAACGAAGTTAACATAGAAATGGGTTAAATTTTTTTGGACAAAAGAATGTGACATTTGTTTTCAGTGACCGAATAAGAGATTGGTAAAAGCTCCAGTTTTCACCTTGTCTTCCTGAAATGGTGAGTTAGTCATCTACAATGGTTCTTCTTTGAAAGGACTTGGTTGTGTTTTGATGTAGAATAATCAGGTAATTGCTTATGCTTCAAGATAACAAAAATTGCATGAGTTAAATTACCCCACACAAGATTTGGAATTGACAGTTGTGGTTTTTTCTGTGAAAATTTGGAGGCATCTTTTATACAAATCCAAATGTCAAATATATATTGACCATAAAGGTATGAAGTATATATTCACTCAGAAGGAATTAAACATGAGGTTGAGAAGATGGATTGAACTGATAAAGGATTATGATTTCACAATAAATTACCATCTTCGAAATGGAAACAAAGTGGTAGATGCCTTGAGTTGAAAACACCATGCATCATTAACCATGTTATATTTGGAACATGGTCCTTTGATTAACGATTTGATGAATTTTATCTTAGAAGTTTTTCGTGTAGGGAATACATCTATTTTGTTTCAGGTTTCAGTGTAGTCTTTGTTGTTAGATAGAATTAAGAAAGCACCAAATGAAGACCATGAGCTACAAAAAAAAGGTAGAATTGGTTAAAATGGGTAAGCTTACAGAATTTAACCGTGATAAAGTTTATGTTTTAAGATTTGTAAAAATGTTGTGTGTGCCATGTGATTATCAGTTAAAGAAAGATGTGTTGTGTGAAGCTCATAGTTCTCCATTTTCGGTTCATCCTTGTAGTACTAAGATGTATAGAGACCTTCAGGTGTATTACTGGTGGGATGGAATGAAAAAGGGATATTGCTGATTTTACCATGAAATGTTTGAAATGTCAGTAGGTTAAAGCATAACGGTAGTTACTGAAAAGGATGCTTCATCCTTTTCCAATGCTAGAATGGAAGTGGGAGAATGTATCCACGGAATTTGTGCTGAGACTACCTAAGAAATCTTGAGGTAACAATGAAATTTGGGTTATTGTGGATTAGCCGACAAAATCTATAAATTTTCATTCTCTTCGAGATACAATGTCTTTGGATCATCTTTCTCGATTGTACATCAGGGAGATTGTTAAGTTACATGGATTTCCTTTTTCCATTGAATCTGACTGGGATCCAAGGTTAACTTCTAACTTTTGGAAGATACTTTAGAATTTTTTGGGCACAAAGTTATATTTCTATACAACTTTTCATCCTCAATCTGATGGGCAGTCAGAATGAACAATTCAAACATTTAAGGACATGCTTCGAGCTTGTTCAATGGACTACTAGGGAAGTTGGGATCATCATCTTTCTTTAGTTGAGTTTTTTTTATAATAATAGTTTTCATTCCAGTATACAGATGGAACCTTTAGAAGCTTTGTACTGAAAGACGTGTCAGACTCCAGCATTTTGAGATGAAGTCGGTGAAATAAAGTTGATGGGGCCCGAATTAGTAGAAGAAGTGGCTAAGAAAGTGAAGATGATCCAGCAACACGTGAGGACAACTTAGAGAAAGTAGCAAAGTTATGTAGATAATAGAATGAAATACATCTCTATTGAGGCAGGTGACCATGTTTTTCTTAAAATATCTCCTAGGAAAAGTGTGATGCATTTTGGTAAGAAAGGTAAGCTAAGTCTACGATTTATCGGTCCTGTTGAAATCCTGGAGAAAGTTAGACCAGTTTCATACTGAGTAGCTTTGCCTCTGAGTTTGTCTTAGGTACACAATGTTTTTCATGTTTCGATGTTGAGGAAGTATGTACCGGATTCGACTTGGGTTTTGTGCCCAGAAGTAGTTCAGTAGGATGTGGACCTTCCATATGAAGAAAAACTAGTTCAGATTCTTAATCGAAGGGAACTCGTATTGCAGAATAAGGTAATCCACTAGATAAATGTTTTGTGGAGAAACCACATGGTTGAAGAAGCAACATGGGAGTCTGAAAATGCTATGAGGGAAAGGTTCCCTCACTTGTTTAATAAGTAAATAAAATTGCGTCGATTCCATTTCTAGAAGGTGGGGATAATGTAACACCACAAGGATTTCTAAATATTAATTGAAATGCATGAAATTTTGTTTAATGAAGATATTTATAACTAGCCTTTAAACATAATTTTACTACTTTTATGTTTTTAATTTCAAAAAACGGTCATCTACAATTGTGTTATGTATGTTATTTGGAGTCTATTGGAACCAAATTGTTTTTATGGTGAATAGTAACATACCCTTATTAATAGTACTATGAATAGTAATATGACCCTAATGAA
The DNA here is from genome assembly GCA_963277665.1 of Viscum album. Lineage (NCBI taxonomy): Eukaryota > Viridiplantae > Streptophyta > Magnoliopsida > Santalales > Viscaceae > Viscum > Viscum album. Next base: position 353,428,934 of record OY728126.1, on the reverse strand, counting down.
TAGTAAATTGTATTATTACTTTATTTTCTTATATATTTAGGATAATAAAATCTTGATTAATTTTTAAATGTGATATAAATGCTGTTATAGTTTTTAAATTATTAATTTTTGAATTAAGTATGATTTTATTTAAAAATTATATTAAAAATACATAAAAATTTATTCTAAAAAAATGGACTTCATTTTTGAATTCTACAGGTCAATAAATGGTTGGGGTGAATTTTGGGGATTTTCCTGAAACAGTTGATTTTTCAGTGAATAGTAAAAAAATAGAGTTTTGAGTTTCGGTGCGTTAATGACATCATTAATGATGTAATAATGATGTAATAAATCTGGTATAATTGTGTATAGTAAAATAAGTTATGAGGTGTCCCTAGTGGCTTATACCATAGGAAAATACCTTGGGCAAGCCGGTGGTTTTTCAAATACCACTAATGAGGTGTCCCTTAGAAATTATTAAAATAATCCCTCACTTTTTCTATAAATACCAACCCAATATTACGCTAACATCATTCCAAATTCACCATAAATGAAGATATATCCTCCTTAACTTTCTATTAGTCCTCCAAAGGTTTTCTCAAGACCCCAAGGTCCCAACCATCATGTTCTAGGAGTTACTCTACAAGGTAAGAAAATTCTCAATTTCTTTCTTTTTCCATTCAAGTTCTCATTTATGTGGTATAAATTCCAAGTTTCCATACCATGTTCTTATTTTCCTTCATGTTATTGATATATTATGTATTATTATTCATTTCTGGATGGGTTACCCTTGTCTCCTCTATTTTTAATATTTTCTAAAACTTTGTTTCATAGCCGTTAGGTTGCTGAATTTTTGTAAGAGATTCTTCAATTATTATTTTATTTTGAGTTCCTTTCTTTTCTTACTCTTTCTGCATCTCTTCTTAACCAAGAGGCATGAAATATCCAAAAATCATGTATATTATGGATGTTTTCATGTACATGGAAAATTCATCATCATTATTCTTCTCCTCTCCCACTTATTCAAGGAATAAAAACATTGTCTGCGATGTGTCGAATTACCGACATCATGGGCGATGTGATTTTAATTTTCATTAACTCTTTCAAGTATGGACATGAAAACATTTTTTTGGTTGAACCAAGTTATATTATATGTATAATTTCTCATCCATGGTTCTGGAATTATTTTTTACTCATGTTTTTAATTTATAAGGCAAAATGAGGTCGTTATTATCAAAGAACCAGTAAAATGATATGAACGAACATCATTAATGTTTTAACTTATGAATCATCCTCATATAAAAATACGAATTATAAATTGTTTTAATTATGGTACTAGAAATATGAAAACACTTTTCCATTCCAATTCGGGAGTTTCACTTCCAATCAACAAGAACATCAATCATGAACCGATCAAGAAAATCATGTAAAGAACTCACTCAAAACAGTGCAAGAAACAAAATACTAACAATTTAAGGGTGAAATGAGGTTATGAAATCATATAAGATGTTATAAACATGAAAATGTTTCTGTAAAATACTAATAACACTCTTTTATCCATTAAACATGATGTTTAAACATGTTTTAAGTAAGACAAGCCTGAGGTAAGGGAATTCTTAACCCGATTTCCATCCTTTGGGTTAACCTTATTCTTCATTATTTATATTGTGTTTAAATTGTTTGTGTGATGAAATTAGATTATAATATATTTAATTATGTATATTTACAGATTATATACATACTCCATCCACTCTATTAAGTCTCACTTCAATTATATGATATTTATAATGGACTTTTTCTTTTAAAATCCTATTTTAAAATTCTATTTTTCAAAATTCAAGAGCAATGTTTTTATGACAATATTCATATTGTATGATTATGTTATGGATCTTGGGAATTGTTTATGATAAAGGGTGTGACCTATATTTCCCTCCAATTCATTGGGTATGTGTAAGTTGGAGGTCGGCCGTATGGTTACTCCAAGTGTAATTGTGATGGTTACACAAATAGTAAGGTAGATATGAGGGTTACAAATTTTAAGGTAGCCGAGAGGGTTAAAAGATTATGTAAGTAATGAATCAAGATAACTTTATGGTTCTACTTATGTTCTTAGGTATTTTGGAAATCTCAAGTTTCACAATGTAAGTGTATATATATATAGGTGATAAGTATGTCTTATGAAAATGATTTCATATGTTAAAAGTATTCATGGAATAATGTGTAATTTCATTCTTTTTATATCCCTTATTGAGTTTTTGTACTCATCCAATGTTTTAAATGATTTTTCACAGGTTAATGGATGTGTAAGACAAAGAAGGAAGCTATTTTAAATGCTGACGAATTGTCAAGAAGTCATGTTTTATGTTTTAATGATTTAAATTTTGAAAAAAATGGAAACTGTTTTTATGGTATCCGCTCTGTAATAATGTTTAATGCTATGAAAATATTATGTCCCAATTATCTAAATCTCTAAACATGAAAAGATATTAAATGTAAAAGGAAGTGTTTTTTGGAATAAATTGAAGATTATATATGTAATAAGGGTGGATCCTTATATTAATATCCATGATTTGATATTATCCTCATGGTTTCATAAACATGGGAATCCTCCAATATATAATACCAAACCAAACCATAATCTATATTAGTTTATATTCTCTTCATGGTTCCAGAAATATAGTCATCCTTCTAGGTGTTTTCCCTAACCAAACCTTAATATCCATGAGTTGAGATTAGACTCACGGTTCCAAAAACATGGGCTAATTATTAAGTGTAATCTCAAAAAAAGCAAATCTTTATGAGTTTAGATTCTCATTATTGTTCTAGAAATATGGGAACCCTCCTAGTTGGTGTCCCTAACCAACACCTAATCTCCATGAGTTGATATTCTTATCGAAGTTGTATAACTATGGGCATCCTTCTAGGTTTAGGCCCCAAACAAACCATTAAATCACCACGATTCAATATTATCATCATGGTTCCATAAGTAGGGGCATCCTATAAGGTTTAATTCCCAACCAAAACATAATCTCCATGAGTTAATAATATTTTCATGGTTCTAATAACATTGTCATACTCCTATATTTAATCCCCTAACTAAATATTCCTTAACCTTGAGACGATATTCTACTCATTGTTCTGGAAACATGTAAATCCTCATAGGTTTAAGCCCCAAACCAAATATTCATTAATCATTGAGTTGAGATACTACTCATGGTTATCACTACACTCCACGATTCAAGAAGCTCCTCTTTGTATCATTACATTCCTAGAGTCATGATACTCCTATTGGTATCAAGTACATGTGATTTATTTTAGTTGTAAGCCCCAAAACACACCCCCACCTGACCCAAATTCTAGTTCAGGTATCTTATGGAAGCCCATCTATAATCTTCACCATATTCCCTATTTTTACTATTTTCATGGGATAATAATCATCTCCAAGTAGACTCAATGTGTAATTCCTCATTTCAAATATAACTGTATACTCTCATGAAATGTGACTAATATTTTACCATCTCTTATTTCTCACTCGGAGCAAGACTCACATGGTAGTAGAGATATAAAATGACTATCCCATCATCATGGGGAATGTACCTCCATTGTCAGCCTCTTTTTAAATCATAAGACCTGACCTTTCCACAAAACTATGTGGGCTATGATTCCTATTCCTAGTAGGATATGTAATAATCTACCTTGAAGTTTGAACCCAATTCCATATCACCATTATCTACCCCATTTAATTTTTTTTGTTTTTTTTTCATTCCTACTTTCACAGGATATGTAGGAATACTCTTTGAGGTTCAATAACAACTCCAAAACCCTAATCTCTGTATTGGGTGGAAATAAACTCTAATGTTCCAAGATAATTGGCTTTAAACTAAAGACTCATGAACTAATAATAGATTAATTGGGAATATATAATATGTATAGAGTTTAACATATAATAGATTTTCATGATAAGATCATTAGCACTAGGGTAACCAATCCCACACATTTATTAAGGAAGGATTAATGATTTTGTATTAAATCTATAAGAGAGTCTTAGAGTAGGTGATAATTATCTCTAAAATGGGGGTGATAAGACCGACCTCCCATCCTCTTGACCAATGTGAATTTTTATGCATGGTTGGATAAATACCCCAATGATGACCTACCTTGGAAAATTAGTCATATGGGATATCATGGATATGGGAGTCATTGGGTGTTTCTCATTTCATGATTAAACCCATTTGGAAACTGACCCAGAACCTATTGGTGAAAGAAAACAAAATGGTAAACCTGACATGACTGATTGCGCAATCGTACTTAACCACCAAAAAATCAATCACCACGACATATTTTTTAGGTAATAGTTAGAACACCAAAAAATTAATTATTACAATCTATAATTAATTATATAACTATATTACTTTAATTTATAATTTATTTATATTTGAAAAAATTCAGCATAATTTCCTAAATCTCAATCATTGAACATGTTGCACTAAAATGAAAGACAACCCATTGTATAAGGTACATAATGTACTACTGACATAGTCCTAGAAAAAATCCCAAAAAATAAACATCAATTCAATAATAATTTAATTTAATTTAATTTAAATGAAAACCCAATAAGAATACCTATGGAATTGCACCTTTATAAAAATGGAACACAAAACATGAAATAACCATCTTAGACATTCTTTAACCAAGACACATAAAATCCTTATCATAAAAAGATGATTCCACCATGATTAATTGGAATTGTTACAAAAATAATTATCTCAGTTTCCCAAGATCAGAGAAGAAATAAGAAGAATAATCAAGGAATTAAAAGAGAGAAGGAATCACCTTGAATCACAGAAGAAATTTCACAAAAACACTCCAAATACAAGGGGAAATTGAAGCGGAAGAGGGGGGGTCCAACCTTGGTTAGATGGGCATGTAGGAGGAAGAAAATATGAAGAGTAATGTTTAAAAGTTATGGGAAAAAATATAAAACCTCAGAAAAAATCAAACCGGACTGGGATAAAATGACATACACCACAGTATGCACTACACTGCATTGTATGCCTTGGTATCCCCTGAGGAGATCGATATGGAAATAACACGACATAGGTTCTCACCCCCCCCCCCCCCCAATATTCCCCACTATGGGGCATCAGAACAAAAATTTCTAGAGGGTGGGGACTGTGGTGTATCCGACCTTTGTTTTTCTACCTAGTGCCTTAGTCATGTAGGTCACCACCATGTTCGACCAAAACATCCAAATCCCTAGCGTTTTGTATTATATGACACACTCCCCTCACAACAAAAAAATATGGATTCCAAAACCCCAAACATGAGTATTTAAGCCCTCCATTTCCCCAAAGGATCATAACAAGGCCCAAATTCCTAAGGATTGAGGTTCCACAACATGGTCTATCGACTCGAGGCTAAAAATCAATTGAGACTCCAAAAAATTCTAAAACAATTTTCCATACCATGAACCAAAACAAAAAATATCTTCAAGTGATATCCAAGCACTAATAAACTTGATTCAAGAAACATTTTAAAAAATTAACTCTCATATAGAAAGTAAAAAATTTAGATTCCCCTGGAATTTCAAAAACCAAAAAGGCTAAGGATTTATAAACTTTATACCATAAAAATTCTCATCATCGAGAAGCTCCAACAATCCATAAACTTAAATATCAACCCATCATGGTAATTAATTCATAAATTTCTCAAGGTTATCTATTCCATAATGACAAATTATAATCATTGTGAAACGCTAAAAACCATTCCAAAACACCATATTTTCTTCAAAACACCAGTTCAATCCCCAAACCACCTCAACCCTGTCTCAAATTATGTTCCTGATATTTTTTACACGTCATCACATATATTCCCATAATTTTACCACCCATCCATCTTTAAGTAAACATTAAATAAAAAACTCATATCCTTATCTACCAATGCATCACCACCTCACCTTATCCATTCAAAACATCTTAACTCCCAAAGGCATCACCAAATTGTTTGAACAATTACAGTGAAGTCTAAACCTAAATATTATAGTTTAATTCCATGGTTGGATCCTCAGTTGACCCATACTACTATCCGAATCTAACCATGAGTACTATGTATCTTTTATTCTAATAGTCTTTTTATCATTCTACAACTATATTAATCCCTATAGTAATACACAAGCTTCCATTGATACCACACCAAAATTTCCCATCCAGTTCTATCCATTAGATTAAAATGTGATACTACCTAAAAAATCCAACAGCTAATTTTATTGGACCCAAAACCCTTTTGATATAAGAAAAATATAACCCAAATTGATATTATAGCCTCCAACATATGAGTATCCTTTTTTTCACCTCATGGAATCAAATCACATAATCACCATACAACAAGTTGGATCCTAACCGCACCTGTGGATCTCAAAAATTAAAATATTAATGATCCATTCCTCATAAGGCTCATGGTTATTCCCACTATCATACTCCACTATCAATATCTGATTCTAACTAATATTGATTCCACCATAGGAGTTTATTGTAGAAAATAAACAACAAGTGGTATAACTATTAAAACATAAAAAAAATCAAGGTTCCCATCCCTAAATCCACTAACTCGCATCATGTGACTCGAGCACAACAAAATCATCAATACCATGAGATCGACAAACACAACTCTCTCAAAAATATAAATTGTAAACACACTAAATGCATTAATCAACCACTTGGCCCACTCTTAGTGAACTGCTTAGAATCTAATAAAATAACAAACACAGGCACTGAAGAATCTCTTTGGTCCAAAAAATAAATATGGATACACCTTCCAAACACACTTAAGGGTTTACAAACAAAAATGACATACACGATAATAACATAATTCAAGATTCAGAGTTATTCTTGACAATGTAAAAAAATCGTTGTGATTTGGTTTAGATGGTACTAGTTTTTAAATTTATAACCAATTCATATTTCATTACACATGAGAAACACACCCAAATTTCCAAACACCCATTGGAATCCAATGGGGTTTTTTAAAACTGAAATTACTTAAAATACCAAGTCTAGTTTTCCATTTGAGCAGAAATAATCCCATTTGAAATATCAATTTCATAATCTAATTCCAAAGTCCATTTCCCTTAAATATTAACATATTAAAAAAATTATGAAAGTTCCAAAATCAATGTCTATATAATAAATTTCAAGTAAAAATAACTTATAAATCCCATTTCACAAACACCTAATCTCGCTGTATGACTTTGCATTTCAAAACCAGTTTTTTCATAAAAAATAACCATCCTAAAAACCATTTACCTATGACAACAAAATAATCGTAATCATAATTGATCTAATATTCCCCTCATATCCATATTTATCTAATCACCCCATCTATTATATTCATGGAAACATTAATTATATTTAAATTTTCTTTAATTAATGATGGATTTTGATGAGGCAACATATAAAAAAACACTTCCCATAGGCACAAACATCATTTCCTAAGAATTACACTATCATGATACATGATCAACTCAATAGATACAGGTCAAGACCTATGACTCATCACAAGTCTCATGCATCCCATATTAGGATTCTTAGTCTAATGTAACACCCCACTCATTCTAGTTTGCATAGTATTAATACCGGAGTTCCCCTAAAAATATGGATTTCAACCAGTTTCACGCTAGCTAATAATTTTATTGGTCTTTCTTACAAGTCCCAAAAAATTATCTCCATCAGTAACCAATACTATCCCATCCCAAAACATTCAATGATAACACTTTTTAATTTCCTTGTCTGATCCATCAAACCAATTCCTAGGCGGGGATGATTCATGTCCTCAGGTGTGCTTCCCAATACAATTGATGTCATTGAATAGTGGAGAATGAAAAAGATAATCATGGGGAGAATACTGCATCAAACAAAAGGTCTTGTGGTATTTTCAAAAACTAATAAAAATTCAGTTTTACCCGTCTATACAATGTACATCCCAAAAACCTATAATCATAAAATAAGGGGCCCCACAGTCCCCCACAATCTAGAATAGAAAGTAGTAAAACTATATATATGAAGAATCAACAATGGAAGAGTAGTATAAAAAGATGAAAAATAAATAAAATTTATATAAATAAATGATACAATGGATAATGAACATGATGAACAACAACTAAAAATAATCAATGCTCTGACCCAACTCACATAATCAACTTGATAAATACAAAGCTTCCAAAACTCGATAAACCTATAGCATATTTACAAATCCAATTAGTACGTATGCCTTGATGGAAATCATGAAGGTATTCCCAAATATAGTGAAACCCATATTGTGTATGTGGGAAGGGGGTGAGTCTCAAAACCTTCTATGAATCCCAAGTGTAGCGACCAAAACTATTATAAATAAAATTCACCTTTTTATTCAATTAAATGTCTTATTATATAATATGGTTAAAGAAAACACTTTTATTTATTTTGTTTTATTATATACAATAGGATTTTAATTACCCTAAATTATAATTACCATTGATAATATAACAATTGAATTGTGATCACATAGTATAAATATAGGGTTTTAACAAATCCAATTGACACACACAAAGGATGTGATGACCTAAAAAAAGTATTTATCAGATATTCCATGGGAGATATCATTTCTTGGATTTTACCTATACCAAACCATATCTAATATCCAAAAACATAAGCATGCGAGAAACCATTTATGGGATAATTTAATGTTCATTGAGATCATGACCCAAACCATGTTCATCGAATGACCCCATGAAAGCCCCAAAATTTCGTACCTTACTCTTAGGGAGTATGTTGGATTATCAAAGGCATATGTATGAAGACCCTAAGAATAGTAATATTTACATTATTTTGTATAAAATAATTAATATATTTTCATCCTATTATTGTTACTTTGTAAATGATTGTTAATGCATAAATAATATTTTTGATTAATATTCAAATTCAATTAATAAATATATTTTGATGAATTAATTTATTTTTGAAATAAATAATATTTTATAAAATATTATTATTAAATAAATTTTCTTAAATATAATTGAGCATATAATTTTTATCAAGTAAAATTTAATACTTATTACTGTTTGAAAATATTTATTGTTAATAACCTGTCATTTTCAATAAATGTTAATTTTTATTATAAAGTTAAATTTAAAATATTTAGAAAATTATTTCGATAAAATTAATATAATTTTTGGAACCAGGACATCCAAATTTTCTAATAGTGAATTTTTCATAATTTTATGAGACAGTTAAATTTTTGATTAAAAATTAAATATAATATAAATATTAAGTGTATTTTATGACTTCATAATGACCCAATAGATATATAATAAATACTATAAAAGGTATATATGGAAAATTTAATTTTTTACCTTTTAAATAAGTTAATTTAATTTTTATTTTATTTAATTTATAAATCCTTAATGAATCCGTAAAAAATATTAATATATTTCAATGTTTTAAAATCACATCTTTGAGAGTGTGACTAACCTCCACATAATAAAGGAAATTATTTTATAATATTTGGACCTTGGAAATATAAAATAATTATAACCAATAACTTTTTTTATAAACCATTGGAAAAAATGATGGGATGGTTTGTGGTATTGGATATTTTATTATGTAGAGTCAAGAAACTAAATAATAAGGAAATCACCCTCCTTTCCTATATAAACTCACACAAGCTCGCATTTCTATTCACCCAAACTACCTTTAGAAACAAAAAAATATTCCATCTACTCTATATAGTCCTCCCATGGTGCCCGAAATCTTTAAATATTCCCCTCCCAAGCCTTTTAAGTCACACACTCAAGTAAAGGAACCTCATCTTCCACTCTCCTCTTTTATCAAGCACTCCTTTACTATTATGTATTTTTATATTCATTTTATTATGATGAGATATGATATTATATATTCTTATTACTATCCATTTTATTTATAATTCTTTAGATCTTCCTTTCACTCTCATTAATCCTCCCATGATCCTTTATGTACACCCATTACCATGATGAAATTTCGTAAGGATTCTTTTCTCTATTCATGGTTTTTTCAATAACATATGTCTTCAATTTACCTATTTCGAAAATTGGTATATTATTTTCCATGTTCCCATTACTTCCAATTTTATTAAAAAAATAATGAGACACCACTTTTTATTTAAGAATAAATTTTTAATAATTTTTACATAACACCACTTTCCTCTTAAAATATCACCAAGATTTTCATGCCATGATAATTTTATAGTGAATACCATACCCTTTTATCTATCAATGGTATTCACCTTTATGAACATATATTTATTGATTGGGGAATTAGATGTATTTATTCCATATTCCTTCATTTTGGAATAAATTATGATATTGAATGAATCCATGTGGTATGATCTATGTGAAAAACTTAGTCATGATAATGAAATTATTATGATGGGTCCACTCAAGAAAATGATCCAATGCATTGAGTAATGTTTAGTATCATGATATGTCATGTTGGGACAAGGTTGTACCTGATTTTTATTTGGTAATTTTTCCACCATGAAGTCTTGACAGATTTAGACATGACTTATGTTTATGATGCAGTGTTTTATGTAGTTTCTACATTTATAATGTTATGATTATCATGATATATCATGTCTTTTATCCGCGTTCCTTTTTAGGATCCATTGATATTTCTATTCTATAACATGTAATATCTTCTTCATGTTGTGACTTGTTTATTCCCTTATTGAGATTTATATCACACCCCTTTATTATGTTTATCCCCATGTTATCCCATGCAGTTTTATGTCCCTTGGAATTTTATGATCATTTTATATAAGTGTTCAATAATGTTAGGGATCACATATTATAAGTTGTTATGTAATGTTTCTAATTAAAAAATAAACTATACTTATCAATATGTTTGGCTGTATTAAGTATACTTTTATGTAATAAAACATTTATTAATATGTAATAAATAGTAGGGTCTCCATAATTGGTTATTAGAGGAAGAGTTTAGTTTTTTTGGGATTATGATTATAAAATTTAGAGAAAACCTTTTCGATAAGACTATGTATAAGAAAACAACCCTAAATTTTGGTTAGTATAGATTAAGTGGTTTATCAATAAAAAAATCCATATCTGGATACTACAAGTAGATGTGGTTCTAACATAGATGTAACTAGGAGTAACAACTCTAATAAGATGTTCTGGGACAAACTCAGGATAATCTTGTACACAACGACATACCTTACTGTACACCTGGTTTGAAACTCTTTGGGGGATATGATTTGATAAATTCACAAAATCATTACGAACCATTATTAAAGGAAAAAAAAATCCAGAAAGAATATATGTTAGTAAATAGATTGAGGATAACATATATTGAATCCTAGAAACTCATATTTTAAGAAGATAGATGTAGTTTATAAGGTATGCCTTCAGTGTAATTGGATTCACTATTTTGTGTTTAATTGTTTAAGATACTCATCACTAGTTTTCTTTTCTTATATCCAATGGCTAAAAATAAGAGGAATTGTGTTAACAACTGATAGGAAGGGTTTTTTTATGATTTCCCCCAATGAGATACCCAACCCAATGGGAGATAGAATTACAAACATTTCCACAATACTCGCTAAGCAAACTCATGTTCTAAATAGAAACCCCAATCAAGGTGAGTTAACAAACACCCTTATGGAAAAAAGCTTGTAATAAAGAGATTCATGTAGAAAAGGTATCCCCCTTTTAATGGATCCTCCAATACCTTAATCACAGAACAATGGATCAAATCCATTGAAAAGATCTTCTCTATCCATAAATGTTATAAATAAGAGAAAGTTCTTATGGCTGCATATCATATGGAGGGAGAATTTGATTAGTTATGGAAACTGATCAATAATATGCAATATAGAGATGAATTCAAATCAATGGAGTGGAAGAAATTCCTAAAAATTCTTATTGATAAATATTATCCTCATATTATCCATCTTAAAATGGAAAGGTATTTCCTTAAACATAAGAAAAAATATAATGAATATATTGGGGCATATGAGGAAAACTTCCTTATACTTTCATGACATGCCTCCGGTTTTGTCATAACCCCCTGAATGAATGGTTAATAACCTCTTTGGTGGGATAAAACATAGTCTATGATAATCCCAGATGATCCAGGACATTGATAGATATGAAGAATTTTTTTGACGTTCCCTCAAAGTCTAAATAATGATTGGCGAATATCAAGGGTATTATGGGGATAAGAAGCATATATTATAGTTTTATTCCAGTGGACTGATAGAGAGATCTAATGATTCCATGAAATTTCAACATCCCACCTATCAAGGGTGTGGGAAGAAGCCCCTGGATTTTTTTTTAAAGGGAACATAGGAAATGCTTTATGTGTAGGAAGGAAGGACACGAATCTAGAAATTGCTAATTGGAGAAACCCTCTTTTGCGATGTAGGGAATTAATTCTCTAGTCAACCCTCAATTCACTATCCATTGCTTCAAATACAAGAAAACAGGGCGATTTTTGAATCAATTCCTAAATCCAAGGGTTTTTGGAGGCAACCTATAACCTCCAAGGTAGAAAGGGAGACATTTTTTCATCACTACCACCAAAGTGTATCCCAGTAATGAAGTGATGAAAGGTACAATAGTTATTCATTAAAGAATAGTGAACATAATTTTTGATTCTGGTTCTATGCATTCCTTTATATCATGATGTTTTTTATAGAACTATCCAAACACCACCAGAAAGAATGGAAGTAGATATGTCATTGAAAATGAAAAATGGGGAAATTATGGAATCCCTGGTATATAACTCCACTCCTATCACAATTTTTGGGTTGAACTTCTCAAAAAACATTGTCAAACATCCTTTGGTGGAATTTGTTGCAATTTTGGGAATTGATTGGATTTCCCTATATGGAGCCTATATATGTTTCCATGAGAAGGAAATCACTCTCCATATATAGAATCAAACCCCAATTCTACACAAGTTCAAGGAGGAGAATTAGTATCCTTTAGTAATATATTCTTCAGTATAGATACTATTTCCCAATGAGAAAGAATATCTAGTTCAAATGATTGAGTCTAAAGAAAGGATCATCCTCAAAGACATGACTATTGTGAGGGAAAACAATGATATGTTTTCTCAGTAATTTTCTAGTCTTCCCCCTAGGAGGGATGATGAATTTTCAATTGCGCTTATACCTAGGGAGTCTCCAATATCCAAGACTCTGTATAAGATGGTTGTTGTGGAACTTGATTAGCTAAAAAAATAAATATAGTATAATCTGGATAAGGGTTTATATGCCCAAGTTCTTCAGCATGGGGTGAAATAGTACTCTTCATAAAGAATAAGGGTTGGTCAATGCACATTTAAAATGATTATCATGAGCTCAAGATCATGATAGAAAACAAGTATATGTTGGCACAAATTGATGAATTGTTCAATCAGATATGTGGAACATAATTCTTCTCTAAGTTGGATCTATAGTTGGGATATTACAAAGTTAAGGTGAAGGAGGATATTACCAATACTACTTTTGGAACAAGGAACGAGCACTATGAGTTCATAGTAATGCCCTTCAGACTCAATAATTCTTCGGATATCTTCATGGACTTGATGATTAGTCTTTAGATTTTACCTCTACAAAATTTTCACAATCTTTATATATGATATTCTAATATACTCCAAAACCAAGGAGGAGCGTTAAGTGTATCTTAGCATGATTCTAAAGACCTTATGAAAGGAGAAGCTCTATGAAAAGTACAGAAAGTGTGATTTATTATTGAAGGAAGTCTCATTGTTGGGGAATATCATCACAAGTAATGAGTTATTTGTGGATCCTATAAGGAAAAAGGAAAATGAAGGATGGACAAAGACAACATACATTACAGATATTTATAGCATCATTGGGTTACCTAGATATTATCATTGATTTGTGAGAAATTTCTCATGATTGTCAAACTCTTTTACCAAGATAAATTGGAATAGAGTCAAGTTTTACTAAAATGATGAATGTGAAAAAATCTGTATAGAGTTGAAAAGGAGTCTTATCATTTCCACTGTTCTCACACAACTCAAAAGTGGGTAACTTTTCGTAATTTTTAGCAATGCCTCGAAGAATGGATTAGGCTGTGTGTTGATGAAAAATGAAAAATTCATTGCCTAAGCCACAATTTAGTTGAAACTTCATGAGAAAAACTATCCCATGTGTGATCTGGAGTTAGAATTTATGATCATTTCATTGAAAATTTGGAAGCATTATCTCTCTGGGGAGAAATGTTAGATATATACAGATCATAAGAGCCTAAAATATATATTCACATTAAAGTAACATAATATTCACTATTGAATATAGTTTGATATCATCAAGGATTATTATTTCTCAATCCACTACCATATTGGTAAATAAAATAACATAGTGGATGCTCTAAGTAGAATGGAACCAATAATATTATCATTAATGAGAATTGAGAAGGATATAATCTTCTTAGAATTAAACATGATGGAAATGGGAATCATAAAGGAAATTCCTAAATCATTTAATAAATTATTTCTCAAATATCTCTTCTTAAAAGTTTGAAGTATTCTAAAAAAGATAATGTGGGAATTCAAAATAATGTGGAAACTATAAGGAATGGAAAATCCTTCTAGTTCAATGTTAATGAAGAAGTACTTGTGAGATTTGGATCAAGACTATGTGTTCCATGAAATCAAGAGTTATGGATGGAACTATTAGACAATGAACATAGTTTTAATTTCTCTATTCACCTATGAAATGATGATTTATCGAGAGCTATGAGAGAACTATTAGTGGGACAACATGAAGAATGAGATTGCAGAATATACATCAAAGTGCTTGGTATGTTAGAAAATGAAATCTCAAAGGAAGAAGTATAAGGGGATGATGAAACCATTACTCATACCAACATGGAAATTAGAAAATATCCCTACAGAATTTGTGAATTGACATTTGAAAACATTCAAAGAAAACAATGCTATTTGAGTTATTGTGGATAATCTTACAAAGACTACACACTTCTTTGCAATTCGAGAGGATTTTTCACTGAATCAATTGGCATAGATATACATTAGAGAAGTTGTAAGACTACATGGAGTACTACTATCAATTATATCCTATCAAGATCTAAGATTCATCTCCATGTTCTGGAAAAGTATATAGCATTCTTTAAACATAGAGCTGAATTTTATTATGGCCTATCATCCTTAAACAGATGGCCTATTTGAGTGTACTATTTAGACACTAAAAGACAAGTTTCAAGCATATTCATTGGACTTCAAAGGTGGATGGGAACCACTTCTTCCTTCGGTTGATTTATCTTGAAATATTAGTTTCTAATTGAGAATCCAAATGTCTTCCTATGAATCCCTTTATGGGAAGAGTTGTAGAACACCTACATGTTGGGATGAAGTTCAGGAAATAAATATTTTAGGTCTTGAAATGGTTGAGGAAATAGTGGATATGGTTAAGAACATTCAATAACACATCAAGGATGCTTAGAGTCAACAGAAGAGATATGATGACAATTATCTATGAGACATAGAGTTTGATTTTAGAGATTTGATATTCCTCCTCATATCTCCATGGGAGAAATTGATGAGATTTTGGAATAAGGGAAATCTTAGTCTGAGGTACATCGACCCTTTTTTGATCCTTGATTGCATTGTAGCAGGGTCTAATCAGCTAGGACTCCCACCAAACCTATCTCAATTAAATGATGTATTTCATGTATCCCTCTTCAGAAAGTACATAACAGACCCCTCACATGTACTAAATCTTGAGGTGGTACCATTGGAGAATGAAATTTTCTTTGAGGAGTAGCCATGTAAGATCTTAAATATTAGAGAAAAAATCTTACTAAATAAGACAATACCCATCATCAAAGTGTTGGGGAGAAATGAAAACATTGAAGAAGCAACATTGGAACTGGAAGAGGTGATGATGCAGAGTTACCCTCGTCTATTTTAGTGCGGGAAAAGAAATTTTCGAGGGTGTCATTTCTTAAGGGGGAAGATTTTAATGACCCAAACTATTATAAATAAAATTCTACCTTTTACTCAATTAAATGTATTATTATATAACATGGTTATAGAAAAAAATGAACTTTTTTTAATTAAATACATGTTTTTTTAATGATCGTTAAGTATATTTACTGTTGATAATATAGTCGTTTAATAGTGATCACATGATTAGTATAAATATAGAAGTATAAGAAACCCAATTGACATAGACAAAGGAAGTGATGACATCAACCAATAGGATTATACCCAATGATGCCAATTTATCAGAGAACATGAGGGAGATAGAATTTGCAGTCATTTCCCTAGACCATTCCCAAGCTGAGATATAACAACTTAAAGGTGAGAGAAACTACTTACAAGAGATGTTCAACCTCAATGAGATCATTAACCAAACCATATTAGCTAAAAACCCCCCAGAAATTCCCACCATCATGCACCTTACTCATAGGAAGTATGCCAGTGTATTAAAGGGATATGTTTCAAGACCCTACCAATTAGAATTTGTACATTATTTTTTATAAAATAGTTAATATATTTTTATCCAATTATTATTACATTGTAAATGATTATTATAGCATTAATAATGTTTTTTTTGTTATTATTCAAATTCAATTAAGAAATATGTTTTGATGAATTAATTTACTTTTTAAATGATTAACATTTCAATAAAATATTATAATTAAATAACTTTTATTGAATAAAATGATAATATAATTTTTATGAAGTCAAATGTAATCTTTATTAGGGTTCAAAAACTGTTATTGTCAAAACCCATCATTTTAAAAAAAATGTCAGTTTTTATTTTAAAAGTAAAAATTCACATATTTAGATAAGATGAATATTATTTTTTGAATCAAGATGTCAAAATTATCTAATAGTTACTTTTTCATAATTTTCTTGAGAGAGACACATTTTTGGTAAAAATTAAATACAGTATAAATATGTAGTGTGATTTCTGACATCATAATGGCTTAATGGTTATGTAATAAACACTATAAAATTTATCATAGTTCAAATATAAGTTTTACCTTTAAAATAAAGTAATTTGATGTTTATTTTACGTATTTTATAAAGCCTAAATGAATCCTCCAAAAAAATTAGTATATTTTAGGGTCATAAAATCATTTCATTGAGAGAGTGACTCACCTCCACATAAAAAATGAAATTATTTTATTATATTAGTCCCTTGACCTTATAAAATAATGATGAAAACTGAATATTGGTATAAACCATGGGGAAAACATGGGATTGTTTGTGGTATTGGATATTTTATTATGTAGAGTCCAAAACCTAAATTATAATAAAATCCACCTCTTCTCCAATATAATACCACTTAATCTACCATTAATATTCACTAAAATTACTTGGATCATGTACACACTATTCCCTTTACTCCTTATAGTCTTCCCAAGGCTACCTATGCTTTCAAGAAGCCCCTACCCAGCCTTTAGAGTCACACACTCAAGTTTGGGAACCTCATCTTCCACTTTCCTCTTTTATCAAACACTTCTTTAATGTTATGTATTTTAATTTTGATTTTATTAATATGGGATATGTTATTTTATATTTCCATAACTTTATATTTTGTTAATATGTGATGAGATCCTCCTTTAACCATCATTAGTCCTCCAATGGTCCTTTCTGTACACCTGTTTCCATGCTGAAATTTTGTAAGGTTCATTTTCTCTATTTGTGTTTCTTTATTACTATATTACTTATATTTAAAAATTTATAATATTGTAAAATTATTTTACATGTTTCTATTACATCCCATTTGATTAAAGAATAATTATATACCCCTCTCAATCTCGTCAACCATTTTTATGAATTTTTATGTAATGCCATTTTACTGCCAAAACTTTCACTATGATTTTCCATACCAAAATAATTGAGTAGTGAATACCATACACAATTTTATATCAATGGTATTCACCATTATAAACATATACTTATTGATTGGGGACTTACATGTATGTATTAAATATTCCATGGTCATGGAATAAATTATAATCTTTAATGAATCCATGTTTTATGATATATGTGGAACACATAAGCATGATAATGAAAGGATTATGATGGGTGAACCTAGATAGTGCTCCAATGCATTGGGTTATGATTAGTATCATGATACCTTTTGTTGGGAAAGGAGTGTACCTGATTAATTTATGTAAATTTTTACTCACTGAATTCTTGTTGGATTTATGCTTGACTTATGTTTATGATGATGTGTTTTAAGTAGTTGCCTCAATTTCTATGTTTTGATTGTCATGGTATATCATACCTTTTATTCATGTTCCTTTTATGGTCCAATGATATTAATATTATCTTATATTCAATATCTTATTCATTTTGTGACTTGTTTATTCCATTATTAGGATTTATAGGTCACCCCTTTCTTATATTTTACCCAGGTTATCATGTGTAGTTTTAGGTTTGTTGGAATTTTATGATCATGTCAGAGAAGTGTTCAACAAAGTTTTGTATCCCATGTTATAAGTTTTTATGTAATGTACTTAATCCCCAAAGACACTAAAACTCTTCATATTTTTGGTTGTATTAATTGTACTTTTATCTAATGAAATATGTATTAATGTGTAATAAAGGGCACGGTTTTCAAACCTAGTGCCTCCAAAATACCGAGTAACACTATGATCATGTGGATAAAAATGAGATACATAGATCTAAGTAGTGTTTTAGTTTCCATACAACATACCCAACTGGAATCATTACATGAAATGCACATCAAACATACATGTGTGTCATTAGGTTTCATCTAGACCACCTCAAACCCTGATAATACCAGATTTAGTGAGTGTATGGGTCTATCTGAGCATTTAAGATACCAAAAAAACTAGTATCAGGCCCACGATCAATTCTAATTAGAAATTCAAAGGAAATCCAGTATTACCATGATCCATTAACAGATTCTAGGAGAAAGTATTAGGTATTAAATAATATACTAATCAATAATGGGTTGTTTATCCTTCCTACACCATCTCATAGTATAATAATCACTCATTGGATAGTGAATCCCACCCAAATCATCTCACTTATACATCTCCTTGGGTGGAAGTGAGTACCAACACACATTTTATTGTAGTAGGACAGAAGGTCGGATCCAAGTGAAACATTAACGGAATGATAGGTATTTGCATACATAGTTTTGCTTAGTGCATCCCATCCATCCATATCATAGTATTAAGCATGAATTTTGGATCTAAGTAAAACATCTAAGGCATCCCATGTATATTTATACATATCGGTGGGTAGTGCATCCTACCAATCCATCTCATAATAGCCTAAATGAAGCCATATCGAAAGAAAACATCTAGGGAATACCATATATCTATATAAAAATTGGTGGGCATTATATACCACCCAAAGAACCCTAGAAAATGAATCTTGATGTGGGTGTTAAATCCTAATGATCCCATATTATATAATTGGAGATAGACTCTCAGGTTCATGATTTAAAATTGTTACTATATCCATATCAGGTTCCAATAATCGATTTGGGTTGGAGGGGACACATGTATTCATAAATAACCATCATCTTCATAAACCCTCTCAAGGGTAAATATCTCATTGGGATACCTATTAATTCCCCTAGTTTACATCATGTAATAAACACTCAACACAGGTTCCTCAATCCCATTTCCACCACTCGATCCTATCCCAACATTTCAACTATAATGTTCCTTAACATCTATTTAAGTTACTCAAACCCATCTATACCCATTAATGGGTCAATGATATCCATCTAGATCAACCAAAATATTTAATAAAAAACATATCATCAGACAAAACATATAACATACATCATCATGAAACAATAAGAACATAATAAAATGAAAACAAGGGGCATATACAAAAAGACTCAAGCTTTAGAAAATAGGAAATTGACCTCATAAGGCCAAATGGATAAAAAAACTTGACTAATCCCTTCCAAAATCCCTTTAAAAATAAAGTCAAAATTACCTTTTAAAACCATTAATAAAAGGTATCACAGTCCATCTTACTCATTCTATTCCCATGTCTAAATTCCATCGAATGTTATTGAGAAAAATCTAATTCTGTTTTAAAATACCACTTAAACATTCATTTTCCAAATCTTATATTTTCCATAAAAATAAATGTGAATCAAATTACATTTTAAAAATCACACTTTGAAAGTAAAACCTCTTGTAATTTAAAATTAAACTCATGCCACCATACAATCTATAATGAGGGCCACTGACACTCATTCGACCAAGGTGCCACCATCTAACCATTTAGAAATAATGGGGACCATGTTGACTAGTTGGCCAATGTGATTCCTTCCCAAAATTATGGAGAAATCACATGGGTCATGAAACTTTTATAAATATATACTGGTGGTAGAACAAAAAAATAACAATCAAGAAAAATACACAAATAATTTCAAGGCCAGCTACCTTATACAGAGTTATTCCCCTTTAGAGAAGCTTGAAAATAGTCACCAAAGCTAGTCTGAGACCAATTGACTATCACCTATCCTCAAAAATACCTACTACATGACACAATACCCAATGATTAATTATGAAAAATTTAATTTAATTGTAAAATTTAATTAAAACTATTTAAAATTTATTTATATTTTGAAATAATTCATCATAATTTCCCAAAACTCACCATTTGACCATGTTACATTGAAACAAAAACCAAAACCATATAGAAGGCCTTTGATGTACTCCTGACACCATCCTAAGATGAATCCCTGATAATCAATTCCCATTAAATAAATAATGTAATTTAATTTAAACTAAATCCCTAAAAAAATATGTAAATAATTGAACCATTAATGAAATGGAATGGAATAATGTGCGATAAACCTATTATACATCATTTAGTCAAGACATAGAAAATCCCCATAATAATGGAATTATTTCACCATTTTTTGAGGTAATTATCAATCAAATCCATAAGTGTGTTTCCCAATATCATAGAAGAAATGTGAAAATAACAAGAGAGGGAGAAGAGAGTAGATATAAATATGAATCATTTAAGAAATCACACAAAAATACTCAAAATACTAGGGGAAATTAAAGGGGGAAGAGGGTTAGTCCCTCCTAGGTTGGCCAAACATGAGGTAGGAATAAAATATAAGGAGAAATGTTTAAATTGAAGAGTGGTTAAATTGTAAAAGAACCCTAAAAATCACACTTGGACAATCCTAAATGACATGAACCCTGACCTGTACATTTCCATGGTGCATTCTTGGGTTGCACCTAAGGATCCTAACACACAAGAGACCATGAAATATACCCATAACCCCTCATTATCCCCCATATTAGGGCCTCCCAATTGAAATAACTAGTGGGGGGGCATGGCATATTGGGTCCTTGTTTCACTCCCTATATCCTCGATCGTGATGGTCATCACTATAGTCAACCAAAATTCCCAGCTCTTGGGAATTTTGGATTTCATGACATGTACCCCACACAGTACACACAATAACAACCAAAAAACCCAACCTGAATATTTTGGTTACTCTTATTCCCCATATAATTTATTTAAGGTCAAAAAATTCATCCAAAACACCTATGAATGGGGTTTCACAACATGGTCGACCGACTCTAGACCAAAAACCCTATGGGGATCCCCAGAACACTTTCAAAATTTACTAAGACTCTAAACCCCCCCCCCCAAAAAAAATTATATTGATGTATC
Source organism: Viscum album (assembly GCA_963277665.1). Taxonomy (NCBI): domain Eukaryota; kingdom Viridiplantae; phylum Streptophyta; class Magnoliopsida; order Santalales; family Viscaceae; genus Viscum; species Viscum album. The sequence goes on along the minus strand of OY728126.1, from coordinate 353,407,230 downwards.
AAAATTATTGAAAACTCAATCCGAAAATATTTTCTCAAAACAGACTACACTTTGAAAAAAAATCAATTCACCTTGTAATTTACCAACCAAAAAAGTCATGTAGTTTTATAGCTTATGTCTCCACCAGACCACCACTATCTGATACGATAGAAGTGATTTTGAATATTTCTTATACTTTTAACAAAATAGTAGATCTATGACCATTATGGTTGGGTTAGGTTAAAATATAACATATAGAGGATAAAGTGAAAACCATTTTTATGTAGAAGAAATTTTCTGTGGACAAAATACTATTCATATTCTAGCCTGTAGTGACTCCAAAACATGACATTGTCGATGCACAAATAGAAGAATGTTTACCCTATCTGTGTGATTTTTTTGGTAATATAAACTATCTCAAGGACATATGTTTGAATTATAAGGATTATTCAAAATTATATTATGGTTTTGTAGGAGTTTTTCCTAAACATTTATCTCACCACAATTTTAATGCCCTAGTACCTGACGTTAAGGAAATATCACAAGTGACTCTATTGTTATTGTTTTGGTAGTATGATATAACTACACAAGATAATTTTTGATACCCTAAATGAAATAAATATTACGGGATAAAGGTAGTTCAAATCATTACACATCACTATACTCACCGACCAATAATGTTTGTTGGGGAAAATATCTTTTAATGTCATTGTTTTAGCTAGGTATCAAGAGACCAATCCTCTTATGCCTATTGTTATATCCAGTGGAATATTGATATTCCTATATCCTTCAAATAAAGAAATTGAAAAGTGTGATCCATTTATAGAATCATTCATTAACATTCCAAGAAGGTGAAACAAGTGTCTTGTTTGAGTCAATTAAATCCCAAAACCATAGAGCAACACTCAGTAGCAAGTAACTCTCACCTAGAATAGTAAATACACATGGATCATGAAAATATATAGGATAAAAACATCAAGAAATATATAATGGTATATTATTAATGATTTTTTTGAAGAGTCTCAATCCACACTTATGTGGAATTTTCACCACTACCAACACCACTTGAGTAACCAAATCCATATCATATCGAGGATGTGATAGAGAAAGAGAAATACCTAAACAATCCCATAGGTCTTGGGAAATTATTACCCCTCCCAATACAATATAAAGGAATTTGGTCATATTGATATTGGGATCATATTTGAGAGAGGGTAAATCCTTTCAGGGTCTGTCAAATTATATTCTCAACTATGAAATCAAATATTAAGGAAGATCCTAATTTTTCTATCGACATATGTTTAGAGGGTAAAAAATACACTACAAATCTGATGAGGATACGATCCCTGATGCATGAAATGAATCAATAAATATCATCAGCATCAACAACATAAATAACATGGAACATTAAACTAAAATAGAAGAACATAATTTTGAAGCCTCTATTAAAAACATAGTTCACTTCGAAACATAAGAAGAAGATATGAACACCTAAAATTAGAGGATGAGTCAATTTGTAGAGTTTACTCCATATTTTTATCTATCACCTATCAAATGAGATTTATACAATGATAAAAGAAAAAATATGTTTCTATCCCAATCACCATACAAAAATGCTAAACCCTTTTATACTGATAAAAAATATAGTTTAATAGAATGTTGATTTAGAAAAATTGATATGACTCAATGTCGAATTATTGAGAAGAAATATTAATAATAAAATATAGTTCAATAAAAATATAATTTAGATAAATTGATATGTCTCAATATCAAATTATTGAGAGTAAATATTCCTACTAAATAAAACTTTTATAAAGAGGTCAATATATCTCTCTTTGTACATATTTAATATGAAGAAGGTTCTTACCCATTAAAAGAAAAGTCCAAACAGACAACTATATCCAAGTACAATCAACCTTGTTACCTTTTCTTGATAGCCATATACAATTAGAAATTTCCTCCACTAGAGTGAAAACACACATATTTAATATAAGCTAACTTGGGCTTGACTCAACCCATATATCAACAGGAGATGTAGGTGATATGAACATACCAGGATCCACACACTAAATCTAATTTGAAATATAATCAATAAATGATCCTATTAAAAATAATTTATTCCATCAAGTCCAATGATTCTATAGTGTAATCTATGGAGGGGAGACACACACTGGTACAACAGGAAATAAAGCCATATCTTTAATGGATGTGGTTATCCTTCATTCATAAAATTTAATGAAACTATAGATCAATATTAATTTATCTCAAACTTTTCATCTCAATATGGTACCATCATAGGTTTTTATATTTTTTAGGAATCTTTGGATCTTTGTTGTTTTATGAAGACACTGGATGGGATAACATTAATTTATTATAGAAATGTAATACATTTCTCAATAACCAATTGGAAAGATCTTAAATGTATTTTACATCAATAATTTACCTTTATTTCAAGTAAGATAAAAATAATATTTCTCTCAAACTAAATATAGTGTAAAAATTCTAGGGTCCTATAAATCATTGATAGGTGGAAGGGATTTATCCATTCACTAAATATGAAATATTTTAAAGATTAGTTATATGAGATTTTATAGAAATTATTTGTTATGAGATAAATAGTCATCTCATTCCATTTATATACCTAGAAGTTTCTATGAGTTTGTGACTATGTCACAAGACTTATCAGATTCTATAAGATAATACATGTATAAGTCTCTACTTACGCCATCATCCCATGTAAAGAAACCTCTTAAAATAGACAATTCACCTTTCATGATTATATTGAACTAAATATATATATATATATATAAATAGAAAATAATATTACTTAGTTCCTCCTCCTAGATTAAAAAAATAATAACAATTCCCTTTCCTATAGGTAATGAATGATTAGATTCACCCAAAATTTTTGGATCAGAATAATAAATCTTACTCCTTCCAAAGTGAATGTGTTATGAGGTATTTCACTACTACCATATAGAAGAAATTTCTCAAACTACTAGATATTTGGAAACCCAATGAAGGTTGACTGAATGATGATCTAGACTAAATATACGTATATAATATATTAAGGAAAATATCCACAGATGCTTAATTTTTGAGGATATACTTCATAAGATGGTTGACTCTTGGAAGGTCAAGCTAGGAAAACCCCTAGTAACTGTAGCATGAAAGTAACCAACCTCATCCATAGTAGAAGGTGAATAAAATAATTCCCAAACAATAATGTGCATAAATTTGATGATTATATGACCATAAAATCTATCATCTAGGAACATTCCATAGTTAGGGTTCAATTGAATCTATAGGTTGTGAGCATGTTTTCCCGATGAAGCTAAAACCATATATCTATAATTGAGGTATTAAAAATTTTGATGTAATCAACATCGATTGAAAAAGGTGATATGAAAATACCACTTTCTGGAACCTCAACCGATCAATATTTTGTTGGACTTCTCACCGCTATCATTAAGATGATGAACACCATCTCACCAAATAGGGTAACATGATACTCCCTACCAAATAAAATTCTAATCTAGTAAGGGATCAGAATACTATTCTTACTACATCATTCACATGTCATATGCCTTAATTAATCAGGAATATGAATACGAACCTAATAACACTATAAATAATCTGGGAGGTTTTTATAGAGGGTGAAGAGGTTATGGGAGATGTTGTTGTGGCTGATGAAAAAATTAATGAATCATTTCTACTGAATCCATATATACTTTAGAAACACAGAGGTATGAACTCAAATAAACTCAATAGAAACACCAATATGATCCCAAACCATCAATATATCATTTTGATCCAATTATATTTGATGAAACACCAGTGTAAAAGTAGTTTTCTAATCAAGATCAATGTGTGTGAAGGTCAAATCCACCAATCCTATAGAGAAAATGACCCTAAATAATGGTTGGGAAAAAAAGATTCCAACATAGTTACCTTCATACCCAATGCCTCAATCCAAGGGATATCCTCATGGTATTAAGCATCGATCCTTGGTCTAGAAGTGAAAAATCTTGAATCATCTACCCATTGTCCGGGATATAATATTAATCATAGATTCCCTTCATTTTTCAATAAAAATCAGGGAATCCCTCATCACAACTTATTTTAGACCTCAAGAGTTTGAAGATGAAATCATTATATCCAAGACATATCATGTAGAGACTAGACCTATCAAGTGACACATAGTCATTTATATTATGGAACAAGATCAGGAAGCTATATTACATAGGAATATTAGACCCGTGTACTTCTCTAAAAGTCTTGATTAAATGAACATCCATTCAGACTTAATTGATATATTTTATAGTATCAATATCACCATGATTTGAACACTTTGAAAAGTGGGTTATAGAGAAGATGAATTTTTCATATCAAATTAGATAATCACAGGATATGAAAAGAGTGAACAAATACTGCTTCATAAGATCATGTTGTGGGATCAATTTTGTCACCTCATTTCTAATACTATGTTCATTGTTCTTCTCAAGGATTGGGATTTCAACATCATTTTTGGAAGTTCATGTATTTATATTCATGCTACTGCCCCATTTAATTACTATAAATTCTTAAAGTATTCTAATAACTAAAAATTTTGGGTACTATATGGAGATAATTCCCCTTCAAGTCCTCTGAATCTCAGTACATCAATACAGGGTTCTATAAAAGGGAGGGGAAACAGATGATAGAAAATAATTCCATAAATATTAATGCACCTAATGGACTAGAAATTAATCTTTTCTGTATATAGAGAGATATTGAAGAAAAAAATAAATGTTTACTACTAATCTAATTAAGGAAAAAATTATTGATCTAGGTATTATACTAGTTACATAGGTTCCATTCAATAATACTATGAAACATATTATTACTTTTCTTTTATATACTGGTCAAGTGTACACCTCTCTAGGAAAACATCCACCAAGGTGGAAACTTACATTCCTTGATTTACTATAATATACATCTTAAACAAAAACATAATAAATAATAAGATAATAATATAGTATGGGTTTCAAATTATATAAATATAAATATATAAAAATATAAATTAAAAAAAAAGAAAAGAGAACATATATATATTAGTGAAATATAACTATTGTTCAAGGGAGTTCATAGTGAGGCAATAATTATTCCCCAAATTACTCCGAATATTATAATCAATATTGTGATAATGAAATATCACTTAATACACTCTATGTTTAATTTTTTATTACCACACATTGATACCTCTATATTTATGATAATACTCTTTTAAATTCAGTTAGGATACTTTCTCAATAAATGAATTATCCAAGTAAAACTCTACCATATGAATTCCTTAAATAATAAAGTTGAGTAATATTGATTAATAAGGAAGAATAACATTGATCATAGGGAAATTATAAAATCACTAAAACTAATTAGTATAACAACAATATAATTCATAAAATAAAATAAATATAATCATTAATGTATAATGTGCCCAAAACAAACACTACTCCCTCCCTTGAACATGAAAATAGGTTAGTTATCCATTTTTATGAAGATGAGATGGTTACAATGGGTGTAAAAAGAAAAAAACAATGAATGAGAGGATGATAACACAAATATATATAAAAAATGTATAAAAATACTACAATATAAAAATTATTCCAATATACCAAAAATTACTAACTTTTTTAAGGATGTGGAGTTATAAATTAACAAGGATGTGGGGCAGATCATTTTCACTCTTGAACTTTAATTTGAATGCTTATGTTTTTATGATATAAAATAGATGAATACTAGAAATTTCTTTTTATTGAATTTTTTACTTTATTTCTTAAAATGTTTCATAAAAAAAAATTCTTTTGAAACATGTAGAAAAAACTATGATAAAATTTCCCAAGAAAACATTTATGGCCTGATAGAATATTTGAATTACAATCTTTTGATTTCCTAGTAATTCATGGAGTTGAAAAAGAATGAATAATGATAATAAATAGTCAAATAAAATTTTTATCAACCTCACTTTTTTCTTTATGGAATACTTTAGCTCATTTGGATTGGTATTTTGTGGATATGGGGCCATATTCAAAAAAGTTCATAACCATACATAGTTTTCAAGGCCATACTTGTGAGATTCATTTTCCCTCCTAGGGTTGGATTAAACATTAGGTATAGTTGAATGAAGTATATGCAAAACAAAAACATAATTCTATCTAAAAATAAATTTTTAATTTGTATTAGTCTAAAAATGTTATGGACGAAATAAAAAATTTAATAAAAATAGTTAAAAAACCAACACTAATCCATTTCTTCCAATAAACTCAAATTAATAAAAAACGATAAAAATATAACAATAAACCTTAAAATAAAAAATTATGGGACTGAAACATTTAAATCAAAAATTAAGTTTATGAAAATATAAGCTTCATAAATCCCCCAAACTGAACCAATTTACTCTTGATAAGTCATTTTTATTAAGGTTAAAACATACATCCCAAGGATTAATTTGAAACACTGCTAAATTATCATATCTAAGGAAAAATCATGCCTCTTACATGAATATCAACATAATAATTCCTCTCTAATCATAAACATACTTTAAATAACATGTTAATATGAATGTGAATATCACAGTTTTATAAATTTATTCCTCTCTTCACTTAATGATTTTAACATAAAGCTTTAATGAGTCTCAAAAAAATACACGATCCTCATACGATTTTGAAATTTATCATCACTCAATACCATAAGAGATCATTTTTTAATCATGGGCTCTTTTCAAGTTGATTTGGTGGACATGGTTTGGTGGTTGAAATCATATTAAAAATTTCTTACTAAAAATCGGATGTTCAACCCGTAGTATAATACATTATATTCAAGTGAAATGAAATTAAAGTTTTCACTAAATTCCACTTAAAAATATTTTCAAAAGTCAATCATATCTTCCCATTGACAAGGAACCAGAGTGGATCCATGGAAAGGACCCAAGGGTATTACCAATCCTCATGGTCTAGAAACCCTTTTTCAAGTCATCCTAGTTCCCACAATGGGAATGATTTTATGAAATAGATAATAATTAACATGTAGTGGAACTCTATTAGAATTTTGGAATGATTTTTACATACATTGGATGACCATAAAAACCGAATAAGAATATAAAAATTAAAAATTAAAAAAAATAACAAAAAAATGTATCCAAAAAAATAGAGTAAATATGGAATGCTACGGTTAGTTTGGGAAAAAAACCTGAATACTGGAGTGATGAAATTATTGATAAATCTTGGATATAAAATAAAAACCATAATAAAAAAAATGATTACAATTTGTCCTCAAGGTCACCATACATCACCCAAAACAACCTCCCCCATGAGAAATACAAAAATTAAACCTATAATAATCCACTCATTCTATCGACATCGAGTGGTGTGAATAGTGTATGACATAAAAAATACAATTAGATAACACCAAGATTCCATGCATTTTATTTATACAAACAAAAAAATGATAGATTCAAAATAAAATTAGAAAATAGAAATATTTACTTTGAAAAAAATCATCACAAAATATTTCTTAGAAACTAGTTTTTAAAACCCATGCCATAATTTAAAGAAACACTAAAAATTGTTCCTTAATTTAAAACACACCATTGGAAATTATATTTTAAAACCCTACTCAAACCACATTGAATATAAGTTCAAAAAATTAAGAGTAAGATGAAATAAATAATTTAACTCTAATATTTTCATATGATATCTAAAAAATAAAGAAAGATATGTATGAAAAAAAATATAAGCTAGAGAGAGGAATCAATGAATAATCCAGAGTAAAAAAATTATTTAAAAATATATAATAAAAACGAAAAAGTTAGATCATTCCTGGATAAGAATAATAGAATTAAAAATGTAAGTTGAATTTAAAAAATTACCTCTAAAAATAATACAGGGTATACATAGTATCATAAAAAATTATTAAAAATCCCATGAGATGATGATAAATTCACTTGGGTGGAACTATATGTTGGAATAATAAGGCATTATTGGTCTCTAACCACCCTAATTCCCTAAACTATCCTTATTGAAAAAACTAACCCATGAACAAGTAACGTCTTATACTAATGGGATTTAGTGAATATCACCATGATGAGAGAGTTTACACCTCTCAGTATCTTTCTAAGATACCAAGGATTTCTATTATAATAATGAAGGGTGGTGAAATAAAATTTATCATTTAATAATCACATCATAATATGAATGACTATAACACAACATCACAATTGAACCAATTAATTCCAACACCTCTCACCCTGTAATACCATGAACCAATCTAAAACACATCCATGAGTGTAAATAAATGACATCGAATCACAAGTTAACATATAGTTTAGTAACATGGTACTTATCAAGATAATGATATAAGTTTATAAAAATAATTATTGAAGGTTAAAACAGGTATTTAGATTTAAAATAATTAGACAAATTTTAAATTCTTTTGAAAAAATATTTCTCAAATCAATGTCACTTGAAAATAAATTTAATAGTCCAAAAAACCCTTAATGTAACATTTTTGAAATCCCCATAGAAACCCCCTATTTAAGTAACCACATTAAAATACAAATACATTATAAAACATACTTAAATTAATATGAGACCAAACATTAAATCAAACACCACTCATATAACTCATATACCAACAATGTATTAAAAAACAATAAATAAGAATCCATAAACCTATATCACACCTGAAAAGAATAATATTTTTAATGATAATCTCAATAAAATCTATATGAAATTTATGCTCCAGTGAAACCATACCTCAAGACCTTAATTAAAATCACATGAAATCATATATAAGAATTAAACATAAATTAAATAATAAAACTCATCAAGAAAACCATTTTTAGTAACTTAAAAAACATATATCATACATAATTTTCCTAAAAAGTAAAATGATGTGTTAGTATACATTATTTATAACTCTATATACTAATAATAGTTTTCTAAAACAATAAAAATATTAATGAAACTAAATTTTGTAAAGTCAAATAAAGCATTGTTTGTTTAGAAAATAAAAATTCATGGAAAAATCTACATTAACTAGAGCGGGGATGATGTGAAACTCATATATTTGGATATAGAAGACCCCAAGAAACAATTAAGACACCATAAAATCAAAACTCAAAAAACAATTAAGACAAATCTTCACCTTAGGATTCAAATAACTTGGATCCAAGGTAAAGAAGAAATAAAAATAAGTGAGTGAGTGATGATAAGAAAATAGGAAAAAACTCTTACCATAGAGAAAACACTTGGATTCAAGGTGATTGAGGTAAAATATTTAAGGAGAGATAGTTGGGTTTTGAGCCTATGTCCCCCTTTTAATGAAACAACTGAATGATGAGGAAAAGAACAACTGAGAGTTAAAAATCAAGGAGGTGAATTTTGTGAAAATCTAGTTTTAATAAAACCATACAGGCCACATGGTTTGGCTATACTATTTACCAAATAGTGAACCTACCATGCTGACGTCAAAAGACACACATGGGGGAGTTTCAGTGTTTAGAAATATGATTAGTACTATCCAATACCTAACCATAAACCTAAACATTAACTAATTTTTTTTGAAAATTCAAAAAACAATTACCTAGAACTCAATGAAAAGATAAAAAATAATTTAATATATAAAATAATATAGAAAATAATGGTTGGGGTGTTATAATTCTCTCCAATATAACCCTTTATTCCCCAATAAATAGACTAATTTTCAATGATAAGGAAAGAAAATTCTAAGTGTTCTCACTAAAAAGGAAGAACTTATAACTTGATCTCTAAATTCAACTGAAATAAAATAAAATCATATCATCAAAGTATATCTCCAATTCACAACACAGAAATTACTATACAATAAATAGGTTATAAAATAGTCACTAATAGTTGTTATTCGTATCATTCGATAGATTCACTAGAATGATGGATCAACTGAAAAACACCCATTTAAAATAACCACTATGGAACAAAACTCAAAATTCTAACTAAATAAATCAATAAAATTACCTAATTGATGTATTGTCCTTAATTTCACAGAATCTATGATTCAATTATATAAATAAGTATAAGGAACCAAATATCCTAATAAACATTCCATAGATTATATTTAATAATAATAAAAGAGAAATAATTACCATAAAAAAGGGGAAGGATATAAATACCTCATATAATTTGAATAATTTCCATTAGAATCAAAAAAGGGAAGGAAAAATTATTTATCTATTGAGACACCATATTACAAAACCTCTAAAGATGTCCCATATGGCCATGAAAATGAATGGCTTTGAAATATTCTAGAGAAATATTTTAAAATACCAGAACTGAGCACACTGAAAATATACAATATGTCATTTCCTTTTATAAGGAGTTGTGGTGATTTTCATGAATCATATGGATTTTCAATATCAAGTTCCTATAGATTTAAACTCTCACAAGATAAGGATCCTTAATCAATACATGAAGAATTAGGGATACCACACACCATGGGTCTCCCTCCAAAGACTAATTTCTCTATAAAATCTTCATCAATTAGTCCTTTAAATGAAGTTTGTCCAGTTAAGATCACTCTAGAACCAATATTTGGATGGATACCATTCATATAAAGATGTAATTTAAATTAATTGTAAGAAAAAAAGACTCCTAATAGAATGAAATTTGTTTATTAAAATGGTTAATGTATATTTTCATCATTTTCTGACCCTATAGAAGACTCATATGTTCCATCACTTTTCTCACTCACACTTCCCTAAAAAACACTGAATGAACAAGTCATTAAATAATTCCCACATCATATCATTTTTAACTAGGATAAACCATGATCATTCACCATTCTCGACTAGGACTCATTAACAATTACATGAAAAATATCACCCTCAATTCATTAGTAGTTACAAGATATTTAAAGATCTCTTTAATATTTATAATCCATTAAATGGACATAAGAGTTCAATAATCACCCAAAAATATAGGTAAATGATATAGATAATACATCTCCATCACTCTATCATCAGTCTATGTAGAGTCTTAATTTGATAGATCCATACTCAGGCCCTAATATACTAATCTATAATGGTTGTTTGGAAGTTCTCTAAGAGTCATTCCATAAATAGAAACACTAACTCAAAGATAAATCAATAACGATTCACACGTAAATCATTCCTTGTTAAAAACCAATATCAATACAATATAAAATCCTATAAAATAAAATCAAAATAGTTACTAGAAAAATATATCAACATAAAAAAATGTAAAGGGTGATTTTTTTTAAATCAATCTAAAAGCACAAAATTTAGTTTAAAATTTTATAATATTACATAAAAATTTTAAAATAGGTTAAACTATTTTAAAACCAAATACCTTATCTTTGAAATATTAATAATCCACTAAATAAAAAATGTCAAATTCCTTAATTTATCATCGAAAGATTTTCTACATTCCAATGCATGGAATCCACTTTAATTATTTTTCAAAATATTTCTTATTTCTATTTTATTGTATTTATTTACTTCAAAAAAAGTTATCATTTTAGTTCATCATCAATATCAAACCAAATAATACTAATACACTACAAATATATTTATATAGTACATGATTCATGGGTTTATTTTTGATCAATTAAGTTGGGGTTTGAACCTCAACCGCCATGAATTTGGACACTATTTGTGGCGTGGGGGTTTTTCCATGACCTACAAAAAGGTTCAGTGTGTTTGGTCTTTGTATCATATTGATTTAGGTCGTGGATAACACATATACTAGATGATTGATTAGGGATCAGTATAGGGGACGATAATGACATAAAAATATAGGGGGACAGTAGGTGGTTGGTGTGTGATGGAATGACTAGGTTATAAGACGATGATGAGAAGAGGGGTGGTGGATCCAGTGAGGTGACCATGAGGTGTGTCGTTAGTTAGTAAGAGAACTTGAAGCTGGACGGTGGAAACCAAGTGGAAGAATAGTGACACCCAAATGAGGGTGACACATAGTCAGATGGGGGTATATTTTGGGTGTGGACAGGCTTTGTCATGTTGGTACAGTCAATAATTTAAGGGAATTCAAGCATTGAGCCTTGGGTTCTATTAATCACTGATTAATAATGGTCTTGTGCCACTAGGCCTTCGGTCAATGTAATGAGTTTCTTCTTTGCCCAAAAAACGAGGACTTTCGTTCTTTAATAAAAATGTTGCTTTGACCCCAGCCTATTTTAAAATTTTAATTCATCCCAAATAAAAATTATTAAAGAACCTATGAAATTTAAATCAAATAGAACCTAAAAGAAAATTTTTAATGGGGATGGTGGTTATGCTCAGTTTCATCGCATGATTTAGAAGACTCCTTGAAAACCATGAAACTTTTACTAGAAGGATAGATAAAACCATCTGCATGGAATTCACATGGTTTTGTATAATGGGTAGTCTAACCATAATCTTTTCGTTATTCCACCCTTTTTACCCCTAAAACATTAAAATACATTAAATTACTTATAGAAAATTAATAAAATTCAAAATCCCATCTATCTTGGTCAAAATAAATTTGAAGTAAAGTAAGAAAACTCAAAATAAAATATTCACAACTAGACATCCCATGGTAACCTAAGGCTCAAAATAAAAAATATCTATATAGAATATTATTTCACTTCTCTTTGATGTTACAACTATCCTAAATCTAAAATTCCAGACTCACCTAAATAACATAGGGTGCTATGATTACATCTTTTCACTATACAACCCGAGGTACCCATGAACTAGGCACCCGACGTAGCTCCTAGAATCGCCCTAAGGGGATTACATATCCCTACTGAATGGGAGCCAATGCTTGAGAATAAATGTATACACAATGAGAAATACTTCAACTAATAAATAATAATTAACATGAAATAGAACTCTAACATAATTATGGTATTGTTTATCCATGCATTGGATGACCAAACAAAACCAAATAAGTAGATAAATAACATTATAAAATATTATTCAGAACCTAATGTATTAAAAGAAGCTCAAAATAATTATATAAAACTATAGTAGTGTCGACACAATATACAGAATACAAGATGGATGAAATAAATGACATATCTATGATAAAAAATCAATACCTAAATACCCAACATCTCAATATGACCTCAGGGACACAATGGGATGATTAGGGTGTTTTCATAACCATCCTATTAGGATAAAAAAATATTTCATTCATTTCCTTTACCGAAAATGTTTTTCAAATACAGGTCAAAAATAGGATTTTATTTTTAAAAGAAAAACACACACATGCGCATTCATAAAAACTAGTTTTTAACCCATAAAACGTGAATTAATGAAATATTCAAAAAATATTACTTAATTTACAACACACCTTTTGAAGTCCTCTTTTAAAACCATGATCGAATTGTTGAGCACATCAAATTAGATGTTTATTTTTACAAGAATTTCAATAGTATTGAAGCAATCGTAGGTCATCTCTCGATAGAGCCTTAGATCATTAATTTAAAAATAAGGGATTAATTTTGAAATTAAAAGGGGAATGGGGTTTTATAAATCTTGGTTTTTTTTATTTAAAAACAAAAATTGAAACTATATTACTATATGAGAGAAACTGGATGGAGAAATTGTCATCAACCTGGGTAAGTGTCCCTTGATGCTCAATCCATCATTTCACTCAAGGGAATAGAAAAGATCACTAATTCATTGATATATACACACTATAAATATAGGATATGTGATTTATTACAAGTTTACCACCTATTATTTTATTGATTGATTATATTGATTACTGACGTCTGCTCAGATTCAATAAAATATTTTCAATGTATGAACCAGACTCAATCAAGTTATCACATCAGCAATGTGAGGAGATGTCCAGATTTTGGTCTATATAATTTTTTTTCACAAAAAAAAACATGAATAATAATGGGTTATCCTTATGTATTTAATCAAACGATACAATCCAGAAGCATAACCATTAAAGAGAAGAGGCGTGAGAAGAGGTAACCACACCAAAATCATCCCAAGATCCGATTTATGCAAGGAAGTATGAGGATTATTGCTCAATTGATTTGTTTTATATGATAATAGAATAAAATAATCATAAGGAATAAATAAATAACAATATACTAAAAACCTAGATATTCAATTACATTAAGAAGATTATAAGTGTGGAGATTGATATTACAACAAAGCACACCCCCCAAATTAATCACTAAGAGGCTTCAAAGTACATGTGGGAGAAGAGAACTAAAATGGATGAAAAGAGTTCTCAAGTTAGACTCAACCTTACCTCAGGTCCTGTAACATGATATTATGATGGTGATGGGTTATTTTATTGACAAATACATTACACTTTCCACAGAATAAGTGAAGTGCCTAAGGGACTAGGTGGATATTCATGAAAGACTTATTCTTCCTTCTTTATCTGGATGATTGACTAACCAAACATGTGAAAATGACTTCAAATTTGTTTTATATGTGTGTTTTTGAGTTATATATCCAATGTAGGATGAATCGTCCCAATTGGTGTTCTGAGGTCTATGTTATGGCCCAAATACAGAAGGGTAGTCCAATTTGGCCCGCTTATTTTTTTCACATTGTGCCCTATTTTGGGCCTCCAAATGGACGTAATGGGATCCATGGTCTTTTATAGAAATTTATCCCACGTGGGTTTTCATTCATACAACAATTTTAACCTCAATTTCACATATAGATTATCCAAAGTATATATTTGTGTACATATGAATGCTTGGGATCTCGTGTAGTTTGGCCCATTTTCTTGACTTCCATCACGGGCTATCCAAATCATCTCCTCCTACAATGTAAACACTGATACAAGTAAAATTTACCTATTAAATAGTGATAAAAATTAATTAAAGGAATAAAACATGTAGTTAAATTTATTATTATATTTTAAATATTCATTACAAAACCAGTTTAAAACCTTGGTGTAAGGGTGGAAATGAATAGTGAATCACTATGTGATCAAACCACCACTCAAGTAAAATTGAATAAAAGTGTCAAAAAAACTAAGTGGAAGATTTTAGAAAAAAATTAATATTCACGTCATGATATAATATCTATAAAACAAATAAATACAATCAATAAAAAATATAATTTAGTGGGATGTAGTAATGGATAGTATAGAGTCAATAAATTCATTAAAACTATAAAATAAAGAAGGGAAAATTGGGGCATGTCAAGATAGAATAATTGTATCCAAAAATAAAGAAAAAATGTAAACAAATGAGAATAGAAAAATCTTTTTGAGAATACATAATCATAGAAAATTTATAAATATCCCATTAGATGATTGTAGACATACGTAGATGGAATCATCTGTGTTCCTTTAAATGTATTCTCAGTCTATAACCTCCTTATTTCTCTATCCTAGCCTCACTGGTGTCACTCCATTAGGGATAATGGAAGCCATATTCCAAGGAGGATCTAATCAATCTCATATTTACAAGACAGTAATCACATTTTAATTTCTCACTAAGAATCCTAATATCCTCATAATATTAGGGGAAAGTGGTGGGGTTACATTTATCAGTTAACAAACACATCATAATAGAAAAATTTATTACTTGGAATAACAGTCACATCACCACATCCAACCTCATCATTCCATCTAATTCCAAAATACTATCTAAAACACATCCATGAGTGTAAAAAAGTCACATAAACTCATAAACACATATATATTTTAGCAACATGGGGATCTACATGAGGGTATGAAATGTTTATGGAAAACATCTACCTACGGCATGAACTGAGTCTTAATATTGAAAATAATAATTCAACTTTCAAATTCTATCTAAAAACCATTTATCAAATCAACGTCACATTAAATAAATTTAAGAGTTAGAATGGGCCTTGATTTTTAGTTTTGGAAATATCCTTAGAAATCCTCTAATTTCAAAACTAAATTAAAATCTAAATTCATTAAAAAAACATATTTTAATTTATTATTAATAAATATTTATATTAAACAACACTCATATAGCACAAAAACAAATAATATATTTTGAATTAAAATAATAATTATAATTTATAAACCAATATTACATATGAAATGCGTAATATTTTACAAGATAAATGCATAAAAATCTATAATAAATGGACATTAAATTCAATCCATACCTCAATTACTTAATTAAAATCACATGGAATCATACAAAAACATAAAATTTCAATTAAATAACCAAAACCATTAAGATTTTTTTTGAAAATATATCAAAACTATAACATATATATTTTTCCATAAATATCAAATATATAATTTAGATACATTATCATCACTCAATAGACTCATCATATATTTATAAATCAATAATAATTTTGAGGAAAAAATATTTTTGAAATCCCATTCCTATATAGTTTATTTAGAAAAGTAAAATTCATAGAAACAAATTCCTTAAATGGATTTAAAATGATCCGAAATCCCAAAATATTAAAGAAGATGAGCCTAATAAACAATCAGTAGAACCTAATATCAAGAATAGTAATTAATTTTTTATAATTGATACTTTGGTGTTCTAACAACAAGGTTCCAAGGCAAGAAATTAAGGAATACAAGAGAGGGATAGGAGAAAATAAGAGGAATGAATTCTTACCATGATGAAATCACTTGGATTCATATGGAGGATGATGAAATTATAAGGATTGGGAAGATGGATGAAAACCTAGGTTACCCTTTGAATAACTTGGAAGAATATAGAGGACAATTCACCTTTGGGTTTAAAAAATAGGGAGGTTCATTTTTTGAAAATAATGTTTTAAGAAGACTAGGAAAGTCACATTGTTTTCAAAATAGTGCACCAATCATGTTATCCACACTAAACCCACAAGATGGACATGCATAGTTTTTCTACACAATTGTAAAAACTATACAACAACCATGAAAATCACATTTGGAACTAGTTTCAAGTTTTTTCATGGGAACACCACATGATTAGTACTAACCATGCACCAAACATTCATATTGTACAAGAACACTAAAACATTGGAAATTTGATGAAATTATAACTGAATCTAAATAGAATGATTACAAAAATGAAATAAAACAAACAAAATGGAAAATAAAGGTTGGGATGTGAAAAATACAAAACATACACCCCTTCTTTAATTTTAGGGACCATGTGCTAGATCATAAATGAAATCATTGAATTCATTATATTTATCAATTTATTTATAATTTTATTTGTCCTTTTTTTAAATTTTTTCATGGATGATGAGATGAAAAATAAATTCAATGAATGACTAAAAAAATATCCATGTAACTATAATGAATATTTCAATCAAATTTCCATTATTTTAATTTTTATATTTTTATTTGGATAATGGGATTATATGAATGAAGAAAAATTATGATAATGACTTATTATAGTACTATCTCCATTGCCCAAAATAATGGAACACACCCCAAACCACCCTAAAATTAATTAATTTCCAAATAACACACATTAACGACCCTTCATATACACTCAAAAATTAAATATCCTTGAAAAAATATTAAGAGTGAATGTAGGTAATGAAAAAATATCTTATAATGTGATGTAATAATGTAAGAAAATTCATGTACTCTAAAGAATAAATAAGGATAGATATATGGGTGAGTCTTATAATAAAAATGGGGCTCCCAAATAAGTTCCAAAATCTTATAAAAACATTTAATTAACTCAAAATATTTTGAAAGAGAAATAATCACAAGTTATAGTTATCAAACAAATTATACTTTTCTCTCAATAAGGATAGGGTATTATGAAGAATATAACAAATGATTTTATAATACCTCATTGTATGATAAAAATAATTATATTCAATGTTTCATGGGAATGGACATCCAAAATTGGAAAATATTATAATGATATTTGAAAATAAAATTCCTGGAAATAGTTCCACATCAATAGAATTTTAAAATTCATTTTTTAAAAGTAAAAAACTCTCTCAAAATAAATTCATATAGAGATTATTATCAATAATATTCATTAAATACCAGTGTTCCTTAAAATAAAAAAACTAAAAATAATAAAACACAAAAACTTTTAAGAAGGATGAAACTTCAATACATGCTAAAATTCATCTACCCCACATTTTAGCTCAATTGAATAAAATTATTTGAGAAGAAAAACTACAGAGAAAAAGAAATACGACCTAAGTTTATTTTTCTATTGATATCTTGAGTAACGTTATTAGTTATTTACAAAATAAAAATATAAGAAAATAATATGAAAACATAAGATATTTATTGGAATAAAAATAAAAAGAAATATATATGAAAGATAATATAAAAGGATAAGGGTGGGTTTGGGCCCTCAAATTGGTGAATAGATTTTTTACTTCCCCCAATAAGTCAATTTTAGTTTCTCATCCATAATTAGAATATGGATGTGGATTAAATATAATAAATCACTAAAACTTATTTACCTTAGCATCAATAAGTGGATTCCATGAGTGGAAATCCTTAAATAAAAGAAGTAATATCCCAACCCCTAAGAAATAAGAAGAAGAGAAGTGTAATTATGAAGGGAGAGGGGAGAGAAGGTAGAGGGTCCCCCTTCCCATTTTTTGGTGTATTACCTTATGTGTTAGGAATGTTGATGTAGATAAGGTAGACAAATCATCAAATGATCCTAGATCTCTTTATATTATTGAAATTTTTGCACCATTTTCTCTATAATGATAGTCTTTTTTTATCATAATCATGTCCTAGGTCTCAAACTATTGTAGCAAACTCTAAACGTTTAGTACATGGTAGTTAAACATATAATTTTGGTATTAATGAATTTTGAATAAAATTAATGATAAAAAATGAAAATCCTTCATAAACTATATCATTGAACTCTTTCCCCTTAAGTATATCCAATGGGAAGTCATTTTTTGGAGAGATAAGTGGATATTATTGTTCAATCTCAACCTCTTCAATGTATTCTTGTAATATGAGTGGAAAAAATTATTTTTTTTGAATTCAATCTTCCAAAAATCTTATGGAAGTGTGATTTTTTTATCTTCTTACTAACTAGATGAATTATTAAATTTTTTTTCTTAAACATGATTATAAAAAGACTTCTATCCAGTAGGATTATCTAAATAGTTAATAATTCATGAATAAAAACAATCATTATGATAATATATCATGAAGAAATGAGTTAAAAAATTATATTCAATGATTTTCTATTTTTTTGTTTTATTAATTTATTGTTTTTTTTATTTTTTTATGAAAAACAGTGTGTATTAGTGTTATAAATCCCCCAAAATGGAACCTAAATTAATTTGGGAAATGTTTCATGAATCCCAACTCATTATTATTTTTTACTTAATAATTAATCTTAGTGAAATCCTAGGGTTGATTTAGAGGAGACCACTCACATGCATCAATTTTCTATGAGTGCTATTTATGAATTAAAATATACCTCAGAATATATACTGATAAATTGGGGGGGTTATATAATTTAAATATATATGAATGTATAATTTAGAAAACAAAATTAAATAAAAAAAATAAGTTAATAAAATATATCTATTATTCTAGGGAGTTCACAATGATGCTATATTTTTTCCTTAAATAACTTTTCATATTCCACTAAATGTTAAGATCATGAACAATAAAAAAAACCATTCATTTTTTAATTTTTATTACCCCACACCAAGACCTTTGCATGTGGGATAATTATTTTTTGAAAGTTATCTAGGATACCTCTTCACCGACTAACACTATCCAAGTCAAACTCCACCATACGTATGACTAAAATAATGGTGTGAAGGAATATTGATGAACAAGGAATAAAAAATCAGACGATATGAAAACAGGGGAAACTTGTCACCCTAATATGTTTAACCATCACCTAATTCTTATAATAAAATAAGGAGAAATCATTAAAGAACAATAAAATAAATAAAATACTTCTCTCTCCCTTGAACAAGCGATGGGGTTTGTTTACAATTTATATAGAGATGGGAAGGTTAGTGTCAGAGAAAAGAAATAAAATAATGAATGATAGGAATAAAATAATAATTTATATTAAATATTTACAAAAATACCATAACAAAAACTAATTCTAATCTAAGGAAAATTCATAAACCTTTTAAAGGATTCTAATTTATAAATTTTTAAGGATAAGGGTGGGATCATTTCCAATTCAAATATATCCTATGAAATTATATATATGATTAGCCTAAAATATGAAAAAAATATAAGAAAGTGTTCTTAAATTATGTTTTACCTTTATGTCTTATTCATTCATCTAAAAAAATTCATCATCCTAAGGCACATATTGAAAATGTTATGATTTAATTACACTATAAAAATTTTCTATTTTTATATTTTCAATACATCAGTTTTAAACTAATTTATAGCCATAAAAACTAATGAATATTGACCGTCCAAAGCCCATGAAATTGTTTCTCAGCCTCTCCTATTTATTAATTTAAAATTTCATCTCATTTATATTAGAACTTAATGATATATGGTCTCATCTAAACAATTCTTCAAAAATATGAAAAACATTTGAGTCTCCTCTTACGAGGTTCATTTGGATCTCCTATGGATGAATTAAACTTTAGGTCTAGTGGAATTAAATTTTTCTAAACAAGCATGCTATCCAAAGATATATATTACGAAAAAAACAATAATATAAATAAAAAGACATAAAAATCCAATAAATATGGATTTATTGTGATTAAGCTCAAACTATTCTGAAAACCAAATATTGGGAAAAATACCTTTTAAATAAAAATATGTTTGGATTAAAAAGTTTAATTATACAATAAAATTTATGAAAATATGAGCTTTATTAGTATTGGTGACCTCCCCCTCATTAATGTACACTCCCCTTGATGATATGATGGTAGTCCCTAGATGAGTGTACCATTGAGAACCATAAGTTTGATAGATTATCATCTATCTCTTATATAACCATGTATATTAGAAGTATATGTACATAAAAAGGAATGAAATTTAATTCTAAATATTCTTGGCGATGCTTCTATATAACCTTTACAATCACTAAGAGGTGTGTCCTACACACATTGTCATATCCATGATCAAAATCTTAGGCCAATAGATTAGTATGAGATGTGTATTTATTATCTGAAAAAATAATTTGTGTACAAAACATTACATTATTGAAAATAATAAAATTCAAAAAAATTGTTGTACAAAAAAATATCATATAAATGGATGCATCTAGAAAGATAAGTGAGACTAACATTAACATAATTGGATAAGAATATAGAAAAGAACAAAATTTAACCCTAGTGGATATGCTCTATCTTCCTAAATTATTAGTATTTTCCTATACCACTTTTTCCTAGAATATCTCACATAAGTGATGGTTCTACACTAATTCTAGGGTTACTAAGTGAACATGCCCAACCCAGTGTGATAAGGATAGATGAAATGGTGTATGTTGTGTGATCACCATGATTCGAGCAAGATAATTGAATAAAAATAGATTATAAAGGTGTATGTTTAATGAAGTATCATTGGTTCATGAAAGTGAAGTAGTTCTCTACTATTTATATGGGATCCTAAACCAATTTCCAATTACTAGTGTGAATCACATGCTAATGTGCTAGCACACATGACACACTGATCTGCCTACCTGGGCATATGACCCCTCACTCGATTCAGTGTTTGTGCTTGTGTTACAAGAAACATATTATTTTATCTCTTTGGTTCTAATGAGATCTAACTATTTGGGATGAATTTTTTAACTCTCGCATTTATTAGTGATACTGACTTTAGTTAGGTGATATATTCTTTAATAAGTAAGGAAACCATTTAGAGTGCCCAATCCCATGAACATCCCCAACTCACTTAATCACAGTCTCAAAGAGAATACCTACATCACTTTACATAGGTCCCATTTATGCCATAGTCTTTATCTAATATTCTCAACTTTCATATGAAACGAATCTTCTTTCCACCGCTTTAAATGCTCAATCCCTTTCATGCGAAGCTTGCAACTCGAGTAGTTCAAAGGAGGAATTTACTAACCTAGAATCACAGTTTTTCATCTACTGTCGATAAATATACCCAAAGTTCCCATACTTTGGGGGAGATAGAGAGAGAGAAGGAGTATGATTTAGGTATCGAAATAGAAATAGATTGAGATGATCCAATCCTCATACACACATGACCGTGCCTCCCATTCCCATTTAGGTGGGTTATTAATTTAAAAACTAGTGGAATAAATGGAATTAGAGGTAAATATCTCATATGAAGAATATAATACATAAATATTCATAGATGTACAATTTCCCTATAACCTATATGGGATGGGGTAAAGGACCCCATCCGTTGGACTCATAAATATGATGAAACTTTATCTAAGACTTTAATGAAGGAGAAAATTCACCTTAACCCGTACTAGGGTAACACATCAGCCTTCCCTAAACAAATGTAACACACATACATACCCTATATTTGGAATAAAGATATTCTTCATCCCCTACTAGTGTGGCCATTCACCCAGGTCACCATCTAAGGTGACCATTCACCCTAGTCTCCTACTCGAGTTCCAATTCACCTAGGTCACCGATACTAGGGTGTGATATTTCCCTTAGCTCCATGGATGACTGTACCCTCACACATGTCCTTATATCTATGTTCTATCTATCCAAGGTACCTATATCTGGGTTCCCATTTAACGATGGCTCACACCAGGATTCCAATTCTCTGATGTATTCACACTTAGGAACTCATTCATCTGGTCACCCTACCATGGGGACCCACTTATACATTCCCTCCCCATAGACATTGATGGTATATGACCAAGCTATGTTCATTATAAAACTAATTTATTCCTTCGAAAATAGATTCTTCCTGGGTTTTACTCTAAGAAAAATAGGACCCTTAGGGTAAAAATGATCATGTATTCCCTTGATAATGAGGGTCCTTATCTAGAGGATGTTAGTGAAACCTCCCCGAGATAATCATTCTCATATTAGCTACCCAATATCTAGTATCCCTTTATCTTGAGAATCTAGTGGACCTTATTTTTCACTGAATGGCCCATAGATCTATGATCTGAAACTTTTTCTAGGTCTAAGCCTTAAAATATACATTCACCTAAGTCACTAACTAAGTTAAAAAAATACATATATTATATGAATAATATGTATTGTTCTCGATTTACTAACCATAAATATATTATAGGACTTATACTAGGTATAATACCTAGAAACCACCTTCACTTGATTCACTGACTAGGTCAGACAAATATATGTCGTATATTCTTGAGCCAAACATGTATCCTTTCGGATTAAATGAACAAATATCAATTATATGCCTCCTACAAAGCCTACGACCTAGAACCTTCCATCACCTAATTCAAAGACTAGGAAATGAACATCCATATAGTATATGCATAAGCCCCACATGCATCCTTTATGATCTTAACAAAAACCTCCATTCCCTATTAAGAATAAGAATCAACTCTTTATCAAAAAGATATATTACCTATTAGTTTAACCCTTATTTTATTGGCCATATTCCCTACAAGGCATTCTAAATCAATGGGAGAATATTCTTTGAAATAATAATTATATCCTCTCCTTTTTATTTACAAATAAATACAATGAACTAGAATGGTCTATCTATACATAATTCCAAGAAAAACTATTGTTATAGATTCACATCGTAGAAGTATTAGCTTCATGACTAGAAACTAAATAATATAATGTCCTTACCACACATTGTTAAACATCATTGGTCTATCCTAACATATGGCCATAAATTTTGTAACTAAAACTATCTTGGATTTGATTCCAATTAAGTTTAAGACCCAGTCTATATTCATCAGGATATATTTCATATAAACATTCTCCTCAATGGGACATATTCCCTGGAAGAAATTCTTCCTCAATGGTTCATATTCCGAATAATTGACCATTACTCAAGACACCAATTTCTCTATGAGAAATTCTTTCTCAATAGTCCACATTACCTATGAGAAACCATATCTCAATTGTATATATTATCTATGAGTACAACCATTGCCTCTATTATTTAGTTACCAAGAAACTAGATAGTCCTAAAAGGTCCATCAATACATAAGTTCCAAAAAACTAATTCTTGGTACCCTTAAAACTATATTACTATCTGAATGTCATTAAAATTTAGAAGTCACATCCTATTATGATATAATTAAACTACTAAAAATATTTCTTAGATACACAAAATTAAAAGGAATTTTACTTGGTCAGGGATATGTGATGTTAAAAGGAACAACATTACACCTTGTCATATGACCATAAAATATATGACATGTCCATTTAAGTTTCACTAAACTATTTGGGTTTTTATTCCACTCATAGAGACATTTATAAACCCTTTATCATTGCCCCAATCCAACTTTAAAAAACTCATCACCTAATTTTATGAAGATGAATTACAAAAAACCCAACAATACAGATTTAAAATAGAGTATAATAACCATGTAATAAATATATATAGAACTTCTAATCATTGAATATGTTCATTTTGAATTATGGGTTTGATCAATAATTCATAAAATGTTTACTAGTAGTAATACTATTAGTGCGATTGATTTGTGAAAGTATCATAAATCTATAAGTGAGTCATAGAGTTGGAAACACTTCTCACAAAAAGAGGTGGGATGAGCCTAAACTACATTTCTATCAATAAATGCACAACTAAAAGCATTACTAGTAAAGTCTCAATGACTGACTACCTCAGAATGTAGGATTCCATCAATATAGCAAAAAAGTGGGAACATTATTCATCAGAAAAAAATTTATATGAATTTTTCCTAATCTATGAAAAGAAAGTCTTATTAGAAGGATACTTGAATTTTTATCTAGTTTCCCATTACATGTTTTTAACATGAATAGTCTTTGTCTCTCTTTCATCAGCAATTTGAGGTCCTAATATTTGGACCATTGAGGGATAATATTTATGGTCATAAAAATTTAACCAAAAATGTATTGTATTTAATTTCATATAGCGTTGACCAAGTGTGAGGTGAAAAATCGAAATGTAGTGGAAAATTGAAGTAATTTTAATGAGGAGAGCATATGATGGGAGGGGGTTTAATAGTGATAAAATTATTTTCTAGGCCCAGAATGGGGAATTTGAGAATCACCATATAACCTATGGTAATAGTAATAAATCCATATAATGGTCTTGGAAATGGGACTCCAAAAATATATATCACTTTTATATATGGGGAATGGATATATGTGTATGGATTCCCTAGTTAGAGAAGGAAGGATGAAACTTACAGTGAATTGGTAATGGTTATTATCATTTGGGTTGGATAAGTCATGGAAGTGGAAACAACTTCTAGGCTTGGTATGATATATCTAAGAATCCTTATATATCCCATACTAATGGTAATAAATCCATATATAGTTATGGTTAATAGGGAAGTTTTGTAATAAGTTGGGTGCGACATGATATTAGGGAACAAAAATATCACCATATTTATCGATGTTGTTATGAATGTGGAATATCATATAGATCGAGTTGTTACAAAATATGGTATTTTACAACTTAGTTTCACATGCAAAAGACATCCCTAATCAATTTCGGTTCATAAAACATGGTCCATTATAAAAATTTTAATGTCACATGGGATGCACAATATACCTTATAATTTATAGTAATGTGATAAGGACCACAAATAACACAATTTAAGATATTGATACTTGGACCATATGTCTGGTAATTAAGTGTCATGCAACATGGACATAATTAATTCTAACTGGGTTTTAAGGCATGATATTTCTCTATCAGAGTAAAAATGACCCACATAAATTTAAGATGAGTCTTATGATTATGTTAATCTATCAATAATTCATCTATTTTCTTATTTATCCAAAAATTTTGAAAAAATAACCCTTTTTCTATTTTTCATAATTTGGTTGTAGGGAAAACACTTTGATGATATTTCCAAATTGATACCTCGGATATCTTTATTTTTGGGAGCATAATATAATTATTATCTATTAAATATAAAATGTATTCATCCACTCACTTAGGACTATAGAAATACACCGTATTGTTTATTTCATATAGATATATATATGTGGACATGATTATTTTATATACTTTGTGAGATCTATTTTGGGGTTTCTATTGTTTGAAGAAGATACTTGGGCTTCATTGGCACTATTATCCCCTAATTTATCTACTTATGAATCCAATACTTAATCATGAAGAACATATCAATTATATACCTTAACAATTGATGATAGGGGCATATACTAGCATGATACCCCAAAGGTATCATCTTAGGTCTCTTTATCCTTGGTATCTCCATCAAATTATTAACAAAGTAAAAGTAAAAATACATGGGAACATACTATAATTGGAAGGAATATACCTTATTTAATATTTCCATGTTTGGATAAGAATATAAGTTCTCATGTCTATGATATATTCCTCAATCTATATGATCACATGATTTAATTTGATAATTGGGTGGTGATTCCTTAATCCTAATAAATTTTACAAGAAATGTTAATGATAAAGTTGAATAGTACATTAATGGAACCACTACTAGGAAGGAGAACTTTTAATATCTTAGGGAATGGGTTGTGAATGTTGAATTTTAATGATTTCCCAAATCCACTCAACACTGGGGTGAATAATATGAAAATTCCTCAAGTCCTATGGGTGGGGTAATTAAATATAGGGAAGACCATTATATTAAGGTGTGGAAAATTTCACCATAGTGAAAATATCCATGATGACCCACCAGGGTGGTTCTCCCAAAATCATCATGAATGGGAGTTATTTCCCAGAGTTACTCTATCGTTATTTTTTTGGAGTTTTTCATTTTCTAGTTGTAATTGAGTTATCTGTTCTTCACTAGAGATGAAATTGATATCTTTATTGAGTATTAAAGGTACAATACATGAAAAAACCATGTATTTACCAAAGGTATTATGGGTGGTTGATGATGTGATTCCATTTGGGTACCCCAATGATTGGATCTTCCTTCAATATCAGCCAAATTCTCTATCAAAATGACATTCTAATGCAGAAATAGGACGGAATATTCCTTATTTAGAAGTAGATGTGGTATCTAAAATATCTACCTCACTAATAATAGTATTAGATTATGGGGTAACCTATTGAGCCACATATTATTGTATAAGTTTACCATAATAATTATCAATATTTCACTCCAAATAATTTAGTGAAAATTATTCTCACATGGATAACACCATGTTAATGAAAAAAATAGGATAACATTTATTAATTATATTATTTATTATTGTGAATATTTATCTCTATAATAAAATTAAAATTGGTAAATTATTCTTCTTAATTATAAGGGTGCCTCATGTTGTGGGATTGTTTTAAAGGTATCATTTGGTGATGAAGTGCCACTTCTCCCAATGCAGGGGGGGTTAATTTTATGGGAGTTAGTATTTGTTTTATAATATTAGGGGACCCATATTTATCATTATACCTCATGTAATATGTTTTTGGGTATTAGGATTTTGAGACATATAAAATTTTCCATTAGATTTGGTAGAGGGAATTAGGGTAATGATAGGTTGATTCAGTTATTCTCTTATGATGTCAAATATTTTTTTTCTTCATTATTGATTTAGTTGACCACTATATTTATATTTCTCTTGTGTCAAAGGAACCAAGGGTAAAATTCCTCCATCCATAATCAAAATGTGCTCTATGAACATAATAACATCATTTTAAAATCAACGGATTCTAGAAGATATGATTATAACCACTTGAATTATTCATCATTGATCAAAAAAAGAACCCCATATAATAATGAATGACTATATAGATTTCTATAATATTATAGAGATGGGGGAGGATTGATGGTCTCTATTTTCAGGAGTTATAAAAAAATTTATATCTAGGGTTGGGGGAATTATCTAGAAAGGTTTTATTATACACTATGATTATTTCCCCTATAAATTATATAATGGGGTTTATATAATAATGTTAGATAATATTTTATTTCAAATAAACCCTTATTGAGTCTCTTAATCCATAAATAACTCTATGTATAATAATAATAATAATAATAATTCATTAATGTTTAAAAATATTACAAATATTATAATTTTTTTATTTAAATGATAGTTATCATATCATTCCCAATACACCCTTGACTCGATCCATTAATCTACCACAACATTTATTAATCCTTTAATAATAAATATTTATTAAACAAATTAATTTGATTTTATTATAAATCAAATAAACATATAAATAATTTATTCACTAAAATAAAGAATATATGTTTATTTAATATCCAACTCACATATAATTTTACTTTAATGACTAGATACCTAATTTATAAATTTAAAAATACATAAATAATTATTAAACCAAAATATGGGACTAATCATTTTTAAAAGTGTTAAATTTAAATTAAATTTAACTAAGGTTAGGGATACACTTAGGTGGTGACCCTAAAGTCCTCTTTCTTAATGAGATTTTAGTAACAAGGCTATATATAAAGATCAATGTTGATAAATACATCAACACACCCATATAGAATGAATTAAATATTGCATATATATAGATAGGAATATCCAATGAATCATATAATACATGGAATTCCTATAGGTAGGTCTGTTCTCATAACATCTTCTCTTTGACACTACCAAGGGAAAACTTTAGGAGTAGAAGTCTCAATGTAATATGATCCTCCAACCCCTAATAGCGTATATCATATATATCTAGTTAGACAATTTCATCTGACCATAAAACATATATTTATGAATATCATCATATAATTTCACTTTTCTCAGCATATAGAATAACTGCTATAAATTTTCAATGTGAAAATACTATATGGACATTATCACATTAAATATTATGCATTAAAACACAAATTATATGATAAGATATCCATTAATATTCAAGACTTTGAATATAACATTAAATGAAAGTATAAAGTAGTTTTTTCTAGGGAATGAATCCCAATAGACTACCCATTATACTAGATATAACATTCAACTACCTAAATGATTATATTTACATAATAAACATGATTATAATGAGGAATGGAAATAAATTTTGATCTCATCATGTTCTCATGGTTGTTCTTCTTTCTATGACTTTATCTCTCTAAGAAAATCCCTCAAGAGAAAATATTATTTAGTATATAATTTTTCATTTTTTAATACTAAAAAATTGGATAATAAAATATAAAAAAGTTTATCATAACATCATATCACTTAAATAAATGTTTACAATTCAAAAATATGGAATAAATTATTGCTAAATGGACATTTTTAATTCGCATCAAAAGCCACAAAAAAATCGATTTATATAGATATATAAACCATTGAATATAATTAGTTTCTTTTTCATATTACCATACCCTTACTATGATACTAGATCAAATTGATCTAAAGAAGACTATTTTTATCCACTTTATAAATGAAATTTTTATTTCTCGATATACTAAGAATTCATCTGGTTTTACTTTCTCATGTACTATAAAGAAAATTTGATTTTCTGGATTTATACCTCTCATGTTATTGTTTGATATTCTCTCTTTATGCCTTATACATAATAAAAATATACCCATATCATATGTTGTGGAATGTGTGATAGATTTTTAATGTACTCTTAAGAATAAATTATAAAAGTTCATACTTGGATGCCACTATATGGTGCTTGAGCCTGGTTAGTCAAATAGCCTCAAGCACATATCCCCAAACACTTGAGGTTATTGACTAGAAGTGAGGTAAAAGGTTTGTCTATGGAGAGACTATTCCATATTATCGTAGAGTAATGCAATAGTATCAATCATACATATCTTTAGTGGAAGCAACAAATCAATCAAACAACAAATAAACATCTAGGTGATAGATATAAACAAAAAATGATAAAAGTAATCTCATATACAATAATGATCATTCTGTGTGTCTACAATGTAGAATAAATAGGTATAAATGGAATTAATACAATACATGTTTCCAAATACCAAAAATATCATAAAATAACAATCTCTCGATAGACTCATGAGCCTCATCTCGGTCACATTCTCCCCTACTCATAAGCATGGAAAAAAGTCAAGAATCGAACTATGGGAGCTCTCCCTGATCCCCACCCACATCTAAATAGTCAGTATGTGTACCCCATGGAGGCTCGAACAAGGCGTTAGATACAATCTCTGTAGGTAATCACCCAAAGGTCTATAATAAGTATTGGATGTGAAGTATAACAGTCTAATGCAGTCTAAAATACATATCATAGTTATGTAGTATTAAAAGTAAAGTGCACATGGAATATATACTATAAATCAAGTAATACTGTATAGCCCTATAAGGATCCCTTG
Source organism: Viscum album (assembly GCA_963277665.1). Taxonomy (NCBI): domain Eukaryota; kingdom Viridiplantae; phylum Streptophyta; class Magnoliopsida; order Santalales; family Viscaceae; genus Viscum; species Viscum album. The sequence continues at coordinate 353,376,948 of OY728126.1, read as the reverse complement.
AAAACATTAGACAAGATCCTATAAAAAGGAAGCTAAAAACAATATATAAAACTTACACGACATCCCAAAACATCCATACATAGCATTTCAACCATGACTTTGTCGTATAAAATGTATATAAAACAACCATGGCCACATAATGTTACAGGAGGTGTCTGAACAATCACAGTCGAACTGTATAATCAAGTATATAACATTTACCTTGACCGAGGAAGATAATCAATGTGTTAGACCCCTCAAGGATAGATCCATGTTATAGTGGACCAAGGTATCCTCATCAAGTCCCATGATAATCTTTATAGAAACTCGGTTAGGCTTGAATTGGGGTCTAAGGAGCATGTCTGCAGACCATGTCTACCGACCATGTCCATTATGGTCCTAAAAAAATTGGATTCAAGGGGTAGAAAGGCCCAAAGTATCCCACAAAATTAGAATCCAAGGGGAATATAGGTTAAAGGAATTATCTTCTGTTTCCATGAACCATGGTATATTACAGAAAAGGAATCCTATCTAAAAATTCATCATTCAACACAGTTATGATATCATACCATGAGTTTATCCATTCATATATCAAATCAAAATAAAAAACATTTCATGAGTTTACCCACTCATTTCCAAAATTGATAAAAAATCCATTTACTAAATTCAAGTCCCAATAAACTCTTTGAACAAAATCATAAAAATGCAATAGAGTAAAACCATTTCCTATTCAACCAATTCAGTCCAATTCAATTATTAGCAGGCTTCCTCAAAATATTCAAGAACCACTCCACCCCATGGGGTTGTTTAACAAATGTAGAAGAAAATGAAATTCACATGGCAGACCCTATGGGTGGACTTCATTGGGGAAACAACCTCCTGTGTATCTCAAAGGAACTAATGGGATTCCCTAACATGGTCCATTTATTTTAAATCAATTAATAAATTAATTTTTCGGGCCACAATGAAACTCTTAGAGGGTGGAATATTGAAAAATAGATTTATATTGCACAAAACCACACTATAAATGTATATAACACCTAAAATAGGTTATTAGTAGAGTGGTAATTCAGTATCATCCCTTGATTTGACTCAAATCTTGAGAAAAATTATGAACAGAAAAAAAACATCAAAATAAGGAAAATTAGCTTTCACCTAAATAACTCTATTGATACTAAGAAGAATGAAGAATGGCATAAAAGGAATTGTGTACTCACCTAAATGGATCCAATGAGATTAAAGACTCTTGATTTCGAGGACGAATAGAGAAATGGAGGAAAAATCTATGATTTATCTTCAAGAGGAAATTCCACACCTCCCTACTATCCAACAGACGGTAAAAACATGTTTTAGGATTTTAAAACATTTGTAAGAAAAAATGGTTATTGACCTCGTTTAAACTGGGCCACACATTTTGGTTGCTTGGTTGGACAAACCACATGTCAAACATGCACCCTCTACTATTATAAAGTACACATACATGATAACTATGCATAGTTTTACTAACCTTGGGAAAACCATGAAAAATACCTTTGTCAAAAACTAAATTTTCTCCCACACTAGCTTGTGCCTTCATCCGCACAGTTTCCTCAAACTTTTCAGCCTCTATAAATCCGCTATATAGTCTCCCATGGTTAGTTGTAACCCTACGACATACCTCACATGGTTTCAATTAAGAGTGAGACCATCTAGTTTTCCCAAAAAGCTAGATACCAAGCTTCAAACAAGCCCCATACACCCCCGATACACCCATGACCTCAATGGGATTTCACATTAGTCCACAAAAAGGAATTTAAATTGAAAACAAAAAGATTTATACATTATATGAAAACATGGGATCTATCAATCTTCCCTATTAAATAAATTCAACCCTGAATTTCCCTCCCAATGGTGGTTAAGATTCATCAAGGAATAAATCCAACCACTGAGCACATTTGTCAGCCTCCCATTCTCAAGTCTCATTCCATAAAAAGGATATACTTCCATAGCACCCGTACTAGATGAACTGACTAGTCTCAATGAACCTTCATGCAACTATAAACAATTTGGATAGGATTCTTCTAAAAGGATTGATATACCTATAACTCAACTTCCTTTGGATGAAAATCATGAGACAAGTATGAATGATAATTTCAAAACTGAGATACATGGAAGATTTCATTCATAGCCCAATACCTCAGAGATAACTGCAACCGATAGGCTACAATCCCAACTCTCTATAGAATTTCAAACGGCCTAAAATATCATGGTGAAATATTACCCTGTCTCCTGACCCATATATGTCCCATCCTCGATGAGACTCATAAAAATACCTAATCTTTGACTTCAAACTCTAGAGGTCATCTATGATGATCAACATACATTTTTTCTAAAGAAAATGCAGTATCCATCAACTTTTTGATCAATTGGACCTTCTTAGAAGTCTCCTATATGAGATATGGTTCTAATAACACTACCTCACCTACCTCTAACTAGTACAGGGGTGACTGAAATGGACTAATATAAAAATTATCATAAGGTTCTATTTGTATTGTCTCCTGATAAATTTTTTTTTTGAATTCAACCAGGGGTATATGCCTCTCCCAGAGTACACAAAATCTAAGACACATGGTCACATCATGTCCTCAAGAACCTATATAATAATCTATAACTATACATAATTCTAAGCGTGTTATGATATTATCATACTAACTTGTGTACCCAATGCCCTCTAAATACTCTACTTGAAATGAGACAAAACTAAGCATCCCTATATAAAACAATTGGGTATGGGACCACATGAATTAGTAATTTCTCGCGGATATACAAAATCCCAATCTCATCCACACTGAATGTCTCCTTGATCAGTAGAAAATGAGAAACCTTCATGAGCCCGTCAACAACAACCCACACAACATCTCTATATCAAAGAGATCTCAACAAAATATTCACATGATCAATCTTGAAATCATCCCATTTTCAATCAGGAATAGTTAACTACTGTAAAAGTCTAGCTAGTCAAGGATGTTCTTCCTTCACCTACTGAAAGGTGGAACACCTCATAACAAAACCATCTACCTCACATTACATACCCGACCATTGGTACTAATAGTTTATGTCACGATACATCACCATAACCCCGAGATGTACAACCCAAACTGATGCATGAAACTCCCACATCATTACCTCTTGTATGTCCACTAGAAATCAAATGTGGCCACAGATATATAGGATATCATCCTCACCTATGGTCCAACTAGGATTTGAGTCCTCAGCTTCTAAAAAATCTTGTAGGACTAGGACCTCTAAATCTGATAGAATCCTCATCCTTACTAAATCGATTAGGGCATAGGTCACAACTAAGGATAAAAGAAAGTTCAACCCCTGACTATCCTACACATCCAAGTGCATCTTAGAGAACAAATCCATAAGATTCCACTCACTACTAGACTATAAAACTTCTAGTATCTAAGTCCTCCTCAGTGAATCGACCACTATATTAACCTCCCATGGAATGTAGGTAATATCAAAGCCAAAAGACTATAGGTATTCAACCCACCTTCACTATCTTAGATTTAGACCATACTGCATAACACATGAGGCTTTTGTGGTTCATGTATACAAAACAATGCTCTCCCAGAAAATAGTGTCTCCAACAACACAAAGCATTAAAATTTGCAGCTAACTAGAGATTGTGAATCAGGTAGTTCCTATCATGTGGCCTCAACTATCAAGACCTTTATTCCAGAACTATATCTCCCTACATCAACACTTCTCATATCTCAATACCTGATGTTTCATAACACACAATGTATCTTCTTCCCTGCTATGGTAGACTTAGTACATGTGCTAATGTCAATATCCCATTAATCTTCTGAAGGTCTATCTCACAGGTGTCTGTGCATACAAACTTCACACACTTTATAGTCAATTACTTCAATGGTACTTCTAAGCATGAGAATTTCTGTATGAAATTAATGTAATATCCAGACAACCCTAAAAAACTTTGTATGTCAACAAAGTTCTTGGGATACTACCAGGAAAATATATATCTCACCATCTTTGGGTGTACTAATACTCCTTTGTCTGAGATAATATGACTGAGGAATTGAATCTTATCCATCCAAAAGTGGATCTTTTTTATCATAGCATATAAATGATGCTCTATTAGTGTATCCAAAAATTATATCAATATGTTTGTATTAGACATTTAAATTTTTAGAATTCTCCAATATATCTTCAATGAAAACAAAAAAAAATGAATCTAGATAAGGATGGAAAACATGGTTCATCAGCACCAGAAAAACTATCGACACGTTTGTGCGATTGAACATCATAACTATATACTCTTTTACAAAATAGATACCATGAAAATCTATATGTAGTATGTATATAGTCCAAATACACACTTGATGATATCCATATCTCAAATCAATTTTTGAGAACACTTAAGATCCTTGAAGTGGGTAAAACAAGTCATCTATCAATGGAAAGGGATATCAGTTCTTAACTATCAACTAGTTCCATTTCAAGTAATCCCCACATAGCCTAAGTTTAACATCCACCTTTTTCTCAAAATGTACCAAAAGACCCCATGATGATGTACTAGGTTATATAAATCCCTTTTCCTTTAAATCCCCTAGCTACCTATTGATCTCCTATAAAATTTTCATAGCATTTATGTAAGGAGGAATTGATTATAGTGCCACTCTCAGAACTAGATTAATGGAGAAATAAACCTCAATCCTAGGTGGTAAAAAAAGTATTCTAGGAAAATATCCCAAAAAGGATCAACCATTAGAGGAAAGTCCACCCGACATGCTCCCTGATCATCTAGATAGGAAATATAAATATGGTATGTCAACCCATCTATCCCACAATGCTTTGGTCTAGATCGGATCACCAAGACATTCCATTCACCCTTGTGATTCTAAAACTACTCCTCTTGTGATGTAAAATTTACCCTCTGGTGATACGAGTCAATATAGGATCGATAAGCCAATAGCCAGTCCATTAGGATTTTGAAATAAAACCCTAGAATCTTGAGGAAAAAATTATTCCAAATGAAGTGAAACCCACCCATATCTAGGGGAACCCCATACACTGATGTGCATCCTCTGTTTGAATACCCAACATAGTGTAAAGAATCATAATTCCCTTAGAAAACTGAATAAAAAGGCCAAGGATGTCCACAAAAGGTACATATTTAAAACTGTTAAATGTACATGTTTCAAAAAGAGCAGATACAAGTGTTGAGGCTACTAAGATCGTAACTCTCATTAGAGATTGTCTGGTGCCCAACTCCTAGGGTGTAGGCTATACAGAATAGATCTTCCCAAAACCATGGCCCTATGACAAAACCTCACTACCCAGAGTAGGCCCACTATATTGTCTTAGTGTACCTAGTTTTTGGATGCCTCAATCACAACTACCAGAACCTCGGACTGATTGAATGGTACTACTCTAGCTCCCTGCCTAGTGCAGAGCTATGAAACTGGCTCCCAAACCAAGTGTTGAGCTTACCCCTACCACTCACTGGTAGAGGGAAGGTCTTAGATAAACATTACACATCTACCAACCTTCTGCAATCCTGGCTCTCAGCCATGTTGCGATTATACCAATTCCCCATGTGTCCATGTCTTCCAAACTTATTATAGAAAACTGCACTTCTATCACTAGTGGTCTGTGTGATACTCATCTCATGAGAAGCCTCAAAATGGTGATTCCTTCCTGAAGATGTAGAACCACCAAGCCGAGAGACTACATTTCTCTTCTCTTCTCACCCATCTTCCCTCATGTTTCACTCCATAAATATTGCCTAATTCATTATTTCATAAATATAGGTCAATCAAAACATATTTAATTGAGATCGAACGGTAGGTTGAAGAACTTCTGTGAAGCATCTCACCCTTGATAACTCATCATCATGGTATATTAGTGTAAAACATTGTACCTCTATAAATCATGTCAAGTAATTCGTAAATTTCATAGCGCCCTACTCTAGATGCATTAAGTCACTAGCCTACTCTTCCCTCAAAATCTCGGGGTAAATGTTTTCAAAGAACCTTATCTGTAAATCAACCCAAAACATGTCTCATGGCCTATCATCTTAGTTAAGAACATCCCACCATCACTTTTCTTATCCTAAAACCATATTATCCATTAACATCACTATCCTATCTAGAGTTTTATCAAATATCTCAAGGATTGATAACATAGTCTCAAGACACAGCTCAATATCTTATGTACTGTCATCCCTAGAAAATATAGGAGGATGCTGCTCCTAAAACACACGCGCCAGCTTATCCGTAAACAAGGTATAATATGGTGCTCCCTAAAAATTTAGTATGAATTAGAAAAACCATCATATAAATATGCCTCATCTCATGTTTTAGGTAAAACCATTGGTGCCACAACATGCTCTAATAGAGGATCCACCGGTATCCCATGGAGCACTACCTCTAGAGTGTGGTAATCGACACCATCCCGAAATATGATTGGAGTTCATCATGGTGGAATGTCTCTAAAATCAAAAATGTATACCTAAATAAAGAATGATATCAATGTTCAGGGATAAAAGCATATGATAGGTGAAAACATTCCTATAAACTAGACATACCACACAACTATCTCCCAAAGGATAGACTATATAAAAAGAATGGTTCCAAACATCACTAGAGACACAACCTACTACCCACTCAAAAGCTGGATCTAGGTCATGTCTCCATCTCATAGTTTTGTATTTCCATTCATTTTCACAATCAATTATCATTTAATTTAAAATAGATAAACCTAATGGTTCAACAATTTCGTTTCATAAGGTCCCATAATCCTCATGAATCTAAATACGGAATCCACCCAATTCACACCATAACATGTTCAGTCATTGCGACTCATGTTATATGACTCAATGTGAAACAATTGGCTTCATAGGGTGTCTTTTATATCAAAATTAGAAAAACAATGATTAGGTTACAGTAAGAAATCTAAGTTACAACAATGTTTCCCAATTCCACACAAAAAGTTCTACAACAACAACATGTACATCTATCAAGACACCTATCACAACAAATGAAAACAAGACATTCAACCTATATTGCATGGAATAATAAAAGACATGTGAACCATATAAAGTGCCTAAAATGATTCAGGAAAAAGAATTCCCTCATCTCATTGAGTTGCAAAGAAATAGGTCCCATGATCATATCAATAATCACATCACAAATAAATCAAATAACCCAATAGTGGTATCAAATCAACTTTAATATCGAGAATCCCAAAAACAACAATTTATATTTGTAGTGATTTTACTTTTTCATGTATGTGGGTAATAAATGCCCAGGAAAAACTAATTAAAAAATTATTATTCCTTTATATATGAATTATATTGTCTCAAAATAGTAAATCAAATAAGAAAAATAATCCTCTCATACCACTTTGTAATGTACCAGGCCTAGATGCCACTGAATGGTGCCCTGGGCTAGGTTGGTCACATGGTATCAAGTGAATCTTCCCAAATTCTAGAGTCTTTTGATTATAATAGAGGGCCTAGGGTGTGTCTGTGCAGATATTATTCCATATTATCATAGTGTAATGTAGTAGTATAAATCACACAGATCATTAGTCGAGGGAGTAAATAAATCCAACAATATATTAACATCCAGATGATAAATAAAAACAAAAAAAATCCAAAAGTAATATCATATGCGATAATGATCATGTCAAGTGTCTACCAAGTAGACAAAATAGTTATACATGGAATCAGTATGATAAATGTATCAATACAGGGAAAAGGCCTAAAAGCATAACCTCTTAAGAGAATCACAAGCCTCAACTCAGTCCTATTATCCCTCACTCCTAAGCATGGAAAAAATACAGGCATCGAACTATGGGAACTTCCCCTAATACCTATATACATCCAAATAGTCTTTCCCAGTACCCAACGACGTCTCGAATAGGGTGTGAGATAAAACCATAGAAGTTAATCACCCAAAGGTAAATAACAATTCTTGGATGTGCAATATATCAAGATAAAGTGGAGTGAAATTCATATCATAGGTAATAAGTATTAAAAGTAAAGTTTCCATGGTGTATATACTATAAATTAAGTTATAATGTATAAAAAGGATCACTAAAAACATAGTTTAATATCCCACTATAAGGTAGCTACAAAAAATGATGAAAAATAACAATCTCTCACTGTACATCCATATATAACATTTCAACCATGAACTTTCTGTATAATCTACTTATAAAAGAACCACAACCATGCCATATACCCAGAAGTGTCAGAAAAACCACGGTCAAGATGTATAATCAAGAATATCACATTTACCATGGTTGAGACAAATAATCAATGTGTTAGACCCCTCAGCACCTGATCAAAGGTATAGTGGACCAATGGATCCTTTTTCAGTCCCACATGCATCTCAATGGAAACTCAGTTAGGCATTAATTGGGGTCTAAGGATAATGTCTACCCACCATGTCCACCGTAATCCCAAAAAAAACGGGATCGAAGGGGTAGGAAGGCCCAAGGAATCCCACAGAATCAAAATCCAATGTGCATATAGTTCCAAGGCATTATCTAACATTTTCACGACCCATGACATAACACACACATCAATTCCAATCTAAATTTTCGTCATTCAACACATTTACCATTTCATACCTTGATTTAACCCACTCATATATATCAATTCACAATAAAACACATTCCATTATTTTACCCACTCAATTCCACAATTTATATATAATCCATTTATGAAATTCATTTATCTAATAAACTATTTAATCAAAATAATCAACATGGAAATGAGGAAAACCATCTCCTATTTAACTGAATCAGTTTAATTCAATTCGTATAGGCTTCTTATAACTAGAAAAGCACCAACTTTCCCCATGGGTGGTTTAACAAAGAAATAAGTAAATTGACATGGTACACCCCATGGGTGGCCTTGGCTGGGGAAATACCCTCAAACACATCTCAAAGAAACTAAAGGGCATCCCTAAAATGTTCAATTCCATTTATTTCAATTAATCAAATCATTTTTGGGCTACACGGAAAATTTTGGTAGGTGGAACAACAACAAATAGCTTGATAAATAACCAAACCACTTGGGAAAAGTATAGGCCACCTACCATAGGTCAATGGTAGAGTGTTTATCCAGTATCAACTTATGATTCAACACAAATCAGGATAAAATGAAGAACAAGTGAAAAACTTGAAAATTTGGAAAAAAATATTACACCTAAATAAATTCATCGATACCAAGAATAATGAAGAATGACATAAAATGAGTTAAATAATCACAAATAAGGATCTAACAAGGTGAATGAATCTTGATTCTATGGTCAGATGGATAAACAAAGGAAAATTCAATGATTTGGCTTCAAGAGGACCTCTCACACCTCCCTAATGTCTAATAAATGATAACAGAAATGATTTTAGGTTTTTAAACATTAAAATGTAAAAATCATCATTTCTATCTTTTAAACTAGGACACACAATTTGAAATCACTATTTTCTAAACCATGCACCAATCATGCAACCTCTAAAGTGGTAAGGAGGCACCCATATGGTCATTGCACACAATTTGACTAACCGTGTGCAAACCATGAAAATCACCTTTGTGAAAACCCGTAGGCACTCATGTACAGTCATGTGCTGCCACCTACAAAGTTTCCTCAAAACACATAGCCTGTAGCACCCCACCATCCAGCCTCACATGGTTAGTAGTAACCATGTGACCTACATAGCATGGTTCCTTATAATTGGGAGACCTACCTATTTTCCCAAAAAGTTGGGATCTGAGATAAGAAAAAGCCTAAAAACCCCAAAATATACCCACGACCACAAGGGGTATTCAAATTAGGTTGTAAAAATTCATTTTACAATAAAATAAAAAGATATGGTACCTTATATACATATTCTATTTGACATAATAATATCATCCTATGTTTTCATAGATGATACTGGAGATATTTGACACCAAGTTACATAGAAAAAATACAATGTTTATTGTTCAATATTTTATATTTTAATATCATTTCATCGTATGTACTATGTCTTAGAATAATAAACCCCATAGATTAAACCTTATAGATCATGTTCCCATTGAAATAGGTTGACACTTTAGAACATTCTTAGAGAAATTATCTATATTCCTAAAAATCTAGAAGACTTATAATATTTTTTCCATATGTTTTCAAACTTATCTATCTTGGAAAACTATCAAAATCCAATTAAACTATTCTATGCACATGGGAACTATTTGGAATTAATGAATATCCTATGACTTTGATTATTATTTTAATCCATTAATTCATCTCTATAACTTTCATGCCTTATTGGATTTCTTTGATGTCACTAGACCTTTCAAGTTATGTCGTATCGATATCATCCATAAATTTTCCTCTTAAGTTGGTTACATTGATATCAAATTACAAATTTAATAATCATATAATGTTTCTATAATAGACAGGCCTTATTGGTACTATGTTTCTACTACAAAAGTTTAGCTTCTCTTAAATAACCTTTAATAGTTTTACAAAAATTGGATAAACTGCAAATATACAGAACTAAATTTTGGTACATGGGATCCATATTTGAGTTCATATGAACCTTTAAATCATAGATATTTTGATCTTAATTCTCAAATTAGTATTATTTATTATTATTTTAATAATACATAACATTTTTTTTTTGTATATAAAAGCAACCAATTGGTTTTAATTTTGATATCTAATATGTGTCTTTGAAAAAATTCCTCATATTAACACTTGTGGTGTTTAATATTCCTATTCAAAGTTATATACATATATAGCCTATATTCCAATTAATTATATCTTTATTTCACTATCTCCAAATAGATGTGCTTCCCATATATAATTATAGTAGTTTGTTACCAACATATTTCTATCATGGGGATGTCATTATCTCAAGTGTCTATAGAATAATCAACTAAGAAACATATTGTGTTTTTATTTAAAATCAAAATTTTAAAATGATTAATATCTAACACATAAGGCTAAGACATAATGGAATATCATCATATCATAAATTATATGATTCAAATCATCAATTTTATTTGACTACAGATAGCTGTTACACTCCAATTTGAGAAATAAGTCTCCGAAGGGAATAGTCGAAAACATTCAATACATATAATATTCCTCATAAGTCTTCCTTATACATAAATCACCATATATATTTCTATGATTTAATGTGTGTTTATAAAATCATTGACAATACATTTAAATGATAGATGAATAATTGTTTATGGAATACTATAATAATCCTGCACAAAGGATCTTGTATCTTCTTACCAAGTGATTTAATTTTTCTATTAAGAACCCCTAAAATATCTTAAATAAACCTCATGGTCTATATTAAATTACATCTATATTCTATTTAAAACATTTGATGTTTTATGGGTGAACTAACTTGAAAAACATTTTTATATTACCGTTATTTTTATAGGATTTATTATATAAAACATAATTAGTCTATCAAACTAGGGTTTTATAGTTACCTTTAGTTTTATATGAATAAGAATTATCTTACAAAAAAATGTTTCATATATTATATTATATATTAGTCATGTATTGGAAATGATTCAAGGATTATTGAATTATTATTTATGTAAGAAACTCCATGAAAACATTTATTTAAATAAATATTTAATTTCTTATTGTGTCTAATAAGGAACTAAGGTATATGTTTTGGAAACTCTTAATAAAAATTATATTTTATGTAGAATCAATCCATTGGTAAATTAAAAGTCATGATTATCTCTATTGGTATAAGAATAAATATTTCTTATCCATTGGGAAATTTCAATATACTGCTAGTAATGTTTTCGAACATATATTTTTCCTATATTTCTTTAAAAATGTTTAAATAACAAATTGAATTAAATTCCTAAGAAATTAATCATATTCAATGTGGAATATTCATAAAGTATATTTAGATAATCATTTATTTAATTCATTAATGTTCCTCTTCCAATGAACTTTCATGGAACATGAGAAGAAAATAGATTCCTATTTTCTACACTAACTATAAATATTTTATCTCGTTGAATAATGTTGTAAAGGCTCAATGGAATTTAAAATTATCTTGGTATTTTAAAATTTTGATTTCAATTTTTTAACTATATGGGGTGAATAACTTTTTTCACACCAATCCTTGTCTTCTTGGTGAAGCACTATCAAAATATTTATGAGTAGTTCATACAAACTATACATTTTAAACTTCTGGATCAATAAGGATAACCTGGTAGTTTATGATGGTAATATTAGATTAATGGATAATTTTTTATCTATATATAAGGATATTATTTCTAGAATATCAAAAAATTCTAGTATTTTGAATGCATGATTACTAGATAGGTACATTTATTCCATTTTATTCCAGAATAGTATAGTTACAATTTCAATTATCTTAAGCCTCTCATTCTCTCTTTCAACATCAAGGAGTTGAGTTTTCAAGGTAATTATATGTGTCCTTATATTTCATTATCAACTCTCTGGACATTGTTAATTGCATGATGAAATCCACATAAGAAGAATCCTCCTTGAATCTATAGTAGGAAAACTTTTTACCTTCTCTCTCTTAGTGATGTGGTTAAATAGGTATAAGGGACACCATCACATAATATATATATTTTTATAATAGTGGGGTGTATAAATGACTATAAAATCTTGAAAATTTATACTTCTAAGGGAATTGTTTTTATAGAAATTTTTACAATACTTATGGTTTCTATTTCCATTTTCTTAATATGTAAATGGAGACTTCAGTATCTTATCAGGATTGAAAAAAAATCATCATAATAGATTTTATATTTTATTATCCCACTATTTCGTCAAATAAAAATAGTCCTCACCATTGTAATTGAAATATATTATCACATTGATATTGTAGTAGAAATGGTATAATTTTCCTTCTGGTAACTTAAATGAGGTCATACAATGTTATTTAAAATTATATAGGTTGGCGGGTCTTTCCAAATTCAATAACACATGCCTCATTGTCTTGTTAAATAGACTCTCGAATCATAAAATCATAGAATCATACTTCCTCAACACTTGAATACTAGTTTCACAAAGTATCACAGAGGCCATCAACTCTTGATATGATATAGGTTATGTTTTACCAAAACTTTTGTAAAAAATACACGATAATTGGAATATCCCTGATGTTGGATGGACATGTAATTTTTACTCTAGTTTTATCTTCACTCGTGTAATGGGATCCATTAGCAACTTAATATTTCATTAGGTATTTTTTATGTACAATAATTCCTTATTTTTATCCTTTTAACATGATTTTAAATATTATATGGATTTAATATTAGTTATTTAACCATGTCTGATAAATTAATTTGCGTATAATCCATTTATCCATTTCCATCTTTCATGCTCGTCATTAAATTTATTTTAAATTATCATCACTAAGAATCCAGCAAATATAAATAAATAACTATGAATTGGAAAATAATAAAATAAATACATGAGGCTTAGATATGAGCTTTTATAATGGTCATTTATCAAGAGGATGGTAAAAAACTATTGATCATAGGGGAATAACTCAGGAAACCATTTTTTTGGTTTGATTTATTGCATTCCACCTTGATCCAATGTATCATCTTGGTTTTTTTCACCATCAATAGGGTTTTAAACCACCACCTCACCTTGTAGTTCCATTCTTTATATGTATTTACTCACACATAGATGAGGGGAACCAAAGGTATGAGGTTACATAAAAGAAACTATGGACATGTAGGACTATACAAAATAAATTATGGAGAAATGAATCATTGTCCATAATATTTAATTTAATTAAACTTTTATCACAAAATAAACCCATCCAATAAATATTTAATTATAAAGAAATGAAACATGTACATTTTTCAGTCGAACTCTTGGTCATTCACATATTCAATAATTACACAATTAATAGGTAATCTATAATTTTTTCAATTCATTATTTATCAATATAAATCACTTAAATTAATTATATTACAAATTAATTAATTCTTTCAATCTTAATTTTTCATTATAGTAGTCTTGGAGATTCTTATCATCTGTATTTTGTTAAATAAATTAAATAAACTAATATAATTTAAAGTTAACTAAGTATATGATGTATAATTAGAGGCAACACAATGTATACCACTCTAAACTACACAGTGTCTCAAATGGTCCTTATCAAGTATTGTGTACTGACACGACATGTACTACACAAGACATGTCATATTTTTAGACAACATGTAGTTTTGTGACTCATTCCAAGTAGTCAAATTATCTCTCATGAAACATGACACAAGTAAAGATATGTGTCAGGAATCAATTTTAATACCGTTGAGGTTCACGGTCTATACAATGACCAAAAATAGTGTGAATCTATGAAATTAATATGACAATTAATGAGGCAATTAATATTATATAAATCATTGTCACATGACATTTACACCAGGTACATTCCATGTAGTTGGGTTTAATTACAAAATCAATCTTCCATTCTCTCTAATTAATTTACACGGTGTCCAGATTAGCTCAACACATACTTTGATTAAATGGGAATGATTTAAATGGAATATATAATGGTCTATCATTTCACCAAAGGTTTTTTATCAGTTTCCAAAATTGATATTACTCACTCCTAATCTTGTATATCGTAAGTGCAGGATCAATCCACAGGGAACTAGATTAGTGCGTGAATTCAATTATGTTTAGAATTAACTTAGTAAAAGATACTGAGTTTAGAGTGGGATTATTGTATTTAATTATAACAACTCTTTTGTTTATTGAAATAAAGTTTAACATTTAAAGATGAAGAAATCAAAAGTATTTTTTAATGTGGTTGAAAGAAAAGGGAGAGTGTTGGGGATATGGTGATTATGGGGGTTATATGAACATCTTATTAGTTAGTGTTGTTCTTAATAAACCAACACTCTATGTTTTAATTATGACAAGGTTCCCTTGGTCCGGTGAACTATGTATGGAACTGTAGAAACTAACTCCTTGGTTTGGTAGTTAGTATTTCATAATTCTTTATTTAGATCTGTACATTTGTGAGTCAATGAATACTTCCAATGATCATGAAGGTATTCAACATCATTCTTCCTTGGAGTCCATGAAAATTATTCCCCTGGTGTGGCTCCTAATTTTCAGTGATAAAGAAAAATTATTGAATAAGAATGAGATGAATTAAACAAAACAAACATAAAAATAACAATTAATCCAAATTGCAACACTGGTTTATCACCCACAGCCCCAACACACAGGGTTTTTAGTTATACATTGATGAAAAGATTACAACAAACCCCTCTATACCTGAAGTGGTCATCATAGACACTGCGAGGTTCTTTTGGTAGAATGGTGGATTGGTGGAGAAACAGAGCAACAGTAGCACTACAACGGAACCTCCTTCATTCAAGTATTGAACAATGACTCCTAAAACCAAAGGCCATGCTTTTTATTTATAGAAAACAAAAGTACACGACATGTATTGAAAGTACAGGCCATGTAGTTTCTTCAACGGATTTTTTTCACAATTTTTATTTGGTAGGTTTCCATCTATTCCACCCTTGACTACCATGGTGTCAATGATCTATTAGTAAAACATACATGGTGTGTGGTGCCGCCTCACATGGTGTGTAGTCTCTGCAAAACTCCACCAACCACATCTCGATGCCTGTACACTGCGTGCAGGTATGACCCACACAGGGTGTTTTCTCTGTTATGGAGAATTGGGCGTGTACTCATCTAGTCGATCTGGGTCTATGTCTAGATATACACAGCATGTGGTTATGTACATGTCTTGTAGTTGGGAATTTTTTCTCAGAGATCTCCTGATTTTTTCATTTTCTTAGAAAACACCTGAAAATAAATAATATCACCAAAATCAATGTATTTTTTCACCTATCATTAGGTAATTGCTGAAAAAAAGTTCTTATTTTCAATAGTATATGTGGAAATGTATACACAAATTGGGTGTATCAAACTCACCCACACTTTTTAATTTTCTTTCCCTCAAGGAAATCACAACATATAATTAAAGGAGTATATATTTTAAAAGGAAGGCATTCAATTAATCATAAGTATAAATTATACAGTTACTGGAGAGAATTCTAAAAAGGTACCAAATAGATTCAATTCATAATATATTCTAATCATGCCTCACATAAAATTCAATTAACTACTTTCATTCTCTTTTAAACACATTCTACAACCTTTCAAAAATAAGAATTCCACTTATTGATATATCTCACTAATAAATAAAACACTCAAAACTCAAGATATTTTAATCAAAGTTATTCTCAATCTAATATATTGACACTCTATCTATAGGTTTGTAATAATTTCAGTTCTCTACATATGAATGTTTGAATTTCAAAAATCCTGTGGGATTTTAAAAAAGGATCATATGTATCTATAGGTAAGGGATTGAGGGTAAATATGTGAAAAAAACTCTAAGTCTTGAAAAGGGAGGGAAAATTCATTCAATAACACTGCATGATATTCAAAATAAATCTCAATTTAAAAGCATCCTCAACATTCTTGGTCAAATGTGTTCATCACCACCGTATCCCTTATTCAAGTAGTGTTCACAAACATCAGGTGAATACAAGGTCCCCTTTGCTTTATCACTATTTTTTAAACATAGGAGACCACTTTAAGAATTCCACGAATAGGGGTTTGGAACCCTTTCTGACCTAAAAAAACAAGAGGCACTCTCCCACACTTAATTTTATGACTATGCACAAAAATATACCATGTATTGCCAATTCCCTCTCTATAGACTAGGTTAATAGTCATGAAAAGTTAAAAATAATTAGTGTAGGAAAGAAAATAAATTTCTAATGTGGCTTCCTATCATGGTTGTTCATGGTTTCTAGGGGATTTATATAGATCAGATGCAAGGTAGGTCTCAAGATAAAAGGGGTGTAAATAATCTAATGTCTCAATCATTTTAATGTAATTCAAAAATTCTTATTGTTTTGTAAATAAAGATTTCATATTCTGGTAGTCATGTATATCCTATGAATCTCTCAAGAAAGAGTGTATTAGAAAGAATACGGAGAAGGGTTTAGAATACATCTCAGGTGTGGGAATAGAAACTAAAGAGACAATCAGGTCGTGACATAAATATTAATGATTAGCCTAATAAATGTAAGTATACAAGGATAACATGTTCCAATTTAAACTATATCAACAATCATTTTAAAACACATAAGAACCAAAATAATAAATCAACCTTTAAAATTTTCATATTATTGCTTTATTATTTATAATATGACTATCCAAAATTTCTTCATATTTTCAAATATATCTTCCAATAATGGTGTATCTTAGATAATGGTAAAGGAAAAGACTAAGGTGGTCAAGAGACTCTCCCACATAGTTAATACTACACAGGGCCCCCCAAGTACACTACTAAGGGGAAAAAGAATGGAGGGAGACACAAAATGGGGATGGGAGAGGGGAGGAAGGACAAGAGAAACAAAAAATACTAAGAAAACAGAATTAAAACTCCCCTCGTGACATGATAATAATTCAAGACGTCTGAAAGTTTCTCTAGGGTACTTGTGACTATCAATGGAAAAGAAAACCACAAGGAAGAACACCATCACAACACAGAAATAGGGAACATATACATATAGAAGAAAACACAAATGTCACAATCATGGTGTAGCCTAAGGGGAGGAACATTCGAGTACATGTGGGGAAGAATCATCAGATGGATGAGCTGGTGGAATAGATCCCCTGACCTGTGGTAGGGATTCCGTTGAAGGGGAATCTGTGACAGAGATATCTACAATAGGAGATAGGTCAGTACCTATAGTAAAGATGAGGACAGAGTTCGTGGCCACATCAACCTCAGCAGTGGGGGTGGTAGATGCTGGAGGCACAAAAGGAGAAGTTTATGCCAGTGGAATGGGGATCACCTGATGTTGTAGCAATAATCCCACCATCCTCTCAAGGAGGTCCAGGCGCTGAGCAGATGTATTCTGTTGCTAAGGGATAGTAGCTTGCTGATGCTCCAGACGAGCTAGGCGGTGGCCTATCTCGGCCAGGTAGATAGTGATGGGGGGTCAGTCGAGGGAGCAGATGGTGAAGGGGTATGGGAAGTTCCAGGAGGGGGAATGGGAAAGGAAGTAGGTAAGGGTGAGGAAACAAGAAGGGGTGGGGAAGGAGGTGAAGGTGTAGCCTCAGGGGAAGGAGGGTCAGCCGAGGGTGGTAGCGGGGCCTGAGAAAGGACGTAAGTGCCCCTAATTCCAGGCCAATCCCATACAAATAACCATGAGAAATTACATCTTCTAGGGGTAACATAAGTGGTTGTGAGGAAGGGAAGGCTTGAAAATGCCTATTTTGTGGGCAAGGTGGGTGTCGTAAATCCCATCATTCAGGTTTCCCTGACGGCCAGTGAACATGGCATGGAAGTAGGAGGTGGAAAGGTAGGGTAGGTCTGGGTAGTCCTGCTGAATGACACTGGTGAGGAGCTCCATTCCATGGGTATTATTACTCCCATATCATCGTGGCTAGGAAAAAAGATGGTGATAAAGCACCGATGGGTGAAACAAAGGATAGGGTCAAAGATGAGGGTACTCTTCGGAGAAGTGGGGGTGTAGTGGTGGTCAGGACCAAAAACATCCCACCACATGGTAATGAGATCAGAACACACAAGGCATGTTAGGGTGGAGACAAGGGGTGGGGTGACTAGATGACGATAAAAGCCACACCCTCGGAAAAAATGTTTCATGGTAAGGGAGAAAGGTTGACCGCCTAGCCGAAATCAAACCATCGGGACTCTATCACTCAGTGTCACTAAGTACTCGGGCTCGTTGAACTCAAAGGACACAATATAATCCAAAAATAAAACTCAAAAACTGGCAGTTCTGACCAGGAAGATCATGTGTAATGGTGGGTTCCTGAGGACATCCTCCAACTCCCCCAAATACCCAGCTGTTAAGGCACACTGATGTGGAGATACCAACTACCCAACTAGATCGTGCGATGAAAGAAGTTCCAGATGCGGTCATGCGCCATGTCGGTGACCGGAAACACCAGGAAAGGATTGGGGGCACTAAAAAGGGCCAAACTTGCTGGCGTAGTAGGAGGGGATGACTCTGATTGTGGAGCGACCTCAGTGGGTGAAGTTCTTCTGAATGTGGCGGTCGATGAAGGATCAGCCATCGTTGAGGAGGGATCAAGAGGCGTGGCAGCTGGTGGTGAAGAAAGGGTGTTGCTCGGAATCTCCATGCAGGGTGGAGGAGGTGTAATACTTGGACCATCCTCTACCAAGGCAGTGAGTGGTGGCATGATGTACAGCGGAGGATTCTGGTACTTTGGGAAGCCGAGGGATTGTGTCGTTATGTGATGGAGTCATATCTCGTGAAAAGTGGTCCTCTCACCCTCAGTAGTAGAGGTGGAACACTTCCTAAACATAGTGTATCTGTCTGCCATATCCTAAAGAATAAAGTAAAAAAAATGGAACGAAAATAACAAAAAGAAAAAGAAGGAAATGTTATAAAACTAGAAAAGTATCCGAACACAATATCCATATCCAGAGTAAATGATGTTTAGTATAGGAGGGTTATCATCCCGTGTTCTCTGGATAGACATGCCGAGTGGGCAGGTCACTGGCCAGGAAAGGATACACAGTGTGTACCACACATACATGTCATGTACATGCAAATTGGTTCCTGGTCGTGTGTTTCAAAGACACGACCACTATCTGAGTAGAGCTAAAAAGGCAGTACACGCCATGTGAAGGTACAACATGGAGTTTGTAAGAACATAGTTCATATGTCCATGTTTAGTGATGGACATGGGCTAGACCAGAGAAATGTGATACACTGTGTGTACTTAACATACATGTTGTGTGTGTAAACATGGTGTGTGTGACCGTCTGAATGAGGTACCCAGGCATGGTTCTGGCTAGTATACGGTGTGTACCAAACATACACACCAAGTAATTTCAAATTTTTAATTGTCTAGTGTGTGGCCATGTACAAAATTACATAGCATCTGTTATTCATTTTTTTCCATGTATTGAAGGAGCCGAACCAGTGACTGATCCGAAAAAATTCATAAATGCTATGAAAACTGGGAAAAAGGAGGGGAAAATGGTATACCAGATGTGAGGATCACAATGGAGAATAAATTGGATCGAAAATGGTGGATTTGAGGAGGGGAGGCCATTCGGATTCTGGGAGAAAAAAATGGAGAGGGGGAGTCTGCGGGACACAGGGTGTTGCTGCATAGGGTTTCTGGCCTTTATATCTAGATTACATGGTGTGTACTCTATCAGACATGCCATGTAGCAATTATTTTTACATAAGTATATAATATAATTGTTATAGTAAACTATATTATAATAAATATTCCAAATTAAAATAATATAAATATATAAAAATATATAATTTACCAAAATTAAATCTATACACGTAATTTATAGGTAAATACACACTATGAGTTCTAAAATTAGAAAAAGAGAAGTACAACCTTTGGTCCAGTTCTTGGGGTAGGGTTCTAACTGGCGATATGTTGTTTCAAATGAAAGACCTCAACCACTAAAGAAAAGGTTGCACTACTACTCGTGTTTATGAATTTATATATTTTTTCATGTATCAGACCAAAGCTACCTAGGAGGAAGGAAAGGCACAACATGTGGCTTTAAATCAAAATAACAAGGATGAAGCAGAGAGATTATCCGAGTTTGAACACACATCTTTTGCATCCCGGGCCAAGACTCTTCCAATATGCCAACTTCACCCACATGTATTTCTTTATTATGAAAATATTTTCAGTTATTAATGAAAAATTGAGCACACGATTTATATCGAAATATAGACCGTGTGGTTTTATTAAAAAGTAAAATGAGGGAAATGGGACGGTTTTCAAGATTCAAACTTAGGTCTTTTGGAACTAGGTTATAACCCTAGCCAACTGGTCCATCCCCATCATGGGTTTTCTTTTATTTAAAAAAATATATATATAATGTAAAATTCCACACATGCCGTGTAAGTTAACATGAGTATAAAAATGATGAACCCCGTGCCGAAGGTATGCTTGGAGGGATTCGAACCGGTGATGGCTCAAACAAACTCCAGTGACATTACCATCGGCACCAAAATCATCCCTATTTATTGGTTAGTTAATATTTATATTTATAATATTAAGAACATAAACTAAAATTACTCCATAGACACTTTTTATATAGGTGGTACATGCCGTGTAACCTCAGGGTTGCCTCCCAGGAAGCGCCTTTTTTTAGGTCATTGGATCAACCGACTTACCTATTCTTACTTGAGATGCATGGTAGAGAGTGTTCCCACTACATATTACATGTGATGGTAAGTTTTAAGCCTCTTTCCATTTACCTTTAATGGTTGACCATCCTCCCTAGAAATTTCTACCGCTCCATGGTGGAATACTCGAATGACCCAAAATGGTCCCAACCCTCTTGAATTTAGCTTTCCTAGGAATAATCAAAGACAAGAGTTAAAAAGGATTACCTAATCACTGGGTTGGAATGATTTTCATGAAATCATCTATTTTTGTATTTCTCTCACATTATCCTTATATATATTGGTGTTCTTGTAAACCTCCCATCAGATTTCATCATGTTCTGATAGTTGGAACTTATACTTCTCTTTAGCTACCTTCAGATCAAAATTCAGAGCCTTGATGGCCCAATAAGATTTGTGCTCCAACTCTAATGGAATATGGAATGACTTTCAATATATTAGGTGTAATGGGGAAATCCCAAATGGTTTTTTGAAGGCAGTCCTATATTCCCACAAAGCATCATCTAGCTTATGGGATCAGTCATTCCTTGAAGTGTTCACAGTTTTCTCCAGAATGTGACTGAGCTCACAGTTGGAGAGTTCCTCTTGTCCACTGGACAAGGGATGATATGGAACCCCTATACAATTCTTCACTCCATACTTTGAACATACTCCTTTCATTAATGTGTTGTTGAAGTGGGGCCCTCTATCGCTGATAAGAACAAGGGTAATTACAATCCTTAAAAAAATGTGTTCTTTTAAAAAGACCATGACAACCTTGGTTGTGTCGTGTGTTGTAGCAGCGGCTTCGACCCACATGGAGACGTAGTCAATAAAGACTAGGATGTATGTGTTCCCAAAAAATGGGGGAAATGGACCTATGAAGTCTATTATTCAGACGTCAAAGATCTCAACCTCCAGGGAGGGGTGTTGGGGAATCTCATCTCTTCATCCCACATTACATATTCTATGGAATCAATCACAACAGGAAACAAAGGCTTGGGAATATCTATGCATAGTGGCCTAGAAAAAACCAGATTGCAGGATCATTAATATTGTACGATCTTGCCCATGATTTCCCCCAACTAGCGAGGCTTGACAGAATACCAAGACTCCATGAACATCAGTTTTTGGGATGAAACATCAGATCACCCCATCCCCATAGGATCAAAACAATAGAGGATCTTCCCAAAAGTACCTCTTGACATCAGAGAGAAACCCTTTCCTCTACTGGAAAGATATTTTGGGGTGGATGACACCTACAACCAAAAAATTAGTAATATCAGCATACCAGGGCTGAGGTAATTTTTCAATTAAAAAGTGGTTCTCATTTGGGAAATCCTCTATGATATCTCAGTCTTCCTCCTCCAAATTCAGTAGCTCAAGGCGGGGGATATGATCGGCAACAACATTTTTTCTCCCCTTCTTATCTCAGATCTCCACATAAAATTCTTGTAGGATGAGTACCCATCATATTAGTCATGGTTTTTCATATTTCTTGTTCCTCAGGTACTTGAGTGTTTCATGGCCAGTATAAACAATAACTTTATATAGCACTAAGTTAGAACGAAACCTTTCAAATTTGAACACCACTTCCAACATCTCCTTTCCTATGGTAGTGTAGTTAATTTGTGTCTCACTGAGCATCCTTCTGTAATAATATATGGGTTGGAAAATTTGGTCAAGACACTGGTCGAGGACTGCTCCCACTTTGTAGTCGCTAGAATCACACATCACATTAAATCGCTTCTCCCAGTTGGGTTCCATCATCATTGGAGATTTTACTAGTTGCTGCTTTAGGTGCTCAAAAGTTATCGTACATGGATCGTTGAACTCAAAAGGGAATCCTTGGTTAGATGGTTGGTGAGGGGCTGATCCATCTTTGATAAGTCTCAGACAAACCGCCTGTAGAAACCTTCATGTCCCAGGAATCTTCAGATGGCTCTGACGGAAGTCCAAATAGAAAGTCATGAAATGACTTCTATCTTTTTTGGGTCCTCCTCTATCTACTTCACTGAGATTCTGTGGCCAAAGGAGATGCCACTCTGCACTATTAAATGGCACTTTTTTCAGTTCAAAACTTTGTTGGAGTTCTCACATCTTTCCAATACCAGCTCCATGTTTCGCAAGAAAGTGGTGAGTGATTTTCTATAAATGAAAAAATCATCCATAAAAACCTCCAGGATCTATTCCTCCATGTCATGGAGGATAGCCAACATGAATTGTTGGAAGGTTGCAGGAGTATTACACAAGACAAAGGACATCCTTCGGTAAGAAAATGTACCATAGTGGAAAGTAAATGTTCTCTTATCTTGATCTTATGGGGAAATGTAAATCTGATGGTAGCCATAATAGCCATCAAGGAAGAAGTAAAAATCTTGACCCACTAGTCTCTCTAGAATATGATCCTTAAAGGGGAGGGAAAAATGATCCTTTGTCATGGCATCATTATTATTTTTGTAGTCTACACTGACTCTCCATCCTGTGATAGTGTGTGTTAAGATGAGCTTGTTCTTATCGTTTGAAATCACAGTGATAGCCCACTTTTTGGGTACCACTTGCAAGGGACTCACCCATAGACTATCTTATATGGGGTATATGATGCCTACATCCAACAACTTTATTACCACTTTCTTTAAAACTTTCTTCATGTGGGCATTCAGGAGTCGATGTGGTTGCCAAGATGGCTTGGATCATTCTTCAAGCATCACATTGTGGGTGAAAATGGTAGGGATGATTCCCTTCATGTTTGCAACTATCCACCCAATAGCCTAATTCTGCTACTTCAAAACCTTCAGAAGCGCATCCTCCTGATCTTGTGATAGTACTGGACTGTGTATGACGGACAATGTCAGATGGTCTCCCAAAAACCTGTACTTTAGAGAGGATGGGAGAATCTTTAGTTCTAGTGCAGGCAACTTTATAATTGAAGGTACAAGTTGTTGTACCTATTCCTGATCCATAATGTTGAGAATAACAGCACGCTACAAGTAGTGGCTACCTTGGACATCAAATAATTGAAGGTCCTCTGGTGCTTCATTAACTAGAATGTTAGGGAAAACCACATCATCTGAGGTGGAAGAACATACAAGATCATCTCCTTTCTTCTCAAGTGATCATCCACAGTGGTCACTGCATAACAACCCTCATTCTCTGATAATGATGCTTGCTTGATGGATTTGAGGACATTATAAGAGGCTCTTTTGTCTCTTACTCTAAAAGTCAGCTCTCCCTAGTGTACATCGACCAATACCTTCCTAGTGGTCGAGAAATGACTTCCTATAATGAGAGGCACCTCCTAGTCTTCCTTCATGCCAAGGATGCTGAAATATGTAGGGAGGATTAACCTTCCCACCTTTACCAGCACATCCTACAGTATCCCCTTCATATATTGGATGGATTGGTTGGTAAGTTTAAGGGATACTTGGGTAGGCTTCAGGTCTTTGAGCCCTATCTTCTTAAAAACATGAAAGGGCATGAGGATTACGATGACCCCTAAGTCGTAGAGGGCCTTCCCAAACTCCCATGGTCCAATAGTTCATGGGATAGTGAAGCTACCTGGATTGTGGAGATTGGTAAGAATCAAATGTAGTACGACCACTGAGCACTCCTTGGTCAGTGAAATGGTTGCCAGATCCTCCATATTCCTTTTGCTGGTGATAATCACCTTCATGAATTTCACATACGTGTGCATCTACGTCAGTGCCTATGTAAATGTAATGTTGATGTGGAACTTCAAGAATACTTCCATGAACATGCCAACCTAGTGGTCCATAATTCTCTACATCATCCTCTCTAGGAAGGGTAATATAGGCTTGAAGGGTTTCATAACCTCCTTTCATTTACCCTTTGGGGCCTCTTTTGGTGAGCCTTTAGATGAGGATGTGTCTATAACTTGACCTTCTTTATCAGAAGGGAGTGTAGGTGCACCTGGATATGGTGTTTCCATCTATTGTAGCTCCTTTCCACTTTGTAGTCAAATAATATAGGACTCCTCCCTCAGGTTCTTGTTAGTGTTACCCAGTAGTGTATCGGACTTCCTCCCTAAGAGTTAGTTTTCTTACTAGATGATTTGGTTCCCCAGGCTTCGAATGGAAGCCTCCTGATTTTGGAATCTGGTCTCAGCATCAGATATAAACTTATTCAAGAGATCCTATAACCTTTAGGTTTTCTTCTATTGAGGTGGATGTGCAACTGGAGGAGACAGTGGATGTCACAACTGCTGTGGGAGAGGGTTTTGATACCCTTGTTGTTGGTAAGATCCCTACTGGGGCTTCTATTTCCGTTAGTAGTGGCTCTGATACTAGGAATGGCCATAGCTGGGTAGTCACTGGGGATGAGGATTCTCCTACTATGGCCCCCAGCCTGTTTTTTGGTGATCCCGCCACTAGTTTGGCCCTCAGTTTTGAGAAACATAGCTCACCTCGCTTGTCAAAGGGCCAAATTTAGGTCCCAGGAATTCTCCCATGATGTGATTTCACCACATTCTCAACAAACTAGATGGTTTGCTACATGTACTTTGTATTCTCCCTTTAGATTTAGAGGGTCAATCGTTTTGGACACAATTTCCAACTGGGAAGCAAGCACAGTAGTGGCACTGATATTGTGCATACCTCGTTTTTGTGTGCGCCACTCAGAATTCCACTGGATGCTATTGGTAGAAATTTCTTCTAGTAGTTCGAAAAGCTCTTCAGGGGACTTCCTCATAACCATACCTCTAGAAGCAGTATCCACCAAAGACTTTGTGTTCGTCGTTAGTCTTTCATAGATGGTCATGACCTACATCCATAGTGGGAATCTGTGGTGTGGGAATTTGTGCAACATCTATTTGAAATGCTCCCATGACTAGTAAAATAACTTTGAGTCATGCTGTTAAAAGTTGTGTATTTCCTTTCGCAAGGTCACCATTGTCGAGGGTGGAAAATATTTTGACTAGAATGCCTGGGTTACCTCCACCAAGGTGGGGATAGATTGTTGTGGTAATCCTTTAATCTAGTCTTTCTCCTTACCCATAGAGAGGAGGGGAAGATGTGATGAAAAATGGAACTTGTGTACACACTGCGATAGAGAAACATGCCGCAAATCTCTATGAAATTGGAGAGATGGGAGTTTGGGTCCTCTTTGGGCAGGACAATGCACTAAACTATGTTCTGGATAAGGTGCATGATAACAGATTTGATCTCAAAATGTTGGGCCTGTATTGGCAGACAGACGATGCCCATGTCAGCTCCGTGAATAGATGGAAATACATATTCCATGAGAGTATAGAGTGGAGGTGGCTGCTAAGCGAGTGGAGGTGGCACATATTGCTTCTCTTTAAGGGTGAAGTACAACCGCTGAATGGTCTTCTACTCCTGTTGGGACTTGTCGTACTCTTTAGGGGGTTGTAGTGGTGGACTCTATTAGTTCCTTGGGAGGAAATCCAGGAATCCTCCTTGTGGGGATTGCTCTAGCATATCTGGGAAGGATGTTGCTAGTCCAGGTACAAGTACCCCGCTGTAGCTTTTGTGGATGGCTCTCCCTCCTTATTCACAGTGGGTGGTGAATTCTAGCCGTTCTCTTCCACCAGTGTGCATTGATGACTTAACAATGTCTATTCTATTGCTGGGTCAATTATAAGAATGTCTAATGACTCAAGGCTCCTGGACCATGTGGGACATCTGCTCATGCACCTTGTGATCCTACACACACACAAAACAAAACCCAAGCGTAAAAGGGAAAAAGAAAGATAAAGATAAAAGAGTTTAGAAAAGAGATTTTTGTAAATTTTTAATTTTTATTTTCACCAAATTAATTAAAACTCAATTAAACTGAACACTCAAATCGAAGAGTTCCCTGGAAACAGTGCCAAAATTTGGTTGGTGGTTTCACCAAAGGTATTTTATTGGTGTCCCAAATTGATATTACACACTCCTAAGCTAGTATAGAAAAAGTTCAGGGTTGATCCACATGGAACCGGATGAGTTCTTGAATTCGATTATGTCAAGAATTGAATTAGTAAAAGATGCTTAGTTTACAATTGGATTTGTATTTTTAATTATGACAACTGTTTTGTTTAGTCAAATAAATTTTAACGTTTAATGATAAATAAATCAAAATTGTTTTTTAATGTGGTTGAAAGAAAAAAGATCGTGTTGGGGCTACGGTGATTATGGAGGTTATAAAAACTTCTTAATAGGTTGTTTTATTCATAATATCCAAACACTATGGGTTTCAATTGTGAGAAGGTTACCTTGGTCTATAGAACTATGTCTAGAACTAAAAAAATTAACTCCTTGGTTAGGTAGTCATTATTTGATAATTCTTTATTTAGATCAGTCAATTTTTCAGTCAATGAATACTTCCAATGATCATGATGATATTCATCATTATTCTTCCTTTGTGTCCCTAAAAATTCTACCCTTGGTTTGGCTCGTAATTTTTAGTGATAAAGAGAAATGATTGAATAAGAATAAGAATAATTAAATATAACAAACACAAATATAACAATTAATCTAAATTACATCACTCGTTCATCAACCACAACCCCAACACACGTGGTGTTTAGTTATACATGGAAGAAAAGATAACAACAAAACCCTCAATATCTGATGTGGTCATCACAAAAACATTGAGTTCTTTTGGTAGAATGGTGGATTGGGGGAGCAATAGAGCAATGGTAGCACTACAGTGGAACCTCCCTCATTTTAGTATTGAACAATGACTCCTAAAACTATAGTCCTTGCCCTCTATTTATATAAAATAAAATTACATGATGTGTATTGAATGTACACGCCGTTTTGTTTTGTCAATGAATTTTTGTCGCAAATTTTCTCTGGTAGGTGGCTAGCCGCACTGCCCTTGACTTCCATGGAATTGACAGTCGGTTGGTGAAAGTTAAATGGGGTGTAGAACCACCTCACATAGTGTGTAGTCTCTGGAATACACCACCATCCTCATCTAGAAGTAAGTACATATCATGTAGGTATGACCCACACGGTGTGTTATCTCTGTTTTGGAAAACTGGGAGTGTACTTGTCCGGCCAATCCATGCCTGAGATTGAATGTATATGATGTGTGGTTATGTACACACCGTGTAGTTGGGATTTTTTACTTAGAGTTCTCCCTATATGGGTGTTTGGCCAGAAAACACATGAAAATAAATAATATCACCAAAATCAAAGTATTTTTCCACTAAGCATTAGGTATTTTCTGAAAAAATGTTCTTATTTACAATAATATCTATGGAAATGTATACATAAATCGGGTTTATCAAACTCCCCCACACTTAGTCATTTTCATTCCCTCAAGAAAATCTTAACATCTAATTAAAGGAGTCTATATTTTAAATGGAAGTCATTCAATTAATCATAAGTATAAATGATACAGTTATAGGAGAAAATTCTAAAAACTAACAAAATAGATTCAATTCATAAGATATTCTAATCATGCCTCATATATAATTCAAGTAACTATTTCATCCTATTTTAAACACATTATTCAACATTTAAAAAATAATCATGCCACTTGATGATCTATCTCACCAGAACATAGAACAATCCACACTAAAGATATTTTTAATCAAAGTTATGCTCAATATAAGATATAGGCACTCTATCCATAGGTTTGTAAGAATTCTAGTTCTCTATGCAAGAAAGTTTGAATTATAAAAATCATGAGGTCTTTTCAAATTGTTTCAGATTTCTGTGTGGCTAAGGGATGTAAGGTAAAAAAGTGAAAAATAAACTCCAAATATTGAAAATGGAGGTTAACTTCTTTAAACAACGCTGTATGTTATTCAAAATAAAGCTCAATTTAAAAGAATCATCAACTATCTTTGTCAAATGTGTTCATCACTGCTATCTCCCTTATCTAGGTAGGGTTCACAAACTTCAAGTGAATATGAGTTCCTCTTGTATTTATCATTGTTTTTAAACACAGGTGACCACTTTAGGAATTCCATGAATAGGGGTTTGGAACCCTTTCTATGCTTAAAAAACAAGAGGCACTCGCCCACACCTAATTTCATGACTATACAAAAAAATGTGCCATGTACTACCAATTCCATCTCTAAAGCTTAAGTGAATAATCATGAAAAGTTAAAAATAATTAGGGTAGGAAGGGAAATAGGTTTGTAATGTGGATTCTTATCAAGGTTGTTCATGGTTTCTAGGGGCTTTATGAAGATCAGATGTAGGGTAGGTCTCAATACAAAAGGGGTTGAAATAATCTAATGCCTCTATAATTTTAATGTAATTCAATAAATATTCATGTTTTGAAAAGAAAACATGAAAATTCGGGTAGCCATGTATATCCTAAGAATCTCTCAAGAAAGAGGGTTTTATAAAAAATACAGCAAAGGGTTTAGAATACCTCTTTGGAGTGGGAGAAGAAAATAAAGAGACAATGAGGTCATGATATACATATCAATGATTATCCTAATTAATTTAAGTACCCAAGCATTACATGTTGAAATTTAAACTATATCAGTCATCATTTCGAAACACCTAAGAAACAAAACAAGCATGCAACCTTTAATTTTTTTTTCTATTTATAGGATTATTATTTATAAATTTGACTAACCAAAATTTTGTCACATTATCAAATATATCATCCAATAATGATATCTCCTAGATTAAGGTAAGGAGAAAGAATAAGGTGGTCGATAGACTCTCCCCCACAATTAATACAACATAGGGTCCACCAAGTGCACTACTAAGGGGAAAAAGAAAGTAGGGAGACACAAAAATGGGATGAGAGAGGGGAGGAAAGACAAGAGAAAAAAATAAGAAGAAAACCAAATGAATAATCCCATCATGCTGTGGTAAGAATTCAAGATGTCCAAAAGTAACTCTAGGGTACCTGTGATTGTTGATGGAAAAGAAAACTGCAAGAAAGAATACCATCACAGCACATAAATGGAGAACATATACATACAAAAGAAAATGAAAATGTCCCAGTGATAGTGTAGCCTCATGCGAGGCACTGTCGAGTACATGTGGGATAGAATCATCAGATGGAGGAGATGGAGGAATAGATCCCTCAGCCTGTGGTAGGGATGTCGCTGAAGGGGAATACATGACGGTGAGCTATGTAAGAGGAGACGGGTTGGCACCTATAGTAAAGATGAGCCCGGAGTCCGTGGCCACGTAAACCTCAGTAGTGGGGATGGTAGAAGCTGGAGGCACGAAAGGAGAAGTAGTTGCTAGTGTAATTGGGATCCTCTGATGTTGTATCAGAAACTCCACCATCTACTCAAGGAGGTCCAGGCACTGAGTAGATGTAGTCTTTCGCTGAAGGATAACAGCCTAATGATGCTCTAGATGAGCCAGGTGGTGGTCTATATCGGCCAGGTGGATGGTGATAGGGGGTCAGCCGAGGGCACCGAACGTGAAGGGTCAGAGGATGGTCCAGGAGGGAAAATGAGAACAGAATTAGGGAAGGGTGAGGAAATGGGAAGGTGTGGGAATGGAGGTGTAGGTGCAGCCTCGGGGCCAGGAGGGTCTGTCACACACGGTTTTTTTGTCTTTGTATTGATCTGGTCCATTGGAAATACCGATATTTTTCATGGGTATTTGGTGAG
Organism: Viscum album; assembly: GCA_963277665.1. Lineage (NCBI taxonomy): Eukaryota > Viridiplantae > Streptophyta > Magnoliopsida > Santalales > Viscaceae > Viscum > Viscum album. The sequence goes on along the minus strand of OY728126.1, from coordinate 353,346,127 downwards.
ATGAATCCTTAGTTTTGAATTTTCATATATTTCTAACCACCCTAATTTGGGATCCCCATTGTTTGTTTAGTATTTTTTGATGAAAGGGTGGTTACTTCATGATTTGGGCCAACCGTGAGTCCATTCCTAGTTTTAAAAACCAAATTTGTTTCTTTTATAACTCTTTTGTTTTTCATCTCTTTTCACCCATTCAACTTCCCACTTATCCTATACTGATATATTGAAACTTATTTATCCTTTTGGACCTATTATAAATTCATAAGCATGGTTAATTGGGGTTACTTATTTAGGTATTGGGCCAGCCCATGGGCCCATTTCCTATTTTTTTTAAAAATAATTCGTTTCTTTTATATCTTTTTCATTTTTTTAATCTTTTTCAATGATTCCACCTCCCCTAGAAGTCAATAACCCTATTCTCACCCTAATAATCTATTTAACTTCTTTGTATCTCATATGGGTCGCGGATTAGGGTGAAAATTCTTAGGATACCTCAAATCGTCTAGAATTGACAAGGTAAATTGTATCATTCATAAATCAATCAATTCGTACTCTTTTGGACACCAATATTCTTTCCCTGGTTCTTCCAAACCTTATTAGTGTCTTCAAGAAGTTTTAAGCCATTACCTTCTCTCTAGGGTTTCATATCTAATGGATGACGAAAAGTTTTCTAGGGTGAAAGGTGAGATTCCTTCTCATTTATCCTTCCTCTTCCCCCTCCTTTCATTATTTCTTGGATTTATATTGTCCCCTAGTATTTATCGACCTAGTTTTTTGTTATAACATGTTTTTTTATGGGGTTTCTGTTTGTTTAGGTCTGGTATTTATAGTTTTAGGGTTTATAAACCCGCGGCGGGTGATTTCGGGTGTGCGTTTCAATTACGCCAAGGATTTGAGGTAGGATATCCCTTGAACATGCCCTTATCATTCAAGTTTCATCATTTTAATATTCTACTAAACTGATATGAATGTTTATTATTGTTTTTAAGACTTTGGATAATTTTCTTGGTGTGCAAAGTGGTTGTTTAATCATTTTTTTTGTGGAAGGTAGTGTTGTTTTGTCATGAAAGTGCTCAACAAGTGTTTGTTTAAATGTTCCGTTATCTTTTGAAAATATTTTGTGAGGTTTATAATCTGTTTTATGGTATTTTTAACATGTTATAGTATCTTGAATGAAAATATGACATTCAATTGGTGTTTTATTCCTTTTTACGTACTAAAAATAAATTGTTTTTTTAAAAAGGGCATGTCATGTGTTCGGTAAATTGCCCGGTTGGATTTTATGTGTGATGTGTGATTTAAAAGTTATTTGGTTAGATTTATAAAGGAATTGGAAGAATGATAAATGGTATTTTTGGGTCCTTATATGGATTTCCAATTTGGATTTGTTTTTACAAAAATGTGGGTTTTTGGTTTACAACATATTTTGGCCCGAGTTTCCCAAAAAGGGACCGTTTCACATCTTTATGAAAATGGTTGTGCAGTGAATATGTAACCTGAGTATTATAAGAGATTTATGAATGTGTTTTTCTGCAATAAATGTTGTTTATACACATCCTTAATAAAATTAAAAAACATACCTTCATCAAATGTTAGTTTTGAGAAAATGTTTAAAGGCCTGTTTGGCATTTACTAGAAATGAAGGAGTGTTTTACTTGTATATACCAAGTTGTGCAATTGGGATTGTTTTATGGTCCATTAAATGATTTTATTAAATTTTTCTAGGGCTTCCAAATATTATTTGTTTTGGTTTTTATGTGTGTTTTTAATTGAAAGAGTGTTTTTGAATGAGTTTTATGTGCAAAGCCTCAATACACTTCATGAAATTGTTTTACCAAAATATTTAGCAGTTTGTTGATTCGTGTATGAAATGTGAAGAAATTTTATGTGATGTTTGTGTTTTTATGTTTTGTGAATGGAATGAGGTTGTGAAATTTGTATTTGATAATATGTGTAACTTGATTGAGCACTAAAGGGAATCCCGGGTATCTAGGTGGGTGGACGTGTACTAGTATGCTAGTGATTCTGTGGGGTTTGGCCTCTGTTTCACATAGAAAGTTTGACGATGACAACACTAACTATACTATGATGATGATGATGATTGGGTACTACTAGTTTGTGTGTATGTTCCCTACTAGTGGCTCGTTCATGATAACATATATTTATTATGGTTACTTTCACTGAGACACGATGTACCTGGGGCTCACAACTAACTAGTGCCTAGGGGTGTTCCCGTGAGTTGTGCTCATTAACTATTTTGTAATCATCGCCAGCATATGGTGTATTTGTTTGGTAAATTCATTAGTTCATGTTATTTATTTAAAAGTGTACAATCTATAAAGCAGCCCTCATTAAAATAATTTACATTTTGAAGTTGCACCTCTTTGGAAAATTGTTACTTGCATTTTTGGTTTATAAAACATGAAAGTTTTTTTTCTGATAACTATTATAGCATGGAACATCATTTGAAAAACATAATTTTATATCTTGTATTTAAAAAATTAAATTGATGTTTCTTTTATTTTAATTGAAGTGCATTGGGAATAGAATATCGGGCTAACCTACTGAGTTTTAATACTCACACCTATAGTCTTCTTCTTTTTTTTAGCCCTTGTGCAGGTTTCATCTTGAGTTAGATCACCATGGGTGACATTTGACCATTATGTTGGAGAGTGACCAGAAGTGTCACATGGAGTTATTTGGTCATCAGGATTGTTCAATTGAGTTTTTGGTTTTGTTCTACTTGTAGTTTCTTGTACAAACAATATTTAGTTCAATTTTTATATAAATTCATTTTTGGATGTCCGTTTATTTCCTCTGTTTGTTTGATTGTTTATATATGGGAGAAATCATTTCCTTTTTTACTCTATTTATGCCCTTGGTTCTTGTCTCCATCCCAGGAGGATCGAGAACGCCTCTCAGGACTTGTCGCGGGCTGGCCAGGGTGACCGTTTCAGGGCCGACTCGGACTGGTTCGTGACAAAATGGTATCAAAGGAGGTCGGCTCTTAGCAGACCATTATTTTTAAAGCACCCTTGTTATTTTGGGGATTTCAATGTAGATGGAGTAGGATTGTTGGGACTTGAGGGGTATGTGCAAGAAGAGCATCGCAATCTCTTTCTCGTTCTAATCCTCAGGTTTCCATGGGAAGTCCGGTTTTATTAGTGTCCTTTGTTCTTGTTGATTGTTTTGTGTTGGGATATGACAAGGGGAGTCTAACTAATGGCCTCCATGAGCTCGCAGGGCCTGGTAATCCATGTGGAGCTGGGGAATGGTCCTAATAAGTCTCTCTATGTTGGTTTTATGTTTGACATATGGCCGCCAACCATATGGTCATGTCACCCACCGACACTAGTTTCTTTTTTTTTGCTCTCTTGAACCTTTCTTGAATTCTGAATTTTTTGTTTTTAAAATACTTGTGTGAGAATTGTGGAAATGGGTTTTAAAGTAAGGAGTATATTTTGAAAAGTTAAAATGGGGGTTTTCAAAAATTAAATATAATAATGGTTTTGGAAGGTTGTGTTTTTGTGAAAAAAATGGAGGGAAATGGAAATAATTTAAAGGGATTGGATTATCCATAATCTAAACTTGTGGTTTTTTGAAATAAAATGTTTTGAAATTGTGAATAATATTAAGGTGATTCTGGATCTTTGTTTTAAATGGGGTATTTTGGGATGTTAAAAAGTTTTTTAATCGGATAAATTAGTTTTGGCAATTAGTTTTGATCGGTTGGTGTTTTAATAGAAATGGTATTGGTCTCAATGGACCTCAGATTATGAAAATATACCTTGCTGATTTTTTTTAAAATGGGAAGGGGTTTTTTGGAGTGGCTTGGTTATTTAAAAAGTTTTTAAAAATGAAAAGGGGTAGGTTTTTAAGAAAATGGATCTTAATTAATTGTGGTTTTTTTGTGAAATATGAAAAGGTTTTTTGACTTGGTGGTTGGTGTTCCTTTTGAAGGTAATTTTTTTTGGAATGATGTTGTTTTGTTTTAGCATTTGGTGTTTTCATGGGTGCTCACATGCATGGTTTTATTTATATCTAGAAGGATGGACTATATGGTATGGTGGTTGGGTGTCGGGGGTGGCATGGAAATGTGCATGTGAGTGAGACTTGATGAAACACCATTGGTGAATGTGGAAACCCACCAAGTTTGTTTGTTTTTCAAAATTATTTTGAGCTGAATAATTGTGGCCTTTTTTAAAACCAATGGTTATGTGGCTTGATTTTTCTCTGTCTTAGAAGAGTTTTTTATTTGGTTATCTTCCTTGTGATCTAGAATTCATACTCTTGTTGTACCTTGAGATGAGATCTTGTTGTTGGTTCGGTTTTGGGGTAATTTTTATTGGGTTTCTAAAGATGTGTTTGATGTTGTTATGTGGCCATGGATAGTTCTCTGTTGGAAATCATTCCTACTGATCAACCTAAGGATTCATTTCAAATGTTAAATCTACCTCTTTTGATGACGCCTCAACCTGTTTGTTGGAATAGAGAGCTGTTTGGTATCTATTAAAAGTGCTTCTAGTCGTGATAATTCTTTTGGACAGAGCAGTTGTGTTCGGTGATGTTGATGTGTTTCGTCATATTCCTTGTCCGTTCTGACCCTCGTTTGGAGTGAGACAAAATTTTGATATGTATCTATGAGTTCCTATTTAGATGAAGTTTTTTGTTTGGTGATCAAGTGAGGTTTTTTTTGAGTGGTGTGATCCTTATCACCTGACTGCAGTGCAGAAAATGCTTCAAGAATCAGGGGTCCAGCCATAGGCCTCAGAGTGAAGCTTTTCACGCAGTCAGGAAATCGACAGAGGTGTGGAGTGCTCGATTAGGATCCTTCCTCCTCTATTTTGGTAAGTTAGTTTCTATGTCAATGTTTTGGTTCTTCATTTCTGTGAATTTCCCTTTGTCACAATAAGCGTGGTGGACTTAACCCCTCACACAGTGTCTATGGTTATTCCTTCATGGATGTAGGTTTTCAATCAATGTCCCTGTGTGGACCGCCTGTAAAAATCAGGTGTAGTCTTGGTGTTACCTATTCATAGGTGGAGAGTTTTGGGTAGTTTCTTTTTTTCTTTTGTGGTTTCAGTGGCCAAATTATTGGGTCCCCTTCCCTCCCATCCCCAAGTGGTGGGGGTCCAGAACTGTGCTGAATGTGTTTGCCAAGTTCTTGTCCCCTCCGTTCTGGAGTGGGTGGTTTATATGTTCATGTTGTAACCCAATTAACTTGGTATATTAGGTTTTTGTAGGAGGGTTTTTTTGGGCTTGTGTGAATGAGGCCCAATTCTATCTCATGTTGAATTCTTTTCTGTTCGTTTCTAGTTGGTTTCTAATGGTGGGGATACCCACCATGGGTCTCCTGGATTTTCATCCTAAGAACATTTCTAGTGCTAGTTATTTCTTAATGTTGGGGAGTCCATTCTAGAATCCCCTGGAATATTTGGTTTTTTTGAGTTCTCTTTGGTTTGTGTGATGGTTGGGTTCATTGGGAGAAGGCCCAAAAATCGGGTTCTTGGCTTGGTAGTGGAGGTGGTGGCTTGATTTTTCCAATGATTTTCCAGAAGTGTTTGTGAGTAGTGTGTTTTTTTATAAGCTAGAGTATTAACATCCATTGATGGTTGATGATATTTATTTTTATTGAGAGGCTGGATAATGTTGATAGGTAATCCTTAGGTGGTGATTTTTCAGCCGGAAACTGTTATGGTTTTCGGGGGTGGAGAGCTTTAATGTTGGGGAGAATTGTCACACACGGTTTTTTTGTCTTTGTATTGATCTGGTCCATTGGAAATACTGATAGTTTTCATGGGTATTTGGTGAGATTAATCCTGAGTTTTGAAGTTTCATATATTTATAACCACCCTAATTTGGGATCCCCATTGTTTTTTTAGTAGTTTTTGAAGAAAGGGTGGTTACTTCATGATTTGGGCCAACCGTGAGCTCATTCCCAGTTTTAAAAACCAAATTTTTTTCTTTTATAACTCTTTTGTTTTTCATCCTTATTCACCCATTCAACTTCCCACTTGTCCTATACTGATATATTAAAACTTATTTATCCTTTTGGACCCATTATAAATTCATAAGCATGGTGAAATGGGGTTACTTATATAGGTATTGGGCCAGACACTGGGCCCATTTCCTATTTAAAAAAATAATAATTCGTTTCATTTATATATTTTTCATTTTTTAATATTTTTTCAGTGATTCCACCTCCCCCTCGAAGCTAATAACCCTATTCGCACCCTAATAATCGATTTACCCTCTTTGGATCTCATATGGGTCACGGATTAGGGCGAAAATTCTCAGGATACCTCAAATCATCCAGAATTGACACGGTAAATTGTTTCATTTATAAATCAATCAATTCGTACTCTTTTGGACACCAATATTCTTTCCCTGGTTCGTCCAGACCATAGGAGTGTCTCCAAGAAGTTTCAAGACATTCCCTTCTCTCTAGGGTTGCAGATCTAATGGAAGACGGAGAGTTTTCTAGGGTGAAAGGTGAGATTCCTTCTCCCTTCTCCTTCCTCTTCCCCCTCCTTTCATTATTTCTTGTATTTATATTGTCCCCTAGTATTGATCAACCTCGGGTTTTGTTATAACATGTTTTTTTTATGGGTTTTCATTTTGTTTAGGTCTGGTCTTTATAGTTTTAGGGTTTATAAACCCGCAGCGGGTGATTTCGGGTGTGCGTTTCAATTACGCCAAGGATTTGAGATAGGATATCTCTTGCACATGCCTTTATCATTCAAGTTTCATAATTTTAATATTCTCCTAAACTGATATAAATGTATATTATTTTTTTAAGCCTTTGGATAATTTTCTTGGTGTGAAAAGTGGTTGTTTAATCATTGTTTTGTGAAAGGTAGTGTTGTTTTTTCATGAAAGTGCTCAACAAGTGTTTGTTTAAATGTTCCGTTATCTTTTGAAAATATTTTGTGAGGTTTATAATCTGGTTTATGGTATTTTTAACATGTTACAGTATCTTTAATTAAAATATTACATTCAATTGTTGTTTTATTCCTTTTCACGTACTTAAAATAAATTGTTTTGTTTAAAAAGGGCATGTCATGTATTCGATAAATTTCCCAGTTGGATTTTATGTGTGATGTGTGATTTAAAAGTTATTTGTTTGGATTTATAAAGGAATTGGAAGAATGATAAATGGTATTTTTGGGTCCTTATATGGATTTCCAATTTGGATTTGTTTTTACAAACAAGTGGGTTTTTGGTTTACAACATATTTTGGCCCGAGTTTCCCAAAAAGGGACCGTTTCACATCTTTATGAAAATGGTTGTGTTTTGAATATGTAACCTGAGTATTATAAGAGATTTATAAATGTGGTTTGATAATTTAAATGGTTTTTATACACATCCTTAATAAAATTAAAATGCATACCTTCGTCAAACGTTAGTTTTGAGAAAATGTTTAAAGGCCCGTTTGGCATTTCCTAGAAATGAAGGAGTGTTTTATTTGTATATACCAAGTTGTGCAATTGGGATTGTTTTATAGTCCATTAAATGATTTTATTAAATGTTTATAGGGATTCCAAATATGATTTGGTTTTGTTTTGATGTGTGTTGATAATTAAAATAGTGTTTTTGAATGAGTTTTATGTGCAAAGCCTCAATACACTTCAGGAGATTGTTCTACCAAAATATTTAGAGTTTTGTTGATTCTTGTAAGAAATGTGAAGAACGTTTATGGGATGTTTTTTTTATGGTTTGGGAATGTAATGAGGATGTGAAATGTGTATTTTATAATATGTGTAACTTGATTTAGCACTAAAGGGAATCCTGGGTATCTAGGTGGGAAGACGTGTACTAGTATGCTAGTGATTCTGTGGGGTTTGGCCTCTGTTTCACGTAGCAAGTTTGATGATGACAAAACTAACTAAATTATGATTATGATGATTATTGGGGACCACTAGGGTATGGGTATGTTCCCTACTTGTGTATCGTGCACGAGAAAGGATATTTATTATGGTTACTTTCACCGAGATACGAGGTACCTGGGGCTCACAACTAACTAGTGCCTAGGGGTGTTCCCGTGAGTTGTACTCATTAGCTATTTTGTACTCACCATCAGCATAAAGTGTGTTTGGTTGATAAATTCAGTAGTGTGTGTTATTTATTTAAAAGTGTACAATCTATAAAGCATCCCTCATTAAAATAATTTAAATTTTCAAGTTGCACATCTTTGAAAAATTGTTACTTGCATTTTTGGTTTATAAAACATGAATTTTTTTTTCTGATAACTATTATAGCATGGAACATCATTTGAAAATCATAATTTTATATATTGTATTTAAAACATTAAATTGATGTTTCTTTTATTTTAAAGGAAGTGAATTGGGAATAGAATATCAGGCTAACCTACTGAGTTTTAATACTCACACCTATAGACTTCTTCTTTTTTTAGCCCTTGTGTAGGTTTCATATTGAGTTCGATCACCTTGGGTGACATTTGATCATTGTGTTGGAGAGTGACCAGAAGTGTCACATGGAGTTAGTTGGTCATCGGTATTGTTCAATTGAGTTTTTGGTTTTGTTCTACTTGTAGTTTCTTGTACAAACAATATTTAGTTCAATTTTTATATAAATTCATTTTGAGTTGTCCATTTATTTACTCTATTTGTTTGATTGTTTATATATGGGAGAAATAGTTCCCTTGTTTACTCTATGGATGCCCTTGGTGCTTGTTGCCATCCCGGGAGGATCGGGAACGCCTCTCGGGACTTGTCACGGGCTGGCCTGGGTGACCGTTTTAGGGCCGACTCAGACTGGTTCGTGACAGGTTCGGCTAGGAGTGATGGTTGGGCCTGATAAACGATGTAAGTGCCCCTGCTTCTGGACCAATCCAATATTAATAAGTATGAGAAATTCCATCCACTGGTGGGAACCTAAGAATAAGTAAGGAAGAAAAGGCTCGAAAAGGCCGAGTTGGTGGGCAAGGCGTGTGGTGTAAAACCCATCGTTCAGGTTTTCCTGATGGCCAATGAACATGGAATGGAAGTAGGAGGTGGCAAGGTAGGGGAGGTCTGGTTAGTCATGCATAATGACATAGGTGAGGAGTTCCATTTCATGGTCGGTCCTGACTCCCATATCCTCATGGCAGGGAAACATTATGGCGTTAAAGCACCAGTGGGTGAAACCGAGGATAGGGTCAAAGATGAGTTTACTCTTCTGAGAAGTGGGGGTGTAGTGGTGGATTGGCCCAGTAATATCATGCCACATGGAAATGAGCTCAAAACACATGGGGCAGGTTAGTATGGAGACAAGGGGTGTGGTGACTGGATGGGGATAAAAGCCACACCCTCGGCCAAAATCGGGTATGGTAAGGGAAAAAGGTCAACTATCCAGCCGAAATCGAACCACCGGGACTGTGTCGCTATGTGTCATCCAATAATCAGGCCCGTTGAACTCAAAGGACACAACAAATTCCAATAATGAATATTGGAAAATAAGAGTGCTGACATGGAAGATCGTGAGTAATGGTGTGTGCCTGAAGATATCCTCCAACTCTCTCCAAATACCATGCTACTAAGGCACGCTGATGTCAAGATACAAAATGATCAACAGGATCGTGCATCGAGAGAAGCGCCAGATGTGGTTGTGCACCAGGATAGTGATGGGAAACACCATAAATGGATAGGGGTAACCAATAGGGGCCAACCTTGGTGGGGAAGCAGTAGATGATGGCTATGGTGGTTGAGCGGTTTTAGTTGGAAAAGGTCCACTGGACGTGGTGGCCAGTGAAGGATCAACCCTCACAGAAGAGGGATTAAGAGGTGTGGAAGTTGGTGGTGAAGAAAGGTTGGTGCTTGGAGGCTCTGTGAGGGGTGGTGGAGGTGTGGTACTACGACCAGCCTCTACCGAGGTGGTGAGTGGTGGCACGATGGCCAGCAGAGGAGGATGGTACTATGGGAAGCCCAGGTCTGGTTTCATTGTGGTCTAGAGTTGTATCTGGTGAAAAGTGGTCCTCTCACCCTCAGTAGTGGAGGCGGGATGCTCCCCACACGTAGGGTCTCTGTTTGCCATATCTTGAAGAAGAATGGAAAACAAAACCAAAGATAAAAGAAAAAAAATAAAAAGAAGAAAAAGAAGAAAATGTGAGAAAACCAGAAAAGTAGCTGAACATGATTTGTATAACCAGAGTACACGATGTGTAGTATAAGAGGGTTAGCATCATGTGTTCTCTAGATAGAAACACTGAAAATGTATGTCAGTGGCCAAGAAAGGATACACGATGTGTACCACACATACATGTCGTGTACATGAAAATTGGTTTCTAGTCGTGTGTTTCAAAGACATGACCATTGTCCAAGTAGAGCCAAAAATGTAGTACACGCTATGTGAAGGTACAACACCGCATGTGTAAGAACATAGTTCATATTTCCATGTGAAGTGATGGACATGGGCCTGCCAAAAGAAATGGGACACACGGTGTGTACAGAATATACACACTGGGCGAAGGTACAACACAACGTGTGTAAGAACATAGTTCATATGTCCATGTGGAGTGATGGAAACGGGCTGGACCTGAGAAATGGGACACACAGTGTGTATGAAACATACATTCCATGCATGTAAACATGGTATGTGTGGCCATGTGAATGAGGTACCTGAGCACGATTCTAGCTGGTATATAGTGTGTACCAAACATACACACCATGTAATTTCAAATTTCAAATTGTCCAGTGTGTGGCCATATACAAAATTACATGGTGTGTGTTCTTCATTTTTTTCCCATGTACTGTGGGAGCAAAACCGGTGACCAATCCTAAAAACACCCTACATGCTATGAAAACTGGTAAAAAGGAGGAAAAATGGTGTACCAGATGTGAGGATCACAATGGAGAAGAAATTAGATCAAAAAACGGTTTAAAATGGAGGATTTCAGGAGGGGAGGCCATTCAGATTCTGAGAGAAGAAAACTGAAGGGGGTCCGTGGAACATGAGGTGTGTCCGCATTGGGTTTCCGTCCTTTATTGTGAGAGTACACAATGTGTACTCTAGCAGACACACCATGTAGTAATTTTTTTACATAGGTATATATTATAATTATTATAGTATACTATATAATAATAAATATTCATAATTAAAACAAGAGAAATATATACATACATATTATTTACCAAAAGTAAATATATACATATAATGTATCATTAAATACATGTCGTGTGTTCTAAAATTAGAAAAAGATAAGTACAACCTTTTGGTCTGATGCTTGGGACGATGTTCAAACTGGAAATCGGCCATTTCAAATGCAAGCCCTCAACCACTAGAGCAAAGGTTGTACTGCTACTCATGTTTATGAATTTATATATTTTATAATCTATAATACCAAAACTACATAGGAGGAAAGAAAGGCATGACATGTGGTTTTTAATTAGAATAAAAAGGATGAAGCATGGTGTAGGTCGAGTTCAAACCCTTGTCTTTTGGATCTAGGGATGAGACTCTACCAATCTTCCCACTTCACCTGAATGTATTTATTTATTTTGAAAATGTTTTTAGTTATTAATGAAAACATGGCACACGTGATGTAAATTGAAATACACTCGTTGTGGCTTTATTAAAAGGTAAAATGATAGAAATGAGACGGTTGTCAGGATTTGAACATGGGTCTTTTGGAACCGGGTTACGACCCAGGCAAACCGGTCCATCCCCATCATGGGTTTTCTTGTATTTAAACAAATGTATATATATTATGAAAAATACCACACATGTCGTGTAAGTAAACATGAGTATAAAAAGGATGAACCTTGTGCCTAAGGTAGGTTTGGAGGGATTCAAACTGGTGATAGCTTGGACAAACTCCAGTGACATTACCATCAACACTGACATCATCCCTATTTATTGGTTATTTAATCTATATATTTATAATATTAATAATATAAACTAAAAGTACTTCATACATTTTGTGTATATAGGTGGTACATTCTGTGTAAACTCTGGGTTTCCTCTAAGGAAGCGCCTTTTTCTAGGACATTGGCTCGACCGACTTACCTCTTCTTACTAGGGATTCATGGTGGAGAGAGTCCCCACTGTGTCTTCCATGTGATGGTAAGTTTTTAGCCACTGTCTGTTCACCTTGAATGGTTGACCATCCCCCCCTAAATTTCTACCACTCCATGGTGGAATACTCGTATGACCTGGAATGGTCCTAGCCATCTAGACTTTAGCTTTCCAAGGAATAATCAAAGATGAGAGTTAAAAAGGATTACATGATCACCAGGTTGGAAAGACTTTCATGAAATAATTTTTTCATGGATTTCTCTAATCTTCTCTTTGTATAGCATGGTGTTCTCGTATGCCTCCAATCAGATTTCATCAAGTTCTAATAGTTAGTTGTTTCACTTCTCTTTTGCTGCCTTCAGATCCAAATTCTAGGCCTTGAAGTCCCAGTAAGCTTTGTGCTCTAACTATATAGGAAGATGGCATGGATTTCCATAAATGAGGTGGAACGGGGAAATCCCCTATGGTGTTTTGAAGGCGGTCCAATATGCCCAAAAAGCATCATCTAGATTCTAGGACCAATCTTTCCTTGAAGTGTGCACCGTTTTCTCTAGAATCTACTTGAGTTCATGGTTGGAGGGTTCCACTTGTCCACTGGACTGGGGATGACATGGAATCCCAATATGATGCTTCCCTCTGTATTTTGACACTACTCCTTTCATTAATGAGTTGTCTTAGTGGGTTACTCTATCGCTAATAAGAACATAGGGAACACCGAACCTACAAAAAATGTGTTTCTTTAAAAAGTCCATGACTACCTTGGTCGTTTCGTGTGTTGTAGCAGTGACTTTGACCAACTTGGAGACATAGTCAATGTAGACTAGGATGTAAGTGTTTCCAAAATATGGGAAAATGGCCCCAGAGAGTCTATTCCCTAGACGTCAAATATCTTGACCTCCAGGATGGGGTGCTATGGAATCTCGACTCTACATTCCACATTACTTGTTCTTTGGCATCAATCACAATGGGAAAAAAAGGCTCGGGAATCTCTATGCATGGTGGGCAAGAAAAAACCCAGACTTTGGGATTTTTTCTATAGTACGGTCATTCCCATAATGTCCCCAAGCTGGCGTGGCATAATAGAATTCTTGAACTCCATGAACTTTAGTTTCTAGGATGCAACGTCAGATCAGCCCATCCCCATAGGATCAGAAAAAGTATAGGATCTTTTCAAAAGTACCTCTTGAGATCAAAGAGAATCCTCTTCCTCTGCTGGAAGGAGAGGTTGGGGTGGATGGCACCTGTAACAAAAAAAATATAAATATCAGCATACCCGGGCTGAGGTTATTTTTTGACTAAAAAGAGGTTCTCAATAGGTAAATCATCTTTGATCTCTCGGTCTTCCTCCTCCTTCAAATTTGAATGCTCCAGGTGGGAGAGATGATCAGCAACAATGTTTTTTCTCCCCTTCTTGTCTCGGATCTCCAGATAAAATTCTTGTAGGAGGAGTACCCATCAGATCAGTCGTGGATTCACATATTTATTGTTCAGTTGGTACTTGAGAGCTGCATGGTCAGTATAAATCATAAATTTAGATATCACTAAGTAAGAACCAAACCTATCAAACGTGAACACCACTTCCAACATACCTTTTTCTGTGGTTGTGTAGTTCATCTATGCCTCATAGAGAATCCTTCCAGCATAATAGATGGGTCAGAAATTTCAGTCAAGCCACTGAACCATGACAACTTCCAATGCATAGTTGTTGGCATCACACATCACTTCAAATTCCTCCTCCTGGTTGGGAGCAATAATCACTGGAGATTTCACTAGACATTTCTTCAGGTGCTCAAAATCTATGGTGCATGGATCATCAAAATCAAAAACAGCATCCTCGGTCAGAAGGATGGTGAGGAGTTGATATTTATTCATGAAGTCGCAGAAAAAATGCCTGTAGAAACCTACATGTACCAGGAAGTTACAGATGGATCTGACGAAATTCTGAATAAGAAGTCATGAAATGAATTCTATCTTTTCCAGGTCCACCTCTATCCCCTACTCTATGATTCTGGGGCCAAGGGATATTCCACTCTGCACCATGAAATGACACTTTTCCTAGTTCAAAAATAGGTTGTTGTTCTCACACCTTTCCAGTACCAGCTCCAGGTGCCACAAGAAAGTGGTGAATAATTTTATATAAATGGATAAATCATCTATAAAACCCACCAGGATTCATTGTGCCGTGTCATGGAAGATAGAAAACATGCATCAATGGAAGGTGGAGGGAGTGTTGCACACGCCAATGGATATCCTTTAGTAAGAAAATGTACCACAGGGGAAAGCAAATGTGCACTTCTCTTGATCCTATGGGGCAATGGAACTATGATCATAACTGGAATAGCCAACAAGTAATTATTAAAACTTGTTCCATGCTAGTCTCTCTAGAATCTGATCCATAAAGGGATGGTAAAATGATCCTTCCTCATGGTGTCTTTCATCTTTATGTTTTCCACATAGACTCTTCATCCTGTGACAATGCGTATTGGGATAAGCTCGTTCTTGTCATTTGAAATTACAAGGATATCCCCCTTTTTGGGTACCACTTGCAAGGGACTCACCCATAGACTATATGAGATTGGGTATATGTTGCCTGTATGTAGTAACTTGATTACCTCTTTAGTGACAACTTCCTTCAGGGGGGTTCAGGCATTGCTGTGGTTATTGAGATGGATTTTCTCCTTCTTTGAGAAACACCTTAGGGGATAAAATGGTAGTGCTGATGCACTTCAAGTCTGAAACTGTCCACCCAATAGCCTGCTTCTCCTGCTTCAAAACCGACAGAAGTTCATCCTTCTTCTCTTATGATTGTGTTGCACTATGTATGATGGGAATGTATGATGGTCTCCAAAATTCATGTACTTCATAGAAGAAGGGAGATTCTTTAGTTCTATTGTAGGTGCCTTTAGAATCCTAGGTACAAGTGGGTGTACCTATACCCTCTCTAGAATGCTGGAAATAACAACACACTACTAGTAGTGGCCGCCCTACCCTTCTAAGAATTATAGGTCCTCTAGTGCTTCATCAACTGGAATGTCTGAAAAAACCATGTAATCTGAGGTGGAAGAACATACTAGATCATCTTCTTTTCTGCTAAAGTGATCATCCATGGTGGTCACTGCATACCAGCCCTCATGCTCTGATAATGATGCTTGCTTGATGGATTTGAGGACATTATAGGATACTCTTTCATCTCCTACTCTAAAAATATTCTCCCCCTAGTGTACGTCAATCAATACCTTCCTAGTGGCCATGAAAGGCCTTCCTATAATGAGAGGAACCTCCTAGTCTTCCTCCATGTGGAGGATGATGAAATCTGTGGAGAGTATTAACCTACCCACCATTACCAGCATGTCATGTAGTATCCACTTTAGATATTTGAGGAATCTGTTAGCAAGATGAAGGGCTAGTTTGGTACAGTTCAGTTTGTTGATCCATATATTCTTAAAAACTCCAAAGGGCTTGAGGTTGATGCTGGCCCCTAATTCATATAGGGCCTTTTGAAACACACATAGTTCAATAGAGCATGAGATAGTGAAGCTAACTGGATCATGGAGTTTTGGAGGAATCAAAGTTTGTATGACCGCTGAGCACTCCTTGGTCTGTGCAATGGTTCCCAGATCCTCCATCATCCTTTTTTTGGTGAGGATCTCCTCCATGAATTTCACATATGTGTGCATCTGTGTTAGTGTATCTACAAATGGAATGTTGATGTGCTACTTCTAGAACACTTCCATGAACTTTTTGAATTGGTGGTCTAGCTTTCTCTGCATCATATTTTCTAGGAAGGGTAAGGAAGACTCGAAGGTTTTAATAACCTCCTTTCCTTTACCTTGTGGGTCCTTTTTTGGTGGTCCAATGGATGAGGAAGGGTTTGTAACTTGACCTTATTTATCTGCAGGGGGTGTAGGTGCACCTGGCTTTGGTGGTTCTTTCTATTGTATCTCCTTTCCACTTCACAATATGACAGCAAGGGCCTCCTCCCTCGGGTTCTTCTTAGTGTTACCTGGTAGTGTACTGGGCTTCCTCCCTGAGAGTTAGTTTTCCAGGTGGCCGATCTTGTTCTCCAGGATTTTATTGGAATCCTCCTGATTCTGGAATCCAGTCTCAGCAATATATATAAACATATTTATGTGATCCTCTAACCTCGAGGTGTTCTCTTGTTGATGTGGTTGTGCAGCTGGTGGAGGAGGTGGCTGCCGCGACTGTTGTGGGTGAGGGTTTTGATACCCTTTCTGCTGGTAAGAGCCATGCTGGGTCTGCTGTTGCCTCAGGTACTAGATCTGATACTGGGGCTGACCATTGTCGGGCAGTTGCTGGGGCTGAGGATTCTGATACTGTGGGCCCCAGCCCATGTTTTGGGGATCATGTCATGCTTGCTTCTAGTACTGGTTCATCCCTCAATTTTGAACAATATATCTAACCTCCCTTGTCTAAGGGCTGACTGTAGGTCCCATGCATTCTCCAATGATGTGATTTTCACCACATTCGCTACACGCTGGATGGTTCGCCACATGTACTTGGGATGTTCCTTTTAGATTCAGTGCGTCAATCTTTTTGGACACATTTTCCAACTGGGAAGCAACCATAGTAGTGGCTCTGATATTGTGAAAACCTCATATTTGATTTCCCACTCAGAATTCCAATGTATGCTATTGGCATAAATGTCTTCCAACAGTTCAAAAATATCTTTGGGGGACTTCCTCATAACTGTACTTTCAACAACATCATCCACTATGGACTTTGTGTTCGTCATTAGTCCTCCATAGAAGGTCTTGACCTTTATCCATAGTGGGAGTCCATGGTGTTGGAATTTTTGTGGCATCTATTTGAAATTATCTAAATACATGTACAACAACTCTGAGTTGTGCTGCTGGAAGTTGTGAATTTTGTTCCGCAAGGTCACTGTCTTTGAGGGTGGAAAAGATTTTGACTTGAACACTTGGGATAGCTCCTCCCTGGTGAGGATAGATTGCTAAGACAATAATTTGATCCAGTCTTTCACCTTATCCCATAGAGATAAGGGGAAGAGGTGAAGAAAAATGGAATCTGTGGATAGTCTACAGTAGCAGAACGTGTCGCATAACTCTAGGAAATTAGAGAGATGGGGTTTTAGGTCCTTTTTGGACAATCCAATGAACTGAACTATGTTCTAGATCAGCTGCATGATAGCAGGATTGACCTCGAAATGTTGGGCTTGAATTGTCAGACAGACGATGCCCGTGTCAGCTCCATGAATAGATGGAAAGTTGTACTCCATGGGAGTATGGCATGGAGGTGGCTACTGAGGGAGTGGAGGTGGCACATATTGCTGCTCTTGAGGGGAAAAGTACACCTACTGAAAGATCTGTTTCTCCTGTTGGGGTAGGCCATACTCCATAGGGGTTTGTATTGGCATCCTCAATCTATTCATAGAGAGTAACTCCATGAAGCCTTCTTGTAGGTCTTTCTATGGAATATCTACAGTAGGATGCTACTAGTCTTGGTACATGTGCCCCCCTGCATCTTCATTCACCCACTCTCCCTCCTCATTCATAGCCAAGGGTGTTGAGTTCTAGCTGTGCTATTTCACCAATGCACGTCAACATCTCAACAATGTTCGTTCGATATCTGGGTCAGTCGGAAGACTGTCTGATGACTCGGCACTACTGAACCACGTGGGGTGTCTTATCATGCACCTTTTGATCCATCACATGCACAAAACAAAACCTAGTCTTAAAAGAAAAAAAAATAAAGAGAAACAGAAATGAGTTTAGGAATGAGTTTTTTGGAAATTTTTAATTTTTATTTTCTCTAAATTAATTAAAACGTAATTAAATTGAACACCCAAACTGAAGAGTTCCCTAACAAAAGTGCTAAAATTAGGTCTGTCATTTCACCAATGGTATGTTATCAGTGTCCCAAATTGATATCACCCACTCCTATGCTAGTATAGCATAAGTTTGGTGTTAATCCACAAGGAACTAGATGAGTGATTGAATTTGATTATGTCTGGAATTAACATAGTAAAAGATGGTGAGTTTAGAGTGGGATTATTATTTTTAACTATGAAAAATATTTTGTTTTATGAAATAAATTTTTACATTTAAAGATAATGAAATCAGAATTGGTTTTTAATTTGGTTGAATGAAAAAGGAGCATGTTGGGGCTACAAAGATTATGGAGGTTATACGAACTTCTTATTAGGTTGTGTTGTTCATAATAACCCAACACTTTTGGATTAAATTGTGACAAGGTTCCCTTGGTGTAGTGATCTTCGTCTGGAACTCCATAAACTAACTCCTTAGTTTGGTAGTCAGTACTTAAAAATTATTTATTTATATCAGTCCATTTGTGAGTCTATGAATACTTCCAATGATCATGAAAGTATTTATTTTTATTCTTCTTTTGAGTCTTGTAAAATTCTTCCCTTGGTCTTGCTTAATATTTTCAGTGATAAAGTGAAATGATTGAATAATAATAAGAAGAATTAAATAGAACAAACACAAACCTAACAATTAATCCAAATTACACAACCCATTCATCACCCACAGCCCCCACTCACGGGGTGTTTAGTTATACAAGTAATAAAAGATAACAACAGAACCCTCTATACCTGATCTGGACATCGCAGAAACTTCAAGGTTCTATTAGTATAATGGTGGATTGGCGATGTAGTGAAGAAATGGTAGCAGGACATTGGAACCTCCCTCCTTCGAGTATTGAAAAATTAAAACTAAAACTGGAGGCCAATCCCTCTCTTTATAAAAAACAAATTTAAATGGTGTGTATTGAATGTACACGCCGTGTAGTTTCATTAACACTTTTTTGTAACTATTTTTCTCTACTAGGTGGTCAGATGTGCCGCCCATGACTTCCGCGAAGTTGATGATCAGTTGGTGAAATATACATGGCGTGTGGAACCTCCTCACATGGTGTGTTGTATATGAAAAACACCACCAACATAATCTAAAATTATGTACATGGTGTGTAGGTATGACATACATGACGTTTTGTCTCTATTCTAGATAATTGGGCATGTACTCATCCAGCCGATCCGTGTCTGAGTCTGAATGTACATGACGTGTGGTTACGTACATACCGTGTTGTTGGGAATTTTTTCTCAGAGATCTCCTGATTTGTGCATTTGGCTAGAAAACACCCAAAAATAAATAATATCACCAAAATCAAAGTATTTTCCACTAAGAATTATGTATTTTATGAAAACATGTTCCAATTTTCAATAATATATGTGCAAATGTATAAAACAATTGGGTGTATCATTTAAAATATTGTATTATATTTAATCAATTCTCTGGTTATCTGAAAAATACATATAGAGAATCGATATGTAATTAGTGTGATAATTTATGAGTTTCATGATGTTTGCTCCATCTACACACTATGTGATCTCATCTAGACCATGTTTATTAGTCAGCAGTAAACACTTTGTTTGTAATTAATAGATTCCACATATGATGACTACATAGTTTTTGATTTTCTTATGGTGAAAATACATGTGTATTACATAATGTTTACACCAGCTACACACTATTGAACCCATCAAGTCACATTCAATTTTATTGGGTAAAAATGTGGAATGTAATGATGATTTGTAATTTTATCCCACTTGATGTACCATGATTTATATGACTCATATTAGTGTGGTGAATTTGGGTACATGGAATGTACTTTCCAGTTACATGTATTATAGTACCATGACATCGTGCGAAAATCCCTAGAACATCTGGATGTGATTTGTAAATGTTCTTAATCTATTTTTTCATGTTCTTATTAATATAAAAGTGAATGAATGCTATAATTTTACTTCCATTTTAATAATTAAAAAATAAAAAAATAAAAAAATAACATAAAATTTATAAATCGATCAATGATTAATAATTAATTATAAATTAATATGTGATATCTTTGATACCATGTGAATGTTCTGAGGTGTAGTGGAATTTTTCTACACCATGTTCAATAATGGTGTTTCATTAGTTTCTTTGGATTTTCCTTTGAATCAGATGATAAAAATCCCATAATAATTAAAGAGTGGAACATTTCACATATAATTTATAATTAATTTATATAATTTTTTATTTACACATCTCATAATTCTTTCTTATTTTCCATTTCATTTGAAAAATCCTATTGAAATATTATTGTGATGAAGTATCTACGGTTATAATCCACATATAGGTATTCTAAAAACTCTCCATGAACCTCAAAATGCCACATTAAAATTTACTTATAATAGAATGAATGATTCTTAACTCTTTCATTGTTCACTACTTATCAAAAAAATAATATCTTCCTAGCATGAAGGTTTCTATCATGTTATATCATATTCTTGAGAGAAAATTGGATTATTTATGGTCTCTATTCTTGAGAGTATTATTAAGAAACTTATCTTGGTGGTTGAGATAATTCCTTAGAGATGATTTGTTACAATCCATAATTATTTCCCCTAGAAATGATATAATCAGGTTCATAGAGAGAGTTTAGAGAATATTTCATTTCATATAAGACTTTAATTAATCTGTTAATAATTAGAAACCCCCACATCTAGTAATAATTGTGATAATATTATTAATCCCTTGATGTGAACTCAACTCACATTTAATTTCAATATCATTAATTTAAATGATACTTAATATATCATTCACATTGAAATCATAAATCATTCCTTTAATCCTCCTCATCATTTATCTGGCCTTGAATTCTATCTACTTGTTTAAATGAATAAATATCGTTGCATTATACATTAAATAAATAAATAAATAAATAATATATTTAATAAACTCGTGAATAAATATTTATTTAATATAAAACTCAAATATATATTTTCTTGAATAACTGGTGACTGGATTAATTTGACCAACCATACCTAAATAATTATTATATCACAACATGAGAATAATATTTATTCTAATTGTTAAATTTAAATAAAATTTAATTGAGTTTATGGATATAATTATTGTGAGGCCCTCTATACCATCTCTTTTAGTGGAATTAGCTAGCATTCCTAGAGTCCAATATCATTACATTTAATCACATCAATGAACCCATAGGTTAATGAGTTATTTTAATAATGACATGAACCTCATATAAATGTTGACTATTTCATATAATACCTATGTCATAATATTTCATCAAGTAGTTTACAAACTTTGTATCATTAACCAATATATGATTGATTTATATTTCTTTGAATTTCAAAAAAGATCATGTTAGAATATACACCACGACCATTGATTTATAAAAGAATTCCATTTAAATCAAAGGTCTATAGATATTTACTTCCCTTATATCGTAATGGATATGTCATTTTATTTACCTATTCATTAATACCATATTATTCATGACACACCCTATATATCCCACTTTTCCATGAGTATATATCATCATTGGTCTAATCAATACATAAAAGTAGATGAATCATGATTTTTTTGTTAATAATCTCAATAATAAATACTAATACATGCATACCCATGTTGGGAGTTTGTTGTTCTCTATTTATGTTTCATGTTTTAAAATATTCCAAACCCTCCCAATATTTTATATGAAATCAATTTTTACCGACTCACTGTATTTTGATTACATCTTGAGATACAGTGATTGATGTTTTATATATCATATGAAATATGAAAGCCTAAAATTTTATCTATCTTTTATTCATCTATGAAAACTATAAATCTATCTCTATAATGTTTTCATTTTTTTATAAACAATTTGCATACTTTTGGGTTCAATAATTTTTTTCAGTTTATATAATTTTAAAGTTTACACTAGTTATTTTCAAATAACATAAGTAATATAGATCATATCATGACACGACTTTCATCTCTAGATAGAAAATATATTTATTTACATTTAAATAAATTAAGTGAAAGTTATAAATCATTTTTTATTGTTCTAAGAAATACTCGATGTCTCTTAAATAGTTCTAGAAATCTAGAATATCTATAATATAATCTATTTTGTTTTTTAGGATAATTGTTACGATATACATTATAATCACACTCAATTTTTTGTTTTATAAATCTAAAAATGTTTGATATATTTAAAGAAAGTACATGAATGAATGAAAATTATATATTGATACCTTAACAAATATTTGAATTTATGAAAATTTCCAGTTATTTTTAGCAGCTTTTAGATAATATTTATGAAGTATTATGATGATCTCTCATGTAATATATATTGAATTTAAGAGTAATGTTTTCTATTTTAAATATAATTATTTTAAATTCATTTTATTCAACTAGAATTTTCACTAATCTTGATGCTTTGTTTCTATAAAAACCATTTGATGTCCAGATGTCATGTTGAATAGGATTTCAACCCCATTTATCTACTAACCCTAAATTCACATCTATCAACGTAACATGACTGAGTTTTTCATATTTACCATTAATAAAACATTTATTAACTTGTTTGAGTTTTTATAAACCTAACATATGAGAATTTTTAGTGACCTCCTTTTAGTTTAAAGCTACCATGATGCCTTTGCGTACTTATCATGAATCCATTGAAAAACTACCCATAGATGGATTTGTTAATTAACGTGACCAAATTATTATTGTAATTATCACATGCGGTGTTTCAAGTGACTTCAAGAGTTTTATAAACTTAATACACGAGTGTACCTATCACATGAGTTATTTCATACTTATCACATGAGGAATTTATAACTACCAAATGCATAAATTAACTTCTTGTTTTATTTTAAACTATCCTAATTTTATCTTTATTCTGATGAAGTCTATTCCTACCACATGTTATAATCTTCATGTGCAAAGTACTGTGACTACACTCTATATTTTTCACATGGTAACTATACTTTCTGTACATTTTAATTTCCAATGCATCACGATAACTATACCCACCAGGTAATGAAAATTAAATCTATCATTCATTCATGATTATTATACCGAACATAATACCAAATAAAACACATGGTTAGTTCTTTACTTTATTTATTTTTTTATAAAATTTTAATTATTCAGCATGCTCTACTTTTCATGTTTTTGATAATCAAATTAATTTCATGACTATGTTAGTTAATTAATGTGTTTTATTGAGTTATAAAATTCATATATGTTATTCAAAAACACTTTGAAGTTTTTTTAAATATGTTTTTTAAAATATGTAATAATTTATTCTTAATTCATATGTATAAATAAAACATTTTTTTAAAGTATTTAAATTTTTAAAATTTTAGTTGATTTAATTGTCTTGTTATTTTATAAATTATTATTTAATGACATCGATATTATTCAAAATAATATTTTTGGTATTTAATAAATTATATTTAAAATTTTAATAAATAAACACTGCATTAAATTTGAATTAATTTGAAATTTTAATTTAACATTAAATCTCTTTTATGATATTTATGGATTTTTTTGACTTATTATTATAGACACTATTTGAATTATTTTATAGGAAATTAAAATTATTTTTAATTGGAATTTATGTTTTAAATTCAAATGATATTTTCTACAATTATTCATGAATGATAATTCTCTCTCTAATGTATAATTTTATAGTCTGAATGTGAATTGATTTACCTGGTTGAAGATTGGTTTTTTATTTTCTTAAAGACTCAATGTAATGTCTATGGGATGTGTTCAAAGGATACACATACAACAATTATGATAATATGAATCTTCAAGAATAAAAAAACTTTACTATGATCTTTTATGTTTAGTTACATTGAAAAAAATTATTATTATTCTAGAAAATATCTCAAGGATTGTACCAAAACTTCTATAACTACTAATACCATGAGTACATCACCTGATACCTTATGTATGTACCAGTACCTGTTATTATTTCATTTTAACTTCCACTTCATCCTTGTTTCCTGACCCTATCGCACTTCATTATAACAATCAAACACTCACACTTTTATGTTTATGATTTTATTTTTTTTACTTGGGTGATGAATCCTAGATTTAAATGTTTTGGTTGTTTAGTATGTCACTGAAATAGTACAAAGTTAGGGATTTATTAGGAATAAACTACTATAAAAAACATCATTGTGTCCTTTTTTTATTCTAAAATTTTCAATGTTAATTAATTCTTTTAATTAACATTGAAAATTAATTTATATAATTAATCAATTTATTTTAGAATCTTTTAATATGGTCAATGATACCCCTCTAGAACATCTTCAATTACCCATATAAACATAACAACATAAAAAGGAATATCCAATGACAAACACATTAAATGTAATTCCTAAAAATGGGAATGTTATCATAACCTCCTCTCTTATAGATTATAATGAGTTTGCTTTATGAGAATAAGTATCAATGTATTATGGGCCTGCTAACCCTAATAATCTATTCCATTAGTATTTAATCAGAGGATTAATCTATCTATATAAGATATATTTAATAATATCATCATATTATTTCACATTTATCATTATAGTGGGGAACTTATATGAAATTTCCATGCAAAAAATACACCATAAAAATTGTCACATTAAATGTTACAAAGATAAATAATCCTCAAATGATAAAATAATTATTAATATTAAATACATTGAATATATTGTTAATTTAAAGTATATTTTTTTTTGTTTTAGGGATCCAACTCTAATATGTATATCCATAATTCTGGTATGATTATTCATAATGGGTGATTTTGGAGATATTAATGGGGGTAAATATTCCCTTAGACCCATGGTACATGGTTCCCCATGGATGTAACAACTAAAGAAGTAACTCTTTTTATTTACTAGGTGGATATTTATATGGGTGATGGATATAGTGGGTTGCCATTATAGTGAACTCTATGTGGATAAATTCTATAATACATTGTTAAAGGTCCCATTGAAATAGTTACAAAGGCTATCTTTGATGATGTCTAAAGATTCTGACTAATATTGATATAGAAATGGCCCTGAGTCACTTTAAAGATATGTTGACATGCCACAGTGGTATTGGAAATAACAATAATGTTCATTTGATCTAAAGTTGTGGATAGCTTACATAGTTTGTCTACCCTTATGGATTCCCTACTAGGTATGATTAGGAATGGCATAATTTTTTTTGTAGTTTCTTAATGAATTGGGATCGCAGGTCAGTGATGATGACCACTATGATTAGGATCTATATCATGTAGATAATTATTGGTTTCTAGGATGTTTTAAATATCTTACTAGGCATCATTAAGATAGGGATGTAAGCATTTCATTTATTTAGGTAGAAACCCCTAAATAGGGTTGATGTTGAAATAGGGACTACATTCCCCATACTACTATTCATTTATGGTGTTATTATTTGTATCTTCAAAACCTCAAAATTATCATGGTAAACAAATGAGGTTGGAATTTTCCTCTTTATAGTGCTATTCAATCACCATTTCAGTCACTATCTTCTATTGTAAGCATTGGATTGGTGAAGACATAAGTTAGTGCCTCATAGAAGAGGAATATATTGAAATAGTTGTGGAATATTTTCAAGGTTCTATCGAATTATGGTTTATGGAAACCCATATTGTATTGAGAATTATCCTAGGTTAGTTACGAAACCCTATCCCCTATGGTATGTTCAACACAGATCCCATTTGGATGTTGAAGGAGAAATAAGATACCCATTACTGAAATATGAATTCATGGTATATCAAATTATTTATCATGTAACAAAATTCACATCAAGTTCATCATTCTATTTCTGATAACATACACTCATCACATTCCCATTTTAGTTTTTTTGAGTCTCATAAGACTCTCCCTCATTCCAAAGTTTGGTAGAATATCAATCACATGAGGTGGTGACCATGAATCTTTTTATTATACAAAAGGATTTAAGGTAAGAAAATACATTAAAGTTTCTTATTTCATTTTTTGGTTCTATATTATATATTTATGCCATGTGATAAAATCCTACCCAGTAACAATAACAGTGAAATAGATTGATTGAAAATAATAATTTAAGAGGACTCTAAAATTTGGATTTATACTATCTCTCATTTTTCAAAGTACTTGGTCACTATATAATTTAGATACATATATAATGTTACTCTAAAATTTATCACCATCCTTGAGGTAGTGAGTTCATGTTAATAGGGAAAAGAGGTGTTGCGGAGCTAGGATCAAACCCATGAAAGGGACTTTCTATATACCCCTGGGAAGTGATTAGAACCCATATATTTAGTTCCATTTATTGAGACACATTATACATTTAATTGTCATGTGACAAGGACCACAATGGTTCCTTTTTAGGGCATGATTCCTAAATATCTTCCATGTATTTTAAAGTCACTAAAATTGGACTATTATGTGGAAGGAACCTTGAAATGGGATGGTGTCATACATAAACATGAGAACACTTTTTTGGTTGAACCAGACATACAAGCCTGGTTAATGAATTTTAGGAACAAGTAGAAAAATGTCAACTCAATGCATATATGGAAACCAAGAGGTGAATCTCAAACTGAGGAAAACTAGGAATCCAATAAGACTCTCTTGAATCCAGTAATATGTGGAAACTAAGAGGAGTATATAGAACTAAGGAATATGGGGACACAAATAGGAGTATCTTGACTCAAAGAATATAAAAAACTAAGAGGAGTATCTTTACTTAAGGTATATGAAGGAACCCAAGAGAAGTATCTCAAATCAATGTGTTTGAGGTAATCAATATGATAATTTCAACTCAAGGAATATAAAGGAATCATAGAAGAGTGTCTCATCTCAAGGAACTTGAGGAAAATAAGAGATGAATGTTGACTAAATGTATTCTATCAGATTGAGTTTGGGGTTTTAGGTACCATAGCACAAATCATGTTTGACTCAGCTTGAATAGTTCATGATGTTCCTCTCAAATTTCTATCATGGAAAGATACTAATGAGGATGGATCAATATTAAGGTCTGAAATTGCAACTCGTCACTATTACTTTAAATGGTATCATGATTGACTCATCATTATATTAGATAATGGGATCCTTGATAGGGTTCTTAGGTGACTGGGTTCCCATGTAGGTTAACTAGGTGAATAGGTGTGTATGTAGGTGACCTGTTATAATATCCTAAGCCAAGGAGCCTTACGTCGATGCCACAAATCATACCACTACATGAAATCAGGCACACTTCCCTATATGGAAGAGGCTTTGAACTAGTAGTCATGGTTTAATATCAATCATGGGGAGACCATGACCTCTTTATCAAAGTTATTATCACAACAACACATATAAATAAAAATATTAAAATACTATAACCATAACCAAAATAATGAATAATCACATGTGGACCTAAATAGTAAATACAATATCCCAAACTAAAAAGTAGATATATCATGAAAATGTAAGTGTCAAATTTTATAATGTAGATGCACAAGTAAAGACAATGAAACCTCTCAAGAGGGTTCTGACACCAATTCCAGTTCCCTCATCCATTCTCTATCCCGACTCCACCATCTAACATAGGGACCTTTACCTTAACATGTCATACAACCATGAAATCTATTCAGGTACTGATCAGGTATCCTGTGTAGGGTGTGAGTAAAACATTGTAGGCCACAACCAATGACAACTATAAAAGAAATTCAGTCAATAACAGTTAATGTAGTTGTATAAAAAATAAATTAAAATTAATAATTAAACAAATAACACATTTACTATTCTTTAAATTATTTATATATACCCATCAGGTTCCCAAGGTCACCTGAACTACAATATGTACTTCGAACCATGCCAGATTCTGAACTATATCATATATCCAATTCACAATTCATTATGAAACATGAAATTTAATTATCTATTTCATCTCAATTCAGCAGCATGACCAATTAGAACCGTAATCCAATTCCAACTTATGGGAGTATAGAGTCGTGCCTATCACCGCTTCAGTATTTAGTGTATCAGTCCCTATCCCACACCTCATTGTCACACGTGTATTTTGATCATCATTCTTGATCCCATACTCATTGTCTCATATGGGTATTTGGAGCCTCAATCCCTTTCCCACACACATTTATCATAATTGGGTATTTGGAACCCCATTCCCTATCCCACCCACATTTGTCATATATGGGTATTTTGAGCCTTAGTCCCTATCCTACAAAAATTTATCATATATAACATATGTATCACAATAGCACTTTTATCATAGAAAAAAAATTAATAAATTCAGTAATTAATTAATCCAATATTTTTTTTATATTCACATCATTCCATTAATAATTCAACAATTAATTAATCACATAAGTTCCATTAATTAATTCAAAAATTAATTAATCACATCAATTACATTAATTAATTCAATAATGAATTAATCCATCCCAATCAATTGCATAATGAAAACATTTTCCATTAATTAATTAAATAATTAATTAATCCAATATCAAAATCCTGATATTCCCATAATTAATTCTATAATTAATTATTCAATAAACAATCTTAATATCCCATAATTAATTCAACAATTAATTATGAAATTTCCAATCCCATAATTCAATAATTAATTTAGCAATTAATTACTCCAAACAATTACACAATTTTTATATCTTATTAATAAATTAATTATAAAAATTAATTAATTAAATTAAAGAAACTAATTAGCAAATAATCCTATAGAAATTAAACAATTACATTTACATAATCAAAATCAAGACTTTGGGATTGGAATAATAGACCACCAACCTGAAGACTGACAGTAAATGCTCACTAAGTGAAATCCCCAATTTTAGAAAAAAAATGATGAAGAACAAGATCTTTATTTAATTACAAGATAAAAGTTTTAAATTAAACAACATCTAACAAACCAATATATATATCTACATCCACAATCAGATAAACCTCTCTCTTTTATCCAAGAAGAGGAGTTAGAGAGAGAGAGAGATCTAAACGGGAAGAAAACACATACCTAGGTGGTGAAGATTCTCAATACGGGCTTTCATGTGTGAATAATTGAGGTTGGAAGCCTTAAAAATTTGTCTGGGTGCCTCAAAAATTGATAGAAAATCATAGGGGTCAAGTTGGGGTCGATTTGGGGTTATGTTTGGGGATTTAGGTTTTTGAAAAACTAATTTTAAGATTAATTAAAAAGTTACACACTATTTTCTGGGTAGGGTCCCATAGTTTTCCATACCATGAAACTTAACCATGAACCTCTTCTTGGGGGATGCATGTTTTCTCTTTATAGGGAACACAATTTGAAGAAAAGTGAAATAGCTAAGTATACCCTCTCGGTCTAGGGTCGCATGGTTTGCTGGTCCAGGGTACACGACTTGGGAAAATTGTGTGCAAACAGTTCCCATGCCCTCCTCTATCCAAATTTTATATTTTAATCCGAACACACCCTAAGGTAAAACTAAACAAAAGGTATTCAAAACTTTGAAATGGAGTTCCTGAAAATAATCTTGAAAATTCTTCAAAAACGTTTTGGATCTTACAATCTCCCCACCTTATAAAAACTCATCATTGAACTATACTTGAAATAATCTCTAAGACTCATACTGAAAAAGATTAGGCCACTGAGCTTGAATATCCACTTCTTTATCCCATGTTTCCTCCTGAACGCAATATTGTTGCCACAATACATGAACTATCAACATAGTATTCTCCTACAACACATTATAACTGTGATCCAACACACTTATTAGATTTTCCTCATAGGATGCATCTATATTTAGCTCAACATCATTCACATAGATCACATGAGAAGGTCTAGGGTGATACCGCCGAAGTTGCAACACATTAAATACATCATGCATAGCACTTTACCTCTATATAATAGCGAATTGGTATGCCATCAGCTCGGTTCTCTGCAAAACCTCACATGGTCCAACAAAGCATAGAGATGAATTTCCTTATCTTTATATCCTAAAATGACCGAATCTAGGAAACACTCAAAGGAATACACAGTCACCTTTTGGATAATATAGTGTTATTCATCATCTATCAGCATAAAACGTATATCTAGTCTGAACCATAGCCATATACTTTCGAATAAACTGAACCTGATCCAACATCTCCAGCACAAGACTCAGTCCCAACAACTCTAACCCACCTATCTTCATCCAATATAGAGGTGATCAACATGACCTACCATAAAGAGCCTCAAATAGTGACATCTATATAGTTTCTTGATAACTGTTGTTATAGGAGATCACCACCAAATATAAGTGCTTCTCTTAAGACCAACCAAAGTCTAGGACACACTCCCAAAGCATATCCTCTAGCACCTAAATCTTACGCTCTAACTTTCCTTATGTTGGTGGGTGGAAATATGTACTTAGTAAATCTAGTGTTTCAGCCACCTTTTGCTAGACCTTCTAGAAGCATGAAGTAAAACTTGAGTAATTGTATGAAACGATAGTTTATGGAACCCTGTGTAGATGGAATATCTAAAAATTGTAGAAATCTCCCAACTAACCCAATGAGAAATTCTCCCTTATTGGTAAGAAATGTGCTACTTTTTTTCGAATCCACAATCAACCAAATAGCATCATTATTTTAATAAATACTTGATGGAGATACCACAAAATCCATGGTAAATTCATCTAAATTCAATTTTGGAATGGGAAACCACTTCCACAAACCACCAGGTTTTTTATTCTAGAACGTATCCTATTGGTAGGTGTAGCATCGAGTCACAAACCCTACTATCTGCTTTTCCAAACCAGCCGCCAAAATTATCTTCATAGGTAACTATAAATTTTTTTCACACCTGGATGCACTGCCAAATTTCTGGCCTAAAATTCATTCATCTGCTCCCCCATATACTAGTAGGCACAACAAATTGATTCTTAACATATATGATCTCATCCCCATCTATAGAAAAATCTGTAGGTGAATTCCCACCTTCAAGATTTACCACAAGTTTAAGCACTTTGGATAATCATATTGTCTATCCCTGATATGTCCCATAAGCATATACTATACTCAAACTGATACATGAGTCATCAACTCCTGGATCTCCTGAACGCCAAATGGCATCTCATCCAGCTAGGTCATCCTCCTCTACTTAGCACTAGGCTTTTGAACTTTCAAAGTCTAATTTTTACGACATAGATATTCCTCATCAATGTTTCCATTCCCAGGAATTTATTCTATCTTATAATCAAATGATTGTATATACTCAACCAACCTCTATTTCTAGAGATTCAAATCTTATTTTGAAAAGATGTACTTTATGTTCTTGTGATATGTGCACAAAATAAAAATTTCCACCAACAGATGATTTTACCAACACATCAATGAATAAAACACTACTACCTACTTGCGGTCATGTGTAGGGTATTTCCATTCATATGGACTCAACTTCCAAGACCCAAACACCACAAATCGATCTCCGTACATCAACACTACTTCAAGTCAAATAATAAAAGTGTTACGAAACACCGTATAATCCTCCCTAGGTATAGGTTTGAGCAAGATTGGTGCCTACACCATGTTATTCATCATATCCTTGAAGGCATTATCACATGCATTCAACCATTCAAACATTATACCATTTTTGGTCATGCTTGAAAGAGGTTATTCAAAATGGGGAAAGTACTAAAGAAAAATATGATAGTATCTATCTAATCCTAGAAATTTACAGATATTGAAAATGTTATTGGGATGATCTGAAGACACAACCACCTAAAACTTATTTGGGTCCATGGACACACCTTCTTTCGAGATGAGGTAACCCAAGAAGTGTTCCTGATCAATCCAAAATTGACACTTAGATAGCTTGGTGTATAAGTGATTCTATCTCAGTGTACTTAGGATAATTTAAAGATATTGGGAATCATCATCATGAGCCTTTGTAACTACCCAAACTTTTGAATAATATTTTCTTTCTTGAAAATGTATGTTTTACTAAGTAATAATCATTAAAACTATATAAGTATAATTAAAATGTAACCATAGGGTTTTGAACATTATATGAACTTTGGAAAAAAATAATTTTTTAATGTTATAATTGTTGTTTAAAATATAAATAATAATGGATAATTTATACAGAAAGAAGATTAGATGGCCTCCCCTAGTAGTCTCATGCCATATGAATCCCATCTTTTAGAGTTTGGGAAGGAGGTAACGTCACTAGGATTTTATCTGGACGAATCCCAATTCGAGATTCAACATGTTAATCTTGAACTTAATCAAATATAGGAGAAGTTCATGTTGATAAAAATCACTACATAGGAAATATTGTCTGAGCCACCCCAAGGTTCTATCACCATTGCACACCTTTCTCTTAGGCCCTATGTTGGTTTTATAAGGGGCTATGAAACAAGGCCCTAGTTACTTTGCGAAATCATTTTATATAAATAAAATTGTTATTTCCTATTATGGTTATTTTTTTGAATTTCAAATGTCAAAATAAATATAGGATGAATTTTTAGAAGTTTTTTATTATTAATGAATATTGAAAAAATTATTTTAAAATATTATTTATATTTTAAATAATTAATAATATGAAATGATTTTTAAAAAATGGACATATATTGTTGTGATTAGTAAGAAATTTATAGTCTGATACGATGAACTTGTTTTTTGGTGAATAATAATTTATGAATAGTAATATTACCCTTATGAATAGTAATGTGACCAATAGAATAGTAACCTCACTTAATAAAGTATAAATATAATTTCGTCATCTTGAATGGTAATGTGATATAATAGCATAAGTAAATTACTATTTGAGAAATTATTAGTTATGTATTAGTATTTTTTTCAGGTAAATAATGGTTTTACATAAAAATTAAATATCTATTATTTAGAAAATTAATTTCATAAAATGGAGGTAATTTTTTAATTCAGAACATTAATATTAGTTAAGGGTGAATTTATGAGATTTTTATAAAATTATTTGTTTTTTGGTGAGTAGTAAAAATACAATTTTGAGTTTCTGCGTGTTTAATGACATCATTAATGATGTAATCATGATGTAATAATCCTAGTAAAATATTGATGAATAAAATATGTTATGAGGTATCCCAAGTGTCTAATACCATAGTCAAATACCATGGGCAAGCCCACGGTTTTTCAAATATCACTAATGAGGTGTCCCTTGGAAATTAATGAAATATTCCCTCACTTTTTCTATAAATATGAACCCATTCCTTCATTACTTTCATTTAAAATTGCCCTCAATAAACTTCTGATCTTTTTAAAACCTAATTAGTCCCTATAACATCCCCTCAAGCCCCATAATGTCCCAACCTTCATGTTTTTGAAGTTACTCTTTAAGGTAAGGGAGCCCTTCACCCTCCCATTTTAGTAAAGACTTCTTTTATGTTATGTATTTTAGTTTCCATTTTCTTTTGTTGGGGTATGTTATTATATATCCTTATTTCTGTAAATTTAATGTCCAAATGATGAGAGAGTCTTTCTAATCTCAACAAATGATTTTATGAATTCTTTAGCGACGACGTTAGGCTGCCGAATTTTCATAAAGGAATTCTCAACTTTTGATTTTTCAATTTGAGTTCTCTTCTATGTGGTATGTCATTCAAGTTTCCATACCATGTTCTTATTTACATTTTATTATATCCATATATTATATTATTAGTCTTTTATGAATGGGTTACCCCAATCTCCTATCTTTTGAACGCTTCTAAAACCATGGTTCATAACCGTTATGCTCCAGAATTTTCCTCTCAAAATCTCTCTTTTTCTCAAGAAATTTTACTATTTTATTTATGTGAATACCCAAACCTATTAAATTTATAGGTTATTCATAAATACATAAAAATGAGATATTTTATTCTAGAATTTACATACATAAAACCATCATTCACACTCCATTGGTAAAAAATGACATAATGATCATGTTTTTTATGAACTTTGTAAAACGTCATGATTTTGATATGAAACCCATTTATATTATTCTATTTTGGTTATTTATGAAACGTTTGATTATGATCTTTGTAGATAACATGAGAATAAAGAAATTTTATGGGTGTGCCCTGACAACACTCTAATTCATTGGGTAAAGGAATTAATCTCTTGAGATTACATGTTTTTCGATACGTTGGTGAATAACCTTGTTACTTTTAATGACACATTGGGGATGGAACTTGGTGATATGCTTATGAATTTCTAAATTAAATGTTTTAGGAACATTTTAAAATTAAGTTTCAGGTTATTATTTTTAAGATATTCCTCTTTACCATTCCTTTATGATATTCTATATGTTCATATTGATATCGCTCAAGTTCACATGTAAAATATTTCACTTGTTTTCTTTACTGGACCTTATGCTCACCTTTTCCTTTGATATATGTCCCCGGGTTATGAGATTAAGTAACTGTACTTAGGATGAACAAATTTAGAATATTTTAATGTATATTTAAATATTTTTTTATTGTTTTCATGTATTATGTACCTTTTTTCCAAGACACTAGACTTTAATGATCCTATATTTGTAAAATGTAATGTAAAGTTATGTAATAAAAAGGAGGGATTTTATAGTTGGTATCAAAGGATAGTCTAGTTATTTGTGGAAATTAGTCTCTGAAAAAATTAGTAAGAACCCTATAGAAAAAGTTTAATATTGAAAAAATTGATAGTATTTTAGTGAAATATTATGTAAGTGGTTTTTGAACCAACAAATCCTTATCTGGATACGAAGAAGTGAATGTGGCTCTGGAATATATGTATCTAGGGGTAAAACCCAAAAAAATCACTTTGAGATAGACTCAAATAGGAATTGGTGCATGAAAACGAGCCTTTAAATACTCATAGTTTGACACTCCTTGGAGATATTTTTGGTTAATCACAATATTTTTATGAATAATTATAAAGGATTTATAGAGAAATGTAATTGTTGTTCAAGAATAATATGTTTAAGAAAGATGTTTTAAGACATAAAAATACTTCATAGTTATAATATTCATAAATGAAATAATTTTCACTCTAAGGTTTTATTATTTTATAAAATGGAGGGAAATAGGAGGAACGATGAAATTGGTGACCACAATGGACCATGTGCTGATGGCCCTCCAATAGAAGTCGGAATGGAATATTTCATGTGAATGATGAACCAATTGACTCATGTTTTTTTAAATAACATGAATCAAGAATAGATACCGATTTCACTATGAAGGGAACAAATTTTTGTTGTGTCCTTTATGCGTCCATCACCACCAACCTCCAGTGGATCTACTGACCTATTGATTACTGAATAGTGGATTAACTCTATCGTGAATATCTCTTCTATGCTCCACTGTTTAGAATAAGAGAAGGTAACTCTGACTGTTTACCACTTAGAGGGAGAGGCATATCAGTGGTGGGAACTGATTAAAAACATGAGACCAAGAGTGGAGGTTGAAGCTATAGAGTGGGAAAAGTTCATAGGGATTTTCTTCAATATGTATTTCCCTCATTCAATGAGAACAAAAAAAAATGAATATGGAGTTTTTTGAGATGAAGTAGAAGGAGAACGAATCTGTTGGAAGCTAAGAGATGAACATCAAAAGACATTCCCGTTACACCTCAATATTTTTCATGGATTATAGTGGTAATTTTGATAGATTCATTGGTTTTAAAGACCCTGAAATTTCAAGGGAATTTTTTTATTAAATACTTTTTAATTTTACAAGTCTATGGCTTCTGACGTCACTTGATTCTGAGGCCCAGTGTGCTTGGAATCAATTTCTGAAGTTTAGCTCGGGTACGTTCAGTAAACGAACGAGTGGGATTTTATATCTTCTGAACCGGTGCTCGGAATTGAAATCTGAGGGCGTCGATGAACTCACTACGCCGGTAATTTCTTAAGGGGACCTTTACTATAATTGCGTTTTCAAGGGGTGAGAAGTTAAATTTTGTTGATTAAATAAGAAGTGGATAAAAATCATGGAACAATTTTTATTTTATATCTAAAGTGGTTATATCCTACATGGGGGAGTTGGGGTGGGACCCACAAGCTCCTAACTACCCATGTGAGGATAATCTTGAGGTGGGGCCTATACGAGCCCCAACCCTTCACATTGAATAACTTCTTAACCCCTTTAATCTCCCATGTTAATTACATGGAAACTCCCTTTTAAATTTTGTAACATTTCCAATACCCCACTTAAGCTCTTGCCAACAGAGACCTTAATTAATTAAATGAAACTCTTTCATTAATTAATTAAGTGTTTGAAATTTGTATTTTTAAATGCATGGCATGATCAATTAAAATAAGGGGTGGACTTATTTTATTTTGGTTGGCTTGTTGTGTGGGGATTTGGGGAGAGAACTCTTGTGAATAAGAAAGGGGATTCCTACTTTGTTGAAGAACGCCAACTCACCAACTAAGATCATCAACTCGGTGACCGTGGTTCTTCATCCTCTTCTTCCTCCGCGGAAAGGGAGGATACACTTACGCGGGAACTCTCTAACAACGGGGCACCTTCTATTCTTCTCTCCATGATAAAAGAGGAGACATCACTTCCTCGGGTGCACACCGATGACGATGGAAACGATGTATTCATCCATGACGCTTGACAACCAAAAACTTCTTTTCAAGGTAGGGTGATTTGATTCAATTTTATTGAAAATAAAATTTTCATTGTGTTTCGTCAACCTCATGCTTTCTTGGCAATTTTTTACCGCCTAACGTGGAGGGCGCAGGCTGAACGAACACGGCTCGACGACCCATCACTGGAGCTTTATTCTTTTGGAATTGGAAACTGAAGGTGGAGGAAGCACAGTGCCATCGTGCCATGCCGGGAACATGGTGAAGGAATTCGGCGTTGTCACGCTAGCTGTGCGAGATGAACCACGGCCCGCATCACGGGCCGCTTCGGTGGAAGAACCAGCCGGCCCGTCGGGAGGCTGGGTGGAGGCGAACCGCGGTGCCAGGTGGGCACCGTGATGAGGAACTGGCCGACAGGGTGGAGCTGGACAGTGACACCGGGAGGGCGCCACGCTGGAAGACTAGCGGCCTGGCCATGCGGGCCGCATGTGCAGAAGGCAGGCCGAACTAGCCGGATGGTTTGGGGAAGGGCGGCGCCGCCGGTGTGGACAACCGGGGGGGGGGGTGCCCTGCCCTTGGAACCCGCTCGGCCTTTGGCCGAGCAGCGCGTCGAGCCGGGCAGCGACGGGCCGCGCCAGGCCGGGCCGGGCCGCGCCCCGCTGGGTCGGGTCGCGCCACTTCGGGCCAGGCTGTGCCACTTTGGGCCGGGTCGCGCCCCTTCGGGCCGAGTTGTGTATTCCTTGGGACCGGTTTGACACCCATGCTATGTCAGACTCGTCAAACAGGGTTAACCGACCCGTCGGCCCACTGGGATAAATGGGTCGGGCCTGTTAAACACTTAAAAGGTAATAACATAAAGACCACGTGTCCGATCGATGCGCCGTCTATGGCACTAAGACCCCTTCGATGAGACGGTTCTTTTGTGATACTCTAAGTGAGTTTTGGATGACAATGGATATCAGCCAGGTTAGAAATGAGTGTATCACTAACCAGGCCCCTGGAACGGAAAAGCCATTATCTCTCAGATCGGACGTCCAATTGAAGCGTTGTCTGTCGCGTTGAGTTCCTATTGATGAGACATAACTTTAGGATACATAAACTCCAGACTTTGTGATAGTTGATGTATCGACCCTCTTGGCTCATGGAGCAGACCCTCCTGGAATTGAGTGTGCTATGTGCAGGAACCCTAGAGCTGGTTGCGACTGCGATGACGATGATGACTGTACTTGGATCCTACGTGGGTTTGGCAGTGAGGAAGACTGTACTTGGATCCTTCGTGGGTTCGGAAGTGATGATGACTGTACTTGGATCCTACGTAGGTTTGGCAGCGATGGTTACTCTACTTGGATCCTACGTGGGTTCGGCAGCAATGACTTCTGTACTTGGATCCTATGTGGGTTCAGCAGAGGAGATGATTCAGAGGCTATATCTAATCATCTCCACCCCTCTTTGTGAGAAGTACACCTGTGTGAGCTGAGTCTTGATCTTCAATCATTATCATCGATGTGATTGACTTCTTTCCTGTGTAGACTAGATTGTGCTTTCCTGTGTGGACTGTGTTGTGCTTGGGCTCGAGAGTTGGAGCCGAACAGTAATTGATGATTTAGGTAAATTATGGGCATATACCTAAGTAGATTCGATTGATACTTCATGATTGTGTCCTTCCTTTGGGGTTTATCCTTCATGGATTTTGGGAGACCTACGGGGGTCTCGGGGTCCCTAATGAGTATCATATACTCACCCCTACACGGGCTATGCCTGCACTACGTTGTGTTGGTTGCAGATGACGGACAACGCTGATTGCGGTTGAGGCATGTGGAGCGGGATGGTATCGGGAGGTGGACTATCAGGTGGGACGTACACGGAGTAGACGGACAGACTTGAGGAGCTGAGGAGACCATATGTACCCACCCTTTAGGTGGGGTTTCCGGAGGACAACTCGGTGGTTTTTGCTTTACTTTTCAGCTGTTGTACCTTAATATTCTTAGTTGTACTATACTTTTAGTTGGGTTTGTATACTATCCCATTTACTGTCATGACCCATCCTCGGGGCCCGTGCTGTGACTACCCCAAGCCCGCCTTCCATAGGCCAGGGGCTGGCGACTAGCACCAAAGGCATAAATCTCGATAACAGGGAAGGCATTGCCTTTATAAAATTAAACAAAACACCACAGAGTACAAGCAGAAGTAAAACACTAAGTACAAAGAGAAGTGTTAAAAGGTAAATGGGCCAGAATACAAACCCAAATGAAATTACAACTACAACTGAACAAAGTACAACAGAAAAAGACAACAGTGGGAAGAACAGAAGCGGCTCCTGGGTCGTCCTCCTCGAATCCTACCTGAAGGGTAGGTACAGATGGCGCAGCTCCTGGATCGTCCACCTCGGATCCTACCTGAAGGGTAGGTACAGATAGCCTCCACAACGCTCTCGCCCGTCAACCTCCTCTGAGTGTCGTCTCGCCGTGAAGTCCACCTCTGGATACTGACTCATCTTATATTCCACCTCTGGGTACAGACTCATCGTGTAGTCCACCTTTGGGTACTGACTCGTCGTGTAGTCCACCTCCGGGTACCGTCCAGTCCTCGAACACTCGACCTCCGTCAGCACTACTTGTCATCTGCAACCAACACAACGAGGTGCGGGCATAGCCCGTGCAGGGGTGAGTATAACGATACTCAGTAGGGACCCCGAGACCCTCAAGGTCTCACTAAAACCAACAAGGATAACCACAAAGAAGATCTCAATAGATAACCTCTACTTAGGTATATGCCCATACATATACCTAAGGTATCAAGTAACCCATCTCAATCATGAGGAAACACAAAGATTGTGAAATCAACGGATAACCACTACCCAGGTATATGCCCATACATATACCTAAGTTATTAAGTGACCCATCTCAATCAAGAGGTAAACACAAAGGTCATAGACTCAGCTCAAACCAGGATTTTCATTATCGAAACCATAACTGCTGAAGAGCCCCGTCTCTGGAGTGTAAAGTGGTCCTGTCACGACTCTGGGGTACTGCTCACTAACCTAAGACTGCTGAGGTACTCCTCCTATCGAGTACCGTGGGTCAGCCACCCAAACACAGTAGTGCTTCCCATTGGGGTATGCCACCCAAACACAGTAGTGCACACACCCTAGTAGCCTGCAGAGGTACTCTTCGGACGAGTACCGCGGGTCTACACTATCACACAGGTAGTGCTCTGTCCGCCATGGGTCTGCACCCAAACAAATTAGTGCTCCATCCACTGGGCAAGTCGACTCACCCCAAGTCGAGTCGGTCAAGTAGTCGTCAGGTCTCAGCCGGCTACACGGTCTCCATACTCTGTACGCTCATCTCCGGGAGGGTCCGCTCCACGAGCTATAGGTCGATACTCCAAGTATCACAATTCCCACGAAGAAGTATCTCAAAGGACCGCCTCATCACAGGGATCTCAACGCAACAGACTGCGCATCAATCGGACGCCCGGTCTGTGAGTTACTAGCCTTTTCGTCCCCGGGGCCCGGTTGGTTTCGTTTACTAACCAATCCGGCCGTATCTCAACTGTACCCCGAACTCTCATAGGGTAAAATCATAGGGACCGTTTCTCCACGTGATTACCCACGCTGCTGACGGTTCGTCAAACGGACGTTCAGTCTGAAAGTTATCAGCTTTTCCGTTCTAGGGGCCTGGTTGGATTTCGGGTGCAATCCAACCCGACCACTATCCAACTGCATCCAAAACTCAAGAGAAGTATGCCAAAAGTTCCGTCTCATCAAAATTAAAACAACAAGGCAGACAGCGCGTCAATCGAACGCCCGGTCTGTGAGTCATTGGCTTTTTCGATCCAGGGGCCCGGTTGGTTTCATGAGTGAACCAACCCAACCACACTCTGACGGTATCCAAACCTCGAGCAGAGTAAGCCAAAAGATCCGTCTCACTTAGAGGAATCCATCAAAGTTGACGGCACATCAATCGGACGTTCGGAGCTCAAGTTACGAGCGTTTCTGCTCCGAGGGCCCAATTGGTTTCGTGTACGAACCAACCCGGCTGAACCCAAAGTATTCTGAAACCTTGACTGTGATATATCTAAACGACTGTCTCGATCCAAGGGTCGCATCGCAACTGACGGTGTGTCGATCGGAGGTCCGTAGCCCACGATATGGGAAAAAGACCAAAGAGGTCCGAAAATGGGGGGTCTTGGCCCGGGCCGACCCGGCCCAACCCCCCCCCCCCTCCCCCCCGGGTCCGGGTCCGACCCGGCCGGGGGTTCGGACGAACGGTTGAACCGTGCGGGGGGCGCTGCCCCTGCGTGAAGAGCCGCGGCCCCGAGTGGGGCCACCCTTGCCAGCGGGCGCGGCAGCCGGCCATGTCCCGCCTCCCTCCGGTCCTGCGCGGCCGCGGGACCACGTGCTGTTGCCGCGGCTTCAGCCGCAGCGGCTCCTTCTGGCGGCTCACCGGCAGGCTGCTCCGCGGGCCACCGGACGAGTTCCGGTGGTCGGAACTTCGTGTCGTCTTCACCAATGGTCCTCCCGGGACCTGAACTTCACTGCGGAGGCCTCAAAATTACCTTGCGGCCTTGTTTTTCATCGCCTTACAATCTACGCTCAACGATCAAATAAACAAACTACGGCCTCTTCGTGGTTTTCCGGCGCAGCGCGACGGCGCCGTGGCTTGTTCAACTTCATCGGCGCGGCGCGACGGCGCCACGCTTCTTATCCGTTCCTCATAATTTTCGCACGATGCAACGGCACCGCGCCGCCTTTCACGTGCTGCAAAAAAAATCAAACAACAAGGGGGGA
The DNA here is from genome assembly GCA_963277665.1 of Viscum album. NCBI lineage: Eukaryota > Viridiplantae > Streptophyta > Magnoliopsida > Santalales > Viscaceae > Viscum > Viscum album. The sequence goes on along the minus strand of OY728126.1, from coordinate 353,304,937 downwards.
GGAGGGTCGGCCTTGTTCGTGCGGTCCGACCTCCTTCCGTTATAATGATAGCAAGCGGCCATCAAATAGAAGGCGACGTACGACAAAGAAATATTTCACAGCAAAAACAATAATCCTCAACATCAACCCGCATGAACGAACGATCTGCGGTTCAAACTGGAAATGGTTGGTCCGCGCTCGTCGTTCTTTTCTCAAAAGATAAGAGAACACCAAATAAATTCCCCTACCTCGAAATTGACGTCGCACGTCGTCGAGTCACGAAATTCGAACGTCGCGGTAGTCGGGTGTCGCGGAAGAAAGGTATCACTTCCGTCAACGTTGGAAGAAGAAGGAGAACGTTGTTGTTGGCGTCGGTCTCTATGGTCGGCATCTCCTTCCTTGTCGCAGAAGAGGAAGAAAAAGGATTGGAGAAAACGTAGTGTGTTCTTTACCAAGTCGGAAGGTCGTTCTTCGTTTGGAGATGATGTTCTTCAAAAGAGGGAAGAGCTCTCTCCCAAATTCTCTCACACAACAAAACTCCTAAAATAAAATGAGGCCTCTCCTTATTTTATTATTTTTCCATGCATTCAAACTTTTTTAAAAATTCAAACACTTAGTTAAATTAATTGAAGAGGTTTAATCAGTTAATTTAAGATGTGTTTTGCCAAAATTAAAGAGGAGAGAGGGGAGAGTTACACAAGTTAAAGTGGAGTTACACAATTTAAGAGGGAAGTGAGTTGTGGGAGGTCAAGGGGGTTATGGGAATATCAAGGGGGGTTAGGGTCTCGTGTGGGCCCCACCTCCCACATATCCACACATGGGAAGTTGGGTGGTTGTGGGTCCCACTAACAACTTCCCATGGTAGAATTTAACTCCCTTGGTTAACAAAAATAAAATTATTCACAATTTTATTTATTTCTTCCTTAAACCCCAAAATTTATCTTCTCCTCCCAAGAAAACGCACCTATGGTAAAAGTCCTCTTAAGCAAATATCAGCGCTGCGAGTTCATCGGTGCCCTCGGAATTCGATTCCGAGCACCGGTTCAAAAGATAGAAAAACCCGCTCGTTCGTTCACTGAACGTACCCGAGCTAAACTTCGGAAAATAATTCCGGGCACACCGGGCCTCGGAATCAGGCACCGTCAGAAACTGCGTTCTTGTAAAATCCCAAAGAAAATTTAGAAAAAAATTTCCTTGAATTTTATGGGTCTTTATATTTACTTTCCAGCACTTACTTTTGTACTCAGTTTGCTTTGTGTTTACTTCAGCTTGCGTACTATGTTTTTTTTGTTTACTTATATAAAGGCAATGTCTTCCCTTTTATCGGGATTTACGCCTTGGGTGGTAGTCACCAACCCCTGGACAATGGAAGGCGGTTTTGGGGTAGTCACAGCACGGGCCTCGAGGATGGGTCGTGACAAATTGGTATCAATGGAGTCGGTTCTACCACAGAACTCAAGACTCTGATAATTTATTTTGTGAAGCAATAGTGTTAAGAGTATAGAGTGTGGTTTTTAGTCTAGGGAGTCTAGTGCTGGTGTGGCGGCCGACTTATCCGTACACCAGGGCCCTGACTTCTGATTTCTGACTCAGTGCTCGAAAACACTAATTACATGTATGTTTCAAAAGTTTTCTTTGTGATTACTTTTTGTCAGCTCACTAGGTATACTATATTAACCGTGGCGCACCTATTACTTTTCAGGATGTCCCCATGAAGGCAGCCGACTAGGGTTCCAAGCTTTGTGCGAGATGGCATACCACCAAGAAACGAGGCCTCGGTGCAAGGCCCCATTACATCGGAGGCACCAGCAGTACCTCTACCCACTGGGCCACTTATACCACCAGCCCCAGCAGCGGAGAGTGCACGCCGCCCGAGTGAATTACACGAGTTTCAACGACATAGGCCACCCAGGTTCCATGGAGAGACGGACCCTTAGGTAGCCGAGGATTGGCTGGAGGCTATCGTCAGAGTCTTAAGATTAGTAAGGACACTATCTGACCTTATGGTGATCCTTGTGGCGAGTCTCCTGCATGTAGAAGCAGGTAGATGGTGGAGCTTGATGCTCAAGGTGCACGACAAGGCATCACTACTTTGGATGGAATTCAAGAGCCTCTTCCGCTCGGAGTTTGTTCCAGCCACCCTCTGTGCAGTGTGCATCCAGGAGTTACTACAGCTGCGGCATGGCAGCATGATAGTAGCCCAGTACTCGGCAAGATTTAGCGACCTCTCGCGCTACTCCACGGACATGGTACGAGACCCATTATTCCAGGCCCAGACCTTTGACCAGGGACTGAGGCCTGAGATCAGGGCTTCCATGGTCTCTCTCAACATTCCGATGCAGACAGGAGTACTGGAGTGAGCCCTTCTTGTAGAGAGCTTCCTTGATGATCTGATGCCAGTAGCGAGGCCTACCATAGGGTGACACATAGCAGAGTCTTCTGCAGTTGGCAGTAGACAGATGTCGCAGAGGTCCAAGCGGACCAGGCCATCAGTTGGGTGACCACAAGATACTGGTTCGGATGTGCAGGGCACACGAAGCAGATCCAGCCATACGAGAGGCAAACAGTGCTATGCATGCGGTGGGTAGGGCCGTATGGCATGTGACTGCCCAACTTCCATGTAGAAGAGAAACAGACGGTTGAGGGACCACCCAGGCAGAGGCAGAGGTTCGACCGTGGCGGTCCGTAGGGAGCAGGAGGACGAGGTAGAGGAGCTGACCAAGCAGCAGGTGGTGGACGACACTTCGAGGCTCTACCACCACCACCACCAGGAGGAGGACCACCCCGACCTCAGGGAGATGAAAGATAGGGGCAGGCTCAACTCTAGGCAGTCGAGGCCTATGACCACGGCACACCTGAGATGATTCGACATACTATCTATGTCTGCTCCACCCTTACTGTAGTTCTTATAGACACAAGAGAGATTCATTCTTTCATTTCCGATGCCCTTGTTTTGAGCTCAGAGATTCGGACCGAGCCGTTGGCTTGATCCTTACGGCTAGAGACTCCTATAGGAGCAGACTCGATGATTACACACTGGTGCTAGTAGTGTGAGCTTACTCTAGGAGGAAAAATCTTCAGCTGGGATCTTCTTGTAGCGGCGTCGAGGCCTTATGACATCATCTTGGGTATGGACTGATTATCTACAGTCCATGCCCAGATTGACTGTATTAGGTGCAAAGTGCGGTGTGTCCGCACATATGGGAGCAGGTTCACCTTCACCAGCAAGAAGGGAGCCTTTGCAGCATGGGATGTACTTACACAGAGGAGAGGGAAGCCGATCACACATCAGTTGGCTAGTCTCATCCTCGGAGCAGTTGATGTGTGGAGTCTGAGTTTTCTTGTTGTGGTGGATCAGTATGCGGACGTTTTCCCTGATGATGTTCCAGGGCTACCTCCTCGCAGAGAGGTAGACTTCTACATTGACCTTTATCCCGGGATAGCACCGATATCTACTCCAGCATATCGGATGGATCTCGCCGAGCTTCGTGAGCTACGGGTACAGCTGGAGGACTTATAGGGAAAGGGATTCATCCGACCCAGTGTTTCTCCCTCGGCTTCTCTAATTTTATTCACCAAGAAGGTGGATGGGAGCTTATGACTATCTTTCGACTACCATCGCCTGAATCAGGTGACCGTAAAGAACAAGTATCCACTCCCGAGGATTGACGACCTCTTTGATCAGCTCAAGGGAGCACAATGATTCTCAAAGATATACCTCAGGTCAGGCTATCATCAGCTCAGAGTTTGAGACGAAGATGTGCAGAAGACGGCCTTCAGGTGTCGGTATGGCCACTACAAGTTCTTGGTTATGCCTTTCGGAACAACCAATGCACCAGAAGTGTTCATGAGTCAAATGAATAGGATCTTCTAGCCTTACCTCAATCAATTTTTTGTAGTCTTCATCGACGACATACTGATATACTCAACTACTGTGGAGGAGCACGCCTACCACTTGTGGGTTGTACTTGACACACTCCGAGAGCACCAACTTTATGGTAGGCTCTCGAAGTTCCAGTTCTAGATTCGAGAGGTTCACTTCTTAGGGAATGTCATCTCTGAGTCAGGAGTTGTTGTGGATCCTGTGACGATCGAGTCGGTACTTTTTTGGGAGCCACCCAGGAGCGTGATGGAGGTGCGGAGTTTCCTAGGTTTGGCTGGGTACTATCGGAGATTTGTGCCAGACTTCAACAGATTTACAGCACAGCTTTTAGCTTTGACGAAGAAGGGGAAACCCTTCGTGTGGTCAGATAGATGTCAGCAGAGCTTCCAGGAGATGAGACAGAGATTGACCAGTGCACCCATCTTGAGGCTGCCGGAAGAGGGCGTAGGGTACGGAGTTTACTGTGATGCATCAGGGACCAGACTTGGGTGTGTCCTGATGCAGGAGCAGGCAGTGATTGCCTATATTTCATGACAATTGAGGCAACATGAGCAGAACTACACTACCCATGACCTGGAGTTAGCAGCGGTGGTCTTTGACTTGAAGATGTGGCAGCACTATCTCATGGGTGAGTGCTTTACAGTCTACTCTGACCACCAGAGTCTCAGGTACATCTTCTCGCAGAAGGACCTAAACGTGAGATAATGGCGATGGCTCGAGTTTCTCCAGGACTATGACTTTGAGATAGTCTATACTCCTGGGAAGGGGAACGTTGTGGCTGATGCTCTCAGTAAGAGGTCGGGCATTCAGCTACATGTAGAGGCGACATAGTAGTTATCCACTTTGTAGATATCCTTTGTGGATAGAGAGGGGGCAGCCTTCTTATAGTCCCTCATAGTCACTCCTCCACTAATTTAGCGAGACAAAGAGGCTCAATGTGGGGACGTTGACTGTGAAACGCGACGTGCTCAGATTTTCAAAGGGCAGGTGCCTGATGGATTTTCTGAAGGAGTAGAGCATGTCATCCTCTTTAGGGGATGTACCATGGTACCATTTTCAATGCAAGAGGAAGTGCTGAGGGAGTTTCACACTTCCCCTCTAGAAGTACATCTAGGAGTGGAGAAGATGTACCAGAACCTCAGACGACAGCATTGGTGGCCAGGTATGAAGAAGGTTGTAGCAGAGTTTGTTTCACAATGCCTCACTTTCCAGCAAGTGAAGGCAGAGCAGCAGGTACCATCAGGCTTGGTACAGCCCTTAGAGGTTCCAGAGTGGAAGTGGGATGCTATATCTATAGATTTCTTAACAGAGCTCCCACGTACTTCCAGAGGACACGACTCCATTTGGGTGATCATAGAACGACTCACCAAGTCAACCCACTTCCTACCGATCAGAGAGTAGGGATCAGTTGAGAGCTTGGGATGCCTCTACGTTCAAGAGATAATTCGGCTTCATGGAGTTCCATTGTCTATCATCTCCGATCGAGATTCTCGCTTTACTTCTAGGCTTTGTAAGGGGTTGCAAGAGGCATTTGGGACACAACTACATCTGAGCACCACCTTTCATCCTCAGATTGATGGTCAGACAGAGAGGACCATTCAGACACTCGAGGACATGCTCCGTGCATGTTTCCTTGACTTTGGTTGTAGCTGGGAGGATCACCTACCCTTGGTGGAGTTTTTGTACAACAACAGTTACCACCCCACCATCGGGATGGCACCATACGATGCATTGTATAGCCGAACATGCAGATCACCTCTGTGATGGACTAACCCTGGGGAGTCACCACTCGTAGGACCAGAGATGGTTTAGGCTATGACGGAGAAGGTTCAGATCATCCGGGAGTGGATGAGGACTACCCAGAGAGGACATAAGTCATATGCTGATAGGAGGTGGAGACCACTGGTGTTCGAGGATGGCGAACATGTTTTCTTACGGGTCTCACCTCAGCGTTGATTATGAAGATTTGGCCGGGGTAGAAAGTTATCTCCGCACTTCATCAGAACATTCCAAGTCCTTAGCAGGGTAGGTGAGGTGGCTTACCGCTTGGACCTTCCACCTCAGTTGCACCGGGTTCATGACGTCTTCCACGTATCTCAGTTGAGGAGATACGTGCATGAAACGACGCATATCATCGACCACGGGGAGTTGGACATCAAGGACGGGGTGACATTCATAGAGGTCCCGGTGGAGATTGAGGATCAACAGGATTGGGTCCTACATGGGCAGTCGATTCCTCTAGTGTGCATTTGTTGGAATCACAGGAATCTCTAGGATAACACATGGGAGCGGGAGGCTCAAATGCGTGCTCAGTACCCTCATTTGTTTCCCTAGTTTATGATATAGATTTATGGGGACTTAAATCCCTGAGGTGGGATTAATGGAAAGACCCATAAATTTCAAGGAAATTGTTTTCTTAAATACTTTGTAATTTTATGAGTCTATGGATTCTGACGTCACTTGATTCCGAGGCCCGGTGTGCCCGAAATCAATTTCCGAAGTTTAGCTCAGGTACGTTCAGTAAACGAATGAGCGGGATTTTCTATCATTTGAACAGGTGCTCGGAATTGAAATCTGAGGGTGCTAATGAACTCGTTATGCCGGTAATTTTTTAAGGGGACCATTACTGCAATTGCATTTGCAAGGGGTGAGAAGTTAAAATTTGTGGATTAAATAAGAAGTGGATAAAAATCATGGAACAATTTTTATTTTATATCTAAGGTGGTTATATCCTACATGGGGGGGTTGGGGTGGGACCCACAAGCTCATAACTACCCATGTGAGGATAATTGTGAGATGGGGCCCACATGAGCCCCAACCCTTCACATTCCACAACTCCTTAACCCCTTTGAACTCCCATGTTAATTACCTGGAAACTCCCTTTTAAATTTTGTAACCTTTCCACTTCCCCACTTAAACTCTTACCAACACACACCGTAATTAATTAAATGAAACTCTTTCATTAATTAATTAAGTTTTTGAAATTTGTATTTTGAAATGCATGGCATGATCAATTGAAATAAGTGGTGGCCTTATTTTATTTTGGTTGGCTTGTTGTGTGAGGATTTGGGGAGAGAACTCTTGTGAAGAAGAAAGGGGATTCCTACTTTGTTGAAGAACGCCAACTCACTGATGAAGAACATCAACTCGGCGACTGCGATTCTTCATACTCTTCTTCCTCCGCGACAAGGGAGGAGACACCCATGCAGGAACTCACTAACAATGGGGCACCTTCTATTCTTCTCTCCATGATAAAATAGGAGACGTCACTTCCTCAGGTGCACACCGACGACGATGGAAACAACGTCGTTATCCATGGCGCTTGACAACAGCGATCTTCTTTTCGAGGTAGGGTGATTTGATTGAATTTTATTGAAAATAAAATTGTCGTTGTGTTTCATGAACCTCGTGATTTCTTGGCTATGTGTTACCACCTAACGTGGAGGGCGCGGGCCAAATGAACACAGCCCGATGACCCTCCACTGGAACTTTATTCTTTTGGAATTGGAAACTGGAGGCGGAGGAAGCACGACGCCATCGCACAGTACTGGGAACATGGTGAAGGAAGACGGTATCATCGCGTCGGCTGTGCGGGAGGAACCACAACCCACATCACGTGCCGCTTCGGTGGAAGAACCGGCCGGCCTGTCGGCCAGCCAGGAAGAGGCGAACCGCTGCACCAGGAGGGCGCTACGCTAAGGAACCGGCCGGCCCATCGGCCAGCTGGGCGGAGTTGGACCGCGGCGCCAGGAGTGTGTCGCGCTGGAAGACCGGTGGCCCGCCCATGCGGGCCGCGTGCACAGAAGGTCGGCAGGTCTTATCGGCCGGTTTGGGAAAGGGCGGCACTACCGGTGCAGATAGCCGGGGGGGGGGGCATTCCCCACTTGGAACCCACTCAGCCATCGGCCGAGCCGCACACCCATTCGGGCCGCGCCAGGCCGGGCCGAGCCGCGCCGCGCCGGGCTGGGCCGAGCCGGGCCACGCCAGGCCACGCCCCGCCGGGCCGAGTTGTGTATTCCTGGGGACCGGTCCGACACCCCTGTTGGGTCGGACCTCTCAAACTGGGTTAACCCGACCCGTCGACCAACTGGGCTAAACGGTCCAAGCCTATTAAACACTTAAACGGAAATAACTTAATGGCCGCACGTTCGATCGACGCGTCTTCTGTGACACTAGGACCCTTTCGATTAGAAAATTATTTTGCGATACTCTCAGTGAGTTTTGGTTGACTATGGATATCAGCCGGGTTAGAAACGAGCGTATCTCTAACTGGGCCCCTGGAATGGAAAATCCATTATCTCTCAGACCAGGTGTCTGATTGGTGCATCGTATTTCACGTTGAGTTCCTCTTGATGAGACAGAACTTAGGGATACATCAACTATGGACTTTGTGATAGTTAATGTATCGACTCTCTTGGCTCATGGAGCAGACCCTCCTGGAATCGAGCATGCTGTTTGTGGAAACCCTAGAGCTGGCTACAACTGCGATGACGATGACGACTGTACTTGGATCCTACCTGGGTTCGGCAGTGAGGACGACTGTACTTGGATCCCTTGTGGGTTCGGCAGCAATGAAGACTATACTTGGATCCTACATGGGTTCGACAACGATGGTTACTGTACTTGGATCCTATGTGGGTTCGGCAGCGATGACTTCTGAACTTGGATCCTACGTGGGCTCGATAGAGGAGATAATTCGGAGGCTACATCTAATCATCTCTACCCCTGTTCGTGAGAAGTACACCTGTTTGGACTGTGTTGTGATTGGGCTCGAGAGTTGGATACAAATAGTAATTTATGATTTAGGTATATGTATGGGCATATACCTAAGTAGAGTCGGTTGATACATCTTGATTGTGTCCTTCGTTTGTGGTTTATCCTTCGTGGATTCTGGGAGACCTACGGGGGTCTCGGGGACCCTAATGAGTATCGTATACTCACCCCTGCACGGGATATGTCCACACTACGTTGTGTTGGTTATAGACGACTGAAAGGGCTGATTGTGGTTGAGGTTTGTGGAGCGGGACAATATCTGAAGGTGTACTATCAGGCGTGACGTACATGGAGTGGACAGACGGACTCGAGGAGTTGAGGAGACCATCTGTACCCACCCTTCAGGTGGGGTTTCTGGAGGATGACTTGGTGGCTGCTTCTTTACATTTCAGCTGTTGTACCTTACTTTTCTCAGTTGTACTGTACTTTCATTTGGGTTTGTATACTGGCCCATTTACATTCCAGCACGTAATTTTGTACTCAATTTACTTTGTGTTTAATCCAGCTTGCGTACTCTGTTGTGTTTGTTTACTTATATAAAGGCAATTCCTTCCCTTTTATCTAGATTTATGCCTTTGGTGCTAGTCGCCAACCCCTGGCCTACGTAAGGCGGGCTTGGGGTAGTCACAGCATAGGCCTCGAGGATGGGTTGTGACATTGGTGGTCTAAGACATCATCTGTGGAATAATTTAGCCAACTGAGACTATGATAGCTATAAGGATATCATGCGGAGTGATATAAAAGTAGAACTAGAGTTTGGTGAGATGTAGTGGTCTCATAAATCCAATGAAAAGAATAGATTAATATAGCCAAGATTAGGGAGGAGATTTGATCATGGAAGATAAGGAAAAAAAGTTCAATGTCCCATCTGTAATAAATGTTGGAATAATAATTCAAGGAACTCCATACTCAAGAGTGGGAAGTGCTACAACTATGGAAGAGATGACCATATCATGCAAAATTATTGTAGTGTTGTGAAGCCTCAACTTCCCAACACTAATGACAAAGGGATGATGGTTAAGGCTCTACCTGAAGTCCAATGATATATGTTTGGACACCTTGGACACCTTTCCAATCACTATCCAAATCTGAGGGCAGTCGAGGGGAATCACAATCAACCTCAGCATAGGATAAGGGAGAAAGGTCATGTTTTTCTATCACAATAACTGATGTTGAAGCTCCAAATCATATGGTGGAAGGTTCTCTTATTGTTCACTCAAATCCAGAAAGTACTTAGTTTGACTCGGGTTCTATGCATTCCTTTATTTTCTCCAAGTTTACAAGGAATTTAGAATCAACCCCTCAATTTCAGAAAGTTGAGTTATCTATCAAGACTCCTGGTGGGATTATCCAAGAATCTTCAGTGTTTAGAAACTATAATATTTACTTCAGTGAGCATAATATTATTTCAAATCTAGTAGAAATTCCCATGCTGAAATTTGACATTATACTAGATATGGACTGGATCTAAAATTATACTGCTAAGATCAAATGCAGAAGTAAGTAAATATCAGTAGTCTTAAATGGAAAACCTATAGTTATTTTATAATGAGAAATATCTCAACATTATTGTTGTCTACAAGAACATCTTATATCCTTATTTATGGAGTTTATCGGTGAATATAAAGATGGAAATGAGTGTTTAATGATAGAATATGTCCCCGTAATCTAGGAATACATTGACGTATTTATTGAGGAGTTACCCAAAACTCCCCCATAAATAGAGGTATAGTTCTCCATCGAACTCATACATGGATCTCTTTTGATATCAAATACCTTGTATAGGATGGAAAATGTAAAGATGGAGAAATTAAATAAACATCTCCAAGATCTTTTGGAGAAGGGGTTTATCGGACCGAGTGTGTCTCCTTGGGAAGAACCTATTTTCTTTTTTAAGAAGAAGGATGTATCAATGCAGCTATGCAATGATTATAGATAATTGAACAGGGTTACACTGAAGAACAAATACCCTCTTCCAAGAATTGATGACTTATTCGACTATATTCATGGGGCTCAATTCTTCTCAAATATTGATCTTCGATATTGTTATCATTAATTGAGGGTGAAGAAATATAATATTCCAATATATGCATTCTGATCAAGATATGGTAATTAGGAGTTCATTGTTATGACCATTGGATTGACTAATCCTCCTTCTATTTTTATGTAATTGATTAATAGAGTCTTTAAGGACTACCTTGATAACTTTGTGGTTGTTTTTTTTATGATTTTATGATATATTCCAGAATTTGCAAGGATCCTGAGTATCATCTAAGGGTTATTTTGCAAAATCTATAGAAAGATAGGATTATTGTAATGTTCAGAAAATTTTAATTTTGGTTACAACAAGTTTCTTTATTGGGGAACATTGTAACCAATGTAGGAAACCCAGTTGACCCTACAAAGACATATGTTGTTGATGAGTGGCCTCAGCCTACGATAATAACTAATATTTATAGTTTGCTTGTATTAGTGGAATATTATAGAAGGTTTTTGAAAAACATTTAACAACATTATAATCTATTAACCATGTTAACTCTCAATGGGGTCATGTTTATCTGGACAAAGGAGTGTGAGGAATGTTTCCAAGAGCTAAATAAGATATTGGTTACTTCACCCATGTTAAATCTTCCCTCATATGGAGAGAGATTAGTTATTTTTAGCGATTCATCTCTAAAAGGGCTTGGGTGCGTCCCCATGAAAAAAACAAGGTGATTGCTTATGCATCTTGACAGTTTAAGACTTATGATCGGAACTATCGTACACATGATATGATGATGACTACAATCATTTTTTTTCTGAAGATATGGAGGAACTATCATAATGGGGAGAAGTGTGATATATACATAGACTATCAAAGTTTGAAGTATATTTTCACACAAAAGGAATTTAACATGATACAAAGGAGATGGTTCAAACTTCTTAAAGACTATGCTTGTTCAATTAATTATCATGCTGGAAGATCAGACAAAGTCATAAATGTATTAAGTAGGAAATATCTAGTTGTTTTGTCCATGATGAGGATTCAAAGAGATCCTTAGATCAATGACCTATTAAAGCTCGAAATGGGTGTTATAAGGGAAGGGAAATCATCAACCCTATCCTAATTTATTTTTCAACCTTCCTTACTTGAGAATATCAAAAAGGTTCAGAAATAATATCCTTTGTTATTGAAGAAGTTTGAGGAAATGAAGGATGGGAAGTTTCTTGAGTTCTATATTGATCATGAAGGTGTACTAAAATATCATACAAAACAATGTGTTTCATATATTCCAGAAATAAACAAGGATCTGATAGATGAAGCTCATAACAAGATTTTCTCTATACATCATGGAATCATGAAAATATATAGGGACCTTCAGGGTCATTATTGGTGGGATAATATGAAAAGTGAGCTTGCTGACTACACTATAAGGTGCCTGGTATGTCAGCATGAAATGAAAGAGAGACAACTTCATAAAGGGTATTGCAACCACTACCCATAACGACATGGATGTGGGAAAATATCGCTATGGAATTTGTCACTATTTTCCTGAGAACATCCAATGGAAACAATGTGATATGGGTTATAGTGGACCTTCTCACCAAGAATGCCCATTTTATCTCTATTCAGGAAGATTTCTCTCTTGATCAACATGTCCAGATTTATGTGAAGGAAGTTGTAAGGATACATGGAGTTCCACTTTATATCATATCTAATCGTGATCCAAGGTTCACATAAAAATTATAAAGAAGTCTTCAAAATTATCTATGTACCAAATTGAATTTCAATATAGCCTATCACCCCAAAATGATGGTCAATCTGAAAGGACTATTCAAACACCCAAGGACATAGTGAGAACATGCTCAATGAAATTTATAGGTAGAGAGGGTCAGCATCTCCCATTATTTTAGTTCTCTTACAATAATATATTCTATTCAAACATTAAAATGGCACTATATGAATCTATATATAGGAATTTATGTGGAACTCTTGCTTTTTGGGATGAAGTTGTTGAGAGAAATCTTCTGGGGCCTGATCTTGTGTAAGAGATGACAGAAAATGTTCATGCCATCCAGCAACACATTAAGTCTGCTCAGAGACATAAAAAGAGATATGTTGAAAACCATCTAAGGGACTTGGAGTTTGATGTTACTGCCAATGTCTTTCTTCGAATCTCACCTTGGAAGAGATTCATGAGGTTTGGGAAGAAAGGAAAGCTCATCCGTAGGTACATTATCCCTTATGAAATCCTTGTTCGTGTAGGAACAGTGGCCTATTAGCTTGAACTTCCTCAAATTATTCTACAAGTTCATGATTTCTTCCACGTATCACTCTTGAGGAAGTACATACGTGACCCTTCACATGCACTAAATCCAAAGGTGGTACAACTGGAACATAATATCTCTTATGAGGAGTATCCTGTGGAGATCTTGGATCATAGAGATAAGGTTCTATGCAACAACACTAACCACCTTGTTAAAGTGTTGTGTAGGAACAAAAAATGTGAAGAAGCAATGTGTTAAGTAAAGGATTCTACGATGTAGAAGTACCCACACCTTTTATATTATAAGGGTACGAGTTGAAGTTATAGGGATAATATTTATTAAGGGATGGATATTGTAACGACCCCAACTTTTGGATAATATTTTTTTTCCTAAAAAGGTATGTTTTACTATGTCATAAAAATTATAATTATATAAGTATAATTGAAATGTAACCATATAGTTTCGACCATTATATGAAATTTAAAAACAATAATTAATTTTTAACTTTATAATTGTAGTTTAAAATATATACAATAATAGATAATTAATGTTGAAAGAAGAGTCGATGGCCTCATCCAGTAGACACGATCTATACAAAGCCCATCTGTCAGAGCATGGGAATGAGGTAGTGTCACTAGTCTTTGCTCTGGACTAAGCCTAATCTGAGCTTAAACATGTTAAGCATGAACATAATCATATATGAGATAAGCTCAAGTTGATAGAAATCACCACTCAAGCAATGTTATCTAAGAGTCCCCATGATTCTATCACCATTAAACACCTTAATCTTGGTTATTATGCAGGTTTTATAAGGGGCTATGTAATGAGGCCTTAGTTACTTTGTGTAATCCTTTTATATGAATAAAATTGTTATTTCTTATTATGGTAAAATATTTGAATTTCAAATGTCAAAATAAATATAGGATAAATTTTAAGATGTTTCATATAATTGATGAATATTGAAAAAAATTATTTTAAAATACTATTTATACATTAAATAATTAATAATGTGAAATTAATTAAAAAAATGGACATATACAACTGTGATTAGTAAGAAATTTAGAGTATGATAACATCAACTTGTTTTTTTGGTAAATAATAAATTATGAATTGTAATATTACCTTTATGAATCGTAATGTGACCAATGGAATAGTAACCTCACTTAATAATGTATATATATAATTTAGGCATCTTGAATGGTAATGTGAAATAATAGCATGAGTAAATAATTGTTTCAAAAATTATTAGTTAAGTATTACGATTTTTCAGGTAAACAGTGATTTTACCTAAAAATTAAATATATCTTACTTAGAAAATTATTTTCATAAAAAGGAGTTCATTTTTTAATTAAGAACATTAATATTAGTTTAGGGTGAATTTATAAGATTTTTCTAAAATGTTTTGTTTTTTTGGTGAATATTAATAATACAATTTTGAGATTCAGTGTGTTAAATGAAATCATTAATGATGTAATCATGATGTGATAATTCTGGTTGACTCTTAAGGAATAAAATATATTTTGAGGTGTCCCTAGTGTCTAATACCATCGGAAAATACAATGGGGAAGCCCATGGTTTTTCAAATAATAGAAATGAGGTGTCCATTGGATATTAAAAAAATATTCCCTCAATTTTGTTACAAATACCAACCCATTCCTTCATTAATTTCATTATAAATTCATCCTCAATGAATATTTGGTCTTTTTACCTCCTAATGAGTCCTCCCAAGGTTCCCTCAATCCACCTAAGGTCCCAACCTTCATGTTTTTAAAGTTACTCATCAATGTATGGGTGCCTTTCACCCTCCTCTTTTGGTCAAGACTTCTTTTATTTTATATGTTTTAGCTTCCATTTTCTCATTTTGGGATATGTTATTCTATTTAATTATTTCTTTCCATTTTATATCTAACTTATTATAGACCCTTTCTTCTCTCATCAACTGATTTTCTGATTTTTTAAGTGATGTCGTTAGGCTGCCAAATTTTCGTAACGGAATTCTCAAATTTTTTCTATTTCTATTCTCTTATATGTGGTATGTCTTTCAGGTTTTCATACAATGTTCTTATTTATAATTTATTCGGTCCCTACACTATTTCATTAGTCTATTTGTAATGGGTGAACCCTGTACCCTCTCTTTTTATTGTTTCTGATACCATGTTGTATAGCTGTAATGCTGCAGAATTTTATTTTTTTGGGTTATTCATAAAGACATTAAACTGATATATTTGATTCTATAATTGACATACATAAAACCCTCATTCCCATTCCATGGGTTATAAATGACATAATGATCTTGTTTTTTAAGAACTTTTCAAAACCACACAATTTTGATATGAAACCCATTTTATTTATTCTCTTTGGTTTAGGTATGAAATGTTTGATTATGATCTATGTGGATCACATGAAATTAAATAAATATTAAGGGTGTGCCCTGATATCTCCCCAATGCATTTTGTAATGAAATTAATCTCTTAAGATGACAAGTTTTAATATACTTTAGTGAATAACGTTGTTAATGTTTATGAAACCTTGTGGATGAACCTTGGTGATATGATTATGAATGTCTAAATAAATTGTTTTAGCCACATTTTAAAGTTATATTTCATGTTTTAATTATTATTATATACCTCTTTATCATTTTTTATGACATTACACATGTTCTTATTAATATCACTCAAGTTTACATGAATACTATTTCACCTCTTTTCGTTACTGGGAATTCTGCTCACCCTTTCTTTTTATGTACGTCCCCAGGTTATGAGTTGGAGTAATTCTACAGAGGATGAACAAATTAATAATCCTTTCATGTGGATTTTAAAATTATTTTATGTTTTCATGTATTATGTACCTTTTTTCTAAGAAAATATACTTAAAATACCCTCTTTTTATAAAATGTCTGGCACTGTTAAGTAATTAAAAGGTGGGATGCCATTTTCTGGGCATACACCAAGATATCATCCATAGTGACAACAAAAAACTAATTTAGTTACCATTTTAAGAATCTATTAATCATGTCCATAACACTATTGAATCATTCTTCAACCCAAATGGCATTATGACAAACTCAGATATCCTATACATGCTTTTGAAAGTAGTATGAGGTATACAATAAGATACAAATCTCAACTGATGATACCATGATCTCAATTTGATCTTCGTGAAAACATAATATCATCTAAAATGGCTAAATAAATTTTCAATGCAGGGATGGGGTATCGGTTTTTCACTATCATTATGTTCAACTTCCAAAAATCATCACAAAAGCATAGAGTCCCATCAGCCTTCTTAACAAAAAAAACAACATAGAACACCAAGGCGACATACTTAGATAGAAAAACCCCTTATCCTCTAACTCCTAAAACTGATCCTTAAGCTCTTCAATATATTTTGGCGCCATTCTGTATGGTGTAATAGAAACTGAATCAGTGTATAACATTATCTCAATTGTAAATTCCACTCTTTCTTAGGGGGTATCCCTTAGAAGTTTTCAGGGAACACATCATGAAACCTATATAATACAGGTGGAAATACATCATTCATTACACCTACAAATCCAACAATACACTATAATCCTAGGTAGTAAGCTCTCTAATTTTTAGATGAAATGGACCTACACGTCCTTCCTTGATATCTCACTATCCTAAGTGTACATAATTGTTACCCTATGTAGATGTAAAATTCACTCTCCTATGATAAAAATTACTATGGGATTAGTTTTCTACTAACTATTCCATACCCAAAATTAGGTCAAATAATAACATGTTCTGGATATGAAGATCACCCAAAAAATGATACTCTCCAATCTCGATAGAAAACCACGTTCCCAAACATTTGTCTCTAGATCATACTCTCTATAGGGTATTTATCATCAACACCTAACTCATGAACTCCACTGCTAGGGTCAAAGCATTCACACTTTGTGTAAAAATAAAGGAATATGAGGAACCAGTATTGAATAAGAAATTATCACATATAGAATCTATAGGAATAGTACCTCTTTCTATCGATGGTCTGGCTTTACTATCCATAAGAGTAGGTTGAGTGGAATGTAACTATCCTACCCCTCTACATTGTGATGAAGCCTGTGTTCCCTAAGCAACACTACTTTGTTGATATGGGTGTTCTTTATTAGAATCTCCACATCCAATTCCTATTCTTCAATGTTATGCAGAACTCCAACTGCCTGACTGATAAGGTGTAGAAGATCTCCTTCCCACACTCTAACTCTTTGTAGCTGTTGCATCACTAACTATCTATCACATGTTTTTACTGAACCTCACTAGATTCTCCATTCTGCCGCTAGCTCAACACTCTATCAGTGGGCAGGTACACTATTTATGATAGTGGCTCAGCCTACCACAGTTCTAGAAAAGCACCCAAGTAAGATCCTGAGTAACTGATCTCTATGTTTGACTAGTATTCTTCCCACGGCCCCGGATGACATTCTCATAACCATCCTTCCTTCTCTTGGAAGACGTACCACTTGATAATCTAGTAGTAACCATCGGTACTACACTATAAGACTCCCTTAAGTTCCCTCAAGCTATGAAGGACTAATCCACCACCTTAAAAGACTTCTTTAACTGATATATGTTGAATGGGACTTGATCTCACAATTAAGTCTACCGTTTAAATGTCTTGTAGTGAATATCTCATCCTCTTCCAATACAAGGTGGAATTTTTTCGAGGTCTATAAAGCATCTAGCATATTCCATCATGTACATACTCCCACGAGTCAACCACATAAAATCAGTTTCTCTCTTCTATATCAATTTCTCTGGATAAAATAATTCAAGGAAGTTTTCCAAAAATTCCATCCAAGACATCCTGCCTGCCAACCCTATTCAGGCATGAACATCCCACTATCATTTCAATGATCCTCAAAATATGTAAATAGCCAAAATTACCATTTTCTCAATATGAGTGTCTAAATTGGAATTTATATTCATGATGTACTCAATTCATAACCATGTTTCCTTAGGTCCACCCTATCCTATAATCATTGGAGGGTTCGGTAACAGAAACTCTTATGTAATATCAGATATAATATTCACCACCCACACAGAGTATCTTTCTATAAACTACATTATGTGACAATTTTTCTCACAAAACTTCTCCCCTACTTCCTCACCCATCACTATCAGGGCCTCATTTTCCACTACTAGAGTAACATCTCTAGCCATGTCCTCCCTTCTTCCTCTCAACAAGCATATTTGTAGAGGAATATCTCTACAATGAAAAATACATGTATTAGAAAACATAAAATTTATTTAACAAATTTACATAATAATAAAGCCACAAGATTTAATTATAATTCATTTCCTATTTCCCCACCACCCGGTCAAAACTGAGGTAGTATCACTACCCTTAACCATCCTAAAACTAGATCATGGTTATCAAAAAGTGTAAAGTAATTATTATTATTCAAGGCTCATAACATAACTATTTCCCACATCTTTGTTCATTTATAATTATCCAATTAATTATAAGAACATTTTCATTTCAAATTAAGAAGAAAGGAAAAAAAATCATGTTTGAAAACATTCCAAAAAATTGTATTCTCATGTGTGCCTAAAATAATGTAGGTTTCAAAATTATCCTGAGTACTTATAATGATGCATGTATACTCAAATCTCATTCCATACTAGGCTATGAGTAAAATGTAAGAATTCATGAAAAATAATCATCACATCACACAATAAGTGCCTCTCCCAAGGTGAAATAATATTCAACTATAACAAAAAATACTTATAAAATTCATCCCACCCTGGGTACTTGGGTTTTACCCTCATACATGGCTTAGCTAACCCCATGCATGAGCTCTTATCCAAGGATTGAATCATATTATTCTCATGCCCACCTTTACCAAATATTAAGACAATAGAAAATTAAAAGTAAGCCCTTTGATACCACTTTGTAATGTCCCAACCTATGGTTCCACATGCAAGTACTTTGGGCCATTTTTAATTAAGGGTAACGATAAGAGTTAGTTGAATATATAAGGAAGAAATGATGAAATCAACCTTCCAAATCACACCTTATGAAGCTCATTTTTCAAATTTAGGGATGGAGGTATCACATTTTGTGTTTTCTATTGATCAATAAAAAGTTTTTCTTTAACAAGATGGGCATGACAAAAGTCATATATGAAATATTTTCCACCTAGTGGAGATCACTAGTAGATAAATGTTTTCTGAACTATCTCATGAAACTACCACCATCATAGACCTTACCCTTAGATCCCATGGCACAATAATAATGGGTTATGTATCTAGGCATTATTAGTATTAAGGTGTAATTATTTTAGAAATTAATTAATTGTTTTATTAACTTTGCATTATTTTTTAATGTTACACCCTTATACAAAATGCATATTATTAGAGAATATATAAAAATATATTTTTATATAAATATTTCATGATAGTATTTTATGGAAAATATATAAATTTAATTTTCATACAAATATATTCTAAAATATAATAAAAAGGATTAAAATAGGTTATGAAATTTATATTTTAAAAATAATTTTATGAAATGACATATAATTTTTCTAAGGGATATAATTTTTTTTATAATAAAAATATGTGGTTTTCAATAAATAATTATTTTATATTTAACAATTATTTTTTTAATATATATAATTTTTTTTAATAAAATGGATGACATTTTGGAAATCAAAAAATCAAAATTACCCGACGGTGAATTTTTCATAATTTATTGATATAGTCTATTTTTTGAAAAAATATATAATACAATATAAAATATGATAATTATTATCACTTCATAAACACATAAAATTTATTTAGTAATTAACTCAAATTATTTATCATCAAAAAATATATTTTATCATTAATATTTTTTGATTTAATGGATTAAATGAATTTACAAACCTATAAATGACTTTACAATGTTTGAAATAAAAATTAATATTTTTAAAACTATATTTTGTAAAAAATTTAATATTCCAAGGGAAAATAAATATTACAAAATTTATTTTGTTTATAATTTATTAAAACATTAAAAAACATAAATTTAAAAAACCATGCAATAACTCTATGATATTTAACCTAGTAGATTCTATCGAATAAGGGTTCCTATGGATTAACTTATGTATAGTTTATTAGAAATGGATATCCTTAGGAGTCAAGTAATCAAATAACTCTATGATATTTAGTTTATAATTAGTAGGTAAAACCTATTAGATAGAATAAAATAATAATAGTGTTTTGGATGTTTCATATGATGGATTTAGGAAATGAATTTTCTAGTCAATAATCCATGACTCAAATATTATATGACACACAAGATTGACTATATAAATTCTTAAGTTTTGATATAAACATAAAATAAAATTAAATATTTATTAAAAACATGATCTTATATTTATAATTTATATGATTTAATTTAAAAGAGTTTATCATTTAAGAGGGACCACATATAATAAATTTCCTTGTCAAATTAGTGTAAAATAATATACTCATTTGAAAAAATAATCAATTTTAGATAAATGGAAGCATAAAATTCTAACATGACTTTGAGATAAATCACAAAAAATGGTAATGTTAAGGGAGGAAACTTCCTTGAATTCTAAAAAATGTTATGAATTTATATTAAGCTATTAGGAAAATTATATGTGTTAGAGAAACTCCTTCCCAAATAACTAACATGTGAAGTTATTCAATAAGAATATCATAATTTTTATGAGAGTATTTTAAGGATTCATTAGATGTCACAACTCTCAATCTTATTTCTATAGATATTTTTCTACAAATAAAATATAAGAACATTGATGAATTCAGGATAATAGATAAACTAAAAATGATCTATAGTGAATCAGATTTGATATATAAGAATTACGTGTTAAAGGTATTATTTAAATGGAAGTATTTAGTAGGAACATTAGCCTCTACTCATGTCATACATTTTTTAAATGGAAAAATTCCATTAATGATGATGATTATGATTATATTTAAAATATTATATCTATACAAAGGAATGTGGAACATCATTACATTGAATATTTTTAAGGAAAAATGTTTTAAAACTTCACATGGGAGTGAAATATTAGGAATATGATTCCCAATCACACCATTATTAATGAAATCATTCCCAATATATGTTAATCAATAAAAAGTTTTAGTGGGATAGTTTATTAGATGTTCTTATATAGATATGTTAGGATTTCATAGATAAGAAATGAGCTTAAAAAATCTATAAATTATATTAAACATAAGTCTTCTCTACTTTTCAATCATATAATATGATATTATTTGTCACTTATATAGTATTGTTAGTGTTATTAAATAACATTATGAATATAAAATACATCATGTTATAGAAAAGTAGTCTCTACTTTATCAGTCTTTTATTTCAGTTGCACATATCCATGAAGTGAAATGATAATTAATATTTAAAATCATAACATTTAGTCATATCTTATTATTTTTCATTATAAAGTATTACAGGTTGTTACAAAATCTTAAGGTTATATGTTTAATATTTTTTATAGGGATGAAAATATGCTTATGTGGAAAAAAGTAGGTTCTATTTGATGGATGACCAAGAAATTATATGACTTGTAGTGTCATACATTATTTATTTATTTTGATGGGTGTACATGTTTCATATTAAATCACATTACTTGAATTTATAAAATATAACTATCATGAGAAACATAATTCATTGATATATTTAATAAATAATCCCATATGTTGAGTTAATTATAAGGTTTTTGGGTATGTTACTAATCATTTCATCAGTTACGTTTTATAAAGATGCGATTTTTCCTTTCATTTGAACATTTTCAAATCTAAACCATCTAATAATATATAATGGTACATTTCATAGCCATAACTATGTAAGTTAAAGGTGATGTACTTATCTATTAGATGACGGGATGTGATGCACCCATCTATGAGTATGAATAAAATGTGATGTTTTCATCTCCTTGTCTACCTATACTTGGAGAATCAAGAACCTATGTGTAGATATATAGGGATTGACAGACTCTATATCTTGTGTATACATGATTTATTTGATAATGTAATTATATTATTATGTGTACTTGTATTTTATTAGCATAAGGGAAAATGTATAGAGACACATGTGTTTGATGAGGATTTCACCAGATCTCTTTATATCACGAGTTACACCAAATATTTTCTAGGGGATTCACTTTTCTAAATTTATTTATTGTAAAATTCCTAAATATTTTTAATGATGAAAATGTCCATGGGGTCACACTTTTTTAGTTAAGTAATTAGTGGTTATGTTTTGTGAGACATAGGGATATGCTCTAATAATGTTTTTGAGTTTATCCAAATGAGTTTTTGGATAAATATTTATAAAGTATTTCATATTATGTAATTCAAGGTGAATTTATGGTTATATTTTTAGATTTGTTTTGGAAATATTCAAAAGGAGTTTTGGGTATGATTTCCCATGTTATATCATATAATACAGTTTAGGTTGAAAGGTCACAACATATATGAGGTTTCAATGAATGTGTTATATTGATGGAATGATTTCCTAAATTTTTTATACATATCATGTGTTTTGGATTATATAATAAGGTATGATATAGTTATGTTTTATGGTATAATATACCAATGAAAAAAGAATATAATTTTTTTTTGTTAGCCACATCATATTGGGGGATGAAGAATATCACTTCCCTAAATTGGACTTATTGTATTGTATGATATCAATAAGTCACATAATATGATATGAATCTATCATAATGTATGATTTATGGGAAATTTGAATATTAAATATTAATATTCTATTACCTTCCATGAATTTCTATCATTGATCATTAAAATTCACTATGATGAAATATATGGTATAATTATTGAATCCATTTACTTTTTATATCCATTCATTCAAACAAGGGGTTTTAAAGAGTTTATAACTATATATTCACATGTATATTTAATAATATTTCAGTAAATGAATGACCCACTACTTTCCTTTAATAACCTTTAGTTGAATAGTCCAAAATCTCATTTATAAATGAGTAGAATTCTATAATCCACATGGAAACTCAAATTTCTACTATAGTTGTGTGGGTCTGGAAGATACACATAGTTTACAAGAAAATTTATGGCTCATAATATATTTTATATAAGTTTTCCAAATTATAATAACTTATAAGAGAAACCCATTTGATACCATTTTGTAATTTATTTCCCCAACATGATGTTTCTGCCTAGGTTAAATGTCACATAACCCCTAGTGTTAACCCTGATTACGAGGGGGTGGTGACTACTTACAACATGTTTATAAGTATATCTAGTGGAGTAATTTACTCTCTAATGGTTCATCATAAATAAAACACCATAATAATAAACTCACCAACAAAACAAAAAAATCAAATGAAACTCAAATAACAATAATTCTAATATAATATACCATAAATTTTCAAATGAATCATTCAACTAAATAATTCATTAAACTATATATCAAGTACTTTATCAAGGAAAATTCAACTCAAATAAATGGTAAAAATAGTACATGGATATCCCTACCACATGAATCTAAAGGAGTGATAAATTTTATGTATGATTCCACTTTTACTGACTTTCCTGGTAGAACCTAAACTGTTTCATTGATATGATTCTACATAGGACCACTAGAATACCTCCTCATACAAAATAGGTTTTTTACTAGCATCTGGGGTCTAAATCTATATTATGAGGAGACTATACCCCCTCATCAGAGTGCACAATAATAACAAGAATGATCAACCCATTAAATTAGAATATGAAAAAAGAAATAGTAAACACAATAACATAAATATAAGATAGATTAAAATGTAAATAAATTTAACATGGCTATGAAACTAAATAATTATAGAAAGAGTTGAACATCCATAACAACCATACAACCGATCTCTCACAGGGCTGGTAAAATAACTTACCATAATAAAAAAGAACTATGAAAAAGGGATTTACAACATCTCTGAGCCTAGCCTAGTCATGTATTTTGATGGCATCTGAGTTTCCATTCCCAATGATGGAAAACCCAATATGGTAATCAACCCAAACAAATTCTTTCAATAAACATGTTTGTGATACTTGGGTACCCAAGTGAAGTGGTGACCTAGGAAGGGTGTGAGTAAATCTCCTTAAGCCACTTCCACATGTGTCTCAAGAGAATACCAATTAGAGAATAAATATATGTAGATAAATAATGGATTAATTAATATAAAATAAAACAAATTACACTAAAGAAAAGTTATTTATCTATCATCCCTTTGGACCTCATGTTCTTTGGTGAAACCTAGGCCCAAAAAACCTGAATCGACCTAAGACTATCATCAGATTCATAAAAAATAGGTTGAAATATGATTTAATTCATATGAGATATCATTCATTACTAGAGAGATTACTTGGAACCCAAACAATGTGTCAAAAACATTCATTCCAAAAACCTCATTCCTATACCTAAACCATGTACCAATCAATTGGTATACATACATAGTGTCATATAAAACATCTTAATCCACTAGTGTGGACCATCACATCAAACCATTGACATCAATGTGGAACACTATATCAAACCTTAGATCATCAACATGGAACCCAATATACAACCTTAAACCATGTATTAGGATCTCTATATCCAATAATCTAAACCATGAATGAGGATTTCCATGCCCAATAACTTAAACCAGATATGAGTATTTCCAAGTTCAACATCCTAAAGGAAGGATTAGAATCACCATGTACAACATCCTAAAACATTGAGGAGGATATCCATGTAATTTTTTTTAAATAATTCCAACATATTTTAATTCCGTAGGTATGACCATAAAAACCTTCCAAAACAATGAGTAAATTGTTGAAACATCCACCTCAAGCATTTTGAGGCCACCCCAAAAACATGAGTCTTCCTCCATAACATCGAAAATAAGAACCAATACCCCATTTAAATTTAACCATAAAATGCCCCATAATTGAATTTTAATCAAAGGGGAACACACCTTCAAATTTAAAATCACCATATGAAATCAATTTTAAAAAGGAAACCTATATTCAACCCATTGGAAGGAAACACCTCATTTCAAAAAAATGTCCACTTCAAACTTTACTTTCCTCTTATAAAACCAAAAATTGGGTCTAAACCCACCACACACGTCTCAAACCATATAAATGGCCTCATAGGTCTTCAATAAAATCTTAGCACGTAAAAAAAATACAATTAACTCTTCCAACATATTTCTAAAAATTCATTTCCTTTCCCTAATATATAGTATATAACCCTCCGAACAATCAAACCAATTAGCTTAACTGGGATAAGTTCATAACCAACCCACATTACTCATTAAAATTAAAATTTACTATTTTAAACAAATGACACACCCTATGGGTAGAAGTACGTTTATTCTTATAAACAATAACAGATTTGGTGAGATCATTAGAAGGCCTAAGGTATCGATTTAAAGCCCAATGGAAGAAAAAAACACATCTATGATTTAAATAACATTCCATAAACACTAGTAAAAAAATTAAAACTAATATAGGTAAATATCATAGACCACCAACCTCATTTAATGTTTATTTCCAAACATTTATATAGACTGATGGCCTTTCCATGGCTCGTACAAGCCTAATACACACTCTATGGAATCCATTCCATATCATTGAAACCTCCCAATATATAACCTCACACCAAGAAAAAAATTAATTAATTTGAACAAATATAAATAATTGATTAATTTAACACCAACTCGATATAATTTTTGAATACTCATTGGGTGATCACCTCTTCTCAGAACATAAATAACTACTAATATTGGTCCAAAATGGACTCCAGAAACCATTCTTTTTAAAATACCTTAGTGAATATACCATTTTAAAAAATAAATTAAACTATTTAATTAAGGGATACATAGGAAAATTTGCCACGGTATCATACCTAAATGATGTGTGGAAGTCATATCAGGATCTCCCATAAAAATTCCAACCAAAATTCCTTGGAGAAATAGTTGATTCCACCATGATATATTCTAATAATATATAAAATCTAAGTGGGATAACTCAAAAATTATAGGTGAGGAAGAAGGAAGAAAAAATTGGTTGTCAAAGGGTTATTATAACCTAAAAACACACAAAGATCACCATAAATTCCCTCCCAAAACATGGGTTAGATAAAGAGGAAGGGGTTGGGAGCACCCCTGGTCCACGTTCTATGAATGGGGGAGGAAGAGGGGGGAGTGGATAAAAACAATGAAGTGAATTTTGTTTATTCATCCATTTTAATGAAATTCTAGGCAACTATATGATTTGGCCACATGGTTTCCCAAACTATGCACAAACGTTTCACCCTACACCCCAAAATAAACAAGTCATTGCATGCTTATGACACATGGTTTGACAAACCATGCATGAACCCTATTGTCATTTATACATCCCCTATATATTAAGGTTCATGGTTTTTCTGAAACAATTCACAGGTCGTGTGATGTGCCCTAGGATCTCTGCCAACTCATATAGTTTCTAATTTCAATTAAATAGATTACCCTAAACCATGAACTAACCATTAAAATTAACCATGATTTGTTACAAATTCACTAAAACACTCCAATAATCCAGGTTTCATGTAGTTTTTAATAAACCATGCACACTGAACCATGAACTTGAGTAAAATAGACCGAAACTTCATGAAAAATAACTTGAAGAATCTGATGATCACCCAAGAATCTGAGAAACTTCCCAAGACACATTACTCATATAAATACAACACATTGAGATATTCCAACTCCTAAAACACCATTTTGATTCTTTCTTCCAAATTTAATCCATCCTATAAATGAAAATTCAAATTCATTCATGAAATTTTCAAATCATACAAATGAGAGATCTTATAGCCTCCACACCATAATAATTATCGTTCATGAGAACTCCTAGTGGTGATATATCAACAACAACCAACCCACATTGGTCACCAGTCATTGTAAAGGATGTCATTAAATTTAAAAAGTCTCAAAAAAAACCAAGGAACATCCTCCAAATTAGGGAAATCAACTATAAAAAATCAGAGGCAATTCCCATTATCAAAACTTAAAAAACATGACGTCTCTTACATGATCCTATCCAAACAAAAAATTTACTATTTAATTATTGGATAACTCTTTGGATATATGGTTTTATCTAAAATATGATTTCATTCACAACCACAAACTTTTGATTCATGGAACCTCCACTATCATAAAGAACCAAAAGAACCTTGAATTCATGCTTATATAATGAGCTCGACATGGTTCCAAATATACCACACTAAACACACATGATAATGATAATAAATATTGAGACCCATATAGATTTGGTCTGTAGATTACCTCATATATTCCATACACTAACCAAAGTTAGTGTATCGTCATCTGATTCATCATAAAAACCCTAACTCCAACCATTGACATGTCACCACCTCCCATGATAACAATTCATTCACTCCCATAGGAATTATTTGATTAGTTAGAGACACCCATTGGATTCAATACATAACTCCTGGTGATATTTTATTGAAATTTCTTCCACTAACCCAAAACCATCATCTTTCCCTACTACACTACCAATTCAATAATGAAACTATCACCTCAGATTAGTTTTTAGAATGATTTCAGGCACAAATCTAATACTCAACTCAATCATCCACCTTAAATGATTTCTTATTATCATTGAATTTGAAATTTAATTTTGTACCTCATCAGTTCCTCACTAGTATCATGATGCCACCACAACCGATGCACATATTGTTTCTCACACCTAAAACCATTCCAACGTGGGGAGCCACACCTCTATGACCAACACATCACATCTCACCATTGGAGTGTAATTACCACAACCTCACACAAACAACCCCATCCACCATAATCCACATTCAATTCATTTCAAACCCAAAAATTGGATGTGTTAATATCATTGTCACTTGAGAGACCAAATTGAACGCTTACTATCACCCATTTCTTGATTTAGAGAATGGTATCCATGACATTCATCGATATCTGTTCCACTACAAGGACCTTACCCACATATCAGCAATGGTTCTCTTCCATCTATACATATTCACTTACAACTATGAATGATATAAAAATTCAAAGAGTCCCTTTGTAAAAAAGAATTTATGTTTTGTTAGATTGGCATATTTTTGTTGTCCTCTCAGTGTAAATTGGTTTATTTCAAGATGTTGTGAATGATAGTCTATATACTTTAAGTACACTATAATTTCGTATATGAATACCACCAAAATTCCACCCATTTTTTATTTCAACTCTAGATATATGTACATGTCAAACCAATTTAAATTCCCCAACCCTCCCTTCCAAAA
Organism: Viscum album; assembly: GCA_963277665.1. Lineage (NCBI taxonomy): Eukaryota > Viridiplantae > Streptophyta > Magnoliopsida > Santalales > Viscaceae > Viscum > Viscum album. The sequence goes on along the minus strand of OY728126.1, from coordinate 353,276,724 downwards.
AGTGTCTCATCAAACCCAAATTGGTTCTCATCATACACTTGACTTCCTACTTAACTTAAGAATATCAACATACACTCCTATATCATCTAATACATAAGAAGAATTATATATCACATCACCATGAATTCATTCCACTCTCATCCAATTAGATTTTAATGGTTACATGGTCAAGCTTACCACAAACACAAAACCTATATTCGAATCTTGTAAGTAACATCCCATGAAAACACAAATCATAAATATTTTCCACTAGAAATTCTTCTATTTCATACTAGTCTTATCCCATGTGAAACACACTTTCTGATTACCAAAAAAAAATGAAACGCATGGATCCCAAACAAGTTTCACAACCCCTAACAATTCATAAATTATTAAAATGTTTTACCGGGTTCACTAAATCTCTCATAGAGTTCTGGAATACACATCTAGAGCTGACCATTTAGGGATCCTAACCTATCTTCTGCTTCAAAAACTGTATGATCTACCAAATAATCATCCGTCGAAGTTATTTTCATCTCTAGGAAACCATGAATTTCAATATTCCTCACTTGAAGTCAACTTTATGGATATCCATATCCACAAATAAACATGCCCACTCTTCCTCGAGCGTGCCAATTCTACCTCTCTGGTGCAGTAACTACCAAAATAAAACTTACACTCCTGGAACCAATTACACTTTATCACCTACTGTACTCCCATTCTAACTCATAATCATCCTACATATCCCTCCTACAAAAATGTTACCTGAGGTGGGCACCCGAATGAACCTACTCCCCTATAAACCATCCATTAGTTTGAAGCAATAGAGCACAAGTGATCCCCCTAAAAAAATCCGTCCATCGAATATAACCATAAACAAGGATAAACCCTTCAAGAACCATTTTCAAAAATCTCAAATAGTCCACCCCTTCCTCACACATGCAAGTCACACACAAATAGACAGACCCCTCCCAAAAGTCACCCTCAAATGCAGCATGACACAATCTATTTAAACTGGTGTCATATTAAGAAGGTCAATAAGATCTAACAACTTATAACCCCATGATATTTTATGATATAATTTTCTATAATTAAATTTTATTTCTTAAATAGCATTCTTTAGATGAGACTATAAGTTTAAACGAACCATGATTTTTTATTAATTTTTATTTTTATATGATAGTTATCGCCGAACTATTAGATTTTGAGGTATGACTATGAATAATTTTTTTCTATATTTTATGGATTATAAATGTATAAAATTAATTATAAGATTATAAATTTATTATATATTAAAAATAATATCTTTTAAAAGTAAATGAGTTTTTTTTATGAAAAACAACTTTTCTACATAATGTGTTTTTATATTAATAAATCAAATTAATCACTATTAGAGTATGCTTTTAACGAAATTTATATATTGTATATTCAATCAAATGTTTTAACATTCATCTAATGTTTTTTTCTTGGCATGATATAGTAATAAATCTATTTTTATTCTTAAAAATGTATTTTTGTAGAAAATAGTATTAATCATGCTTTAAACACTTATTTTGAAATGAATTTCAACCACTTAAATAAACTGATTTGTGAAAAATTTACTCAATATTATGAATCAAAAGTTCTAAATTTGGTAAATAGGTAACTTTTATTTTTAAGATTTATGAATATTAACCATTGTAAAAATTATCACCATAGTAATGGGACTATCGGGTTGACCAAAGTTAAAGCTAAAAGTTAAGGTCACCGTTTATCATCATAATTCTTATCAGATGAAGTTATATAGACCCATATCACTTTAGTAGTGAAATATTCTTTTAAAAGAGTTCTTATCCATGATAATGACCTATAAAATGTTTAAACAAAAGAAAAATAGAAAATTCCACTCTCTTAATTTTACACATCTCTTATGTTTTTACTTAGTGGAATTTTTTTTTGAAAAATTATTAATCGATATTTTGAAAATAATGAAATTATATTCTTGAAGTTAATTTAATTACAATTATTAGTTATTATATAATTACATTAAATAATTAAACAACACCAACACCATATTTTTTCAAATAATAAAAAATTAAAATAGATGATTCTAAAATTATTAAAAGAAATATAATTTGAGTGATTTATAGAGCTATATGAATTTAATGATGAATATAACATATTAATGTATTTTTAATGGATTATATTCTAAATAAATCGTATTATTTATGTAATTTAAGTCAAATTAAATGTATAGTGTAAAAAATGACATTAATGATATTTTATGGAAAAAATATATTAATAAATTATTTAAAAATAGTTAAAAATTTTAACATAAATATTTAGATAAGATATGGTCTAAAATTTCATACAGTTTCTATTTATGATCAAATTTTCACTATATAAGTAAAATTATATCCCTTTATCTTTGAAAAATTCGTTACAATTATTATGTTTAAAATAAGATTACTAAGGGTTAAACCAAAAGATAATGTTTAAAACACCACTTAAACATATAAAAGTTTTATTTATTGATGGTATATCAACCAAATAAAATAAAATATTTTAATACATGTCCATTTTGAAGGCTTTTTTTAGATAATGACTTTATTATACTTTAATCTTTTACGATATTTGAAGAGTTCCCCTCCCCTCACTTATAATTAGGCGCATATCCTTTCTCTTATTTACACAACATTAAGGCTTCTAGATTTTAAGAAACCAAAAAATTTGTCTTATAAAAATACATATACATGAATTATAGGTTATATTATTCTTAGAATAGCATTCCTAGGGTCCTAGAGAATGAATCAACAGGAGGCCAACTGAAGAAGAAGTTATCATCTTACATGGAATATTTTAATTTTTTCTTCTTATACTTCCTCCAAATATATTATATTATTCATAAAATAATAAATTAAGTATCAAAAATATATTTAAAATTTATTATTATTATTAAACCACAACTATTCACTCTCTTTTCTACCAAATGGTAAGTGAAATCATCATTCATGCATACATATGGGTTACCATATCCATATCGAAGTGCAATTTATTTTTCATCCTTATAATTTATAGACAAGTATTACAACATGTTTAATGTTTATACATGATATTTAGGAAATAATTATACTTATTTAACTATAATTTCATATATACCTTTTTACCTTCTAATTGTTTGGAAAAAGATAAAATCATTCGTGTGTACAAGCAAACGACCACCTCTATGAAGTGATGTGATTTGTTTTTCATTTATGATTTAATAGATGGTAATAAGGATATAATTAATGAATATATAAGATATATCTGATATAATATTGTTTTTAATGGTTAATTTTTATTTAAACTCTTTTTATTCCGTACATCAAAAGGGAAAATAGAGTTCATGTATACGTATGGACTAGAGTCTCAAGGAAGGCTGTAATTTATTTTTATATCTCAAATTTTTTTATGGACTATAAATATGCATATAATTAATATATATTATATTTATATCTTTATTTAAAATTCATATTTTTATTTAACCATGATTTAAGTATATGAAATAAAACAACCGAACTGAAATTGTTCTGAAAAACCAAACAATTAATGCGAAGAAACAATGATTTTAATAAGGAGTTATTAATTAATGGGTGATGAAATGTTATAAGTGGAAAATATATTATATTATAATTATTTAAACTATTATATTGTATAATTTTAATAAGTTTAAAATTATTATACATCATTTTAGAGTGCTTTGGAAGACATTGGAACTTGAGGTAACGTTTTATCATCTCAAAATGTCTTCTTTGTTATATATGTTATGTTATGAACCTATATTCCATTATGAGGTGTATGTAAAACCATTTTTTACAGTTTATATCATGAATCAAATTATTATCCTTATATTAAAATTTAAAATTTTAGTTATTGTTTCGTGGGGGCTTATGATTCAAAAGTTACTAAAGTTGTGAGGATCTTATGTTACAATATATTTGTTCATTTGGGTTATTTATGATTAAGTTATAATGATGAAATATTATTTTATACCTCTAAAGAAGACCATAAATTTTCTACTCATATGTATATTTGTATTAATCACATGTTTTCCTTTCATTTTCATCTTTTTAAGTACTCAAGATACCAAAATATTTTGATTGTGGAAATCTGGATTTATTTCTCTCTTAGGATGAATAACCTTTTTCATACATATCACTATTTTCTAAAAATATTGTAAATATTGTTTTTAATATTCTCTGATTTTTAATTATAGTCTTTTTTAAAAATATTTTACTTGTTATATTTTTTTTAAAAAATTAAACTTCATATCATTTTCCAAACAAGGCAATTTTGACATTTTACTAAAAATGTGAATGGAATCATTGTATTTACATATACTTCATATAAAAAATTTCCTTCCATAATGATCTCTCAAGGATTTTATGCTTCCGATACAATTTCACAAGATTATTTCCCCTGAAATTGGTTTCATTATTTTTATCTTTTGTCAAAACTATTTTTCTTAAATATTGATGTTTTCAAAAAATGTTTTCATGTTTTTTTTTCTATTGTATTTTTTTATTTAAAGACTATTTCACACATGTTTTATTTTTAAAAAATGATTTAAAAATAATATTTTTCTTCAATTTCTAAATTAGTTATTTTTTATTTTTTTACAAAAAATGTGAAATTAATATTTTTTTACATATATTGGATGGAAACATTTCCTTCCCTCATGACTACTAAATGAATTGATACTTAATGTAAAATTTTACATGGTTATTTTCAATGAAAATTTTTTATTTAATATTTGGGAAACATTTAGTTTTTAAATATGTGATTTGAAAGTTTAAAGGTTATTTTCCTCAGGACATATTTCATGTGATATTTTAATGTATTTTTTCATCCACAGTGTCATACTTTAATGTTCCATAAATTTATATTAGTATATGATCCAATGACAACACAATTATTAACTCTATGGATGCATTATGATTATTATTAGAATAATTTTATGAGACCCAATTATTTTACATAGGTTATTCTTTAGTGAAATGTTTATGAATCTCATTTCCCTTTCACAGGTTAGGATATGAAATTTTTTTATGATAATGTGTCACACATATGTAGGATTTTCAATATGTGACTGGTTGCCCCAAAATTATATATCCCTCTAATTAATTAAATAAATGTGGTTATTTTATGAGATATATAGTATTAGAATGTAGAGTGAACCCAATTATGTAAGGTAACCTATCCACTATGACAGTATTAGGATTTAAAAATGACTACTCTGATAGTTTGGGGAGTTAAAACAGTATACTATGATAGTATTAAAATCGATCCATAACTAGTAATAAAAGTTGTTTCTATGCTTATGTGTATTCCAAAAAATTATGTCTAATTCCAATGTTATGCTATCATAGATCATGTTCTATTATTCATTTATTATTCATGTATTATGAAATACCAAGCATTATTAAATGGCTCATGATTAAGATCTTTTATATTTAGGGCATGTTTTTCAAAAGTTACGGTTATGTTCTCATACCATTATGACCATATTATTCTTATGAAATCATTTATATCCCCCTTTTACCCTTATTGAGCTTATAAGATCATCATTTATTATGTTTTATTTTCCCAAGGATATACAATTTTTTTTAATTATGTTTTGTCAAAGATGTGAGATATTTATGAAGAAATAATTGAGAGATTATATAGATTTTTTTAATTAACTAGTTGTTTATATATCCATGTTTTTGAAGACAATAAACATTTACTATCCTGGAATGGATCATAATGTTATATAGTGAATATTTACCTTATATAATGTAATATATATATATAATCCTTGGGTCCTTATACACCAAGGTCCATGAAAACTCATAAAAGGCCACAACTCATGGGGAATTAACTCACACTTGTTCCAATGTCTCATGAAATAAATATTTTAAAACACATACCTCAAGTGTCTCATATATAGAAGATGAAATAAGAAAAAAACCCACCCACAACCATGCCACCCATCCTATAAAAGAATATACACATCAAACTAGAACCTAAAGGACAAATACACAAAACCAACCACAAAAAATAATCAACTATAATGGTCTAATGGTTATACACATATTCTATACTATCCCACCAGGGTCACAAAATATTTTATGCATGAGAACAATGTCATCATCCTCACAATCGAACATCCTACCATAGATTCACATGACCAACCATCATAAAATCATCTATATAAAAGTTTTCCTATATGAGTATAATTATACCAAGTAATTAAATAGGAAACTTTTATATGTGTATTTATTGAAACATTAAAAAATTATTCCTCACTCATTAGTGAATGTTCACACTAAATATCTTATATGTCATGTGAATCATATGTTCCTAATATGATTTATGAGATGCCTATTTACTCTATATTCTATGATTCTAAACAAATCACATGCCTCCTTCCAATAGGACAAGAGATATAAATCCACAAACAACCATTAATTCTAAACCATTTTATCACTGATCAAAGAGGAAATTAATTACAACTATAACATCAAAAATCCAAATAATAATCCTTATCCTTGTTTCCTAGAATTTTTACAGGATTATTGCTCAGGAGGAACCAACCCAATATCCCTGAATATCTTCAAAACATTCATATAACTTTAGTATAAAAAATTCCAAATAGTAAAGCCATACAAAATTAATTTCTCGGATACAACTTTGTATTATCCCATCACAATATCCACCGAACTGGAGCCCCAATATGGTTTTCCACAAGATATTTGGAATGACACCTCATTCACCAGAGGCTTATGAATAAAAGTAGGGGTTAATAGGTTTATAGTGAGGAGAATATACCCCCATATCATAGTTCTCAATAATAATATGAATAATAAACCGATAAAAATTAGAGGAAAAGTAAGAATAAGTAAACCCCGTTATCTCAAAGTAAATTGGAATCATGAGAACATATATATATATATATATATATATATATAACATGACTATAAAACTATTAAAATGTAGTAAGTCTTGAACAACCATACAAGTAATGAAATGGACCCTCGTTGGGCTAGTTACAAACCATAATATAATAAAATAATAACCATGAAGAAGAGATCTATTACACTTCTAAGCATAACCTCATCCAGTCAACTATTACCATCCGAGCTATCATTCCCAATCAGTAAAATCCAAATAAGTTTCTTGGTCCAAACATATACCCAAAATATATATGTGAGAGCTTCCTAGGTACCCATGTTGTGTGGTGTCCCAATTAGGATGTGGGTAAAATTTAAAAGGCCACCAACAATGGTGTATAAATTAAATACCAGTCCTAGAAATAGTGTATCTAGATAAATAATGGAGTAAATAAATAGTACATAAGAGATGATATTCTCAAAAACAATTATTTATCTACTAACCCATTGAAAACTGGGTTCTATGGTGACACCAAGACCCGCCAAAGTTTCCTAACCCCATTCCAATTGTATGAGTCACAAAATTTATGGTGAGACATAATTTAATCAACATAGGTTACCATCTATGCATATTGTGTCAACATGAACCTAAATCATGTGTCAATATCATTCGTATTTCGAACTTCATTACAACACCAAAATTATGTAAAATGGTATTGGTACCAATATAGAACATTATGTAGAACATAATAATACACCCATGTAGACCATCCCTTCCAACCATAACTATAAATAAGAAACAACATGTCAAAACGTGACACATCAACCTGGAACTCTATGTCCAACCCTGAACCATATATAAGGTTGTCTCAGTCCAATATCCTGAACCATGGATGAGGATTTACATGTCTAGCATCCTAATCTATGTATGAGGATATCCATGTATAATATCCTAAACCAGGTATGAGGAAAACTATATTCAATATCATATGTCATAGATGAGGATCACCATGTATTTCATCCTAAAACATGGATGAGAATTATTAGGGCCAAGATCCTTTACCATTCCATCACATTCCAGTTCACATGTTTCTAACCAAATGGACTTGAAAAAAATATAAAACAATTATTAAACTGTTCCAACATTAATTTCAAGAATTTTGAGGCCACCTCCAAAATTTAGTTCTTCCTCCTTAACATCCAAAAAAAACACAAATCCACATTCTATCAAAACCCTTAAAAGGGCCATCGAGATATTTTTATCAAAAGTGAATGTTCCCACTCATTTCAAATCAACATATGAAATAAATTTTAAAATATATATTATTTAAAAAAATTCTTGGAGGTAAAAAAATCATTTAATACAAAAAATACACTTCAAATGCTGCTTTTATCCCTTTAAAACCCAAAATCAGGTCAAAACACAATTTAAAAAATTAAATCCACTTCAAATCCTCAATGAACTTTCATGAAATCTTATCACATGAAAAAAATCCAATCCATCTATTCAATATATTTTTTACCAGTTATTCCCAAGTCCAACCAAGTAGTGTTTGATCCTCCAACTAAGTATACCAATGACCATAAAAGTTTAAATATCTTAACCCACCCCCTTCACTCTTTACATCCCTAATTTATCATTTCCATGAAATGAAACACCCCAACGGTGGGTGAAAGTACATCATTTTAAACCCCAATTGATCTGATGGGATATATGGATGTTCTATGGTACCGATTTAAATCCCAAAACCATTTAATTAATCCAAATAAGAAAATCTAAGACACATTGTATTTAAGGAACATACGATATACATATGCAAATAAATTAACAAAACCATGGGTAAAGGTCTTATTAAACCTATCTCATTTAACAATTATTTTCTATGATTTTCAAAGAATGATAGCCTTTCCATGTCATTTCCAAACCTCTTAAAGAATAATCGAAATCCAAAAAATCTTAACTTTAGCACCCAACCTATAACTTGATTCCAAGATATAAATAAATTAATTATAAAAAATACAATTAATTAATTAATTAAACTCTGACTCATCTTAATGATGAAAAAATCAATAGGTGATCACCTATTCTCAAAACATCAAGAAACCTCTATGTATGGTCCATAATGGTCTCTCAACACCATTCCCATTCAAATCCCTAAGAGGTGATAATGATACACTAATTAACTAATTTAAATCGTCTTGTAAGACCTATCAAAATTCATCATGTTCTCACACCTTAACAAAACACCACACAACATCATGAGGAAGTCATCTTGAGAACTCTTCTATTTAATATGACTAAATGAACCATAAGAAATGGGATATTTCCCGATGATCTGGTGATATTTTCAACCAAACCTAAATTAGATAATTGAAAAATTTGAGAGGAGGAATAAGGAAGAAATAAGAGGTTGTCAAAGGGGGATTCTTCCCATCAAAACAAACAATAATATCTATAAACACACCCTAAAAGCAATGGTTGTAAGAGGAAGGGGTTGGGAGTAGGCTTATGCCACATACCTCTAGTGAGGGTAGAAGAGGGGGAGTGGATAAAAATAATTTGGGGGGAATTTTTTTCATTTCCCCCTTTTAATGAAATTCTAGGCTATTACACATTTTTGCCACATTGTTTTCAAAAACATGAACTAACCATGAACCTTTCACTTGTAGTTTAAAATTCTTTAAACTATTTGGATATATGGATAGAAAAACAATGCGCTAACCATAAATTAGCACTACATTACTCATACCGTAAAGAACATAGGTTTTCTAAGGCCACACAATATAGGGAACCATGCATCATGATCTTCACCACCTTTGAATGTTTCTACTTAGATCACTTGGTTTACATAAAACCACGTGCTAACTGCGAAACATAACTGTTCGCTATTCAAAATGAATTGAAAACTCCCTAAGAATCATGGTATTTCACTGTTTCTCATAAAACATGCACACTAATCCATACAATTGAGTAAAATAGTCTGAAACTTCTTTAAAGTTTACCTTAAGTTTATGAATCCCACCTAAGCATCCAATTTATTTCCCCAAACCTTATTACTCATATAAAAAGAAAACATTTATGCATTATAACTCTCATAATGCCCTTTGAAGTATCACTTCAAAACTTGACCCATCCACTAAATGAAAATTAAAATACATTTAGGATTTTTTTCAACTCGTATTTACACAGGATATTACATTGCCTCACACCATCTCCCAACTATCGATGAACTTTTCATTTACTTATAATAACTTGTATATAATAATAATTCATACTCGATGTTGTAACATCCCATATCTGCTTTCTGCCTAAAGATGCCCTGAACCTGGTTGATCACATAACCTAAAGTGCATTTCACCAAATGCTAGAGGCTGCCAACTAGCATTGAGGGACAATGTTTGATACTGGGGGAATCCATGCCCTCATTGGAAGAGTATACGTAGTGTAAAAAAGGTAGTAAATAATTGAGAATGAAATAATACCAAATAAGAATAACAGTGAAAGAATGACTAAAAATCCCACAGAAGAAATAATATATATATATATATATATATGTTTATATGATGCATGGAACATGTATCTATGAAAATAGCCAAACAAGTAACATTTATCGAAATAAATATAGAAACAAAGTACATAAGAACAAGTAAACTCCATCATCACCACATGCCTCAGCTTGGTCCCACAACCTCTAGCTCCAACAAAAATCAAGTACCTGATGAAGAAGGGAACTTTACCTTATCTATACATGTAATCATGTAATCTTCCTAGGTCAAAAAACATGACCCAAATTGGGTTTGAGACAAATCCCAGTAGGAAACCACTAAAAGATATGTGCCTAACTATTAGTGAATATATATAGTAGGTAATATGAAATAAATTAAGAAATAAAATAGGAAGTACTAAAAGGTAACCAATCCTACAGTTTTGAATTACATTCATTTAAAATTTATTAGTCATCCATTGAATCATGTAACCCTAGGATCTAGCATAATCAATTTATTCCCCATGTAAGGTAACAAAAACATATATATCATAATACCATCTAACAATAAATTATAACTAAAAATTCAAGATTGTACTTTGGCTTGGGAGATGCATCACAATCATTCACTTATTCACACCCAACCCTTTGGGAAGTTCTCACAGTCTATCCCCTATGATCTATCCAATAATCTAATCATATAATAATGGTCCTCTGGGAAGCTCTCACAGTCTATCCCCTCTGGCCCTACATGATGTAAATTTATTAAAATAACAACCCTCTAGGAAAGCACTCACAGTCTAACCTTGTTGGTCCAACATAAAAACAATCAATTATAAACAACCACCTATGATGCTCTCACAATATAAACCCCCAAATCGAATATTCATTTCATCAATTATAAATGACCATCTGGGCAGATGTCATGGTCTAACCCCTTTTTGAAGCTCTCACAATCCAATTCCCCTTGGTGAAACATTCACAATGAAAATCACAGGCATCTCATATAATCATAAACTCCATCCTAACAAATCAAGGCATGGAAAAGAAGGAAATATTAATAGGCATCCTAGAAAAAATGAGCATAAATAGTCAAGCAAGGGAAATTCACCCACATGGTGTCCAATACACAAGGTTTCTAAACTTATGCATATGAAATTACCCTTTATCAATAAAATAAACCATATATGGTGATAAACAAGGTTAAATCACAAAACAATAAATACACCAAACATGAGTATGCATCCCTTTAAGAATATATAATCCAATAAAACGCAATTAAAGGCACACATCATCTATCTCGATGTCAAATGATTGATATACATGAACATTGGAACTTGTATCAGCCAAAAATAACATATATCTACAAAACAGTGAAAATATATCAACTATAAATAACTCAAAAGATATGATGAATCAGGAAGAATTCACTTATGGGTTTTGAAAAATCACTGGTGGGATTCCAATGCACCTAACGGTGTCTCAATCGGAGCTCAGATGGAGAATCGGGAGGGGTTCAGAGTTCATCATCCGTTCAGTAGTTCTCCTGTTGGAAACAAGGGAAGAAGAAGATGTTTATAGATATGAGACATGACTCCATTCCAATATATCAAATAAAAAAATTATATGGTGTGTTCATTAAAACAAAAATCCGTATATTAGCCTCAATTGTTCCCTGAATTAAGCGGTCTTCCAAGTCACCACATGGCCGTGTACTCAGCCATTACACAAACAGTATGCGGTTGTATACAGCTACCAGGTACCCTGCTTGTGAAGAGATGTACATGGTGTGTCACGAACCCCTACCAACAAAGTGTACCCCTCCTGGGTTGGCAATGTGATAAGGGAGATAATAACCCCCGAGTCCCGCCTCCAGTAGGCCCCGGGTTAGCGACTAGCATCGAGGGTACTGTAAACACACAAATGGGAGGCATTACCATCTATGAGAACACATGAGGAAGAGAGAGATAAGATATACACCAATCAAATCCAACTCAGAACTAGAATATAAAAGAACCCAAGTGCATATATGAAATGTCATACAAAATTACTAAAACTAGAAGGAAAAAACTGCAAGTACCCAAAAGAAAGTAAATCAATAGTAACCACAAGCCCGAACATCACCTGCGGCCCCAAGCTAGTAGAAACTCGTTAGATCTCCAACCTGATCCAGGTGTCCTAAAAAATAGTTTATATATACATAGGGTGAGTATAATAGTATACTTAGTAGGATCCTCCCCTAAGCCTCTCGTTCAAAAGTAAAGAGAGCATGCTAAATCTAATTGAGAAACAAGTGAAACTAACTCGTTACCTAAGCAGGTATACTATGTTCCCAACCTCACCATAGATACTCTCACCATGTAACGCATACAAGAATATAGGATATAGTAAATAATATCAAGGGTACCCCGCTACTACTTCCCCACTGGTTTTCCGCTTTTCCCCAGCGTCAGACGTCCTAAGAATCTCACTCAAAAAAGGCTTGCCCGCAAACACCTGGGCGAAGCACCACACTGTGCACCTCGTGTAACACGAAGGCTTTCCTGCAGAAACCGGGGTGAAGCACCACCCCATCCTCACAACCAAATGTAATCAGATAGATTCTAGGAGCCACCACAGCTCGCATAACGTGTATCATACGTCTGGTATTATACCTCAATCCATTACGACCCATACACTAAGTAAGGATCCTCAAGCCATCACAGCCTATACACTTTACACCTATAGTAGTCCATATGATACTATATCCAGAATATATGTGTGTGAATAACCACAAGCCATTACATCCCTCTACAGACATATATGGGGAAACTAACCGTTGTTCTTACCAACACAAGTATCTACCAAGAGAAGAGAGTGGGGCCAAACATGGTAGTCATCCATTCACCCTCCCATTTTAATGTTGGGGAAAACACCCCCCGGGGCTCAGAATCCATGGGGTGTCAGTTTCCCTTACTGACAGGGTGGAGTAGCATATAGAAACACAAAAATTACAGAATATACTTTATCTCACAACCACAATATGGGCATAAACTAGTCTTAGACACAACTGCAGCTAGCATCTCTCAGACTCTGGGCTGCTACTTCTAAGACTAGGTATCTTATAAGCACACAACCATTTAAATAACTTTATTAGATTACTTCATTCCCTTTTTATTAGTTCTACTTTATGTTAATTAATTCATTAAACTTTAATTAACCATGAAAAATTCCACATTAAACTTCATTAGCATCACACCCAAAGTCCACTATCCCTTTAAAAAATTTCAACCTCAACCTAATGTTCCAGCGAACTCCAACCCCATGGGTTAACACCATTTAATCAAACATTCATTATAGAAACACATTCCCATATTTCCAAGAATTCTAGAAAATAATTCTATGCTACTAACACAAGGGGGCTCAACACAGTGATTATATGTACTACCCTTAGAGTCTTTACCGCCTAAATCAAGAGCGTAGACCCATCCTCCATGGAGAAGCTAAACACGGAAAGCATGTGAATACCCTGCGTGTCTTCACTTATTTCGGAAGAAGGGTAGGCAAGACCACCTGCCTTGATCAGTGGGTAAAATTAAAGTAGATAAACAACCACAGAACCAAAAAACAACCAACAATCACATCCATCCCACTCCATCATCCCTGGTGTCCTCCCTGACACCCACATGCATAAATCGATGCATCTCGCCACTCTAGGTGCCATCTGCTGCCACAACCAAAAAGGCCTCTATGCCCCCACATATCACAACACCCCTCCAGAGTCACGTCTCAACACAAGCAGTAGGAAAAACAACCACACATGAATTGGGGTATGGACCTTTAAAAATCAAGAGGGTAACTCAGAACCCTTCAAGGAGTTATCAAACAATCAAAATCTTTAATCCATCTTGAATTAACAGATTTATAAACCTTTGGTTCCAACATCAGGAAACCTAATCAGAAAGCTATCACAAATGATTAAACATGATTACTATGTCAATTTTATTAACATCAAATTATAATGAGAACCAGATTCATTTTCATTCCTCTTTATCTTTATCCAAACAAACATCAAATAATATTGGTTTACATTCTGAACCTATTTTCATCAGGAACAAGCATAGATATCACACTATCTATCAAAATAAGAGGCAACAACATACGATCGATGTCAATTTATTTATCCGGTTCAAAATAATTATTATTTCAATTCCATTGTCATCCAATGGGATTAAACATGCTAACAATATAGTTGCACGAAAAATAAAAGAGAGGCAACGAATCCGCTACTTCAATGGTTTTTGACGAAAACCACAAAGGTCAATGAACGCTCAAGAAACTTGGGTCAATTCTCCAAGAATCCTCCTTATATATCTTCTCCAAACACATCCAAGACCAAATATCTGCATATTTGGCATCCACACACATAGATCTACCCATAACAGGCATAGATATAAGAAATAGAGAGAAGAGGAGAAGTATATCTAAGTAGATCTAAGAAACCAAAAAATAATGATCACGTACCTCAAGAAACCTGCTTTGATTCGTCAAGAGAAGCCTTCATATCACCTCCAAAATTCTTGGGAGAGGTTCTTCTACCTTCAAGGGAGGTTAATCCTGAGTTATGGCCACTTAAGAGCTTAAACGAGCAAGTTAGAGGAAAAATGGTTGAGATGTACAATTTTAGGATCTAATTTAAGTGCCCGCATGGTTTGATCGCATGGTTAGACAAACCGAGCGCTAACCGTGCAGTTGCTACTACCACACCAAACAATCCTCGTACGGTTAGGCCGCAAAGTTAGACAAATCGTGCGCTAACCATGTGTTAACCTCTACCTCCAATATTAACTATGCATGGTATAGCCGCAGGGTTTAGACAAACCATGCATAGCCCGTGCGAAAGCTACTGCCCTTTAATTTTTCTTAGAGATTCACCCAATGCACCCCCAAGTGACTACTCCAAAACAAGGGTAGTTAGGAACATCAAAAGTACCAGAATATGCAACGTGATGTTACAGTTCACAACTATCTACCGTTGAAACGGTTAATCAAAAAGGAATATTTTGGCAAAGCGTTGGGGATAAGTTACCTTGACCTCTTGAAACACCTCTAACCCCACATTTCCACAAAGTAATAGACTGGAGAGGTCCCGGCCATTACATCAGATACCTCTCAAAACATTCTCATCCTCGAGAATCCCAAACCCACATAAAGAGAAAACAAAATAGGGTCTGAATAACCACACACTGAGATAACTCTCAAAAGAGAGTAAGCCACCAAAAAAAAAGGGAGCCATCTCATAAACATGAAAGTTTCATAACCACAAAATCTACATCGGTACATGAAAGGAGTTAAACATCAAACAACTCTGGGTACTGATCACGTATCTGGGACTCATGTTCCCAGGTACTCTCCTCTAAGCCACCGTGTCGCCACAAGACACGAACTAAAGGAATAGAACACCCACACAACACCCTATCCTTGCAGTCTTAGATCTCCATAGGTCACTCCTCAAAGGTTACATCATCATCAACATCGATCTCTCCCCAATCGATGTTGTGAGAGTCATCATGAAGATAACGACGGAGCTTTGATACATGGAAAACATCATGTATCCAACTCATCTATGGGGGAAGTGCTACTCGATACGCCATAGCTCCAACACAAGCTAACACCTTGAAAGGCCCAAAAAATTGGGGCGAAAGATTAATTCCATGACCAAACCTTCGCTGCCCTCGATGGTGAGTCACCTTCAGAAAAAAATGATCCCCAACATCAAACTTTATGGGTCTCCTTTTTTGATCGGCATATGATTTCTGATGATCTTGCGATGTCTTCATCATCTCACGAATCACTTGAACTATCTCTGTTGTATTCTGCAGTAGTTCCAGTCTGGGAATTTCTGACTCTCCGACCCCAGTCTAGCACAACAGAGAACGGTAAGGCCAGCCATACAAGGCATCAAACAGTGCCATACCGATAGTGGAGTGAAAACTATTATTGTAAGAGAACTCCATCAAGGGTAAGTGCCTCATCCTTGAACCTCCGAATCAATAACACAAGAGCGTAACATGTCTTCAAGAGTCTGAAAGGTTTTCTCTGTCTGACCATCCGTTGAGGATGAAAAGCAGTGCTACGACATAGTTGGGAACCAGAAACATGTTGGATACCTCTTTACACAATGGAGGAAAAACAAGGATCTCGATTAGAAATGATCATTCCAGGGACTCCAGGAAGTCTCACCACCTCCTTTAGGTACTGCCTTGACAAAACATCCACTGAGCTTGACTGCTTGATTGCTATAAAGTGCGCCAATTTTGTTAAACAATCCACTACCACCCAAATAGCATCATGTCCTCCCAGATCTTGAGGTATACTAGTAACAAAGTCCATTGAGATATACTCCCACTTACAATGAGGAATCTCTAATGGCTGGAGAAGACCACCGGGAACATGGTGTCTAGCCTTCACCTTCTGGCAGACTAAACATCGAGACACAAACTCTACAACCGCACGCTTCAGCCCAGACCACCAAAACAGGCTCCTTAAGGATCTGTAAATCCTTGTCACATGAGGATGCACCGCTAAAGTTGAACTATGGAACTCTTTGAGAAACATCTCACACATCATCAAAGGAACAAAACGCCTTCCATGATACAAAACTCGTTAATGTTCATCTTCAGTCCAACCATCAGGGGCCTCACCACAAACAAGTTGGTCTCTCCAGACCTCCACCTCTAGATCTCCCAACTGGTACTCTTCTACATTCTGCATCAGGGATAACTGTACCACCATCTGAAAGAGACATCCTCTACCCCCAACTTCTCCCATATCAAGATGTAATCCTGACTGTTCCTCCATTACTCTCTAGGAATCAACAGATTCACCCACATCATCACTACATGACTCTTGGATCAGCGCATCAGCTACAACATTCCCTTTTACAGGTGTATATGATATTTCAAAGTCATATTACTGTAAGAACTCCATCTATCAACGCTGTCAAAAGTTCAGGTCATGTTGTGAGAAAACATACCTCAAACTCTTAGGATCGGTGAAAACTACAAAGCGCTCACCAATGAGGTAATGTCTCCACAACATCAGAGAAAACACCACGGATGCCAACTCAAGGTCATGGGTGGCATAGTTGTGTTCATGGGGATGTAACTACCGATACCCATAAGAAACAACTGACCTCTACTGCATGAGAACATAGCCTAACCCCAGATGTGAAGCATCATAGAAAACATCAAACTGAACTCCCTCAGCTGGATGACAAAGGACTGGATCACTTACTAACTTCTCCTTTAGATACTCAAAAGTTGCATGACACTGATAAGTCCATATAAATGCCTAATTCTTCTTGGTCAAATCTATCAGAGGAGTTGCAACTCGTAAGAAATTGGCTACAAACCCCCAGTAGTAGCCTGTGGGACCAATGAAGCTTCGCACCTCTGACACTATCTTGGGGGATGCCCAAGATACAACTGCTTTTATCTTTGAGGGATCCACAACAACTCCCTGTTGGGACACAAAATTCCCCATGAAACGGACTTCTCGAGACAAAAAATCACACTTTGACAACTTCCCAAATAGCCGATGTCGACAAAGAACTCCCAAAACAGCTTGCAGATGCTATGCATGCTCCTCTTCAGATTTGGAGTACACAAGGATGTCGTCGATGAAAACTACCATGAACTTTTCCAGGAACTTACAGAACACAACATTCATCAATCCCATGAATACAGCTGGAGCATTTGTTACTACAAATGCTATTACAACGAACTCATAATGCCCATGACGATAACGAAAAGAAGCCTACGAAATATCCTCATCCTTCACACGCATATAATGATATCCCGACCACAAGTTGATCTTTGAGAACCAACTTGCACCATTTAGTTGATCAAATAAATCATCAATCTGTAGAAGAGAATAGTGATTCTTTATTGTCACTTTGTTTAAGCGATGATAATCGACGCACAATCGCAAAATGCCATCAGAATTATTCACGAACAAAACTGGTGCACCCCACGGTGACACACTTGGCTGAACAAAATCGCACATTAACAGACCATCAAGATATATACGTTTCTCTTGTAACTTAGAAGGGGTCATCCTATATGAAGACATAGAGATAGGAGATGCTCCTGGTTGTATCTCGATCCCAAACTCGATCTCTCGTCAAGGAGGTAATGTTACAACCACTTCTAGAAAGGAATCAGGGTACTCTTCTACGACCCTAGGAAACGCCAACTGTTGAACCTCTGAAGAACTCAGCATTATCTCAACCATCACAGATGATAAGGATGGAATGTGCCTATAACCCATCTGAGGATCTCTCTCACCAACAAAAACCACTTTCTCTCCATCCGCACCAATGAAGATGACCATCTTCCTGAAGCAATCCACAATATCCTGCACCGAATACAACCAATCCATGCCGAGGATGACATCATATGTTTGTATTCATAAACATAAGAAATCTCCCCCAGAGTGGTGTTTCCCTAACACTTGCTTACAGTCTCTACAAACTTCAAATAAGTCATCTCAACCTCCAACTAGTGTAGTCAATGCCAAGGGCACTGGAAGCCTCTCTACCTCAAGTCCCAATGCATGGACAAGGGTAGGTGATATGAAATAGTGTGTGGCTCCTGAATCAAATAAGGAATACACCAAGGTAGAAAAAAAGTAAAGGATACCTTGAATGACGTCTGGCTCGCTTGGTGCTGGAAACACTAGAGCATGAAGCTGACCATGACCTCCTACACACCCCCTGACCCTGATGAAGAACACCACCATGGCCGTGCTCTCCTCTCTAAGGAAGGGGAGCATCATGGAGCTGTCCTCTGCCGGCCCCATCTACCCTATGCTGATCTAAAGTTGGTGCAATTGGCTATTGCTACCTCGGTTGGAACTGCCTCAATGGAGGAACCTGGAGCCTAGCACCCAGTGCACGATGACCACTCTGAAAGGTCGAGCACTCCCGCTGATGATGTCCACAACCACCAAAAGAAAAACAAGCACCAAATCCATTTTCATAAGCCTGAGTGTTTCTTCCTCTAGAGAAACGAGATGTGAAGGGCTGGGACCTACCCTCGACTGAACAGAAACTTTTATTCCCTGAAAACTGGGAACCCCATAACACAGCTCTACATCGTGAGGGATCATAAAGATCCCCCTATCTTGATGATCCGGTCCTGGCCAAAGTCCTCTCGACAACCTCTGCCCTCACCAGCACCTCAAGATATGTCTTCAGCATAAATGGGGTGACCTGGTGCTGGATCTCTGGATGCAAAGCCTCCTAGAAATGCCTCGCCCTAGCCTCCTCATCTGGTAACAGGTCCAAAGTATATCATAAAATATTCCTGAAATGGATTCCAAACTCTCTAACAGTAGAGCTCCCCTATCGAAGGATAAGAAGATCCTGGTGACTGGGCGCCTTCACAGTCGAAGAAAGGAACTCGACTCTAAACTTGTCTCAGAACTCCTCCCATGAGATTCGCTGAATCTTCATGATCCCCAAGGTACAAGAACCACCACTTCCTTGCTGCTCCACACAACATCGTCACATCTAAGGAAACCCAATGCTCCTTCCAAGCACAGATTGAACTGAAACCTATCTCGACCTACTCCAACGAGTCTTCCATGACTACATCTGAAACGGAGCCCTCGTACTTCTGCAGACTCTGGTGCTGAAACTCTCGGAGTGTCTTTCTCCAAGTGTCTTCGTCGTCAACCTCTACCCAGCGGCGACCTTCTAGAACATCCTGGTGGAAATATTCTGTGCAAACCTGACAAGGACGTCGACCTGGATCCATTCATGAAAAATAAAAAACTATTAGAGATCCTAAACCCAGAGTATGGAAGACTCAAGATTAATCAATTAATCATTTTCATTTATTCATTTTTGGTTAACCTATCCCAAGTTCTACCAATTCAAACACATGCACAAAAACTAATGATGCATGATCCTTTTCTAGGTCTCTACTCTGCAACTAGTATCACCTTTTTTAGTAGACTTTGTAAAATTAAAGGTCCGTACATCAAATCATAGGGGGCCCTAAATGCCTATGTCTTATCTGGTCTCCAGTGTTTACCTCACTTGCTAAACATGAATGACACAGTTTCCCTACCAACCCAAGAAACCTCACCAGTGCCTAACTCCAAACTCCATCTTATCCCTCAACCAGAGCTCTGATACCACTCTATCACGACCCCCTCCCCACAAAGTGTACCCCTCCTAGGCCGACAATGTGAGAAGGGAGATAATGACCCCCAAGTCCCACCTCCAGTAGGCCCCAGGTTGGCGACTAGCACTGAGGGTATTGTAAACACACAAATGGGAGGCATTACCCTCTAAGAGAACACATGCAGAAGAGAGGGATAAGATATGCACCAATCAACTCCAACTGAAAACTATAATATAAAAGAACCTAAGTGCATATTTGAAATTCCATGAAAAATTACTACAACTTGAAGGAAAAAAACTGCAAGTACCCAAAAGAAAGTAAAGCAACAGTAACCACAAGCCTGAACAGCTCCTGCGACCCCAAGCTAGTAGAAACCAACTTAATCTCCAACCTTCTCCAAGTGACCTGAAAAATAGTTTATATATACATAGGGTGAGTATAACAGTATACTCAGTAGGATCCTCCTTGAATCCTCTCATGCAAAAGTAAAGAGATCATACTAAAGTATAGTGAGCAACAAGTGAAACTAACTCATTACCAAAGCAGGTATACTAATTTCCCAACCTCACCATGGTTACTCTCACCAAGTAATGCATACAAGAATATAGAATATAGTAAAGAATATCAAGGGTACCCTGCTACTACTTCCTTACTAGTTTTCCGCTTTTCCCCAACGTCACACATATTAAGAATCTCTCTCCAAAAAGGCTTGCCCGCAGGCACCTGGGCGAAGTACCACACTGTTAACCTCATGCAACACAAAGGCTTGCCCGCATACTCTTGGGCGAAGTACCACACCATCCTCACAACCCAAAGTAACCAGGTAGATTCCGGGAGCCACCACAGCTTGTATAACGTGTATCATACATCGGGTATTATACCTCAAGACATTAAAGCCCATACACCGAGTAAGGATCCTCAAGCCATCACAACCTATACACATTACACCTATAGTAGTCCAAAGGATTCTATATCTAGAATATATGGGTGTGAATAACCACAAGCCATTACAGACCTCTACTCACATATATGGGGAAACTAACCAATGTTCTTACTAGCACAAGTATTTACCAAGAGAAGAGAGTGGGGCCAAAGCGGGTAGTCAGCCATTCACCCTCCCATCTGAATGTTGGGGAAAACACCCCCAAGGCTCAGAATCCCCGGGGTGTCATTTTTCCTTAATGATAGGGTGGAGTAGCGTATAGACACAGAAAAATTACAGAATGTATTATATCTCACAGCCACACTATGGGAATAACCTAGTCTTAGACACAACTATAGCTACCATCTCTCAGACTCTGGGCTGCTACTTCTAAGACAAGGTATCCTATAAGCACACAACCATTTAAAGAAATTTATAATATTACTTCATTCCCTTTTTATCAGTTCCATTTTACATTAATGAACTCATTAAACATTAATTAACCATGAACAATTTCACATTAAACTTCATTAGCATCACACACAATATCTACTGTCCCTTTAAAAAATTTCAACCACAACATTATGTTCCAGCGAACTCCAACCCCATGGGTTAACACCATTTAATCAAACAATCATTACAGAAACACATTACCATATTCCCAGGCATTCTAGAAAATAATTCTATGCTCCTAACACAAGGGGGCTCAACACGGTGAGTAGATGTACTACCCGTCGAGTCTTTGCCACCTAGTGCAAGAGCGTAGAACCATCCTCCCTGGAGAAGCTAAAGATGGAAAGCATGTGGAAAACCCCATGTGTCTTCGCTTCTTTTAGAAGAAGGGTATGGAAGACCAACTGCCTTGATGAGTGGGGAAAAGTAACTCAGATGAACAACCAAAGAACCAGCAAACATCCAACAATCATATCCATCCCACTCCATCATCCCAAGTGTCCTCCCTGACTCCTATATGCATAAACCGATGCATCTCGCCACTCTAGGCATCATCTGCTGCCACAAATAAAAGGCCTCTATGCCCCCACATATCACAACACCCCTCCAGGGTCACATCTCAACACAAGCATCAGGAAAACCAACCAAATATCAATTGGGATATGTCCCTTAAACAATCAAGAGGGTAACTCAGAACCATTAAATGAGTTATTAGACAATCAAAATATTTAATCCATCTTGAATTAACAGATTTATAAACCGTTGGTTCCAACATCGGGAAACCTAACCAGTAAGATATCACTAATGATTAAACATGATTACTACATCAATTTTATTAACATAAAATTACAACAAGAACCAGATTCATTTTCATGGCTCTTATATCTTTAGCCAAACAAACATCAATTAATCTTGGTTTACGTTCTTTACCGATTTTCATCAATAACAAATATAGATATCACACTATCTATCAAAACAAGAGGCAACAACATATGATCAATATCAATTTATTTATCTAGTTCAAAAAAAAATTATGTTAATTCCATTTTTATCCAGTGGGATTAAACATGCTAACAATATAGTTGCATATAAAAGAAAAGAGAAGTAACAAATCCCCTACATTAAAGGTTTTTGACGAAAACCACAATGGTCGAAGAACGCTCAAGAAACCCGGGTCGATTCTCCAAGAATCCTCCTTAGATCTCTTCTCCTAACATACAAAAGAACAAATATCAGCATATTTGGCATCCATGAACTTAGATATACCCATAACGGGCATAGATCTAAGAAATAGAGAGATTAGGAGAAGTAGATCTAAGTATATCTAAGAAACCAAACAAGAACGATCACATACCTCAAGAAACCGTCTTCGATTCGCCAAGAGAAGCTTTCAGATCACCTCCAAAATGCTTGGGAGATGTTCTTCTACCTTCAAGGGAAGGTAATCCCGAGTTATGGCTTCTTAGAAGCTTAAAAGTGCAAGTTAGAGGCGAAATAGTTGAGATCCACAATTTTAGGATCTAATTTAAGTGCTCGTATGGTTTGCTCGCATGGTTAGAAAAACCGTGCGGTCACTACTGCCTCGTTAAACACTCCTCACACAGTTAGGCCACATGGTTAGACAACCCGTTCACTAACTGTGCATTAGCCACTGCCTCAAACATTAACTACGCATGGTATGGATGCACGTTTTAGAAAAACCATGCGCAACCTGTGCGAAAGCTATTGCCCTTTAATTTTTCTTATAGATTAATGCAACGCACCCCCAAGTCACTACTCCAAAAAAGGTAGTTAGAAACATCAAAAGTACCTGAAGACGTAACCAGATGTTACAGTTCACAACTGTATATCATTAAAACGGTTCATCAAAAAGGAAGTGTTTTGAAAAGCATTGGGGATAAGTTACCTTGACCTCCCGGAACACCTCTAACCCCACATTTCCACAATGTAATGGACTAGAGAGGTTCGGGCCATTACATGGCATGTACATAGTAACAACCCATTTTTTTCTTTTTTCTAAAAAAACCAAAATCAAGATCTGTACCTGAAAATAAGATCGAAGTTCTTTCAAACTTTACCCCTTAAAGCAATTCATCCACGAATTTCCCTTCGAAGGGTGGTGAAGAAGAATATGTGAAGAACTCCAGCCATTGTGATCACACATCATCCTCCCTCTTCCACGTCTTGTATGGAACTTTCCCATTCTATCATAGTCTCTATACTAGAGGAAAAAACCATCCATAAAGAACATTCATGATGCAATCCAAAATCTAGATTGGGTGCTCCTTGACAAACACATCCACCTACAAATCAACCTCCTCCTGTTGAAAAACCTGAGACAGGTCTAAAAAGTAACATTATAGATGATAAACATGAAAGACATCGTCCACAACCTGATGCCTATGGAGTAACTACAATCGAGGGGAAACCGGCCTGACTCTCTCCAAAACCTAAAACGGTCCGACATATCTCAATGAAAGCTTCCCCTGTCTCTCAATCCTATTGTGTCCCCACCTTGGTGTGACACACAAAAAAACCTGATCTATGACCTCAAACTACATAGGTTTTCTCTATCGATCAACATAAGATTATTGGTTAGACTGTGTAGTATCCATCCTCTTCAAAATCAACTCCACATACTCAGTGGTCTCTTGGACAAGATGAGGTCCAAACATAACAACCTCTCCTGCCTCCATCCAACATAGGGGTTATCGACATGACCTATCGTATAAATCCTCATAAGGTTCCATCTAAATCGTTTCCCAACAATTATTATTTTAGGAAAACACTCCTTGGGGTATGTGTCTCTCCCATAAACCCCCAAAGTCTAGGATGCATGCTCAAAGAATGTCCTACAAAACCTGAATTATTTTCTTGGACTGGCCATATGTCTAGGGATGGTAAGCTATACTCAGAAGTACTTATGTACCCTAATCCATTTGTAGTCCCTTCCAGACATGATAATTAAATCAAGAGTACCTGTCTAAAAGGATAGAGAGTGGATCCCCATGGAAATTTACTATCTATCAGATGTACAACTTTCTAATCCCATCAACACTAAAGAATTCATTAATCGGAAAGAAATGTGCAACCTTCAAGAGTCTGTGAACAACAACCCATAAAATATAATTTCCTCTACGCGGCTTTGGTAAAACCATCACAAAACCTATCATGGCGTCATTACACTTACACCAGGGAATGGGTAACTTATGTAATAGTCTTTCCAGTCGTTGATGCTCCACCTTCACATGCTGATAGGTGGAACATCTCATAAAAAAACCATCCACATCCCTCTTCATGCATGGCCACCAATAATGATGATGTAGATCTCCATACATCTTGGTGAAACTAGGATAAAATTCATATAATGAGGCATGAAAATCTCACAAAATCTCCTCACGTATGTCTATTATAACCCCTATGTTCCCATGAAAATGATAAACCTCACCCTATCCTATGGTCCACCTAGGAGTAGGGTCCTCGCCTAACACACTCTCCCATAGGACCAGGTGTTCAGAATCTGATCGCTGCCTCATTCCCACTTGATTCAGTAGATTAGAGGTAACAATTATAGAAGAAAGAAATGTATGGCCTTTTGTGTTGTGCAACTCCAAATGAATTTGAGAGAATAGATCCATAAGCTGCTACTCACTGTTAGCCTCCTGAACTGCCTACATCTGATTCCTCCTACTAAATTCATCAGCCACCACGTTTCATTTTCTAAGCCTATTAAAAAGATCAAAGTAAAAGGGATGAAGTTACTCAACCCAACTTCACTGTCTCAAATTCTTATCACACTGAGTAAATATTTACTTGAGTCTTTTGTGGTTTGTATACACAACAAAATGCTCTCCCAACAAGTAATGTCTCCAACAACGTAATGCATGAAAAACCACAGCTAACTCGAGATTGTTCATAGGGGGGTTTCTCTCATGTGTCCCCAACTATTGAGACCCGTATGCAATGACTCCTCCGCCCTGCATAAGAACTGATCCAAGCCTGATATCTGATGTGTCGTAGTAAATAGTGTATCTCTTTCCTTGCTACAGAAAAATCTGAACCGGTGCTGAAGACAATCTCCCTTTTAACTCTTGAATGGATGAATCATAGGAATATATCCACAAATACATCTCACCCTTTTTAGTCAGGCCCATTAGTGGCAGTACTAAGCATGAATAGTCATGAATTAAATATTGGTAGTAACCAGACTTCTCCATAATACTCTATACCTCAAAGAAATTCTTCAGCTTCTCCTATGAAACTACCACTGTCACCTTCACTGGTTCTACTGATACTCTTATAATTGAGATGACATGACCAAGAAATGAATCTGGTCCATCCAAAAGTGTCCCTTTGAGAGCTTATCATATAACTGATGCTTTCTTAGTTTACTCAATATCATCTCAAGATAGATGGAATGGTCATATCGACTGTGAGAGTACACCAAGGTATCTTCCACGAAGACTACCACAAAATAATACATGTAAGGATGGAAGACTCATCTCATCAGTACCATGAAAACTATGAATGCATTTGTGAGACCGGATGACATAAACAAATACTCGTATATACCATACCTACTTTGAAAGTCTATAAGAGGTATATCGGCTGATCTAACATGCAACATATGATAAATGGATCTCAATTCGATCTTTGAGAACACCCGATATCCCATAATATGATCAATGAGATCATAAATCATTAGCAAGGGATATAGATTCTCAACATTCAACTAGTTCAAATTCCAATAATCCACACAATGTCTAAGGGTATTGTCCACATTCTTTGTAAAAAGGACAGGTGAACCCTAAGGAGGAATACTAGGTTAGATGAAACCCTTTGCCTAAAACTCATCTAACTACTTCTTAAGATCCTAAAACTCTGTTGTAGCCATACTATATGGATAAATGGGCACAAGTTCCACTCCTGGAACAATCTCAATAGGCAAATTCACCTCTCTCTTCAGAGGTGAACCTTAAAACTCGTCTGAAATGTAATCTATAAAATGATCCACCACTAAAGGAAAGTCCATCTGAGAAGTCCATTTTTCATCTAGATATAAAATAACAATATGGGTTGTAATTCCACCTAACCCATGATGCTCAGGTCTAGCTGTACTTTCCTAGACATTCCATTTTTGCATTGTGTAGAAATGATCCACCATCTGGTGACTTGAAACTCACCCTACAGAGATAGCTATCAACAATGGCTAGAAAAGGGACAAACCGATCCATTCTAAGAATGAAATCGAAGCCTTCCATATCTAATACATAGAGGTCTCATAAGATGTGACACCCACCAACCTCAAGAGGGTACTCCTTTCATTAACATAAACTAGCCGTCCTGTTCCCCAATAGAGTATCTAGAATAATAAAATAATTATATGCAAAGATAAAGATCCCAAGGATCTCCACAATAGAAAAAAATATAAAACTATGGGAACCCCTATATCAAAAAGAGAAGAATCTAAAACTAAGGAATCTAGATTCAAACCTCTAACTGTAGAGGGTTTTAGATCATGTTCCTATAGGGTCTACTCCATTTCAAAAGTTTGACATGTACCACGGACCTACGACCTTACCTATCTACCCTGAGCAGATCCACCCTTCTATCACTGAAAACTAGTCATCTGGATACCATGACCAAGACAACCTCCTCGTCCTGTATGGCCTAAAAAACTCCAGTTCCCTAACTGATGAGAAACTGGAGGTCCTGCTTATATATAGGGAGTCATAACAGATCCCCTCTCACTAGTAGCTAGTGAGAACTTCCTACAAAAACATTAAATGTGTCCCATCCTACAACAAGATCGACTCTTGAATAGGTCCTTTGATAAATATGGCCTCACGTTCCCACTCTTCCCACACTTGTAGCACATAACATCTCTACCTGAAGAATCATCCATAAAACTAGATTAATTACCATGTGAAATCTCCCTACGATGCTTCCTTCTTTTGGTTGAATGAGTACCGGCCTTGGATGTTGAACCTCCCAATCTCACAGCTCCAAACTCCATCATATTTCACTAATTAATCAGTACCTAATTTATTATAGCAGTCACCGAAGTGAACCTCAAAAAATTTACCTGTGATAAGATGTCATACTTAAGACCATCCTCAAATTGCCTATCCAGTGATAAATCTTTAACCCCCCACAGAACTGGTGCGAAGCATTAAATATCTATAAAGTGAGAAGAATAATACATCACTGAAAGATCACCCTACTCTAAATGCTTGAACTTTGAAGCTCAGTCGGCCCCCAGTGTCTTGGGGATAGAAGTAATCATATAAGGTCTTCTTGAACTCTTCCCAAGGAATGTCTCAATGACATCCCGCCTGTGAGATTAAATCCCACAATCTCTTGGAGAAATCATGTATCATATAAGTTGAAAGATTCACCCTCCTCTCAGGCGGCATCTCTAGATGCTCGAAGATAGAAATCATGACCTCCAAAAATGAATCTACAGCCTATGGTCCTCCATCTCTAGAAAAAAGTGGGATGCTGCTGCTGCTGGAACACCCACATCCACTCTGCTATAGTCGGAGTAGTATTTGGTTCTCCATAAAAAGTATGTGTCATTATCATAAATACTCCACAAAACTGTGAATCCACACATACATCTGGTTTAACATCTAGTGCCAAGATGGGAATGATGGGAGGATCTACAAGAAGTCCTTAGTCTATTATTTCTGATGTCTGATCGTCACACTATACCTGTCATACAACCAGAGGATGTCTTGGTGGCATGACTCTATAAGGTCAATCACACACCTCAATTAAATATTATTAAGGAATTCAACATAGAAGGGGTTGAATAGAACCGGAGAAAAATAACTTTCAAGGTTTACAAAAGAAGGTTATGCGGTGTGTAGAACAACTACACAACGTGTTCCCTTAAGCCTTAATATGGGTGCGTACCTCATCCAACCCAGTCATGTAACATCCATAAACACAACATGTTCATTATGAAACATGACATGTACTTGAATATTATCTCCTACCTAAGCACTTCTACCTAGCTAGAACTACATAGTTCTACTAGCGTAACACTACATAGTGTGAACCCTCTAGAAACAACATGTATAACAAATGTTCTACCCACCCATTTCATCAGTCACATAGCCAGATACACAGTCAACTACAACACAACATGTACCTACAATACACAACATGTTATACCAAAAGTTACCAACCCTATGTCTCCACTCTCATTGTCAGTCACACAGTCAATTACCACACAACATGTACATATGGTACACACCATGTACTTTAGAAAATTCATTTCTTCCAGAAAAGAAGATCACATGGCATGTTTTCATAACATCACATGCCATTTTTTCTGGGTTTTCCAAAGATTAAGCCGCTGAAACTTATTTTTAATCCCACAATAATAATAAAAATTATCAAATGCATTCCATGTTCTGATTCTTAAGAGCCCATACTCCTTAAAAATCAAATTTTGGAATCCTTACTCATTTCGTATCGTGAAAGAATTCCAATAAAGTTCAAACATTATCCACCAAATTCCAACCCAAGAGGGCCTATAAAACATCAGGGGACAAATCTTGGTGTTCATACAAATGAAAAATTACATATACCAATACCCTATCAAAATATAATAGGTAATTCTATGACAACAGCATGCAAATCTAGCATGAAATCTATCACAATAACATGCAATCAGTAATGTTCTCTAAATGGAATGTCAAGAATGAATGTCTTGTCATTTCAAACAAGTTCCTATATGATGCATGATATGACATAACCTTATATTACCAAGTTTCAATATAAGTAGAACCACATTAATATCAATAACAATAGAACAAAACAAGTGTGTCACCAAATAGTGAAATCAAATAAGTTGTAATAGTTCAAAAACCAAAAATTACAAAACAATTCGAGTTAATTTGGGTTTCCCTATACACGAGTTAGCTACTACTAAGAAAAACATATTAACAACTACCTATTCATTCCTATCCTAGTATATTGGCTCCAAATAGTAAGGGAAAGCAGTAAAAACTCATTTGATACCACTTTGTAATGTCCTAGATCTGGGTGTCGCCCAAAGGTGCCCCGATCCTTGTTGGTCACATAAACTCAAGCCCATTTCCCCAATTTCTCGAGTATGCTAACTAGAACTAAGGAAGAAAGCATGATATTGGGGAAACTATTCCATCATTTAATGATTATACATAGCATAAAAAGGTATTAAACAATAGTTGTAGCAATAATACCAAATAGGAATAACAAAAAAAAAGTAAATCCAACAGATGCCACAATATATATATGATGCATGACATATGTATCTATGAAAATAGCCAAAAAAGTCACAATACTGGAAAGAAATATTGAAATAATGTAAAAAAGAAAAATTTAACACCAGAAGCATCACAAGCCTCATCTTGGTCCCATGCTCTCTAGCACCAACAACAATAAAGTACCTGATGGGGAAGGTCACTTTTACTTATCTATACCTACAATCATGTAATCTTCTTGTGTCCAAAACAATGATCCAAATAGGGTTTGAGACAAATCCCAATAGGCCACTGCCAAAAGATCTGTGCCTAACTATCTGTGAATATATATAGTAGGTAATTTGTAATAAATGAAGTAATAAACTAGGAAGTACTCAAAGGAACCCAATCTTATAGTTTTAAATTACAGTCATTTGACATTTATTATCCATCCATTTAATCTTGTAATTTTGTGATCTAGCCTAATATCTATATTCCCCATGTAGGGTAACTAAAACATACGTATCATAAGACCATCTAACAATCAAGTAAAATAGGAAATTCAACATTCTTCTTTGGCTTGGTAGATTCATCACAATCATTCCATTATTCACACATGACCCTTTGGAAAGTTCTCATAGTCTATCCCCTCTGGTATAACCTATTAACAAATCATTAAACAATGACCCTTTAGGAAGCTCTCACAGTCTATCCCCTTCGGTCCAACATACTATCAATTCATTAAAATTATGACCCTTTGGGAAATATCTATTGGTATAAACCCATTGGTCCAACATAACAATAATAAATTATAAAATACCACTTGGGAAGCTCTCACAATCTAAACCCCCAGGTCTAACTTTCATTTAATCATATATAAATGACCACCTAGGAAGCTCTCATAGTCTAACCCCTTTGGGAAGCTCTCATAGTCCAATCCCCCTTGGTCAAACATTCACGATGAAAATCAAATTCATCTCATAGAATCATAAAATCTATCCTAACAAAGTAAGGTAGGGAAAACAAGTAAATCATTACAGGAATCCTAGACCAAACAATAATAAATATTCAAGCAAGGGAAACACCCCCCCCCCCATGGTGTCCTATAAACTGGATATCCATTCTTACGCATAAGAAATTTCCCTTTATCAATTAAATAAACCTTAGCAGGTGATAAATAGGGATAAATTACAACAAAAATACCCCAAATGCAGGTATGAATAACTATAAGCATATATTGTCTAAGACAACACAATGAAAGGCAAAAACCACCTACCTCAATGTGGTAAGATCAATATACTTTAACTTCGTCCCACATATTGGCCTAAAATGGTGTACATATTCAAAATAGTTAAAAAAGAAAAACCTAAACCTAGAATAACTCATAAGAGAAAATGAATTAATAAAAAGGGATCTATGGGTTTTGAGAACTCACCGGTTGGATTTCAATACACTCTATGGTGTCTCAATCAGATCTTTAGAAGAGAATCGGGAGGGGCTTGGAGGTCTTCAGTCATTCTTCTTCACTCCTATATGAAACATAGGATGTAGAATAAATTTCAGTATACGAGATGAAACCCTACTCTGATATATCAAATAAAAATAAAAGTACAATGTGTTTTCATTAATACTACACACTATGTATTTGACTCTACCGGGCCCTGACTTAAGCAGTCTACCAGGTCACCACCCAACCACGTACTCGGCCATTACACGACCAGTATATGGCTATACGTAGAAACTGGGTACAAAATGTGTACACAGATGTACATGGTGTGTACATATAAAAACCCCATTTCATCCTTCTTCCTAAAAAACAACTCGAAATCAAGATCCATACGTGAAAAGAATATTTGGGTTCTTACAGGGGCGTACATGTTACGAGTTAGAAATAATTATTATTAGAAACTATGTCAACACCAAACACCCCTTAGTGTTTAATGTGATCATATATAAATAGTTTAAATATGACTAATTACTTTATTATACCATTTATAACATGTAATTTAATGTATTAGGTTCCAACCATTCCACTAAACAAATAATTTACCTACATTTTCCTTGGTTTGTAAATCCTCTTAACCCCATCCTAGAAATATAGTATCCAAGAATATGTATTATGTGATTTATACTCAAATAACATGTAATATAAAGCACATAATTTCTAAATTATGGCCTAGATAATACAAGTATCATTTATCACAATCTCATCTCATATCATGAAGTAAATATTTTTTCATGTTTTTCAAATTCATGGATTTTCATAAATAAAAATATACAATTTACTACAATAACTATATAATTTAATTGCAACAAAACAATTCCATTATTAATCAACATTTTAACCCCATTAAAATGTATTAATTTTATTTGAAACTCATTATGGGAACACATAAATCACATTAACGTTATTGGAACATAAATAAGAATTTTCTTGAAATAGATTCCATATAAAATTTTCAATTAAAACATGATTTCACATTTAAAATTTTAATCTATTTCAGGAAATTATTTCCCACTTATATCACTCCCTTATAAGCATTAAATTATAATTTATATATAGTATAAATCATTTTACCTCCTTAATAATAATTTCAACTTCTTCATCACTCATTGTTAATGTTCTTACAAATGATCGTGATTCTTACTCCAATTTACACACAAAATCATATAAATAAAAACTTATTCCATGAATATGTAAAAAAATATATATTATTCTGGATATAATTCTCATTAAGTCATTCCAAATCATACAACATTAGTAATTATTTATATCATAATGAAAAAACATCTTAACTCAACAAAAAAACAACAAATTATTAATTTTCACCATGAAAATTTCATTATTAACATCATTAATAATAATTTCATCAAATTTAAAATTTAATAAAACATTTCTCCCACTTATTTAATATTAAAAAAAATCTAACCATAATTTTCAATAATGAAACTCAAATATACTATTATTTACAGATAAAATATCATCTAAAATTATTCTCATCTAGTTTAACGCAATTTCCATGACATTAAGTCCACACTAAACATTAAATTAGAATAGTAGTCTATAATTAAAATATAAACAACTAATCAAATACCAAAAAGTGAGATTAGAAACTTACCTCTTATCTAATCAAAAAATAATACCATGTTAAAAGTTATAATTCAACCTCAAGTATACAGAATTCATATTTTAACAAAACTAGAATGAAAAAATAATATTAAAATTTTATAATAACCAAACCATGATACCATCAAAAAAATATATAGGGATTTTAAATATCTTACAAATATGAGCCCAACAACACTTAAGTTCTTAATTTTACTCAGAATTAGTGAATAAATCAACAAAAAATTTAAGAGTGGGAAAGTAAGAGATTAGTGAGAAGACTTGCTGTTAGAATTAAACTTTTGGATAAGAATATAGATAATTTAATCCAAGTCACATAACCTTATAATTACCAAAATTTACACATTGAAAATTGGTTTGGCCAAGGAATAAAACATTTGATACACCCCCATTGGGATTTCAGTGGGCCACAGTGGTCCCAATGTTTAACAATGGTCTCCTGGTGGTATCATTAAGGAAAACTTCCTTGAGAAAAAGTTTCATAGTAGATTCGACCATATTTTTAATGGTATTCTATAGTGAAAATTTTACTCACTTTACTTTTAGTCCTATACTAAACTCATACTCTTTGTTATCCGCACAAAAATATTATAAAAAAAAAATTAATCTTAAAACCAAAAAATAAAAATTAAAACATACATTAATTCCATATGTTTTTAAATATTCAATAACATAGATCATTTTTTTTTATTTGCAATGATGGTTGAAGATATCCTTCACAATTTTCAAAAAATATTTGAGAAGTTGTAGAATCATGAACATCTGTCATTATATGATTTCCCCCCAATATATATGACATTAGTAGTCATGAAAAACTACTGAACTTGAGGGCAATGAGACCGTAAGGGGCGCTACCTACTTAGGGTTTTCCCCTGTCGCCGCCTCACCCCCTCTCCTCGGATCGACATATGAGCTCTCTTCGGCAATCCTTCTCGGCATTTTCGTGGTGGTGGTTCCTCTCACAGGGGTGGCGTTGATGAATCTGTGTTGGCGCGACTGTCTGGGCCTTCCCCACCATTTTCTAGCCTTTCCTTCATTTGGCAGCACGGTGTTGATAGCAGTTGTTGTTACTGGTCCTCCTAGCTGAGGGCCGATGATTCTTCTATGTCGGATGGGGGTGCACATGGCAGTTTGATGCGGTCTACGAGTGAGATTGTGAAGGCGGCGATGAGATATGGTTCGGATTTGCAGCGAGGTGTTGCGACTGTCATCGTGGATTTGTTTTCTCTTTGTTTTCTCTTCCCTTTTGATTTGTATAGGTTATGGTTCAATCCTGCTTTTGTGTATGGTGATTTTGGTCATGATTTGTGGCTCGATCTGCTCTGGTGTTGTTGTGGAGGCGGCGTGGATTTTTGGGTTTGTTCTTTTTTGGTGAAGTGGTTATGTGCGGTGTCATTGGAGGCGCGTGGCGACGGCGTCGTTGGGGTCTTCCGGTGAACCGTCGGGTTGATTTCCTGTGGGCTTCAAGGTGGATGGTCAAGTTGTTTATTGTAATGTTTTTTGTGGTGATTTGTGATCCTGTGGTATGAATGTGTGAATCGATTTAATGTCTGAATTGGTTGAATGGTTTTTGTGTCTGTTTGATTTGTGGCGCTTCAGTTTGCAGTCATTATGAAATTCTGGATTTTGGGGCTTGCTTGTTATATGTTCTTTGGGGGTCTTATCTAAATAAAAAAAATTAATATTCCGTCAAAAACTACAGAACTTAAAAATATAAATGAGTGGCATAAAAAATCTCTACAAACACACTTTCACTCTCTTAAAGGATATATTACCAAATGATTATAAGATTATTTGATGAACATATTAATCAAAATAATTGTTATCATTACACCAAATATCCCAAAACAACCTAAGATGGGGGGGGATTAGTGCGATCAATTCTTACATTCCTCCTTTTGATTTTATTCTTGTGTAATAGAGAACATATCATACCTATAATCCATTAGGAACACATAATATAC
This sequence comes from Viscum album, assembly GCA_963277665.1. Taxonomy (NCBI): domain Eukaryota; kingdom Viridiplantae; phylum Streptophyta; class Magnoliopsida; order Santalales; family Viscaceae; genus Viscum; species Viscum album. The sequence continues at coordinate 353,241,498 of OY728126.1, read as the reverse complement.
ATATTATAATGTCCAATAATGGTACATAAATATTTTGATGTTCCTCAGGCACAATGGAAGTGGGATGAGAGAATTCTTAGTAATTTATTTCAACCACTTCATTTGAAAAATCCTATGAATTTAATGTTATAAACCCTGATAGAATAAAAGATATGATCTTTTCATATATAATCTATTATAAATTTATATAAATATGAATAAATTTATCTTATAATACTATCTTCATTGTAAAATTGGTTGACCACTCTTGTCATACCATCATTATGATACAAGATCAATTTTTGGAATCACTATAGTGATATCCACACTCACTTCATGAACCATGGAACATCATAATAGAATTTCATGGTGATATCATGGAAGAAAATAACCATATGTTTCAATAATTATTGTTAAAAACTTGAATTCCTTCTATGATTAAAGTATTATATCTAGTTATCTCAAGATTTGATATGGAGGATTATGATCAATGAAATCTATTATTGAGATTTTTCTAGAGAATCTTATATCTCGGGATATAGATAATTTTCTAGAGATCAATATTATTCACAATAAATCATTCCATATAAAAAGGAAAAAATTGATTATATACTTAGGTTTAAAAATTAGTTACCATACAAATTCCCTTATCCAATATATTAATTATTAATAAACCTTATGTATAAAAACAACAAAAAAAAACAAAAAAAACAACAAAAATATTTTTATTACCTTTATTTGCATTCAACACATGAATATTAACACATCAATTCCATAGGACCCTTTAATTGGACCATAAGACCTCCTTAATATGTATCAAAATTTAAAGAATAATTATTTTTTAAAATAAATGAATATCACTATATTATTAATTAAATAAATATGTTTTAGGTCAACGTAAATTGAATAATTATTATTCCCTAAAAATTAAGAATAATATTTATTCTAATAGTTAATTCAAAAATAATTTAATAGAGGTTCTATATACACTTAATGTGTGACCCTCTTGGCCTCTTTATTAGTAGAATTAGGATAAATGATATAAAGTGTAAGATAACCATCTAGACACATGAGAACCCACATATAATGTAATTAATATTGTAAAGAAATCCTTCAGATTCTCATCGTTTAATATAATCCACTTGTATTAGTAAATTATCAAGTAGATTTCATTCTTCTGTCATCAACCTATATGATTGATATATCTTACACTAAATTTATAGAAATTAAATGGATGAAAAAAACCTCTAAGGTTGTGGAAATAATTAGAAAATTAAATTCCTAAAAATGGTCCTTTGATATCTACTTCCATGAAATCATAAAGGATAACCCATTTCTTAACTTATATATAAATTTACAATCACTTTTGATGCACACAACATATCCTACTTCATCAAGAGGAAATATAATCATAGATTTTATCAACATATATATATACTAATGTTTATGAATCATGATATAAACTAATAATAATATCATTCAAAAGGATCAATACATACATCCATGGATATGAATATCCAATGGCACCTATAAGAATCACAATTCCCGCTGGAAAGTCTATTTTCATAACTTACTCTATTATTGATTATAATGTAAAAGATTCAGGAGAAGAAGAATCAATGGCTTATGAGTCTCTAATAACTAATAGCCAATTTGTTTTTTTCTTCATCAGATAGATTTCATTTAGGTATGGAATATATATTTAAGAATATAATAATGTCATGCGAAGGTTCTCATTATAATGGAGAACTACTATAACATTTCAATGAGACATATAATAGAAGAACATTATCACATTAATGTTTCATAGAAGCATACATATCCTGTGATAAGATATTTATTAATATCCATGTCTTTGAATAAAGAGGTAATCTAAAGTAAAAAGTGATTGGTTCTAGGGAACATAACACCTAAAACACCCACCTATAATAGAACCAACTGTTACTTACTTTTATTCTTCTTACTATAACTTAATATTCATGATTCTACCGAGAAAGGGTATTAGTCAATATTTCTTCCATGTTATCCACCGTAGCAACTCCATTTACTGTAAACTCACCACTTAGTGGAAAATTCATCAACAGGTGATACTTCTGAATTATATTCTTTGTCTATTTATATGACCATGGCTCCATGGTGAGGGCCACCACTACAGTATTATCACAATAAAATGAGATAAAATCATTAGTACTAGAAACCACATCATGATCATAAATAAATTAGTGTATCAATAATGCTTATTTTTTTCCATCAGAAACTAAAATATACTCGAACTACAATGCCATGCGATTTTAGTATATATTTTTCATTAATTTAATATTTTGTTCAATAATTTTTATCTACACAAAAAACTGAAAAAATAGTCCATGAAATATTAAAATTTAAAAATGAATAAAACCTATATTAAATAAAAATAGTAATCAATTTAAAAATATTTTTTTGGATGATAATAATTAATAGGATTTAATTATAAAAAGGATTGTTTTTTCAATGAAAGGTGTTATTAAGTATTTTCTATTTTATCCTAATAAATAAAATTTATAAGTTCTAAAATATTATTATGATAATATTTGATATTTAAATTTATGTAGTATTATATTAACATTTATTTAATTATAAAATTATATTAAATAATATTAAGAACACCCAAAGAATAAAGGTCCTTATATAATAAAATAATTTCTTTTTATTTTATTCTTTCATTTAAAATATAAATTAATTAATTGTATACTTTCAGTATGATTAAATGATTTTTTTTATTTTTCATAAAAAAATTATACTGTGGTGAGGTTTTTATATTTTTGTTAAAAGGATTATTTTTAGGCAAATAATGAAAAATAAGGTTTTTACAAATTTTCCCACTTTCTTGACATTATCACAATTTTAGAATGATAAAAATTTTATAAAACATTTTTCTTTAAAAAATATATTAAAATGAGTAAAATAATATATATAAAAAATTAATGTCTCTTTATAAGTCCATGTTTAACACTTTGGAAAATAAGTAGTATTTCATTATAATAAAAGAACAATTTTTTATAATTTTATTAAATACTGTAATTACATGGTCACATTTTGTATTGTATTGGTCTTAAGTAACAAAAATATTATTTATTTTCTAATAAATCAATAAGTTTCTTGAGCGTCAGTTGAATAATTTATTTTTGGGGTAAACCCATTTTTATGATTAAGAAGATTTTTAGAAAAATATTTATCATTATGTTTTTCATATATATATATATATATATTAGAATTAATTTTTTTGACTTACATAAATTGAATATTTTAAAATGGATTCCTTATTTTGAATCATTATAACAAATATTAGGTATTATGTTCAACTTAATTTTTGGTCATGGAAGTAAGGTACCATGGTAAATGTTTGTTTCCACCGTAAGGGTATAAAGATTTAATGGGTTGTTACCCTATTATATAAGGCCACAATTATCAATATCACTTATACTAATTTGATTTTTTTGAGTTTATTTTAAAATTAACTTATCATACCTTTCAAATTGAACTAAAATTTATCCATTTTAATTTGGAAATACATTTATTTTATATTAAAGTTCTTAATATTTACAATAATTCCACTCCACTCACATATTAAATGATTTTTTGCTAATGAATTCAAATAAACTCTAAAAATTTTATTTATACCATTTACTCTAACAAATTTACTTACTAAAAAATCTCTCCCACATTCTTGAACTTCTCCTCGATATAGTTTTCCTAAATCTCTTCTAAATCAAGAATTTTTACATGATAATATTAAATTCTTCTATGATGTTTGGTTACATCCAACCGAGCATGAATTAACTATAAGGGTTTATCATATAAATTTTATTTATCTGAGATGTGTGAAATTTTTACTACTTTTTTTAATTTTTGCGTGTTTATACTACCCTATAGATGTTTTTATCAAACATTTCATGATACTAAATTGATTCAAAAATCCATTTCAGGTTTTATATTTCATAATCCTTCAATTAAATTGATACAACTATTGGAAGGGTTTTTATTGAATCACATTTAATTATTTGAGACACAAATTATTTACCTTGAATAAGAAATTTCATGTTTCTATTATGACACCATTTCCCTATAATATATCATGTTTTCCATTTATATCTAGGGAATATATATTTTGTCATAAAAATATTCCTCTTTGATCAATTTATCCCTCCCTTAAAATGTTATGTTATTAAGAATAATTCATACTCTTTATAATGTGAAAGCTTATTTCATATTTTTATTCCATCCAAAATACTATATTATTATTATTAAATCCAAATATGCATTACTCAAATGATCTTCAAAATTCTGTTTACCAGTTTTCAAAAGGAAACTTTGTTACTATTTTAAACATTTGGGGATTAATTTTTTTAATATAATAATGTACTTTATTATTCATTATCAAATATTTTTTCTTCCACTTCTCACTTCTTTTTATTTTTTTTATTTTTTAAGTATAATTTATAGATATTTCTTAAAAATATATTTTTTAAAAAAGTATTCCTGACAACTTCTCAAAAATGATCTTTATGTAACAGACTCATAACTTCTTGTTTAAAAAAAATCAATAGGATCTGAAGTGCATTGTGTTGCATTTGTTGTCAATGAGGCATGAAGTTGTCAATGAGGCATGAAGTTGTCTTGGAATGAATGGATGTCAAGGAGTCAAGATGTGAATGTCAAAGGATGTGATGGTGATGGTGATGAAGAAGAATGGCCATAGTACTAAGATGCATGTCACTTAGGAGATTCACTAAGTGACATAGGAGATGATGGTTTGAAACATTCTCTAAGAACATCTGACGATTGCTGAGCTGCTCTATAATTTCCAAGAACTTGTATCCTGATGATACAATGTCACAACATTGGTTGAAGACCATGCATTGTATTGACAATGCATGAGGAGTTGAAAGTGATCCATCCACAATCACTAAGTGGATGAAGTGGTGCTAATGAAGCCCATGTACTAATTCTTAGTGCATGATGAATTGAATGTGATCCAACTTGACCTCTAATTGGATCATTGAAGAACATTGAAGAATTATTTGATTCAGGAGCTTCGGTTGATGGTGAACCTTTTGAATTCCATATCCTAAGTGAAGATCATGAGAGGAGAAGAAATGGAGGAATTCTTAAGAAGAAATGGAAGAAATGGAGAAGAGGAAGAAGGCTTGGAGTGGCTTGGCATTTGGCTTATACTCATGGAGGACTTTGTTTTTGACAAAGTCTTATTCTATACTTTGCCAAAAAATATGGCCAGCCCGTGAGCACCTTGTGGGTTCAACCCCAAGGCTCATGTGGGCCTAAGGCGCCACGCCCAAGGGGGAACCCGTGGGGCGAGCTCAGGGCGGCAGGGGCGCACCCGCAGTCACCACAGAGGCGCTGGGGCACGCCCGGAGGAGCGCGATAGGGGGCCGTGTGTAAGCCCCCGAGGGCACGCGGTGGTGAAATCCGCGCACCGCAGGAGCAGAGAGTGGGCGCAGAGCGCGCCCGCAGGGAGAACACGGTGCGGGGCGGCACTGTGGAGGGAGAAGATTCAACTGGCGGGTTGAGGCAGCGCCAGGCTTATAAGCCGCGGCAAAATCCCGCGCCGTTTCGATGTGGGACGCGTATTTTTCACCGGGAGCAAATCTCCGCCGTCCGAGCAATCGCGCGCTCGATCTGGACCGCTCATCTAATCCGCCGCGCCCCCGATTTAATCCGGCCGTCCGATATATCTCAAATGCCCGATCCGACGGCTCCCGCCTCGTCCTCTTCCCCGAGCTCGGCAGAGGTCTCCCCGCGCCTTCCCGCGAGCGCCGCTGAACCAGAGGCCTCCCGAGCACCTGTTTTTGAGATTCCGGCCACTTCTGAACAAACCGAAGGCTCCATTGAGCTCGTCTCGCCCGTACGAACAGGACCATGCATAAAAGTAGGCATGCATGCAATGAGAGGATAATTCGAAGCAATGCCGAGGCAAACGAAGTTGCCGAGGCTTCTTGGGTTCGTGCCTTTGCATGGATTGGGTTTAAACAGAAGCCGTGCATGCGTTATAAATCGCATGCACGAGGAGGAAGAAAATAATAAAAGAACCCGCGTGCACCGAAGAGAAAAACGCAAAAAACTTGGAAAGATTTTAAAGATCCGAAGATCTCGGTGATTCAAGATTTCCCACGCGGATGAACCGAGGCTCTCCTCGCCTATATAAAGAGAGGTCGTGACCTCGATGAAGCTTGCTGATGCGCTGATTTTTGAAGTCCCGTGAGCGCATCCCTCTGCCTCGCGAAGAAGAAGCCGCCGCGCAAAGTACTTGCGCGGCTGAAGATCTCGGTGCCACCCGAGGCCCGAAAGAGATCCCTGTGCGCACCTCTTGCGTGACAGGAAGGAGCCGAGCCGCATATTTGCGCGCTCGAGACTCTTGTTCCCTCTCTGCCCGCACCCTTGCGCGGCAAGAGGAAGACCACGCGGGTGTTGCACTTGCGCGCCCCGCGGGTAGGAGGTCTTGCGCGCCCCTGTGCCGTGCACCTTGCGCGCCCGAAGGCTAGGTGAAGACCGAGGCCTTGCCTCGTGTGTGTGCTAAGAGGAGAAGAAGAACCCGAGGCCTTGCCTCGTGTGTGTGCCAAGTGGAGAGGAGAAGCCGAGGCATAGCCTTGTGTGTGCAAAGTGAAGACTCTACGGCTTGTGTGTGCAAAAACAGAAGAGGACCCATGGCCGTGTGTGTGCATAAGGAGGAAGGCCACCACATCCCTAGTGTGTGTGTGCCAAGTAAGTGAAGGCCCTACGGGCAGTAGGTGTGCAAATAAAGGAGAACCGAAGTGTGTGCACAAGTGCCAAGTGAAGAACCTACGGGTTGAGTGGGTGCAAAAGAGTTGAGGCCAAGTATACCACACTTTGTGTGTGTGAGAGGTGAAGAAGGAAGGCCGAGGCCTTTGTGCCTTTGTGTGCAAAAAGACAACAAGTGGCCGTAGCCCTTGTGTATGTGTGCAAAATTGAAGAACCACCGTGGGCAGTGTGTGTGCAAAAAGGGAGAGAAAGGCCGTAGCCCTGTGCAAACAAGAAGACCACACCAGGCAGTGTGTGTGTAAGTGGGGAAGGACACATCTCTTGTGTGTGTGCAACAAGTGAAGAGGCCATAGCCATTTATGTGCATGAAGAAGTGAAGGCCAAGTTTCATGTGTGTGCTAAAGTGAAACAATTGTGTGCAAATTAAAGAAGTGGCCGAACCTAGGTGTGTGCACTAAGAAGTGTGTATACACTTAGAAGAAATAAGGAGTGACCCACACTAAAGTAGAACACACTTTAAGTGTGTAAACACATTGAACAAAGTGTGAAGTTCAAGTGAGCTGGTGTGTGCTTAAAGATACTAAACCCTTTGTGGGTCTACTGCACCAAGAAGAGGAAAGGGAAAGTGCATGCATGCATGTATGCACGTGCACACGTGAACAGTGCTAAATCAGTGGTGTGCATCTGAGGAGTCCAAGACTTGAAGATCTTGAAGAGTTGCCATGCACTCAGTGCATGATGTTGAAGTGAACTGAGACTGAGCCAGACTGAAGTTAAAGAGTTTGGTTGTCTGAGTTTTCAGTAGATTGAGAAGATCCTGATCATCACAAGTGATCAGAGGTACAGAGCAAGGCCAGCAGTCTTTATCCCAGACTGCTGAAGATACTTGAAGAACTTAAAGTGAAGAAGAGCTACTCGTGTGACTCGAGGAGCCAAGAGAAGACCCTGTGGGACTCAGGGAGAAGAAGTCTTCAGTGGGATTCTGGAGCAGGCCAGTGGGACTCTGGTAATACTGTGGGACGCAGTATAAAGACCCTCCTGTGGGACTCAGGAGAGATACAGTGGGACTCTGTATCGACCATTGTAATTTTAACAGGTTATAATGGAGAATCCATGCTTGGAGAGCATGGCAAGGATGTAGGCCTTTGGTGCCGAACCTTGTAAATCCTTGTGTCCTGTGCCTTTTCATTACTGCATTATCCGGGAAAGGTTGAGAGATACAAGAAGAGTGGATCGAGGCTTTAACCAGCCATAGAGGTTTAATTGATAAGAATCAATTAGTAAAAAGTTTTTAAGGGATCACTGATTCACCCCCTCCCCCTCTCAGTGATTCACACTGATCTGGGCACTTCAATTGGTATCAGAGGGAGGTTACCTCTAAAAGATCCAAGAGAGTCTTTATGAAGTGCAGATTTGAGGAAACGAGCAATCAGCCTCAAATGGAGATATCTGCCAAGACTCAGAAAAATAGAAAGAAGAAACAGGCCAAGAAGATGAAGAAAGCCTGTCCTAGCTGTGATGAATTTGAAACAATGAATGATATTCAGAGTGCACTCAAATATCTTCAGAAGACAGTTCCCATGGAAGTGGCAAAGTGTATAGCTACAGGCATCCATGATCTTCATGAAGAAAAATCACAGTTAGAAGAAGAAGCCAATGCAATGGAAGATCAATTGGCAAAAAGGGTTGGCATAACCAACACTCTCAGAAAGCTGGTAAATGCCAAAGATGAAACAGTATCTCTTTGCAATGAAAGATATGAAGACACTGCTGAAGAATTGCAAAGAAGCCTTTCTGAGAATGAATTCTTTAAAGTAATAATCAAAGAAGTTTTCCATGCACTGGAAAAGAGGCATAAAGTGTCAATGGTTGTCAAAGATGCTCAACTAGAAGATAAAGTCAAAAGGGTGAAGGAGCTGGACAATTCATTGCAAGAATTGAAGAAGGTGCATGAAGACCAGATGAAGCAGCTGAAACAGAATTGGGAAGGTAGGCTAAGATTAGTTGAGGATGAGAAGAACTCCCTCAACATGAAATGATTAGAACTGGAGGTGATATTGAAAAATCAGCAATCACCTAAAGCCCAAGCCTCCCAGTCAGCTGAAAGAAGACATGTTGCTACTCAAGTATGCTTTGAGCAGGATGATTCTAAGAGAAAGACATACTCTAATAAAAGTGCAACATCTTCTAGAAAGAAGGTACCATCCATACCATCTTGTACTCATGCTTCTAAAAGTGTTTCTACTAAAAGTGCAGGATGGAAGAATAATTTCAAACAAATATGGATGAAGAAAATGAAGAAGCAGAGCTCTCCTGAAACAACACAACTTGTCAAGAAAAGTACCCAACAATCAGAAGGACTGAAGAGGTCAAGATTTGTGGGTCAGTGTTGGTGTTGTAACAAGTATGGGCATTGTGCAAAGGATTGTTGGTACAATCCACTGAATGCCAAAGCACAGAGGAAGCCCATGCCAAGGGGGAGCAAGCCAGAAGGAAATAAGCAACATCCACAGGTCCAGAGACATCTGTTTACTGCAAATAGATTTGGATTACTTGACAACATCTGGGATGATTGCAAAAGTGGTCAAAAAGATACATGTCAATCTCCAACTGTATCCAGGGCTCAAAAGAAGAAAAGATCACTGAACCTGGCTAAGAGAGATTCCTTGGGAAGCAAGAAGAATGTGGAAAATGCTCCCAAGAAGAGATTGAGAAATGAAGAGAAGTCCTTGGATTCTAAATCCAAGAAGGGTGAGTCATCCAGAAGGACCACCAAGAAGAAGTGCTTCTACTGTGGAAGGAATGGTCATACCATGGATCTTTGTAAAGAAGCCATGAAATTCAATAGAATCCAACTGGACTCAAGAAGACAATAAATCCAGAAGAAGAAGAAGGGATTGATTGAAAATAAGTTGCCTAAGAGAGGTAGCTTAGCAGCATCCAAAGAACCATGTGGAACTTCCAAAACTGAGGCCACTCTTCCAAAAGATTTACTAGTCATATGGCCAAATCAGTTGCAACTTGCCAAAGATCTGCAGAGAGCTGAAGATGAAGCTCTGGCATTTGCTAAAGCAAAAGGGAAGAAGAAGGTTTCACATGAAGATGTTTTTAGATCCACACAAGCACATACATCAATGAAGATCAAACGTGCAAGTGTGAAGACTGGTGAAAATGGGACATCTCGGTTGAGAGAATCTTCTCAACCTTGTTGTTCACATTGATGAACCAAGGAGGTTCCATCTTATTCCCTTATACTATTGGTATTTACATGTGCTGACATTGTAGGGAATTGAAGATGATGATCATTCTCATCTGGAGGATGGTTTGGACAGAATGGAGTGCACCCCTTGAGGGGGAGCCAATCTGAAGAAGATGGCATTCCTAGATTAATACCATCTTGAGAAAAGTGAAGGTATTCCAATCATACTTTCATCCCTTGTTTCTTAATTGAGTTTATCTTATCAATTAAGGGGGAGTATGGATTGAAGACAAGTGGATGAAAGGGGGAGCTTTATCATTGCACTGAACTTTCTAATGAGTTTTGTGAAGTATGTGCAGGATTTAGCAATTCATTGTTATATCTGAAAAATTTTCAAACCCCTAAGCATGATCTCACATGTATTGTGAATGTTGGACAAGCATTGAGTACCTTGGTTACATCACTCTTGTTTTCTACACCGGGTTAGCCCAAGTAGACTTAGAGTTGATTTACTAAAGGTTCCTTGCTCAAGAGAACATGTGGCATCATCCCTCTCTTAGTGATTTTCAAGAAGATGCTATTCAAAGGGAGGAAGATATTTTTGAAAGAGAACCACACCACACCTTTGCATTTGATTGCCAATAAGGGGGAGAAAATATTGGCACACATATTGACCCATTCATATGTGCTAATGGAGTGTATTGACAACAAATACAAAGGGGGAGATTGAAGTGCATTGTGTTGCATTTGTTGTCAATGAGGCATGAAGTTGTCAATGAGGCATGAAGTTGTCTTGGAATGAATGGATGTCAAGGAGTCAAGATGTGAATGTCAAAGGATGTGATGGTGATGGTGATGAAGAAGAATGGCCATAGTACTAAGATGCATGTCACTTAGGAGATTCACTAAGTGACATAGGAGATGATGGTTTGAAACATTCTCTAAGAACATCTGACGATTGCTGAGCTGCTCTATAATTTCCAAGAACTTGTATCCTGATGATACAATGTCACAACATTGGTTGAAGACCATGCATTGTATTGACAATGCATGAGGAGTTGAAAGTGATCCATCCACAATCACTAAGTGGATGAAGTGGTGCTAATGAAGCCCATGTACTAATTCTTAGTGCATGATGAATTGAATGTGATCCAACTTGACCTCTAATTGGATCATTGAAGAACATTGAAGAATTATTTGATTCAGGAGCTTCGGTTGATGGTGAACCTTTTGAATTCCATATCCTAAGTGAAGATCATGAGAGGAGAAGAAATGGAGGAATTCTTAAGAAGAAATGGAAGAAATGGAGAAGAGGAAGAAGGCTTGGAGTGGCTTGGCATTTGGCTTATACTCATGGAGGACTTTGTTTTTGACAAAGTCTTATTCTATACTTTGCCAAAAAATATGGCCAGCCCGTGAGCACCTTGTGGGTTCAACCCCAAGGCTCATGTGGGCCTAAGGCGCCACGCCCAAGGGGGAACCCGTGGGGCGAGCTCAGGGCGGCAGGGGCGCACCCGCAGTCACCACAGAGGCGCTGGGGCACGCCCGGAGGAGCGCGATAGGGGGCCGTGTGTAAGCCCCCGAGGGCACGTGGTGGTGAAATCCGCGCACCGCAGGAGCAGAGAGTGGGCGCAGAGCGCGCCCGCAGGGAGAACACGGTGCGGGGCGGCACCGTGGAGGGAGAAGATTCAACTGGTGGGTTGAGGCAGCGCCAGGCTTATAAGCCGCGGCAAAATCCCGCGCCGTTTCGATGTGGGACGCATATTTTTCACTGGGAGCAAATCTCCGCCGTCCGAGCAATCGCGCGCTCGATCTGGACCGCTCATCTAATCCGCCGCGCCCCCGATTTAATCCGGCCGTCCGATATATCTCAAATGCCCAATCCGACGGCTCCCGCCTCGTCCTCTTCCCCGAGCTCGGCAGAGGTCTCCCCGCGCCTTCCCGCGAGCGCCGCTGAACCAGAGGCCTCCCGAGCACCTGTTTTTGAGATTCCGGCCACTTCTGAACAAACCGAAGGCTCCATTGAGCTCGTCTCGCCCGTACGAACAGGACCATGCATAAAAGTAGGCATGCATGCAATGAGAGGATAATTCGAAGCAATGCCGAGGCAAACGAAGTTGCCGAGGCTTCTTGGGTTCGTGCCTTTGCATGGATTGGGTTTAAACAGAAGCCGTGCATGCGTTATAAATCGCATGCACGAGGAGGAAGAAAATAATAAAAGAACCCGCGTGCACCGAAGAGAAAAACACAAAAAACTTGGAAAGATTTTAAAGATCCGAAGATCTCGGTGATTCAAGATTTCCCACGCGGATGAACCGAGGCTCTCCTCGCCTATATAAAGAGAGGTCGTGACCTCGATGAAGCTTGCTGATGCGCTGATTTTTGAAGTCCCGTGAGCGCATCCCTCTGCCTCGCGAAGAAGAAGCCGCCGCGCAAAGTACTTGCGCGGCTGAAGATCTCGGTGCCACCCGAGGCCCGAAAGAGATCCCTGTGCGCACCTCTTGCGTGACAGGAAGGAGCCGAGCTGCATATTTGCGCGCTCGAGACTCTTGTTCCCTCTCTGCCCGCACCCTTGCGCGGCAAGAGGAAGACCACGCGGGTGTTGCACTTGCGCGCCCCGCGGGTAGGAGGTCTTGCGCGCCCCTGTGCCGTGCACCTTGCGCGCCCGAAGGCTAGGTGAAGACCGAGGCCTTGCCTCGTGTGTGTGCTAAGAGGAGAAGAAGAACCCGAGGCCTTGCCTCGTGTGTGTGCCAAGTGGAGAGGAGAAGCCGAGGCATAGCCTTGTGTGTGCAAAGTGAAGACTCTACGGCTTGTGTGTGCAAAAACAGAAGAGGACCCGTGGCCGTGTGTGTGCATAAGGAGGAAGGCCACCACATCCCTAGTGTGTGTGTGCCAAGTAAGTGAAGGCCCTACGGGCAGTAGGTGTGCAAATAAATGAGAACCGAAGTGTGTGCACAAGTGCCAAGTGAAGAACCTACGGGTTGAGTGGGTGCAAAAGAGTTGAGGCCAAGTATACCACACTTTGTGTGTGTGAGAGGTGAAGAAGGAAGGCCGAGGCCTTTGTGCCTTTGTGTGCAAAAAGACAACAAGTGGCCGTAGCCCTTGTGTATGTGTGCAAAATTGAAGAACCACCGTGGGCAGTGTGTGTGCAAAAAGGGAGAGAAAGGCTGTAGCCCTGTGCAAACAAGAAGACCACACTAGGCAGTGTGTGTGTAAGTGGGGAAGGACACATCTCTTGTGTGTGTGCAACAAGTGAAGAGGCCATAGCCATTTATGTGCAAGAAGAAGTGAAGGCCAAGTTTCATGTTTGTGCTAAAGTGAAACAATTGTGTGAAAATTAAAGAAGTGGCCGAACCTAGGTGTGTGCACTAAGAAGTGTGTATACACTTAGAAGAAATAAGGAGTGACCCACACTAAAGTAGAACACACTTTAAGTGTGTAAACACATTGAACAAAGTGTGAAGTTCAAGTGAGCTGGTGTGTGCTTAAAGATACTAAACCCTTTGTGGCTCTACTGCACCAAGAAGAGGAAAGGGAAAGTGCATGCATGCATGTATGCACGTGCACACGTGAACAGTGCTAAATCAGTGGTGTGCATCTGAGGAGTCCAAGACTTGAAGATCTTGAAGAGTTGCCATGCACTCAGTGCATGATGTTGAAGTGAACTGAGACTGAGCCAGACTGAAGTTAAAGAGTTTGGTTGTCTGAGTTTTCAGTAGATTGAGAAGATCCTGATCATCACAAGTGATCAGAGGTACAGAGCAAGGCCAGCAGTCTTTATCCCAGACTGCTGAAGATACTTGAAGAACTTAAAGTGAAGAAGAGCTACTCGTGTGACTCGAGGAGCCAAGAGAAGACCCTGTGGGACTCAGGGAGAAGAAGTCTTCAGTGGGATTCTGGAGCAGGCCAGTGGGACTCTGGTAACATTATGGGACGCAGTATAAAGACCCTCCTGTGGGACTCAGGAGAGATACAGTGGGACTCTGTATCGACCATTGTAATTTTAACAGGTTATAATGGAGAATCCATGCTTGGAGAGCATGGCAAGGATGTAGGCCTTTGGTGCCGAACCTTGTAAATCCTTGTGTCCTGTGCCTTTTCATTACTGCATTATCCGGGAAAGGTTGAGAGATACAAGAAGAGTGGATCGAGGCTTTAACCAGCCATAGAGGTTTAATTGATAAGAATCAATTAGTAAAAAGTTTTTAAGGGATCACTGATTCACCCCCTCCCCCTCTCAGTGATTCACACTGATCTGGGCACTTCAATTGGTATCAGAGGGAGGTTACCTCTAAAAGATCCAAGAGAGTCTTTATGAAGTGCAGATTTGAGGAAACGAGCAATCAGCCTCAAATGGAGATATCTGCCAAGACTCAGAAAAATAGAAAGAAGAAACAGGCCAAGAAGATGAAGAAAGCCTGTCCTAGCTGTGATGAAGTTGAAACAATGAATGATATTCAGAGTGCACTCAAATATCTTCAGAAGACAGTTCCCATGGAAGTGGCAAAGTGTATAGCTACAGGCATCCATGATCTTCATGAAGAAAAATCACAGTTAGAAGAATAAGCCAATGCAATGGAAGATCAATTGGCAAAAAGGGTTGGCATAACCAACACTCTCAGAAAGCTGGTAAATGCCAAAGATGAAACAGTATCTCTTTGCAATGAAAGATATGAAGACACTGCTGAAGAATTGCAAAGAAGCCTTTCTGAGAATGAATTCTTTAAAGTAATAATCAAAGAAGTTTTCCATGCACTGGAAAAGAGGCATAAAGTGTCAATGGTTGTCAAAGATGCTCAACTAGAAGATAAAGTCAAAAGGGTGAAGGAGCTGGACAATTCATTGCAAGAATTGAAGAAGGTGCATGAAGACCAGATGAAGCAGCTGAAACAGAATTGGGAAGGTAGGCTAAGATTAGTTGAGGATGAGAAGAACTCCCTCAACATGAAATGCTTAGAACTGGAGGTGATATTGAAAAATCAGCAATCACCTAAAGCCCAAGCCTCCCAGTCAGCTGAAAGAAGACATGTTGCTACTCAAGTATGCTTTGAGCAGGATGATTCTAAGAGAAAGACATCCTCTAATAAAAGTGCAACATCTTCTAGAAAGAAGGTACCATCCATACCATCTTGTACTCATGCTTCTAAAAGTGTTTCTACTAAAAGTGCAGGATGGAAGAATAATTTCAAACAAATATGGATGAAGAAAATGAAGAAGCAGAGCTCTCCTGAAACAACACAACTTGTCAAGAAAAGTACCCAACAATCAGAAGGACTGAAGAGGTCAAGATTTGTGGGTCAGTGTTGGTGTTGTAACAAGTATGGGCATTGTGCAAAGGATTGTTGGTACAATCCACTGAATGCCAAAGCACAGAGGAAGCCCATGCCAAGGGGGAGCAAGCCAGAAGGAAATAAGCAACATCCACAGGTCCAGAGACATCTGTTTACTGCAAATAGATTTGGATTACTTGACAACATCTGGGATGATTGCAAAAGTGGTCAAAAAGATACATGTCAATCTCCAACTGTATCCAGGGCTCAAAAGAAGAAAAGATCACTGAACCTGGCTAAGAGAGATTCCTTGGGAAGCAAGAAGAATGTGGAAAATGCTCCCAAGAAGAGATTGAGAAATGAAGAGAAGTCCTTGGATTCTAAATCCAAGAAGGGTGAGTCATCCAGAAGGACCACCAAGAAGAAGTGCTTCTACTGTGGAAGGAATGGTCATACCATGGATCTTTGTAAAGAAGCCATGAAATTCAATAGAATCCAACTGGACTCAAGAAGACAATCAATCCAGAAGAAGAAGAAGGGATTGATTGAAAATAAGTTGCCTAAGAGAGGTAGCTTAGCAGCATCCAAAGAACCATGTGGAACTTCCAAAACTGAGGCCACTCTTCCAAAAGATTTACTAGTCATATGGCCAAATCAGTTGCAACTTGCCAAAGATCTGCAGAGAGCTGAAGATGAAGCTCTGGCATTTGCTAAAGCAAAAGGGAATAAGAAGGTTTCACATGAAGATGTTTTTAGATCCACACAAGCACATACATCAATGAAGATCAAACGTGCAAGTGTGAAGACTGGTGAAAATGGGACATCTCGTTTGAGAGAATCTTCTCAACCTTGTTGTTCACATTGATGAACCAAGGAGGTTCCATCTTATTCCCTTATACTATTGGTATTTACATGTGCTGACATTGTAGGGAATTGAAGATGATGATCATTCTCATCTGGAGGATGGTTTGGACAGAATGGAGTGCACCCCTTGAGGGGGAGCCAATCTGAAGAAGATGGCATTCCTAGATTAATACCATCTTGAGAAAAGTGAAGGTATTCCAATCATACTTTCATCCCTTGTTTCTTAATTGAGGTTATCTTATCAATTAAGGGGGAGTATGGATTGAAGACAAGTGGATGAAAGGGGGAGCTTTATCATTGCACTGAACTTTCTAATGAGTTTTGTGAAGTATGTGCAGGATTTAGCAATTCATTGTTATATCTGAAAAATTTTCAAACCCCTAAGCATGATCTCACATGTATTGTGAATGTTGGACAAGCATTGAGTACCTTGGTTACATCACTCTTGTTTTCTACACCGGGTTAGCCCAAGTAGACTTAGAGTTGATTTACTAAAGGTTCCTTGCTCAAGAGAACATGTGGCATCATCCCTCTCTTAGTGATTTTCAAGAAGATGCTATTCAAAGGGAGGAAGATATTTTTGAAAGAGAACCACACCACACCTTTGCATTTGATTGCCAATAAGGGGGAGAAAATATTGGCACACATATTGACCCATTCATATGTGCTAATGGAGTGTATTGACAACAAATACAAAGGGGGAGATTGAAGTGCATTGTGTTGCATTTGTTGTCAATGAGGCATGAAGTTGTCAATGAGGCATGAAGTTGTCTTGGAATGAATGGATGTCAAGGAGTCAAGATGTGAATGTCAAAGGATGTGATGGTGATGGTGATGAAGAAGAATGGCCATAGTACTAAGATGCATGTCACTTAGGAGATTCACTAAGTGACATAGGAGATGATGGTTTGAAACATTCTCTAAGAACATCTGACGATTGCTGAGCTGCTCTATAATTTCCAAGAACTTGTATCCTGATGATACAATGTCACAACATTGGTTGAAGACCATGCATTGTATTGACAATGCATGAGGAGTTGAAAGTGATCCATCCACAATCACTAAGTGGATGAAGTGGTGCTAATGAAGCCCATGTACTAATTCTTAGTGCATGATGAATTGAATGTGATCCAACTTGACCTCTAATTGGATCATTGAAGAACATTGAAGAATTATTTGATTCAGGATCTTCGGTTGATGGTGAACCTTTTGAATTCCATATCCTAAGTGAAGATCATGAGAGGAGAAGAAATGGAGGAATTCTTAAGAAGAAATGGAAGAAATGGAGAAGAGGAAGAAGGCTTGGAGTGGCTTGGCATTTGGCTTATACTCATGGAGGACTTTGTTTTTGACAAAGTCTTATTCTATACTTTGCCAAAAAATATGGCCAGCCCGTGAGCACCTTGTGGGTTCAACCCCAAGGCTCATGTGGGCCTAAGGCGCCACGCCCAAGGGGGAACCCGTGGGGTGAGCTCAGGGCGGCAGGGGCGCACCCGCAGTCACCACAGAGGCGCTGGGGCACGCCCGGAGGAGCGCGATAGGGGGCCGTGTGTAAGCCCCCGAGGGCACGCGGTGGTGAAATCCGCGCACCGCAGGAGCAGAGAGTGGGCGCAGAGCGCGCCCGCAGGGAGAACACGGTGCGGGGCGGCACCGTGGAGGGAGAAGATTCAACTGGCGGGTTGAGGCAGCGCCAGGCTTATAAGCCGCGGCAAAATCCCGCGCCGTTTCGATGTGGGACGCATATTTTTCACCGGGAGAAAATCTCCGCCGTCCGAGCAATCGCGCGCTCGATCTGGACCGCTCATCTAATCCGCCGCGCCCCCGATTTAATCCGGCCGTCCGATATATCTCAAATGCCCAATCCGACGGCTCCCGCCTCGTCCTCTTCCCCGAGCTCGGCAGAGGTATCCCCGCGCCTTCCCGCGAGCGCCGCTGAACCAGAGGCCTCCCGAGCACCTGTTTTTGAGATTCCGGCCACTTCTGAACAAACCGAAGGCTCCATTGAGCTCGTCTCGCCCGTACGAACAGGACCATGCATAAAAGTAGGCATGCATGCAATGAGAGGATAATTCGAAGCAATGCCGAGGCAAACGAAGTTGCCGAGGCTTCTTCGGTTCGTGCCTTTGCATGGATTGGGTTTAAACAGAAGTCGTGCATGCGTTATAAATCGCATGCACGAGGAGGAAGAAAATAATAAAAGAACCCGCGTGCACCGAAGAGAAAAACGCAAAAAACTTGGAAAGATTTTAAAGATCCGAAGATCTCGGTGATTCAAGATTTCCCATGCGGATGAACCGAGGCTCTCCTCGCCTATATAAAGAGAGGTCATGACCTCGATGAAGCTTGCTGATGCGCTGATTTTTGAAGTCCCGTGAGCGCATCCCTCTGCCTCGCGAAGAAGAAGCCGCCGCGCAAAGTACTTGCGCGGCTGAAGATCTCAGTGCCACCCGAGGCCCGAAAGAGATCCCTGTGCGCACCTCTTGCGTGACAGGAAGGAGCCGAGCCGCATATTTGCGCGCTCGAGACTCTTGTTCCCTCTCTGCCCGCACCATTGCGCGGCAAGAGGAAGACCACGCGGGTGTTGCACTTGCGCGCCCCGCGGGTAGGAGGTCTTGCGCGCCCCTGTGCCGTGCACCTTGCGCGCCCGAAGGCTAGGTGAAGACCGAGGCCTTGCCTCGTGTGTGTGCTAAGAGGAGAAGAAGAACCCGAGGCCTTGCCTCGTGTGTGTGCCAAGTGGAGAGGAGAAGCCGAGGCATAGCCTTGTGTGTGCAAAGTGAAGACTCTACGGCTTGTGTGTGCAAAAACAGAAGAGGACCCGTGGCCGTGTGTGTGCATAAGGAGGAAGGCCACCACATCCCTAGTGTGTGTGTGCCAAGTAAGTGAAGGCCCTACGGGCAGTAGGTGTGCAAATAAATGAGAACCGAAGTGTGTGCACAAGTGCCAAGTGAAGAACCTACGGGTTGAGTGGGTGCAAAAGAGTTGAGGCCAAGTATACCACACTTTGTGTGTGTGAGAGGTGAAGAAGGAAGGCCGAGGCCTTTGTGCCTTTGTGTGCAAAAAGACAACAAGTGGCCGTAGCCCTTGTGTATGTGTGCAAAATTGAAGAACCACCGTGGGCAGTGTGTGTGCAAAAAGGGAGAGAAAGGCCGTAGCCCTGTGCAAACAAGAAGACCACACCAGGCAGTGTGTGTGTAAGTGGGGAAGGACACATCTCTTGTGTGTGTGCAACAAGTGAAGAGGCCATAGCCATTTATGTGCAAGAAGAAGTGAAGGACAAGTTTCATGTGTGTGCTAAAGTGAAACAATTGTGTGCAAATTAAAGAAGTGGCCGAACCTAGGTGTGTGCACTAAGAAGTGTGTATACACTTAGAAGAAATAAGGAGTGACCCACACTAAAGTAGAACACACTTTAAGTGTGTAAACACATTGAACAAAGTGTGAAGTTCAAGTGAGCTGGTGTGTGCTTAAAGATACTAAACCCTTTGTGGCTCTACTGCACCAAGAAGAGGAAAGGGAAAGTGCATGCATGCATGTATGCACGTGCACACGTGAACAGTGCTAAATCAGTGGTGTGCATCTGAGGAGTCCAAGACTTGAAGATCTTGAAGAGTTGCCATGCACTCAGTGCATGATGTTGAAGTGAACTGAGACTGAGCCAGACTGAAGTTAAAGAGTTTGGTTGTCTGAGTTTTCAGTAGATTGAGAAGATCCTGATCATCACAAGTGATCAGAGGTACAGAGCAAGGCCAGCAGTCTTTATCCCAGACTGCTGAAGATACTTGAAGAACTTAAAGTGAAGAAGAGCTACTCGTGTGACTCGAGGAGCCAAGAGAAGACCCTGTGGGACTCAGGGAGAAGAAGTCTTCAGTGGGATTCTGGAGCAGGCCAGTGGGACTCTGGTAACACTGTGGGACGCAGTATAAAGACCCTCCTGTGGGACTCAGGAGAGATACAGTGGGACTCTGTATCGACCATTGTAATTTTAACAGGTTATAATGGAGAATCCATGCTTGGAGAGCATGGCAAGGATGTAGGCCTTTGGTGCCGAACCTTGTAAATCCTTGTGTCCTGTGCCTTTTCATTACTGCATTATCCGGGAAAGGTTGAGAGATACAAGAAGAGTGGATCGAGGCTTTAACCAGCCATAGAGGTTTAATTGATAAGAATCAATTAGTAAAAAGTTTTTAAGGGATCACTGATTCACCCCCCCCCCCTCTCAGTGATTCACACTGATCTGGGCACTTCAGGATCTTTGTTGTTTTATTTTTATTTTACTATTTAAATCAAATATATATATATCCTATATAATAATGTTTTATGAATCAACCTTTAAATAAATTTATGAAATGATCTTTTTGGGTTATTAGATTTTTGGTATCAAAAGATCTACTTTTGATATCACATTATGCAATCCCATTTGGAAATGATATAAAAACCATTTTTTCTATGGGATTTCATGATATGATTAATGTTTGAAATATTATGGTACAAATAAGTATGGAGGATAATTATTTGGGTCATATAAAAACTTATAATGTGTCTGTTAATTTTTTATATCTCAAGAGATAACGATATTGAGTGTTGACATGATGCATTTATCTATATTCACAATACTGAGAGTGGACATGATATAGTTCGATATATTAAATGTAACACCCGAGAATTTTATGAGAAATATTTTGTTTTTATGTTATATAAATCATCAAAGGAATATTTCACTACACACAACACTAGCTTGGCTTGCTTTACACTCAATCGCGGCCTTCCTCGATAGCTTGCGTCGTACGCAATACCGAGTTTCACTAAATAATGATGTGCTATTAAAATATTATTAAAACTAGCCGTTATGAATAGTAATAACCACTTTTTGAAATTTTATAAATTTTATTTTTCAAAATGGACTTCATTTTTGGATTCGGAATATCGAAATTAGCCTAGGGTGAAATTTTGGTATTTTTCTAAAAACTTTCAATTTTTGATGAATAGTGAAACCACTAAGTGGTAGTTATAAAAACTGAATTTTTCATAAAACTTAATTTTACCGCTTCTGTGAGTGGAATTTCAAAAATCCGAGAGACACGGTTGATGTCACTAAGTAAAATGTGGTTCAATGAGATGAAAATAATTTTTTGGTGAATAGTAACTTTTTACTTTTTTTTACCACGGTTAAAAGTAAATAGGGTAATTAAGGGTACAAATGTTATTATTATTACCCTAACACATGTCCTAATTCTATTGGATAAGTGTAATTCGACCAAAAAAAACCTTAGGAATAAAATATGACCATTTAGGCCCACTTGGATTAGATTAGGACATTTATTATTAATTTATTTAAAGAAGGGTTAAAATAGTTAAAATCAAAGTTTAATAAGTAAATCATTTTTAATATGGGGTTATACATAAGATAAATTCGACTATAAATATTCATTAGAAAGATAAAAACATTTCCTACATAATTGTATTTTATTTTTAATTTTTATACATTAAATAATTTAATTTATTTATGACACAACGATGATGCAGTAATTATCTTATTAATGAAATATTGACATAATTGATGTTAGAAATACCCAAATAAATGTAATTTGATACTTTTTATGAATTCCACTAATTTTATAGGTTACTATGACTTGTTAGTATTTATTTAATTAACTTTTTTTTAACTAATAATTTTTTTATTATTTTCAAAAAAATCAATTACTAAATAGTGTCAAAATTGAAATAAAATAGTTTTTAAAACAAATATTATATTATTAATTGTTATTTTATTCCTAAAAATCTAAGGTTCTGAAAAATGACTTAGATAAGGTTATATATATTAATAATAAACAACTTGGGGTTCTTTTGGCTTGTTATAGTAAGTTTATTAACCTTATAGTGTAAGAACACAAGAAGACACGGTAAAAGTAAAATTATTTAACTTAATGTTAAATCTAAATGATAAGGTTAAAATAGAAACCTAAACTTGTCTAAATTCTATTGGATGAGAGTATTTCGACCCATTCCCACCTTATTTTCTAAATAAATCAATTTGGAGCTATTTAAAACCGAATTGGGCTTTACAATAAAAAAATATTTTTAGTTTTCCAAAGGAGCCCCTCTCCTCCCTTACAAAAAGGGCACCTCCTCCCCCTCTTCCTCACACCACTTTGAGCCTTCAAGATTGGCCAACCCCTGCCAATATCTCCTCTCCACTTCCATAGAAACATCCTAGAGGTCCTGGTCTTCTTCAAAGACCAATTTTAGTGTCCTAAGAGGAGATCTCAAAGAGGCGCTTCAAAGAAGAGGTAATGTCCGTTACCGATTCTTTCAACTTTATTTCTTCTTCCACTTCTTCTTATTTAGTTGTTTCATTATTAATTAATAACATCAGTATCAATAATATACTTATATGTTATTATAAGTATGAAACAACCCTATTTCACCATCTATCCATCCTATGGAAAATAAAATCACCGTGCGTGCGTACGTACGGAATACCGTCTCCACGCCGTGGTGTAATCTATTTTCCACCACCACCTTACTTGGATGGGTATAATGGTGTAAATAATGACTATATATGATTATTGTAAATTGATATTGATTCTGAAATAGTATACATACACTCCATTACAATTTCACGATCATGGGAACGATATCATCGCTCGTGCGTACGTACGGAATACTGTCTCCACGATGTGATGCGACTCATTCTACATGATATTCATTGAATAATGATTATATAAATGAATTGAATGAGTAAATATGATATATATTACACTAATACCATTATGTAAATGAGGTATCTTTAACCTAAAAAGAAGAATAAGAATTTATTCGACAAAACACGCATAAGAACAAAAAGTAATAAACACCCGAATAACAAGTAGTAATGAAATATTACTAATAAGAAGCTAAGAATATGACCATATATGATATCATAAAAATAAGTATGATTCTAGAATAAGTCAATAACATTATTTAAATCATTATACAGGAGGTTCGAACACTTACGAAGCAAATCCGACCTAAGGTAAGGGAAAATAACACAATCTCATTTTTATCCGAGATTGTTTATACTTTGGTATTTACTGGGGTGTATTTTATCATACACATCCATGTTACCTCAATATATAATATTGTTTCCATCCACCTACAATTGTTTAAATCCAATTTTACCCTTCGGTGAGTTTTTAGTAAAGGATATGAAAGGAATCTTTTGTCGTTTTTCATACGAGGTACTTTTTGACTTTTCCGACAAAAGTATGAGAAGAATGTTTTTTTAACTTATACGGAATGAATAGATTTTTAAAACATTATTTCCAAAAAGCTTCCTTTACAAGTTTTCAAGTTTATTTTTAATCAACTTCTCTTAGATTAAAATTGTATGACATGTTAAGAAAGGAAAAATGTTTTTGAAGTAGAAAGGATATTTTCCTCAAGAATGGAGTTCAAGTGTTTTATCAAAATTATTTTCCATCTAAGATAATATAGGGTTCTTTTTATATACCTATTATTACATTTATTTGATTTATGTTGTGATGTTATTATTTTTATGAATTACTTTATCTTGTATGAATTGTTTTATGGTGTCATGATGTTTAAGAATCCCATTTTATTACATGGGTTATGCTATGATGTATGATTTATGATTTTGTGGCACACATAAGAATGGTATAATTATAAGATGGGTGGGACCTATATCGCCCTCCAATTCACTGGGTAAAGATTTTATATCTCATGAGATAGACATGGCTGGAACGGCACGTTAAACCAGTTCAGTGAAACAGGACTGAAACGAGGAGTGAACTCGGTTTAGAAATGGAATTTGTCCACTAAGATAGTCTTGGAAATGAGTCTTGAATAATAAGAAATGATTCTCTATGATTATGTGTGTATGCCACAAAGTTTCATGTTTTAAGTTATGATTATTGGGATTTCATTTCACTACTATGATTTATCCCATGTTATGAAATTATGCTATCTTTTGCAGGTTAAGATTTCCAAAATGTTATCTTCTTATGAATATGATGTGATTGATATTTCTTTTGTTTACCCTTACTGAGCATTTGAGCTCACCCTTTTGTATGTTTTCTTTCCCCAGGTCAAGAAGAAGGTTATTAAGTAAGATATGCCAAAAGGGACTATAGATATGATGAAATAAATGGGAGACAGTGTAGACGCTTTATGAACCAGTTGTTTATGTTTCCCAGTTTCTAAAGACACTATACCTATACGGTCCTTTCATGGTTTTTTATATGTTGTAATAAGTATGCTTCAATTTTGAAGTAATAACAATGTATGTAAAGTATGGGTCGTTATAGTTGGTATCAGAGGAAAGGTATAATCAACCTTTGGAAACTAGGATGTGAAAGCCTTATTAAGAACCCTAAGGATAATTCTAAGAATAGAACACAATCTTAGTGTTTTAGAAATGACCTTGAATAACCTAGGATAAGACCTTAAGTGTGAAATTTTATTCTTGATTATGTCGTTTTCCTATTATAATTAGTGTTGCTCACACTATTCTTCTTGGTTTTAGTCAATGGATGGAACCCGAAGGAACCGTGTTAATGCGGAATGCGACGGGCAATGCAATGATTGTCCCCCTGAACAACCAAACGTTATGGGAGCTGGAATGCAAAATCGTGTAGCCATGCTCACACAACTTTCTCAATCTATGAATCATGCAGGACTTCCAAACGAGAAAAGGAAGGAGCAAGATTCTGTTGAATCCTTCATGAGGTAGCGTCCACCTTCTTTCAGCGGGTCTACTGATCCATTAGTTGCTGAACAATGGATTAGTACTACTGAAAAGATATTTTCAGTTCTTCAATGTTCTGATCATGATAAATTCATCTTAGCAGTGTATCGTTTGGAAGGTGATGCTGATCAATGGTGGAATCTTATCAAGAATACGAGGCAAAGAGATGAAATTGAGTCCATGGAATGGGACAAGTTCAAGAACTTATTTTTCAATAAGTACTTCCCTCGTATTCTTCGAAAAAAATGGAGAAGGAGTTTCTTGAACTAAAGCAAAAGGATGATGAATCTATTGGTACCTATGAAGAAAATTTTACAAGACTTGCAAGGTACGCTTCTGGTATTATTATCCAACCTGAGAGTAAGATCGATCGACTATTTAGTGGCTTAAAACCAAGTCTTCGAAGGGCCTTAGCCATAAGGGACTTCAATAGCTATGAGGAAATCGTTTGATGTGCTCTCAAAGTTGAGATTGAGATTAGAGTAACCCATCAGTCATATGGGTTTGATAAGAAGAGGAAAATGGATTTCAAAGGAAAATCTAAAGTGCACATTGAAAAGAAGATGAGCTTTCCCTTATGCTCAAAGTGTGGAAAGAAACATGGAGGGATTTTTCTTAAAGGGACAAGTAAATGTTTCAAATGTGGAAAGGAAGGTCATCAAGAATTTGAATTCCACAATGATGGGAAGAAGATGTCTAATGATTCAAACAAAGGAAGGGATACACAGAATGAACCTACTACACTTCAGTGTTTCAAGTGTAAGGAGACGGGGCATTATGCCAATCAATGCCCAAATCCAAGGGTTGATGATGATGGTCAACGTCAACAAACTCTTAAGGATAAAGACAAAGGAAAGTCACATGAAATTTCTATCAGTGATGTAGAGTACGATAATGATGTGGTGAAAGGTACACTTACCATCCACTCTAAAGTAGAAAATGTTTTATTTGATTCTGGATCCACCCACTCATTTATTTCTGAAGAATTTTCTAAGGATATCACCGTATTACCTCAACAATTAGATGTTGAGTTAGCTGTGACAACCCCTAATGGCACAACAGTCACATCAAAAGTTTATAATTCTTCTCCGATTGAAGTTTTTGGGAAAGTGCTTCCTGTAAATCTTGTGATCCTTCCTATAGTGGAATTTGATGTGATTCTTGGCATGGATTGGCTTTCTTTATATGGAGCTCATATCAATTTCCAAATAAGGGAAGTCACATTTCATATTCCAGATCAATCTATGATCGTCTATCGATGCAAGGATGAACATAACCTTCCAGTGGAAATTTCTTCCATATTATGGGTCTTGATTCCACTAAATGAGGGTTATTTATCTCAAATGGTTGGTGAGAAACTCATGATTAAGAATATTCCCATTGTACGAGAGTTTGATGATGTCTTTCCGGAGGAATTTCCGGGTCTTCCACCAAATCGTGAAGTTGAGTTTTCAATAGAACTCGTACCGGGTGCTTTGCCTATTTCAAAGACACCTTATAGAATGGCCCCAATTGAGTTGCAGGAATTGAAGAAGCAACTCCAAGAGAATCTTGATAAGGGATTCATACTCCCTAGTGCGTCACCTTGGGGAGCACCTGTTCTGTTTGTTAAGAAGAAAGATGGATCAATGAGACTCTGCATTGATTATCGAGAACTTAACAAGATCACTATCAAGAACAAATATCCTCTCCCACACATTGATGACTTATTTGACCAACTACGCGGAGCTCAATACTTTTCCAAGATTGATCTTCGTTCAGGGTATCATAAATTAAGGGTCAAAATGGAGGATATACCAAAGCCGACTTTCCGTACAAGGTATGGACACTATGAATTTATAGTGATGCCATTTGGTCTTAATAATGCCCCTGCTATCTTCATGGATCTGATGAATAGAGTCTTTAGAGACTATCTTGATCAATTTGTGGTAGTCTTTATAGCCGATATTCTTGTCTATTAAAAGAGCAAGGAAGAACATGAAGATCACTTGAGAATTATATTGAAGACCCTGAGAAAGGAGAAGCTTTATGCCAAATTTACCAAGTGTGAATTTTGGCTTCAAAAAGTTGCATTTTTGGGTCACATAATCTCAAAAGAGGGGATATCTGTGGATCCAACAAAAACAGAGGTTATCGAAAGATGGTCGAGACCAACAAAAGTAACCGAGATCCGAAGTTTTATTGGTTTGGCTGGATATTATCGACTTTTTGTGAAAGATTTTTCACGATTATCTAATCCACTCACCAGGTTGACTCAGAAAGAAGTTAAGTTTGTTTGGACGGAGGAATGTGAAGAGAATTTCAAGGAGTTGAAAAGAAGGTTATCCAATGCACCTGTGCTCACACTACCTTGTAGTGGAGAAAGGTTTGTGATATACAGTGATGCATCCAAGAAGGGGTTGGGGTGTGTTCTTATGCAAAATGATATGGTGATAGATTATGCCTCATGACATTTGAAAATCCATGAGCAAAATTACCCAACACATGATTTGGAGTTAGCTGCGGTAATCTTTGCATTAAAGATTTGGAGGCATTATCTTTATGGAGAAAGGTGTGACATTTATACTGATCATAAAATTTTAAAGTATATTTTCTCACAAAAGGAGCTGAATATGTGCCAAAGAAGATGGTTGGAGCTGATTAAGGATTACGACTGCTCAATCCATTACCACCCTGGGAAAGAAAACAAGGTGGCAGATGCATTAAGTCGACAAGACCATGCCGGTTTATCCATGATGAGGATCACAAAAGATCCGATATTTATGGATTTACAAAGGATGGATCTTGGAATTATAATAGAAAGGGAAAAATCTTATCTTTCTCAAATGAATTTTCAACCATCTATACATGTGAAGATTAAAGAGGCACAGAAAGAAGATGTCGAATTACAAAAGAAGGTGAGAAATGTTCCTGAATTCAACCTTGATTGTGATGGGATAATAAAGTTTAGGAATCGGGTTTGTGTTCCTCCCATCCCTGAATTAAAGAAGGAGCTACTGGATGAGGCTCATAGTTCTTCATTCTCTATTCATCCTGGAAGCACGAAGAAGTATAGGGACCTGAAAGAGTACTTCTGGTGGGATGGAATGAAAAGAGATGTTGCTGAATATGTCTCTCGATGCTTGGTTTGTCAGCAAGTTAAAGCTGAGAGATAGAAGTCTAAGGGGATGTTACAACCATTACCCATACCCGAATGGAAATGGGAAAACATCACTATGGACTTTGTCACAGGACTTCCTAAAACATCCAAAGGCAATAATTCTATCTGGGTCATAGTTGATCGTCTTACAAAGTTTGCACACTTTATTGCTATTAGAGAGGATTTCTCTCTGGATCAGCTTGCCATGATATATGTGAAGGAAGTGGTAAGATTGAATGGAGTACCACTTTCTATTATATCCGATCGGGATTCGAGATTTACCTTGAAGTTCTAGTGAAGTATTCAGCATACTCTGGATACAGAGTTGAGTTTCAGCACTGCTTATCATCCTCAGACAGACGGTCAGTCTGAGAGGACAATTCAAACTCTAGAAGATATGTTGAGAGCTTGCTCTATGGATTTCAAAGGTGGTTGGGATCAACACCTACCTTTGGTGGAATTTTCTTATAATAATAGCTTTCACTACAGTATTTAGATGACTCCTTATGAAGCTCTCTATGGAAAGAAATGCATAACTCCAACTTGCTGGGATGAAGTTGGGGAAAGAAAGCTATTAGGACATGATCTTGTTGATGAGATGGAAGAAAAGGTCCGATCTATTCAACAACACATAAGAGCAGCTCAGAGTCGACAGAAAAGTTATGCCGACAACCGAAGAAAAGACCTAGAGTTTTAAGTGGGTGATAAAGTGTTCTTACGAATATCTCCCTGGAAGAGGGTCATGAGATTTGGAAAGAAGGGGAAGTTGAGCCCCAGATATATCGGTCCTTTAGAAATACTGGATCATTTTGGAAAGGTAGCTTACCGATTGTCGCTTCCACCAAATCTCTCTCAAGTTCACAATGTGTTACATGTATCTCTCCTAAGAAAGTACATACCTGATCCTTCACATGTACTCAGCTCAAAAGTTGTACCGCTGGAGCAATATCTTTCTTATGAAGAACAACCGATAGAGATTCTGGATCGTAGCGAAAAAGTCCTACGAAACAAGACCACTAGATTGGTGAAAGTTTTATGGAGGAACCACCAATTAGAAGAAGCTACATGGGAGCTTGAGGATATGATGAGGGAGAGGTATCCTCATCTTTTTGTTACAAAGTGACGAATTTCGAGGGCGAAATTCATTTTAAGGGGGGTAGAATGTAACACCCGAGACTTTTATGAGAAATATTTTGTTTTTATGTTATATAAATCATCAAAGGAATATTTCACTACACACAACACTAGCTTGGCTTGCTTTACACGCAATCGCGGCCTTCCCCGATAGCTTGCGTTGTACGCAATACCGAGTTTCACTAAACAATGATGTGCTATTAAAATATTATTAAAACTAGCCGTTATGAATAGTAATAACCACTTTTTGAAATTTTATAAATTTTATTTTTCAAAATGGAATTCATTTTTGGATTCGGAATATCGAAATTATCCTAGGGTGAAATTTTGGTATTTTTCTGAAAACTTTCAATTTTTGATGAATAGTGAAACCACTAAGTGGTAGTTAAAAAAACTGAATTTTTCATAAAACTTAATTTTACCGCTTCTGTGAGTGGAATTTCGAAAATCCGAGAGACACGGTTGATGTCAGTAGTTTAAATGTGGTTCAATGAGATGAAAATAATTTTTTGGTGAATAGTAACTTTTTACTTTTTTTTACCACGGTTAAAAGTAAATAGGGTAATTAAGGGTAAAAATGTTATTATTATTACCCTAACACATGTCCTAATTCTATTGGATAAGTTTAATTCGACCAAAAACAACCTTAGGAATGAAATATGACCATTTAGGCCCACTTGGATTAGATTAGGACATTTATTATTAATTTATTTAAAGAAGTGTTAAAATAGTTAAAATCAAAGTTTAATAAGTAAATAATTTTTAATATGGGGTTATACATAAGATAAATTAGACTATAAATATTAATTAGAAAGATAAAACAATTTCCTACATAATGATATTTTATTTGTAATTTTTAGACATTAATTAATTTAATTTATTTATGACACAACGATGATGCAGTAATTATCTTATTAATGAAATATTGATATAATTGATGTTATAAATACCCAAATAAATGTAATTTGAGACTTTTTATGAATTCCACTAATTTTATAGGTTAATATGACATGTTAGTATTGATTTAATTAACTTTTTTCAAACTAATAATTCTGTTATAATTTTCACAAAAATCAATTACTAAAAAGTGTCAAAATTGACATAAAATAGTTTTTAAATAAAATATTATATTATTAATTGTTATTTTATTCCTAAAAATCTAAGGTTCGGCCAAATGACTTAGATAATGTTATATATATTAATAATAAACAACTTGGGGTTCTTTTGGCTTGTTATAGTAAGTTTATTAACCTTATAGTGTAAGAACACAAGAAGACACGGTAAAAGTAAAATTATTTAACTTAATGTTAAATCTAAATGATAAGGTTAAAATAGGAACCTAAACTTCTATAAATTATATTTTATGAGAGGATTTCGACCCATCCCCACCTTAGCTTTGAAATAAATCAATTTGGAGCTATTTAAAACCGAATTGGGCTTTATAATAAAATAATATCTTTAGTTTTCCAAAGGAGCCCCTCTCCTCCCTTATAAAAAGGGCACCTCCTCCCCCTCTTCCTCACACCACTTTGAGCCTTCAAGATCGGCCAACCCCTGCCAATATCTCCTCTCCACTTCCATAGAAAAATCCTAGAGGTCCTGGTCTTCTTCAAAGACCAATTTTAGTGCCCTAAGAGGAGATCTCAAAGAGGCGCTTCAAAGAAGAGGTAATGTCCGTTACCGATTCTTTCAACTTTATTTCTTCTTCAACTTCTTCTTATTTAGTTGTTTCATTATGAATTAATAACATAAGTATCACTCATATACTGATATTTTATTATATGTATGAAACAACCCTATTTCACCATCTATCCATCCTACGGAAAATGAAATCACTGCGCGTGCGTACGTACAGAATACCATCTCCACGCCGTGGTGTAATCTATTTTCCACCACCACCTTACTTGGATGGGTATAATGGTTTAAATAATGACTATATATGATTATTGTAAAGTGATATTGATTCTGAAATAGTATACATACACTCCATTACAATTTCACGATCATGGGAACGATATCATCGCTCGTGCGTACGTACGAAATACCGTCTCCACGATGTGATGCGACTCGTTCTACATGATCTTCATTGCATAATGATTATATAAATGAATTGAATGAGTGAATATGATATATATTAAACTAATACAATTATGGAAATGAGTTATCTTTATTCTAAAAATAAGAATGAGAATTTATTCGACAAAACACGCATAAGAACAAAAAGTAATAAACACCCGAATAACAAGTCGTAATGAAATATTACTAATAAGAAGCTAAGAATATGACCATATATGATATCATAAAAATAATTATGATTCTGGAATAAGTCAATAACATTATTTAAATCATTATACAAAAGGTTCAGACACTTACGAAGAAAATCAGACCTAAGGTAAGGGAAAATAACACAATCTCATTTTTATCCGAGATTGTTTATACTTTGGTATTTAATGGGGTGTATTTTATCATCCACATCCATGTTCCCTCAATATTTAATATTGTTTCCATACACCTACAATTGTTTAAATCCAATTTTACCCTTCGGTGAGTTTTTAGTAAAAGATATGAAAGGAATCTTTTGTCGTTTTTCGTACGAGGTAATTTTTTAATTTTCCGACAAAAGTATGAGAAGAATGTTTTTTAACTTATACGACATGAATAGATTTTTAAAACATTATTTCCAAGAATCTTCCTTTACAAGTTTTAAAGTATATTTTTAATCAACTTCTTTTAGATTAAAATTGTATGACATGTTAAGAAAGGAAAAATGTTTTTGAAGTAGAAAGGATATTTTCCTCAAGAATGGAGTTCAAGTGTTTTATCAAAATTATTTTCCATCTAAGATAATATAGGGTTCTGTTTCTATCCCTATTATTACATTGATTTGATTTATGTTGTGATGGAATTATTTTTATGAATTCCTTTATCTTGTATGAATTGTTTTATGGTGTCATGATGTTTAAGAATCCCATTTTATTACATGGGTTATGCTATGATGTATGATTTATAATTTTGTGGTACACATAAGAATGGTATCATTATAAGATGGGTGGGACCTATATCTCCCTCAAATTAATTGGGTAAAGATTTTATATCTCATGAGATAGACATGGCTGGAACGACAGGTTAAACCGGTTCAGTGAAACAGGACTGAAACGAGAAGTGAACTCGGTTCAGAAATGGACTTTGTCCACTAAGATAGTCTTGGAAATGAGTCTTGAATAATAAGAAATGATTCTCTATGATTATGTGTGTATGCCACAAAGTTTCATGTTTTAATTTATGATTATTGGGATTTCATTTCACTACTATTATTTATCCCATGTTATGAAATTATGCTCTCTTTTGCAGGTTAAGATTTCCAAAATGTTATGTTCTTATGAATATGATGTGATTGATATTTATTTTGTTTACCCTTACTGAGCATTTGAGCTCACCCTTTTGTATGTTTTCTTTCCCCAGGTCAAGAAGAAGGTTATTAAGTAAGATATTCCAAAAGGGACTATAGATATGATGAAATAAATGAGAGACAGTGTAGATGCTTTATGAACCAGTTGTTTATGTTTCCCAGTTTCTAAGGACACTATACCTATACAGTCCTTTCATGGTTTTGTTATATGTTGTAATAAGTATGATTCAATTTTTAAGTAATAACAATGTATGTAAAGTATGGGTCGTTATATTAAAAATATTTAGAGTTGGAATTGTTTAGTTAGATATGTTTAAAAGACTAATAATCGGAATGATCCTATCAATGTTCAAAAAATTTAGTGACGAGATAGCGGAGTTATTTTTTATCATAATATTAAGAAAGGAATCAATATAGCTAGCTATGTTCACAATGTTATGATCTATTATAATTATTATTATTACAAATATTTATATTATATGATAATATTATTCTATAGGGAACATGATTATTGTATCATGATTACATTCTCTTATTCCAGGGTATATGTTTGAACATTTGAGATTATAGGTACTTCTATTATATTAAAAATATTTTTTTTTATTAAGTCCCTGAAGAGAAACACTAGGCCCTGTATAGAAGTAAACATGACCTAATGTGTGTATACCAATATGAAAGAATTTTTCAAATAGAATATATGGACAAAATGGAATCATTGAGAGACTATTTTATCAGTATTAGGTAACTTTTAGAGTATAATAAAGGAAGTGATACAAATAATAAAAAATAGTGAATAAATAAATTATCATCAGAGTAGTATAATCATATAATAAATAAAATCCCAAATAGTATCAATATATATGGTTATTTATATAAAAAAATTATAATATAGGTCCCCATAAGTGATGGATCAGTGTATGAGATAAAGTTGAAAAATAGAAAAAATAACAACTATCTTACCTAAGGTCTATCATGTAACAACCCCAATATCCTACTAAAATTGTTCAACATCAACCATTGTACATTTATATTCACCATATCTATTACTATGAAATCAATAGTCACACTAAAATTCTTGAGTAGGGAGTGAGTACATGACATGGTTGGAAACCCTCAACAAATCTTATCACAAGTTCATATGATATACTGGTGCATTCCATAGAAAAAAATAAACTATAGATAAGGTATAATATATTAACCAAGGAAAAATATATAATATATTTCCTCAGAGAATGTCTTTAACTACTTTGGATCCATGATGGAAGGAACGTCGACTAGCTTCATGACACATTCCCATTGACGGGATTGTCCAAAATAATTCAAAGGCATACCCCTTGGATGGAATAGTTCAACGCATATCGAACTCTTATTTAACGCATCCCTCTCAGGGAATAATCCATTAGGATGAACCTAAATTCTATACTAAATAAGAAAAAATAACATCATGTATGACATAAGATAAAAATTATATATCAAAGATCACATCAAGTATGTATCATAATCATCATAACTCTCATTCAGGAAATACAAGCACAATTGTTAGGGAAAAACAGAAACCTCATGTTATCTAGAATGATTTTTTTCTAAAAATTCAATACATTAACACCAAATATAATTTGAAGAACCTATATAAAACATTCACTAAATTCAAGGGCTACCCTCTTAGGTTAAACAACTATTCTATAGAAAGTGTCACTATTCGATTCTAAAAGAACTAGAAAATTTTATAACTAATCTTGAGTTCAAATTATTTAGAATACGCGGATCATGGTTGAGAATAAATCACACCCCAAAGGTAGGTTATTATATTATATACTTGACTAAATCTACTACGAACAATGATTTCGGTTTGATTGATACAAAAATTTCAATTCCCTGAATCTGGGTGCTAATTCTTCCAAAAATTTAAAAATATTTTATTAGTCAATGTAAAAACCTATATATAAAATCAAGATATCAAATATATAATCATTATTTATAATTTAAAATAGATTATGATCATTCTAGAATAAATTAAGACTCACTAAATTGTATTTTCATGATCAATATGTTGTTTATGCATTGAAGGAAGGAAACAAAAGGAACAAGAGGGATAAAAAATTTATAGATAGGGGTATTAAGTCACTATTAATCAAATATATAAAGATAAAATGAGATAAAATTAATGGAATATGGGGTTTATAAAAACCCCACATAATGTGTTGGGCCTTACCTGACCGCAAATGATGCCAGTAGCTGGCTAGTTGCATTATTGTAGCATGAAACACTTCAATCAGTCCCCTAACTGAGCATATGCTCATTTCTAGACTCCAAAATACCCAAAAAACACCTCAAACACTTAACAATATTACTCAAAATCTATGGTAAGTTGGAAAGTTGAATTCCATAAAATATATGTGTCATAATACATTCCCTCTTATCAATTCTCACCCTTAATAAGTATTCCCAGAGATATGCTTGAATAAATCAGGCCACTATGATCCAATGTCTATTTTTTCTCCCATGTATGTTCCTGACTACACCCATAATACAACTAAATATGAAGAATAAGAAATGTTTTCATTCATGTAATCTTATCTTTTTAGGACACTATATTAACATGTCACTCTATAAAATATATTCCTGACTCCAAATCAATATTCTCATAGTCAAGAACGTACATATGACTAGGTTCACATTTATCATGTTGAGACA
This sequence comes from Viscum album, assembly GCA_963277665.1. Lineage (NCBI taxonomy): Eukaryota > Viridiplantae > Streptophyta > Magnoliopsida > Santalales > Viscaceae > Viscum > Viscum album. The sequence goes on along the minus strand of OY728126.1, from coordinate 353,206,290 downwards.
TGTGGATCACATTATTAATACATTGATATTGTAGGGAAATATCCAACTTATAGGCCACCATTTTTATGTGTTCAATTATCTTTCATGTACAACCATACCATGATTCATTCTTTCCATTCCTACTCAAATGTCCATGCCTTAAATGAGGGGAAACCATTAAGATGTATTTGTTTCCCACAAAATAATTATGGGTTGTATCAATCAATCTTAATAATACCTACACCTATTCTAAGTTTCAACTATCCATTTCTTAATAACTATACCCACTTTGAGTTATTCTAAAATATATATTTCCAAAAAAATGAATATTCACAAACCTCATTCCTGAATAGTGGTTAATGACATAGCCTCCCATATAAATCCTAAAATAGAAGTATCTAGATAAAATATTGAATAAATTTATTATATGATAACTCTAAAATATAAAATTTATCATCCTAATGTCCTCTAAAACCGAGAATACACACTTGAAGTATATCCCTTAGAGACTGGATTGTTCTCTCTAACTTCCCTTTTGTCTTAGAATGAAATGATATACTAAACATTGATTGAGTGAACATTTCATTTTTAGGCCCATCCAAAAATTTGATGTGAAAAATTAGTCTCTATTATACCCCACAAATTTAGGTACTCCATAAATCTACATGATATCTAGAATATAGAGCTAACATAGTTCATCCACTGAGTTAGTCTCATGAATCAATATAAAGTGATCCACAATGGTCAACTAATCTAAAACCACCCAAATTATATCTCAACCTTTTAGTGTCCTAATAAATCCTAAAATAAATTCTATATACACCTCATACCAATTTTATGTAGGCACTAGATGTGGCTGGAGTAACCCTCTATGTCTTCATTAGACATCCATGATCCTTTAAAAATTCAGACAATGTGAGAAAAAAAGCAATGTCTATATTCATGATAGGACACTAGAATTGTCATTTGAAATAATGATTAATCATCTTAGGTAAAATTCCCACTAAAAATCATGAGAATCTCTCATCTTATACTCTCTCATAGATGATTTAACCATCACCCTACCATGAACCAGAAGCACTCCACATCCATCCAAAGAATAACCTAGAACAAAACCATTCCCCACTAACCTCTTGTGCATCATGAAACACTCTAGATCAAGATCCTTCCTAAAATTCACTCATTTCAAAAAATACTGATGTGATCCCTAAGGGTGTACAAGCCTCTTCCCCTAATCCTCAACTTCACCCACATTCTATTCATCCAGTAAATCCATGATCTTTTATTCCACCTCTAACATCAATTATCTAACTTCCATCATTTTTATTCTTTGTGAATTAATAATTATAATTTTTTTCTTATGATCAAACCCCATATAAATGTCTAAAATCTTTAAGTACTCTAAAAAATTCATCTAACACTTATTTATGATGGGTGACCTCCTAAGATGTTTTATAGGTTGTGTGTGAGTGAGGAAAAACACACTTAAAGAACATGTTTTCTTATGTGGGGATAATCAATAGTCTAATAAGTGAATCTAATGGGTAATTACCTATGGTTTACTAGGAGGGAGACCATTGTGTTGTAGGAGATACAAGGGGTTAGATGATAGATTTGATGACATGAGGAGTCTGGGTCATGAAAAATTGTATTATAGCCAATACTTAACCAAAAGTGTAGTATAACTACTTGTGTTTGAGGGGAGGGGTTCAAAAGTAGGGTGATATTCCATAAAGTGTGGGTCAGGTGTAATACTCGTGGAAATGTGAGGCTTAAATGACAAAATGTTACAACCCATATCTATTAGGATGACCATTATTTTTTGAAGCATACCTAATTAGAACTCCATATTTATGAATTCTTTGCATAGTGTAGTGTAAGTATAGGTTAATACCTTAGAAATTTTCATAGGGTGTGTGTGAGTGAGGAAAGACACACTGAATGAACAAGTATTTTCCTATGGGAAAAGTCATTATTCTGATAAGTTATCCTAGTGGGTAATATAAAGTTGTGAGCTTGGAAGGAATCCAAGGTATTACAGGAGTCTAATGGGGTTATATCACCATGTTTGTGGATGTGGTAGGTTGGGTTATGAAAATTTCATGCTATTTTAATCATATATTAATCACATTATAATATCTTCTCATTATTATGTTATCAAACTTGAGGTTATTTTGATATTTTTTCCATTACATAGTGTTTGATTAAAGCCCTTTGTTATAATTTCGATTCCCTAGGTTATTAAGATGATCTTAACCTAATATATTTCTAGATGGGGATCTATAATGGTGTTAATTTGGAGGAATGATCAACAATATGTGAATTTATAGTTTTATATAGAAAAAATATTAATAAACTAGTTCTTTATAGTCCTAGTATTGTATGAGTATTTGTGATATGTAATATTTTAATTAGGGAAATATATGTAAGTTTGGATTCAGTCATCTCACTTGGATTCAAAGCCTATTCTTAAAGAATATATATTTCACTACCAATCATTTGAGTTCAGGTCTATAGAGTATCTCCAACTCTATTTTAAAATTGGTTGGGACTAGATTCTTTGAGCTCTTCTAGCTCATTGATCATCTATTAAGACAAAATAAATATCCTATCTATGATTTAATATAAATATTATCTATCTTGATAATAGAATTTGTATATCCTTAAATGACTAGCTCGACATGTCCTCTATAATATAAAAATATATCTTCAGTATGACTCCTATAATTTATGATAGTTTTGATATCCATCTAATTGTGATAACATAGACATGCTTGATATCTTCCTACATGTTCAAGGTATAGAAAACCTCAACTATGGTATGTAGCTTGAAATACATCTCAATTCCTATTATTGTAGTTTAAGTAATCATGGTCATCTAATGTCTCTCTTCTTAGGTCTAAGGTAAATATTTCTCAGTGATAAGTATGCCTTAAGATATTATAAATAATTTCATCCTAGATTTCTCTATACTAAATCTCCTCAGTGTCTTGTATAGGTATATACATTGACTTAGTCATATAAGTATATCAGAACTATCACAAATGATCTTGATTCCTATAATAGGGGCTATTTCAACTAAGTTATTTATTGGGGGGAACTTGTTTGACTCTATCCTAACTGACCTTCTTTATCATTAGTAACATACTATAAAAAATACCATGAAAATGTTTCCAATCCCACTAAACATTTCATGTACACATGGATCACATTCATTATTTATTATAGAAAAATCACTTATAGGTTCTTCATAGTGAATGTTCCATTATTTTAATTCTCACTTTAATTCATAAATGGATCTCAACAACTTATATAAATTATTAGCATCTTTTTTATTCACAAATCCCGATGGTTGTGACATATATACATATTCTATAAGGCTCCCATTATATAAAGTAATTTTATTATAATTTTACCAAATATAAAAATAAATGGTTGATTCAATGAAATTTATAATTATTATAGATTTTAGTATTGAAATTAGTGAGAACGTTTATTCATAGTCTATGCCTTGATATAAATTAAACCCCTTATCCACCATACATTCCTTATTGGTAGTAACTATACTTTCCATGAACCGTTTTTTCGTGAATACCCATTTTAACCCAACATGATTTTCATCTACTAGATAATCTAATAAAAACTTGACTTGGTTTTTTACATGGAATCAATTTTTGAATTGATGGATTCCTTATAATTTATATTTTTTAATCTAGTTACCACTTCCTTATAGGATAGATGACCTTAATTATCAACTAAATATAAGACACCAACATCAAGGTTTGGAAAACTATACCTATTTTAATTCTTTGATATTTATGATTCTCTTATGAAATAATGGTATCTCTAGAATATCTTCTTCCATGGGGTCTTTCAGAATATTTTCCTATTACAACTCTTGTGTATCTTGATCATCAACTTCAATAAATTCAATTTTCTCCCACTATATATTTTGAAGTTGTTATACCTTTTAATGAATATAACATGTCTTTACACAATTACCTTATTGTCTAAGGGATTTTAGATATAATATTCCCTTGTTTCATTGGGATACCCTATAAATAAAAATTTCATTTCATGGGGTTGTAGATTTTTTCTTGAGATTTCCATAACAAATGCCTCACAACCCCAGACACGAGCATGTGGAAAAAAATTTCCATCCATACATTAACTCATATAGAATTGTGTTTTCCTATTTTGTTGGCACTCAGTTTATTATGTGTGTTTTAGCCTATAATTAATACCATTAATTGAATAATTTAATGTTTTTAGGACTCAATATTTACCTTACCGTGTCCAAAAATGTGCAATTCCTCCATTAAGGGGAACCATAACATTGTGTTGTATAAAGAGAAGTGTGTTGAAATATAATCATAAACTCTCTTAGATAGGTGAGGAAACCTTAGTTAAGATATTCTACATCACTATCTGATATATGAATTTCTATTTTCTTACTAATAATAGTTTCTATATCATTCATGGGATTGTTAAATTTATCATAGTATTTTGACTAATACCTCATTACATAAAAACATACATTACTATTAAATTAATCATAAGAAGTTACGAGGTATGAGTATTTACCTATAAACTCAACTAGAAAAGCTCCACACACATCCATGATTACCAATTCAACAATATCTATGGTCCATTCACCATTTCCCCTAAATAATTTTTTCTTTTTTCATTGTAATAATCCCAAAACTTACCAATTTGTTTTATCTTAAAAGAATTTAGATACCCATATTGATATATCTCTTTTAAATGATTCTAGTTTACATTACAAAGTTATTGATTCCATAACTAGGAATTATCAGAATCCTGTGAACTTGGTTCTTTATCAATTTCAAAAACATGGTTTTCATATTTTAGTTCATACATTCCATAATTAATATTTGTACACTAGAAAAAATTCTATATTTATAAAAGTATCAATGTTTATTACCAAAAATTAATTAAAAACCATCCAAGTTTAATCTAGACACATATATAACAATTTTTATAATATTAAGAACATAATATGAATTTTTAAAGACTAAAATCATTCATATTGGTAAATTAGGGTGGTAGTATCTTATTGAAAAGGAAACTAGTATTTCTACATTAGTAGCTCGATGATCCACCTCACCTATAGAAACCTTCCTAAATATACATTTGTAATATATTTATATAAAAACCAGAGAACAAAAGCTATATCTAATACCCATTGTGTAGAAATGGAGGGGATTCATTTGATTAAGAACTAACCCCAAGTTTCATCGTGCTTATTTATTGTGGTGGAGTTTTTCTTCTAATGTCCCTTTTTAGCACATGAAAAATATTCTTCATCTTATTCATGAGCCTACCTCTAGATACTCCTTCCCTTGGTAAGATGTGTTAGATAATCCTTATAATTGGATTTGTTTTTGGTACCTTTTTTCTTTTCCTTCCTCATGTTCACCATATGGACTATTAGTTTCTCATGTTATACAAGTGGGTTACCTAGCTCAAAATTGAACAATAAATTTTGATTACCATATCATGTATTTTTTGAATAGTGTATAATGTACTGTTACCATAATAGTTTTGATATTTATTCATCCAATATTTATATAGTTATGCCCATAAATTATTTATCATATCAAAATGTTATAGCTATCACTAGCTATAATGAGAACCTAGAGATAATATGACTATATTCTTAAACCTATGTCTTATATTCTAGAAACATTTTATTTAATGAGAATAGATGATTTATAACTATCAGGTTTTGGGGGATCATAATAATTTTGTCATTTTCTCAAGAATTTCACAATTGGAGATCTCGAGTATAAAAGATCATGAGTACTAACTTGATAACTAGAATAACCACTTGTTTTGTGTGTCATTTGTTGTTCCTATATACATGAATTAATATTAGACTCCTAAGTTGATATCATTGTCACTTTTTATAATTTTATCGTGTTCTTTGATGCATGGATAAAACCACAACTTTTATGTTTCTAGTGAGGTAGCTTGTGTTGTGTGCGCCATTGGTTGTATGGACATGATTATGTGACTAAGAAAGTATTTTTTTACTTCAATTTAGAGGAAGACATATCTCTGAGGACTAGTTTGCTAGTAATGTAGAATCTTTATTAAATCCATGTATATGATACAAGAAGGTAATTCAATCTGGAATGTTTAATAGAAAAATACGCTAATCCTCTAATGTTGATGACATATAGTATGAATTTTACAATATGAGATATCATATAAAAAATATATTATATAACATAGTGCATTCTCATTGGTTGTTCTCATTCCTATGACATACCTTATCTCTTTATGAGACGTGATTAGTTGCTAAAATATGATCTTGGCCTGTGACAATCACTTAGTACTACCACGATAAGGACCTAGACAGTCACACAAAAATTATATTTAAAAGATAGAATAATATTATTGTATTGGAGTTATTTGAAATTGTAGGACCCACAATAGAGGTTGGGTAATATGTATGATTAATGTATTTCATGGAAAAAATTCAATATTATTCATGTTTGGGATAATATATATTGTTTACTTATTTAATTCATGAATTTTTTAGTTAATATTAAGAAGAATATTTTTCGAATGAATATAAAATATATGGTTTTCCTGATTCTCTAAATTATTATCTGGGATAAATGATCCAAGTTAGTGATTCATATTTTGTTTTTTAATATTATTTTAGTGTTACATGTATTTTATTATTTACTTGTGATGTTTACAACACATTCACTAGGTCATAAGAGTTGTCTGGGGTTATATTTGGATGGTTAAACTTATTAATGCGATGAATTGTAAACGATAAAATGTTAAACCTACCTATAAAATGTTAAATACGACTAAATTAAAGTGACTATTTGTTCCCACGATTTTGAGAGGTTCTCCCACCTCTATTTAATTTTTTACTGAGAGAAATGGAGGTTCTGGATATCATAATCCATGTTCTCCCAATTGTATCAGAGAAATGATGATCCCCTGATCATATTGACATTGAAAGCAATTAATATGTCTCTATAATCATCAAAATATAATAGATTGATGATTGATAAGGCTTCTGATATGTGTATCAATGATCTAGAAAAATTCATCACTGGTTCCGTTGAGTGATGATCAATATTGATATAAAAAACATGATTCCCTATTAAATCATAAGAGGTAGGATTTTGATTTATGTTTGGTGATTAAATTAAATTAAATGGGATCCTTGGGTTGTAAACAAGGTATGATTATGCTAGCGATGACATCAAAAAATTTATCACATTGTAAAATTTTAAAATCTATACATTGCAGGTTTCCTTTTTTCACCCATTACATAAATTTGGTTTTAGATCATATGAATTGTTTTTAAGGTCAAGTAAAATTAAATTTTTATTAAATGTGAGTCGAGGGAATATTAATGGTCCCATTCCAGTGATCTATTCATTGGTTTGATCAATGAATACTATGTCACAACCGTTAGAAGTTTTTCATTGGGTTGAAATCAGTTTTTTTTTGTTTAAAAAATTAATAATATATATATTTATATATGTGTTATATATATGTTATATTTTTTCTCTGGGGAGTGGGAGGTAGTAAATTTCAGGCCTTTTAGATTTCCCACATGGTTTCATAGTTTGGAATAGAACCCCGATGGGTGCTAAATATTTTACAATTTTTCAGAATGCCAATTTTTTTCAAAACCTTTCCAAGGATTTTGATATTTTAAAAAAATTTGGAGGGACTCGTTCATGTGATATTTTGAATACATTTTCTTAAAAGGGTTTCTTTATTTTCAATTTATTACAACATGTTGTTGCAATATTACCACCTTTGGATTTTGTATCAATCCTCAATATGTTTGGAAATCCCCCACTCGTTTTCTTATAATTTTTCTATTTAGGCTCTACCTATAAATGAAAACCCCAAAAAAATTATTCTCCCTATCTGAGAATAAATTTTGTGGGATTCTATATTTTATAGATTAGTTTATTTCTGGAAATTACTAAAAATTATATTATTCCAAAACACTAAATGAAGATATATTAATAAATTATCCAAGTCTATGTGAGTAAAATATCAATGTAGGCATAGAACAAAAGGGTTTATTTCATTAATGTTGCACATATTTACCAGTCACACAATTTTTCACATCTAATTACCCCTGGATTGTGTTTCCTATATATTTTGGAAACCTATAAAATAAAAACACTTAAAACAACACACATTTTCTGTGTAAAGCATTATGTTCAATGGGGAGAGGGTTGTTTTCAAACCACTTCATGTAATGTGGGGTTTTTATACACCAATGTAAAACTGATTATTTTTAAATACAAGTGTGGAAAATGGTTTGAGGAATAGGTTTTATTCTTTTTCATTGGCGCCAACATGTTTTAGACTGAAAATTTCTTAATCTAACTTCTTTTTAATTAAATAGTAATTAATCTAAATATGGTTCAAATTTGAAAACTATATAAAGTTATTTTTTATATTAACCACACATTGGTTATCGACATGGTCTACCATGGGAAGCGTCACATATATAAATAGATGGGCACACACATTCATATGATATATATATATATATATACATGACCTATATATTAGCATGCATGGAAATGAATTGGGTATTTCCCATTAATGTGTATGTTGGACAACTGAATTATTATCTATCCTAGAATTCATTAAAAGAAACATTTCATAAGATTAAACGAATGAGAATTAAATGTATTGAAACATATGATACATGAATTAGCAAAGTCATTAATACATGAGTTATAGACACCTAAAATAATGTGGATATCACCTAGGAGTGTACTCAAGTTCTATTTAATTCATTTAAAAATATGATAGTAGTGTGTGTAGATATTTTTCCAAACAACCTGGATCTCATGGAACTCTTGATATTCTTCTATTTCACATGAGGTACTAGCATTCCATGGGGAGATGATAAATTCCATCGAAACATCATATGATTCATATTGGCCAGTGGATACCACATAAGGTGGAAACATTTTGTTTTAAACTTTTGGATCTATCTAAAACTCATCATAATGATATTATGATTCATTTAGTGGCTCTTTAGTGTTTAGTATTCTTATTTACAGTAGTTATTTATTTCATTTTCATCGATATTTTCATGTTTATTTTTCATGGATGATCCTTAGAAAAGGGTTTTTATAACACAAAATTTATCTAATAACTATTTTTAGACTCTAAAAACCCCTTCATTGGTATTAGTAGGATCCATAGTTATATTTTTTGCAACATGCAATGAAATGAAGAAGAAAACTAAAAAAATGTGTATCATTGTGTTCCCATGAAATTAAATTTTAGCATTACATAGCTAAGATTCATAATGGAAACCATGGATTTACCCTAATGCACAACGGACCACATACAGGTCATATCTACTCATCCTTATATTGACTAGCTAAGTAATAATCCCATTACATAACACTTACAGAAGAAAGGATACCCAAGGCTTACCTTTACATGAAGGGTTCATGTAATGGTAGTATGTATAGTAACCCTTATAAAAATGTTTTTTTGTAAAATTTTTATGTAGGGGTATGATATTAATTATCCTTAAAGGTAATGTTATAATAGGGTTCTAAAATATTATATAAATACAAATGGTTTTTATGTAAAGGTTATGAAATTTTGAAAAGGGTTGTGAAAACGTAGCTAGACACTTACCCTTACACGAGAGGCTACATAAACATCAAAAGGTTTTATTAATGGTTAATTAATTGTATATTGATAACTAACCTTAATAGAAACAATCAAATATAGGTAATATCCTCTATACTCTAACACAATTCATTTTTGAGCTTTATAAAGGTAAAAACGACATACCTTTATGAAAGAAATTCATGTTGGGGCTATATAAGGGTATTACCCTTCCAATGATCCTCTGTGTAAATGTTTAGGGTAGTTACATTTGCATAAGGTGTATGTGTAATTGTAATGGGAGGATACCATTGCACTGGAATGGTTCTAGACATAAGCGTAAACATAATTTTTTTTACTTATTTTTATCATATAAATTGGTTTTAATGGATTATGAAATATTTATAAATAATTATAAAAGTTATTTTGTGGTATTTTAATTTAGAAAAGGTTTATAGGTTAATTAATTTAATTTTTTTTAAAATTTAATAAATTTTTACAAGAAAACATATTACCAAATATTAAATATTAATATTTAAAATACATATTTACCCAAATTATATGTCATGACTTATAATCTATGAATAAAATTGTTTATTTATAAATAACAAGAAATAATTTATAAAGGGTTATAAATTATCAAATAAGGACTAAATATAAATTTTTTTTTAAAATTATAATTATTTATTAAAAAATATTTTTTAATTGTTCAAAATAAATTGAGGCCTTATTTAGATATTATTTAAACAACAACAAAATGTTTTTATGATTTATATGATTAAGGTTTAAATAATGCATAAGTATATAATATTTATTTTATATTAAATTTTTACATAATTGAAATTGGATAATAAATAGTATACAATTCATATAATATATTATATTTAAAATTGAAATTCTATATAAATATTAATTTTAAAGAGTTTATATTTGAATTGATATAAGATATTTATATTTAATATTATACAATTTCCATAATGTTAACATTGTAATTATAAATTATTTATAGTTATATTTTATTTATGAATTATTCATAAATGTTTATCTCATGTTTAAATATTTTATTTTTTGGTTAAAATCATTATTCCTTTATATTTTCATATTTATTAAATCATTTATTATATTTTAATGTGGTATATGCTTTAGTTTAATTATTGAAATACTTCTGGATTGATTCTTTCATTACATGCTTGGAATGTCCATATAATAATTTTTTCATCTACCTTGACCTTAGTTTTTAATTAATTTTATGAACTTGAATTTAATTATTGAGTATAATTTTTACATATTAGGTTTTAGATTTATTTTGAATTATATTTTATTTTGAGAAAAGTATCCCTATGTATAGGGACTTCAAGTCGGATTACCTATATACCTGGATCCTTGTTCCTTGTCGGAGATGGTGAATGAGGTTGGTTATCTATCATTTGAAGATTAGTAATGTTGATATTATCAATCTCATATAACTCAATTTCTTTACATAATGTTCTCATATACCGTATGCATATGTTGAATTTTGATATGCAAGAATATAATAGACTTCTAATTTTGGGTGAGTAACACAAACTCGTGGTTTGCTTAAAGACTTACCCATCAATATGATATAAAAATATTATGTTGTTATAGCAAATATGACTCCAAAAAAATTACTATAATTAAGAAAAATAAAAAAATAACCTCAGATAATATAGTGAGATTAAAATCCCTTTCAAATAATAAGTGTTTGATTCCATCCAAAGTGGCAGTTATGAAGTCCTCGATCATTGAATTGGATAGTTTCATGATGAAGTGTAGTGACTATAGATAATACATTATAAATAAATAATGTAATGAGTGAAACTAGATACTCCTTTGGTAGTTTTACACATAATCATGGTACCCCTAATTTATCTTGTGACTAGATCAGTTTTTATGTTTTCCTTGGGTTATTGTAGCTGGGAAAACACAAGGGTTGGGATACCAATTTAATAGTGTTGGTTTTATCAATACGATGGACCAAACAAAGTATTTTCTACTCAAGTATCATAGAGTGTAATATGATATAATTATGTTGATTCATTACCTAAAATACTAAGTGATGAGTTTCATTGTAATGCTAGGTCATTTATTTGTGAAATATAGATCTTGGAACACTAACGAGTATAATTAATTTTCAAAAAGGGCTCATTATTTCAGTGGGAGAACATTCAAGAAAATTCATTATTAAATGGTTAATAAAACATGAATTTCATATGATAAAATCTTTTATTGTGGATAATATCATCATCATAAATATAAACTCTGTAATTAATCCTTGATAAGTAGATTAATAATGTAAGTAGATCTTAATAATTGTAGCATAAAAAAATTTATGTAACATGGGTGATTTAAGAAAAGTTATAAATTAATTTGTTATGTGTTATAACAGTTTCTTACATATAAGAAAAGTGTTTATATTATTTCATAAGTGAATTTAGATTCTTATGGAAGCATAGAGTGATTCATTTAAGAATTAAAATGTATTAGATACAAAATGAACGAATAAGACATAGTTTACACACATATACTCAATATGAATGGTTATGAAAATGATTTAGGAAAATTTGGTAACATATATTCAACGTTATTGGGTTCATAAAATGATATTAAACATTATTGAATATGATAAATGACATTTCAAGACTTATGTTTTAATTGAAAATTTAAGGGTTAATGAAATCAATTCTATTATTCTGATATTTATATAACCTCAACTATATGTTTTATAAGGTGTTGTAAATATATATAAGTTTATAAGATGAATGAAATTGAAAATTAAATTTTTTTTTCAGGTATTGGAGAAATGGAGTTTCTTCATTGACAAATTAAATTCTTAAATATTGGATAAACTCAACAAAACATGTGAATTTTATCTCATTTAGCTGTTGAGAAGAACATGTACACAATAGGTGTTTAGATGAAATGATATGGGTATTTTTTAATACATGTGGTTTATGATTTTATTAATTATATAACATAATTTAAAGGTATACTGAAAATAAATCATTCCAGTTAGAGAATTTATTCTATTACCATTTATGAAATTGTTTCAACAATAAGACTAAATTGAAAGAATGTTTACCTGATATTATAAATGTGCTAGGATTATAAATATAAAACTGGAATGTGTTTTATAGGATCTAAAATACTGTATAAATAGTAAAAGTAGGTAAAATATCAAACAACAAGAAGAAAAGTTAGTTGAAAATTTCAAGAATGTTTTTTCAAGAGGTCAATAAAGGCAATCTAAACCTAGGGCTTTCATAAGAAAAGGTAACAATTTAATATGATTGGATTATATATGATATACCAAAAATATTTTTTCTATAGAATTTCTATGTCTCGTATAAACATTATAGAAATTAATTTTGAGTGGTATGTGATAATAAATGTATATTTTTCTATTATCTTAAAATAATTTTATTCCAATAACATTGAATTCCATATATTGTAAAATTTATTTATTTTTCATATTCTTACTGAAATAAAAGAAATGTTATTTCTACCACCAAATTTTTTCTATATATAAGAAATATATTATAAAGATAATATAATATTATATTGGAATAATTTTATACTTCTATATTTTTAAAGATAACAAATAAAAAATTACACCAATAAAACTTTAAAGTGAATTTAATTAATCAATTAAGAGTGTTTGGATAAATTAGTAAATAATATTTTTATAAGATTCATTATTTATAGGAAAATTTTAGAGGAATATGATTTTGAGGATGAAGATGATTAACATAGAAATATTTGTTTGAAAAAAATAAAATTTTACAAAAAAAAATTTGTTGTAATGTTAATATGTTTGAATATATTAGGGAAGTTGGATAGTTATTAATATTATCCCTAATTCTCACTTGATGTTACCCAGTCTGGATCCAAGTATCCCTGAGAGGGGGTGGGAGTGAATTAGTGATATATTTAAAATTTACGATTCCTTTAATTTTGAATCAACCTTATCCTCTTTATAAAGAGTTCTTTCCCTGCTGAACGCAGACAACAACATGAATCCAATATTTTGAAGGTTCACTACTCAACAAGAGTAGCTATGTTCTTGGTATGGTATGTAAATAATAAATTACCTCAAAATCCACTAGAAAACAATCCTTTTATGTAGAATACAATGAGTAGGATATATCATTACACTCGTGTAGCACTTGGGAGACAATCCTCAAGTGTGTGTGAACCCTCTTAGCACAAATAGGGTAATGCAATATCTTTATTCTTCTTGAAAAACCATCATAAATATGATATTTGAAAACAAATATTCTCTATACTATCCGGAAGATAATAGGAACTTGTAGGACTTTTTAATAATACTCATTATTATACACTAGTCATGTCTTTATTCCCTTGAAATCACTTCTCACTTTATTTGTGTACTCAAATATTCAACTCACAAATCACCTTCGTGAAGCTCCCAGCTTCACAAAGCAATCTAGTTCAGAAAGATCCCTAGTTGAAAAGGTCACTAGATTTTATAGCTTACTATTTCATGGTGAACAAATTGGTCTTTAAAAAGGTCAGTTATTTCTCAAATCTTGATGGATATCTAAAAAGATCATTTCCTTCTCAAAGCTTATTGCCTTTGTAGAGCTCGCTTTATCCATGAACCTTCTTCACAATTCAAGAGCACTAAAATTCCCATTAAGTGTATCTAATTTTATCTTAGTGGTGGTGGACTATTTATAGGAATTTTTCCACCAACTCTAGAACCTTCCAGCCACCACATTTACATGTCCACAGAAAATCACATAGCTCTAAAATTTTCAACGAAATTCACTCTACTTTGTGAAGCACTATGGTTATTTTCCAAATTCTCAAAGCTCATTGTAATCGCAAATAATTCCATAAAATAATTTGTGCCTACATGGTTCTCCTTCTTCCTTTATGCCACTGTGATGCTTCTTCATCCATTACGCTGCAATTCTCACCCATGAAGCTCCTTTCGTCAACCATTCGCAAAGCTCGTCGTAATCGCGAAAAACATTATCAACATTATTCATGTCCTTGTGAAATGCAGACCAACATTGCATCCTCAGATTTACCATGGAAAGTATTGTAACATTCCTATCATTCCTCACCCACTTATACAAAGTGAAGTGATTTCATTTTTCCTCAAACAACCAAGAAAACAAAAGATAATACTTCATGTATCCAAAAAAATCATCAGCCAACATTGTCCCAACATCACCATAATCCATAATAGATTACTTTATAGATATTTCCCACCAATAATTTTAGTGGGAGATTTTCATAAGATTTTCACATATAAATATTGAAGAAATTTGATATTATGTAATGAGGTAACAAAACCCAAAATGTGTAGCACACACAATTCTGGTTATAACACCCCCAATATTTTATGGTATGCCTCTTCTTTAATAAATTCAATTTCATCGATATATTACATTTCACACTATACTAAGATTAAAAAAAATCATGATATACTATTAAATATTATTATTTTTATAAACTAAACATTAAATTGGAAGGACTAAATAGGAATAAAAATATTATGAAATGTAAAAAAAATTCATATTTATTTATCCTTATGAAATAGATAGATGATTTTATAGTTAAGTCATATTACTCAAGAGAAATATATCTTCATAAAAAATGATTTTTTATTTCTATTTACGAATCAAAATTATAAATAATTTATGAATTGTTTAGAAAATATATTTGAATAAATGAAAATCATTTTTGAAAATATCATATAAATATTATTCTATGGTGAAATTTATAAATTTTTTTAATATAGTTAAATTTTTTGTGAATAGAAAAACATACACATTTTAATTAAATAGAGTATCTTTTGTGATATTATATGGGAATAACAATGAAATAAAAAATTATTAATTTTTATTAAATAATAATGCATGATAATAGAATATAAATATCATACAAAAATAATCAATAATGTGTATATATATATATTACATTATCGAATGTTAATTATTAAAATCATTTTCACTGCCGACGCATCACCTACATAGTGTTGAAAAAGTAAAATTTAGTGTGTTAGATATAATAATTGATTGATAATAAGTCTTTTAATATATTTTCAAAAATATATTAGGTATTTATATTTATTTTTACTTATATTGTTTCAAAATTTTCAGTTATATAACATTAAACTTATCGAAATTCTCTTTCAAGGCTTGCATAAGGAAAGAATAGTAAAAAAAATTATATGTGGTGTCTTGACATGGATATGCATAAATATATATAATTAATTAATATAAATTATTATATTGATCCTAATTAATATATTTTTTTGATATTAATTTAACTTTTAAATTTTCTATGTGAAATAATTAACTTTAAAACATTTGGAACACTGATATAGTGCTTGTGTAAGTAGAAGAAAAATCAATAACATTATTTCAATTCAAATTATATGAACCCTTAGACAACCCAAAAATTTGTGACATCCTTATTTATGAGTAATTTTATACCACAATCATCCTTATTTAGAATTTATGTCCTTTTTTAATCCACTTTCCTGAAATTTATTCCTTTGAAATATTTTATTTAAAAGAAAGTTAAACTATTCACAATATGGTCTTTAATTATTACAAATTTTTAATATGTTGTTTTCAAGAATCTATATTAAACTATAAATAGTTTCTATAAAAATTAAAAATTTATCTTCTTCATGTATTTTTTAATTACATGGAAATAAATAAATACCATAAATTATTGCATGTCAATGATGAAATAATTATGAAATTAATGGAAAAATATAATAATTGACAATATAAATAATAAAATTAATATAATTTTATATAATTTATCCAATACATTAATTATATAGATAAATATGACACGTATAGGATATAATAAAATAGTAGTTTTCTATTTTATTTTTTCATTATGTTTCTGAATTCATAGTAATGAATAGTATCAAATTTTACAATAAAAAATTCCATGTATATAATATGTTGTTAAATTATTCAAAAATCATAAAAATCATTAATAAAAGAAAATGGGATAATATATGGTCTAAAATGTCCTCCCATATTTATTTATATCATATTTTTACGTCTTTGGATATAGAATAGTCTTATAATATTTTAATATTTTGAGAAATTCAGAATGTCCTCCTCATCTCAATTATAAAAGAGAACCTACTCCATCACGTATTTGAAAAACATTGATCCACCTAGATCAATCTACCCATACCCATTTATTTTCAAAAAATATTTATATATGTTTAGGATGTCTGAGTCTTCCGTAAATACCATCTTTATATTCCTTAAGAAGAGTTCTAAAGGAAGTATGTTGAAAAAGAGGTAATTGTGTTTTCCAACTCATTCATGTTAATTTATTATTCTAGTCCATATTAGGGTTTTTAAATCCAATATAAATAAATAAACATGGTATCATCTATTTGATGATATGTTATTAATATTTTTGGAAAACCAAATTCCACCTTTTATTCATCCTATGAAAAATGAGAGCATTGAACGTGTGTACGACACACCATCTCCATGTTATGGTGTAATTTGATTTCTGTAATCAATATAATTAGATGGCTAAAATGATTGAGATAATGGATATATGTGATAATTTTGACCTGATATTTATTATAGGAAATTTAATATACCATCAACTCCCTTACCATTTCACCCATTAAGGGAATGATTTTATCGTTCTTGGGTGTGTATGACCCTCCGTATCTATGACATAATTTGATTAATTTTCTATCTTCACCATTGATAAATTTTTATAAAAAGTAATATAATTAATCAATATGATATCTATGCACTTAATATAATTATATAGATTATATATCTATATCATTTGCACAAGAACAAGGACCTACATGAAAAAACATGCATACAAAAATGAAGGGTTTTACACTTTAAATAATTGTAATAAAGAAATATTATTAACAAAAGTGTGATGATATGATCATATAAGATATAATAACTATGAAAATGGTTCTGGTATAAATTAATCACATTATTTAAATCATTATACATGAGTCTAAATCACATCTAACCAAAAAAATGCATGTCGTAAGGGATTTTGTCTCAATTTCAATTCATTGAGGAATATTTTAATGCACATAATTCATTTTTTTGGTATGTATAATAGTGATTTCATTTAAAATCATCATTCATTGAAGATTTCATTTAATATATATATTTCTTGTATCCTAGGTATGATTATTTCATATTTCATGGACCATTTTACATATAGTGTTTACTTTTAAAGTTATTTGATTAATTAGGTAAATAATGTTCAATCCAGGTCTTTTACCCATTATGGATTTTTGTTGATAAGTAATATTGATTCAGGAGTTAAAATGGTAATTTTAATATATGAGGAATTCTTTGTACATACAAACAATGGTGGAGCCTAGTTATAGATATAACCTCAATGTAATGGTAGTTTCATGAGATGAATAATTTAGACAAATAAAATTGGTTTTACACAAAATGATTAAATTGTATTATAAATGTTCTTAAAAGTATAGATACCATGATGTATGAGATCGTGGAATCCAAAATTAATAATTTAATTTAATAAAAACTCAGTTGTTGTTTACCCATGTGATTTTTACTATTCTATGATCTATGGAATCATATTGTGAAAAAGTTTTTGATTAAATGAAATTTTCTTCCAATTATTTATATTACCATAATGTGTTTTTCTTATCCTATCATGATATAACTGTTATTGATTTAATGGAATGAGAATTCAGTTATTTATCATGCCATATTGATTATGCATTATATATTCCATGGTATTTAATTATTGCAGATCATTTGATCTCACCTTTATTTTTGTTTCCTTTCCCCAAGTTATAAAGAAGAAATATTTTAATGAGTTAAAGGATAAATATTACCTTCCATTGTTCAGTTTATATTTACCAATGTAATTAGGTTAGCACATATGTTTCTAGTTCTTTTAAACTACCAAACAATTCAGTTCTTTGGGATTTGATTCTTGTTTCATGTTCCAATGTAATAAAATATATAACTATTTGTTTAATACTGGGTTTGAAGTCCTTACAGTTGGTATTATAGGAATTTTAGTAAAATATTTGGGAACTATATTTAAAAATAAACATAACCAACTTGATAACTTTGATAATTTATTATAGAATCTAAAAACATTCACCATTAGAGGAGTTATTATTTTTTTGGTTTAATACTCTAGATGATTGTGGGATAACTCTATATGTTTCATTATTTAGGTATAGAGCCTATTGGAAGGAAGATAATCAATACCCATGGAAAATGTGGGGATTTCCCCAATAAGAAAGTAAACATAAATAGTGTTAGAGCTCAGCAGATCATGACCATATCATGGAATCTTACATAGGTTTTGATGAATAACCTTACTTGAATGGAGAAACATATTGATTCATGACATGATTCACATATGTGGGATCATTTTATGCTGAAGAAGACCCCATATTTTAGTTGGACTACTAAAAAAGTGGTAGCTAAGAAATGAATCAAGCACATTTAAAAGTCATCTGTAACAATAGGATGCAATGAAAATAAAAGGTAGTTCTGGATGTATACTATCTCATGGGATATGCTGATAAATGGTGGACCTTGATCTCGAATAATAGAAAGGAAGAAGAAATAGAACCCATGGAATGTAGAGCTTTGGAAGTGATTTTTTTTGGAGAATATTTTCCCCATGATTAAAAAATTGAAATAGAGAAAAAAGTTCCTTAGTTTAAGAAAAGGAAGAAGAGAATATTATGGAGTATGGGGATACTTTTACAAGACTATCCAGGTATAATAAAGACTATATATATAATTCATAGAGAAATATAGATCATTTATTTAAATTTCTAAAGATAAACCTCTGAGGGGAACTGTCTTCCCAATCATTTTCATCATATGATGAGATCGTATTATGGGCCAGAAAAAAAAGAAGGAACATTCTAGAACATATATATTCAAAAGATATAATGATAAGCGTTTTACTGAAAACTATGATACAAGTAAATAACCAATGAAAAAAATGTAATGAATCATTTTCAATATTATGAATATTGTGGGAAGAAACATTCCGGGAAATGTATGAATGGTAGAAGAGTGGGTTAAAATATCGAAGATAGGGGTCATTAATCTCATGAGTTCAAGGGGAAAAACTAATGATATCCTGTGATTATATTTCAAATAAATGGGGCATTATTCAACCTAATGTACGATTTTACAAGGTATTATACCACATAAGATTCCAAGGGGAGATGTCCATGATTATGTAATCACTATAGTTGAGGTATAAGTTCCTAATAATGTAGTGGCAGGTATATTAATCCTATCTTACAATTTACACAATGTTTTATTTCATTCCAAATAATATCACTCTTTTTATGTACATGGTTTTCCATGATAATATTAAACTTCTCATTTGTTTTAATAAATTAATTATTATCCAAAACTCTTAAGGGAAGTTTCATTTCAATAAATTTATGCCATTTCCCCACATTATGATACAGAAATGTGCTTTATTTTCTTTCCTTATCACGATACCTATGGTTGAATTGGATATAATCCTTGGTATGGAAAAAATTTCAAAATATTATAGAAAAACTTATTTCAAGAAGAAGGAAAGTATTATCTGGGAGGAAGATTTGAATTCCTTATCATTAGAGTAGAAACATTATCATCTAAGTCTTATCTAGATCCCCAAATAGTACATCTATTGAATGAAATTATTGGGGTTGACGAGTAAACAATATCCTAGGATAATGTATGTAATCTTAAAATCAGGGATGTGATTATTGAATAAGAATATGTAGATGTATTTCCTGATGAATTACCTGGATGCCCCCCAGAGCATGATGTTTCATTTTCTGTTGATTTAATCCCTGATGAAAAAATGAAATCAAAGACTCCCTATAGAATAGTCATTTTGGAATTAGTGAAACTGATAAAAAAATAGTGTATTTGGGTAATGAGAAAACTATTTTCAACAGTTTTTCTCTACGAGGTCCATTATTCTTTTTGTTAAGAATAAATATGGATCTATGAGGTTGTGTAATTATTATAGAGAAATGAATGCTATTATGATAAATAACAAGTACACATTGCCACATGTTGATTATTTATTTGATCAACATCATAGATATCAATAATTTTTGTAGATTCAACATCATTCTAGATATCATAAATTACAAGTAAAGTAGGAAGACATTCCAAATATAGATTTTAAAATGATTCATGGAAATTACGAGTTTACTATAATTCCATTTGGATTTACTAATTCACCCTTATTTTTTTATGAATCTAATGACAAAATTTATTCGAGGAACATCTTAATGAATTTGTTTTTGCATGCATTGAAGATATTCTAGTGTAATATAAAAGCTATAAAGATAATGATAATCACTTATATATCATTATTGGGACTCTAAAAATGAAATAGGTATATGGTAAATTATGAAAGTGAGATTTATGGAATCATGAAATTTCATTTCTTTTCAATATTATCTCTATGGATCGAATCTTAGTGTATCCAAGGAAGAAAAGTGTAGTACAAGAATTTTCAACACCAACAAGCATAATTGAGGTACGTAGTTTATTTTTTTAACATGTTACAATTGTAATTTTGTTTATAGTTTTGCCCTATTGCATGACATGTTATCCAATATCACATGTAAAGGGGTTATGTTCGTATGGACAATATAATGTGGAGAATTTCTTGGGGAATTGAAGTGAATTATGTTCAATTATCCCATTTTGAATTTATCATCAGTAAATGATGGGTTTGAAATATGAAATAATGTAATGAAAATAGGTCTAGTTTGTTTCCTTATTAAAAAATGATGAATTCACTTTATATGTATCATAGAAGTTGAATTCTCTTGAACAAAATTATCTAACTCATGATCTTGAGTAATCAGCCATAATAGTTTCTTTGAAGACATAGAAACTCTGTATTTATGGTGAATTATGTGAGATATATACAAATTACAAGAGTATGAAATACATAATTATATTGAGATAACTCAACATGAGGTAAATATGATGGCTCAAGTTACTCAAATATAATGATATCTTAATACAATATCACCTAGGAAAAGAAAATAAGGTAGAAGATGAATTGAGAAGTAAATATCATAGATTTAGGACCCAAATTAGGATTGAGAGAGATCACATGTTTATGGTTTACAAATGATTGATATTAGAATTTTTAATAAAGGGGATACACCATTCCTTTTTCAAATGATTGTGAAACCGTATTAATTTGAAAAGGTAAAAACATATTAATCCGATGAAGAGGATTTTCATAATAAAATTAAAGCTGTGAATGATGGAAAATTGGATGGATTTTTTTTTTGAAGATGGGTCCCTAAAATTTAGAAAAAGGCTATGTGTTCCATCAATACCTGATCTAAAAAAGAAACAATTTGATGACGTTTATAGCTCAAATTTCATCAAACACCATAGTAGTACCAATTTGTATAGATATATGAAGGACCATTTTGGGTGGGATAATATGAATCATAAAATTGTTGACTATGTGTCAATATGCCTAGCTTTTCAATATGTTAAATCTGAGAGACAACATCCAATAGGTGTCATGAAACCTCAACCTATTCCTATGTGGATGTGGGATGAAATTACTATAGACTTCATCCCTGGATTACCAAATACTCCATGAAATAATGATTTGATATGGGTTATTATTGATAACCTTACTGCATGGGCATATTTTCTTACTATAATTGAATATTTACCTATTAAGAATACAGAAAGAATATATATTAAAAATACTATAATGCTTCATGATGAACTTCTATCGTTTGTTTCAGATTTAGATCCACATTTTAAATCAATTTTTTTAAAGAGTCTTCATAAGGCTCTAGATAACGATCATTATTTATACACCACCAATCATCCTCAAACCTATAAATAGTCTCAATCGATAATTTAATCATTGGAAGACATGTTGAGATCATGATAACTTGACTATCAAGGTATGTGGTAATAGTATTTAAATTTTGTAGAGTTTTAATTCAAAATTAATTTCCATTAAACTGTTAAAATGGAACCACATAAAGCTTTATATGGATAGAGATGTTTCACTCTAACTTGTGGGGATGATGTTGGTGAAAGGAATCATGTTAAACAATAAATTATTGAAGAGACAATAACAAAGGTAAATATAATTCAGGTTCATATTAAATCATCTCAAATTAGGAAAAATAGTTATGATGAGAAATGAAGAAAGGATTTGGAATTTCAAGTGGGAGATCATGTATTTACAAAATTATCTCCATGGAAGGGTGTCAAATGGTTTGGAATGAAAGGGAATCTAAGCCCCAGGTATACCATACCATTCAAAATTCTGGAATAAATTGGATATGTAGTTTACTGATTAGAAATTCCAACATGTCTTCCCAATGTTCATGATGTGTTCCACATATCATTTTTAAGAAATTACATTCTAGACCCAAATAATGTACTCACCTATGATGAAAAAAAACTAGAACTTGATCTATCTTACTGTGAAGATCCTTTTCAGACTCTTGACACTATAGGCACTATGTTGCGGTGTCATATTACTCATTTGGTAATGGTTCTTTAGGGAAAATATATAATAGAATAAAAAACATGGTAACCTAAGGATGTTATAAAGAAGAAAAGCCTTCATTCTCTTAGAAGGTAATATTCATGAATGTTTTGTGGACAAAAGTTTTCAAATGAGGGAAGAATATAACACCCCAAAATTTTATGATATTTATCTTCTTAAATAAATTTAATTTCTTCGATAGCTTACACTACATGCAAACAATTCTTAAAGGAACCACAATATAATATTAAATATTATTATTTTTATATAAAATCCATTTAGTTGGATGGAGTGAATAAGATTAACTATATTATGAAATATAAGTTAATTTTGTATATACATATACTTAGGAAATAGACACATAATGTTCTAATAAAGGCATTTTATTCATCAGAATTAAATCTTCATCAAAAACAATTTTTTTCTTTTTTTGAATAAATAATATAATAAATTTTTGTAAGTTTTAGAAAATATATCTTCAAAAATGAACTTCATTTTTAAAAATATCATATCAATATTACTATAGGGTGAAATTTGGATACTTTTGTGAAAATGTTAATGTTTTATGAATAGTAAAAGAATACAGTTTTTATGAAATATAATATCTTTTGTGATATTGTTAAATCATAACTATGATATAAAAATTTATTGAATATAGATAAAGAATCATTTGTTATAATATAATACAAATATCATAAAATAATAATCTAGAACATATAAATTATAAATTATTTCATGATAATTATAAATGTCATTTTCAGTGCCAATGCTGCACCCACATAACATTAGAAAATTCAAATTTGGTAGATTATATATAATAATTTAGTGTGAACAAGTGTTTTCATGGATTTTTTGTTACGTATTATAAATTCATGATGATTTTTAATGATAGTTTCATATTTTAGAGTTATATTACATGAAACTTATTTGAATGCATGTGTAATGCTTACACAAGGCAAGAAAGGTCAAATTAAAAAAAATTAAATAAGTTGTATTAACATGGATATGATTAAATACACTTAATTAAAGAATATAATGGATTATCTTGATCCTAACTAATTTATTTTTATGATATTAACTTATTTTTAATATATATATACATATATATATAATAATTATATTTAATAATTAAGTAATACATATGTAGTGCACGTGTAAGTAGAAAATAAATAAATAAAATTATTTTAATCCAAATTATAAGAACCTTTAAATAACCTAAAAATTAGTCTAAATAATCAAGGATGAGATGTTTTCAACCATAAGAATTATGGGTTCATGTTTATGATATTTTGGAATCCACATTCATGACATTATATCCCTTGAAATATTTTATTTAAAATAATTTCAAACAATTCACACTATGGTTTTTAATTATTATAACCTTTTAATATAATTTTTTTTGAAGATATATTAAAATATAAAAGATTTATAATCTTTATTGAAATTTGATTTTAATTTTTATACAACAAATAATTACTTTAAATTCTTACACATCTATGAATTAATTAATAAATAAATTAATGGAAAAATCAATTAAATGATATTAAAAAAATTAAAATAAATTAAAATTGAGATAATTAATATAATCCACGAATTCTATAGATACCTATGACATGACTATGATATGATAATTTTTTTTTTGGAATTTGAAGTTTTCCTCTGATGTTTTTAAAGACATAATAATGAAAAGAAAAAACATTTGACAATAATGATACCCCATGAAGATAATATATTTGTAAAATATTTAAAAATCATAAAAATTTTAATGGTGACAAATGAGATAATATATTTTTGAATTGTTATTCCACTATTCATCTATAAAAATCTTATTATATTTTAATATTTTGAGAAATTCTGAAAGTACCCCTCACCTTAGTTATAAAAGGGAACTGCCTCCCTCGCTTATTCACAAAACTTTGTTTCATATAGATTGAAAAAAACCACCCCATTTCTATTCCAAACATCCTTATACATGTTTTGGATGTCTTCGTCTTCCAAAAAGACCATCCATATATCCCTAAATTAGTGTTATTAATGTAGTCCACTAAAGAAGAGGTAATCTTATTTACCAACTCAACCAAGTTAATTTCTTATTCTTATTCATCTTCATTTTTTGTTTCAATGATAATGTAATAAATCTAGTTTTATATATATGATTATATGTTATTATTATTGTAGGATAACCATATTCCATCTTTTATCCATCCTATGAAAATCAAAACCAATTCATGTGCGTATGTATTATGATCTCCACACTGTGGTGTAATTTGATTTCATCACCACGTAACTTAGATGGGTATAAATATAAACATAATAAAATTATATGATAATTATGACATGATATTTATTATATAAAAATTAATATACCAACCACTTCCATTCTATTTCACCCCTTAATGGAGTGATACTGTCAACCATTCATACATACGATCTACCATCTCCAAGACGCGATGCGATGCATATTCGATGATCACCATTCAAGAATGATTTTAAAAATGTATATAATGAATAAATATGATATTAATATCATTCTGGAGATTATAGAATTATATCTTATCCATTATAATAGCTACATTCACGATAAAACATGCATTGTAAAAAAGAAGTTAACACCTTAAACAAGTGTTGTAATGAAATATTTTTAACAAATAGATGATAAGATGATCACATAAGATATCCTAAAAATGAAAATAGATCTAGTATAAATTAATAACATGATTCAAACTATTATAGAGGAGGTCAAATAATCTTCAAATAGAAGAAAGCAGGAGGTAAGGGAATTCATCTCAATTTCCCTTCATTGAAGAATGTTTTAATATATTTAATTTCTTTTATATGGTGTATATACTACCCCATATATTTATGATAATAATTCATTGAATATTTCATTAAATATAAATATTTATTATATCATATATATTATTATTTTCTAATCCATGTACCATTTTATATGCAGTTTGTAGTTTTAATGTTATTTGATAAATTGAGGAAATAATGATAAATCCATATCTTTTACTCAATAATGATATTTTTTAATAATGTGTATTGATTAGTGAACAGAACTAGCCATATAAATATATGATTAATACTTTGGTCATATATACATGGGTGGGTACTTATTATAGATAAACCCTTGATGCATCGATAGTCTTATGAGATGAGTAATTTGACAAATTAAATGGGGTTTACCCATAATTATTAAACTGTCATGTGAAATGTCATGATAGTATATATACTATGATGTATGAGATCATGGAATACAATAGTATGTATTTACATCAGTGAGAAACCAATTGTTTTTTATCAATGTGATTTTCACTATGATAATTTTCATGGATTTAGACTGTACACAAGTTATTGATTAAATGAAATTAATTTCCAATTATTTACATTCCCATAATATTTATGCCTTATCCTCTCAGGAAATATATGTTTTTGAATTATGGAATGAGTGGTCAATTATTTATCATGGCTTAACGATAATTCCTTATAGATTTTGATGTATTTGACCCTTACTGAGAATTTGAGCTCACCCTTATTTTTGTTTCCATTACCCAGATTATGGATATAAGATATTTGAGTGAGATAAAGGATGAATATTACATTCCCTTGTTTTGTTTTTAATTACCAATGTAATATGTGTACTGGTTATGTATCTCATTCTTCAAAACTAGTATACTATTCAGTATTTTTTTATTTGAATCCTATATCTAGTGCCAATATAATAAAGTAAGTAATTGTCTCCTTGCTACATGACTCAGGGTCCTAAATATGACATGGAAGTTTATCAAATATGTTATGATAAAATGGTTTATATGTCTATTTTTGTAATGTTCTGAAAGAGTTTAAGAATATTAAAATTTATCATATTAAAAGCAACTTCCATTTTACCATTAATTCACATTGTCCAAATAAATAAATAAATATATATATATATATATCATGTAATAAAAAAGACAATTTAATTATCAAAATATGAATTTGAGTTTATCACTAAAGTTTTTTCACCATGGAGTAATATAGGTTATTTCATAATTTGCAATTTTGCATGAGTAGTATTCTTAAATAAATTTTCAAAATATTCTCATGAGGCACACAAAAATAATAGGATTATTTGTGTACACTGGATAGACTGCAATGTATACCCCATGGAGTGTTATAAAGATGTATTTGGTATGTGAAAAGACCACGTGGATCATTGATGAGTATGGTTGTACTTTTTTTTCCAATTTATAAGAAGGAATCAAATTCAATGTATGATGATGTCCCCTATGACTAGGGAATAATCATCAGAAGAGAAATATGGAATGCCTTTGAGAATTGTTGAAGAAGGTTAATAATGATGCCTGAAGAATTTTTATGTATTATTGATATCACATGGGATTTCATGGATGATAAATTATTATTGTTATTTATTATGATTTTTGAGAAGATTTTAAATGATTACAGACATTTTCGAAGGATTCATTACTTTTAAAACAAGTGTACATTGTTTACATGGATAAAGCAGTATAAAAGAATACTATACATAATATTTTATTTCAAGAGGATGAGAAGAAATTTGTGTAAAATTTTATTTATATTTTTCATGAATATAAAAGGGAGTTAAGAAGATTACATGAAAAAATATAAGGCCATGGATATATATATTCAATTAAAATGCATGATGAAATAATTATGGAAGGCTTGGAATTATATTTCATAAATATAATATTTCTAAGTATGTTATAATTGGTATCATTATTAAAAAAATGTTCTAACCCTTACAATCCCTCAAGGTCAAGACCTTATACAACACCTGAGGGACCCAAGTATCATCCTTGGGGGAGATCTAGTGTAATGAGACTAAATTGTAACAGGGGTTCTAGTGGGTTCTCTATAAGCCCGTAAGAGTGCATGCCTGTGAACTCGAATTCATGGACCAACTTGGTTGGATGGGTTGAAACCTGTGTGTGTGAAGATGTTTTTTGTTTCTATTCCACCAATTAAATGAGACAAGTAGCAATTTCCATGACATGTAAAAAAATGGAAAAGTGAAACCATCTTCTTGGTCATTGTGGGATACAAAGTAGCAACACACTATTCATATTCCCTTTAATGATACAGACATTTCATGAGCCTTTTGATCCTGATTATCACAACCATTCTATCTCCCACACCAAATTAGTTTAATGAAACTCATCATCTTAATCCTCTGATACATTTATGGCCATCGTATATCCACTAGTCTAATGCTTAATTTCTCACCTAACATCGAGACATTTCAATTAATAAATACCATATAAGAAAATTGAGAGGAAATATTATCTCAATTCCATGAACGCTATCTCTATATTTCATACAAGTGATAATGTGAAGAATGAGCTTCTTCCAAATGAAAATGTATTCTCAATCCACTTATCATACTTCTGGAAACATGGATGAGTTTGAGCTTCAAAAAATTTAGGAGCAAGTGATCATCATCCCATGCACATGAAGTAAATTTGATCACAAATAATGTGACTCCAAGATTCTAAATATAACATAAATAGGAAACCAATGTTTTAATGATTCAAATAAATAAAGATATTTGGAAATTTAAACATGTTGATTAACATAACATAAAAATTGGTCATTCAACCAAGTGAAACTCAATGGCGGAGGCGGTGGATACCTCTATCGATAAATATTGAACCATTTTTCTAGAGATTTTTGTTGATAATAAAGAGTGATATCTACTGATCTTCCAAAGAAAAATAATGACACATTGTAACACTTTTTTTTAGGTATAGAGTGTTCATTAAATAATTATTATTGCATAAAGAGAACCTCCCACAAGGCTATGTTTTCTACATGATGGATATGAGATACCCCACTAGGAACAATCATGCATAGAGTCTTGATAAAATAATCAAATATTTCTTGTAAGGAGGATATTTCTTTGTGTAAAATCAAATGAGAAGAAGAAGAAATTACAATATATAATGCTTGGACTTATGTGAAGAAGAAAAATATTCACACACTTGCATGAAAGCACATGTAGTGTTCTTGTTGAAGAAATATCCCACCCCTATCACTTTTTGTAGAGAGAATAAAATCTATCATGATATTTTAGACTATCAGTAACCCACTCGGTTGTGTAACATGATGAAAATCCATGTTTACGTGCATGAATCCCATTCATTAAACCGAAATAGATAGTTTTTGTACATATTTCTATGTACGTAAAGCTTGAGAAGTATGAAAATAGTGTTTCATGTATTTTTGAGAGCACACATGTATCTCTTGAGAAGATACAAAACCATGTTCATTCTAAGGAACCATGGAACCTAATACATGACTATGAAAAATAACATAAGAAATGATACCGAAATAAAAAATATTCCACGGGGATTCATGAAGATAAGAGAAGTCAGGTTTTATTGATTTATTATTGCATAAAATATCATATAACTTGTGTATACCACATGAAAAAATATAATTGAGACCAGTAAATTTATCATTATAAGGTGTATCTGCCTAGTAATTTTATTATCGACGATTAAGACAAATTTTTCTGTGTTGAAATATTCTTTAATACATCATTCTAAGAAGGTATTGAGTTGGAGTGGATTTTTTATCTTCCACTTATTGATGAGTGTACAGAATAAATGTGTATAGTAATGTTGATACATTTATAGTTGAATATATTTAGTAGAGAAATAAGGTTATTCGGTTGATACAAATTCATGCAATGAATTTGATAGATCTTGTTTAGAAGTTTATTTAATATCATTAAATAACTGGCGTTCCTAGTAAAAACAATGCCATGTATGAAAATGTTGTACCATTATATATAATTATAATGACAAAATAATATTTCTTATTATCTTCTCAATGTATGTGCGTCAGTTCTAGGCATTTTTAATCACTATAGTGTTATAGAGATATGATAATTCATGAAACAACTAGAGTTTGATCATGGAAAGGAGTAAGAGTTTGTTATGAACCTTGTAAAAATATTTGTGGTGTTATATTTCATTTATTATATATATTAAATGTAAATGTGATTATTTATAGTGCCCAATAGATCTATTCCTCTAAACCAATATAGAAGTTTGAGAGTAAGACGGTCCAATTGAAAAGAGAGTAAAAATTGTTGTAAAGGTGGGCACACTAATTCACCCACCTCTTTGTGCCCATTCACGATCCATCTAGGAACTAAAAGTGGTATCAGAGTAATGGTTTCCTCTATTTCGATCATATTTTTTCCCATTATGTATATGAAGGGTTGATTTGATTTTTTATTCTGAATTACCTAAGGTAGAATATTTAGTCTTCAATCCCGCTGAAGACGAAGTGAAAGATTCTTCCAAGACATAAAAAATAGGGAGAATATGGAAGTAAGGAGATTAAGTAAAATATTTATGAAATAAGGTAAGGATCAACAGTCTCTTATCAAACTAGCTGACAACGATACTTTTGAAGAAACTAGCTTCAGATGTGGAGAGATTGAGAAATATGAGACTCTCAATGTTTTTGAAGACTTATACTCCCATTATGAATGATATATGAATAAATTTCTCAATGAATTGAATTCATATATACTTTTTTCATTCATTAATATTTTTTATGACAAAGAACATATTGAAGGGGAAATCAATGAACAGAGGATGCATGTGGTAATATATTTTTATGGTGTAATGTTCTAACAATCCACATTGAAGTGAAGGAATAATCTATAACACTTTGAAATTAAAAGATTTCAATAATTTGTGAACAATTTCAATGACATGTTTGTAAGGGAATTTCGACTATACATGTTTTTGTTGACGAAATCCATGAACTTGAAAAACTGTTCAATATTTCTATGAATTTCAGAGATAATCAACACGAATGAAAAAATTTTAAGGTCTAAAATAATAAAATATTATTGGATGAAAAGACAATGTTTCATGAAGATTATAATAAAAACTTCCATACTCTAGTACAATCACATAAAGCTATTACTAGTGTCAAGTATGCCCGATTGGAAGTTAAATATAGAATAATCAAAGACCATGACAGCTCTTTGAATGAATTTAGTAGAAAAAATGAAGCTCTGATTAATAAAATTAATGTTTAAAGGAAATGTTGACTAATATTAGTTAAAAATGAGATGTTTTTCCACAACACGAACAATCATGAACTAGAAATAAAAATGATAAATTTAAAGGATCCAAATTTTGGAACATCCCATGTTATTGAGAAGAAGAACTCCCGAACATAAATATTAGAATAGAGTCAAACGTAAAAAATATATTTTTCTATAAAAAATATTGATGAGGCTTGTGTCCCTAATGATTATCATGTTGGTTTAAAGAATAAGGTTACCCATAACCCATTTAATTTTGTTTCTACTAGTGTAGTTTCTTTTGATAGTTTAGGTTTAATGGTAAAATATATTAAGATGTGGGTTGATAAAAATGATGGTAAATCCACCAAAAAACCAAAGTTTAATAATAAAGATATCAAGAAAAATAAGTCCCAAAATAGTGATCATAAAAAGTATGGTCAAATATAGAAATAAAAATGCCCAAAACCTCATCAGACTAGTACTACATGAAAAAGTATTAGATTTGTTGTCTACTGTTTACAATACTAGAAAATTAGAGAACATTTTAATGATTTTTGGTATAATGTTTCATCATATAAAAACTAAATAAGGATAGTTTTAATTTGGATTGTATTTGTTGAAGAGAGAGATCCTACATAACATAGGAATAATAAATATATGAAGAAGAATATGTCTTTAAATAATATATTTGCGTATCATAAAGAGTTATATGATTATTGAAACATTAGTGGTCACAATTATTATGATTACTGGTATATACCTCTCTTATATTATGTATATGTTGAGGATAAGAAATGAACTCAACAAATTTAGAAGAAAATAACAAAATCAAAAATCATCCCTTGAAGAATATGAAAAAAATGTAGTTATCAAAACTATGAATCAACTAATCTTAATAATAATGATAATATAGAGATCAATAATATCATTTCATTCAAGAAATGATGATCCTACCATGGAAAGAGTGGTCATGCCATTGATCACTGCAAACATTCCATTGAAATAAATGGAAGCAACATGAAATAAACAAGATAATTAATCTATGAGAGAAATTAGAATATTGGATTAACTGAATAAATTCCTAAAAATGACATTGATATGTTACCAAGGAATGATAACTCATAAATATTGATGTATCCATGTGGAGGCTCCAAAATGGAATATTTTAATAAGGAATTATTAATTATTTTTCCTGATCAAGTGTAAGATGCTGGAGAAATGAGAACGTTAAAGATGAGGCACAATATAGAGAAATGGAAAATGGAAAACAAGTTGTTATAAAAGAATAAGATCAATAATTTCAAGATACCTTTATAATAAATGACAACAAAATTCTATTTAAAAAAATCATTTTGAAGGTGAATTTATGAAATGCATATTGAATATGACTACATGAATTTTCTGCCTACTCAAAAGGAGTTATTTAGGATAGAAAAAAAATCATCAGGGGAAGCTATTTAACTACTAGAAGATGTATATATAAATAATCCACATAGGATTAAGATGAATGAAAGAAAATATTCCATTATATTAAAGAAATATTATAAAGTAAAATGTAAAAGAGACACAATCATGATGAGTAAAATACACCTTAGTGCTATCAGGAATGGAGTCACTGGATTGAGAGAGAATTCTCACCCTTGGTGAACTTACTAAAAATCTCATAGGTGTTCCACCTTATTACATAAATTATTGCGTTTTATTTCTATGCTTATATTGTTTATAATTGAAGGTGAATCTCGTTCTCAAGATAATAACTACTTGAATAATGTGGAAGTAAATTTTTTTGAATGATTATCTGTGATTTGATAAAAAAATTTAATCTGTCAACAATGGTTTTCATCAATATGACTATCTTGAAGTCTATATAATGAAACTATACACTAGGTAAAATGAAGAGGGTGCACCCATAAAGGGGAACAAACATATAGGATATGTCACACCCTGAACTTTGAGACTATTTTATTTTAATTATTTTTCTTCCTTTAAATCCTTTTTTGTGGTCCGGGGTGAGTCCACGAAAAATCTTTTGAGTTTTGATAAAAAGTTCACGTTTTGGGTTCGACGTCATTGGATGCATGGGCGGAGCGTGATGCCGTGCAGCTTCACTTAGGCAACTGCATGGCCTTTTTATCTTCGAGGAATTAAAGTGGGTTAAAAAATGTTAATTAATAGTGTCATTTAATTTTTTTTATTGTTGTTAAAATTTTGATTGTTATTAAAATGTATAGATTTGTAATTAAAACAAATAATCATTGGTTATTAAGAAATTTATAATATATATATATATATTGGAGGAAAAAGAAACATAGAGTTTAACCTTATTATTATTTCAATTATTATTGTTATGATTATTCTATTTCCTATCAATTTTTTTATTAGTTTTATATTGGATTGTTTTTTAAGGAAAACAAAATATATTAAAACCCTAGTTACCCCCCTTTTTAATTCCCCCCTTGCTGCACTTTAGCAGGTCGAGCCTCTAGTCTCCTGCCCTGCCATCTTCTCCCGCACGACCCACAAACCCCTCTTGCGCTCCGAACACGGTGCCCCGGTTACCTCCCTATTCACTCAACCGGTCATGCACCCAACAGCCCGCCGCCACCCGTCGACCCCTCAACAGCAGCTCACCCTAATGACTCTCCTTCTGCAGCCCAACACCCCATATCCCTCTCCTCTGTCCGCCGCCACACAGCCCGCCTGCCCGGGATCCCTCTCTATCCTCCGCTGCACCCCGGCCAGCCTGCTCGGCCTCCCTCCTCTCCTCCTCCCATTTGCAGCAGCCCACACACCTTCCCCTGTCCAGAACACCGCCTCAGCCTCCTTCCCAACTCCCCATTGGGACCCCTCCTGTCCTCATATGCTCACAACCCCCTCTTCCTCTCTTGTCTACGCCACCCTCAGCCTTACGCACCAGCAGCACCACCGGCCCTCCTCTTCATCCCTATAGTGTCGACCCATCATCGGCCAGCTTCCCGTCCATCCACCTCCCAACTCGACCCGGCCTTCTGCTCTGCTTCGGCCTCGCCCAAAAACCCCTCTGAAGCCCTCGAACCTCCCTACCTCAGCCCCCCAGCAGCCCTGGCGTCTTCCCTTTACTGTGCGTGAGCCGACTAACACCCTCCGGTGACTGGACCCCCTTCTGGCCTCTCCGGCTAGGTGCGCAACGGTCCCTTGAAACATTTCTTTATTTTTTATTTTTTTATTATATTATTATTATTATTATTATTATTATTCTTATTATTATTCTTATTATTAATGTTGTTTTTATTATTATTATAATTATTATAATAATAATAATTATTATTATTATTATTATCATCATCATCATCATCATTATTATTTTATTTCTATTATTATTATTATTATTATTATTATTATTATTATTATTATTCTTATTATTATTATTGTCATTATTAATATTTTTATTATTATTCTTGTTGTTTTTAACATTATTCTGATTCTTATTCTTACTCTTATTATTATTATTATTATCATCTTAGTTTTGTTGGATTATGGGTTTTAGTTGACGGTGGGTTTTTATTGGTAGTTTTGGGATTTTTAGGACCCGCACAGGGCATTTTTAAGTGAGCGTTGTCAACACGCCTTGTTTCTGAAGTATCCTTGTCGGTGCACCCTGATTCAGAGAGAGAATTGTCATCGCATCGTGTATCTGAGGTAGGTTCCAATTGCATTTCTTTTAAAAATTTAAGTTACAATTATTTCATGCTGCTTGCGTTATATATATATGTGTGTGTGTGTGTGCTAATTATTATTGTGAAACTTAATATTAATTCATTTAGTATGCAAATTTATAATTCAATTCTTGTAGTGTAAAAATGGTGTCTTTTTTTTTTGTGTTTGCGCCCTCCAGTTGTTCGATTAAATATTTTATTAATTTTAATAAATATTTAATAGTATTACATAATTAATTTTTAAATAATTACTTGATGCAAAAATGGGCTGTTTATTTTATACACGATGCTTGAAGTATTTTCTTGATGAGCGGACTCATAATAGTGAAAGAATGCCCATTTGGATTTTAAACATAATTCATGAAATTTCAAGAAGAGTTTTGCTTTTAATGATAAATGATTTCTTAGGAAGCATGAAAAAGTGTTTTATTTCTTTTTAACGTGGTGATTGTGAAATGTGTTCAATGCCCATTTGGCACTTTATGGAAAATGATGAAAATGTTTTGATGAAAACCCTCCTTGGATAACTCTCCTGCCTAGGTTGCAACTGGTTGAAGGGAGGCTGCGCTTAGAGGCTCTCGGGTGCTTGATTAGTTTAATGGAAAGAGTTTGTTCCAAGGAGTGGACTAGGGTGATGCATGTTGTGCTTTATATAAATATATATATATACATATGATTGGATGCTCGGTTGGCATCGGTTGGCTGACACCCTTTCCAAACACTTGAGACATGTGAATCTAGCATATTGAGAGAATATTCTAAGAATGATTGCTGCACTAGTAGGTTATGGTTCTGACCAGTGTCCAGTAGTAGGTGTATATATTGGGTTTATTACTATGGGATTTTCCCTCGGCCTGCCTGAGAAAGGATGGTCAAGCGTATTGAGAATTTTGATTTCATTGTGTGTGACATGTCAAAAAGGATGATATCTCATGTATTGGTGTCATCTGGTTTATTCTTGATCTCATAGGTTCCCCTATGTATGTTACTTTTCAGTTACTTGCGGTGATGATTTGGTACTTGTATGTATTTCTATATTGCCCTTGTTTTACTTACTCTTGTGAAATTTTGTGTATATTTTTCCATGTAAAGTGATAAATTGGTTTTGACTTGGTTTCTAGAAATGGTTTTCAAATAAAAGTGCTTAATCCTCTTTGTTCAAATTTGAAAAGATAAACATCACTTTCCCTTTCTAAAAATCCATTGACACTAATGAAATGAACCCAAAATTGGAAATGGATAAGGTCAATGGTTCGTACTTTGATTTTGAAGTAAAATATTTAGAAAAAAAACATACCTTTATAAATTGAAGTTAAAACTTGAAATGATGTTTATTTTATTTTAATGGTAATTCATTGGGAATAGATATCTGGATAGCCTATTGAGTTTTAATACTCATTCCTATAGTAATTTTTTGTTTTTAGTGTTTGTGTAGGCTATAGCTTGAGTGCGCTTGCCTTGGGCGATGCTTTATCGTTGAGTCGGAGAGTGACCCGCGAGGTCACACGGAGTTAGTTTGGACGTAGTTTTTGGTTAGTTTTATTTTTTTCTTTTGTTCCTATTTGGTCATTTGGTTCAGTTTAATTATTCTACGTTTCTCTGTATTATTTTTTTTGCTTTATTTATTTATTTTGGGAGAAATCATTCCTATTACCTCTGTTGATGCCCTGGCACTTGTCGCCAGCCCGGGAGGATCGGGAACGCCTCTCGGGCCATGTCACGGACCAGATTGGGTGAATGGTTTAGGGTCGACCTGGGTTGGTTCTTCAAAAAAATTATATCAGAAGAGGTCTCCTCTTAGAGGACCTCGCTTTTCAGAGCGCCCTTTGTTATTTGGGATGTCAAGGTAGATTGAGTAGGATTGTTGGGACTTGAGGGGTAGGAGTGGGAATAGCGTCATGAACTATTCCTCGTTTTGATCCATGAGTTTCCATGGGAAGTCCAGTTTAATTAGTTTCTTTGGGGTTTTATTAAACATTATGTAATTGGGACACAAAAAAGGGAGTTGGGCTAATAGTCCTCCTTAGCCGCATGACCTAGAAAGCCATGTGGAGCTAGGGTCATGGTCCAAAAAGACACTCTGTGTCGGTGATGTGATTGACATATGGGCGCCAACCATATGGTCAAGTCACCCACAGACACTAGTTCCCTATTTGGGATGTTTTGGGTCACCTGTGACTTTTGAGTGCGGTTCTGATTTGAAAAAAAATTGTTTATGAAAAAAATGGTTGTTTGAAATGACATTTTTAATTTGTGGATTGTTTTAAAATAATTGGTATGAATGATTTGTTTTTGTAAAAATGAAGTTTCTTTATTTTGGCATTGGTGTTCCTATGGGTTCTCACATGCATAGGCGTATGTTGGAAATGTGAACGGATTTTATTTGGTATGGTGGATGGATACCTGGGGTGGAACGGATACATGCATGTGAGTGAGACTCTAAGGGAAACCAATGGCGAGGATTTAACTCACCAAGCATGTTTTAAATTAAAGTAGTTTTCAATGAGAAAAGTGTTGATGTTATGATAACTTGTTCACTCGTGTTTTGAGCTTGTCAGATACGCAGCGTTTTATTTTGAGGTTTTTATTCACTCATTGAGTTGGTCTTGATTGGTTTTTTGACTTTTCATATCCAGTGGTTTTTCCCTTGAAGACTCGATGGGTGATCGTAGTATGTTTGATCAACCTTAGGATTTTATTCTTGAGTTTCAGAAGATGGATCCACCTCCCTTTTATGGTAAATCGGACCCTTATGTAGTAGAGGAGTGGATGTGGAAGATTGAGAGGTACTTTAACCTCATTGAGTTTCCTGAGTCATTGAATGTCAAGTTTGCGACCTTCATGTTTGAAGGTTCACTGTGGATGTGGTGGAAGTCAGTGTCTTGGAACAAGCCCGGTCAAGAGCTTACTTGGGATTTTTTCAAGGCCTTGTTCATTCGTTAGTATTTATCTGAGGAATAAAGGGTGAGGAAGGGGATGGAGATGTGTCGTCTGCAGTAGGGTGATAGATCCGTGTTGGAATATTTATAGTGCTTTGTGGAGCTAGTCCATTACGATTAAGGGTTTCCACGAAAGACCCCATGAAGGCTCGATGTTTTGAGGTGGGTCTCCACCCTGATCTACAATCAAAGGTGTCAGCATCCATCCTAACTTCATTTGATGATGTGTTGAAACAATCTCATTTCGAAGCCATGATGGTGGGAGTGCTCGAAGTGGTCCTCCCTCCAATTCTTAGGAGTAGTGAGGAGACTTCCAATAAAAAGATGAGTAAGCGATCGAAAGGAGATGGACCAGGCCATGGAATCAAAAGGCCCCAGGATCTTTCATCAACATCTTCAGAGTGAGAGATCTTCATATGTTATCAGTGTGGAAAGATGGGTCACAAGAAGCTGTCTTGACCAAGATCTTTGAAGCCCTACCATGCATGTGGATGCCTAGGTCACTTGTGATGATTCTATCGGTGCATTTCTAGAAGGTGTCATAGAGGATGTTCTCAGAAGTCATGTGTTGTTGGGTTTTTGTTCAATGTTTCTGGTGTAATTTCCTTTCAGTGTAAGGGATCTTTTATCGTTGCAGTTGTACGAATGGTTTTTTGGGTTTTGACATGTATGGAATGTCTTGGGTCTTTTGATGAACTCTAGTTTTCAATGCCATCATGGTTATATTTCAAAATTCTATCCTATCATCTATCAGATCAAAAGATGTAAGTTCCTCATTGGGATTATCAGGACCTGACTGTGAGGAAGGAGATATTTCATCCATCAGAGCTCCAGCCAAAAGGCCTCAAAGTGAAGCCGGCTCATAGTTTGGAACCCCCAGAGAATTTTAAAGAGTCTGGATAAGGTTTTGATTCTATCATGTGGTGAGACAGTTTTGTTGTTGATGCTCCGATTTCTCTATCGTTGTAATTTTCATCTTATCTCAATGTGCGCGATGGACTTATTCCTCACGCAATGTTAGTAATTGTGTCTTTTTGGATGTTAGTCTCCGATTGGTGGCCGTTCATGGACCACCAATGTGGATCAGTTGCGACTTTGGTTGGTGTCCATCCCTAAGAGGTGAGTCGTGAGTAGTTTTTCGTCCAAGTTTTAATGATCTAATCCTTGGTGGCCCTCCATCCCCAACCATGGGGTAAGGGTTTTTAGTTTTCACAAACTTTTCGGATCAAACCCTCTCCCTTTCATATGGGAGTGAGTGGGTTAAAGGTTTTTTGTGCTTTTTATAGCTTGAGTAAGACCTGGCTCTGGCCTAAGTTGGAATTTTGGTTGGTTACTAATAGGTTGTTCCTTTATGGTTGGGAGACACATTGTGAGTCTCTTGATGTTTTCTCTTAAGTCGTTATCGGATGCTAGTTGAGTTCTTATGGTGGGGAGTCCGATTGGACCTCCCCTCTACTGGATATCTTTCTCGGGCAATAAGGATCTGTCCCTCCAGTAGCTGGTGTGATGTCCTTGGGTTAATAGGTTGGATCGTGTTAATATTGAATCCTTAGGTGTTGATCGATTGGCTAGATAATGTTATGGATTTCCGGGGATAGAATTCATTATGGTGGGGAGAATTGTCACACCCCAACCTATGAGATATATATATTTTAATTATTTTTCTGCCTTTAAATCCTTTTACTGTGGTTCGGGGTGAGTCCCTGAAAAATCTTTTGAGTTTTGACAAAAAGTGCGCATTTTAGGTTCGACGTCTTTGGATGCATGGGCGGACCGTGATGCCGCACAACTTCGCTTAGGCAACTGTGTGGCCTTTTTATCTTTGAGTAATTAAAGAGGGTTAATAAATGTTAATTAATAGTGTCATTTAATATTTTTATTGTCGTTAAAATTTTGATTGTTATTAAAATGTATAAGTTTGTAATTAAAACAAATGTCATTGGTTATTAAAAACTTTATAATATATATATATATATATATATATTTGGTGAAAAAGAAACATAGAGTTTAACCTTATTATTATTAGGATTATTCTATTTCCTATCAATTTTTTTAGTTTTATATTAGAGTTTTTTTTGAGGAAAAGAAAATATATTGAAACCCTAGTTACCCCCCTTTAATTCCCCCTTGTTGTGCTTTAGCAGGTCGAGCCGCCAGCCTCCTGCCCTGCCCTCTTACCCCGCATGAACCCGTCCCCCTCTTGCACTCCGGACATGGCACCCCAGTTCCCTCCCAATTCGCTCCTCCAATCACTCACCCAGCAGCCCGCCGCCACTGGTGGACCCCTCAACAGCATCCCTCCCTGATACCTCTCCTCCTGTAGCCCAGCACCCAGACTCCCTCTCCTCTGTCTATCATCACACAGCCAGCCCGCCCAGGCTCCCTCTCGGTCCTCCGCTGCACCCTGACCAGCCCGCTCGGCCTCCCTCCTCTCCTCCTCCAATTTGTAGCAGCCCCCATAACAACCCCCATCCGGAACCCTACCTCGACCTCCTCCTTCCCAACTCCCCATTGAGATCCCTCCTGGCCTCATATGTGCACATCCCCCTCTTCCTCTCTTGTCCATGCCACCCTCAACCTTATGCACTGGGAGTAGCGCCAGCCCTCCTCTTCGGCCCTGTAACACCGCCCCGTCATCGGCCAGCTTCCCGTCATCCACCTCCCAACTCGACCCAGCCTCTTGCTCTGATTTGGCCTCGCCCAGAAACACCTCCGAAACCCTTAGACCTCATTGTCTCGGCATCCCAGCAGCCCTGACGTCCTCCCTTTGCTAAGCATGAGCCGGCCAGCACCCTCCGGTGACCGGACCCCCTTTCGACCTCTCCTGCTAGGAGCCCAATGACCCCTTGAATTTTTTCTTTCATTTTAATTTTTTTCTTTTAGTATTATTATTCTTATAATTTTTATTATTGTTCTTATTATTATTATTATTGTTGTTGTTGTTATAATTATTATTATTCTTCTTTTTATTATATTTTTTATTATAATTTTGATTATTATTATTATTAGTATCACTATTACTATTATTATTATTGTTATTATTATTATTATAGTTATTATTATTATTATTATTATTATTGTTGTTGTTCTTAGAATTATTCTTATTCTTATTCTTACTCTTATTATCATTATTATTATCTTACTCTTGTTGGATTATGGGTTTTAGTTGATGGTGGGTTTTTATTGGTAGGTTTAGGATTTTTAGGACCTGCGCAGGGCGTTTTTTAGCGAGTGTTGTCACCGCGCCTTGTTTCCAAAGTTTCCTTGTCGTCGTGCCCCGATTCAGAGCGTGCGTTGTCGTCGCATCATGTATCCGAGGTAGGTCCCCATTGCACTGTTTTTAAAAATTTATTTACATTTATTTCATGCTGCTTGAACCCCATATATATATGTTTGTGTGCTAAATATTATAGTGAAACTTAATATTAATTCATTTAGAATGAAAATTTATAATTCAATTCTTGTGGTGTAAAAATGGTGTCGTTTTGTTGTGTTTACACCCACCAATTCTTTGATTAAATATTTTATTAATTTTAATAAATATTTAAAAGTATTAGATAATTAATTTTTAAATAATTACTTAATGGAAAAAAGGGATGTTTATTTTATACACGACACTTGAAGTATTTTCTTGATGAGCAGACACACAATAGTGAAAGAATTCCCATTTGGATTTTAAACATAATTCATTAAATTTCAATTAGAGATCCGGTTTTAATGATAAATGATTTCTTAAGAAGCATGAACAAGTGTTATCGTTCTTTTTAAAGTGGTGATTGTGAAATGTGTTCAATGCCCGTTTGGCAATTTATGGAAAATGGTGAAAATGTTTTGATGAAAACCCTCCTAAAATAACTCTCCTGCCTTG
Organism: Viscum album; assembly: GCA_963277665.1. Taxonomy (NCBI): domain Eukaryota; kingdom Viridiplantae; phylum Streptophyta; class Magnoliopsida; order Santalales; family Viscaceae; genus Viscum; species Viscum album. The sequence continues at coordinate 353,164,494 of OY728126.1, read as the reverse complement.
GTTGCAACTGGTTGATGGGAGGTCACGCTTAGAGGCTCTCGGGTGATTGAGTAGTTTAAAGGAAAGAGGTTGTTCCATGGAGTGGCTCGGGGTGATGTATGTTGTGCTTTATATATATATATACATATTATTGGATGCTCAGTTGGCATAGGTTGGCTCACCCCCTTTACAAACACTTGAGACATGGGAATCTGGCATTTTGAGAGAATAGTCTAAGAATGATTGCTGCACTAGTAGGTTATGGTACTGACCAGTGGCCCATATTAGGTGGATATATTGGGTTTATTACTATGGGATTCTCCCTCGGCCTTCCTGAGAAAGGATAGTCGAGCGTATTGGGCGTTTTGATATCATCGTCTGTAACATGTCAATGAGGATGATATCTCTTGTATTGGTGTCTTCTGGTTTATTCTTGGTCTTCTAGGTTCCCCTATGTCTGTGACTTTTCATTTACTTACAGTGATGATTTGGTACTTGTATGTATTTCTTCATTTCCCTTGTTGTACTTACTCTTTTGAATTTTTGTATATTTTTTTCCTTGGAAAGTGATAAATTGGTTTTCACTTGGTTTCTTGGAATGGTTTTCAAATGAATGTGCTTAATCCTCTTTGTACAAATTTGAAAAGATAAAAATCACTTTACCTTTCTAAAAATCCATTTAAACTAATGAAATGAACCCAAATTTGGAAATGGATAAGTGCAATGGTTCGAACTTTGTTTTTAAGTAAAATATTTAGAAAAAAAAATACCTTTATAAATTGTATTTCAAACTTGAAATGATGTTTCTTTTATTTTAAAGGTAGTTCATTTGGGAATAGATATCAGGCTAGCCTACTAAGTTTTAATACTCACACCTATAGTTATTTTTGGTTTTTAGTGTTTGTGCAGGCTACAGGTTGAGTGTGCTCGCCTTGGGAGATGCTTTATCGTTGAGTCGGAGAGTGACTCATGAAGTCGCATGGAGTTAGTTTGGACGTAGTGTTTGGTTAGATTTATTTTTTTCTTATATTACTATTTGGTCATTTTGTTTGGTTTACTTATTCTGCGTTGCTCTGTATTATTTATAATGATTTATTTATTTATATTGGGAGAAATCATTCCCACATCCTCTGTTGATGCCCTAGCGCTTGTCACCAGCCCGGGAGGATCGGGAATGCATCTCAGGCCATGTCGCGGACCAGCTCAAGTGTTCGGTTCAGGGTCGACCTGGGATGGTTCATGACAGGATATGCTTTGAAGTCTTGTTCCATGAATATCTGGAATGTCAATTCATCTCTATAGATGTCGAAAATAGTGGTAACCCAACTACACATCATTTATTTGTTATGATTATAGGAAATATGTTCATAAATTAGGAGTGTTAGTTGATGAGTAAGGTCACATAAAGGGAGGGGGGATTTGTTTACACTTAAAAATTGTAATGTGTTTATGAAAGTGTGAAAGAAAATATGTTTCATGATAAAAATATTTTATACAGATTGCTATTTTAGAAATATGTATGTTTTGAGCATCGTATCACATAAATTGTTGTTAATCAGAAACTTATAGAATCTTGGTTGTATCTATGTTGTTTTTTATAGAAAACTAACTCACATAGAATTAGTGTAGACAAACTAAAAGATATTTTATAAGAAAACTACGCATTATTATTATTCTTTCAGAAAAAGAAAAAATGAATTAAAAATTCCTTACAAGGGTGAAGAATAAATGACAAAACCCCTACGTTAATTATTTAATTTTTTTTTCAATAAGGGTAGAAGCTACAATATCTCTATTTATATTCCTATATAGATGGTAGATGAGTATTGTTTTATTTTTTATCAATGTGTAGGAAGGAATCAAAGTAAATGCATGATAATTTCCTCTATGATGAGTGATTAATCATTAATAGATAAAGATGGAATTCCTTTAAGAATTTTTGATGTAGGATTGTAATGATTTTAGGAGTATTTTTACAGATTCATGATATGATAATGGATTTAATGATTTTGAAATTATTTATTTATGCATGATTATCATAGAGAAGATAATAAATGATTAATGCAATTTTATTAGGATTTCACAATGTTACAAAAGTGGAAATTCCATACATGGATAGAGAAGAGTAAAATAATACCACACAATATATTATATTGTGTGAGGTATTGAATAAGTCCATGAAAAATGTTATTCATTTTTCATGAAGAATATTAAACGGAGTTAAGAAAATTCCATGAAAAAATATATGGCCATGATTACATATATTCATATATTATGGATGATAAAATAATTGATGAAGGTTTGTTATTTTATTTGAATCATAGAATATTTTTATGTACATGAGAATTTGTGGCCTTATTAAAAAATGTGTGAACCTCTAAAAGCATTGAAGGTCCAGACCTTCTATCACACTTGAGTGAACCAAGGATCTAACTCATGGAAGAGCTATCCAAATAATCCTACACAATGGTAGGTGTGCGAGCAGACTGTTGTAGGCCAGTAGGAGCACACACCCATAAGAACACATTCATGGACTGACTAGGCCCGTTAGAAAATAACCACTGTGTATGAATGCGAATGTGGGTTTTAATCCACTACTTCAATGGAACAACCAGTAATAAGGATGAAATTTAATAAATAGAAGAGTGATACAATATTCTCAGTTAATGTTGTATTCATAGCAGAGGAACAATTTTCATCCTCCTCTTAGCGATATATACATTTTATGATCCATGTGATCTAGGGGACATTACTATTCAATCTCCCATGCTATGAGAGATTAAATAAACACATCGTATTCACCCTCTTCTGTATTTATAGACACCATAAAACCACTATATTGATGTCGCATACTACCCCTGATATCTGAAAATCTATGATGATCAATACAAGATCAAAAAAATTTAGGCCATGGATCATACCTAATCCATTCATCTTATCTCATTCTTTCATGAATTTCAAAAAGAAACGAATCAGTTTTAACAATGTAGAATATAGTTAGAGTTGGATTATCATGTTTCTAAGAAATATAATGGTGATTGAGGTTTTTAAAATTGTGTACCATGTGATCATTATAAATTGAACATTAAGAGACATCTATCATGAATAATGTGACACAATGATTCAAAAAATCACATAAAATGGAAACAAGAATTCGAGGGATTAAAAAACTAAATATCATTAGGAAATAAAATGTAGTGATTAACACATAAAAAAAAGAATTAATGTTGATGAATTATTAATTCAAAGGTGGTGGTTACTTATCCCGATAAACACTAAACCATTTGGACCATGATCACTATTGACAATAAGGCGAGAGAGATATATTTTTTCTAAAGAAAAATAGAGCCACCATGCAACTCTTTTTTTATGAAGAGTGTGTTTTGTGAATCATTCTTCTTGTATGAGGAGAACCTCCCATGATGCTATTTTAGATATGTTAATAAGATGACATCCCACACTTGAAACAATCATGTTAAGAGTCTTGATATTGAAAATATAGTGTTTTATAAGAATGATTGTTCCAACTATAAAATATTACACAAAGAATAAGTAGGTCCAACATATAGAGCTTGAACCAATGTTAATAGGGAGAAAAAGAATCCTCACATAGTTATGCGATTTCACAAGAAGTTTTATTTTGGATGAAATATCCTACACTTTTCAATTTCAGTTGATAAAATAGAGGATTTTGTGCTTCATTTATAATGATAAGGAACCCAATTGGGTGTGCACAAATAATAAATTTCATGTTCACATTAATGAAACACATTCATAGAACCAAAATATACAATGTGCGTGTGTATTTCTATGTGTGTGATCCTTTAGAAGAAGGTGAAAACTATTGCATGCATGCTTAAAATAACATGTGTATATCTTGAGAGGATACTCGAACCATATTCACTCTAAGTCACCATAGAACCTAAATTAATATAGTGAAAAATTTCACATAAAATAACAAAAAAATAAACAATATGTTCTCAAGTTTTATTAATATAAGAGAAGTGTGTTATTATATATTTATTCATTCATAAAATATAAATGGACTTTTGTGAACCAATTTTACACATTTAATTAAATTCTATAACTTAATCATTAGAAAGATTATCTTTCGATGAATTTATTAATCAATGAAGAAACAAAATTGTACATGTTTATATATTCTTTATTTGATCATTATGAGAAGGACGTGAGTTGAAGTGGAAGTTTTCTATTCCACTTATTGAAGACTGTTGGTACAATGATCATATAATATTATTGATACTGTAATAGTATAATCCCGATTATAGATTAATAAGGTTTTTCAATTCCGGAAAATTAATCCAGTGTATTAGTGAGATCTTATTAAGAATATTCTTGAATATATTTGAAGAACTGGTGGTCCAAGTATAAAAAACTCCATTAAAGAACCTGGGATACTATTATAAATAATTAAACCAACTCATGAATATTAATAATTCTATACTAAAATTTTGTGAACCAATTCTAGGAATTTTTTATCAATTTAATGTCAAATGGATAATTGAATCCATGAATCAACCATAGGATTATCACAAAAAGGAGTGAGTATCTATACTAAAACCTGTAAAAAAATTGTATGATGTTATTTATTTTATTATCACTATTACATGTGTATGAGATTATTGAGAGTGCACAATAGATTAGTTCCTCTTAATATGGGTAGAGGTTTAAGAGTTAAAGGTGATCCTTATAATGAAATTTAAACTCAGTAAAAAGTTACATACACTAATTCACCCCCTCTCAGTGTCTCTAGATGACCCATCTGGGCACTACAATATACTAGGTGAATAAAGATTATATTCAAATTCCCACTACCTTTGGTTAGAGAGATTCTTAGAACAAGAACCTTTAAAATTTGATAGCCTTCTTACGTATGTCTACATATTTAATTAGCTAATATGAGGGTGGTTGGATATGTTGTTGATCATGTCATCTGTTTTATCTTAACTAATATGGTAATTTTTCTCTCGTATAATGAGTATGACATCAATTCCCTCGATTGAGATACAATGTGGGAGTGTGAAGCTACATATAGATATTATATATCTATCTAGATAAGGGAAATGTGATTTAATTTACTATTGGGATAAATGAAATGTGATTTATTCATCAATCATATCAACTAATACAATGAAAATTAAAAATATATGAGTTGTATATATGAAATTGACATGCTCCATGTTACATGGTAACTCGATTTCATAGACAAAATGAATATATAGAGATTCATCTTTATATATGATGCAGACTCATGGAAACAAGTATAGAGATACATGTGCTTAATAGAGATCACAATATATGCCTTTATACCTTGAGTATCATTGATACCTTTCTAAAGTCTTCTCTTTTATTACATATTTGGATCCAAATATTTATATTTTTTGTCAACACTATAATGGAATGTGTGGTCACTCTTAGTGGTTGTCTAAATTAGGATTGAGTTTGAATCCAAGAGATACTATAAAATTGTTATTGAGTCCATCCAAAAGTGTTTTGGATGGTTATTCAATTTTATTTAATAAGATTTTATATAAGGAGAAGTTGATGATAGATATTCGGATGTGTTTAGGAAGATAACTAAAAGATTTTTAGATATTTTATTATGACTTATTTTATTGAAGAAAATTTATGGTGAAATTTCACAGTATTTTAATCTTTAGTGTAAGTGGGAGATTGATGAGAATATTCCCTAAAGATATATATATATGTATGTATATGTTATATATCCACATATTTATTTATATTATCAATATATATAACCATTATGTCGGTTTTTATGGAAATTTATTTGGTATATCTCTTTCAATTGTGTGTTGGATACATGAATTATTCTATCTAATGGACCATCCTATTCTTCCACCAAATAGGACACCCAACCTGATTCAGCACCAAGCCTGGATGGTTTTCCTATTCCCCACGAGATAGAAAATAGTGTATGGGTATCATAGGAACCCATTTGGGAATGATTTTTTCAAATTCAAATAAAAAACCATGTAAAATATAAATAAATAATGAAAAATAAATAAACATGAAAAAAAGTTCATAAAGAATTAAACTGATCCAACCTATTCATATAGACATAGACAACATCCATAATCAATTGGTTTTAACTAGTATGAAAAATAGAATCAAAACTAACCAAAATGAAAACGACATCAAAATAACTTGAGCTAAGCCTGAACCATCCTCACATAACCTATAGTTTCTCACCACCACCAAACTCACCCCATTTCATCCATAATGAAAAAAGGATGGGTCCTGTAGAGAACCTAGAACATAAAATATATAAGAATGTGCTAAAATTCCTAGTAGGACACCAAAACCCACTGAACCAATGAAATATAATAAGTAAATTCATCAATACTAGTTTGAAAATAAATCTATAATGTAATTTTTTCATTTGAATTATTATAAAATAAAAACAATTACACAAACATATTTTCAAAATTTCCACTCTAATTTTAAATGATGAACACACACATTTAAAAAAAATCCATTGGAAGAAGCCCAAAACAAATATCCATAATTATCATTTCCCAAAAACAACTTATCTATTTTATTCAAATGAAAATAGTAACTTTGAAACATTTAATAAGCCAAATCCATCTCAAATCATCCATATTTAAATCCACCACAAGAACTCCCACAAGGGTCATTAAATTCAAACTAGAGTTCCCAATAACATTGAAAAAACATTTTCTAAATGAAACAACCCATAAAACCTACATGTGTCATGTAAAAAAAGTAATAATCATATATCATAATGTATATATCTATTATAAAAAAAGAAGGTTCTACAATGATGATATTAGAGGAAATGATACAAAAACGTACTACATAAAACTCCCTCATTCAAAAACCAAATAAAAATTATAATGTGTCATAGACTTTACCTTGGGTACTGCAATGAGATATCATAGACCTCACTCAATGGACCAACCTTTTGGTATAAATTTCATCCCAAAACAACCCAACTAACTAGCCTACACCGACCTCACTAGAGCGAAAAACCAACATCTATCCCTATTTCATGAAAGAGGGGACAGTAGTAGTGTGTGGTGACATATAGTAGAATATGTTTAGAAACTCACATATATTTTGGGTTCACAAGACAAAAAATTGAATTGAGGCTTAGAACAAACAAGCTTAGTCTAACACACTGGACATAGAAAAATATACCCTCACCCCTAACAACAAATAATGAATAGCCCCGAATAAAAATAACATGCATGCGTGACATAGAAAATAAAATTCCCACACAAGGGATAAACAATCAAGGGGAAATCAATGGGTGTCTTCTATGGTCACCAATTTAAAACCAAAGTTTCACCCAATACTTTCTCACCCAAAAAAAGCTCAAGATACCACCCCCATTCACATTTTATAAAACCTCTTACCAAATATCGTTTTGAAAAAATGGAAATCACCCACACATATAAATTATTTCATAGTCACCCCCACACAATGGTCTATTTCATTGACATCCTAAACAAGTATATGTTCCCATTATTTCCATAAAATAATTTTAAAATATCCATGATAGAATTTTCACAAAGGGGAAAATCAAATACAAATTCAAACACCATTTGGACTCCATTAAAGAACCCCTTAAAATACGTTATTGGTCAAAACATCACTTAAAAACAAAACTCCTTTTTGAAAATATATTTTTTAGTCATTAAAAATATATGTGGGGAGAATACCAAATAACAACAAGAAAACCATTTCAAAAATCAGTTCAGAAATTATACAAAGAAAATTATAACCATAAAATTCACATTTTGAAAAAGAAATCATGGAAATCACATGGAAAACCCTTTATGACAAGTTTAAAACACCAGTAAATGGGTTCAAATCACTACATTTCTATCATAAATATTCATATATTCACTAAAAATGGATTTAGAATCTATATAAACATCTTTAATTTAAAAATGTAATAATTTAATCAAAGCACCTACCTTAACAGGATGAGAATCAATCCAATACCCTTCCAAACAAGTCACCTTGAATAGAGACCACACCATCCGGGATAAAAACATTGTTAAGAAACCCTAGAAACTAGAAACCCCATCATTAGATTATAAAAAATCTCTAAAATTGACAATGAGTGATTTAGGGTGTGTGGTGTAATCCAAAACTAGTATAGAAGAGAGATTGAAGGGGAGAAGGGAGAAAGAGAGGATGAAATCATCTCATGACTCTTTGGAATCATCAAACTATTGGAATGAAGTCATGGTGGATGAATTTAGTATACTATTTGAGATCCAAATTATCATTTGATGTATGAGGGGATAAATTAGGGAGAAACCCCCTTATAATTGAAAAGTGATTTTTTTGGGATAACAAAAAATTAAACAGCAGGAGATTTCAAATGAGTTTCCAAACAATGCGAAGGACACTTCCTAGGAAAAGAACAACCTTACATAGTTAACCATGGAAGCACTTGATTGAAAAAACTATGATCCAACTATTCCATTCCAAAATTTTCAAAATTATAGAGCAAACCACATGCTTACAACATAATTTCCTTAACCGGTCATAGTTCATGGGCCAAACCCTCAACACAACAAATAAACCATATGATTTCTCTTATAATTCTTTAATATTAGACCAAACCATGTACAACATGTGCTGAAATACAATGAATAATTCAAAATAAATGAAAAAGGACTCTCGTAAAGGGAGGCCTCACAGTTCAGTTCTAACTGTTCACCTTAACTATTCAAAGAAGAAAAACCCCAAAAAATCTCTAAGATTCAAGCAGAAACTCCTTGAAAAATAACAATGAAACCGACCTTCTTAAAATATAACAAAATAAACAACATTTTGATATAATGGGTGTCAAAAAATTCATAATATGATATTGATTACCATCTAAATGTACAAGGATGAAAATAAAAAGAAGAGGAAGATGAGATATCCAAGGAGGACACAATAAAAATATGTAACCAACACAATTTAATCTTAAAACCAACAAAAAAATCCTCAAAATGACCAATATGTTCAACCAAAATATTACTCAATGTCTTGAAGAAAAAACCTCTCACGACCCGTCCTCGGGGCCCGTGTCGTGACTACACCAAGCCCGCCTTCCATAGGCCAGGGGCTGGCGACTAGCACCAAGGCGTAAATCCCGGTAAAGGGAAGGCATTGCCTTTGTAAAGTTAACAAGCACCACAGAGTAAGCAAGCAGAAAAAAGTAAATACTAAGTAAAAGCTGGTACAAGAGTGAAGTGCGGAAAAGTAAGTGGGCCAGTATACAAACCCAAACTGAAAGTAAAGTACAACTCGAAAGGGAAAACAACAACTGAAAGGTAAAGCCGCAACGACGAGCTGTCCACTGGGAATCCCACCTGAAGGGTGGGTACAGAAAGCCTCCACTGCTCCTTGGGTCCAGTCGACCGCTCTGAGTACGTCCTGCCCAGTGGTCCACCTCCAGGTACCGTCCTGCTCCGCAAGCCTCCACCACGATCAACGCTGTCCGTCGTCTGCAACCAACACAATGTAGTGCGGGCATAGCTCGTGCAGGGGTGAGTATAAGCTACTCAGTAGGGACCCTGAGACACCCGAAGTTCTCCCAAAATCCACAAAGGATAAACCACAAAGGAAAGACATAATCACAAAGTAACAACCGACACTGCTTAGGTATATTCCCATACATATACCTAAGTCATCAATTCCAATACGCTCCAACCTCCGAGCCCAAGTACAACCCAGTCCACACAGGAAAGCATACATATTCCACACAGGAAAGTAAAATGTAATCCATACAGGATAGCACAAAACTATCCACACAGGAAAGCAAACAGGATTCAGGTCACACAGGTATACTTCTTCGAAAGACAATAGATATGATCACTGGTCCATCTAAGTCGTCGGACCCACAAAGGATCGATAGGTACTAACCCCCGCAAAGACCCACACAGGATCGGACCCACAAAGGATCTGTAGGCGCTGGCTCACACAGAACCGCTGAGCGCTGACCCACACAGGATCGCTGAGTGTTGTAGTCGCCGTCGTCGAATCCACTGAGGATATCTGCACAGTTGTCGTCGCAGTCACAATAGCAGTCGCAGCCAGAACTAGGGTTCCCGCACACAGCATGCTCGTTCGGGAGGGTTCGCTCCACGAGCCGAGAGGCTGGTACATCAACTGACACATAGTACAGAGTTGATGTATCCAAAATTTCTGTATCGTCAACAGGAACTCAACGTCGCAGACGGCGCGTCAATCGGATGCCCGGTCTGAGAGTTATTGGCTTTTTCATCCCAGGGGCCCGGTTGGTTTTTAAGGAAAAACCAACCCAACCGTACTCCACCTATGTCCAAAACTCGATCGGAGTAAGCCAAAAGATCCATCTCACTAAGAGGAAACCAACAAAGTCGACGGCACGTCATTCGGACGTCTGGAGGTTAAGATATGAGCGTTTCCGCTCCGAGGGCCAGGTTGGTTTCGTGTACGAACCAACCCTGCTAAACTCAAAGTATTCTGAAAACTTGAGTGCGATATACCAAAACGACCGCCTCGTTCCAGGGATCGTGTCGCCGCTGACAGCGCATTGATCGGAGATCCGTAGCCCGAGTTATGGGCAATTGAACCGAAAAGGTCCGAAAACGGGGGTTTCGGGCCCTAGACCGACCCGGCCCGAGACCCCCCGGTCGGCCTGAACCGGGTCGACCCGCCCTGGGTCCGGGTCGGCCCGGCCTGGCGCGGCCCGGACCAGCGACCCGCGCGCTGGTCGGTGCTTGGCCAAAACGGACGAGCCGTTTTTTTTGGCTCGCGCGGGGGGGGGGGGGGGGGGGGGGCTGCCCCTCCCTTTTCTTGTAACCGCGACCCCTTAAATGGGGGACGCAATGATATCCAACAGGGGGTATTTAATTCCTTCGGCTTCTCCTCGTCCGGCCGGCCCGAACTGGCCAGCCGGTTCCTGCCTAATGGGACCGGCGATGGCCGGTCCCCTTCCAGCTCCGACACCGGCCGCCGGTCACCCTGCTCCGCCGCGGCCCGGAACCGGCCGCGACCCTTGTCGTCCGGCGCGGTGCGACGGCACCGCGCCCCTCCACCGCGGCCCCGCTCCGGCCGCGACGTCTTTGGTTTACTTTGACGTGGCGCGACGGCGTCGCGTCCTTGTTCAATCTTTACGGCGCGGCGCGACGACGCCACGAAGTACTTGTCGTGCGATTTGCGCGTAGTGCGACAGCACCACACCATTCCGTCCAATCCACAAAGTATCAACAAGGATAAAGAGGAGGGTCAGCCGTGTTTTTGCGGTCCGGCCCCCTCTCGTTAAATGATAACATTTAGTCGAATAACCACGAAGATCGAAAAACTAGAATCATGAACGGAAATAATTAAATAAAATAAAACCCATACCTCGGTTTCAAGAACGATGCACGTTAACGAGCCACGGAAGACGAGCGTCGCGGAAAACGAACATCGATTCCATTGTCGTCGAGGTGCATCCGAAGAGGAAACGTCGCGGAAGAAGAACATCATGGAAGAAGTTCTCCACGTTCTTCAGCGGAGATGTTCTTCATTGAAGAACGGTGTTCTTCGTCGGAGTCAGAGGTGTTCTTCACGTTCTTCGTCGAAGAAGAAGACGTTCTTCCCAAAACCTCTCAATGACAAAACTCTAACAACAAAATAAAATAAGCTCCTTTCTTATTTTATTAACACAACAAGCCTTTTGAAATTCAAAGGTTTGAATTTCAAAAACATACATTAAACACTCAACATTAAAACCATAAGTTTGATAAACTTAAGTTATCAACATTTAAAAGGGAGTTGAGGGGGGTTTAGAGGATATGAAGGGGTGGGGTTCGTGTGGGCCCCACCACCCTCATAACCTCCCAAGGGAGGTCGGGTAGTTACCCAACTTCCATCTAAAGGATAAATCACTTAGGGTAAGATAAAAATTTGTAGAATAATTATGAATGAAACTTCCACAATTTTTATCATTAACTCTCGTGAAAACGCAACTCTGGAACATGAGTTACTAAGAAATTACCGGCGCTGCGGTTCCATCGGTGCCCTCAGAATTTGATTCCGGGCACCGGTTTAAAAGTTAGAAATTCCCGCTCATTCGTTCACTGAACGTACCCGAGCTAAACTTCGGATAGAAATTACAGGCACTCTGGGCCTCAGAATCAAGTGCCGTCTGAAACTGCGTTCTTGTAAAAACCAAAGAAAATTAAGAAAAAAATTTCCCTTGAATTTTATGGGTCTTTACATTACTCCCACCTCAGGGCTTTACATCCCCGTAAAGATACATCATAACTAGGGAAACAAATGAGGGTACTGAGCACGCATCTGAGACTCCCGCTCCCAAGTGCTCTCCTGGAGGTTCCCGTGTTGCCATCTGATGTGAAATAGAGGAATCGACCGTCCATGTAGGACCCGCTCATGTCGATCCTCGATATCCACCGGGACCTCCACAAAAGTCACCCCATCATCAACGTCTAGCTCACCATGGTCAATGATGTGCATCGGGTCGTGCACGTATCTCCTCAGCTGAGATACGTGGAAGACATCGTGCACCCGGTGCAACTGAGGTGGTAGAGCCAGGTGATAAGCCACCTCGCCAATCCTGCTGAGGACCTGGAATGGTCCGATGAATCGTGGAGACAAGTTGCCGCCTCGGCCAAATCTCCGTAATCCACGTCTAGGTGAGACACGCAAAAAGACGTGGTCGGCATCCTCGAACTCTAGTGGCCTCCGCCTCCTGTCAGCATATGACTTCTGCCGGCTCTGAGCTGTCCTCATCCGCTCCTGGATAACCTGGACCTTCTCTGTCATGGCCTGAACCATCTCCGGTCCCACAAGTGCTGACTCCCCAGGGTCTGTACAGCACAAAGGAGATCTACAAGGTCGGTCGTACAACGCCTCATATGGTACCATCCTGATGGTGGAGTGGTAGCTGTTGTTGTACGCAAACTCCACCAAGGGTAGGTGGTCCTCCCAGCTGCGACCAAAGTCGAGGACGCATGCGCGGAGCATGTCCTTGAGAGTCTGGATGGTCCTCTCCGTCTGACCATCCGTCTGAGGATGAAAGGCTGTGCTCAGATGTAGCTGCGTCCCGAACGCCTCCAGCAATCCTTTCTATAGCCGGGAAGTAAATCGAGCATCTCGATCGGAGACGATAAATGATGGCACTCCATGAAGCCGCACAATCTTTTGAACGTAAAGTCACCCCAAGCTCTCCACTGAGCCCTGCTCTCTGATGGGTAAGAAGTGAGCCAACTTGGTGAGTCAGTCGAAAATCACCCAAATGGAGTCGTGACCTATGGAAGTGCGTGGAAGTCCAGTCACGAAGTCCATAGATATCCCGTCCCACTTCCACTCCGGGACCTCCAAGGGCTGTACCAAGCCTGCTGGTACCTGGTGCTCAGACTTCACCTGCTGGCAGGTGAGGCATCATGAAACGAACTCTGCCACAACGTTCTTCATGACCGGCCACCAGTGCTGTCGTCTGAGGTTCTAGTACATCTTCTCCACTCCAGGATGTACTGCCAAAGGAGAAGTGTGAAACTCTCTCAGCACCTCCTCCTCTAAAGCAACTGGTACCAAGGTACATCCTCTAAAAAGGACGTCATGCTCTGCTCCAAAGGAGAAACCATCAGGTGCCTGCCCTGAGGATATCTGTGCACGCCGTGTCTCACAGTCAGTGTCCCCTCGTTGTGCCTCTCTGACCCGCTGCAGTAGTGGAGGAGTGACTGTAAGAGACTGAAGGAAGGATGCTCCATCTATATCCACAAAGGATATCTGCAAAGCGGCTAGCTGCTCTGTCGCCTCCTCAAGTAGCTGAATGCCCGTCCTCCTGCTGAGAGCATCGGCTACCACGTTCCCCTTCCCAGGAGTATAGACTATCTCAAAGTCATAGTCCTGGAGGAACTTGAGCCATCACCGCTGTCTCAGGTTCAGGTCTGTAAAGACCCGCAAATTTCAAGGAAATTTTTTTCTTAATTTTCTTTGGAATTTTACAAGAGCGCAGCTTCAGACGGCACCTGATTCCGAGGCCCGGTGTGCCCGGAATCAATTTCCGAAGTTTGGCTCGGGTACGTTCAGTGAACGGACGAGCGGGTTTTTCTATCTTTTGAACCGGTGCCCGGAATCGAATTCTGAGGGCACCGATGAAATCGCAGCGCCGGTATTTGCTTAGAAACGCCTCTTCCGGAGTTGCGTTTGCTCAGACGTGGTTTTTAAATTTTACGGCTTTAAGTCAGAAATAAAATAAAGTTTGTGCGACAACTTTATTTTATTTCACTTAAGCTGCTTGGAAGCCACTTGAAGTCACTTAAAGACGGCTTGAACTGAGTTGAACTGGATAGGATGCTATCCAGAAATATCCTACCCCCCTTGGTAGGATATTTGTGCGGTGGGGCCCGCACGAGCCCCGCCGTTTCATTCGCTAAGTAACGCACCCGCGAAAACCCGTCAAAGTAACTGAAAAGTCAACCGACGCGTTTTCTTTAATTCTTAACAGACCATTTAATTGGGCGGTTTATTTCGTGAATTAAATGGACTGTTTCTTCGTGAATTAAATGGGTCGTTTCTTTCGTTGAATTAATTCAACGAATTGATGGATCGTTTCTTAACCGGTTTCGTGTTGGCATGTTTATAAAATAAGACCAACCCAAAAATCCTTGGAAAGGATTTGAAAGAATCTTCGTTCCTCCACCCTCTCCGCGAAGAACGCGAAGAACGCGAAGAACGCGAAGAACGCGAAGAACGCGAAGAACGCGAAGAACGCGAAGAACGCCGGCGACCGGAATTCGACGACGCACACCAAGATCTGCGACGTCGACGAGATCTACCCGCGACGTTCTTCGGCGACGTCTTTCTTCCGCGGCCGATCCTCGTTCGGCAACAAAGGTGAGAATCGGATCTTTTCTTCTCCCTTTTTAATTTCAATATCAACGGATTTAAACTAATTAAATCCGTTGATCTTGATCCGGAGATTGGCGACGCGACGAGCGATTCCGCGACGACGCGACGATCTCCTTCCTCCACGACGAGCGATTCCGCGACGATCCCTCGTTCGGCAACGACAGCTGCGAGGTAAGGGATGTTGGAATTCTTTTTAAAATCCCGTGTTTATTCTTTTGAAATATAGAACCCGATCACGAAACAATTTTAATTTATTTAAAATTGTTGATTGGTTTCTTTCCTGTTTCTCCCGTTGATTATGACTAACGCGGAGGGTGCGGGTCTAACGAACAAGACCCGGCAACCCTCCGTCGATCTTCCTTTGTGTGCGGATTTGGCGAGCGACGGCAAAAGCGCGACGCAAGGGCCATATGTTGATTCCGCAGTGGAGGACGCATCCCGGGAGGAACAACGGCGCAGACGGGAGGCAAATCGGGCCACCGGAGCATCTCCGGCGGCCCGCGGAAGGAGGCGGCGGCGCCCGGCGCGCCGCCGGAGGAGTCCGCCGCGGCCGAGCCGCGGCGGCGGCGAGCCGCCGGACCGCGTCCGCGGTCCGGCCTTCCAGCACGCGGCCCGCGCGGGCCGCGTTTTCTCCAAAGCCGCGGGTTTGACCCGCGGCGGCAGCGCTTCGGCCGCTCGGCCGAAGCCGAGCCGGTCCGGTCGGCCGGGCCGCGCCCAGGCCGGACCGGACCCGGCCGAGCCGGTTCGGGCCGGGTCGGGCCGACCCGGTTCGGGCCGACCCGGTTCGGCCGACCCCAGGGGGGGGTTCGGGCCGGGTCGCCCCGGGCCCAGTACCCCCGTTTCGGGCCCTCTTCGGTCTTTCGCCCATAACTTGGGCCTGGGACCTCCGATTGACGAACCGTCAGCGGCTACGCGATCCTTGGATCGAGACGGTCGTTTCGGTATATTATACTCAAGGTTTCGGAAGACTTTGGGTTCGGCCGGGTTGGTTCGTACACGAAGCCAACCGGGCCCTCGGAGCGGAAACGCTCATAACTTGAGCTACGGACGTCCGAACGACGTACCGTCAGCTGTGGTAGTTTCCTCTAAGTGAGACGGAACTTTTGGCATACTCTGCCCGAGGATCGGATACAGGCGGAGTACGGTCGGGTTGGTTTTGCCCTAAAAACCAACCGGGCCCCTGGGACGAAAATGCCAATAACTCTCAGACCGGGCGTCCGATTGACGCGCCGTCTGTCGCGTTGAGATCCTGTTGTCGATACGGAACTTTTGGATACATCAACTTCGGACTACGTGTCAGTTGATGTATCAGCCCCTCGGCTCGTGGAGCGGACCCTCCTAAACGAGCTCGCTACGTGCGGGAACCCTAGCGCTGGCTGTGACCTCGACGACAGAGCAGAGATCCTCCGTGGACTGCGACGACGGCAGAGCAGAGATCCTCCGTGGACTGCGACGACGGCAGAGCAGAGATCCTCCGTGGACTGCGACGACGGCAGAGCAGAGATCCTTCGTGGACTGCGGCGACGACTGTGCAGAGATCCTCAGTGGACTGCGTCGACTACTGCACTCAGCGATCCCACGTGGATCAGTGCTTCAGGTTCTGTGTGAGCCCGATCCTCCGTGGGTCCTTACTACCGGTTCTGTGTGAGCCACTGCCTACAGGTTCTGTGTGAGCCCGATCCTACGTGGGTCTTTTTGCGGGGGTTAGTACCTATCGATCCTTCGTGGGTCCGACGACTGAGACGGATCAGTGATCGTCTTTGACGTCATCTGAAAAAGTATACCTGGTTGAGCTGAATCTTATGTTACTCTCCTTTGTGGATTGTGTTGAACTATCCTTTGTGGATTTACTGTTTACTCTCCTTGTGGATTTGAGTCTTGCTTTCCTTTGTGGATTGAGTTGTTCTTGAGCTCGTGAGCAGAGCTAGAATTGGGGACTTAGGTATATGTATGGGCATATACCTAAGTCGAGTCAGATGTTACTTCGTGATTGCATCTTTCTTTTGTGCTATATCCTTTGTGGATTTCGAGAGACCTTCGGGGGTCTCGGGGTCCTTACTGAGTAGTTGTACTCACCCCTGCACGGGCTATGCCCGCACTTCGTGGTGTTGGTTGCAGACGACGGACAGCGCTGATCGCGGTTGGGCGTGGAGCAGGACGGTACCTGGAGGTGGACCACTGGGCGGGACGTGCTCGGAGCGGACGTGGGACCCGAGGAGCCTGGAGGCTATCTGTACCCACCCTTCAGGTGGGATTGCCAGTGGACGACACGAGGCCGCCGTCTTTTCTTCAGTTGCTGTTCTTTTTCTTTACAGTTGGGCTTGTATTTCCGGCCCCTTTACTTTTCTGCACTTTACTTTCCGCTTGCTGACTCTGTGTGGTTGTTACTTATAAAGGCAATGCCTTCCCTGTTTACTGGGATTTTACGCCTTGGTGCTAGTCGCCAGCCCCTGGCCTATGGAAGGCGGGCTTGGGGTAGTCACGGCACGGGCCCCGAGGACGGGTCGTGACAAATTGGTATCAGAGGCGGTCGGTTCTACCGCAGACTCTGATCGTCCTTTCTTTCTATGTGAAGCAATAGTGTTTAGTGTATTGAGTGTGGTTATCAGTTCAGGGAGCCCAGTGTTGGTGCGGCGGCCGACGTATCCGTACACCAGGACCCTGACTCCTGATTTCCGACTTAATGCATGAAAACATTGATTGCATGTGTGTTTCAAGTCTTCTCTGTGATTTCTTGTGTCAGCTCACCGGGTATACTGATCTGCTTTATGAAAGTCTCAAGTTTTCCTTGTGATTACTTGTGCCAGCTCACCAGGTATACTGTTCTGACTGTGGTGCTCTTGTTCCCCTTTTCAGGATGGCCCCGCGACGATTGCCAGCTAGGGTTCCGAGTGTAGGGCGCGACGGCAGCCCACCGAGCGACGAGGCCTCGGTGCAGGGCCCTTTGCCAGCAGTGGCACCGGCGGTAGCCTTACCCGCCGAGCCACCGATGCTTCCAGTACCAGACGCCGACGATGCACGTCGCCTCCGGGCACTGCACGAGTTTCAGAGCCAGCGACCGCCCAGGTTTCGCGGTGAGGCGGACCCCCAGGCCGCCGAGGACTGGCTAGAGGCGGTGGTACGGATCTTCAGGCTAGTGAGGACACCAGCGGATCTCATGGTGATCCTCGCAGCGAGCCTCCTGCAGGCGGCGGCAGGACGATGGTGGAGCCTGATGCTCCAGGTTCACGATGAGGCATCCCTGCTCTGGACGGACTTCGAGAGCCTCTTCCGCTCTGAGTTCGTCCCGGCCACCCTCCGAGCGGTGCGCATCCAGGAGCTTCTCCAGCTGCGCCAGGGCAGCATGACGGTCGCTCAGTATGCGGCGAGGTTCACGGACCTATCTCGCTACTCGACCGACATGGTACGGGACCCCTTCTTCCGGGCCCGGACCTTCGAGCAGGGCTTGCGACAGGAGATTCGTGCGTCGCTGATCTCCCTCAGCATTCCGACCCAGGCAGGAGTGCTGGAGCGAGCCCTCCTGATCGAGAGCTTCCTGGCAGAGCCTTCTTCAGCGGCGAGACCTAGCACAGGGCGGCAGGTAGCTGAGTCTTCGGCAGCAGGTAGCCGACGGATGACTCACGGGTCCAGGCAGACCAGACCCCCACGCAGACGGCCTCAGGACACCGGCTCAGCAGTACGAGGCACGCAGCGGAGTGCCAGCCTTTCGAGAGGCAGGCTGTGCTACTCTTGCGGCGGGCAGGGTCACATGGCTCGTGACTGCCCGACTCGCCGATCAGAGGAGCAGCAGACGGTGGAGGGGCCACCCAGGCAGAGGCAGAGGGTCGACCGTGGCGGTCCGCAGGGAGGAGGCGGACGAGGCCGAGGAGCTGGCCGAGCAGCGGGTGGTGGGCGACGCTTCCAGGCTCTACCCCCACCACCACCAGGAGGGCCACCTCGACCACAGGGAGCTGGCGGGCAGGGACAGGCCCAGCTCCAGGCAGTGGAGGCCTACGACCCCGACTTGCCAGAGATGATTCGAGGTACGATCTGTGTCTATTCCACCCTTGCTGCAGTACTTATAGACACAGGAGCGAGTCACTCTTTCATAGCCTCTGCCCTTGTTCGGAGCTCGGAGATTCCGACTGAGCCGTTGGCTCGATCCTTACGGCTAGAGACTCCTACGGGAGCAGACTCGACGATTACGCACTGGTGCCGGCAGTGTGAGCTTACTCTAGGAGGCGAGAGCTTCGGCTGGGATCTCCTTGTAGCGGCGTCGAGGCCTTACGACGTCATCTTGGGCATGGATTGGCTATCCACGGTTCATGCCCAGATCGACTGTTTTAGGCGCAAGGTACGATGTGTTCGTACCGACGGGAGCAGGTTTACCTTCACCGGCGAGAAGGGAACCTTTGCAGCACAGGATGGACTTCCGCGGAGGAGAGTGCAGCCCATCTCACATCAGTTGGCTAGCCTCATCCTAGGAGCAGTGGACGTGCGGAGTCCGGCTTTTCCTGCAGTGGTGGACCAGTACGTGGACGTCTTTCCCGAAGACGTTCCAGGGCTACCTCCTCGTAGAGAGGTAGACTTTTACATCGACTTGTACCCCGGGACAGCCCCGATATCTACTCCAGCATATCGGATGGCCCCCGCCGAGCTTCGAGAGCTGCGGGTACAGTTGGAGGACTTGCAGAGCAAGGGGTTTATCCGACCCAGTGTTTCACCCTGGGCTTCCCCGATTTTGTTCGCCAAGAAGGCGGACGGGAGCTTGCGACTTTGTGTCGACTATCGTCGCCTGAACCAGGTGACAGTGAGGAACAAGTATCCGCTGCCACGGATTGATGACCTCTTCGATCAGCTCAAGGGAGCGCGGTGGTTCTCGAAGATAGACCTCCGGTCAGGCTATCATCAGCTCAGAGTTCGAGACGAGGACGTGCAGAAGACGGCCTTCAGGTGTCGGTATGGCCATTATGAGTTCTTGGTTATGCCATTCGGCGTAACCAATGCTCCAGCAGTGTTCATGAGCCTCATGAACAGGATCTTCCAGCCATACCTCGACCGATTTGTCGTTGTCTTCATTGACGACATTTTGGTATACTCGACGACTGAGGAGGAGCATGCCTACCACCTGCGAGTTGTGCTAGACACACTCCGAGAGCACCAGCTTTATGGCAAGCTCTCAAAATGCCAGTTCTGGTTGCGTGAGGTCCATTTCTTGGGGCACGTCATTTCTGAGGCGGGAGTTGCAGTGGATCCCGCGAAGATCGAGGCAGTGCTAGCTTGGGAGCCACCCAAGAGCGTGACAGAGGTGCGGAGCTTCTTGGGCCTAGCGGGATACTATCGGAGATTCGTGCCAGACTTCTCCAGAGTTGCAGCACCACTCTCAGCCTTGACGAAGAAGGGGAAACCCTTCGTGTGGTCAGACAGATGTCAGCGGAGCTTCCAGGAGCTGAGACAGAGATTGACCAGCGCACCTATCTTGAGGTTGCCTGAGGAGGGAGTTGGGTACGTAGTTTACTGCGACGCATCAGGGACTGGACTCGGGTGCGTCCTGATGCAGGAGCGGGCCGTGATCGCCTACGGATCACGTCAGTTGAGGCCGCATGAGCAGAACTACGCCACTCATGACCTGGAGTTAGCAGCAGTGGTCTTCGCTCTGAAGACTTGGCGGCACTATCTGATGGGCGAGCGCTTCACAGTCTTTTCTGACCACCAGAGTCTCAGGTATATCTTCTCTCAGAAGGACCTGAACCTGAGACAGCGGAGATGGCTTGAGTTCCTCCAGGACTATGACTTTGAGATAGTCTATACTCCTGGGAAGGGGAACGTGGTAGCCGATGCCCTCAGCAGGAGGACGGGCATTCAGCTACTTGAGGAGGCGACGGAGCAGCTAGCCTCCTTGCAGATATCCTTCGTGGATAGAGACGGAGCAGCCTTTCTTCAGTCTCTCACAGTCTCTCCTCCACTTCTACAGCGGGTCAGAGAGGCTCAGCGTGGGGACGCTGACTGTGAGACCCGGCGTGCACTGATATCCTCAGGTCAGGCGCCTGATGGTTTCTCCCTTGGAGCAGAGCACGACATCCTTTTCAGAGGACGTACCTTCGTACCAGTCGCTCTACGAGAGGAGGTGCTGAGAGAGTTTCACACTTCTCCCTTGGCGGTACATCCCGGAGTGGCGAAGATGTACCAGGATCTCAGGCGACAGCACTGGTGGCCGGGCATGAAGAAAGCTGTGGCAGAGTTCGTTTCACGATGCCTCACCTGCCAGCAGGTGAAGGCAGAGCACCAGGTACCAGCAGGTTTGGTACAGCCCTTGGAGGTCCCGGAGTGGAAGTGGGACGGCATATCTATGGACTTCGTGACTGGACTTCCACGCACTTCCAGAGGTCACGACTCCATTTGGGTGATTGTCGACCGACTCACCAAGTCGGCACACTTCTTACCCATCAGAGAGCAGGGCTCAGTAGAGAGCTTGGGACGTCTTTACGTCCAGGAGATCGTACGGCTTCACGGTGTGCCATCGACTATCGTCTCCGATCGAGATGCTCGTTTCACTTCCCGGCTTTGGAAGGGGTTGCAGGAGGCGTTCGGGACGCGGCTCCATCTGAGCACAGCCTTCCACCCTCAGACGGATGGACAGACGGAGAGGACCATACAGACACTCGAGGACATGCTCCGTGCATGTGTTCTCGACTTTGGTCGCAGCTGGGAGGACCACCTACCCTTGGTGGAGTTTGCGTACAACAACAGCTACCACTCCACCATCGGGATGGCACCATACGAGGCGTTGTACGGCAGACCCTGCAGATCACCGTTGTGCTGGACAGACCCTGGGGAGTCAGCACTCGTGGGACCAGAGATGGTCCGAGCCACGACAGAGAAGGTCCAGATCATCCAGGAGAGGATGAGGACAGCTCAGAGCCGGCAGAAGTCATATGCTGACAGGAGGCGGAGGCCACTAGAGTTCGAGGATGGCGACCACGTCTTTTTGCGTGTCTCACCTCGACGTGGTTTACGGAGATTTGGCCGAGGCGGCAAGTTGTCTCCACGTTTCATCGGGCCTTTCCAGGTCCTCAGCAGGATAGGAGAGGTGGCTTATCGCCTGGCTCTACCACCTCAGTTGCATCGGGTGCACGACGTCTTCCACGTGTCTCAGCTGAGGAGATACGTGCACGACCCGACGCACATCATCGACTTTGGGGAGCTGGACGTGGACGATGGGGCGACTTTTGCGGAGGTTCCAGTGGAGATCGAGGATCGACAGGAGCGGGTCCTACGTGGGCGGTCGATTCCTCTTGTGCGCGTCAGATGGCAGCACGGGAACCTCCAGGAGAGCACTTGGGAGCGGGAGGCTCAGATGCGTGCTCAGTACCCCCATTTGTTCCCCTAGTTTTGATGTATCTTTACGGGGACGTAAAGCCCTGAGGTGGGAGTAATGTAAAGACCCGCAAATTTCAAGGAAATTTTTTTCTTAATTTTCTTTGGAATTTTACAAGAGCGCAGCTTCAGACGGCACCTGATTCCGAGGCCCGGTGTGCCCGGAATCAATTTCCGAAGTTTGGCTCGGGTACGTTCAGTGAACGGACGAGCGGGTTTTTCTATCTTTTGAACCGGTGCCCGGAATCGAATTCTGAGGGCACCGATGAAATCGCAGCGCCGGTATTTGCTTAGAAACGCCTCTTCCGGAGTTGCGTTTGCTCAGACGTGGTTTTTAAATTTTACGGCTTTAAGTCAGAAATAAAATAAAGTTTGTGCGACAACTTTATTTTATTTCACTTAAGCTGCTTGGAAGCCACTTGAAGTCACTTAAAGACGGCTTGAACTGAGTTGAACTGGATAGGATGCTATCCAGAAATATCCTACCCCCCTTGGTAGGATATTTGTGCGGTGGGGCCCGCACGAGCCCCGCCGTTTCATTCGCTAAGTAACGCACCCGCGAAAACCCGTCAAAGTAACTGAAAAGTCAACCGATGCGTTTTCTTTAATTCTTAACAGACCATTTAATTGGGCGGTTTATTTCGTGAATTAAATGGACTGTTTCTTCGTGAATTAAATGGGTCGTTTCTTTCGTTGAATTAATTCAACGAATTGATGGATCGTTTCTTAACCGGTTTCGTGTTGGCATGTTTATAAAATAAGACCAACCCAAAAATCCTTGGAAAGGATTTGAAAGAATCTTCGTTCCTCCACCCTCTCCGCGAAGAACGCGAAGAACGCGAAGAACGCGAAGAACGCGAAGAACGCGAAGAACGCGAAGAACGCGAAGAACGCCGGCGACCGGAATTCGACGACGCACACCAAGATCTGCGACGTCGACGAGATCTACCCGCGACGTTCTTCGGCGACGTCTTTCTTCCGCGGCCGATCCTCGTTCGGCAACAAAGGTGAGAATCGGATCTTTTCTTCTCCCTTTTTAATTTCAATATCAACGGATTTAAACTAATTAAATCCGTTGATCTTGATCCGGAGATTGGCGACGCGACGAGCGATTCCGCGACGACGCGACGATCTCCTTCCTCCACGACGAGCGATTCCGCGACGATCCCTCGTTCGGCAACGACAGCTGCGAGGTAAGGGATGTTGGAATTCTTTTTAAAATCCCGTGTTTATTCTTTTGAAATATAGAACCCGATCACGAAACAATTTTAATTTATTTAAAATTGTTGATTGGTTTCTTTCCTGTTTCTCCCGTTGATTATGACTAACGCGGAGGGTGCGGGTCTAACGAACAAGACCCGGCAACCCTCCGTCGATCTTCCTTTGTGTGCGGATTTGGCGAGCGACGGCAAAAGCGCGACGCAAGGGCCATATGTTGATTCCGCAGTGGAGGACGCATCCCGGGAGGAACAACGGCGCAGACGGGAGGCAAATCGGGCCACCGGAGCATCTCCGGCGGCCCGCGGAAGGAGGCGGCGGCGCGGGTCGCCGGCGCGGCGGCGCCGGCGACCGGGGGCGGCGGCGCCCGGCGCGCCGCCGGAGGAGTCCGCCGCGGCCGAGCCGCGGCGGCGGCGAGCCGCCGGACCGCGTCCGCGGTCCGGCCTTCCAGCACGCGGCCCGCGCGGGCCGCGTTTTCTCCAAAGCCGCGGGTTTGACCCGCGGCGGCAGCGCTTCGGCCGCTCGGCCGAAGCCGAGCCGGTCCGGTCGGCCGGGCCGCGCCCAGGCCGGACCGGACCCGGCCGAGCCGGTTCGGGCCGGGTCGGGCCGACCCGGTTCGGGCCGACCCGGTTCGGCCGACCCCAGGGGGGGGTTCGGGCCGGGTCGCCCCGGGCCCAGTACCCCCGTTTCGGGCCCTCTTCGGTCTTTCGCCCATAACTTGGGCCTGGGACCTCCGATTGACGAACCGTCAGCGGCTACGCGATCCTTGGATCGAGACGGTCGTTTCGGTATATTATACTCAAGGTTTCGGAAGACTTTGGGTTCGGCCGGGTTGGTTCGTACACGAAGCCAACCGGGCCCTCGGAGCGGAAACGCTCATAACTTGAGCTACGGACGTCCGAACGACGTACCGTCAGCTGTGGTAGTTTCCTCTAAGTGAGACGGAACTTTTGGCATACTCTGCCCGAGGATCGGATACAGGCGGAGTACGGTCGGGTTGGTTTTGCCCTAAAAACCAACCGGGCCCCTGGGACGAAAATGCCAATAACTCTCAGACCGGGCGTCCGATTGACGCGCCGTCTGTCGCGTTGAGATCCTGTTGTCGATACGGAACTTTTGGATACATCAACTTCGGACTACGTGTCAGTTGATGTATCAGCCCCTCGGCTCGTGGAGCGGACCCTCCTAAACGAGCTCGCTACGTGCGGGAACCCTAGCGCTGGCTGTGACCTCGACGACAGAGCAGAGATCCTCCGTGGACTGCGACGACGGCAGAGCAGAGATCCTCCGTGGACTGCGACGACGGCAGAGCAGAGATCCTCCGTGGACTGCGACGACGGCAGAGCAGAGATCCTTCGTGGACTGCGGCGACGACTGTGCAGAGATCCTCAGTGGACTGCGTCGACTACTGCACTCAGCGATCCCACGTGGATCAGTGCTTCAGGTTCTGTGTGAGCCCGATCCTCCGTGGGTCCTTACTACCGGTTCTGTGTGAGCCACTGCCTACAGGTTCTGTGTGAGCCCGATCCTACGTGGGTCTTTTTGCGGGGGTTAGTACCTATCGATCCTTCGTGGGTCCGACGACTGAGACGGATCAGTGATCGTCTTTGACGTCATCTGAAAAAGTATACCTGGTTGAGCTGAATCTTATGTTACTCTCCTTTGTGGATTGTGTTGAACTATCCTTTGTGGATTTACTGTTTACTCTCCTTGTGGATTTGAGTCTTGCTTTCCTTTGTGGATTGAGTTGTTCTTGAGCTCGTGAGCAGAGCTAGAATTGGGGACTTAGGTATATGTATGGGCATATACCTAAGTCGAGTCAGATGTTACTTCGTGATTGCATCTTTCTTTTGTGCTATATCCTTTGTGGATTTCGAGAGACCTTCGGGGGTCTCGGGGTCCTTACTGAGTAGTTGTACTCACCCCTGCACGGGCTATGCCCGCACTTCGTGGTGTTGGTTGCAGACGACGGACAGCGCTGATCGCGGTTGGGCGTGGAGCAGGACGGTACCTGGAGGTGGACCACTGGGCGGGACGTGCTCGGAGCGGACGTGGGACCCGAGGAGCCTGGAGGCTATCTGTACCCACCCTTCAGGTGGGATTGCCAGTGGACGACACGAGGCCGCCGTCTTTTCTTCAGTTGCTGTTCTTTTTCTTTACAGTTGGGCTTGTATTTCCGGCCCCTTTACTTTTCTGCACTTTACTTTCCGCTTGCTGACTCTGTGTGGTTGTTACTTATAAAGGCAATGCCTTCCCTGTTTACTGGGATTTTACGCCTTGGTGCTAGTCGCCAGCCCCTGGCCTATGGAAGGCGGGCTTGGGGTAGTCACGGCACGGGCCCCGAGGACGGGTCGTGACAAGGTCCTTCTGCGAGAATATGTACCTGAGACTCTGGTGGTCAGAAAAGACTGTAAAGCGCTCGCCCATCAAATAGTGTCGCCATGTCTTCAGAGTGAAGACCACTACTGCTAACTCCAAGTCATGGGTAGCATAGTTCTGCTCATGCGGCCTCAACTAACATGATCCATAGGTGATCACTGCCCGCTCCTGTATCAGGACACATCCGAGTCCGGTCCCTGATGCATCGCAGTAGACTACATACCCTACTCCCTCCTCAGGAAACCTCAAGATAGGTGCGCTGGTCAATCTCTGTCTCAGCTCCTGGAAGCTCTGATGACATCTGTCTGACCACACAAAGGGTTTCCCCTTCTTCGTCAAAGCTGAGAGTGGTTCTGCAACTCTGGAGAAGTCTGGCACAAATCTCCAATAGTATCCAGCTAGTCCCAAGAAACTCCGCACCTCCATCACGCTCCTAGGTGGTTCCCAAGCAAGCACTACATCGATCTTCGTGGGATCCACCGCAACTCCCGCCTCAGAGATGACGTGACCCAAGAAGTGGAACTCACGTATCTATAATTGACACTTCGAGAGCTTTCCATAAAGCTGGTGCTCTCGGAGTGTGTCTAGTACAACCTGTAAGTGGTAGGCGTGCTCCTCCTCAGTCATCGAGTAAATCAAAATGTCGTCGATGAAGACCACGACAAATCGGTCGAGGTATGGCTAAAAGATCTTGTTCATGAGGGCCATGAACACTGCTGGAGCATTGATTACGCCGAATGGCATGACCAAGAACTCATAGTGGCCATACCGACATCTGAAGGCCGTCTTCTGCACGTCCTCGTCTCGAACTCTGAGGTGATGGTAGCCTGACCTGAGGTCTATCTACGAGAACCACCGTGCTCCCTTGAGCTGATTGAAGAGGTCATCAATCCTCGGTAGCAGATACTTGTTCCTCACTGTCACCTGGTTTAGGAGACGATAGTCAACACAAAGTCACAAGCTCCCATCCGCCTTCTTGGCGAACAATATCGGGGAAGCCCAGGGTGAAACACTGGGTCGGATGAACCTCTTGCCCTGCAAGTCCTCCAACTGTACCCATAGCTCTCGAAGCTCGGCAGGGGCCATCCGATATGCTAGAGTCGATATCGGGGTTGTCCCGGGGTATAGGTCAATATAAAATTCTACCTCTCTGCGAGGAGGTAGCCCTGGAATGTCGTCAGGGAAAACGTCCGCATACTGATCCACCACTGCAGGAAAACCAGGACTCCGCACGTCAACTGCTCCTAGGATGAGGCTAGCCAACTGATGAGTGATGGGTTGTCCTCTCCTCTGCGGAAGTCCATCCAGTGCTACGAAGGCTCCCTTCTCGTTGGTGAAGGTGAACCTGCTCCCGTCGGTGCGTACACATCGCACCTTGCGCCTAAAACAGTCAATCTGTGCATGGACCGTAGACAACCAATCCATGCCCAAGATGACGTCGTAAGTCCTCGACGCCACTACAAGAAGATCCCAGCCGAAGCTCTCGCCTCCTAGAGTAAGCTCACACTGCCGACACTAGTGCGTAATCGTCGAGCCTGCTCTCGTAGGAGTCTCTAGCCGTAAGGATTGAGACAACGACTCTGTCGGAATCTCCGAGCTCCGAACAAGGGCATCGGCTATGAAAGAGTGACTCGCTCCTGTGTCTATAAGAACTGCAACAAGGGTGGAATAGACACAGATAGTACCTCGAATCATCTCGGGCGCGCCGTGGTCGTAGGCCTCCGCTGCTTGGAGCTGTGCCTGTCTCTACCCACCAGCTCCCTGTGGTTGGGGTGGACCTCCTAGTGGTGGTGGTGGTAGAGCCTCAAAGCGTCGCCCACCAACTTCTACTCGGTAAGCTCCTCTGCCTCATCCGCCTCCTCCCTGTGGACCGCCAAGGTCAACCCTCTACCTCTGCCTCTGTGGTTCCTCAACCGTGTGCTGCTCCTCGGCACGACGGGTCGGGCAGTCACCAGCCATGTGGCCCTGCCCGCCGCATGAGTAGCACTGCCTGCCTCTCGGAAGACTGGCTCCGCGCTGTGTGTCCCGCACTGCTGAGCCAGTGTCCTGAGGTCGTCTGCCTGAGGGTCTGGTCTGCCTGGTCCCATGATTCATCCGTCGACTGCCTGCTACAGAAGACTCTGCTACGTGCCGCCCTGCAGTGGGTCTCGGCACTGGTCTAGACTCAGCAAGAAAGCTCTCGATCAAAAGGGCTCCCTCCAGTACTCCTGTCTGAGTCGGAATGTTGAGGGAGATTAGCGATGCCCTGATCTGATGTCTCAATCCCTGCTCAAAGGTCCGGGCCCGGAAGAATGAGTCCCATACCATGTCTGTAGAGTAGCGCGAGAGATCAGTAAATCTCACCGAGTACTGGGAGACCGTCAAGCTGCCCTGCCGCAGCTGAAGAAGCTCCTAGATGAGCACCGCACGGAGGGTGGCCGGAACGAACTCTGAGTGGAGGAGGCCCTCAAATTCTGTCCAGAGGAGTGATGCCTCATCGTGCACTTGGAGCATCAATCTCCACCATCGGCCCGCTGCTGCGTGCAGTAGGCTCGCTGCGAGGATCACCATGAGGTCTGCTGGTGTCCTCACTAGCCTGAAAACTCGTACCACTGCCTCCAGCCAGTCCTCGGCTGCATGGGGGTCCGTCTCCCCGCGGAACCTAGGCGGTCGCTGGCGCTGGAACACATGCAGTGCACTGAGGCGATGTGCATCGTCAGCGGCTGGTGCTGGAAGCATCGGTGGCTCGGTGGGTAGAGCTACCGCCGGTGCTACTGCTGACAAAGGGCCCTGCACTGAGGCCTCATCGTTCGGTGGGCTATCGTCACGCTTGACTCTCAGAACCCTAGCTGGCTGCCATTGTGGGGCCATCCTGAAAAGGAAACAGGTGCGCCACGGTCAGAACAGTATACCTGGTGAGCTGACACAAAGTAATCACAAAGAAAACTTGAAACACACACGCAATCAATGTTTTCGTGCATTAAGTTAGAAATCAGAATTCAAGGTCCTGGTGTACGGATACGTCGGCCGCCGCACCAACACTGGACTCCCTGGACTGATAACCACACCCAATACGCTAAACAATATTTCTTCACATAGAAAAGGTCAGAGTCCCAAGTTCTGTGGTAGAACCGAACTCCTCTGATACCAATTTGTCACGACCCGTTCTCGGGGCCCGTGCCGTGACTACCCCAAGCCCGCCTTCCATAGGCCAGGGGCTGGCGACTAGAAACAAGGCGTAAATCCCGGTAAAGGGAAGACATTGCCTTTGTAAATTTAACAAGCACCACAGAGTAAGCAAGCGGAAAAAAGTAAATACTATGTAAAAGATGGTATAAGAGTGAAGTGCGGAAAAGTAAGTGGGCCAGTATACAAACCCAAACTGAAAGTAAAGTACAACTCGAAAGGGAAAACAACAACTAAAAGGTAAAGCCGCAACGATGAGCTGTCCACTGGGAATCCCACCTGAAGGGTGGGTACAGAAAGCCTCCACTGCTCCTCGGGTCCAGTCGACCGCTCCGAGTACGTCCTGCCCAGTAGTCCACCTCCAGGTACCATCCTGCTCCACAAGCCTCCACCACGATCAACGCTGTCCGTCGTCTGCAACCAACACAACGTAGTGCGGGCATAGCCCGTGCAGGGGTGAGTATAAGCTACTCAGTAGGGACCCCGAGACCCCCGAAGGTCTCCCAAAATCCACAAACGATAAACTACAAAGGAAAGACATAATCACAAAGTAACAACCGACACTTCTTAGGTATATGCCCATAAATATACCTAAGTCATCAATTCCAATACGCTCCAACCATCGAGCCCAAGTACAACCCAGTCCACACAGAAAAGCATACGTATTCTACACAGGAAAGTAAAACTTAATCCACACAGGACAGCACAACACTATCGACACAGGAAAGCAAACAGGATTCAGCTCACACAGGTATACTTCTTCGAAAGACGATAGAGATGATCACGGGTCCATCTAAGTCGTCGGACCCACAAAGGATCGATAGGTACTAACCCCCGCAAAGACCCACATAGGATCGGACCCACACCGGATCTGTAGGCGCTGGCTCACACAGAACCACTGAGCACTGACCCACACAGGATCGGACCCACACAGGATCGGTAGCACTGATCCACATAGGATCACTGAGTGCTGTAGTCGCCGTCGTCGAATCCACTGAGGATCTCTGCACAGTCGTCGTCGCAGTCACAGTAGCAGTCGCAGCCAGCACTAGGGTTCCCGCACACAGCAAGCTCGTTCGGGAGGGTCTGCTACACGAGCCGAGAGGCTGATACATCAACTGACACATAGTCTAGAGTTGATGTATCCAAAAGTTCTGTATCGTAAATAGGAACTCAACGTCGCAGACGGCGCATCAATCGGACGCCCGGTCTGAGAGTTATTGGCTTTTTCGTCCCAGGGGCCCGGTTGGTTTTTAAGGCAAAACCAACCCGACCGTACTCCACCTGCATCCAAACCTCAGGCAGAGTAAGCCAAAAGATCTGTCTCACTAAGAGGAAACCAACAAAGTCGATGGCACGTCATTCGGACGTCCGGAGCTTATGATATGAGTGTTTCCGCTCCGAGGGCCCGGTTGGTTTCATGTACGAACCAACCAGGCGGAACACAAAGTATTTTGAAACCTTGAGTGCAATATACCAAAATGACCGTCTTGTTCCAAGGATCGTGTCGCCGCTGACGGCGCGTCGATCGGATGTCTGTAGCCCAAGTTATGGGCAATTGAACCCAAACGGTCCGAAAATGGGGGTTTGGGGCCCGGACCGATCCGGCCCGAGACCCCCCGGTCGGCCCGAACCGGGTCGACCCGCCCCGGGTCCAGGTCGGCTGGCCCGGAGCGGCCCGGCCCGGCTGGGTGCGGCCCGACCCGGCAGGCGCAGCCCGGACTGGCGACCCGCGCGCTGGGCGCGCTGGTCGGTGCTCAGCCAAAACGGCCGACCCGTTTTGTTTTGGCTCGCGCGGGGGGGGGGGGGGGTGGGGGTGCCGCCCCTCCCTTTTCTTGTAACCTCGGACCCTTAATTGGGGGCCGCAATGATGGCCAGCCGGGGGAATTTAATTCCCCCGACTTCTCCTCGTCCGGCCGGCCCGACCTGGCCGGTCGGTTCCTGCCTAACGGGACCGGCGATGGCCGGTCCCCTTCCAGCTCCGACACCGGCCTCCAATCACCCTGCTCTGCCGCGACCCGGAACCGGCCGCGGCCCTTATCGTCCGGCGCGGTGCGACGACACCGCGCCCCTCCGCCGCGGCCCCGCTCCAGCCGCGGCGTCGTTGGTTTACTTCGACGCGGCGCGACGGCATCGCGTCCTTGTTCAATCTTCACGGCGCGGCGCGACGGCGCCGCAAAGTACTTGCCGTGCGATTTGCGCATGGTGCGACGACACCACACCATTCCATCCAATCCACAAAGTATCAACAAGGATAAAGAGGAGGGTCGCCCGTGTTTGTGCGGTCCGGTCCCCTCTCGTTAAATGATAACATTTAGTCGAATAACCACGAAGATCGACAAAATAGAATCATGAACGGAAATAATTAAATAAAATAAAACCCCTACCTCGGTTTCAAGAACGGTGCACGTCAACGAGCCGCGGAAGACGAGCGTCGTGGAAAATGAATGTCGATTCCATTGTCGTCGAGGTGCGCCCAAAGAGGAAACGTCGCGGAAGAAGAACGTCGTGGAAGAAGTTCTCCATATTCTTCGGCGGAGAGGTTCTTCGTTGAAGAACAGTGTTCTTCGTCGGAGTCCGAGGTGTTCTTCATATTCTTCGTCGAAGAAGAAGATGTTCTTTACAAAACCTGTCAACGACAAAACTCTAACAAAAAAATAAAATAAGCTCCTTTCTAATTTTATTAACACAACAAGACTTTTGAAATTCAAAGGTTTGAATTTCAAAAAATTACATTAAACACTCAACATTAAAACCATAAGTTTGATAAAATTATGTTATCAACATTTAAAAGGGAGTTGAGGGGGGTTTAGAGGATATGAAGGGGTGGGGTTCGTGTGGGCCCCACCACCCTCATAACCTCCCAAGGGAGGTTGGGTAGTTACCCAACTTCCATCCAAAGGATAAATCACTTAGGGTAAGATAAAAATTTGTAGAATAATTATGAATTAAACTTCCACAATTTTTATCATTAACTCTAGTGAAAACGCAACTCTGGAACATGAGTTTCTAAGAAATTACCGGCGCTGCGGTTCCATCGGTTCCCTCGGAATTAGATTCCGGGCACCGATTTAAAAGTTAGAAATTCCCACTCATTCGTTCACTGAACGTACCTGAGCTAAACTTCAGATAGAAATTACGGGAACTCCGGGCCTTGGAATCAAGTGCCGTCTAAAACCGCATTCTTGTAAAAACCAAAGAAAATTAAGAAAAAAATTTCCCTTGAATTTTACGGGTCTTTACAAAACCAAAATAAGGACCTCAACCATGAAGTACAATGACTAATGGGATACCTAATTTGGTACCCCCACTAATTTTAATTCCTATAAAATCATATCCCTACCATTTATATTTCCTCTATAGTGGTGAAATTAGTGAGAAACCATTGGGATACTCGTTCTTGGAAAACCAAGAAACCAAAAGAAAAACTCACTCTCAGACCACACATCTATCAAAACCCAACATAGAGAAAAACAATGATATTTACTCTCAAACAAAAAATGATCTCTATATTTGTTTTATGGTACATGCAGATAACCAATGGTCAAAACCCGGATCACCCTCAAATAGTGAAACCAAATTTCCATAACCAATCACTAAGTAGTATACAAAACTCAACTAGTAAGACAAACACACTATTTACCCAATAAAGAACCCAAGGACTTTACCATGTCCAAAAAATGATTAAATCAAAGGATCAACACTAGAATAGTTGAATCCGTAACTCTCAAAGAAAATAAACCAAAAAAATGAGGCAAATGAAATGGCACACACAGCCAACCACAAATCACCCAAGAGGAAGGGAACCACCCCACAAAGAAATGATGCATGTAATAAAATAGTAGTCAAACCATCCATCAAAACATTCCAAATGGGAATCATAAAAAAAACTACAAATAAATTATCCAATGATCCATAAAAAAGATTAAAAATTACACAAGAATGATTCTAAAACAAAAAACCCATCCTCATTTAATCAAACCTAAGACCACTTTCCAAGACCCATCCTATCAAACTTTTAAAGATGGCCCATATGACCACAATGGATGAAAACTATAGGATACATGAGATAAAAGGTTATTGGATTCCCTAGAACCCCATATATGAAGAAAAAATATATATCTTATCTCTATTATAAAGATAATTTTCCCCTTGTTCCAGTTCAACCTACTCCTGATTATTAATTGATTGGTTATCCTTATTCCCACCACAATTACACTACATGTCATATGGAACTATAGAATCACCAACCACAATATGCCATGATTGGCCCAATTATATTTGAATGGGTTGTTTCAAAAACTCTTTAAGATATGTTCGACCATACTCTATAATAGATGTACCAAAATATATGGGAATAACACATCCAAATAAATTATCACACTCAACAACCATGATAAAAAAACCATGGAGAAAGGATGGAAAACTCTAAATAGTGATTGATAAACTAAATTACTTGTTGATAAACCTATTGAAGACTCCAATGATCAATCACATTATCTTCTTTCAAGATCTCATGAATGACGAACTAAAACAAAAGTATCTAGAAAAGATCCCAAGACATAGCTCCACATTGCAAGGGAGGTGACATTGATTCCCACCAAACATGGATAAATAGAAAATAAATCTATCAATAGATTTAACCCATGAGAATTCGAACATCCAACACACTACTTGGTGTCTAGGTGGGATCCAAAACTAGAAAAACCCTTTTGACCATCCTAATAGAAAACAAAAAAACAAAGACTAGGAGAACAAAAATTTATACCTCATGCATGAACCAAAAATGTTCTTCATAAACATGGAATCTAACCAAATAATAAAGTCCTCATATTAAAGACACAAAAATAAAAAAAAAATAATATTGAATTTTGAAACCACTTTTTTACCAAGGATTTTTGAAATAACTCTTCACCAAGGTGTACTCTCTAATACCAAACCAACGCAAATTTAAAAGCAAAAATATATAGCGTAACTCACATACTACCTAAATAAGTCACATCACAAAAACTCATTTCAAAATTCCACTTCATTTTGAAAAAACCATGATTCAAAAGAAGGATCATAAAAACTAATTTACCTTTTTAAAAAACATTTGTAGATTATTTTTGTACTAAACCCCATTTTTGATCTTGAATCTCTTTAAAAACTCACTTTTGAAATCCTTTTCTTTCCAAAAACCCCAATTAAAAAATATTGCATAAAAACATTTCCAAAGAAACACATGGAAAAGAACCACATTATAAAACATCACTTAAAAAATATTGAAAAAACATTTTAAAAAATCCTTTCATTTCCTTAAATGAGGTTTTAAAAAACCAATTTCAAACAAAGAACCTCAAAAGCATTCAAACAAAGTTTTCTTTTACCACACCCAGTAAAAGAATCAAAACACTCTTTATTCCACATCCAATTAGTAAAAAAATACATTGGAAAAATTTATAATCAAGAGGAGAACAATAGGCTAACCTATAGAGAAATATTATTGTGTATGATTTTTTCTAAGGGTTTGAAGACTAGGCACCCACCATGTAACACACTCTATTAAAGAGACTAACATGACAAAACATGCACCATATAGTTTTCCAAGCAATGTGAGCTAACAATACCACTCAGACCCATACCTTTCTAACCCCAAACCAAATAGTGATCCCCATTATCACATATATAATCAAAGGGATCCAAATACCTCAACTCACATTATATGCATCTTAAAACAACCTCAAATTCACAATTTGAATCCCAACTTCTGAGTCCTGGGTTGAGCTAGAGCAAGCAAAACTCTCCCCACCCTTACCTATCATCCATGAATAGCCTTCATATACTCTATATTATGAATCACCTAAACAATAAGGATTATATAATAATCATAGGTTCTTAATATAGGAAAAAAATTATCTAATGCCATTTTGGTAAAAACTAGACAGGGATGCCAAAATTCTCGACTCCATCCCGATTCACCACAAGACCCTAAGGGGTTTTTTAATCCACATAGATTAAAACTAGTGATTGGGAATTATTTCACAAAAATTTAGAAAAATAATGATATAGGAAAATATATATATAGAATAATAAAATAGTAATTATAAAAAGGTTTTAACCAAATAAACAGATCCAACCCTTTTTCATAAACCTAGAAAACAACCATAAGAATGAGGTTACAAATAGAAAGAATAATATAAGTAAAACTAACAAAAAAACAAAATCAACCTAACTCGAGTCATGTCTAAACAATCTCCACAAAATATTTATTTTTCTCGCCACAATCCAACTCACCCCATATCGACGATGATGAACAAAGTACACGTCCCATAGAGAACCTAGAACCTGACATATATAGAGGTGATCTAAAAAACCCTACATCTCACCACAACCCACATAATATATGTAGTATGTTATATAAGGAAATTAATCAATTATAGTTTTAAATTAAATATAGAATGTTGTCTCTTCACATGTATCATATGGTATTCCAAAAAATTCCACAACCATCTTTTATAAATCTCCTCTATATTTTCCAAAACAAAAAAATGTTTTGAATATGAAGCCACCAACATAATCCATTTCCAAACACACATCAACCATTATCATTTATCAAGAACAAATCAACTTTTTATTTAAATGAAAACAGTTATTTTAAAATATTTATCCAACTAAATCGATATTAAATCACCCACTTTTATATCCACCTTAATAACTCAAAAAAGAGAGTGTAAATTTAAAATAGGTTTCCCAACATTTTTAAAAACAAAATTTTCTAAGTAAATAATCCAAAAATCCCACACGAGTTAAGCATTACAAGAAGGGCCGATATATCACATGAAATATATCCAGTATGAACAAGAGAAGGTTTGATAATAATACAATTAGGGTAAATGAAACAAAAAAAGCACTAGATCAAACTCCCCTCAGTCATTATCCAAGGGATAAATAAATGTGTCATATGATTTTCCATAGGTTATATAGTGATATGTCCTAGACCTCACTAAATAGACAAATCTTTCAGGCTACATTGTATCCCAAAAATAAACTGAAAAACTATCCTTTATTATCCCATTAGATTAGAGCACCCCTATCTAGACCTATTTCATGTTAGAGGGGACACTGGGTGTGTGTAGATCCCCTGTATAGTATAACACAATAATCTCACCTAGTTATCAGGTTCCAATGACAAAAAGGGAAGTGTGTTGTAGATCAAATAATCCAAGTATAACATACAAGGCACTACTAAATCTAACCTCACTCCTAACAACCATCTATGAATAAAAAAATAGATATGACATGTACTCATAGAATAAATAATCATATTCCCACACAAGGTGTAAACATGATTTTATAATTAAGGGATTTTATTCCCAACCACCATATTAAAACCAAAGGGATGACCTGAAATTTATCTATATAGCATGGATCAAGATAACTATCCATTTCACATTACAGAAAAATTATTGCCAATAATCATTTGGAAAATGCTGGAAATCTACCATATAATGAAATTTTTTCCAAGACTCCCCTACACAAGGACCCTTTATTTGAAATCTAAAATAAGGCCAATGGTCTTTATTTCTATTAAATAATTTTAAAAGATCTAATATGTAATTTTTAAAAGGGGATAATTGTACATACATTTAAACCCCATTTAGAATACATTGAAGAATCATTTATAAATTATTTGGAGGTCAATATATCATTCTAAATCCAAATTTTTTTAAATCTATTTTTCACTCATTGAAAGGGGAACCCAAGTAAAAATATAAATAACACACTAGAAAATATTACTATAATCCAATAGGTAATTAATACAAAAATCTAAACACTTATAAATATACTATTTTAAATAATAATACATTTGAACTACCATGAGAATCCCTTTATTCCAGGCTCATAACATAATGAAATGGTATACAATAACAACAAATAAATCTTACATATCCATATTTTTAATAGAAATGAATTTATAATGAAAAAGAACATCTTGAATTAATAAATGAAACAATTTCGTAGATAAACCTACCTCAAATGGATTAAAATAATGTTTAAATACTTTATAACACCTATCATTCAATATTGAACACACCCACAACAATTGAAATAGTTTTAACAAACCATATAAACTAAAAAACCAACTATTAGACCCACTAGGAACCCTAGAATCAACCATGAGTGATCAAGGGTTAACTGGGAAATCCAAAACCAAGAAAGATGATATGAGGAAGGTAAGAGGAGATAAAGCGAGGATGAAATAACCTATAGCCTCTTGAAAACTAAAAAATAGATGGAAGAATCTAGAGAAGTGGATGATAGACCTCCTCTTTGAGCTCTAAATGATTGAAAAAAATAGGAGGGGATAAATTAGGGTGAAACCCCCTTAAAATAAAATATTGTTATATTTTGAGAAACTAATATTTAAGAACATGGGTAGGATGCATGGTTTTCCCACATGGTTTTGCAACCTATGTGCTAAACATAAACTAGACACTTCCCAGTCCGAAAAACCCCACATATGTTTACCTTAGATAATGTATGGTTAAAAAAACCCTGATCCAACCATGCCATCCTATATTATCAAAATTGTGTATCCAACTACATGCTTGCAACATGGGTTCCAAAACCACATGTAGGAAGTGTTCAAAAACCTTAAGAAACTAAATAACTTGCATTATTTCTCCTACGGGTCACACAGTTTGGACCAAAATGTACATTCCATGCACACAAACCGTGCATAGATTAAAATACACTAAAAAGGTCTCTCATGAAGGGAAGTCACATTGTATACTTCTAATCGTGTTCCTTAACCATGAACAGATTGAAAACCTCATAATATCTACTAGTTAAATGCTGAAATTACATGAAAACTCAATATATTCTTCACCTTCTTAAAATAACCCAAAATAAACAACAACATGAAACATGGGGTGTCACATTATTTATATTGTCTATCATTAAATGAAATGTTTCATAAGAATAAATTAAAGTGAGTTGAATGTATTCATGTATATTTTGATGAAATTTTCCAAGTCAATAATATGTTCATGATAAAGACGTGAATTAATGAAAACACCACCAATTATTGTCCTTGGGTTATATTTAAAACCTTTCTCCATAGTATGGCAGTGTGTGTGGATATTCAGTAGAAACTCCTTGGAACCTGTATCCCTCTTAATCTTCTTAATTTTCACTTTAGGTACTGGAATACTACAAAGATAATATAAATACCATTCGAAAACCGGATAATTCAAATCAGTATATGGATACCTATAGTGGTGGTATGAATTTATTTTTACTTTTTCATGTCTCTCAAACTCATTGAATGGATATCATAATTTATATAGGGGATTTTCGATGTTCGGTACCCTTATTTAAAACAATATTTAAAACAATATTTATTTCATTTTTATATTATATTGGATGTAAGTTCATTAGACAATGGATTTTAATCACTTCATCCTAACCTAATAAATGTTATTAGACTCTAAAAACCCCTTTATTCATGTAATTAACAAAATTTATAGTAATATTGTCGTATAACACAACAATATTATAATCATACTTTTGTAAAGTTTTGGATCAAAATATATTCGCTCCTAATATTTTCCATGATTGATTCCAACTATAATTAATGTTGAAAATGGTTTTTTATCATACATCTCAAAATTTCTCAGTAGCATCTTCATAGATTATTCCTGGAAGAAAATGTGTATCACCACTTCTTACTAAAATTTACTATGATAAACTTTGTTGGTTCTATAATCAATAAAATATAAAACTTTGAACTCATCAACCAGACATATGTTCCTTAACCAAATTTTAATTTCTTCAATTTAATATGATTCCATGAACATAGATATGTTGAAAAAATGTATTGGTTTATTTATCATAAATATTTTGATCTAATAAAAATATTCTAAATTACACCTTTTTTAAGACAGGTTGAAACTTAGAATTTGAGGCACATGATTCTAGTTTAAATCCATATTATATTTTATCTAACCTCCACTCCATTAATTCTTCATTACCAATTATAAATCCCACTAACTATTTATAAAAAAATACTCTTTAAGAATTTCATTTTAAAAATATTTTGTAGAAATCTATTTGGTTGGTTCGATATTTTTTAATTTACAGAATAAGAAAGAGTAAAATCAACTATCATTTTTCCATTGATGTTAATATTTATTCCACATTAATTAACTATTCTTTTTCATTTCTTTTTAACACTGACCTTTATTTATTTCTTCTCACTTTTCCATGATCATTAAAATTATTTATAAACCAAAATATATTTCCTACAACATTGGGATTTGTTACCCAATTTACAAGTTTTAATGTCCAATTTTTTCTCTATATTATCTAATTCTTCATTCAGGAATGTAATGCAAGATTCAAGTTACACTATTTTTATAAATGAGGAGTGATCCACTTAATTAAATAGAGATGTTATCTCTATAATTATCTTCCTTGTAGTTTGTATTGGTGGAAAATTACCACTGATGATATTTAACTAATTGAAATTAGATAGTATTTATCTCTATTTTTTCACTGGTTAAACTTATTTAGTTAAATTCTCCACCCATTGATTTAGTTTCAAACTCGTATTTATCACATGTGAAACAATGCATCCTACAAGAGTTAATATCAATTTATTCGTAATCATTATAGTAATCACTCATGTTTTGGATCCCATATTAGTTCATAGAATCAACATCAATAACATTAACATCATTCGATTTGATAATATTTTTCTTCATCATATTGAGACACTTATATGATTTTATCTTGAAAGATTATCCGAAATATATATTTTCTTCCATTTTATCTCAGATTTCTCATATATTTTCTTCCTTGTTTTTTATGTAATAATTTATATTTAACACATTAAATTTATTCAATATTGGACTTCTTCCTTTCCTCATCCTATAAGGATTCTTCTACTCCCTTGGTCTCAATAATGATATGTTTTACTTGTACATTTCAACTTGCACATATTCCTTCCATTAGTGATAAGAAATGTTTTTATCATATTTTTTTCCATCCAATTGTGCCTTTACCCCCACAATATTTTGTTATCTTATTATTAAGAATGATAATTTATTCATAATTCCATACTTATCCAAGTGATTTTCTTCCTCATGAGAGGCAAAATCTATTCTATTCTCAAATTTGAACATTTTGATCACTCTTTAAATTTCATTCCCAACACCTCTGCAAAATCTCTTAATACACTCCAACACTACTTCGTTTGGCTCAGCGAACATAATACAAACCACCCTAATACAAAAATAATGAAAAGTTTGAATTTATTCACACTATGTTTTTTGTAAACCATCTTGGGCATAGGCACATAGGAGTAAATCAGATATTGTAGACTTTGAACCCTTATATTGTTCATCTGGAAAAGATCTCTCCCCAGTTTACTCTAAAAACATAAAATATTTATATTTTCCCAATTATGGAAGACATTTGGAATTTTTTTCCAAAAAATAACATTCGAAATATTATCCATTATTTTTTGAATTGTATGTGATATCCATTAATAATAAAAGCTATTTTATTCTTTCAATAAAATTAGAAAAGTGTTCCCCTTTCTTTCCACTTGGTATATGTTTCCATTTTTTATTTTTTCCTTCACCTGAGTGTTTTTAGTTTTGGTTTTGATAAAAAAACCCTTTCAATTGAATGTGACATGTTGTTTGGAGTCACATAGTTGACTAAATTTCCATAAGTTATTTGAAGGAACATCCAGATAATGTAATATTTTTGTCTTAATTCATATATTTTAATACTTGTCTCTCCACTTCTCTTTTTCCTTACAGATCCGTCATTATAGAATCTAAAACAGTATATCTTAATAACAATCATGTTTATTAAAATATTCACATTTTCTATTATGTAGGATGAAAAAAAACTATCTTGAACATATTTTATGGTATTTATGGTTTCTTTTTGGTAAATTTCATCCAAGAGATCCTTTTAATAATTTTTATTTTCCTTCCAAGATATTCTTATTTGAGTTGATATGAAAGAAATTTTCTGCAATTTTTCTTTAATATAGACCATGATATCACAATTATCTTACTCAAAATAATGGAAAGTATTTTTGAAGTGCATTTAATTTGTTTTTTAGCTACAATTATCCATTAGAATCTATTAGGTTAATCTTTCCATCTCAATTGCCTTAAATTTATTGATTTGTGACCAATATTTGAGAAATTATACTAAAATCCATAAAACAATTTCTCATGAATTAGGATATAATCTCAACCTATATTATGGAATATGAATATATTCATCTCTTAAGTATCATTTTTACACTTTTTACCAAGTAATTATATGGTATTAGTGGCCATGGACTTATATTTACCCAATAAAATTGATTTTATCATTTATTATTTTCTATGTGTATCTAGCCTCTGAATAGATTTTTGATTACATATGAATACTTAGTGGTTGAGAATAATCAGTTACATTTTTATTTCATTTATTGTTTATAGATATACCTCCTTCCTTGTTTTTCTAAGATTCACAACAAAGACCACTCTTTTATATAGTCCTTTTTCTATATTTGTTTTTGATTTTTTCAATAGTTAACATATCTTTTATAAATTGTTTTATAATTTCATTATTAGAAACATTTCATAAATAAAACTTCATTTTGACACTATCATCTTTTTATTTAGCCTTGACTTCCCTTCGTAAATGAAAAATTCTTATTTTTTGATATGGAAACATTATCATTATCTCCTCCATTTGAAAAATTGGATTGGTAATAATTTATCATTCTTATTAATCTATAACATGAGATCAAAAAATTCATCCAAAGTTATCTAATAAATGTAATTTTCTTCCAACAATTTTTCTAATAGAATACTTTTTTATTCATCTTCATCAATATATTATGATGATTCCTTTTTAATCATAGTATTCTTTACGTTTTCCTTTCATTGAATGACGAACTATTCAATTGAAACTTTGAGTTTGAATTTGAAATCAGTGAATCATTTAAATATTACATCATACTAAATTTTGGATTTATTTTTATCAATATTTTACCCCATAAAATATTACACATCTTAAATGAAATCAACCTCAACGTATTCGAAATATATTTCAACACATTGTTCCTCTTTTTTTAACCTTTTTATATTGGAAACTATTTTGAAATCAATTTATTTCTTTAGTCTGGTATATAAAGGGAAACATTTTCTACTATACTGATACAACATCTCCCTTTATTCTATTATCACCCCTTCTTTGGAATCTTACTATAATGTTTCTAATGTTTCTATAATAAAAAATTCCCTGGTAGATTTCCATTATACTTAAATTTTCTATATGTGAAAAATAATTCTATAAATGGTATAAAATCGTCACTACCACATAAAAAATTTCTTAAAACTTAATGTATCTATAATTTCAACATGGATTTAAAATAAATATATTTTCATAATTTTTTGGAGAAATTTCTTGTTTTGCATCTATTTCGTAATCCCCTAAATTTTTATAATGATCATCAAGAAATATTTTTGTGAAAAATTTCTATTCAATAGATGAAACCCTAGAATTTAAAAGGGAATATTATTATATGAATTTTAATCTTAATGTCAACATTATTCATTTATCCACCATATATAGGGATCTCCCACACAACTTCCACAAGTGTTTTGAACAAGCCATATTTATCATCATTCATATTTATCATTGAATCATCTAACTTCTAAGGTAAGCCTTATATCATATCAACTTTCACCTTCCTATATCATTAAAAAATTTTGTAAAATTTTTCATAAATGTATATTTTGTGTTGGGAAGTATATGAATTTTATATTGATTTGGAATAGAAAAGACCTAGATAGTTCATTTCAAGACATTACATTAGTATTAATATGTTTCCAATTATATTTTATTGCGGAAATTTTTAAAACATTACTATAATGTATTATATAAATAAAAATATAAATAAAATTAGTTATAATAGATCGTCTGTTTGATTTCATCCAATTATTCCATATCTAAATGTTATAACAATAGAATAAGGAAAATCTTTTTTTATTAACCATATTCTCTATAGAAATAATCTTCTAGATACAAATTCATTGCATAATAACCTAATGGATCTATTACCACTTGTTATACCCCCAATGACAATACATTTTTAGAGGGTGGGTAAATTAAGGTGATCAATTATTTTTTTTCTTTACATGGTTTTAGTTCTTGTGCTAGCAAGAACATATCAAAAATGGAAACCATTTAGAAAATGTATTATAAAAATGATGAAATTAAATACTGAGACACAAATATTTTACTAGGTTCACTATAAAGGGATAATCCAAGGATTAGATGCTGATGATGTATCTTTATATTTGGGGATAACACAACTCACTGTATGTGATACAATATTTTTGAATAAATACAATGTCAATCCTAAGGGAACTACCCTGTCTTATATATATATTTTCCTTTATTTGAGACAGGTAATATCAAAAAACATGTTAATGTGATTGCTCACAATGATTCTATAAAAATTTAAAAAAACCCAGTATAGTAAGGATTTAATCATTAATGTTATTATTCTTATTAAAATCCAAATATTCCATTAAATTATTATCAAAATAGTCTCCCCCACTCTATCAGTTTTTTCTTCTTCAAGATATTGGAATAAATGTCACAATAATATATTATCATCTCCTACTATTCCATTTTTATATTCACAAAACATAATGAATTTTATTTCCATAATATATTGAATAATGAATTTGAAAATATTAACATCTCAATAACTCTATAAAATTCATGAACATTTCTTCCTTGTGATCTTACTTATTAATATCGACGTGATCCTCTAAAATGTTTTAATCAGAAACCATCTCATGACATTGAGGTAAATAAATAAATAAAACCATCAATGTATGTATGATCTTATTCATTTTGTGGCCTTCCCTACTATGATTTAAAAAACTCCAAATAGATTGCACATGAAATCTATCAAGACCTCATCATCAATGTGTCCGTTATTATTATTTAATGAATGCATACCCAACTTACCATATTATGAATCAAATTTTATAATTGGAAATGTATATCATAATTTTTAGATGCATGAGTCCTTTAATCAAATAAAAAAGGGAATAACCATTATATATCCCTTGAGTTACTAAAA
This sequence comes from Viscum album, assembly GCA_963277665.1. Classification (NCBI taxonomy): domain Eukaryota; kingdom Viridiplantae; phylum Streptophyta; class Magnoliopsida; order Santalales; family Viscaceae; genus Viscum; species Viscum album. The sequence goes on along the minus strand of OY728126.1, from coordinate 353,120,330 downwards.
TGAATCATACCTATCATTGTTCAGTTATTGAAATGTCCCTTATGTATCATCTCATCTTAGTGGAAATAAAATCGATGTGCTATCTAGATGAAGTTATTGTATGGGAGTTTACCTTTTAAATACCCTTATGCATTGAATTGATTATCATTATATTACCATTATGACTTTCCCCATTTTTCAATTTATTTTCATCCACCTTAAATTACTTTAATGTATACAATGAGAATCCATGACAATATCATTTCATCAACTTTTCTCACAACATGATCCTTGTGTTTGTAGCATGGTTTCGTTCTATACCATCTAAAATATTATCAACCATATTTTTTGATTGATAAGATGTCCAAATAATTATCAAAACCACTGACCTTCAGAACATAAAATCATTAATAATTACATATAAACAGCTAGAACAATTTGGATTCAAGACAAAATTACTAGAATTTCATGACCAATATAACTTCTGATACATCATTTTTTTAATAAATCTAGAAAATATGCTTCTAAATGTTTATCCTCAACCTTCTACTATATGAAATTTCAAAACATTAGAATTATAATTTTTCAAGAATAAATTCTATAAAATCTTCTACACTTCTAATTGAGAAAAAACAATCACCGATACTTGTTGTTACAATGAACATGTTTCATCTGTATGATCTATATAAAAATTAAAATATTCAAAAATGGAAATACATTTTTCAAAGTGTAAAACAATATAATAAGATATTTTTTATGTCAGACTCAAATCATTAAAATAAAGGTGAATCACGTTATTATTAATATGTATGAAACTTTATCATCATTCAAATATTTAGATGACTATATATAAGTGTAAAGATATTATACTAATTTACATGACATATAGACAAGATAATTAAATAATAGAAACATTGACACCTGGTAGATTCTCTTAAATAGAATAAAATTGATAATAATTTAGCTATATTTAGAAACATTAAGCAAGAGCACCATCTCCCGATATGTATAAATGATAAGAATAGGTTTAGTATGTAATGTAGTAATCATAGTACATGTCCATTTATATTGGTAAATAATAAAATCCCAAAATTCTAATGTATGAAAATAAAGTACATTTTTCCCTTCACTTATTTTAGAGATGGATGAACCTGATGATGTTATTGATATTTATTTTGATCTATTTATTTAAGATTTGAAATAAATACATTATTGATTATTATGATTCTTGATTCTCATAAAAAATAATATTTTACATTGAGATCCATTTTGTGGAGGATAATAAATATATATTTAATATTATTTTTTAAAATTTTCTGCTCTATAAAATTAATATCTATTATGGGAAAATATATTTTATATGAATTTATAAGAAGGAATGCAACATTATTTGTTAATATGCGATGAATAATTTCATAATTAAGATTTGATTTTTGTTATTTCTAGTAAACATTTATTGAAAGTGAAAATAATTTACTATATTTGAATGGTTTTTATATCATAAATTTTCTTAATTTCATGAATATCAGAATTTTTTTTTATAATGTCATTGGAACATTAAAAAATACACAAGTAATGATTAAAAATAAAATCTAGGATAAGTAAAACATGATTGATTTCAGGTTAAGTGATGTTTTTTAACTATTAAAGAATTGATATAATATTTTATTACCCTAGAGATGCAAATTTATTTTAAAAAAGAGATATATCAGTTTTATAATTTTTTAAATGGTGTAAGTGTTCTATAGGGTTATTTAATAAATGTCAATAATATTGTGTTGATGAACTAATTGACGTTTAAGGGTTCAAAATCACATTAATATCATGTTTTTATGAAAGACTTAATAGTAGTGGCTATAAGATTTATTTTTCATAATGTTTTTTGATAAATAATAGCCCATATTTTCTTATTTTTCAAATCTATATCCTATAATTTTATTATAACACACTGAGATTTTATGAATTATTTATCTTAAATAAAATTGAAGTGGTCAATAGATTTATTTATACTCAAAAAAGAGTTTATGTGAATAATTTTATAAATTAAAAAATGGAACACATTATTTGGTATTTAAATTAAATATAATTTTCAAAAAAACCTATCTAACACAGAAAATACAGTTGATCCTAAAAAATTGTTTTGAAATATTTTGTTTATAAGCATTGATTTTATTAGTATATTTTATTCAATAGTAAATTTGTGTTATTTATATAATTAAACATCAGTATTTAAGATATAAAATTATTTATTAATATTTTGTAAAATAAATTCATTCATTAACATTTGGCTAAAAATGTATGTAAAAGAATTTTAAGGTAGAAAGAGTTATTATTTTTTTTAGAAAACTTTGTTTACTTTCTGAACAATGTTTTTTAACATAAAAAATTAAATAAATCACTATTGATTAATGATTTTAATTAAATAATTAGAATTTATATTTAATAATATATTTTAACACTCACATAATATTTTTTATAGGGAAAGGAATGGAGGTAAACTTATTTTTAAAAATGCATTTTTCCAAAAAAAAAATTCTTGTGTTTTAAAATGAATTTTACCACAAAAAGAAATTTAATTTTTAACATAGATTCATTATTTGAAATTATTATAATTATTATATTTCTATATTTGAAAAATAAATTTTTATCATAATGAATATATATAATAGTATACATTTTTAACAAGGTTAGGGTTAAAATTGATTTACCATGGGGATTGGTATACTAAGTGATTGTAGTGAAAATGAATTGTAAACAGTAATAAATATTATTAGTTGAACATTTTTAGGAATTATATTATCCGAAAATCGATTAATTTTCCATTTGGTTCCACATTCACAAGAAATTTACTTTATAATATTTACATATTTTTTTGTAATTCAATTTGTGTTCCCTCTCCTCAACTATAAAAGGGGAGATCTTCTCCTCATTTCTTCAAAATCTCTGACAAATATAAACTAAAAAATACCTACCTAAAATCCATCATATACTATATCCATTCATTACCAATCTATTTATATTATCCTAAGATAATTCTAAGAAGGATTAACAATTAATCAAAATCAGGTCTCTCAACAACGAAGTAATCACCTTACCCATTTATTTAATTTTTCATTTCTTATTATAGTTCATATAAATATATTTTATCTATATAAATATAATGAATTAATTATAATAAATTTATTTATATTTTATTATAATTATTTGAAAACCTTTTTCATCCTCCATTCCACAAAATGATAAATAAAAGTGTCACTCATGCGTACATGTCAACTACCACCTCCATAGAGTAATATGATTAATTTCCTTTAACCATATATCATGGGTGGTTATTATGATATATTTAATGAATATATGATATTTATGATATAATAATTGTAACAACCCAAACCTTTGTAAATGAAAATCCCTCTTGATCTAATTAAATGTCATAATATGTGAAATGGTTATACAACATAGGCACTTCTTTTGTTTTTTAAAATACCATTTAGAATTGTGAGTGTTTCTTTTGTTGCCATTGAACAGTGATCACATGATTAATATAAATATGGGTTTTAAGAAATCCAATTTACTCAGAAAAAGGAAGCGATGGCCTCATCCCAAAGAATTTCTCCATACGAAGACCATTTGTTAGAGCTAGGAAAAGAGGTGGCATCATTGGGCTTCACTGTTGACCGATCCCTATATGAGATTCAACATGTTAAGCTCGAACGGAACCACCTACGGGAGAAGATGAAGTTGATAGAGATCACCACACGAGCAATGTTATTTGAGCCACCCCAAGAGTCTGTCACCATCGCACATCTCACCCTTCGGTCTTATGCAGGTGTTTTAAGGGGTTATTTAACAAGACCCTAGTACTATTCTTATGTAAATTTTTTTGTTATATAATAATGAATATACTTTCATTTTATTATTGTTACCTTGTAAATAGTTTTTAAAGCACAAATAGTGTTTTTAGTTAATGTTCAACTAAGAAATCTATTTTGATGAATTAATGGGTTTTTGAATTAAATAATATTTTAATAAAATATTATTATTATTTAATTATTTTTTATTAAAATTAAATGATCGTATAATTTTATGAATGAAATTGTAATTTTTATTAAGGTTCGAAATCCATTTTTGTCAAAACCTATGAATTTTCGATAAATGTCGATTTTTATTTTAAAAGTGAAAATTAATATATTTTGAAAATTATTTAGATAAAATAAATATTATTTCTGGAAGCAGGACGTCGAAATTATCCAACAGTGAATTTTTCATAATTTTCTGAGACAGTCAAATTTTTGGGTAAAAATTAAATACTGTTTAAATATATAATGTGTTTTTGGACATCATAATGATAAAATAATGAGGTAATAAAATACTATAAGCTTTATTTTTGGGAAATATATGTTTTAAAAATAAAATAATGTGATTTTGGGTGTGTTTGACATATTTTACAAATCATTAATGGACCCTTTAAGACTTATTAAACATCTTGTATTTTTAAATTATTTTTCTCTGGAGTGTGACTCACCTCCACACAAGAAACCCCATTATTTTAAGAAGTTTGGACTCTGACCTTATAAAATATTGTTTTTCACTTCCCTTTTCAGAAACCATGGGCAAAAGACATGGGATGGTTTGTGATTTGGATTAGTTTAATGTGAGGTTTCCCAAACCTAAATAATAAAGAATTCCCTCACATTTCTTATATAAACCCACCCAAGCTCCCAAGATGCCTCTATCAAGCCTCTCTCAAGCCTTTGGAATCACACTTCCAAGTAAGGGTTTTTTTCCTTTTCTAATTTTGGTCCAATTTTCATTATGTTGTTATGCCATTTTAATTTCAATTATAAATGTTTGGGTATGGTTTCGTACCTCCCCCATACTACCCACTTTACGTTTGAATGATGTGATACCCCTTTATCTCTCATTAAATTCCTCCCATGTACACCTGTTACTATGGAAAAATTCAGAAAGGAATTTCCTTCTCCTTATTTACATTAAAGCAATTAATTTTTATCATGAATATAAATTCCATTAAATTTTTTGGGACATGTATCTAAATGACCCCTTACTGTAAATGTAATGTAAATATTATTAGACACCCCTTTCTCTCTAATAAACCATTTTTATGAGTTCTTATGTCATGTCGTTATGCTACCGAAATTGGATGACATTTTTCTAATCCAAATTCATTATGTAGTGAATACCATGCCCATTTTTCTATCAAGGGTATTCACCTTTATGAACATTTAATTATTTATTAAGGAGTTTCATGTATGTATTCCACATTCATTTATCGTGGAATAAATGATTATGTTGAATGATTAAGTGTATTATGATCTATGTGGCACACTTATGCATGAAATGAATGTTTAAAGAAGGGTGCACCCTGATAGTGCTCCAATGCATTGGGTAAAGTATATTATCATGATAAGTTATGAGAAACGATGGTTTAATCATGCTAATTCAAGTGCAACGAGGGTTTACTCATGCTCCATGTGCAATGAGGGTTGCAATGAGGGTTTACTCATGCCTTATGTGCAATGAGCCTTGGCTAATGCTAAATCCATTTTAAGAGTTGTTTCCACATTTCCATGTTATGATTATCATGATTTAACATGCATTCATGTTTATGATTCTCTTTTTCTCTATTGATATGCCTATTTTATGACATGTATTTTATTCCCCATGTTATTCCATGCTTATTACCTTACTTGGCATTATATCTCACCCTTTTCTTATGCATTTCATCAGGTTATCCCATGCAATTCTATGTACGAGGGAATGTAGTGGTCAGGTAAAAGAAGTTTTCAATAAATATGTTGCATGTTTTATGTTCTAAGTTGTTATGTAATAATCCTAAGCCCCAGAGACACAATACCTCTCGATCTTCTATGTTGTATCAAGTGAAGGTTTTATGTAATAAATCAAGTTTATGTTTGTAATAAAATCAGGGTTTTCATAGTTTTTTTTATCAAAGGGAGGTTTAGTTATTTTTGGGATTAGGATTAGAAAACCCTAGAAAAGCCTTAAATACATGAATATCTATAATAAAAACATCCCTAAATTTTGGTGGGTATTGAGTAAGTGGTCTATAAAGAAAATGCATCCCTTTGTAGATACGAGCAGGTAGAGGCGGCTCTGGCACAGATGTATCCTAGGGGTAAAACCTGAAAACACCGCTTTGAGCTAGACTCGAATGGGAACTGGTGGACAACAACAGTCCTTGTTGCACTCTTTGTTACCAAACTCCCAGGGGATAAGCTTTGGTAGATTCACGATACTAGTACAAAACGTTATTAAGGTACAAAAAAACCACAATAATTTAAGAAATAAATTAAGGATAACCTAGATTTAAACATAAGAAATCACAAGTTAGGATATAATTATTCTTTATAAGTTTATAATCAAAGTTTACTTTTCAGGCACAATGGCTAAGTATTTATGACCTCTAATTATATGTTCTTTTTCTTAGTTAATGGAGGGAAATAGAAGAACACTTTCCAACAACCAATGTGATGGTCAATGTGAATATTTCCCTAATGATATGCCTGATATGACATGATTGGGTGCTCAAAACTTCATGAAAGTACTTGCGGTCTATTGTTTTGATGGGGAAGCTAATCAGTGGTGGACACTGATCAAGAATACAAAGTCCAAAGAAAAAATTGATTCCTTGAATTTGGAGGAATTCAAGAGAATTTTTTTCAGCAAATATTTTCCATGAACCCTCCATATCAAGATGGAAAGAGAGTTCCTTGGACTCGATTAGAAGGAAGACGAGTCCATTGGGGAGTATGAAGCAAAATTTTCAGGGATTTCAAGGTATGCCTCTGGATTTTTCATGAACACCGAAAGCAAGGTGGATAGATTCTTTAGAGAACTAAAGCCGAGTCTACAAAAAGCATTGGAAATTTGAGACTTCGAAAGTTATGAGGATATTGTATGTTGTGCCATCAAGGTTGAAATGGATATTGGAGACTCTCAGTTGTATCTTGGGACTAATGAAAAGAAGTAGAAAATAGAGAACAACATGGGTGGCCCATCAAAAAAATTCCATGATGGAAAGAAGCCCGACTTTTCCCCTTGCAAAAATTGAGTGAAGAAACATCCTGGTAACTGTCTCAAGGGAACAAAGAATTGCTTCAAATGTGGGAAGTTTGGTCATCAGGACAAGAACTACCGAGGGGATATGAGAATTACCGCTAATATTGAAGAAGAAAGGAAGGTTTAGATAAACACTTAGTCAGTAGTGCAATGTTACAACTTCCATGAACTTGGGAATTAAGCAAACCATTTCCCTAAGCCGAGGGTTGTCAGAGGCAATCAACAACAACCTACTAGGAAACAAGGAAGGGCATATGCTATCACTACCACTGAGGTGGAGCCGGAAAATGATGCGGTGATAGGTACTCTAGTTATTCATCCAAGAATAGATAACATACTATTTGATTCTAGTTCTATGCATTCTTTCATATCTTGCAAGTTACGTAGAACAATTCAAACACCAACTCAAAATTTGGAGGAAATGTTATCTGTGAGAACAGTGAAAGGGGAAATCGTTGCATCCATGGTTTATAACTCCTCCCCGGTTAACGTTTGTGGACTGAACCTCCCAAAAAGTCTTTTCATACTTACTTTAGTGGAGTTTGAAGCTATCTTGGGCATGGATTGTCTATCTTTATACAAATCCACTATCAAATACCTAGAAAGGGATATCACTCTTCACATCCTGAAGCATCCTCAAATTCTTTACAAGTGCAAGGAGGGAGATGAATCTCCTTTTAAATTATTGTCTCAAGTGTGGATATTTCTACCTTATGAGCAAGTATATGTAGCTCAAATGATTGAGACAAAGGAGAGAATCATACTTGAAGACATGCCCATCGTGAGGGATTACACTAATGTATTCCCTAAAGAGTTTCCTGGTATTCCACTAGACAGAGAGGTTGAGTTTTCAATTGAACTTATCCCTAGATATCTACCAATCTCATTGACACCTTACAGAATGGCCACCTAGAGCTGGAAGAGTTTAAGAAGCTATTATAGGAGAATATGGAGAAGGGTTTTATATGCCCGAGTGCTTCACCGTGGGGTGCGCTAGTCCTCTTTGTCAAGAAGAAGGATGGATCAATGCGCCTCTGCATTGATTATTGTGAGCTCAATAAAATCACGATAAAGAAAAAGTATCCCCTACCATGGAAAGATGACTTGTTTGATCATCTTCATGGGGCCAGTTATTTCTCTAAGGTAGACCTTCGGTCAGGATATCACCAATTAAGGGTGAGGAAGGAAGATATTCCCAAGACTACCTTTCAAAAGAGGTGTGGACCCTATGAATTCATAGTTATGCCCTTCAGACTCACTAATGCCCCAGAAATTCTCATTTATTTAATGAATATAGTCTTTAGAGATTACCTCGACAAATTTGTGGTAGTCTTTATTGATGATATTCAGATATAATCCATGTGCAACGAGGAACATGAGGAGCATTGGAAAATTTCGTTAAAGACTTTGCGAAGGGAGAAGTTGTATGAAAGGTATAGTAAATGTGAGTACTGGATGGAGGAAGTATCATTCTTGGGGCATGTTAGCACTAGAAAAGGGATATTTGTGGACCCTACCAAGATGAAGGCAATTAAAGAGTGGCCCATGCCAACTTCTGTAATGGAGATCTGCAGATTTTTGGGTCTAGATAGATATTATTGACGATTTGTGAAGAACTTTTCACGATTGTGAAGCCCAATGGCCATGCTGGCATGGAAGGGAGTAAATTTTATCTGGACACAGGAATGTGAAGACTATTTCAAAGAGTTGAAAAAGAGGCTTATCACTGCACCAGTACTCACACTCCCTACAATTGGAGAACTCTTTATGGTGTATATAGATTCTTCTAAGAAGATATTAGGTTGTGTGCTGATGCAAAATGATTAAGTGATAGCCTATAACTCAAGTCAGTTGAAAATACACGAGAAAAACTATCCTACACATGATTTAGAACTAGCGGCTATGATCCTTTCCTTGAGAATCTGGTGGAATTATCTCTATAGGGGAAAATTTGAGATATATACTGACCACAAGAGTCTCAAATATATATTCACATAGAAATAGATTAATATGCACCAGTGAAGATGGATAAGGCTCATCAAGGATTATGACTGCTCAATCCACTACCATCCTAGTAAGGCAAACAAGGTGGTAGATGCTCTAAGTAGAAAAGGTCCTGCATCTTTATCAATGATGAGAATTGGAAGGGATTCGATCTTCTTAGATTTGATAAGGATGGACATGGGAATCATTAAGGGAGGAACATCATCAACCCTTTCTCAAATTATTGCTCTACCATCCCTCTTGTAGAGAATATAGGATGCTCAAAAAAAAGATGTGGAAATTCAAAAAAGGGTGGAAGCTGTTAGAAATGGGAAATCCTCTTATTTCTATGTTGATGAGGAAGGAGTTGTCAGATTTGTTATGAGAATATGTGTACCATCCGATCTAGATATAGATAAGGAGATATTGAATAATGCACATATCTCAACCTTCTCTATCCACCGGAGGAGCACGAAGATGTATTGAGATCTATGAGGAATCTTTTGGTGGGATAATATGAAAAGGGAGATTGCTGAATATACATCAAAGTGTCTGGTATGTCAACATGTGATGGTTGTGAGGAAAAAGTCTAAGGGGATGATTCAACCAATACCCATACCAGCATGTAAGTGGGAGAAAATTACCATGGACTTTGTCACTAGACATACAAGGACATACAGAAGAAATAATTCTATATGGGTCGTTGTGGATCATCTTACAAAGAAAACTCACTTTATTACGATTTTAGATGACTTATCATTGGATCAACTTGCACGGATTTACATCAAGGAAATGGTAAAGATGCATGGAGTACCACTATCTATTGTATCCAACTGTGATCCTAGATTCACCTCTATGTTTTGGAAGAGTCTTTAACATGCTCTGGATGCTGAGCTAAACTTCAGTACGACTTATCTTCCTCAAACTGATGGCCAATCCGAGCGGACTATCCAAAAAATTGAGGACATGTTGAGAGTGTGCTCAATGGAATTAAAAGGAGGGTGGGATCAACATCTTCTTCTGGTTGAGTTCTCTTATAATAACAGTTTCCACTCAAGCATCAAAACGACACCTTATGAAGCCCTATATGGGAAGAGGTATTGAACACCGACATGTTGGGATGAAGTCGGTGAGAATAAGCTGATAGGACCTGAAATGATCGAAGAAATGGTGGAGAAGGTGGAAACCATTCAGCAGAATAAAAAAGAATCCCAGATTCGACAGAAGAGTTATGCAGAAAACCGTCGATAAAACCGTGAGTTTAAAATAGGAGACTTGGTATTTCTATGCATATCTCCGTGGAAGAAGGTCATGAGTTTTGGAAGGAAAGGGAAGTTAAGTCCTAGGTACATCATCCCCTTCAAGATTCTTGAACGTGTCAGGGCGGTAACTTATCGACTAGCACTTCCACCTACCATGTCCAAAGTACATGATGTACTTCATGTATCCCTCTTAAGGAAGTACATACCAGACCCTTCACTTGTACTCTCTTCTGAGGTGATACTGTTGGAGGATGATCTTTCCTATGAGGTGCAGCCAGTGAAGATCTTGGATCGTAGAGACAATATTCTACACAACAAGACTACTTATCTGGTCAAGGAACTATGAAAAAACCATAAGTATGAAGAGGCAACATGGGAACTAGATTAAGCAATGAAGGAAAAGTACCCACATCTCTTTATGGCCTAGAATCTAAAATGAAATTTGGAGGGATAAATTTCTTAAGGGGGGAAGATTGTAACGACCCAAACCTTTGTTAATAAAAACACCTCTTGATCTAATTAAAAGTCTTAATATGTGAAATGGTTATACAACATATGCACTTATTTTGTTTGTTAAAATACCATTAAAAATTGTGACCATTTTTTTGTTGTTGTTGAACAGTGATCACATGATTAATATAAATATGGGTTTTAACAAATCCAATTTACTCAGACAAAGGAAGTGATGGCCTCATCCAGTAGAATTGCTTTATACGAAGCCCATTTTTCAGAGCTAGGAAAAGAGGTGGCAACACTAGGCTTCACTCTTGACCAAGCCCAAGACAAGCTTCAACAGGTTAAGCTCAGAAGGAACCGCCTATGGGAGAAGTTGAAGTTGATAGAGATCACCATGCAAGAAATGTTATTTGAGCCACCCTAAGAGTCTATCACCATCGCACATCTCACCCTTCGGTCTTATGTGGGTGTTTTAAGGGGTTATTTAACAAGAACCTAGTACTATGATTATGTACATTATTTTTGGTATATAATAATGAATATACTTTCATTTTATTATAGTTACCTTGTAACTAGTTTTTAAAACACAAATAGCGTTTTTAGTTAATGTTCAACTAAGAAATCTATTTTGATGAATTAATAGATTTTTGAATTAAATAATATTTTAATAAAATATTATTATTATTAATAAATTAATTTTTATTTAATATAAATGATTGTATAATTTTATGAATGCAATTGTAATTTTTATTAAGGTTCGAAAGCCGTTTTTGTCAAAAACACGTGAATTTTTGATAAATGTCAATTTTTATTTTAAAGGTGAAAATTAACTTATTTAGAAAATTATTTAGATAAAATGAATATTATTTCTAGAATCAGGATGTTGAAATTATCCAACGGTGAATTTTTCATAATTTTATAAGGAAGTCAAATTTTTGGGTAAAAATTAAATACCGTTTAATTATATAATGTGTTTTTATGAAATCATAATGAACCAATAGTTATGTAATAAAATAAAATAAGATTTATGTTCTGCCAATATATGTCTTAACAATAACATAATTTGATTTGGGTGTCTTCGAATTATTTTACAAAGCATTAATGGACCCTTTAAGACTTATTAAACATCCTGTCTTTTTAAATTGTTTTCCTTGGGAGTGTGACTCACCCCTATATAAGCAACCCCATTATTTTAAGAAGTTAGGACTTTGGAATTATAAAATATTGTTTTACACTTCCCTTTTTTTAAAAACATGGGCAAAAACCATGGGATGGTTTGTGGTTTGGATTATTTTAATGTGTGGTGTCGCACACCTAAATAATAATGAATTCCCTCACCTTTCCAATATAAACCCACCAAAGCTCCCACTTTCTCCTTAATCAAATCCATTTGAGTTCTTCCAACCTCTGATATTCTCTCTCTATAATCCTTCCATGGCGTCCGAAGCTTTCAAGAAGCCTCTCTCAAGCCTCTCTCAAGCCTTTGGAAGCACACTTCCAAGTAAGGGTTTTTCCCATTCTATTTTTTGTCCAAATTTCATTATGTTGTTATTCCATTTTAATTTCAATTATAAATGTTTGGGTATGGTTTCTAACCTCCCCATACTACAATATTTCTTTCTAAATGGTGTTAGAACCCTTTCTCTATCATTAAATGCCTCCCCTGTACACCCATTACTATGCTGAAATTCCGAAAGGAATTTCCCTCTTCTCATTTACATTCAAGAAATTATTTGGTATCATGGATCTAAATTCTGTTACATTTTTTGGGACATGTATCTAAATTACCCCCTTACTGTCCATGTCAAGTAAATATTATGCGACACCCGTTTCTCTTACATCAACCATTTTTATGAGTTCTTATGTCATGTCGTTATGCAGCCAAAATTGAACCACATTTTTCCAAGCCAAAGTCATTGTGTAGTGAATACCATGCCCATTTCTCTATCAAGGGTATTCAAATTTATGAACATTTACTTATTGTTTAAATAGTTTCATGTATTTATTCCACATTTTTTTATCGTGGAATAACTGATTATTTTGAATGATTCAATGTTTTATGATCCATGTGGCACACTTTAGCATGAAATGAAATGTTTAAAGAAGGGTGTGCCCTGATAGCGCTCTAATGCATTGGGTAAAGTATAGTATCATGATACGTTATGTGAAATGAGGGTTTACTGATGCTAATTCAAGTTCAATGGGGGTTTAATTATGCTCTATGTGCAATGAGGGTTTACTCATGCTCTATGTGCAATGAGCCTTGGATCATGCTAAATCTATGTTAAGAGTTGTTGCCACATTTCCATGTTATGATTATCATGATTTATCATGCCTTAATGTTTATGCTTCTCTTGCTATCTATTTCTATGCCTATTGTCTAACATGTATTGTATTTGTCATGTTATTCCATGTTTATTCCCTTACTGGGCTTTAAAGCTCACCCTCTTCTTATGTGTGTCCTCATGTTATCCCATGCAATGCTAAGTATGAGGGAATGTAGTGGCCGTGTAAAGGAAGTTTTCAATAATGATATTTCATGTTTTATGTTCTATGTTTTTATGTAATAATCCTAAGCCCCAAAGACACTAGACCTCTTGATCTTCTCTGTTGTATCAAGTGAAGTTCTCATGTAATAAATCATGTTTAAGTTTTTAATAAAAGCAGGGTTGTCATAATAATGATTCTATAATGGTTAATTATACTTTCCTTTTTTTTCATCCATCAATATGTAAAAACATCACCCATTTATACAAACAGACTAATGTCTCCATGAAGTGATGTAATTAATTTTTCATCAGTACATTATATGAATGGTCATAAAAGTGTATAAGGTGAAACAATATGATTATTATTTCATTATTAATATTATATAATTAATTAAATATCGTCCATGTTTCAAATACCAAAACCATCAAACCAAAACATGCATGGAAAACATAATGGTTTTCACCCAAATGTTCATTTTAATGAATAACTTATTAAAAAAATGATTATATAAAATTATAAATAAATGAAAAACTAATTTATTTATTAATATAATTATATAATATATTTATAATTAATTTATATTTATTATATAGGAGGTATAAAAGAATAAGAAGAAAGACAATACTTGAGGTAATGGGTTTATGTTACAATCTCATTTATTTTCAGTATTATTTATGCTAAATTTTCCATTCAGGGAAATTATATAGATATTTTATTTTAAACCCAATATATTTTATTATCCTCGGGTTATTTTTTTCATTTTCATTTTTTCCATACATTTTCCGCTATTTGTTATTTAAAACCGCTGATGAAACTTTTTTAAGAAAAAAACCATTATTTCTCACTTTCATCAAGAATATTTATATTCCACATCAATATTCTCTAAAATGTTCCCAAAGAAGATTTTTTATATTCTAGAATGATTGTTTAACTAAATTTAAAACTATACTTTACATCATTGGAAAAGGAATAAAATATATCTTACAGTTATTTTCCTAATTACATACATTTTAATTTTTACTAAAATGTGAACGGAATATTTGTTTTTACATTTACTACAGAGAAGTATTTTCCCACTATTAGGACCAATGTTTTTCACGAATCCCCCTTTAAAAGTTTCCACTGTTATTTTAAAAGAAAATATTTTCCTCAATATTCTTGGAATTTATGTTTTTAAAATGTTATGAAATGAAAAGTGATATTTTATCTCAAAATTCAATTCTGATTTAAATTATTTTAAAAAAGATAATTTTCATCTCTATCAATATCTTTTTAGTAATTTAATGTTTCATTGGGGGATATTATCTTATGATACCATCCAATTTTATAGATTACTTATGATAATGATTATATTTGGATGATTACATGAATCATGTTTCATTATAATGTGTGAATTATGATACGATGGGATAATGGATGATCTTATAGTACTATACACTTCATTTATATAGAATTATTATGATTATCTGATGAGGATATTTTTTTGAAACCCATTTTATATTACATTAGTTTTTCTATAAAGATATGAATAATGTTTCATGATCTTGTGGAATACATTGGTATTATTTATGAGATTGGTTGAACCGAAATTATATATCCCTTTTCATGCATTTGGTATATAATGATACCTCATTACATGATATTGATTGGAATAGGGAGTGAACCAAATCCACTTAGATAGTCTTTGTAGTTATCCTTGACTAAGGAATTTATTTTACTTCCTTATGTGTATAAGAAAAATAAATTTCTTATACTTATGATTTTCCATCATGGATCATTATTAAATATTTAGGATTCCACACTCTTATGAATCATGTCCTTAGTTAAGAAAAAAATTTATTCAATGATTCATTATTAAAGATCTTTAACCGATCAAGTTTGACTTTGTTAAGTTATGATAATGTTCCCATACCCTTAAAGATACTATCAATTATGTCCATTGATTGATATATTATATTTTTACCCCTACTGAGAATATGATCTCACCCACATTAAACATCAGGTTCATATAAGAATATAGTTTTTAGTTAATTTTGAATTTTAAATTATTGGAAGGGTTATATTCTGTAATGAAAATCATATTGAAACTACCAAAGTTATAATCGATCAAAAGAGTAGTCTTAGTCACGTAATGAATTAATCTATGGGTTTATAGGTCTTGGTTAATATTGGAGGCTTAATATAAGGATTTTGAACTACATTGAGAAGCTGTAGTCTGGACAACTAGCCAATATATGGCAACTGACTAGACAGTGGTAGTCCAGTAGTGGTGAAAGTAGTATTGGGATCATGGGTTGGTAAGTGATCCTAGAACTATATATATATTAGGCTCTAGGTACCTATATTTTAAAATGGGGGAAATGGTATTTTCAGACATTCACCCTGTCATTCTTATCCCAATTATTGTCTTGTTTATGGATATTTATAGTAGTGGAGGAACCCTTATCTTCCAAAACTTTTTTCTAAGGTTATAATATATTTCTTTGGAATTTTTATTTCTTTATGATGTACTGAAAATTTCATGGTGAGTGTAACACACCACTAGACATAATTCATGTTTTCACATTCTAGAAAAATATATCCATCAATTTATGTTAGTTATTCCCTATTTTTATGTAATGTATTTTGTTATTTGATTTTTCTCATTTGAGTTTAAACCAAATACTGATAAATGATGAGTTTCTATATACAAGGTAAAATTATTTAGTAAAAATAATTTTCCCCTAATGTCTAACTATCTGATTGTGTATTTTTATTTGTAGTTGCACCGGCTTAGATGTTTCCTAAACAAGTAATTAAATTTAATGGTAAGTGTCCCCTTAGATGTCTTGAGAACCCCAATAGAGTTAGAAAATCTTGATGGAATAGATTAGCCTTTAATTGAACCTTTAAAATTGGGAGTTAGGATAGTTCCTTGGAAATGAGTAAATTAGTTTGTATTGATTAGGAATTCACTTAGTAATGAGAATGTCTCATTTTCAAATTTTAGTTACCTAGGTTGAGCCATAGGAACTGGTAGTGCTTATGACCACAAAAATTGTGAATGGAATTGAGAATTGAATTATGTATAAAAATTAACTTAAAATTATTAATTTTATATATATTTGAATTGATCCATAGTGGTGACCCAATGTTTAATTGTTGAATTGTTTTTTTTCAATTTTAGAATAAGTAATTTTTTTGAAATATTGGAATTTATGGGAGAATTAGAATTCCTTTGGATTAAATAGGGATTATATATGAAATTTTTGTGTGTTTAATTACATCAATATATTCCTTGGATTTATTATGATTTTTATTGATGAGAAATTCCATGGACGAGCCATGGATTCCACTAGGGGAATCATCTGAATGCCGGGGTTGAAAACATCATTAGATTCAGTTAGTTCCAATATTATGTAATGCCTATTGTGAGAATGTGTATTCTATATAGACTCATTATAATTAATTCCATGTGGTGCCTCTACATTGAATTCAAGTAATTTATTCTTTAGATTAATTATACATATTAATGTCATATATTCTTGAGGGGTTACCTTGTTGAATACCATAGAATGATATCCTAGGAATCAACATAATTATTATTAGAATGTAATGACTTAGGTGTGATCTTTGGATTCTAATTGAGAAATGATTCTAAATTTCAAGGAAGATATCTTGAATTTATTCTAGATACATTATTTTATATCATAAGAATTATAGGGAGTGAATGCCTATACGATCCACATAGATTCCTCTTAGGGCACACTTGATTATGGTTACCTCGGTTGTGGGGGACCGAATTGTCACAAAATACATCCATAGAGATCTGGGATACCGGTGTTGTCTGAGTAGGTAGTGTAGGTTTGGGTTATAATCTTGAAACACATGGTCTAATTTGTTTCTAGTTATTCCAATACCTTATCACTAATATAGATTCATTTATTTAATGCACACCATTATACATTGTGGTAACATGTTGTATTTTCATTAGATACTATAGATGGTGGCCTATTGAGTTGTAATCACACCCTACTAAGGAGTTTATATATATTGGGTACACAAGAATATTTTGTAAAGACCCGTAAAATTCAAGGGATATTTTTTTTCTTTAGAATTTTACAAGAGCGCGGTTTCAGACGGCACCTGATTCCGAGGCCCGGAGTGCCCAGAATTAAATTCCGAAGTTTGGCTCGGGTATGTTCAGTGAACGAACGAGCGGGAATTCCTAACTTTTGATCCAGTGCTCGGAATTGAAATCCGAGGGCACCGATGAACTCGCAGCGCCGATATTCGCTTAAAGAGACCTTTTCGGGAGTTGCGTTTGTTGCGGGTTGAAAGTTAGTTTTGGGGATTAAAAGATAAGTAAAATAAAATTATGTGTGAATTTTATTTTATACGTGGTGGTTAGACTCTCTCATGGGAAGTTGTTGGTGGGGCCCACAACCACCCAACTTCCCATGTGTGGTTATGAGGGAGGTGGGGCCCACACGAACCCCCACCTTTTCAAGTTCCCTAACTCCCCTCTCTCCCTCTTAAAGGCTTGACATCTTAACTTCTATTTAATTATACAACTCATGTATATTAAATAAGTGAGTTAATTTTGGAGTTATCCATTTTGAATTTCAAACCTTTGAAATTCTTTGTTAAGTTTTTGATTAAATTAAGCTCTTCTCTCTCTTTTTGTTGGGTTAGAACGCTTTGGCCACCTTGAGAGCTTTTGAGAGCTTCTTCTTCATCTTCAAGCTCTGACGAGGAACTCGAAGAACGTTCATCTTGGCGAAGAACGTTCAAGCTCCGACGAAGAACGCCGCACCTCCATTCTTCGTTTACCGTGTCAACGAAGGGGACGCCACTTCTTCCTCAGACAACCTTCGTCGGCGTACAAGTTTCGCCAACGACGTGTCTCTTCGAACGCATCCCTTCGTCACCGGATTTGACGAACGGCTACCGCGACGCCCGACCTCCGCGACGTCGTCTTCCGTGGATCGTTCACAATCTTCGAACCTTATACCCGAGGTAGGGGTTGTCGATTTTTTTTTGGTTTCCTTATTTTATTCTTGATCGTGATTTTAGCAAGGCTAACGTGTGGCTTGAATTATTTTAAGTTGCGTTATTATTTTAACGTGAGGGGGGGGGGGGGGACCGCACGAACACGGCCGAACTCCCTCCATCGTTCTTGTTTATTCTTGCGGGTGGAAGCAAGTGGCGTGGTGCCGTCGCACCATGTGGATAATCGTGCTTTTATTTTACGCAGCGCCGTCGCGCTACGCCGAGATAGAATCTTCAAGAACGCGACGCCGTCGCGCCGCGTTGAAAGGAATCAAGGCACGGCGAAAGGGGCGCGGTGCCGTCGCACCGCGCCGGACGACGAACACCGCGGCCGGTTCCGGGCCGCGGCGGGACGAGGAGACCGCGGCCGATTCCGGGCCGCGGCGGAAGAGAAGACCGGCGGCCGGGCCGCCGGCGTCGGAAGCCGAAGGGGGGACCGGAATTTCTGGTCCCGTTAGAGAAAACCGGCCGGCCAGCTGGCCGGCCGGATACCATTAAAACCGAGGGAATTAATCCCCCGGCCACCTCATAAAACCCCCCTCTTTATGAGGGGGGCGGTTCTTTGAAGGAGGGGGGCAGCCGGCCCCCCCGGTTCCGCACCAGCAGGCCCCCCACGTGGGGGGGGGGGGGGGGGGGGCGCTTTAAAAAAAAAAACGGCGCGGCATAGCCGCGCCGCCACTTGAAAAGCGGGGGAATTGATCCCCCTGCGCGGCCTCCTTGCGGCGACAAGCCGCCGCGGCTCCCCGCGCCGCCGCGCCGCCGCCGCCGGCCACCGCGCCGCCCCAGGGGGGGTCGGGCCGGGTCGGCCCGGACCCGGACCCCCCCGTTTCGAACCAGAATCGGTTTTTGGGCCATATCTTGAGCCCCGGACCTCCGAATGACGAACCGTCTGCGGCAACGTGATCCTTGGATCGAGACGGTCGTTTCGGTATATCGCACTCAAGGTTTCAGATTACTTTGAGTTCGGTCGGGTTGGTTCGTTCACGGAACCAACCGGGCCTTCGGAGCGGAAACGCTCATATCTTGAGCTACGGACGTCCGATTTACGTGCCGTCAGCCGCGTTGTGTTCCTCTTAGTGAGACGGATCTTTTGGCATACTCCGCCCGAGGTTTGGACGCAAGTGGAGTACGGTCGGGTTGGTTTTGCCTTAAAAACCAACCGGGCCCCGGAGACGAAAATGCCAATAACTCTCAGACCGGGCGTCCGATCGACACGCCGTCTGTTGCGTTGACTTCCTGTTGACGATACGGAACTTTTGGCATCCTTCGCCCGAGTTTTGGATACAGATAGTAGTGGCCGGGTTGGATCGCACCCGAAATCCAACCGGGCCCCTGGAACGGAAAAGATGATATCTTTCAGACAGGACGTCCGTTTGACGAACCGTCAGCGGCGTTGGTGTTTACGTTTAGTAACGGTCCCTATGAGTATACCCTATGGGAGTTCAGGGTACAGTTGAGATACGGCCGGGATTGGTTTCGCTCACGAAACCAACCGGGCCCCTGGGACGAAAAAGCTAATAACTCACAGACCGGGCGTCCGATCGACGCGCCATCTGTTGCGTTGAGACCCCTGTGACGAGACGGTCTTTTGAGATACTTCTTTGCGGGACTTGTGATACTTGGAGTATCGACCAGTAGCTCGTGGAGCGGACCCTCCCGGAGACGAGCGTGCAGAGTACGGAGACCGTGTAGCCGGCTGAGACCTGACGACTGCTTGACCGACACGACTTTGAGTGAGTCGACTAGCCCAGTGGACGGAGCGCCCGGTATTTGGCGGCAGACCCACGGCGGACGGAGCGCCTGGTAGTTGGCAACAAACCCGCGGTACTCGACAGGAGGAGTACCTCAGTAGGCTATTTGGGCGAGCGCCCGGTATTTGGCGACAGACCCTCAGCGGATGGAGCGCCAGGTAGTTGGCCGCAAACCCGCAGTACTCGACAGGAGGAGTACCTCAGCAGTCTTAGGTTAGTGAGCAGTAACTCGGAGTCGTGACAGGACCACTGTACACTCCAGAGACGGAGGTCTTCAGCAGTTACGGTTTCGATAATGAAAATCCTGGTTTGAGCTGAGTCAATGATCTATGTGTTTCCTCATGATTGAGATGGGTCGCTTGATAACTTGGGTATATGTATGGGCATATACCTGGGTAATGGTTATCCGTTGATTTCATAAATCTTGTTATAACTTGTGTGTATTCGTACTGTTATCCTGTGTGGATTTACTGTTTACTCTTCT
Organism: Viscum album; assembly: GCA_963277665.1. Lineage (NCBI taxonomy): Eukaryota > Viridiplantae > Streptophyta > Magnoliopsida > Santalales > Viscaceae > Viscum > Viscum album. The sequence goes on along the minus strand of OY728126.1, from coordinate 353,099,793 downwards.
TGTGGATTGGGTTGTTCTTGGGCTCGGTGTTGGAGCCGAACGGAAATTGGTGACATAGGTATATGTATGGGCATATACCTAATCAATACTGGATGTTACTTCGTGATTGTATCCTTCATGTGGTTTATCCTTTGTGAATTTCGGGAGACCTTCGAGGGTCTCGGGGTCCCTACTGAGTATCTTATACTCACCCCTGCACGGGCTATGCCCGCACTTCGTTGTGTTGGTTGCAGACGACGGACAGCGCTGACTGCAGTTGAGGCTTTCGGAGTAGGTCGGTACCCGGAGGAGGACCACTGAGCGGGACGTGCTCGGAGCGGACAGTTGGACCCGAGGAGTTGTGGAGCTATCTGTACCTACCCTTCAGGTAGGATCCGTGGTGGACGATCCAGGAGCTGAGCCATCTGTACCTACCCTTCAGGTAGGAATCGAGGAGGACGTCCCAGGAGCCGCTTGTACTTTCAGTTTCTGTTTTCCCTTTCGAGTTGTACTTTACTTTACAGTTGGGCTTGTATTTCCGGCCCCTTTACTTCAGCACAGTTGTTCTAGTTTTGTGTACTGCTTTACTTCCGCTTGTTACTCTGAGGTGCTTGTTTACTTTATTAAGGCAATGCCTTCCCTTTTACTGGGATTTTACGCCTTGGTGCTAGTCGCCAGCCCCTGGCCTATGGAAGGCGGGCTTGGGGTAGTCACGGCACGGGCCCCGAGGGCGGGTCGTGAAAAATTGGTATCAAAGGAGTTCGGTTCTACCGCAGACTCTGATCTTTTTTCTATGTGAAGCAATAGTGTTTAGTGTATTGAGTGTGGTTATCAGTCCAGGGAGTCCAGTGTTGGTGCGGCGGCCGACGTATCCGTACACCAGGACCCTGACTTCTGATTTCCGACTTAATGCATGAAAACACTGATTGCGTGTGTGTTTCCCAAAAGGTTTAAAGTCAGCTCAAACCAGGTCAGCTCACCAGGTATAAATCGTTGACCATGACACAACTGTTCAGGATGTCACCATGCAGATAGTTAGCTGGAGTTCCGAGAGAGTTCTCGATGATGGCCCACCGAGCAGCGAGACTCCTGTGCAGGGCCCTTTTTCAGTGTTGGCACCTTCGGGTGGTGTACCAGCAGCACCACCACCCGTTAGGCAGCAGATGCCACTAGCTGACGGTTCACGCTAGCAGAGCGCGATGCACGAGTTCCAACAGTAGAGGCCTCTGAGGATACGAGGCGAGACAGATTTCCCAGGCAGCAGTGGACTGGATGGAGGCGATTGCTAGAGTTCTACGCCTAGCTTGGATACTAGTAGAGCGGATGATGATCTTAACTCCTGGTGTTTCTAGTGAGTGACCATGAGGTTAGTCCTTATAGTAATGAGGCTTCGGTACGCGAACCGATACCTGGATTAGTACCTACGGGTAGAGCGCCAGCTATGTCACTACCTGTTGGTCAGCAGACACTACCGGCGGTACCGGTAGCAGAGACTCACAGGCTTAGTGCCTTACTTATGTTTTAGCACTAGATATCCCTCAAGTTTCGAGGTGATCCTGACTCGTAGGCGGCTGAGGACTGGCTTGAGGAGGTGGTTGTGAATTTTCTGGAGCTAATACAGCTTCGACAGTACGACATGTCGGAAGCAGAGCACTCAACGTGGCTTACCAATCAATCTTGGTACTCGTTGGTTACATTGTGATCAGTTCTTTAGACTCGAACTTCTGAGCGAAGTGTGTCTAAAGGACATCCGAACCATTAATTTTCCTCTATTCATTCCTACCTATGCTAGGATGCTAGAGAGAACCTTTGTGGTTGTGAACGTTAGCAGTGAAAGGCAGGAAACTAGCGCCAGTCTCAGAGACTCGGGCGTGTAAAATGTTTCAGGAGGAGGAAGTGCTAAGGACAGATGAATCTGCAGGGTAGCAGACGTGGAAGCGGAGCTTGGAGAGCAGCATGTGGTGGTGTACATTTCGACATGTTACGACCACCCGACTTAGTAGTCCCCGTCAGGCTCAGGGAGCAGGAGGGCTGGGGAGGAGAATAGCTGCATTGCGGTCAAGGAGTGTGACCCAGGAGCTCTAAGAATGATTCGGGGTACTAATTATGTCTACTACGAGCTGCCATATCTATAGACATAGGAACCAATCATTCTACCCTTCCACGAATCATGTCCCAGACCTAGAGGTTCCGGGTAAGCTGTAGACTTGACCCTCACGTCTGGAGATACCTTTGGGAGGAGACTCGATAATCACACTTACGCCGACGGTGTGATTTGACCTCGAGGCGAGAGTTTCGGTTGGAATCTCTTGGTGGCAGCGTAGAGGCCTTACGACGTTGATCTGGGTATGGTTTTGATTCACAAATCATACCCCGGTTGACTGTTTTAGGCAAACGTCGGAATGGGTTTTCCTTGGTCGGCGAAAAGGAAACCCTGGGCAGCACATGTTAAACTCAGGCATAAGAGGGTGTGACCGATCACTCTTGAGTTGGTCAACCCTACCCTTCTGGCAGCAGGAGTTTTTAGTTTCAGTTCTAACCTAAAAAGGGAAACCTCTTGAGTTCGAGGGTGACGAACACGTTCTTATACGGTCTCAACCCGATGAGATTTCGGAGATGTGGCCAAGGCGGCATGTTATCTCCGAAGTTAGATGGACCCTTTTGATCTTCAGCAGGGTAGGCGAGGAGGTTTACCGCTTGACCCTACCACCTCAGTCGCACCGGGTGCATAATGTCCACCACGTGTCTCAGCTATAGAGATACGTGTATGTTTCTTCACACGACATCGACCCCGGGGAGTTGGACGTCGATGACAGGGCGACAAGCACAGAGGTTTTAGTAGAGATCGAGGATCGACAGGAGCAGGTTCTACATGAACGGTTGCTTCCTCTGGGGTGCTTCTCGGGTAGCACGAGATCTTCAGGTGAGCATATGGGAGCGTAAAGCTCAGTTGCGTGCTCAGTACTACCTTGTTTCCCTTAAGTGTGAGTTGAAGCTTTACGGGGACGTAAAGCCCTGAGGTGGGAGTAATGTAAAGACCCGTAAAATTCAAGGGAAATTTTTTTTCTTTAGAATTTTACAAGAGCGCGGTTTCAGACGGCACCTGATTTCGAGGCCCGGAGTGCCCGGAATTAAATTCCGAAGTTTGGCTCGGGTACGTTCAGTGAACGAACGAGCGGGAATTCCTAACTTTTGATCCGGTGCTCGGAATTGAAATCCGAGGGCACCGATGAACTCGCAGCGCCGATATTCGCTTAAAGAGACCTTTTCGGGAGTTGCGTTTGTTGCGGGTTGAAAGTTAGTTTTGGGGATTAAAAGATAAGTAAAATAAAATTGTGTGTGAATTTTATTTTATTCGTGGTGGTTAGACTCTCTCATGGGAAGTTGTTGGTGGGGCCCACAACCACCCAACTTCCCATGTGTGGTTATGAGGCAGGTGGGGCCCACACGAACCCCCACCTTTTCAAGTTCCCTAACTCCCCTCTCTCCCTCTTAAAGGCTTGACATCTTAACTTCTATTTAATTATACAACTCATGTATATTAAATAAGTGAGTTAATTTTGGAGTTATCCATTTTGAATTTCAAACCTTTGAAATTCTTTGTTAAGTTTTTGATTAAATTAAGCTCTTCTCTCTCTTTTTGTTGGGTTAGAACGCTTTGGCCACCTTGAGAGCTTTTGAGAGCTTCTTCTTCATCTTCAAGCTCTGACGAGGAACTCGAAGAACGTTCATCTTGGCGAAGAACGTTCAAGCTCCGACGAAGAACGCCACACCTCCATTCTTCGTTTACCGTGTCAACGAAGGGGACGCCACTTCTTCCTCGGACAACCTTCGTCGGCGTACAAGTTTCGCCAACGACGTGTCTCTTCGAACGCATCCCTTCGTCATCGGATTTGACGAACGGCTACCGCGACGCCCGACCTCCGCGACGTCGTCTTCCGCGGATCGTTCACAATCTTCGAACCTTATACCCGAGGTAGGGGTTGTCGATTTCTTTTTGGTTTCCTTATTTTATTCTTGATCGTGATTTTAGCAAGGCTAACGTGTGGCTTGAATTATTTTAAGTTGCGTTATTATTTTAACGTGAGGGGGGGGCGGACCGCACGAACACGGCCGAACTCCCTCCATCGTTCTTGTTTATTCTTGCGGGTGGAAGCAAGTGGCGGGGTGCCGTCGCACCACGTGGATAATCGTGCTTTTATTTTACGCGGCGCCGTCGCGCTACGCCGAGATAGAATCTTCAAGAACGCGACGCCGTCGCGCCGCGTTGAAAGGAATCAAGGCACGACGAAAGGGGCGCGGTGCCGTCGCACCGCGCCGGACGACGAACACCGCGGCCGGTTCCGGGCCGCGGCGGGACGAGGAGACCGCGGCCGGTTCCGGGCCGCGGCGGAAGAGAAGACCGGCGGCCGGGCCGCCGGCGTCGGAAGCCGAAGGGGGGACCGGAATTTCCGGTCCCGTTAGAGAAAACCGGCCGGCCAGCTGGCCGGCCGGATACCATTAAAACCGGGGGAATTAATCCCCCGACCACCTCATAAAACCCCCTCTTTATGAGGGGGGTGGTTCTTTGAAGGAGGGGGGCAGCCGGCCCCCCCGGTTCCGCACCAGCAGGCCCCCCACGTGGGGGGGGGGGGGGGCGCTTTTAAAAAAAAACGGCGCGGCATAGCCGCGCCGCCACTTGAAAAGCGGGGGAATTGATCCCCCCGCGCGGCCTCCTTGCGGCGACAAGCCGCCGCGGCTCCCCGCGCCGCCGCCGGCCGCCGCCACCGGCCGCCGCCGCCACCGGCCGCCGCCGCCGGCCACCGCACCGCCCCAGGGGGGGGGGGGGGGGTCGGGCCGGGTCGGCCCGGACCCGGACCCCCCCGTTTCGAACCAGAATCGGTTTTGGGGCCATATCTTGAGCCTCGGACCTCCGAATGACGAACCGTCTGCGGCAACGCGATCCTTGGATCGAGACGGTCGTTTCGGTATATCGCACTCAAGGTTTCGGATTACATTGAGTTCGGTCGGGTTGGTTCGTTCACGGAACCAACCGGGCCTTCGGAGCGGAAACGCTCATATCTTGAGCTACGGACGTCCGATTGACGTGCCGTCAGCCGCGTTGTGTTCCTCTTAGTGAGACGGATCTTTTGGCATACTCCGCCCGAGGTTTGGACGCAAGTGGAGTACGGTCGGGTTGGTTTTGCCTTAAAAACCAACCGGGCCCCGGAGACGAAAATGCCAATAACTCTCAGACCAGGCGTCCGATCGACGCGCCGTCTGTTGCGTTGAATTCCTGTTGACGATACGGAACTTTTGGCATCCTTCGCCCGAGTTTTGGATACAGATAGTAGTGGCCGGGTTGGATCGCACCCGAAATCCAACCGGGCCCCTGGAACGGAAAAGATGATATCTTTCAGACAGGACGTCCGTTTGACGAACCGTCAGCGGCGTTGGTGTTTACGTTTAGTAACGGTCCCTATGAGTATACCCTATGGGAGTTCAGGGTACAGTTGAGATACGACCGGGATTGGTTTCGCTCACGAAACCAACTGGGCCCCTGGGACGAAAAAGCTAATAACTCACAGACCGGGCGTCCGATCGACGCGCCGTCTGTTGCGTTGAGACCCCTGTGACGAGACGGTCTTTTGAGATACTTCTTTGCGGGACTTGTGATACTTGGAGTATCGACCAGTAGCTCGTGGAGCGGACCCTCCCGGAGACGAGCATGCAGAGTACGGAGACCGTGTAGCCGGCTGAGACCTGACGACTGCTTGACCGACACGACTTGGAGTGAGTCGACTAGCCCAGTGGACGGAGCGCCCGGTATTTGGCGGCAGACCCACGGCGGACGGAGCGCCTGGTAGTTGGCAGCAAACCCACGGTACTCGACAGGAGGAGTACCTCAGTAGGCTATTTGGGCGAGCGCCCGGTATTTGGCGACAGACCCTCAGCGGACGGAGCGCCAGGTAGTTGGCCGCAAACCCGCAGTACTCGACAGGAGGAGTACCTCAGCAGTCTTAGGTTAGTGAGCAGTACCTCGGAGTCGTGACAGGACCACTGTACACTCTAGAGACGGAGCTCTTCAGCAGTTACGGTTTCGATAATGAAAATCCTGGTTTGAGCTGAGTCAATGATCTATGTGTTTCCTCATGATTGAGATGGGTCGCTTGATAACTTGGGTATATGTATGGGCATATACCTGGGTAATGGTTATCCGTTGATTTCATAAATCTTGTTATAACTTGTGTGGATTCGTACTGTTATCCTGTGTGGATTTACTGTTTACTCTTCTTGTGGATTGGGTTGTTCTTGGGCTCGGTGTTGGAGCCGAACGGAAATTGGTGACATAGGTATATGTATGGGCATATACCTAATCAATACTGGATGTTACTTCGTGATTGTATCCTTCATGTGGTTTATCCTTTGTGAATTTCGGGAGACCTTCGAGGGTCTCGGGGTCCCTACTGAGTATCTTATACTCACCCCTGCATGGGCTATGCCCGCACTTCGTTGTGTTGGTTGCAGACGACGGACAGCGCTGACTGCGGTTGAGGCTTTCGGAGTAGGTCGGTACCCGGAGGAGGACCACTGAGCGGGACGTGCTCGGAGCGGACAGTTGGACCCGAGGAGTTGTGGAGCTATCTGTACCTACCCTTCAGGTAGGATCCGTGGTGGACGATCCAGGAGCTGAGCCATCTGTACCTACCCTTCAGGTAGGAATCGAGGAGGACGTCCCAGGAGCCGCTTGTACTTTCAGTTTCTGTTTTCCCTTTCGAGTTGTACTTTACTTTACAGTTGGGCTTGTATTTCCGGCCCCTTTACTTCAGCACAGTTGTTCTAGTTTTGTGTACTGCTTTACTTCCGCTTGTTACTCTGAGGTGCTTGTTTACTTTATTAAGGCAATGCCTTCCCTTTTACTGGGATTTTACGCCTTGGTGCTAGTCGCTAGCCCCTGGCCTATGGAAGGCGGGCTTGGGGTAGTCACGGCACGGGCCCCGAGGGCGGGTCGTGACATATTTTTCCATGGTATCTAATTAAGGATTTTGGGTGTGAAAATGTATTTATGAGTTTTTCCTTGGAAGACCAGGATAGAGTATAGATGGGGGTACTGGTATAGGCATATCACCAGTTGGGGATGATTTATTGATTTAATTAATTTTTTTCTTTTGTTATCTAATGTATATGATCCAACCATTGGGGTTACAATGTGTCATTAACGGAATACTCCATTTTTTTTTATCATTTTAAAACTATAGTTTTTGGGATCTTTCCAAGAGATTTCTATGGTGTTTATTTTTCCTAGTTATATGTTCACTATTATTTATACTCTTATTGATACAATGAAAAGGGAGTTTAGTATTTCAATGTTATCTTTATAGACCCTCACCAATAGTCGAAAACATTTGGTATATGGGGTGGCACTATATAGTATATCTAAAACCACTATGATGAATAATTTTCATAGTGAACCAGTGTTGGGTGTTACAAAGTGATATCAGATGCTATTTTTGTAAGGACCCACCCATAAACATTACATAATCTAGTTAATTCAATAAGAATTAATTTTCCTATATTCCTATTTATCATTTAGGTTTATAGTTTTAACGAATTATTTCATAACATCACACATATAAACTCATATATTACATAGTACAAAATTCTACTCAATATCAATTTCTTCATGATATAAATTTTTTAAAAAGAAAACATGATTTATTTCATAACAAAAATTCATGGCATCAAACATCAATTCCTACCTTCATTTACCCGTCCATAAAAATTGTGAATTTTTTTTTATGTTTGGGATGAGCTCAAAAAAATTGCAAGTGACATAAAAAATAAATCAATAAATTATTATTCAATGAAATATTTTTTTAAATTTTATAAATATTACAATTAAAAAAATAAGCTATTTAGTTTACCTTATGAAATCAAAAGTTTCCAATAAATCCATATAAATCATACATAAATCAAAAATGTAACTTGTGGAATCATTTTCATATCTCTATTTCATAAAAATTATCTCTTCCAGCTACTTAGGGAGAAACCTTCCTGGTAACACATGGAATAACCATCGCTGTATATTCCCTTAATCGCTTACAAGAAACCTGATCGGTCAACTCCATCCCTTTACCCAATGAATTGGGGAGATATAAGAGGATTACCTATCCACATTTTCTCATGGAACCTCCATTACTCATAGGAAATTCCCATGAACCATAACATGATTATAACACATAAATCATGCATAAAAGAATCATTTTTGAGGAAAATAAGATTCAATTTTGATATCAAATTCCATTTTAGTAAGCTGCACACTTATAAATGAAAACATTTATTTGAAAATAAACTTATAAAATTTTGATGGAAAAATAAAATCAATAATTAATCATTTAAGTGGGAAAATACACTTATTTCATATAAGTAAAAAACATTTATTTAATAAAAATATATTCCAAATAAAAATAATATTTTTAAAATTAAAATCAATTAGAAATATCATATCATAAAAGTGATAATTAATCAAATGAATGGAATATTATAATAAATTGTAAAGGCATATAATACAACAAAATATAATAAAAATTAATTTTACAAATAATCTTATCATGATATACTCATTGGAGAAGAAGGATAACCCAAATAATGGAAATTGGGTTAATAATTCCCATACCTTATATAGGAAAGAGTTGTGCACTTGTACTCAATGTCTTGGATAATGAAATTAGATTAATTAATTACTTTATTCATGACCTTTTACACATATAATTAATTTATTATTATTTTAATTTAATTTATTTCCATTGCTATTAGTAATAAATATTATAATCATTACTCCAACTGCATTCGTTTCATGTATTTATGGTCGGTTCTCTTGAGTATAATTATGGGTGTTCTTTTTTAAAAGATAAGAAAATATCCATAAGTAGAAAAAATTTTAATTATATGTTTACATAATTTTATATGATCCCATATGTCATTTGGTTTAATAATACGGGGATTATTCATTAGAGAAAACATTAATGATTAATGTTTGGTTTGTTTTTTGGTGGTTTTTCCAATCATAAAAAATAGGTTTCATTTCATTTAATATTATGTTTAAAAATTAGTTATATAACATTAAAAATGTCATAATATACATAATAAAACTTGGTTTGACCATAATAATGGTTTTATGAGCTTATTTGAATGCGATAATGTAAAATGAAATCTCATCATCTATGAAGGCGGGGAATCGACACGTCACAAATGATATTTTCATTATTTATAATAAGGGGAGTAGAGAATAGTTTTGATTATGGAAATTACATTAACAAAATAATATCCCATTATATATATTATAAGAATTTCCTCATGGAAATATTTATGTGGTAGGTGAGGATAAGGTAGAAACAAAGAAAGAAAGAAATAATGTAAAAAGGAAGGAATATGAGATTTATCCTCTCAAATATTGTCTCCATCAGAACCTCTTTAAAGAACTTGGTTTTGATCTTTTGGTGAAAAAAGGTCTTGGATGTGGGGAAAATTATAGGTATGGGAATTGGATAAAATTTATACATGTATAAGGATTTGGTGGTGTGAGGATAAGGGTTGTTTGGGGGTGGTATTTATATGGAGAGGAGAGGGGCGTGTTTTGATTATATTATTCATTTGATTATTATTATGGTTCAAGACTATCAATAGTGTTGAATCTTCTAAAAATGTATAGTATCCAAAGAATATTATTTCAAACTAAAGAGTTCTTGTCTCACAAATACATCATCCATGACTAAATAATTTTTTTTATTTAATTATACCATAAATTACCATATTTCACATTTCACTAAAAATTCAACTACATTATAATAATCCAAAAAATTTCCCCAAAACATCTAGTATAATGAAATAATTGTGTACCTGGGAAAAAATCATAGGCAAAGCCACTCGATTGGAAATTGATCCAGCTTTCTCTAGGATTTAACAGGGTCCAATTAAATGTGGACAAAGCTACTCCTTTGTAGAAAAACACATCAAAATTTTCAAAATAGAAACTTTGGGAAATACATGATCACCTAACTCAAAAGAAATATCCATCCTTTAGTAATATACACAACTTTTCACGTTCTCTAAGCTGTTCTCAAGTGACACTAAATCGATTATACTTTCTCTATTGTTTCATATACCAATTTTGTTCCGATAAACAATATTTCACATAATTCATCCATAAATTATGGACTTTGATGCTACATTATATATAATGATTAAAAATGAACCATTTGTATACTGGAATGAAAACTTTTTTTATAAGAAATCACTACCAAAAAATATCTTGAAAACAAATTACCTGGTAATCTATTAAAGAGGCTCAAAGCATATCCCACAATGTCTAAATTGTTTACTCTGATTGTCCATCATTTTGTGGATGAATAGAAGTTTAGAAATGTAATTCAATTCTAAATTATTTCTGAAGGCCCTTTTAAAAGTTAGAAGTAAACCTTGGATCATAATCAGATACTATAGAGAGTGGAAATCCATGTAACCTAACTACATATTTAAGAAACAACCCAGAATGTTTATCTAGAGATAGAGTGGCTCAAATAAAAATAAAATGTGTAGATTTATTTAGTCGGTCAATAATAACCCAAATCTTATTATTAACTCAAGGTAGTTTTGGTAATCCCACTATGAAATATAGGGACATATTATCTCCTTTCCACTCAAGAACTAGAAAATACTGAAGAACCCACTTCAGTTAATGTCATTTTTATTTTTCTTATTGATATGTCAAACATCTAGTGGTAAAGTGGGAATAACTCTTTTCATTCTATCTCACCAGTAATACTTCTGAAGGTATTTTTAAATCATAATTCATCCATGATGAACTGAAAAAGAATAACTATGAACATCACCTAATAAATCTTTCTTAAAATTTTAATCACAAGGCACACTTAATATCTTACCAAATATAAAAATAAATTTATCAATGGTAAATTATATAAACATAACTGCTTAAACCTATTACAACGTTTTCTATAAATCACATACTTCCTTGTGTGATTGCTTAGTTCTTCATGATTGAGATGATTGTACTAACACATAAATAAAAAAAATGAATTTCTTGCACCAACAACTACTATTCCCAAGTTAATCAAATTATTAATAAAGTGTTCAGGTTCCACATGTAACATGGTTAATTTATCACGATGTTTTTGACTCAATAAATCCTCTATTTTTTTCTCTTTTCCAAGATGGTAATTGATGATGCAATCATAATACTTTTTTTAGTTGAAGCCATCTTCTCTACCTCATGTTCAATTCCTTAAAACTATACCTGTAATTAATTTTTTTGATGAATATACATTTCACATCTAGATCCACATAAATTATGTCTCTATATATTTAAAGGGTATAACACATCTTTACATTATAAATAATTTGTGGGATAAATTAACTCATGAGTTTTCAGTTACTGTGAAGCATACAAAATTAAATGATCATTTTTCATTAAAAAATCAAGTACCATTAAATAAGAAACATTATAGATAAAATACTCACCATTTCTAGAAGGTTGGTCCAAAAATAGAGCATTCACCAATATTCTTTTTAGTTTTTCAAAATAGGTGTTACATTCTTCTGTCTAAATAAATTTACCAAATTTTCACGTAAACATTGTGAGGTTACTAGATAATTAAGAATTTTTTATAACAAACCATTTGTAATATCTTGCTAATATAAAAAAATATAAATATAAGTAACTTTTTTAGGTCTGGTAAAGTTCTAAACCCGATTTTTCTTATTGGATCATCTGTTATGTTATCCTTATTTACAATGTGATGTATAAAATTAATATATTATAAAAAACCGCATTTTACAAATTACGCATATTAGTTATTTTCCATAAGGGTTTTCGAAATTATCCTTAGATGTTTTTCATGATCCTCATTACTTTTTGAATAAACCTAAATTTCATCAATATAAAATAGAAAAAAATTCTAAATATTCAAGGAAGATTCTAAAAATAAGATCCATAAATACAACATGTGAATTTATCAAACCAATTTACATAAAAAATCTCATAATTCTCATATCTACTACAAAATTCTATTTTCAAAATTTCATCTCCTGTCACATTTAGTTGATGGTAACCAGATCTCATGTAATTCTTTGAAAAATACTGAGCTCCTTGGAGCTGGAAAATATTTCATCAAAATGAGAAAAATGATACTTATTCTTAATATTTATGTTATTAAATGCTCTATAATCAATATAAATCCTCATATAACCATATTTTCATTTAAGAAATTTTTTTTAGAACCCTAGGTCAAGTATTCATATGTATTAAACCTTTATCTAGAAACTCTTGTAATTATTTTTTTCAATTATATAATATATACATGATCTATTCGATAAAGGGGTTTTGAAATAGGTTTAGCATCAAGGACTAAATTGAAAGTAAACTCAACCTCCTAATCAGGTATATTATAAATAAAATCATTAACAAAAACAAGAAGATACTCAGTTAACATTGTAAATCATTAATTTGAATAGTTCCCTTAATTTAAACAATATGTTATAGTTATCAATAATTTCCCTCATTTAGTAGTTTATATTCTTCTCGATATTTTATCAGTGGTATGGGTTCATAATTTTTTAAAAACTGACACCCTTTATAAAAACAACTTCTTTATCTCTATAACCAATCTAAGAATGGTAAACAGAAGGTAATGTCCTAGGTTTTTGAGTTAGGTAAAAAATTCCATCTTGAATTGAACTTTTCAATTAGTGATTATTCTAAATTTTGTTTCATTGATCTGAAATCAATTATAAGAGTTCAAAAAGATTCATATGGTGATTTTATGTTATTTTAGTGGCTTAGAGAGTTCCTTAGGTGTTTTGGTTTTGTTTTGGGAGAATCAGAGGCTAAATGGAATGTTTTGGTTTATAGGATGAGAAATAATGGTTTATGGTAAACTATGCCACCAATTCTAGGTAACAATGTGACACATTTTATAACGGGAGCACAAATTGGATAAAGGATTCCATTTCAGAACATGATCGTTCACTGGTGTTAATAGTTGTTGCAGATGATTCTGTATGGTTTGCGTATGGTTAGAGAGAATCATTTGGAAGGCCAAAGTAGTATTTACACCTAGAAAGTACATCAACACTGTAGCATGTAAAGTTTCTGTATAGTTTGGAAAACTATAAGGCCTATTAAATTAGGAAAAATTACGTTTTTTCCTGTTTTATATTTTTTTTCTATTTCTCTTTAATTTACCTTCTTTCTCCTTCTTGGACACACATGGAAGGTGGTGAGCTCTTCCATTTTGTTCCTCACATGGTTTTTTATCGATATTCCACCTCAATTATCTATTATTCAATCCATCAGATGCTATAAAACCCCCTAGATAATTATTTGTAGACCAATGCTTCTTTCCTCTTTTGACTCACCGTATGAAGCACTAAATCTGTTTGAGACGATTTTCCTTATTTTCAGGGAAACCAAATGAAACTCAGATCTAGGTCGATCGACTTCGAATTGGATCTTGATATCATACTTACCTATATCTATGAGTCTAATGTAGGTGGTGGATACCCAGATTTGTGTTTTTTAGTCGTTCTGGTGCCATGGATTAAAGAGCGTATTTTGGTTATTTTGAGCGGGACCTTGATATACATCATGATTTATATCAAAATAACCGTCTGACCGAAAGGGATGTCTTTTGATAAGGGAAAACCTATTTTGGATTAGAAAGGCTAGGTTAGATGACATTTCTCCTCTGGGTTATTTGGTCATGCTTCCAAATTGACTTAAATCAAAATGTCTTGTTCTTAGATTTTTTGTTTTAATTATTTTGGTTTAGTTAATCGATTCTAAGGCATTCATGACCTATATGTTGATATGTGATTTTTTTAGTTGAGAAATTAAATTTTATTTAATGGAATTACTTTTTAATGTATTTTTCTTGAGATTTCATATGTTAAGACCCATGGGGTCATGGTGGGCTTGACTCGAGGTTGGGATGACATGGACATTAGGATTGAGTGATATTGATCACTTGATGGAATTGTCCTAGATTTTGTTGACTGGTATTTGACCACAGGATTAGGAATCATGGATTTTAGTTTGAGGCAGCGAGACTGTCAGGTTGGGCATGTCCCATGATATTGGATATCATGACCATCATATTGGAGTGACATGGTCTTAGGGGAAAGAATTTCCAATGTTGATGTGGCTTAAATTATTTATTTTAGTGATTGCTACACAACTATGATGGAAGAAGCACTTATTGAATCATGTTTACGTATTAGGACTCCTTTGATGATGTGGTTCAACCACTCATGGGGTATAGGCACAACCACAAAATAGGGTTTTATCAGCACTAAAAAACTTCTTTATTAATGCGAAATAAGAATTTATAATTGAGGTGATATTAAAAGGGGGTCCCTTTTCACAGTGCTAAAAAAGCGTTGATAAAGGACCATTTTTTCATTTCTAAAAAAACATTGTTCAAAGTAAAAAAAATTAAAAAAAATCTTTAAATATGGGATCCCCCTCTTAACAGCGATTGACCCACCCAAACAGCGCTATAGAAGCCCCACCCACACCCCCGCCACCCCCTCCTACCCACTTTAACAGTGCTAGGTGAACCCGCACACACATTAGCAGTGTTATCCTCCCTACACCTACCCACACACCCCTACCTCTACATGGATTCGAACTCGAGACCTCTACCTTACACGCCAACACATTTACCACCAGACCAACTTATTATGTTATCCATTTAATGACATATATATATATATAATTAGATATATTTATTCCAATATTAATATATATATATATAGATAGTTATATTTTTTATCTTTATATTTATTCATATATATATATGATTAGTTTTAAAAACATTTGTAGAATATTTTTTTGTGTTTATAAATAAATATATAAATACATTCAAATATACAACATATATATATATATATATTACATATATGTGTATCTGTAAGTATAATTATACATATTTATATATATTTACATATATTATATATTCATATGTACATTTATATTTTAGAATATTTAGATAATATATATCAATTTGTTAATATAGACACATAGTAGTATATATATATATTTAGGTACACACACATTATATAGGAATATAAATATTCACAAATTTTTATCTTAAATAAAATTGATATTATAAGGCTTATATATTGAGATATATAATTTATATGAAAATATGTTCAATTATTTATTAATTAAATTAATTTTTTATGTTTGAATATATAAAAAATCTGAATATATTGATATATATTTGATTATAAATAATAGTAAAATATAGAAAATGATAAAATTTAAAATCCATAATATCTATATGAAGGTAATACCTATGAATAAATTTAGTCCCCATTAAAAAATAGGAAAAGGTCCCCCATAAATGATGCTGGAATTCAAATGAATATTAAAAAAATTTAGTATCCCGACTAAAAACTAAATTTTGGGTGCTTTCTAGGACTTTTTTGGCCTTGAAAAATGTGATAGAATGACCCCTTATGTTTCTAATGCATAGAGATCATTATAGGCATTGATTTTATATATCGTAGAGCTCTAAAAAACACCCATATCAAAAGTTATAGTTGTTTGAAGTTTGAGTTACGCTTTTAACTTATTTTAGATATTTTATTAATTTTTTTAATTTTTGTTTCTTCAAATTTTTATGAAATTATTACTACTCGATGATAATATGGATATTATTAATTAATAGTATTGTTTTAAATATCTTATAATTAATTTTAATAAAATTTCTTATATATTAATTTTGTATGTCTTTTGATATTTATCTAAAAAATATTAAAAAAATATATGTTATATTTATATAAATAAAAATATAAAAAAATATTAATATAATAATTTTAAGGACTTTTTTTTAAATATACCCTTTACCAGTAATAGTAAAAAAGGCATTGATAAATACCCCTTTTTTCAGCACTACTAGAAAAAATTATAATAAAGGCCCCCCCTTTAATGGTGCTAAAAAATCACTAAAAGATGGGGTTCCTTTATTAGTGAAAAAAGTGTAGATAATGGGGTCCTTTTAATAGAACTTTATTTAGCACTGTCAAAAATGCCCTATATTTGGTATTTTTTTAGTGCTGATAAAGGTCCCCTTTTATCATCATTTTTTAGCACGGTTAATGGGTGGTGCTATGAAAACCTATTTTTGTGGAAGTGAGACCCCATGTATTTATTGATTAGGTGGTTATGGTTTGGTGGTGCTTACCATAGAAATCCATGTGGAATGTGATAATCCTTCGATTGATAGTGATGAAAATATCGTTTGGGGGATGTGGCTCACCTTCATCAAGGCCATGATTGGATATTTATTTGAGGGTATCTCTCAACGTGCCTACAGTTTTCAGTCCCTGGGATGATGTGAGATTTCAAGCTGGTTTCTGAGGGACTAGTGAATTTTTTGAGCGTTACTTCAAGACATTAGTACACTTTTGAGACATGAGGTGTTAGGAGTTATGAGTTTCCAAGTAACGTGGTTGGGGTGGAACCCGAGGGTTCACCTAGTGTTTTAAAATTATGTTTTCATTATGTTAGGTTCCAAGGACCCTCTTTACCTCGAATATTTCATTGATTGAAAAAGTATGTGAAACTCCTTGGTGGTTGTTGAGCACTAGAGGTGTTTTTTTATTTTATTATTGTACTATTTTACTTTAGATTATTTCAGTTACATTATACACTTACTTAAACACATTTTATAGGTATTCAACATTATGTGGTATCCTACTGATATTTACCTCACACCCTACACGGGCCCATCAGAATGTGTGTAGACATTATTAATTTATATTCAAGTAAGGGATTGGCTTCAAGATCTAGTGTTACTATTTCAATTTTTTTATTTTAGTTTACATACTTTTATTAGCATGTTTTTCTACATATTGTATGTATCCATAGTGGTTAGCCATTATCGCCCTTTTTCTATATTGACATGCATGGCCTGTTTGAGATTCATGTTATACTTGTTGTTTTAGTAGTGGATACAATATTTCTTTTACTATCATGTTGAACAATCAATTTATCTTCTCATACAGTGGTTTATTTGTTGCTTCCTTTATTTATTTCTCATTATTTATTGTTCTTTTGCTTTACGAGTTTGGTTTGATTCTGTCGAGTCTTATTTATTCGGTTGCAAGTTATATTATTACACGAACAAGTATGTGATCATTCCTAGAGGGTATAACCTCCCCACTATATCTGTTAACACCCTCAATACAAGTCAGAAGCATTCAATGTTTGGGGTGGTGCACCTAAGGCTAGTGGCCCACCAAACTGGAATTACTATTTGGGTGGCACTTTGGGTAGGGGAGCTATAAGTGGTGTCAGAGTAGTTCTTGACTGAGATTTAGTAGCAGCGTTGGATTAATGCTAATGATATTGACGTTGCCTTTATTTTTATGTTGGTCTTACTATTTAGGATATTGATGATTGGAGATTATATTGTTACTATAACTGGGTTTATAACTCTTTCTTTTGTACCTATAACACGATTTATGAGGGACGATTCAAGTTTCATTCGGTGGGAATACTACTATATTTTTTCTCAAATTTTAGTTTATATGATTTCCACATTAATGGCTTACTTTGAATATGGTTTTTATAGGTATTGGCATGTGATACTGGTCTTTTTGAGGTAAGGATGAGATTTAGACCTTGGACCAGAGAGGCAATGTGTTTTTTCTTATCTTTTAATATATAAATTTTAGGGTATTTCAATTGTAGAAATGCATGTATTCTTTGTGAAGTGATTATACCTTGTGATATATACCAAATACCATGATATGTGTTAATTGATTTTATTATATCTAATGTTATATTCCATGATATATATATATATATATATATATATACGATCTCATGTGGCTTGATAAATGGTCCTCGGTCTTATAGGGGTAGGCAATTGCTATGGATGAGGTGATTTTCATCACAAGGATTGGGCGACTAGGTAATCAGATTGAGGAAACATTGGTTTTCAGGGAAATCATGGCCTAGGGATGCTATGATTCTCTACTCTATTTAGGGAGGTTAAGGATGCCTTGATGCCAAGATGTTATGGTAATGGTTTCAATAAGGGAGAGTAAGGGTAGTCATTATATAATTCCTTTTACTACTTTCCTTATTTGTGTTATATATATATATGATATGGGTTGTTTGAAAATATAACAGAATCTAGTGGGTTCCCCCAAGATATCCTAGTTAGAGCATTAGGAAGGTGATGAATCAATGTCATAGGTTCACGATTAGGTTGAGAACATTGAGGTTTAGTTAGATCATGTACAGGTTTGAGAACATGCTCGACGATAGGCTCAGTTACATGCTCAGGCACATATTCTTGTGAAGGCTGACCATTCACAAAATTTCACTTGGTTTGGGCCATGGCTTGACAAGAATATCCAATTGTGGATGGTACAAGTTATCCAAGTTATCAAAATGGGTGCTTAAGAATAAGATCCATCCATGGAATACTTGATGTAGGAGTTCCAACCGCAACACCTGCCACTTTTCATGGGTAACAGTGGTCCACAGGAGGCTGAGAATTGTTTAGAGAGGATGAAGATGATCTTAAAGTAGTTAAAGAACCCTACAAGATGAAGGTTCATGCTAGAGATGTATATGCTCAGTGGACTGATAAATCACTGGTGGGATGTATAGGTTCAGGCAGGGAGACATGAGGGTTGGCCTGGAAAGATTTTGAGGCCAGGTTCTTCAAGAACATTTTCTCGGAGACCCTGAGGGTAAAATGATCTTGGGAATTCTTGAGTATTTAATAGGGTCACATTTTCATCATGGAATATACAACTACATTCACTAAATTTACTTTATTCAAACCTAGTATGGTAAGTGATTAAACCTAGAGGGTGAGACACTTCAATGATGTTTCACGGCATGCCATTTGAATGTAGGTAAACATATTTTAGATCACATCATTTTTAGAGGCAGAGAATTAGGCTACCATAGTCTAGGGAAAATTGATGTATAGGTCCTACTTATGATAGGTAGAGGTATAAGGTGATGTTTCATGAAGTATAAAATGAGGTTTGGATGAGTTCTATCATGGCGGTCAAGACAAGGACTCAACTATACCACCTCATGGTAGATCTGCTATGGGTTTTGTTCAATGTGGGAAGCTTGGAAATTTACCAACATAATGTGATCAGCCTCCTAAAATGTTCCAGACATGTGGATAGGTCATACACTGTGATAGGTTCTTTAGGATTCCTTCTCAGACAACCGATAGTTAGGGATCCGGGAATAATCATTATTTTGAGGTCGGTTCATAATCTACAATCGGTGGTGGTAGATGGGGATCAGACTGTGGACACTAGCTTTGGGTTCAGTGGCCTATGGTTAGAGAGGAACCACATGGTGGTTAGGTGTTAGATAGTTGAGCTTTTGGATAGGTTCACGCGATAGAGTTTCCAGGGTGAGTGCAGAGTAGAGAGCCAAGGACAGTCAGATGAATACAATGAGCATGGTCATGAGTTGTTTCTATTTTCTTTTGGCATGCCTTGTTAAGGAATATCTATTTTTTCATGGTTTGTTGAGGCATTTATATTTTTAATGAAAAATGTGTACAAGATGTGTATGGACTAACTAGATGCTTGTTAGTAGGTTCTCACCAGTTCGAGTGCGTGATAATATATACATGAGGTGCATTGCATGAGTATCATCATTGAATGAAATATTTGAGGTACGTAGGCATTGGGGAATCTGAGGGATGTGGGTTACTAAAGGTTCCTTGGGAATTGGGGAATCACGGATGTGGTATTTTGTTAAGGTGTGAGGCATCAAGGCTTTTTCAAGCATCTATTGATTTTCATGACCTCATAGTTCACTATGTGGCATGGGATCGAGGTGGGCACTAATGTGGTGCAGGATGTGAATGGGTTCCTTATATAGAAAGGAAGAACCTAGTGAGGTGCATGAGTAATTATGCATCATGGGAGGAGCATGGGTTCATAAATAGGTTGGTGGACCTTTTAATTGATTTGAGCTTTGGTCCAGTAGAGACCGGGTAAGGAAACACCTATATTGGGGAACCCCCTTGAGAAAATTGGCATATACCCTTGAGATTGGGCAACATGGGATAACTTTTCATAAGGTTTTTGTGTTTGGTACCATATCTAGTTTTGTAGCTTAGTGATGAGCTATATTAATTTGGCGAGATTGTAACATCCTGGATTTTTGGGTCGGATCAAAATTTATTCTCAATTTGACATTTTCAATTGGAGGATATGCTACTTTTTTTGTTGATTAGAAATCAATTTCAAGAGATCAATCATCTTGATAAGATTTTTTTAGGTTATTACAGGGCTTGGAGAGTGCCTTAGTTGTTTTGAATTGGTTTTGGTAGCATCGGGGGACAAATAACCTATTTTGGGATGGAGGCTGAAGGTGCATAGTTTAGGGTAAACCATGCAGCCCGTTCCATGTAACCGTTTGACCCATTTTGCTGCTAGATAATGGTTTTTATAAACTGTGTCAATGGGTTAATGTACGTGCATGGGTTTCTATGGTTATTTTAAATGCTTCTGCATGGTTTGTGCGTGATTAGAGAAAACCTTGTGAAATGCATCATGGGTACTGTCACATTGGTAGTACCTCGGCATTGTAGCACATAGGAGTACTGCATGGTTTGGAAAACTATTAAGTTAAACCGTGTATCCCAATAAATTAGTAAAAATTAAAAAAATTTCCATTTTATATTTTTTCTTATTTTCATTTCGATTCCAGACTTTTTTCTTCTTAGCCACAAACAACAGGGGGTCCACTCCTCTATTTTCATCCTCCCATGGTTTTTGATCCATCTTCCTCATCATTTGTCCTTTTTTCGATCCATTAGAGGCTATAGAACCCCCTCTAAAAGGATTTTCACACTCAGTCTCCATTCTTCTTGGATTTCACCTCAACGAGTGCTAAATCCATTGGAACAGATTTTCTCTATTTTCAAGGAAAATAGTGGGAAGTAATATTTATTTCAACTAGCTCTGAATTGAAGATTGTTATCAGAAATTCCAATGTCTATGAGTCTAATGTAGGTGGTTCATACATTGAATTGAATTTTTGTTAATGTTTTGTGGGTTTAAATTAAATCATGCATTTTCGGTATTTTGATTGGGAGCCTAATATACCTTGTGTTTCATATCAAAATTATTTTGTGACCACCGAGGATATCATTGGGCATACCGGAATCTATTTCAAATACTAATTTTCCGGTTAGTGGCTATTTACCCTTGAGGTGATTTGGTCAGGGGTGCGAAATTGACTTAAATTGAAATGACTTTTTCTCGGATGTTTTTTTAATTATTCTGATTTAGTTAATCTATTATGAGGCATTTAGGACCTCTATACTGATACATGATGTTTGTTTAGTCTGATATATCCCATTTTTTAATTGAATTGCATGTTTAATATATTTTTCCTGAGATTAAATATGATGAGAACCATGGGTTTGTGAAAGGATTTGGCTATGGTTAGGATGGCATGGCCATTGGGGTTGAGTGATGTTGATCACTAGTTGGGCTTGGCTCAGATATTCTCAAGTGGGATTTGACCATAGGATTAGGTGCCATAGAAATCGGTGTGATCTAGTGAGACTGTCAGGTTGGGTTTTTCCATGATATTGGATGATATGACAATCATATTGGAGTGACAATGTAATAGTGGCCCGAGGTTCTAATTTTGATATGAGTTAGGTTATTAATATTATTGATTTTCACTCACCCATGATGGAAAAAGTGTCGATTGAGTAGTGTTCTCATTGGGGGATGAGGCTTGCCGTGACTATGGCTATGGGCCTCGATATTTTAGAGAAGATATCATTGTGCCTATAGTTTTCAGGACTTGTTCTAACATGAGATTTCTGGTAGGGGCCTAAGGGACCGATTACGTGTTTGAGCATGCCTTCTGAACGTCAGTATTATTTTGAGACACGAGGTGTCAGGTTATGTGGTTGGGATGGAACCTGAGGGTTCACATAGGTATTTTTCATTAGGGGTACCTTGGTACATGGGCCAAGGACCCACTTTACTTATGAGATTATGTTGATGATTAAAAAAGGTGATAGTCCCTAGTGGTAGTTGAGGACCAGAGGAGTTTGTTTGTTTATTTATGGCACTATGCTGCTTTAGATTATTTCTATAACATTGCACAGCTACTAAAACACACATTCTAGGTATTCACCTTTGGGTGGTATCCTACTAAGATTCATATCAAACCAAACACGGGCCCTTCAGGGATTGTGAAGACTTTATAAATTTACATTTAGGTAAGGGATCAGCATTAGAAGCTCATTTATAGTTGCAGATTCACATGAGATGTTGGTCGGGGCCTTGAGGTCTTGTCTAGATGAAGTTACAATTTCGATTTTCATGTTTTAGTTTACACCCTTGAAACAGTACACTATTTTTATATTGTATGTGGCTATAGTGGTTATCTATGAGCACCCTCCTTTTATATTGACTTGTATGGCCTGTTTGAAATGCATGGTTTCATTGTTTTTAGTAGTGGCTACATGTGTTGTTTTCCTGGCATACTAAAATATTTATTTATCTTCAACTGAAGTGGTTTATTTGTTTCTTACCCTGTTTATTTCTCATTATTTATTATTCTTCCACTTTGAGGTCTGGTTCGAGTTTGTTGAGTTTTATTTATCACCCTACATGTTATATAATTACTCATACCTGTATATTATCATTCCTAAAAGGGATATACTCGCTACTATATCTATTTAAACCCTCTCTTATAGTTAGAATCCCTTAAAATTTTGGGAGGTGTGCCTAAGTCCAGTGGCCCACCAGCCCATAAGCACTATTCGAGTAGCTATTTAGGTCGGTACACTACACGGAAAGAAAATCCATACTTATCAAAAAAAATTATACTAGTTGAAAGACAAAAAACGTTTGTAGGTAGCTTTTGTCCAAATATATATGAAGGGACATTATAAAAATTTCTTTTGGCCTTAATATTTCCCCTATTTGTTTTTATATTAAGTCAGGACTTCATTTATTGAGGTGAAATTTATATTTTAACAGAAAATTTCTCAAATATGAAGGAATGTGTGGACCATGAGTCAAACAAGACACTATTAAAATATGAGTAAACAAACCATGTCCCGGATACAAATCCATTAGATGACCAAAAAACTCTTGTAGAAGTCAAAAATTATCTTTACCAAACCATTATATTCATAGTCTAGATTCCTCACATCATTTAGGTTCCTCTTTAGAAACTTTTTTTCATAATGAACCAACTTATTACATATAAAACCTTTTACTATATGTAGATTAGAATTTTTCTTACCACAACCATGATATTTATCATTTTAACTATGAGACATATTCCCAAACTTACCACATTGTAAACACTTACAAAACTTCAAATTGCATTCCCCAATGTGTTTTTTTACCACAATTATCACAAATTGGATAATTAATTTTTTTTCGATCAAATTTATTGGACTCATCAATTCATTTTTCATTCCACCTCATCCACTTTTTATGATAGCTATCAATGAAAAAATAATCATCTAAATTTTCCATTTCCACATTATCCTCACATAGAACATGTGTTCGTAAATTTTTAATTTACAAGAAGACAATTACCTTCAATATTTTTGATTCAATACTATGTAAAGATAATTGACTTTACTATCATGATATATGATAAAATTTTGTGTGTACCTTGATAGTAGAGTTAATTTTTATTTGTATGTATAAATTGAATCATCCTTCTATCCAAATTCCAAGAATTGGTTTCCATCTTATTCCATGTCGCCTTAGGAAAATATTGTTTGAGGAAAATGTTTTTGAATTAATCCAATTACAAAGCATCAATATCCTCTCTATTGATAATATTTGTGACCATTTTCCACCACTAGTCTGATTTACATTAAAAATGGATAATAGAAAAACTAAAATTTTGAGAGTCTGAACACCCCATTACATTGAAAATGTTTTCTAGGGCTTTTATCTACACTTCAGCCACCAATGGGTTAGAATATCCAATAATTTACGGAGGGTGTTGCCACATAAAAGGTTCCACCCCTTACATATTCCTCTGAGGTTGATCTAGCAGATCTTGTGCATGTATTCCATCACTAATTATAGACTATTTCAACTAATACCTTACTATCACAAACTAATTGGTTCTAATCCCCCCCCCCCATTTCAAGTTGCAGGTTTAGAAGGGTATCACCATCTTGGTACCTTCTAATCATAATTGTAGTTTCCTCTTCGATAAAACATTCTGAAAAAACATATATTAGATGAAGAGAAATTTTATTCATTAAATTTTATATCATTTCAATCGAAACATAAAGTAAAAAACATTTTTAGTTTTTATATTAACATTAAACGAACCCCTAAATTTATCGAAACCTTACACTTCATAAAACTACAATGACATATCCTTAAACATTACATAATCTAGTTAATTCAACTAGAATTCACATTCATACATTTGAAAAGATATTTTAGGTTTGGATTTTTATAGAATTAAGTCATAAAATCATACATATAAACTAATATATCACAAAGTAGACACTTCAACTGAATATCTACTTCTTCACAATATGAAACATTTGAAAATAAAAGATGATTTATTTCTATAACCAAACATTATGACATTAATCCTGAATTATTCTTCTCCTTGACCCATCCATAAACCCGGTGAAAAACATTTTAAACATGGGATGAGAAAAAAACTCAGTAAGGGACACATAAAAGAACAATGAAACAATTATTCCATAAAGGAAAACATTTTATTAATGTTATAACTTTTACACATAAAACACAAGATCTTTAGCTTAACTTCCAAAATCATAAGTTTCTTATAAATACATTAAATGAATAAATAAATCAGAAATGTATTTTGTGTCACAATTTTCAGATCCCTCTTACATATAATTTTGCTCCCCCAGCTACTCAGGGTGTTAAACACCCGGTTACACTAGGAATAACCATCATAATATATCATATTTATCTCCTAGGTGAAACCTAATAGGAAAACACCGTCCCTTTACCCAATGCATTGGATGGATATAATAGGATCACTCGCCCTCAGTTTATCATGGAAACAATCATCCTCATACAAAAATTCCCAATATCCATAACATCATCATATCTTATAAATCTATTATAGAAGAAACCTTCTTGAGGAAAATCAATTTATGATTTTGAAATAACTTTTTATTTTTAGGAAGTCATACAATTATAAATGAAATCATTTTATTCCATAATTAAGTTTTTATCTTTTAAACATGTAAAGGTAAAATAAAATCATTAAGTCTTCATGAAGGAAATAAATTATTCTTATTCTATATATGTAGGAACACGTTTCTTTGATAAAATGTTTTGTAACTTGAAAAGAGGAATTTTATAATGGAAGTCCCATATAAATATCATATAATTGAAGTGATAAATTTTAAAATTATTGTTATTTGTGTATAAATTATAAAGGAATATTGTAAAAATAATACAATAAAAATTAATTTCAAATATAATAATAACATGAAATTATCAATTGAGATGAAGTTTATCCCAATGAATGGAAATTGGGTCATGAATTCCATTACCTTATGCCTGAAAGCATTCTGCAGTTTTAATTAATTTTCTATATAATAAAAATATATTGATTAATTACTAAATTAAGAACCTTTTAAACATTTATTTAGTTTATTACCATTTAATTAAGCACATTTATGTCCATTTTTATGAGATATAAAGATAAAAATCATCGTTACAGGAGCATTCATTTCATGGATTTTTGGTCGGTTGCCTTGAGTATAATTTTGAGATTTCTTTTTCAAATGGAAGAAAAACCACAACAGTGAAAAATTAATT
The DNA here is from genome assembly GCA_963277665.1 of Viscum album. Taxonomy (NCBI): domain Eukaryota; kingdom Viridiplantae; phylum Streptophyta; class Magnoliopsida; order Santalales; family Viscaceae; genus Viscum; species Viscum album. The sequence continues at coordinate 353,073,939 of OY728126.1, read as the reverse complement.
GTATTAATAAGTTTTGAAAATTATAATTTAAACCATATATCATTTTATTTTTTGACATTAGGATGATTCAATAGACAAAACATTAATGATAAATGTTGTTTTTTGGTAGTTTGTTCAGCCTTCACAAACTAGTTTCATTTTGTTTAATATTATTACATTAATTACTTTAAAAAGATTAAGAAAGATAATATATATATATATATATTAAAATATTTTATGACCATAATAATGATTTTATGACCATCCTTGAAGGCGATAAAGGAAAATTAATACTTAGTATCCATGAAGGTAGTGAATCAACACATCACAAATGATGTTTTCATTTATTGGAATAAGAGGAGAAGAGAAGTGGTTTAATGATGGATATTCCATTAACACTATAAAAATATTGTATATATATTATTATAGAGTAATAATGAAAATTTTTATTGGGTATGTGAGGATAAGGTAGAAAAAAACAATGATAAAAATTATAATAGAAATAATGGCAGATTTTACCTCTCAAATGTTGTCTAATTGATAACCTCCTTAAGGAACATAGTTTTGGTATTTTGATGATAAAATTTGTTCATGTATGTGGGAAAGAGGCATGGGAAGAGAATTGGTCAGAATGTAGACAAGATATAGGTATATGGATGTTTGAGTATAAGGGTTGGTGAGGGGTGATATCTGTAAGGAGGGTAGAGGGGTGTTTTTGACTATTATATTCATTTTTTATTATTTAGATCAAGACTGTCAAAAGTGGTGATTATTATTACTAAGTTCATTAAATTGATCATGTGATTTTGAAATAATGAGTGTGTACCTCATAAAACATCTTCTCTGACACAATAATTCATTTATTTAGTTATACTATAAATTACCATATTTCACTAATCACCAAATAAATCAACAATTTTAGAAAGATCTGAAAAATGTACCCTAAATTATTTTTGATGTGTATAATTAAAAAATAGACTATGTTTTTTGTTTTTTTCTTCAAAATATGAGAAATATTATTTTTAATTAAAATCATCATTTATTTAAAAAATACAGATTTTAATATTATAACAGATTTTATGAGACTTTGAAAAATTAATTAAAATATCATAAAATAATATTATAGTTAAATTAAAACAAAATATTTTTATATTTTATGAAAATAAAATTTCATTGAAATTTTTATATTTATTATAAAACTATAAATAAACATATACTTTTCAAAAAAAATACAATCACTTAATTTATCATTTCTGAAACAATTATTTACATAAACCTTGATATAAATATTACATATTTTCATTTATAAGATACAGAAATTTTATTAATACTTTCATTCTAGGGGTCACAATTCTAATGTCCAGATTACTATTCTAATCTGTCATGTTACTATTCTAATGGTCAGGTTTTTATTTTATTAGTATAGATTTATTAATTTATAAAAATATCACATATTTAATTATACATTTATAACCAATTTAACTATTTAAATCCCAAATTAAAACAAAATTTTCTCTATGTACTTGTGTAGTTACTTCTTTATTTTTTTCTTACTACTTGGGAATGGTATACATGAGACTATGAGTATATCCGATCTTGGTAACGAACTCATGGTAGGGAGTGATCGACTTATATATGGGGGGACCCAAGTTATCTAGCATCGGATGTTTTGTACTTTTAATTCCTTGTAACAATTGTACTAGATATTCACCATGGGTGAGACCCTTGATTTGTTGTTTTTTTTGTTTTAGGTGAATTTTTCTCCTAACTAAGTATTGTAAGTTAGTGTATGTCTATTTATTAATCATGAATGTCACATAAGATTTATATTTCATCTATTTGATTCCTTTTATTGATATCTATATAAGAATCATAAATATCAGGTTTTTACTGTCTATGAATTATTACTCCTAATTTAAATACAATTACAGGTTTAAGTGATTTAGAGGATTTTTTTTATTTTAATTGTCTATAAAAATTTACATGGTACTCCTCACATATAAGAGTATAGTGGAATTCCACTTGGATAACCCCATTAGTGATCCCTTATAAATATCAGGTAGATATAAATGGGTTATTAATGTGACTGTTTTAATTAAATATGGTTCCATTAAGAATATTATAAAGTTTTTACCTATATAAAACATTAATGGACACTAATCTATCAAAAATATGGGATGTTAAATCTAAAAAAATAATAAATAGTAAAATCGTGGAATCTTGTTGAAGAATGAACAAGCCTTAAAATGTTAATCATTTGGAATAATGGTATATTAATTGGGATAGTAAATGGTGATTGGTAGAGATCTTGAGTTATGAAATCATGGGGTTAATCTAACATATAATCCAACATGAATTTTTTATTCTATATTTTGAATTTTTGATGCTATCAATTAAATGGGTTGATAATAAAAACTAAAATAATGATTTTCTTTATAAATTATTTTTGAAACCTCATATAATAAAACTATGGTGATGGAAAATCAATTTTTAATGGAAATGGAAAATGATAATGATCTAATATTTAAGGTTATGTGAGACAAAGATTAATGGAAATGATGTTTTGGGTTAAATAAATTACAATTAATAAAATTATAATGCAATTCCATCTATTACATATGGATAAAATCATATTTAACCAATCCCATGATTGTGATGATAGATATAAAACATAACTATTTAAACCCTATGTATGGTGAGTAAATGTATACTCTATAATGAACAGTGTTTTGTGGCCTTGACTATGAGGCGAGGAATTGAGGAAGTGATCGTGTTGTGACCATGAAAAAATGGTGTTGACCACTAGAATTGGTGGGTTGGGATATATATTGATCATATGTTATGATAATATTATGGTAAGTGTTTTTTTATGTGGTTATTTTATATTTTTGAGACTCATGGCCAGCCTTGGAATGCTAGATTCTACGGGATCATAAGGAATTAATCAATTTGTTTCTTAAGAGTTTTTAATTGATGTTTTATTGTATGAGAAAGATGGAAGGACCTATTCAACCATATATGAGGCCCTGGTTCTTAGTGTGTTGATTCATAGTGATTCATGAGGACAATCCATGAGTGCAGTCATCCTTTGTTTGAATGTGGATAGATCCATAAATCATGAATATATCCTTCTAATTTTTAAATCAATTGATGATCGGTTCTATCGAGTATCTAATCTTTGTTTATATATGATTTGGGGTTGGTGGGGAAGACCAATTTGTGTTTTAACTCCCATTAGCTTTAAGGATGGTTCTGAATAGAGGAGCATATTGATTCTAATACAATTATCATCTTGTTGGATTTTTTGTGGCATGGTTGGCGATGACACTAATTGGGAAGATATGAGGTTAGGGTAGTGTGGTGTAACAGTCATGGTTCAAGAAGTGATTATAATATTTTATTTTAGGTATAAAGATTCTTTGAGAGTGTCTTAAGATTTGTTTAAAAAATATTTATGGGATAGATAAACCTTTTGGGTTCGGACACCCAGTGTGTAAGTGCTTAGGGGGAGTAGCCTAGGTTGTGTGGGTAGGATCATTGTGATTTAAAGACTTGTTTTTTTAGATATTTTATTTTATGTAGAAGGTGATGTTAGATGCTCTCTTTTGGAATGATGTAAGTATTATGGATGTTCTTTTGTTGCGTTATGGTTTGGTCAAATCCCTTACATGACATGCGAGTGGGTCTCTTTGTAAAATGACTTAAGGGATTATGAGTTGTGGGTAGGAAATGGTCCCCATGGGGCATGCAACCCCTAGGATTCTGTAAAATCATGGTTGAATGTTTTTACTTGAGTGGTATGATTTCATCTAGGTGATATGACTGAATGGATTGAGAGTGAATGCCTTCAATATTACCCAATGTCAAAGTGGTTTTCATTGGTTATGTATGGGGTATATTGTGTTTGAATTGGTGAAAAAGTGGTGTATGATTATGTGGCGAGTTGTTCGGGTCTTTGAAGAGATTAAGTAATGCAATGATGATGGTCTTGTGATGGGTGTGCCTTCATGAATGTTTGTGGAGATTCAAGGAACCATATTAGTTTTGGTTAGAAAGTTATTCTTAGAGTGAGGTGACCAAGGAATCTATGATTCCTCCAAGAATGGTTTCCTAAGGATTAATTAGAATAAATAGGCCTCTTATGTGGTAATGGTGACACTGTTAAAAACCATGGTGCACTAGAACCATCGATAATAGTTGATCCAAATTAGTTTATTCAAGACAGATAATGGGGGTGATTGTGGATCGATAGGAATGACAAACATATGTTTATGTTTGAGCCTCCAAGGAATTTTTATGTGGGTGGTATAAGTAAATCTATGTGGTTGGGAGTGCACCATGGGTTTTTGGTATGGTTACCTTCCTCCTAAATGTGGTTTTTGTGGATGTCATGGATTTCATTTTCATATGTCTAAAAAAAGTGAAGAAAGTAACATGTTAGGTGCTCTATTTTGAATGGGGTAATCATAGATGATAATTATTTTTTATGTTAATTTGATCATGGGCCATATAGATCATTAGTTATTTTATTTTTTTGTTTACAAGGTCACTCCTTATTCAAGAGAGTTTGGTTAGTAGAGGATGGATTAACCATCATATTAATGTGTCATCTATGTAGTAGAAATGTATATTGGGGTAGTGAATTTGAAATATCTAGATCCCCTGAAGGATTTAATAAATTGAAATCATGATTTAATATATGATGTTGTTTTATATTTTAAATCATATTATGAAAATCTTAAGATGGTCTAATGGATACTCTTATCATTGGGTCATCGATGCTTGAGATAGAGCATGATGACGAGAAATATTATTTAGAAACTCAACTATATTGTTTTGTTGATGGTTGGTGTTTCACCTTATTAATCTAGTATTATATGATCATCTAACACCTATGATGTATAATTCATCATGATTTTGTGTTAAGATGATGCATTCATAAGTAGAATTGCTTTTTTAATAATTACCATCTACTAAATATCTAGTGTTGCTTTAACTTGTAAATGGACTTGGTTGGTTGGAAACCACATAATATGTTTCATACTCCGTATTATGGTTGTGGTCCAATATCATACTAGGTTTCTATGTAATTATGATGTTTTAGATCTCTATAAGTTGGGGATAGTGAATCTTGAATTTTTTTTCTATGATCAGTAGAAAAACGTTGTACCAACTTTTAACCAGTGTCATGTTCACGAGTTGGGTGCTACATGTTGGTGAAAAAATCTAGAACCTTAAGTATAATTTTCATGAAAAAGTGTCTAGGTTGGTTCTCTTTAATTTTTAATAAGGGGTTCCTAGGGTGGTTAGCACATTATGGACTGGTTGAGTGAGTGGTTATTTTTTTATTTTTAATAAAATGTATGGATTGGATTGTTGAAAACCCTAGAAGGTGAGGGTTCGATTTTTAGAGAACCCCCAAGTGCGGGTGTCAACTTGCTAGAGTTTTTTGGAATTGTGTGGTTAAAGGTTTGGGATCAGTTGTACGGGAATATATTTAGGTGTTCAGTGTGATTTATTTTTGAAGAGGAAATATGATTTACTGACTGGGTCTATGTGAATTTTGTTTTTTAAGGACTCACATATGTGTTGGTTTGAAGGAAATGCATCGTTGGATAGATTATCTTGGAATTCGAACAACATGTCCTAGATATAAGATGGAAAGAGCGAGGTATGGGTTAGACCAGTGTCATTAAACCATGTGATGAGATGTTTGTAATCCCATGTCCAAGGATTCCACTAATAGTGGAGGGTCATGTTTGAGTAGAATTCTAGATCAGTGTCACAATATATGTGATGATGAGGTTAATACAAGAATCAGTTGATGTGGTATTGGTTTGACCATAACTAGTGGGATGTGTGTACATTTTTCTCTATAAGAGGATAAATTTATTAATGGGATTACAGCTCTGGGATGAGATTTTATGTGGTGTGGATACTGTATAACCCAACATCTATATATATGTTCATTATTAAGGGAATGTTTGAGTTTTTAGTTAGTTTAGGGTTTATATTTCCTAGCATTATTCATTCTTGAATTATGAGTGTTGGAACCCCTAACATGATCTATTTTTGACTTGAAATAAATAGAAATATGGGTTTTTTTTTGTCACAAGTGTTAGTGAGAGGCTCAGGAGTAGGATTCAAGACAACCACAATCTATTGTAGTCCCACTAACTAGTCGATAGAGGGACACTAACTAGTCAGTCAAAGTCTTATAGGGGTTCTTGATCCCTATATTAGCTATTCATAGGGTTCTAGGTCCCTATTTTTAAAAAGTGGAAAAGGCCAGTTCACCCCTTCACCCCTTCCTACTTAACCGAATTTATTTTCAATTTTACTGTGATGCCCTATGATTCATAGGCATGCCTTAGTTCGAGTTTGTTTTATTTATGGGGTAGTTATAGAGGTTTATGAGAAGATGTGGTTAATTTTTTTTAAATTCAAGGTAGCTTCATGGTTAGGGAGAAAAGTTATTACTAACTGTGTGATAACCATACAATGTGGCACTATGAGATTTCTAGAATAATTTTATATGGTTGGAGAATGATTAGTAGAACTGTTAAGATAACCAATGAATATATATGGGTGTATTGATGTTTGTCTAGGGGTTTCACAAGGCTTATGTATGGTTTTCCAAAATAGTGAATCTCATCTCCATGAAATATTTCAACATATTTTTCAAAGGAGAGAGGCCAGACATGGTTAGTGAACTATTTTTCTAATTGTGAAAATGAAACATGCACCCCAAAATGAACCTCTAAAAATTTATAAATTACCTCTATACCATTTATCATTTATTCATAGTTATCCATAATCATGATTTTTATCAAACTAAACCTTCCTTATCACTCAAGAGGCTTCTTCCTATGGGGGAATTGATATAATTCCTTTGTTCTTGATAGTGCTCTTAAAGGTATGTCTTATTTTTCATCTGGTTCTCTATATTCTTTTAATATACCCTCTATATAACTTCTCCCATTATATTTATAGAACCTTATTAGGTTGTGTATTATAGATCTAAGGGGTTTTATAGAGGATTTATGTTGGTGCTTATGGATATAGTATTTTGAGGACCCGATCTACCCATTCCCAATTTCCATTCTTACGGGTGATTACTTTTTATCTATTCCTGTGGTAGGTGTCTCTATAAATTTTTTTTATCTAATGAATTGCATAATGTTATTTTGAATTAATTTTTATATGAAATTGATGGATTTAATATTAATGTTTATTTACTTCATAAAATCTATGTTTTTAATATGTTTTTCTTTCAAAATGGATTTGTGCACACTATGAGTTCGAAAAATTGCCTCAAATGTGGATTCAGTTATAAAATTGAGTTTTAATCATGGAATTTGTAATGATTACCTATTTAAAAATTTTATAATTAGTTATTTTTTTTGTTTTATATGGTTTTTGTATAGCATAACAATTTGGGAACATTGGGTGAATTTTGAAATGGACTTTTCACTTTAGTGTGTATAATAAAACTAGAGGTTCGATATGGATATACTATGACATGATTAAATATAATTTGGATTCACATGATTCATGAATATTGTTTTTTATATGTTGGTGTATTTATTCCCATATGATAGATCCAAAATTTTGTACTTTTTCATTTATTCAATGTTTTACACATGATGAGATATGTTATGGTTGGTTTCTCACTTTTATTATCTTATGGTGTATCCTTGGATGGTTTTGATGATGATTGAATATTATCTCACAATTAATTATTATATTCCTAGTTTATGTGGATATGGGATGTTTTATAAAAATCAATAGATGCTTTGAAAATTTATTTATCTTAGGAAAATGATTTATAAAATGGTTTTTTTATTGAAGTTAGAACAAATATTTTCATGGTATTATACTTGGTATGGATTCTATAGTGAAATCCTATAAGGATTTATAATCAAAATCTACTTTTTTCTTTCAGTAAGTAATAGATGCGGTTTTTTAGGACTCATCTAAATATAAGGGAAATTTGTAGTTCTTATAATTTTGTTTTTGGGGGCATCATTATAGAGGGATAGTTTGGTGGTGATAGATGGTCCCAAGATGTTTTTGCTTATATATTATCTTGTTTTATATTTAATTTTATCCTTTTGGGATTGAAATTTTATGTATCATAGATATTTACTCTTATTTAGCTCTATACTAAATTTTATCTTCATTCCTACATGATGAATGCATTTCTTTGTTACTTGTCTATTTGTTTATCACCTTGGGGAGGACCTTCTTGGGTGAATTGTCTAGTTGACCAATGTTGAATCATTACTAAAAGGTATAAAAGTTGTTAACAAGAAAGATGTTTTGTTACACTTCATGGGTTTGGTTTTGGGTATATGGTATACTATATATAGGAGCCAAAAAATTTAGGTAGTAAGTGTAGAAGGGTTCTTATCCATCTCACTTATGTGTGTGAACTCGACTTACCAAGGGTTGTCAGAGATTTATTCCAAGCATGAGACTTTCTGTTAGAGGTTATGTAAAGTCATGGGATTTTATATTTATTTAAATGAACCTATTCCTTGTTAATGATTGATATTTCATCCATAAAATCTATTTTTTTAAATTATTATTATTAAATTTCATTATTATGGACTGTTCAAGTTTGTTTTTATGATTTGGGAATTGGATCAAAATATGGTTGGTCATAATTTTATATTTAATTGAAATTCCTACAGGAATATCTCTCCCAAATATTATTGGGGGTGTTGTGAGACAATTTACATTTGAAAATCCTTTGGTGGACCCTTATTTGGTGGAAGATATAATCTTCACAATTTAGAAACATGGCCATGTGTGTATTGGAAACCTAGGGTGAACAATGGATCATGTATTAGAATTTACTACGAATAATCAATCTATATTCTGTGGTGAAAAGGGACCCCTAGAATATAAGTAATTTCTATAGAAGATTCAAAGGATCCTAATATTTTTAAATCTATTTAAGACATTAAGATTGGGGTTTTCACTTATACGATTGAGGGATTGAGAAATAGATATTTGGACTCTATATAGGAATCTATGTTTCACAAGGATATTACCCTGAATTATTTTGATAAAATATTCATTAAGAAGTCCGACTAAGTAAATTTTAATGTGGTGAAGACTTGGAAATTTATTACCAAAGAGTAGAGGGAGCATATGGGTTTGGATTATTCAACTCATTTCACTATGTTGGTGCACCTAAAACCTGATATTTTCTCAAATAATTAACTAAAATCTCATTATTCAGAGATGGGTATGAGGAATGATATTAACTCAACCATAATTCTATTAATCCTGTAAAACGGTATATATTTATTCAATAAAGTGGCTATGGGTGAGGAAATTTTTTTTTATAAAGGTGTTAGGTGGATAATTGGTTGCTATAGTTTTTAGATAGGGTGTAACTTATACATAGAAAAAAAGAAGAAAATGCAATTTTTCTAATGATCAGTTTCAAGGGAATCATGAGGATAATTGTAAGTTGTTTTCTTATAGTGTAGAAAGATCATCCATACCAATACTAACTGTATTCTAACACCCAGAAAGTTTTATCGTTGGGGATAATCTATTCATCTAAGTTATTTTTGGGGAAGATTGTACCAAGGAACTAAGGCTCGATATGATTTTAACATGGAATCACATGTTCATCCTAATGATTCAAAGGGTGGGGTGACATATCCTTATGTGAATGTATATTTGATAATGACTATGAAATATCATGGAGGATTTGATATTGGATGAATTTATGTGGTGGAGTATGCACCTGAGGAATATGAATTAGGGACAACTACTATTAGGGGTACACTGTTTATTTCATTCTCTTTGTTACTAGATTTACTTGATATAGGTGGTGCTCATTATTTTATATCTTATAATTTAGTTTATGGGTTGGGATTACATTCAAAAATTATTCCCCTATAGCTATATTTTACCATGACTTTTTGAAATACTTTCAATCAAGGATTAAGATATAGCACATTCTAAGTGATGATAAATGTATTTTAAGTTGTATGGTATGTCCTAGTTATTGATCATGATATCATCGACCAGATTATTAGCAGGGATTGGATGACTAGTGTTAAGGCCTGGATTGTCGTTATCATCATTGAGTTCATTTATTATCAATTGATTGAGTCTCTCATGTATTTCAGGGTGAGTTGGATTCTGGATTGGGAAGGGGGAGGATGTTGTTCTATATAAGAGAATGATCTCATATCAATTTTTAGAGATTCACTACAAAAAAACAGTACATTAGAGGGGGTTATTCACAACCCCCTCTAAATTCATTTTTTTTATAATTAGTGGGGGTTCTGCACAACCCCCTATAATCATTGAATTTAGAGGGGGTTCTAAACCCCCTCAAAATTCATTTTCTATACAAATTAGAGAGATATTATGTACAAAACCTGCTAATCATCGAATTTAGAGGGGATTTGGAACCCCCTCAAAAAAATTTACCATTTTTTTAATTTTGAGTTGGATTCTAGAGGGGGTTTAGAACCCCCTCCAATGCCTTTAAATTAGTCAGGGTTGAAACCCTGCTCTAATGTCTTAAATTAGAGGGGTTCAAAACCCCAGTCTGATGTCTTTAAATTAGAGGGGTCTTAAAACCACTTTAATGTGTTTAAATTAGAGGGGGTTCAAAACACCCTCTAATGTGTTTAAATTAGAGGGGGTTTAAAACCCCCTTTAATGTCTATAAATTAGAGGGGGTTTGACCCCCCATTATTTTTGAAAAGCAACTTCCATACTATATATATAATTGAAACACAATATATAAATGTATTTAAATGCATTATATATATGAATATCATATAGAATATTTATATGATTTTATTTAATACTATTTATATATATACATAAATATAATTTTATTATTTTACTTACATTAATATAAATTTATTTTTATAAATCGTATTTCATATAATATTAATTATATATAATATAAAAGTATAAACATATTATATATATATACATAAATATAATTTATTTAAAAATTATATCATATAAAAACCCAAGATTATAGTTTTTATAATTTATAATATAATAATAATAAATATATTTTCAAATAATATGTTCATGCTTTAATATTATATATAATCAATATTATATGATATACAATTTATAAAAATAAAATTATATTAATGTACACAATATTAAACAATGATATTTATGGAAATACATATATATTATTGTACATAATATTATACAATTATATTTATTGAAATACATATATATTAATGTGTATAATAATAAATACATTTATTGAAATACATTATATAAATATTTGTATAAATTTTATTTCTTATAACATTATATAAATTATTGTATAAATTTTATTTCATATATAATATTTGTATAAATTGCATTTTCTTTAATATTAATTATATACAAGATAAATATTTTTATAAATTGTATTTCATGTATATATATTTCATAGAATATTAATTATATATTAATTATATACAATATTATACAATTTCTACAAATACATATATAATAATGTACATAATAATAAATATATGTATTGAAATATATTATATAAATATTTTTTAGATACATTTTATAAATATATTAAGTAAATATTTATATATATATTATTTAAATAAACATGTATATATTATATAAATATTTATTTAAATATATTAATAATTTACAGAAATATATAATATAAATGTATTCAAAATAATATATGAATGTTATAAATCATAAAATAAATATATGGTATTTATAAAATCGACAAATAAATTTTATAATTTAAAAATTAAGTGTAATAACAATAAAAATATTAATAATAATATTATTATCACACACACACATATAAGTATATAAAAATAATTAAAAAAATATATATATTATAATCATATTATATCTACATGCAATTATTTGATTTTTAAAATGTAAATAATCTTGGGAAATACAATGGAAATTACAGAAAAAAGTATTGATTCAAATTCAAATATAGAAAAAGGATGTCCACATAATTGGACATCGATTATATAATTATTATACAAATAAAAAAACATGAAAACATATAAATGTATTTATAAATGTATTCATTTAAATTATTTATATACTTAAATATATATATATCTCACTCTATATATATATATAAATATAATTATTTATATAAATTATGAAAATAATCATGTATATATATATAATATATAAATATGTATTTAAGTATATAAATGATTTAAATGAATATATTTATATATATATATAAACATATGCAAATATACATATAAATATATAGTTTATATAAATGTATATATAGTTTATATGTTTAAATGTGTTAAAATATATTATATAAATAAAATTTATTAAAATAATGACGAAAGTATATATAAATAGAGGATAATATGACTTAATAGACATTAAAAATGAAATGTTGTAGTGGTAGAACTATGGTAGGTTCATTGTGATGTAATTTAGTCTATGGTTCGAATCCAGATAGCGCATTACATTTATAAAAATTAATGATGACGGGGGCCCCTGGGGAGGGGATGCAGAGACACAGGGGGCGGGTGATGGGGAGAATAGGGGGATGGTGTGGGAGGGTGACGGGGAACTAGGTGAAGGGGGTACAGGGGAACTGGGTGTCGGGGGCACCTGGGAGGAGATACGTGGGGATATAGAGGGGTGGCGGTGGGTGTCAGGGGCACAGGAGACACATGCGGGGATAGAGAGACTGGGCGCGCTGAGTTGACACAGGGAACTAGATGCGGGGGTGCAGGGGATGGGTGATGCCGAGAACTGGTTGTGGGTGTCGGGGGTACAAGGGGCATAAGGGGGACGGGGAGGAGAGACGAGGGGGGGGGGGGGATATAGAGGGGGTGGTGGTGGGTGTTGGGGGGGGGAACAAGAGTCATGGATGGGGATAGAGAGATGGGGCGTGCCTGGTAGACATAAGGACAAGAGGCGCGTCAGGTCCAACTAAAAAAAGAGAGGCTTTAGGGGCTGTTTCCATAACCGCCTCTAAAGTAACCACATTAGGGGCGATTTAAACCGCCTCTAAAGCCCCGAATCAGCCTCAATTCCATTTGAACCGCCACTAATGTAAGTTTTTCCAGTGAATTTATGTTAACATTAGAGGGGGTTGAAACCCCCTATAATGTAACCGCTACTACAGTCATCATGATTTTACCAGTGGTTCCTCAAAACCGCCCATACTAACAGTAGGTGGCCTCATTAGCAGAGGTTCCCCACAACCACCGCTAATGCCTTTAGAAGGGGTTATAACCCCATATAATGTAAAAAATAACCCCTTATAAACTGAACTTTTTCTTTTAGTGATATTACTTGATGTGGTTGGATTTAGTTTGATAATTTCACTTCTTATAGTGCTGATTTCATACCCCCAAGGTCATTCTTAATTATTTTTCATTGTTAACACCATAGAGAGACATTGATTTTACTATTCAAATTATTCATATTATGTTACCCATTTCAATTATACCATATTATATGGAATGTACTTTTTGAGAGAAACTTAATGTTTACTTTTCAGACCTTGATACTAAAGGATTCATGCAATCTTTTATTTCACATTGGGATTCACTTGTCCTTTTTTATATAAAGTATGTTGAGATCCATATACATTTCATCAATTATCAAAATCTAAATTAGGTGACTATTAATAAAATGTATCCCTTTCCAAGAATCGATGATATCTTCGACCAAATCAAAGGGACTCACAACTCTTAAAAAATTATCCTTCTTTTGAGGTATAATCAGTTGTGGGTTTGAGAAAGGTATACAAAAAAGACAAAATTTAAGATCTGGTATGGGAATTTTTATTTTATATTCCTACCATTTTTTCTAACTAAAAATCCTCTAGTAATCATTTGAATGATGAACCAAATTATTCATCAGTTCATATAATCTTTTATATTCATTTTTTGAATAATATTTTTGTTGTAAATTAGGTCAGAGGAGGATCATCTGGATCATTTGGATATAATCCTAGGAATATTATAAAAACATAACTTATATGGTAGTCTTTCTTAGTGTGAATTATGGATACAAGAGTTGAAGTCTCTTAAGAAAATCATATATGAGGGTGGAATAATATCATATCCTAAAAAATATTCTTGTAGAAATTTCATGGTATCATCATAAGATTTTGTTTTTGATATATATTTTTATGGGATTGGGTGGTTATTATTGGTGGTCTATTCAATAATTTTCCAGGATTTTATATATGATGAATGACTTGACACACAAGGGTGTAATGTTTGAGTTGAATAAATAATTTTAGAGTTAAATTGTAGAACTAGAGGTAAGGTTGACTTTGGATCATTCTCTACATCTTTAGGAACTAGGTTTTCATTATGATACTTTCTACAATAAATTTTGTATGGCTTAGGGTTGTGTCTTAATGAAGGGAATGTAGGTGGTGTCCTATGGAAATCTCCAACTATGCCCTCATGATAAAAAATTCCCTACCCATAAACTTGATTTGATATTGGTTATGCATGCACTCAAATCACAGTGTCACTATCTCTTTGGGGAGCTGTTTATGATATATTCTGATAACAGTAGCCTGAAGTATAATTTTACCTAGAGGGTTCTAAATCTGAAATTGATATAGTGTTTTGAGTGTCTCTAGACTTTTGATTCATTTAATTATTATACTAATAGATAGAAAAATCGAGTTTTTGTAACTTTGAGTAGGAAATTACCACCTCATTCAATGAATAAATCAGTAAAGGGATTTTCTATGATGAGGTTATTTACTAAGAAGAAATTTGGAGTGGAAGAGATTGGTGGGAATGTATTATTGGATGATGTAATGGATAACTCGTAATTTGTTTTGATTATATTCAATATGATCTATTAATTGACACTAATTTACAACATTTTTGGGAAATACTAAATGGTTGGGGGATATTGTGTTAGTGGTCTTTGTCTCCTATAGGTGGATTGTGTTTTTGAGTCAGGTTGGTTGTTCCTATATATCTGAGGTATGAATTTGTGGGAATTGGACATCATTATTGTTATTTCATACACCATGGGACTAATATGATGTATCATAATATAATATGTTGATATTGGTGGTTAAGGATATATATTTTTAGATTCATGTCACAGTGAATTACATGTTAGAGAAGTAAAGTAGAACACAATATAATTGAATGTTTTTTATAACACATTCTCATTCCTGTATGGTAGTGGGATGATATTTCAATGGGGTTCATCACTTATTTATCATAGACTCATAATGGGAAGGATGGAATTTGGGATATGATTAATGGACTTATGTAATTGTCTCCTTTACTCCATATCAAGGAGATGAAGAATACATAACATCTCAAGAATTTCAATTTCTAAACAATTGTGAGACTTCATCAAGTTTTCCCTAAAATTATTTATGATAGGGACCCATGTTTCAAACATTGGTTTGGGAATGGTTTCCAATCTATTTTGGGTTACCGAGAAAAATTAAGGACAATATATCATCCATAGATGGATGGGTATAGATAGATATCTATTCAGATTTTGGAGGATATGTTCCATGATTTTGTGCTTGATTTTGGTGGATTCTAGGAAAAACATCATACATTGGTCAAATTTTCCTATAACTATAGTTATTAGTCATTGATTTAGATGTAATCCTTTGAATATTTCTATGGGATTCCATGTAGATCTCCATTTTGCTGTGTAGATTTGGAGAGTTATCCTTAGTTTGACAAAGACTTGTTTATGAGACAATAGAAATGGTGTTATTAAATCAGAAGAGATTGTTCATGGTATAAAACCATTATAAATCCTGCAAAGACTATCATAGAATACCTCTAGATTTTCAAGTTGTTTCCTGAGTCTTTATTTTGTTTCACCTCTCAATAGAAACCATCGATTTGTTATGTAGGCTAAGTTAGCATCGTGGTTTGGTGTCCTCTTTGAGATTATTGAACGAATTAGACATGTGGAATATCAATTGAACATTCCATCTAATGTGATGTTAATTCATTATTTCTTTCACTTTTACTAGACGAGGATGTATCAATTAGACCCTTCCCATATAATTGAATGAAATGATGTTTTTCCTGAGCATAGATCCATTGTGGTTGAGTAGATAGTCTATATTATGTATCACCAAGATAAGGGAATATATATATAACTAACCATACTTTACATAGATTTATATTACATCAATATTAATGAATATTAATTAAAAAAATAACCAATCCATCATAAGACCGTATAGGTATAGTGTATTTAGAAATTGGGAAACATAAAAAACTAGTTCATAAGACATCTTCATTTTCTCCCACATATTTTATCATAACTAGATCCCTTTTTGACATATCTTACTTAATAATCTTATTCATGACCTAAGGAAAAGAAACATATGAATCGGTGAGCTCGGATTCTCAGTAACGATTAATAGGGGAGATATCCATCACATCCTAATGATAAGACATAAGAACATGACATTTGAAAATTTTATCCTACTTATGAAAGATGTTGATATCCTTCCAAGGGATAAATCTTAAAATTTCATAAGAATAAATGAATGTAATCACAAAATTGATAACATAAGACATTGAATTTTTTGGAATATGCATAATAATATAAAATCATTTCATATTATTCAAGGATCATTTCCAGGATAATAATTACACTAAAATTCTATTTTTGAACCAAGTTTACTCCTCATTCCATCATTGTACTACTAAACTGAGAACATTTCCCATTCCATCCATGTCTATATCCTAAGATATAAATATTTACCCAATGCATTTGAGGGAGATATAGGTCCCACACACCTCATAATGAAATCAATCATATGTTTGCCTAAAAAGGTAAATCTTTTGTCATAGCATAACCCAAGTAATAAAATGGGTTTCTTAAACATCATTCAATCATAACATAATCGATGTAAAACAAATTTATTTCATAAATATAATTACATAAAAACCATAATAAAACCATAATAATAATAGGGATAATATACTTTAAATGTCAATATACTAAATAATTCTATCTTAGATGTAAAATATTTTTTATAAAACACTTGAATTTAATTATTTTGTATAATATCTTTTCTTCTTCAAAAAAAATTTATTTTCTTAAAATTAAAAAAAAAATTAAAAAAAAATATTTCATTGAATATATTATGGAAATATTGTAAAGATATATTCATGGGAATATGGTGTAATGAAAACATAAATCCTATCATTCTTTATTATTTAAAATAAAACATTATTCTCATACTTTTGTCGGGTACATCAAAAAGTACATCATATTGAAAAAATAAAAAAGATTCCTTTTATTCAATTTAACAAAAAATCACTAATTGGGAAAAATGACATTAAAAAATTATGAGGGTAGAAAAAATAAGTTGGAATACATATTTAGGAAACATGGACATGGATGATAAATATACCCCTATATTACTTAAGTATAAACAATCTCAGATAATAATGATATTGCGAAATCTTCCCTATTTTTTGGTTTGATATCCTTTGTATGCATCTGAAACTCCTTTATAATGATTTATATAATTTCATTAACTTAATAAAGAATCATATTCATTTTTATGATATCATAAATGATCATATTACCATATGTTTGTTAGAAATATTATTACTCTTCCATTGGGTAATAATTTTCATTATTTTCTTACACTTGTTTTTTCAGATAAGATTTTATTCCTATTATTAGGTTATAGTTATACCATTTACAAAATTATATTTTATAATATATATCATTTATATTAACTCAATTCATTTATATAATCCTAATTTATTGAAGATCATGTAGAATGAATCACACTGCATCGTGAAACAGGAGGTTGCATGTATGCACAATAGGCAATATCATTCCCATAATTGTTGACTGGTATTAAATTGGATGGTGTATAATATTTAATATTAAATATCATGTTGAAATAATAATATATAGTTATTATTTCCATAATTATACCCATCTAAGTATTGTGGTGGTGAAAAAAATTACACCACAACATGGAGATGGTAAGTCATTCGCACACAAGCAAGTTGATTTTATTTTTTATAAGATGTATATAAGGTGGAATGTTGTTTTTACATAATCATAATAACATCTCAGTATATATGTGATACTATAGTTGTTACTTTATCACGAAGTAACTCATGATGAAGAAATATAATAGGAAGAAAGTATGAATGAATCAGTAGAGGGGATTTCCTCTTCTTCAACCTTCTCCCGCTAAATCTCTTATTAAATCATTAGAGTTCTTCTTCTTCGAAGAAAAGAACCTCTAGAATGTAACTAGGGAATTTAATAAAAGAAATGGGAAATAAATTACCGAGCATGAAGGATCAAACTGAAGCATGAAGATGAGGTAGGAGGGTCTCTTTTATAATTTAGGTGAGGGGCACTTTTGGAAACTCCAAAAATATTAATTTAATATAAAATAAAATACCATCCAAAAACCACCAAAATGACCGAATTTTGAATATGAGATGAGATAGGGTTGTAATCTCATCAACCGATAAAATTTTGAGATGTTTTTCTATCAGTTGGGTCCATATTAGATTAATTAACACTTAGTTATTTAATTAAATTTTTAACTGGGGTATCCTATATTTAAATATTAAAAAAGTGAAATATTTACAAATTTTATGTCAATTAGAACATAAATAAATACATTAGAACATTTTATACCATATTATTATTATATATTTTCAAAAAAGTTTTACCATTTTTAAATAATATAATGAAACATTATTTTTATAAACAATCAATAATGTCAATTTTGACATAATTCAAATTATTAATTTTTAAAAATATTTTGATTACTATTTAAATTTGAACAAATTATTTTATAATATTCCTAAGATGTAAGGATCACATATAAAACTCATTGGAAAAATAAATTACCCCAAATTATATTTATTTTAATATTTCTAAGAATATTTATTTGATATTTCCCTTAATAAAATAATTACTACAACAGTTTTTTTATAAATATTTTATATGGTTATTTTTTGAATAAAAATTTGGAAAAAAATATTATGAAAAATAAAAAACATATATATTTCATAATAATACTTATAATTAAGTATATCTTCTTTAAAATCCATAATTAAAAAAGTTATACCTATTAATACTTGAATGTGATAAGATTATCATCACATTATATAAAATAATATAAGTGTCATAATCACCTCTATAAGGCTTAAAATAGTAAATAAATCAACCCTTGGATGTTTATTGTAATTATATACTTGAAAAATATGATTTCTCAGGTGTTTGGGTCATTTAATGGTTATTATCACTTTAATAATTATTATTTTATTGATTTATCATCAATTAAATAATTTTTGAATCATTAAAGTATATGTATTTATGGTAATTTTTTATTATCTAAAAATTAAAAATAAATTATCATGATAAAGAAAAAAAATTACCTTTACAATTACTATAGGTAATTAAAATTATCTTATGTATAACCTTATATTAAAAATGAAAGAGTTATTAAAAGTTTTGTAAGATATATTTTACTTTTCTTTAAATAAAATAAATAAAATGTCATATCTTCATCCATGTGGCTTTTAAAAGACAAAATTTTGATCCAAGGATATTTTAGGTCGAATGTAACTCATCCAATGACATTTTAATAGTGTTATGGTAATTTTATAACATCCGTTTTACCCTTAGTTACCCGATTTACACTTTTACAGTATAAATAAATTTTCAAAGTTACTATTAAAAATGCCCAAATATTAATGAAATATATTTACATAATTTGAAAATGCTGATTATAAATACATAATTCATTTTTAAAAAATTCAAAACATTGAATTTTTATTTATTAATTTAATATTAATCCTGTTATCAGAAAGAGAGAACTAGTTTTAAAAGTTAAAACATTGAAAAATACTGAAATGTTCTTACATATGAATTCAATGAGAAATTAATGAAAATGGCCTTAATTATATTAAATAATATAAATATACTATATTTAAACTTTAAAACTACTGAATAATATAATTTAACCATACAAATTATTTCTATGAAAAAAGTTGTTTTCAATTAGAATTTAGTGTATTATTACTATTCATCAAAGCATGAATCTTTTCAGAAAAAAAATCACCCAATTTTTTTTAACTCCACATATAATGAATAGTTTTATGTCTTCAAATAGAAGTTATTAATGAGTCAAAATTTTACTTTAAAAATGGTTCTTTATTAAAAGTTGGTAAAATTACCCTTTTGAAAAATATGGTTTTTTATACATAAAATAGGTGTTATTCTTTCATAATGAAAAAATATATATTAGATGAATTAAAAAATATTTTATTAAATATATAGAATATATAGTTTATTAATTTCATTAACTAATAGTAAATAACTCAATTTTTTCATATAAAAATAAAAATATATATTTGATTTATATTTTTCATAAATAATTGGTTGTTAATGAATTCATTATACTTTTTCATAAGCTAGTTATATTTATTATCAATAACCTAACTACTAGGTTAAAATGGTGATTTTATAATAAGGTAACCTCATTGTTCATTTATCCTCATTATTGTGTGAAATGAAAGCTATTGAAGAATTAAAATTATTTAAAATATTTCATAAACAAATCAGAGTGTTACATTTTACCCCCTTTTTCCTGAATTACACCCTAGAAATTCATTAGTTGTAAACAAAGAGATTAGAATACCTCTTCCTAATCACATCGTTAAGTAGCTTCCTCAAATTGGTGGTTCCACCATAAAACTATAACCACAAGAGTGGTCTTGTTTCTTAGAACTTTTTGTCAGGATATAGAATCTCTATTAGTTGTTCTTTATAATATAGATCTTGATCCAGTGGTACAACTTATGAGTTTAGTACATGTAGAGGATTAGGTATGTAATTTATTAGGGTATATACATGGAACACATCATGAACATCAAATAAATTCAGTGGAAGAGACAATCGATAAGCTACCTTCCCAACAGAGTCTACAATTTTTAATGGACCAATATACCTAGGGCTCGACATTCCCTTCTTTCCAAACCACATTAAACTTTTCCAGGGACATATTGGTAGAAACACTTTGTCACCCAATTCAAACTGTTGGTCTTTTCTTCAGTAGACAACTTATCTTTTTTGTTGATTATATTCTTCTCTTCTGTATTACTGAATAAATATGAACTCTTATGCCATTTCATCAATAATACCAGGTCCTAATAGTTTTCATTCTCAAACATCATCCTAGAAAGTTGACCTTATGTACTTCTTTCTATAGTGCTATTTATAAGGAGCCATATGAATACTGGATTGAAAGATACGGTTTTAAAAAAATTCCACAAATTGTAGGTTTTGATCCCAACCATCTTTGAAATCCATAATGAAAAATCTCAACATGTCCTTTAGAGTTTTAATTTTCCTCTCAGATTGACCATCTCTCTAAGGATGATATGTAGTGCTGAAACACAACTCTGTATCTAGAGCCTATTAAAGACATTGTCAGAATATCGAGGTATACCACAGATTCTAATCAAATATAATTGAATATTTTACTTAGTGTAATCTTACCAATTCCTTTACATATATTCCGGAATTCTAATCAATATCAACTATAACCCATATAACCTTACGACCATTTGATTTTTTGGGAAGTCTGATGACAAAGTCCATAGTTATTTTTATCATTTCCATTATAGTAAGGGTAACAGATGTAACATCCCCTTTGACTTCTATCTCTTATCCTTAACTTGCTGACAAACCATGCACCGGGAGATATGTTCGAAAACATCTATTTTTAGGCCATCCCACCAGAAATACTCTTTTAGGTCCTTGTACATCTTTTTGCTTCTAAGATAAATAGTGAATTAAGTACTATGATCCTCATCTGTCATCTCCTTTATTAATTATGATATAAGAGGAATACAAACCTGATTCCTAAAACATATTATTCCATCGTAATCTAGGTTAAATCCCAAAACATTTTTCACCTCATATTGTAGCTCTAAAACTTCGTTCCACACCTCCATAATATTCACTTGTATAGATGGTTGAACATTCATTTGAGAGAGGTCATATTTCCCCCATTACTTTAAAATTTCATGATCCATCCATTGAATATCCATAAATATTGGATCTTTTTTTATCCTCATAACGGATATGCTAGTATGTTCTTTTCGACACAAAACATCTTCCAGCATGTTAACTTTCACTAGGTGGTAATGTATTGTGAATTTTAAATCATGAATGAACTCTAACCGTCTTGTTTGTTGAATATTCAGCTCATTTTTTGTGGATATATAATTTAAACTCTTCTGATCTGTATAAATATCACACCATTCACCATAAAAAATGTGTCGATATATTTAGTGAAATCATTACCAAAACTAACTCCATATCATGAGTGGGTAAATTTTTTCATTTATTTTCAATTATGGTGATTCATAAGTTATCACCATATCATTTTTAATGAGAACAAAACCCATCCCTTTCTTGTATTCATCACTATAGATTACAAACCTTTCTTCACTACAATGCTGTGTGAGCACATGTGCACTGGCTAACCATATTTTTATCTCTTTGAAATTCTATTTACATTCCTACATACACATGAACATAACTCCTTTCCAAGTAAATATTGTGATTAGATTATATAATCATGAAAAATCATTCACAAAACACTAATAATATCCATCCAAACTAGGAAATGTTCATATCTTAGTAATAATTATTGATCTCATCCCAATTTCAATAACTTCTGTTTTTTATGGATCCATATATATCGCTTCTGTTGAGATTATGTGACCCAAAAGTGAAATATTCTGAATCCAAAATTCACACTTGGTAAAATTTTCATAAATCTTCTCCTTTATCTGGGTATTTAGTAAAATTCTGAAGTGATATTGATTCTATTCCTTTCTCTTTAAATAGAAAATAATATAATCTATAAAGGCTACCACATACTGATCAGGATAGTATTCAAAGAATCTATTCATTAAATAAATGATGATAGTGAGGGAATTATTAATACTGAAAGGCATCACTATAAATCCCTAGTGTCCATATCTTGAAAAAAATTCTATATTCGGTATATCCTTCTTCTTGAACCTTAATTGATGATATCCTGAATGAAGATCAATCTTGGAAAAGTATTTAACTCTACATAGTTGGTTAAATAAGTCATAAATGTGACGAAGATGATATTTATTCTTCATAGTGATCCTGTTAAGTTCATAATAATCCATAAAGAGTCTCATTGATCCATCTTTCTTCTTAAAAACTAGAACATGTGGTCTTGAAGGGGACACCCTTGGGAATACAAATCATTTCTCAAGAATTTATAGGAGTTAATTCTTCAATTCCATAAACACAACTGGTTCCATTCATAAGGTGTCATTGAAAATGTCATAGAACTCGATACGAGATCTGTTGATAACTCAACATTATGATTCAGTGGAAGACCTGGTAATTATTCTAGAAACACATCATCAATATTCCATAAAATTGGTGTATTCTTAATTGTGAGTTTCAACCCAACCATTTGAGATATATAACATTAATTTATAGGAATCAAGACCCATAAGATGGAATAAATTTCTAATGGAAGTCATATTCATCCAAGCGTCAATAAATGATCATATATTGATTTGGAATATGAAATATGACTTCATTTCCTTGGAAAATGATATAATATTCATATAGAGAAAGCTAATACATTCTAAGAATCACATAAAATTCCACTATAAGAAGGATCATAAGATTTATAGGATGAACATTCCCACAGACTTCAACTAGAGATGAATTATAAAATTTTGATTTGACTATTGTGCCATTAGGTGTTTTTACAGCCAACTCAACATCTAATTTTTGAGGTCATATAGAGACACCCTTAGACAATTCATCCGAAATAAATGAGCGGGTCGATCTACAATCAAATAAATCACGTTCTACATTAGAATGGACTACAAGTGTACCTTTGAACACTTTATTATCGTACTCTACACCACTGATAGTGATGAAATTTTACATACCTTTGTCCTTAGACATAAGAGTTTTCTAATTTTGATCATCATTAATAACACTTGGATTTGGGAATTGGTTGAAATAATGACCTATTTCCTTTCACCTATAACATTGAAGTCTCAGACTTTCTTTATATGTATCCTTTTATCTTTTCACATCATTAGACAAGTTTTTCCCAACACTTCTGCATTCAACAGCCTAATGACCTTATTTTATAAACTTTAAACATTTTATAGTCCTTTTAAGACTATTTTATCCATTTTTCTTTCCAAAAACTGAGAATAAGTGAAATATAAACTTATTTTAAGTGTGGTATTTAGATTTTCCCTTGAATTCCTTTTTTCTATTATTATCAAACCCATAGGATCGAGGGGTTACTCCAATCTCTAACTCAACCTTGAGAGAAAAACGAATGATTTCCTCGTGTCTATTGAAGTTACTTATGGCTGATGACCTTTAGAGACTTGGTTTTAATACACTATAGAATCAATAAATTTTATTCATAGGATAGATTATAATTCTAGGAGCGTACCTAGAAAGTTTTATAATATTTTCTATATAGGTACCAACGAACTCCTCATCCTTTTTCATAACTTCAAGGAACTTATTCTCTATCATTGTTCAAAGAATATGAGGAAATTACATGTTAAAAAATAATTTCTTGAACTTATCACATTACATGGATTTAATTTCATATCTTTTCCTCATATTATTGGAATGGTTAAAACATTGATCATATTTACCTTCCAAATGATAGTCTTCTATGATGATTTTATAATGTTATAAACATTGGAGAACTCAAAATATCTTTTTAGTGGTTCTGATCCATTTTTAGCCACTAATGGATCAGAATACCTGCAGGAAGAAGGGGTACGCTACCTCATGATGTAATGAATAGAATTTTGTTCCCTCCTTTTCTCGTTTGGTAGTCCTACATAATTCATATATTGAGAAAGTTGTGTGAGCATAGCTATAAGATTTTTCATTTCAGCTCCCAAAAAATTTGGTTTCTCAGGAGGACAATCATTTCCATGCCTATCACATTCTGCATTAATGTGATTCCTTCGGGTTCTACCCATTGAATAAATCCAAGAAGTATAGTGTGATAAACACTGATCATAATTGAAAAACCAGATAATCAATAACAAAATTTCAAATTAAGACACTTTAGGTTTTATCATAGTTTATTCATGATCATTTATAAAGCACTATAATTTTATCCAATACCTCAACATGTCCTATGGGTTCTTAGTACTATTTTCTCATCCATGTTTTTAAAGGTTAACTATACAATTCCTCTAATAAAAATTATAATTACACATTCATTAGCTACATTGATATTACTTAAAAATGTAAGAATTATCATTAAAAATATAAAAAAAACCATGACAATACCGTATTGGTATAAAGTCTTTAGATATTGGGAAACGTAACCATCTGGTTCATAAGACATCATCATTATCATAAGACATGTGAATATATTCACATGTCTTATATTCACCCATTTGAATGGGTGAGATCATATGCTCAATAAGGGTAAACAATTGAGATATCCATCATATCATAATCATAATACATGTGAATATAACATTTGAAAATATAATCCTGTATATTAAAGATCGTGATATCATTCCATGGGATAAATGATAAAAGTTCATAAGAATCATTGAACATAATCCCAAAATTCATAAAAAATATACGAAATTTTGTGGCATACATATAATCATAGAAAACTATTTTATATTAGTCATGCCTCACTTCTAATACCATCATAGCAGACAAATTCCATTACTAAACTAAGTTCACTCCTTTTTCCATTCCTGTTATACTAAACTGAGATTATTTTTCATTCCATCCATCTCTATCTGATGAGGTATAAAACTTTACACAATGAATTGGAGGGAGATATAGGTCTCACCCATATCATAATGAAATCACTTTTATTTTTTACAAAAAACAAAAATAATTCATCATAGAATAATATAATGAATAAAGTGGGGATCCTAAACATCATTCCATAAAAACCTAAACCATATAAAATAAATATATCTCTTAAATAGAAATTTATAAAAAACATAATAAGACCCTAAAAATAATAGGTATAGTATACTAGAAACAAAAACCTATTAAATAATTCCAACATAGATGGAAAATTATTTCGAATGAACACTTGAAATTAATTATCTATGAAAATATCATTTATTCATCAGGAAAAAATTACTTTCTCAAAATGCCAAAAATTTTTAAATGAAAATAATTTCTTTGAAAATAACATATAAATCGTTTAAATGAATCTTCCAGAGACTAAAATGTTATGAAAACATAAAAACTCATTAGTCCTTATATGTTAAAAGAAAATAATTTTTCATACTTTTGTCGGATAAGTCAAAAAGTACCTTATATCATAAAATAGAAAATGATTCCTTTCATACAATTTATTAAAAATTCACCAATTGGGTAAAATTGAAATTAAAAAATTTTACATTGATATGTTTTTTTGTATACATATTTAAGAAACATGGACATGGATAATAAATATACCTACGTATATACTTACGTATAAACAATCTCGGATAATAATGAGATTGTGAAATTATCTCTTACTTTATGTCCAATATCATTTGTATGTATATAAACCTCATGTATAATGATTTAAATAATTTAATTGATTTATTATAGTAATTTATTCATTTTAATGATAACATAAAAGATAATATTATCCTCTGTTTTTAGTAACATTATTACTCATCCATCGGTTATTAACTTCTTTATTTTATTACGCATGTATTTTCAGATAAGTTCTTATTCCTCTTCATAGGTTACAGTTATATCATTTAAAAAATATAATTAGTATAATATATATCATATTTATTCATTGAATTCATTTATATAATGATGATTTAATGATGATTTTGTAGAAATGAATAACATCACATCTTGGAGACTGTAGGGCGTATATACGCATGAGAACCGATATCATTCCTATAATTTTTAAATGTAATTGAAGTGGATGGTGTATAATATTTCAGAATCAATATCAAGTTATATTAGTCATATATATTAATTATTTTTATACTTATACCATCCAAGTAAGGTGGTGGTGAAAAACATATTACACCACAATGTGGAGATGATAAAGCGTATATATGTATGAGTGATGATTTCATTTTTTATAGTATGGATAGAAGGTGTAATAGGGTTTTTCAATAATTATAATAACATATTAGTATATAGGTGATACTATAGTTATTAATTTATAATGAAACAACTCATTAATATTGAGTAGAATAAGAAATATGTTTGAAAGCATCAGTAGAGGGGATTACCTCTTCTTCGACGTGGTCCCTCCAATATCCAATTAAAGAACAAGAGTTGGTCTTTTAAGAATACCGAAACCTCTATAATGTAACTATGGAAGTTAAAAAATGAAATAGATATGGGATGGAAGTTCTTTAAGGCACAAATATAAGTGAAGAGGTGATGGAAGAGGTTCCCTTTTATAATTGTGGTGAGGGGCACTTTTGGGATCTCCAAATATATTCATTTAATATAAAATCATAACCCATACAAAAACAACCAAAATTTCCAAATTTAGAAGATGATATGAGATAGGGTTGTAATATCATCTACTAATAATTTTTTACAAGTATTTTTAGTAAATTTATACCTTATCATTTAAATTAACACTTAGTTTTTATTTAAAATATAACTAGGGTAACAAATATTTCAATATTAAATGGGTAAAATATTTAATTATTTGATATAAATTACAATATAAATAAATACCATAGAAACTTTGGGACCATATAATAATTATTAAATATTTTTAAAAATGTTTTATGATTTCTAAATAATTTAATAAAACATTATTTTAATAGACAATCAATAGTGTCAATTTTGACACAATTCAATTCAATGTTTTTTAAAAATATCAAGACAACAATTTAACCCAAAATCAATTATTTTATAATATTTATAAAATTTATAGGTTTTATATAAAATTAACTGGACATAATAATTATTATAAATAGTATCTATTTTAATATTTTAAATAATATTTATTTGATATATCCCTTAATAAAATAATTACTACAAAATTTTTATAATAATTTAATATGGTTATGTTTTATAGAAAAATTAAAAATAAAATACCATGAAAATGATAAATCCCATATATTTCATAAAAATACTTATAATATAACATATCTTAAATACAATACATCATAAAAAATGTTATACCCCTTAAAAAATGAATGTGACAAGTTAACCATAACATTATATAAAATAATATAAGTGTCACAATCTCTTATATAAGGATATAAATGGTCAATAACAAAACCCTAAGATGGTTATGATATATATATACTTGAACAATAAGATATGGTCAATTTTTTGGGTATTTTAGTGGTTATTATCACTTTAATAATAATATTGATTTCCCATCAATTAAATAACTTATCCATTATTAATTTATAAGTCTATAAGGTAATTATTTATTTCCTAGAAATTACAAATGAATTTTCACGATAAAGAAAAAAAATTTATATTTAAAATGAGTATTTATAATCCAATTTATCTTCTACATAACATTATATTTAAAATTATATTGTTATTAAAAGTTGAGCATGATATATTTATGTGTTCTTCAAAAAAATAAATTAAATGTCCAAATCTCATTCAAGTTACTTCCAAAGGAAAAAAGTTCAAAAAAATGATGGTTTATGAAGAAAAAAACTCATCCAAAGATATTAAGAGAAGTTTTAGTGTCATTTTATAACATTTTCTTACCCTTAATTACTTGATTTACCCTTTACCGTATTAATAAAAATTATTGATACGATTATTCAAAATATCCAAAAATAAAACAATGATATTTTCAAAATTTTGAAATAATGTTTCAAAAAATGTAATATATTTTGAAAAATTATAAACACATAATTATCAGTAATTAGATTAAAATTAATCCCATTTTTGGAAAGAGAGAATGAGTTTTTAAATTTTGAACATTGAAAAAGATCAAAATGTTTTTACATATAAATTCAATGTAAAAATAATGTCAATGACCTAAAGTATATTAAAATATAAAAATATTATATATTTATAATTTAAAACTATTAAATAATATAATTTAAAAGTATAAATAAATTCAATAAAGAAATTATTTTCAATTAAAATTTAGTTTATTTTTAATATTCATCATAACTTGAAAATTATCAAAACAAATTATCAAAAATTAATCCAAACTAAAGTTTTATATCTCAATTCTATTGAGGAGTTTTATCTTTTCATATAAAAATTATTAATGTGTCATAATTTTACATTAAAATGGTTCTCCATTAAAAGGTGATAAAATCACCCTTTGGAAAAATATAGGTTTTTATATATAAAATAGGGTTTATTCATACCCAATGACAAAAATATATATTGGATGAATATAATAAATATTTTAATAAGTATATGAAATATTTATTTTATTAATTTCATTTAATAATAGTAATTCAGTCAATTTATTCTTAAAAAATATATAATTGATTTATATTTTTTATAAATAATTGGTAGCCAATTAATTCACTATAAATTTTCATAAGATAGTTATATTTATTCCCACTGACCTAAAAACTATGTTAAAATGGTTATTTTATACTAAGGGAATCTCAAGGTTCATTTAAACTCATGATTCCATGCAATGAAAAATATTAAATAATTAATATTATTTAAAATAATACAAAATAACATTTGGGTGTTACTACATGGTCAAAAAATTACTCTTATTTGTGTACTATGAAATTTTATATGAGATAGGAACAAGATTTGGGAGAGGGAATTATTGATGAGGCATCAATGGAATTATATTTTTTTAGTTCTGAATCTTAATCACTTTAAAGGGAAAAAATATTTCATGGTGAGGAGAATTGTGAAACCCCCTCAATAACAATTATGCCTTAGTTTGATATTGGTTTATTTCATTTGTAATTATAGTGGTTTTTGGAAAGCAGGGGTTAAAAACATTTAATTCTGGAAAAATTAGGCCATAAACATGGTTATGTCCCACTATTTGTACTTACCAAGTAGTAATCATATGTCGTGGACATATGGTGTTCCAGAGGTGTTTGTCTCAGTTTGAGCATGGTCAATCGACCATGTAAATATCTAATGAAACTTTTTGGGTGTATGTGTTGTTTTCTAGGTGTTCCACAAGACGTGATTATGGTTTACCCAAACTGAACAACTCATCTTGAGAAAAACATGAGCCCTATTATTGAAATAATATAAGACACAAAAGATTGGCCCATGGTTTGTCTCAACAAGAAGACTAATAACACACCCTGATCTGAAACTATAAAAATATAGAAATTAAATCCTTTATCATGAAAATTTTTATTCATAATCACCACTTAGTCTTCATTTGTATTGAACTAAAATTTTCCCAGTTTTCAAGGGGCCTCTTTATTTGGATTATTGATGAAAGTACATAATTCTTGATGTATCTATTCAAGTTATGTTCTATTTTTTATAAAATTATACCTTTTTTTGTCAAATCCTATCTTTATCAATTCTCCCATTACCTCATTAGAACCCAATTGGACTACATATTCTAAATCTAAGGGGTTTGAATTTTTTTTGGTTGATTCTTATGTATCTTGGAAAGTTAGGACCCAATGTACTCGTTCCCTATATATATTCTTGAAGATGATTAGTTTTCATTATTTCTAATGGTTGGTGTACTTTTACAAACATTATAACTAATAAATTATATGATGTTTTTTGGAATTAATTTTATTGGGTTTTATAGAAATGATATATTTGATATGAATGTGGATTTTCTTTGTGAAATATGTGATTCTAAAGAGGGTTTTCATTAAAAATAGATCTTTTCACACTATGTGTTTTGTGAAATTCCTTAACGGTGAATTTGGTTCTAAAATTTGGGTTAGAAGAATTAAAGTGGAAATGCTTCACTATGAAAATGCTTTAGAAATAGTGATCATTTTTTTGATTTTTTTGGAAGAAATAGCTTATCGAGAACCTTAAGTGCATTGGGAAACATACTTGTAACTTTAGTGTCTATAATACCACTAGAGGTTTTGCATTAATAGACTATAATAGGAATCTATATAAATTAGGGTCATGTGATTCATAGGTAAATTTTTCTTCATATATATGAGTATGTATTCCCTTGGACTAGATCCTAGATCATGTTCTTTCTCATTTATGCCAGGTTTTACATAGAATGGTTTCTTTCATGGTTGGTTTCCCACTTGATTATATTATGGAGTATCCATGGTTGTTTTTTAATATTATTTCATGTAATCTCATATTCACTAATCATATTCCTTGTTTATGTGGTTATGTGATGTTTTATTAGAACCTAAGGATTCATTAAAAAAAATTTATCTTATTTAGATGATTTATAAAATAGATTTTGTTTTAAAGAAATAACTAATATTTTTCATGGTTTCAAACTTTGCGTATATTCTTTTCATAAATTGTAAGAGGATATATGATCACACCCTACTGTTGAAATTAGAATGTGTAGAATTTATTTTGAAGGAAATGGAAAAATAGAAGGTAATCATGTAGTTTTTTAGATTCTATTGGTTTTTATCACCTTCATATCATGACCATTTGATCGAAACATATGGTCAAATGGAGGTCCAAGTTATGGATTGTTCTCTTTTTATCTTAGTTTTATCCCTTTGGGATTGATTTTGAATGTCTTATTAATGTGTAATATTCTACCACTTTGTACTATATTTGTTCATTATTACAACATGAAACCTATGTTTATTTATTTATTATTAGTTTGATTATTACCTTGTGGTGGAACATCTTGGGTGAATTGTTTGGCTGACATAGGTTAGTTCAATAGATTATGATTTTTTCCAGTAAAAGGAGAGCCCCTCACTTCTACCCCTTCTTTTCCATAGATTTTTTATTTCATAGGTTTTCAGATTTCTATTAGATGTGTTGAAAATATCATGTTGATACTAACAAACCTCTATCATTCATTTATGTTTTATTTTTTGATATAAATATATCCCACTATTTATGTATGTTTTGTCCTGTTTTTAGGGGTTTTCCAAATTATTTGATTTACATATTTTGATATTGAACTGTAGAATGATACCATATGAGTGGGTCTCTCATATGTAAAGGTATTTGGTCTAAATGATTTCCCTTCATGTTTTACCATTGAATAACAAATTAGTTTGTGTAGTCGCACTGACTTACTAGTTGACAGACCTAATAATTAAATTGTGTGGTTAATGTAATATTGGATGTCTTAAAAACCAACCTAGACATATTAAAAATCAATGGAATAGATTAAAATTTATTTGATCCTTTAAAATGTTCGGTTAGGTTAGTTTTTTGGGAATGAATGAATGAATTTAGGTGGTTAAATAATTCACTTGGTAATGAAAATGTTTTATTTGGGAATAACAGGTGCCTAGGATGAACCGTATGAACTAGTAGTTCATATATCATTATAAATCATGAATGAAATTGGGAGTTTAATTATGTCAGAAACTTTTCATAAATGTGTTAGATCCGTATAAATGTGAATTGACCCACATTGGTGACCTTGAAATGAATTATTATGTTATTGTTCATTAATTTTGAAATAATCACTTGGTTGGGAATAATGGAATTAATGGGAGAACTGGAATTATTTGGGAAGTAAATTTGATTCATTCTGAATTGGATGTGTGTGGAATACCTTGGAGATATTCCTTATATACCATCTCATTTCTATTGGTGTGGAATTCTTCGGAAAAGTCATGAATTTCACTAGGGGCCTCATATAAATGTTAGTAGTTAAGATATCCTCAAATTGAATGAGGTCCATTGATATTGAAAACATTGATTGAGGAAATGGATTCTCTATATATTCATTATCATGAATGAAATGGGGTTCCTTTCCCTTGGATTTAGGCAATGTCTACATTTTTGGAATGCAATAAATTAATGCCATGGATTCTTGGGGGTACCCTAGTGGAATGTCATGGGATAAGCTCCCTAGATTCAGATCGATTATCATTCATATATATTGAATTAAGTGTGATCCTTGAATTATAATAGATATGTTCATATGAATTTCAAGGACAACCCCCCAATATCTACCAGAAATATGATTTTTTATTGGGAATTTCTAGGTGGGAATTATCATATGATCGACATGGATTGCACTTGGTATGCATAATTATGGCTTTCTTAGCAGTGTTCTAGGGAACCAAATTGAGTCATGATGCTTCAATAATGATTAGGGGAATCAAAATTTGTTGAGGAGGTAGTGTTGGCATGTGTTATCCCATTGAGACCCAATGATATACTTGGTTTGAGTTATTATGATATCTTGGTTTTATTACTATATTATTTATTTATGGAATATATTGATGAATTATGATCACATCCATGATTTTCATTAGACAATGTTGGTGGAATCCCACTAAGTTGTACTCAAACATTATTTGAGCAACTATGGATCATGGGTACATAAGAATATGAATCACGATTAAATGTTGAATGTTTTCAGAGAGGCTCAATATTGATGAGTGTTGGCTTGGAATTATAGGATGAAGTATAGATGGAGTTACCATGATAGAATCAGGACCGGCTGGGTATGAGTTGTGGACTCAATATTTATTGTGTTCTTTTGTTATCCAATTTATATGATCCAACAGTGGTGGACCCTTTCTGACATATATGGTATACCCCATTATTATTTCATTTTGATTCTATTGTTATTTTTTGGCACATTCCTCAACATTCATGTGATGTTTAATAGGTTCAGTTATATGCATTCTACTTTTTAGATTATTGAAACATTTATTAGAGTTTATAGTCTCTCCATGGTTTTCTCATAGACCCTCACCCCTAGTAAAAAACCTCTAGAATATGGGAAGGATCTCTTTAATCCATGTAGAACACTTGAGTTGACTACTATTCATAGGGAGCCTAAGTAGGTCACTAGAATCTTTTATTTGGTTATCATTTTCCCAACTTACGAGAAAATGGTTTAATTAGGGTATGTACAAGAATTGTAAAATGAGAGAATAAATTGGTGATGTATTTTCAATATATTTTAAGAAACATGTTGATTATGTATCTTGTCTGCAAATAAGAAAAACCATTACTATATGTGAGTGAGTATTATTGAAAAATGTATTGAATATTCATCTAAAATGATGAAATATTTATGTAAATTATGCCTGGGTCACCTCAATTAGAATTATAGGGCCATTTAGTTAATTTTTTCAAATTTAAATTAAAAGGCTTTAGTGGGAACCCATAGGATAAGCCTATGTATATGATAACATCCTATGTTACTGTAATGAAGGAAGAAGAACATGAATTTCAACTATCTGTGATGGTTTAATTACGATGGGATTAGGGATCATCGAAAATAGTCAATTAAAAATGACTATTTGCGACTGAAATTCGGAACCGTCACAAATAGTCCATAAAAAAGAGGTATTTGAGGTGGTTCGTCGCAAATACCTTTGGCGCACCTTAACACCTGATGAGTATTTGCGATGGGGGTTTAAATCACTGCCACAAATAATCTTCTTGGGTTTCGATTATTTGTGATGGGGGAGGATCCCCATCACAAATAATAGTTCACCAAGATATTATTTGGGATGTGACCCGTCGCAAATACTATTTTTTACCGCCACCTCAATTAATAACCTGCTAACTATTTACAACGTGTCTTGTTTCAAAAGATAATATTTTTGACAGGCCATCACAAAAAAAATAATATTTTTGTCAGGTCGTCGCAAATAATGTGTCGGCATGATAGTATTTGGGACGTATCACGTCATAAACACTATTTTGACCACCGCCTAAATTAATATCCACTTAATTATTTATGACGATTAATGTTACAAATATTACTATTTGTGATGGGCTTCCTGGCACAAATTACCCCATCGTAAATGATGTATCTTATATATATCTCCTGCCGATTTTT
This sequence comes from Viscum album, assembly GCA_963277665.1. NCBI lineage: Eukaryota > Viridiplantae > Streptophyta > Magnoliopsida > Santalales > Viscaceae > Viscum > Viscum album. The sequence goes on along the minus strand of OY728126.1, from coordinate 353,039,009 downwards.
CCCATTTCATAATTCTCTCAACTCTTCTATGATTCTCTCCTTTAATATTTTTCTATTCATTTTTTTCTATGTTCTGAATTTTACAGCTGTTTAATTTTTAAAACATACATCCAACGAATGACTCGGTTTTACGGTATTTATTTATTGTTTTTATTTTTCAGTTAATTAATTTTATTTCATATTAATAATAATTGTTATAAATTAATGGTAATTATATTAAATTTGAATTATATAGTTTTATTTTGCAACATTTATTTGTACAAATACATTGTTTCATTAAGAATTAATCTTTTTATTTAAAAGAATATAGTTTAATTTGTAATAATTTGGTTCAGTTGTCATTAATAAATTATAGTTATGTATAATTAGTTTTACTTAGTATTAATTACTAATAACTAGTATTTATAATTCTAAATTAGTATAAATACGTATTAATTAGTACTAATTATTAATAAATAGTAATAAATACTACTAAATAGTAATAAATAGCAAGAAATAGTAATAATTATTCAGAAATTTTAATAAATTGTAATAATTAGTGTTAATTAGCATTAATTAGCGGTAATTAGCTACAATTAATAATAATTAGCAATAAAGAGTAATAAATAGTAATAGATAGTAATAAATATTAATAAATAGTAATATATAGTAATAAATTGTAATAAATATTAATAAACACTAATAATTAGTAGGAATTGATAATAACTAGGAATAAATATTAAAAAATAGGAATAAATAGAGGTAATTTGGAATAATTTGGAATATTTAGTAATAATCATTGATAATTAGTAATAATTAGTAATAATTAACAACAATTACTCATAATTAGTTATAATTACTAACAAATATTAATAATTACTAATTATTAGTAATAAATAGTAAAAATAGGAATAAATAGTAATAAATAATAATAAATTTCAATGAATTGTAGTAATTAGTAATAATTAGAAATAATTAGTGGTAATTAGTAACAAATAGTGGTAATTAGTAATAAATTGTAGCAATTAGTAATAATTGCTATTTATTAGCAATAATTAGAGGTAATTAGAAAACATTAGTAGTAAATATTAATAATTAGTTTTAAATAGTTATAATTAATGGTAAATAGTAATAAATAACAGAACTTAACTATAGTTAGGTGTAATTATGAAAATTTAGATATAATTATGAAAACATTACCGATAATTATCCAGTAATTAGTGAAAATTGTTATAAACTAATAGAAATTACTAATAATAAGTGTTATTTAGTAGTAATTGGTTAAAATTAGAGGTATTTAGTAAATATTATCAATAATTGGTAAAACATAGCAGTAATGACCTATAATTAGTGGTAATTTACTATAATTAGTGGTAATTAAATATACTTAGAGGTAATTAGTATTAATTAGTGTCAATTTGTAAAAAATGGGGATAAATCAATATAATTATTAAAAATTAGTAAAATAATAATATCAACTATTAAAAATTGGTAATAATAAGTGGTATTTAGTAGTAATTTGTAATAATTAGCAGTATTTTTTTATAATTAACATAAATTAGTAATAATTAGCGGTAATTAGTAAATATTTTTTTATAAAATAATAACAATTAGTAATAATATGTGGTTATTTATAGTAATTAGTAATAATAAGCAATAATTAGTAATAATTAGTTGTAATTAATAATAATTACCAACAATTGGTGAAAATTAATTGTAATTAGTAAAAATTATCAATAATTATTAAAAATTAGATTTAATTATTAAAAATTATTAATGATAAGTGGAAAATAATGGTAATTAGTAATATAATAATGGAAATATTAATTAATTAGTGGTAATTATTATAAATTTGTAATAAGTCAATATAATTATTAAATATTAGTAGTAATTATTAAAAATTTGATAAAATTTAATAAAAAGATTTAATAATAATTTCTAATTAGAAGTAATTAGAAATAATTTCTGGTAATTAGAAATAATTAGTATCAATTTGTATTACATTGAGGAAATTAGTAAAACAATTCTAGAAAATCAATATAATTATTAAAAAATTAGTGGTTATTCATTTTAACTATAAAATAATGATTGGATCGTATTAATTTGAATGTAAAGTGGGTGAAATATTGTGATAAGAACACAAAATTTTTTTATCAGATCCACAAGAGAAAAACAGCATAGGATTAAAGGCCATTAAAATTGATGGTTGTTTCTACACCTTTGAAAGTGAGATTTCAAATGCAGTAGTGAACTTATTCATTGGTCTTTACTCTGATGAAGGCATGAAAATCACCCAGAAGATAATTGATATCATTTCTCCATGTATTGAGGAGCACTAAAGTCTTGCTCTTATAAAGGGTACCTCAAAGGAGGAATTCAAGGATGTCACGACCCGTCATCAGGGCCCGTGCCGTGACTACCCCAAGCCCGCCTTCCATAGGCTAGGGGCTGGCAACTAGCACCAAAGGCGTAAATGCCAATTAAAAAGGGAAGGCATTGACTTATAAAAGTAACAAAAACCACAGAGTATAAGCAGAAGCAACACTAAGTTCAAAAGAAGGTGCTGAAAGGTAAATGGGCCAGAATACAAACCCAACTGAAAAGTACAACTACAACTGAAAGTAAAGTACAACTCAGGAACAACAGCTGAAGGTGACAAGCCGCTCCTAGATCATCCTCTAGTTTCCTACCTGAAGGGTAGGTACAGATCTCCTCCACAACACTCCACGTCCGTCCATCTCCTCCGGGTACCAACTCATCGTGAATCCACCTCCGGGCACCGACTCGACACGATATCCAACTCCAGGCAACGACTCGTCGTGAGATCCTCCTCCGGGTACCGTCCAACTCTACAAGCCTCAACCACGATCAGTGGTGTCCTCCGTCTGCAACCAACACAACGTAGTGCGGGCAAAGCCCGTGCAGGGGTGAGTATACGATACTCAGTAGGGACCCCGAGACCCTCGAAGGTATCCCTGTATCCACAAAGGATAAACCACAAAGAAAAGATACAACCATGAAGTAACAACCAACTCTACTTAGGTATATACCTATACATATACCTAAGTCATCAAATCCAGTTCGGCTCTAGCTCCAGAGCCCATGTACAACCTGATCCACACAAGAGAACACAACTCAGTCCACACAAGAGAACACAACAAATCAACATAGGTGAGCACAACTCAGTCTACACAGGGGAACACTGCAAGTCCATGAAGGAGAGCACAACACATTCCACACAGGAGAAAACTACAAGTCCACATAGGAGAGCACAACACAGTCCACACAGGAGAACACTACAAGTCCACATATGAGATAACAACACAGTCCACGCATGAGAACACTACAAGTACACATAGGAAAACATGACAATCATATCAAAGATAATGATCGAAATTAAAGACTCAGCTCACACGGGTAATATTCTTCGTAAGGTGATAGTGATGTTTAGATATAGCCACTGATTCATCTATGCTGGGACCCACGTAGGATACTAAACCAGCTAAGCTGTCAGACCGACATAGGATACAGACCAGCTACTCTGCCAGACCCACGTAGGATAGCAATAATAGAGTCAAACACTGCCAGACCCATGTAGGATACAAGAATAATAGTCATCTCCATCGAACCCACAGATGATTTCAGTAGGGTCTTCATCACTGCCGAACCCACGGAGAATTTCAGTGCAGTCTTCATCACTGCCAAACCCACAGAGGATTTTAGTGCAGTCATCATCACTGCCGAACCCACGGAGGATTTCAGTGTAGTCGTCGTCGTCGAACCCACGGAGGATTCCAGTACAAAAGTCTTCACTATCGAACCCACAGAGGATTCCAGTACGGTTGTATTCACTGCCGAACCCACAGAGGATTTCAGTGCATTCGTCGTCATCGAACACATGGAGGATTCCAGTATGAAAGTCTTCATCGTCGAACCCACATAGAATTCCAGTACGAAAGTCTTTATCGTCGAACCCACGTAGGATTCCAGTACGGATGTCATCATCGTCGCAGCCAGCTCTAGGGTTCCTGCTCAAAACATGCTTGTTTCCTGGAGGGTCCGCTCCATGAGCCAAGGGGGTCGATACATCAAATGACACGTTTTCTGTAGTTGATGTATCCCACAGTTCTTCCTCGTCGATAGGAACTCAACGTGACAGACGGTGCGTCAATCGGACGCCCGGTCTGAGAGTTAATGGCTTTTTCGTTTGAGAGTCCCGGTTGGTTTTTAATCCAAACTAAACCGACCATACTCCAAATGCATCCAAACCTTGAGTGGAGTAATCCAAAAGGGTCTGTCTCACTAATAGGAATCCAACAAAGTCGACGACACGTCAATCAGACGTCCGGAGCTCAAGTTATAAGTGTTTCCGCTCCGAGGGCCCAGTTGGTTTCATGATCGAACCAACCCCACTGTACCCAAATTTCTTAGAAACCTTGAGTTTAATATACCAAAATGACATTCACAATCCAAGGATCGCATCTCAACTGACGGTGCATCGATCAGAGGTCTGTAGTCAAAGATATGGGAAAAAGAACGAACCTATCCGGTTTTAGGGGGTTTTGGGCCCAGACCGACCCGACCCGAGACCCCCTGGGTTAGCCCAAACCAGGTCGACCAGAACTGGGTCCGAGTCTGGCCCGTTAGGGAGTGGCCCAGCCCAGCCGGCGTGGCCCAGCCTGGCCTGGGTGGCCCAGCGCGGCCTGGGCGGCCGATTGGCCTGGTGCGGGCAAGACCCGCGTGTCCAGACAGCTCGGCTCGGCCAAACTGTCACGGTAGGGGGGGGGGCTTGTGTGGGCCATAATTCACTAATATCCTACCTAGTGGAGTTAGGATATTAGTGGGTCCCACTCCAACCACCAAGCATAGGTTTAAACTACCTAGAATAGAAATAAAACTGGTAGCACTATATTTTATTTTATTGTTTAGTTAACCCATTTAATTAAAAACCTCACCCGAGCAAATAAAACTCCGGAAAAGGTGTTCTTAAGCAATTACCAGCGCTGTGGTTTCATCGGTGTCTTGAGATTTTGATTCTGAGCACCGATTCAAAAGTTAGGAAAACCCGCTCGTTCGTTCACTGAACATACCTGAGCTAAACATCAGAAATTGATTCTGGGAACTCCAGGCCTCGGAATCAGGTGCCGTCAGAAACTGAATCCTTGTAAAATCCCAAAGAAAATTAAGAAGAAAAAATTCCCATGAATTTTATGGGTCTTTACATTACTCCCACCTCAGGGCTTTAAGTCCACGTAAAGCTATATCACAAACTCGGGGAACAAAAGTGGTACTGAGAACGCAACTGAGCCTCCTGCTCTCATGTGATCTCATGGAGGTTCCCGTTTTGCCAGTGAAAGCACACCTGAGGAATCGACCATCCATGTAGGACCTACTCCTATTGATCCTCGTTCTCCACTAGAACTTCTGTGATTGTCGCCCCATCATCGACGTCCAACTTCATGCGGTCGATGATGTGTGAAGGGTCATACACATATTTTCTTAGCTGAGATACGTGGATGACAACGTGCAGCCGGTGCAACTGAGGTGGAAATTTCAAGAGGTAAACCACCTCACCAACCCTGTTGAGGACCTAGAAAGGTCCGTTGATCCTCAGAGATATCTCGCTGCCTCGGCTGCATCTCCGTAAACTTCGTTGAGGTGAGACTCGTATAAGAACATGGTCGCCATCCTCGAACTCTAGAAGCCTCCATTTCCTGATTAGAACTGAAACTAAAAACTCTTACAGCCAAGAGGGTAAGGTTGGTCGACTCAATAGTGATCGAACGCACCCTCCTGTTCTTGAGTTTTTCATGTGCTACCTGAGGTTTCCTTTTCACCAACCAAGGAAAACCCATCCCGACGTCTTCCTAATACCGTCAATTTGTGTATGAACTGTGACTACCTAGACCATACTCAAACTAATGTCTTAAGGCCTCGACGCTGCCACCAAGTGGTTCCAACCAAAACTCTCACCTCAAGGGCCAGATCACACTGTCGGTGTAAGTGTGATTATTGAGTCTCCTCCCAGAGGTATCGCCAGACATGAGGGTCAAGTCAACGGCTTAACCATAATATCTAGGTCTGGGACAAGATTAATGTAAGGAAGGGATGATTCGTGTCAATTTATTGTTGTTACGACAGCTTGTGGAAGACACAGTTCGAACTTCGAATCATCCTTAGAGTCCTTTCGGTCGCACTCCCTGATCGCATGAAGCTACTCTTTCCCCTGCCCTCCAGCTCAATGAGCCTAGCGGGGATTTCCAAGGCGTGTGGTTGCAACATGTCAATATGTGCACCACCCCATGATGCTCTACTAGATCTACTTCCACATCTGCTGCCCTACAGATCCATCTGTCCTTTTCACTTCCTCTACTTGAAACATTTTACACGCCCAAGTCTCTGAGACTGGCGCCAGTTTCCTACTTGTCCACTGCTAACCTTCACAGACTGGATCCATTCAGAAAAATAATTCTCAACCACAAAGGTTCTTTCTATCACCCTAGCATAAGTAGGAATGCATAGAGAAAGAAGTTCCGGCTTGGATTTCCTTTAGACACACCTCACTCTGAAGTCTGAGCCCTGAAGCACCGATTGCATCATAGTCATCGAGTACCAGGAATGGTTTGGTATGCCCCGATGAATTCTCAGCTATAGAAACTTTATCCTACCGATGCTGTATAAGCTTTAGGAAACTCTCAGCCACTTCCTCAAGCCAGTCCTCAGCCGCCTGTGAGTCAGGCATGCCTCGAAACTTGAGGGATATCTGGTGCTGAAACATGTAAGGCACTAAGCCAACAAGTGTCCTCTACCGGTACCACTGGTAGTGATATAGCTGGCACACTTCCCAAAGGTACTATCTCAGGCATCAGTCCACGTAGTGAAGCCTCATCACTATGCGGACCAACCTCATGGTCACTCACTGGGAAACACTAGTAGTTAAGATCACTATCTACTCCACTATCTCTAAAATAGGTGTAGAACTATAGCAATTGCCTCCATCCATTCCTTTGCTATCTGGGAACTATCTCGCCTCAAAATCTCTGAGGCCTATTCTACCTAACGGGTGGTGGTTCTATTGGTACACCACCCGAAGGTTTCAACATAGTAAGAGGGCCCCACACCGGAACCTCGTCTCTCGGTGGGCCGTCATCTCATACAACACTCAGAACCCTAGCTGGCTGCCGTCATGGGGCCATCCTAAAAAGTGACAGGTGTGCCACGGTCAATGATTTATACCTGGTGAGCTGACACAAAGTTATCACAAAGAAATATTATGAAACACACATGCAATCAATTTTTCGTGCACTGAGTCGAAAATAAGAAGTCAGGGTCCTGGTGTACGGATACGTCAGCCACCACACCAACACTGGACTCCCTGGACTGATAACCACACTCAATACCCTTAACACTGTTGCTTCACATAGAAGAAAGATCAGAGTCCTGAGTTCGGCGGTAGAACCGAACTTCTCTGATACCAATTTGTCACGATCCGTCCACGGGGCCCATGTCGTGACTACCCCAAGCCTGCCTTCCATAGGCCAGGGGCTGACGACTAGAACCAAAGGCATAAATCCCGATTAAAAAGGGAAGGAATTGCCTTATAAAATTAACAAAAACCACAGAGTATAAGCGGAAGTAACACTATGTTCAAAAGAAGGTGTTGAAAGGTAAATGGGCCAGAATACAAACCCAACTGAAAAGTACAACTACAACTGAAAGTAATGTAAAACTCAAGAACGACAGATGAAGGTGACAAGACACTCCTAGATCATCCTCCGGTTTCCTACCTGAAGGGTAGGTACAGATCTCCTCCACAGCACTCCACGTCCGTCCGTCTCCTCTGGGTACCGACTCGTCATGAATCCACCTCCGGGCACCGACTCGACGTGATATCCACCTCCGGGAAATGACTCTTCGTGAGGTCCTCCTCCAGGTACCATCCATCTCTACAAGCCTCAACCACGATCAGTGATGTCCATCGTCTGCACCCAACACAACGTAGTGCGGGTGAAGCCCGTGCAGGGGTGAGTATACGATACTCAGTTGGGACCCCGAGACCCCCGAAGGTCTCCCTGAATACACAAAGGATAAACCACAAAGAAAAGATACAACCACGAATTAACAACCAACTCTACTTAGGTATATACCCAAACATATACCTAAGTCATCAAATCCAGTTCGGCTCTAGCTCTAGAGCCCAAGTACAACCCGGTCCACATAGAAGAACACAACTCAGTCTACACCAGAGAGCACAAAAAATCCACATAGGTGAGCAGAACTCCGTCCACATAGAAAAACACTGCAAGTCCACGAAGGAGAGCACAACACAGTCCACATAAGAGAACACTACAAGTCCACATCGGAGAGCACAACACCGGCACACAGGAGAACACTACAAGTCCACATAGGATAGAACAACACAGTCCACAAAGGAGAACACTACAAGTGTACATATGAAAACATGACAATCATATCCAAGATAATGATCGAAAGTCAAGAATCTGCTCACATAGGTAATCTTCTTCATAAGGTGATAGAGATGTTCAAATATAGCCACTGATTCATCTAAGAAAGAACCATGTAGGATACTAAACCAGCTAAGCTGTCAGACCCACATAGGATACAGACCAGCTACTCTGCCAGACTCATGTAGGATAGTAAGAATAGAGTTAAACACTGCCAGACCCATGTAGGATACAAGAACAGTAGTCATCTCCATCGAACCCACGGATGATTTAAGTACGGTCTTCATCGCTACTGAACCCATGAAGGATTTCAGTGCAGTCTTCATCGCTGCCAAACCCACAGAGGATTTCAGTGAAGTCTTCATCGCTGCCGAACCCACGGAGGATTCCAGTGCAGTTGTCGTCGTTGAACCCATGGAGGATTCCAGTATGAAAGTCTTCACCGTCGAACCCACATAGGATTCCAGTACGGTTGTCGTCACTACTGAACCCACAAAGGATTTTAGTCCAGTCGTCATCATCGAACCCACAGAGGATTCCAGTACAAAAGTCTTCATCATTGAACCCACGAATAATTTCAGTACAAAAGTCTTCATCATCGAACCCACGGAGGATTCCAGTACGGATGTCATCGTCATCGCAGCCAGCTCTAGGGTTCCCGCACACAGCATGCTCTTTTCAGGGAGTGTCCGCTCCACGAGCCCAGGGGGTCGATACATAAACTGACATTTAGTCTGGAGTTGATGTATCCCAAAGTTCCTCCTCATCTGTAGGAACTCAACGTGACAGACGATGCCTCAATCGGACGCCCGTTCTGAGAGTTAATGACCTTTTCATTTAAGGGGCCCGGTTGGTTTTTAAGTCAAAACTAACCCGACCATACTCTAAAGGCATCTAAAACTTGATAAGAGTAAGCCAAAAGGGTCCATCTCACTAAGAGGATCCAACAAAGTCGACGACACATCAGTCGGATGTCTGGAGCTCAAGTTATATGTGTTTCTGCTCCGAGGGCCCTGTTGGTTTCGTGTTCGAACCAACCTGTCCATATGCAAATTTCTCCTAAACCTTGATTGTAATATACCAAAATGACCATCTCGATCCAAGGATCGCATCTCAACTGACGATGCATCGATCAGAGGTTCATAGCCCAAGATATGGGAAAAAGAACGAACCTGTCCGGTTTTAGGGGGTTTTGGGCCCAGACCGACCCGGCCCGAGACCCCCTGGGTCGGCTCGAACTGGGTCGACTAGACCCGGGTCTGAGTCCGGCCCGTTAGGGCATGGCCCGACCCGGTGGGCGCGGCCCAGCCCAACAGGCGCGGCCAGGCCCGGCCTGGGCGGCCGATTGGCCTGGCGTGGGCGCGACCCACGTGTCCAGACAGCTCAACTCGGCCGAGCTGTCGCGGAAAGGGGGGGGGGGGGGCTCGTGTGGGACCCACTTAACTAATATCCTACCTAGTGGAGTTAGGATATTAGTGGGTCCCACTCCAACCACCAATCATAGGTTTAAACTACCTAGAATAGAAATAAAATTTGTAGCACAATATTTTATTTTATTCTTTAGTTAACCCATTTAATTAAAAACCTCACATGAGCAAACATAACTCATGAAAATGTGTTCTTAATCAATTACCGACGCTGCGGTTTCATCGGTGTCCTCGGATTTTGATTCCGAGCACCGGTTCAAAAGTTATGAAAACCCGCTCGTTTGTTCACTGAACGTACCCGAGCTAAACTTCAGAAATTGATTCTGGGCACTCCGGGCCTCAGAATCAGGTGCCGTGGGAAACTGCGTCCTTGTAAAATCCAAATAAAATTAAGAAAAAAATTTCCCTTGAATTTTATGGGTCTTTACAATGGAATCCAACTTCTCTCTTAATAAGGAAAGTACAATTGGACTAGATGGCTTCACCAACATGTTTTAAATATTTTATTGGGACATTGTGTAAGATGAAATGGTTAGTACAGTAAGGTTCTTTATCACTCGGGGTTATATGAATTATGATTTGAACATTAATTTCATTACTTTGATTCTTTAGAAGGAGAATGAAATTGATGTTAAAGAGGTCAATACAGTTGTGATTGGGAACACCACCCCAAAAATAATTAATAAAATCTTGATGAATAGATTTGTGGGGTTTAATCAAGGAGTACATCTTTCCTAATCAGAATGGTTTTATACCTCATAGAAACATCCAAAAATACATTTTCTATGCCTCAAAAATAATCTTCTTAACAAAAAAGAAGGCTATGCATGGAATATTTTCCTAGAAAATTGACATCTCTATGGATTTTGATACCCATAAGTGGAGCTTCCTCATAGATGTTCGTAAGAGTTTTTGTGTCTCAAGTTGATTAATCAACCATTAAAATGTATTCTTAAAACTTCAAGGAAGTATATTTTAATTAATGGATCTCCCAGGGGTTATTTTCACTGTACCTGAAGAGTTCGACATGGTGATCCACTTTCTGGGCTTCTTTTTGACTTTGCTGAAAAATATATGAGTAGATGTCTTAACGAGCTCTCCTAAATTTGTATTTTTAATCAAATAAATGATGGTAGGGACAACCTTGTCCCAAATCACTTATTATATGCAGTTGATATTCTGATTTTTGGGGAAGCCTCAAGGAAATTGATCTTTGTGATCATATATTTCTTCTCACACTATGAGATTGTTGCAGGACAACATACAAATTGGGGAAAATATTTCTTTGTTTTTGGTGATGGGATATCTGTTGAAAAAAATAGGATCACTAAGTCCCTTGGAGTCAGGAAAGGGACTCTGCAATTTATTTATCTTGGAGTTACAATTATATGTGGTAAGATACATAGGTAGTACATTGATGTAATTTGATCTAGTATCATTAACCAGATGTCTAAATGGAAGGGTAAATCCCTTTCTCATGTTGGGAGGGTGTGCCTCATTAACCTAGTGATCACCACAATGTTTGTCTACTATTTATCAATTTATAAGTGGCCAAAAAATCTACTCAATGAGCATCAATGTATGATGAGGAATTTCTTATCGAAAGGATATATTAATGAAATGAAGTTGATCACCGTTTCTTGGAAGGATTGTAATAAACGCATTGAGTCAGATGGTATTAGAATCAAGGAACTTCATATCTTCAATGAGGGACTTATTAATAAGTTCAAATGGAATCTCTTAACCAATAATGATTCATCCATGGATTCTCATTTATGAAGGTTCAAAATGAAGCTTATTAATGGTTACCCCCCCACTATTTATCCTCATCTGTATGGAATTCTCTTTGGAAATCCTTTAATGGTATTATTCATAATTCTAAATTGCTTGTGTGTAGACACTCTGGACTCAACTGCTAGCAAAATCCATGGCTAGACAACCCCTTGTATATTAGAGATATTCCCTCGAACCTACTTTAAAAATCAGTAGAAGACTTCCTAGACCATCGCGATAGTCGTTATATCATGGTTTCTCCTCAGTATAATCTTGAAATTCATAATTTCTCTTTCGGGGATGATGATATCTTGGTATGGAATTGGGACATGAATGGAGCTTTTAATCTCAAAGTATTTTATAATATACATCATGTTGGCTCCACAAAATCCCTTTCATGGTTTCTTAGATTTAATTTTCTTTTTTGTCCAACCCTCCAGGATTCTTCTTCTCTAGAGAATGTGGAGAAAATGGTTTCCAATGCATAAGAAAGGACAATATATGTATTGTGTTCGCCTACTATTTGTGCCTGAATAGAGCTAAAAATGTGCAACACCTCTTCCTTTACTGTCCTTTTCCCAAAAGCTATAGAAATATATTTGTGACATCATCATCAAGGAATTGTGCTCACTTAGGTTTCTGGAAGTCTAGATACTGTACATCTCCAAATCAAGTAGGAGTTCCTAGGTCTAGAACATGCCTCTAGTTGCCACTATATCAGTTTGTCATGCTATCTAGGCATCTCGGAACAACATCATGTTTGACAGCAAGGATCCATAGTTTCATGCATGTGAAATGATGGTTCATCACGACATACATACTGCCAATGATATATAGAATGGATCCATGGATAATAAATGTACATATTTAACTTCATTACAGATTCTTGGAATTATAGGTAAACTGAAGCGGCCATTGGTGGTTATGTTTATCCATTGATTTTCACCTATTTTTCCATGTGTTAAGGTTAATGTTAATGGAGCTGCATCTAGAACACCAGGACAATTGGGTTGTGGAGTCATCTTCAGCAAGCATCATGGCTTCTTCAAGGGTTTTTTCATCATTTTTTAGGATAGGGATTTCTTATGATGATGGACTATGGGCCATTATTTATGTTATTAAGCAGGCTGTCATTCATCACTGGAATACCTTATGGATTGAATATAACTCCGAACATGTGGTACATGCTCTCAAGATGAGAACCAAATATGTTTCACAGAGAATTTTCCCTTACTAAATTAGAAGTCTTAATTAGGTTTAACATCTCAACATTATGATCACTTATGCCTACAAAGAGGCCAATCAAGTGGTTGATGCCTTTTCCATGAGGGTAGTCGCAGAAATGAATACCATGTGGTCCTTTAAAGATCTTGAGTTTAGTTTGTCTTTTGGTGGAGGCTGATATGAGTGTCTCAATCCCGGATAAGTAAAACCCTTGCTCTACCTAACTTTGTACATTTAATTTTTCATTAATATTTTATGGGGATAATTTAACCAGACTCAATTTTTCTAGTAGTAAGATGTAATTATTAGAAATTTTCATAGATTTTTATTGATTAGCAGTAATTAGTAAAAAAAATTGAAACAAAAATATAATTATGAAAAATTAGTGATAATTAGTAAAAAATATTTTAAACTAAAAAAATTAGTTTTAATTAGTGGTTGTTTGTAATAATTAGTAATAATTTGAAGTTAATAATTATAATTTATTGTAATTTGTAATAATTACCGGTAATTTATTGTAATTAGCGATAGTTAGTAAAAAAAATTAACTAATAGAAATTAGAAATATTTAAAAAAAATTAACTAATAGAAATTAGAAATAATTAGTAAGAATTTTTAATAATTGGTAACAATTAGATTTAATTAGTATTAATTGGTAATCAATATTATTATTTAGTATTAACTCTTCAAAAATAAAAAAATATTATTGATTAGTGGTTTTTAGAAATTATTATTAATAATTTGTAGTAACTAGTGCTAATCAGTATAAATTATTATAAATTAGTTTAGTTTATTTTATGTTTTAATCATTTTAATGTAAATCAATTTGAAATAATAGAAATAATAATAAATTACATGAAAATTAAAACTGAAATTGGTAATCATTTTTTAGTCAATGAGAAATTTTTTTTATACATATATGGTTGACACGCATTTTAACAATTAGTAATAAATAGTAATAATTAGTAATAATCAGTAATAAATAGTAATATATAGTAATAATTTTTAATAAATTATAATAAATACTAATAATTATAAATAAATAGCAATAATTTGTAATAATTTGTAATAAATAGTAATAAATATAAATATTTTATAATAATTATTAATAATTAGTAAAAATAATAAAATATAGTATTAATTGTGAATAAATAGTAGTAGTTAACAAAAAATAGTAATAATTAGTAATAAATTGTAATAAATTTTAATAAATGTTAATAATTAGTAATAAATTGTAATATTTAGTAATATGTAGTAATAATTAGTAATAATAACTATTAATTAGTAATAATTAGTAATAATAAATGGTAGCTAAAAAAATTGTTAAAAACAATTGGCAATGACTAAAATATTGTTAAGCATGGAGATTATTAAGAAAAATATGTAAATAGTAGTGCTAAACCAGTACAATTAGTAACAATTAGAAATAATTTGTTGTAATTAGTACAAATTAACAGTAAATCTATATAATTATTATATATTGGTGGTAATTAATACAAATTTACATTAAATATATTTAATTATTAATAATTTATTGTAATTAGTCGTACTTAGAGATGTTTATTATTTTTTAGTTTAAATTGATATAAAATATAAAATAAAATATGTAGTCAATTTATTGGTGATGAGTAATGAAAAATTTGGACTGTATTAGTAAAAAATGGTAATATGACTAATATGGATATTATTGGCATAAATTGGTTTTGTCACCTGATGATGGTAAAATCTCTGATTTACACCATTTTACTAAGTTTGAGTATATATATTTTTACTTTATATTAAATTATATATACAATTAGTGGTAATTAGTTGTAATTTTATTTAATTACCAATAATTTTTTTTTAAAATTTAATTTTAAAAAATAAAATATATTAAAAATTAATATTAACATGTTAATCAAAGAATTTAAAATTTTCAGGTGATTAAAAATGACCAATTTTTACCCACTCAGTCCAATTTTTTCATTAGGTCACTACAACCGGTAAAGAGGGATACAATGCATCGATGAAAGCATCAGTAGTAATAGAAGAAGAAGAAGTGACGATCACATGACATGGTTGGAATAAATTGTTGCAATGAAAAATTTTGACATGGTTGGTATAAATTAGTTTGATCACATGAAGATTGTAAAATATATTATTAAAATATTCTAGTGAATCATATAATTTCCAATCATCAGGTGATTAGAAAAAAATAATATTCGTGGCCATGCCCAATATTATCATTGAGTCACCAAAATCGGGGCAGACAGAATGTGACATGTCGATGGAATTAGCAGTAGCAGCTGTAGGAGGGGATGCATCGACGACACGAGGATAGAGACAAGATTTATATAGTTAAATAATGGTTATAATCATATATAATATTTATCTATATATAATAATTGTTTTCAACAATTTTATAACAACAATTATTTCATGATCGTGATGGATGAGAAGCATTTATCTAAATTGTTTTGTGAGTTAGAGGAGGACTCACTACCTTGTGATAATCATGATGCTACATCATATGACCCTCAGACTGCGGGATGTTTAGTGATGAATCTAAGAGGTCTTGGTTTTGTGAGATTGATGATTCCTAACCTTATCCTCAAGTGAATTCGATATTTTGAGTTTGATCCATTCATGATGAGGTATGTTTAGTTTTTTATTAAAGTTATTTTTCATTAATTTTCATTAATTTATTCATATATTATTTTTTTGATTATTTGTTCAATTTTTCAAAGCCTTTCATATATAGCTTTTTGATAGTGGAGATCATGGAGAGTCACCATCATATGCTGCACAAAATGTGGATAAATTGTGATCTCTGGGTGATATTATGGAGACCATGTTTTGGGAGTGGGAAGAGCTCCATCAATAGTAGCAATAATAGTAGGGGGATATTCGTCGAAGGAAGGAGCAACATCATAAGCAGACGATGGAGTGCATGAGACATTTGAATCATGGATTAGGGATGGAGTTCCCTCAACCACATCCTCTAGATAACCCCTCCCCCTTAGTGATTTATTTATTATTTTGAAAAACATTTTAAGGTACATATTTTTTGTAATAATTTTATTAATTCATATATTTAATGTTATGTATAGTTCTCATTTAAAATATTTTGAATATTTCTTTTATTATTTGTATAATTTTTAAATTTTTGTTTTAAATTTTATTGTATTTTAATAATTTTCTAATTTTTTTATTTTTAGGTTATTGGCGATAAGAGGGGCCTCCCTTCACAAATAAATGTTTTTTTAAAATGGATCATATTACATGCAACGCCACATTATGCAACAAGTTATTTGTGATAGGACCTCGTCAAATTTTTTGATGCTACTATAGAACAAATGCACCTAGGGGTAACAACTCTGAAATTGGTGGATTGGGTATTAACGCAATCATCATTAGTTCCTGATAAGTGGGCCTTATACTACACTCCTTACTATAAACTTCTAGGTTATATGCTTTAAAAAATACACATTTCCTATATGAATCCATATGATGAATGAGTGAATAAAACCTACAACAACTGATGATAATTCCTAGTGATATTTGATGAACATAAAGTTTCATAGATCTAAAATTAGGTGTCGTGATTTAGACATTCTCTGAATGAATTTTCAAATTTTTATGATCTATCACTATTATTATTGTTTCTCATTGTACCTTTTTTGGTTTTAGTCAATGCCCATAACTTGGGTAAATAAGGTGTAAAATGAATGTGTTGTCCAATAAAATGGTCATCCCCATGAGAAATAGGAAGAACTAGGCATAGAATATGAATCCATATGATTGTCCCTAACTATATGTCTTAATATATGTCTAACAATATCAACTTGGGATAGTTTTATAACACATGTAATTTCTCGAAAATAAAGTTTCATTATTTTTTAGCTAATCAAGACCATATTGGAAAGAAGAGTGAACTTAATTGATGTTTTTAATGCATGAAAACCCCCAGGGAAATGTATCAATAGAACCAAAATATGTATTAGTGGTGGAAATGACAGAAAAAAATAACTAATATCATGGAAAAAACTAAAGAGTTCAATAGAGGGAAACAAATTATAACCTAAGGTACTATTTATAGTTTAATAACTCTTGTGTGTGGAATTTTTTTCATTATTTTGTTAAATTAAATAATCAAATGACTAACTCTTACACCATGGAATGGACTATGCAATATTAATCATTGAAGGGGATCCTAATTTTTATGGAACACATATCCTACAATATAGAGTTGGGTATTTGATGTGGATGTTTGCACAAATGTTCCCAATGAAAATATTATTTTTCATTATTCAATGGAATTTTATGTTATTTTGATTATTGATAAGCTCAATGTATATAGATCCCTTATATAAATTTCTAGAATAATTAAACTACATTTGATATTCTGAATCAATATACGATCATCGTATAGTGTGAGGATAAACATGATCTTCCAATGGAAAGTACATCCACTATGTCTGTCTTACTAACTATTCTTTGGGAATATTTATCCCAATTGTAATATAAAAAATAAAATTCAACGATATTCCTATCATTCCGGATTATACTGATTTATTTCATTTAAGATCTCTTAGTCTTCCCCCCAAATATCAAAATTGAGTTATCAATAGAACTTATACCTAGTACTACAACTATTTCAAAGACTCCATATTGAATTTTACGAATTGAGTTATAATAATTAAAGAAGAAACTCTTAGAGAATCTAAAAAAGGGATCCCTACACCCATGTTTGTGACCATGGTCTGAACCAACTCTTTTCTTTAAGAAGAAATGTAGTCCAATGCATCTTTGAATTTATTTTTGGTAACTTAACAAGATCACAATCAAGGACAAGTATCATCTATATTTTATTGATGACTTATTTGATCTAATATGAATAGATCAATTATGAAATCTCAGTAATAAGGTACGCTCTATATTTGTAAGAAACCAGTTCTTACTTTAAGGTCTGGGTTTTTTTTCTTTCTGTTTGAGCTAGTTTTTGAGAAAACAGGGGAAACTGGGCAGTTCTGAAAATTTACAGGTTACTCTTCATGTACTCCCAAGTACACATTGGGTGTTTGTTAGGCATGCGCTGACCGAGTGTGGACTTAGTACATTCCATGTGGTGACTATGTACAAATAATCTATTACCCGAAATATAGTGTTCCTTAACACACCTTGTATTTTTAATTCCACGTACCGGCTGAGTTCTAACTGTGTGTTAACCCGCGCGATGCTTCTATGCTATGTAATGACCTAGAAACCCGCATAAGTTGGAGTACAAAAAAGCTATTATATAACATTTAGAACTTAATTCAAATCGATTACTTTTATTTTTATTAATTTATATGGGAGATCATTGCGTCACATTTCTAAAAATACCTTCTTCTTCCCTGTTTTCAAAACTATGTCACTCTAGGAGGCTAAGAAAATTTCTTCTCCCAGATTATTCATCCTAAACCGGTTCTATAGTCTGTACGGGATCACATCAAGAAGGCTAAACCAGTGAACCCTCTTTTTTTCTTGTTACATTTCCTCACACACTGCAATTTCCATCCAAGTAGAAGTGCTGGGATTTTACAGAAACATAGATCTACAAAGATTGTCTCTAAATTAGAATTTAATATTGGAAGTTCTTATGTCTACGAGTCTAAGGTTGGTGGTTCATACGTTGTTTTGTGTTTTCATAGTATTTTGGGGGTTTTGGATTTATAACAAAAAATCAGTTATTAAGCGAGAAACATGTTTCTTTATATTGAATTGACCATATGCCTTATAGGATAGCATTGGGAATTCTCTTACCTTATTATGGTAGAGAGAGGTTGGGTTAGAGTTTGTTACTCATATGGGGAATTTCGGTCCAGGTTCCAAAATTATTATAATTGAATTGTTTTTATTAAACTGCTTTGTCTAAACTATTTAAAAATTATGATGTTTATTAGAGGATTTTAAGACCTTAGTGCTGGTATGGGACAACACATGGATATTGCAATTCAACTATTTAAATTGTTTTTATTGTTTAAAGTGATTCTATTTATTATATATATGTGATGATTGATATTGCATATTTTGTAACCTTTAGTTTGTGTTGGGTGTGTCCAAGATATTCTTGTGTTTTTTTGATCACACATTAGGCTTGATTCAGATTGTTTGGGTGGTTTGACGATGTGATTGGGTGTCATGGATGTCAGATTGAGGTAGTGTGACTGTTATGTTAGGTATGGCCTGAGTTACTTTGATGGAAAGGCCATCAGATTCTGAGCGAGATGGTCACATGGGAGAGAGGTGCCAAAGAGTTTGGGTCTTAGTAACTATATTTGGTGATTATCAGTAACCTGTGATTTTGTTCTTGTGTACATAGATGACTCCATGTTGAGGTGGTTTTGAAAACTCGTGTTGGTAGAGGCCTCCGTTGTTGTGGTTTGGTGATTATAGTTTGGGGGTGCTTTTCATGGAAGCTGCATGGATAGTGAGGAAACTTCAGATTGCTTGGGCGTGCCTATGGGATGTTGGTACTTGAGACATGAGGTGTTAAGAGGCACAAGGTGTCATTTTACTATTTCTTGGGCATGCCTACGAGATGTCGATACTTGAGACATGAGGTTTCAGGAGGCACAATGTGTCGGGTTACTAATGTAGGATCGAAATAACGATGCAGATGCTCAAAATACAAGAGGGGGGGGGTGAATTGTACACTTTAAAAATTCCTTTGGAACCTTTAAAGTTAGTTATGGATAACTATGTTTTCCTTATACAAGGAAAATTCTAAGTTTAACAAAGTTAAACTAAGAAAATTTCACAACACCTCTAATCACCAACTGGAGAATTGGAACCAAGATTTACAATATAAGATTCTACCTTAAAGCGTATATAATATAAACTAATTAGAGTACAAGTGTTAGGAAATATAAGAAGGTTATACTTTCCTTACAATACAATATGCAGCAGAAACAAACAAGTAGAAAAACTACAAGCAACAAGATATGAATCTTTTAACCCAAAGAGAAGGGTATCCAACAACCTTGGATAAAGGTCCCTTGATTTATACTTTCAAGAAATTCTGTCTTACCCACACCAGGATAAGCCCACGATACGAAGATCGGAATCTCTGTCTTGCGATCCCCGCAAGCCCTCAACCTCAAGGTAGTTGGAACCTCTGTCTTCCTCAGCAAGGAAGCCCTCGAACTTCAAGGTAGTCGGCACCTCTGTCTTCCTATCCCTGGAAGTCCTCAAATGTAATCACCAACATTCAGAGTCGCACAAAGCAATCTGAATGAGCAGTTCAGTACGCACAAGGCATGAAAAGCTTCTCTCTCTAGAAATCACCTTAACCGCGTGTGTTCTCTAGATCGATCGACTTCTTCTTTTTGAGCTCTTTCAAATGAGCTCCTATTTATAGGAAAACTTCCAACAGTTGGCTCCCTCTTACAATGGTCATATTTTCCATGAAATTCGGAGGGAACTGTACATGTGTAACTCAACCAACGGTTAATTAGAAACAGAATAGACGACATCGTTTTATAACAAACCATGTATAACTGAATGCACGACATCGTTATTGAAATGAAACATATCTAAGTAAAAGATAATCAATATTTCAATGTGTAAGCAAGTCAAAAGTTTGGAGTCTAACCACAATGAAATTCAGAGTCTATGTTAAGAAATGCTCAGATTCTGTTTTATAGGAATTCAGAGCCTGGTTTCACCAGAGATCAGAATCTGAACTTGTAGAGTTCGGAGTAGAACTACTTAAGAGTTCAGAGTCAAACTGCTTAAGAGTTCGGATTTGAACTGATTAAGAGTACGGAGTTGAACTTCATAAGAGTTCGGAGTCGAACTGCTTAAGAGTTCGGAGTCGAACTGCTTAAGAGTTCGGAGTCGAACTGCTTAAGAGTTCAGAGTCAAACTGCTTAAGAGTTCGGAGTCGAACTGCTTAAGAGTTCAGAGTCGAACTTCATAAGAGTTCGGAGTCGAACTGCATAAGAGTTCGGAGTCGAACTGCTTAAGAGTTCACAGTCGAACTGCTTAAGAGTTCGGAGTCGAACTGCTTAAGAGTTCGGAGTCGAACTGCTTAAGAGTTCGGAGTTGAGCTGCTTAAGCGTTCGGAGTCGAACTTCATAAGAGTTCAGAGTCGAACTTATGAAAGTTCAGAGTCCAGAATTCGGATTGAAACTGTATTACAGTTCACATCTAGAATTCGGATCCTAAAAATAGAATGCTCCATATCTTTACATTATATGATTCCAGAATTTTGGGTATGAATCCGGTTTTTGTACTTAAGGAAAAAAATGGCTATGCATAAGAAAATCTAGGTTAGGGTAAATTTCCTTGAAGAAGTAAATTTTCCTTATGAAGGTAAAATTTATATTTCCTTAAGTATAAGTTTTTTGTGATTTTCAAAACAAGAAGGAATGGAAAAGTCATAAGGAAAACCTTATTGACTCAACAATATCCCCCTTTTTGGAAAGCACAAACATCCTTACGAAAAAGAAAATAAGGACTTTGAAAAATTCAATTAGACTTTGAAGTTAAAAACATATCTCCCTTTTTTCATGGATGAAAGTGAATACAACTAACTCCCCCTTAGGCATTGAAACACTAAGGATTGTATTCTGAATTTTCGGAGTGAATTTTTCACTATTGTAAGAATGAAGAACTTCATAGTGGGAAAATCCCCCTTACTTTAATAATATTTTTCTTAGGAATTTTATTTTCCACTCCTTAGGAGTAGTTATTTTTCCTTCTCCCCATTTTTGATTTTAAAAAATAATTGAAGGGAATGGAAAAAAAGTATGGTACCTGAAACATTAGTATATGACAAGATACAACCAACCAAATAATCATTTCATTAGAGTTGGAAAATTTTACAAAGAAAGACTATTACAACAAAAGATCAGAGTGAGTTCATTTTTCTTCCTTTTCCTTAGGAATGAGCTTCTTTACCAGGGTTTTGAGTTTCTTTAAGTCTCTTTGGTATTCCTCACCTTGCCTCTCCAAGGCTTTTACCTTTTCTTCTTGGACTTTTAAAGCTTCTGCCTGAGCCTACAAAGCTTCTTTCTGAAACTTTATTATCTAATCTTGCTTTTCCATCATCTGCTAAAACTCAATCCAGAAATCTCTTTCAATTTTAAAATTCTGAGATACTGAGTTAAGCTTCCCATTTAGGTTCTTGAACTATTGATTCCAAGAATTTTTCTCTTAGGTTAGCTTTTCATAAATCTCGTTAACCTTTTTATCCTTCATTTCAAAAGCATTTTGAACTTCAGGCTAAAAACTCTCAAACTGAACTAAATCTTCATCAACACTCTTAGACCACTTGGTTATCTTACTTCAAGATTTTCTATGTATATCATAATCAATAAGAAAACTTTTCTATTTAGCTTCCAACTTCAAAAACTTATCCATGACCATGGATAAAGAATATGATTTCTGATTCATACTTTATTACAGCATCTGGCATCTAGAATCTATTTTTGGAAGAATCATAATTGTGTCTACCAACTTCCTCAGAGACTAAACCACAAAATCAAGCCCATGAGATGATGATTCCGAATCCGAAACTTTTCTTGGAGACTGATCTTATTCAGCTTGCACCAAATTTCTTCTAGAGGTTCCACCAACCTCTTTCTTCCTCATGACATCATTAATAGGTGTCTCCATGAGAGTTTTTTCCCCTTATTAGCTCTCGGAACAGGTTCCTTATTAAGGGATACTTCCCAAGATTTAGATACATGAACAATCTGTTCTTCGTCTGGTTTTTGTTTTTCTTGTCCTTCCTCAAGAAAATGCCTTTCATAAGATTCTTCCTCATCATACAAGACATTATATTCTTCTTCTTCTTACTTTTTCTTTCTATATTACTCATCTCCCTTTCCTGGAGTAATTAACTTTGCGGATTCAGCCTTATCTTTATAGTCTTGTATTTTCTTTATCAGGGTATCTAAATCTTCACTCTCCTCCTCCTCTTCTTCTTTTTCTTCTTCCTCAATTTCTTCAGAAACCTCTTCAACAACTTCTTTCTCAGCTTCTTCAACTATTTCTTTACCCTTGGATCTACCCAGAGAGACATAGTTCTTGGCTGGAGTTTCTGGTAAGGAAGGTTCAGCATCAAAAATTTCCGGACCGGGAAGCATTCTGGAAGCCAACTCTGTAGCTTTCAGCAAATATAGCACCACTTCAGCTTCAAACATCTTCTTTTTCATTTTCTTCTCCTTCGCTTGTTTCTATATCTCCTCCATAGCTTTTTTCCTTTAAGGCTTTAGCCTCTGCAGGGTCCAATGCGAATTTTGGATCCCCTTCCTTCCACATTTCTTTATCTTCCCTCCACTTGGATTCCACTTCATCCGTATATGTTTTCTGCTTCTTCGGATTGGGGAGAGCAGATTGAGTTTTCTTAGCCTGAGGAATTTCTTCATCAGCAACGACTTCCTTAACCTTTATCTTCCTCCTTTTCTTTTTGGATGGTTCCGGAGAGTGTGTTTCTTTCTGAGCTGTCTCAACCTCTTCCACAGACAGAGGGTAAAATTCTCCGGATTCACTGGAAAAACCAATCTTCATCCTCTTTAGAGTATCATCACTGACTAGCATGAGCTTTCAATTCCAGATCTTTGATTTGTAGGAAAAATTGAATAATTCTATGCACCGAACTATCAGATTAGATAGTAAGGCAGGAAACATGATAATCTGAGCTCTTAAATTGCCTTATTTGATATTCTTGATCGTAACCAAGACATGCCTCATCAGATTTATCTTTCTTAGATTTACCTAAAAATCTAAGACCTATATAACACTTTTCTTCAGATTGTCTTTATCACCTCTTCTTGGAACCAGAAAGCCTTGCACCCAAAGCTGAATAATTCTATTGTTCGGAGTGAGATGATAAATCTTGATAGTTGAATCATCCTTAAGCCCAAGACACTTTAGTGCCTTCTCCTTGTTGAAACTTCTTTGCACATTGGGAAGTTTGTGTGAGCAGAATTCAGCTTCTACTTCATATGAAAAACCAACCAAGCTCGTGACCTTGGTGTAAGAAAGCTTACAAGTCTTCCCATAAGACTTGAAAGAAAACCACTCTCTTCCATCTTCCATCAGGAAGGAAACAGACTCATAGAACTCGTTCAGCAAATCAGTATAAACCGGATCCTGTTTATCTGACTTTGATACGCAGACATCTTCCCATCCATTCATCTTTATATTCTTGGAAATAAGGGAATCAAGATTGTAGAAATCTAGATGAACTAACCTTTCCCTAAAGACTAACCACTTAGAGATTGGTTTCGTAGTCGACATATCTTGAGATGTTGCTTCAACAGACATTCGGAGTGAAGAAATCTGAATGATTCGGATCAGCTTTGTAAAGTTTGGAACTGGCCTTAGGAAGAGAAGCAGGGATTCGAGATGCAAAAGCTTGAAAAACCGATGTGGGACGAGTCTCGGGGTCCCCTTTATATAGGCAATGGATGTAGCCGTTGGTCTTCCAAAAGCCATCTAACAGTTGAAAAAGCATTGATCTAATCTGACGGTTGAGAAAAATCCCGCAAGAAAAACATGACTCCAATCTTTTGAGGTTTTTTTAACGAAAACATTCGGATTTGAAGAAAACTAGAATCCAATATTTTAGAAACTAGGAAAATACAAGCAAGAAAAATATGATTATGAAACTATATTTAAGTAAATCACAACTCTCAGATTGGCTAGAAACATTGTTCGTAATTTGTAAAATTATTCTTGTAGAAAAATAAATTTAAAAACAATTTCATTATGAAAGTTCCAGTACGAAAATCTCGTTATGAAAAATTCAGTCCAAAAATCTCCATTCTGGATGTTCCAGTACGGAAAAAAACTCCATTCCTGAAGTTATTATTCCGAGAATTTTAATCCTGAAAATTTCAATTCTGTAAATTCCCATTTCGGAAATTTTAGTTTCAGAAATTTCTATTCCGAAAACTTCAGTTCTAAAAGGATTGAAAAACTAACTATGAAAAATTTAGTTATACTAATTTTGAGAAACAGATTCTGAAAAATTTCAGTTACACTAGCATTGAAATGTACTCCCCCAATGAGAAGGAGTTTATTACTGTTAGGAGAATTGTTCAACAAGATGTTAATGAAGAATTACTACCACACAGTTATCATTCCTAAATTTTGTTTAATGTATTCAAATATATCAGAGGGTAAATAATTTGTGAAAATATTAGCAAGTTGATCTTGCGTTCTGATAAACTGAAGAATGATATCTCCTTTAAGTGTGTGATCCCTAAGAAAGTGATGCCTAATGTCTATGTGTTTTCACGAGAGTGATATACAGGGTTCTTACTTAGGGAAATGGCACTTGTATTGTCTCAAAAAATTTGAGTCTTAGTAAAACTCAGGCCATAATCTGTGAGTGTGTGTTGCATCCACAACACTTGAGCACAACAACTTCCAGCTGCTACATATTTAGCTTCAGCAGTGGAAAGTGCTACAGAATATTGCTTCTTTCATGACCAAGAAACTAACGAATCTCCTAAGAAATGAAAAGTTCCGGATGTACTCTTTCTATCCATCCTACATCCACCAAAGTCAGCATCAGAAATGATTTTTAGAACAAAATCATTTCCATAAGTATAAAATAATCCTAGATCCATGGTTCCCTTTAGATAGTGAAAAATTCTTTTTACTGCCTTTAAGTGAGATTCCATAGGATTGGATTGATATCTTGCGCATAAGCTTACTGAGAACATTAATTCTAGTCAATTAGCTATTAAGTAAATTAGACTTCCTATCATACCTCTAAAAGATGTTTGATCTACTGGTTTCCCAGCTTCATCAAGATCTAAAGAGTTTGAGGTACCAATGTGAGTACTTATTCTTTTAGTATTGTCATAACCATACTTTTTGAGATGATATTTAATATACTTATGTTGAGATATATAGGTTCCTTCTGGTTTTTGAGAAATTTTAAAACCAAGGAAAAAAGTTAACTCATCCATCATACTCATTTCAAACTTAGATTTCATTAGACTTGCAAAAGAATTAGTTAAAAATTGCCGAGTTGAACCAAATATGATGTTATCAACATAAATTTGAACTATTAAAACATTTTTCTTATCATTCTTTATAAAAAGGGTTTGATCTTCATTTCCCTTAAAATAGTTATTTTGAAGCAAAAACCCTGTGAGTCTATCATACCAAACTCATGGGGCTTTCTTAAGACCATACAAAGCTTTGGTAAGTCTAAAAACAAGATCAGGATGTTTTGTATCTTCAAAGCCAAGAGGTTGTTCAACAAACGCTTCCTCTTGAACATAACCATTAAGAAAATCACATTTCACATCCATTTGAAAAATTTTAAAATTGAAAAATTCTGCAAAGGCAAGTAGAATACGAATAGATTCAAGCCCTGCTACTGGAGCATAGGTTTCTTCATAGTCTATTCCCTCTTGCTGATTATAGCCTTTAGCAACGAGTCTAGGTTTATTCCTTACTATGACTCCATTTTCATCACACTTGTTTCTAATGACCCATTTAACTCCAATAACATAAGTTTCCTTAGGTCTTTCAACCAAGGTCCAGACTTTGTTCCTTTCAAATTCATTTAGTTCATCTTGCATAGCTTTGATCCAATCATCATCACCTAAAGCTTCATCAGTTCTTTTTGGTTCTAATTGGGAAAGATATGCTAGATGTTCTACTTAATTTATTAAGGAACTTCTAGTCCTTACAGGTTGATTTACATCACCAATGATGCTATCACTGGGATGATTCTAAAGAAACACCTGATTTGGGTTTTGTAAAGTCTATTCATCAACATAGGGTAGAAAGTTTTCTAGGGTAAATGTTTCAGAAGTATCTTCTTGAACATTTTCCTTATCAGAACGATCTTCTATCAAAGGTTGAAAATCCGTTTTTTGAAACACATCCGAGGATGTAGATTGGGATAGTTTGAAAACAAAAGGATCAGACTCATCAAATTTTACATGCACTATTTCTTCAACAGTACAAGTATTTTTATTGAAAACTCTATATGCCTTAGAATTTGTGGAGTAGCCTAAGAAAATTCCTTCATCCGATTTTGGTGAAAATTTATGTAGATTATATTTAGTATTCAGAATGAATACTTTGCAACCAAAAAACTTTAAATAAGAAAGTATTGGTTTTCTACCATTCCATAATTCATAAGGAGTTTTATTAAGAAAACGTCTAATCAAAACTCGATTTATAGTATAACAAGCAGTACATACAGCTTCAGCCCAGAAATGTCTAGCTATAGAATATTCACTCAACATGGTTCTAGTTATTTCTTGAAGAATTATATTTCTTCTTTCAACTACACCATTTTGTTGAGGAGTTCTAGGTGCTGAAAAATAGTGAGTAATACCTTCTCTACTACAAAAAGTTTCAAAATCAGAATTTTGAAATTCTCCTCCATGATCACTATGAATAGTTTTCAATGGAATATTTTTCTCATTTTTAACCAGTGCGCTAAAACTTTTGAAATAAGAAAAAGCTTCAGACTACTTTGCTAGAAAATAGACCAAAGTAAATCTGGTGAAATCATCAACTAGAACAAACACATAGTATTTGCCTCCAATACTTCCAGTTTGTGTTGACCAAAAAGATCCATGTGCACTAACTGTAATGCATCAGTCGTTGAGACTTCACTAATTGATTTAAAACTAGATTTATGTTTCTTTCCATATTGAAAAGGATAAAAAACTTTAGAAGAATCAAATCTAAGCTCCGATAGATCCTTAACTAGTTTCTTCTTAGAGAGTTTACATATGTTTATAAGGTTACAATGACCTAATCTTCTATGTGATAACTAGGAATGATCTTACATTGCACTTAGGAAAGGTAAATATTGGCTCCTGAGGACTTCAAAGTTCAAAGTGTAAACATTCTCTTGCCTATCGGCTGAGAGAATAAATTCTTCCTTTGAATTGTGTACTAAGAACTTATCATTCCTAAAATTCACAAGGTACCCTTCATCACATAACTGACTTATGCTAATGAGGTTGTGCTTAAGACCCTTAACAAATAAAACATTTGAAATCAAAGTTTTACATAGAAGAACGATATTACCAATACCAACAATTTCTCCCTGTGCATTATCTCCGAAAGTTACCTTTCCTCCTTTCATTTTGATAATCTTTTCGAAATAGATTTTGTTACCAGTCATGTGCCGGGAACATCCACTATCCATGTACCACGTATTGTTGTTGGTAATTCCTCTATATTCCTGAAAACAAGAGAATAATTAGACTTTAAGAATCCAAACTTTCTTGGATTTGAGATTTCCTAACACCAAAATTTTCAGAACCCACACTTTCTTAGAAAAATAGGCTTTATGAAAACCTAGAGATTGAGTTTTATTTAAAGAACAATTATTCACCCAGTGACCACCAAATTGAAACTTGGTACAAAATGGGGCACTTTTTGGAACAAATTAGTTGTTACTAAAAGTTGGTTTTGCATGGGTATAACCAAATCTTGATTTTTTTCTTAAAGGTCGTATTTGAGAATACATTTTATCAAAATTTTCTTTACCATGGGAAAAGTTTGATAAAAACTTCTTTAAGGAAACAATTTCAGACATGAGTTTTATAACCATGTTTTTATCTTCAAAATCATTGGATTTAGAACTAGAGCTAGGCTCGAAAGTACATTTTTTAGGAATTACATTTTCTAACTCTTTAGAGAGTTTGTTCTTTTCAGAACTTATTTCCTCAAGATTTTTTGAAATATTTATAAAATCAGCATTTTTCCTATCAAGATCTTTAGAAAGATCTGATATTTCTTTAGTAAGAATAGAATTCCTAGAGTTTTCCTTATCAAGTTTTTTATTGAGTTTATAATTATCAATTTCAATAAGTTCAACAAACCTAGAAACTTATTCATAGGTAGGTGAAGTATTTTCTTCATCAGAAGAGGATTCTTCATCTGAAGAGTTATAATACTTACTATCATTAGAACTTAAAGAAACATTGGTCAATGATTCATAATTTTGTACCTTAGACATAAAGCAATGATTGTCAATGGGTAATCTGGCTATAAGACCAAGATTCATCTGTCCGGAAGAGTCACAATCAGAAGATTCATCTGAAGAGTCACCACCACTGGCACTCCAGGTGTCATTTGCTTTCAGAAATTTCTTAGCTTTGGTTTTGTAATACTTATTTCTATTCCTCTCAGAATGACTTTCTTTCCTTTATTTCTTTTTGAGCAAAGGTCAATCTGGTCTAATATGTCTAGCTCTATTGCATTCATAACAAGTAACTTCTCCATCTTTCCTATCTTTCCTTTCATTTTTCTTATACTTGGATGGGAAATTTCTCTGGCCAGCTATCTTGTTCATTCTTCGAGCAAGACTTGCTAACTCATTTTCTGAGACTTCACTTTCATTAGAATCTGATTGAATAACCACCTTCTTAGACTTGGATCTGGTTACTCCCTCAGGAGTCTTAGTTTTCATATGATTTTATGTTGTTGTAAAAGCGACATCACCATTCCCATTTTTCTTTTTGATGTTGTCAGCATATCTCTTCATTATCATTTCATGTTTGAGAAGAGTTCCAAATAGATCATCAAGAGAAATTTAAGAGAGCTTCCTATTCTCATCTATAGCTGTTCTCTTTGATTCCCACTCATTAGGCATAATATCAATTATCTTATCCACAAGGGCTTCATCATCTAACCCTTTTTCTCCCATAGTCTGTAAGCTGTTGACTATAGTCATAAACCTCTGTTGAACTTTACAGATTGGTTCTCCATACGGAAAATTGAATCCATGGTATTCAGCTCTAAGCATAGCTCTCCAAGTTTCAATCACTTTATAAGTACCAAAGTGTGTAACTTTTAACTTCTTCAAGATACAATTAGCTTCTTCACAAGAAGAAATTTGGCTATATATATTTCTAGTCATTGAACATAGTAGTGTATTGTGTACCTTATAATTGAGTTGATACTCTTTCTTTTCCTGGTTAGTGTAAGTTCTAACTTCTTTAGCAGGAATTTTATAATCACCAGTAAGCATAACAAAATTATCTACTCCAGTATTGATAACAAAAGTATTCATTCGATCTCTCCAGTACTCATAGTCATTACCATCAAATATTTGTGGTCTTGTTGGATTTATATTGTCAATAGAACCAACATTGACTCCTGCCATTGTTAATAAAAACTTGGCAACAGAACTTGTTAGTAGAAAAAGTTCGTAACCACAAAGTTAGGAATGACAAAGTTCAGAACGATAAAGTTCGGAACGACAATGTTCAGAATGAAAAAGTTCGGAATGACAAAGTTTGGAATGACAAATTTCGGAATGACAATGTTCAGAATGACAAAGAAAACTTTCTAAGCAAGGATGAAGAACAATGAAAAAGATGTTCAAGGAAAACCTATACGTGAGTATAAGTATTTCTGAAACCTCCCTCTGATACCAATTGTAGGATCAAAATAACGATGTAGATGCTCAAAATACAAGGGGGGGGGGGTGAATTGTACACTTTAAAAATTCCTTTGGAACCTTTAAAGTTAGTTGCGGAGAACTATGTTTTCCTTAGACAAGGAAAATTCTATGTTTAACAAAGTTAAACTAAGAAAATTTCACAACACCTCTAATCACCAACTGGAGAATTGGAACCAATATTTACAATATAAGATTCTACCTTAAACCATATAGAATCTAAACTAATTAGAGTACAAGTGTAAGGAAATATAAGAAGGTTATACTTTCCTTATAATAAAATATGCAGCAGAAACAAACAAGTAGAAAAACTACAAGGAACAAGATATGAATCTTTTAACCCAAAGAGAAGGGTATCCAACAACCTTGGATAAAGGTCCCTTGATTTATACTTTCAAGCAAGTCTGTCTTACCCACACTAGGATAAGCCCAAGATACGAAGATCGGAATCTCTGTGTTGCTATCCCCACAAGCCCTCAACTTTAAGGTAGTTGGAACCTCTGTCTTCCTCAGCAAGGAAGCCCTCGAACTTCAAGGTAGTCGGAACCTCTGTCTTCCTATCCCCGGAAGTCCTTGAATGTAATCACCAACATTCAGAGTCACAATAAGCAATCTGAACGAGCGGTTTAGTATGCATAAGGCATGAAAAGCTTCTCTATCTAGAAATCACCTTAACCGTGTGTGTTCTCTAGATCGATTGACTTCTTCTTGTTGAGCTCTTTCAAATGAGCTCCTATTTATAGGAAAACTTCCAACGGTCAGCTCCATCTTCCAACGATCATATTTTCCATGAAATTCGGAGGGACCTGTACATGTGTAACTCAACCAATGGTTAATTAGAAACAGAATAGACGACATCATTTTATAGCAAACCATGTATAACTGAATTCACGACATCGTTTTTGAAATGAAGCATATGTAAGTAAAAGCTAATCAATATTTCGGAGTGTAAGCAAGTCAAAAGTTCGGAGTTTAACCAAAATGAAATTTGGAGTCTATGTTAAGAAATGTTCGGATTCTGTTTTATAGGAATTCGGAGCCTGGTTTCACTAGAGATATGAATCTGAACTTGCAAAGTTCGGAGTCGACATACTTAAGAGTTCAGAGTCGAACTAGTTAAGAGTTCGGAGTCGAACTGCTTAAGAGTTTGGAGTCGAACTTCATAAGAGTTCGGAGTCGAACTGCTTAAGAGTTCAGAGTCGAACTGCTTAAGAGATCAGAGTCGAACTGCTTAAGAGTTCAGATTCTAACTGGTTAAGAGTTCAGAGTCGAACTACTTAAGAGTTCGGAGTCGAACTCCATAAGAGTTCGGAGTCGAACTGCTTAAGATTTCGGAGTCGAATTGCTTAAGAGTTTGGAGTCGAACAACTTATGATTTTGGAGTCGAACTGCTTAAGAGTTCGGAGTTGAACTGCTTAAGAGTTCGGAGTCGAACTTCATAAGAGTTCGGAGTCTAACTTATGAAAGTTCAGAGTCCAGAATTCGGATTGAAACTACATTACAGTCCACATCCATAATTCGGATCCTAAAAACAGAATGCTCCACATCTTTACATTATATGATTCCAGAATTTTGGGTATGAATTCAGTTTTTGTACTTAAGGAAAAAAATGGCTATGCATATGAAAATCTAGGTTAGGGTAAATTTCCTTGAAGAAGTAAATTTTCCTTATGATGGTAAAATTTATATTTCCTTAAGTATAAGGTTTTTGTGATTTTCAAGACAAGAAGGAATGGAAAAGTCATAAGGAAAACCTTATTGACTCAACAAATAATACATGGGTATGCTTATAGGATGTCATTACTTGAGACTTGTGGTGTCCGGAGGCACGTGGTACAAGGTTACAATTATTTGGGCCAAGTTTAGGGTCGTCAGTACTTAAGACACGCGGTGTCAAGAGGAACATGGTGACCGGTTACATGATAGAGATTCCGACGTTGGCCAAAGAAGGTGATGCTCCCTAGCGGATACTGAGTACCATTGGATGTTGCCTTTATATTGTGCATTATATTGTTTACTTTCCTTATTGATGGATTCCTAATTAAAAACTCATACTAGGTACACACCTTTGTGTGGTATCTTACTGAGATTCATCTCACACCCTACACACGCACTTCATGCCATGTGTTGACTTTATGGATTTTCATGATGGAAAGAGATCATCTTTAAGAGATGGATCATATTAGCAGTTTCATCGAGATTTGGCATGGACGCTGAGGTCATTCCTAGCTGGATTTTACTTTGTTTTTTTTCTTTCTTATATTAGAATGCTTACTTTATTTCATAGCTACTATTGGTTATCAGTGGGAGCCATTGTTTATTAATATGTATGACCTATTGTGGATTCATGATTGGTTTGATTAGTAGTCACAAATGATGTTCAAAATGATGTTGTGTTTACTTTCTACTGAATTTGTTTGTTTATCGCTTATGCTATTTATTTGATATTGTTGTGATTCACCTATGCAGGTCTTGTTCGAGTCTGTTGAGTCTTTTTTACAGCTACAAGTTTTATTATAACAATTGGACCATTACCTTATTTTACTTCAAGAGGGAATAACCTCCCCACTATACATGTTTAGACCCTTTCTTCTAGTCAGTAGCATTTGGAATTCAGGGAAATACATCGATGGTAGTAACACCTGACCCATTTAGCACTGTTCAGGTGGCAGTTCCGGTCTGGGACATTACCCTTTTAATTTTTTATTTTTTTCCTAGGTTTAGAGTGCATGGGAGTCTATTTTGGGGTTTTTATTAAGCCTATAATGGGTGCTATATTTAGGGATTTTTTATATCATGAATAAGATTCACAATATTTATATGTCTTTAGGAAGATACTAAAGTTTTTTAGAACATGAAACTCATTCCTGATATGAAATGAATTCACATTTTGAGTACATTATTCATGATTTTTTGAACTAAGGTAATGCCTTTTTTGGTGTACATATGACGTGGGAAATTAACATCATGGGTTAGTAATAGATAAAAAAGAATCCTCTCCACCCAAGGTGTTTTATTTCACCATAATTTTGAATATGATTTATTCATTAAACGACCCCTCCCTCAAACCTCGGTCTCTCCTAGGTGATTTTGGGTGACATTATATGATTCAGTTTATTCCATTTGGTTCCATTATCTTTATCATAGTTAGTTTCTTTTCTTTTGGTATGTGTTCCATTCTCCTATACACTTATTAATTTCCCTTGGGATTTGGAAAAAGTTTTTGGATACATTTGACTGATTGGTTATCATATGATGATTTCCAATTGATCACTTCTATATCATTTGTGTGATCATATTTTTGGGCATGATCCTTATGTTGGTTGTGGTGCGATGTAAGGGATTCATCATGGTATGTTTTAGTATAACCTATTCTCCACTATTTTTGTTTATTTAACTTTATTCAATGTTGTTTGAATCATTGATAAGACATTTGTTTTTTTTCATAAGGTTTTTTGATCTTGTCAGAATAGGTGTGTGTCCTGAGTTTAAGGTAGGTGGTTATATATCTAGCATATACTAGATAAACTATAATTTTGATTTATTTTATAATTGTTTTCTAAAATATTTTCATAATACTGGATTTATTGATTTGTTTCTGTAAATGGAGTTTTGAGAAAACAATCTTTTCCCTTTATTTTTGTAAAAGAAACATGATTTCAAGGCATTATGAAACGTATTGAAAATGGGTTTACAACGTAGTATTTTATGTAAAAAGTGTGTTTGATATTGAATTGTGAATTATGTAAGCCTATTTAAATGATTTTATAAAATTTAGGACTTGAAAGACTTGAGTAATTAGGTGGAAAGTGTAGTTGTAGGACTCACTTTTTTGATACTATAAGGGAGTTCACTTTCTAAGTTGTTATTACATTCCTAGATTAAGATATATTTGGATCTAAGAAATTATTGACATGTGAGAAGGGTTCTATTTTTGGGGTGTTCCTCTATTACATAGACATTAATGAATCAGTTCTAGGGGTTCTTAGTGCTTACTTGTCATATTGAGGTATGAGTTCCCAAGATAAGCCAAATGTAAGTTATACTTTGACTATTTTACCATTAGGATTTTCTTTTTTACCACATAGGATTTGATATAACTTTTAGTTAAATATAATTGTTTCATGGAAATTATTCTTTAAAACTGTTTTACATTGATTTTTTTACAACTGTAGAAAAAGTTACATTTTCTAGGATGATTTTGATATATAATTATTAAATTCTTTATCATTTACTATTTTTTGTAAATTTATCATTTGTGGAATTTTATATAGATACATTAAATGAATCAAATTGGTGGTATCCTAATAATCCAATTTAACTTACACCCTAAAAAACGCTTTGATGATGTACCAAAATGGTATTTACTTTTAATGTAGGAAAAGAAAAGGATATGCCTAGAGGTGGTGAGCTTTATATCATCTAAGTATTGGTTGCTTATGGTGAGATGGTGGGATGTTTCCTAAATATCACATAGAGTATAATTTTATGGTTTCAGTTTCCATTTGAATGTGGGACCTACACCTTGTAGTTTCTTTTATTTCCTTTTTTAGTTTTAATGATTTATTTGTGTCTTCTTTGGATATGAAATATATTTCTCATAGTATTATTATAATGTTATTTTCCATTTTATGAATGAATATATTCCATGTATATTATTTCATGTTGGGTGAAATCAATCACTATTGTCTGTGTTTAATTCCCGGGTTGCAGTTTCCAACCCTAGGGGATTCATAACAACTTTTAGGTATGTAGCAGATCTAGAAAAGTACCAATTTTAAGAAGTAACGAGGTTCAGTTCATTACAACCATACCTTTCTAAGATTTTACTTTACTATGGATAACATCATTTGAGGTTCATGATTGTGGATATACACAAGGCATCCATATTTATATTGTATGATCATTATAAATTTGTAGTGATTACATTTAGGCTAACCAATGAATCAATTATCTTCATGAAATTAATAAGAAGAATTATTTAAAGATTACCTCAATTAGATTGTGGTATTCTTTATAAATGATATTATTATTTATGAAATGAGTAACGAAGAGTATAAATACCATTTATGGATATTATTGAGGATCTATATAAAGGGGATGCTATATTCCAAAATAATGAGGTGTGAATTTTTCATAACCCCTCCCCACAAAGTGTACCCCTCTTGGACTGACAAATGGAGGAGATAGATAATGACCCCTAAGTCACATGAAAAAGAGAGAGATAGGACAAACAACAACCAAATCCTACTCAGACTACAATATAAAATAAATTACAGGTATGTATATGTAATGTCTTGTAAAACTACTACAACATAAAGGGAAAACTGAAAGTACCAATGGAAAGCCAAACAACAACGACCACAAAGCCCAAAAACCTCTAGCAAAGTCCTTATCCAGTTTTAACAATCCTGATCTCCATCCCACTCCAATTAACATGGAAAAAATTGTATATATGTTGGGTGAGTATAAAAATATTCTCAGTATGATACTATCTCAAGCATCTCATGAAAAAGTAAAGAAATCATGAAAAATCATAATAAACAACAGGTGAAACTAACTCATCACCTAAACATGTATACTAAGTTCCAAGACTCACCATGAATACTATCCCCAAGTATCAAATAAAATAAAATGTTATATAATAAATAATGTCAATGGTACCCCGCTACCACATCCCCACTGGTTTTCTGCTTTGCCCCAACGTCGGGCATCTTTGGGATCACTCTCCAAAAAGTCTTGCCCCAAGACACTCAGGAAAAGAACCACAATGTACACCTCATCCAACAAAACCACCACATCCTCATAACCAAAAGTAACCAGGTAATTTCAAGGAGCCAACATTGCTTGTATAATGTGTATCATACACTAGGTTTTATACCTCAAGCCATTATAGTACATACACTGATTAACGATCCTCAATCTGTCACAACATATAAATGTTGCACCAATAGTAGTCCATAGAGAACTACATACAAAATCTATGTGTGTGAAATAACCACAAGACATTACATCCCTCTACACACATATGTGGTGAAACTAATCATTGTACAAACCATAACATGTAACTACTTAGAGAAGTGAGTGGGGCCAAAGGGGGTAGTCAACCATCTATCCTCCCACCGAGATATTGGGGAAACTACCCCTATGGCTCAAAATCCATGGGAAATTAATTACCCTAAATGATAGGATGTATTATAGTATATAAAAAAATAATAATAGAATATAATATGGATTTAAACCACACAATGGTAATTTGGATTTCACATTTCATTTCATTAGCATCACAACATGTTCAATGCCCTCTAGGCATAACCAAACTGAGTCCACAGTTCCTTAGAAGCCACAACCTCAGCATTGCATCCGAGCAAGGTCCAACCCCAGGGGATAATCAATTATTCATTCATTTATTAACAAAATTTACACTATCCATACTTCCTGGTATTCTATTAAAAATTCTATTCTACAAAGGAAAAAGGGTCTCAACATGGTGAGTAGGAAAACTACCCATTGGGTCTTTTCAACAAATATCAAGAGCATAGACAAATCCATCCTTGTGAAGCTAAACACGGAAATCGTGTGGAATACCATTCTCATATTAACCTCTTTTGGAAAGAGGTTAATAAAGAACATATATATCAAATAGTGGGGAATTTAAAGAAGATAAACAAACAACCAATTCAACATGAATCCACTTATCTCTCAAAAAGTAATCTCATCTTCAACATGTTCCATCATCTCTGGTTCCCTTGTAAACATCCATATGCATAAAAAAATTCATCTAGCCACTCTAGGAGTCAAACCCTACCAAAATATCCCTGCCCTCTTCCCTCCTAAAACAAAACCATTCTTGGCTCATCCATCCCATTCCCACGTCACATTCTGGCATCCCTTACCCCACAACCACAAGACTTGTATCCAGATCATATCACAAGTAGTAGGAACAAAAATAGAAATAGGAATTTATCCCTAAAAAAGTAATCCATCCTACACACACAATGATATATCATGTATCCAAATAATAATTTTCTCAACCTTTATAATAATTTGGGAAAATCATGCCCTATAAAGAATTATCAATAATACACAAGTGGTTCTAATTTTATCCTGAATTATCCAATTAATTATTCACAAGTTCCAACTATAAGGCACCTAAAGAAAAATATATCACAAGATATCACCAAATTAATTCAACAATTAATTTATCATGCCTTGAATAAATTTCTAAAAATGAATCAACATGATTTAGGTTCATTAAACAACACCATTAATCATGAATACCCACATAAATTTGATTAATATCAAATTATAACAACTACAATCAGATTATTAAACAAGCCTCTTTATCTTTTTTCCAATTAATTATAAATTAATTCTGAATTTATGTTATTTACCAATTTTTTTCAAGAAAATTCTAAAACAATCTAGCATAGGTATCACACTATCTAAAAAATAAAAAGGAAAACTATTATAACTATATAAAGAAACAACATACAACTGATACCTATTCTTTAATCAATATAATATAATTATTAGGCCAATTCCATTGATATCCTTGGGATAAACCATGACAGCTATACGATTTCACTTAAAGAAAGAGAAGCATAAAATCCCATAACTCAAATGGTTTTTGACATTCTTCTCATGAGAATAGATCAAATAAATGGATCATAATCACCTCTCTTGCAATAACTGCATCCACCCGCGGATGACATGAAACCTACACAAAAAAACAGACAGAAATTATCTATTAGAAACATGAAGAGGATGTTCCGACACATAGAAAGGAGAAGAGGGAGGAAACTAATCAAAGAAACCTCATTAATGGAGGTAGACCATACATTATATCAAAGACGGATCTCAATGAATCAAAGGTGGGATCTAGGGATCAATCCTCAATGAAGGAATCTCCAAAATGGTGAAGGGAGGTTCATTGGGTCACCTGGCGTCGAGGGAGAGCCACTGAAGCTGTAGGTTTTGAAAAACACCAAGTGGAAAGATAACACTTACAAAATACATCATCGGGGCACTATAGGACATGTAATCCCATTTACTATCCTATAAAGCCTAGAGGTCATGTTTTGCATGAAAACATGTCGCCTCAACGATTTATTTTATTTTTCAAACCCTGAAACATTTCATTCCATGAATAATTATTACAAATCTAGAAATAACCCATGAAACAATATATCACATCATGTAATACAGATAAATGACACGTAATCCCATTTTCCATATTTTACTTAACCAAACTTCTCCAAACTTTTCTGAGCCACCTATGAGCACTTTGATCTTAAAAAACATGAAAATGGTTGATCCTCATAGATTTGGGACCTTACATAATATACCTCTAAAAAAAATCTTGTCCTCAAGAATCCAAAAAAATCCAAGAGAGAAAACAGAAAAGGGGTCACTCGAACAACCACCTCATGAGATACCTCTCAATGCTATCTCCACCATAGGATCTCAACCACTTCACTAGAGGAACAAGTGAAAAAAACCCCATAGTGAAAAAAACTAGCTCCTAAAAACTCTCATGGGGGAGAAACCTGTCAAAACAGAGTAATCCACAACATAAAACAATATAAATGTATCTCATAAAAAAGAAATGGTCTACAACCACCAAACAAACAACATTACAAGAAAAGTGCTAGACATAAAATAGATCCGAGTACTAAGAATGTATTATAGGACTCATGTTCCAAAGTACTCTCCTCTACCCCACCTTGATGCCAGAAGACACGAACCAAGGGGATATTATACCATTAAAACACTTTTTCCTAGTGGTATTGGATCTCTATAGGATACTCCCTGAATTTATTATCATCATCAACATCGATCTCACCCAAATTAATTAAATGAGGGTCATCATGAATACAATGATAGAGCTGTGACACATGAAAAACTTCATGTATTTGGATAATATATGGGGGAATTTCTATACAATATTCCACAAATCCAACCTGATCCAACACCTATAAAGGCCTAATAAACAGGGGAGAAAAATTACTCCCACAACCAAACCTTCACTACCCATGACAGGGAGTCAACTTCAGAAACATGTGATCCCCAACATCAAACTCCATAGGTCACCACCTATGAATATAATAGTAATTTTGATGATTTTTTCCTGCATTCATCCTCTCATGAATCACCTAAACCATCTCTATCTTATTCTATACCTATTTTATCCTGAGAATCACTAAGTCTCTGACCCCAGTATATCAAAACAAATAATGGAAAGGTCAACCATTCAAGTCTACAAATGAAGCCATGCCTATGGTGGAGTGAAATATATTATTGTAAGAGAACTCTACCAAGGGTAGTTGTCTCATCCACGAACCTCTAAAAGATAAGAGACAAATATCGCAACATGTCATCAATAGTCTTGAAGGTACATTCTATCTTACCATTCACCCGTGGATGAAAAGTAGTGCTATGACATAGGTGAGAGATAAAAGAATATTAAAGACCTCTCGACACCTTGGAGGTAAAATGGGGATCTTGATTAAAAATGATCATCCTCAAGACTCTGTGGAGCCTTACAACCTATTCTAGATACATACTCGACAAAATATCTACTAAGCTCCACTCCTTGATCGCTATAAAGTAGGAAGACTTCATAAAATGACCCTATAATACCCATATATCATCATTTCATCCCTAAGATTGAGTTAAACCTTTAAATAACTTCATATATATTTCCTCCCACTTCCTTCGAGGAATATCTAACAACCGGAGCAATCCACCAAGAACACGGTGCTCGACCTTCACCTTCTGGTAGACCAATCATCGAGAAAAAAACTATGTAACTACATATTTCAACCCATTCCACCTAAACTAACCTCTAAAAGCACAATATATCCTTATCATGCCAGAATGTACTACTAAGGGAGAACTATGGAAATCTCTAAGAACCAACCCCCTTAATATCCAACAGAATGTAAATCCTTCCCAAGAATAGCACTAGGTGTTTTTTATATAGAGACCAACAATTAGGGGCCTCTCCACAAATAAATCAATCTCTCCATAACTCCACCTCTAGATCCCCCAACTGGGACTCTTTTACCTAATGAACTAGAGATGAATATAGCACCGCCTGAAAAAGAGGATCTCTACCCCCCAACTTATCCCATTTACAGAATTAATTCTAAATGTTCTTCTATCAATCTCATGGAATCAATTTATAAAAAAAATGCATCACTGTTTGACTTCCTACTCCGCGATTCGGCTACAATATTCCACTTTCCTAGTGTATATGATATTTAGAAGTCTTAATATTATATGAAATTCATCCACCGATGCTGTTGTAAGTTCAAGTCTCACTAGGAGATAAGATAACTCTAGATCTTATAATTTTTGAAGAATATTAAATGCTCATGAATGATTTAATGTATCCACAACTTCAGGAAAAACACATATTCTACAAAATAGAGATCATGGGTGTCATAATTATTCTCATGAAGGCACAATTGTGAAGACCCATAAGAAATGGTAGATATCTATGTAATCAGAATACTACCTACCCCCATACACGAAGCCTAACATAAAAACTCAAACCAAACTCCTTCTACTGGAAGACAAAGAACCAGAGAACTGACCAAATTCTCTTTCATATACTCAAAATCTTCCTGAACTTGATCATTCCACACGAATTATGGATCCTTTCTTGTCAACATTTTCATAGGAGCCACAAAAAGAGTGAAATCAGTTTTGTACCTCATGTAATAGCCTAAAATATAGAGAAACTTCTCACTTATGCCACTGTCTGGGGGCTACCCTAGATTATGAAATAGTGGGTTCCCTATACAAAACTATGCAGTAATTTTGATTACCATATCGTGTATACAGGTAGTTATGCATGATATAATCTTACCATTATAGTTTTGATATTTATAAATACACTATTTGATGGTAATTTGAATAGATTAATTATCATATAAAAGGGTTATAGTAGATACGAATCCATAATGAGAACCTAGAGATACAATGAAATTAATCATAAATTTTCCTTATGCTCAAGTTACATCTTACTGAATGTATAAAGTAGATGTATGACTATCAAGTGTTGGAGGCTCATATGCATTGAGACCTCTTCTCATGATGTTAACACTTGTTTATCTCTTATAGTGAGATCACGAGGAAAAACCCGCTAATAGGAACAACACATGTGTTGGGGGTCATTAGTTACTCATATCTATTGACATGTGTATTGGTCTCCTATCATGAGACTGTTACCAATGTGTTCCATTTGATTGCGTATATTGATGCAATTCAAAAACCATGAAATTGAAATCGTGGAAAGGTAGCTTGTGTTAGGTATGTCAGTGGTGGTAAAACATTTATTGAATGGTCAAGAAATGATTTTTCACTTCTAGGTTATGGAAGTTGTATATCTCAGGCTTCGTTGATCAGCATTGTGTTACCTTCATAAATCATTTATCCAAATAAGTTGAAATGTAAATCCATCTAGATATATTAACAAATAATAAAGTAATAAAAGGATGATGAAACAAGGGTGTATCCTACTTTATTATATATTTAAAGACAATGATATTATAGTACATAGTACGTGTTTGAAGGTTGGTAGTCTTTGATATGACTATCATTATCTCTATAGTGGCCTTGATGGGTTGCTGGAATCTACTCTTGGTCTATGGATTTTATTCAATTATATAGAGATAAGGTCTTATAGGGTCACACACAATAACATATTTAAGAACCATACCTATTCTGTTGAATAAGAATGTCGGACATGGTGGTCCCCACCACGGGGTCTGAGTGTTTTCCAAGGTATCGATCACCAAAT
Source organism: Viscum album (assembly GCA_963277665.1). Lineage (NCBI taxonomy): Eukaryota > Viridiplantae > Streptophyta > Magnoliopsida > Santalales > Viscaceae > Viscum > Viscum album. Next base: position 352,996,904 of record OY728126.1, on the reverse strand, counting down.
AAATAAATAAATCCATTATTAATAAAGTTATGAATAAATGTGATTTAATTTATTTATAGAATTTAAATGTTAAGTTAATTTGAGAGTTTATTAATCAAAAAAATATTATTTTAATATTAAAGCTTCATTTAATATTAAGAGGGATTACTAGTCAACCAAAATGACTCTAATTTATCATGTAATATTATATATATATATATATTACAAGTATGTGATAAAAAATTAAATAATTTTTACGTATTTTAGTTCATCATAATTATTTATTTAGAGGACGTTAAGTAAACCGGGATTGAGGAACACAACTAGGTATTTAGAAATTCCACTATAAATAGAGACAAAGGCTCTCTCCCAACCAACTATTCATTTATTTATGGATGAGATCCTCTATATCCTTCCACTTTATAGAGAGAGAGTCTCTCCCTCTCAAGTGTTGATCTATGTTCCGCTTTCATGCATCTATGGAAGAGGATCTTGGTGGTCATTAGGACATCATAGATAACATCGTATTGCCGCACTATTATAAGGAATTCAACAATATGAACTCCCACATAATTTTGAAGAATATGTGGATTATCCACGAGGTATCCTGCTATGAATCCATCATGTAATGATCATTGGTGATGGGTTGTAGTTAAGTGAATCTTTATATCTGAACAGATATGTGTATAGTTTTATTTCTGTGAACCTTTAATTTACACAAGATCCCCGTACCATACTGGGGCTCAGATCATTAGCGAACAAATATTCCTTTATCTTGTCAATGATTTTTTTTTAAATTATCTGACCCACCGACTTCCACTACATGCCTTCGTACCTTCAATTTGTATCAGAGAATCACATATGCCCATAATTCAAAAGGCTAGAAAATTAAACATAATATAATAATAATAAAATATTATAATAGAATAATAATTTATTATTATTTTTATATTATTATTACTATAATAATAAAAAAATAAAAAAATAATAATATGAAAATTATTAAATTGTTAAATTATAATTTACATAAAATTTGAGTTACTTCTGATAAGCTGAAATAGATTGGATCTTCAAGATAAACAAAAGTAATCAAATAAATTTTAAAACTTGAGACCAAACCACAAGTTCGATTTGTAACATAATATTTGAATGACCATAACATAGTCATTCAAAATTGGATCATTGTGCCTTCTGAATCAATGCGACTAATTTCATAACCCCCATACATTATTTATTGAAATTTAATTTTATCACGCATTATTATACCAAATTAATGGTCTTGATCACCAAACCATGTATTTTTTCGTTTAATTATTTATTTAAGTAATTCTTTAACTATGTGTGATGTTTTTAATTAATTAAACAGTGTTATTCCTATCATCTAATTTTTTTCAGAATGTATTATGGAATTCCATCTAATTTTATCTTATGTACATTAAACCCCTTGTCCCCCTCACCTATGCGCGATTATTTTTTGTAGTTCGGATAAAGATGGTGTATGATGTGGACCCCTCCAAGTTGAGGTGGTGTGTGTTGATCATAATGATGCAAAATGTCACATAAAACCCGCCATGTAAAGGCAGTACCCCATGAAATGATGTGGATCTCACCAAGATAAGGTGACACTCTATTGGAACACCTGACACATAAGACGTGGGTTAGCTACAACAAGATTTGAGAAATTACTCAGGTATGATTCCACTAGGTCGTTTAGATTCTCAAGGCCAGTTGGGTAATAGTTTACATTTATTAATTTATTTGTTATTTTATTCATTCTATAACTATGGGAAAATCCATAAAAATATAAATAATAAAATTCATAAAGAAGAAACACGTGTTTTTATATCAATATTTAGTTGTGAGCACAACAACATAGGTGGAAAAGATTAATATAAATAGATTACATTAATTTAGAGAAAAAAACCCTTAATGTAATATTAAGTCATTTCCACCTTCGATCATTGAATTTTGAATAAAACTGGGTGTTTGGAGTGCTGTTCATGCCAAAGATGAGGGAACATCTTACTACTGGGGGTTCTTATAAGAGTTCAAAGATGAAATAACTAAAATTTTAGAAAATAAATATCCCATGATAACTTGTTATAATTTTAGATAAAAGCATTGAGTAAATCAATATTAAGATTTTAGAAGCTGGTAATTAACTCAATAGATCAAGGTAACATGATTTATTGCGATTGGCCAACCAAACACCTACCTTGAACCCTATGAGTAGTGGAATATCCAATTCTTGAAGACTGTAAGGGGAGGTTTTAAGATCCTTCCCAATTAAATAATCAAGAGACATAGTATTCTAATTCTAGTATATAGGGATACATGAATTTTATAAAATAGTGGGATACATTTAACGATTTAATTAATTAATAGATGATGTCTAATTTAGTAGTCTTCATAAAAGTATTTATCTTATAACTTTTATTTTTGTAAAAAATTTCAAGTAATACCACATGTAAAAACCATGATCAATATTAGGAAATGTTTATGTCCAAACTAAGATGAATTTCCAACTGTGGTATAGGCACTTGCACATGACACTATTATACGAGAAATTCAAGGTGATGGTGTCCCTACCTGTTAAGACACCTTATGAAGCATGGTTGTAAAATTGATTATTGGAGACTCATGAGTTAAGAATATCATGGTAATTTCATAATTCAATCATCAATTTTTGATGTTAATTATGCTCACTACATCATAACATGGATGATATCACATGTAATATCATCTTCTAGAAGTTTTTGTGGATAATGTTAGCAAGATCTGAAAGTGATGATTACACTTGATTTGTGTAAAAAGGATAGGATGACTATGGTATTTTATAGAATCCCATTATTATACATTTATTCACCCAATTAATATAGTTTTTTTATGGATACAAAAAAGTATGGAGTATGCGATTAATTAACTTTTAGGTAAGGTTCTCCAATGAATAAGAATATTAAATAAAGTATCATCTTTTGTTCTCATTTCGATTAAAATTGAAGGTAAGGTGAAATGGCCAATGAAAAGTTGATAATTTATGTCAAAGGGACCTTTATAATTTTATTAAAAGTGTAGAGGTTAGTTATTATACAAGAGGTTACTTTAATCACATATTATGAAATAAATTTATGGAAGTTTAAAATGAAAATGAACTGAATTTAATAAGAATGAACCCGATTATTCTTTAATGTATATTCATCCGAATAAAAGTTGTATTTTTGACATAATTTTTCAGAATTAAATACAATATGCCTTTGTCATATGTGTATTGAATTTTAGTAACCAATTAAGTAAATAAATAGTAAAATAAGTAAAGTGTATTCTCCAAGGAGCTGAGAAATGGTGATTTCAAAGTTTATGGTGCTAAACACATAACATATAATTTCCACACATATGATTCTAGTTGAAAATTTTGTTCTGTACTACCCAAAAATTCATCTCACGTGCCATTTGGACATAATGAGACATTATTCTAGGTTTTAGAATGACTGTTGTTTGTGGTGTCTCACACTCACCATATAGTTCGGTGATAGAAGATTCATAGGTATTAAGTGATGTATATAACAATGTAATAATTTTACCCAATTGGGAATAAATAATTAGTTTCTAGAAAAAATAAAATTATACATCATGTATATACCCAGTATGGTATTTAGTCTCGTTATATATAAGATCCTCTAATATTATCAACATTATTAGTTTGGATAAAGAATCATTTACAAGAAAAGGTATGCCAAAAATCTTTTGGAATAAGTTCATCAAGTAAGCATGCACTATTCCATAAGAAATCATGTGGTAATGATACATAATATGATTCCATTATGTTTTTGAGGAATACGATTGTGAAGTATAAGCATAGTCTGAATATATGAGTTGTTCCAGATTAGAATGCCGAATAATACATTATCCTAGAATTTGTCGATCATGATAATATAGCGTGGAGTAATTCCTAAATGCACATTACCTTATCTACATCATGGAATTAATGCTAATAATGAGGATCGTTGATGATTCATACATGTAAACATTGATAAAAAAATTATCCTATAGTAATTATTAAGCATGCATTTTAATCAATAATGTAAAGATGCATGTAGTTTCAATGTTACAACCTACAATAAATTCCATCATTTTACAAAATGTGGTTTTCAAATAACAGAAAAATTCTACAACTAACATGCAAACTAGAAATGAAAAATGGTTATCATACAAGTCATAGTATAATGTAAATACATAATGGCATAGGACATTTGTCTGTATGAAAATATATTGTTAGTATTTAAATAAACATGCATCATGTTTAACACATTGTGCATCTAAGGTAAATATCCTAACAGTTTCTTATGATATTACATAAATCCAAAAGATAGAAAAATTGTAGTCTAATGATAGAATAAAATTCAATGAGAGGATACACATCTATACTTGAGATATTGGGAGAAATATTGACTTGGATTTATTGAATTTCCAAGATGCAAAAATGTATGGAATAAGAATTTGTTTCATAAATTTTTTGGAGTAGGAATATTCCAGAGAAACATATTGTGTAGGAAGGTTAAAAACCGTGGTAATTTTTTTTTTGAGTTCACCACGGCAAGTGATACATTATTCATTGAGAATAATAATTCATACAAGTGAGAAGTATATGAAATTTAGCTAAGATAAATAACATTAATTAAAATTCAATAATGGATTCCATGTATAAAATTGCAAAGGGGCTTATAAATTGTTTACAATATTGGGTATTCAAGTGAGGTGATACATGGATGATACAAGCCACGTACCAATAAGGCTTGGTTGGTTACACTAAGTCGGTATAGATAAATCCTTTAGAATTTTACTAATGACAGCTATATTCTAAGATCATCAGATTGTACATTTGATGTAAAGGTCATCATTTATGGAAGGTGTCCATATAATGAAACAAGAAAGGGATCATGCCACCTTTGGATGCCAATAAGGGATACAAGTGACTGATTTCCAATTGAGGATTAAAGTAAGTTACATGATCTTAGATCATTCATTTGTTATGAATATCTTCTATGGTTATACAAAAGTTTAGTGATACTGCCAATGTTTTCCAAATAAAATATATTTTAATTTTTTTTGGAAAATAGGTATTTGTCTTATAGTTAGTTAAGACCAAGATGAATGTAATTCTCTATTTATTGACTTAATTTAGAAACCTAAGTTATAGGGAATTGGATCTACTGATTTATATCCAGTGGTTTCTTGGACCTAATCAATCGTACATATAGTGACAGGTTATTGAAAAATACAAGTTGTAATAATTCAATTTATGGATTGTTTCCAATATCACATGGAACAATCTATCCAAATAATACATATAAAAGGTTATGAGGAGATTAAGTGGTGAATTCAGTTCCATACACTTCAGTAATTGATCAATCACATATTCTAGGATAAGTAAAAAATCGATATTACCAGGATATACATTATAGTAGGTAGATATCAACTATATCAAGGAGCACTACTAGTGAAGTAGTCCAATCTATTTGATTGTACTTTGAAAAGAATATAAGATATGTACCTGGTAAGTGGAGAATAAGGATTCTAGTTAATGTGGGACACAAACTAGTCTTCCTTAGAAGAACCTGATCTAATATCTCAGTTAGTTGAAGGTAATGAGTGAGTCAAGCTCATAAAATCTAGTGTAAGCTATACCTATAAATACCGAGTACGTTGCAACTTCTTAGGAAACTCAGAAGCAGTTTTCAAACGCAATGATGTTTTCTAGTTCTTCAAATTGCACCTAGTAAGTAATGTATTATCATAATGTAAATTATGATATTCTTACAAGAAAATATTTTAGGTTATGATATTAGTAAAAATGGATATACTCATTGATACCATCTCTTGATATTTTTACTAAAGGATATGAGGTGTCATATCATAGAATAGCTACATGACCAAAACGTGGAAGACCCAGAAACTAAAGCTATTACTCAGAAGAAACATGATCTTTATCATGTGAGTAGCTAACAAGTATGACTTTGACATTGGCTCTAGTTCACGTGGGAGTGTTGAAATAGTGGGTGACCTAAACCCAACTATGTAATACTTTTGATTACCATAAAATGTAAATAGTCTTCTATAAAATATATAATGTTACCATTATAGTGAAGATATTTCTACATCCACTATTTTTTGGTAAATTCTATAGATTAATTTTCATGTCAAAGGGTTATAGTAAACCCCATTGTATAACTGGAACCTTGAGATACCATGACATTAATCATAATATTTTATAGTATATTTATATCTTATATATTGGACATAATAGATGTATGACTATCAAGTTTTGTGGGATCATATATATTGAGACATATTCGCATGAAGTTCTCACATGTTGATATCTATAAGTGAGAGTATGGGGAAAACCCCTTTAAAAGGAATACCACATGTTTTTGGTGTTATTGGATGTTCCTATCTATGAACATGTGAATTGGTCTCCCAACATGAGACCATTACCAATGTGTACCATTGGATTGTGTACATTGATTCAAGGAAAAAAATTTTGATATTGAACTTGTTTCAAGGTAGCATGTGTGTGGTGTGTTGTTGGTGGTATGACATTGCTTGAATGGTCAAGAAAGGATTTGTCAGTTCCATGTTATATAAGTAGTATATCTCAGACCTAGATGATCAGGATGGTGCTACATACATAACTCTTTGGCCAAATAATTTGAAAGGTAAATCCATTTAGATAGATCAACAAATAATAAGGAATGATATAAATGATAAAAAAAGTGTATGTCTAGCTTTATGATATATTTAAAGACAAACAAATTATAATATACAGTACGTGTTCATAGGTTGGTAGTCACTGTTATGACTATCCTTATCACTTTATGGGCCATGATGGATTTATAGACTCTAATCTTCATCTGTGGATTTAATTCACTGTAATCAAGATAAGGGCCTAGAGGGTCACACACAATAGTGTATTCCAAAATCGACACTATTTAGTTGAATAGGTATATTGGTTATGGTGGGACCTGCCATGCGGTCCAAGTGTTATAAAAGGTATCGATCACCAAATAAATAATTATTTTCATTATTATTCATGTTATGAATAATTCAGAATAAATTTATTTATGGTATTTACAATTTGAGTAAATACGAGAAAATATGTATCAAATGAATGTTATTTTAGTATTCATGATTCGTTTAATATTAAGAGGGATTATGAGTTAATCTAAATGACTTGGATTTATCATGTAATATATTATATATATATATTATAGGTATGTGATAAAATAATAAACAAATTTTATGTAGTTTAGTGTGTCACAATTTATTATTTGGTAGATGTTAAATAAATACGGGCTACAGAACACAACTGGTTATTTAGAAACTCAACTATAAATAGGGAGAGAGGCGCTCTCCTAACATAGTATTCATTCATTTATGAATGATATCCTATCTCTCCTCCCTCTTCTTAGAGAGATGTCTATCTCCCTCAAGTTTCGATCCATGCTTTTCCATCATGTATCGAAGGAAGATGATGTCAATGATCATCGGTACAATGATGATATTGTAGAATTTTTGTGATAGCACTCGAAATTTGATGATCAATGCTCCCATATATTTTTGATGAATGTGTGCATGATCTAGAGGGAACCTACTATGGATCCTTCAAGAAACGGTGACCAGAAATGAGTTGTAGCTGATCAGAACATAATAATTGAAAATATTTGTTTAAAATTTTATTTTTGAGCTATTTTAATTTATACTAGATCCTTAGACCTTATTAGGGATCAAATAGTTGGCGATAACAAGTTCTTTCATCCTGTAGTTGATTTTTTTTAATTCCACAGACTGCCAGCTTCCGATGAGGGCCCTAGTACCTTCAAAAGACAAAAATACTTATAAAGTTTATGGTTCCATGGATAATATCTTATAGGATACAACATGTCCTAAGAAACTGACTTTTTAAGCTCAAAATTCCGACTTAGTCCACTTTCCAAATAACTATTATTAATGAAGAACTCCCAAAAAAGAAACATAGGTTCTCTGTATGCTCCTCCTCAAACTCAAAGTACATAATAATATCATTGATGAAAAACATGATGAACTTATCCAAGAACTCATGAAACATAGTGCTCATAAACCCCATTAATATAGTTGGAGAAGTCATCACACTGAATGACATCACCAAGAACACGTAAAGCCCACAATGAAAATAGAAAATAGTCTTTGGTATATCCTCATTCTTCACCTTCATCTGATGATATCATAAATGAAAATAGATCTTAAAGAACCAAATTTTACCCTTAATTTTATCAAATAATTCATCAATCCATGGATGCTTATAGTGTCTATTTACTATCTCTCAGTAGAAGCGATGATAATCGACACAAAACCATAAATTGTCGTCAACCTTCTTCATGAACAAAACTAGTGCATCCCATGGTGACATTCTTGGCCAAATAAAACCACACCGTAATAGACCAATGAAATTTATATGTAGCTCTCATGACTTATAAGGAGCCACCCAATATAGAGACATTTACATAAGGGACATGACTGGCTATAACTCAATCCCAAACTTGATCTCTTATCGAGGTGGAAATGATACAACCTCTTCTAAAAAGACATAAAGGAACTCTTTTACGACACTAGGAAATGCCTAACACTGAACCTCCAATGAAATAACTATCAACTCAAACATCAATGATGAAAACAATGAAACATGCCTCTAACCCATCCAAGAGTCTCTCTCGCCAGCAAACACTACTATCTCTCTATTCGTAATAAAGAACAAAAAATGCCTCATGAAGCAATCTACAATATCATGCACCAAATATCTCCAATCAATGTCGAGCATGACATCATAGGTTTGTATCCGTAAACATTGGAAATCTCCCCAATAGTGGTTCATACCCAACACAAGGTCACAATTTATACATACATCAAAGAAGTAATCTCGATAAGCAATTGATGAGCCAATGATAAGGGCACTAGACAGATCTCTACCTCATTTCTTGAGGCATGTAAAAGGGTATGTGATATGATGGAGTGCATCACTCCTAAATCAAAAAAGGAACACACCCACATAGAAAACAAGAAAAGGGTTCCTCGAATGATGTTTGGCTTTCCTGGTGCTGGAAACACTAACAGATGAAGATTACCACGACTTGATCCATGGCCTCTTTGACCTTGATAGAAACTACCTCCATAAACTAACTCTATTATCTGAGGATGATAAGAATATCTAGGTTGTCCTTTTCCTACCCCATATGACCTCTGGTGATCCAAAACTATTGCATCCTTCTACTAATATCTCAGTTGGAACATCCTTAATGGAGGAACCTAAAGCGTAACACCTAATGCTTGCTAACTAGTCAGAAAGTTCAGGCACTCTCACTATTGATGACATCAACCTCCATAAGAAAAACAAGTGTATGATCCCTTAGCATAGGTATGAGAGCTACTAAACCTAGGGAAAAAATATAATGAGGGATGGGACATAGCCCCAACTGAATATAAACTCTTCTTCCCTAAAAACTTGGAACCCTAGACCGTTGCCCTGCTTCATGACAAATCATGATGAATCCCCACTCACGAAAATATAGTTATGGATAACATTCTCTCGACGACCTATTCTCTCACTAGCATATCAAGATATGTCATGAGAATAAACATGGTGACCTAATGATATATTTATGAAATAAAAACTTCATAAAAATTCCTCTCCATAACCTCCTCATGAAAAAAAGTTCTAAAGAATATCGCAGATGGTTCTCAAAATGTATCCCCAACTCTTGAACAATGGAGCTCCCTTGTCGAGGGGTAAGAAATTCTAGAGAATGGATGAATTCATGGTAAAAGAATGAAACTGAGATATGAAATTCTCTCACAACTTCTGATATGATAATACTCCCTCATTTAAATCCTCAAGGATCAAGAACCACCACTACATCATTTCCCCATGAAATATTGTCACAGTCATTGATACCTCGTGATCTTTCTGAGCACTGATCTAATTGAAGGCTATATCAACATCCTTTAACAATTCATCTATGACTAAATCTTAAATGGATCCCTCATACTTATAAAAACTCTAGAAATGAAACTCTTAGAGTTTCTTACTCGAAGTACCTTTGTCATCAATCTGTACTCTATGAAGATCAGCTGGTGAAACCTGTTGGATACCCTCTACTCAAACCAGAAGAAGATGTTGACCTAGAGCCATAAGTATAAAAATGAAAAATAGTTAGAGATCAAAAACCTGAAATATGTAAGACTTAACATAAAATAATTGTATAATTTTATTCATTATAGATTAACATTTCCCAAGGTCTAACAATTCAAACCATAGCGCTAAAAAGAATGAAGAATGCTTGTTCCCCAGGTCTCCGACCTGTAACCAATATCATCTCATTTAGTAGCCAAATTAAGTTTAAAGTTCCATGAATCAGATCACAAGGGGCCCTAAAAAATTGTGTCTCATCCATTCTTCCATTTTTACATTTCTTTCTAAACGTAGCCGACACCATTGCCCTACCAACCCATACAAACTCATATTTTGATAACTCCAAACTCTATCCTATCCCTTAACCAAAGATATGATAACACTCTATCACAAACCCCTCCCCAAAATCTATACACCTCTTGGGTCTGAAATGGGAGGAGTGAGATAAGGATCCCCCCTGAGTCCCACCTCCAGTAGTCCCCAGGTTGGTGACTAGCACTTAGGGTATAGTAAACACATAGATGGGTGACATTACCATATAATAGAACACATTCAAAAGAGAGAGATAAAAAATACACCCAAAAAATCCTACATATAATAGAATATAATGGAAATCCCTCATTAAAAAATGTATTTTCCGGCAAATATACTACAAATGAAAGGATAAAATGTGAGTACCAAAAGAAGGTAAAACGACTATGACAACGAAGCCCAAACAGATCCTGAAAAACCCCAAGCTAGTAGTAACCAACCTGAGCTCCATGTGGCTCCAACTAACATGAAAAAAATTATATATATATATAGGGTGTGTATAATAGTATACTCAGTAGGATCCACCTCAGAGCCTCTCATGTAAATGTATAGAATGCATACTAAATCACAATGAACAACAAGTGAAACTAACTTGTCACCTAAACATGTATACTATCTTCCTAGCCTCATCATGAATACTATCACCATGTATCACTTATAAGATTATATAATATAGAAAATAATGTTAACGATTCCCCACCACCACTTCCCCATTGGTTGTCTACGTTTCCCCAATGTCGCACATCCTGAGAATATCTCTCTAAAATGGTTTTCCCGAAGACACTCACTAAAACACCATGACATGCACCTCGTAAAACACAATCCCCACGTCCACATAAACAAAAGTAACTAGGTAGTTTCTGTGAGACACCATAGCTATGATAGAATGTATCATACATCAGTTATTATACCTCCTTCCATTACATCCCATACACCAAGTAAGTATCCTCAATCCATCACAACCAATAAACTTTACACCTATACTAGTCCATAAGAATGTATATCCAGAATATATGTGAATGAAATAACAAAAATCCGTTATATCCCTCAACACACATATATGGGGAAAAATAAACACCATGTATACCTTCACAAATAACTACCAAGATAAGAGATCAGGGCCAAAGGGGGTGGTTAGCCACCCATACTCCCATCTGGATGTTGGGGAAAACACCCACAGGGCTTAAAATACCTTGAGTGTTAGTTACCCTAACTGAACGAGGGGATTAGCATATAGAAACACTAAAATTAAAATATATAATTTAGCTCATAATCCCACTATGGGAATAAAATATTCATAGAATCAACTGAAGCTAACATCTCTTGGACTACCAGCGGCCACTGCAAAGACAAGATATCATATGAGGACAAAACCATTTAAAGACATATATTAATTTACTTTATCACTTTTCTTCCATTTAAATTTTCAGTAATTTTATATTTAATCCTTAATTAAAAATTATCATATTCCACATTCCATTTCATTAGAATCATAGAAAAGATCCATGCCTTCCAGGCATAACCAAACCGAGACCACAGTTCCTCAGAAGTCACAAATCTCAGCATTGGAAGCTAGAAACCTCCAACCCCATGTGTTAAACAATTATTGATTCATTTATTAAAAAAATTACCGATTTAAATACATACAAGTATTCTAGGAAAATATTATATTCTACCAAGAAAAAAGGGTCTCAACATGGAGGGTAGGTAAAATAACTGTCGAGCCTTTTCCACCTATAGCAAGAGCATTGACCCATCCTTCCTCGTGAAGATAAACATTGAATTCACATGTAATTCTTCTTGAATCTTCACCTATTTAGGAAGGAGGGTAAGAAATTAAATATTCCTAAAGTATCGTGTAAGGTAATGTAGATAAACAAACAATAAATTTGATAATAATCCACTTCCATCTCAATGGGTAAGTCCAACTTCAAATTGTTCCATCATCTCTGGTGTTGTTCTCGACACCCATATTCAATATCTGATGCATCTCACCACTCTAGAAATCAAAATATGGAACAAAAAAACGGGTCCCCATACCCCACATACCACAAATTCCTTCCAGGCTCACCCTTCTCTGGCTGATGTCACATTCGGGGCTCCCTTCTCCCACAACCACAAGTCTTGTATATAGAGAACATCACAAAAAGAAATAACAAACAAAGATCTGGGATCTCAGACCTTAACAAGGCATCCAGCCTTCAAACACAATGTGTTATCACAACTCCAAAGTATAAGGAACGCAGACTTTACAAAAAATCAGTAATCTCAGTCCCTATAAAATATTATCTTTGACACACAATAGTTTTTATGCAATCTTTAATTAATCAATTAAATATTCACTATTTCCAACTACGAGAAACCTAAAAAACCATCTATCAAAAGATACAACCAAATTAAATGTAAAATTAATTTAACTTGAATTTTAAATTTCTATCCACATGAATCAATATTCTTTAGGTTAATTAACCAACTCCATTAATCATGTATACTCAAATCAATTTGATTAACATAAAATTATAACAACTGTAACCAAATTATTAAACATGTCTCTTTATCTTTTATCCAATAAATTTTCAATTAATTCTGTATTTTTTTCTTTTCCAATTTCCATCAAGACCATGATAAATAAAGAAAGCATAAATATCACTATATCTAGAAAATCAAGTGGCAAAGCATTATCATATTCTAAAGAAACAACATACGATCGATACCAATTATTTACTCTGGTTCATATAATTATTAGGTCAATTACATTATGATCCAAGGGATAAACCATGATAACTCAATGATTTCACATATATAAATAGAATCATAGAATCCCCTAACTTAAAATTTCATCAGCGTTCTTCGCACAAGAACAGATCATAGAAATAGATCACAATCACCACTCCTGAAACAACTGGATACACATGAGGATGCTGTAGAATAACTGCACCAACGAAAAAAAAATCTCTATTATTTTATTGGAGATCAAGGGACATCAAATGGAAAAGATAAATGGGAGGATATAGATTAAATAAACCATTAGAATAGATATTGATCATTCCATATATTGAATACAGGTCACTACAAATTCAAGAAGGGACCTAGGTATTATTCCTTAATTAAGGAACCCCCAAAGCTTTGAATAGAGGGTTGTTAAGTTAACATGGGTTAAGATAGAACCCTTATAGATGTAGGTTTTGAAATAAAACTTAGCAGTTGGAAAACACTTAAAATATGAAGTATCAGGGTATTACACGATGTTTAACCTCCTTTCACAAAGTGTAATGCCTCAAGGCCGAGTTTCATTGAAAAAATGTCACTGCAATACATCTTCTGAGCCTCCTCTGAGAATTTATGATATTTTACTAAACTAAATTTGTACAAACTGATCTTGATCCACCTCCGAGCACTTTGATCATCAAAAACACACAAATGGTTCATCCATGATGATTTGTTCCCTTACAAACTTCTGGATAAAAAACATTTCATTTTTGTGTTGTATAATCTAATGAAAGGGTATACTGGTAGTTCATTTATAGTGTGAAGGTATTGAGAAATGGTGTAGAACAACCACATTGACTGAGATCAATATTTTTCTTTATTTGGATGGACACTGTTGAATTTTTTTTGGGATTTTTAATAGGTAAATAACCCAATAAAAATTTAAATAAAAAAGGATCCAAATTACTATCAAAATATAAATGCAATAGAAATTTGAAGGATCTAAAAATAAGTTTAGTCATTATAGTTATTCTCACTCTACCCTACAGGGGATAAGGGTTTTCGATTTAAAGTGACGCATGTATGAACAGACAAGGATGAACCCTTTTGTAGAATGATAGTATGATAGCTTATGCATCAATACAATTGAAAATCCATGATCATATGTACATGAATTTCGATTTGGAGTTGGAAAAAATATTTATTGTATTAAAAATAAAGAGGAATTATATTTATGGTTAAAGATGTGGTATATGTATTGATTATAAAATCCTGAATTATATATTCACAAAAAAAAAAGATAAATATGCACCAAAAAACATTTATTTGATTAATGATTATAAATTATTAATACATTTCCACCCTGGGAAGGTATATAAGGTGGATGATTCCCTATGTTAGCTAGATAATGCTAGTTTGTCTTTGAATAGGATATAAATAGATCAAATACTAATGGATTTTTATAATATGGATACAAAAATCATGAGGAATAGGGATACATTTTACCTTTATCATATTGATGTTTAACCATCCATCTATTTGATGAATAATGAGGGAAAAAGGAAGATTTTCAATTACATATGAAGGTGGGGATTATTCTTGAGTCCATTAATTATTTTTAAGGAATTATAATGTTTTGAAACTGATCATATGCACCATTAATACTAAATATTAATAAGGATATATTGAATGAATCTCATAGTTCATCGTTCCCCATTAATCAAGGAAGTTTGAAGATGTATAGAGATAATAAAGAGTTTTTTTTAGGAAATTATAAAAATTAATATTAAAAAGTATATATCTTGATTTATTGTATTCCATCAAGATAATACTAATATATATATAAGGGGATGTCAAACCATTAACTATGCCATAATGGAAATGAAAAAATATCAATATGGATTGGATCACCAGACTCCACAAAAAATCTAAATGACATAATTCTATTTGGGTTGTAGTCAATAACCTTATAAATTCAACCCATTTTATTTAAATCAAAGGATATTTATATCTTGATTATATTTATTGGATATAAATTAAGTAAGAGGCAAGGATTAATGGAGTAAAAAAATATATTCCATCTAATAAAAATCAAAGGTTTTCCTTGAATACATGGATATGTTTTTAGTTAGATATGAATAAAGAGTTGAAATTTATCACTACATAATATCCTCACATATATTCATAGACTTAGAGGACAATTCAATCATTCAAAGATACATTGAGAGCATGTTATATGGATTTCAAAGGTGCTTTGGATTGAAACATTTATTTGGTCAGGTTTTTTTATAATAAATTCTATAAATAATAAATTCAACTGGTTTTTTATGAATCCCTACATTATAGAAAATGCATAAATCCAATTTATTGGAATGAATTTTCATAAATAAAACTATCCGAACATAAGATAGCTGGGGAAAAAATATAGAATGTTGGATCAATGTGTCAACATATTAGAGTATATTGGAGTTTATAGAAAATTAATGATAATTATTTTTTTTGAGATAAATATTTTGAGGTTGGTGAAAAGTTATTCCTATGAATATTTCATTGGAATATTGTTATGATATTTTTAAATAAGGTAATGTTGATTCATAGATATATTAGTCAATTCAAAATTCTGAATTTTAATGGGATAGTTCTTTATCACATGGAAATTACATAGAATCTATCAAAATTTCATGATGTATTCCATGTTTCTATGTTATTTAGGTAAATAAATGATCCTTACTATATACTAAACCCAGATTTCATACCACTTGAGAAAGATATATCATATGAGGAATAACTGATGTACATTATCGATCAAAGAAAAAAAGTGTTGTGGAACAAGACCACTCACTTGGTAAATGTTATGTGGTGAACCCATAAATTTGAGGAAGCTGCATAGGATCCTAATGATGTGATGAGGCATAAGTATCCTCAGTTTTTCATATATTATTGATGTAATTTTTAGGGTTAAATTATTATAAGGGATGTTGAATTTAACACCCTAAGAATTTACAATATATTTCTCATTTGTAAATTTGAAGTGTTTGATAGCTTACATTAAAATAAATAATACACTTATGTAAATATTTTTTATGAAATTATTAAATGAAGCACATTAAATTTAGTATAAAATAAATATAATTTTTTAAAATAATTTAAAATTTACTTACGAAATACTATTGATCCAAAAGATCTATTTTTAATTTTTTTATTTATAAACATTACTTTAATAATGTGGCTTTTATTAAATGAATAATTTCTCTTATTTTAAAAATTAATTAGAAGATTTAAAATTAAAAAATATATTTAATCATATATAAAATCAATTCATTGGATAGAAATTATAATAAATTAATTTTGATGTAAATGTGTTATTTTTTTAAAAAAAACTAGTTTTTCTGTGTTGATTAATGTGTATTTATCTTTTTAGATTAATTGAATAATTATTTAGTAATTAATATAATGAAACATGTATGATATATATTTAATAATATGTTTTAAAATTCATCTTTTTTTATACTGTAATGAATGAACGTAAACTCAGTTTTATTTTTTAAATTGAAATTATCTAAAAAATGATTTTTATTCCATTTTCACCCTTATTTTAAAATGAAATTAAACCACTTATATAAAATGAATAATATGAAATTATTTATATATTTTTAATAAATATAATTAGTATAATTTTGTAGGATCAAATTATTATTTGGCCATAATGAATAGTAAAAAAAATAAAAATTTATTACCACAGTTATGGATATAATAAGTTTACTGGGGGGATATAAGAGATGAAGGAAAATATTTCAACTAAAATCCTATAAATATTATTTTATGAATATATTAAGACTATATATTATCTAAAAAATTATGTATTGTCCATTTTTTATTTCAGTAGAAAGAGGTGTTATATTATTTAAATCATTCACGTAATTTCATGTGAATCCCACAGCTCACTTATAACAGTGAACTTATTCTCCACCCTTATTAAAAAAAATGATCAATATATCTCAAAAAATAAATTAAAAACATTCTCATATTCCTTTCCTTTTTTCCTTTGTCTTCTTTCCATTCCCTAATACCATTCTATGATGGATTATGGTGTAAATCAAATGATGTCTCTCAAGGAAGTGGTAATGGTCTTACCCAAAACATTAATTATTTATTTCTTATTCTTATTAATCATAAAAAATAGTATCCATTATAAGATAATTAATCATGTATAATAAATATAATAAGATTTAATTAGAATTATGGGACACCCATTTTCTACCTCATTTCTATTAAATGGGATGTAGACATATTGGTCGTGCGTATGTGTGGACTACCTCCTCAACATTGTGAAATAATTTAATTTTCATCATAATATTTCATGGTTGGTTGTTATGATAGATTTAATTAATATATATGTTTTTATAATATAATTATCATTATTTAATATTTAATTATTATTTACCTTTCTTTTTTCCATCCATCGAAATGAAAAAACGTCACTCTTTTGTATGTATGGATTATTATCCCGAGAAAGTGATATAATATAATTTTCATTAAAAATTTATATTAATTTTTATAAAACTGTACATAATGAATAAATATTATAATTATTTTGTGATTAAAATAATGTATATGATTAAACCATGTAACATTTTTAAGTATTATAACCATCAAACTGAGACATGCTTGAAAAACAAACTAATTTGCACCTAAATGTTCATTTTGTTAAAGAAAATTTAAATAAAATGGTAATGTTAAATTATAAAATAATTATAAATAGATATTTAAGTTTTAGTATAACTATGGATTATATATATAACAAATCTATATTTATTATAAATGATTTTTGAATACATATAAAGCAATATGAGACTTGAGGTAAAAGTTTTTATTACAAACTCATTTTTTTATCCTCTATGCGGAATTTCCCAATATAGGAAATTATACGAAGAATATATTTTAAAACCAATATATTTTATTATAAATTCATTATTTATGAGGTTTTAATATTTCCATACATTTTTTTCTCATTGGTTTATAAAATTAATGGGAAATGGTTTTTAAAAAAACATCATAATTTCTCATTTTATCCGGGGATCTTTCTCCTCCATATCCATGTTATCTAAAATATTTAACAATAATGTTTTTAATATTCTCTAATTATTTTTTAAATTAATTTAAAATTATATTTTATATTCTTTAAAAATATATAAAATGCGAAAGGAATATTTGTTTTAAGGATTCCATAAGAACATATTTTCTCACCCTCAATAAAACTATTTAAATTGAAACATACATTATAGGTTTAAAATGATATTTTCAAAGGAAATTTATAAATATATATTCTTTGAAATTAGGGTTTTATAAATTTATGAAAATACAATAAATATTTTCTATTGATTTTAAAGCCTATGAAGAATTATTTAATAAAAGATATATTTTATCTATGTCATAATTACAAAAGGATTATTAAATTTAATTGGGTATATCATCTTATTATTCCATACAACTATTTTGATGACTTATAATGATGATAGTATTTAGTTCATTGCATGGAAATATTTTCATTCAAATGGGATAACTAGGATTTGAGGTGATAATTTATTCTCTTACGATATTATCTACTTCCTTTATATATATGTTTTATAATTATTTTATGATGAGACGTTTATGAAACCCATTTATTTCACATGGGATAATATATGATGATATGATGAGTATTTTACAGTCTTATGGCATGCATATTTATGGTTTTAATTATTTAATTTGTGGGCCTGAGCTTATATAACCCCCAAATGCATTGTGTAATGAAAAATATCTCATGTGATAATAAATAATTGAATTGAGACTGAACCTGGACCAGTAGGTGATTATATCCAGTATGATTGTCTTAGGTATAAAACTTGAATTAAGAAAAGTTGGAATAAGGAGTGAACATAATACACTGATATGGTCTTAGTGGTGAGACTTGAATATGTAAATTATTTTCAATGCTTAAGTGAATTCCATATACTGATGTCTTATACGTAAGATATACTATCAAGTATCAAGATTGGTTATTGATTATTCCAAACACTTATGACTTTTTATTTTAATACAGAAAAACATTATTCTATTATTATCAATAAAATATCTTAAATTTGTTGGGTTTAAATTTTGTAATTTATAATCATGTTCTCATACCCTTATATATTTTTTGAATTACGATCATTGATTATTATCTTCTTTGTTTACCCTTATTAAGCATCTGATCTAACATAATCTTATATTTTAATTTTCCCTGGTTATGAAGAAAGGATTTAATTAGGAATCTCTATGAAGTGTACTATGTGAGAATAAAATTGTTAGAGATTTTTAATATCTTTTATAAAATAAGTTGATTATGAATCTAGTTTCAAATGATAGTAAATATTTATTCTCCTCGAGCATGTATTACAACAAAATGAATTGATTAGTCTTCTAAAATCCTAAAATATT
This sequence comes from Viscum album, assembly GCA_963277665.1. Lineage (NCBI taxonomy): Eukaryota > Viridiplantae > Streptophyta > Magnoliopsida > Santalales > Viscaceae > Viscum > Viscum album. The sequence goes on along the minus strand of OY728126.1, from coordinate 352,977,226 downwards.
TATGTATGTTATGATTGCTTCACCTTATTTAGAGACCCATAAAATTTTTAGAACTACTAAAAGAACATAATAATATATTTAAGGTGGATATACCCTATAGAATGAAATATGAATATATTAAAGGGGTATATCAGAAAATTTAATTCAATAATATTATTTAATTATATAGTTAAATGTTATTAAAAAAGTTAAATTATCTACTGAATACGTAATTGATGTAGACAGTGTTGGGCTCCCATGATCCTTCCAAATGGGGTGAATTAAGCGATAATAAATTTTATCAATAATTTTTTTCATAATACCCATCAAATATTAGGATCATGATAACATATAAATTTTATATATTGATAAATAGGTCCCATCATATCTAGATACTTACATGGAAATTATTAATAAATTGAATCCAATAATATTTTAATCTTTTAAACGAAATATATTTCATCAATAGTTTATAATGTTCTTTCAAAACAATATTTTTAAATATTTGAATGAAAAATATTAAATTAATTTTTAAAAGAGTATTATAGTTATACATTGAACCAAATTTACATGTTCTACCATAAAATTATAATGAAATAAATTTTTATATGTTTTTTATAGGAAAATGGTAAAGGTAGGGTACTTTAAAAAAGTGTAGTTATACTTATTTTTAAAAGGATATATGTATATGTTAATTATGATACAATGAAAAAAAATATTTTCCATTTTAATCATAAAAAATATGGGATTTGGATAATATATTGTTTTTCATGTTTATGTTTCAATAGAAATGTGTTTATAATAATATTTAAATTAAATTCAATGAATTAGGGTTCATAAATGCGAATTTTAAAAAGGAATGATACAAGAATAAACCCTTTATTATGGAATCATAATAATGAGAAATTATTTATACACTGAATACTATAAAAACTAATTTTTTATTTATTCTACTTATGAATATAACACCCTGCTATATTAATAAATATATTTTTCAAATAAATTTAATTTTTTTGATAACTTGTGTTACACGTAACATATAGTTTAAATGAAACATGATATTAAAATATTTTTATCACATTTCCATTATATTATCAGTTATGAATGAGATTGAATTAATTATGAAAATTAATGGTCTGTAAATGTGTAAAATGAAATCATTAATTATTAATAAATTATAAATGAGAAAAAATCGTTTAGAAATAAAGGAGATGTGTTTTTCTTGAAAAAGCATTCATATGTGATGAATGTAATTTTATCCTAAAAAATTAAAATTATAATTTTTTGTTAATTATTTTAATGATTTTAATATATTCATTTATATTATTTAACCTTCATTTAATATTTTTATTATTCATAGGATAATAATAAATCTATTTTTATGCTTTAAAATTTATTTTTCTAAGAAGAGGGCTTCATCCCATTTTGTGCACTTAAATTAACATTAATTTCTTCTACTTTTAGGTATTTAATTAGATGAAATTAATTATATATCTAGAATCATGAGGATTAAATTTCATAAATAGTAAAATTTTATTTTTAGTCAATATAAATTGTAATCTTGCTAAAATTTATGACCGCACAAATGGGAAAGCTAGGTAAATATTGGATAAAACTAAGTGGTAAAAACAAAATTTTTTCTTATAGATTATTATTATAAGAATTTAATTATAAAATTATATTATTAGGATTTAAATTCATCACATTAAAGGATAAATTTCCTTTAAAATGAATGGTATAAAATTAAATCATTGTAAGTTTCAAAATGTCACTTAATTTATTTTTAATATATATTTTGTAAAAAAAATTGGGAAAAATGAATGTTATGAATGAATGTAAGAATCTATTTTTATCTTCATGAAATTATTTTCATGGTTTATTTTTTTGTTTTATATTTTCAGTAATTATATATTGACCCTAATTTATTATGATTTATCTATGGAGTATTTCATCATTTAATAGAAAACACTGTAAATAATTTTTGAAATAATTGAAGTGTATAATTTTAATTTGTTAATTTATACGACTAAATTTTTAGAACTATATGAAATATTAAATAATTTTTATACCAGTAGATTTGAATTCCCACTTTTTTGATGAATTTAATATTAAATTAAATGAATTGTGTAAAAAATAACATTAATGATATTTTATGACCAATAAAATTTTATTAAATGATATAAAACTAATTAAAATCATATATTTTTCAAAGTAAATGGGGAATGGTTTTAATGATCTATAATTATTCATTTATTGGTCTTTTTTCATTTAAAAGTTACATTATTAACCCTAAAGTGTATAAGTTATTAATATAGGTGTAAATTTCAAAAGGTGTTGTGGGTCTTAAAACTAAAATAAAAGGTGAAAATGTGATCCAAACTTATAATTTTTTTCTATATCATATTGTTTACATTCATAATCTTATTATATTATAATATTTTCAATCTTGATCCATTTGAACATAAAAAATAATTGAAATTTATTTAATATCTTAAAAAATTTCAAGAGTGACCCACCACTTAATTTTAAAAGGGAACCATCCTTTCTCTCCATTATACCAAATTGAACCTTATATCTCAAAAAATATAAAAATTTATACTCTACACTTATCTATCAATATATAAGTATTTTTTTTCTTTGCAAAATATATACCGTAGTGCTTTTTAGAGGATATATAAAGATGAAATTACATAGAAGAGGTAATCGCCTTAATTTATCACTTTCTTTTGAAATTCTATTCTAAATAATCTAATTATATTATATTCTTAATAAAATAATAAATTTAGCCTGATAAATTAACATAAATATTATTATTATTATGAAAACACCCTTTTACACTATCTTTCCCATAATATGGGACGTGAAATTATCGCTCTTGTGCATGTACGACATATCGTCACTATGTAGCAATACGATTAATTATTCATCACTATATTTTATGGATGGGTATTAAGAAAAGGGTTTAATATTTATATATGACATTTTTATAAAAATTATACCACTTCAATTATAATATTATGTATACATTCTTACCATCCAAACATTTTGGAAATGAATAAATCACTCATGTATATGTGTGGACCACCACCTCTATGAAGTGATGCGATTTGTTTTTAAAATGTATTTTATTTGATGATATTGATGATGAATTAATTTATTTATATATATTATTTTATTATGGTATTTTAATGGTGAATTAATTTTTACCTATATTTAATTCCATATTTTTTAAAATGAAATTATTGTTCAAGAATTTTTACGACTTACCGCCTCCATGATTGATGTAATTTGTTTTTCTATCCCAAATATTTATAGATGAATATAACTATATATTAAATGATTATAAAAAATATTTATACCATGATTTAAATTATATATATGATGGAAATATCATCAATGTACACAGAATAAAATTTTCGAAGCAAAACATACATGAAAAATAATGCAATTATCACATGGAATAGTTATTAAAATAAATAATTGTTAATAAACAGGTGAAAATGGTAAAAAAGTAAATCATATATCATTATATATATATATATAAGTATAGTTTTGTAATAAGTATTATATAAACCTTCATTAATTATATAGGAGGATTGAAAACAAATGATGTATTTCTGAACTGAGGTAATGGGTTTTATGTGACAATATCATTATTTACCATTATTCTTTATAGTAAAGTTATTATGATGAAATATTTTCATCTGAATCTAAAAAAATTATGGATTTTAATATCATATATTTATTTCTAAAAAAAATTTACCTTTAATTTTGATGACATTATATATTCATGAGTTTTAAATGAAAATAAAAAACATTTATCTCTTTGGTTGAAATACATTTTAATTAAATATCAATGTTTTATAAAAAAATATTTAGAGAGAGTTTTTTCTATTTTACTATAATTTTTTAAATTCATTTTTTCCAACATTTTTCATTTAAAAAAATGGTTTTAAAAGAATGCTCTGGTCATTTTCAAAATGTGTTATTATTTTACCTTTTCAAAATAAGTATAGAAGTTATGTTTTTTTAACTTGTATTACATGAAAAAAATTTCCACCAGCAATGATGATCAAGGTTTTGAAGCTAGCATTATAATTTATCATATTTATTTTCAATGAAATTATTTCCTATAATATTATTGGAAATTTTTAGATTTCAAAGATGTGATTTCTGAATGGAATGTTTATTTTCCTCCATAAGGTTTTAATGGTCTTTTGATTTATCAATGAAAACAATAATCAACATTTCTTATGATTTAATGGGAATTAAATCCCAGGAGAACATCTTTAATCATTATAAATATGGTTTATTCATATTATGTCATGATTTTTATAAAATTCATTCCTTTTCAATTTGTTATACTATGATGAAATGATGAAAAAATTGTCAAACCCATTCCTTTTCCATATGTTATTCAATGATGAAAGGTTTCTAAATACCATTTTTCATGGTTTATTATATGATGAACCATTAATGATCATATTTAAAACATATATATTATTTTCATTATTTTATTTGTTGGACCTATATCTCCCTCCAATGTATTGGGTAATTATTTATATATCATGGGATAAACATGACTAGAATGGGGAGTGAACCATGTTCGATAAGGTATTTTGTCCACTATGATAGTCTTGTTAGTGAACCTTGAAAACTATGATGGTTTGGGGAGTGAACCAATTACACTATGATAGGGTTGTAAAATATACTTTACTATTAATGAAATTATTTTCTATACTTTTTTTCTGACACAATTCCATGTCGTAAGCCTATATTATTCTCTCATGGTTCATGTTCATTGATTTCTTTATGATTCAAGTCTTATAAACTACCAGGATTGTTTTAATGGATCTGGATTATTATCTCTGATGTATAGGGTATCATTTTAATATGATAATATCATGTTCTAATTCTATTTTTATCATATTATGCTTATATTATCAATTATATCTCTCTTTTTTACCCTTATTGTGCATCAGAGAGTTCCCTTTTTATGATTCCTTTCCCAGGTTATGAAGAACAATTTTTATGTGATATTTTTAATAATGGGGATATTTATAAAGATATAAATGGGAGATGATTTAGATCTTTTACAAAAAATTTGTTATTATTTCCATGTTTCTAATGATACTAGACCTATATGATTCTACTAGGGATTGTAATGTTATATAAATAATATTCATCTATACAGAAGTAATATATATGTATCGAAATTTTGTTTCTCTTTAGTTGGTATTAGATCAATGATTATATTATAATTGGAAACTAGGATGCAGAATATTTTTTGAGAACCCTATATATAATTCTAATTATACGATTATATCCAAATGTTTTGGTAATAATAATAAATGAATTAGGTTAAACATGTGTTTCTATAGAATAATTTATCATAATTTAGACATCATAAAAATTATTTTTCATGATTATGTAGTTTCCCACTACGATTTATCTTTATAAAAATATTCTTTTGGTTTTAGTAATTGGATGAAATAGAAAGGGTTCACGTTAATAATGAATTTTATAGGTAATATAATGGTTATCCCCATGAGAAACTGAATTTTATGGGATTTGGAATGAAAATATCACTTCTATTCTCAGACAACATTCTCCAGATATGATTGATGATGAGCTTATAAACAATGAAAGTAGGAAATAATGATATATTGTGTCCTTTATGAATATCCATACACATTCTTTTAGTGGGTTGACTGATAAACTAGTCAATTAACAATGCATGAGTACATCTAAAAAGATATTTTCCATTCTCTATTGATCATAAAATGAGAAATTTATTTTATAAATTTATTTTTTGGAAAGTTATTATATCAATGGTGGAATGTTATAAAAAATAAAATATAAACAAATTGACTTTATGGTGTTGGATGAGTTTATGATATTATTTCTTATTTAGTATTTATTAATATTAATCAAAAAATGGGGAAGGAATTACTTCATTTGAAAGAGAATTATGATGATTCCAATGGTACCTCTAATGAAAAATTTTAACGACTTCTAAGGTATTCTTCTAGTACGATCATCCAACCTAAAGGTAAATTTGATCAATTCTTCAGTGGATAAAAACCAAATCTCAAAAGGGAATTATCCATAATGGACATTAAAAGCTATAATGAAATTATTTTATCTAAATTCAAGGTTTAGGAAGAGATTGGAATGAAGCATAATTCTTGTGGTAGTGAAAAGAGAAGAAAAATGGAATACAATAGAAAGTAAAAAATCCATGGAGAGAAGAATTTGAGATTTAATTTATGCTCAAAATGTGGAAGGAGACATGGTGAAAAGTTTTATATGGTATGTGATAAATATTTAATTTATGGGAAGACATTTCATATGGAAATAAAATTCCCATGTGGTGGGATGTTGTTAGATAATGATGATAATAGAGTGAACGAACCACAAAATACACCACCCAAAATTCAGTGTTTTAAATGAAATTAGTATGGGAATTATGCTAACTAGTGACCTAATATAAATTTTATGATGATTATGGATGTCAACAACCTCTTTCTCCCAGAAAAATCGAAATATCATGTGATCACTATATCTAATATAGGATACTTGGTAAATTCAATCCAATATTCCCATATATCATTTTGGAGAGATACTTCAATCCACCCAAGTATCACATGGATGAGGTATTCTAGTACAACTGAGTATCACTTGGATGTGGTACTCCAATACCCCTATGTATCACATGGTAAATGTACTTAAATCCTCCCAAGTATCACTTAGGTGATGTACATTCAATTCTCCCAAGTATTACCTGGGAGTCCCACACATGGGTGAACCACACTTGTATAACCCAAGCATGGGAGACCCACACTTGAGTGACCACTACTTAGGTGAATCACACTTGGAATACACACACATTGAAAACACATACTTGGTTGAACCACACATGGGTGAAATGTTTGTGGGAGATTCATACATGGGAGACCCACACGTTGGTGTTCCACACTTGGGAGACACTTCACCCATGTCACTCCACTTGGGGAACCCTTTTCCCATGTCACTCTATTTTGGATACCCTAAACCCAAGCCATAATACTGGGAGACCCTCCCCCCATGTCACCCTACTTGGGGAAACCTTCACCCAAGAATGATATACTTAAGAAAAAATTCCTAACTATAACCCCACTAGGTCTAAGTACCTCAATTATCCCCCAATAATGTCCTTATCTTTTACTATCCCTCACTAGGGCTAAGTACCAACTCACTCATTCGTCATAACTATTAATCGAATCATTCCTTATACAAATAGAGATGAGATAAACTTATAGAAAACGTTGACAATAACTCTTCTTCATCTAGTTGCCTACATACTGGGGGGGAGTAATCCTTATTGGGAATCCTCCAAGGTGTAAGCCCCAAACAAAATTTAATCACCACGAGTTGAAATTACCATCATGGTTCCAAAAAATAAGGGTATCCTCCCAGTTGTAATACATAACCAAACATTAATCTACATGGGTTATGATTATCCTCATGGTACCATAAAAATTGGAATACTCTTAGGTGTTATCACCAACCAAACCTTAACCCTCAATGGTTAAAATTATATTCATGCTTATTGAAACAAGGGTATCCTCCAAGGTGTAAAACCCACCCAAACCCTAATCTCTATGTGTGGATATTTTCCACATGGTATCAAAAATAAGGGAATCCCATTAGGTGTAATACTTAACCATACCTTATTTTATATAAGTTTATATTTTCATTATAGTTCCAGAAACATTTCTATCCTCCTTGTTGTAATACCCATCCAAACCCAAATATTCACGAGTTTAGATTTTCCTCCTGAAACTAGAAATATGGGTACCTTCCTAGGTATAAGCCCCCACCAAATCCCAATTTCTAGTATTTGATATTCTCCTATTAATTCAAGAAATATTGGAATACTCATAGGTGTACGCCCCAACCAAACATTTAAATCAACATGAGTTGATATTCTCTTCATGGTTCGAAAAATATTGGAATCCTCCTATGTGTAATTCCAAACCAAACCGTAATCTCCATGATTTTAGATTCTCCTCGTGGTTTTAGGAGAATTTTCATATTTATAGGTATAATCAATAAGACAAATATTCGTTAAACATTGTGTTGAGATTCATCTCATTATTCTAGAAACATGGGAATAATCAATGGAGTAAGACCCAAATAAATCATTACTAACCATTGAGTCGAGATACACCACATGGTAATCACAACTCTCATTGAGTCAAGATACTAATAATGTTATCATTAATCTTATCAATTCTAGATACACCTATTGGATTAAAGTATAAGGGATTAATCATAGGTTTAATCCCAAAACATACCCTCACCTGATCCACCTATTATGTTTGGTATCTTAGAGAATCATATTCAATAGACCCATCATGTTTTCTGTTGTTTCCCATTTCCTGAAACATGAATCTTCTATGAGTATCCTTATTTCATAATCGATCATTTATATTATAATGGTAAAATCAAATGAAATTGGACTGATCATATATTGTATCTTATTTCTCACACTTAGTAAGTCTCACAAGTGATTAGAGATATTGAACGATCATTCCATCAGTATGGGGAAGGTACCACTATCATGGGCCTCCTATTGAGGGAAAAATCATGACCATTCCATGAGATATAATTGATAAAATATGTATTTTGTGTTTCTTTTTTAATGAATAAAAACCATTGGAAACTGAAATTTGATGTACGTGTGAGCTAGAAAAAATGATAAACATGATTGGAATGATTTTAAAACCATACTCAACTGACTAACAATTAATCATCAGACCCTATTTGTTTGTTAAAAGTGGGGTATGATTTCCAAATGAAAATATCATGATCTCATAGCATAATACTCAATCTATATTTTATTATAGTTGATATTTCCCATGTTTAACCTTATTGAGAATCAAAGATCACTAATTATTATGTTTCCTTTCCATATTTATGAATATTTTTTTTATATATGATATTTCTAAGAAGGGTGATATTTATGAAGATTTAAAGAGGAGATTATGCATAAATTTTATGAACTAATTTTTTATGTTCCCATATTTACACAGATACTAGAACCAACTGATTCTATGATAGATCATTACGTTTTGAAAATAATATTCATCAACTTAGATGTTATATCTATGTAGAAAATAATCGTATCACTATAATGACTTAAATTATTACAGAATAAAATGAAAATTACACAGGGGATGATTCTTTCATTGAGAAATTAGGATCATTAAATAGTGGTCCCAATATATATGTCATGTTGTTTTTCATGGGGGACTATAGAAAGGGTATTTGGATACTTTATAATTGAGTAAAATCCCTTCAACCATGAAATAATATAAAGAGATTGATACAAAAGTTTGATGTCCCTTGGTAGTTATAAATACATAATGTGTTTTAACTTTCAATTATGTGTTCAATTTAGTGTACATATATTTTAATTTATTTTTATAATTTTTTTAATATAATTTCTTCTTAAATTAATAATACTTACCACCTCATAGAACAACAAAAAATGAAATTAATGTGAGAAATAGTTTGAATTTGAGAAATACGATAAAGGTGACCAAAATAAAGAAGTCAATAAGGCATAAAAATATTGGATTATCATCATTGGATAATTTTTGTAAAATTTATTAATGTAAGAATTAGTGGTTACATTTTTATATGTTAAATGGGATGCTCATGTATAACCTTTTTAGAAAAAAATTCCATTTTCTTAGTCACATTAGGATTCATACTCAAATGCATCAACATATTAATATTGAAGCCTCAGATAATGTTATTCCTGTATGGATGGATAATACATGGGAATAAATTACTGTTATATTTTAATTTAATATTTATATATTCCATAAAAATAAAATTATGAAATGATTTATTTTCTATCTATTTACTCGTATAGAAAACCTTTATATATGAATTATATATTACATAATACAAATAAAGGGTTATTTTAATGAGTGATAATAAATTTTAAACAACTCATTCCACAAAATATTTTCAGAATTCTAAGGGGAATCATAATACTTACCTACAAGATATATATAAAAATATTACAAAACATACATATTGGAAAGTATTTTCTTTAGGCATGTTAACGATAAATTATAGGTACATTGAAAATGAATTTTATTTAGTTGATATTATATATATAAAGTAAAATGACTCATATTTATTATAAAATAATGAAGTAGTTCAAAAAATAGAAAATGTGCAGCACAACCACCATACCCCTATCATAAAGTAAGGATTTGGTATACTATACTTCAAATTAAAATATTTTATAATTTAAATAAATAATTAAACTTATTATAATATAAAATGAAAAACATGTTTTATTTTTTATTTTTATAATGATTGATCAATTGAAATATGGATATACCACTATCGTACATCATGTGATATAAAAGGAGTCCAATGTAAATATAAAATTATAATAAGAATATAAAAACAAATATAATGTATGGTAATCATGTATTAGTATGAAATTAATGAAATTTATTACACGGTAATATAATTAAACACAATAATGACAACTTATTATAATTTATTTCTATGGAATTTATAAAGAAGACAAGTTAACTACTACATGTGAACATAAACTACTGATTTTTTCTTTAAAGAATCCAAAACATTATGATCATGTTAGTAGTTCATGTTTTGGACTCTCACTATGAGACTAATTTGGGATGGAATCATCAAATGTGATGTTTGATAAGAAAATTATTGAAATGAATGATAATATTGAGACTCTCGAAGAAAAGGTAAATAGGAAAAATGAATTAATTGAAATTATCTTTTCAATGTGATATATAATAACAAAATAAAATACAAAAACAATAAGACACTTAGAAACAATCCCATGTTTCGAAGGGAAATCATTCCCCTTAAACACATACCTTAGAAAAAGAAACAATATTTTTCACAATAATTAATAGTAATTTCCAAATATCCATTAATATATTTTTTATAACATTAAGAAGAAAATTTAAATATTATTTTTATATATCATCACCCAATAAACACCTTATTATAAGATGTATAATATAAAATATTCAAGGTGATACCCTATATAGGGGATAATATTTAATGGATTATGTAAGAGTTGGGATTTAGGTTTCTCATGATCCAATAGAAGAGATACATGTTACCATTAATGATCATAATATTTACACGGTGGAATATATATATTTACCATTGTAGAATGGAAATTTATTTATATAATGAAAAACAAAGATATTGTGGTATATCATTAACAAGTAATGTTTAATTCAATATTTTTTGTGGTGAATAAAAATGGTTTAATATAATATATAAAATAAAAGATATTGAAATAACAAGTTGGGTAAAGAGAATATTGTGGATTAGTTTTTGAATTAGAAAAGTCTCCTTAATATATGTTTGACACACTAAAAAATCTCCAATATTTATTGAATTTATAATTTTTTTTCTAATAAAATATTATAAAATAGTGATCCATAAGAAATTTTGTTCAATGAATTTATATATATCTGAGAGTATCATGAAAATTTATTAGTCTTGAGAGAATACATTAAATCCTCAAACATGGACGATTAAAATCATTTTATTTGAATATATTTATGAGATAAACTTTTATAATTATTATGTTTAGTGAATGATGTATAATTAATATTAAAATTTAATATTATCCATATTTTAAACTGAAATTTATAATATAATTATTAAATGAAGTAAAATATTGATAATATTGTTTCATTTTTATATCATCATGTTACATCTATATAAAAATGATAAATCAAAAAAACATTGTGGCTAGTGAACACCATCTTATCAAAATATTTTGAATTATCTTAATATATGGATATATCTTTTTAATTGATACCATAAAAAAGCAAAAATACATACAGTAATTATTTTATTTTATTTAAATAATTTCTTATTATTTTTAAACTTTCTTTGGATCAATAGATGATCATTCCAATTAATTAGTATAATTTTATGATATTTGATGGCCTCATAGAAGGAAAGAAACCTCAAGGGGGAAGGGGGTGAATCAAAGTAATATAAATTAAAAAAACCTTTCCCAGTGTTCTTATTTAGTGGTTATTATAAACTATAATATCTTTGGCGTGGTGAATGAAAGAAATTAGGTATTAGGAGATAGAAGTTTTTTTACCAAATTCCCTTATATAGGGATTATTTAAATGGAGATAATACCTATAGATGTTCCAATGTACGAAGATCCATTATAAGATAATTTATTGTGTTTATGAGAAAAACCAAACTCACTACCCCTCATGGATTATAACCCTAAAAAATATAGAAAATAACTACCCTATTCACACTAAAAAAACATTACCCCCCCCCCAAATTAACTTCTTAATAATTATATACAAAAAAGAGATCTTTAACAATATTTTTGTTAAAATATTCTCTATCTTGATAGAAAATGATATTTGTGAATTTTTAGAAATAATTAACACTTAGAATTCTATATATCCTATGATTTTTCATTCTAGAAATCTAAAATGTGGAATTATATATTATTTTCTTGTTTTTTCATTATCCCACACATAATATATTCATATAATCATATTATCAAATCTATATGTTTCCCATAAGTGTTGTCTCGAATTTTCTTTATAATGTTAACGATATTCTCAATAAACAAATAAATGTCATCCACATAAATATTTGATATTTAATTATTATGAAAAGAATTTAAATTATGGGAAATAAATGTACTAAGACCTTATTATATTGTAATACCTTGTGTAATGGTGAGATACCTTTATTTCAATGAAAATATTGGCCTCAGCCGATTTGAACTCAATAATTCATTTTATGATCACTACTTTGAAAATATATGGGTTATCATTTGAAAGAATAATCATGAAATTCATGGAATATTCTCTAATTATATTTATACTTAAATTTATTACATATTATTTTTTATATCATAATTCATACTTTTATAGTGTAACTTCTTAAAATATTGAGTAATACTCTACTCAAAAGCTACAACAATAAATAAACTATTCTAAATTTACTATTACATAGTTGTAATGGAATGGTAACTTATCAATATGACACAAACCATCAACCAGTAATTTATAAAAAATAATATGGTTTACTATTATATAGAAATAATGGCATTCAACCTTATCATTATTACAAAAAAATTCATCCAATACTAGCTCGATTCATAATACTTTTTTCACGTTGTAAGTATATATTTATTATTGTGTAATTTATGATTAATCTTCAAAAAATTATCTAATATAAATTCTTATTGATTTAGTAATTAACATAAAATATTGTCATCATGATTCATAACCCAAAATAAATTTATATATTTAATCTCACAATATCCTTCTATAGGTTCATTAACAACACTTCAACACTTCAATACACCAATTCAAAACACATCTTTCAACTTTCACTATAAAATATTGTCTCACTGTTATGTGAACTATCCAAGGCCACCACCGTTAGGTAATGGTTAGAGACCAACATTGAGGTATCCAAACAAAACTGGGAGTTATTACCTCTTTCTATATATGGTCATTAGATATTATGCATAACATCCAGTAATATATATATGAAACAAAAACTAAATAAAGAAAAAATTCGTATGTATCTTAACCACAATGATAAAATGTTTAATGTTTTATGTGAAAAACCTAGATATAACACATATATCACGAATAGATGTAATCCTAAATATTAATAACACAATGATGGCTAATATAATGAGATCTACACTCCACCACTACTGCACCAATCACTCTATCCAAGATCCATAATAAAATAACCTTTGTATCAGCTGATCTATATGGACATAAGAGAAAAAATGTTTTAATACATGGGTGAGTAAAAAATTACCTAGTTTGGCTTCCTCTAGTAGAGGCCTATCCTAAAAAAAAGTTATATCTACATGAAAAACTGTTAAAAATGGTGTTGAAATATGATTTTCTCAAAATTATTAATAACATTTATAGAATCAAAGTTATACCCTATTATGATCAACATAGACCACATCTATAGTTCTAACCAAATAATAAGGTTAACATATAAAATCTCTTAGATAATAAAAATTGATCACACATCCCATCATAGATTCTTAGCCTTGCAATTCACTATAAATTTCTAAATCATGAGACACTAGAGGCTATATATATATGAAGCTATCTCAAAAATTAACGACCAAACATCTATCTCCATATATCTATGTAATTTTAGAGTAAATTAATACTATCTATATCATATGTGCTGGGATAAATACACATCACCAAAGCTATTAACGTAGACATATACATCACCAGAAGAGATAAACATCTCTATTACTAAAGATATATTTTATTATACTATAGTAAATAAAAATATATAGCGATGAGTCTATATATTGATCACACTAAGTATTAATGTCTTGGGTAGGATGGATATTATTTAGTTTAGAATCATCCACCCCAACCCCTATGTTGGGGAAAGATATGATTGTCTCTACTTAGGTGAAGCACTACCAACTTAATTCTCACATTGAGGATGATGAAGGAATTACTAATATCCGAATATACCATCCTTCATGTTCACATATTAGAGATACAAGATGAACCTATCATCTAAATCTATCCTAAATTGGATATGTTAGAGTAATTAATCATCTCTACACAATTTTTAAAAATACAATTCTTTCTCATCTAAAATATATGGGTGAATATTAGTTGATAAATGTATTCATAATAAAGAGGATTTAAACTTATTTTTGGGTGATGAGGAATAGTCACTTTCATCCCACCCCATCTATCATCATATAAATGAATATAGAAAATATTTCGACCATATATATTCACCATTGATATATATCTATTAGATTCTACATCACATCCATAAAAAACATCAATAACCTCAATCATACATAAAGAATTATCATATCTATCATAGAAGAATACCTATAAATAAATTATACTAACAAATCACCTTAATGATATCCCACATATTAAACCCAAATAACGGTAATGGAAATGGAATATTTAATAGACATTTTTTGAGTTATCCAGCTAGTCTAATCACCAAAAAGAATGTATTCCCTTTTTTAACCACTTGGTGTTATGTAATATTTATTTTCAATAAAAATCATAAAAATTAGTATTATATAAATATTTTTTTACTATATATGCTTGGAATTTGTTTGTAGTAACAAATCATGTGTTATAGATGATTAAGTTTAGTATTCAAGATGGGTTATCTACATACACTGAGTTTTGAGGATTTAATAACACTTTGACTCCTAGAGTTTGATATTACCTAGTAATTGATCCATGAAAAATTTTTGTTAATAAGGGGGAAGAACCGACTGAGGTGATTTTACAAATTAATGAAAATTAATATACTGTGAGTTTATATCATTATTGATACAAAATATGAGTAAAGTAAGATGGTTTATTTGTGACCATTCTTCTTGAAGATCCATTCACTTATAGAAAATGGATTGAGTTTTGGAAATTATGTTATAGAGACTAATGGACAACAAATTATCAGTAAATATAGATGAGAGGATAAAGATTATATTAATTTAATTTTTATGTGATTAACCAATTTAAGATTATTTGATTAAGTTGATGTGCTGATAAGAGTTCAATAGCATTTGGTGATAACTGAAAACTATATATCCATGAATATGTTGAGAAAAAAATATATGTTGTGGCACCATATGTGTTAGAATATTTTTAAAACTATTTTGACATGAAGAATATACATAGATGATATATAGGGAATAGATTATGTTGGAAGAAAATTTATAGGGTCCATTGAAATACTCCATGGAGTATTTATGTAACTCAAAAGATCTGGAATTATTCTAGTGATGACTGAAGTTGATATTATTCTATTCCTATGTGAATTGAAGATTTTGAGATGTTATAAAGAATTTTAGAGAATAATGGATAATTTATGGGATAAAATTTATTGAATATTTGATAACTACTTCTTATGCAAGATTACTCTAAAATTATAACAGATATATATGAGTTTTTTGTGTGATTTAGATTTGTAGAAAAATTAATGTGGATAGAATTCATAATGGATGATCATAAAATTTCTCCAACATGTTTGTAAATGATGATATGTTAATTTAATAAACTCAATAAAAATTAATTCCAAAACACCATGAATTGTATAAGTTTATTATTACAATAAGATTCAAAAGGTATGTTTCTTAATAACTAATGTTTGTCCCTTTTTTCAATGTTAATAGATTATGGGACTCAAATAGAACCATGTTTTGATGTAGTAACCAAGATACAATGTGATCAGTAATAGTGGACCACAATTTCATGTTTACATATGATAAATTTTAATTCATATTGAATATATTATATTGGAAAAAAATTATTCTTCAGTAAACATGATAATGGACTTGAACCAAGGTTATATATATGATATTAAGTACATAATGATGACATTTCTTGAGGATTATACTAAAATATATTGAAGGAATGAATTAATTATGAAAATATTATATATGATGGAGGATATATTTGATATTTTTATGTTAGTTAATTTGTTAAAAAATAAAATTTATAAATGTACGAAGATATATAAGATAATTTGGAGCTTACTATAGCGATACATAATATCTTTATTACATATTTATGATGATATAATTTGAACAAATACAACATTTTTAGGGTTTAAATTATGATTATATTGGGGTGATATTCAATAAATAAAATTATGATTCTTCTTGGAATCAGCATTTGTGAAAAAAGTAAAAAAATAATTTTCCATAAAAATTAAAGTAGATAATGGGGAAGAAAATGAATATATTTATTGGAACTTAATGATACAATCTATAAATATTATCAAATATTGTTCTATAGATACATTAGAATATTTAAATTCATATTAAGAAGGATGAAATAATTTAATCTTCATAATGAGTTATCTTTACATTTAATACTATAAAAACTCTTTTTTTATATGATGGAGTGAATATAAAAAATTATGGAGAATCAAATAATAATAAATGGATCCAGTGTTGAGAATAAAAAGGGTAGAAGTAGAAGAAAAATTCGGTCACAAGAGAGTGACCCCACACATCAATCACGATATAAATTCATTGTGTTCTGGAAACGATGGATTACCGAAATTTCAACCATTATGTAATCATTCATTCACAATGAAAAATAAGAATATGAGGAGACAGTGATATAACCAATACATCTTATATCTTGAGTGATTTCAATATTATGGAAAGAAAATATCAAATGATGTGATGAGAGATCATCATTATGTGTTCAAGAATATGTTAAAAGAAATAGAGGGACCAATGTGCATAAAAAATAATAAGTATCATATAGGTTGAAGTAGTGAAATGAGATTCCTAGGATATTGGAAAATTTTAAGAACTAAATTAATAGCGAGAAAAGCCTATTGTTATTTCTATTTAGAGTAATCCACTTGATATTACTACATATTAAGGAATAATAACTTATTCATACAATTTAGGATTGTCATGAGTTCACACTACTGATCATACTATATAGACAATATGACCAGTTATGGTATTTTATAGAGGAAAGAATAGTCGGTAACAAAGGGTGAATCAAAAATTTAGTTCTTACATTAAACCTAGATGATTATGGGATATCAATTTCAAGGATATAACCTTTACCATGGTTAATAATAATAATAAAATCGAATTTATGTATGATTGGGATAAAAACCACTATACATCAAGTATATTGTTATACGCATTATAGGTGAACAACATTATCAAATTTCCATGTTTCATGCTGTTTTCATTCAATATTTCATTACATACATGAAAAAAATGAGATATCCATTCACTAAATATGTATATAGGTAAAAAAGGAAAAAAATTGATGAACAAATGTAGATTAAACTGATTCATCCTTCTCTCTATGTGGTACAATTATCTGAGATGAAAAATAATCGGAATAAAATCAATAGTCCCGCCAATGATTATATTCTCTAAAATATGAAAATTTGATGTTTTTAAAATATTTAGTTCTATTTAATATCAACCATGAAGTGAAAAATGGATAAGATATGTCTTTCTATGATCTTAATTATATATCCTTCAGGACTCTATGAAATATACTGAATAAACAGAAGAGAATAGTGAATTAGGAATCTCACATTTGAATGTAGGATAGAAAATATATTTCCATATACTGCAATCAAATTTAATGAGACTTATAATGAGTGTAGAAGATATGGTGGAAAAATAAACTATTTATAAAATGGAAAACATTCTACCATGGGTGATTCGAAGAATCCGATTGATGAATAGGTGGATAAAAGATCCTATAAAAATTTTCCTCAAGATAAGAAAAATACAAGTGGATAAGACAGTACCTCCTAAAAACTTATTGGCTATCATTATTCTATTTCAAGTCATAGGTTATAGAATATTCCTAATAAAATTTTACTTTCTTATTTTTGGATCTTTAAAATTTTATCATGAGGATATCACTCAGAATGAACAAAAAAAATTGAATATTTATAATGAAAAAACATAAGACATAATGATGAACATAAATATCACCATGAAATATAAATATAGGGGTTGTAGAAATATGTATCTTGTAGAAAAAAAATTTAAAATAAGAATAGATTAGTTTGATGAAATATTGATGAAATATTAAGCTATATAAAGAATTAAATAAATGCTTTATGAATTAGAATAAATTTAAAAGGCATGAATTTATATAAAGAATGCACAACCAGAAGTAAAATCAAAGATAATTTAATATCATCATAATATAATTAAAGATAATAGTAAAATAAATTAATATCGAGAGAATAAAATTTATAATATAAGTCTAGGTTTTACAGATAGTGTTATTTTTATTGAAGACCAATTAAACACTCTTAAAATGATGTTTCTTGAGCTTGAAGTCAAATTAAAAAGTCTATAATTGATGCAAGTTGAGTCTTTATAATAATATAAAAGAAAAGTATCCTTCATTGGATATTATCATAAAATGATGTTATTATTTTAAGTAATATTTTGAAATTATATAATGATAAATGTTATAAATTATAAATGGAAAAAGATTCCCATTATCCATTTTCACTAAATATGTTTATGTAAGAACCAGGATGTTCTTTTTAGGTATGTTATTCCTTTGCTGGTCATTTCTGAGAAAAAGAGAAAATTATAGAAATTTTTTAAGTATACACCGTGTACTTTATGAGTCCACACCATGTACTACCCTGCTGAAGGAGGCCGTGTACTGGCCGTGTAGTAGCCACACACATGACCATGTGGGAGTGAATTGGAGGCCGCTTAATGTGGAGTATGGAAACGGTGAGTACACACCGTGTACTTCCAAAGTACACACTTTGTACTTTATTTTTTTTTCATTCAACGCACCAGGGCCGTGTCTAATCACCAGAACACACTTCTTTTAGGTCCTGTTCGACCAAGAGCTCCATACGACTGCAGATCTTTGGCGAACCCCTGAGCGTGTGTCCTTCCTCTAAATTGAACACTGTCGGTTGCGTTGGAATCACATCAGAGTGTTATCGCTTCACCTAAATCACCATATTCTTATTTCTCCTCTCTCATGAGATATTGTGGGTTGAACATTTTAGACATTTTTTGAGATCTTCAATGTTTTAATGAGATTCGAGCTTCGAGGATCACATATAGAGATCTCCTAACACCAAGGTAGGTGGTTTATGCCTTTCCATTCAATGTCTTTGAGTATTATGTGAAAATTTCACCAATACCCTTGAACGAGGTATTGCATGTTTACCATTTTACCCCTGTTGATTTTCTTCCATGCTCGAATGTTGTTGTAGTGGTTATTTTGGATATGAATAGGGAAGATTGCTATGCTTTGGATTTTTTACCCATGCATGTTCTATTTATGAATGTTTGGTTCTGTTTACCTTGCTTGGCTGCTTTGCCTATTTTCCATGCATGTTGCTGTAGGATGGAGAGTCTGTATTCTGCCTTATATGATACATTGTAGACTAATTATCCAAGTATTTCTGTAGGGTTACTTTGTCCATATTGTATTTATATACTCGTTGACCTACACAGGGCATTGAGAACCTGGTGTAGTAGGATATAAGGGAAATTGATCGAGTGAGCTTCCTCAGAGAGGCTTTGAGCACTTTAGACTATAAGGGGAATTGACTATGGGATCTTCCTCATAGAGTCTTTGTTTCACATTGAATTACTTTTATTACTCTATACTATAAGGGAAATTGACTGAGTGAGCTTCCTGAAAGAGTCTTTGAATGACCTTGGCTATAAGGGGAATTGACTGAGTGGGCTTCACCAGAGAGTCCTTGATCTTGGGGATATAAGGGGAATTGACCACGTGAGATTCCTCAGAGAGTTCATGATTGCCTTAGACTATAAGGGTAATTGACTATGAGTGCTTCCTCAGAGAGTCTTTATATACTGAACCAGAGGGGTTAGGCTGAGGGCACTGCCCAAAGGGTTACTTGTACTTGATAGGTAGGACCAGAGGGGATGGTCGTGAGTAATTCAAAGAGGGTTACATGTTTGTGTTTAGCTATTTGATTACATGTTTGTTGATTTTGAAACTGTGGACTGTTTACGGCTGAGTACTTTCTTGTTTACTGCTTTCTGTAATTTACCTGCCATATATTCACTGACTGTTAGGCACAAATCTTCTGGTGGATGCCTACTGGGATTTAGTCTCACACCCTATTTGGGTCATGCTTTTGGTCCCAAACATATTATATTGCTCCAGGTATAGATAAGGGAATGATCCCTTCTACTTCAGGAACTTGACTTTTAGTGGAGATGGGGAGTATGGGACCAAGATTAGGCTTGCGATAAAGAGGAGGTGTTTATCTTTTCTTTTGTACTTTGGTTTAGAACTGTTTGTTTTTCCTGCATTGTGAATTGTTTGGATGATATCCTATACATATGTATCATGCATCATTATATATATATATATGCTCCAGTTGTTTATCATTCTAGCCTTCCATTGTTTACTGTTGTTGGATATTTACATCTTCGACTATGGTATTTATTTTTTTAATTCTGTTATATACTCTTCCAATAAGGTAATAGTTTCCCCACTATCACACCTAAGGCCCTCACTGATATTTAGCAGCCTCTCACGTTCGAGGGAAATGCGCTTGAGTCCATGTGACCACCCGGGTACGGGGAGCCTCTGGGTGGCTTCTGGAATAAGTACGTTACAATGTGGTATCAGAGGAATTCTTTTCTTTTGAATTACTATTTGGAGCCTTTATCCAGGGATAGGATGAATTATGTACTTGGTAATAAGTTGTTCCCGAGAGTAGCTAACTTGTGTACATGGAAAAGCCAATCTACATCATTTAATTTCAATTTCTCAGGTTTTTCAATTATTACTATTGATTTGATTACACCTTGAGTGATTCACATGATTGTGTTGTTGTTGTTGATGTTATTGAGGTTCTATTTCTGTTTCAACCCCATGAGATGAGGGTATGCCATCTCATGCATCATATAGGTAGTTTATGGGTATCACATATCATGTTTACTTCTATGCTATATAGGGTGCATTAGCAACTGCATGTTATTGAGATAGGTGTTTTGTTAGATATGCATGTTGTCGTGATAGTTGTCATGAAAAAATACCTTCTATTTGATTGGGTATTATTGTGTAAGGTGTTGTTTTACTGAATGATAAACATTTGTTCTTGAGGTGTTATGGGCCCTCATGAACCGGAATTTGGTGGATCATTACCTTGTTTTCCATGTTATAGCGTGTATAAGACTCCAAACTTTGATTCGCGGGGAGTATGGGCCATCACGGATCAGAATTTGGCACTTTTAATGTTCGTTTCAATGTTTTTATGCATTTGGGAGTAGTTTCTGAGGATTAATATACAGAAAAACCCAGAATACATGTCGTGTAATGTTAATTACATGCCATGAGTTCTTCTTTTCAGGAAGAAACTATTTTTCTTATGTACATTCCGTGTACTTTATGTACACGCCGTGTAGTCTCTAACCGTGTCATAGGTCGTGTGGGAAGAGACACGGGATGGGGAAAGTCTGGAGGGAACACGCCATGTACCAGTCGAACATGTTGTGTAGTGTTGAACCTGTGTCTGCTCGTGTAACTAACAACACGGACGAATAAACCTTAAGCTATACAAATCGTGTTAGGATTGAACACGCCATGTAGTTTGACCCAGGTACCCCGCTGTTTCACTAACAACACAGGTCAATGTTATCCTTTCACATTCATGACGAGTCCGTATGGAACACACTGTGTAGTGTGGGCCGTGTGTCAGGCCGTGTCACTAACAACACGGGCCAGGTGAAGCTTTTCTAGTACACGCCATGTCTACCTTGAACACGCCATGTATTCATGTACTGGGAGAGCCGTGTGGCTTAGCCATGTAGAAGGAATCGGGCAGGGAAATGGGATTCAAGTACACGTCGTGTGTTAGGACAACACGCCATGTGTTTGGAGTGTTACAAGACCAGTTGGGCAGGTGTACACACCAATTTAAATGACTTAAGGGGACACGCCGTGTAGAAATTGTACACACCGTGTCTTCATGTTTTGTAAAACTTGAAAGCTTTCTCTCTCATATTCCCTTCTTATGCCTCTAATTTTCAGTACTTAATAATATTGATCTAAGGTGTGTGATTGACCTTGTAGAGTCATTCCATCTAGACATGTTCTAGTTGTGTGCCAGTTGCCCGGTGGTGATCAGACACTGGACATGGATGATCAGGGACTTCCTGCAGATCCTCAAGTTGTGCCAGCTTTGGCACCAGCAGTTGTACCAGAAATAGGTGCTGATGCACTATTCAGGGAGGGATTTATAAGGTTGATGCAGACCTTTAAGGGAATGCCATCTCCTACCCTGTCAATTTCAAAATTGACGTGGGTCTTTCAGTAGCAGCATCCTTATACTTGTTTAGGGGATGGAGGACCCCAGGCTACAAGGTCATTGCTAGAAGCCACGCTGACGATTTTCAATCATATGGGGATACATTTAGAGAAGAGGGTAAAGATTTCTACCTACATGTTTCAAGGCTCCTCCAGGAGGTGTTGGGATGTGATATCACAACCGGGCCGCAAGCATAATATGAATTGGGATGAGTTTCGATGCATCTTCGATGATTATTTCTATCTAGAGACCTTGAGGACCAATCGATCCTGAGAGTTCATGAGTCTAGAGCAGGGTAATCTTTCTATTCTAGAGTATTCCTCTCATTTCACAGAGCAACATCATTTCACTCCTATTCTAGGAAGTGATGAGTTGTTCCTTGCACAGAAGTTTGAGGATGTTTTCATGAATGACATTTGATCCCATGCGAACATCTTCAGGTTGACTTTAATATCTTCTATAGTCAACCGGGAACTGATCACGGAGCGCAATATGAGCGATTATCGAGTGGTGAGCTAGGGTGGTCTGACATCCAGAGTTAGTATCCCTCCTTTTGATAGCAGGATGCACCGCAGGGAGTTTACATGAGGAGATCAGAGTAGGAGGGTTTCATCTTCTGGTAGCCAGGTGGTGTGCTACTAGTGTGAGAAGAGCAGGCACACAAGGCCACGTTGTCTGAGAGACCCAGGGGAGTGCCGATCTTGCGGCAAGATGGGTCACCTTCAGCACTTTTGTTAGTTCTCCTCACCAACAGCTAGTGATATGGGTTCTTCTATGACTCCTCATTCAGGGGCAGTGCCACTAGTTTCTCACAAGTCTGGGAACTGGAGTTCTTCCGGATGTTCGGGCCGAGGTGAAGGTCATGGTCGGGGTGGTCAGTCACCGGTTCTTCAGCAACAACAGGGTGGATCAGCTCAGAGTGGTCAGGTAGGGTCACAGGGCCATGACATTATCTAGACTATTTCAGTGGAGTAGACCCACCCAGAGTAGGATCTCGGACCCTCTATAGTTCGAGGTACGATCCTAATTGCCTTAGTTTTAGCTTCTTCTCTTTCCGGTATAGGGGTTTCCCATAGCTTTATTTCTTTTGCTTTCATGGAGATCTGTGGTCTCTATATCTTTTCTTCTACTGATATTTTTGACGCTAGACACACTGTTGGGGACTATAACGGCTGGTGTACATCAGTTCAAGGAGTGCCCGCTAGAGTTTTGTGGGTATCACTTTTTATGGGACCTCCATGTCCTAGAGATGACAGGCAATGTTGTCATTCTCAGAATGGACTGGCTTTCTCCCTTCCATCCAATCGTCGATTTCTATCGCTGTAGGGTGAGTTTCAAATCACCATAGGGTGGATCCTACCATTATAGGGGTGTGTTGGATGTCGAGTTGAGCAGAGTGGGACCCGAGCATCATGGGTTTGTAGGAGTTATAGCCTAGATTTCTAGTCTATATCTGGATGACCTGGGGAGTTCACAGTTAGACTTTCCTCCAGTGGTGGATTGTTTCAGAGATGTCTTTCCAGAGGACTTTTCAGGTTTTCCTTTAGAGTGTGAGGTGGACTTCTCAATTGAGCTTGTTACAGGGGTGACACTGGTGTCTATTCCTCCTTATAGGATGGATACACTTGAGTTGCAGGAGCTCAAGAAGCAGTTGGAGGAGTTGCAGGAAAAGAGTTTCATCTGACCCAGTACTTCTTCGTGGGGTTCGCATGTCCTGTTAGCGAAGAAGGTGGACAGTACCCTTAGGCTTTTTGTATATTATCGGAAGCTGAACCAGTTGATAGTAAGGAACCGATATCAATTTCCTGGGATTGATTCTCTCTTTGATCATCTTTGAGGAGCCTAAGTGTTCTCAAAGAATTACTTGAGGTCCAGTTATCATCATTTGCATGTTAGACCATCAGATATACCTCTTATAGCCTTCCGGTGTAGGTATGGTCTATACGGGTATATGGTTATCCCATTCTGTCTCACGAACGCCCCTACAGTTTTCATGACACAGATGAACCGAGAGTGCCATCCACACTTGGAATCCATCATGGTTGTTTTAATGGATGATATCTTGGTGTACTCTCACTCTCGACAAGACAATGCTAACCATATTGAGATCGTTTTGAGTACACTGAGGGAGCATCAGTTATTTTCTAAGCTCTGAAGGTGCCACTTTTGGATGGATCAAATTCACTTCCTGGGTCGTATTATCTCAGAGGCAGGAGTATCAGTAGACCTAGAGAAAGTGAGAGTTGTAGTTTCTTGGGAGCATCCAAAGAACATCTTTGAGGTGCAGAGTTTTCTAGGGTTGGCAGGATACTAAAGAAGTTTCATACATGACTTTTCAAGCTTAGAAGAACCACTGATGGGTTTGACTAAGAAGGGTGTGAAGTTCTTATGGTCAGATTCTTGTGAGTCAACCCTTTAGGAACTGAAATGAAGGTTGACACCAGCATCGATACTAGTCTTTCTAGAGCTGGGGAAGTGCTATACTATTTATTGAGATGCATCAGGTATTGAGATGGGAGTTTTTCTTATGCAGGGAGATGGAGTCGTTGTGTATGGGTCTCGGTAGTTGCAGCCACATGAGAGGAATTACCCAATGCATGATCTGGAGTTGGCAATTTTTGTTCATGCCCTACACTGCTGGAGACATTATATTCTGGGAGATAATTTTGTGGTTTTCACCTACCACAAAATTCTCAATTATATCTCCACTTAGTGTGATCTAAATTTAAGACAGTGGTGGTGGGTCGAGTACCTATAGTCCTTTGACATTGAGCTTCCCTACATACCTGGGAAGGGAAACGCAGTGGATGATGTGTTGAGCAGGAGGACTCGGATATAGGCAGTTCAGGAGGCCAATAGTGAGTGGTAGTTTATGCCTCTATTCTCTGA
Organism: Viscum album; assembly: GCA_963277665.1. Lineage (NCBI taxonomy): Eukaryota > Viridiplantae > Streptophyta > Magnoliopsida > Santalales > Viscaceae > Viscum > Viscum album. The sequence goes on along the minus strand of OY728126.1, from coordinate 352,951,441 downwards.
GATGCATTTGGAGGTGCATGACATACATGGGTAGACTTTTCTATCTTCTGTAGCTATTACCTCTTCTCTTCTTGATTGAGTTTTGATGAGGAAGCTATCAGATTCTGAAGGCCTAGTCTTATAAGAGAGTGTCTCAAGAGAGGATCATATTCCAGGATGGACGATAGGCGAGGATGTGATCTTTCCTTTCCAGGGGCGCGTATGGGTTCGAGCAGACATATGCGAGGAGCTAATGCGGGAATCTCATTCCTTAGTTTGGGAAGTTCATCCTGGCATCACCAAGATGTATCGTGATCTACACCCTCAGTATTAGTGCCCAGGTATAAAGAGGGATGTTGTTGGTTTCATTATGAGGTGTTACACTTGTTTTCCAGTGAAGGAAGAGCATCAGAAACCATCCAGGCTTTTACAATAGTTACCTATTTTCATGTGGAAGTGGAATGATGTCACAATGGATTTCGTGACCAGTTTTCTGAGGTTGCCTCAAGGGAATGACATATTTTGGTTTTTCATTGACAGACTCATGATGGTTTCTCACTTCTTGCTGATCAAGGAGACCCTTGGTGTTGATGAACTGGGATGGTTGTAAATCTGATAGATTTTAAGTCTACATGGAGTTCCACACTCCATTGTTTCATATAGGGATGTATGATTTACTTATTGGGTCTCGAAGGGGATTCAAAAGTCTTTGGGTACACAAGTTCTTTTGAGTATAGCTTACCATCCCCAAACAGATGGCCAGTCTGAGCGTACGATTCAGGTGATTTAGGACATGCTCCGAGCATGCATTCTGGATTTTGGAGGTTCATGGGTGAATCATATACATCTTTTGGTGTTTTCCTACAACAATAGTTTTCAAGAAACTATTCAAATGGCACTTTATGAGGCTTTGTATGGTAGGCCACGCCTATCACCCTTATCTTGGCTAGAGGCAGGAGAGACCGCTTTTTTCGGACCTCGTTTTGTTCAGGAGACCACAGAGCGAATAGAGTTGATTTAGAAGAGGATGGTTACTACGCAGTCTCGACATAAGTCTTATATTGGTCAGCGGAGATGACCTCTAGAGTTCGAGGTCAGAGATCTGGTTTTCCTGCATGTCATAATGAGGATGGGACACAAGAGGAATAAGAGATAGGGTAAGCTTTCTCCTAGGTATGTCGGGCCATTTGAGGTGTTGTAGAGAGTTAGGTTGGTTGCCTATTGGTTGCAGTTACCTCATAGGTACCGAGCTATACACAATGTCTTCCACATTTCCCAACTTCGACGTTACTTTTCAGAACTGTCTCATGTTATCCAACCTGAGGAGGTTGAGTTGTATGTGGATGCATCCTTTGAGGAGCATCCTATATGGATGGTGGATTGAAGTACAAAGGATCTCTGTGGATGATCTGTTTCCCTGGTACGGGTGTATTGGTAGCACGAGCGAGTATAGGATGAGACTTGGGAGACGGAGGCAGAAGTTTGATCACAGTGGCTGGAACTATTCGAGGTTTCTTTTTCTATGCTGCGCTAGGGAAACCGTGGGATGAATTTATTTAAGGGGGTAAGTTTTTAAGAACCCATATCTTCTTTTCAGGCATGTTTTTCCTTTTCTTGTCATTTTTTAGAAAAAGTGGATTTTTTGAAAATTTTCTAACTACACGACGTGTACTTTATGAGTACACATTGTGTACTGACTATCCGCCAGAGGCCTTGTGCTAGTCGTGTAGTTGCCACACACATAGTCGTGTGGGAGTGACTTGGAGGCCGCTTAAAGTGGAGTATCAAAACGGTGATTACACAACGTGTACTTCAAAAGTACACACCGTGTGCTTTATTTTTTTCATTAAACACACTAGGGTTGCGTCTAATAGACAAAACACACTTCTTTTAGGTCCTATTCGACTGAGAGCTATGTATGGCCATGGATCATTGATGAACCCCCCGAGCGCGCGTCCATCCTTCGAATCGAACAACGTCATTTACGTTGGAATCTTATCAGTGATTTCTCTCTTCTCCTAGTGCATCATCTTCTGATATCTCCTCTCTCGTGTGATATCATGGGTTGAACGTTTTAGCTATTTTGGTATATCTTCAATGTTCTATGGAGATTCATGTTTCGAGGCTCTCATATAGAGATCTCCTAACATCAGGGTAGGTGGTTTGTGTCTTTCCGTTCAAATTCTTTGAGTATTATGTGAAAATTCCACCAATACCCTTGAATGGGGTATTTCATGTTTACCGTTTTACCCCAATTGATTGTCTTCCATTCTCGCATGTTTTTGTAGAGGTGATTTTGATTTTAATAGGGATGATGGATATGCTTTGGATGTTTTTACCATTCATTTTTGGTTTACAACTGTTTTTTTCCTGTTTAGCCCGGTGGGCCGCTTTTCCCATTTTCCATGCCAGTTACTGTAGGATGGAGACTTTGTATTCTGACATGCTTGATTTGCTGTAGACTGATTATCCAAGTAGTTATGTATGGTTACATTGGCCATACTGTATTGGTATGCTTATTGACCTAAACAGGGCTGTGAGAGCCTCGTGTAGTAGGCTATAAGGGGAATTGGCCGAGTGAGCTTCCTCAGAGAGTTTTTGTGCACTTTAGACTATAAGGGAATTGACCGTGCGAGCTTCCTCAGAGAGTATTTGTTTTAATTTGAATTTCCTTGATTACTCTGTGCTATAAGGGTAATTGACCGAGTGAGCATCCTCAAAGAGTTCTTGACCTTGGTGCTTTAAGGGGAATAGACCGCATGAGCTTCCACAAAGAGTTTCTGACTACCTTAGACTATAATGGGAATTGACTGTGAGTTCTTCCTCAGAGAGTCTTTATATATTGAACCAGAGGGGTTAGGACGAGTTTACTTCCTAGAGGGTAGCCTTTAATTCTTAGTTAGGACCAGAGGGGATGGCCGTGAGTACTTCCTAGAGGGTTACCCGTTTGTGTTTAGTTGTTTGATTAGCTGTTGGTTGATGTTGAAACTATGGAATATTTACTGCTGAGTACTTTACTATTAACTACTTTCTTTACATTACCTGCCATATATTCATTGACTATTTGGAAAAGATCATCGGGTGGTTGCCTATTGGGATTTAGTGTCACAACCTATTTGGGTCACACTTTGGGGCCCAAACATATTATATTGCTGCAGGTATAGATAATGGCGATCACCCTTCTACTTCAGGTACTTGAATTGCTGTGGAGCTGGAGAGCATGGGACCAAGCATAGGATTGCGATGCTGAGGAGCTGTTTATATTTTCTTTTGTAATTTGGTTTAGTATTGTTTGTTGTTTCATCACTGTGACTTGTTTGGCTTCTTTCCTAGACATATGTATTGGGCATCATTATATATATATATATATATATATGCTCTATTTTGGATCATTCCAGCCTTATGCTGTTTACTGTTGTTGGATATTTACTGCTTCTGCTATTGAATGTGTTTGTTTACTTCAACTGTGTACTCTTCCAGTGAGGGCATAGTTTCCCCACTATCACACCCAAGGTCCTCACTACTAGTCGACAGCCTCTAGCGTTCTGGGAAATGCGCTTGAGGCCCTATGAGAAACTGGGTACAAGGCGCCTTTGGGTGGCTTTCGAAACCCGTTCGTTATAGTTTAGATTAACAATATTGGTCATAACTGAAATTCTATAAAAAAAGGGGTTCAAAAAATATTTTTAATATATCACTACATATATATTGGATGTAATCATATGAAAGATAAGTTATTCCCAAAAAGAATTCCAAAATGAGGATAAAATAAAAAAAATAAAGGAATCAAAATTTTCTATACTACTATTCAAATAAGAAAACGTTGTGATTGATACCATGATGCTGTGAATGATTATTGCATAAATGAAATTTTTTTTGGCATAATATATCAATCTATAGAAGAAAAAGAAATCCTAAATCATGTAGAGGATATATATTTTGAGGAAATTTTTAGAAAATTATTTGAATAATTTTTCTAACATTAGGAAATTTCAAATTTTGGAGAAATTATATGGATGATAAAATAATAGTTGTCACAAAGAATAATCTATCTATTTTTTAATCAACTAATCATTACCCAAAATAAATCAAGAATAAAAATCCATAAAATCTAAAGAAAAAACCAAGATGAGGATAAAGGTATTTTAATTTTTAGTTATAATAAAATGAACAACGTTGAACTAAGCACACCCATGATGACCAAAGAATATGATACAAAAGGATTAAGATAATATTATATAACATATCAAGAGAAAAAAAAATTTATTTTTGTGACCTATCCATTTTTATAGGTGTTCATGTAGGAAATATAGATAAATAAAGGACTAAATTAATCCATCTGAAAAATAAAATGATTGGTTTAATAAAAAATCTTTTTGAGAAACTGTGTGAAGGGTACAAGAAATACAAGCTAGTTACCAAAGAGAGAATGGTTACTTTTTAGATTAATTGGAAATTTAATGAAATATATGGAATCAATTATATAATAAATGTGATGAATAGAAAAATTAAACTCCATATGAAGAATTTTAATTTCATTAGAGGTTGTCTAGAAATGATGACATATGAAATTTTGTGGATCTATGTAAATGGTGAAAGCTAGCAACTTAAAATTCTATGAATTTTTTATTATTTTTACATTATAATAAAATAAATTTAATAAATTAAATATTGTATTATAGGAATAATTTCATTTGATGGCTAATGTAAAGGAGACATTTCCACAAAAGAAGATTTTGGAACCAAGTAAGAATCCAATGTTTTAAATGATGCAACAAGAAAGAACATGGGTGGATGTATAATGATTTATATCAAAGTTCTAGGTAAAAATAAAGGACTATCTTGTTTAATAAACAAATATCAAACATATTACTCCCTATAATGATCTATTGAGAATACATTTTGTTTCTATGCATAATTATTTCATCCTTGTATGCAGAGAATTAAAATTGATGCTTATATTATATAGGAGAACCAATGAGATGATAAAGAATATAAATATGTAAAAAAAGTTAAATCCACCATATTTGAATAATTATATAATTTTTTATCTTGATGTATATTTTAGTAATATTATCAACCATTATAAATAATTGTTTGGAATGTACCAATTAATAGGGAGTTTTAGAAGCAAGTAGAATATAATATTTCATGAAAAATATTATTTCTAGGAAGGATACTGAAATATATAAATAATAAAGACGGGTTTTAATAATAATTCACCCTTATTTTAACATAATAAGTTACATTATTAAGGGAGATAAATCATTTTGATCAATGGCATAAAAATTAAGGGATTTTAGGAATTTTGAGGCATTATTTATAAAGCTAATACTTGTAGTTGAATTGAATGTTCTGAATCATTTCATGAGATTAGTATATGAATTTATTTTAAAATAACCATTCTAATATATTAAATAATTAGAAATATGATTTTTTTTAATAAACACTGAAAAATAATTTTGAGTTTGTATTATATTCTGATTATATTGTGGAAAACTTTGTTGTCTAAATTAATCACATCTTTCTACACAACAATTTTATTACAAATAATTAGAGTGAAAAAATTGATGTCACATAGCTTCAATTTAATTGATAAAAATCTATATCATGTATATTTTAATTTATTTTCATTAAGAGGGAGAGAGAATAAATTGGAATAAATCATGTTAACATGCATTTTCTATAAGGTTATAGTTAACAAATACACATGTGGATTGAACCTAGTTATTTCTATGTTGTAATTATTGTCAATAAGAAAGAATTTAATAATAAGGATTCTAATATATGTTGAGAAGAGAATCATGAATATAGTTTCTAGTAATAAATAACGTAGGATGATAATATTGAGTGATGCACTTATTCCTTTCTATATATAAGAACAAAATTCAGAATATTGGAGAACACCTAGTAGTCTAGAGTTATAAGTTCCCTAATCTTTGATCAATACTAAATAACTGAACCTATAAGGGTAAATACGTAACCAAGGTGGAGTAATGAATGCGTAGAATGGAATAAGAAGGGATTATATGTAACCATTGATATGACAAAGGAAGAAATGGATATATTTGTTTATCCAACACTTTTCTTGGAGATCCATTAACATTTAGAAAATTTATTGTGTTTCTTCCAATGTTGTTTTTATTCGAATTTATACTAATTATTAGAAGTTATTTATGATAGAATAAGGAATATATAACTTATATGTTCATATGCAGATTCATTTTAGTGATATTGGGTAATGATATTGTGTTGAGATGATTTATATCGTGTTTTGTGATTTCAAGATATTATATCACCATGAAGAACTTGAGAGATATTACATTCAAGTTCTACTCTATGTATTTTCATTCTACGAAGATTGATATAAAATTAAGAATATACTTCAAGGATGTTCAAGGAGGGGTTGAATTTGGTTTAGTAATTTGAAGATATATTAAAATTATCTAAGTTAAATTTGTATTCTTTAATAGATTTGAAATTATTTTTTTGATGATTGAAGTTGAATTGATATTTCTATAAAGTAATTTAAATAGTTTTAGTTGTTTTAAAGAATATTGGATAAGGTTTGGGAATTATATACTTATAGGTTGCTGCAAATTTGAAAAACACTTCCATATGTTTTCATTACCCGAAAATGAGTAATGAAATATATAAAAATTTATATGTTGTAGATTTTATAAAAATTTTAAAGGACTGAATATATAAGAGCCCTCTAGTGCATGAATAATGGTGTATACATAAAGTTACTCAACTCATATAAAAGGGTTGTTCAGATCTTGAAGAATGGAAAGTCACACTATGATATATGAATGTAGTTTTTTGATACATAATGGTTTTCATAGTTACTCATAGGAAATATATAAGTTTACCATAAAGGTATTGAGATTTGAAAAAATTTCAGATCCACACTCTGATATATAAGAGTCACGAAAAATTTAAAATGCATACATATGTTGTTGATATTGATATATAAAATATTATTTTTGTATATAATATGTATTTTGAGAAAATTTTGAAAAGGAATTGAACTACAGTTATATGAAAGATATTAAATGAATACAAAAGATACGTCTTTAGGATCAGATTTAATTAATGTGAATGCATAAATGCACTATGATCACAAATTATATGTTGGTTATTATGTAATATATGTTGAGAAGGTATATAAGATAGTTTATAATCAAAATTTTTAACGTACCAAGACTTGGAATATTTTCTATAGTGATACATAAGATATTTATTTTTAATATTAAATGATTCAACTTAAAAAACAATGAGATATTTGGGGTTTTTAATTTTAACCATATTTAGCAACAATTTAACAAAAAATAAAAAGATAGATACTGGATCCATGAATCAAGATGATGTAAAGGGATAATATATCTAGATAATTATTGGAGATCATGAGGAATAAATGTTAAATATTTCTAGAAAAACTATTATAAAGGCTATAAATATTATTATATATTATTCAATAGTTTATTTTGGCATTTAATGTTTTATTTATAATGATGATATCATATAAGATTCCAAATCATTTACCGATACATCGAGTATTGATAAAATATATTTTTACAGGTTGGTATGAAGACTGATGATTATATATTATTTATTAAAGGGTTAGATTTTTTTTTGAAATTAAAAATAGTTTGAGGATAATATTAAAGTAATCTTGAGAGAAAGACCTAACAATGTGGTCACTATGAAATTCTCTTTTCTGAAACAAAAAAGGGGAGAACCAACACTACAACCATTAAGAGATTATTCTTGTGAATGGAAGAAAACAATGTAGATAAAGAGAGTGAAATTATTTTGTCAGTATATAGATTAATCTACGAGTCAAAGGAAATGAGATATCCAACAATAAAGTGACGGATTAACCTTGTGCATTAAAGAAGAATTAGAGAAGACAAAGAGAGCTACTAATGTTCTTGTTGACTATTAAATATAAAATATGTCAAAGTAGTAAGAATACCACCCTATAATATTAGTTTATCTGAAGGACTAAAGAGAAAGTGAGAAAACCAAGTTGTGAATGATGTGCATAGGATATCACATGATACTATTGGATATTATGGAATTATATTATATTCACACTGTCCAGGAGATACACAACCTTATATTTCTTATCATACATTAAAGAGGGGGAATTTGAATCACTTATTTTGTATTAGAAGACCTTGTTGGTTCCCCTATTTGAAATAGAATTGTGGTTCTTTCATTGTACATTGTTTGAGTTTGGATAATAGATTTAAACATACAACTTTTTTTGGTCTTAATCTTGGTAATAAATGATATGCTATGTGTGAGTGGGATTATAAACCACTAGGGGTGTATCCCTCCAAAATAGAGGCAAACACCATTATAAAATTTATATATTCCTTATTTTTTTCTAACATATGCTATCAATTTGATGAATAGAAAAGGAATAAAGGTTGAAATATCAATTAACAGAATATGTGTAGATGTAAAATAATGGAAAATCCTTTAATAAAAAAATTAGACCACACTCATTAACCCTCATCTTAGTGTGGTGTAGAAATACTAATAAAAAACAACATTATTCAATACAGTCCACACCAGAGTCAATGAATGTAACTCTAGGTACTCCACCGTATTCCACAATCAGCTATAAGCCATAAAAAACAGTATGTAACTATTCCACCACCATATAGTTATATATCCACACCATAATCCCTAGTTCTCTTTCAATTTTACATATAACATTCCTTGGTGACTTCCAATCTCATTCATGAGGGTGTTTTATTCCAAAGGGAATAATTCATTAACAATGATATATTATCACTTCATCTAATTTAATAACAACAACCATAATTACCATTACTATCCTCTACTAATTAATCTAACTTATTCAATATTTATTGGTTAAAATTTATATCATTGAATTATAAGAAATAAATGACTACATATTTAACATCTAGTCATCATAGTTGAGCATTAATGTCAATAACATTGAGATATCAGTAGTTCTCAAATCCACCAATTCCTCGTTCAAGTAGTTACTTACAATTATCTCATAACCCAAAGTAATTATATTCATTTTTTTGAAACATAACAAAAACACCACATTTTTAGTCTTCTATCCACTACAAAACCACTCTCTTTTCACTATAGTCTAAATGCATGATCTTGTTTAAAATATATTTTCTAGTGTTCTACGATCTTATTTACATGTATATAAAGAAATATCATGGATATTAAGATCATCATACTAATATGTTTCATCATTTTTATTATTCTATAATAACTCGTTTCTTATGTTTCAAAAATTCAATGACTCATTGAATCAACACTGATGTTATTATATGAATAATAAATAAGCACTGAATTCATTATAGAATAGACCTCAGGTATTATGTAATTGTGAAATAATCACAATGATTATAATATCTATAAATATTAGTTATTTATAAAATTTATATTTAAAGGGTTCAAAAATATGTTCTTGTATAGAACCATTTAGTTCAAAAAATTGAGATAGGTCAAATAAAACATGGTGTGGGGGGGGGGGGGGTGGGTAAACCACTTCCCCTTGCACCCTCATGCTTCAAGCCCTCATGTATTGGGGATAATTTTAGTTATTTAGGGGGTTCTAGTTGTAAATCATCACGTTATATGTATGATCATGAAATTTATAGGTATATAAAATTGAGTTTTGGTAGATCCTATTTTTTTGGGCTTTATTTGATTATTTAGACCCTGATGGTTGAGTCTTTTATTTAGGGAGGAAGATATTTTTTAAAGGAAAATGACCTAATGTTTAGAGATGTTTTCTTTTCTTTGAATTAATGGTGTCTGAGAATAACTTTGGAGTGTCATAATAGGAGTTCCTATGGTGATCCAGGTTGACCCAATGATTTTTATATGTGATTCTATAGAAAACCAATGGGATGTTTTCACATCTAGAACTTGTTACAAGATGCGAATCCTTTTCTAGGATGATTACATGAACTAGATCATACTATGAAACAATTACATATTTTGAAACTTTTTTTTATCATGAAAATGTTTGTTATTGTTAATTTTTCCCTAGGTAAACAATTTCTCACCATGCCTTATAAATCATGTTATTTATTTCATGAAATTGGGTCATGACATAAATATCTAAGAACCAGCATTTTTTGAAACCATGAGAGACATGTGTTTTTATTTCCATACCTCATGCCGCACCTTCACTCAAACCCTAGGATACCTACAGGTGATATTCGGGTCATTCCAACACTTATGGATGTCTTGACCTTATGTTTAATATTTGGTGAGTTTTATCGCTCTGTATTTCCCCATTCATTCACTATTCTTATTTTAAATAGTGTGATATTTTGATCATTTTTGAATCATGTTTTGATAATGATTCTTGTGTGGAATAGGTTTTCATTGTGGCATCACATTACATTGTTTTTTATTGGAATTACCAATTGAGAGTGTTTCTTTGATCACTAAATAATGGGTTTATGTCTAGAACAAATCACAATGTTCAATTTCTATTCGATTAAGCATCTAAAATATTATTTTATTTTAGTAAAAAATGTTCTCATTAACTATTGAAATAATATGTTATGATAACCATGTGTTTGGAATACTCTATAGATCTCTTTGAGTCAAATAGTTTTGAATCCTAGCTTATGACTACCCATAGGGTGTGCCTACCCTTTGAAAATAATGAATAAGATATTTGAATTTAACATGAGTTAGCATGACATTCTAACTTTTGTGATTTCTTACGGTAGGCCAACATTTGGAAAATGGTTAACATTATTATTGAAATGACTGTAAATACATTGATATGATATGGTTTTATACATTAGCATGTTGATGGTTTTAGACATAAAAAAATGAATGAAACGGGATTGAAGGATAAAAGGTAATTTAATGAATTGACCTCTATTGTCTTTGATATATTTTTGAATTCTTCTTTCCATTATTAATTTCCTTCTATCTTATATAGTAAAGATAATTATGATTTTCCTAGTAATCCTGAAATGATTATATAAATGGTATGAAATTATTATAATGAAATTCTTTAATATAGGGATACATCCATTGGTGATAAAATTATTACATAGAGGACTTGGACATGTTATGATGAAATTATTATATAGAGGGATCAGACTGGTTATTCCAAAATACTTATATAGAGGACTTGGACTGGTTTTTCTAAGATGACTATATAGAGAGATTAGCCCAGTTATACTGAAATGACTATATAGAGGGATTGGTCCAATTGTATTGAAACGCTTATATAGATATCATGGCCCAACTATGATGAAAAAATTATATTGATTTCATTCCCTAGTTATGATGAAATGAAAATATATCTGGATTAAACCAGTTATACAGAAACACTTATATAGATGTCTTGGTCCAGTTATGCTGAAATTATTATTCATAGGGATTTTCTTATTTATTAGATTATTCCATGGACTTGTTGTTACAATATACATAGTAATTATACATTATTGAATATATTTTGGTATGGTGTCTAAGAAGGATTATTGTTAAACATTATTAATAGATTATTTTATCACATTATTACATTCAATCACTATCAGATTGGTTTTTTAGACATTTTGGTGTTTACCCAGTAAGTTATACACATATCTCATTTGGGATTCGATTTTTTCAAGCAGATTATATGGGCATTGGTTTGGAAATGGGAAAAGATATTGTTATTGATTGTTCCATCCTTGATAGGTTGTATCTTGGATATGGGACATATGTGGCATCTGAGACAAATGAATTTTGGATTTATATTATTTAGAATAGCCTTATAAATGTTTATATTTGAATTCTATAATTTCATTTAGATACATTTTATTAGAAAATTAAATGGATCATTATTATTTAGTCTATATGGTTGGTTAATCCTTATATTTCTATTGTATGTTATACTATTTTCTCCATTTCTATTACTATGACTTTTTATCTTCACAGAATTGAATCTTTTTACTTTTGGGTATAAACTCCTTACTATGTTATCTACCTCCCCCCAACTTCTAGTCAGAAACCTTTGGTGTATAAGGAGGCTTTCTTGACATCTAGTAACCAACCTAGTTTGGCCACAAGAGAGAGTGTCAGATCGTTGGACATTGACAAGTGGTATAAAATTTTTAGTTTTTCCATTTCTATTACATTAAAATTTTTGAATAATAGAAAATATTTTAAGAATGTGTTGAGAATTAGTAACGATATTGTGCATGGGAGTTACATACCCTTATATGATGAAAAATACGAGTTCTTAGGGATGTGATTATTGTTCGCGATGTTTCCTTATTATAGTTTGATGTTATTTCACATTTTGTGATTCTCATATTTTGCAATATAATTATTTCTTAAGATTTCATCCAGTGTTATGGTATGGAATGAGTCATTTATTCATGAATCTTAATAGACACATTGGGATATGTTTTTAATGGAATTATTTATGATTGAGAAATATTTATCTCATGTGATATGTAGCCCTCTTTGAATTGTGAAATTAGATTCTTGTTATATCATAAAAGTGAACATAAATAATTATTTTTTAATACAAATTCACTTGTTAATCCATGTATATAGATTCCATAAGCCAATGGTTCTATATTGTTGTAACATGTTCAGGTTGACCATGTTGTTATCTAGTGTCATAAGGAGTGTGTTTTTCTTATAGAGAAAATGTCCCATTGTAATATTCTAATTGAGCATGAGGAGAGCCGAAATCATCATGATCCAAACAAATATGAACATGATATTCCTATATTTTAATATTATTTCATGAATTTTCAGATACGAGACAAATTTTTGAGGGTTATGATATCCCTTGAAAGGGATATTGTTCACACTATAATTTCTAGGACTGAGTTTTTGAGAGAGTTTCAATTTTAGAATCCACTTACGTTCACTGGGGATGGAGGCCCCTAGGTAGTTGAGTTCTAGATTGATCCATTCTATATGATCTTAATGAACCTAGATACACCAAAATATAAGATTTATATGCTTATTTAATACATTATTATTTTTCCATACCTAGCATTGGTGTGAAATTTTAGAGAAATCGGGGCAATAAGATTAGTTATCCAGGAAAGACATTGAGATAATGTTCTGGAGCCAATCATATAATGAATTGTTTAGGGATTGTATGGATCGCAAGTTCATACATTTTTAGAATGGAGGAACATTAGTGATAGACTATTTTGTATTGTTTAATGACATGTAGGGCATTTCACCATCTTTATTAGTTGATGAGAAACCCAAGGGATGCATTTCCAAGATGGGGTTTTCTATGAGATCATTCATAGTGAATTTTTTTTCTCTTTAGTAGAATTTTATATATGGGAATTAATTCTCATCATGGAATAGAATTTGAAATAGGACTAGAGTAGTAGCTAGACAATTTCATTAGGGTGAATTGTGATTTCTTCTTCTGGTGTCAAGATGCACTAAAATTATTTTTTCCAAGGAAATAGTGTGAAGAGAAGTTAGGGTAGTGAGCCTCCATCTTAGGAACTTATTTAGATATACTGAAATCAATGGGTAGTGTTTGTTCATAAGAGGAATGGGGGGGGGGGGTCCATTTATTCCTTCGGAGTTCTGAAATTATAGAGAAGTAGGCCACCTGTAAAGATTTTTAGGGTGATTTAGGAGTAGAGTAGTGCAAGTGGATTCGGATAGGTACCATAGTTGAGGAAGGGCATAGCTACCCCTTAGTAGACTGGTCGCTGGGGTTTTATGGGAACTTCAGGACAAGGTAGGGGATGTGGTTATCTGGAGAAATATTAGTTGTAAGACCCGGTGTGACCAGAATATGGGAGTCATACTAGAGCCTAGGGAAGAAGGTAATGTTATTTTCACTCCATGAAATCTACTCGAGGCGGTTTTTATACCTCTAGAGGTATGATTATGGTATCGTCTACCATATCTTGATTTTTTTATATAAGATCATTAAATTCATTTATATATACACTTTTTTAAAATGGTTTGGTATTGGTTATACAAATATTGGATGGTGTCTTGACCATTGATCCACTGTTTGGAGTTCAGTTAAATAATATTAGGCATTGTAAGGCATGTTATCAATAAATATGTGGTACCATTTTTTGTGAATTGTTTATGCTATAAATGAAAAAAATTTATTTTATATATGGTGTCAATTTTTTAGTTATGTACTAGGCTAATATCGACTATTAAAATAGTGGAGTGAACTTTCTATCTCTATAAAGGTAGTAGATAGTTTCACAAGGGTTAGTGGAATATTTAGGATGGTTATGCATGACCAATCCAATATAGATTAGATTATCTCACTGCTCGGATAAGAGGGATTTTTAAATATGATGGTGAATTGTAGGATGATAATTTTACTCTATCATTATATCATTTTCAGGGTGCATTTCTGGATGATTTACTTAGATTTAAACTAGGGAGGGAGATAGAGTTAATTATCTAGTTGCTGTCAGGAGAAGAACCAATTTTAATTCCAGATTATAGGATGGGACCTGAAGATAATCATGTATTGATATATAAGTTAGAATATCTGGATCCCACGTGTTTTATATGACTTCATACTACACCATGGGGATCCACCTTTATTTTTTCAAAATATTCTGATGGGACATTGTGATTATGTGTGGACTATCAAAGAATAAACAAATTGTGGTCAATAATCATTATCCACTTCCACAGATCAATGATATCTTAGATCAGTTGAGAGGTTTCATATTTTATCTATTTTTGAATTGATATTCGGGTATCATATGATAATAGTAAGACCATCACATATAAATCATACTTATTTTAGAAGAATTTATCGATTGGTTGAGTTATTGGTGATGTCATCCAGTCAGATGAATGCACTTGCGGTATTATGGCCTTAATAAATAAAATCTACATCCTTTCTTGGATTAGTTTTTTGTAGTTTTGTAGAAAAAATATTAGGATAATCCAATTTAGTATATGATCATTCCCAATATCTTGAAATAGTTTTTTGTACATTGAGTGGGCAACAAATATATATCAAGATAACCATTTGTAGTTTCTAAATTGAAAAACTTCACTTCAAAGGTCATGTTATCTCAGAGTCTAGAGTTTCAGTTGACCTAGAGAATTCTAGAGTCATGGAATCATCGTATAATCCCATGAATGTGTTTAATAAGTGATGATTTATTTGTTTATCTTGTTTTTTTTTCTTGTTTTATCCAAAACATATCCCACATGGAAGTGCATATGTTCAGGAAGACAAAGAATGGGGTGAAGTTTGTTTAGTCAAATACATGTGAGATAGATTTTCCAGAGATAATGAATAGTTAGACCTTAGCACCGATCCTCATATTATATGTGATGGGTAATTCATACACATTGTAATGTGGGGCATCCAGAGTAGTACTCAGAGTAATTCTAATATAGGAGGAATGAGTGGTTTCCTATGGTTCCAATAAACTATGACCATGTTAAAATAATTACCCTACCCATGATCCAAAGTTAAATATGGTTGTAAACACCTTTAAATGTTTGAGACACTATCATTTAGGTAAAATTGGGGGGTGCAAGAACCACAAGATTTTCATGTACTTATTTTCCAAGTGGGACCTGAACATTTTACAAAAGATGTGGCTTGAGTATCTGTTGTATTGTGACTTTGAGATGTAATATACAATATGATACGAAAACATTATTTTTGATGCCTTGAGCTAGAAGATATAGACAGAGGAAGTGATACACTATTAAAATGAGTGAGGGATGATGAATCTCTTTTTAGATATGTATCTAGAAGTTCCAAAGTCTCATAGATGAGTGAATCTAGCTTCGATATATATTATTCCTTTGATTTTATACCATATATATATTGAGTATTAATCTGATCCATAGTCCCTATCTCTAATAGAAAACCTATGTGGTGGGGATCCACCACCATCATGGTCTCTTGGTTGGAAAAAGTATATTCTTTTACATTGATATGTTTGGGTTTCTATGGCCACATGTTAGGAAATAATGAGGGAATTTCATTCTTCATGATGTGTGTTAAATCTAGGGATAAAAAAGAAGTATCATAGTATTCATAGGTAGACTTGGTGGCCAAGAAGGAAAAAGGATTTATTGATCTTCATAATGATATTTTTCACTTTTTAGCAGGTGAAAGACAAGTATCAGAGGCTAGCTGGGATATTGCAGCCTCTACCCATTTTTTAATGGAAATGGCATGATGCCACTATGGACTTCGTAATAGAATTACCTAAGACACCTCATAATAATGATTCATTATAGTTGATCATATTTCAGCTTATAAATGTAAGCCACTTATTTTTTATTATGGAGACTGTCATTGTTGGTGATTTGGGTAGCCTTTACATACATGAGATATTTTTACTGCAAGGTGATACAAGGAGTATCATATCTAATATAGATCTTCAATTCAAGTCTCATTTATGAAAGGTTCTTCAAAAGGACTTAGGATCACTGGTTCTTCTATGTATATGCTATCATCCTTAGTTTAATGTCCAATTGAAATATATGATTGATATTTTTGAGGATATGTTATGATCCTATATACTAGAGTTTAGTGGTTTTTGGAGGCACTATATATAACTTATATAGTTTTTGTATAATAATAGATTCTAATCCTTGATCTAGACATATCACTTTGAGGATTTATATATATTTTCATCATGTTCTCCTCTTTGGTGGTTGGAGGTAGGTGAGTTTGTGCTTTTTTATCATAGTGTCATGCGGGGTTTGACTCAGCATGTTCAATTGATTTATAAGTGGTTTGTGATAGCATAGACTGGGAATAAATATTACACATAAAATAGGAGATGAAATATACAGATTGAGGTGGGTCATTGTGATTTTCATTAGGTGTCACCAAGGCCGGGGAAACACTATATCAAGAAATTGGGAAAGGTGGACCCTAGATTTTGAAGGACATTTTAGATAGTGGAAACAGTATGAATAGTATCATATTTACCGGCCCTTACATAGCAATATAGTACCTTGAACAATGTGTTTCACATATCACAACTTTAGAGATATCATCCCAACCCTTCCCATGTGATATATTTGGATTATTTCGAGCTTGGTGATGATATGTCCTTTGAGGATAATATGATATGGATTGTGGACCATAATGAGATGTTTCTTTAGGGAATGACCATAACTCTATTTTGAGTGTTGTGGAAGTATGATCATGTTCAAGAGGATTCTCGGGAGAAGGAAACTGATATGTGAGTAGTGTAACTAGAATTGTTCTTCGAGACCCCATAATGATGCATAGAGTACCTCAAGTATTAGAAATTATATTGTGGGAAGGTTGTGATATCCCATATTTTTTTGAAGGTACCTCTTGAGTTTTAGTTGATCATATTTTTATATGGTTTTCATTTCTTATTTAAACCATGTTGTTTGAGCCTTTTTCTTTCTGAATAGAGAAACTTTTTAGGAAAAATGACCTAAAGTTCAATGATGTATGTTTTTTTTCTATTAATGGAGTTCAGTTATGAATATAAAAATTTGTAAGGGGAGGTCCTTTAGGGGTATGAGGTGAACTAGGAAATTTTGTATGTATTTATAATAAACTACATGCAACAATTGTTTTAACATTGTGAACATGTTACTTGATGTGAAACCTTCACCAAGGATAGTCCATGAACTAGTTTAGAGTGATGAACATTTAAACATTGTGAAACTGGATCACATAAGGAAACTGTCGATCAGTGTAAATTTAACCCTAGGTGATGTGTTATTTTTTATCTTATAAATTGATAAACTGACATCATGAAATATGTTCACATCAGTAATATATATGTACCATCCGTTTTTAAACCATACTACACTTATGATTTTACTTTCATACCTCATGAAACTCCTTATATGAAATCATAGGGTGAATCTATACCTTTTTTTTATTCCACACCTTTTGTACATCTCGTTATAGAATTTAATATTTAGTGTGTTCATTCACCTTGGGAATCCATTTTATTCTACTATTATCCATTATAATGGTGTGATCTATAGAAATATATTTAATTAGGTTTAGATATTTATGTTTGTGCGATCAATCATTTACTTCTAAAATCATCATCAGTCATTCATCATCGGTGTTCCCGATTGACATTGTTTCTTTGATGTCTGTATAAAGTTAGTCATGTGAGTCATCTATAAAAATAATTATTAATGGTAATATTAAGTTTGGACTACTACTTAGACCCATTTTGATAAAAAATGTTGAGATATATCTTCTATCTACACATAGGGTGATCCCAACCTTAGACAATAATGATCTAGTTATTTCATTGAAACAAAATTTAGAATTCCATGTGAAATTAGGTGATTTCTTGTGATATGATCACTTTAGAAAATGATTTATTTGTTTATTGAAATGACATGATTTACTTTCATATGATATGGTTGTGTCCCAACAAAAAATGCCCAGTTAGATGGGGCTATTTTTGTGTTTAAAGGTGGATATAACAACCTAGAAATACATTAGCGGTGGTTACCCATATCAACCACTAATGTTACCACCCCATGTGTTTAGTGCTCATTTTGTAAAACCATAGGTAAGGTAACTCAAAATATCTGGTGGTTAAATTAGAATTTGTTAAAATCCCCAATAATTTAACAACAAAATCTCAGTTTTAATGAGGTTTTAACCACCCCCTCTTATTTATTTTCATGTCATGTGGAATTTAAAAAAAGAAACCATATTTAGATATAAATTTCATATTAGGAGATGTGTTGGAAATCGCCTATATATAAGGACATATTAGGAGTGGGGGGGGGGGGGGGGGTTAACGACCTCTAATTGAGCCCTTTATTAGAGGATGTTTTTTCATGACACCTCTGATATTTTTTTTTCAAAAATATCATCCCTACACCATTATCCCTCCATCACTCTTCTGTTACTCCCATTATAAAACCCCCTCTCCTATTCCACAAGGGACCCTCCCTCACATTCTTCCCACTCCCCTTGGAGAATTCTCTTACTCCCATTTTTTATTCCCCCTCCACCCCTCTAATTCATACTACTTGACATCCCTTATCCAACTAGGCCTCTCTAAGGAATGTTGTCCCTATCAACACCACAAAACTGCATGATTTCCCTCAACCCCCTTAAAATATTTAATAAGGTTTGAACTAATTATACAGAAACTATCTCGATTGCGCCTCTACTACCCTAGAAACTCTATTTTATCTTTTATATTTAAAAATTATAAAAATTATATATATTTTATATATCTTATTATTACAAATAATATTGAAAAAATAATTAAATACCTATCAATAATATATATATATTTATATAAATTAATATATAATTTTTTATATTATGTATTTACGTATTTATACTATCATACATTTATATTTTATTTCAGTTATACATTTATAAAAACTATATATTTTATATTTTAATTTATATACATTTTTGTAAATATATTTCTTAATTCTATTTATGTTATGCATATACACACATATTTATATATTTATAAATATATTTATGTAAATTATTTATATAATTAAATACATATTTATATATTATATACATGTTTATTGATTATATATATATATATATGTAATATATTTACATAATTAATTAAATATTATATTTATATAATGTATTTCAATGCATATTTTTATTATTATGCACATTAATATATATTTATGTTTATAAATTGTATAATAAAATATATAATTAATAAATAATTAAAATAATATGATAAAAAATTCATACAGAAATTTTATATGAAATGAAATTTATACAAATATTTAATTAATTATATATGGAATAAAATCTTATACTCTATATAATTAATATGAATATTATATATAAATAATATTATATGAAATAAAATTTATTCAAATTTTATTATAATGTATTTATATACATATATTTATTATCATGTACATTAATATATATATATGTATTTAAATATATATATTTATGTTTTATTGTGTTCTTCAATATATATATATTTATATAAATTTTATTTCATATAATATAAATTTTATATAAAAAAATCATAATAATATTATTTAAAAATATATTTGTTATTATTATTATATTAACTATAAAAACTTCAAGATTGGGTTTTTATTGGATATTTTTTAAAAATAAATTTTATTTATGTATATATTGTTATAATATGTTTATGCTATTTTATTATATATATTGATATTATATGAAATAAAATTTATAAAAACAAATATATATTAATGTAAATAATATTCTAAAATTCTATTTATGTAGATATAGAAAGAATAATAAATAAAATCATATAAATATTTTATATAATATTTCAATATAATGTATTTTAATAAATTTATATATAATATTTTAATTATATAAATAGTAGAATTAGTTTCTTTATAAAATAGTGGTGGTCCAAAAAGTCATCCATTCCCTTAAATTAAAGGGGGTTTATAACCCCCTCAAATTTAATGATATTTGAAGGTGTTTTGAACCACCCCTAATTTAAGAAATTAGAGGGGATTTTCCACCCCCTCTATTTTAAGAATTTAGAGGGGGTTTGGAACACGCACTAATTTCAGATATTAGCGGGGGTTGTAAACCATCACTAATATCATTGATTTGAAGCTGTTATGAACCTGCTCTATATTGTTATATTAGAGGGGGTTCAAAACCCCCACTAAAATCCAAGTAGATATTAAAAAAATATCATTTAAATTTTTTGAGGGGGATCAGAACTGACAAAAAATTCATTGATTATGGAGGGTTTCATACAACCCACTAAAATTTATACAGAAAATTAAAGTATAAGGGGTTCAAAACTCACTCTAATGTCATGGATTAGAGGGGGATGGGCATAACTCCGTCTAAATATATTGAAAATAAACTCATAGGGGGTTGGAAATAACAGCCTATAAATAACCATCTCTAATATGCAGTTTTTATCATTTGTACACTAGCATGCTAATCGTTTAAGACATAACATGATGAAGGAATGTAAATATAAATATAAAAGGAAATTGGATGAATTGAAATTTCTGGTTTATGATGCAATGTTTTTTCTTATTTCCATCACGACTTGTGTTGTATCTTAGGTTGAAATTCTTATAGGTCTTGGCCTGGTTACAATGAAAATATTATGTAGAGGGATTGGCCTAGTTATGTTGAATTTATTATATAGAGGTCTTGTAAACATTATACAAAAAAATGTTATAGACAGGGATTGACCCAGTTATGTTAAAATGAATATATAAAGGGATTGGGCTAATTTTTCTGAAATTGTTATATAGGGTTCTTGGCCACGTTCAACTGAAATGATTATATCGAGGGATTTTCCCAGTTGTGCTAAAATTGTTATATAGTGGGAATGAATTTTTTTTCTCAAATGAATATATTGAGGGCTTTACACAGTTATGCTAAAATTGTTTTATAGTTTACTTAGCCTGGTAATGATGAAATTATTAAATAGAGGTATTTTTCTGGTTATGTGAATAGTCAATAGGATTTTGGTAATGGTTGGAATTGGAATACATTATGATGAGAGATATTTCAGCATCTTGCCAAAGAAGGTTTATTTTTATACTATATTAATTGATTAATTAACACTATTATTTATCACTCTATTTAATGAATTTACTTTTAGACTATTTTTTAGATATGGTGGAGTTGACCTTTGAAGTTACACTAACACCCAATCTAGGTTAAAAATTAATATTTGGAGAAGATAACATGGATGCATGTTTTGATAGGGGAAAAGAGACATGTTATTGAAATTTTTTGCAGTATGTTAGGATCATGGAGATGGGACCAACCTTGGATTCACAAAATGGTATTTTGAGTTTATTTATGTCAAAATGGACTTTCATATGTATGAACTATTGTGTGTAATTTAGTTAAATTTTAGTATGGAAATACACATGTCATTTTTATTTGGGTTATTGGGTTCATCCATCATCTATAGGTTGTATGGTGTACTATTTCTACTATTTTTATTAGTATGATATTTTTAATTTCCATTATAATTATACTTTAAACTAGGTGTTATAGTCTCCCCATTATGTTCTTAACAACCCTTCTACTAGTCAGTAGCCTCTGTCATATTAGGAGATGTGCTTGAGGTCTTGTAACCAACTTAGTTTGGATAATGAGAGAGTGTCAGATCAGGGGATGATACATTCAATGCGGGTATTAACGACCATGAAGTACCCCTCCAGCCTATTTGGTCTCATATTATCTGGTCGATCTTAACTAAACTATATTTTTCTAATCATGTAATGGGATGAATTGGATCTTGTGTAGCCAATATCGTAACAAAAAATTTAATTTGGAACAATTTCCCAAAGGATACTACATTCTATGACCACTACCAAGTATCACCCATAGTATATGGTATGCAACGTTTTTTTCACCATTATATATTTTGAAGGTATGATCAATTTTATTAAAGTTTTAGGGTTATTTATGAAAAAGTACTCATTTTTGTAAGGATGACCTGGCCCTATCCAAATTATCTATCCACTGATATGAACGTCTAAAATTAGTCACATTTGATCACCAAAGATTGTTTACACCACCACATACAATGAATTTCTAGTGTGTGGGTTATAAAATTATTCCAAAATTTAATAGATGATTCACCTCATATCGTAGATCACAACAATGTTATTATTATTTCACTAATCTATAATAAAGGCACTTAAAATGTTTTGATAATTTTAAATAGAGGAAAAAATGTGTCATACAAAACATTTAAATGTTTTTTTTATCAAACTAAAATAGGCCGTTTTTAGGTTGGTCTTGAAATTATCGAATATGGGTATATGGTTTTCATAGTGATTTTTTATAGATTCAATTAAATCCAAAAATAATAAAAAATTGAATGGCTAATGATATCTAGAATATCTCATGAATTATAATCCTATATTTTAAAAACATGTTTTTATTTGAAATAAGGATGATATTGATCAATTTATATCACCATCACTTTATGAATCTAATTCATGAGACCAAAAAATGTTGGGAGATGCTTTAAAAGACCAAAAATCTCTTTAAATTTTATTAAATTTTTTTTTCCCAAATTTCAACCAATTCCAAACCACTATATAAATCTATTTATCCATATTAAAGTGGTAAAATTTCACATTCAAAATTTTGAATTTAGATTTATAATAATGTATAGAGGATCTATTAGAAATAATTTAAAAAATGATTATAAATTTAGTCCAAAAAACTATATATTGGGGTTATATCTATTGATCCTTGTTCATTCTCCGTTAATAAGACTCCTACTCAATAAGAGAGAAATTGAGAATTAGTGTTTATGGAAAGTGTTTTCAATAAGGGGAAATATATTTAGAAATTATGTTAATTAGTGTTTTTCATGGAGGATAATAGTATTTTTATTCAAACCCACTTAATTCATTAAAATTACCCCTCTCACATAAAGTCCCCAAATTATCAAAAAAATTAACCCCATTATATGGATACATTATAGAGAGTGACATGTTTTCTATGTTTTCAAAAAATTGGTCAAATTACTATTATAGTATGTTTAACATAATTAATATATTTAAAAAACTTCTCTGAGAATAAAATCAAATAGAATTGGAAATGTATCCTATATAGTGAATATTTGGATATTTCATCCTTTACACCATATAAATTTCCATCCATAAAAGGAAAAACCATAGGAAAATCAATCCAAAAGTTCATCAATCTACCATAATAAAATAAGGAACCCTATAATTAATAATTATCCAATAATAAAAGTAATTGTATTAAAGGTATCCAAACATAACTAGCTAAAAATATTCTATAGTAAATGTAGATGACATCATAATACATCTCTTCTCCAAAAAATTCTTCTTAAGGATTAATTTAATCAATTTTTGAGGTTGACTAAATTTTGGTTGAGCTTAATATATATGAAACCCATAACATTAGTATTTCATATCAATCAATTGGCTAAACTAGGTCAGCCTCATCATTATCCAACTAAAATAATCCATTAAGTTATATTCTTAGCCATCGACTAAAAATTAAATTTTTTATTATAGAAACACTTTCATGGAAGAAGTGATAAACCATGAAACCAGACTTTAATGACTTAAAACATCAAAATGTTTCCCTGCCATCCAAAATAAAAAAAAAAACAAATGAAACCACAAATAAATTTCCCTCCCTATTATAAACATCATTATGTCAACTTTATACCATTCCCATGATGCACGACAAGCTATCCCATACAAAGAAGGTCTGGTAGTGATGGCCAAGGCCATAACCTCTCAAACAACCAACCCTGAGTAACATAAGTCCGGTGAAAACATGCATCTCCGAACCTCATCTAGAGATTTTTCTGAAGAGAATCTGGATTCTAGAACCTTCAAAATCATGTAGTAGGAAAACATCATTTACAGCGAGGATCGAAATCACCTTAGAAATTTATGAATTCCATTACAAATCAACACCCGTGGTCGTAGAGTAAACCACACAACAAACCACACCAAAAGAGATTCACACCAAAATAGAATTTCAAAACAATAACAAAAATCACCCAACAATAATCTTGAAATCAAAGGTTGAAACCCACCACCATGATCCTGGACATCAGAGGCGACACCGAAGGGAGTTTCACTTTATACTGAACTAAAACTAAACGAAGCTCATGACCACCATCACACTCATACAAGGAGGCCACAGAGCGACCCATAGCACTCATATACATAGAAGAAGATGTGGAAACAACCTCATCCCATAGTAGACCAGATCTCGACCATAGAACAACACCAACCCACCATTAACAGCCGGTCCCACCGAAGAACATTACCATCAACATCACAGAATCCTCTTACGTTGACTACAACCGACCACGCTTCCAGAACTCAAGAACCCTCAAGATGAGGGGACTCGAACCTTCGACACTGATAAAGAGTAGATCTCAAACCAACACCACCATAGATAGAGTAGAAAGACATGATCCCACTGAGAAGAGCTCAGAAGAAGAACCATAGTCACCCAAGGCAGTGGAGTTGGCGACAATGGGGGAAACCCTAGTACTATAGAGCCCTTTACAGGTTCTTCTTCCTCCTATTAAATTATGGATGAATGTCTAGGTCCCTTTCAACACATTATTTCATTCATGGATGAAATTTACCATCCATTCATGAGATAAGTTAAAATCTCAAAATCTTTTAAGATTGTATTAGGGTTTCTTATATAAAAAATAACATCATTACTGATCTTCTAAACATCTACTTATTATGAGATTAAATATAACCTTAGAGTTTAACAATACTCAACACAGAAAAACTCAGATCAGCCACATAATCATAATCACATAAAGGCTCATAAGATAGCCCCTTAATCCCATTAAAATTATATATTTTATTCTCTAATTTTACCATAAATTAAAATTATATAAGATAAAAAAATTAGGTTATCATTATATTGGTTCACATTTAAAAAACTAATTTATATATTCATTCACCTTAAATCCATACTCCATGTGTATTCATGGGTGCATCCAGAAGTATATTTAGAAATAAACAAATATATTATATAAATTTTAAATGCAACCAATTATGAAGGAAAAAAATATATAGAAAAATTAAAATTCATATTGCATAATGAATATTAAAACCATGGATAGACAATTCACATGTTTATCACTACTTGTTTACTTCAAGTAACGAATTACATTCCACATGTATTATCATCTTATCCAAAGAGTCTATCACTTTAAATCCCACTTATATATATATATATATATGAAACAAACTTATTATAAATGATATGAATCACATTACATTCCCATGTGGATTTCCCACATATGAAACAAAGAGTAAATGATCTGTTTACTTCCATTTGAGAATTCAACATTTTTATCATATGTTCAAATTCCTTCCATTGATGGAATTCTGGTAATGTGTATTTATCACCACCAGATATTATAGCTCCCATAATTATTCAAATAATTTAAACTAATCAGAAATATCTGATATTATATATAGACACATTGGTGTCACACTAATTAGTGTAAACTCAGTGAAAAAAGACTCAGAATTATATAGCAGTATTAAGAATATCAAATATAACATAGGGAGAAATTCATACTCCGATCAACCCATAATATAAAATTAAGAAACTAAAATAATTATAGTGAAATTATCTATTATAATAAAATGAATTTATAACATTTGTTATAAATACAAGTATCAGAGTCCACCTAAGTCATCCAAAATACAATATCTAGAGCAATGCCATAAAACACCTTCATCTTTCACTATCTCAACTCATCATCATAGCCCATGATACACTACATAAAATAAAAATATCTAAAATCCGTTAAAAATATTTATAGGACAATATCTCAATGTACAACTCATGAAAAGGACAAGGATTCTAGTGTATATCCCACTAGACCATGCCACTCAGAATATCCATGAATGAAATCAAATCAATCGTGAAATAAAAGAAATTCATAAAAAAATTGGTTTATAATCAATAATATATAATCTTATTTCATATTAGATGTTCTCAATCATGTGTCTTCAATAAGTTACTTTCCCAATAATACATTTGTTACTTCATCCTTTAAAATATCATCTATTATGACAACACATAATAGAGATCTTTATTAAGACTCATTTTAAACTCTCCCAACAAATTTTTACATTTTCCAAACTCTATACTCCATATTATTGATATGATACTAATTTTACACACCCTATATAAAAGTTAAATTAAATCCATTTCCCACATTCACAAGGATAGGGGTAAGTGACTAGTATATAGATATCTATGAAAAAAATTTGATGCATTGCCTCTATATCTAACTTTTTACCTTATATCACACATAAAATTCATAGAGATATATTTGAAACATAAATTGAATAAATAAATAAATGGATATAAAAAAAACCATAGTGATACAACTCTAAAATGTATATTTCAAGACCTGTCTGTACTAGGAACATCTCTTAGTATCGCACCAATGACTAGTGTTACCCCCAATGATTTCATCAAAGAGGAAAAGTCTTAGTGACTATATATGAGTATATAAAACACAAAAATATGATTTATTACCATCATAAATACATTGAAATATTATAATTCACCAATGAAATATATATAATAAAAAAACCCTTATCCATAAGATATATATTTTTCAAACATAAAAAAAGCATCCAAGATAAAATAATAAAAACAACTCCAGCAGTAGTGACACTAAAAATAACTCAAATACTAAATCCTATAATGACCATATTGGTCCCAAAATCCCTCTTAAAAACTTGTAAAATATCATTATATATATATATATGGGTGATCATAAAAGTACACTCAGTGGAATTATCCTCAAATCCTATAATTTAAGTGTGGTGGATGCATGCTAATTCCTCATTGATCAACTATCAGAATCAACACACTCTTATTATAGGTTAACTATTTCCGAAACCTCACGAATTTTAAATTCCATAATATTACATCCTTGTATAGTAAAATAATTCAAAACACTATATGACAATAACATACCCCAATTCTACTTCCCCCATGATCATGTTACTCCCACACCCTGAATAAATGATGCATGTTCTTTAACTCCATCCATATAACCACATTTCTAAATATCCATAAATCTGCACATCCACATTTAATAGCTACATACCACAAACCAAATCGACATCACAAACTCACACCAAATCCTCATTGCTACATCATATTATGAAGATAAATAACATTATCACAATGCCCTCTACCTACAATGCATGACACCACTATTTATCAACACCACAAACACATAACTTGGTTGACCAATATATATATATATATATATAATAAAATAATAATTCATTACAACATATATATATACACACGTACCATGATCTATCGAAACCCATACTTAATTTTAAATGGTAGTGTGTTAGAGGGATAAATAAGCCATCCATTCCCTCTATGAATTATATATTGGGGAGATCATATTGGATCCTCGTTTCTTGTAGGTTTCATCCAGAATTCCCAACATGGGTAGTGGTGTTTAAGAAATAACAAGAAAATATTAGTACTATATAGTCACACATAATAAAAAACTTAGTTATTACACTAAACCAACACCAGAAGCATCCAAATCATCCACCATTCCATTACTACCATTGACTATCAATCACCACCATTACTATGCCACAAAACATCTATGAAAAATCACTGAACTATCCATATCAACAATACCAAAATTCCACTTCATTTAAAATTATAGTTTCCTAGACTACCATTACCTTCCATATTTCTAATATTAACCATATTTAATATTAACCAATTAATTAAACCACATCATTCTATAATCCATTAATTAATCATTAATCATTTTTATTTTGTATTATAACAATTACTAAACAAAAATACTCTGAAGATTATCATTAACCATTTAATAGACTTCCATTTTTAATTTAAAACCTATAAATTATTATAACATTCATTTATTATAACCATATTCTATTCCACTGAGAAACTATAGCACCCCCGACAATTAAAAAATCATTCAACACATAAACGTTCTCTTGACACATACCATTATTCACAATAACTATTACAGAACCATTTATTTTCTACTCAAACAACTATACCATCACTACTATAACCACATGACAACCCTTCCAACATTGTCCCCTCAAAAATCACATCACATACCCTCAACCAACTGGAAAAATCAACAATCTTCCTTCTAATTAAAGTGATAATAACTGAATACACAATAACAAGAAAGGGAAATCATTGTAAGAATTCACTCTAAAAAATAAAATTAAACATTTCTAAATATTAAAGAATATTTTTGGGTAAAAATACAACCAATTGTATTATGAATTTATACAACACCAATTTATTAAAAAAATTAGTTTTTACTTCATTATGAAAGGTGATTCTATCAGGTAAAAAATCTAAAGAAATTTTATTCAGAACAACTAACAAAAAAACATCTTAACAACATCAAAAAATCATGGAATATTCAATCAATATCATTGAACACAAAAAATAATGTGAAAATCCCTTTTTTACTTGAATTTCATTTACTTCAATTCATTATCATATTTAGGTTAATATATAACGTCCTCCCAATTAGAATAATCCTTGATAATTCTCTAATTTACATGTAATAAATAAAGATATGTTTTGAATCCCATACCTCAAATAATGGTCTTAAAACCACTGAAAAAGAGTTTTAGAAAAATATATTAAAATAATACCCCACACATGAAGATTTACCCCAATCCATATTCATAATAATTTCCCTTAAAACTATGAAACAAAAAATCAAGACCAAGTCATAACTACTATCATAACATCTATAAGAAGAATGTACAATAAGAGAATAAAAATGAAGAGAAGATGAATCTTCCCTAGATCTCATGCATATGAATATATTGATTAATAATGGAAAACTAGTTAATTGGTGTCCAAACATCTCCAAAGATTCACTAAATATCTCTTACGGTTTGATGGAAGTTATAGAATTAATAATTAAAAATAAATAAAGCTTGAATTAATATAAATTTTCAAAAAATTAAAGGATCATTGTATGAAAAAGCTCCTAATATCATTATAAAATATTCATATGAATTGATAGTGTGTTATCCATTAAATATTATGGGTTAGCCATACTATGTTTAATATTAAAAATAGGGTTCATGATAAATCAGAGACCACCATGCTATAATAAATGAACTCTCAAGGATCAAACCATGATACATGACCTCCTCACCCTAGTCTAGAAAACTCAAAGAAAACTATTTTTTAATGGAAGGAACTCAGGTTTAATAGATTTCAAATAAAAAGAACCTAGAAACTAAAAACTCCAACACCTGAAAACCAAAAATTATGATCAATTATTTATAGGTACAATAAAATAAAAATAAAACCCCATATATTACTCATTTATCTCGAATAGATATAATACTAACTACTGATGACATGATGGTGGCCGTAATGATGAGATATCAACTCCACTAGCTACCATATCAACGTCCATGTCTAAGCTCATAGATGAAACCTCCTTCATATCAGTTCATCTACATGGAAAAAGGTAAATAATGTGCAAGTGTGAATGATAGGGTGAGTATATAAATACAAGTTATGGTCATCCCAATAATTACAACAATATAAAGAAACAAATTGTTCCAAAATGTACCAATGATAAGTAATGTGTATGAATTATATGTTGATGAAATCATAAACTAAAAAGAAAAATAATAATTAAACCTTTTAAATATAACCATAACTCACTTCTATAGTGGTCATAAAATTACAAGTCTTACTTATATAGTAGGTCAAAAAAATAATGGATATCAAATGAACAATAGATTCATAACTCAAGAATTCACTCTAGACCCATAAATCCTGAGATGCTAGAGGAAGTAAAAATCTAAAGCTATCTTTTAAGTAATTGAGAAATACACATCTTCATCTACCACTAATGTTTTAGAGGAAATAGTTATCTCATTCTATTTAGACTATTTTGGATAAAAAATGTTTCTTCTATTCTAAAGGGTATCTATATATCCAAATATTAGAGTATATACACACCTCTATGGATAAATCTATATAATTTCATACTAGAGAAAATAAAAATATATAGGGATCCAGTTCTATATCTTATCATCTTAAGTTACAGATACATGATTAGGAGGATATATTTTATATAGTGTATAATATCCCACCTAAACCACTATTTTTTTGGAAGGAAAAGTGTCTATCCACTCAGGTTAATTACCTTCAACTTCATTATCATATAGTTAAACATAAGGGAATCATCTATATTGACCCATCCTATCCACCATGTTCTTTCATCAAAGATACTAGAGAAAACACTCATATCTATATAGCATACACCAAAGTTGTCAGTGGAATTACTCCTCTACAACTATATCCAAGAAATATATGATTGATCTCACCATAGAGAATTAGGAGAGTATAAATAGATAAAGATATAAGTTATCAATATTCTCCTAACATAATATAAGGGTGAGGAACTTTTGTCACATTTCATCCCTCTCTATCCTGCATCAGAGTGTGATTTCAAGAAATATCACCTCTATATATCATCATTATCAATATCTATCCATAAATCATAGAATCACATACATGGACAGACAATTATCACCTCAATTAGAAATAATGAATCATTCTATAATTTATACTAGACTCCAAATACAATAATACTGCTAATTTATCAAACACAAAGTGATCACACTTCTGAAACCCATATCAAGAGAATGATAAATCATTATGAAATAGATTTTATTATCAAATATTATATCTGGACACTTCACGACAAAAATAATATAACTTTTCTCACTAAAATCCATACTAGAGTAATTTGAAGTAACTAAAAGGACTATATTAAATTCTTTATTCACTAAAAATCTATTGGAATCTTGGTTTAAAATATTCCACCAATGAATACTTAAAGATCCAAATCACCATATCTTATTCTCCCTACATTTTCCATAGAATATTCACTGGTAACTTCTAGTCACATTTGAGAGGGTGTTTCATCCTAAAGGAAAAAATTACTTATCTGTGTAATATTAGATGACTATGGTTCACTTCTATTAGCATGTGATGAGTCAAAACCTGTATAACCAATGCGCCCATTCAAGATGTCATCTAATAAATAAGAATCGACTACCTTTCCTCATAGTTGACCCATGTGGAGAACATGTCCACACCAGATGCTATTTGTTAAAATAGATTAGAAAACTTCCATAGACCTTGGTTATTAGTACATACTTCATATGATACTTGACATGTTCATGAACTATATAATATGATAGTTTTATTAGACAATTGGAATTATTCACATCATTAGGGTACATTCAAAACACGATCCTATTTTTGTACGGTCAACATGTCCCTATCCCAGCGATATATCCTCCAATCCAATGGTTTATAACTATCTTCTTTAACCTACATCCAGTCATCCAATCCAAATTTCACCGGAACACATATGGAATTTCCAGAGGCAAAGTGTTTCAAAATTACCCCAAACATGAACATAAAATTCATTCCATCATGTTTATCATAAAAACATTATCATCACCCCTTAAATAATTAAAGTTAATTTACAGGAAATCTAGTGATAAGTTCAAATAGGGGGAGACATTCTCTTTAATATAACATATAAATCATTTTCTATGTATAAGTAAAATTTCCCTTAGTAGTTCCATCTTGAAATTACACACACCCTGGTATATTTATTTTATAGTGACTCTTTTAGAAATAAAAAAAGTATAAAAATTATAAAAAGCAACATAATTTTTCACTCTACCACATATTAATAATTATAAATCTAAATTCTATAATAATTGTTTAATTAAAAATTTTGGAAGATATAGAACAATATATATGAATCATAATTTAATAATTTAAGGTCTTATCCTGCTAACTGCAGAGATATTTTTATGATTTCAATTTATCTTTATATTAAATTAAAATTTATTTTTCTGATCATGAAAATATAATTCCCATGTTTAGATATTGTTTTCTAGATTAAATTTTTTTATTAAGATATTTAATTAATTAATTTAAGAATAAATTAAATAATATTTAAAGATAATAATTTAAAAAGTTATTATAAATTTTTTCAAATAATGACACATTGATATTAGATTAATTAATCGTCCTTAATCCCCCATCAATATGTCTCCTCCTTCTGTCTAGAGAAAATGAGGTTTTATATAAATATTTTTCATATATATATATATATGTTAAGAGAAATGTGGATTTTAATAAATAATAATAATATTATTCTATATCATTTAATTCTTAATATTTTTACTATCTCCAAAAAAACCCAATATTATCATAATAAATAATCCATATAATCTCAATTTTATTATGGAGTTCAATTATTTTTCTAAATTTCAATGAGCTAGAAAATTACTATTATTCCCTATTAAAATTATTTAATTATTTCAACAAAATTTCTTATGAAATAAGTTATACCATGAGTAGAAAATATACAATTATAGTGAAACATAATATTTTTTCATCACCAATGCACCATAGATAGTGTAATCATTGATTCACCTTTCATTCACTAAAATTGACCATGTTTTATTCTTAGCATGAGAAACAAGAATTATTTTAAAATTACATCAATGAACCACTACATTTTCATTATTCCTTAACAATTCAATTTTTCTATAGACACCACCTTCAACAAAATTACGATGAAAAAACTAGGAGACACTTGTTCATGTGATTGTTAATCTAATATAATAAAACATAAAAATCTTCTAAATTAATAAATGATATACTCACCCTAGTCATTTTCAATGAAAATTGTAATTTCTCAAACACATTGGGATTCGACAACTTTTTCATAATTTAAAATAAAATTATTCAACCTTACTTGAGAAAATCTCACCCTAAAAAAAATTTGTATATATTTATCTCACCCATTATAGACAAAAACAAAGAGCACTCATATATTTTTCATGCAAAGAAAATAATAACACAGTTAATAAAATCAGGCGATACATCATAAATTTACATAAACCACTTATTAAATACTGATAATGAAACTAAAATCACCTTAGGGGAGTGTGGGTCCCTTCTCAATAAAATTATAGCGAATGGAATTTATTTAGAACTAATAGAAAATTGATGATTTCAAAAACATTCTTTAGAATGTGTATTTATTAGTCATCCTCAATTTTATTTTGATTAGAAACATACATTGATCTCAAAAATAGTTTTTAAAATACATTCTTAATAGAGTGATATTTGATCTTGATTTTTTTCATTTAATTATATAAATATTTCTTCCAATATTTATGGTAGTAAACTTGTCGCACTCAATTCAAATAAGACAATTTACTTCAATTAAAATATCAACATGTTATTTATTTATAATATATAATGGCGTGAATGAATAAATATTCTTTAAATATTTATATAATATAATTATTGATTATATTTAGTATTTATTCTTACTCAAACAAGAAATATATAAATATATAAGATAAAATACACCGCCAAATGTATAAAATCTATCATCCATCCAACAAGTGTAATTTATATTCATAAATCCTAATAAATCGTGATGTGATATTTCACACTAAAACAACCCAAAACAACCTATTAATTTTATATAACAATGTATTACTTTAGCTAATATCATGCTAGTTTTATTTGGATAACTTTGATGCCTTGCAACATGACATATTAAAAATGGCTAGTCTTAATATTTTTAAGTAAAATAGGCTTTATCATTTGATAAACCATACAAATCCTGATTAAATTTGATACTTATGAAAATTTCATTATTATATATCATCAATGTTGTTAATCCACTATAATGAATCCACACATCAGCTCAGTCAATTGATTTCAAAGTAATTTTTTCTACCACAACCTCTTTATATCTTTTTGACCTAATATTATTATTTCATATATGTTGGTGATTTATATGAACAGTAGTACATTTTATATGATTCTTTATCAATATCTTATAATGATATAAATCAGTTTATCATTTTTATCATTCCTTATGATTCCTTGAGAAACTGCATTGCACATAATTGAGTATCCCTACGATTAATTGTTCACATCCAAAGTTAGAAATATTTGTCTTTATGTTGTTATCATTCAAAAAAAAATATCCATATGAAATATATCAAGAATGTTGATTTATCCTCATATTTCTCTATATATGATGTACTTTGATATTAAAATTTTCTATGAAAAATATAATTTATATATTCCCCATATTTCCATGATAATATGAATTATGGTGTATTTTTGTGCGTACTCATTACAACGGTAGCGATATTTTGGGTTTCACCAAAATCAATATTCTTCCTGGAAGTAGGATAGTATGAATTGGAATTAACCATTGTAATTTTTTGTTTGAAATAAATACCCACACAAATTGTTCTTTGTGATATATCATTTTTGTAGTAGGTAATCCTATAAATAGTTTATAACATGAGCATTATTCTTCTATACCTTTTCCTGAGTCACATGATTTAACTTCCTGATGTTTTTTTATGTCTCAAGGATTTTTTTCAATCATCAATATTTGAAATCATATAAAAAATGTCTCATTTATTGTAATTACTTAATTTGATATTATATTTTATCATTTGGATCAAATCATCAATGATTCAAAATTTTCATTCCAATT
The DNA here is from genome assembly GCA_963277665.1 of Viscum album. NCBI lineage: Eukaryota > Viridiplantae > Streptophyta > Magnoliopsida > Santalales > Viscaceae > Viscum > Viscum album. The sequence continues at coordinate 352,916,327 of OY728126.1, read as the reverse complement.
TGAGTGTATGATCAACAATTTTCTTTGAGTTTTATAGCTTCTCAAATTTTAGCTTTTCTATATCATCCATCAACATAATATTATTTCATAATTTCTACTTTATATATAGTATTGAATTAATTTAAATTCCATTATGATTTCCTTATTTCATCTATAAAAATATATATTATTTATGTATACCCTTCAAATCCACTTTAATGACTATTAAACCCTCATGTTTAACATAATTACCATCGATTTACTCCTTTGTTTATGAATTTTATATTGAAACAAGTATACCTTCTTCAATTAGGACTCTAAAAAAACAATTTATGTTTCTTATAAGATATTATATATTATTGTAAATTTAATATTATATTCATAAAAACATTATTATTGGAATTTATTTTGTCTTTCACATCCTTAGAATATTTTTTATGGGTGCATCCTCATACTCTATATATTGGAACATCATTCCCAAATGTTACATACCAAAATTATTTGAGAAAAATCCTCACTATTACACTTTTATAAATTTAGGATAGGAAAACCAAGAACTTTCCAACCACCATTTTTTGGTTTTCTTAAATTTAGAGATCTTTCACTTCTTTGAATAGATTTTTTTGAAACTACTCATTTTCTAATGGATCATAATATTTATTACAAATGTTATATTAAATAAAAATTCTATAAATACAATGTAATGAAGCTTCATTTGGATCATTTTCCCAATAATAAAAACCATTATGTTGAAATGATGTCAAAATATTCTAAAGATTCAATTCATAATGTTTATATAATCGGTATTTTTGACCATGTTTTCATGAAATATAAAATTAATTATGTTTTTTATGTTGATTTATATCTTAGGGAATAACTATGGTCATATCTCAAGTAGGGTGAGAGGATTGAGTGAATATATTTAACAAAAATGTGTAAAAATAAGAGAGGTTTTGAAAATGGATTTACCTATTATAATCTTAATTAAAGAGTATACTATTTGATGAAAAAGTGGTTTTGAAAAATGAAACATAAAGGGGGATTCGTGAGGTAAATACATGAATTTCATGTTCATTGTTCTGATAGGTTCATTTTTTTTGTATAAGTCTTTGGTTGAGATTAATTGGAATCCTAATTTCCTTCTAAGTTCTTGTATTAATGAAAATAAAACCAAATCCTTACAACCATAATCATGAAACCATGGTCTATCCCTTATGCATTGAATAAGGGATTCCAAATCATATATAAATCCCAATTATGTTCTAATTATAATGATGTCTGATTCATCATATTAGAATAACACATGTCAAACACTCAAAATCTCACACCAATTGCTTAAAATAATGAGAATTAAATTCAATCACACCAAGATAATGTATTCAAATCTGAATGAGAGTAAGATAAAACTTAAAGAAAAATTTCCAAACCCAAATTACACCAAACATATATCCGACATGTGTGCTAAAAATACTTTTACATGCTTTTATCTCCCTCCAATGATCCGACACTGACTAGCTTTCCCTCGAGAGGAGGTATTGAATCAAGTGTTTCTAATTATTAATATCATCTATCCTTATGGGTATAGTGTTGTACATAACCTCCAAGGTGATTAGAATAACCAAAGGATACTAAAAAATGTTATCACTTCACTCCTTGGTGTAACATGAAATCAAGGTACCCAAGGTACCAATTTATAGGTAATGAGGAAGGTGGTTTATAGCACCACAAAATTTTCAAAATAATTGAAACGTAAATTTGGGATAGAAGAGAGCCTTATCCATATATAAAAGAATAAGGTGTTTCACCACACTTTATTATATTATAATAATAATTGGAATTAGTTTTCGTCAAACATTCTAAGATATGAATGAATTACTTATGTGGATTTATGGTTACGGAAAATGCAGATTATCTCAATTGTTAGTGAATTATTGGAATTAAAATAGATGAATTGGGATCCATTGTATTATTTAAAAATATATGAAACCATGTTTTTAATTATCCCATTCAATTTCAACTCTATTTTATGCATGAAATATCTAATGTCTTTATTTTAGTACACATGTGGTGTTGTGATCTTACACAGTTTGGCCCATTTAACATGAATTTCATCAGGGGATCTTCAAATCACCTCCACTTACAATATAATTGTAAAAAAATTAAAATTTTATTTTCAATAAAATAATAACATATAATAAATTAATTCAAATTTTATGTGAAATTTTTCATTATTTTCTAAATTTATAATAAAAAAATAAGTTTAGCATAATGGTATATGGGTGATATTTAATATTGAATCGCCATGCACTCACACCCCCAGAACAAAATATTTTCATTGCATGAAAAATTTAGATTAAAATAAATGATTTAAGAAGTTATTCTCATATAGTAAATTCATTTTATGATAGTGTAGTGAGAAGAATCATAATAAAACTAAAGATTTATTCTCTGTTATCATATAAATGAGTTTCTCCTAAATTTTACCATAAACAATTTCTAAGCACAATATATATGTACTATTGTAGGGTCCTGAAAAATCTGCAAAGGAGATTCTACCCATATCCCCCAAAGAATTGGAGAAAATAATCAAAGAAGGGACACAAACAGGACCGGTCCACGAACCAGTCCCATGGAAACGTAACGTGGCCATGCCCCGCAAAGCGCCCCCTCCGCGAACCATTGTCATTCGCTAAATGGAGGCGGAGAGCCTCCGCGGTCGGGAGGCAGGATGGGCTTCAGTCCGGTTCACTGTCATGAACCGCCCCAACCGCAGACCGTGTCGACCGGTTCAAGCTACACCCGCTGTTATTCGCGGAATAGAGGCGGAACCCTCCACAGCCACGGAGCACTCCCTGAGTTTGCCTTGTGGACGGGGAGGGGAAGCGTCTAATACCCACCGCAAATTGCGAATAGACCAAGTCAGCTGTAAACCGGGTATTTGGTTATGTGCCTTCATAAAAGGTGACACGTGGCCACATATACTTCCCTTTCCCCACTCTATAAAAGGAGATGAAGGGGGAAAGAAAAAGAGGTCGGAGAATTGCAATTGGAATCGGAGGGATTGGAGATTCGGAAGGAGATGTTGAAGAAAGGCTTCGGATTTCGCAAACAACGAATTTCCCATCCGAGAACCACAATTGGTATACGAATTGATAAGGAATTGGAAAACTCATAATAAGTTAGTGAACCGCGAACCTAAGATAACAAAAACAAGGAGAATCGTGAACCATACCCCCTCCGCGGATGACTTCCCCGCGGAGCAGGGAGTTTATGCCTCTTTTCCCATCCGTCGCACCATGTAGCACTCTCCTACGCGGGCGAAGCTCCGACCGTTGAGCCTCCAACCAGCACCACCCTTGGCCACCACTACCCGCCTGGAACCCTCTGCGAACCACCCTGGTTCGCGGATCGAACCCGGAGCTGTGAACCATCTTTGTTCGCGGGGTCCCAATCAGTCCGCGGACCCTCCTGGTTCACGGACGACCAATCAGTCCACAGACCCTCCTAGTTCGTAGATGGTCCCTCAGTCCGTGAACCACCCCGGTTCACGATTGTCCCCTCCAGCCACGTAACACTTCCCTATGTGGGGGGCACCAAAACCTCCAGAGTTCCCATTCCTCAAGCCACCTAAAATCATTCTGATCCAGCCAAGTCCTCCATGACCTCCTCATGGGCCTAATCGTCGTCCCCGAGCTGAGGCCTCCACCAAATCCACCGAACCCGTGTGGTGTAACCCTCAGGCACATCAACACGCCATTTTGAGTTAAGTAAGGGAGAAGGGATTTCCTCGAACCTTGAGCAGATTCCCGAAGCATGCCTGGGTTCACATTCCCACGGTAACGTGGGGTTTGAGATTGGGAATCACTTTTCTACCTCTCCAATTGTCAAGGGCTCCACAGAGATGGTAAAATATCCATAAGAAGAAATCCCTCATGCATTACAAGAGAAGAGATGTGGACAGGATCACCCCTTTCCCTCTCCCGCTGAGCTTCATCGCCACAGGCGTCCATCTTAGAGTAAGCCCCGACCTTCTGGGCCTCCTCAGAGTGTAATCCCCAATCCATTGCCACAGGCGTCCATCTTAGAGTAAGCCCCTACCTTCTGGTCCTCCTCAAAGTGTAATACCCAATCCATCTCCATAGGCTTCCACCTAGGGGTAAGCCCCAACTCAATGGTCCGCTCTCATGCGTAAGCCCCACTCTACTTCTCACGGATGCACCTTTCGCGACGTGATCCTATGGTCCCTGCTGCCTCTTATTTCTCACACCGAGCATGAATCACATGGGCTTAGAGTAAGCATCTACCATGACATCCCCTTATGGGCCTCCTCAGAGTGTAAGCCCCAATCCATCATTCCGGGCTTCCCCAGAGTGTAATCCCCAAGCCAATGTGAACTATGTGGACTTTGGTCCCTTCCTCCTAGGTAGGTTACGTAGGAAGCCTCCATTAGGATCAATCCCACCATCCGTTGGACCACCCAGTCCATCTTCATGTCGGTTCCCCGAAACCTATCCGAACTACGTGGACTTTGATCCCTATCTCCAAGACAGGGAACGTAGGAAGCCTCAAAGAGGTCCAAGTCCAACAACCGATCGATCCGACTGTCTTCACATCGGTTCACCAAGCTGCTCCTAGCATTGTCTCAATGAGTCCAGACTCCACGGGGTCATTAATCCAATAAGGGATGGTAATCCTCAAGCCTAAATGATTCTGAATCCCCTACGTCCAGATGACCAATGCCCACCAGGGTTAAATCGACGAATACTATGTTTGGGTATAAACCAAAGACTCGCGAACATATGAATACATCTTAAATCTATAAGAGAGTCCTGGAACATGCAATAATTCCCCCGCCCAAAAGGGTGCGATGAGACCAAATTCACATCCTCTCTACCAATGTGAGTTCTTAAGAGTCGCTAGTCTGATCATCCGGAAAACACCTGCCTTTGGAGAGCAGGTCAATCAATCATTGGATACAGAGCCGTTGGGCGTTTTGAGGCCGAAAGCCAGAACAAAAAAAAAATGGTGAAACCGACGTGAATCATTAACCAAACATGATGAACATAACCTAATCCCACCCTGTGCCCCCTCATGCTCTAAAGGAGGGCCAAGCAAGGTCATTAATTATTCATGGGATTATGAGATGCTACTTTGATGGGTTTTCTGTTTGTATTTGTTAAAATATTTTACAGGTACTACCTACAGAAATCCCTTATATCCAATGAAATCCCTAAGGAACTCACAAGAACGCGTTCCCAACAACTCAAGGATGGGCCTTCCTCAACAATAGAGGACCCCGTCACCCACCCAGTGTCTTCAGCGCTTGGTCTCGGACGCGCTGATCCGATAGTACCATGTGAATGGTACTCTCCCAATGGTGGAGGCGGCCATGAACGCCCTCCAATCCGTCAGAACTCGCTGGTCGCCTACCCAGCAGCGGCCACAAATGCAGATCCAGACAGCCCCTGTCGCTATCTCCAACCATTTCGGGAGTCTATCCTCGGAACGGGACAATGCATACCTCCAAAATCTTAGAGAGGCAGATGAGGTCAACATTGAGGACTTCATCCCTGTTGAACTGGGGTTCCACTCCAAGGACCCCGCCGACAGATGTCATCACTTTCACACAATGACCCAACATCCTCACGCCAAGGATGATGTCTCCCCGAGGATTCATGCCCATGCTCCCTGAGCTTCGGCCCCTCGGACCGCCCGACGAGGGTAGCCAACGTACAATCGGGGACCGGTCATCACCCTGGTCCCTAAGGAGGAGCTCCGCTGCCCAGCCACAGAGACGTACCACGAATAGGTACCTACACCTATTTGCTCCTCCCAAGCCCACCATTCAGACATGGCAGCATCGTATGAGCCGGCTAGTATCCCCGCCGAGCTCCATCAAGCTTGTCGCTCACACAGGACGTCCCTTACTCGGCAGACACCTCTCCCTACCCAGGGTCGTGAAGCCCACCAACTTGACACGGTGGTGACTCGTCACCTACAAGACCAGCTCCTAGTAGTTGCATCTGATACCCGCCATCCTCATATGGTAGCGATCAACAAATCCCACCACGCACATGTGGCGGAAACTCATAGGCGGGCATGTCTCCTCGCCAAAAAAAAGGCCACCGAATCAATACGGTGGGAAAACAATATATGCATGGAAATCTCCCTACAGATGCAAGTAAATTCCACCACCCTGATGTGGTGGAAAATAGAGAGATAAACCGGCGTATCCTGGTACAGGGGCAGATTCATTCACCTGCCCCGACAAAAGAGAATTTTCAGTACCCACTGACCACTGGAGGATCAGAGCATGATATTCTTGCTCTGATACCAAAATGGGCCTTCATACCCGTTCCAGCCAAAGATGTCTCCCTATATATCCTGGAAATGATGGATGAGTAGGTATCAATCCCAGATCATATCTTTAAGACTTTCCAGAATGTAATTGCATCAGCGGCAATAGTAAGGACTCAGGCCCGTGAGCCCGTCTCCCCAATTGAGGCAACTCATCTAAGAGATGAGATAGCCGCCTCAGTGCAGATCTGCATCCCTGCCTCTACCCAGGAGGGTCACCAGCCATATTCTGCAATGCAAGGGAAACCGGATCGAGCAGCTTCACTCGTTCTAACTAGGGGACACCTATCCATCATGGTGGATGCTTCAGAGCCAGCATATACCCTTGGTAAAAGCCAGGATGTTCGTTGCCGTATCCCGGAAGCATCACAGGACCCAATTAGATAGGGACCCAATGGTGAAGGCTGTTGTCAATGGCAGACGGTCCCCGCTTCCTGCAAAAGAGCACCCCGAACGCCCAGAAGGCAGCCGGAAAATAAAGATGGAGTTCATGACTCTGCTCTGCTGGAAGATGGGGTTCCCGACGCAGCTAAGCACACGTCAAAGGCTCGAAACCCTACCCACCCATTACCATATTATGGGAGTGGCAGTAGCAGTTGCAAAGTTCCTCCCCACAATGTCGCTACCAGTAGTTCTGAAGGTCCTTCCCAGTGTACCGGTGGGGGCCTCTCTTGCAGGCATATAACAATCGGTCACGAGAGCTTCTCTCTTGATGCGAGCCCCAGAAACCCTCCATGTGACCAGAAGATCGAGCAGCAAGAAGGTCCTCCACTTACTACGGTCCACCCTGAAGGTCCTCCCCGGGGTATACTCTGCAATCACTCTCCATGCAGTGGGACCACTGATTGTGATAGTAGTCCTCTCTATCATAGTCGCAACTACGGAGGCCCTCCCCGCAGTGACGTCTCATCATGACAAGAAGGCCCTCCCCTTGTCGTGGCCTGCCCTAGAGGTCCTCCCCAGGGGTTACGCTGTGATGGAACTCCATGCATCCAGGCATCAGATCACGGCGGTAGTCCTCACCACCCTGATAACAGAGGTCCTCCCCGTAGATACATCAAGCAACGAGAACGCCTCCCCTCGTTGCGGTAAATTCTGGAGGCCCTCCCTAGGATGTATCCCATAGATATTCTCCCAGCGGCAGTAGTAATGGTAGTCCTCTCCATTGCCGCAGCTGGGATGGTAGTCCTCTCCACCATGACCGCCATTACGAAGGTCCTCTCCATAATGGCCCTAAGCAACAAGAAGGCCCTCCCCTTGCCACGGTGTGTCCTGAAGGTCCTCCCCAGGATGCACATCGAATGTTAATCCATGATGGTCATCCTCAACGTGATGGAAGTTGTTGCGAAGGTCCTCCCCATAAGGATGCTGCGTAGCTAGAAGGTCCTCCCCTTACTGCGACACACCTTGGAGGTCCTCCCCAGGGTGTGCACTAAAAAAGAACTATATGTGGTGAAGCATCAAGCATTAATTGTAGTCCTCACCATTATGAACATCATTGCGGAGGTCCTCCCCGTGATGACGTATTATTTCGACAGGAAGGCCCCCCCCTGCTGAAGAAAGAACCAAAAGGCCCTCGTATGCTGAGGCACTCAGAAGGACGGGATCGAGCATATCAAATTCCTAGCTTGTCTCTAGTGATGCCCTTCTTCGATCAATAGTCGTTCCAGGGCCGCGTTAATATTCTGAACCACCTCGGAATCACCCACATGACAATTCAATACCTACCGGTCCCACTGCCTCTCACTACAGTGAGAACCTTAGTTGGTCCGACCAGGTAGAGGAGTCACTAGCGGAGGAGTATGCCGATATTCTGCACCTGAGGAGATGACTTGCCAGGGATGATATACCAGTTATGTTTTGGCCTATGTACACCTCTCAGTTCGACATACCCACAGAGTTGTCGGAAGAATGTGTGCACATCATCAGCCATAATATATGGACAAACCTCCGCTGGATGAAATAGAGCTTCCTGCCCTATGAAGGGTATGTAGACCATGTCAAGATAATAGGAGACCTCCTACATCATATTGACCTAGAGGCCCTTCCTATGGCGCGGCGACAGCACCTCGAGAGACGTAAATGAAACATGGAGATAGCCTGCCTCCGTGCACTGCACGAGCTGCATCGCCTCATCGGTGATGCTCCAACGGGAGTCCATATCAGGGGATGGGGGGAACATGGAGCTCTACATTTCACTCCGCTCCCCTCCTAGAAGAACCTGTTTGTCATGGTATCTTGAAACATCATCACATCGAGACATTGGTCGAGTTGTCCCCCTATTCAGGAAAGGAAACACACCCAATAGAGTCGGGCCTTGAGTAAGTCCAAGAAGCATCAGGCCAAACAGGAACAAGACATTCAAAAAACTCTTGAATCAGGACACCAAGAGAATACAACAGGCATCTCGCCTAATAGAGGCCAATCAACGATCTTTGCCTGCCTCCCCAAAAGGGATTGATTCACAGAAGAACTCTGAACAAAACCTAGTTCTCCCCCGAATGGGGGCACGTGAGATCAGGCAGGTCGCAATAGGAGCAGCCACTACCACAATCCAGGGTCAACCCCAACCTCCAGGGCTGGGTTCATTTTTAACAACAAATTTCCCCATAATACTAATAAAACCGGGAAGAGGCTCAATTTTCCAGGAACAGAGCAAACCCCATCCCTCAGAGATGGGGCATTATTACCCCCTCAACAACAACCTCCCCCACGAGAATCAGTATTCTATCATCTGGGGAGGACAGATAGAAGAGGAGGTTCCCATCCTATACCATCATTAGAATCATCATCCCCTATGAGAGGAAGGCACACTGTGAGGTCGCATCAAATAACTCTCCGCGTCACCCTTCGTCAAGAAGTCCGAAGGCAATCCCAGGACACAAAAGGGAAGGCTAGCAGAAGATGTGGGAGATCCTCTTCCCATTTGGAGGATTACATCTTCTCTGCCCCGCGATAGGCATCTATCAACGTTATAGAGGTTAACCCCACAGGTTATACCATAGATACTAGAAATTCTGATGGATCGGGAGATGATAGTTCTGGTTAGGCTATGACTCATCACGAACCACCAGGTGTGCACACCCGGAACTAGAGGGCTGACCTAAACACGGCCGCCCCTTCAGCTAACCTTCCTCCACCTACCCAACGAGCTTCCAAAAAAGATAATAAGAAAGGACTCGTTACCCTTAACCTGCCTCATTCTCTCGACAATAATGAGCCACTCATGCTCGAAGATAGATTCGCTCGACAGGAATAGGAGATGAAGTAATTGAGACAGCTTAACACCGAGCTACTCCAGAGGAACTGCATTATTGAAAGTGCGTCCTAGGAGGAACCGCATCATGCACTCCCAGCAAGTGCACCTCAAAGGCTAAGGTTTTCCCTGGAAAATGAAATACGGTAAGGTCTCCCGTCCAATGAGGTGCATGGCCCGTCCAACTACCTAGATGTGGATCTGGATGAATACCAAGATTTCCCTCCACTCAGGAAGAAACCGGAGCAAGTACGCCTGAACCCTCTGTAGGTGCCACAAAAGGAACACGCACCCTTGGTGCTGACCAACCCGGATCCTCAGGCAATGCCTCGGGCTATGCCTGCCTAGGACCGGGCCCAACAGGATGTAAACCAGGGACTCACCAACACCATCGAGGCACTAACAGCTCGATTGGAAGCAATGGAAGTACGACACACTCCGATACAGCCAGAGCGGAAGCCCTACCCAAATTCGGTGACCAGCAAAACACCTCAATGAAATTTTGGGAGCCATGTATTCCCCATATTCAATGGATCAGATCAGGCGCTCCAGAGCAGCATTTAATGCACTACGCATCCTATTGCAACCCTATTATGGGGACTCCGGAACAAAAAGAAGCAGTGAAACTGAGATGCTTCGTACGGAACTGGCAAGGATCCGCCTTCGTCTAGTACACGAGTCTGCCAACCAAGTCAATCAAAAGCTGGGAAGACCTTAGGCAGCAGTTCCTATTCCACTTCATCTCAACGTTGCCTAAAACGACGGTCAACGATCTCATGAACTGAAAGCAGAGGGAGAACGAGAGGGTCTCAGATTTCATAGCCAGATGGAAAGGTATGACCTATTCTCTAAATAGACCAATGCCTCAGGATGAGATGCTAGCCATATGCATCGATAATCTTCGAGATGAGCTGCGAACACCGCTCATACAAGTGGAGTGCACCACGGGCTTCTGCCGTCTCTCGGCCATTTCCCAGAGAATTGAGGAATCCCTACAGCAGACAAATTCAATGTCCCGAATAGCCTCATAGGCTCCGGTGAAAAGTTCTCCTAGAGATGAAGCATCTACTGTCACACTCAAGTCAACCCCAATTCCCACTCCACCACTCAGGCCTCCACCAAATCGTCAAGGGCCCCCTAAATATCATCGGCCGCCCCTGACTAAACAAGACTATCAGAGAGTACTGAAGCAGAACCAGTTATATGAACGAAGAAAAAAACTATAATCGTTCCAAGATTATCAAGTCCGTGGATACTTCATTTCCGCCATTTATTGCAACTTGCCTTGCCTCCCAGAGCCGAGGAGACATGAAGAAGTCAGTCGTGATGAAAGGCCAGCTTCCTACCCCTGCCATCAGATGTTGGGGAATAATATCTGAGATTGATTCATCTTCAAAGACCTCTTGCAGAGGATGGTAGACTCCGGAAAAGTCGAACTGGGGCCACCCCCAGCACATGTGGCATGTATCTCTACCACCGAATCTGAAAAAGAGGAGGGGTGGCAGAAAGTCACCAGCAAGTAGGGGCAGAAATTTGACAACTTGATAAATCAGAAGTCTATCAACCAAGCCCAGGTCATACTTCGAGCTCAACTACAATAGCCGGTGTTGCCACCAACATCCCCTGGAGCTGCAGAGATGACAACATCATCCTCACAATTCTCTGCCAACCGGTTATCTGGGTGGGGTCGATGGAGGAAACAATCGCAAGTGGAGCGGTCTGTGACGGGGCCAAAGTTAGTCCTGACCCTGGCAGATTTCATGCCCTCGAATTTGGCACCACGGGCACCGACCCACCAAATGGCACCATCAGAGGCAACCGACCAGGTTGACTTGTCAGATGATGAAGAGCCAATCTTTGGTTCTATCAAAGTCATCCATCTCATGGAATCATTCCCCGACGAAGGTTATGGTTACGAACCTGAGTTCCCTGCATGAGGAGCCGGGAGGACGAATCGTAGTGGTAAGGGATACCATGGGAGGCGTAGCCACGACCGAAACCAACCCTACGGCTGGACCCCAGCCCAAACCGTTAATATCGTGGAAACCCGTGGGAGGGCCCTTGAACGGACTCAGCAGGAGAAGGAATGCCCCTCCGCCTCCACAAGCGGACACTCTAGCACTGTTGTTCTGCGATACCCACCAGAGGAGGAACAAGTGTTTGACTTCCTAGTGCGCACAAATAGACCAGCCGAGCCAAGTCCTCAAAACACGGGAACACATTCGACATATGTCCCCGCGGCCGGACCCTACTCGTCAAATACTCCAGCTCCCAAAGAACCCGCTAAGGCTCTCCCGCCAACGGAGAAGCGTAGACCACTGGAGCAAAAATATTACATCCTTAAGCTGCTGGCGTCATTACCACCAAATTGTAAATCCTGGATTCCATGGGTTTGTCATCTGACCTTAGGGAGGTTCTTATTGAAGCTTTGATCAGCCCCCAGTAGTTTCAAGCTGAGGTAACTGTCACCGAAATTTACCGGATGGAGACTGACCCGGATGAATGCAATGCGATGATTTCCTTAAAATATTAGGATGAAGATTCCATGATGCAAGGACACATCATAACACTATACGTGTCTGGTACACTGAATGGTATTGAAATTCGGAAATTATTTATAGACAATGGCTCCAGAGTTAACCTCCTTCCTCTACGGACACTCCGTAAGTTGGGCTATAGTGAGGACAATATAATTACCTCATCCACAACTCTATTGGGTTACGACAAGAGTGAGCAGAAGAAAATGGGAAAATTCAAGCTAAAGACCCATTTTGGTGACCTGGTAGCCTTCACAGAATTCCTGGTGGTCCGGCAGAGCACAATATTCAATGCTCTGCTGGGAAGGCCATGGCTTCATAAGCACATGGCCGTTCCTTTATCCTATCACCGGTGTATCAAGTATTGTATCAATGGAAAAAGTGGGACATTGCATGCCGCCAAGGCCCCTTTGGAGCTCTCCGAGTCACATTACATTGATGCCAGGTTCGACGAGCAAAAGAAAAGGTATCCTTTGGTCGACGGTGTCGACTGGATCCCCGCTCCAAATGTCTTGAAAATGGTTCCTGACGACCCCCTCAGGTGTCTTGGTAGAGATTATGTCCATCCCATCAACCACGTGGAAGGTAGGAGTTCATGTCCGGACATGTACTCGGATGTCCTCATGACTTCAGCCATAACGGCCGAGTGTGACAATGTGGGAACGTCTGTTGACCCTCAATCAGGGGGTGAAAACTTGAGAAAGGACACCCACGAAACCTCGCCTCCGAACATCAAAGAACTCGTGTCAACATCTCTCTCCTTGTCAGACCAAGAAGGTGAGGATTTGGGAGAAGAAGAGGGGGAAGATCTCAGGGACGTACCTCCCGCATTTGAGGAAGGTATCTCCACCACTGTGGACGAACTCAGGGAAATAAACCTGGGTATCGAGGAAGACCCGAGGCCCACTCTCATTAGTGCAGTCATGTCTCCCGAGGAACATGAGGTATATACCTCCCTCCTAAGGAAACACTAGGATGTCTTCTCCTTGAATTACACAGAAATGCCAGGACTCGATCCTGAGGTAGGAACGCATCACCTGGGTCTTCCAGAAGACCATCGGGGCTACAAACAGGCCGCTTGAAGGACACACCCCTCACATGCTACCAAGATAGAGGCTGAAGTCGATAAGATCATTAATGCAGGCTTTATTCGAGAGGTCTGGTACCCCATTTGGTTGGCCAATATCATCCCTGTCAAGAAAAAGAATGAACAAATCCGCGTCTGCATCAGATTCAGAGACCTTAATCGGCATTGTCTGAAAGATAACTTCGCGGTTCCAATCACCGAGTTGTTAATTGATGCAACGGTCGGGTATGAGGCTCTATCCTTCATGGATGGCTATTCTGGATATAATAAAATCAGTATGGCCTGAGAAGACGAAGAAGCCACTACCTTCAGTGCCCCTCAAGGGGTATTATGTTACAGGGTCATGCCCTTTGGTCACAAAAATGCTGGCTCCACATATCAGTGCACCATGCATTGGATCTTTAAGCCGTTCCTGGGGAAATTCGTTGAATGTTATGTGGATGACCTAGTGGTCAAGTATAGACAGTGATCAGATCATCTGTCTAGCCTTGAGACCATCTTCAACAAGCTCTGACAGCATAGATTGAAGATTAACCCCTTGAAATGCACCTTTGGGGTTACCTCAGGGAAATTCCTTGGCTTCATTGTATGCCATCGTGGCATCGAAGTCGACCTAGTGAAGACGAAGGCTATCCTGATCCTGCCACCTCCCAAAAATCTCACTAAGTTGAGGGGATTCCAAGGAAACCTATCCTATATTAGGTGGTTCATAGATAACCTGGCAGGCAAATGTTTTCCATTCACCAAGTTAATAAAGAAGGGGGTCACGTACCAATGGACGGGCGACTGGCAAGAGGCGTTCGACAACTTGAAGAAGTACCACTTAAGCCCACTGGTGCTCATGCCCCCAGTCGAAGGAAGACCTCTCATTATATATGTGACGACCCTAGAACGGTCACTGGGAGCCTTCCTCACACAAAAGAGTGATGCGGGCAATGAAAATAGTCTCTATTACCTCAGCGGAACCATGATTGATGCTGAGACTCGATACTCAAATATCGAGAAGAGATGTCTGGCATTGGTCTTCGCGGTTCAAAAGCTGTGACATTATCTGCAGCATCATGAAGTCTATTTGATCTCGTGAAGTAACCCGCTCAAGTATATCCTCAGTCACCCGATGCTAACCGGATGCCTATCCCGATGGGCGGTCATCCTGTAACAGTTCAACATCCGGTTAGTGCTTCAAAAACCATCAAGGGCCAGGCATTAGCGGACTTTCTGGCAGAGCACCCTTTAATAAGGACCACTGCACCAGACGCTGAACTACCTGATGAAGATATCTTCTCGGTTGAGGAGGAGTTCCCAGCATGGGAAATGTACTTTAATGGCGCGTCCCGAAGCCCCATCAAGAAGAGGATGGAGGATCCCAGATTCAATAAAGTGGGCCTGGGGATAATACTCGTGTCCCTAGAAAAGGCAGTTTTTCCGTATTACTTCCTACTGTCAGAGGGATGTACAAATAATGAAGTGGAATATCAAGCCCTCATTGCAGGCATGGAGCTCGCACTCCAGGAACAAGTACAACTCCTCACGGTAAAAGGTGACTCGGAGCTGGTCATCAAGCAAGTCATTGGTGACTATGCTATTATAAAAGGAGGATCTAATCCCCCTGTTTGACCATGTCTGAAGGTTAATGGCGGAATTCTCCATAGAATCATCATTAACCTATATTCCCCGGTCTAAGAACGCTCAGGCTGAAGAATTAGCCAACACGGCCACAACCCTAGCCGACCCTGACTGGGATGAAACGGTCATCAGTATTGCTCACCATCGAATGAAATTTCTCTTTGTTCAATATAAGATGGAAGAAATCAACGATGTCAGTCATATCCCCAATCCATATGCTCCTGCCATCGGCTGGATGATCCCCATCGTGAACTACCTTCAACGTGGAGAGCTTCTATGAGACAGGGCAGAATAAGAGAAAATACAGAGAAGGGAAATCAATTTTATCCTATACGACGGCATGGGTCATCAAGAGGACCTCTACAAACGAGGCCTCGATGGAGTGCTCCAAATATGCATTGACGGAGAGGAAACCACTTCCGTCATGACTGAAGTACATGCAGGAGCATGTGGAGCACATCAACCAGGGACCAAGCTGTCCCATCAGGTTCGAAGGCTTGGGTAATACTGGCCCACAGTGGCACGAGACTGCGAGGGTTTTACCACGAAATTCCACTCATGCCAGATTCATGCCAACTTCATACACCTACCCCCAGAGCTACTTCATCAAGCTAAGTACTCCTTGTCGTTTTCCGTCTGGGGGATGGACATCGTGGGACCATACCCTCCTGCCACGTCCAAATAGCAGAAGTATATCCTCACGAAATCTGACTTCTTTTCCAAATGGGCAGAAGCCATAACCCTCAAGGAAGTCAGGGAAAGAAATATTACCAACTTTGTGAGGACCAATATCATCACTAGATTTAGTGTCCCTCATACCATACTGACAGACAACGACACCAATTTATGCTTTGCTGAGTTGGAAAAGATATACCATGAGTATGGTATCAAGGAAAACCACTCATCTCACTATCATGCAGCGGCCAAAAGATAGATAGAAGCTTTCAACAAGACCTTGTCCAACATCCTCCAGAAAATGGTGGACAAAGACAAGAATTCATGTTCAGATAAACTCCTCCATGCATTGTGGGCTTATCGAACCACAATCCGCACCGCTACTCAGTCTACCCCATACTCATTGGTGTACGGCACAGAGGCGGTCCTGCCCATTGAACTCCAACTTCCCTCACTCTGTGTTTCCATCTGTGATCAATTATCTGATGATGAGCTGTCAGAAAAGCGGCTAGGTGAATTGGAATAGCTAGACGAGAAGCGGCTGCACACTCTGCACCACCTGGAGGTGTACCAGAACCAGATCGCATGAGCCTTCAACAAAAGGTTCGCCTTCGGTGTTTCTTGGAAGGAGAATTAGTGTTGGTCCTCCGGACCCCAATGATACTTGGAAAGAATCCTCCAAAGCTGGAGCCCAAGTGGGAGGGACCATATGTTGTACACAAGGTCTACTCCAACGGAGCATATGCCCTGATCTCCATGGACAGGCAATTCACCATGGCTCCTACCAATGCGAGATTCCTGAAGAAGTATTTCGCATAGAGACCAAGAAACACTTTTCCTTGCTGCATGACGTTAAACTGCATGGACTCCGTCCTTACCGCATGACGTTAAAATTCACGGATAACAAGAGTTACGAATTCCCCTCCCCCCGTGTATGGACCAGACCTGCACATGGTGTATTCATTGTCCGAGCTGCATGATGTTAAACTGCCAAGCACCCAATGGTCCAAACTCTATAACCTTAAACTAAGAGTATTTCGTCCTCACCGCATGATGTTAAACTGCATGGACAAGATGATTTAAAAATTTCCTCTTCCCCTGTGTATGTACCAGACCTGCACGAGGTGTATCAACTTTTATAGAACTATGTGAGGCTTGATTCCTACCCCCGTAGGGTACGTAGTGACGCCAGAATTCAACACCCTGGCCCAGTAACCTCAAAAAGAAAAAAAATTCCCATTCCCCCGTGGACAGACCATACTTGCACAAGGTGTATTCACGTCCTCACCGCATGACGTTAAAATGCATGGAGTCTGTCCTTACCACACGACGTTAAACTGAACGGATAATAAGAGTCAAGAATGCCCCATTCCCCCCCGTGTACAGGCCAGACCTGCACGGGGCGTATTCATTGTCCGAACTGCATGAAATTAAACAGCCAAGCACCCAATGGTCCAAACTCTATGACCTTAAACGTGGAGTATCACGTCCTCACTACATGGCGTTAAACTATACGATATCTAATAATACCCCTCGTTCTCACCACAAGATGTTAAAAATGCACGAATTCTAGAGAACTACATACAGCTGGATTTGTGACCTCGCAGGATACATAGCGACGCCAGGATCCCCAGTCCTAGCCCATCCCCTGAATAAAAGATAAACAATTCCTTATTTCTCTCGTGTATGGACCAGACATACATGGGGTGTAATTATTCCAGAGAAATATGTAAGGCTTTAATCCTTCCCTCGCAGGATACATAGTGATACCAGGATCCCTAGTCCTGGCCCAGCCCCCTGAATGAATAAAAAAAGGGGCCCTTTCCCCCTATGTGCGAACCAGACCGGCATGAGGTGTATATCTTGTCCTTGCCGTAGGACGTTAAACTGCATGGACAATAATGTTAAAAGTGCCCCTTCCCCCGTGTATGGACCAGACCTGCATGGGGTGTATATCTTCATCCTTACCGCATGACGATAAACTGCACGGACTTCGTCCTCACCGCATGACGATAAAATGCACGGACTTCGTCCTCACCGCATGATGCTAAACTACACGGACTTCGTCGCGACCCACCCAAGACACATGGCGATACGAGATGGAGTTACTACTTGCACATTTGGATGCATCCTCTACATACATCAGACTCCACGACTCGGATAATTATGGATCTTCATAATCACTCATGGACATCAAAAGTGGAAAGTCATCAACCCGTGGACACCTTTGCATGACTATGCATACCATTCCCTCAGCGGCTCTGCATAATGATATCCCCTGTCTCATCTACCAAAGGCAATATTTCCACAGGCGACACTCTTCCTAGCTCTGTACACTTACCAGCCTCAAAGCCCCCATACCATACCTCCTGATCTAGATGTTTATGGAGAAGTGGTTTACAAGTTCACTCCCCTTTTCACATCCAGGAGTTGCCATGGTATCCCTATCTGGCAAGCCTATGTGTCTGTAAATGGTTCACATAGCGACCTGCATCAACAAACATCAAGATATGACTAGGCTACTTTGACTCAATGGGAAATTGCAATGAAGATGCTTCTTGTATACCTGGACACCATTATCCCCACGTGCCAAAATTTTCACTATGAGCAATCGTGGATTTTTCATAATCATTCATGGCCATCAGAAGTGGAATGTTATCGACCTAGGGACACCTTTGTATGACTATGCATACCATTTCCTCAGCGGCTCTGCATAATGATAGCCCCTGGCTCATCCATCAAAGGCAAGATTTCCTCGGGCGGTACTCTTTCTAGCTCCGTACTCCTACTAGCCTCAGAGCCCCCACACCACACCTCTTGATCCGGGAAAACTCAATGTTGTAGTTTAAAACCTTCACCCCCACCTTGTTCCAAGTATATCAGAACATGTTGACTCAGTTATCCTTCAAGTGAATGCAGAAATAGTCACCCAATGGTCCGAGCTCTATGACTGATAAACTAGGAGTACTTTATCCTTACCACATGACGTTAAACTACATTAAATGAAGGCACACCCCCATGCACAAAAAAATAATAAAAAATAAAAGATCAGCGCAGGGGGCTCTTTGAAATTCAACAAGAAACCAAGGACGGATATACCCGACATGTCCAGACATTCTCCTACCAAATGACAGACTTCATGGCCCGGATAATTGCAGATCCTCATAACCATTCATGGAAATCAGAAGTGGAAAGTCATTGACCCATGGACACCTTTTTATGACTATGAATACCATGCCCTCAACGGCTCTGCATAATGATATCCCCTGGCTCGTCCATCAAAGGCAAGATTTCCATAGGCGATGCTCTTCCTAGCTCTGTATTCTTACCGGCCTCAGAGCGCCCATATCACCTCTCCTGATCCAAGAGGCCCCAGAACCATGATTTACACCAATCAACCCCCCCCCCATGTCTGGGGAATGTTGATGTATTCAAACCCAGTTATATTCTGATGAAGAGATACCTTTGCATCTACGTCCTCGATGCATGATGTTAAAATACACGGGATATCTTGGCTGCTTGGCACAAAACTGCAAAGCCCAAGCATTAACCATCCAGAGAAATGCCTCCAACCACAAGCGTTTTCAGTGGCTCAAAGAAAAAAAATGCCCCCCGTCCTTGCTGAATGATGTTAAACTGCATAGTAAACTTTAAAAATACCTCTCATCCTTGCCACGTGATGCTAAAATGCACGGAATATGTCCTGACTGCATGAAGATAAACTGCACGGTCAAACCTGCCATAGGTTCAGTAAGAAACAGAGGCTTTTATCTGTCCTTCAGTGCACGGGTCAGACCAGCCCAAGTCACCATCTCACCCCTGCGTGAGAAGGGATTACTTCACCCATTCTCGGGATGTTTAGTCTAGATATTTCCCCTGTATTCAGGAACCCTCTCATCATAAGCAAAAATCTATACTCTGAAAAAGTCGAACTCTCATAATCCACCCCTGGTGGTCCCAAATCTCAACTTCCCTGATGTTTCTCAGCTATCAGAAGTGGATAGTCTTTGAATTAAGGACACCTTTGTATGAAAATGCATACCATGCCCTCAGCGGCTCTGCATATTGATCGCCCCTGGCCTGTCTACCAAATGAACAATTTCTTTAGGCAATGCTTCTCTCCATACGCCTCTTAGGCTCTGATCCCCTATTTCTATCCCGGGATTCGGAAACCCTCTGAGCCATAGTTTACCAACCTCTTTCACAACCATACTTGAATATGGTGGAACGTCTTTGACAAGATTCCTGAGAACCCGGAGAAGTCGTTCCATTTTAAATGATGTCTCAGCTGCATGACTTTAAACTGTTCCAAGCCTCAACCATCCCTTATGTTAACTAAATGCGTAGGGAAGTGGTCTCCTTATTACACTCTTGATTAGTACGGATGCGCCAAAAACCCTTTCATATGTCACACTCCCCTTTTAATCCACCCCTGGTGATTTTCATCATTTTCCAAGCCACCCATCGTGGTTTCCATGAGCCGGACTTCCATGAGTTCCCCTGGCCATCAGAAATGGATAGTCATTGACTTAACGACACCTTTTCATTACTATGCATACCATTCCCTCAGCGGTTCCGCATATTGATCACCCTTGGACCATCTACCAAGGGCAAGTTTTCTTGAGGCAACACTCTTCCTACCTCTATATTCCGACACAGCTCTCATGCCTTGAGGCATGCCCTGCATGCCATTAAAATTTTAACCCGATTTCCCCCACATGCACCGGAAGAGTATTGAGTCATATTTTAGTCAATAAAACCTCATTGGGACCCTCGTCCCACCATATTTGGTCAAATCTATTCGACCTAAAACATCAACAATGATAGACTTGATGACGGGACTTCAAACCGCTCACAAAAGAAAGAGGCACAAAGCCTGTTAGGCCGAAAACCCGAAAATGGCGACCTAAGAAAAAGCGGGGTTATACCCACTGGGTCCACACTAAATGGGACCAGGTAAAATCAGAGCATTAAAATAAAAAGAAAAGAGACAAAAAGTTTGTAGTGTTTTTCCTACAAAACCCTAGCAATAGTCAAACTATGCTCGCTAGCCCCCATGGTCTAGGAAAAATTAGTGCTTGTTTCCCTGAGTTATGATTAATTCTGATTTAGTGAATTGTTATTTACACGAAAATTTTTCAAAGTAGCAATAAACTTTCACGGAAACAAGTAATTGATGGAGACTGTATTTCATTCGAAGAAAAAAGGGGGGGGGGACGTCCACAAGATGGGGTATCTCCCTCACACAAAAAAAGGGGTGGGGAGGAGGGGTAAGTAAAACCGAGGATAAAAAAGTGGATCTGATAGTTATAAAGGTGCCTAACTCGCTCCCCCCACCAGATCAGTGACCGTGCGGCGAAGGTCGTTGCAGGACTATTCCAACACTACCTTCTCCCTGGTTTCAACCTCAGCCACCGGACGGATATGCTCCACTACAGTTTGGAGGTTGTTGATCCCTTTTCTGGTGGCTTCAAGATGACCAGTCATAGCCGATAACTGATCCCTCAACATTGCGGCCCATTCTTCGCATTCATGCAACTCAGAGGATAGGGTGGCCACCTGATCTCTAGAGATTGCCTCCCGTGCTATCAGTTGATGGAGCTTTGTTGTGGTTTCCTCCAAGGTTCGGGCACCAAAATGAGCGGCATCGAGGTGAGGATGCTTTAATTCATTAGTGACAGTTTTCTCACGGGCCAGGACAAGTTGGCAAGCAAGAGACTGGAACTGCCGATAGTCAAAGCCACCTGACCCCAAACCCAGGAAGAGTTGACGAAGAGCTTCAGTTTTAGTTTCCATTTCGGCTAAATGGGTTTCAGTGATGATTTCACAGATTCGGGGCTAGGCCCTCCTGCGCACTGCCTGATGGTCCACCATGGTGCGAGGATCTTTGGTATCCTCGCTAGAAGACATGAGAACGAAGTCTGGCATGGCAGCCCGCACAGACATGTGCTCGCTATAAGTTGATTATGAAGCTGGAAAGTATGGAGCCTCCAACCATGGTTCAGGCTTGGGGACCAAGTTTCTAAGCCTGATATTTACTGGAGGAACTTCCGGGATGGTCTCACTGGGACCCGAAACCACAGGGTCACCATCATCCACGCACAAGAAGGATGAATTTGTCTGAACTGCGGCCACCGCTGGGCCAGGAGAGGAAAGTTACTTGAGTTTCTTTGATCGACGAGCCATTAGTCGATCCTCCCTTAAAGCTGATGAGGAAGGTGTGGTGGATACAGCAGCCACCATGCCTCTTGATTTGGGAAAATGTCTGACATCCTTCCCTAGGATCCCATCAGGATAGTATTTTACCCATGTTTTTCCATACGCCATGGAAAGGCTGGCAGTCACCCCCGTATCAGGCAGGGGAATTCTTGCGTCAGATCCCTCCCACGACAACATCATCCACCACTAACAAAGCATGGTTGGGCGCAATCCTCGAGCCCAAGGAGGGGGAAGGGAAGCTTAGACTTGCATGCACCCAAACTGACGAGAAAAACGATATGGGACATACAGCTCGCACAGAGAAACCCCGTCGATCCGTGCGGACAAAAATCTGTCCCGTAGAGAGATCATGTAAGAGCGCTCCTCTAGGATCCCCTTGTGGTTGTCAACTAAGACGCCAGAAGTGGTGGGGTAGGGAGTGAATATGAACTGGGAGAAGTCACTCAGAAGCTCAAAGACTTCACTAGAGTTGAGAGACTTCAAGCGAACTCTGGATTTTTCCAATAAGGTAGGCCAAAAGGTAGGAAGCAGGATGGCCGTGTTGTGATGGTACTCATAAAAGCGACAAGGATCCGCCACCCAACTGTAAAAAAATTGAAATGGCCCGCTTAGACGATAGGGTGACCCGCCCACCTGCATGTGGCTCAGTAGCTCATAGATATAGGCCAAAGTGGGCACGACTAAATTCACCAAGCGGCCCTTTGCTAACTCTGCCGCCATCATCAAAGTGTAGGCCCGGACACCTGGGTTAACATCCCAGGAAGGAAACAACCATCCATTCAAGAACATAGAAAACAGACTAGCCAACCGGAGCATAGGCGACACACCCGGGTGCACCTCGTAACCCCGTGAAAGGTAGTCGCCCGCCTCCAGAACCGCCCAGTAAGAACCTGGGGAAGTTTATGACTGCTGAGAAGGATGTGTCCTGGGGCGCTTGATCTTTGGAACAGGACCTGTAGTGTTCAGAAATTACCCTATCAAAGTACCATAGGGAATAAGAGAGCGGGAACGTAAGGCCTGACCTAGTGACCACTCCTCCATGACCAGTAGATCCCTTTCTAACAAAGGAAACTGTTCGACGTCGTCCCATGTGCCAGGAGAGGGAAAAAATTCATCGTACATCTCTCCAGTAATCGGAAGTCCTCCTATCTAGTAGATGTCCCACAGATTAATGCCGACTTCACCGTGGTCAAGGTGAAAATTATTAGCACTTGAACACCAGTGGCTGAACAGGTCGGGCAGGATCAGAGATGGTGGGTAAACAGTGAATTGGGAAGCCCACACTTCAGAGTATAGATTGACAGCTTCCAGTGATTCAAGAGACTCCCGAAAATGATGATAGACCCAAAAGCCCAGGCCCAATCATTTGAGAAGAGCCCACCAGACCGAATATCCCACCTGGGAACCCACCCTGCGTCAGGATCCCTTTGAGCAAGGTTTATAATAGAAGGGTAGTCGTTAATTACAACTTTCTGAGAAAATTCTTGAGTGCACCAATTGATTTGGGTCCAGACAGAGCCCCTCAGAATAAATGTGTTTTTAGGATCAGAATTATAGATTATCTCCCTGGATTGGGTAAGGTTTTCCTGAATTCATTTTGACGACGCTTCCAGGAAAGGAGAAGGGAGACCTGAGAAAGTAGGGGGGATATGGACGTCATCTAGAAGACTGAAGCCATAGAGCAGGAGCCAATTTGATAGTGGATAACTCAGAAGCTCAGGAGGGAGCAAGTTCTTCAATACACCGTCATCAGGAATGATGGACCAACTATGATCTTCTTTGACGCCCTCCGCTCTATGAATCATAGCTAAACGTCTATCTAAGATAATTGGGAGTGGCTCTCCAGTAGGCCTCAGCGCAGAACGAGGGGGAACCATATTTTCTCCCTGCATAATGAGAGCCAACAATTGGTTAGTATGGAATAAAAATCTGGACAAAAATAAAAATATATATTGTTTAGGAGCCTTCATAAGAAAAGCCCAAAAGGAGGTCTTGAAGGATGGTTCACAATGACATCATCCTGCGAACCAGCCCTTCACGAAATCAGTCCACAAAACCTGGGCCTACAGAGCGTTGTCCAGGAAACTGTGAACCAAGTCGCTCCGCGGAATTTCAGTCCTGCGTTTAAGTGATTAAGTTCGGGAGACTCAGACACTTCTAAATTTCAGGAGATTTTGGTTTGCGGAGCATTGAAACCACGAAGAAAGTTCCTCCGCAGCCCGTCATCAATTAATTTTTAATTAATTAAGAGTAATGGTTCACGGTTGAGAAGTTGGTATGTGGGTGAAGGCGACCGCGAAGAAGGAGGGGTTCGCGGAGGTGACTGCAGGTTCGCTGACGAGGCACTTCGCGAAAGAGAAAAAACGCAGAGGTGAAGGAGCTCTGGTTTTGCGAGGAATTCGGTAAAGGAAAAATGAAGGGCTCCCCGTATTTATAGGTGTGGTCCCCAACTGGGTCTACCTCTCTACCACAAACTTTCTCAGTTTCAGGAAAAATTTGCATCGGAATGGCCTCCTCTTCGTTCCGATCGGACCCCATTATGATGGGGGGCATTTGTAGTGTCCTAAAAAATTCGCAATGGATATTTTACCCGAATCCCCCAAAGAATTGGAGAATATAATCAAAGAAGGGACACAAATAGGACCAGTCTGCGAACCGGTCCCATGGAAATGAAAAGTGGCCAGGCCCCGCGAAGCGCCCCCTCTAAGAACCATTGTCGTTTGCGAAATGGAGGCAGAGAGCCTCCGCGTTCATGAGGTAGGATGGGCGCCAGTCTGGTTCACCGTCATGAACGACCCCAACTACGGACCGCGTCGACCAGTTCAAGCTGCCCCTATTGTTGTTCGCGGAATAGAGGCGGAACCCTCCCTAGCCGCAAAGCACTCCCTAAGTTCGCCTCGCGGAGGGGGATGGGAAGCATCCAATACCCACCATGAATTGCAGATTGACCAAGTCAACTGTATATCTGGTATTTGGTTATGGGCCTCCGGAAAAGGTGTCACGTGGCCACAGATACGTCCCTTTCCCCACTCTATAAAAGGAGGCGAAGGGGGAAAGAAAAAGAGGTCAGAGAATTGGAATTGGATTTGGAGGGATTGGAGATTCGGATGGAGATAGGTTGAAGGAAGGATTTAGATTTCACAAACAGTGAAATTCCCATCTGCGAACCACAGCAGGTATATGAATTAACAAGGAATTGGAAAACGCATAATAACTTGGTGAACTGTGAACCTAAGATAACAAAAACAAAGAGAATCACAAACCATACCCCCTCCGTGGATGACTTCCCCGCGGACCAGGGAGTTTATGCCTCTTTTACTATCTGTCGCACTGCGTATCAATCTCCTATGCGGGAAAATCCCCGACCGACGAACCTCCGACCGGCGCTGCCCTTGGCCGCCGCTGCCCGCCTGGAACCCTCCATGAACCACCCTAGTTCGCGTATCGAACCCAGAGCCGCGAACCATCTTGGTTCATAGTGTGCCAATCAGTCTGCAGACCCTCCTGGTTCACGGACGGACAATCATTCCATGGACCCTCATGGTTCGCCGACGGTCTCTCAGTCCGCGGACCACCCCAGTTCGCGGGCGGCCCCTCCAGCCATGTAGTGCTTCCCTACGTAGAGGGCACCAAATCCTCCGGTGTTCCCATTCCTCGAGCCATATAAAATCCTTCCGATCCATCCAAGTCCTCCACGAACTCCTCAAGGGACTACCAATCGGCCCCGAGCTGAGGACTCCACCAGAGTTACCATACCCGTGTGGTGTAACCCTCAGGCACATCAACACACCATTTTGAGTTCACATACCTACAGTAAGTAGGGGTGAGGGGGTTTTCCTGACCCTTGAGCAGATTCCTGAAGCATGCCTGGGTTCACATTCCCACAGTAATGCGAGGTCCAAGCTCGGGAATCCCTTTTCTGCCTCTCCACATGTCAAGGGCTCCTATGAGATGGTAAAATAGCCATCATAAGGAATCCCTCATGCACTGAAAGAGAAGATATGGGGACTGGAGCAACCCCTTTCCCTCTCCCACTGAGCTTTGGTGCCACGGGCGTCCATCTCAGAGTAAGCCCCGACCTTCTGGGCCTCCTCAGAGTTTAATCCCCAATCCATTGCCACGGGTGTCCATCTCGGAGTAAGCCCCGACCTTCTGGGCCTCCTCAGAGTGTAAGCCCCAATCCATTGCCATGGGCATCCACCTAGGGGTAATCCCCGACTTAATGGTCCACTCTCATGCGTAAGACCCACACTACTTCTCACGGACACACCTTTCACGACATGATCCTATGGTCCCTGTTTCCTCTTGTTTCTCACACCGAGCATGACTCAAATGGGCTTAGAGTAATCATCGATGATGACATCCCCTTATGGGCCACATCAGAGTGTAAGCCCCAATACATCATTCCGGGCTGCCCCCAATCGTAAGTCCCAATCCAATGCAAACTACGTGGACTTTGATCCTTGGCTCCTAGGTAGGGTACGTAGGAAGCCTCCATGAGGTTCAAGTACACCACCCGTCGGACCACCCGGTCCATCTTCACGTCGGTTCCCCGACACCCATCCGATCTATGAGGAAATTGATCCCTGTCTCCTAGGTAGGGTACGTAGGAAGCCTCCAAGAGGTCCAAGCCCAACAACTGGTCGATCAGACTGTATTCACATCGATTCACCAAGCTCCTCCTAGCAACGTCTCAATGAGTCCAGACTCCACGGGGTCATTAATCCAACGAGGGATGGTAAACCTCAGGCCTAAATGATTCTAAATCCATGGATACTATGTTTGGTTATAAACCAAAGATTTGCGAACATATGAATACATCTTAAATCTATTAGAGAGTCCCGGAACAGGAAATAATTCCACCCAAAAAGGGTGTGATGAGCCTGACTTCCCATCCTCTCGACCAATGTGAGTTCTTAAGAGTCCTTGGTCAGATCATCCGGTGAACTCCTGCCTTTGGAAAGCAGGTCCATCAATCATTGGATACGGATCCGTTGGCCGTTTCGAGGCTGAAAGCCAGAACGAAACAACTATTATCATGGAATTAAAAAGTAAATATTTTCACTAAATATCCACTTTTATTAGTGATAATCATTACATTCTATTTTCATCTTTTCATCCAAGATAATATTTCATTTTAATTTTTTACATGATTTTTCCAGTGAACTTGTTGTACATTCTTTGAAAAAATGTTTCAAGAGCCTCCAATAAAAAAATCACTAGCTGTAGAATCTATTTCTCTCAACCAAGATATCCCCATATGTGGTACATTTCATCACTCTTATCAATATATTTTTCAATGTTTTTTTGAGGCCACACAATACTGTCATAATAGGTACCCACATAAGGTAATTATCTACAGTAATTAACTAGATCATATATAGAAACTGTGCATGGAAAAATCATTTTTGAAAGCTGAGAAATATTAAAAAATGCATATACCTTCAACTAAGTAACAAATATTCATACATAATGGTTGAGAAAAATGATGTGTGTAGATGTTCAATGACATAATTAACCCATAATAATTTCACAAAAGATAACAATATATTAACATTTTTATAAAGATAAAATCATTTTTATCATCGAATATAACAACATTAACTTAAAACCACCCCCTAAATGTAAACTCCATGCCCAAACTCAGATGACATAATTGAATCAAATTTTATTTAATTGTTAAAAAACATAATATATGGAAATTATAAATTCATTTCCAAAATTTTTTATAATTAAGTGTGTATTGAAAAAAATAATTACAGCACAAAAGTGAAAAATATAAAGAAGAAATGTGGAACGTAAAAATTTTATGCAGCAAAGAAATGGAAGAAATGATAATTATAATCCCAAGAATCACAAAATATACCCAACCCCACACTTAGATTATACAATTTACTTACTATAATAAAAAATAATTTTGGAAGGAAGTATAAAACCTACTTGGTGTCACTAATATGTTGATATTGGAAAGTAAATATCCAATGTTGGGGGCTCTGGGAGGGTTTTACAGAAGTTATTTAACCACTTCCAATTGATGGTGAAGGTTTTTTTTTTGTTTCTTCATTTTGATCATAAAAAACACTAAATGGATATACATTAGTAATAGTATGTGATCAAAACCAGGAGGAAACAAGCTTACCTGGGTTTCTCTTTATCCTTAAATTTTAATAGGGGACCTTCGAACATATGCAGAATTGATGATAAATGAAGAGACAGTCATGGGTAGTCTTGTTTATCTCCTAATATATTTTAGAGTTCTTATATGACTCTCCAATAATTTCTTCCAACTCCCAAATATACAATTTCTTTGATAACCAGCACTTATATGAATATAATTTCATTATTTAATGGACATATAGGCCAAGTGCCCTATCTAAATAGGAAGGTGAAAACTCATTCCCAATTCTAGATAATAAGGTGTCATTTAAATGAGAGTTTTAAATGTATCACTGTAATCCCATAAAGCATTAATGAGACTGAGACCCCTTTTATTTCATCTAGGTTGAGAAAAAACTCAAGAATTTTACACCATATCTTGATTATATGTTTTGGGTTGATATATATTATAAATTTGTTGCATGACCGCATAAAAATGAAAATGTTATATCATTATTATAATGTACAAATGATAACCCTAATTGTTGATGATGGACCTATGAAATCTAAACTTATAGAAAATATGGGATCTAAAAAAATCTATTACTATATTTGTATTATGAGTCCTTATGGCTAATGTATCTACCTATTTTGAGATATAATCATATTCTAGAAGAATTTAAAAGTTAAAAAATGATTTATGAAATGATCCCATAATTCCAATTACCAAAACATTATAAAATAATTAAAGGGAAAGGGTTATTGTGTAATTTAATTAAATTTTTGGACATTAATTATCCTTTGTTGATGAAGAAATTATTTACAAAAACAATAGGAATCCTGAAATAATAATGGCCATAATTGTCTAGAATCAAGCACTTTCTGAGCAGTGTTTTGTGGACTAAAGTGTCCCCCACATAGATGAATGTAAAAGAACCTATGGATGAATCAAAAATATCTATTGGGAAAAAAATCCCCTAATGACTTGATTACTCTATGTGTTCCAAAGGGTGGGGTATTCTAAAATGTAGCAACACGACTCATGCTTTAGGAAATCAACATGGTTTTTATTGAAATTAGTAGGAATTAAAAATGATACCAAATAACTTTCAATGGCCTTATACCAAGTAATATAATATTGTACCTGATATTATTTATCATTTAGAAACATTTCATTTATGTGAATATAGGTTGAAGAGTCAATGTCCATGGATGGAACGATCATATTTATATGGTCAATACCATATTCCATGATCATTTTTAACCCAAATATCTAGGTTAATATCAGAAAGGAGGAGTATTTAATGAATGATATATAGTTCGGATTATAGTTTCCTATGGTAAAAACATAGGTTTGTATGTTCAGAGAACACGATTAAGTTATATCCTCAAATATAGGACATGAAATTATCCTTAGAAAAAAATGTTAAGGAATTTTGTATCAGTAGTGGTGTATTTTCCATGGGAAGGGAAAATTGTGTGTTAGGTATAAGAGATGACATATAGATTCTGATCAACCTATTAAGATAAGAATGAACCGACATTATAGTTTATGGCATGACATATGAGATAAAATGGTAAATCTCAACAAGTTGGTTGGATTATCAGGGGTGATGTGATACTCCATTTCGATTTTTTAAAACCAGAATCAATGCTTTTATCAAATAAACAATATTTATCTCTTTAGATTTATTGAGAGAGGTGGATTTAAATCTTACTAATTACCTAAATGAAACTATGATAAAATATAACAAGAACTTTGAGTAACTGCACATACCACACATTTTTTGGGGGATATATTAGGGAACAAATGATATGGAATTTTGATTCTACATGAATAGAAACCCAAGGAATGACATGTAAATTTACTATACTTTATCATATCATTAAATTATATTTCTAATAATTTAATAAAATATTATTTATAATATATAAATGAGGGATAAATAAATGAATACTAAAAAAATCAAAAAATGAGGAACCATATATATTGAAATCATCCATTAATACTTATATGCAATTATCCATATAATATGAAAAAAATATTTACCATACATATTTGAAAAAAACATAGGGGATTTTTATGACCAAATACAATCCTCTAATATGAAAATGTGATAAAGGATTAAGTAAAGGAAAATTTTCATTATCCTCTATGGAAATATAGATTTGAAATAATCCAAAATACATATTAAGAAAATAATCATGGGAATTCCATGCTAAACTCTCTATAATTTGGTCAGTGAATTAAAAGAGTAAATGGTCTCTCCTAGTGTGATAGTTTAGTAGGTGATAGCCTATGAAAGCACACCAACTATTCTGGACATGATTTTGAACCAATTTATTGTTTTTATTTTTGAATAACGTAAGAACTTTTTTCTTAGTAATTACCTACCCTAGAGTGACCCATTGGCAGTTAGAGATAGGGTAAATTACTATAGTAGCCAATAATTTGTCCAACTCATTCTTAAAAAAATTATTGAGGTTTTGGTTCAATATTCATTTCTACTACCTCACTAGTTTTGCCTCATCATTTATTGTTTTACATTTCATGAAATTTTAATGTACAATAAGAGGAATGTATGTAAGTGTCTCTCCCAATGATTTTATATACTCCTTTAAATATAAAAGTATTAAAAATTAATTCTCTGAGGGTGTGTAATAGATATTTTTAAAATATTATTGATACCATTAATACATTCTAAATATTTTAAAATTTTGAGGTAATGGATTAAGTTCAAATTTAGGGGGATTTTGGAATGATGGGAGTGAATGTTGAAGTGTAAGGTCAATGGCATCATCTAACTGCTTAATGGAAACAACCCCAAAGGAGGAGTATGAATATATATGATGAGATGTTCCATAAATGGTTATAACATCCTCTGTTTATAATAAATCATCATTTAATGAACATATATTTATTTTTTTACATTCCATTAGAACATACATCACATGATTCATTACATAGAATTTTTCTAACAATGATGAAAACTCAAATCAAGGATTAAGATAGAGAAGATATTTTTCTTTATGAAATGGAGTACATAAATATAATTAAATGATTGAGATAAATACTCTTCTAATAAGATATTTATAGAATCAAAAGTATTGAAGTTCAAAATTCCACCACCAAAATCCATAAATACTATATCATAATGGATATTAATTCTGATTTTGGTGGTTTTTAATAATTTTTCCTCTAATATAATAATATCATGTCCATTCATACTATCATCATATATTTTATGCATATAAAATAAGTAGAAAGAAATTAAAAATTTGACACCCACAAGAACATCCTCTAACACACTAGTGGCATATTCGACACTTCAATTTTACAGTCCAATGAATATTCATGTGGGATTTAGCTCCCCAACATAAAAGGATGAGAAAATGGATGGATGAATCAAATTTATAGAATCACACAAATTATGAATATCATCGGGAAATAAATACACCCCTATGGTTCATAGAATCAATAATATTTCAATATCGTTAAATTTTAGGGGATGTGATGGATTAGTCAATTTTATGAATTTCCCCCCAATCTCACATTTTTATCACCTCAATATATCCTTTTATTATTAGAAAATTCATTTCAATTTTTTTTGTATCACATAATGTTCTTCATGAAATAAATCATTGGTATATTAACATATAATTGTTTTAAAGGTTTTGATTATTTTTTTATGTTTAATTTATTTTTATTTCCCTGGTTGGAAATCCCTTTAGGGATATGGAAAAGGAATGGTGGGGTTTGTAGGGGATGGATATAATTGTGGTTTCCTCAGAATGGGATGAATATAATAAATATTTCATTGGATTTTATGTTTCTTTATACAACAAACTGTTATGGAAATGAAACTTACCGTATCTCTATGGTCATTAAATTTTTTATATGGTAGTTTTCCCCATATTTGATATTTTATTTCCCCATGAAATTTAGCGATCTATAATAACATATTTTTTAGGTTTTTTATTAATAATTGGGCCATTTTTGAATTATATATTATTTGTGACCATTTCATTCAATTGATATTCTAGGCTAGGATTGGGTTTTGGATGATTTGTTAGAAGAAAAGTTTTTGTGGTTGGGGGTTTCTGGGTGGTGGAGGAGGATGACTAATGTACCCCGGTTGGTTCTAGGATTTTTGATGTTGGTTTAAATACACCCATACCTATTATATTTGCTTTATTTAAACACTTATTTTGATATATAGTATTGTTTATACCTTATGGGTTGGTTATAGAGGATGTCTGGGAGGATTACATCACAACCCTTAGAACATTATCTCAATTAAAGGAATTCATCAATGTAGTGGGTGTTAGTACCAAAAATACCACAATTAATAAGAGGAGTATGTTGCTATTTATCTTGAAAATGATTAATTTCATTAAGTAAAATGCTACCCTCTTTAAAACTATTTCCAAATTCTTCAAATACTCAGATATTATTACCTCATGAACACCTAAAATGAGTACTATGAACCTTGAATCAAAATGATTCACATTTTATAACATTTTTTAATGATAGTTATTATTGTGATTTAAGACTCTTATACTTTATAACCACCTAAAAAACCATCAATACAACTATGATAAATTATAATTAAAATGCCATAAAATTATTTTAATAATTTTCAATCACTTATTTGGTGGTGTGGACATCAAGATAAAACTTTTTAGATTTTTTTACAATAACCCTATTGTGTTTCCCCTTGATATTGTTTTATTATAGAAATTTATTTCCTTATTATTTTAGTTATATTGTATGGGAATTAAGATTCATGGAAATGTTTTTTAATGTTCATAATGCCTCAAATTGGAGATTAAACATAATATAATCAAATGTATCTACGCCTTTCTAAAGAAAGTAGAAAATATATTTGTTTTACACCTTCATTATCCTAATTATCTGGTTTTATAATTGAATATGTTGTATAAAATTCCATTTTGTTCTTATTTGTGTATTATCCAAATATTCTATGAATTTTTTATAACATGATAATGATTCAATATTGTTAATCAAAATTAGGTTATTCTCTTGGTATTTGAATATATTTGGGAACAATATCTATATAAAGTGAGTTTTGTTATCTTAATTTCTAGTTATTTTCATTCATATTATGGAATTTAATTAATGTTTTTATATTAGTTATATAAGAATAACGAGGATTCCAAATTGTTTTATTGATGGGTTGTGTATCCTCCTTCAAATTAATGCTTTGTGTTTCTTGGTGTTAAAGATGTATTCTCCTCTCTAGTTTAGGTCCAAAATGATGTAAATGTACTTGATAAAGAAAAATTATTCATATAATCTACAAAATAAAGAG
This sequence comes from Viscum album, assembly GCA_963277665.1. Lineage (NCBI taxonomy): Eukaryota > Viridiplantae > Streptophyta > Magnoliopsida > Santalales > Viscaceae > Viscum > Viscum album. The sequence goes on along the minus strand of OY728126.1, from coordinate 352,883,162 downwards.
AATAGAAAAACACCCCATAAGTAAAACATGAATATGAAAACATATATTTATATAAGACACAAAAGTCTCATCAAGTACAGAAATAAAATAAAAAAGCGATCCTAAAAAATAGTGCCAAATTTTGACAACATTTCCTTGAAGTGTAAATTCTATTATGTTTTTATTGTTGATTTACATTATACAATATGATATTCGTTATATATGATGGATAATTGAAGGTTTAAATTGTGTATCTTTAATAAAAACTACTAAAGAGTGGGATATGGTTTTAAAAATAGTTATAAGTTAAACTATCTTAATTAATGATATTAATTGTTTATAAAAAATTGATTTAAAAAATCTGAGAAAAAGGGGTCATTTTGTGTTCAATACACACATTTTATGTTAATTTTTCTTATAAGTTCATTAAGTATTGGTGTGAGACTTTGGTTGAGACAAATTGGAATCCAAATTACTCTCTAATATTTTATACCTATGATTGTATAACCAAATTCTTGACTACAAAATCAAATATCCAAGGTATATAAAGTATTTATGATATAAGAGACTCCAAATAAAATAGAAATATCAACTATATGTGGGAATAATATGATTTTTATGTTGTCTAATTGGAACAACACAAGGAACACACTCAAAATCACACACTAATTAGATATAAACAAAAATCATTTTGTTCATTTCAACATGAAAAAGTACTCAAATATGAATCCATGTAATATAAATCTGAACTATGGTTTTTCAAACCCATGTTATTCTGAATTATTTTATAGTATATGTTCATAACTTACTAGACCAATGTGTATATCCACTATAATGACTTCCCATCGATTAGCATGGGATCTAGATGACATGGAGGATCTAGTGGATCTATTTCTTCCCCTCAACTCTCCATACGATGACACAGATCTAAAAAACCTAATAGTTGACCAGAAGGACCATAATAATCTAAAAAAATGAAAAAAATGGTCCTCCATCAAAATTAAAAATGGGGTTCTAAAGATGAAAATTTAGAGTCAAAGTAGAAGGTGGTTTTGGGAACCTCGAATTTCTAAAACAACATGGATCATAGATTTAAGATAGTATAAAATCTTATATATCATTTGAAAAATGGAAAAAATAGTTCCCAACATCTTTAAAATATATATTGATAATTTTGAATCATTTTTAGGCATACAAGCGAGTATATGTCCAAATTATAGAAGTGACCAGCTGATAGAGAACAACGTAGATTCTCTCTAAAAACGGTGCATTTGGGGAATCAAAATGGATGAATTTGGATACTTTTTCTTATTCATAAATGTTCCCCACAAGGTTTCTCATATTCCCACAAATTTTTAGCCCAATTGTATGTATTTATTACCCAAAGTGTGTATTTTAGTCCAAATATATTCTTGGGCTCTTTTAGAGTTTTTCCCATTTTCTTGAAATAAATCATGAGCTCTCCAAATAACCTCCTCCTACAATGTAATCATTAAAAAAGTTAAATGTATATTTTTAATAGTGATGCAAATTAATGAATTTAATATAATTTAATGTGAAATTTGTTATTATATTTATAATTTACAAAAAAATTCGTTTAACATAGTGGTATAAGTGTATAAATGAATAGTTGATTGCTATGTAATTAGGTCTCCTGTCGTGGACTCATGTCTTGTACAACCACATTCACTTAATCAAAGAATTCATTAATATATTAATTTTTTTAATAAAAAATAATTATAATCATTCCATAAGACTTAAACCTTTTATTCTCATACCTTTTTATCACCATCATATGTTGATCTACTTCTCCTAAATAGATTTTATTGATTTACAAGATATCCTGAGTATAAATATTTCATTAGAAAAATCTAACCCTAATATATTGATTCATTTCTAGTCTTCATCAAACTTATTACGAACCCTTTATGATAAATATGCAATATATATATATATATTATATATATATATATATATATATTGGATACAGTTTCATTCCAGAAAGCTATGTACACATCTATACTGAAGTATTGGAAGTAGTTTTGTATCAAATTATTCTATAGATAAAATATATAACCATAAAATATCAACATTCAATAGAGATTGAAATTTATTTACATAGCTTCCAAATTGATAGAACTCAATCATGCTAACCCTTCAACTCTGATAAAACTTACTAGTCCCAGAAAAGGAAATATACCCCAAAGGGAAGAAATGAATCAGGGTATTCTAAATAAAAAAATCCAATCCCAATTGGTTTTTTTGTGATTAATCAAAACAAAAATCTATCTCATAATGTAAATGAATGAAACATATCATAAGAGACTTAAGAAATTTTTACGTATTTCTCTTGTATAGGGATAGATTTATGGATGATACACTAAAATATGTGTCGGTACACTAAAATCTTTTTTGAGAACACATTTTCTATTTTCAATTTAGAGTGGTATCACAATATCCTTATGTTTACAATCATTACTAAGATGATAAATCACTAATCTCCTTACTCTAAAATACCTAAATGTTCAACTATGTGGGAGAGAGTTTACACTACGATTAATTTAGTTATATGATCTTTATTTATCAACATGATTATCTCTATGAATTTAAATTAAAAATAAATTCCTCTAATGGTCTTTCTCTTTACTTCTCTTTATTGCATTCAATATCTATTGTATAAAACTAGTTTCCATTATTTTAAATAATTATCCTTAAAATAATTTTTTCTTAAAATAATGTAATAAAATCTCTATATTAACTATTACTAAAGTATCCATGTTGATTAAATTATTTTTGGAAAATTTATCCAATTATATATGCAAAAACTAAGTCAAAACCACCAAAATAAATCCTTGAACTTTTAACTAATAAAATAAATTTAAAATGTGGAAATATCCTTCAAAAATATCTAAATCATTGATTTAGGTTAAATACTATAGTTTAATTCCATTATTTATCTAAAAATCATAGCTTTTATGGATATAAACTCCAAAATTATCATCTTGTTCACTTATTTAAATATTTTTTTAATCAGAATATCATGATGAAAACATGTTCCTCATGAAATAATCACTAATTTTAATGGTATAATCTTATTATTCCATATATTTTTCAATTTAAAATTCTATATCATAACTATTTAATAAAAAGCGTAATCATTCTCCTATAATTCGTAGTACTCAACACCTTCTATTGAATTTTCTCTTACATGAAAACAATGGAGTGAACATTTTTTATTACTATTGAAACATTAAAATAATTCCAACCAGGACCAGACATCTTTTTTATTGTGTGATTTAATGTCTATTGTTGTATTATTTTTGTATTCTCCTAAAAAAATTCTTTAACATTCCAAAAACCTCCATAAAAATCCATGACATCAAATTATAGTGATTTATCAAGTCATTTATGAGATTAGTACCAAAAAATAAAACCCAAAATAAAATATAATACATTAATATATAATTCAAGGATATCATATAATTTCTGTGATAAATATATATATTATTCATATAATTCAAGGATATCATGAAAATTGGATATACATAATGCACATTATGAGTTACTAATATACTATAATTAATCTGGAAATTCTTTGTGTACTGAATTTTTACAAATGATAAAAAATAATTTGAAATGTGTTTAGTTGGTAATCTTAATTTATTTTTTGGATTTAAAATATTTAAAAATAAATAAATAAATATTTTAAATCAAATATTTTACTCTAAATATCTCTTAAACCTATTTGGAATGGATAGTACTAAAGGTAGTGATATTCCCATGAGTACAAGCAGTGAACTAGATCTTGATGAAATAAGGAAATTGGTTGATCAAACCACTTATAGAGTTATGAATGTAATTTTAGTATACTTAACAGATAGTTGACCAGTTATTATGTTTATTATGTGTATGTGTGATTGTTTTCAATTAAATTCCAAAGAGTCATATTTACTATTTATTAAAAGAATTTTCTAATTCCTTATAATTAAAACAGACATATGAATCATTTATTCTAAATTCTAGTAAATTTATTTATTTATTTATACATATTCTAATTTTTTGGTTGTAATTTAGATAGAAATATAACATCTATAACATGTCAGTTTTTGGTCAAGTTTCTAAATTGTTGGTTTAGTAAAAAAGTAGAAATCTAGGCATTATCTACAGTAGAAGATGATAATATATCTATAGTTGGTTATTGTGAACAAATTATACCAATTAAACGTACATTTATAGACTATGGAAATTATTTCATAAATGAACATATAAATTAATATAATTTAGTTGTGAATAATATTTCATTGAATCCTATATCACATTTTGCAACAAATCATATTTATATTAAACATAATGTTTTGAGAGATCAAGGTCAAAAAGGTGATATGACTCTTAAATTTGTTGTCCATGAACATCATCTCACATATATTGTTGGAAATCATATGACTGTTGAGAGAAACAATTTTATCTTACACTAATTGGGTATGATAAATTATATTTAATTTTTTAAATTTTATTTTAGACTTTGTAATATAATAATTCTTTTTAAAAATTTTGTCTTCCGATTATTTATCTTTTTTAAAAGCTACTAATACAAATGATTCATAGGGTCAATATACAAACTATTGTTTTTTATATAGTTAGTATACCTCAAGTGTCCAATTGGTCATGCAGTTAGTATACCTACCATATCACTTAACACACATGGTCACTATACTTTCCATGAATTTTTACTCACATGGTCACACCATACCTACCATGAATATTTCCATTATGTGATTAGAATATATAACATAAAATCATATTCAATATTGTTTCTTTTCCTTTGATCCATGGGATCTATAGCTTGTGTACATAGAAATAATTTTTTAAAATTTTAAAGTGAAATGATTTTGCATCATTTAAATATTGTTAATATTTTGAAAAATAAATGATTAAATTTTAAAATTAAAATTATAAGATTAATTTATTAACCTATCTATCTAAAACCACCTTTATTTCTTTCACATCCTAACCTAACACCTAACCCCTTTTATGAATCCACTTTACAATATTAACCATCTAGTTCCATATCTGTCTTTATCTCTATGGAATCCAATCTTTCTGAATTCAATAAAAATCAAGAATTATAATGATGAAGAAAAAATCATTAAAACTTCTCCTATTGATTCTCTTCCCCGAAATAAAGTAATTAAAATATAAGGCATATCGATCTAAATCTAGAAGCTAATAAATATGCATATTATAGATGATTCAGTTTTTTATAAAACAGATATCGATGAACATTTTGTGCAATCTTGAGAATTGATTGTTTGGTGTGTGTTTTTGTAATAGTGATATTCTATTTGGTTTAAAAATAATTGTAAGACATTATATCTGAATCTATTGTAATATTTTTATTCACACCTATAATTTTTCTCTGGATTTAAATGAGATAACATTAAGACATTGATTAGTGATGTTGTTTTGGATTTTGATTCAAATCATTGGGAAAAGTGTTTGGGTGTGCCACATAAAGGTGAATTTTAGGGTTACCAAATATTTAATAAAACTAATTATGACCACATTGAATTTCAACGTGCTTTACATGTTATCATTATGAATGGTACCCCAAAAGACCTACTATTATGTAGTTGAGTGGAGAACAAATGGTACTAGTCAGGTTTATCTAGAACCTAATCTTTCAAAGAAAACCTGATTTTAACATCCTAAGACATTAGGATATATTTTTCTTAATTTCGATGTAAAATGGTATTTCGGTTAATTTTTTTAAGTATATCATGAGATAGGTTCTTTAATTATGTATTTCTTATTCAATGTTCATATCTTAACTCTATCCAAAGCTTATTTCAGCCTTGTTTGAGTAAAATGGTTTACTTCTTTAAGTGGAGGAAATAATTACCTCATCAGATGGTCTTTTACTTACTAAAAAGATTTATAAAAAAGTTATTTTTAAAGTAACTAATGGAAAAAATGGAATGGGTGGTTATTCCAAAAAAAATTATATGAAATGTTGGATTCAGTGTAGTATCAGGTTTGAACATAGGATCTTGTGGAACCAGTTAACATACCAAATGAGTTTTTTTTATTATTATAGATATTTGGTTATTAATATGAAATATGTATATGGTGAGGGAGCTGAAGAAAGAGATGAAAAAGATGAGGATGAGATGATATATCATAATAAAGATGGCAAGGTGGCTCCAGAGGATTATAGGACAGTCACAATTTTTATGTCTTATAGAAATCCTAAATATCCTTTCCCTTTACCATCCTATGAGATAGATCATCATTATGAGGATCAATTTGAAACTGTGGTGTTTTTTCTGGTTATAGGCCTATGTGGGATGAGTCTAAATAATCTGATGAAGATGACAATAGAATTGATAAATCTCTTGTTATTGGAATTACTCCCTTAGAAACAATTTCAAATTCACCAACTTAGGGGGAGAAGTCCCATGTATATATTGTTTTGGGATATTATTATCTAAAACATGATTATGTTAATGGTGGTAGTCCTCTTAGAAATTGTTGAACAACCATCCCATCTACGTGAAGATCACTAGAGGTATATCTTATTACAGATATAGATTCTCAAGAAAATATTTATTTATCTCTCATTAATCAAATTATTTCCCAAACTATGAAAGACATATATAGACCTGATCCCACCAAATAAGGTGAAGAAGATGTGAAAAGTGATACTCTTGGTGAAACAGTAGAGGTCAGTGAACCTATTATTCATTACAAATAAGTTTATTTTATTGTTAGAAGTTACGACCATATTGAATGACCATGATCAATGGTCGATTTACCTATGTTGGATGGTAGGCACAAGTGTTTTGATCAATATACATCTATAAATTCTAAATCATATGTTACCATGTATGATTTGAATAAATTCAAGTCATATATAATGGTTGAATTCAAGGATGAATTTCATGGTATTTGAAATTCTTTAAAGGCCGATTGAGAAGAATATTTCAGAAGGATATTAATTCTTTTTGTTTTTTATCTTTAGTTGAAGTTATATATTCAATTGATTTTCCTAAAAAAATGAGACTAATAATGTGATGGAATAGTTATGATCTGTACAAATTGATCAATCTGATATAGAGATAAAATTTGATCATAGGTTCATGGATGTTGTGTTTCAACTTAATCCTATTCTTATAAAACATAATACTAATACTATTCATCTAGTATTAATGAATATATGATCAAATAACTCATACAGGTTTAGATAAAGATTCTGTTTGATGAGTTTAAACTGTCTAGGAATGCTCTGTTTGTTATTATAAAAAAAACAATTCTAAGATATTGTCACTTGTATTGAAAGATGTAATGCAATCTTGGTAAGATAGATAAACAAAAAAGTGAAATATAGATTACTACCTTATAATAATATTTTTTAACCTATATTTAAATGGTATGTTTATAACCCATCTATTGGATATATAGATTACTCCCTTAACACAAGATTTCAAGTCACGTGTTGAGAATCTGAAGTCCATGACTCTAATTTTTGAAGTATTCAAGGAATAAAGAGAAGATTTTCATCAGTATTTGTAGAATAGTTCTTGGAAAGTCAATAATTTTACCAAATTGATGGACCCATTATTGTACACTTCCAATATAGATATTTTATCCCCTACAACCATTCATATGTTCTAAACTTCTACCATTACCACCCATAACATAAATCCTTTTGAAATGTCTCCTAGATAAATAATTGATTTACTGAGACCTATGTCTAGGGGTGTAGTCTTTGGTGATCCTACATCCACCTCTACACCTCATAATACATCATCTCCCATTACATAAACTAAGAAAGTAAATTATATTGTTATTCCTTTATATGTTCTATATTTTCTAGATTTAAGCTCTAACTATAATTTTTGATCGGGTCTCCTTGTAAAATATTTTATAATATTTTTTTAATATTAATGAAATAATATTTTTATTATAATATTTTTATTTTTCCTATTAATTGTTTCTTTTAGTTTCCCTCTAATTCATATTTTAATAACCCAAAATGTGGATTAAATGTGTGATATAAAAATGAAATCAATGCGAATTATTTTAAATTTTTAAGGGACATGGTAATTCATTATGATATTGAGGTATAATAGTTTTTAATTTTACATCATTAAATATTGTTCTATTAAATTCATTTCACTTTAAATGTACATATTTTTATCAACAAAAAGTGAATGATTTTTGCATTAGTCTAGTAATTCCTTATTTTGATGATTTGAAATCATGTTTGTAATTTTATTTATGAATTTCGTGGTATCTAGTTGTAAATTATTTTTTAGAAAAAAAATTTGAAATTGTATTTCTATGTAACTTTTCAGGACAACCTATCATATGTTTTTTATAATTACCATGAGAATAATTTTAGTTGAACATAAAGGAAAAAAAACCAAGTGGAAACTACCATGAAATTATAATCAATGGAACTTATGGAAGAACAACCTACCATGTTTCTGATATGTCAAATTTCATGAAGTCATTTTATAACCATGTGTATCTATTTTTTTAGTAACCATAAGAAAAACTACCTACTAAATGAAGTTATAAACCTACCATGAGTACAAAAAACTGATCATCTGAAGCAATGAAACTAACATATGATGAAATTAAGATACCATATTCATGAACCAACCAAATGATCAAATTTACTAACCACATGATGTAATGGACTTAATGTGCCTCATTTTCATGCCAGCAGATCATGCTAACCACCCATGAGTCCATGTAACCATTTTTTATGTGAAGAAACACTACCCATTCTCACTAAATTAGAAAAAATTTCAAATATTTAACGGCTATTTTTTTAATCGATTATTGATGTTCGAATGAAATTATGTCTACATTTATTATTATTATTATTATTCAATGGATACTTTAGTATTTAGCTCCTTTTAAGACAAATAGGTTCTTATGGGAAAAGTAATTTTCTTATACTGATAGAGAGAACAATATAGGAATATTTGGGTGAACCTATTCTATATAGAGGAGTAATTCAAAACTATTCACAACATTCTATTTTCCATTACCTACTGTGAATATTTATTGATGACCTTTCAATTGGAAATTCATGACCGAGCTGCACCCTCCAGGCCGAGCCATGCAGGTCCACGTCCTCACAACGCTCCATGTCGAACTGGCCTGAGCCCGGCTTGAACCACCCTTACAGTCCACAAGGCCAGGCCCAGCGGACCAGGCCAAAAACTCAGCGAGCTGACCTCCCAAACGGGCAGGGTCAGACCCAACGACTCTGACCAGATCGACCCAGACCGGGTCATCCCAGATAGGGATGGGCCAAGTCGGTCTGAACGGGTCAGATCGGACCCAGGCCCATTACTGACCCATTAACTTCTTGAGCCATATCTTTGGCACCGGACGTCCGTTTGACGAACCGTCCGTGGCACCAACGCAGTCGGGATTGGGAGTGCATAACAGATGCGATGAATGATGAACTCTTTCATTCTCTTCTTCGACGAATGTCGATCAACAAATCAAATGTTGGGGGTTATTGAAAGTTGGTTCTTTCCTTTTCTTTTCTCCTCTTCTTTGAAAAGAATCGATGTGAAGTATCATTAAATGATTGAACTTTCAACTTCCTTCCTCTTAGTTGAACAATTGTTATCACCCCTAAACGCAGAGGGTGTGGGACAACTAACATGGACCAACTCCCTCTGCATATCCTTTTATGATGTTCCATCGGCATGACGATAAAGCAAAGATGACGATGGTGACAATGACTAAGGTCACGTTACCTACAGCCTCCGCGAATTGCGCCACACCCACGGTGTAATGGTGCTCCTAGAAGAACACCGTCGGCCGAGCGACACCGACCCACCTACCCACGGCCTCCCAATGCCCTGCCCGGTGCGCCCCCCGGCCAAACCCATGGCCTACCCCATGGCTTGCCTGACCCAATCGGCACCCTTCCTGGTGCTCCCACACGCTTCTTGCGCCCCCGTGCACTGCCCCTGTGCCGTTCGGCGCCCTACTACGCCCTACCCGGCTCCCCGAAACCCTGACCGTCACTGCGGAGCCCTACTGTGCCCTGCCCAGTGTCCCCGGTGCCTTGATGCGGCTTGGACAACCCCTGCCGCAGCCAGGCCCGGGCCCCTGTGCCCTTCCCTGCGCCCCCGCATCCTACCAGATGCCCCCCCGACGTCCCGGCTCCCTCGTGGCCACTTGGCTCAGCCGGTGTACCTCCCCCCTCTTGGTGCCATAGCCGACACAGTCTAGACACACCCTCCGGGCCGAGCCGCGCCCTCAGAACGCTCCTGGCCGAACTGGCCTGAGCCCTGGCCAAACCGCCCTCGTAGTTCACTGGGCCGGGCCCAGCGTATCGGGCCAAAAACTCAGCGGGCTGACCCACCGAACGGGCTGGGTCAGGCCTAGTGAGTCTAACTGGATCAACCCAGAATGGGTCAGCCCAGACTGGAATGGGCCAAGTCGGTCCGAATGGTTCGGATCAGACCTAGGCCCATTATTGAACCATTAACATCTTGCGCCATATCTTTGGCACCAGACATCCATTTGACGAACCATCAGCAGCACCAGTATTCTTGGAATGAAGCAATCCCTCTGAGAATACTCCACTGGAGTTTGGTGTATATTATAGTTACAGTCAGGTTGGATCATACACGAATCCAACCGAGCACCCGAGACTAAAAGGATAATAAGTAACAGACCGAGCGTTCGATTGATGCGCCGTCCGTTGCATTGAGACCCCTATGACGTGGCATACCTTTGAGATACTTCTTCTTGGCACATTGTAACAGTGGGAGTATTTCCTAGTAGCTCATGTAGCGGACCCTTCCCATGACGATCAGGCAGAGTGCGGAGACCTAGTAGCTGGCAGACCTGATTACTGTTTGACCGATTCGACTCGGAGTGATCCGACTAGCCCAGTGAGGAGCACCAGGTAGTTGGCGGAAGACCCATGATGGAGGAGCACCTAGTAGTTGGTATCCGACCTGCAGTACTCAATATGAGGAATACCATTTCAGGCTACTAGGGAGAGAACATGATAGTTGGCGGCATACCGACAGTGGAGGAGCGCCTGGTAGTTGGTAGCAGACCCACGGTACTCAACAGGAGGAGTACCTCAGTAGTCCAAGGTTAGTGAGATGTGCCTCGGTGTCGGGACATGGCCACTGTACTTGACAGAGGAGGAGTTCTCCAGTAGCCATGTTTTAGTTAATTAAAATCCTGGCTTGAGCTGAGTCAACGAATTTTGTGTTTTCCTCATGATTGAGATGAGTTACTAGATAACATAGGTATATGTAAGGGAATATAACCAAGTAATGGTTATCCATTGATTTCATTATTTGTTGTTTATCTTTGTTGGATTTTGGGAGACCTCAAGGGTGTTGGGGACCCTACTGAGTATCTTTATACTTACCCCTACACGCTCTATGCCCACATCTCGTAGTGTTGGTTTTAGAGGACAGAAAGTGCTGACTGAGGCAGAGTAGGAGGACTGGACAGTACCTGGAGGAGGACCAGTCGATGTGATGGTACATGAAGGAGAGGGAAGGATGTGAAGTGCTGAGTAGGCCATCCATACCCACCCTTTAGGTAGGAACCCTGGAGGATGACCTAGTAGCTACTTTACATTTCTCTAGTTTTACTTGCTTTCAGTTGTACATGTACATCCCTGTTGGGCATGTATTTTTTTCCCTTTTTACTTTCCAGCACTTCTTTCTTATACAGTTTTACTTAGTGTTTTTCTTCTAGTTGTGTACTCTGATGTGTTTGTTTACAGTTATAATGGAAATTCCTTCCCAGTTTAGTGATTTAAGACTTTGGTGCTAGTCTCCAGTCCCTGGCCTGTGGAAGGCGGGCTTGGGGTAGTCACGATACGGGCCTCGGGGGATGGGTCATGACAAATTGGTATCAGAGGAGTTGGTTCTACCGTAGAAATTAGAACTCTGATCTTTTTATTCTGTGAAGCAATAGTGTTAAGGGTACTAAGTGTGGTTTCAGTTGAGGGAGTCCAGTGTTGGTGCGGGCGGCTGATGTATCCCTACACTAGGACCCTGACTTATGATTTCTGGCTCAGTGCACGAAGACACTGATTACATGTGTGTTTCCAAAAGTTCTCTTTACGTCAGCTCAACCAGGTCAGCTCACCAAGCTTGATCTTTTGACCATGACGCATCTACTTCTTTCAGGATGCCTCCCTATAGATGACCATTTAGATCCCCAATAGTCATATGTACTGACATCCCACTGAGCGACGAGGCCTCAGTGCAGGGCCATTTTCTAGCGGAGGCACCTGCGATATTACTTTCCATTGGGCCACTGATGCCACCAGCCCCAGCAGAATACAACGCACGCCACTTGAGAACTTTGCACGAGTTACAGCACCAAAGGCCACTCAGATTCTGGGGAGAGACAGACCCACAGGCAGCTAAGGATTTGCTAGAGACTGTAGTGAGAGTCTTCAGGCTAGTAGGGACACCAACAGACTATATGGTGATCCTTGCTGCGAGTCTACTTCATGCAGTAGTAGGCAGATGGTGGAGCATGATGCTCCAGGTGCATGATGAGGCGACACTACTATGGACAGACTTCGAGAGCCTGTTTCGGGAAGAGTTTGTCCAATCCGCCCTTCGAACGGTGAGGATACAATAGCTACTACATCTACAGCAGGGTAGCATGACAGTAGCACATTACATAGCGTGGTTCACTGACCTCTCATGCTACTCCACAGATATGGTATCAGACTAATTATTTAGGGCTTGGACCTTCGAGAAGGGACTTAGGAGGGAGATCATATATCGAATTATATCACTCAGCATCCCGACGCAGGCATGGGTGCTTGAGAGAGCCATCATAGTGGAGAGTTTCCTTGCTGAGAAATCTCCAGCAGTGAGACCCACTACTATCCGACACACAGGGGAGTCTTTTATAGATGGTAGTAGAAAGATTTCACAGAGGTCCAAGAGGACCATACCTATAGTTGGTCGACTTCATGACTTAGGATCAGTTGTGCAGGGCACCTAGAGTGGAGATAGAGTCAGTCATTCCCAGAGCGGGCAACGTTACTCATGCGGTATGCATGATCACATGGCTCATGACTGTCCGATACTCCGTACTGATGATCAAAAAACACTTGAGGGACCTTCCAGGTAGAGGGAGAGATTTGATCATGGTGTTACATAGGGATCAGGTGGATGTGGCAGAGGAGTTGGTCAAGCAACTGGCGGTGGGTGATGTTTCGAGGTGTTACCGCCACCACCACCAGGACGTCCACCCCAACCACAGGGAGCTGGTGGACAGGGTAGAGCTTAGCTCCAGGCAGCTAAGGCATATAACCATGCGCTCTAGATATTATTTGAGGTATGATCTATGTCTACTCCACCGTAGTTTCAGTACTTATAGACACAGGTTCCAGTCACTATTTCATTGACACTACCATCGTTCGGAGCTCAGAGATTCTGAGAGATCCATTGGCTAAATATTTACAGATAGAGACTCTTACGGGAGCAGACTCGATGATTACGCACTAATTCCGGAAGTGTGAGCATACTCTAGGAGGAGAGATCTTTGGCTGGGATCTCCTTGTAGCGGCGTCGAGGCCTTACGACGTTATCTTGGGTATGGACTGGTTACCTATAGTCCATGCTCAGATTGAATGTATTAGGTGCAAAGTGCGGTGTTTTCACATGGATGGGACCAGGTTTACCTTCACCAGTGAGAAGGGAGCCTTTGTAGCACATGAAAGATTTACTCAGAGGAGAGTGTAGCCGATCACTCATTAGTTGGCCTGCCATACCCATGGAGTAGTTGATGTGGACAATCCGAGCTATCCTATAGTGGTGGACCAGTACACAGTTGTTTTCCCTAATGATGTTCCAGGACTACCTGCTCGTAGATAGGTGAACTTATACATTTACCTATACCCTGGGACAAAACCTATATCTACTACAGCATATCGGATTGCTTCCACTGACCTTCGTGAGCTACGTGTACAACTGGAGGACTTCTAGGGGAAGGGATTCATCTGGATCAGTGTTTCACCATGGGCAGCCCCAATTCTGTTCACTAAGAAGGCGGATGGGAGCTTGAGGCTCTATGTCGACTACCGTCGCCTGAACTAGGTGACCATAAAGAACAAGTACCCACTTTTTAGGATCAATATCCTCTTTTACCAGATGAAGGGAGCACGGTTGTTCTCAAAGATAGACCTCAGATCAGGATCTCACCAGCTCTGAGTTGGAGACAAGGATGTGCAAAAGACGTCCTTCAGGTGTCATTGCAACCATTATGAGTTCATGGTTATGGTCTTTGGCATAACCAACTCTCCAGAAATGTTCATGAGTCTCATGAACAGGATCTTCCAGCCATACATTGATCGCTTTGTCATAGTCTTCATTGACGACATTCTGACCTACTCGACTATTGATGAGGAGCATGCCTACCATTTGTAAGTAGTACTAGACACACTCTGAGAGAACCCACTTTATGGTAATCTCTCGAAGTTCCATTTTTGGATTCTAGAGGTTCACTTCATGGGACATGTCATCTTAGAGGCTAGAGTTTTAGTGGATCCCGAAAAATATTGAGGCAGTACTTTCTTGGTAGACACCCAGGAGTGTGACAGAGGTACATATTTTCATAGGTTTGTATGGATACTACTGGAGGTTCGTTCCAGACTTCTTCAGATTTATATCACCACTATCAGTCTTAAAAAAGAAGGGTAAACCCTTTTGTGGTTGGAGAAATGCCATCAGAGCTTTCAGGAGCTAAAGAATAGGATGACTAGTGCCCCCATTTTGAGACTTCTAGAGGAGGGCGTAGGGTACGCATTCTACAACGACGCATTAGGGAATAGACTCAGGTGTGTCATGATATAGAAGAAAGAATTGATCACATATGGTTCTCGCAAGCTGAGAAAAAATGAGAAGAACTACTCTATCCATGAACTGGAGTTAGTAGTAGTTTTCTTCTCCTTGAAGATGTGGCGACAATATCTTATAGGCGAATGTTTTGCCGTATACTCTGATCACAAGAGTCTTGGGTGTATATTCTCTCTGAAAGACCTGAACATGAGATAGTGTAATTGGCTTGAGTTATTCCAGGACTATGACTTTGAGATAGTCTATAATTCTGGGAAGGGGAACGTTGAAGCAGATGCACTCAATATGAGATCTATTATATAGCTTCTAGGAGAGGCGACAGAGAAGCTGGCAGCCATACAGATATCCTTTGTGGAATGAGATAGAGCATCTCATCTACAGTCTCATATGTTCACCCCCCCACTTCTTCAGTGAGTCAGGGAGGTGCATCTTGGGGATGTTGACTGCGAGATACGATGTGCTCAGATATCCACAGGGCAGGCACCTGATGGATTTTATTAAGGTGTGGAGCACATCATCCTCTTCAGAGGACGTTCCTCGGTACCGGTGGAACTTCAGGAGGAAGTGTTGAGTGAGTTCCACAAATCCCCTCTAGCGGTACATCCAGGAGTGGCTATGATGTACAAGGATGTTAAATGACAGCACTGGTGGCCAAGTACGAAGAAGGTAGTAGCGGAGTTCGTCTCACAGTGCCTCACTTGTCCGCAAGTGAAGGCAGAGCATCAGGTACCAGCAGGTTTGGTTCAGCCTTTAGAGGTCCCAGAGAGGAAGTGGGGTGGAATATCCATGGACTTTGTGATTGGTCTTCCACAAACATCCAGGGGTCACGACTCGATTTGGGTGATTATCAACAAACTCACCAAGTCAGCCCACTTCCTACCAATCAGAGAGTAGGGTTTAGTTGAGAGATTGGGATGCCTCTATATGCAGGAGATTGTGCGGTTACATAGAGTACCTTCTTCTATTATCTCCTACCAGGACGCACAGTTTGCTTCCTATCTATGGAAGTGGTTGCAGGAGGCTTTCAGGACACAGCTTTGCTTTAGCATCAACTTCCATCCTCAGAACTATGGTCAGACTGAGCGGACCACTCAGGCCTTTGAGGAGATGCTATGTGTATGTGTCATTGTCTTCGATCACAGCTGGAAGGATCACTTGACTTTGGTGGAGTTTTCTTAAAACAACAACTATCACTCCACCATTGGGATGACACCTTTCGAGGAATTGTACGGGCAACCTCTGGAGCCCTGCTGCGCCTGGTGGTTGGCTGTAGACCCACAGTGGAGGAGCGCCTGGTAGTTGGTGGCAGACTTGTAGTACTCAACAGGAGGAGTACCTCTATAGGCTATTAAGGGGAGTTCATGGTAGTTGGTGGCAGACCCACAACAGAGGAGCTCCTGGTAGTTTGCATCAGACCTGTCGTACTCGACAGGAGGAGTACCTTAGTAGTCCAAGGTTAGTGAGAAGCACCTCGGTGTCACGACTGGTCCACTGTACTTGATAGGGGAGGAGTTCTCCAACAGCTATGGTTTTGATAATGAAAATCCTAGTTGGAGCTGAGTCATGGACTTTTGTGTTTTTCTCATGATTGAGAAAGGTTACTAGATAACTTAGATATATGTATGGGAATATACCTAAATAATGGTTATCCATTGATTTCATACTTTGTGGTTTATCCTTGATGGATTTTGTGAGACCTCGAGGGTCTCGAGATCCCTACTGAGTATCGTTATACAACCCCTACACAGCTATGCCCGCACCTCTTTGTGTTGGTTTTAGACAACATACAATGGTGACTGAGGCAAAGAGTTGCAAGACTGGAAGGTACCCGGAGGTGGAACACTCGGTGTGATGGTACACAGAGCTCAAGGATGGAAGAGAGTGCTGTAGAGGCCATCTATACCTTCCATTTAGGTATAAACCCTAGAGGACGACCCAATAACTAATTTACTTTTCTACAGTTTTACTTGATTTTAGTGGTACTTGTACTTTCCTATTGGGATTGTATTTCCAGCCCCTTTTACATTCCAGCACTTCTATTATATATAGTTTTACTTAGTGTTTTGCTTCCATTTGTCTACTCTGTTGTGTTTTTATAGAGTTATAAAGGCAATGCCTTCCAAATTTAGGGATTCACACCATTGGTGCTAGTCTCCAACCCCTGGCATATGGAAGGCGGGTTTGAGGTAGTCATGATACGGGCCCCAGTGGACGGGTCGTGACAAATTTTCCCCACAGACAAATGGTCCCCACCAAGGGCCCACCCCATGCTTGAACGAGTCATATGACTAATGAAAGTCCCCACAGGCCAACAAATGTTATTTTAGTGTGTTTTTTCATCACTCACACGCACCCTGGGAAACATCCCGGAAGGTCACCCATCCTGATTACTACTCCAGGACAAGCATGCTTAATTGTGGATTTCTAATCTTGTAGGCTCCCAAAATGAAAGGTGGAACTTATTGACATGATTCATATCATTTATTCATCTAACAATTCATCATTATAGGGTGTTACAATCACCCCCCATTTAGAGAACAACGTCCTCGTTGTGGGCCATAAATCTGAACCCAGGCAGTGCACCACACTTAAGGCTGAGTTCCTCCTCTAATACCAAATGTAACAACTGGGTTCTGCCCACCAGTTTCCCTGCAGAAACAAGGTCCCTACCAAGGGCCCACCCATATACCTAAACAGGTCATACGACTAATGAAAGTCCCCACATTCCAACACATGTTATTTCAGTGTGTTTGGTCCTCACTAACACACACGAGGGAAAATTTCCTAGAAGGCCACCCATCCTGATTAGTACTCCAAGACAAGAAAGCATAACTATGAATTTCTAACCAGGTAGGCTGCTGAAAATAAAGGTTCACCTTGTTGACATGAGTCATATCATTTATTCATTTAACCCTTCATCATTCTAGTGTGTTACAAATATGGCATATGTCTTTGAGAAATAAAAGTGAGGCGAGAAACCCTTACCTCATGTATGATCATTCTTCATTCACATTTAAACCTCTTATATAATAGATATTTATTTTTTATATTTATATTAAATAACCACAATAAAAAATATCATACCATATTTTATTTATTTATAACATTCTATAACATGTTTATTAATAATTCTTTATTAATATTACTTTCCATGTGGATAACTACTGCATTATTCATTCTTCTTTAAGTTAGGTAGACTCGATCCTTATAATTTGGTCTTATGTCTATAAAATAATGAATTTTATTCATATCCTTCATATGATATTTAATCATTATATACACTTTTATAACTATTAATGTAAATTAGTGATGAAAAATGAATTACATCACTTCTTGTTGAAGGTAGTTTATATATACAGATTAGTGATGATTCAACTTTTTGGTGGATGATATGAAAGAAAATAAAATAATAATATTCCTTTATATTAAAATATTAATATAATAAATATATTATAAATTTTTTAAATACATCATTATCACTATAATCATGAAGAAGTTATGAAAAATAAAACACTTCGCTTTGTAGAGGTGGTAATACATATATATAATGAGTGATGATTTATTTTCTCAAAGAATGAAAAGGTGGTGGATAATGGTTGTCAAATAATCAAAAAAATTAACAAAATTTATGATTCTAATGTAATTATTTTATAATAAATACCATAGATTTAGAGGAGTTTAAGAAGAAATAAAATTGAAAGTACCCGGTTAAGAGTTATTCCACTTCGTTGACAAGCCATCATTAGATTTCAACAAAATCAATGAAATGATAGTATTATGTCAAGGAAAAAACACTAGTATGTGTTAATTAGTATATTATGTTATTATTTAATGGATTTTCTAATCTAAAGTGGTCAAAATGTTTATGTAATTCAAGATAGAATCTTCCCTTTTACAAGTAAGGGGAGGGGATCCCTTGGACTTTATAAATGTTTTAAATGTGTAAAAGTAAATTTTAGGTTAACATGGATAAAAATTGATTTATTTGTAATATCATATGTATATAAGTCTATATAATCTCATAAAAAATATTTATGTAATTTTGTGTTACATTTTAACCCTTATATCTTAGTTTTAACCACCGAATAACCCATTTAACGATTACCACAATTTCAATTTCTCACTCTATATGGGTCAAAAATGTTATTGTAAAATGTAAAGTAAAAAATAAGTGTAAATGGTTTATATTATGTACCATATTACATGAAAATGTATAATACACTATTTTTTTAATTTAATTTAATTTAATAAAATTTCATTTTTTATGATTCCATTAAAGTCATTTTTGATACTATTCATATATGATTACATTGAAGATGTAATAGAAGGCATGTAATTCGAATATAAAATCATTAAATCAAAATTATAAATAATTTTCAGCCATAAAGTTCATGTTAAATCATTATTTATAAAAAAAATTATTCTTTTAGGTTTTTAAAATTGTTTTATTTGATTTTTCAACTACCTGCACATGTACTGTGTCAGTATTATTTGAGAATTTAATATAATTATATAATCACTAAAATTTACAATAAATAACCATAATAAAGATAAATTAATTATGTTTAAATAAAATATTAAATTTTTTCATTACATCTTCTTATCCTTTTGTGAAAACCCAAAATATAAGTAAAAATTAAGAGAGTCATATTTTGGTATTTTACTTTAAGTAAAATATAATAGAGGTTTTTATTAGATTTAATGGAACCAAAATTCCACATTTCCAATTATCTAATGGGGTGAGAAAATTACCCTAAGAAAAGTAAATATAATAATGTTGAAGGATGATTTTGAGTACATATCTAGTACTTTAACATTGTTCTACATGATTAACCTACCCTAGAGATAAATATATATCACTGTTACTATTCATAATGATCCAAAATTAAGAAGTCATATTTAATACATTTGTAAATTATTATTCCAAATATTCAATACATTTTATAAAATTATATTTTTATAATAGGTAAAAATTAATTTTAAAATAATCTTATAAAACGTGATTAAAAGCGATTTTCTTGAATAAATTATTTTATGTATATGATGTTATATACCAAAATTAAGCATAATATAGAAAAAATGAAATTATTTGGACTATATTTAATTAAAAATAAGTATTTTAATGTTTTCATAAATTACATAATGTTACTTTTTTAAAAAATTAACTGAATAGATAATTGTTTATAAAATGTGAATTTTTTATTATTCAATGAATAATTAATCATATCATAAAGTTTCCAATATTACACTTGATGCTAATTTCAATATGATGATTTAAAAAATTACATTATTGCTATAAAATATATTTTGTAAATTTTGTATAAATTTATTATAAAATTTACTCCCAAAATGAAATGAAAGCCATATTTTTTGAGGAAAGTTATATTTGAATTAAAAAAATGACCTCACTAAAAATTGAGTTCTTGTTTTATAAGAATTAATCAATAAATTTTTGTTAAGTTTGACCATAAAAAATTTATGTAATAATTCATTTACTCATATTTATACCTTCTAATTCTATAACAAGGTTATAATAGTGACATTTAAATAATCATATTTTAATAGTATCTCGCAATTCACTTAAAGCGTGATATTGCATGTTAATAATGTTACTGGGAATAAAATTATTTGAAAAAATATATCAAGGGGATATAGTGAAATTAATTTACCTTCCCCTTATCATTGATAGGGAAATGATTGGGTAATATTTTTACATCTTGGTCTTCTCTATAACCCCTTTGATCATGCCTTATGTTATTATCTTCAAAATAATTATAATGTTTTATTTCATGAACATGTATCCATTTACATCTCTACCTACATTCTACTATATTCTTCCTCCTTCTAAATTAATCTTCCCCTTGCCTTATTTTATTCAACTAGGTAAGGTCATGTGATGCCAAATTGTATATGTTTTTTGTCCAAAAATACCAAACTCCCAACAATAACCATAAAATATTAATTTTTTAAAAAAACATAGTTTTATCCATAATGTTTTTATATATAATTGGATATATTTTAATTTACCCAGGTATGATTTTATATATGAATAGGATTAAAAGGTCAATGAAAGCTTCCCATCTCATCAGGTACTCTTGTGGGAAATTTCTCATCATATTTCTTAGTCTATATTTGACAAAAAGTAATGTTTAACCCAAAAGTTTTTGTTCCATTAGTTTTAGGAATAGAATTATGAAATTGTAATTTTATATAAGTTTTTAATGAATCTCTAGAATATAAACCTTTAAATTCAATATATCTTTTGAATCTCATCTTGATATTTTTATATTCTTTATTAGTTTTAAGAAATTGTTCTTATGTTATTGATAATTTCCCACACATTAGAATTATTTTTTATTTATGATCTTTTATCAACTTACGATATTTATCATATTTATATTAGAAATTAGTATTATCTTATAGAGAACTATATATCTTTTATGTTTCTCACCCTTTTTATCTACTGGATTCTTTTTCTATTTTACCAATACCCTTCTTCTCTTTCTTGAAGATAGTCTTTTTCTAAAGACATAACTCAAGTTAATATTTAAGCATGTATTAATAGTTAATTGGTTTTATGTTATATTAATCATCCCATGTTGAGGTAGTGGTTTTCAAAACACTTTCTATAAATTTTTTAAATTTATTTGTTTTTTTCTCTATTAGAGTCTTCACATGGGATAAAATTAGTTTTTTATTCATTCATTTTCAACTACATTCTTTTGGTTCAGTGAAATATTTTTATTCTTCTACCATAGTTAGATTCTTCAATAGAATTTTCTGTCCACTTATTTACATGATTATTTTAACCATTTTCTGATTTAAAATATTTACATTAATTATTTATACAATCATCTATATAGTGACAAGTAAAGTTATATCTATAACATCTACTACATAACAAACCTTTATTCTTGATTTTTCACTTCTGAATCTGTTTCGAAATGAATGAAATGATCTTAGATTTTTTTATTCATTATTAGAATCACATGAGACAACATAATTTTCATCATTATCAATTTGAATATTCCTCAGGGCCTCAAAAGAAATTTTATCTTTAAGAATTATTACTAGAGGGTTTCTCATTTCAAGATTATTGAAAACATTATGTAGCTGAAAAAGTCAAAGACCTTGTCTTTATTAAATGGATAAATTTTTTATAGAAAATTTATCTAAAAAATTTCTCCTCAACTTATTCATAATATAGGTATTAGTAAGTTTCTCACCAAAGCCTCAAATATTACCCACAATTTAATTTAGGAGAGTAAATAAATCATCAGAACAGTCATATTTTTCTATTTTAATGAATTAAAATTTGATTATACCAATCTATAGATTTGACTATTTGACTTTTTGATTTCCTTTATAACTTCTCTATAGTTTTTCATATAGTTTTTTTGTGTTTTGTACTTCTTTGACATTAGTGTATTCATTTTATGACAATGATATGAGAACTTTTTCTTATTTTTAATCCAATTGCATATCCTCTAATTAGATAGAACCGTATTACCATTATTTAAAAATCATGGAAATATCATTGTTGCTACATTAAGAACATATTGGCCAAAAGATAATAGATATGAAAATATTTGATTATTTCAGTTGTGATTAATTTTCATATTTAATATTAGTTCATCGATTATGTTAACTGAATAAATATTTTATATTTTCCAAATTGAAATTATTGGATCTTGTAAAGGTAACCTGCACTTTGATATAAATTAAAGTTATAGTAAGACTGTTTTCATCCATTGATTATAGTGAGTTAAATCAATGAATGGATTTTTTTACCAAAATAAATATTTATTAATAACCCATTGAGACTTTTTAGTCATTTATTCTCTCAAAATAGAAAAATAATATCCAAACATGATCATTCAAGAAAATAATGAACATGAAACACATAATTATTAAATGATTTGGATAAAATTTAGAATCAGGCTCATAATGGCTGGTTTCCCTCACCAACCTAAGAATATCTTCAATGTAAGTATAAGTGAGTTACAAATACTAGAATTTTTGTGGCATTACAGGACACATATCAGGAGTCCTACCAAAATGTACAACTCAAGTTTTCAATATAAAATATAAATACAAGATAAAGAAGATCACATGAGAAATTAGGATGATTCAATAAAAAATTCAATGTTCCACTTTCAAAATCCTCTAAAATATGCGAGAAAGAATTTTATACAGTGTATGAAATTTATCATGAATACAAAAGAAAATCCATGCCAATGATCTATAAATATTTTGAAAATATCCAATAGATTTCCAATTAATTCCTAATTTATGTTATTTGTAACTCCTTTTAAAAAATTTATTTACATATAAAAAATAATTTTTTAAAAACCATATCTTACATGACATAAAATTATTATTATACTCAGCTCCTCTTTAAATAGCATTAAAAATTCTTATTACTCGGAGTTTAGACTTACTTTAATTCTACCCTAATGTAAACTTTATTTAATCTCATTTAGAATTCCCAATTATGATTTCTCATTTAAATCATTTAGATCCATGTTTATAATAGTTTTATATAAAAAATCGAAATCAGTTACAAGGAATCCCCATTTACTTTATTTTTTCTACATCTGTTCATTTCCTTACACTGAACAAAATGCATGTGTGAAGAAAATATGTATGTGTTACTCTATCAAAAATTTATAGGTCAAATATTTGCCTATGTGATTTGATTATGTGTCTCACATAATCTATGTGGTTTATACAGATTCTTTTATATAGTACATTCAGCTAAATTCACCTTTGTAAACCATTAAATTTGATAGGGTAAGTTTGGATACATTAATAATTCAGATAAATGAATGAAAATATTTTATAACATAGAAACTTTCAGATATTTGGTTAATTTAAGGGAAAAAATGACTAAATGTAACACATCATCTATATATCAATCGATTTTGTGTATATGGAAAATTCTAAACTTCGATCAAATTAACTCAGAAGCTCTTCGGCCAACTTCCAACCCTTCTTAAAAACACTAGTCATTGATTTTCCTAGAATGATGAAAAGTTTATTTATAATATTTAATATTTTTCTTCTTTTAAATAAGTATTGAAAAATGAAATAAAATATTATGAATTATCATGAAACCTTTGAAAAATTATCTTCAATTCATTTTTAACATGTATTAGAATACCTTATCATTGTGTTATGGGGATGGAATAATAGAAAGTGAATTATTATATTCTATAAAATTGTATAAAGTGATAAAATTCAAGAAATATACCCCATATGATGGAAAATGTATTGGAAAATGATCATTTATTCATGTGTCAACTATATGAAAAACCCAAAAATCAATCCAATTTGTTTTTTTAAATGATAAAATGTTTCTTTTTTAAAATTAAAAGACCTTTTTTGTTCTATAAATATGTTTTAATTACCATTACTAAGAAAATAAAATGATACTTTCATGAATATTTAGGAAACTAATTATTAAATAATTAATGAGTTTTCGAGAACAATTGTATCATAACCCAATGTGTGATCCTTTAAGAATGATTCATTATAAATTTTTACAATAATAATTATTATTCATCACAATTGTTTTATATTACATTGTGATATATTTCTTTTACTTATTATGATATTCCATTTTACATATATATCTTACAACATAAATATAATTGACTATGTATGAGATGAATTTAATAAATTATTGTATGATATTTGAAATATAATTATTTATAACTTTGAAGTACTATTAATGAAGAAATTATTATAGGAACACTGTTCCATGGAACTGATACAATTATTAAATGGTTGATCCTTTAGCAAGTCCCCTTTATGTGTTTCATTCCACATGGAAAGGTATCCTAATAATGTATATAATTAAAAGAATTTTTTGTAATTATATTGTAATTATTTTATATTTATATAATTGATACAGTAATTTCTCTAAAATATTTTAATGTAATAATATTTTATATTATTTAAAAAAATGGGACCATGATTTGTAAATTTTAAATTTTTTATGGCTTCTATATTTTTTTTGATATAAAAATTGAAGTATCTGATAAAGGGTTGTATATGAAATTGAATATTGTATTGATAAAATATTTTATTTATTTAAACTAACCTTGTTTTGAACAAATGTGTACATTTTCAATGATATTTTAGCAATAATTAAACTCTTCCGGTTATATCACTTTACGCACTATCAATGTTCTAAAAACATTCATTTTTTGAGCATATATAGAGGCACAATATATATTATTTCGTGGAATTTATTTAATATTTGTGCCTAAATACCCTTCTAACTAGAGGAATATGGGTAACAATTTTCAATACCTCTCATAGCTAGTCTTTTGGGGATAATGATATCCTGTACAAATATCTTATATGCTATTAGGGCCCGAAATATGTTCAGATCACAATAGTGATGTAAAGACCTATTTAATTATATATATAAATCAACATTATGATTTATTAGTTTTCATTTTATTTATTTGTAATCATGTTATTTTTATAAATACCTTTATAATTTTTTTATCAAAAAGGAATTGTTTTATTTAACTAAATTCTTTTTAGATGAGATACAAGGTTTTATGTAAATGGTAAATTTATAAATTTTTTGATATGAATTTTATAAAATGGGAATTTTTTATATAGTTCAATATATATATTTAACTTTAATTTTACAGTTTTTTTAAATAAATATTGATTTTTTAGTGAATGGTGAAAATACTTATTTTTTAAAAATTGCTATTTTTTTCTGTAATTTAATAAATTTAAATATATAATTATATATTTATATTGTTTTATACCATAAAAATATAATTTTGATAAAAAATAATCAAAATTTTTAAATAGAATCTTGGATTATATATAATTTTTATATAAGATCATTAATATGATTAAAAAGTAAAATTAAAAAAAATTATTTTCATTACATTTTTCTTACGTATATTAAACATAATTTTTCACTCATTTAAAAATTGAATCAAGAAAAATGGTAACATTTTTGGAATAATATTTATAAAATGTAGTTATAAGGGAATATTTTTTTGTCATTGTGAATAGTAACGATGGTAAAAATGTGTCATGATGATAAATGATAGATCATGGTAATTAACATAAATTTTTTTTGGCATGGGTATAAAATATCTTCATAAATCTTATTTTATTATCATATTTAAACCATTAAATCATTATATTTTAGATTTTATATTTTTTAATCCACATGACCATGGGATGGACATTTATAAAATTTTAATGTTTAGAAAAATTATAAGTGTTCTACTCCAATCACGTTTAAAATGAAGCCTCCTCTCCTCTCTACTTAGAAAATTTTTAGAGAATTATATAATAAAATAGAAAAACTGAATATCTTCCCAAAATAAATATACCTTTTTTATAGATCATGTTATTATGAAAACACTAAACCTGTAAGGCCAATGGTTTAAGCCAAATGATGTTTCCCAATGAAGACACACAACTCTTAACATTGTGTTTCTGGTTTATTTCTTATTATATATCAATAAAATATTCTTTAAACATTATAAAATAATACTTTAATTATTTGAAATATTAAAATATTCTATTATGAATATAATATATCCTATTTTAATATACTTTTCTATCCTATGGGAAATGAAAACATCGCTCGTGCATACATGTAGACTACAACCTTCATGAAGTGATGTGATTTTACCATAATGTGATTTTATAGATGGTTAAAACCATAATAAAATTAATATTTATTATATTTATGATTTTTTTTATTATTATATAATTATAAAACATTACCTACCTTGTTACCCTTTCCATCCATTGGAAATCTGTAATGTTGCCATTTTGTACTTATTTAATATCACCTCTAAGAAGTGATGCAGTTAGTTTTCAGTTTACATGTTATAAGGATGGTAAAAAGTATGGTGATAATGAATAATTATGAAATTTATAAAAAATATTTTTATTTAAAAAATAAAATAAAAACTGATTTACTTTTTTCCTCAATGTTGAAAACTGAAAACAACTATTTATGTGTATGTATGAACTACGGTTCCTATCAAACGACGTGACTAATTTTTCATTACATGTTTATAATGCTGGTTATAAAGGTATATATAATGTATAAATACTATGATTATAACATGTTTAATATTTTATAGGTAATTAAATCATAACCTCTTTGACCACTATCAATACACCTATATTGTTTTTAGGTTATAAACTAATCAAACACAAAACCTCCAACATGAACATAACAATTTAGTTATCTAAATAAATCATGTGTATAAATGAAATAAAAGTAATAATAATAATGAAATTAAAATTATATAGGTTATAATGTAGAATTAAAATAATATGGATTTATTATTTATGATTTAGAGAGTATAAAAAGAGAGATGATACTTATAGAACATGATTTTAATTTAAAATATTTTTTTAATGATTTGAACTATTTCTCCTATATGACTATGTTATTTTTAATGTCTCAATAAAGTTCTTATTTCTACATAATTTTTTTTAAAATTCATCTTCAACTAATTTTTATATTATTTTTAAATTATTGAAATGAATATTTTAGAAATTTAGTGTAAATATTATTTTTATTTTTATACTAATTTTGAAAAGAATAATTTTTTGATATAGGAGACAAGGTTAATGATGTATGAATACATCATGAGGTCAATAAAATTTTAATTAATTAACCAAGAATGGTTGGAATTAATTATTTTTTTGTTGTGTAATCACAGATAATGTGAGCTATTAACGATGACACCCATGAAAAAGATCCACAAAATTCTCCATAAAGGAACTCACCTATAGTGTAGAATTTAATGAGAGTTAAACATCTACAATTTGAGGGATTGTTGGGATTAGTGAAAGCTGATGGTTGGATAAAAGCATTTGTAATTATATTTGATGTTTTTTTTCTATTTTAAACATCAAAATGTAAATATTTTTTTCCATCATTTTCAGGGTAATGTCTATCAATGGGGGCCTGGAATTAAAAATATTATGCAAGAAGAAGATATTGATGACATGGATGGAATGAAAATTGATTATAATTTTCTTAAGCAGTATTTTAATGAAGTTATTTATCATATAATTGAATGATTATATCCATATTTTAGATAAATAATGAAAACTAATTTGTATCTTATGAGTAAAATTTTACTAGACTGGCCAAGAATTCAATGAATATCATTATGGGTCGTGATATTAGTGTAAATAGATTTTTCATAGGTATAAAAACATGTTTACTGAGATATTTTATCTAACATGAATTCAAAATATATTAGTATGTTTTTTCATTCTACTATGAAAGTGGAAAAAGAGTTTTTATAAATTTATATACATCATGGGAGAATTAAGAACTGGTTAGGGTGGTAAGAAATAGAGAATAAACCAATAAATAAATCTAGAGCTAAGCCCCATAAATATTCCAAATTTGGTTTAATTAATTTAAAATAATGTTTTATAGGATTAAGAAAGTGTTACTAATGTTTTAATCTCATAAACTTGGCTCATAATTATAAATTAATGAAAATTAATCAGGACAATATTGGGAAATCATAGTCAACCTGCTGTGAGATGTTTTAGTTACATGATTTGGGTTATTATGCTAAGACATGTCTGATGTTACTTACTCAAGGTGGTAATAATGAAGTCGGCATGTATAAATGTTTAGAAAAGAATTTATCTACCACTAAAACATATAATGGACCATCAAATGAAGTGGTGTTAGGTATATTACTCTTTTATTTAGAAAAAAAATCTTATATGATTTGAGATCCACACATGATTTTATTTCTAAGAAATCTATAGGTAAAAAGGAAATTATATCATTATAACATAAGCTATTAAATATAGTAAAAACCCAAGGGGTATTATATAGAAAATAATAGTTTATAGATGTATTCATTTTATCATATTTTGAAAGGTTTTTCTCTAAATCATATTTTCTTTCCCAATGTTGAGTTTGATATTATTCTGGGTTTGGATGAGATTTTAATTTATCATGATAATATGCATTTTCTTTTAATTAATTCATATTGAATTTCTAGTGAGTTCTAATTCATATATAAAAATGTGTTCATACCATTGATAAAATTTTATGAATTTGAGTAACTGATAATATATAAAAGTTTAAATTAGCCAAAAAATATCATTGAAACATAAATTTACAATTCAATGTAGTTTCCTTCCAGTGGTAAACGAAAATATGTAGGTATTTATTGATGATTTTTCTAGTGTGACTTGTGATATAGAAGTTGAATTTAACGTTTAATAAGTATCTAATGCAATTATAATTTCAAAACCAACTACCAAATGGGTTCAATTGAGTATCTTGAATTGATAAAAAGTTACAAGAGTTTCCTAATGTGGGTTTTTCCACACTCAAACATCATCATGGGGTGCTCTTATTTTTTTTAAAAATGATGGATTGTCCAGTGAAACCTTGAATTGATTATAGAGCACCTAATAACATCACTATTAAGAACAAGCATCTACTTCCTAATATTGATGACTTGTTTTTTTATAATAAGTGTGATTTGTGTTTTTCAAATATTTATTTGTGGTTATGGTATAATCATTTGAAGATATAGAATAATTCAATTTTGAGGATGTAATTCCATACTAGGTATAGCCATTATGGGTTTTCTATTGTTGAGTGTTACTTTTTTGTTCTCAAATATTGGTTTTGTAAATTATTTCAACCCATTTTCTAGGAAATAATTTTCATTAAGTGATTTTAGAATCCCTACATATCTATGCTTATTTTATTTCAAAAGGTATTTTGACAGGATTCTTCTGATATTTATTCCACTGAAATAATATTAATATTATCTTTATTTTAAAATTTGAAATAAAAATATAAATAATCTATTTAGATGGAGGATAAAGTATCTAATGTTCTTTGAAATCTTTGTAGAGATATAAATTTTCAAAGTAGTTTTTGCCTATTTTTTCAGTGATATCAATATATTTGTAATTTGGAATGATATTTTTATTAATATATTATATAGTTACCAAACTTATGTAATTATACATCTTCTAGATCAAATGATATATCCACTATTAAAATCCTCTAAAAATATAAATAATGTTAGGACGGTATGTTGTTCATTTGTATGAATGATTTTTATCCCAAAATAGATGAACCCTATATTGAATTTTAATGCATTTTTAGAACATCACATGTTTTAATAAAAGAAAGGTTTATGAAAACTATTTTTATCGTGTCGATCCATACGTTAATCCCGATATTTCAGATAAAAATTACCCCTACATTTCTATGAATCCTAACCTCATGCAGTGGATCTCTAATTAATTTGTCATAATTAATGAATTGTACAACATAAATTCAACCTAAAACAATATAATATTTGATAATAATATAATTTTTTGATTATGAGAGGAGATATCCCTTGTATATAGGGATCATCACTTGTGAAGAAGATGATCTGTTGTATGCAAAATATCATGATGAAAAGAGGTTGTGTTGTGATCTGCTAAAGATTATATTCACATATGTTATAAAGGATAAAACTAGCTCCATGTGTATTTATTTATGTTTCATGTTGAAATTTACTAATTCTCCTAAAACTTTAACTACCAATCAAAACTAGATAAGAAATATATCATCATGCATAAAGCAGGTTTTTATAATATTAATTGAATGAGAATATTGACCAGAAATTCGATGATATGCTGATATACAATTAGAATAATAGGTGAATAAATTATTTCTATTAATTCCCATATATTTTACGAAGAAAAAGTTATTTTATTTATAATTTTAAATGGAATAAAATCATTGTAGTGAACATGTTTAAATTCCCATTACACAGTCTTGTACACAAGTAAGGAAATCAACACTTTAATTTCGATAGTTTGAAGTATAAAACAATGAGTGAATGATTTTTAGTATTCATTCAATATAGAATTTATGAACTCTTAGTGGAATATCAAAATTGTATTAGAATTTGGTGTGTATTTTTCTTATGGAATCATGATAAACATGTTAGAAAATGACATCTTATGAAGGTTGGCCTGTAATTTCATATAGTGCTTATCAATTTATTTTTGAACATAATATAAATAACATGTATCAGCTATCATATTATTAGAAATATAAATATATATAAATTTAGGATATTTCAATATATATCATTTATTTTTTATTTGAATTAGTAATTTTGGATAAATGGAAGACCATCTTTCGGCATAATTTATATAGAAATACAATACTTTATTTTTTTTCTTATTTTTAGTATTTTAGGATGACATATTTTTATATAGAGTATTATAATTGGTTTATCATATAAATAAATTCTCATAAAATATACAAATTAAGATTGATATTTTTATAAAGATTTTGGTGAAGATTTTTTAAAGAGATGGGATTAGATTATTTTTAAAAAAATAACTATTAAGATGGATAACATCAGGTTAGATAAATTTAAATTCGTAAATTTCTTATATAATATTATCAAAGATTTTTTCAGATTAATTTTTATGATTTAATGTATAATTTGAATGGTAATTTTAATCTATTTAAGGAGATAGTTCAAAAACTATGTTAATGTATTGAGAGAATTTAAACCAATTTGATAGGGTTTACATTGAATATTATTTAAAAAATAAAGTATTTCTATGGTGTAATGATATTCTTGATTATATTTTTAAAAGATCATGACTCAATTTGGAATAAATATATGAAGTAAGAAGATCCACAAAAATAGATTCAATATTTTTATTATATTTTTATACAAATTTATCTTATATGAAAAATAATTGGATTAGATATGAAAAAAGCTCTCTCTATCAAAAAAATTTATTATAACATTTTCACATTTATGTTTGACATTTTTTGAAGAGAAAATATTTCCATTTATATCATTATTTTCTCTGATGTTTAATGAATAATTAGCCAACATGACATTATAGAATTTTATTAATGCCATTTAAAGAAAATAAATCCCATGAAACATGGAATAATTTTATTTCAAATTTTTAAAGAAGACTAAGTCCTTGTGACATTGAAGCTTCTTTTTTTACTAGGATTTATTAAAGTTCTTATACATCTGCTAGTTCCTAGAAAAACTTTGTGCCAAATTTTTTCAGCAATGTAAATCAAATCCATTTATATTAATATGTTAACAACATTTATTCATCAATATTGGAGTTTCATTTTCCCAAAATATGTTTTGGATTTCATGGATACCTATTAATGAACCTAAAGGCCCTTTAAAATCATTTTTAAGGTCTCAACTACCTACACTCAGCTATCATGGTCACTGGGAAAAGGATATACTTAGTAAAAATGACCATTCCTGCTGAGATTGCATTGGGTGTCTAGGATAGAGTTGATCTATTCCATAAACCACTATACAATATTATGTTATAATCATTCCTTTATTTATTTTATGTTGATTACTCATATTTATGAGTGAAGGACATGGTTGATTTTGTGAATATTTTAACCTTAATACCCTCTAAAACATGCACTGAATTTGAATTTCTATATACTTGAATGGTGATCTGGATCCCCACAGGCTAGT
This sequence comes from Viscum album, assembly GCA_963277665.1. Lineage (NCBI taxonomy): Eukaryota > Viridiplantae > Streptophyta > Magnoliopsida > Santalales > Viscaceae > Viscum > Viscum album. Next base: position 352,850,752 of record OY728126.1, on the reverse strand, counting down.
GACAAGAAAATACGAATCAAAAGTAACCATAAGGAATATTGTTTCCCAACCTAAAGCATACAACATAGAATATATATTTATATACCACAAATATATCAAGGGTGTTAAATATATTACATAATTCAAATAAGATAGTGAAATGATTTCACTCAAAAGTAGACAGAACATCCCAATGTACTCATCCAATATCAAAGGACAACTAAGACAGAAACTAACTACTCCATAAAATAGTGTGGAAAAACTACCACCATCACACAACTGGAAAGCTAAAAAAAATGAAAGAAACAACACCTCCTAACTATGATTCCTTCACATTCCCCATATCAAATATATATATATATATATATATAAAGGTATACTAACCTTTAAAATAATTCCTTAGTTGTGAGATAATATGCACAATAGGATCCCACCCAGTTATTCCAAAACAAGTATCCATATTGTAATCCATACATTCTCTTCTTTAATTAAAAGAAGGAAAGATAAATAGTTAAACATAATGTTTATCAATATAATGTAAAAAATTTTATTTTCCAATTTTCCACATTTTCAAATAAAAATTGGTATAATATTTTTAATGCATTACATTTTCAACAAAGAATTTAACTAAAATAAATTAAAATAATGTATAACAAATAATATCAAAACCATTGAAGTACAAGTTAAAACAGTACCATCTAAAAGAATTTATATCATCAATACACGGATCACTATAGGTTAGGATAACACATTGCTCATAAAACAACCAATGACTTGTTCACAATAAATCCTCTAGAATATATGCCAAAGGAGTAGAGAAACAACCAATGAGTTAATCCCCCAATAATTTCAATATAAATTAACTATAAAAAGGACTTAGGGAATAGAGGAACACCACATGAGTAAAACCCAACAACATATGGATGATGAAATTGAGATACACCTTCCAATGAGGTTCCCAAGGATTTCCATGTGCTATATATTCCAAACAATTTAATCAAAATCATGCATTTAAAATAATTTAATTAATCCATTTCATAATTCCTGGAAGATACCCTTTTCTCATACTGAAACAAGGGGAAACAATTTTTTTATAACCCATTTTAACCCACATAAGTCAATAAAATAGTCAAGATATTTCATTTATATTTTTTTTTTCAAAAACTAAATAAATGTAGTTATCCCACATAGGCTAGACACAGAAGCATCTACCTCAATCATGGGTCACACACGCCTACAACGGGATCCAAAAACTAGAGGTGACAGAAATAAAATGACTTAGGGATTAGCATAAATCCTCTTATATTATAATAAATTCTATAGTAAGAATTTTTAGTGAATTAGAAGAAACAAAACATACCTAAAAAACCACCTGATGCACTAGATGAAACACAAGGGTTAGCCTTTCAAGTAAGATCACACAACAGATATGGTAAGATCAAGAGAATTTTTATCATATATCAACAGATCCATGAAAAAAATGAAATAGAACCAATATGATCAATGGAAATTATGAATCCAAAAGGATTACTGACCTATATAAGTGCACAACAACCAAAAAAAAGATCAATCGCTAAATAAAACAATTCAGATAAAGACAAGGCCTATAAAATCAATTGGGAGAGATCCTAGGTAGATAGATGAGAAACAATGTCTAAATAATAAAACAAATCATCCATCATGTTCTCTCAAAATATAAACTGGTAGGATTACATAGTGTGTAATCAATTTTTACATTTTCTAATCCACATAACCCATATACACTGAAACACATTAACATTGGTTCTAAAATTGATTCCACCATTACAGAAAATATAATATATATTCATCGTGTTTAACATTACCACAACTTATAATGGTTCACAAAATATTCATGGAACCCACTACTTGATGTGTACATTATAAATTTTCTGTAAAAGAAGTTCCCAATGTTAGATCATTTTTCATGTCAGGTAATATTTTCATGCTTTGAACTGAACTCATGATATCCTCTAGGTGACTAACAAATGGAGTGTAAACACTTTACATGGAGTATATTTCTTCTATAAATAGTGAAAATACTATTTTATGCTTAAATACTGTAAACTAATCCATTATTCTCTAAAATCAGGGAGAAACCTACAAAGCCTTTAACATAATAATACCCTTAATACATTATTTCAAAACAAATTCATCCTCAAACATTATGTAATTTTACAAGAAAAATCAATGTATCCTTTAGAGTCACAAAACACACCCAAATAAATATGGAAATGAAAAGTGAGAAGATAAATAACACAAAATGGGTAAAAGGTATTACAAAATCCTATATATAAGAATTTCTATCCATAGGTTGTCCTATGAAAAATTTGGTCTATAAAATAGGTGAGGCCACTCATCCCTCTTAAATGAATCACACTCCGAAGTCTCATGATAATATAATACATGTCTCTATAAAACTCTAAATAATGGAATAGACTCCCCATAAAAGGACTATCATATGAGATTCAATGACCTCTAATGGATACTCCACTATAGAAAAATCTGGATGTATCTCAATATCTTCCCAACTCAAGACGTGAGAGATATTATGATGGTATTTCCCGAGCTGTGATATTTTTAAAACATAATAAATACCAAAAAAGTAAACAAACACTGATAAAATTATGAAACCTACCAAATATCCTCAATGATCTCAAATTATCCAACATATCTCAAGGATGACATTCAATAATTTTCGAGATGATGGTGACCCAATCATGGATAAAAACTAAAAAAACCTATTCACCAATGGATAACTCAAAAAGATGATGTGGATGATCTAAATAATATTTTTACGACTCTATATTATAACAAGAAACTGATGTATAACTTGAATCAATTAGGATATTTCTTAAATGAGACTCAGTCCAACAAAAGAGGCTTCTCAAACCTCTTCCTAAAAAATAGGTGATCTTAATGGGTAACCACATAAATCCACAAAAGGATCAATTTTGGTTGAATAATAATAACTATTTTATAATAAATATTAACTATTCCTAGAAAGATATCCTATGATTCCCCAAAATCCATGAAATGTGCATAGAGGATATCCTTTAAGATTTGCATAACTACCCCTATTTGACCATCTATCTATGAATAATAGGCTATATTTAAAATGAACTACGTCCCTATAAACTCCTAGAGTCTTTTCTAGAACCTAAAATTAATCATGGGATCCCTATATAAAACAATGGTACATGGACCCCTATATTACAACATGAACTCTCACGCATAAAACATACCCTAGTCTTTAACTTTTATGGTGTCCTTGATCAGAAATAAACTATATTATTTTTGGAAAGTGATTAATCATCACCTAGATATCATTCTTTCCTTGTGGAGTCTTTGGAAATCCAAAAAAAAATCATTAAAGTTATTTCCCTTTTTACAAAATAGAATCAAAATAGGTTAGAGTAAACTAGATGGTTTTAGATGATCTACGTATATCAATTGGAAGGTATAACATCATGACACATAATATGAAATTTTAAACTTCATACACAACTACTACAACCACCGTATCAAGTAATAATACATCTTTATTATTCCTAAATGAATGGTCCATAAAGAAATAAAACAATAAAAATATTGATCTCCTCGTTAATGCTATGATGAAAAACCAATCCCCATTAAATAGTAAACCATTTAAATAGACAGACCAACTTGAATTGGTATCCGCCACATATAAGGTCTCTCGAATTCCGTTGAACTCATCTTCCTGCTACTGGATCTACAGAACAATCAGAAGAAGATACGATGACAACCTAAAAATGGTCAAAACCATACCAAAAACATCCTCCTATGAATCTTGGTGGACCAATGTCAATACCAACATAAGGTTCCACTCATCCTTCAATCCTAGAATAGCCTACAAAGGTACATTCCTTCCAAGAGCATCTGAAAAAACATTAAACTTCTCTAGGGTGTAGATAATGACAATGTCAATTTCATGATGGAATTTCAATCAAATACAAGGTCTAATATTCATATATTTATGATAAAATATATCTCTGAGAGACATATTGTCAGAAAAGAATATTAAATTCTCCCAAAATGGATAGTGTTTCCCTCACTTCTTTATACTCATTACTACAATTATCTCTAAATCATGAGTGGGGTAAATATTATCATGATGTCAAAGATATATATACAACTACCATAGTATTTTAAAAATACCATTAAATGATTTAAATCATAATTGAAAAACATATTATAAGCCATGGATTGTAATATCTAGTGTTTTGAAAGACTAGGTACATAAAACTGAATACATGGGAAATATTTTTTATTTATCATCAATTATGAGAATATGACATCCATTGACCCCTTATATATTAATAAGATAAACTGTTGGTAATATGAACAAATAGAGGAGCTAAAAAATTATGTACGGGAATAAACATTTAAAAAATAAGCACAAGTGTTAGAAGGCATAACATAATGATATAAATAGGCATGTAACATGGTTAATCATTTGGAATCACAACATGGGATCATATAATCATGGATTCATAATAATGATAATGAAATATAAAAAATTAATTTTTCATTGTTCAAGGATAGTTTCACATTGAGGAGCATGAGTCAAGGCTCATTTCATATAGTGGAGAAAGAGTCAAGGGTAACCACAAAGACCATTTCACATGGAGCAAGAGTCAAGGCTAACCACCAAGACCATTGCCCATAATGTCTCATAAGACTAAAAATTTCCCAATTAACTGTAGTTCCATCTAGTACCACCCATCATAAAACGTTCATGAATATGTTTTCTATATAAAGAATCATACAGCAGTAATCAAACATAAATAGAAGGGTTTCCCATTGAAATAAATGAGTATTATAATCATGCCATAGAGCATAATAAGTGGGCATTTCATAATAGTGTCTTTGAAAGAAAGGAATTAAATAATAAGTGGAAAATAATAAATATAATTTGGTATATATCAAGATAAGTGATGTCAAATTGAAATGATAACATGTAAAAAGAGTTATTAAGAAACTTTAGAATTAAACCATTTTTGTGTGATATAATTAAAATACTAAAGATCATTTAAAATTGAAAATATAATACAATTTTATATACAAACATAATTTAACCAGAAGGGTTTCAAAATAAAATTAGTGATTTTATAAAAATAATGATGTCTTGAAATAGATTATTGATTTCGCTTGAAAATGGGTAGGAATTAGGGATATTCCCTTAAATCATGCTTTCTTATTTGGAAGCATTGAGTAGGAACCCTTTTATGAACATGAATATACCTAAAAAATAAGCATTAATGGATCCTGATAAATGAGTTGGGAATGTATAAAAATCATTTCATTGATGTACACAAACATAAAAGATAATTTCAATTAGGTAAAAAGAGAGAAATAATAACTTGAAGGAATAATGAAGGTTTAGGTAGAATACCTTAACTTAAGTCTAATGGTGTTATTAACTTGATCTTAATGTCCAAGAAAATAATATTAAATTCAATAATTAATAATTCTATTACTATTTATACAAGAATTTTATTTATTATAAAATTATTATGTTCATTTAAGGCCTTTTAATGGTTTAAGAGGTTCAATTTCATTATTTAGGTGTGTTAGATTCCTTGGTTTTCATGATTGGTTTACTTTTATATGTTTCTATAAAATCATGTATAATGACTACAGAATTCCATAAATGAAAATATATGTTATTAATGAACTTATAGAATATTAAAATACCATTTTTTCATAAGTGTAGATGATTTATCAGATAAAAAATTAATGAAAACCATTTAGATTAATTCAGAATTTTTTTATCACAACAAACTCATCTTGTTTTATAATTTAATATCATGTGTAAAAAATGATTCAATAACATTAAATATGATATAATACATATATTATAATCTAGTTCATAATGGGATTTTAATGTAAAAATGTTCTATAGATTGATAAGTGATTATATTCAACATCAATTTAAAATAGATTATAATGAAATAAATTAGAATAATAAATGTAAAAGTGATATTATTAAACATTAAAACCAAGATAAAATATTATTTAACCATATAAATAAATTACATGAAAATTCAGTTTTCAATTAAAATCCAAATTTTAAACTATTTTTCAAAATATAAAACTTCTTTAAAAAATGATTGCTATTTTTTTAAATAAAATTTTATAAGCATAAAAAATAATATTGAAAATGGGTTCTCCATTTAAAGGCGTTATAATTACTTTTTAGAAAAATAAATATTTTTTCAAAAAAGTGGATTTATTTTTATTTTTTAATATCAAATATATTAGATGAGTATAAAAAATATTTATTGAATATAAAATACATAAATTTCATTGAAATCATGAATAAAAAGTTCTTTGTTTACTTTATTGAGAAAAATTTTAATTTGTACCTAGGAAAATAGTTTTCTTAGATAAATAATTTCTTTATTTTCAACTAGTTCTCTCATTCATCTCTATTAATTTTTTTACCAAATTATTCATTTTATATAAATTTATAAATCAGATATTTATGATTTAGATAATATTTTTAGTGACTTCCATTGTAATGGATAAGTGGTAGATATAATTATATTTTGATAATAATATTAATAATATATTTTAATTCGATGAATATCCACCTTGCATTTTATGAAATGTATTTAAGGGACTCAGTTGTGTGTGTAATACAAGCAAAACATAGTATTGAGTGTACTAAAAAAACTCATTGATTGGCATGTGTTGAAATATTTACATGGTGTTTCATATAATAAAATAATTACTTTGTTCCTTTATATATATAAAATCTATATTCACTATGTCATGAAATGAAAAATATTACAGGATTAAAATAAATTGAAAAACATATTTTAAAAAATCTCAGGGTGTTAAATATTTGGCCACAAAATTTCATCTTAAATATTATAAGATGATTTAATTTTGATCTTTATCACATTCTATCAAAGAAAAGTATAATTTCTTAGCCACATGACCATTATTAATACGTTAATAGATTTTATGTACTTATAAATATTACATGTGTGTCACTACCATCACTTATAAAATCTATCTATTATCCTCTATTAATCATTAATTTTTAAAACTATTGTTTTTACAATACCTTAAAAAAATCCCCAAATCCCTACCCACTATATATAGGTCTTTATATCATAAAAATTCATGAAATTATGGGATTAATGTCTAAGACAAATGATATTTTCCAAATAAGTTGTATAACTCTTAACCAAGTGATTCATGTATATTTCTACTTCTACTAATTAATACATCATTAACCATAAATAAATAATATGATAATTATCTTAAATTTACATAAATAAAATTAAGATTATTCTAAAGTCATTTTTCATATCCTTTTCAATCTTATTAGAAATGAAAAATTCACTCGTGGGTGCGTGTGGACATCCACCTCCACAAAACAATCTGTATCATTTCCCATTATCAAATTATATGGATGGTTATAATGACAGATTAAAAAAATATTGTATTTAAGAAATATTTTCAATTATTTAAAAATAATATATCACTCGGGTTCTTACCCTTTAAATCATTTTTTAATTTATTATGTCGCTCAGGTGTACACGTGCAATACCACCTCCACCATGTGACGTGATTCCATTTTCAGTTTTACATTACCATGATGATAATAAAGATGTAAATAATAAATAAATATGGAATTTTCAACTTATTTATTATTTCTATAATGTTAAAAATAACTACCTTATTTCTTTTCCACTTCACAGAAAAATTAAGATATTTTTCATGAATATCTATGGACTATTACCTCTATGAAGCAATGTGTCTTAATTTTCATGACCACCTTAAATGGTTACATTAAATGGGTTTTTAATTTAAAAATGATAAAATTATAAAATGGTAAATATTTTATAGGATATTAAATGGTTACCCCTTTGACCATTTTTGATACAAAAAAATTCTGTTTAGGTTACAAACAGAATAACCATAAAACATCTGGCATGAACTTAACTATTTTTATAACTAAATAAAACATACTAACAGGTCAAATAGAAAAGAATACAAATATTAAAATTAAAATTTAAAGGCTTATTAATCATGTATAAAACTAATAAAAATCTATTAATTATGGTCTAGGGAATGTTTGAATCCAGATAAAACTTATAGTAAAGGAATTTAATTTGAAATATTATTTAAAATATTTTAAACTTTTTTCTGTCCTTATTTATGCTCATTTAAATATTTAAATAATATTATTATTTATACTTTAAAGGTTATTAAAATTCATTTTTAGATACATTTTAATTTATTTTTTATTATTTAAATAAATAATTTAATCAATTTTCATTCATTTCATTTTAACAATTTTTATCAATGTCAAAAATAATATTTTCTTAAACATATCCTGATTGACCACCAATAACCTCTACCAGAGTTGTTATTTGTAATCAACCTATCTATAAAAGTTAATATGTTTTTTCAAATAATTTCATATTCCTTATTTTATAAAATTTTTCATTTTAAATTATTTATAAGGAAAATAAATATTTCTATCTATAATTATATTAAAATGGAATGTGTTTTATTTATTGGTTAAAATGTGTTTTTAAGGATTTCATGATCCCAATTTTAAATATTTTATTTTTTTCCATGATGTGTTATGTGAGAATTATATACAGTTATGAGTGATTTTGACATAGCTCATGATTATGGGTAAACCCAATATAGCCCCCAATGAAATAGGGCATGATGTTGTCTTCATTAAAAAAATGGGTGAGATAAATGGGATTATTATTCATATGGAATTAACTAGGGTTAAATTATTCTAGAACATGTCAAACCCGAATGAAAATAGGTGGTGAATATGATTCATAAATATAAATATATTTTTTCTAAACAAATGTGATTTTTGGGGAAATCATTTGATTTTTTATGGTAAGAAAATATTAAAGGTGAAAGGTTTTATTTCAAATGAATGCATTCTTGTATTCCCACATGCCCTGGGATACCTTCATGGATTTTCCTACGACTTATAATTGGTTTCAATAGTTTTATTTGATTTTTTTTAATTTTAAATATTTTTTATTTATGTGTTTAAATTTTTTATTATGGAGAAGGTAACAATCATCATGGATGTTCATGTTTTTCATTTGGTTAACATGATTCTTTTATTTTTTATATCCCTTAATGATATTTTTTATTCCAAATTCTAAAATGTTATTCATATGATTTTGGGATGATTTGAAATATTAACAAGGTCATTATTTCTACCATATAGAAAGATCTTATTGTATGAAAAATTTTCTTAAATAAAAGATAGTTGAAAACCTAAAGCCATTTTTTTATGGAAAAATGTTTTTTATGTTTATGTGACCACATTTTTATATGATATTCTTCATACATATCTAAAACTATAAACCGAAAATATATTAGAAATCTAAAAAATTAAAGGCATTTTTAAAAATCTTGTATTTAAGGTTTTTTAGTTTACAATTACTTATAGGTGTTCTGCCATTGATGAGTTATGAATATCTTTGGTTTTGGGACTCAATTGATAAGGGTGAGAATAATTATTTTTTAACTATCATTGTAATTTAATTTAGATGAATTATTTAAATAAAATTACATTAAGTATGAGAACCAATGATGATAGATAATCAACCCAGAACTGTGTTAAGCCAAACCAATTTCTTTATATCCTAAATAGTTGATTATAATCAGTTAGAAAAACTAAACATTTTCCCAACAATAAATTTAGGACAAGTCATCATGTGAATCAAATATGATGGACCTATTTCTTAAATCCAATATACATATAAAGTATTTAGGATATTTTAGACTATATGACATGATAATTATATATGGAATGACATGAATGAAGTTAGGGAATATTATAATCATTATGAAATGGGATATAATAAGGAATAATATAGGGAATCAAACACCAGTAATATTTTATTTCATTTTATAAGATATAATAAAATAATAATTTTTATATTTTATGTTAGTCAAATGCAAGAATTTAGTTAATGTAGATTAATATTAATTATATATTTTCAATCCATTATCTATCTATGATGTCTTTTATCAAATACATTTCATCAGAAAAAAATAATGGGAAATTAAATGTAGTTAACTATTAAATATATGGAGCAAGGACTGTACATTTTTTATCTATAAAACTTTTTACTCATACATTATTAATATATGAATAAATTCATGAATTGACCAAGGAGTTTCATTAAATCCCATTTAAAGGGGATAATTTTTTTAATGGTTTTATAGAAAAACATTTTTTTATCCATGAAAATTCTTATAAACCTATATTCTCCTTATTCTTGTGCATCAAAAGAAACTAGTATGCACTATGTAAATAAAAATCCCACCCAAAAATGGGTGATTCAATTCATCTTATGGATGGAAAATAAAAGAATTATTCATTTGGATAATTATCTAGAAAATTCACTAAATATGTTGTATAATACCAGAAGATTATTCATTATCCGTGAATGTTATTGATGTTCCTCATTTTATATTATACATTTTCATGGTTTGACAGCATGGTGATCATGAATTTTTGTTTCTTATTATCATATATCTATTGAATAATTATTATTATATCCTTAGAATCCCATCAATGTTATCTAGTTTATGTCATTCTTATTGATCCATGATATTATGTTTTAATATGAATAAAATTGATAAAATTTTTTACACAATTTTTGATCTCTTAAAAAATAATATAAATTTTTAACTATGGAATAAAATATGATATAAGATATCATAAACTACAATATGATAAAAAAATATGACATATGATACTGTATCAAATGAAAAAAATAATTATTTTTCAATATTTTAACACTTATGATATAGATAATCATTACTTACGATGGAACCAAAGTACGCTATTTTCATGCCACAAAATAGAACATCATATCAACATTATGATTTTCATAGATGAAATTATGTACAGAATCATTTTAAATTAGACTACATTTTACAATATATATATATATATATATATATATATATATATCCAAAAATATGACTCATAACAGTGATATTATTTACCATAATCAATAGGAACCTATCATTACCCACAATATTGGTTTTTCACTATATCACTACTAGAGATATAGGTGAGTAGTCAAATATATATATATATATATATATATATATTTAATTTTTTTATCTTATAAATTTGAAGAGAATTATTGAATTTATAAAACTCTTTTAAATTTTAAAAAATGTAGTTTTTGGATTTTAATTTAATCTATAAAATCTTATGAGGCTAGAGATTTATAAATATTTATAACTAACTTCTTAATGCATAATTATATTTAATAAATATATATCCATGACATTGAGAAATAATATTAAATACCCCTTTTTATATGCCATGAATTATAATTTTGTTATAAATTATTTATATAAAAATGATTAGGTGATTTAAAATGATTATGTAAACTAAAATGTAATAAAAAAATTTAAAGACGTTTATGTTTAATTATGAATAATTTATTTGAAATATTTCAACTAAAACAATTATTTAAAGGAATATTTGAACAATATTATAAAAATAATTGATTATTAAAATGAAAAATGTTTAACTAAATTAAATTTGTGATATTCAGATTATGTAAGTTATTTATAAAAAATATTTGGAATTTAGTCTGATCATATATTATTTATCATCAAATATTAAATAAAATTGCACATAATGAATAATATGATGTGTTCAAATTTGATAGTGTTCATATTTAATTTTTTATGAGACATCCATGATTCAGGAATAAATTATATTGTCAACATACTTCCATTATTTATGAATTTTCCACAACTGTTCATCCTATTTTAAAATTTATGAATTATTCATTTACTTAGTGTTCTTCGATATCAATATAATTTTTTGTATATTATTAATGGATGTATTATTTAGTTTAAAGAGTAAATGATAACTTTTATAAATTATCATGTTTTCATTTTAAGAGATATATGATGGGTATGATATTTGGTTTACTTTTATTCTAACATTAAATTGGATTGTACTAGAATATGATCTTGAATTTAATGTTTAATTTTAGTTTATACATATTTGGTGTCATAATTAAAATGTAATTTTTGTTTCTCTTCAGTAAAGTACCATGAGGGGAGGTACATTGGATGATATTTCTCACTATTGAGGGAGTATATGGTTTTTAAAGAAAAGGTAGGGTTGAATACCTATCACACCATTCTTACTAATATGGGGAGTATTGGTTTAATATGATCACACCCATTTAAATCAAATAATTACATGTAACTTATACATGGGATTTATTTGGATATTTGTAAATGGAGATGTTTTTAAAACTATGTTAGTAACATAAGCTATGAGTTGTGTAAATAGTTATACATAAAAATGTATTGAAGAAATTTATTTGGTTGAAGGAATAAGATCACAATAAAATTCATTAAAAGCATGTGTACATTTAAGGGGATTATATTTTCCAAAAACACTTGATCATATAATTTGGTAGGTAATGATAAATATTGGTCCCCATGTGTAATCTTGTATATTGAAGTTAGATTATAGGTGACCCTAAGAGTATTGATTTACTATATATAGCATGAAATTTAAGTGAAATTAATTTTAATATCTCTAATTAATTAGGATTCTATAGGAATAATGTTTTGTTAATCCATTTTTTAGATTCATATAAAGAGTAATATTTCCAATTATCCATGATTCATAAATGATATTATAAACATTATATTCTATTTAAATAGCTATGTAATGGATGAAATGGAACAGAGTTCCAAATATTAGTGAAATATAGATATTTTAACACTATAGAGTGTATTGAAATCTAAAACAAGTCATCATTTTAGTTGGAGAACATTTGGTATGATTTCATTTTAAATGAATATTAATCATGACAGTCATCTATTAAAAGATTATTATATAAATTTTTTGAATCATTATCACTAAAAAATAATTTTAAATAAATCAATGTGGGAAAAATGTATAATATAAGAAACGAACATGATATGTATAAAAACATAACAATAATTCATAATAAATAATGAAAGTAGATATTTATTAGTGTACCCCCTTCTTAAAAATAGTGATGATGTGATTCTATTCAGAAAATTGATCTAAATGATTACAATAAGTATAATAAATTTTATTTGGATGGATTCACTCTAATTCTATTGTATGTAGACCATCTGTTTAAAAAGTAACATGAGAATATTGATCTATTCAGGTTGACAGATAACATAAAAATGATCTGTTAAGAACATGGTAGGAATGAAAGGTTTGAGACATCATAGGAATTATTTAGATGTAAGATATATAAATGAACACAAATTTCCACTCATGTGCTTAATATGATTGGGTTAGTTAGTGACTTAGAGTGAGTGGGTTTGGTTTATAACTACATTTGGATATTGATATCATTGTAAAACCACTGCGGTAAAGGTTTTAAAAGTATATTTTTTTATTATAATATAATTTAGTTCAATAAAATTTTACCATATCTCTTAAAAATGATGAGGATAACTATGAAAAGGAAGGTCTAGGATTGAGTGATGTTTTATATTTTTAACTTGGTAAATGTTTAAATCATACGAAGAATAAAAACATATTATAAATTCTACTAGTTTTTTACTCCAAAAACATGATAATGTCTTTGAAACCTAAGGGATGATTAAATAAGAAATTTAATTACATAAATTATAATTATAACACCCAAATATTCTAAATTAATAACCATATTTTAGATAACACACATGACAAGCAGCACCATGCACCTAAAGGAATTTAATACCCTAATACCTTAAAATATATGAAATGATTTAAATAAATTCAATATATTATATATTTTATTATGCACAAAACAATGAGTTATATTTTGTAAAACACAAGAGAGGCATTCTTCGAAAGAATAAATTACACACAAGATTGAGTTTTCCATAATAATTATATATTACTAAAATATTATTATTTAACATAATAATACATATCCTATATATTAAATGAGTTTTTATAAATAATATTAACAAAATTATGAAAATATAGTGTTTATATAGATATAAAATTTATTAACTGGTTACCAAACAATGAGAACCAAAAATAATAAACAATTGGATATAAAAAGAAATATATCTATTTATATGAATCTAAAAAAGTTTTCTCTTATTAAACATAAATAATTAAAAATAGTGAATTATTTTTTTTAAATATATATTTTATATATTCTATCATACCTTTTTTTATTCATCCATTATGTTTTATAGGTGTAAAATATGAACAATCCCAAATTTACACATAAAAACCTATATTTTTATAAATTCAATATTACTGGCTTTTAATGGTGATACCATTTTAAATATGAATTTTTCCACCCTAATAGATTTAAAATTTTAAAAATAAACATCATATTTTAAATATAAACCTTAAAATTATATTACGGTGAAATGTTTAATCTTTACAGAAACAATTCATTTTTTAATGAACAACAAAAAATACTAAATTTTAGTTCAAAAAGAATTTTTTCATGTAAATTACTTATAATGATATATTATATACTTAAATGGATTTAATTCCAAATTTTTCTATGGTTCCCATATGACTCAAGATGCCATCATAGTTTTACAATTGGTTGATATTTCAGTTTAATGGTTTTATTTAAGAAAATATATATTTTCAATTTTTTAAATGTTTTATTTATGTACTAAATGTTTTATGATAAAAATGGTAAAGTTGCTCATGGGCATTATTATTTTCATATGAGTGGGGGGATTTTTTATTTTGATATCCTTTATTATGACTTCTTTTTCCCATCCCAAATTTTCAAATGTTATTCACTGGATATTAGGATGTGTAGATAAGTAATCAAGGTCAATATTTACACTATAGTGGCTTATCTCAAATTGAGGAAAGTGTATTGAATTAAATAATAGTGTAATATTAAACATTATTTTTTATGAAAAACATATATACTATGTAAAATTCACCAATTTTTATGTAATTTTTTACCTATTTCTGTAAAAATATCAACCAAAAAGTTCCTCAAAATGTATGAAAGCACACCTGTTGTTATAAATAATGTAATTATGTGTTATTTATTTTCCAAGTTTTTATAATTAGTATTAGTGGATTGGTATAGATATGTTTAGCAATTAAGTAAATTTTTATGAAAATGAAAAGAGAATATAATTAATATTTAGATTATAATGAGGACGATTTGGATTTTTTATACTAATTCATCTTATCCATGTTTATTAAAATGTTTTTTGATATAGGAGACAAGGTGAATGATGTATGAATACATCAAGAGGTTAATAAAAATTTAATTCATTAACCAAGAATGGTTGGAATTAATTATTTTTCATTTGTGTTATCATAGATAATGTGAGATATTAACGATGACAACCTTGAAAAAGATCCACGGAATTCTCCATAGAGGAACTTGCCTATAGTGTAGAAATTAATGAGAGTTAACCATCTATAATTTGAGGGATTTTTGGGATTAGTGAAAGTTGATGGTTGGATAAAAGCATTTGTAAATATATTTGATGTTTTTTTCTAATTTAAACATCAAAATGTAAATATTTGTGTCCATCATTTTCAGGGTAATTTCCATCAATGGCGGCCTGAAATTAAAAATATTATGCAAGAAGAAGATATTGATGACATGGATGGAATGAAAATTAATTATAATTTTCTTAAGATGTATTTTACTGAAGTTATTTATCATACAATTGAATGATTATATCCATATTTTTTGATAAATAATGACAACTAATTTGTATCTTATGAGTAAAATTTTTCCAGACTGGCCAAGAATGAACTGAATATCATTATGGGTCATGATATTAATGTAAATAGATTTTTCATAGGTATAAAAACAAGTTTACGGAGATATTTTTTCTAATATGAATTCTAAAGTTATGGGTATGTTTTTTCATTCTACTATGAAAGTGGAAAAGGAGTTTATATAAACCTATATACTTCATGGAAGAATTTAGAACTGGTCAGGGTGGTAAGAAATAGAGAATAAACTAATAAATAAATCTTGAGCTAAGCCCCATAAATATTCCAAATTTGGTTAAATTAATTTAAACTAATGTTTGATTGGATTATGAAAGTGTTACTAATCTTTTAATCTCATACATTTGGCTCATAATTATAAATTTATGAACATTAATTAGGACAATAATGGGAAATCATAGTCAACCTGCTGTGAGATGTTTTAGTTACACGAGTTGGGTTATTATGCTAACACATGTCTGATGTTACTTACTCAAGGTGGGAATAATGAAGTCAGCATGCATAAATGTTTAGAAAATAATGTTTCTACCACTAAAACGTATAATGTACCATCAAATGATTTGGTGTTATGTATATTACTCTTTTATTTAGAAAAACAATATCCCGTCTGATTTGAGATCCACACATGATTTTATTTCTAGGAAATTTATAGGTAAAAATGAAATTATATCATAATAATGTAAGATAATAAATATAGTAAAAACCCAAGGGGTATTATATAGAAAATAATAGTTTATAGATGTATTAATTTTATCATCTTTTGAATGTTTTTATCTCTAAACCATATTTTGTTTCCCATTGTTGAGTTTGATATTATTCGGGGTTTGGATGGGATTTTAATTTATCATGATAATATACATTTTGTTTTCATAAATTCATATTGAATTTTTAGTGAGTTATGATTTATATATAAAAATGTGTTCATACCACTGGTAAAATTTAATGAATTTTAGTAATTGATAATATATAAAAGTTTAAATTAGCCTACAAATATCATTGAAAAATAAATTAACAATTCAATGTAGTTTCCATCCAGTGGTAAACGAAAACATTCATGTATTTATTGATGTTTTTTCTAGTGTGAATTGTGATCTAGAAGTTTAATTTAATGTTTAATAAGCATCTAATGCAATTATAATTTCAAAAACAACTACCAAATGGGTTCAATTGAGTTTCTTGAATTGATAAAAAGTTACAAGAGTTTTCTAATGTGGGTTTGTCCACACTCAAACATCATCATGGGGTGCTCTTAATTTTTTAAAAAAAATGATGGATTGTCCGGTGAAACCATGAATTGATTATGGAGCACCCAATAACATCACTATTAAGAACAAGCATCTAATTCTTCTTATTGATGGCTTGTTTTTTTTACCATAAGTGTGATTTGTGTTTTTCAAATATTTAATTGTGGTTATGATATAATCATTTGAAGCTATAGAATAATTCAATTTTGAGGATGAAATTCCATACTATTTATAGCCATTATGGGTTTTCTATTATTGAGTGTTACTTTTTTGTTCTCATATTGGTTTTGTAAATTACTTCATCCCATTTTCTAGGAAATAAGTTTCCTTAAGTTATTTTAAAATCCCTACATATCTATGCTTATTTTATTTCAAAAGGTATTTGGCAGGATTATTCTGATATATATTCTATTGAAATAATATTAATATTATCTTTATTTTAAAATTTTATATGAAAATATAAATCATCTATTTAGATGGAGGATAAATTATCTAATGTTCTTCGAAATTTTTGTAGAGATATAAATTTTCAAAGTAGTTCTTGCCTATTTTTTCAGTGATATCAATAGATTTGTAATTTGGAATGATATTTTTATTAATATATTATATATTTATCAAACGTATGTAATTATACATCTTCTAGATCAAATTATATATCCACTGTTAAAATCCTCTAAAAATATAAATAATGTTAGGACGATATTTTTTTTCATTTTTATGAATGGTTTTTTCCCAACATAGATGAACCATACATTGAAGTTTAATGCATTTTTAGAACATCATTTGTTTTAATAAATGAAAGGTTCATGAAAAGTATTTTTATTGTGTCGATCCATACATTAATGCCGATGTTTAAGGAACAAATTACCCCTACATTTCTATGAAGCCTAACCTCATGCAGTGGATCTCTAATTAATTTGTCATAATGAATGAATTGTACAACATAAATTCCACCTAAAACAATACAATATTTTATAATAATATAATTTTTTTTATTATGAGAGGAGATATCCCTGGTATATAGGTATCATCACTTGTGAAGAAGATGATTTGTTGTATGCAAAATATCATGATGAAAAGAGGTTGTGTTGTGATCTGCTAAAGATTATATTCACATATGTTATAAAGGATAAAAATAGCTCCATGTGTCTTTATTTATGTTTCATGTTGAAATTTACTAATTCTCCTAAAACTTTAACTACCAATCTAAACTAGATAGGAAATATATCATTCTGCATAAATCAAGTTTTTATAATCTTAACTGAATGAGAATCTTATCCAGAAGTTCGATGCTATGCTGATATGAAACTACAATAATAGGTGAATAAACTCTTTCTATTAATTCCCATATATTTTATGAAGAAAAAGTTATTTTATTTATAACTTTAACTGGAATCAAATCATTGTAGTGAACATGTTCAAATTCCCATTACATATTCTTGTAGACAAGTGAGGACATCAACACTTTAATTTCGATAGTTTGGAGTACAAAACATTGAGTGAATGATTTTTAGTATTCATTCAATTTATAATTTATGAACTCTTAGTGGAATATCAAAATTGGATCAGAATGTGGTGTGTATTTTTCATGTGACATCATGATAAACATGATGGAAAATGACATCGTATGAAGGTATGCTTTTCATTTCATATAGTTCCTATCACTTTATTTGTGAACATAATATAAATAAGATGTATCGGCTATCATATTATTTTAAATATAAATATATATAGTTTTAGGATATTCCAATATATATCATTTATTTTTTATTTTAATTAGTAATATTGGATAAATGGAAGACCATCTTTCGACATAATTTAGATAAAAAATACAATACTTTATTTTTTCATATTTGTATTATTTTAGGATGACATATTTTTGTCAATATTATTCTAATTGGTTTATCATATAAATAAATTCTCATAAAATCTACAAATTAAGATTGATATTTTTATAATGATTTTGGTGAAGAATTTTTAAAGAGATGGGATTGGATTATTTTTTAAAAAATAACTAATTTGATGGATAACATCAGGTTACATAAATTTAAATTCGTAAATTTCTTATATAATATTATCAAAGATTTTTTTGGATTAATTTTTATGATTTAATGTATAATTTGAATGGTAATTTTAATCTATTTAAGGTGATAGTTCAAAAACTATGTTAATGTATTGAGAGAATTTAAACCAATTTGATAGAGTTTACATTGAATATTATTTTAAAAATAAAGTATTGCAATGGTGTAATGATATTCTTGATTATATTTTTAAAAGACCAAGACTCAATTTGGAATAATATATGAAGTAGTGGGATCCAAAAAAATAGATTCAATATTTTTATTATATTTTTATACAAATTTATCTTATATGAAAAATAATTGGATGAGATATGAAAAAAACTCTCCCTATCAAAAAATTATTATTATAACATTTTCGCATTTATGTTTGACATTTTTTGAAGAGAAAATATTTCCATTTATATCATTATTCTCTCTGATGTTTAATGAATAATTAGCCAACTTTACATTATAGAATTTTATTAATGTTATTTAAAGAAAAGTAATCCCATGAAACATGGAAGAATTTTATTTAAATTTTTTAAAGAAGTATAAGTCCTTGTGACATTGAAGCATCTTTTTTTACTAGGATTTATTAAAGTTCTTATATATCTATCAGTTCCTATAAAAACATTATGAAAATTTTTTTTAGCAATTTAAATCAAATCCATTTATATTAATATGTTAAGAACATTTATTCATCAATATTAGAGTGTAATCTTCCCAAAATATGTTTTGGATTTCATGGATACCTATTAATGAGCCTAAAGTCCCTTTAAATTATTTTTTTAAGGTCTCAGCTACCTACACTCAGCTATCATGGTCACTAGGAAAAGTATATACTTAGTAAATATGACCATTCCTGTTGAGATAGCATTGGGGGTCTTGTATAGTGTGGATCTATTCCCTAAACCACTATACAATATTATGTTATAATCATTCCTTTATTTTTTTTATGTTGATTACTCATATTTATGAGTGAAGGACATGGTTGATTTTGTGAATATTTTGACCTTAATACCCTCTAAAACATGCACTGAATTTGAATTTCTATATAGTTGAAGGGTGATATGGATCCTCACAGGATAGTGAAAAGAAAATATGAATCAAAAGTAACCATAAGGAATGTTTTATCCCAACCTAAAGCATACAACATGGAATATATATTTATATACAACAAATATATCTAGGTTGGTAAATATATTACATAATTCAAATAAGATAGTGAAATGATTGAACTCAAAAGTAGACAGAACATCCCAATGTACTCATCCAACATCAAAGGACAACTAAGATAGAAACTGACTACTCCATATAATATTGTGGGAAAACTACCACCATCACACAACTGGAAAGATAAAAAAAATGAAAGAAACACCACCACCTAACTATGATGCCTTCACATTCCCCATATCAAATATATATATAAAGGTATACTAACCTATAAAATAATGCCTTAGTTGTGAGATAAAATGAACTATTTCCATATTGTAATCTATACATGCTCATCTTTAGTTAAAAGAAGGAAAGATAAATAGTTAAACATTATGTTTGTCAATATAATTTAAAAACATTTTATTTTCCAATTTTCCACATTTTAAAATAAACATTGGTATAATAGCATTAATGCATTACATTTTCAACAATGAATTTAACTAAAATAAATGAAAATAATGTATAAAAAATCATATCAAAACCATTGAAGTACAAGTTAAAACAGTACAAGATAAAAGAATCTGTATCATCAATACATGGATCACTATAGGTCAGGCTAACACGCTACTCATAAAACAATCAATGACTTGTTAACAATAAATCCTCTAGAATATATGCCAAAGGAGTAGAGAAATAACCAATGAGTTAATCCCCCAATAATTTCAATATAAATTAACTATAAAAAGGACTTAGGGAATAGAGGAACATTACATGAGTAAAACCCAACAACATATGGATGATGGACGTGAGATACACCTTCCCATGAGGTTCAAAAGGCTTCCCATGTGCTATATTTTCCAAACCATTTAATCAAGATCATGCATTTAAAATAATTTAATTAATCCATTTCACAATTCTTTGAAGATACCCTTTTCTCATAATGAAACAAGGGGAAACCATTTTTTTAAAACTCATTTTAACCCACAGAAGCCAACAAAATAGTCATTCTATTTCATTTATAATTTTTTTTCAAAAAATAAAGAAATGTAGTTTATCCCACACAAGCTAGACACAAAAGTATCTTCCTCAATCATGGGTCACACACGCCTACAATGGCATCCAAAAACTAGAGGTGACAGAAATAAAATGACTTAGGGATTATAATAAATCCTCTTATATAATAATAAATTATATAGTATGAATTTTTGGTGAATTAGAAGAAACAAAACATACCTAAAAAACCACCTGATGCACTAGATGAAAGACAAGGGTTAGCCTTTCAATTAAGATCAAAAAATAGATATGGTAAGATCAAGGGAATTTTTATCATATATCAATAGATCCATGAACACAATGAAATAGAACTAATATGATCGATGGAAATTATGAATCCAAAAGGATTACTAACCTATATAAGTGCCCAACAACCACAACAAAAATCAATCAATAAATAAAACAATTCAGATAAAGACAAGGCCTATAAAATCAATTGGGAGAGATCCTAGGTAGATAGATGAGAAACTATGTCTAAATAATAAAAAAATAATCCATCATGTTCTCTCAAAATATAAACTGGTAGGATTACACAGTGATTAATCAATTTTTACATTTTTCAATCCGCATAACCCATATACACCGAAACACATTAGCAATGGTTCTAAAATTGATTTTACCATTACAGAAAATATAATATATATTCATCGTGTTTAACATTCTCACAACCTATAATGGTTTACAAAATATTCATGGAACCCACTACTTGATGTGTACATTATAAATTGTCTGTAAAAGAAGTTTCCAATGTCAGATCATTTTTTATGGCAGGTAATATTTTCATGCTTTGAACCGAACTCATGATATCCTCTAGTTGACTAACAAATGGAGTGTAAAAACTTTAAATGGAGTATATTTCTTCTATAAATAGTTAAAATTCTATTTTATCCTTAAGTA
Organism: Viscum album; assembly: GCA_963277665.1. Lineage (NCBI taxonomy): Eukaryota > Viridiplantae > Streptophyta > Magnoliopsida > Santalales > Viscaceae > Viscum > Viscum album. The sequence continues at coordinate 352,828,556 of OY728126.1, read as the reverse complement.
ATGTAATCTAATCCATTATTCTATAAACTCAGAGAGAAACCTGCAAAGACTTTAACATAATAATACCCTTAATACATTATTTCAAAACAAATTCATCCTCAAACATTAGGTAATTTTACAAAAAAATTCAATCTATCCTTTAGAGTCACAAAACACACCAAAAAAAATATGGAAATGAAAAGTGAGAAGATAAATAACACAAAATGGGTAAAAGGTATTACAAACTCCTATCTATAATAATTTCTATCCATAGGTTGTCCTATAGAAAATGTGGTCTATAAAATAGGTGAGGCCACTGATCCCTCTTAAATGAATCACACTCCGAAGTCTCATGATAATATAATACATATCTCTATAAAACTCTAAATAATGGAATAGACTCCCCATGAAAGGACTATCATATGAGATTCAATGATCTCTAATGGATACAACACTATAGAAACATCTGGCTGTATCTTAATATCTTCCCAACTCACGACGTGAGAGAGATTATGATGGTACTTCCTGAGCTGCGATATTTTGAAAACATCATGAATACCAACAAAGTAAAATAACACTGATAAAATTATGAAACCTACAAAATATCCTCAATGAACTCAAATTATCCAACATATCTTAGAGATGACATTCAATATTTTTCGAGATGATGGTGACCCAATCATGGATAAAAACTAAAAAAACTTATTCACCAATGGATAACTCAAAATGATGATGTGGATGATCTAAATAATATTTTTACGACTCTATATTATAACAATAAACTGATGTATAAATTGAATCAATTAGGATATATCTTAAATGAGACTCAGTCCAACAAAAGAGGCTTCTCAAACATCTTCCTAAAAAATAGGTGATCTTAATGGGGGACGACATAAATCCACAAAAGGATCAATTTTGGTTCAATAATAAAAACTATTTTATAATAAATATTAACTCTTCCTAGAAAGATATCCTATGATTCCCCGAAATCCAAGAAATGTGCATACAGGATATCCTTCAGGATCTGAATAACTCCCCATATTTGACCATCTATCTATTAATAATAAGTTGTATATAACATGAACTATGTCCCTATAAACTCCTAGAGTGTTTTCCAAAACCTAAAATTAATCATGGGATCCCTATATAAAACAATGGTACATAGACCCCTATGTTACAGCATAAACTCTCATGAATAAAACATAACCTAGTCTTTAACTTTTATAGTGTCCTTGATCGGAAATAAACTATATTATTTTTAGAAAGTGATTAATCATCACCTAGATATCATTCTTTCCTTGTGGAGTCTTTGGAAATCCCAAAAAAATCAATTAAAATTATTTCCCATTTACAAAATAGAATCAAAATAGGTTAGAGTAAACTAGATGGTTTCAGCTGATCTACGTATATCAATTGGAAGGTATTACATCATAACACATAATATGAAATTTCACACTTCATACACGACTACTACAACCACTTTATCAAGTAATAATACATCTTTATTGTTCCTAGATGAATGGTCCATGAAGATGTATAAAAATAAAAATATTGATCTCCTCGTTAATGCTATGATGAAAAACTAATCCCCATTAAATAGTAAACAATTTAAATAGACAGACCAACTTGAATTGGTATCCCCCACATATAAGGTCTCTCGAATTCCATTGAACTCATCTTCCTACTACTGGATCTACAGAAAAATTGGAATGAGATATGATGAAAACCGAACAATGGTCAAAACCATACCAAAAACATCCTCCTATGAATCTTGGTGAAACAATGTCAATACCAATATAAGGTTCCACTAATCCTTTAATTCTAGAATAGCCTACAAAGGTACATTCCTTCCAAGAGAATCTGAAAAAACATTAAACTTCCCTAGGGTGTAGATAATGACAATGTCAATTTCATGATGGAATTCCAATCAAATACTTGGTCTAATATTCATGTATTTATGAAAAAATATTTATTTGAGAGACATATGGTCAGAAAAGACTATGAAATTCTCCCAAAATGGACAGTGCTTCCCTCACTTCTTTATATTAATTACTAAAATTGTCTCTAAATCACGAGTGGGGTAAATATTATCATGATGTCAAAGATATATATACAGCAACCACAATATTTTAAATATATCATTACATGATTTAAATCATAATTGAAAAATATATTAGAAGCAATGGATTGTAATATCTAGTGTCTTGAAAGACTAGGTACATAAAACTGAATAGATGGGAAATATTTTTTATTTATCATCCATTGTGAGCATATAACATCCATTGATACCTTATATATTAATAGGATAAACTGTGGATAACATGAACAAATAGAGGATCTAAAAAATTAATTATGGGAATAAACATTTAAAAAATTAGCACAAGTGTTAGAAGGCATAACATAATGATATAAATAGGCATGTAACATGGTTAATCATTTGGAATCACAACATGGGATCATATAATCATGGATTCATAATAATGATAAAGAAATATAGAAAATTAATTTTTCATTGTTCAAGGAGAGTTTCTCATTGAGGAGCATGAGTCAAGGCTCATTGCATATAGTGGAGAAAGAGTCAAGGGTAACCACAAAGACAATTTCACATGGAGAAAGAGTCAAGGCTAACCACCAAGACCATTGCCCATAATGTCTCATGAGACTAAATTTTTTTCAATTAACTGTAGTTACGTCTAGTACCACCCATAATAAAAAGTTCATGAATATGTTTTCTATATAAAGAATCATACAGAAGTAATCAAACATAAATAGCAGGGTTTCCCATTGAAAGAAATGAGTATCATAATCATGCCATAGAGCATAATAAGTGGGAATTTCATAATAGTGTCTTTGAAAGAAAGGAAGTACAAAATATGTGGATATTAATAAATATAATTTGGTATATATCAAGATAAGTGATGTCAAACTGAAATGATAACATGTAAAAAGAGTAATTTATAAACTTTAGAATTAAAACATTTTTGTGTGATATAATTAAAATACTAAAGATCATTTAAAATTGAAAATAGAAGACAATTTTATATACAAACATAATTTAACCAAAAAGGGTTTCATAATAAAATTAGTGATTTTATAAAAATAATGTTTTCTTGAAATAGATTATTGATTTCGCTTGATAATCGGTAGGAATTAGGGATATTCCCTTAAATCATGCTTTCTTATTTGGAATCATTGAGTAGGAAGCCTTTTATGAACATGAATATCCCTAAAAATAAGCATTAATGGATCCTGATAAATGAGTTGGGAATGTATAAAAATAATTTTATTGATGTACACAAACATAAAAGATAATTTCAATTAGGTAAAACGAGAGAAAGAATAACTTGAAGGAATAATGAAGGTTCAGGTAGAATCCGTTACCTTAAGTCTAATGGTGTTATTAACTTGATCTTAATGTCCAAGAAAATAATATTAAATTAATTAATTAATAATTCTATTACTATTTATACAAGAATTTGATTTATTATAAAATTATTATGTTCATTTAAGGACTTTTTAATGGTTTAAGAGGTTCAATTTCATCATTTAGGTGTGTTAGATTCCTTGGTTTTCATGATTGGTTTACTTTTATATGTTTCTGTAAAATCATGTATAATGACTACAGTATTTCATAAATGATTACTTTTTAGAAAAATAAATATTGAAAATGGGTTCTACATTAAAAGGCATTATAATTACTTTTTAGAAAAATAAATATTGTTTTCAAAAATTTGGATTTATTTTTAATTTTTAATATCAAATATATTAGACGAGTATAAAAAATATTTATTTAATATAAAACACATAAATTTCATTGAAATCATTAATAAAAAGTTCTTTGTTTAATTTATTGAGATAAATTTTAATTTTTACCTAGGGAAATAGTTTTCTTAGATAAATAATTTCTTTATTTTCAACTAGTTCTTTCATTCATCTTTATTAATTTTTAAACAAATTATTCATTTTATATATATTTATCAATCAGATATTTATGATTTAGATTATCTTTTTAGTGACTTACATTGTAATGGATAAATGGTAGATATAATAATATTTTGATAATAATATTAATAGTATATTTTAATTCGATGAATATCCACCTTGCATTTTATGAAATGTATTTAAGGGACTCAGTTGTTTGTGTAATACAAGCAAAACATAGTATTGACTGTACTAAAAAAACTCATTGATTTTTATGTATAGAAATATTAACATGGTGTTTCATATAATAAAATCAGTACTTTTTTCCTTTATATATATAAAATCTATATTCACTATGTCATGAAATGAAAAATATTACAGGATTAAAATAAATTGAAAAACATAATTTAAAAAATCTCAGGGTGTTAAATATTTGGCCACAAAATTTCATCTTAAATATTATAGGATGATTTAATTTTGATCCTTATCACATTATATCAAAGTAAACTATAATTTCTTAGCCACATGACCATTATTAATACATTAATAGATTTTATGTACTTATAAATATTACACGTGTGTCACTACCATCACTTATAAAATTTATCTATTATCCTCTATTCATTATAAATTTTCAGAACTATTGTTTTTACAATACCTTAAAAAAATTCCCAAATCCATACCCACTATATATAGATCTTTATATCACAAAAATTCTTGAAATTAAAGGATTAATGTCTAAGACAAATAATATTTTCCAAATAAGTTGTATAACTTTTAACCAAGTGATTCATGTATATTTATAATTCTACTAATTAAGACACAATTAAACATAAAAAAAATAATATGATAATTATATTATATTTACATAAAGTAAATTAAGATTATTCTAAAATTGTTTTTCATATCCTTTTCAATCTTATTAAAAATGAAAAATTCACTCGTGTGTGCGTGTGGACATCCACCTCCACAAAATAATCTGTATCATTTCCCATCATCAAATTATATGGATGGTTAAAATGAAGGATTGAAAAAATTTATTGTATTTATGAAAAATTTTCAATTTTTTTAAAATAATATATCACTCGAGTTCTTTCCCTTTGAATCATTTTTTAATTTATTATGTCTCTCTGGTGTACATGTGCAATACCACCTCCACCATGTGACGTGATTTCTTTTTCAGTTTTACATAACCACGATGATAATAAGGATGGAAATAATAATTAAATATGGAATTTTTAACTTATTTATTCTTTCTATAATGTTAAAAATAACTAACTTATTTATTTTCCACTGTATAGAAAAATTAAGACATTGTTCATGACTATCTATGGACTATTACCTCTATGAAATGATGTGTCTTAATTTTCATGACCACCATAAATGGTTACATTAAATGGGTATTTAATTAATAAATTATAAAATTATAAAATGGTAAATATTTTATAGGTTATTAAACTGTTACCCCTTTGACCATTTTCGATACACAAACATTTTGTTTAGGTTAGAAACAGAATAACCATAAAACATCTGGCATGAACTTAACTTATTTTGTAACTAAATAAAGCATATTAACAAATCAAATAAAAAAAATATATTTAAATGATTATTAATCAAGTATAAAACTAATAAAAATCTACTAATTCTGGTCCAGGGAATATATGAATCCAGATAAATCTTATGGTAAAGGAATTTAATTTGAAATATTATTTAAAATATTTGAAACTTTTTTCCATCCTTATTTATGCTCATTTAAATATTTAAATAATTTTCTTATTTATACTTTAAAGGTTATTAAAATTCATTTTTAGATACATTTTACTTTGTTTTTTATTATTTAAAAAAATCATTCAATCAATTTTCATACATTTCATTTTAACATTTTTTATCAATATCAAAAATAATATTTTCTTAAACATATCCTGATTGACCACTGTAACCTCTAATAGAGTTGTTATTTGTTATCAACCTATCTATAAAAGGTAATATGTTTTTTCATATAATTTAATATTCCTTATTTTATAAAATTTTTCATTTTAAATTATTTATAATGAAAATAAATATTTCTATCTATAATTATATTAAAATGGAATGTGTTTTATTTATGGGTTCAAATGTGTTTTTAAGGATTTCATGATCCCAATTTTAAATATTTTTTTTCCATTATATGTTATGTGAGAAATATATACAATTATGAGTGATTCTGACATAGCTCATGATTATGGGTAAGACCAATATATCCCCCCAATGAATTAGGGCATGATGATTACTTCATTAAAAAAATGGGTTAGATAAATGAGATTATTATTCATATGGAATTAACTGGGGTTCAATTATTCTAGAACATGTCAAAACCGAATGAAAATAGGTTATGAATATGATTCATAAATATGAATATATTTTTTCTAAAAAAATGTGATTTTTGGGGAAATCATTTGATTTTTTATGGTAAGAAAATATTAAAGGGGAAAGGTTTTACTTCAAAGGAATGAATTCTTGTATTCCCACATGCCCTGGGATACCTTCATGGATTTTCCTATGACTTCTAATTGGTTTCAAAAGTTTTATTTGATTTTTTTTATTTTAAAAATGTTTTATTTATGTGTTCAAATTTTTTATTATGGAGAAGGAAACAATCTTCATGAGTGTTCATGTTTTTCATTGGGTTAACATGATTATTTTATTTTTAATATCCCTTAATGAGATTTTTTTATCCCAAATTCTAAAATGTTTTTATATGATTTTGGGATGATTTGAAATGTTAACAAGGTCATTATTTCTACCATATAGAATGATCTTATTGAATGAAAACTGTTCTTAAATGAAAGATAGTTGAAAGCCTAAAGCCATTTTTTATGGAAAAATGGTTTTCACGTTTATGTGACCACATTTGTATATGATATTCTTCATACATATCTAAAACTCTAGACCAAAAAAATATTAGAAATGTAAAAAATTAAAGGAATTTTTAAAAATCTTGTAATTAAGGTTTTTTATTTTACAATTACTTATAGGTGTTCTACCAGAGATGAGTTATGAGTATCTTTGGTTTTGGGATACAATTGATAAGGGTGAGAATAATTATTTTTTAACCATCATTGTTATTTAATTTAGATGAATTATTTTAATAAAATTACATTAAGTATGAGAACCAATGACGATAGATAATCAACCCAGAACTATGCTAAGCCAAACCAATTTCTTTATATCCTAAATAGTTGATTATAATCAGTTAAAAAAACTAAACATTTTTCTAACAATAAATTTTGGGCAAGTTAGCAAGTGAATCAAATATGATGGACCTATTCCTTAAATACAATATACATATAAAGTATTTAGGATATGTTAGACTATATGACATGAGAATTATATATGTAATGACATGAATGAAGTTAAGGAATATTATATTCCTTATGAAATGGGTTATCATAAGGAATAATATAGGGAATCAAACACCAGTAATATTTTATTTCATTTTATAAGATATGATCAAATAATAATTTTTATATTTTATGTTAGTCAAATGCAAGAATTTAGTTAATGTAGATTAATGTTAGTTATAGATTTTCAATCCATTATCTATCTAAGATGTCTTTTATCAAATACATTTCATCTGAAAAAACATAATGGGAAATTAAATGTAGTTAACTATTAAATATATGGAGCAAGGATTGTAAATTTTTTATCTATAATACTTTTTACTCATACATTATTAATATATGAATAAATTCATGAATTGACCAAGGAGGTTCATTAAATCCCATTTAAAGGGGATAATTTTTTAATAGTTTTATATCAAAACATTTTTGTTATCCATGAAAAATCTTATAAACCTATATTCTCCTTATTCTTGTGCCTCATGAGATACTAGTATACATAGTGTAAATAAAAATACCACCAAAAAAATGGGTAATTCAATTCAACTTATGGATGGAAAATAAAAGAGTTATTCATTTAGATAATTATCTAGGAAATTAACTAAGTATGTTGTATAATACCAGATGATTATTCATTATCTGTGAATGTTATTGATGTTCCTTATTTTATATTATACATTTTCATGGTTTGACAACATGGTGATCATGGATTTTTGTTTCTTATTATCTCATATCTGTTGAATAATTATTATTATATCCTTAGAAACCCATCAATGTTATCTAGTTTATGTCATTCTTATTTATCCATGATATTATGTTTTAATATGAATAAAATTGATAAAAAAAATTTACATAATTTTTTATCTCTTGAAAATAATATAAAATTTTAACTATGGAATACAATATGATATAAGATATCGTAAACTACAATATGATAAAAAAATATGACATATGATACTATATCAAATGAAAAAAATTATTATTTTTCAACATTTTAACACTTATGATATAGATAATCATTGCATATGATGGAACCAAATTACGCTATTTTCATGCCACAAAATAGAACATCATATCAACATTATGATTTTCATAGATGAAATTATGTACAGAATCATTTTAAATTAGACTACATTTTATAATATATATATATATATATAGATATAGATATATCAAAAAATATGACTCATAATAGAGATATTATTTATCATAATCAATAGGAACCTATCATTACCCACAATATTGGTTTTTCACTATATCACTACTTGAGATATATGTGAGTAGTCAAATATATATATATATATATATATATATTTAATTTTTTTATCTTATAAATTTTAATAGAATTATTTAATTTATAAAACTGTTTTAAATTTTAAAAAATGAAGTTTTTGGATATTAATTTAAACTATAAAAAGTTATGAGGCTAGAGAATTATAAATATTTATAATTAACTTCTTAATGCCTAATTGTATTTAATAAATATATATCCATGACATTACGAAATAATATTAAATTCCCCTTTTTTATATTCCTTGAATTATAATTTTGATATAAATTGTTTTTATAAAAATGATTAGGTGATTTAAAATTATTATGTAAATTGAAATGTAATGAAAAAAATTAAAGATGTTTATGTTGAATTATGAATAATTTTATTTGAAATATTTCAATTAAAAAAATTATTTAAAGGAATATTTGAACAATATTATAAAAATAATTGTTTATTGAAATGAAAAATATTTAAATAAATTAAATTTGTGATATTTAGATTATGTAAGTTATTTAGAAAAAATATTTGGAATTTATTCTAATCATATATTATTTATCATCAAATATTAAATAAAATTGCACATAATGAATAATATGATGTGTTCAAATTTGATAGTGTTCATATTTATTTTTTTATGAGACATCCATGATTCATGATTAAATTATATTGTCAACATACTTCCATTATTTATAAATTTTCCATAACTGTTCATCCAATTTTAAAATTTATGAATTATTCATTTACTTAGTATTCTTTGATATCAATATAATTTTTTTGTATATTATGAATGGATGTATTATTTTTTTTAACGAGTAAATGATAACTTTTATAAATTATCATGATTTCATTTTAAGAGATATATGATGGGTATGATATTTGGTTTACTTTTATTCTAACATTACATTGGATTGTACTAGAATATGATCTTGAATTTAATGTTTAATTGTAGTTTATACATATTTGGTGTCATAATTATAATGTAATTTTTTTTTTCTCTTCAGTAAAGTACCATGAGGGGAGGTACATTGGATGATATTTCTCACTATTGGGGGAGTATATGGTTTTTAAAGAAATTGTAGGGTTGAATACCTATCACATCATTCTTACTAATATGGGTAGTATTGGTTTAATATGATCACACCCATTTACTTGAAATAATTACATGTAACTTATACATAGGATTTATTTGGATATTTGTAAATGGATATGTTTTTAAAATTATGTTAGTAACATAAGCCATGAGTTGTGTAAATAGTTACACATAAAAATGGATTTAAGAAATATATTTGGTTAAAGGAATTGGATCCCAAAAAAATTCATTAAAATCATGTGTACATTTAAGGGGATTATATTTTCCAAAAACCCTTGATCATATAATTTGGTAGGTAATGATAAATATTGGGCCCCATGTGTAATCTTGTATATGGAAATCAGATTATAGGTGACCCCAAGAGTATTTATTTACTATATATAACATCATATTTAAGTGAAATTCATTTTAATATCTCTAATTAATTAGGATTCTAGAGGAATAATGTTTTGTGATTTCATTTTTTAGATTCATATAAAGAGTAATATTTCTAATTATCCATGATTCATGTATGATATTATAAACATTATAGTCTATTTAAATAGTTATGTAATGGATGAAATGGTATAGAGTTACAAATATTAGTGAAATACAGATATTTTAACACTATAGAGTGTATTGAAATCTAAAAAAAGTCAACATTTTAGTTGGAGAACATTTGGTATGATTCCCTTTTAAATTAATATTAATCATTAAAGTCGTATATTAAAATATTATTATAGAATTTTTTTGAATAATTATCATCAAAAAATAATTTTAAATAAATCAATGTGGGAAAATGTATAATATAAGTAACTGACATGATATGTATAAAACCATAACAACAATTCATTATAAATAATGAAAACATTTATTTGTTAGTGTACCCCCTTCTTAAAAATAGTGATGATGTGATTCTATTCAAAAAATTGATCTAAATAATTAAAATAAGTATAATAAATTATATTTGGATAGATTCACTCTAATTCTATTGTATGTAGAGCATATGTTTAAAAAGTAACATGAGAATATTGATATATTTATGTTGACAGATAACATAAAAATGATCCTTTAAGAACATGGTAGGAATGAAAGTTTTGAGACTTCATAGGAATTATTTAGATGTAAGATATCTAAATGAACATAAATTTCCACTCACATGCTTAATATGATTGGGTTAGTTAGTGACTTAGAGTGAGTGGGTTTGGTTTATAACTACATTTGGATATTGATATCATTGTAAAACCACTGTGGGAAAGGTTTTAAAAGTATATTTTTTATTACAATATGATTTAGTTCAATAAAATTTTACCATATCTCTTAAAAATGATGACGATAATAGAGTATGAAAAGGGAGGTCTAGGATTGAGTGATGTCTTATATGTTTAACTTGGAAAATGCTTAAATCATACGAAGAATAAAAACATATTATAAATTCTAATATTGTTTACTCCAAAAACATGATAATGTCTTTGAAACATAAGGGATGAGTAAATAATCAATTTAATTACATAAATTATAACTATAACACACAAATATTCTAAATTAAGAACCATATTTTAGATAACACACATAACAAGAAGCATCAAGCACGTAAGGAATTTAATACCCTAATACCTTAAAATATATTAATTTTTTTAAATAAATTCAATATATTATATATTTTATTATGCACACATCACTGAGTTAGATTATGTAAAACTCAAGAGAGACATTCTTCGAAAGAATAAATTACACACAAGATTGAGTTTCCCCAATTAAATATATATTACGAAAATATTATTATTTAACATAATAATACTTATTATATAAATTAAATGATTGTCTATAAATAATATTAACTAAATTATGAAAATATATTGTTTATATTGATATAAAATTTATTAACTAGTTACCAAACAATGAGAACCTAAAATAAGAAACAATTGGATATAAAAACAAATATAACTATTTATATGAATCTAATTTTTTTTCTCTTGTTAAACATAATTAATTAAAAAGAGTTAATTATTTTGTTTAAATATATATTTTATATATTATATAATACCCTTTTTATATTCACCCATTATGTTTTATAGGCGTAAAATATGAACAATCCCAAATTTACAGATAAAAACCTATATTTTTATAAATGCATTATTACTGCCTTTTAATGGTGATCCCATTTTAAATATAAATTTTTCCACCTTAATTGATTTAAAATTTTAAAAATAAACATCATATTTTAAATATAAACCTAAAAATTATATTACGTTGAAATGTTTAATCTTTACATAAAAAATTCATTTTTTAATGAACAACAAAAAATACTAAATTTTAGTTCAAAACAATTTTTCCATCTAAATTACTTATAATGATATATTATATTGTTAAATGGATTAAATTTCAAATTTTTCTATGGTTCCCATATGACTCAAGATGCCGTCATAGTATTCCAATTGGTTGATATTTCAGTTTAATGGTTTTATTTAATAAAATATATATTTTCAATTTTTTAAATGTTTTATTTCTGTACTAAATGTTTTATGATGAAAATGGTAAATTTGCACATGGGAGTTCTTCTTTTCATAGGAGTGGGGGGATTTTTTATTTTTCTATCCTTTATTATGACTTCTTTTTCCCATCCTATATTTTCAAATGTTATTTACTGGATATAAGGATGTGTAGATAAGTAATCAAGGTCAATATTTACACTATAGTGACTTATCTCAAATAGAGGAAAGTGTATTGAATTAAATAATAGTGTAATATTAAACATTATATTTTACGAAAAACATATATACTATGTAAAAGTCACCAATTTTCTATGTAATTTTTTACCCATTTCTATAATACTATCAACCAAAAATTTCCTCAAAATGTATGAAAGCACACATGTTGTTATAAATTATATAATTATGTGTTATTTATTCTAAAATTTTTTATAATTAGTATTAGTGGATTGGTATAGATACGTTTAGCAATTATGTAAATTTTTATGAAAATGAAAAGAGAATGAAATTAATATTTAGATTATAATGAGGAAGATTTGGATTTTTTATACTAATTCATCTTATCCAAGTTTATTAAAATGTTTTTTGGTATAGGAGACAAGGTGAATGATGTATGAATACATCAAGAGGTTAATAAAATTTTAATTCATTAACCAAGAATGGTTGGAATTAATTATTTTGTTGTTGTGTTATCACAGATAATGTGAGATATTAATGATAACACCCATGAAAAAGATCAATGGAATTCTCCATAGGGGAACTCGCCTATAGTGTAGAATTTAATGAGAGTTAACCATCTACAATTTGAGGGATTGTTGGGCTTAGTGAAAGATGATGATTTTATAAAAACATTTGTAATTATATTTGATGTTTTTTTCGATTTTAAACGTCAAAATGTAAATATTTCTTTCCATCACTTTCAGGGTAATGTCCATCAATGGTGGCCTAAAATTAAAAATATTATGCAAGAAGAAGATATTGATGACATGGATGGAATGAAAATTGATTATAATTTTCTTAAGAAGTATTTTACTGAAGTTATTTATCATATAATTGAATGATTATATCCATATTTTTAGATAAATAATGAAAACTAATTTGTATCTTATGAGTAAAATTTTACCAGACTGGCCAAGAATGCACTGAATATCATTATGGGTCGTGATATTAATTTAAATAGATTTTTATAGGTATAAAAACATTTCTACTGAGATATTTTTTCTAACATGAATTCAAAAGTTATGAGTATGATTTTTCATTCTACTATGAAAGAGGAAAAAGAGTTTTTATAAACTTATATACTTCATGGAAAAATTAAGAACTGGTTAGGGTGGTACGAAATAGAGAATAAACCAACAAATAAATCTTGAGCTAAGCCCCATAAATATTCCAAATTTGGTTAAATTAATTTAAACTAATGTTTGTTAGGATTAAGAATGTGTTACTAATGTTGTAATCTCATACATTTGGCTCATAATTATAAATTAATGAACATTAATCAGGACAATAATGGGAAATCGTAGTCAACCAGCTGTGAGATGTTTTAGTTACACGAGTTGGGTAATTATGCTAACACATGTATGATGTTACTTACTCAAGGTGGGAATAATGAAGTCGACTAGTATAAATGTTTAGAAATGAATTTTTCTACCAATACATCATATAATGGACCATAAAATGAAGTGGTGTTAGGTATATTAGTCTTTTATTAAGAAAACAAAAATATCTTTTCTGATTTGAGATCCACACATGATTTTATTTCTTGGAAATTTATAGGTAAAAAGGAAATTATATCATAATAACGTAAGCTAATAAAAATAGTAAAAACCCAAGGGGTATTATGTAGAAAATAATAGTTTATAGATGTATTCATTTTATCATATTTTGATTGGTTTTCTCTCTAAACCATATTTTCTTTCCCATTGTTGAGTTTGATATTATTCAGGTTTTGGATGGGATTTTAATTTATCATGATAATATAAATTTTCTTTTAATTATTTCATATTGAATTTTTAGTGAGTTCTGATTCATATATAAAAATTTATTCATACCATTGATAAAATTTTATGAATTTGAGTAACTGATAATATATAAATGTTTAAATTATCCTACAAATATCATTGAAAAATAAAATAACAATTCAATGTAGTTTCCTTTCAGTGGTAAACGAAAATATGTAGGTATTTATTGATGTTTTTTCTAGTGTGACTTGTGATCTAGAAGTTGAATTTAATGTTTAATAAGTATATAATGCAATTATAATTTCAAAACCAACTGCCAAATGGGTTCAATTGAGTTTCTTGAATTGATAAAAAGTTACAAGAGTTTTCTAATGTGGGTTTGTCCACACTCAAACATCATCATGGGGTGCTATTTTTTTAAATGATGGATTGTCCAGTGAAACCTTGAATTGATTATGGATCACCCAATAACATCACTATTAAGAACAAGCATCTACTTCCTCATATTGATGACTTGTTTTTTTACCATAAGTGTGATTTGTGTTTTTCAAATATTTATTTTTGGTTATGGTATAATCATTTTAAGCTATAGAATAATTCAATTTTCAGGATGAAATTCAATACTAGGTATATCCATTATGGGTTTTCTATTGTTGAGTGTTACTTTTTTGTTCTCATATTGGTTTTGTAAATTACTTCAACCCATTTTCTAGGAAATAATTTTCATTAAGTGATTTTAGAATCCCTACATATCTATGCTTATTTTATTTCAAAAGGTATTTTGACAGGATTCCTCTGATATTTATTCCATTGAAATAATATTAATATTATCCTTATTTTAAATTTTATATGAAAATATAAATCATATAATTATATGGAGGATAATGTATCTAATGTTCTTCAAAATTTTTGTACAAATAGAAATTTTCAAATTAGTTTTTGCCAATTTTTTCAGTGATATCAATAGATTTGTAATTTGGAATGATATTTTAATTAATATATTATGTAGTTAGGAATCGTATGTAATTATAAATCTTCTAGATCAAATGATATATCCACTATTAAAATCCTCTAAAAATATAACTAATGTTAGGATGGTATGTTTTTCATTTGTACGAATGATTTTTATCCCAACATAGATGAACCATACATTGAAGTTTAATGAATTTTTAGAACATCATATGTCTTAATAAAATCAAGGTTCATGAAAACTATTTTTATTTTTTCGATCCATATGTTAATGCCGATGTTTCAGAAAAAAATTACTCCTACATTTCTATGAAGCCTAACCTCATTTAGTAGATATATAATTAATTTGTCATAATGAATGAATTGTACAACATAAATTCAACCTAAAACTATACACTATTTTATAATAATATATTTTTTTGATTATGAGAGGAGATATCCCTGGTATATAGGGATCATCACTTGTGAAGAAGATGATCTGTTGTATGCAAAATATCATGATGAAAAGAGGTTGTCTTGTGATCTGCTAAAGATAATATTCACATATGTTCTAAAGGATAAAAATAGCTCCATGTGTCTTTATTTATGTTTCATGTGGAAATTTACTAATTCTCCTAAAACATTAACTACCAATCTAAACTAGAGAAGAAATATATCATTCTGCATAAATAAGGTTTTTATAATTTTAAATAAAAGAGAATCTTGACCAGAAGATCGATGCTATACTGATATACAACTAGAATAATAGGTGAATAAACTCTTTCTATTAATTATCATATATTTTATGAAGAAAAAGATATTTTATTTATAAAATTAAATGGAATCAAATCATTGTAGTGAACATGTTCAAATTCCCATTACATAGTCTTGTACACAAGTGGGGACATCAACACTTTAATTTCGATATTTTAAAGTTTAAAACATTGAGTGAATGATTTTTAGTATTCATTCAATGTAGAATTTATGAACTCTTAGTGGAATATCAAAATTGGATCAGAATGTGGTGTGTATTTTTCATGTGACATCATGATAAACATGTTGGAAAATGACATCGTATGAAGGTACGCTTGTCATTTAATATAGTGCCTATCACTTTATTTGTGAACATAATATAAATAAGATTTATCAGCTATCATATTATTAGAAATATAAAAATATATAGTTTTAGGATATTCCAATATATATCATTTAGTTTTTTTTTCAATTAGTAATTTTGGATAAATGGAAGACCATCTTTTGGCATAATTTAGATAGAAATACAATACTTTATTTTTTCATATTTTTAGTATTTTAGGATGACATATTTTTATAATGATTTTGGTGAAGAATTTTTAAAGATATGGGATTAGATTATTTTTTAAAAAATAACTAATAATATGGATAACATCAGGTTAGATAAATTTACGTTCATAAATTTCTTATATAATATTATCAAATATTTTTTCGGATTAATTTTTATGATTTAATGTATAATTTGAATGGCAATTTTAATCAATTTAAGGGGATAGTTCAAAAACTATATTAATGTATTGAGATAATTTAAAACAATTTGATAGAGTTTACATTGAATATTATTTTAAAAATTAAGTATTGCAATGGTGTAATGATATTCTTGATTATATTTTTAAAATATCATGACTGAATTTTCAATAAATATATGAAATAGGGGGATACACAAAATAGATTCAATATTTTTATTATATATTTATACCAATTAATTTATATGAAAAATAATTGGATGAAATATGAAAAAAACTCTCTCTATCAAAAAAAATTATTATAACATTATAAAATTTATGTTTGACATTTTTTGAAGAGAAAATATTCCCATTTATATCATTATTCACTCTGATGTTTAATGAATAATTATCCAATAAGACATTATTTAATTTTATTAATGTTATTTAAAGAAAATTAATCCCATGAAACATGGAAGAATTATATTTCAAATTTTTAAAGAAGAATAATTCTTTGTGACATTGAAGCTTATTTTTTTACTAGGATTTATTAAAGTTATTATACATCTGTCAGTTCCTAGAAAAACTTTGTGCCAAATTTTTTCAGCAATGTAAATCAAATCCATTTATAATAATATGTTAACTAAATTTATTCATCAATATCGGAGTTTCATCTTCCCAAAATATGTTTTGGATTTCATGGATACCTATTAACGAACCTAAAGGCCCTTTAAAATCGTTATTAAGGTCTCAGCTACCTACACTCAGCTATCATGGTCACTGGGAAAAGGATATACTTAGTAAAAATGATCATTCCTGCAGAGATAGCATTGGGGGTCTAGGATAGGGTGGATCTATTCCCTAATCCACTATACAATATTATATTATAATAATTCCTTTATTTATTTTATGTTGATTAATCATATTTATGAGTAAAGCACATGGTTGATTTTGTGAATATTTTGACCTGAATACCCTCTAAAACATGCACTGAATTTGAATTTCTATATACTTGTAGGGTGATCTAGATCCCCACAGGCTAGTGACAAGAAAATACGAATCAGAAGTAACCATAAGGAATTTTTTTCCCAACCTAAATCATAAAACATTGAATATATATTTATATACAACAAATATATCAAGGGTGGTAAATATATTACATAATTCAAATTAGATAGTCAAATGATTGAACTAAAAAGTATCAGAACATCCCAATGTACTCATCCAACATCAAAGGACATATAAGAGATAAACTGACTACTCCATATAATAGGGTTGGAAAACTACCACCGTCAGACAACTGGAAATATAAAAAAAAATGAAATAAATAACACCGCCTAACTATGATGCCTTCACATTCCCCACATCAAATATATATAAAGGTATACTAACCTCTAAAAGAATGACTTAGTTGTGAGATAATATGCACTACAGGATCCCACCCTGGTATTCCAAAACAAGTATCCATATTGTAATCTATATATGCTAATCTTTAATTAAAAGAAGGAAAGATAAATAGTTAAACATAATGTTTATCAATATAATGTAAAAACATTTTATTTTCCAATTTTCCACATTTTCAAATAAACATTGGTATAATAGTTTTAATGGATTACATTTTTAACAATGAATTCAACTAAAATAAATGAAAATAATGTATCACAAATCATATCAAAACCAATGAAGTACAAGTTAAAACAGTACCAGCTAAAAGAACTTGTATCATCAAAACATGGATCACTATGGGCTAGGATAACACACTGCTCATAAAACGACCAATGACTTGTTCACAACAAATCCTCTTGAATATATGCCAAAGGAGTAGAGAAACAACCAATGAGTTAATCCCCCAATAACTTCAATATAAATTAACTATAAAAAAGACATAGGGAATAGAGGAACACATGAGTAAAACCCAACAAAATATGGATGATGAACTTGAGATACACCTTCCCATGAGGTTCCCAAGGCTTCCCATATTCTATATTTTCCAAACAATTTAATCAAAATCATGCATTTAACATAATTTAATTAATCCATTTCACAATTCTTGGAAGATAACCTTTACTCATACTGAAACAAGAGGAAACCATTTTTTAAAACCCATTTTAACCCATAAAAGTCAATAAAACATTCAAGCCATTTCATTTATAATTTTTTTTCAAAACTAAAGAAATGTAGTTTATCCTACACAGGCTAGACATAGAAGCATCTACCTCAATCATGGGTCAGACATGCCTATAATGGGATCCAAAAACTATAGGTGACAGAAAGAAAATGACTTAGGGATTAGAATAAATCCTCTTATATAAGAATAAATTCTATAGTAAGAATTTTTAGTGAATTAGAAGAAACAAAACATACCTAAAAAACCACCTGATGCACTAGATGAAACACAAGGGTTAGCCTTTCCAGTAAGATCACACAACTGATATGGTTTGATCAAGGGAATTTTTATCATATATTAACAGATCTATGAACACAATGAAATAGAACTAATATGATCGATGGAAATTATGAATCCAAAAGGATTACTGACCTATAGAAGTGCACAACAACCATAACAAAAATCAATCACTAAATAAAACAATTCAGATAAAGACAGGGCCTTTAAAATCAATTGGGAGAGATCCTAGGTAGATAGATGAGAAACTATGTCTAAATAATAAAATAAATCATCCATCATATTCTCTCAAAATATAATCTCATAGGATTACACGGTGTGTAATCAAATTTTACATTTTGTAATCCAAATAACCCATATACACTGAAACACATTAACATTGGTTATAAAATTGATTTTACCATTACAGAAAATATAATATATATTAATCGTGTTTAACATTCTCACAACCTATATTGGTTCACAAAATATTCATGGAACCCACTACTTGATGTGTACATTATAAATTGTCTGTAAAAGAAGTTCCCAATGTCAGATCATTTTTCATGGCAGGTAATATTTTCATGCTTTGAACCGAACACATGATATCCTCTAGGTGACTAACAAATGGAGTGTAAACAATTTATATGGACTATATTTCTTCTATAAATAGTAAATATACTATTTTATCCTTCAATACTGTAAACTAATCCATTATTCTCTAAACTCAGGGAAAAACCTACAAAGCCTTTAACATAATAATACCCTTAATACATTATTTCAAAACAAATTCATCCTCAAACATTAGGTAATTTAAAAAAAATTCAATCTATCCTTTAGAGTCACAAAACACAACCAAATAAATATGGAAATGAAATGTTAGAAGATAAATAACACACAATGGGTAAAAGGTATTACAAAATCCTATCTATAATAATTTCCATCCATTGGCTATCCTGTGGAAAATGTGTTCTATAAAATAGGTGAGGCCATTGATACCTCTTAAATGAATCACACTCTGAAGTCTCATGATAATATAATACATGTCACTATAAAACTCTAAATAATGGAATAGACTCCCCATGAAAGGACAAATCATATGAGATTCAATGATCTCTAATGGATACTCCACTATAGAAACATCTTGATGTATCTCAATATCTTCTCAACTCAAGACGTGAGAGAGATTATGATGGTATTTCCTGAGCTGTGACATTTTGAAAACATCATGAATACGAACATAGTAAAGTAACACTGATAAAATTATGAAACCTACCAAATATCCTCAATGACCACAAATTATCCAACATATCTCAGAGTTGAAATTCAATATTTTTCAAGATGATGGTGACCCAATCATGGATAAAAACTAAAAAAACCTATTCACCAATGGATATCTCAAAAAGATTATGTGGATGATCTAAATAATATTTTTACGACTCTATATTATAACAAGAAACTGATGTATAACTTGAATCAATTAGGATATCTCTTAAATGAGACTCAGTCCAACAAAAGAGGCTTCTCAAACTGCTTCCTAAAAAATAGGTGATCATAATGGGTGACCACATAAATCCACAAAAATATCAATTTTGGTTGAATAATAATAACTATTTTATAATAAATATTAACTCTTCCTAGAAAGATATCCTATGATTCCCCAAAATCCATGAAATGTGCATAGAGGATATCCTTCAAGATCTGAATAAATCCCCCTATATGACCATCTATCTATGAATAATAAGATGTATATAACATGAACTACGTCCCTATAAACTCTTAGAGTCTTTTCCGAAACCTAAAATTAATCATGGGATCCCTATATAAAACAATGGTACATGGAACCCTATGTTAAAACATGAACCATCACACATAAAAATTACCCTAGTCTTTAAATTTTATGGTGTCCTTGATTAGAAATAAACTATATTATTTTTGGAAAGTGATTAATCATCACCCAGATATCATTCATTCCTTGTAGAGTCTTTGGAAATCCAAAAAAAATCCATTAAAATTATTTCCCATTTACTAAATAGAATCAAAATATGTTAGAGTAAACTAGATGGTTTCAGATGATCTACGTAAATCAATTCGAAGGTATAACATCATGACAGATAATAGGAAATTTTACACTTCATACACGACTACTATAACCATCGTATCAAGTAATAATACATCTTTATTGTTCCTAGATGAATTGTCCATGAAGAAATATAACAATAAAAATATTGATCTCCTCGTTAATTCTATGATGAAAGACCAATCCCCATTAAATAGTAAACCATTTAAATAGACAGACCAACTTGAATTGGTATCCCGCACATATAAGGTCTCTTGAATTCCTTTGAACTCATCTTCCTGCTACTGGATCTATAGAACAATCAGAAGGAGATATGATGACAACCGAACAATGGTCAAAACCATACTAAAAACATCCTCCTATGAATCTTGGTGAAACAATGTCAATACAAACATAAGGTTCTACTCATCCTTCAATTCTTGAATAGCCTACAAAGGTACATTCCTTCCAAGAACATCTAAAGAAACATTAAACTTCCCTAGGGTGTAGACAATGACAATGTCAATTTCATGATGGAATTCCAATCAAATACTTTGTCTAATATTCATCAATTTATGATAAAATATTTATCTGAGAGACATATGGTCAGAAAAGACTATGAAATTCTCCCAAAATGGATAGTGTTTCCCTTACTTCTTTATACTCGTTACCACAGTTGTCTCTAAATCACAAGTGGGTTAAATATTATCATGATGTCAATGATATATATTCAGCGACCATATTATTTTAAACATAACATTACATGATTTAAATCATAATTGAAAAACATATTACAGGCCATGGATTGTAATATCTAGTGTCTTGAAAGACTCGGTACATAAAACTGAGTACATGGGAAATATTTTTTATTTATCATCCATTATGAGCATATAACATCCATTGATCCCTAATATATTAATAGGATAAACTTTGGATAACATGAACAAATAGAGGAGCTAAAAAATTAAGTATTGGAATAAACATTTAAAAAATTAGCACAAGTGTTAGAAGGCATAACATAATGATATAAATAGGCATGTAACATGGTTAATCATTTAGAATAACAACATGGGATCATATAATCATGGATTCATAATAATGATAAAGAAATATAAAAAATTAATTTTTCATTGTTCAAGGATAGTTTCACATTGAGGAGCATGAGTCAAGGCTCATTGCATATAGTGGAGAAAGAGTCAAGGGTAACCACAAAGACCATTTCACATGGAGCAAGAGTCAAGGCTAACCACGAAGACCATTGCCCATAATATCTCATGAGACTAAAAATTGAACAAATTAACTGTAGTTCCATCTAGTACCACCCATCATAAAAAGTTCATGAATATGTTTTCTATATAAAGAATCATACAGAAGTAATCAAACATAAATAGAAGGGTTTCCCATTGAAAGAAATGAGTGTCATAATCATGCCATAGAGCATAATAAGTGGGAATTTCATAAAAGTGTCTTTGAAAGAAAGGAAGTAAATAATACATGGACATTAATAAATATAATTTGGTATATATGTATATATAAGTGATGTCAAACAGAAATGATAACATGTAAAAAGAGTAATTAAGAAACTTTAGAATTAAAACATTTTTTTTGATATAATTAAAATACTAAAGATCATTTAAAATTGAAAATTGAATACAATTTTATATACAAACATAATTTTACCAAGAAGGGCTTCATAATAAAATTATTGATTTTATAAAAATAATGTTGTCTTGACATAGATTATTTATTTTGCTTGAAAATGGGTAGGAATTAGGGATATTCCCTTAAATCATGGTTTCTTATTTGGAAGCATTGAGTAGGAACCCTTTTATGAACATGAATATCTCTAAACAATAAGCATTAATGGGTCTTGATAAATGATTTGGTAATATACAAAAATCATTTCATTGATGTACACAAACATAAAAGATAATTTAAATTAGGTAAAAAGAGATAAAGAATAACTTGAAGGAATAATGAAGGTTTAGGTAGAATCCCTTACCTTAAGTATAATGGTGTTATTAACTTGATCTTAATGTACAAAAAATAATATTAAATTCATTAATTAATAATTCTATTACTATTTATATAAGAATTTGATTTATTATAAAATTATTATGTTCATGTAAGGCCTTTTTAATGGTTTAGGAGGTTCAATTTCATCATTTAGGTGTGTTAGATTACTTGGTTTTCATGATTGGTTTACTTTTATATGTTTCTGTAAAATCATGTATAATGACTACAATATTCCATAAATGAAAATATATGCTATTAATGAAATTATAGAATATTAAAATACCATTTTTCAGAAGTGCAGATGATTTATCAGATTAAAAATTAATGAAAACCATTCAGATTAATTTAGAATTTTTTTATCACAACAAACTCATCTTGTTTTATAAATTAATATCATGTGTAAAAAATGATTCTATAACATTAAATATTATATAATACATATATTATAATCTTGTTCATAATGGGGTTTTAATGTTAAAATGGTCTAAATATTGATAAGTTATTATATTCAACATCAATTTAAAATAGATTATAATGAAATAAATTAGAATAATAAATGTAAAAGTGATATTATTAAACTTTAAAAGAAAGATAAAATATTATTTAACTATATAAAGAAATTACATGAAAATTCAATTTTCAATTAAAATCCAAATTTTAAACTATTTATCAAAAAACAAAACTTCTTTAAAAAATGTTGTCTATTTTTTTAAATAAAATTTTATAAGCATAAAAAATAATATTGAAAATGGGTTCTCCATTAAAAGGCGTTATAATTAATTTTTAGAAAAATAAATATTGTTTTCAAAAAATTGGATTTATTTTTATTTTTTAATATCAAATATATTAGACAAGTATAAAAAATATTTATTGAATATAAAATAAATAAACTTCATTGAAATAATTAATAAAAATTTCTTTGTTTAATTTATTGAAATAAATTTTAATTTGTACCTAGGAAAATAGTTTTCTTAGATAAATAATTTATTTATTTTCAACTAGTTCTTTCATTCATCTCTATTAATTTTTTACCAAATTATTCATTTTATATAAATTTATAAATTAGATATTTATGATTTAGATAATCTTTTTAGTGACTTCCATTGTAATGGATAAGTGGTAGATATAATAATATTTTGATAATAATATTAATAGTATATTTTAATTCGGTGAATACCCACCTTGCATTTTATGAAATGTATTTAAGGGACTCAGTTGTGTGTGTAATACAAGAAAAACATAGTATTGAGTTTACTAAAAACAACTATTTGATTTTCATGTGTAGAAATATTGACATGGTGTTTCATATAATAAAATCAGTACATTGTTCCTTTATATTTATAAAATCTATATTCACTATGTCGTGAAATGAAAAATATTACAGGATTAAAATAAATTGAAAAACATCATTTAAAAAATCTCAGGGTGTTAAATATTTGGCCACAAAATTTCAACTTAAATATTATAGGGTGATTTAATTTTGATCCTTATCACATTCTATCTAATAAATCTATAATTTCTTATCCACATGACCATAATTAATACATTAATAGATTTTATGTACTTATAAATATTACATGTGTGTGACTACCAACACTATTAAAATATATCTATTATCCTCTATTCATCATAAATTTTTAGAACTGTTGTTTTTACAATACCTTAAAAAATCTCCAAATCCCTACCCACTATATATAAGTCTTTATATCACAAAAATTCTTGAAATTATAGGATTAATGTCTAATACAAATGATATTTTCCAAATAAGTTGTATAACTCTTAACCAAGTGATTCATTTATATTTCTATTTCTACTAATTAATACATCATTAACAATAAATAAATAATTTGATAATTATCTTAAATTTACATAAAATAAATTAATATTATTCTAAAGTTGATTTTCATCTCCTTTTCAATCTTATTAGAAATTAAAACTTCACTCGTGGGTGCGTGTGGACATCCACCTCCACAAAAGAATCTATATCATTTCCCATCATCAAATTATATAGATGGTTAAAATGACGGATTAAACAAATATATTGTATTTATGTAATATTTTCAATTTTTTAAAAATAATATATCACTCGGGTTCTTACCCTTTCAATCATTTTATAATTTATTATGCCACTCATCTGTACATGTGTAATACCACCTCCACCATGTGACATGATTCCTTTTCAGTTTTACATTACCACGATGATAATAAGGATGGAAATAATAAATAAATATGGAATTTTCAACTTATTTATTATTTCTATAATGTTAAAAATAACTAACTTATTTATTTTCCACTGTACAGAAAAATTAAGATATTTTCCATTAATATCTATGGACTATTACCTCTATGAAACGATGTGTCTTAATTTTCATGACCACCTTAAATGGTTACATTAAATTGGTATTTAATTTATAAATGATAAATATTATAAAATGGTAAATATTTTATAGGTTATTAAACTGTTACCCCTTTGACCATTTTCGATACACAAACATTTTGTTTAGGTTACAAACAGAATAACCATAAAACATCTAGCATGAACTTAACTATTTTTCTAACTAAATAAAACATATTATAAAGTCAAATAAAAAAGAATAAAAATATTAAAATTAATATTTAAATGCTTATTAATCAAGTATAAAACTAATAAAAATCTATTAATACTGGTCTAGGGAATGTATGAATCCAGATAAAACTTATGGTAAAGGAATTTAATTTGAAATATTATTTAAAATATTTTAAACTTTTTTCCGTCCTTATTATGCTCATTTAGATATTTAAATAATTTTCTTATTTATACATTAAAGGTTATTAAAATTCATTTCCAGATACATTTTACTTTGTTTTTTATTATTTATAAAAATCATTTAATCAATTTTCATACATTTCATTTTAATATTTTTTATCAATGTCAAAAATAATATTTTCTTAAACATATCCCGATTGACCACTAATAACCTCTACCAGATTTGTTAGTTGTTATCAACCTATCTATAAAAGTAAATATGTTTTTCAAATAATTTTATATTCCTTATTTTATAAAATTTTTCATTTTAAATTATTTATAATGAAAATAAATATTTCTATCTATAATTATATTAAAATGGAATGTGTTTTATTGATGGGTTCAAATGTGTTTTTAAGGATTTCGTGATCCCAATTTTAATTTTTTTCCATTATAGGTTATGTGAGAATTATATACAATTTTTAGTGATTCTGACTTAGCTCATGATTATGGTTAGGCCCAATATATCCCCCCAATGATTTAGGGAATGATATTGTCTTCATTAAAAAATGGGTGAGATAAATGGGATTATTATTCATATGGAATTAACTGGGGTTCAATTATTCTAGAACATGTCAAACCCGAATGAAAATAGGTTGTGAATATGATTCATAAATATGAATATATTTTTTCTAAAAAAATGTGATTTTAGGGGAAATCATTTAATTTTTTACGGTAAGGAAATGTTAAAGGTGAAAGGTTTTGTTTCAAAGGAATGCATTCCTGTATTACCACATGCCGTGGGATACCTTCATGGATTTTCCTATGACTTATAATTGGTTTCAACAGTTTTATTTGATTTTTTTTAATTTTAAAATTGTTTTATTTATGTGTTCAAATTTTTTATTGAGGAGAAGGTAACAATCTTCTTGGGTGTTCATGTTTTTTCATTGGGTTAACATGATTATTTTATTTCTAATATCCCTTAATGATATTTTTTTATCCCAAATTCCAAAATGTTTTTCATATGATTTTGGGATGATTTGAAATGTTAACAAGGTCATTATTTCTACCATATAGAAATATCTTATTGAATGAAAAAAGTTCTTAAATGAAATATAGTTGAAAACCTAAAGCTATTTTTTATGGAAAAATGTTTTTTACGTTTATGTGACCACATTTTTATATGATATTCTTCATACATATCTAAAACTCTAAATCAAAAATATATTAGAAATGTAAAAAATTAAAGGTATTTTTAAAAATCTTGTAATTAAAGTTTTTTAGTTTACAGTTACTTATAGGTGTTCTACCAGAGATGAGTTATGAGTATCTTTGGTTTTGGGATACAATTGATAAGGGTGAGAATAATTATTTTTTAACTATCTTTGTAATTTAATTTAGATAAATTATTTTAATAAAATTAAATTAATTATGAGAACCAATGATGATAGATAATCAACCCAGAACTGTGTTAAGCCAAAAAAATTTCTGTATATCCTAAATTGTTTATTATAATCAGTTAGAAAAACTAAACATTTTCCCAACAATAAATTTAGGACAAGTCATCAAGTGAATCAAATATGATGGACCTATTCTTTAAATCCAATATATATATAAAGTATTTAGGATATGTCAGACTATATGACATGAGAATTATTTATGGAATGACATGAATGAAGTTAAGGAATATTATATTCCTTATGAAATGGGATATCATAAGGAATAATATAGGGAATCAAACACCAGTAATATTTTATTTCTTTTTATAAGATATGATCAAATAATAATTTTTATATTTTATGTTAGTCAAATTCAAGAATTCAGTTAATGTAGATTAATGTTAATTATTGATTTTCAATCCATTATCTATCTAAGATGTCTCTTATCAAATACATTTCATCAGAAAAAACATAATGGGAAATTAAATGTAGTTAAATATTAAATATATGGAGCAAAGATGGTAATTTTTTTTATCTATAATACTTTTTACTAATACATTATTAATATATGAATAAATTCATGAATTGACCAAGGAGTTTCATTAAATCCCATTTAAAGGGGATAATTTTTTTAATGGTTTTATATCAAAAAAATTTTGTTATCCATGAAAATTCTTTTAAACCTATATTCTCTTTATTCTCATGCCTCAAGAAAAACTAGTATGCACAGTGTAAATAAAAATCCCACCCAAAAAATGGGTGATTCAATTCAACTTATGGATGGAAAATAAAAGAATGATTCATATGGATAATTATATAGGAAATTCACTAAATATGTTGTATAATAACATACGATTATTCATTATCCATGAATGTTATTGATGTTTCTCATTTTAGATTATACATTTTCATGGTTTGAAAACATGGTGATCATGCATTTTTGTTTCTTATTATCATATATCTGTTGAATAATAATTATTATATCCTTAGAAACCCATAAATGTTATCTAGTTTATGTCATTCTTATTGATACTTGATATTATGTTTTAATATGAATAAAATTGATAACATTTTTTATATAATTTTTGATCTCTTAAAGAATAATATAAATTTTTAACTATGGAATACAATATGATATAAGATATCATAAACTACAATATGATAAAAAAATATGACATATGGTATTGTATCAAATGAAAAAAATTATTATTTTTCAACATTTTGTCACTAATGATATAGATAATCATTGCTTACGATGGAACCGAAGTACGCTATTTTCATGCCAAAAAATAGAACTTCATATCAACATTATGATTTTATAGATGAAATTATGTACAGAATCATTTTAAATTGGACTACATTTTACAATATATATATATATATCCAAAAATATGACTCATAATAGAGATATTATTTATCATAATCAATAAGAACCTATCATTACCCACAATATAGGGTTTTCACTACATCACTACTAGAAATATAGGTGAGTAGTCAATTATATATATATATATATTTATTTATTGAATTTTTTTATCTTATAAATTTGAATAGAATTATTGAATTTATAAAACTCTTTTAAATTTTAAAAAATGTAGTTTTTGGATATTAATTTAAACTATAAAATCTTATGAGGCTAGAGAAATATAAATATTTATAATTATCTTCTTAATGCCTAATTATATTTAATAAATATATATCCATGACATTAAGAAATAATATTAAATACCCCTTTTTTATATGCCATGAATTATAATTTTGATATAAATTGTTTATATAAAAATTATTAGGTGATTTTAAATGTTTATGTAAATTAAAATGTAATAAAAAAAATTTAAAGAAGTTTATGTTGAATTATGAATAATTTATTTGAAATATTTCAATTAAAAAAATTATTTAAACGAATATTTGAACAATATTATAAAAATAATTTATTATTAAAATGAAAATTTTTTAAATATATTAAATTTTTGATATTAAGATTATGTAAGTTATTTAGAAAAATATTTAGAATTTAGTCTGATCATATATTATTTATCATCAAATATTAAATAAAAGTGCACATATTGAATAATATGATGTGATCAAATTTGATAGTGTTCATATTTATTTTTTTATGAGACATACATGATTCATGAATTAATTATATTATCAACATACTTCTATTATTTATGAATTTTCCATAACTGTTCATCCAATTTTAAAATTTATGATTTATTCATTTACTTAGTGTTCTTCGATATGAATATAATTTTTTGTGTATTATGAATGGATGTATTATTTAGTTTAATGAGTAAATGATAACTTTTATAAATTATCATGTTTTCATTTTAAGAGATATATTATGGGTATGATAATTGGTTTACTTTTATTCTACAATTAAATTGGATTGTACTAGAATATGATTTTGAATTTAATGTTTAATTGTAGTTTATACATATTAGGTGTCATAATTATAATGTAATTTTAGTTTCTCTTTAATAAAGTACCATGAGGGGAGGTACATTGGATGATATTTCTCACTATTGAGGGAGCATATGGTTTTTAAAGAAAATGTAGGGTTGGATACCTATCACACCATTCTTACCAATATGGGGAGTATTGATTTAATATGATCACACCCATTTACATGAAAGAATTACATGTAACTTATAAATGGGATTTATTTGGTTATGTGTAAATGGAGATGTTTTTAAAATTATGTTAGTAACATAATCCATGAGTTGTGTAAATAGTTACACATAAAATTGGATTGAATAAATTTATTTGGTTGAAGGAATAGGATCCCAATAAAATTCATTAAAATCATGCGTACATTTTAGGGGATTAAATTTTCCAAAAAGCCTTGATCATAAAATTTGGTAGGTAATGATAAATATTGGGCCCCATGTGTAATCTTGTATATGGAAATCAGATTATAGGTGACCACAAGAGTATTGATTTACTATATATATCATGAGATTTAAGTGGAATTCATTTTAATATCTCTAATTAATTAGGATTCTAGAGGAATAATGTTTTGTGAATCCATTTTTTAGATTCATATAAAGAGTAATATTTCCAATTATCCATGATTCATGTATGATATTATAAAAATTATAGTCTATTTAAATAGCTATGTAATGGATGAAATGGTATAGAGTTTCAAATATTAGTGAAATACTGATATTTTAACACTATGGAGTGTATTGAAATCTAAAACAAGTCATCACTTTAGTTGGAGAACATTTGGTATGATTCCCTTTTAAATGAATATTAATCACGAGAGTCGTATATTAAAATATTATTATATAATTTTTTTGAATTATTATCATCAACAAATAATTTTAAACAAATCAATGTGGGAAAATGTATAATATAAGTAACTTACATGACATGTATAAAACCATAACAACAATTCATAATAAATAATGAAAACATTTATTTGTTAGTGTACCCCCTTCTTAAAAATAGTGATTATGTGATTCTATTAAAAAAATTGATCTAAATGATTACTATAAGTATAATAAATTTTATTTTGATGGATTCACTCTAATTATATTATATGTATAGAATATGTTTAAAAAGTAACATGAGAATATTGATCTATTTAGGTTGATGGATAACATAAAAATGATTCGTTAAGAACATGGTAGGAATGAAAGGGTTGATACTTCATAGGAATTATTTAGATGTAAGATATCTAAATGAACATAAATTTCGACTCATGTGCTGAATATGATTTGGTTAGTTAGTGACTTAGAGTGAGTGGGTTTGGTTTATAACTACATTTGGATATTAATATCATTGTAAAACCACTGCGGGAAAGGTTTTAAAAGTATATTTTTTTATTATAAAATAATTTAGTTCAATAAAATTTTACCATATCTCTTAAAAATGATGAGGACAATAGAGTATGAAAAGGGAGGTCTAGGATTGAGTGATGTTTTATATGTTTAACTTGGTAAATGTTTAAATCATACGAAGAATAAAAACATATTATAAATTCTAATATTGTTTACTCCAAAAACATGATAATGTCTTTGAATCCTAAGGGACAAGTAAATAAGCAAGTTAATTACATAACTTATAACTATAACACCCAAATATTCTAAATTAAGAACCATATTTTAGATAACACACCTGACAAGAAGCACCGTGCACGTAAAGGAATTTAATACCCTAATACCTTAAAATATATGAAATATTTTAAATAAATTAAATAAATTATATATTTTATTATGCACAAAACACTGAGTTAGATTATGTAAAACGCAAGAGAGACATTCTTCGAAAGAATAAATTACACACAAGATTTAGTTTTCCCAAATAAATATATATTACTAAAATATTATTATTTAACATAATAATACTTATCCTATAAATTAAATAGGTTTTTATAAATAATATTAACTAAATTATGAAAATATATTGTTTATATAGATATAAAATTTATTAACTGGTTACCAAACAATGAGAACCAAAAATAAGAAACAATTGGATATAAAAAGAAATATAACTATTTATATGAATCTAAAGGAGTTTTTTCTTGTAAAACATAATTAATTAAAAATAGTGAATTATTTTGTTTAAATATATATTTTATATATTCTATCATACCTTTTTTATATTCATCCATTATGTTTTATAGGCGTAAAATATGAACAATCCCAAATTTACACATAAAAACTTATATTTTTTTAAATGCAATATTACTGCCTTTGAATGGTGATCCCATTTTAAATATGAATTTTTCCACCATAATTGATTTAAAATTTTAAAAATAAACATCATATTTTAAATATAAACCTAAAAATTATATTATAGTGAAATGTTTAATCTCTAAAGAAACAATTTATTTTTTAATAAACAGCAAAAAATACTAAATTTTAGTTCAAAAAAAAATTTTCATCTAAATTACATATAATTATATATTATATACTTAAATGGATTTAATTTCAAATTAGATCATATTTTTATAAATTATTAAAATTTATGTCATTTTAATCAATTTAACTTTGAAATTTATGATAAAAACATAGCAAACTTTCACATGTTTTTAATTTAAAACTCGAATTGTCGTCCTTTCTGTGAGATAAAATTTAAATTCAATTCTAACATTTATGTGATTGGAATTTTTAAAAATGGATTATATATTTGGGATAAATATAATTTATATTTTATTATTAGTCAAATTTATGTTTTTACAATAAATATCGATGAAGGTAGTTACAATTAATTACAACATTTAACGAAAAATTATGCTGAATAAGAGACTAAACCTTAATCATAATTCCCCAAAAGAACTAAACACTTGTCCAAAATCAGTATTATGGCCATATTTAGACAAAAAAATATATTTTATTGAATATGATAATTATTATTGTAACTTTAATCATGAATAACGCTGGAGGAAATCCTTTGTCAAAGTATTACAAGAGTGACACTCTTCTCCCACTATAACATGACATCACTTCTATATATATCCTTAAAACCTCTAAAACCAAATTGGTTAGGAAAATATATAACCAAATAAGTTTACAAAATCAATCCTCTATACCTTAGAGCCTCAATTGATTCTGTAATACCTTCATGAAATCACTTGAGAACAATCCAAAATGAGTTACCAAATTTTAAAGGTAGCACTTTCCGATGATCTATTTCCTTTGATTTACATTTAAACCACATAAAATAGTATTCATCAATGTTAATATAATTACATAATTACCAAAAATATACTTAATGTTTTTATATTATGTTTTTTACCTACACTTAAACACACATAATTCTAATAGGTAACAAACTTATTTTTGCTATGTACGGTGAACTATTGTCTCACAAAACGATGGTTGTTCATTTTTCATTTCTACCTCTCATAGTGGACATTAAGATAGAAAATATATTTATATATGTTATATATCATATTTATAATTTTTTATTCTTATTTATTTCTTTTATAACACATATTCTTATACATTACAATTTGTATAAATACGATAACATCATTTTTGGAATTGTGGACTACCACATCCCAAATGTGATGTTTCTCGTTCATGCAACACATAAAATGTATTAAGGATGATGTTAATAATATTATGTTACATATAATATATATATATATAACAATAATTATTATATAAATTTTTATCATTTAATATTCATTCATTTAATTCAAAAAATAAATGAAATTTGTGCCCATGCATAAGAACGACCTACATCTCCATGAACGATGCAGTTCATTTATTTTCTCCAAAAATTATAGATTATTCTAAATAAATATATAACAATTATATATTTTTATTATGTCTCAATTTAAAAATTTTAGATGAAAAATCCATTATCAAATTTTTGAGAAAAACAAGTAACAGATTAAAACGTACTCGAGAAAACATGGAAATTGACACATGAAATAGAGAAATTAATGATAATTTGTTAACAAACCTGTATTGAGATATTATAAAAAGTTAATATATGGTATTAAAAAAATTATTATGGTTATGATATTAGTTATTAACATATTTTAAATGACTATATTTTAGGATAAACACCAAATAATAAAATGGAAGGATAAGGTAAGGTAATCTTGTCTTACATTTCTTTCCTTTAGGTATACACTATATATGCCAATTACATTTTTGTGTAGTTTATATAATTCAACTTTTCATACATTATATCATGAATCCATTTTCATTATGTCATTAAACACTTTACTTAAAGGGAATTATGATTTTTATTGGTATGTTTTATGGGACAATTTGAGATATTTAAAGATTATTTTCCTCAAAAATGTTCTTAATGGTTATCTTTGAAACATCACTTACTTCTATGATTTCTAACTTTTTCTTGGAAATAATCACATTATATTCATCATTATTCATTGGAAATTTTATTTAATATCCATATTATCAAACAATGTATATTATTATTTCCAAAACCATATATCATTTTACAAAAGTGTTCACCTTGACAGTTACTTGATTAACTAGGGAATTATTGATAATATATATATTATTTTCAATAAAGATACATTTTGATATGGCATATTTATTATTCAATATGAGGAATTCTTTGTACTTTCAATGAATGGTGGGACTTAGAATTTATATAGACCATCAATGCATCGATAGGTTCTCATGAGAAAAATAAGTTTGAAAAATTAAACGAGTTTATTTCTATAGTTTTAACAGTCTTGTGAGAGGTCTTGATGGTATAGGTTTTCATATACCTCAGAAATAAAATCCAATAATTAATAATTTCATTAAAATATATTCAATAATTTTCTATCATTGATATTTTTCATCAACATGTCTATGGCTGTAATTCAATCTCAGTTTATTGATTTATGAAATATGTTTTAGTTTCTTACCATACCATATTAATTACTACTTATAAAGTTATGTAAATGGAAAGTGTGTTCAGTTATTTGAAATTTCATATAGATGATTTATTATTTATACTATTATATTTACCCTTACTAGTAATTTGAGCTCACCCTTATTATGTTAATTTCCCAAGTTATGAAGAAGATAACTTTGAATAATTATTGAAGGATGTAGTTTATTTCAGTTTATTGTGCGGTGTGCTTTGTTTTATTTTCCCAATGTATTATCGGAATTAGTACTACGAAACTGGACTTTTACAGTTCATTTATTTATCAATTATAAAAAAATCTGATAAATGGCATATTTATTAGTGCTAAATAAAGCGCCGTTAAATTAAACCTTTTATCAACACTTCTATTTTTCCACTGATAAAGGAAACCTTTATAAATGATTGTTTTTTTTTGCAGTAAAAAATAGAATCCTTTATCAGACCTTTATAATTAGTCCTTATATATATATTTTTTCATTAACACATTTTTTCCACTGATAAAATGAAAAATTAAATTAATTAATAATAATGAATGTGTTTATTAATTTTTTTACAAATTTTATTAATTATATAATTATTGGTAAAAATGAATTGATTGATAATACATTATTAAATATTAAAAATTTTATTTAATGTATAATTATGATAATAAATGTCATGAAATTATATATTATATATATATATATATTAATGTATAAAAATATGAATATATATTAAAAAATTTATTAATTAAACATTAAATTGTCATATATTTACTGAATAATGATATATAATTAAAATAAATGAATTATATTCATGGAATAATTGCGTAGTACTCGACAGATAATTGAATGTTGATTGATTTTTCAATTTAATATATGTGAAATGTGTGTTATATTAATTTAAAATATACTTATAATTAATGCATTATTATATATAATATGCACACTAACAGACCTTATCAATTTTTTCAATATTGTTAAAGTGTACATATATAATTAATTTATTCAATTTCACTCATTCTATACATACTTTCATGCACTCAAAATTAAAAATTCCTTAATAATGTTAAAAAAATATCTTTTAAAAAATATTTAAAAACAAAAAAAGTTAATATTAAATATATTTATAAATGTACATGTACTTTTATATACAATTATATATTTATAATTATAAAAAAATAAATAGTTTTTAATAGTTTTTATATAATAATGAATATATAATAATGAATATTCAAAATGTTATTAAATTTATAGTAAATTTACTTAAATAATATATATATTTACCATATTTATTTTTATTTATATTTATCAAATCTATATAAGTATAATTATATAAATATATATAATGTTATAAATATTTTATTTAAATATTTATTTAATTATAAATAAATCATAATAAATATATTTAAAAAGGAATATATTTACCATATTTATATTTATATATTTTTATTAGTTATTTATAAAAATTTAAAATTTTTTATTTATAATTATAAGTAAATGTCCTTTAACAACCCTTTAGAAATAAGTGATGATAAATGAATCTTTAGTGCGTCTTTTTTTCATGGATAAAGTGGAGGATTTATTAGTGCTTATTTTTTAGCACTGATAAAATTATTCCAATATATTTTAGAAACCTAGACCTTTTGTGAACCTATCATGATATATAAGCTTTCCCCGAAACCCAAATGCTACCAATGCTTGTCTCCACTGAATCGAAGGACAAATCACACCAATGGACTACCTCTGAACATCTCATCTGACTACCAAAGAGTGTCTCACATATTATTCATCCTAGAGAGGAAGGTATTTCAATTTTATTGGTGTATTTTTCATTTCATTTTTGATTTCATCTTCTATAATTTGTTTATGATATTTAGTTTATGTTCTTTTTTTATGATTTGTTTGTGATGCACTATTTAGGGACCAATGTGATGAAAATTGTTTACGATTTGTTCTTGATTCGTTGTTTGGGGAATAATTTGTGGTCTGTTTTTTGTATCGACTACCGATGTATGATTTGTTGTTTATATCTGACACAGAACCACAGATTTATTGATTTTTTTAATTCTATGCTTTATACATTATTACTAAATAATTTTTTCACACATGTACAAAAATGTGTAGAAATTTCGATTTATATTCATGTTTATTTAATAAATATTTGTGGAACATTGGTTGTTCCCTAATGATTATATATATGCTGACACCTTTCATGGAAATCTCAGTGGACATGTAGCTTCATATTCTATTTTTTAGGAACCAAGTTAGTGGAGTGATGTATGTTCCTCTATTGGTTATATATATCACAAGAACTAGTTTTTCTTCTAATTCACTATGGTCCTTTGTTTTCTTAGAGAGCAGCATCCAAGGGGCCATCACCAATTAAGCAAATGAGGGTTAATCCGATGAAGCCTTCACTTTTTGAATCATTATGGTTCATTTAATTCACATTATGTTTGAATATCTGGTTTTTATCAATTTAATATTTCTTATACACTATAAGTGAAAGAATTTTTATACTGTAATGACATGTATGTTTGTCTATATATATATATATAATTCATCAATTATTTCTATAGTTTTTTCTTAAATAGGTATGCCTATATTAGGTAATGATGATTTGGGGATGGCATGTCGATTGACCCCAAGCGTCATGCTAGAATTTTGTTCAACCTCTAGTACAAAAGTTTTCTATATTTGGCGGGGGGGACCCTCCCATTTATTATTTTGACCCCCAATTTTTAAACCATACTTTAGTAATATTAAGGTGTGTAAGAGTTAATAAGATTATATGACCTAGTGTAATTTGGTTAATTCAGG
Source organism: Viscum album (assembly GCA_963277665.1). Lineage (NCBI taxonomy): Eukaryota > Viridiplantae > Streptophyta > Magnoliopsida > Santalales > Viscaceae > Viscum > Viscum album. The sequence continues at coordinate 352,791,282 of OY728126.1, read as the reverse complement.
GTGAGGTCATTACACTATTTTTATTCCTGTTTACACCTATAATGTTTAGTGATAATAATATTTATTATCTTCCTTTATCTCCCTCTATTTTTTCAAATTCCAACATCCCTTATTATTGGATTTGGAATATCAGGGTGCTCAGATATTCTAGTTGAAATGATCCATATTTTCCTTATTATAGTTATTTATAAAATTCACTTTTTCTAACGAATATATTATGTGTATTTATTTATATATTGTATAAAATTAAACTTTTATGAACCAATATGATGGATATGAAGCAAAACATTTTGATATATAATCGTTTGGAAAAACAATTTAAAGGTATAGTGTAGGATTTCATTCAGTTTTAAAGAGAGCATACAGACCACCATTCTAAGATCCTATAGTCATGTTTACATTGTTTTAATTCAAGAAAAATTTGTCTAGAAGAGTTGTAACAACATTAAATTTGTCACAGAATAGATAAAATATATAAATGTTGGACTAAACATGGGGAAAACTGAATGTGGGAATCAATTGGGATAATTCTATAGTTTATGAATCCTTTGATATGAATACCTTTCTAAAAGATGATTGATATCGCATGGAAGAAATGAAAATGAAAATTGATGATGAACTTTGTAATATTTCCATGATGTTTGAGGATTCAAAAAGTTATTCCATGAAACCAACTAGTTTCACTAAATACACAACAATTTAAAATGTTTTGAAGTTATGTAATTTTAAATCTGGTGACAGATGGATTGACACCAGCTTTACAGAACAACTTGGCCTTCTAAAATATATTCTAGTAGAGGAAAAAAACTTACAGTCCAAACATATAATAGAAAAATAATATTACGTTTAATGGGAATGATCTCCAAAAAATACATGATTCTCCAAATGATTTCAATTTTTTTAAGGACTACGAATCACTCATCAAATACCCTATGTGTGGAGTAGATCAATATAATAAAAATAATCAAGTCCTTCGAAAATAGTATGGCACATTACTATAATTACATTTTTTAAAATACTATATGTATTTCAAAAAACCAAAAATTAACATCACATACAGATAAAAGAATTAATAATGGGAACCTTCATAATCCAATAGATTCTCCACAGTGGATGAACTTTGATTATGAGATTCATTAATATAGATATGAGCTGAGAAACTTTTTTCATGCATTATATATAGAAGGAATAAATCATTTTTGTGTACAAATTAGTACTCACAGTACATGGCCCATCATGTTGGTAAATTATAACTTTTATCCATTTTTATGGATGAAGTGAAAATCAGTGACATGTGATGGAATTTGAACAATTTATTGAGATAAATTGAAGATGGGTATGACCATACCTAGATAAGTGACATGTGATGTGCTTATCTATTATAATAGGTGGATGTGATATACTCATCCCTAATGGTGAAGGATTTGTGATGTGTTCATCCATATGATCAATATATACATAGATAAGAACATATGAGTAATAATAAAATACGATCATAGACAGTGTATCATGGATACTCTAATTCATTGATAAAGGTGTCATTTGAAATGTTTTTAGTATATATGACACAACTATTGGATATATGTATAATGAAACATGTTCTTATTAAAGACCACATCATATCATTTTAGATATTTAGTAGAATTTATGCTTTTATAAATGTCTATCATATCATAGATTTATGAATTTTTGTATTAACAGTTTTTTAATAAAACAAAAAAGGCACATGGGGTCTCACTTTCTTCATGAATGAATTGGGATTGAGTTTTATGAAATTAAAAGTGTTGTTCCAAATGGGTACTATAGTTCAATTGAAATGTTTTTTGATGCATAATAATAAAGTATTTCATATGATGTGTTACTTGGTGAGAATGACGATGGATTTATAAATTAATTTTCTAAACTATGAAAAGGGAGTTTTCAATATTATTTCACAAGTTATTATATGGGATACAATATATTATGAATTAATACGAATTATATAAAGATAGTGTATTGATTTTTTAAAATTAATAGATTGATGGATATATGTCCTAAATAAAATATACATATAAATAATTATGTATATATTTTATTATATTATAAGGTAATGAAATAATGTATGACACACATGAAGTCAAGGCATATTTTAGGCCATTGAATAACATATATAATCAATCACAATTTGGGATATTGTACCACTACCTTGAGATATATAATTTCTTATCATTTTCTATATTATACCTACTATGATATTTGTGAATCATATCATATGATTCAATTTTGAAATGTAAATTGAATTGTGAATATTGGAACCACCATCCATACCAACTAGCATTATTCGTAAACATTCTGTATAATGAAACATATGGGAGAATCAAATGTATTTAATTATGAGGTGTATAAATGTTGTAACTAACACACTATTAACTTGGAAATTATAAATGTATGTGTAAACATTTTGAAGTCTTTAGAAGAATCTCTATGGCCAATATAAAGAGTCCAAATTGTTTGAGATACTGTTACGACCAAAAATTGTATGTTGCCCTAATTGATCATAAATATCAATTTTCCTTATTTATTTTTCTTGATAAATACTAATGTATCATATTTTGAATGATAATCCCCCAAAAAAATTAGTTGGTACAAGTATGTCAATGTAAAAACCATAGATAAATGTATACCTTACCTTCTTATAATGGTTATTCATCAAACATGTGATTGAAGTCAAGAGGATAAATAAAATTTAATTCAAGGTGTGCACATTCATTATTTTATATTATACATGGTTTCAGTTTTATAGCATGCTGATCATGGGTTGTGGTTCATTTTTTTCATAATTTCCTTGAATAAGGGTTCTTATATCCTTATAAATCCATAAAAGTATATGTCAAAAATACTTATAGCACCAAATATACCAACTAATATGAAAATTAATCAATCATTAATAAAAATAAAAATTTTTATTTTAAAAAAATTGATATCAATGATCACATAAAAATAAAATTTCAAAAAAAAAATGTATAAATACGACCACCATATCCTAAAATGATTCCCTTCATAAAAAATTATACCATGGTTTATTATTTACTATATATTAAAAAAATACAGAATTTAAACTAACTAAATAAACTAAACCTAGTTTTTTATTTTAAAATATATCATTTTGGCATATTTTTAAATAAATTTACTAATATCCCATAATGTTGAATTATAATGAGAAACAAATGATTTTCAATATATTCAAATATAATAAAAATAATTTTTTATGACAAAGATATTTAATAAAATTTATATAATTCTTCAAATCACATGATTTTAGTAATGAAATTTTAGTAAGGAATAAACCTAAAAAACTGAGCACAATTAAAAGATTTAGTTGTAAAAATATTTTCTTATTGATTTTAAAGATTCAATTAATTAAAACAAATTTAAAGTATTGGGTTGGTTTTGATTATCATGGTTAGATCAGTTTAACAAATAAAACCATCAACATAACAAACATTCACTTTCCAGTTGTTCTATGGAATGATGTGGTAATACACATACCAAAAGAGTTACCCCTCAATCCTTTAGTATGTGATGAGAACTAAATTACTAATAGTATGCCACACACCCCATTACTTTTCAACAAAACTATATTGTATTAAAACTCATACTAACTAGAATATAGAAAAAACATTGTGTCCCTTACCAAAAAATGCATTTTGGGATAAAGTGGCATCCTACACAAATCACTTATGTGGTGTACTTTATTTGGATAAAATCTAAAAAATTCAACTTATAAAATAACTTTTCCCACCAATAAATTATTTATCAAAAAAGTAACCCACCAAATATTTGATTATATTGATTTTTTATTATAACAAAGGAATAATAATTTTTCCCCTAAAATGAATGTTTAATCACATGATGATATTGTATTAAGTTTGAGTTTTTCAAATAATACGAGAGGTCTTATTAAGGAAAAAATTAATTTATATATATTATTTTTCCAAAAAAATCTAATGGGTGATACTTTTGTGAATTCATGGAGATATTGTATGATTTTCTTAAATTTTTGGGATATTTTTATCTTTAGGTAATGATTATAATAAGTTTACAAGAGAACATAATTAAAATACATGTTTTTTAGTGTTAATATTCACTAATATTCTTATAGAATGATATGTTTCGTTTAAAGGTCTATAGGAATGATAAATAAGTCCATGAAAAAAAAAACAAATGAGAATCCTTTAATTGGGGAAAACAAGTGTATGGAGTTTTTTAAATGAAACAGATAGTATTATATAATGGTGGATGTGAAAATAAAAACTTATCTGTTGGATAGTAGAATTGGTAATAGTGGAAAATACATTTTGTAGTCTATGTGATGTTTGTTATTCCATATTTAAGGGAAAAGTTTATTTTATAAATCCCATGTAATAATGTATATTTGTTGTGTAAGGGTTGAGTTTTAAGACATGATTTTTATACATGTGAATCTATAAAACTAAATCTCATGTAAAAGTCAAATAATTAAAGTGAATTTGTTTATATGAGAAATAATGATGAAAAATATCATGTAATGGTGGATTTATTTTTTTATAATGGATAACCATTTTGATAATGTAAAATGATTCTTAATGTTTCTATAAGGGTGATTTTGTCATAATGAAGTCCTCCATTTTGTGGAAACCAAAGTGCTGGAATGGAACCTTGATGAAACTACTTGTACAGTGAAGAACTTCACTGAAGTAGTCATACATATAGATAATATCTCTTTCATGGATTTTGATATACTCCCAATGGAATAATTATCTGGAATTGATGAATTAATCTTGTATCAGCAAGAAAAGAAGTTGTGGTAGAGTGATTTAACCACTATAGATATTCTATTTTTTTCAATATTCATAATCTGAAAAGGGGATAATATATAGGAATTCATAGATATCACCCAATGTATTTAAAAAAATTGGGTCTTTGAGGATTGGTGTAAGTTGGATATGGGGAAGGGATACAACAATGTTGTCTTCCCTTCTAATGAATGTAAATTAAGAGCATCGAGCCTGTGTTAATACTCTTTGAATTATAGTTTCATACAAATTCAGGAATGTGATATGATGTTTGATCATGAAAATGTCAGGAACTCTCACTCAACGGTATTGATACATATTTTTAGGCTAAATTGGTTATACTATAATCTAGGTATCATTTGAGAAATTACATCATCTATTGGTAATCCCATAAGAATGGATAAGAAAAATGATATTCTATGGTTTAGGAATTAATATCGAACAATACGTGAAGTTTACATGTCCACAACCTATGTTGAAGAAGTATTTATAAGAACATGGGATGATAAAATGATGATTAAAATCCACATTGAATGAAATTATTTGTTTTTACAAAGAATTACATTCATTGGTCCCTAAAATGTATAATTAAATAGGGATAACGATTGTATATTTTTCTAGATAAGGGTTTATAATGATAGTAAATGTTAAAGGAGTAAGTGGAATGACAAATTCTGTCTCATGATTCATAGAGACATCGAAATTATAGTTCTTCCATGGAAGGTGAGATAAAAAATAATGGAACTAGAAAACTAAAGGATCCTCATGATAAAGGTGAACAGTCCCCATTAGTTTCATGAAGATAAGTATCATCATCTTACTATAGAGGTTCCATTGGTTAAATGTAATAAGAAAAAAATTTCTATACTAAATGAGTAGATTTTTATGGTGGATAATACTATCCAATCAGATAAGGATTCTAAATCACATGAGGTATCCAATTTAGAGACTCCCTATAAGATTCCCAAGAAACCCTAATCTGAAAACAATGACTTCAAATCTCATTATAACTAGGGAATTATTAATGGTGATATAGTTTGGCGAGAAGGCTAGTGTAACCCTATCCGGGATTGTTTATGGGTATCAGGAATGTACAACGGTGACAACACCCACTACTTATCAATCTAACAAAAATGTAGATAAGAATGTCAAAAATACTAATATAATTTATTTGGAAGGTTCATTCTCTTGTGTGCCTCCATCAAAGTCTACTACAAGGAGTATTCCTGTGGAGAAATACCCTGAACTTAAGAAGTCGAAATATATGTTCACTCCTATGAGTTTTTCTTTTTTCTGAATAGATTGAACATCCATAATCCCCTGAATAGGTTGACCCCAACCCAAATGATGACCAGAATAAGGTGAATCAATATACTAATGGTCTATATACTATGATTTATTAGAATATGGTATAATAAAAAGTTGGAATAACATTAAAATTAGGGAAGAAAAATGAGATTGTGGAAAATAAAAAAGGCCATTTAAATGTTAAACAACACAGAGGGCCTCTAAAAATAGGTAATGACCTTAAGTAATAATGATTATCTAATAGTATTTCCATGGTCTTGGGAAGTAACCAATGACCAAAGACCATAGGAATTATGTTACGGACAGAAAACCAATTCTTATTTGCATTACTAATCCAAAAAATTATCCTTTAAAATTAAAAGGCTTTTAAATAGGCCCCTCTTGGGTATAGTTTTCTCTCTCAGAACATACATGAAACTAACATTGATCATCTATTTATTAAAAAAAATGATATAATCCACATTCTCACAAGTAATCACTACTCATAGAGTATTTGAGTTTCCTTCAATACATAGTGCATTACTGTGAATATTTCATTTTTACATTCTTCCACAGTGTACATCAAAAGAAGATAATTATATATGGAGTTATAAGTATTTGTTGATAATATTAGTAATAAATATATGAATCTCATGGACTTCAACAATGTTTTGAATCCTAAAGAAAAATGTAAACTCAATTTTGTAGGAGTATCATTCATGGATTTTTTCACCAGCATCAACTTGTGAAATCTTGTTGAGGTTCTAATTTCTAGAGATATGTTCAGATAGATAAGGTATAGTGTGAATAGAAGAAAAGAAAGAAAGCATGAATTTTTTATTATCCAGCTGGATGGAATTAGGGCTACCACTAGTGTCTCATTTTATAATATCCCCAAACACCACTAGTATCACAACGTAATAATTGTAGACCCTTCCACTCATCTTGAAAAGTCATATCCTCTCACATTTATATTCAACAATGGATAAATGGTTATGCCTGGATGGAAGGAGTTAATTCTTGGGACCAGGAAGATAAATCCACCAGGTTATTGAATTCATATTCCCAATGAAAAGAATATGAACATGAATTGACCAGTAATGTAATGGAGTAGAAATGCCTTCTCCATTCTTGATATTGAAATGGTGGATTATGAAGAATATTTTATAGAGAGTAATATCATGAATCATCCTAAAAATACCCTATATAGAGAAGAATTTCAAGATATCAACAATAATGATGACCTAATTATCGTCAAACAAAGACTAAAATGATTGTAAATAAATTTTATATTGATAAGGTATGGGGATAGAAACTCTAAATCCCTTCAAAAATTTCTTATGTTAATGAGAATAAAAGCATATTAGATTTCCAATAGTATAAATGGTCATCACCACACCTCTAAGGATGAAATATCCAATACATTTGAGGATTAATTTAAAACTATATACTATAGTGATGGGTAGGAAATCATAAAAAATGATGGAAAACATACCCCCTTTTAATTAGGAACATCAAAACCAAGATATTACAATGGACCCTTCAAAATAAGAAGTGAAGAAGTGAATACAACTCTCTTCTCTCTTAACATAGAATGTGTTTCTAGTCATAATGGATACATTAAAAAATTCTTCCTATTAAATTGGAAAATTCTATAATATGAAACAAAAAATTTATTTATGTAATTATTCTCTCATTAAATAATTAGTTATAGTGTCAACTCCAACTTCATTGGGTTATTTCCAATGATGGAACATGCATTTGACATTATGGATTTTATTCTAGTTTCCCTTGGGAACATTATTCTCAAAATTATCAATATGTTTATTATGTCCAATATGGGAGGAATGATCATGAAATATCTAACCCCAAACTATATTGGGGTTTCCTTTATAGAATCATGCAAAATTATTAATCACTTCCACAGAAAATATTAATATAATGAAGAGGAAAATAATGGAATGAAACATTTCTTCCAGAATTGATATCTCCATGGAATTTTAAACACTGAACTAAAGAATTAATTTTTTATTTCATCATGAAATATGTGTTCACAAATGATTTTATAGATTTAGTCATCAACATTTTCAGATTGACATGGTTGGTAATTCTTATAAATGGATCTATGAGAGGCTTCTTTTAATGAAAATGGGGTGTTATAAAAGGAGACCTACTATTATGACTTAAATCCATCCTTTTTGATGATTTCATGAGTAGATTTATAAATTAACTTTTATAGATTGAAATCTATATGAAAATTAATTATGGGGGAGATGTGTTTTCTTCATTACATCACTTGCATGATGATGAAATTATCATACATAGACAAGATTCATGAGAAACCAAATCTGATATTATTTATTGTTTTTTAATTATAAGGAGTTAATATAAAATCTATTAGAAGTAGTAAATCTATCATTCTATTTGGTGATGGAATATCTTTCAATAAAAAATAGGATCAATATTTCCGGGAGTGATGATAGAAATACTTCTATTTAAATACATTGTTGTGACCTTGGTTTTTGGAATTGTGATAAAAAAATATATTGGTGGCATATATTTTTGCACCATTAATCATATGGCTAGATGAAAGTGGAATTATATGTCAAAATGTTGAATGGTGTTCTTCAAAAATATAGTCATCACCAAAAAATGATTCCTTTACACAATATAGATGACTGAGAAGCATCTTAGTGAACTTAACTGCATGTTCATGAACATTATATGATTGGGATGGTGCATGAAAAGAAATTAATTACCATATCATGGAAGCAATGTTTTAAACCCACTGAAATGGGTGGATGGGAGTCAAATATCTCATAATATTCCATGAAGTCCTTCTTAACAAATTCATTTGGAATATTTTACCAGTAATGAATATTTTATGGATTTTTTATTGAGTAGGTGGAATGGTAGGCTCTTGAATAGGTATCCACAATACCTTGCATCATCTATATGTACTTCAGTCAAAAATTACTACAATGATATCATGCAGAACTCAAAATGGATGGTCATCCAACAGTCCACTCTTAACTATTGGAATACATTGTGGTTGGGTAGACCAATACAATAATTGATGAATTGTTCCAAAAATAGGATCTGAATATAAATCGATGATCTATTATAACACAAAAATAGAATTGATAATATTTTCCCAGAGATGGTATAAAAATTAGGATGTATTCATTAATGAATTCAGACATAGTGATATGGAATCCCAACAAACATGTATAGTTTAGTGATTGATAATACTATAGGCTGGAATTTTAATTACAAAACATTACCCCATCATATATGATTACATTAAATGTATCATTCATAGAAATCATAAGATTTAGTTTCCTTCATTTTTTTTGGAAAAATTAGTTTCCTATACATGATCAATTGAAGATGGTTAGGTAGAAACCTATTTCAACATGCCAACTATTCTTGAGGGATGATGATTCCATACAACACCACTCCATGGGTTGTGGGTTTTTTCAAAGAATCTCTATAAGTAAGTTAGAATACTTTTTGATATCAATATATATAATCTTGTAGCTAGAAGACCTCATGGCCTGCATCAGCATGGATGGTCTGTGTGGCTAGGTTCCCATTATTATTATTACAACAACAACTTCAAGATTTTTCTCAATGTGTACAATAAAAAATTAATTTATTTTTACAATAAATCACCTTATATTAATGTGGGATTCATGAAATACAATACAAATGTTTATTACACATCATGTGATTAGGTTGGATCCATGAATAGTAGTATTACTGATATAAACATTATAAGACTTTTTGGTGTTCAAAGAAGTCCAATGAAAATTCTGGTCTTGAAATATATTCCCTGGAATCCTTCAATCCATTCATGGATGAAGGTTCATGTTGATTGTCATGCCTCAGGAATTTCAGGACTCTTAGGTTATAGAGTGGTATTATACTCCCATCCTCATTTAATTAAATTTTTTTTCCATCATTAGTTTAGAATTGGTATTTCATATAATTATGGATTATGGTTGATAATTTATTCCATCAAGCATGTTTTTTTCATAAATAGAACTTGTTATGGATATAATTTCAATTATAAATTACTATCAAACTATTTAATGAGAGAGCTAGGAATATTAAATGGATAATCCTTCCCCATTTGATTGAATGAATCAATCATTTCTAAATTTTTTTTGATTTTATATCACATCTATAGAGAAGATAATCAATTGGCATATCCATCGTCAAAGAAATTAATCAAGTAAATTATAATGATGTAGTAACTTTGAACCCCTGATTATTGCGTAGCATTAGGGGACACAGATATTTGGGAAGTGATACAATCCTATCTCTATAAAAACCCTTATTACATCTATTTTTTACAATTATTTAAAAAATTTAAGGACCAGTCTTGTCTGCACTATGGATATTCAAGATAATTTTAGAATTAAAATATTTTAAAAAACATAGGATACCATGGAGTTTCATAAGATGATAAGTTTTTATCCCCTAGTATAGTATTTACATTGTATAATATAAAATAATTTTTAAGATTATAGATTGTTGGTAAAAAAATGAAGGAAAAATGTGTAGGAAAATTATATTCTTTTGTGTAAAATATACACTATAAGAGAAATGATTGTTCACAGCGGTTTAAACTGCCACTATATGCTTCGGCGGCGGTTTCCAAAAATTGCCGCTACATTGTGTGTCAGGACACTATTTTCGGAGGTTAAAGTATTTTAGCGGTGCTTTATAGGAACTATCGTAGTTTGCGCAGTTTTGGGCAGTTATGACGTTTTTAGCGGTGGTTTTCCTGGGGCAGGTGCTCACTTTTATTAGCGGCTATTAAAACCACCTCTAAAAACCTCATAACTACCGCGAACTACACGCGAAAAATTGGAATTTATAGCAGAAGTTAAAACCGCCGCAAAATTTAATACCATAGTGGCATGTATAATCACCACTAATAGAAAAATGATGAAATTTTGTGGTAGTTAAAACCACTGCTAAGTATTCTAGTTACATTTGGCGGTGGTTAAAACCAACACGGATAGAAAACAACCGACATTTAGCAGTGGTTTTAACCACCATGAATTATTCCGGATATGGTTAGTGGTGGTTAAAACAGCTGCTAAAAACAGATTTACCAAAAAAACAGCAATTTCTGCATCTTCTGTACCAGTGCCTTGAAAAAAAAAACAATTCCATGAATTCCAAAGGACAAATAGAATACATAAAAAAGTAAATATGAAAAGAGATTCTTATCTAAGAACAACCAAGGGAATTTTGATTCATATTTAATAAAAACATGACAAGTGGTGTGAGAAATATATTTTTATAAAATTTCATACTTTTTTTGTAGCCTATGAATCTTTTCAACATTATCCAAAAGATAAAAATTACCCCTATAAAGAGTTTGATCATTTTTTCATATATTCATGTCCTTAAGTATTGGAGAAACAATATTTTGGAGAGAATTTCATGATCATTTTTTATCATAACAGTATGAGAAATATCTTTCCTTGGATGTTCATGAATCTCAGATAGAGGTGGTGGGTAAAGTACATTCATACATTCAATTTTGAAATATCTTACACATTAGGGAAGAGAGTATTTACACCACTAATTCACTTATCAGGAATGTTCCACCAAATGCAATTTTAGAATCCACATAAATGTGGAACCTAGTGGGACTATTCACTCAATTTCATCTGGATGCACAAGATGACGATTCTTGAGCATCTTTCTCCCACATGAAATCCCAGGGATAAAAAAGTCCTATAGTGAGAAGAATTGTAACATCCCGGTTAATATTTTTATATTTTTTAAGGTTTGTTATTTGTTACATCAGTTTCAGTGATATTTTAAGGAAATCACTATGTTTTTCTAGGGATTGAAACAAAGAGGAGATCAATTTCCCCATAAAGAGTGCTACTAAGGTGTAGATAGGTTGGTTGTGGAGTGTCAATGTGGGGGTGGGGGTGTAGCAAGGATTTTGGTGATACATCGATTTTTGTCACAATTATATTGTGAAGAAGGGTTACAGCATGGGCCTTAGAGTTTTATGGTTTAGATTGGTAGGCTACAACATTAGGGATCATGGGAGAGTTTGGGTTATTCTTCCATTTTGTTCATGGCTTAGGAATTTTCACCTTGGTTGTGTTATGGTGTCCAAGGGTGAGTTTTTTTGGTGGTGTGGGGTTGGGGTTTTTTCAAATTTGGGGTAGTGGAATCATAGATTTGGATTGTGTCATAAGACCCCATTATTAGTTGTTCCCTCTGAAATTTATCTCTAGAATATATCATGGCCCCTTCTATTACTTTATCAGATCTTCATCACAGAAATAACTACAATTATCATAGGATTCTTTGACTAGCCCCAATATGGAATGGTCCTTCCCATTATTCCATAGAACCCTCCCTTTTTAGTAATACTCTAGAATTGTGTATGGGGCTACACCAAGGTCTTCTGTTTTCTAGACCACCTATATATATTCAAAAATACCCTTAATCTCCCACATTCTTCCTTATTTTCTATCAGTTCTTAGATGACACAAGTTTATCCCTAAGAGGAATTCTGGTCCCTTTTCATTAATATTTGACCTCGATCATGGGAGACCAACCCTTAATAGCTTTAGGTGAGTTTCCCTCTTCCCATATCCTAATGTGTTCCCTGTTGTTCACTATTGTAAAGTAGTTGGAAAGGGAATGGTTGGTTCTGTTAATTCTTTGGTAGGGCAGTGATGTGGGCTATTTTGTCCTAAATATGAAATGGGAATCAAGATTCCCCACACAATCAATTCAACCTCAATTTCCTTCATTGATTATTCAGAGAGTTTTGGTTTGGAAGGTTGGTTACAATGCTTATCATTATATCTAAAATTTTTACTAATCTCCCTAGAATCTATGAAATTCCTTTTATATATCCACATTATAGGACCGACATCCCCATAACTATTCTATAATTCTATGAAGTGGGACGTTCACCCAGGGATGAAAAACCTAATAAATTTAGGAAAAATGAATCATAAAAAATGAATCACTATAATAAAGAATCGTAATATATGGTGCATACCACACTCAAGAAATCTAAACATAAAAGGAAGCATCAGAAGTCAATAAAATACATAAAAGGAAACATGAAAAATAAAGAAAATGCTAGGCCATGAAAATGTTTGGTGGAAAATATGTGCCACACATGATACATATACAAACCGATGATGAACACATTTCGTCACCCTCTCCACCTCCAACATATCAATAATAAAACTAATCATTGTCTGATGGTGAACACATATCGTCAACCTCTCCACCTTCATCTCCACTTCCTGCTACCACCTGTAAGAACATTATATTGAAAATTAAATATTGTTGCATATTTATATTTAAACTTAAAACAAATAAAACATTACAAACTAAATGATTTTGATTTTTTGTGATTTAACTACAATCCACCAGTCGATACAGTACCACTGGAGGCATATCTTCTCATCTGTGGACGTATATCTGACAACGCTTTCTGAAAAGTGTATATCTGATCCCCCTGCCCTTGAACTGTGTTTCATAGAGAAACAATCTATCTTTGAGCATCTATGGTTATGGACTGAATACAAACTATAGAAGATGCACCTGCAATCCCCGGTGTCCTACCAAAAACATCATATGGTAAGGATCCCAAACCCACCCCTCGCACTCTACCAGGATGCATCTTCCTAAGGACATTACCAACTGGGTCATCCTCAGAGACTGAGTTGGTCTGCCTTGGATTGGAATCCCATTATTCTCTAATATTTAACTATAAATCAAATGTCAATATACATTAACATAGTAAAAACCAATAATAAGTTATTATAATGATAAAATTAGTTCATACACCATCTTCTTTGGCAAGATCATTAATAAAACGTCCATCTATTTTTTTTCATGAACAATAAACCACAATTTAGTTTGGGATGCTTCATGCCCTAAAATCTGTAATTGTATTAAACAAAGACAAATCAACAATTCAAAATATTAAATAGGTAATATTTTATTATAAATATTTAAACTATTTAAAATATTACCAATGTCGATCGGCTTATAGAATATATTTTTGACCCCACAGTGTGTGGGATCACTAGCTAAGCCTGGATTGATGAATTATTTCTTAAGAGATCCTGAAATAAATAAAATTGAATGCAACCGTTATGTATTCAATGTCATCTCCTCTTCATATACATGTATAAATGTAACATGAGGTTAATATAATAATAAATATTTATACTCCATCTACTTCCCATCGTGATGTCTGTCAACAAAAATGTTCCACTATTCTTTGGGTACCCCATTGCATAGCTTCTCATAAATTTTTTGGAGTGTCAATGAAGTATCATTTACATCGCTCTAAAATATCCATTTTATGTACTTTTATTTATTACCAAGATTTTTCAGTGTCCACTTTGGTGCTATCACATCAACAACTATAAAGTGGAAAAACATTTGTATACAAAAATTCATTTTGAACATATTTATAACTTGACATCAAATTACACCATAATTTATTAAAATTACCATTATTTTGGAATAGAAAAAACATTTTCCAACTTGGATGCATATTTCTCCCCTCATCAATAAAAATAGGAATGGAAATGGGCTTCACTGCCAGCTGGGCTAGAATTTCGCCAATTAATCCCACTACATCATCCGTAGGGACTCCATATGAATCAAATGGGACAAATGTCTTCTCTCCATTCATATTCCACACATCTGAACTTTTTTTTATTTTTCTCTACATTTTCATTTTTTCCATCATTAATGAATAAAAAAATAGTATAAAAAAGTGCATTAAATTTATTTATATTTAAATTTGTAGCTATAATAGTGACCCTCCAGTATGTCAGTGATGATCTAGAAGTGGCGCGCCGCCGCCCGACTGGTGAGGCTGATGAAGGGGGAGTCGATGACTTAGATTCTAAAGGGACGAAAATAGTGGGTGTGAGAGATAGTGCATGGTGAGATAGTGTAGGGGGTAGGAAGGTGGTTGCTCATATGCCGTAGGGAGAGATACAAATGGATATCCATCTATCACAGTAGTAGATGACATATCTAATAACTTCTTGTCATTCCTACCATTTAATCAAATAAAATTATGTTCAGTTTCTATATTTTCAAAAATTTATGCCAAAAAATATATTTAAAAATGATAATAGATGCTCAGTACTAGAAAACAAAATATACATAGCAATTATAATGAATGACTGCACAAATGAAAAAAGTGGTTGCTGAATGAATAAATAAATGTACATACAATCATTTTCCACTTCAATCATGTCTGTTTCCTACTCCATTACTTCATCCACTTCATTAAACCTAGCTAGACTTATATTTTCAATATCATAATGGACAAATAATTCTTCTTATTTTTGTTGATGAGATTTAATTTCAGAGGAAAAATCTTCTACTTCATCACCCATATCATACAAATCTCTTTGTTTTACGTGGACAACTACACACCACCGTTCATCCACAACATCATTAACATTATATACCATTTTTTTCTTGCAGTGAAAAGATTTATGGATCATGCAGTTCATGATAACTAACATCCATAGAGCGAGAGATGTTCTCCTAAGTAAATTGCAAGGAATATCTTTTAACACCCCTAATAATATCGACCCAATTTCATTTGAATAAAAAAAATGAAAAATTCCCATGGTAGTTTAATTCAATAATATCAGTCATCTTTCCATAGTATTCCCCTTTACAAAATGTAAATATACCACTATTATGTGTTTTTAAACCCTCTTCTCGATCAACAGTAAGAAATATGAAGACATTCACATTGTAAGCGTTGAACGTTCTAACTTTTTTAGAGGACCTCGAGCAAGAAACATCTAATCTTCTGACACCTCTGCTCGAGTATTAGTAATCATGATCTAAAAAAATAAATATACTTTATTAGATTTACAAAATATATGTGTCAAACTAATATTCGTATTTATTGCAATATATATGAACTTACATGTCTTGCAAACCATTCTACAAGCTCTATATTAACAGCTTTCATTATATCTTTCTCATTTCATGATCAACCTCTCATTCATCTAGTGGTTTTTATCCTCAACACTTCAATAAATAGATCTTCAATTTCACTATTCAGCAACACATATCTACGTGCCAGTAATAATTCCAATTCTGTCAGTGTCACATTTGAGGTCCTCTCAACTGATCGGCCAATAACATGAAATATTTTTGAATTCTGATGTATTTGAGATTGATTCGATGTTTCATTAACACATCCAACTAGATTAAATGTTTTCTAAATTTCATCCAAGTATCTAGAACAAAAGATAATACACTCCTCCTAAAAATAGCCTTCAGTAATAGAGACTTCTGGTTGAGCTTTATTACTCACCTATGATTTCAAATGCCAAAGATATCTGTGAAATGAAAAATAAAACATAATTATGCATTTAATTAAGTGCCCAAATTTGTTTACATAACTAAATAACAAATAAATAAAGTACCTCCAAAAAGGATACATCCATCGATAATGAATGGGGCCTCCTAATTTATCTTCCTCAACCAAATGCACTGCTAAATGCATCATTGTAGTAAAAAATGAATGAGGAAAGATCATCTCCATTGCAAAAAGGGTCTATAAAAACATCTCCTAGAGGTTTTCAAGATAAAACGGATGTAGAGATTTCTCACATAGTTGTTTGAAAAATGTGCATAATTGGTGTACATCAGGAGTAATTTTTTTAGATAATAATGTATGCAATGCCAATGGAAGTAACTGTTGTAAAAAAATATGTGAATCGTGACTTTTCAATCCATGTAACATAGGGTTCTTCAAGTCAACACACCTCTAGATGTTAATTGAATAACCATCATATACCTTAATATTCTTTAGAATTAAAAATAATTTATCATTATCCCTATTTTTCATTTCTAAAATTGCCAAGGATACTTTTCATTCTAATCTCGCTAGAGATCATGTTTTATGTTCATTAGTAGTAAGTATTTGTGAACTTTGAGATGTTCCCTCGACTTTTCATTCTCATTACGAAATGTGAAAATCAAATTTTCATAGAAATTCTTCTCAATATGCATCACATGAAGATTATGATGCAACAAATTAAATTCCCAATATAGAAGTTTGAAGAATATACGTTTTATCCTTCCATTATTGCATTCCAATTTCGCTTGACGATGCACTTCAAACTCATTTCCCACTATCATTCAAATGAAGAACCTTCAAAATTTTTTATTCAATATTTCCAAGTAGTGTCAATATTTCAATAATAGGTAACAACTTTGAAGGTGGTCTACAATCAATGAAACTATTAAATAATGATATGTTCAGCCAAAATCAATGAGATGCATCGAGAAATCATTGATGGAACCAAAAGCACCATTTTCTTCTGTTAGGTAGCTGTTTGGGATCCAAATCAAAGTTACAAAAAGGACAAGCCAAACCCGTGTAAGTGTTTCAACCAGATATATTCCCAAGACCAGGGAAGTCACTAATTGACCACATTAAAGTACCATGCATTTTCAACATTGTCTTAGAAGAAGCATAAAATGTCTCAACACCATTGTTCCACAAATCCTATAATTATTCAATTAAAGGCTTCAAGTATACATCAATATCATTTCCATGCATTTGTTTTCTAGGAATAATCATCGAAACGATAAAAGACGTTTGTTGCATACACATCCGTGGAGGTAGATTGTAAGGGATCAAAAACCATTGGCCAAATGCTATAACTAATACTCAAAGTCCCAAATGGGTTGAATCCATTGGTATCTAATCCCCATCAAATATTACTAGGATCAGCTGAGAAATCTGGATGTAATGAATCAAATTTCTTCAACAATTGTGAATATCAGGTAAGTCACATTAACCCGTCATTGTTATTATCTATCAAATTCCACTTCATTTTTTTGGAGGTTTTTGATAACATGAAAGTTTTTTTGCAATTGAGGCTTTAATGGAAAGTAACGCAAAACCTTTACAGGTGTGTTTGTTTTCTTCTTCTTCATAAAAGTATGTTGATTCAGACTTCCAATATCACCCATTTAATGCCATATAGAAGAAGAAAGTTTTTTACAATCTTGTCTACTTAAATCCTCTAACCAATAAAGCATAAAATCATTAGGACACACTTGTATTTCTTTATAATTCAGATCAATCCTATTAACAACTTTTTTCATATCATAAAAAGACTCATGGATGTTTGCTTCAAGAAATGCATCACGCAACAATTCCGTTATCATTGAAATTTCCTTATTTGTAATTTTATATAGAAAATTGATATGGTACAACTTCAGTATAAAATAATGATTAATATATTTCAAACATCCACTGTAAAACTCTTGATTTCCATTATAAACTAAATCATGAAACATATTTTTCTCAGTGAAGTTTTGTCTTACATTAGTCTCCATAGAATCAAGAGGATGATCCAATGGTATATTACAATATTGATATGGTTGTCCTACAGTATCAAAAATATCACTTGTCTTTTTGCTACTTATAGCACTCTCATCTGGCTGTTCTAATATGTTTTGATGTTGACTGTGTTCTCTTGTAGTGTTGAATGAATCATTTATAAGGTTTTTCATACCATTTCACATTGTCGACGAATTTGGGAGGTCATTCTGTGGATTGACATTAGTGATCAACCTTTAAGTAACGTTATATTATCCATTCCAAATCCAACGCAAATATTGGCTAGGGATGTTCTTCAATATTAAATGTTCATAAAAATCATCTCTCTTCAACCATCTTCAAAATTTACATTTAGGACATGAAAATCTTATTCCCCCTTCAACGGGTCTGTTGGAAATTGAAAAATCTGAAAACTCATTCAAACCCATAATATACTAAGGTGTGTTCCCTTGTAATGTGATCCATATTTTATCCATGTATATCACAATGTTCCTACAAAATATTAAAAAAAATACTACTCATAACTTTTACTAAATAGGGAAAGAGATTCATATATACTAGTTGAAAAAATATATAAATATGTTATATAATGTTTTCCTGTATAAATACATATGGTAAATCACCCACTAGAAAACCAAAGAACATATTTGCATGCATGTGTATGCTTATACACATGTGATTTCAAAATCAATTGAAGAAACATGAAGATAATGAGAATATTCTTAGTCAATAAACATTTTAACAAGGTTTTTTCATGATCGATGATGGTTCAACATATTGAATGTTATTCAATCAATACAATAACTGATATACACAATTTGGGTCTTGTTATTTTGAATCCCCCCAATTCATAAGGTTATATTTGGACCTCCTATATTGAAAACGTATGGCCTAAATTTTCATAAATCCAACACAAGAAATGTACCCCTAAGGGAATTTAGAAATAATTGATGGTTTCTATAAATTGAAGACAGTCGAATGTAAATGAAAAATTTACTCTCCCAATCTTTGATGATGTAGTTTGAGGGAATTTGAGTAGAAGTTATAAAATCGTAGTATGAAACTTAATAAATAAGCAATGAAAATAAAAATCTAAACCCTACAAATAATAAAATTTAAACTAAAGGATCGTTAAATTTGGAGGATAAAGAAAATGGGGGAATCTATCTCACCTATGAAATAAATGAGCATTAATTTATTGGATTCACACTATATTGAAATGGAAAAGTGTACTTGATGGAATTTAAGGATGGATTGTAAGAAAAATTCATAGGTCTTCTCATTTAGAAAACTACAAAGCATGAGAATAAGACTGGTGGAATTTTCCTTGAATAAAAAATAAGCATAACATAGAGTTCATGGATGGTGCATAGTTCATATATGTAGGAAGTAGAAAAAATTATTATTACTCCTACAATTGGGTTGAATTCCAATGACAAGGACATAGAATATTTTAAATTTATCACTGGTGAAGAAATTTTTTCTAGTAGTGTCATCTTATGTTGTACCACCACAAAGGATTAGAATTAAATTAGGAGATTATAGTGAGTGAACAATGTAGAACCACATTACTCAACTTATGAAATTTGGAGGTTCCCCTCTCCCATTAAATAAAATAATTCTAACCATTGTTTGATGTGGCCCAATATTTAGGGGGAGATATGATCCATGAGGTGTGTGGGCTAATAAAGTACATGTTATTAAGATAAAGCAAGATCTTATAAAATCCAAAAAAGGCATGAAATAAGTGATGTAATAATTATTTCAAGTATCATTTGATATAAAATATGTTCAAAACGTGTCACTGTTGATCCTGACCTAACAAGTGGTGTTAAGAAACCACTATTTTTTCTTTAACACTTGATCTATAAGTTTCATGTTGAAGTAAAGTCAGATGTTGAATCTAGAATTACAAAAAAATAGATTATTCTCAAATAAAAATAGGTTTCCAAGCCTTAAGTAAGAGAATAAATGATGTCCTATTGAATCTGGTTTATAAAAAAGGATATCAAGCACAAAATTTAGTAGAATTAGACCACTAATAAGAAGAAGAAAAATAAGATTAGGAAGTAGTTATATAGATGAATTTAATATTTATTTATTTATACATAATAATAAGTTGTATTATCCTTTTATGTTTATAGGATACTAAAAATATACCAATCAGAAGTAATTACTCTCAAATATTTATATCCCTGAAATAGATAACATTGAAAAAGAATATTTAGTGTAAATTGGTGATTTCCATGAACTAACTCGAGTTGATCCAACCCACAACCCAACCAAGATAACCAAAAGGATTGAAGGTAATTCCTAATACCCATAGGATTGAAATTTGTTCTAGGGAATCAATATAAAACTAATGGGAATGGTTTCCACATTTTAATACAAATAACCACATCATAGACTCCACCTTAAAATCTGGTATGACTGATTTTTATATCATACATCTATGCACAAAAATAATCAGTATTCTTAATAGTGAAAGAACCAAGAAGACTATAACACAATAAAATTAAAAAAATAACTCATAAACCAAACCATGACATAATCTGGAAATAATATGAGAAACAATATACCATATACAAGATAAATTAAAAATAATATCTTGGATGAAAAAAGATAATACACAAACAACCCAAGAATAAAAAAACATGAAAAACTATACCTACCACTATGAAAACCACCGGCGGTAGGGGAGGGGATCCGACCTAGTGTAGGAAATCAACAGGGTCAGGGGATAAGGCAACGCCGTAGGTGTCGAGGGGAGAAGGGGGGTCAATCGCTACGGGCGATGAGGTCACCGACAGCATGGGAGGTGAGCTGACCTGGGGTTGGGGTTCGACGGGGTCAGGGGGATAAGGTGCGTCAGGGGTGAGAAGGGGGTCAGCTCAGGTGTGTGTGTGGGTGGGGGTGTCTCCAGTGTAAAAAGAATAAATGGGTTTCATGGAGGTTATTAATATACCTCCGTGAAAACATTTTAAGAAAAGGTTTCACGACAGTTATGTAAACTGCTACTAAAACACCACCGCTAATGGCGATTTAGGTTGTAGTGATGGTAAACAATTTGAGAGAAAAAAATATTGAAGAATAACATCATATTTAGTGAGAAATTAATTACAAACTAAGAATAGATGAGCATATTAGTTGTGATTATTAATTAACGAAGAAAAAATATACAAAAGTAGTTTAATTGAGTTATCCCAATAAATTAAAATGATTAAAGAATGGGAAGAAAAATGTATCCACATTGATCCATTTTATTTTTATTATCTTATTTATCCATGTAATTGGTATCTATATAAAAAACTAGTACCAATATTATAAAGTGATATCATTAAGTAAATTAACCTAGTATGAGAGATCCTTCACTATTGGGAAAGAGATTGTATGGGTTTGTAAGGGTAAAAAATAATTCCAATTCCCTCTTAGTTTAGTCTTTATAAAACAAGATAAATCATGTGATGTGGGATTAAAATAATAACACAATAAGGAGTAGATAATCTTATCGACTAGTGACCATTGTAATAATATGTTTTGTTGATTTTTGGCTTCATGAATTCTCTATATATGTGTTGAATGTGAATGGTATTTTTTTTACTAAGTAATGGAGAATGAAAATATGTTTTAAAAAATATATTTTGAATCACTAATTTAAAACCCTTATAAGTGATCACTAATCCTCATTAAAGAGGCATCAATATGAACAAATTAAATTAAGATTCATAAAAATAGTTTATCTATATATATATATATAAAATAATATAATAAAATAACCATAAAAATGAAAATATCATTTTGCTTTACCTTAGGTTCACATGACATATTAAAAAATTTATTGATTGATTATTTAGATCAATAATGATATAGAGTTAATCATGGCATCTTAAATTGGAATAATATATGATTCCCATATGTAAATTTTATTTCATTCCAATTTTTTGTCAAATAAATCAAAATTTTAATTTGAAAATTATATATCTCATATTTTATTACATTGGATTTCCATGAAATTTACAATCACCACAAAAAATGTTTTTTATTTATTTTTATTTTATTACTTAGTGGATTTTAATATATATTGGTTCTTCTCTAAGGATTTAGTTTGATTTATCTTTTAATGGGATTTGGAATTTATTAGTAACCTTTGTTTTTTCATTGTATTAATTAAATTTTTAATGAAACAAATTTATTTTTATCATTAATGGAATTATTCTAGGGATATTGTTTTTTGATATTATATTTTATTATTATTTTGGTACCTTAGTATATTTTCTTGATTTGTATCATGATACCAATGTGTAATAATTTATAGTTATATGTACACCGTTAAAAGTACATGTTGTGCCATCCCAATAATTAATTCCCTGATGCACTATTGGATTTCTCTGTGATTGGTTCCTTGCCGTATAATTTGAAACAACGACCATACACATTTTACCGACTCATTACTATTGTTTTTCAATTTAGTTGCTAAAAAGAGTGATATTCTGGGATATTTATTTCTAAGAGAAGTGCCTAGTAATGAAAACATAGTGGTTGGGAGATATAGACTATTTATTTATTAATCACAATTTCATATTTCATTCACATAGTGTTTTATGCTCATCCTTTATGGTTGAAAACATCTGATTCATGCCTTGTACGACATATAAAACAATGATATTCAACTATAAATTGTTCATTTTATGGATTAATTTAAATACATTGTAAGGATGTGTTACTATGTATCTTATAATAAGAAAACATGTCTATAATATTTCCTATTTGTACTTTTTTTGCCTTACTATTTTATAATTTTAGAATAATAATTTCGTTTCTTGTCTGTGAATTCATATTGGATTAAATGTCATGTATTTGATACATATATGATCACTTGTTCCTTGGGAACTAAAAACAATATTACAAGATAATTCTATGCTGATTTATTATTTATTATTCCATTGTTGTAATATAAATTATGTTTTTGATTTATTTCTTATAAAATAATGATATTTGACCAAAATTTCCTTTATGTTCTTTTAGGATCCAAAGGGATAATTCACATAAATAGATGTTTACATTTATTGATTTAATCCTTTGGTTTTCTTCATCCATATATACTAATTCATATGAAATATTTTTCAGGTAATCTCTATATACTGAATTCCATCCCCAGTTCTTCTTTTTTTTTTTCTTATTTCAGGTTTAAGAAGTATTAATATATTTTTGGAGTGAGTAGACTGTTAAATTCAAATTATACATAGAGAATTATAGTAACATTAAAAATAGTAGGATTAAAGGATTACTAAATATTATAATGACGACTATAAAATTTTAAAAAATAAATTTAATAAAGCGAATGTATATAGTCTTTAGAGTATAAAGATGTATTCTATGTTTTTTCATAGAAGGAAAAGTTTGTCATGACCTGACCCACAGAAGCCCCACCTGGGCAAAAATTGTATCAACCCAAACATTTATAAATGTGATTCCCTTGCTGAATGAATAAATGTTTTCTCATGTAATGTAGTTATTTAAATAACATTCCCTATATTAGTTATTTTGGAAATTTATATGGATTTTCATATTTAAAATACCATTAAGCATTATAACCATTGATAATATATTAGGTGTACAAGTACAATTAAGATTATTATATAAATTCATATGATTAGGTCGGTTCAACAAAGACAAAGGAATTGATGGCCTCAAACATTATTATTATACCATATTAAGGAAATTTAAATGAGATTCTAAGGGTTATTAAAGCACTAGTATTTTTCCTTAACTAAGCCTAAGCCATGATTCAACCACTAAAACATGTACAAAACTATTCATGGGATAATTTCTATATCATCAAGATCATGACCCAATCTATGTTTGTTAAACCACACCAATAAAATCTCACAATCACACACCATACAATATGAGAATTACCTATTGTAATAAAGGGATATCTATCTAGATCCTAATAATATAAAATATAATATTTTATTTTTAACAAAAAATGTATTATATCTATCCATTTGTTATATTACATTTTTAAATGATTAAATAATTAGTATGATAACCATAATATTTTTATTTAATTAAAAAAATATATTTAAAGGGAATATATATTTCTAATCAAGACATTATTTTTAATGAATTAATTAAATTTTGAAATAAATTTTATTTTTTTAACATATTATTATTAAATTATTTTTATTAAATATATATGGTAATATTATTTTGTGAATTCAGAAATAAAGTTTATATGTGAAATAAAATTATTATTGTAAAAAATAGATGTTTTCAATAAATGTGATTTTTTATCTAAAACGATAAATTACCATACATAGAGAATTATATGAGTACAATAAAAATTAGTTTTCAAATCATCACATAAAAATTATCCAATGACGATTTTTTTATAATTTTCGGAGAAAAACAATTTTTTCTGGACAATATTAAATACTATATAAAAACATGGTATGTATTGTGACACCAATATGGACAAAAACTAATACAATATATAACATATGAGGTATCTAAGACAAAATACATATTCTCCCATTAAAATAATAATTTTGTATGTTTATTTTATTAATATTATATACCCTTAATAAATTCTCCAAAACTAATATTATATTTTAATATTTTATAATCAATCCATTATAAACATGACTCAATTGTTCACCATCAATGATATTATTTTAATGATTTTAGGTATTATCTTTATAAAATAGTGATACCCACTCATATTTGGTAGAAACAAAGGGAAAAGACCATTGGATGGTTTGTGGTCTTGAATACATTATCACATAGAGTCTAAACCAAATGTTTGGAAATTAATAATGATCTTTCATCCATTTTGAAATATAAACCCATCGATCCCAACATTCCACTTAAATCAAATATCGTTGAGTATGATATTACTATTATATTCCTTTTCTATATCCCTCCTATGGTTTCCCCAAGATCTTAATATGCTCCCTTACAATTTTAGAAGTTTCTTTTCAAGATAAGGTATCCTATTCTTATCCTCTTTATTTGAGTTCCTTATTTATTTTATACCATTAAATTTTTAATTTTTCATGATGAGATAATTATTCAAAATATATCATACTTTCCATATTATTTCTATATGAAGATATTCCCATTTAACTCTTATGAATCCCTTATATGAATCTTTATGAACACCCATTGTGATTTCTAAATTATCCGTTGACTTTTTCATGATAATCATTTCTCTAGTGAATACCAATATAATTTACACTAAACAGTATTAACTTATCTGAAACTATCCTTTATTTACTAGGTAATTACACATATATAAATTTCCCTCCTTAATAATGAGATTAAAATTTAAGAAAATGTTGTTTTATTATAAATGATATATGTGAAAAACATATGCACGTACATAATATGAATGTGACAATTGGGACAAGAATTAAACATCCCTATAATGCATTAGGAAATGTTTTTTATCATTATCTATAATTTTTAGTATAAGTTAGGTTATCCTAATCATAATATGTTATGTTTTCATGGAGTTTAGCCTTGACATCTGTTTATTATTTTATATTTTAAGGTGTTTCAACATTCCCATCATAAATATATATTAGCATGTTATGTCATGAATCATGCTTTAATATTTTAATTCTGATCATTATTATGTTTCCATGATATTCCTTTGGGATAAAATTTACTATTTTAGATTATTATATTCCATTTTATTACCTTAGTGGGATTTATAGATCACCCCTTCCATATGTAAGACCCTATGTTATTACATGAAAATTTTAAATATCTAAGGAAAATAAGAGAATGTTTCACATATTTTCACTATTAAATTTTAATTTATTTTTCAATTTCATATTTCATGTACCATATTTACCGAATTCATTAGGGCTCATGATCTTCTGGGTCTGTACAAAGTGTTTCTTTTGGTAATAAATAATTAAATAACTTATAATAAAATATTGGTTTTAGTAGTTGGTATCCAAGGAATGTATAGTTATATTTTGGATTTTTATTATAAAACACTTGATAAAGACTTTGGGATAATTAAAAATGAATGAAAAAATTCATAAATTTTGTTAAAGTATAGAGTAAGTGGTTTTCAAGAAAATGCATCCAAGTATGGGTATAGTAAGTGGATGTGGATCTAGAATAGAGTTTGATAAACTGATGTCTTCATGCATATTTTTTTATACAATCTATCGATTATCAAAATTTATAAATGACTAAACTAATTATTTTTAGTGTTCTATTTAGATTTATTGTTTTTTTTAATTGTGTAATTGAAATAGTCTAAAAATAAGTAAGTGGAAAGAAAACTAAAATTGGGAATTGATTGCTAAATTCTATTAAAAATTTACTATGTTTTTATATTTATTAGGTGTTAAAAAATTGTGGCATTCAATATAGACTTCATGATCATGAAAAAAACACCATATAGATAGACAAGTGGGATCGATCCAACATGTATCCATTAAGGGAAGACCTCTTTGAAAGAAGGTAGTAAGAACATGGGGGTTATGACCGTACAAGGCCTGTGTTGGTGAAATCCCTCGGCGATAATAGTAGGACTGTAGCTCAAGAGAGCCTTCAAGTGGTGTTGAAACCCACCGAGCTACGAGATACGAGAATCACTCATACGAGGCAGTGCATAGTGGTGAGTGGTAGTGATTTGGCTCACACATGACATTATTGTTTTGGGAGATCAGGGATTTGAAATTTAGACACACTCACTCCACTATAGGATATTCATGTTGGGTGAATTTTTTATAGTACTATTCAATACTTAAAAATCATAGGTTCCCTAATAAATATATTTCCCAAGGGGTAGACACCCCATTTTACCGCACTCCTATACCATTACATTCTTCTCCCTTATCTCAATTCCACTTCTTTAATTGAGAGCCTCCATTATCGTCACCCCCAATAATCAGGGTTGATCCTTCCATAACTACCAAAGCACCCGACTTCCATAGATACTCTATTGAACCATTAGAGACCTTCATGGGCCATTATAATTCTCATCCAATAACTAATAAGGCCTAATAAAGAGGAGGATTTTCCACTACACACACTACTGCACTTCAACCACTATATGACCTGGTAGAGAACCACCAATCAAATCCAATGTATCCATAATATCCATCATTGGATATTTTTCCCATCGATGACACATAACCCACCATTGATGTAAATGACGACTCTTTATCGACTGTTTGTGATTTTTTCAAATGGTAAATAATGATCCTCCGTTGAAGCAACAAAAACTTGCGACCAACCGTTGGACAAATTTCCCAATAGTTACATGTGATCCACCATTGAATCCAATGGGGAATCATAAGCCACCACTGAATTTTTTCCCAAAAATGACGCGTGATCTACCATTGGAGCCAATGGAGACTCATGATCTAGAATTGGAGCTGACAGTGAATCATGATCTACCGTTGAGATGATGGTGACTCATGATCCATTATTGGGTTAACAATGACTACTAAACCACCAATCATACCATCTTCCATTACACCTACAGACCACCATACATCCAACATAGGATCTTGTTAAGGATCACCTTCCACCTATAGTGTTTCATGTGTTGTTGCTCGTACTGATTAGGGGATAATCTTCTCAGATGTCCTTCATCCCTATTTGAAATGCTCGACTCATTTAGCCACTGTGAAGGCTAGGTGAGGGTTGATGGAATATGTTGATGTTCTCCATTTCCGCACAACAAAATCCCACTGTTGGATCCCCATGATGATGTGCTCACCTCATCCATCCCATAAGAAGGATATATGTAGTTTGATGTCCTATTCCTTTTCCTTCATGCACCCCTTACACTTCCACCATGTCAATTCCACATTTTCATGTTTTTTAATCCATTACCACGAAATCTACACACTCCATTCATTCCATACATGCACTGAGGTTAAGGGCATAAAAAATCCCTTCTCTACTAGTATATTTAATTGCATCCATGAAATTAGAGTGTTTCCAAATTGACACCATGAGTCACATGGATCTAAAATATTTAACCTTGAATGACGATACAAAAGTGGGGAAGATGATATATGTGATATTTTAAGAAACTCCAAGGCAGTCCTCACTACCTATAGAAAAAAAGGATTCCCACTGATGAAAAAGAGTTGATATCTTGAAGGATAAAACACCTAATACCTCTATAGAGAGTCTTTTTTGACATATTAATTTTCTTTATGAATTCATTATGTTTGTTTCCTCGTCTTCCACCACTATATCCTTTTTTAATAGAGGGGAAATCCTTTTATGTGATTTTTTGAAGGTGATGTGAATAATTATATTATTATAGATATAGTAATAATAAAATTAAACTTTCTCTCTTGATTTATTTTTTTTCAAATTATTAATTCAGTGTTTTAATGGGATAAGATTATGTTTTGTTTCAAAACTAAACATTGATAAATTAGTTTGATTAAAGAATTTTATTCTACATATTATATGTTTTGTATCACACAGATTGGGTGATCCATTATTAGGGAGATAAGTTCGTAATTATTAATGAACACATGGGATAGAAAATATGGGTTAATCTGATCACTTAGGGCACTCAGTTCCTAATTTAGATTTGCTTATGTGATCATGGTTAGATCCTTGTTTCTTTCAAATTATGAAGAAAAATAATCCAACCAAGTATATTTGGAGTACTGTCCCCACAACCAACCAATATTAATCAATGATGGTAAATGATAAATGATTATAAATACATTAATTACTCTAATTAATAAAAGTACCAAATTTCAAAGTACCATTATAGTATTATAAGTAGGTATTCAAAAATAAAACCTATGACTTTTTTCTAAATTGATCATCACAAATGAAGTCCCTTTCTACGTATTCATTTAATTACTCATTCATTAATTTATATTTTCCTTCATGAAATTTTGATTCAAAACATGACTCTTGGGAGAAAATATAGGTCTTAACTACTAATACACCCTTAGTGGGAAATAAAATATCATTTTCCATAACCAGTGATGGGGTGGTTCTAAAACAATGGACAATTTTTGGGGAGTACGTGTTTAATCAAACCCAAAATATTAATGACAAGGACCTCCATTGTGTAAACCATAAATCATGACCAAAAGATTGAGATGACATTGATGGTATCTCTTAGTGATACTAACCTATAGAGCCACATTGAACAAATCATGTTATAAGACTCAAGTGACACATCATGTTCTCAATCTATGCTAGCAGACATGACACTTAACCCATAAAAGACACTTATAGTCACATGTACCCCACAATTTTCTAATCAAAATATACAACTGAACATGGATTGATAAGAAAATTATTTTAAATTTATAGTCAATATGATACCTATGTTACCCAATATTCATGACCTTTTAGGAGAAGACCCAATCTAACACATCTAGTTGTTCAACAATGCTAGTTCATGCTTTATTCTAGGAGGAGTGGTGGATGAATAATCCAAGTGGGGGTATTCCACTTTTCACTTGAGGGTTATTATAATGAATGGTTGTACATTCTAATACATGGATAGTTCCATTACTAGGATAATATACAAATAAGTTTCTACAAATATTTTTCCCAGCCTCCCAAATAAATTTAATAAGAAACGCGATCTATGACATCAGACAAGCTAATGGAGATACAATATACAAATAATCAAAAAGACTCCAAAGTCCATGAGAATGTTTTCTACAAAAATATGTGAAGGATCATCACTTATTATACATATTCTACAAGCAAATTCTAGAAAATGAGAGTAACCTATTTAATTAATCATCCAGAGGATCCTTTATTGATAAATTACACATCGAGTATGAGGTCCTAATTTATATAATTTATTAGAATTAAAAACAATTTGGAATAAGAGGGAAAATTTCTAGAGATATATTTTATGTAAAATATATTAACTGACCACATATTATTGAATCCAATCTGGAAGAATTAACAATGCTTGTAAGGTCAAATGTTGTAAAATAAGTGAAAGATGAACTATCCCTACCTTAGGATTGTGGATTATGTTTATGACCCCATCAATTAAATAATCAGTGTGTAGAGGTATAGGGTATAGAAATATATGTAGCTATATTATAAAAGTGTCTTTTTAATAGAACCAACCATAGAGGTAAGAAAAAGACTAAAAAGTATATGGGGGTAAATAGAGTTAGAATGGACCCCTTTCCAAAAAAATACTAGAATCCACCCCCTTCCTAACATCCATTCAAGTAGAAATACCATCAACTGGCCTACTAATGACAACCTTTTCTATTAAAAAAATTGTGGGTAACCCTCATATAGTGCACCAATGATGGAATGAAGACAAGGAATCAAAATAGAGAATTTGAAAAATATATTAAAATTTATGTCAAATAAATTTGAGAATCTCATGGAAATATTGTCTAAAACCCCAAGAAAACTCTTTGTTAAGACAATATCGAACAAAAAAGACATTTTCTAGTATGATCATCATATGGTGTGGCAAGAATATCCAAGAATAAAAACCCTGGAATCCCATGATGACCTATAATAAGGTAAAATTTTATATTTTTAGGATCCTAGAAAAATTCTAAAAGATAAAACCATTCCACCAACATAAAAGGGGAAGAAGTAAGAGGAAGAAACAAAAAAAATATTTATGAAGGAGAGACTAGAAAAACCATTGAAAAGTTATGTAAGGGATAATAATTACATCCCCTTACATTACATTCTATATTTACAAAATCTATGATTATTGAGGAAGAAGAAAAATTTGAAAATAGATCCACGAGATATTTCAAAAAGTGGAAATTAATATTCCCCTATTCAAATCTATAAGGAAAATTCACAATGAAACTAAATTTCACAAAGATATATAGGCTATATGGAATAGGTTATATGGGAATAGAAGAATAAAACATTCCATAAGTGTTTTATCCATGATCACACCACCATTACGCAAAAATTTCATTACCTAGGAACATTCTAATTTCCCTAAAAAAATTTCATTAATAATTGATAATTTATTGTTTAATTTCGGTTCTTCCATTAATATCATGAATAAATATGTCTTTTAATACTTTAAAATGGGTTAAATGAATCCCACTAGATTGGTTATCAAATTGGAAAATAGATCTACAATCTTCTTAGTTGTAGTTTTAGAGGATATACTAGTGGGAGTGGAAGGGCTGGTTTCTACAGTAGATTTATATGTACTAATAGTGGATGGCGAAAAAGAACTTGGGAATTCACTGATAATTTTGGGAATATTATTTCTAAAGATATATATTTTGATAATTAATAAATATGAAATAACCCACAAAATAGAACTTGTAAATAATAAGGTGTAATTTAATGTTCTTAACTCCAAGATGAACCCTTCAAAGAATCATTCACTCTTTTTAATTGGCTAGGAAGAAGGTATTGATCCCATTTTAGACTCAGGTATACATAGATAATTTTAAGCATTAGGAGATAAAATTTCTATTTAAAACATTAAGGAATAAGTAAATGCTCTAAAATCTAGAAGTTCTTCTCAGGAAAAAAGCACATCTAAATATTTTGGTAATTTTATAGATGAACTTAATAGGAAACATTTTTTTAAATTCCTAATTTTAAAGATGGAAACTTAAATTCAATATAATATATAGAAGAAAGCCAATATATGAGAACTATATTCTCTCCCTTGTGACATAAAAATTGTGTATCATTTAGAAGGAAAAAATTTCCATTGATCATTTTTAACAACATGTTCCAAAATCAAGAATTGATTTTGATTAACCTTTTGAAAAGAAACACTCAATAATTAAGATAGAGGTTTCGATTCATCCATTGAATTATCTATAATTCCTTTTCCAATATAATTTTTTTATATATACTCTATACCTATTAGGAAACCCCAAAGGCGACTAAACCATTCCATTTGTGATATTGTTGAAAGAGATATTGTAAAACTATTGGTAGCTAACATAATATAGCCAATTTATGAATCACAGTTGGAAAATCCCATTCATGTGGTTCCCCGGAATAATATTTTGAAAATAGTGATAATTGAGAATGATTAATTAATACCCATGAGAGTCCAAAACTATTAGAGGGTAAGCATTGAATACAAAAACAAAATCATGTCACCAAAAAAGATCACATTACCATCCCATTAATTGACCGAATTCTAGAGATATTAGAAAGAAGAAAACATTACTATTTCGTGGATATATTACTAAATTATTCTCAGGTACCCATTTCCCTAGAATACATGGATAAAACAACATTCACCTTCAATTTCAGGACTTTTTATTATACGAGGAACACATTCTTATTGTGCAATGCTCAGAGTAAATTCTAGGGGTTTATGGTAAGTATTTTATCAGACCACCTGGAGTTCTTCTTGAAGGTATTATTGGATGAATTTACTATATTAGGGAACTCCTATAATCACATATTAGGGATATTAGAATTTTTTTTGAAAACATACACCATGAAAAATAATTCTTTTTCTAATTTCAAAAATATTCACTTTATGGTTGAAAAAGGGATAGTGTTGGGTCATATCGTTTCAAAAAATGTAATTGAGATGTATAAGTCTAATGTCGAAGAAATTATTTATTTTTCACGTCCCACCTATGTGAGATATATAAGATTATATTTGGGACTTTTAGGGTTTTATAAGAGATTTATCTATAAAATAAGTAATATTACTCTACCCCATTAAATTTTACTTTTATAAGAAGATGACATTTTTTATGATGATTATAGGAATATACTTGATGAGATGAAGTGAAATTTGGTTACCCCAACAATTATGAAACCTCCATACATGTACCACCCATTTTATTTGTTATGTGATTATTTATGTGATGCTGTAGGATTGGTACTCTCCCAAATAATTAAAGGAATACCAAAAGTAATAATATATTCCCCATGAATATTGGATGTGACAATTACATCCATGCCCATTATTACACATTAATTCATGATTTGTTACAAAATATTACACATAATACAACATAAATAGTTAGAAGTCTAGTGAATTATAAAATTAGGTACATTATATTACAACCAAAAATTTGAAATATATCTTCTTTATTGAAAAATTATTTAGCATGCCTATACATAAAACATCATAGGACAACCAGGGGACATACATAAGAAAGGGGTTAGTTATAAAGACCATTAAGGGAAAACATAGAATAACATTAAGAAAGTAATAAATCAAAGATAACAGTCTTTTCAATGGAATATAAAGGGGTTCTAGTCATAAAGATAAATAATGAATCATGATATGACATGATAACATAAAGGAAAATTGGTAAATGTGGAAACAACTAAAAAAATTGCCTCATAGTCATAGGTCAATGCTAACTGAAAATAAATAATGATAAAAAAATTTCTTACAACTGATTAGGTTCACTCATAATTCCCTAGAATTATATCTCATGAGGGTAAAAAGTTATCCAATGCATTAGTGCACTATATAATTTTAGGTTAACATAACAATTTCATTTCATTCTCATGCTTAGGTGTTCCCCACAGATCAAAAAACATAGAATAATTTATCATTTAATTTTAATCCATGATCAAGGAGTGGAATATATAAGTGTATGTACCTAATAAAAGTTGGATAATTATACAAAGGAGAACATCCTTGATAAGAAATGAGTATATTTGTCATATCATAATTTTTTTGGCATGGAAAATTATGGTTAAGTTTCGGTCATATAACAACATTACATACCGATTCATAAAATGGGATGATTAGATAAGAAGGGG
This sequence comes from Viscum album, assembly GCA_963277665.1. Classification (NCBI taxonomy): domain Eukaryota; kingdom Viridiplantae; phylum Streptophyta; class Magnoliopsida; order Santalales; family Viscaceae; genus Viscum; species Viscum album. The sequence continues at coordinate 352,757,031 of OY728126.1, read as the reverse complement.
TATCTAAAAATTTATAAATAATATTTAATGTAAATGGGGCATGGATAAATATATATCAAAAATAGTAATTGGATATATAAGGCGTAAGATATTGAAGAAACTTTAATAAGGAAAAGAAGGAAAAGATCCCTTACCTTGGGAGTGTGAATTCGAATTCTTGGAAGGTGTTTCTGGACAGATTGGGAGAATCTTGGGAGGACTCTATATAAGAGATGGAAGATTATTTATGTGGTTCATAGTTTTTAAGTTATGTGAAATTGAATCTGGTATCAGCTAATATAGGAAATAAATATGGAATTCTTCCACATTTTTCAATTGTAGGTTTTGGAATCAATATAATCAAATAACCAAAACCACAAACATATAATGGGGTTTTCCATGGTTTCTATAAATGGGAAAATGTTTTAACTATTTTATATAGTCTTGGTCTAATCATAATAAAATAATTTCCTTGCTGATGCGCAAGGCATTAATACTCTTAAAGAATTGATTTTAAAACCATAAAATATATTAACAGGTTTGGAGGATTCATAAAGACTTTATATAATTAATAATATAAACAAAAAATTTAATTATTTTAAATGGAAACATATATTTTCGAATGGATATCAATTATAATATTCATTATATAACATGTGGTTCATTACGATGTCATAAGACCCACATTATATTTATACTGTATTTAATTTTTAACTAAAAATTCAAAAAAATTAGAAAATTATTGAAAATTATCTATTAGATAATTTGGAAATTACGATTTCAAAAATTATATTCATTTTATAAAAATAATTTTATAAACATGTTTATTTTTAATTTTAAAATAATAATAATCATTTATTGAGGAATTCTAGGTTTTTGGATGTGAATGGTTTTTGAACCCCTATAAAAATAACATTTGATTACAAAAAATTAAAATATAATTTATAAATTTTAACCTTATTTAATACTAATATTTTATTAAAATATTATGTATTTCAAAAATCCAGTAATTAAACAAAATAAAAAAAATAATTTCAATTTAATACATATTAATAAAAGAGTTTTTATTTTAATGTATAAAAATCACAATCATTTGTAAATTAATGATAAGCTGTAAATATGAACATAATCCCACTGAAAATACTGTATAAATATTCATATTATTATGATCATAATACATATAAATTTAATACACCAAAAACATTCCTCCGGGATAGGTGTGATGGTGAGACATTAATGGGGTGGTTTGGCGTACTTGGTTTGGGTCGTGATCTTGAAGGGCATGGAATTCTCCCGTAAACGGGTTTTCTCATGGTTATGTTTTTGGATATCATATTTGGTTTGGTTAATAAAAACAACCAATGATTCTATCACCCTTGTAAACTTTGATAAATTGGGCTCATTGTGTATAAACCTACTATTTGATGTCATCACATTTTTTGTCTGTGTCAATTGGATTTTTCAAAATCCTATAATTGTACTAATAAAAAAATCAGTATTCAATAGATATATTATCAATTGTAAAGGTGACTAACTATCTTTTAAATCCAAGAGGATATAATAAAACAAAATAAGTTCTTGGGGTTTCAATGACCATAATACTGAATAATACATTTAATTTAAACCATAAGGGTAATTTTATTCATCAGTTTGGGTCATTAGAGTGACCCAAATCTATTTAAAAATACTAAAAAATAATTTATTATTATTGTATTTACATTGGAAAAATTTAAATATAATTTTTTGGGAACAAAAGTGATTTTATTTTTTGATCATGTAGCATATAAGTACTTACTATAGAAGGCTGATGCCAAACCAAGGCTGGTGATACTGATTTTACTCTTGTAATAATTTAAACTATAGATCAAGGGAAAGAAGGGACATAAAAACAATGTATTAGATTACCTTACTAGACTCCCAAACACTACTAAAACAAACATTTCAGAGGTATGTCGGCTCAATGATCACGTACCTAGGGAAAGAATATATATAGGGGAAGGTGATGTACCATGGTATGCTAATTTAGTGAATTATTTAGTCACCTATTAGGGAACTTATATCAGTAACTATCATAAAATAACAAAATAAAATATAACGATAGATTATATATTTTGTAATATCATTTCCTGTATAAAATTTGCAATTATCAATTCAAAATGAGGTTTTTACCAATAATTGTAATAGAATATATGTTAATATATTGTCAAAAAATTTATTTTGGAGGATTCTTTGGACCTCATAAAATAGATATAAACGTTTTTGAATATGAAATTTAATATTAAAACTTATTTAAATATATGGAATAATTTTTTAAAAAATGTGAGAAGTTTCAGTATTTTAGAAATATTTCAAAAAATCCTAGATATTTTTGAGAAAAAAAGTTTTTGGAACTTCTTTAAGAATGGGGAATTGATTTAATGGGACCCTTTCCCATGTCTTTTGGTAATTATTAAATTTCTATTACGGTGGATTATGACACTAAATGAATAGAAGTTAAGGAAAACAAAACTAATGATTCCAAGTTTGTCTATGATTTTTTATTAAATAAGATATTTTAAATCTTTGGAGTTACAGGGTCCATCATCAATGTATAAGGAACTCAATTTTTACCATAGGAAGATAGAGGCTATTATTCAAAAGTATGGGGCACCATAAAAAATCTACACCTTATCATCATCAAAAAAATTCCCATAAATATTTGTCGAGCCGAGAGATCAATGATATTCTGGAAAAATGGTTATATCTAATTAGAATGATTTGAGACAAAGAACTATATAATCCTTATTGGAAAATGTGGAAAATTATAAGAAACATATAGGTTTGATCCCCTATAAGTTGTTTTATGGAAAAATATTTCATCTGCCAGTGGAACTAGAGCACCAAGCCTATTAGGATGTAAAGTAGATGAATTTGGTCTTGGTGTGTGCTGATAAAGAGAGAAACCTACATCTGTTAGAATTAAATGAAATTATAAGGTAGTATTTTGAAAACTCAAGAATTTATAAGGAGAGAACTAAAGTGACACATGAAAAGCTAATACAAAAAATGAATTTCAACTGGTAGACCAAGTCCTACTCTAAATGTCTACACTAAATTTATTGCAAGGTAAAAATTTTTCCATGTGGGACATACCTTTTATAATAACTCATTTATATCCCACTAATACAATTCATGTTAAGATTTAATTGGAAGGAAAACCAGTCATTATAAATGGGAAGATACTGAAAATATACCATGGCAATATAACTCAAGAATAGGTGGAGAAGCTAAAACAAATCCATTACATTTATTTATTCCATCCCATGAGGATATTTTAACACAAAAATATTAACCAATGAAATTTAATAGAGGAAACATGATTTTTATAGTTTTCCTTATGTTCAATACATGGTTACATTTTCCCTTATTACCCTAAAAATAGTTTTTTATATGGTCACAATGAAGGATATAAATAAATAACGCCCTAAAATGAAAAGGAAGTATAAAAAGGGTATAAGGGAATAGGGTGTTTATTCTGAAATTATTTATAATTATAAAATTTTACATGTTTGAGAATTTTATTTATAAACGTGAAATATAGTACCTACCTTGAATTATAAATTGCATGAACACACATTAATGCATGCTATGATTTACTCTAATTGTAGGCATAAGTTTTATATGAATAAAGTGATTCCATTTTTTAAATTTTAATATTAATAAAATTGAATAATTAAAATAGAGAAAATTATGATTAAATTGAAGCATGAATATTTAAATGTAAACCCATGATTTAAAGGAATTGGTTGATTCATGTAAATTAAATTTTCTTCTTATTTTTAATTCATTGAAATTTTAAATTTCATGTGAATTGATTTTTTATTATTATTCACACCTTAAGTGACATTCTATATCACATTTCTCATTCCCAATATGATTTCTAGACAAATTATTTCTTATTTATTCTTGATAAACTTCCCAAAGTGATCTTGGGACATGTTACCAACTAGAAATTTCATTTGAACTTATCAAATATATGGCTATACATAAAAAATTTAAAATTGTTGATTCATGTTTTGAAAACCACTTATCCTTAAAGACCACCTTTACATGAATTCTTTATAGCCCACAGAAACCATAATTGTAATTATTAATGATGATTCACAATTTAATTTATTTTTAACAATTCTTACCACAATATTAATATTTTAATGGTATTTAATGTTTATGTGTGGGGGTAAATAGACTCATAAATTAAGAAACAAAATAAATTATAAGGAAGAATATTTGGAGGGATATATTGGGTGATGAGAAGGGTTGTTAATTCATAAATTGTACTCTTTATTGTCATTCCACTCTAGAATAAATAAATGAAAATGATAAAAAGAAACAAAAAAAGGAAAAAAACATCTCTCCCCCGGGATCAACTCACCTTGTCGGGTCACCTGGTTTCTGACTGGATAGGGAAAATGTGGCGCAACCCACCCGTGCTGATGGATTGCATGACGAACCATCACCGCCCAGGTTGTCACCCTCTCGGACACTCTGCCATCTCATCTGACAATAGATCTTTTCCATCTGGGTCTCTCCCTAGAGTGACCTATTCATGACGAGGGGAGTTCCCTTGGGTGGAGGGTTCGAAAAGGCCACACATGGGAATTTTTTTTGGAAAGAAAAAAAGGAAAAACATTGTGTTGTGATTTGTGGAAAAAATAACTGTCAGTAGAACTATTTTTTATCATATGTCATTATGTGGAGAAAGTGAGGTTTATTTTATGTATAAAATTTGAAAAAAAAAATTAATAAAAAAAGTTCTTTAATTTTGTTTATGTAGAGAAAAATTCAAGAGGGTGAAAAAATAATTCAATATTTTTTACTCCAATCATGACCTTAATCTGAGTTTTGGGGGATGATAGAGTTGTTACAAATTTTTGGATCGAATTTCATCACTCTTTTATTTGGATATCATTATTTTTTACATTCAGAGACACACCGCCTCCATGATTTTTAATTTTGTAGTATCAAATCCTTCCAACATTAAGGAACAAAGACATTTTAACCTTTATAAAAATCCCTCTTAATTTTTTGTGCCTTTTTTCGTTACAAAGTGGATAAATTTTTTCCTTTACAATACCATTGATAAAGAGCATGTTACCATGAGACAAGCACAACTCAACCTAATTTTCATCATTAGTGATGATAGAAAAGAAAATTATGTGAGGTAAGTCATGGGTTGTAATGTTTAATAATAATTCTTTGAGGAACTGAAATAAAATTGAGGAAAAGATACACCATTTTAAAAGGTAGAAAGTAAAATTCATGGTTTGATTATTTTTTTTTTCAAATTTGAGAATTGAATTAATTTTTTGTGTGACATTTGAAAATATCACTTGACTTTGAATATTATTAAATTTCATACCATTTAAAATTGATTTATGGTAAAACATGAGCCCTCTGATTCTTAATGTTGATATTTAATAATGGAGTAAAATCATTGTTTATGATAGGGGTATTTGAGACACTGATATTTTGATGCATAGTTTTTGTCCCATCATATTAAATTCAATGATTTTTAATTAATTAACTCATAATTTTTTATGTTTTAATTAAATTTATTGTTAATTTTATGTATGAATGACATATAAAAAAAGTAAGTGGAGAGAATATAGAAATTGGGAATTGATTTCTAGATTCTGCTAAAATTTTACCTAGTGTTTATATTTATTAGGTATTAAATAAATGGTTAATTCAATATAACACTCAACCTCATGAGCACATGCCACATAACCAAGCCCATGTGGCACAACGAACCAGACAACCACTATGTAAAGTCCTACATGAAGTAATGTAGTTTTCACTGGGGGTGCTTGCCCAGATTGGGTTTGTAGTGGTAAAATCCATGGGTTATCATAGCTAGGGAAAATCCAATGAGCACTAAAAATTTCTGGTTAAACCCAAAAAGAAATGGGAGGAGAGCGTTAATGGAACATGGTGGTGTATTGTGATGAGAATGAGTCCTTGAACTCCCATGAGACATCATTACAGTGGGAGAGAGGGGATTCAATATTTATGTGCTCACTATTGGATCATATGTTTTTATGTGGGACATATTTTATGTGGATATTGTTAATGGTTTAAAAAAAACATGCATTCCCTAGTCAAAATTCTTCCTCCAACTCAGGCACCCTAGGAAACCATGCTCTTCCACCACTTTCACATTCTCCCTTGGTTAGCCACTGCTTCTATAATCTGGATCTACCATTATTGTCATACCCAAAAGCTCAAGGTTGATCCTTCCTCCACTACCAAGTCACCTAAATGAAATTAGTCATATCCCATACACTACAAAACCCCCATCATCCATTAAAAGGATTATGTAGCCACTAATAAGACCTAATGCGGAGGAGGAGTCTCTACTACACCTCTGCCATAATTCAACTGTCCACCAGTATGTAGAGAACCACCAATTGAATCAAATACATACACAAAGAGATCTTTTATGATTTTTACAAACATTGAATCATAATACACCGTTGAAGAAAACGATGGGCCATGAGCCACCTTTGGTGACTTTTCCCACTGGTGACTCATGATCAACTAATGAATCCCGTAATGACTTTTGAGCCATCATTTGATATTCTTCCCAATGGTGACTTGTGGGAAAACATTGAAGCTAAATATGAATATTTAGCCACCATTATATGTATTTCTCCATGATTACTCTTGATTGGCCATTGAAACTGACTTTCACACCTGAAAAAATATTGGTGCCCACGGTGACTTTTGAGACACGGTAGGAACCAACAGTGACTCATGAGTCACCATTGGAGACAACATGTTATTTTGATCCACCGATGAGCTAAGAGGGACTCATGAGAAACTGTTAAGAGTTTTTCACTTCTTACCTCACCATCTACCTCCTTATATGAATACCAAAAAAACACCGGATGAGCTCATTTGCACTCACCTTCCACTGATAGAGTGTTAATACCACCACTACTACTGTGTAGGGGATTATCTTCTATGAAATCCTACTGCCCTATTGAAACATATTAACTCATCTAGACATTATGATGGTAAGATATGGTTTAAGTGTGTTCTGGTTTTATCTCCATTTCCTTACCACGAAGATCCCACTTTCAAGTCACCTTAATGAAATACTCAACTAATTCGGCAATTGTGATGCACTGATGAGATCTGGTCCCTTCTACCACATCATTTAGGGACCCCTTTCAATTCCAAATTTACACTACCACATAATCCTTTCCTCAAATCCAATTCCATTACATCATCACCCTCCATTCATGCCATAAATTTGGTGAGTGGAGGAGAATAATAAATCCTACATCTATTGGGATATTTTAATGCATCAAACAAATTCGAGTGTTTACAAATTGACAAGTTGAGACTAATAGATCATAAATAATACAATTAAAAATAAGATATTTTTGTGGGTAGAATGATCTAGTGGATATTTGAAGATGCCTGAAGGAAATCATTTATGAATATAAAAAGAGGAGGAATCCCACTGAAGAAAACTAGATGATAAACCAAGGGAAGAAACATCAGTTGCTACTATGTGGAATCTATTTTGAATACTAAATCTTATTAATTATTTTATTAAGTATTATATATCATCTACCACCATTTTTTCCTTCCTAATTTATGGGTAGACCATTTATTTGATTTATTGAAGGGGAGGTGACCAGCTCTAAGGATGTAGTCTTATTTTTAATAAATTTTTTCCATATTTTTGGATTTATTAAATGGTTTTCAATTTATGAATTTTTATTTTTAATGGGATGAAATTGTTTGATTTTAAAAATTTGACATTCATAAATTTTCTTGATTTATTATTTTTATTGTACCTTATCTTTATACTGGATCACATTGAAAAGGAGATCCATTGTTAGGGAGAGAATTGCTTAGTGATTACTTAACCATTGGGAAATAGTGGATTAATCTGTACACTTAGGGTACTTAGTTCCTGATTTGGAATTCTCTAAGTGATCTAATGTATATTATTTTGACTTTACACATTGGAAGTATAATAATCCAACCAAGTAAATTTGGGGGATTATTCTAACTATTAACAAATAATAATTTAGGTTTGATGTGGATAAATAATTATTAAAAAATTCATTAAAATAATTATTACAAAAAGGATCAAATTAAAAAGGAATAATATACCATTACATGTGGGGAGTCAAACCTAAAACCCATTCACATTTAACAAAACTGATATTTTTTATACCAAGTCCCATTCAATATAGTCATTCAATTTCATTATTATATAATTTATTTTTTCATTCATTACATTTTGATTCAAAACACAACTATTTGGAAATGACTTTGTTCATACATACTACTACACCCTATGGGGAAATTTTGTTTTTTCAACACCCCATGACTGGGTTGTGTCCAGGATACCTAGGATTAATAACCATAAAATGGATGCATTTACATGGACTCGAACATCACCTAGTGTATGAAAATGGTCATTTCAACAACCCTTATATGAAACATATGGGAGATATTTTTTGGTAAATTTAAGAGATCCTTAAGAAACATTATTAAGGGATTATAAATTCCCATAATATTTTATCTTAGGACATAGATCTCAAAAAAACATAGATTTAAATAACTTAATTCATATATTAAGTCTTAAATTTCAATAATGTGTTATACCTTATTTTTATAATTTCACTTTCATATGTTTAATTGTTTAAAAATAATAATCCGTAATTTTTTATTTTTTTAGCCATTGCGTAGAAAAAGGTGAAATTGATCCAATAATTAATGTGGGGGGATATTTGTTGACTACCAAAACGAGATTCCCAACCTGATGAGAGTAGGAATAAAAATCATTATGAAAATACTTTTTTATGAACTCATGTTTTGAAATAAAATAGTTATGAATAGGAATTACCAAATCCTCTAAACAAAGATCATGTTTCAATTTAGACCTTTATGAGAAAGAGCCCCGACACTTTTAGTACATCTTATAATCCTTTAATATTGAAAAAATGGATAAAATCCACTGAATATATCATCTCCATCCTTCAATTATATGAGAAGGATAATAGCTTAGTTTTTTACCTTATAAAGGGATAATATGATCAATGGTGGACATTCTCCAAAAATATGAAGCCCGAGGTGGAGATAAATGTGATGTAGTAGAAAGAATATCATAATTTTGTCGAAATTTTTTTTCCAACACACAATAATGTACAATAGAGCTAGATTTCCATTGAAAAAATTAAAAGGAAGAATAGTCCATCATACCATATTATAAAACGTCACAATACTTTCTTTATAGGCCTCTAGCTTCATTATTTCCTCTAAAATTTAAGATAACCACATATTTTGTGGTTTAAAGTGGAATATATGAAAAGAATTCTCCATTAGGGACATTCTCAACTATATGAAAATAAGATGATGTGCCCTCAAAATTCAAAATGAAGATCAGCGAGTGGAAAAAGGAAAATAACACATGTAGTATTATTCAGAAATAAAAACATTATAACAAATACCAACATTTCACTTTTAGAATGTCTAGGTAGAAACATAATAGGACTTTCCTAAGGGGGTGAGGAAATACATTAGGCATGGGAAGTAAGGGGACATATCCAGTGATTTCCAAAGGGAGAAACCCACCAATGTGATGGAAGAATGAAATTATTTGCCCAACAATCAACATATATTCCAGTGTTTCAACAACAATGAAAAGTGAAACTAAGAGAATCAATTCCCAAATCCATGAGTAATCGAAGAAAAAATAGAGAAAATAACTTAAAAGTTCTAAAAAAAAGTGTGATCTTATGACAACACAACTATTGAGCTGTATCCCGATAATGAGGTTGTGATATGTACAATAGTTATTCAATCATGAATAGTGAAAATACATTTCGATTTTGGTTCTATACAATCATTATTATCATTAATTATTAGTATAACTATTAAACCCCCCATATTCAAGGAATATGATTTATTAGAAATTATGGTTAATGGTTCAATTTTTATGTCACAAGCATAAAACTCATCATCTGTCCAAATGTTGGTGCTGAATTTCCCAAAATGCCATGTGATACTCCACTTAGATAAACTCATATTTATTCTAGACATGGATTGGATTTATTTTGATTGATACAACATAAATATTTTGGGCAATGAAAGCATCCTATGTATCTAAATTCCCCCTAGATTCTATATAAGGGTAAGGAGGGGGAGGATCTTTCTTTGGGACTAACATCTCATGATTTGATTTTATTGACATTGGAAAAATTTGATATAATAAAAATGATTGAGGCTAAGGAAATTATTTTCGTTGATGACATTCCCATTCTTAAGGAATTCATTAATGTGTTTCATATTGACTAAATGGAATACTAAAGGCCCTTGTTTTTTATTCATTTTTTATAACACCCATTTAAATGTTTGTAGGGGAACCCTTACATGGACCATAGGCTTCTTGGAATTACATTTCCCAAAGGTCTTAGAGGAATTCATCCATGACTGTGACTACTTGGAACCACCCCTATTTAGTGTTTACATCACGAACAGCTGACAAACTTTTCATGGATGTTAGTCTAGATATATTGTGTATAGATGAAAAGGAATGGTATAGATGGAAATTCCATACCCTATCATTCTTCCAAATCTTATTTCTCTACTCTGGTGAATACGCCTACTCTAAATATCATATGGAGCATGGTACTTGTAGAATATGCTCAGTTTGTGTCTTCACATCTTGTGGGCTGAAGTCCTTGAGGTGGCTCGAAGTCCTTATGGTGCCATGAAGGCCTTGAGGTGTCTGGAAGTCCTTGACATGGCCTTAAGGCCTTATAGACTCTAGGAAAAAACAGGTGGCCCAAAGGTGAATTGTGACAAATTCTATAGTACCGAAAAGTACCTACTACATTGCCTGCTATAGTAATGGCTACATCGCCTTCTACATTACCTACTATAGTAACCTAGAAATATTCCTCTGCCAAGATTCAACCCTGGGTCTCAGGGATTCACTTGAAGAGTCCTCACCAACCAGGCGGAGTCTCACGTGTGTGTGTTTCTTAATTAATTTCACGGTCTTCTTACAAGCTGTGAGGTAGAGTAATCAATCGAGTTAAGACCCAAAGATTTATCAATATCAAAGAATCCATTTATAATGGTCATTTTTGAACTTGAGGTGTTGAAGACTCAATTATATGTGAATCTAGATAAAGGGAATATATTCCCAAGTTCTCACTATGGGGTGCATATGTCCCTTTCCTTAGAAAAAATGATGGTTGAATGTGCCTTTCTATTAATTATGTTGAGTTCACCAAGATCAAAATAAACAAATTTTATCCTCTACCACATATAAATGTTTTACTCAATCAGCTACATGGATCCCAAATCATCTCTAATGTGGTTTAGTAATTAGAATATTATTGTAGAGAACCAAAGCTTGACGTACCCGGACATTACATTACTTTTTGCAGAATACTAAATACATAACAAAAACAGACACACAAGGACCATAATAGTTTAGTGTCTTTAGAAACTCGGATTATAATCTCCTAATCGTGGTGAAAGATCTTCATCATATCCTATAAAGATCTTCATTTTTTTTCTTACCTAAAAACATTCTTTATATCCTGGGGAAATGAGAACATATAAAGGGTGAGATAAAATTCTCAGTAAGGGTAATCATGGAGAAAATAAAACAAACCATATACATCTGAACTTCAAAACATTAACATAATATTTAAACATCAAAATCTTGAGCAATGACATAAAACATGGCAGTAAGTAAGGTATAGATCATAAAGAAACACTAATCATGATAAAATAGCATGGGAATAAAACATGTAATTTTGGAAACCATTAATCACATGTTATGATTTCTATAGTAGCAAAGGAATTGCTTCCAAGACGATCTTAATGGACAAAGTCCCTTTCTGAATCGAGTTTAATCCTCGTTCCAGTTCTGTATCAATGAACTGGATTAACTTTTCTTTCCATCCATGTATATCTCATGAGATATAAATCTTTACCCAATTAATTGGAGGGAGATATAGGTCCCACCCATCTCATAATTAAATCATTCTTACGTGTGACACAATATATAAATAAATCATTCATCATAACCCAAAGAATAAAATGGGTTTTATAAACATCATCCCATCATAACATAATCCATATAAAACAAATGGATATAATTTAATCATAAATAAAGTGAAACCATGTAAATAATAGAGACATTATATATGAAATATAAACATATTAAATAATTTCATCTTAGATGAAAAATTGTTTTGATAAAACACTTGAAATGAATTATTGAGGAAAATATTCTTTCTTCTTCAAAATCATTTTATTTTCTCAAAATGCCTTGAAAATTTAAAAGAAGAGGAATTTTTTTTGAAAATAATCATGAATTTTTTTAGAGGAAACTTCATTGAAATAAGTCGTTATGAAACTGTAAAAATCGATTCACGCCATATAAGTTAAAAAAACATTCTTCTCGTACTTTTTCCAGAAAAGTCAAAAAGTACCTCATATGGTAAACAAAAGAAAGATTCCTTACATACCATATAGTAAAATTAAAAATGGGTAAAGAGGAAATTAATCATACATGAAACCATTATTAGAAAATGGGTACATGGATGATAAATATAACCCCAGTAAATACTTACGAATAAACAATCTTGGATAAAAACGAGATTGGAAAAGTTATCCCTTACCATAGGTCCGATATGCTTCGTACGTATCCAAACCTCCTGTATAATGATTTAAATAATTTCATTGACTTATTACAGAATCATATTCATTGTTATTATATAATATATAGTTCACTTATGACTTTATATTACCGGTTCTTTAGTAAATTCCATGTTAAAGCATTGTTTTGGGTGAAATCATTTTATTTATCGTACGTGATTGGAATTGTTGTTCTTGATATTATTATTACTTATATCATGATTTAATTACTCCCAGAAAGTAAATAATGATTTATATATCATATATATTCAGTATATATATATATATAAATGAAATAAAATACACCGTTCATGGAGATTGTAGGCCGTACGTATGAATGCACGTTGTTTTCTTTTACTTATTGACTTGAATGGAAGTAAGTGGATGAAACACACACACACACAGATATATATATATCCAGTACCATTATCATGTCATATATTTCATTATTATTAATTATATATACTTTATAATCATTCTTGAGTGGTTAACATGGAGAATGAATCTCATCGCGTTGTGGACACGGTAATCCGTACGTTCGCACGAGCGATGATATCGTTCCCATAATTATTGAATTGAATTGTAGTGGATGATATAATATCTCCGAATCATTATGTTGTTATAATAAACATATATATTTATTCTTTACACCTTTATACCCATCCATGTAAGGTGGTGGTGGAAAAACTAATTACACCACGGCGTGGAGACGGTATTCTGTATGTACGCATGCACGGTGATTTCGTTTTGCGTATGATGGATTGAAAGTGAAATGGGGTTGCTTCATATTTATAATAACATATCAGTGTACTAGTGATACTTATCTTATTACTTTATAATGAAACAAATAATGGAGAAAAAGTAGAAGAAGAAAGAAACTTTAAAGAGTCGGTAGAAGAGATTACCTCTTCCTCGACGCACCTCCATTATACTTCTTCTTAGGGAACAAGAGTTGGTCTTTTGAGAAGACCAGAACCTATATGTTATAACTAGAGAGGTTGAGGAGGGAAATTTTCAGGGGTTGGGCGAGCTTAAAGGCTCAAAAGGGTGTAAGGAGAATAGGGAAGGGGTTCCCTTTTTATAAGGGAGGAGAGGGGCACTTTAGGAAAAACTTAAAATATTATTTTATAATAAAGTAATATTCGGTTTATAATGGCTCCAAAGTGACTTATTTAGAATCTAAAGTTGGTATGGGTCTAAATAATCTCAACCAATTGGTTTTAGACAGGTTTAGGTTACTATTTACACAATATCATTTAGATTTAACTCTAAGATAAATAATTTAACTTTTACCGTGTCTTCTTGTTTCCTTACACTTTATGGTTAATAAACCCACTATAAAAAGCTAAAAAAACCCCATGAGGTTCATTATTAACATATATATATTTATCTAAGTCATTTTTCCAGACCTTAGGTTTTTAGGAATAGAATAACAATTAATAATATAATATTTTTTTTTAAAAACTATTTTATGTCAATTTTGACACTATTTGGTAATTGATTTTTGTAAAACTTATAACTGCATTATTAGTTCTAAAAAAGTTAATTAAATCAATACTAACATGTCATATTAACCTATAAAATTAGTTTAATTCATAAAATGTCTCAAATTACATTTATTTGGTTATTTATAATATCAATTATATTAATATTTAATTAATAAGGTAATTACTATATCATCATTGTGTCATAAATAAATTAACTTATTTAATGTCTAAAAATTATAAATAAAATACCCTTATGTAGGAAATATTAATAGATTTCTAATTAATATTTTTAGTCGAATTTATCTTATCAATAACCCTATATTAAAAATGTTTTAGTTTTTAAACATTGATTTTAACTCTTTTAACTCTTCATTAAATAAAACAATAATAAATGTCCTAATCTAATCCAAGTGGACCTAAAGGGTAATATATTATCCCTAAGGTTGTTTTTGGTCTAATTACACTTATAAAATAGAATTAGGACATGTTTTAGGGTAATAATAATATAATTCTTACCATTAGTTACCCTATTTACTTTTAACGGTGGTAAATAAAAGTAAAAAGTTATTATTCACCAAAAATAATTTTTATCTTATTGAACCAAATTTTAATCCTTGATATTAACCATGTCTCTTAGATTTTCTAAATTCATCTCACGAAAGCTATAAAATTATGTTTTATGTACAATTACAAATGCTCCTAGGAGGTGGGTAAAAGACGGTAAAAAAGTTCAATAAAATTTCTATATATCTATATTATTATAAAATTAATACAAAAAATTACATTGAACTTATGTAGGTATTATGTATCAATTTTGACCTAAAATAAATTTAAATAAAATAAATAATTATTTAAATAAAAAGTCAGTTTTTAAATAGTAACTCAATGTTTTCACTATTCATCAAAAATTGAATGTTTTCAGAAAAATACTAAAAATTTACCCTTGGATAATTTAGATATTCCGAATACAAAAATGAAGTCCATTTCGATAGATAAAATTTATAAAATTTCAAAAATTGGGTATTACTTTTCTTAACAGCTAGTTTATATAACATATCGTTGTTTAGTGAAACTCAGTATTGCGTACAACACATGTTATCATGGAAGGTCGCGATTTCGTATAATGCAAGACAAGTCATTGATGAGTGTAGTGCAAGATCCTTTTGGTGTAGCATAAAACACAAGACATCAATGAAATTAAAAAGAATATTTTTCATAAAATATTGGGGTGTTACAATTATCATGTAAATGTGAAGAGAGGATATCTCGAAAATAAATTTTTGTACAAGGAATGAGGACAATAAGTTCATTGTGATTCAATTTAGACTCACTAATGCTCCAAAAAAATTCTTAAAATTGATGAAATTTTTTCATTAATGATTACATAAAAAGGTATATTTATGGATCCTCTAAAAAAAGGCTTTCAAAGGATGTCCTAGATTGACATCTATAAAGAAAATCCATAGTTTCCTCATATTATCTTGGAACTATTATTGATTTTTTATAAACATATAATCATTTTTATCCTTCTAACATACATTAATCATTAGGATATCCATTATTTCTAGACTAAAAAACGTGAATAAGGATTTACAAATATGAATAAGTGGTTAATCACTACTCCCATGCTGATTTTACCCACAAGGGAGGATTGATTTTTTACCTACACATATTAATCCAAAAAGGGAATGGGTTGTGTACTAATTAAAGATGAAAAATTGATATCCTATACCCTCCAAAAATTATATATTCAACAGAAAAACTAAAAAATGCATGAACTATAATTTATATCAGTTATATCCACCTAGAATAATATGAGAAATTATATTTTTAAATAAAAGAGTGACTTATATATGAATCAAAAAAAATTCAAGAATATATTCACAAAAGGGAAATTAATATATACCAATGTATGTGGTTTGAAATCATCAATGATTTGGATTGTTCAAAAAATTCCAATCCTGTGAAATTTAACAAAGTAGTACATTATCTTTGTAGATATTATCCCACAACACTATCCAGGATGAGGAATGCAACAAATCCCATATTCATGAACATGAAAAGAAAGGATATTGGAATAATGAAATGATATTAATCATACCTTGATAAAATAACTTCTCAACCATCCATTATATAGTGGATAAATGTGGCTTATAAGTTGACGAGTTACTATACAAGAATGATACGAATATTTTGAAGATGAACTTTGATGAAGATATAGTTATGAGGCCTAGAACATGAATATGTGTCACTTCAAAACCAGAACATAAATGGGTAATTTTCGATGATGCACAAAGCACATATTTATCTATTCTCCTACGAATAACTAATATTTATAGATAATTGAAGAAAAAAATTAAGTGGTATAAAATGGAGATGGAGATTGTAGAGATTGTAACTTGATGATTGGAATGCCAACAACTCAAGGATAAACTATAGAAGACAAAGGGTATAATGAACCCATTGACCACACCCATATGGAAATGGGAAAACAATACCGTTGAATTCATCCAAGGACTCCACATGACCCTTAAAGGAAATAATTTTATTTGAGTGGTTGTCATTTTTTTAACCAAGCCATCATTTTTCATGACTATCAAGGAATATTTATATCCTAGACAACTCTCCATGATATTCATAAGGAATATAGTTAGACTGAATGGAGTTCCACTCTCAATTATATTTGATCAATATACGAGGTTTACTTTATGGTTTGGGTGAAGCCTTATTCAACAATTTGATACATAATTGGGCTTTATCCCCACTTATCACCCTCTAATGTATGGTTAGTCTAAAATGACCATTCAATCCTTAGAGGATTTAAAAATATAATTTATAATGTATTGTCATGGATTTAGGGACCATAACAATCCCCAAGTGGAGCTAGCATATAACATTAGTTTCCATTCTATTATTCTAATGGAGCCTCTTGATGATAAGTATGAGAGGATGTGTTAAAATCTAAAATAATGGGATTGCGTTGGATAGTGGAAGCTAATGATAAGTTCTCATATCCATGAGATAATGAATAAGGTTTAAAAAAATTCAAAATCATAATATATCCAAAAAAATTCAATATAAAACCTACATGAATGATCATAGAAGAGACCACGAGTATGTGTTTGGATATAAATTTTTAATTTATATACCATTATTGAAAAAATTCATGAGTTTTGGAAAAAAATGGTAAGATTATTCCTATGTACATTAGACCATTATATATCCATGATCACATTTGTGTTGTGGCCTATCGATTTTCACTCCCACCTAACCTATATCACGTACATAAAGTTATCCATATATCTCTATTAAATAAGTATATACTATACCCATCAAATATACTGAATTGAGTGGTTGTACCATTGGATAATAACATTTCTTACCGGGAGTATCCATTGATGATATAAGATCATATATACAAAGTTATATAAAACATAAAATATCACCTAGTTGAAGTGTTGTGGTAGAACAATAGGTTTGATGAACAGAAATGGTAATTAAATATGTGATGAAATAAATTTACCTTAATCTGTTTTAGTGTATGAAAAGAAAATTTTGAGGATAAAATTTCAGATGGGGGAAGAAAATAACGACCCAAACATTCATAAATATAATTCCCTATTCAATTGAATAAATAAATTTACAAGAAATGTAGTTATAGGAAAACATGGACTAATCTAGTTATTTTAGACCAATATATGGTTTGTAAAAATTTATAATACCCTTATCAACAATAATTTTTCATAATATAAAAACTGTATGAAGACCATTAAGATCAATATATTACGGGGCACATTAAAGTCGATTTGACATAGAAAAAGGAAGAGATGGCCTCAACAAGTTAGATCATACCCAATAAATCTCATTTATTATAGATTATGAGGGAGATAACATGTATATAATTTTTACTTGCGCATTCCCAAGTCAATATTCAAAAACTAAATCCTGAAACAACCTTTTATGGGATAATTTCATACTTTTCAATATTGGTACCCAAACCATGTACAGTGAACCAAACCAATAACATATCACCATTTCACACCATAACCTTGTGGAATTAACTGGTCTAATAAAGGAATATAAATCTAACCCCTATTATTCTTAATTTTTATATATTAATTTCAATAAACAATTATTTTATTTATCCCTTTTTAATATTAACTTTTAAAATGATTAATTAATGGGTTTGATAAAAATAATATTTTTATCCAATGAAAGAGAAATTGAATATTTGTGAAATATATAGATTCAATCCAGAATATATTATTAATTATGTGGATAATTTTTGAATAAAATGATATTTTAAAAAATTATTATTGTTAAATAATATTTATAAAATATTAATGAGATAAAATTTTCTGAATTCAAAAAAAAAGAAGGGCCATAAAACTGTTAGTGTCAAAAAGAAAATGTTTTTTAAATAAATGTGAATTTATGAACTAAAAGTGAAAATTATCATGCATAAGGACTTATTTGGATAAAATAAAAATTATTTTTCAAATTAGTGCATTGAAATTATACAATGTTTTATTTCAAATTGATCAGAGATAGTTGCATTTTTGGGTAAAAATTAAATATTGTACAAATATACAGCGTGTATTATAACATAATAATGATCCAAAAGTTATTTAATATTAGGAATGAAAGAAATTTAAGATAAAATATCTATTTCTAAATGATATTTTTGAGATTATTAAATTAATTTTTTATACCCTTAATGAATCGTCCCACTCCTATATTATATTTCATTGTTTTAAAATAAATAATTTATAAACATGAACCAGATACACATAATTAGGTGAATTATTTTAATGACTTAGGTATTTGGCATTATAAAATAATGAAATAAAATCCTATTGGTTAGAAACTGTTGGAATGTTTGATGTTTTTATAACATTATCATTCAGTCCAAAATATTTGTTTAGAAATTAATAAAGTAATCTCCTCTTTTTTTCAAAATATCACACCCCCATTTCCATTTTTTCATGAAAAACAATTGTAAAATTAAATTATATTACCTTTCCCTCTCAATATACCTAAAATGGTTCCCCAAATATCTTAAGAAGATTCTACCAAGATTTTAGAAGTGTTTTTCATAGTAAGGTATCATCTACATCTCCTCTTTATTAAAGATCCTAATTATATTATGCCTTTTAAATTTCATATTTTACATGTTGGTATATGTTTTTACACATAACTCCTACTATACATATGATTTAAAATGTATTAGAGTCCCTTTTAAATCACATTAATTCTTTATATTAATTTTTATGTACCCCGTTATGATACTAAACTTATGCTATAATTTTTATATGCCAATCATTTCTATAGTGAATACCCACCCCTTTTCCACTTAATGGTATTCACCAAGATATACATATCCTTGATTTATTGGGTGATTCCATGTATTTAGACGAGAATCATGAATCATGGTATTAAATGTGATGAAATCATATCCTATGTTAGATGATCTATGGGGAAAACTTATGCATTTATAAAATATGAATGTGATGAGTGGGCCTACAGTTTTATACCACCCCAATTAATTGGGAAATGTTTTTTACCTCATGATATTACTTTCATTTTTCAAAGGAGGTTATCCTGAGAATACGATGATATGCTTTATTTGTGGTTATACCTTACTTGTGTTCATTATGTTGTCTTTTATATTGTTTACTCATTCCCATGATTACTTTATGATATCATATTGTATCATGCATCGTTTTCCATGATTATGATTATCACCCATCTTATGTTACCTTGATATACCTCTTGGATAGCTTGTACACTTTTAGATTTTTCTATAAGTTTTTTATTTTTATACTAGGATTAATATAACACTAACTTCTCTTGAACATCCCCAAGTTATCCTAGGTAATTTTAGAAGATCCAAGAAAAATAAGGGCATATTTCAGGGTTTCTAATTAATTATGTTGAATTTATTTAACAATTTTTTTATAACATAGATAATAAATAAAGACATGAGGCCCTGTTGAATTTTTTTGTGAAACTATGTTTATATTTATGAAATAAATAATTAAATAAGGTGTATTAAAATTTTGGTTGTTATAGAAAGTATCCCCAATGTGTCACCTCAAGCTCGTATTCTATTGGAAAAGGGTTGGTGATGTACTAAGTAGATAGATCAAATAATATGGGAGCCCATGTATTATATCATCCAATAAGAGACACATATCTCAAATTCAGTGAAGAAAACACAAAACAATGATAGTATATACATATATATATATATATAATTTTTTTAAAATATATGCTTGAGATTTAAAATACATTTTCTACACCACATAAGAAATTACTGATGGAACATTACGTTCGAGATAAATATTAATATGGAAGATATAGGAAACTAAAAGGCCTTTGATATAAACATGATTATATTAAAGTACAATGTGGTTAATCCTTCATTTCTATTAGAGAAATATTTATTAAGAATGTAAAAAACCTTAATAGAGGAGATCTGCACCGCATGAACTCATAAATATGGGATTACCCAAATTAATAGAAATTGGACACATCCCCTAAGTATTTGGGGGAAGAATATACTCTATAATTTTTTTGGGACCCATTCCCTAACATAAATACATTTCCAGGGGAGTTCCTACCATGATAAATCTTTGATCACCATTCCCATTTCATATTCCTTTACCTATATAGATATGGATACTAAACCAAAATTCTAACCACTTGTATCTCATTTTTCCAATACATGTTAACCATAATGTTCAATATGAAAAATTTATCATGATTGAATACTCAGGTTTCCAAATCTGAGTGTCGATCAAGGTATTACAAAAACAATATAAGGCTAGAAAAGGGGGGACACAACATATATTCCTTATACATATTGTGGTAGTTGGACTTTGGAATACAAGTATTTCTCCCATTTGGTTACATAATATGATGTTTTAATCAAATAAAATAAATTTGAGTACCATACTCTACACACCGTAACAAAAACTCTTCCTACAATGAGATAGGATCTTCATGTTGAAACTAACACTATTCATGTCAAGAGTAACATTCCTCACATCATCCTTGAATCCCATAATTCTATTATTAAGGCCCTTCTTGTCATGAAAAAGTACATTCCTGAAGTGCCTAAATAAATGAATAAGAAAATACATAAAGGAAATAATTTATATGCAAGGTTATTTAATTTATCAAAATTCCCATCAGAGTCCCTCACACTGTGACAGAAACAAACACATCATGAACTAATGTTGTTAGCTAAACTAGGATGATAAATCACATAGCCTAAAAAAGATCCCTACTTGGTTAAAAGGGTGTTCTTGATCCACACATACTGGAGAATAGTTCTTAGAAATCAAAGTAATCCCACCAATGAACTATTCTTTAACAAATCACAGGGATATTTTGTTGTTTCAACAAACTATGTGAAAGTTCTATTATAAATAGACATATAGAAAGTTAATTTTTATAGTTCCTACTATAACTCACATGGTTCAATTTAAACCAAGAATTACACATTCTTGATAACCATTCACATTAGAAAATGAAATTAGGTCCATTTTCAATTATATTACCAATATAGTTCAAACAAAAAAATGATCATTAACCATTTCATAATGGGAACCCCTATAGAAGGTCCATATTAATCATTTACCAAACTGTGTACTGATTGTGAAAAAATCATATAAATATAAAAGCATCTAATTTTTTTCTAAAACATAAAATAATCATACCCAAAAAATCATTTTTGAGGATAAAGACAAAGAAATTTTTAAAAAATAAAATGGAAAAAAAATATGTGTTTGAGAAATATACCCACCATATTCCGTTTGGCCTTCAAAAGCAATTTCTAAAATGTTTATAGTAATGGAAATCTAGAACCCCCACACCTTTACAGTTGAGTTAAGTGGGTCTGGGAAAAATAAATCGGATCTAACCTAGAAACAATCATTCAACATGATCCATTAAAAACAATGCTCATTGAATCCTTGAATAGTCAAAGTGAAATTCTTAAAAGAACATCAAACATCCCCAGAACTACTCAACCAAACACAACAAAAATGGAGTTCTAAAAAAAGACATATGACAAGTCACCCATTTATCTAGAATTTTTATAAAGTGGTGAAACAAAGAAAAAAATAATCCTAAATGGATACCCCAATCATCTATAAATACTACACAAAAAGAAAAAATTATCCAAAAATTAGAAATCATCACCAAACCATCAATGAATTCATCAATAACTACCTGATTAAAAGGGCCAAGAAAAAGAACCACAACCATGCCTGAAAAATGAACAGTACGTGATATCACTATGGTGCATCACTCCACAACATAAAAATAAGACCTCAACCATGATACATAATCTCATAAAAATCCACTGAAATAAAACTAGCCCTGTAGGTGCTCATTAGAAATTAACACTAGTTCCTATTACCTGAGCAAGAACCCAATGGTGTCAGACATTCATCCCCTTGTGAAAAAATGGGATAAGCTCATAATAAAATCATTATATCATAACCATAAAACACCCAGGGAATAACACCCCACTAAACAAAGATTAAACACAACCTAAAAAAATTGAAATCTCACCCAACACCTAAATAATAATCATAAGTCGAACTAATTGCAAAACAAAATCCAAAAAAATTATTAAATTAAAATCACATGCGTGATTATACTCATGAATCCATTCGATATCCTAATTCAAAAACCTATTAAAATGATCCCAAAAAAACGTAAAACCATATTGAAAAAAAATTCAAGAAATAATTCAATGAAGATGGGGTTTTGATTCCATAACTCCATTAAATGTTTAGGTAGTATAAAGAGGTAGAAAAAATGTCTAATAGATGAGAAAATTTATTTTGAGGATCAAATTTATATACAACCCTACTATTTTATTTCTTTAAAATTATGAGAATCATATTTAAATTACACAATACAAGAACCCCTTAAGGCAATTTCTCACAATTGAAACCAAATTTCCCCGTTACAAATAATGGGAAATGTCCCAAAACAAAAAACTATTCAATTAAAAACAAATTCAAAATATTTATCATATTTTTAAAACTATAAGTTTATTAAAAAATATATAAAACCCCCTTCCACTATAAACAAAAATAAAAACACTTTAAAAAATCAAACATGGTAGAACAGAAAATAAAAATTAAAAATTAAAAAAATCACCACAAAATTTTATTAATATTTTTAAGAAGTTGGATCTCTATTCAAAATTAATATTAAAATTTTTCACATAATAATATTTCAATACATTTACATAAAATAAAAAATTTCTTTTAAAACATATCTTAATTTACATAATTAAGTAAATTTTTTTATAAAACACCTCAGATAAAAAAATATATCCTTTTTAAAAATCATACACAAAAATCCGTTTTATAATTAATAACTTAGTTAAATTCTCCCTTTTCACAAAAACGAATAAAAAATTTGAAAAAATAAAGAAACACATTCACCCAAACACAAACATAAGAAAACATTGTTGTATAATAAAAAATACGTTTTAACAATATCAATAAATTATAGATAAATATGGATATCATCTTTAGTAAGTGAGCAAGATATTTAAAGTTATCTAGAAACAAAATAAACCAAAAAAATAAAACTAAAAGAGATGTACTGAATGATTTTGAAGCATGGGTTTTTAGGCCGTGCACGAACCATTTTATATACTTTATGATGATTATAAAACCCTATAAATGGGCTCTACATAGTTTGACAGAAGCTGAAAATAATGACTCGTATTTTCCATGTATTATTTACAGATATTATAGGGAATATTTTCAAGTCCATGAGCTGAGATAACATGGGATTCTGAGGCCTAGTGTGCCCTAAATAAATTTTGGATTATATTAAATATATTAAATAACATGCATGCATATTTTTTCGAATAAAGTGGAAGAACGCCTGAACGAGGGCCCAAGTCATAAATATAGGGTTAATGTTATGTTCAAAATGATGTTTTTACCTTAGACATGACATAACATTTTTCGATAAGGGGTGTTTCCATAAAAGTCATCATGGGAACAGAATAAAAATATTATTAATTTATTTTATTTAATGTTGTGATTGACGTTGTATATAATTATGTGGTTATAGAATATCTCAGGGTATTCAGTTAAACCATGGATAACTTGAGGGATCATTAAGGATTGGTCTTAGTAAACAATGATGGATCGAGAACAGAGTGAGTATTATTGTGCAAATAGATCTCATGGATCTCTTAGAGACGAAAATGCATAGTCATTATTTGTCAAAAACTAGACCAAACTATAGGTAGGTTTTTTATTTATGTTTTCCATCAATTTATTTAATCCCAAATGAGTGTGAATCATTTACATAAATATAATTGATACATTCATCGTTAGTATATTTAAATTAATGGATTGATTTTTTCACTATGTTGATTATCCTATTCATTTACAAAGTTTAGATTAGTGTAGGTTGATTGGTTTTTCCCATGGTCCATAACCATAAAGGAATAATGTGAAATTAAATCCATAGCTATGGACTATGATACCGTATCAAGGATTAGTTTCAGATTGATTTTGTGGTGTCACGCAGTGAGACTGGAGTGAGATCCTCTATAATCTTTCTACCCTAGGTGGGTTTTTTTTTGGAATCATCTTGGCCTCCTTGAGTAGGTAATTGATAATTCATATATAATCCTATATTAGTATGGTGCAGAGGTATCATTGATATATTATCACCTACATATAGTTTTTATCTACATTAGGTTTTTGGTGTCCCCCATTTGTTCTAGGTATGATCCCCTATTTAAGTATTAGGAACTTCAGAGACCTTTGAGATTTATTATGTGAGGCCTAGTAATAAAAACCTATTTGATGAGAGTCTCTGTGATGGTATGGATCGTGGAGTGGATTCTCAATGAATGGGAATTTATTTGAGTGGAATCTTATCGCTGGTAGTTGGATGTGATCACCTGGTCTTATAGTGTCCATCCTGAGTATATCTATATGTTTTCTATTATACATTAGTTGTTATATCCTTGTATTGATATGGCTATAATTGAACATTGTGTTTAGTGTTTTGGAGTGTCATATTGGGTATAGTTTTTCTATACCCTTCATGGGATATACCATCATATGTCATTTCTTATAAAGGTGTTGACCCTTTTGATATTTTCTTAGGAGGACACACAGTGGGTGGAGCATAGCTTTACCTAGATACTCCAAGGTATTTCTTGAGAGATTTAATTTGATAGTAGACCATTCCCTTGGAGAAAATTGAACTATTTATAGTTTTTTTTGGGCCTATATTTTTATATTTTTTCTATAATTAAATTACTTGAATACTCTGGTTATTGTATTATTGATTCATTCATTCATTAGACTAAGTTGGTTTACATTTCTACATTGCATGGGAATGGATGTGTGTGTGTGTGTATATATATATATAGGTACATTAGTCTAATGACTCATATTTTGAGGCATATGGATACTTGGTTCTGGTCTCTATCCCCTTTCCTACTGGAGGAGTAATTGTGTTAGTTACGATTAAGACCCTGGTCATTTTGTGCATGATAGTGCGGGATAACAGTGAAAAACCATCTCTACATCCATGTTCAACACTGAATGCAATGGGAATCCAAAAATCACCTATCAAAGAAAACAAGATTCAGAATATCATAATTTCATATCAAAATATAACATCAAATCATGAATGGAATAAAAATAAATGATTCCACACCAACTACCTGTGGTAATTTGAGGTTTCTAATGAGATAGATTTTGTAAGTTTTTCCCCAAGTATGCCTCTCGAGTTCCAACATTATTTAATAAAAACTACAATGAAATGCCCTAAATAAAAATAGGATGTTATTATAAACATAGTATCTTACCATGGACCTTAGATTTTATACTATTTATAAGGATCTATCTGAATCCAACCCAACACACTAGTTGAACTGGTTTGTTACTGAGTCATAATGTCAATTCTGATCCCCATGGGTAGGAAACTGGTGGCTAGGAATAAATGAAAACAATAATTTAATAATTTTTCCCTAAAATAATAGCTTATGAAAATTAGATCCATTACAAAAACCCATACATTTATCATATATACATTTCATTTCCAGGAGGCATAAAATAAACAGAACAAAAAATATAAGAAAACTAGTTAATCATAACCCAAAAGAATCCATCTTGTTTAAATATACATACAACAATAACTATTGATGATACATAGTAAAAAATTATGAAATAATTTTTTTCAAATAAATGAATTTTGTCTGGAATAATAAATTTAGAAAAAAAATAAAATAAAACCCAAACCAATCTTCATTTGTTCCTCTTGGAAGCCCACAATTTCCATCCATATTCTAACTAAAACAGTGGTTATACAATAAAACAATAATAAATCTTAAGAAAATATGTAACTAGTAAAATATATAAGAACTAAATTAATACATACATTAGTGTGCATAAAATACGTAATCCAATAGGCCCAGTAGAATCTCACTAGGATGTTTATGTGGTTAATTTAACAAAACATATCATGAATAATACATTAAAATATAGTAGAAAATGTGGTTTTCTATATCTAAAATCTTTAATGAAATAATATTCCATAATATTACCATAAAGGATAAAAACTTTATTTTCTTTAAAAAAAATAGAGGAATATAATTTTAAAATCTTATAATAACCGTTTACATTTTTTGGGGAAAATAGTTAGAAACATATCTTATCTGTCTCTAGAAAATTTATGGAAAATCCCTATTACAGGAGTTGTTTTTTTTAAAAAAACTACTAAAT
Organism: Viscum album; assembly: GCA_963277665.1. Taxonomy (NCBI): domain Eukaryota; kingdom Viridiplantae; phylum Streptophyta; class Magnoliopsida; order Santalales; family Viscaceae; genus Viscum; species Viscum album. Next base: position 352,730,054 of record OY728126.1, on the reverse strand, counting down.
TACCTTGAAAATTAATTTAAAAACCCCTCCCAACCATAGATATTAAAATTATTAGAAAATGTACACTAAAATGGTAAAGAAAAATATAACGATAAAGAAAAATATAAATATTCTGTCAATCCATCAAACAATATTGGAATATAATTAATATAATTAATAAATTCCATATAACATACCATCAACCAAGGAAAAAATTTCATTGTATACACCCTATGTAGTACTTTGTGATGATCTAAATAAAGATAGAATGATTATTGAACAACATTCAACCTACACTGAGCCCTAAACATAACTAAATCCATCCAACTAGCCCACCCTATCCTTATAATAATGGAACACCCACCATGACCAATATTTCGCTATAGGTGATCAAAGAAATGTGTATACCAACTTGGGTATCTTAAATCATGACATAAAACCTATACACATAGTTTTTTATGAACAAACTACAATTTAGTCAGGGCAGCAACTGCGATAATTATCAAAAAACAAAAGAAACATCTAACACCTCACCTCTAAAAACCTTTCACAAAAACAACCCCTTTTATATAATATATCCAAAACATAATAAGAGGAATCCCATAAAATATCAAAAAAATTACATGTTCCAAGAAATGAAGGTCGCAAAACATTAAAACATTTACGTCATAAAGTTCCAAATACATTATAACTCAAAAAAATATCATGGGATGCAAAGTCCTTCCATTTTAGATAAAATTCAAGTCTTTAAAAAAAAATTGAAAGCAGAAGGACATTGAACTTTTACTCAAAATTATTTCCATTAAGTACAGCTATTCATTGAAAACCCAAAACAAGGATGAAGTGTCACATTTTTTTGTAAAAATAATTTAAAGGCTTCACTTGGGTTATTTAATATAAACAATTCATCTAAAAATATTTAATTTAAATGGATGTGTAAAATCCAAAGGAAAAGCCTTTTATGCCAAGATCCAAAGTAAAAGAAAAAAAATTAGATTTCTATCTAAAACCAGATAACTAATTACTCATTAATTAAAAATAAAATTTTGAAATTCATTCATTCCATTATTTTCAAAATATATGAAAATCATAGAAAATTCTCTTATAATGGAAGTATAATGATGTCACAACATCCTCTCTTGTAGAAAAAACATTCAAATGAGCAAGAAAACACACATCACGGGTACTATAGAAGAAATACTCTAAATTAGTACCATTATAAATCCATATCCTATTCTGTATTAATACAAAACTATTTAATATAAATGGATAACCTATTAAAAATAAAAGATAAGGAAAAAAGGATATAATGCATTTGAAAAAATGGATATTACATTAAGTAATATTTTAAATACAAGGATAATATTCCACAAATAAATAGAAATAGAGAAATATATTATGGGATTAAAAATTCATTACCAAATTAAAATGAGTGGAGAGTTGAAGATATGTTTCAAAATTCACATGGGGTGGGGAATATAAAATTTAAATGAATTTTAGGTATACCTCATTCTTTGGCCTTTTTTTCTAAACCATTCACCAAGTGTATGAGATTCAATTGTTAATCAATTTTAACATGCATGATGTGGATTTTTGGTTAACTAATCATGAACTATAATTGAAATTTTACTCTTTTAGAATCATTAATACCTTACATTCTTTTTGCAGAGTGTCCACTAAGATTCAGATGGTCATCTTCAACCATACATTACTCATTCGCACTAACCATGCACATAAAAAAATTAACTAGGGACAATTTTACCAAAGGGTACCTATACGTTTTTGAACTAACCATACATGGGATCCCATGAATTGGTATAACCTATATAAGAGGTCATTAGAATGGTTAAAAATAGAATACAATGATTTTTTGAACCATTTTCCTAGTGTAAAACCTCAAAATACTTTTAAAAACATTAGATAATTCAACCTAAAAATCATGTTTGACAATAAAAAACAAATAAATAAAATAATAATGAAATTATAAATTAGGTTATGACACCGTACTTTCTTTTTGAGATACCAAAATTCCTGAAACTCACAACCTATACACCGTACCATGACACAAAATCAGTATTGTGACTAAGTATTTTATAAAAAGCCTCCATAATTATAACGACCCATACATTACATACATTGTTAATACTTAAAAATTGTAGCATACTTATTACAACATATAACAAAACCACGAAAGGACCATATAGGTATAGTGTCTTTAGAAACTGGGAAACATAAACAATTGGTTCATAAAGCGTCTACACTGTCTCCCATTTATTTCATCATATCTATAGTCCCTTTTGGCATATCTTACTTAATAACCTTCTTCCTGACCTGGGGAAGTAAAACATACAAAAGGGTTAGCTCAAATGCTCAGTAAGGGTAAATAAAAGAAATATCAATCACATCATATACATAAGCACATAACTTTTGGAAATCTTAACCTGCAAAAGAGATCATAATTTCATAACATGGGAAAAATCATGGAAGTGAAATGTAATCACAGTAATCATAACTTAAAACATGAAATTTTGTGGCATACACACATAATCATAGAGAATCATTTTTCTTTAGTCAAGACTCATTTCCAAGACTATCTTAGTGGACAATGTCCCTTTCTGAACCGAGTCACCCTCGTTTCAGTCCTGTTTCACTGAACCGGTATAACCTACCGTTACAGCCATGTCTATCTCATGAGATATAAAATCATTACCCAATGCATTGGAGGGAGATATAGGTCCCACCCATCTCATAATGATACCATTATTATGTGTGCCACAAATTCATAAATCATACATCATTGCATAACCCATGTAATAAAAATGGGAATCTTAAATATCGTGACATCATAAAACAATTCATGTAAGATAAAGGAATTCATAAAAATATAATTCCATCACAACATAATCAAGTCAATGTAATAATAGGGATAAAACAGAACCCTTTATTATTTTAGATGGAAAATAATTTTGATAAAACACTTGAACTCCATTCTTGAGGAAAATATCATTTCTGCTTCAAAAACACTTTTCCTTTCTTAACGTATCGTACAATTATAAAACAAAAAGAAGTTGATTAAAAATAAAAATGAAAACTTGTAAAGTAAGCTTCTTGGAAATAATGTTTAAAAAATCCATTCATGCCGTATAAGTTAAAAAAACATTCGTCTTGTACTTTTGTCGGAAAAGTCAAAAAGTACCTCGTACGAAAAACGACAAAAGATTCCTTTCATATCTTTTACTAAAAACTCAACGAAGGGTGAAATTGGATATAAACTATTGTATAAGGATATAAATATTACATATTGAGGAAAAATGGATGTGGATGATAAAATACACCCCAGTAAATACCAAAGTATAAACAATCTCGGATAAAAATGAGATTGTGATATTTCCCTTACCTTAGGTCTGATTTGCTTTGTACGTGTCCGGAGCTCCTGTATAATGGTTTAAATAATGTCATTGACTTATTCCAGAATCATACATATTGATATGATATCATATATGGTCATATTCTTAGCTTCTTATTAGTAATATTTCATTGTTACTTGTTACTCGGGTATTTATTGCCTTTTGTTCTTATGCGTGTTTTGCCGAATAAATTCTTATTCTTCTTTTAAGGTTATAGATACCTTATATACAGAATGGTATTAGTGTAACATATATCATATTTATTCATTCAATTCATTTATATAATTACTATGTAATGATGATCATGTAGAATGAGTCGCATCACATCGTGGAGACGGTATTCCGTACGTACACACGAGCGATGATATTGTTCCCATGATCGTGGAATTGTATTTAAGTGTATTTATACTATTTCAGTATCAATATCACTTTATAATAATCATATATAGTTACTCATTAAACCATTATACCCATCCTTGTAAGGTGATGGTGGAAAATAGATTACACCACGGCGTGGAGACGGTATTCCGTACGTACGCACGCGCGGTGATTTCATTTTTCCGTAGGATGGATAGAAGGTGAATTATGGTTGTTTAATATTTATAATAACATATCAGTATGTAAGTAATACTGATGTTATTACTTTATCATGAAACAACTAAAGAAGAAGATGTTGAAGAAGGAAGAAATTGAAAAGATCAGTAATGGATATTACCTCTTCTTTGAAACGCCTCTTTGAATCCTCCACTTAGGGAACTAAGATTGGTCTTTGAAGAAGACCAGGACCTCTAGGATTATTCTAGGGAAGTGGAGAAGGGATTTTGGCAGGGGTTGGACGAGCTTGAGTGCTCAAATTGGTGTGAGGAGGAGGGGGAGTAGGTGCCCTTTTATAAGGGAGGAGAGGGGTGTAACACCCCGAGATTTTATGAAAAATATTCTTTTTAATTTCATTAATGTCTTGTGTTATACGCTACACCAAAAGGAGATCTCACAACACACATCTCTGACCTAGCTTGAATTACATGCAATCGCGACCTTCCATGATAGCGTCTGTTGTACGCAACACCAAGTTTCGCTTAACAACGATATGCTATTAAAATGTTATTAAAACTAGTCGTTATGAATAGTAATAACCACTTTTTGAAATTTTGAAATTTTATTTTTCAAAATGGAATTCATTTTTGGATTCTTAATATCGAAATTATCTTAGGGTGAAATTTTGGTGATTTTCGGATAACTTTCATATTTTGATGAATAGTGAAAATTACTAAATTTTAATTAAAAACCACTTTTTCAATCGAAATAATTAATAGTGATAAATTATTAATTTGAGTGGTTTTAAAATATATTTAGAATATATTTTTACAATTTAATACAATGTTGGTCATTGGATGTAATTTCACATTTAAACCAGTTATAAACAAGTGTCAATCTTTTGATAGTTATTATCTCTTAAGAACACGCTATTTGTTTTGATGACGAAAATTAATTTTTAAATTAATTAATGCAACTGATATGTTTTGAATTTGGTAAAATAGAAATCATTTTTGATTTCATATTATCAAATATAGCTTAGGCCTAATTTTTGGTATTTTTCTGAAAACTTTCAATTTTTGATGAATAGTGAAACCACTAAGTGGTCGTTAAAAAAACTGAATTTTTCATAAAACTTAATTTTACCGCTTCTGTGAGTGGAATTTCAAAAATCCGAGAGACACGGTTAATATCAAGGACTAAAATGTGGTTCAATGAGATGAAAATAATTTTTGGTGAATAGTAACTTTTTACTTTTTTTTACCACGGTAAAAAGTAAATAGAGTAATTAAGGGTAAAGATGATATTATTTTTACCCTAACACATGTCCTAATTCTATTGGATAAGTGTAATTCGACCAAAAAAAACTTAGGAATAAAATATGACCATTTAGCCCCACTTGCATTAGATTAGGACATTTATTATTAATTTATTTAAAAAAGGGTTAAAATAGTTAAAATCAAAGTTTAATAAGTAAATAATTTTTAATATGGGGTTATACATAAGCTAAATTCGACAATAAATATTCATTAGAAAGCTAAAACGATTTCCTACATAATTATATTTTATTTATAATTTTTAGACTTTAAATAAATTAATTTATTTATGACACAACGATGATGCAGTAATTACCTTTTAAGGAAATGTTAATATAATCGATGTTATAAATGCTCAAATAAATGTAATTTGAGACTTTTTATGAATTCCACTAATTTTATAGGTCACTATGATATATTAGTGTTGATTTAAGCAACTTGGTTCGAACATATAATTCTGTTATGATTTTCACAAAAATCAATTACTAAATAGTGTCAAAATTGACATAAAATAGTTTTTAAAACAAATATTATATTATTAATTGTTACGTTATTCCTAAAAATATAAGGTTCAGACAAATGACTTATATAAGGATATATATATTAATAATAAACAACTTGGGGTTCGTTTGGCATGTTATAGTAAGTGTATTAACCATATAGTATAAGAAAACAAAAAGTCACGGTAAAAGTTAAATTATTTAACTTAGAGTTAAATCTAATTGATAAGGTTAAAATAATAACCTAAACTTGTCTAAATAATATTGGTTGATAGGATTTCGACCCATCCCCACTTTACCTTCGAAATAAGACCCTTTGGAACCATTATAAACCGATTTTGACTTTAATATAAAATAATATTTTGAGATATTCCTAAGGTGCCCCTCTCCTCCCTTATAAAAGGGCACCTCCTCCCCCTCCTCCTCACAACAATTTGAGCACTCAAGCTCGGCCAAACCCTGCCAAAATCCCTTCTCCACTTCCCTAGAATAATCCTAGAGTTCCTGGTCTTCTTCAAAGACCAATATTAGTTCCCTAAGTGGAAGATTCAAAGAGGCGTTTCAAAGAAGAGGTAATATCCATTACCGATCTTTTCAATTTCTTTCTTCTTGAACTTCTTCTTATTTAGTTGTTTCATGATAAAGTAATAACATCAGTATTAATTACATACTGATATGTTATTATAAATATGAAACAACCCTAATTCACCTTCTATCCATCCTACGGAAAATTGAAATCACCGCGCGTGCGTACGTACGGAATACCGTCTCCACGCCGTGGTGTAATCTATTTTCCACCACCACCTTACTTGGATGGGTATAATGGTGTAAATAATGACTATATATGACTATTATAAAGTGATTTTGATTCTGAAATAGTATACATACACTCCAATACAATTCCATAATCATAGGAACGATATCATCACTCGTGCATACGTACGGAATACCGTCTCCACGATGTGATGCGACTCGTTATACATGATCTTTATTTCATAATGATTATATAAATGAACTAAATGAATGAATATGATATATATTACACTAATACCATTATGTAAATGATATATCTATAACCTAAAGAGAGGAATAAGAATTTATTCGACAAAACATGCATAAGAACAAAAAGATATAAACACTCGAATAACAAGTAGCAATGAAATATTACTACTAAGAAGCTAAGAATATGACCATATATGATATCATAAAAATAATTATGATTCTGGATTAAGTCAATAACATTATTTAAATCATTATACAGGAGGTTCGGACACTTACAAAGCAAGTTGGACCTAAGGTAAGGGAAATATCACAATCTCACTTTTATCCGAGATTGTTTTTACTTTGGTAATTACTGGGGTGTATTTTATCATCCACATCCATGTTTCTTCGATATGTAATATTATTTCCATCCTCCTAAAATTTTTTAAATCCAATTTTACCCTTCGGAGAGTTTTTAGTAAAAGATATGAAAGGAATCTTTTGTCGTTTTTCGTACGAGGTACTTTTTGACTTTTCCGACAAAAGTACGAGAAGAATGTTTTTTTAAATTATACGGCATGAATGTATTTTTAAAACAAAATTTCCAAGAATCTTCATTTAAATTTTTTCAAGTTTATTTTTAATCAACTTCTTTTAGTTTAAAATTGTATGACATGTTAAGAAAGGAAAAATGTTTTTGAAGTAGAAAGGATATTTTCCTCAAGAATGAAGTTCAAGTGTTTTATCAAAATTATTTTCCATCTAAGATAATAAAGGGTTCTGTTTCTATCCATATTATTAAATTGATTTGATTATGTTGTGATGGAAATATTTTTATGAATTCTTTTATCTCATATGAATTGTTTTATGATGTCACGATGTTTAAAAATTCCCATTTTTATTACATGGGTTATGCAATGATGTATGATTTATGATTTTGTGGCACACATAAGAATGGTATCATTATGAGATGGGTGGGATCTATATATCCCTCCAATGCATTGGGTAAAGATTTTATATCTCATGAGATAGAAATGGCTGGAATGGTAGGTTATACCGGTTCAGTGAAACAGGACTGAAACGAGGGTGACTCGGTTCAGAAAGGGACTTTGTCCACTAAGATAGTCTTGGAAACGAGTCTTGACTAACAATAAATGATTCTCTATGATTATGTGTGAATGCCACAAAGTTTCATGTTTTAAGTTATGATTATTGTGATTACATTTCACTTCCATGATTTAGCCCATGTTATGAAATTATGATCTCTTTTTTAGGTTAAGATTTCCAAAAGTTATGTGCTTATGTATATGATGTGATTGATATTTCTTTTGTTTACCCTTAATGAGCATTTGAGCTCACCCTTTTATGTTTTCTTTTCCCCAGGATATAAAGAAAGGTTTTAGGTAAAAAAAAGAAAATCTTTATGGGAGATGTTGAAGATCTTTCACCATGATTAGAAGATTATATTCCGAGTTTCCAAAGACACTAAACTATTACAATCTTTGTGTGTGTCTTTTTGTTATGTACTAAGTATTCCGCAAATGTAATGTAATGTCAATGTACGTCAAGATACGGGTCTCTACAGTTGGTATCAGAGGAAAGGTTTAGTCATCCTTTGAAAACTAGGATGTGAGAACGTTAGTGAGATCCCTATAGATATTTCTAAGGTTTGTCTAGAGATGTTCCTAAGGATAAGTATACGTATAGGATATAGTCCTAGAATAACGGTAATGATCTTAGAATTTAACCTAAGATGTTAGATATTGAGGGTACTCCCCCTTTACTATGTTGTTTTCTCTAGCATGATTTTTTCCTCTCACAAGATTTTTTTTGTGTTTTAGTTAATGGAGGGAACCAGAAGGAATTCGGTTAACATTGAATCCAATGGACAAATTGGTGACTATGAGCAACAAAATTGTGTAATTCCTAGAGAGGAAGATATTGTAATTATGCAGAATTAGTCATCGCGATATATGATTAACAAGGTGAAATTTAGTGGTATGCCTAATTCATCAAATAAGAGGAAGATAAACTATTATTCATGTTTTCATGTTGAGGAGCATAAAGAAAGGAAGATTGAGATTTCTAAACAAGGGAAGAAGAACCTTGAGGAATACCTCAAATGGAGATACCGATGTTATCTGTGTGGAGAAAAGGGTCATAGAGTGATAGACTGTTATGGAGTTCAATGTCTTATTTACGGAGAACATGGGCATTACCCAACTCAATGCCCTAACCTAAAAAGTTACTTCTAAATCAAGGAAGGACTTATTACAGGAAAATCATTGAAGTGGATGGACTACAGTTTTTATATATTGGTATTCAAGAATAATGTTGTTGGGGTAAATTTATGGTGTATTGGAATATTTATGTTTTGGATTTCAATAATTTTATTGTACCGGTAACCATGAAAAGTGATTGAGACATTTTTGGTAAACAGATGATATGAGCATAATGAAGGGATAAGAAGATAATTAGATGTTTGATTGTATTCATGAGCTCATGATTTATATAAGGACTAAGTGATATCATGGTTTGAGTATATAGAATTATGAGGATTTTGGTATGTGGAAAGTGTTAACTTTTAACTGCATTAATGTTTTCACTAAGGTTCAATGGGTATTCAAGAGAATACATGATTAAGGCATTTGAATGTTTGGAATGTGACCAACAAGACATATCCTATGATATATGGGGATCAACGATGGTATTAAATCTCTGGTAATCGTTTTCACTATATTATGAGAGTGGACTGTAGTATTATGGATAAGCCTAAAGATTGAAATAGATTATGTTGGACATAAGTTAGTATTGTTTAAGGATAGAAGTTTTTTCAATATTATTGATGGGATGTTATAGTAATTTAGTTTTAGAAAAAGATCAACCTGCAGGACGGGCGACAACCCATCGCGTCGGACAAGGCTGTAGGAATCGAACCCACAACCAAAGTGCGACTGGCCTTTATCGCCTACCACTGATGTACATGAAGTCCCTGTTTAGTATAAACTTGTTTTATTATATTAAGCAGTATGATATATGAAGTATAAGTCCATTTTAGGAACCATATATGATTAATCTCACTATAGAATGACTTATGTATATTTAATAACTTTTTCTAACCTTTTGTTTGAGACAGATGGAATGACCCGTCATTCTATCACATGATCTGCTAACACTTCATGAATAACAAATTCAACTTCATTTATTTAAGAGATGAAGTGGAAATTGTTCAAGGCACGAACAACAGTGAGATTGTACCAAAATAAAGTAAGTATTTATTCTAATTCAAATTCTTTAACTTTAGGGAAACGATATTGAAAAAAAAAATGTTGTCCTAGTGCTCTTATATCTGATTAATCGGATGGTACCTTAGATCGTCACAAATATATGGATTTGTGATTGTTTTCTTTTCCATAGCCATGTTCTCTACCACTCTCCATCAGAACATGATGGTTATATTTTTCATCCATATCCATATTTTCACCTATGTGGAAACCCAGTGATTAGTTTATTTGGGTAACCGTTACGTTTCATACTTTCGTTTTTAAAGATTGGTTTTGGTATTCCTTTTTACGATGTGGGTTTCTATTAAAGAAACTTTCGAATAGTAAACCATTTATAACCCCGATGAATTTCGAGGGCGAAATTCATTTTAAGGGGGGTAGAATGTAACACCCCGAGATTTTATGAAAAATATTTTTTTTAATTTCATTAATGTCTTGTGTTATACGCTACACCAAAAGGAGGTTTCACAACACACATCTCTGACCTGGCTTGAATTACATGCAATCGCGACCTTCCACGATAGCGTGTGTTGTACGCAACACCAAGTTTCGCTTAACAACGATATGCTATTAAAATATTATTAAAACTAGCCATTATGAATAAAAATAACCACTTTTTGAAATTTTGAAATTTTATTTTTCAAAATGGAATTCATTTTTGGATTCGTAATATCGAAATTAGCTTAGGGTGAAATTTTGGTGATTTTCGGATATCTTTCATATTATGATGAATAGTGAAAATTACTAAATTTTAATTAAAAACAACTTTTTCAATCGAAATAATTAATAGTGATAAATTATTAATTTGAGTGGTTTTAAATTATATTTAGAATATATTTTTACAATTTAATACAATGTTGGTCATTGGATGTAATTTCACATTTAAACTAGTTATAAAAAAGTGTCAATCTTTTGATAGTTATTATCTCTTAAGAACACGCTATTTGTTTTGACGACGGGAATTAATTTTTAGATTAATTAATTCAACTGATATGTTTTGAATTTGGTAAAATAAAAATCATTTTTGATTTCATATTATCAAATATAGATTAGGCCTAATTTTTGGTATTTTTCTAAAAACTTTCAATTTTTGATGAATAGTGAAACCACTAAGTGGTAGTTAAAAAAACTGAATTTTTCATAAAACTTAATTTTACCGCTTCTGTGAGTGGAATTTCGAAAATCCGAGAGACACGGTTAATATCAAGGACTAAAATGTGGTTCAATGAGATGAAAATAATTTTTGGTGAATAGTATCTTTTTACTTTTTTTTTACCACGGTAAAAAGTAAATAGGGTAATTAAGGGTAAAGATGATATTATTTTTACCCTAACACATGTCCTAATTCTATTGGATAAGTGTAATTCGACCAAAAAACAAACTTAGGAATAAAATATGACCATTTAGCCTCACTTGGATTAGATTAGGACATTTATTATTAATTTATTTAAAAAAGGGTTAAAATAGTTGAAATAAAAGTTTAATAAGTAAATAATTTTTAATATGGGCTTATACATAAGATAAATTCGACTATAAATATTCATTAGAAAGCTAAAACGATTTCCTACATAATGATATTTTATTTATAATTTTTAGACTTTAAATAAATTAATTTATTTATGACACAACGATGATGCAGTAATTAACCTTTTAAGGAAATGTTAATATAATCGATGTTATAAATGCTCAAATAAATGTAATTTGAGACTTTTTATGAATTAAACTAATTTTTTAGGTTACTATGATATATTAGTGTTGATTTAATCAACTTGTTTCGAACATATAATTCTGTTATGATTTTCAAAAAAATCAATTACTAAACAGTGTCAAAATTGACATAAAATAGTTTTTAAAACAAATATTATATTATTAATTGTTATTTTATTCCTAAAAATCTAAAGTTCGGCCAAATGACTTATATAATGATATATATATTAATAATAAACAACTTGGGGTTAGTTTGACAAGTTATAGTAAGTGTATTAACCATATAGTGTAAGAAAACAAAAAGTCACGGTAAAAGTTAAATTATTTAACTTAGAGTTAAATCTAATTGATATGGTTAAAATAATAACCTAAACTTGTCTAAATCAAATTTGTTGATAGGATTTCGACCCATCCCCACTTTACCTTCGAAATAAGACCCTTTGGAACCATTATAAACCGATTTTGACTTTAATATAAAATAATATTTTGAGATATTCCTAAGGTGCCTCTCTCCTCCCTTATAAAAGGGCACCTCCTCCCCCTCCTCCTCACACCAATTTGAGCACTCAAGCTCGGCCAAACCCTGCCAAAATCCCTTCTCCACTTCCCTAGAATAATCCTAGAGGTCCTGGTCTTCTTAAAAGACCAATCATAGTTCCCCAAGTGGAAGATTCAAAGAGGCGTTTCAAAGAAGAGGTAATATCCATTACCGATCTTTTCAATTTCTTTCTTCTTCAACTTCTTCTTCTTTAGTTGTTTCATGATAAAGTAATAACATCAGTATTACTTACATACTGATATTTTATTATAAATATGAAACAACCCTAATTCACCTTCTATCCATCCTACATAAAAATGAAATCACCGCACGTGCGTACGTACGGAATACCGTCTCCACGCCGTGGTGTAATCTATTTTCCACCACCACCTTACTTGGATGGGTATAATGGTGTAAATAATGACTATATATGAATATTATAAAGTGATTTTGATTATTAAATAGTATACATACACTCCAATACAATTCCACAATCATAGGAACGATATCATCACTCGTGCGTACGTACGGAATACCGTCTCCACGATGGGATGCGACTCGTTCTACATGATCTTCATTTCATAATGATTATATAAATGAAATAAATTGAATGAATGAATATGATATATATTACACTAATACCATTAGGGAAATGAGCTATCTATAACCTAAAGAGAAGAATAAGAATTTATTCGACAAAACACGCATAAGAACAAAAAGTTATAAACACCCGAATAACAAGTAACAATGAAATATTACTACTAAGAAGATAAGAATATGACCATATATGATATCATAAAAATAAGTATGATTATGGATTAAGTCAATAACATTATTTAAATCATTATACAGGAGTTTCAGACACTTACAAAGCAAGTTGGACCTAAGGTAAGGGAAATATCACAATCTCACTTTTATCCGAGACTGTTTTTACTTTGGTAATTACTGGGGTGTATTTTATCATCCACATCCATGTTTCCTCGATATGTAATATTATTTACACCCTCCTAAAATTTTTTAAATCCAATTTTACCCTTCGGTGAGTTTTTAGTAAAAGATATGAAAGGAATCTTTTGTCATTTTTCGTACGAGGTACTTTTTGACTTTTCCGATAAAAGTATGAGAAGAATGTTTTTTTAAATTATACGGCATGAATGTATTATTAAATTTTTTTTCCAAGAATCTTCATTTAAAAGTTTTCAAGTTTATTTTTAATCAACTTCTTTTAGTTTAAAATTGTATGACATGTTAAGAAAGGAAAAATGTTTTTGAAGTAGAAAGGATATTTTCCTCAAGAATGAAGTTCAAGTGTTTTATCAAAATTATTTTCCATCTAAGATAATAAAGGGTTTTGTTTCTATCCATATTATTAAATTGATTTTATTATGTTGTGATGGAAATATTTTTATGAATTCTTTTATCTCATATGAATTGTTTTATGATGTCACGATGTTTAAAAATTCCCATTTTTATTACATGGGTTATGCAATGATGTATGATTTATGATTTTGTGGCACACATAAGAATGGTATCATTATGAGATGGGTGGGACCTATATCTCCCTCCAATGCATTGGGTAAAGATTTTATATCTCATGAGATAGACATGGCTGGAATGGTAGGTTATACTGGTTCAGTGAAACAGGACTGAAACGAGGGTGACTCGGTTCAGAAAGGGACTTTGTCCACTAAGGTAGTCTTGGAAAGGAGTCTTGACTAACAAGAAATGATTCTCTATGATTATGTGTGAATGCCACAAAGTTTCATGTTTTGAGTTATGATTATTGTGATTACATTTCACTTCCATGATTTAGCCCATGTTATGAAATTATGATCTCTTTTTCAGGTTAAGATTTCCAAAAGTTATGTTCTTATGTATATGATGTGATTGATATTTCTTTTGTTTACCCTTACTAAGCATTTGAGCTCACCCTTTTATGTTTTCTTTTCCCCAGGATATAAAGAAAGGTTTTAGGTAAAAAAAAGAAAATCTTTATGGGAGATGTTGAAGATCTTTTACAAGGATTTGAAGATTATATTCCGAGTTTCCAAAGACACTAAACTATTACGATCCTTGTGTGTGTGTTTTTGTTATGTACTAAGTATTCCGCAAATGTAATGTAATGTCAATGTACGTCAAGATACGGGTCTCTACAAGGGGCACCTTAGGAATATCTAAAAATATTATTTTATATTAAAGTCAAAATCGGTTTATAATGGTTCCAAAGGGTCTTATTTTGAAGGTAAAGTGGGGATGGGTCGAAATCCTATCAACCAATAGGATTTAGACAAGTTTAGGTTATTATTTTAACCTTATCAATTAGATTTAACTCTAAGTTAAATAATTTAACTTTTACCATGACTTTTTGTTTTCTTGCACTATATGGTTAATACACTTACTATAACATGACAAACGAACCCCAAGTTGTTTATTATTAATATATATATCCTTATCTAAGTCATTTGTCCGAATATTAGATTTTTAGGAATAAAATAACAATTAATAATATAATATTTGATTTAGAAACTATTTTGTGTCAATTTTCACACTATTTGATATATGATTTTTGTGAAAGTCATAAAAGAATTATATGTTCGAACCAAGTTGATTAAATCAACAATAATATATCATAGTAACCTATAAAATTAGTGGAATTCATAAAAAGTCTCAAATTACATTTATTTGAGCATTTATAACATCAATTATGTTAACATTTTCTTAAAAGGGTAATTACTGCATCATCGTTGTGTCATAAATAAATTAATTTATTTAAAGTGTAAAAATTATAAATAAAATATCATTATGTATGAAATCTTTTTATCTTTCTAATGAATATTTATAGTCGAATTTGTCTTATGTATAGCCCCATATTAAAAATGTTTTAGTTATTAAACTTTGATTTTAACTATTTTTACTATTCATTAAATACAACAATATTAAATGTCATAATCTAATCAAAGTGGACCTAAATGGTCATATTATATTCATAAGGTTGTTTTTGGTCGAATTACACTTATCCAATAGAATTAGGACATGTTTTATGGTAATAGTAATATCATGTTTACCCTTAGTTACCCTATTTACTATTAACCGCGGTAAAAAAAGTAAAAAGTTACTATTCACCAAAAATTATTTTTATCTCATTGAACCACATTTTACTTACTGATATCAACCGTGTCTATCGTATTTTCGAAATTCCATTCACAGAAGCAGTAAAATTAATTTTATGCAAAATTCAGTTTTTAACCTACCACTTAGTGGTTTCACTATTCATCAAAAATTGAAAGTTTTTAGAAAAATACCAAAATTTCACCCTAGGCTAATTTCGGTATTCCAAATCCAAAAATGAAGTCCATTTTGAAAAACAAAATTTATAAAATTTCTAAAAGTGGTTATTACTATTCATAACAGTTAGTTTTAATAATATTTTAATAGCATATCGTTGTTTAGTGAAACTCGGTATTGCGTACAACGCAAGCTATCGAGGAAGGTCGCGATTGCGTGTAAAGTAAGTCAAGCTAGTGTGTAGTGAAAGATTACTTTGATGATATATATATAACATAAAAACAAAATATTACTTATAAAAATCTCAGGTGTTACATTCTACCCCCCTTAAAAAGAATTTCGCCCTCGAAATTCGTCACTTTGTAACAAACATATGAGGATACTTCTCCATCATCATATCCTCAAGCTCCCATGTAGATTCTTCAAGTTGGTGGTTCCTCCATAAAACTTTCACCAATCGAGTGGTCTTGTTTCGTAGGGCTTTTTCGCTACGATCCAGAATCTCTATCGGTTGTTCTTCATAAGAAAGATCTTGCTCCAGCGGTACAACTTCTGAGCTGAGTACATGTGAAGGATCAGGTATGTACTTTCTCAGGATAGATACATGGAACACATCGTGAACTTGAGAGAGATTCGGTGGAAGCGCCAATCGGTAAGCTACCTTTCCAACACGATCCAGTATTTCGAAAGGACCAATATATCTAGGGCTCAACTTCCCCTTCTTTCCAAATCTCATAACCCTCTTCCAGGGAGATATTCGTAAGAACACTTTATCACCCACTTCAAACTCTAGGTCTTTTCTTCGGTTGTCGGCATAACTTTTCTGTCGACTCTGAGCTGCTCTTATGTGTTGTTGAATAGATCTGACCTTTTCTGCCATTTCATCAATGAGATCAGGTCCTAATAACTTTCTTTCCCCAACTTCATCCCAGCAAGTTGGAGTCCTGCATTTCTTTCCATAGAGAGCTTCATAAGGAGCCATTTGAATACTGGAGTGAAAGCTATTATTATAAGAAAATTCCACCAAAGGTAGGTGTTGATCCCAACCTCCTATGAAATCCATAGAGCAATCTCTCAACATATCTTCTAGGGTTTGAATTGTTCTCTCAGACTGACCGTCTGTCTAAGGATG
The DNA here is from genome assembly GCA_963277665.1 of Viscum album. NCBI lineage: Eukaryota > Viridiplantae > Streptophyta > Magnoliopsida > Santalales > Viscaceae > Viscum > Viscum album. The sequence continues at coordinate 352,713,391 of OY728126.1, read as the reverse complement.
ATAAGCAGTGCTGAAACTCAACTATGTATCCAGAGTATGCTGAAGACTTCGCCAGAACTTCGAGGTAAATCTCGGATCCCGATCAGATATAATAGAAAGGGGTACTTCATGCAATCTTACCACTTCCTTTACATATATCCTGGCAAGCTGATCTCGAGAGAAATCCTCTCTAATAGCAATGAAGTGTGCAGACTTTGTAAGATGATCAACTATGACCCAAATAGCATTATTGCCTTTGGATGTTTTAGGAAGTCCTTTGACAAAGTCCATAGTGATGTTTTCCCATTTCCATTCGGGTATGAGTAATGGTTGTAACATCCCCTTAGACTTCTGTCTCTCAGGTTAACTTGTTGACAAACCAAGCATCGAGAAACATATTCAGCAACATCTCTTTTCATTCCATCCCACCAGAAGTACTCTTTCAGGACCCTATACATCTTTGTGCTTCCAGGATGAATAGAGAATGAAGAACTATGAGCCTCATCCAGCAGCTCCTTCTTTAATTCGGGGATGGTAGGAACACAAACCCGATTCCTGAACTTTATTATCCCATCATAATCAAGGTTGAATTCAGGAACATTTCTCACCTTCTTTTGTAACTCGACATCTTTTTTCTGTGCCTCTTTAATCTTCACATGTATAGATGGTTGAACATTCATTTGAGAAAGGTAATATTTTTCCCCTTCCATTATAATTCCAAGATCCATCCTTTGTAAATCCATAAATATTGGATCTTTTGTGATCCTCATCATGGATAAACTAGCATGGTCTTGTCGACTTAATGCATCTGCCACATTGTTTGCTTTCCCAGGGTGGTAATGGATTGAGCAGTCATAATCCTTAATCAGCTCCAACCATCTTCTTTGACGCGTATTCAGCTCTTTTTGTGTGAAAATATACTTTAAACTTTTATGATCAGTATAAATATCACACCTTTCACCATAAAGGTCATCCCTCCAAATCTTTAATTCAAAGATTACCGCAGCTAATTCCAAATCATGTGTTGGGTAATTTTGCTCATGGATTTTCAACTATCGTTAGGCATAAGATATCACCATATCATTTTGCATAAGAACACACCCCAATCCCTTCTTGGATGGATCATTGTAGATCACAAACCTTTCTCCACTACAAGCCAGTGTGAGCACAGGTGCACTAGATAACCTTCTTTTCAACTCCTTGAAATTCTCTTCACATTCCTCTGTCCAAACAAACTTAACTCCTTTCCGAGCCAACTTGGTGATTGGGTTAGATAATCGTGAAAAACTTTTACAAAACGTCGATAATATCCAGCCAAACCAAGAAAACTTTGGATCTCAGTTACTGTTGTTGGTCTCGACCATCTTTCGATAACCTCTGTTTTTGCTGGATCCACAGATATCCCCTCTTTTGAGATTATGTGACCCAAAAATGCAACTTTTTGAAGCCAAAATTCACACTTGGTAAATTTTGCATAAAGCTTCTCCTTTCTCTGGGTCTTCAATATAATTCTCAAGTGATCTTCATGCTCTTCCTTTCTCTTTGAATAGACAAGAATATCGTCTATAAAGACTACCAAAAATTGATCAAGATAGTCTCTAAAGACTCTATTCATTATATCCATGAAGATAGCAGGGGCATTAGTAAGAACAAATGGCATCACTATAAATTCATAGTGTCCATACCTTGTACGGAAAGCCATCTTTTGTATATCCTCCCTTTTGACCCTTAATTGATGATACCCTGAACGAAGATCAATCTTGGAAAAGTATTGAGCTCCGCATAGTTGGTCAAATAAGTCATCAATGCGTGGGAGAGGATATTTTTTCTTGATAGTGATCTTGTTAAGTTCTAGATAATCAATGCAGAGTCTCATTGATCCATCTTTCTTCTTAACAAATAGAACAGGTGCTCCCCAAGGTGACACACTAGGGCGTATGAATCCCTTATCAAGATTCTCTTGGAGTTGCTTCTTCAATTCCTGCAACTCAATTGGGGTCATTCTATAAGGTGTATTTGAAATAGGCAAAGCACCCGGTACGAGTTCTATTGAAAACTCAACTTCATGATTTGGTGGAAGACCCGGTAATTCCTCCAGAACGACATTATAAAACTCCCGTACGATGGGCATATTCTTAATCATGAGTTTCTCACCAACCATTTGAGATAAATAACCTTCATTTAGTGGAATCAATACCCATAAAATGGAAGAAATTTCCACTGGAAGGTTATGTTCATCCTTGCATTGATAGACGATCATAGATTGATCTGGAATATGAAATGTGACTTCCCTTCTTTGGCAATTGATATGAGCTCCGTATAAAGAAAGCCAATCCATGCCAAGAATCACATAGAATTCCACTAAAGGAAGGATCACAAGATTTGAAGGAAGCACTTTCCCACAAACATCAATTGGAGAAGAATTATAAACTTTTGATGCGATTGATGTGCCATTAGGTGTTGTCACAGCTAACTCAACATCTAATTGTTGAGGTAATACGGTGATACCCTTATAAAATTCTTCAGAAATAAAAGAGTCGGTGGATCCCAAATCAAATAAAACATTTTCTACTTTAGAGTGGATGGTAAGTGTACCTTTCACCACATCGTTATCGTACTCCACATCACTGATAGAAATTGCATGTGACTTTCCATTGTCTTTAGCCTTAAGAGTTTGTTGACGTCGACCATCATCATCAACCCTTGGATTTGGGAATTGATTGGAATAATGCCCCATCTCCTTGCACTTGAAACATTGAAGTGTAGTAGGTTCATTCTGTGTATCCCTTCCTTTGTTTGCATCATTATACATCTTCTTCCCATTATCGCGGCATTCAAATTCCCAATGACCTTCATTTCCACATTTGAAACATTTACTTGTCCCTTTAAGACAACTCCCTCCATGTTTCTTTCCACACTTTGAGCATAAGCGAAAGCCCATCTTCTTTTCAGTGTGCTCTTTAGATTTTCCTTTGAATTCCATTTTCCTCTTCTTATCAAACCCATATGACTGATGGGTTACTCCAATCTCCATATCGACTTTGAGATCACATCGAACGATTTCCTCGTAGCTATTGAAGTCCCTTATGGCTAACGCCCTTCGAAGACTTGGTTTTAAGCCACTAAAGAATCGATCGATCTTACTCTCAGGTTGGATAATAATACCAGAAGCGTACCTTGCAAGTCTTGTAAAATTTTCTTCATAGGTTCCAACAGATTCATCATCCCTTTGCTTCAGTTCAAGAAACTATTTCTCTATCTTTGTTCGGAGAATACGAGGGAAGTACTTATTGAAAAATAAGTTCTTGAACTCGTCCCATTCCATGGACTCAATTTCATCCCTTTGCCTCGTATTCTTAATAAGATTCCACCATTGATCAGCATCTCCTTCTAAACGATACACTGCTAGGATGACTTTATCATGTTCAGAACATTTAAGAACTGAAAATATCTTTTCAGTAGTACTAATCAATTGTTCAGCAACTAATGGATCAGTAGACCTGCTGAAAGAAGGTGGACGCTGTCTCATGAAGGATTCAACAGAATGTTGCTCCTTCCTTTGCTCGTTTGGAAGTCCTGCATGATTCATAGCTTGAGAAAGTTGTGTGAGCATGGCTACAAGATTTTGCATTACAGCTCCCATATCGTTTGGTTGCTCAGGGGGACAATCATTGCATTGCCTATCGCATTCCGCATTAACACGGTTCCTTCGGGTTCCAGTCATTGACTAAAACCAAGAAGAATAGTGTGAGAAAAACTAATTATAATAGGAAAACCACATAATCAAGAATAAAATTTCACACTTAAGGTCTTATCCTAGGTTATTCATGGCCATTTCTAAAACACTAATATTGTGTTCTATGCTTAGACTTATCCTTAGGGTTCTTACTAAGGCTTTCACATCCTAGTTTCCAAAGGTTGACTATACCTTTCCTCTGATACCAACTATAACGACCCATACTTTACATACATTGTTAATACATCAAAATTGAAACATACTTATTACAACATATAACAAAACCACGAAAGGACCGTATAGGTATAGTGTCTTTAGAAACTGGGAAACATAAACAACTGGTTGATAAAGCGTCTACACTGTCTCCCATTTATTTCATCGTATCTATTGTCCCTTTTGGTATATCTTACTTAATATCCTTCTTCCTGACCTGGGGAAGGAAAACATACAAAAGGGTGAGCTCAAATGCTCAGTAAGGGTAAATAAAATAAATATCAATCACATCATATACATAAGCACATAACTTTTGGAAATCTTAACCTGCAAAAGAGATCATAATTTCATAACATGGGATAAATCATGGCAGTGAAATGTAATCACAGTAATCATAACTTAAAACATGAAATTTTGTGGCATACACACATAATCATAGAGAATCTTTTCTTTTTAGTCAAGACTCATTGCCAAGACTATCTTAGTGGACAATGTCCCTTTCTGAACCGAGTCACCCTCGTTTCAGTCCTGTTTCACTGAACCAGTATAACCTACCGTTACAGCCATGTCTATCTCATGAGATATAAAATCATTACCCAATGCATTGGAGGGAGATATAGGTCCCACCCATCTCATAATGATACCATTCTTATGTGTGCCACAAATTCATAAATCATACATCATTGCATAACCCATGTAATAAAAATGGTAATCTTAAATATCGTGACATCATAAAACAATTCATGTAAGATAAAGGAATTCATAAAAATATAATTCCATCACAACATAATCAAATCAATGTAATAATAGGGATAAAACAGAACCCTTTATTATTTTAGATGGAAAATAATTTTGATAAAACACTTGAACTCCATTCTTAAGGAAAATATCCTTTCTACTTCAAAAACACTTTTCCTTTCTTAACATGTCGTACAATTATAAAACAAAAAGAAGTTGATTAAAAATAAACTTGAAAACTTGTAAAGGAAGCTTCTTGGAAATAATGTTTAAAAAATCCATTCATGCCGTATAAGTTAAAAAAAATTTGTCTTGTACTTTTGTCGGAAAAGTCAAAAAGTACCTCGTACGAAAAACGACAAAAGATTCCTTTCATATCTTTTACTAAAAACTCAACGAAGGGTAAATTGGATATAAACTATTGTATAAGGATATAAATATTACATATTGAGGAAACATGTATGTGGATGATAAAATACACCCCAGTAAATACCAAAGTATAAACAATCTCGGATAAAAATGAGATTGTGATATTTCCCTTACCTTAGGTCTGATTTGCTTTGTACGTGTCCGAAGCTCCTGTATAATGGTTTAAATAATGTTATTGACTTATTCCAGAATCATACATATTGATATGATATCATATATGGGCATATTCTTAGCTCTTTATTAGTAATATTTCATTGTTACTTGTTACTCGGGTCTTTATTGCCTTTTGTTCTTATGCGTGTTTTGCCGAATAAATTCTTATTCTTCTTTTATGGTTATAGATACCTTATATCCAGAATGGTATTAGTGTAACATATATCATATTTATTCATTCAATTCATTTATATAATTACTATGTAATGATGATCATGTAGAACGAGTCGCATCACATCGTGGAGACGGTATTCCGTACGTACACACGAGTGATGATATTGTTCCCATGATCGTGGAATTGTATTTAAGTGTATTTATACTATTTCAGTATCAATATCACTTTATAATAATCATATATATTTACTCATTACACCATTATACCCATTCTTGTAAGGTGATGGTGGAAAATAGATTACACCACGGCGTGGAGATGATATTCCATACGTACGCACGCGCGGTGATTTCATTTTTCCGTAGGATGGATAGAAGGTGAATTAGTGTTGTTTCATATTTATAATAACATATAAGTATGTAATTAATACTGATGTTATTACTTTATCATGAAACAACTAAAGAAGAAGAAGTTGAAGAAGGAAGAAATTGAAAAGATCGGTAATGGATATTACCTCTTCTTTGAAACGCCTCTTTGAATCCTCCACTTAGGGAACTAAGATTGGTCTTTGAAGAAGACCATGACCTCTAGGATTATTCTAGGGGAGTGGAGAAGGGATTTTGGTAGGGGTTTTCCGAGATTGAGTGCTAAAATTGGTGTGAGGAGGAGGGGGAGGAGGTGCCCTTTTATAAGGGAGGAGAGGGGCACCTTAGGAATATCTCAAAATATTATTTTATATTAAAGTCAAAATCGGTTTATAATGGTTCCAAAGGGTCTTATTTCGAAGGTAAAGTGGGTATGGGTCGCAATCCTATCAACCAATAGGATTTAGACAAGTTTAGGTTATTATTTTAACCTTATCAATTAGATTTAACTCTAATTTAAATAATTTAACTTTTACCTTGACTTTTTGTTTTCTTACATTATATGGTTAATACACTTACTATAACATGCCAAACGAACCCCAAGTTGTTTATTATTAATATATATATCCTTATCTATGTCATTTGGCCGAATATTAGATTTTTTGGAATAAAATAACAATTAATAATATAATATTTGATTTAAAAACTATTTTGTGTCAATTTTGACACTATTTGATATATGATTTTTTTGAAAGTCATAACAGAATTATATGTTCGAAAAAAGTTGATTTAATCAACACTAATATATCATAGTAACCTATAAAATTAGTGGAATTCATGAAAAGTCTCAAATTACATTTATTTGAGCATTTATAACATCAATTATGTTAACATTTCCTTAAAAGGGTAATTACTGCATCATCGTTGTGTCATAAATAAATTAATTTATTTAAGTCTAAAAATTATAAATAAAATATCATTATGTAGGAAATCTTTTTATCTTTCTAATGAATATTTATAGTCGAATTTATCTTATCTATAACCCCATATTAAAAATGTTTTAGTTATTAATCTTTGATTTTAACTATTTTAACTATTCATTAAATAAAACAATATTAAATGTCATAATCTAATCCAAGTGCACCTAAATGGTCATATTATATTCATAAGGTTGTTTTTGGTCGAATTACACTTATCCAATAGAATTAGGACATGTGTTAGGGTAATATTAATATCATATTTACCCTTAGTTACCCTATTTACTATTAACTGCGGTAAAAAAAGTAAAAAGTTACTATTCACCAAAACATTGTTTTTATCTCATTGAACCACATTTTACTTACTGATATCAACTGTGTCTATCGGATTTTTGAAATTCCATTCACAGAAGTGGTAAAATTATGTTTTATGCAAAATTCAGTTTTTAACCTACCACTTAGTGGTTTCACTATTCATCAAAAATTGAAAGTTTTCAGAAAAATACCAAAATTTCACATGAGGCTAATTTCGGTATTCAGAATCCAAAAATGAAGTCCATTTTGAAAAATAAAATTTATAAACTTTCAAAAAGTGGTTATTACTATTCATAACGGCTAGTTTTAATAATATTTTAATAGCATATCGTCGTTTAGTGAAACTCGGTATTGCGTACAACGCAAGCTATTGAGGAAGGTCGCGATTGCTTGTAAATTAAGTCAAGATAGTGTGTAGTGAAAGATTCCTTTGATGATATATATATAACATAAAAACAAAATATTACTCATAAAAATCTCGGGTGTTACAATAATTCCAAATTTTCATCAAAGGAGTTACAAGATCTATCGATCTAGATTTTACACCATCTAATAACTCTTTCAGTCCCATATTTTGCCAAATTTTTAGAATCCCAATTCTATAATCATTATTTCCTTTGACGTTTTCCAAAATCCTACTAAAATTCTCATCCATTGTTTTCATGGATCCAATCTTTTATTTAATTCTAGGATTCTTTATAAAGATTGATAGATAGGTTTTAGAATGAATGAAAAATTCCATCTCACATAGCTGGACCAAATATCCCATCTCTTCATTCCCTTTAGTGATCTATCATCACATATAGTTGATCTAAAGTTATCGATTCTTGTTAATGCACCCAAATCTACTGATATAAAGACTTGGATCTCAACTGATCATTTATGTTGTTTTAATTCATCAAATTATCATCCATGATGATGAATATTGGTAAAACCCTAATGAATATAGAGGAACACATGAGTATAATAAGGAATTTAATTTTGGGTTCTAAGAGAAATGGTATGGGAATAACTTTTTGAGTATGGATTAGCCAACTATAAAAATTGAAAGGAATTTTGAACAAAATATGAAATTTGGGGCCAACATTAAATAAAGTACATTCAAAGGGTCATGTTCATGGGAAAATAATTCTAAAACACCAATACATTCATAATATCAAGAAAAACATAGTAAGCAAATAACTATAAATCCCTACCTCATGGGGTAATGGTCTTCATTTCCACAATTCACAGACAACACTGTTATATGAACATTGATGTCCTTAATAGGGGCTCAATTCAAGATTTAACATTTCTTTATATCATATTAACTCATCCCCTCAATTGAAGTAGGGATTATATCAATAAGTTGCAAGGATAACCCTATATATAATGTATAATGAAAATTTTATAGTGTTATTTCTGGTTTATCATATAAAAAATGAATAAATTACATATTATTTAATAAGTTCCATAGAAGATAGCCTCTCCCAGGATCATTAAGTGTGAAAAATAACTAGGAACTTTCCCACTATTTCAAATGAAACCATAATATTGTTTTTTTAATCCAAAACTCCAATTAGTTGTTAAATTAAATCAATTACAAATGAACAGGCATACACATAATCTAATATATTATTCATACTATGCCATATGTGAGCCTCTATGAAACTAAAAACACTGAATTGGATTCATAAACAATATCAAAAATAATATTTGAATATTAAAAATTAACAAAATGTTGGGTTCAAGATCAATTAGACATCACCATCAATTTTATATGGATAAATATTTATTTAATTTATAAATTTTAAAAAACCCATAAAATTAAATGCTCTCAGAAATTATCCAAGATTTATCCTGAGGTTAAACACCACACCTCATTGTAAATAAAAAAATCAGAATTTGTTTCTAGTATTCTTCTAGTGTAATTTTTAGTTTTAGTATTTTGGTGCTCACTAGACTTATAATGCTCCAAATTGAGCTAATAAATGACTGGGAAAACCCCCAATCACTAATTTCTTCCCCATCATAAATATTTTCATCTAAAAAAATGAAACAATTTTTTTTTGAAGAAATAGAACATCATGAAACCACATCATAATAAATACAATAAATATTTCTACACACATTATCCTTCTTTAGGATTTTGGAATTAAGTGATTTGGGTGCACCAAAATTCAGGAATCAAACTCCCTTTCCCGTCATAAATAATATTGGATCGATCTCCTCTCAAATAATAACTGAGTAGGAATATAATGCGACTCCATATGAGCCTTTGTAAACATTTATATTCATGGGTCTCTCAACTATTCAAGATAAAATGAATCCATAAACTATTGAAATTTAATTCTGAAGGGTTCATTTCCAAGGTTACCTATTTTGGGAGTACTCCACTCATCACCTTTAAAAAGGGTTCATGATGGTATTTAGATGAGAAAACCCTATTTATCATTCACTCAACCACCGAGGGGCTCATAATCTTCACACTAACAATTGAAAAGATTCAGGGCTACATATTCCTTTATACTTATGTCAGTTCCTCCATTATATCTTACATTAAATGAACTAGAACTAATATATATAGTTCTTGAAAAAAAACCAACGCGGGACCTCTTTTATTACAACTTTAAAAAAAATAAGAATATTTTATTTATATCTCAATCTCAAACAAGTTCACATCGATTATCATAGTTATATTAATTATATTTTCCAATTTATTTCATGAATTCTACCATTAAAAGCATCATAAATAATAGAAAAATCATTAAAATAATCAAAACCAAACAAAAAAATCAGGTGTCCCAATATCCTACAACATAAAGTGGATAGTAATGACTATACACATGACATTGCTATGTTTAATCCATACCTCCAGATAACACCCACCAAAATGGATAATTTAATACCACAACCCCCCAAGGAAGCCTTATCCTTCATTTTCTAGACAAATATTCCTCTACTAAGAGAATCACCCACCAAGACACTATATGACCATTCTAATATCATCATTCATCACATTTTACCATTTATTAGATAAAACCATTATCTCATGAAACAAGGACTCACATAATGATTGATCACTATCCAACTTATAATATTATGGTAAGACTAGACAAATAATCCAAATACCCAAAAAATATTCTTCATAAACATATTCATGTATGATTTCAATCTGTATACTCTCATTATTCCATATGGGTGTTCATAATTCTTCCTAGTTACACTAAAATTATATTTCAAAAAAGAATGAAGATATTTTCATCGGTATCCCATCATTGGAGAACCATTGGCCTCCCTTTGAAATAATTATAGCATTGATTTTCATCAATAAGTAGTGAATTCTAGTATATAGACATAGTGTATAAATCCATACCTGTCATATTGTGGGATGAATACTAGAAATTCTAGAGGGTGGGATCTTGTCTCTACACCTATGTAGACCCAACTCATTTATTAGGGTAGACGTTTTCTCACTTACTTGACTATGTATCACAATATAGTAATATTATTGGAATCATTTTCGTAAAAACTAAGATTACAATGTTATAATATCTACTATAAAAGAATCTCAAAGATTAAATATCATTCTCTCTATCTCTCTCTATTGGGTTTAAACTCACTTAACGTGAGGGGGTTAGTGAAATGCAATCATCATCAGTGGAAAAATATATAGGGAACATGATTTTAGATAGTGGTTCCACAAGAATTTCTATCAGTAACAACCTAGTAAATGTCAATATAAATAATTTATTTCTTTATTAATAATAATTAATTAGATTTTATAGTGTTATATTCATTATAATAAAATTATTCATTTTATCTGTAAAAAGGAATGATTTTATTTCTATCCAAATTGGTTTTCCATGTAGTAATTGTTTTATCTAAAAGATGGATTAAAAAATGTACAAATATAATTTGAAACAAAAATTAATTAATTTTTTAATTTAGGATGTTAGAACATACTTATGATTCTTTTTTAGAAATTATAGGAAAGTTTTTATTTTTTCAACATAAAATAAAAAATTCTCCTTTTTATTGAAAATGATAATCTATTTTCGATTTTCTTGTATTTTCATTCCTATTTGTATTTTTTTTTAAATTGAATTAGTTACTCTAAACTAAACATAATAAAATAAATTTTATTTTAATAAATATTTTACTAAAAGTTGGCAAAAAAATCATACTTAAAAGGCATTTTTCTAGAAAATCAATTTTCTTCAATTTTGTTTAATTTGAAATTAAAATTTTCAAATATTATTAATTGAATTTGATTAAATTGATTATATATTTTGAGTAGAAATAAATTATGTTTAACACCCCAAGCTTCCACCGTATGCTTCCCTTTGAATAATAAAGTATCGTGTGTTGTACGCAACTTCGAGTTCTAACACACACCACAACCAATCAAACTAGTCATTTTGAATAGTAATACCTACTTTTTGAAATTTTATAAATTTAATCTCTCAAAATTGACTTCATTTTTGGATTCTGAATATCGAAATTAGCCTAGGGTAAAATTTTGGAACTTTTCAGATAACATTTATATTTTGATGAATAGTGAAAATTACTAAATTTTAAATAAAACCAACTTTTTTATTCGAAATAATTAGTGGTGATAACTTATGAATTTGAGTGGTTTTAAAGTATATTTAGAATTTATTTTTAACATTTAATACAATTTTGGTCATTGGACATAATTTCACAATTAAACCGGACATGAACAAGTGTCAATCTTATGATAGTTATTATCTCTTAAAAACACTCTTTTTGTTTTAACAACGGGAATTAATTTTAAATTAATTTCTTCCACTTATGTGTTTTGAATTTGGAAAAATGTATTCCATATTTGGAATCAGGATTTCCAAATTGTGTAAATAAATAACTTTTATTTTTAGGCATTTCGAATAATTTTTTCGGTAAAAATTTTATTTACCATGGTTAAAAGGTAAATCTGGTAAATAAGGGTAAACAAATAATATTATAATAATAAATAATTACCCTAAAACGTGTCCTAAATTTATTGGTTGATACATTTCCGACCATGGGCATATTTGGGTCGTTTTTGGGACCCCATGGATCCACTTGTAAGTGATAATGACATTTTATATTAATAAAGTTAAAATAAATACAAAAAATGGCATAAGCATATATCTTTTAGAAAAACAATTTTTACATAGGGTTATATATGTTGTATTTTGAAATATAAATATTAATTATAAATCTAAAAATATTTCCTACATAATTGTATTTAATTTATAATTTTTATAAATTTAATAATTAATATTATTTATGACACAATAATGATGTAGTATTTTCCTTATTAATTAAAGAATCAATTAATTGGTATTATAAATGTTAAAATTTATATAATTTGAAATTTTTGATGACATACATGACTTTTATTGCTTAATATGGCATTATATTTTTTCTTATATGAATTTGGTTCTAATTAATAATGTTTTGATGACTTTAACAAAAATCAATTATTGAATAGTGTCAAAATTGGCATCAACAAGTTTTTAAAACAAATATTATATTATTAATTTATATTCAGTTCATAAAATTCCAATTTTCAGCCAAGAGACTTATATCATGATACGTGTATCATTAATGAACCACTTGGGGGTCTCTTGGATGTATATACTAATTTTATTAACTATATTATATAAAAATACAAAGTGACATGGTAAGTGTCAAACTAATTAACTAAGAGTTAAAACTAAAAGATAAGGTTAATTTAATGACCCAAACATGTCTAAATTCTATTGGTTGGGTGGTCTTCGTCCCATCCCCACCTTAACCTTTAAATTATCCACTTTTAAGCCATTAGTAACTGAATATGTATTTATTATAAAATAATATTTCTAGATTTTCCAATGGTGCCCCTCACCCCTCTTATAAAAGGGCACTCCCCATTCTCACTAATTCACACATTCAAAGCCTTTTTTCTTTTCCAACCCATGCCCAAATACTCTATCAACTTCTCTCAATTCAACCTAGAGGCCTTTGTTTGATCAGAAATCCAACCTAAGGATACCTTTTGATCAAATCAAAAGGAAGAACCCGAAGAAGAGGCAATGTTTTCACCACCCTTTTTCAAGTTCATTTCTTTTTAAACTTTTTATTTCCTTGTTATTCCCATTATAAAATAATAAATCCAGTATCTTCTATATAATGAGATGTTATTATAAATATGTTACAAGCATATTCAGTATTCTGTCCATCCTTTGAATGACGTGTCACCATACGTGCGTACGTACAGCTTACCGTCTCCACGTTGTAGTGTAATTATTATTAAAAACATTATTATTTGGATGGGTAAAATAAAGATTTTTAATTCATTTAAATAATAAATATAACATGATAGTGATTCTGTGTATATGATATACCATCCAATTATATATTATTTTAATATCAAAAGAATGATATTGTCGCTCGTGCTTACGTACATACTATTGTCTCCACGAACGCGATGAGATTCATTCTCCGTCGTATCCATCAAGTCTAATTCTCATTTGATGATTAATAATAGTATATAAGGAATTGATATAATTCTAGATATGAATAACATACATCCTATCAATAACAAACATGACTTATGTAACAAAACATATAAAATAAAATGAGTAAGTTAAACCCTGAAACGATGATAATACTAAGATATTATTAACAAAGCAATGTTAAAAAATCATATGTGATATCATATTAATGTATATGATTATTGTATAACATAATAACTATTATTTCACCATTATATAGGAGTTTAACCTACCCTCAACCAGGTAAAATTACAATGTAAGGGTTTATTTCGCAATCTCTTCATTATTTGAGGTTTTTTATACGTAATAATCTACTGGGACTTCTTTATCATCCACATCCATGTTTCTTAAAAATGTATTTCCAAACATTTTTACTAGAAAATTGGTTAAAGTCATTTATACCCTTGTTTGACTTTTTATAAGAGGATTATAAAGGAATATTTCCGTCATTTCCCAAACAAGGTCCTTTTTAACCTTTTCGACAGAATTAAGGTAAGAATGTCTTTTTTAAGTTATGCGGCGGGTGCAACTATTTTCCACCGTTAAAAAATCATAGAAGCTTTCCTTACAAGCTTATAAGAAAATTGTCAAATTAAACGTTTTATTTTATTATTATGTGACTTTTAAATGTATTAAAAAAAGAGATATTTCTCTCAAATAGTATTGATTTCATCTATATCAACATCCTTTGATGGATTTTAAGCTTATTTGAAGTTGATTTATTTTGATACAAAACTTCTATATTGTATTGATGGTTTTGTGATATGTTTGACTATGGATGTGTTATTTTTAAACCATTCATGGTTTATGAAGAAATTATTGACATTTTGTATGTTAGTTTTAATAGGAATGTTTATCTTATGTTTAAACCAATTCATATGAGGAATGCATTGGACTTAATAAGTGACGGGTGGATCCCGCTATAGCTCTTCAATGCATCTGTAAGTCTCATGAGACAAACTAGTGTCTTGGCACAAGGCCATGAAAAAATCTTACTTGTAGTCTTGGAATGAGTCCTTGGCTATGTGGTTATGATAGTCTTTCATTATGTATTCCATCATTATGAAAGTGGTTATTGATATTGCATGTGATTATTCGACTAGTATAATATCCATGTGAATAAGTATATGACATTATTTCATTTTATTTCTTCCATATTATGCTGAAGTTCACGTTTTAAAAGGCTTTTGTTTTAGTTATACATTTCCTTAAATGTTTATGCTTATTTATGAAAGTTTCTGCTATATTGTTATCCTTACAAGGCATTTTAGCTCACCCCTTTCTATGTTTTATTTTTCCCAGGATGTGAAGAAGTATTTTACAAATGACCTGTAGGGGTAGTGTGAGGGGATAATAGTTTGGACTATGGAGACTATATTGTTTTAGTATTCATTTTATGATGTAATGTAAACTTTATGAATGTATCTAGTTATTCAATGGATACTAAACTAATCGATCCTTCAAGACATGATCTTTCTTTTGATCATTCCAATGTTATGTAATAATGTACCAACTCTGGGTAACTGGGGTCGGGGAGTTATAGGTGGTATCAAAGAAAGTTTAGTACAAATCTTGGAAGCTATATTTAGATAAACTCTGATTAGAGAACATAGATTTAAGATGGACTTTGAGGATTAGTATAAAAGAACTTCCTATAATTTTTGTATTGTAGAGATTTTGTGTGTTTTCTGAGCAATACATCCCTGTCTGGATACGAGCAGGTAGAGGCGGCTCTGGCACAGATGTACCTAGGGGTAATACCCGAAAACAACGCTTTGAGCTAGACTCGAACGGGAACTAGTTCATGACAATGGGCCTTGCTGCACTCTTGGTTACGACACTCCCAGGGGATATGCTAAGGATAACTCACATTTTCTTTACAAATCATTATGAAGGGTTTATGAGTATATATGTACTCAAAGAAAACATTTTTATGATTATGGATTATATCCATAAATATTTAAATTTATGTAAATTGTTTTATAAGTATGGAATTATGTATTTTGATTCATAAACTGATCTTGTTTATTCCATTGTTTATAAATGGTGCCTAGTGGATGAAATGGAAACTGTATCAATGTACGCACTCCATGTAGGGATTTCCCCTTTGCCCAAGATAATTATAGTGGAGCTGGTGATGAAACTGTTGCTGATCAAGTAATCCTCATACTGGGAAAACTCACTCAGGTTATGAATAATAACCTTACCCATATAGAGCACCCTGATCCACAACGTGGAGGATCAATTTTAGATCGCTTCATGAGGCAGCAACCACCAACATTCAATGGGAGTAAAAATACATTAGTAGCTGAGCAATGGATAAGTTCCCTAGAGAAAATATTTTAGGCTTTGGGGAGTAGTGAAAGGGAAAAGGTTATCATGGTAGTTTACCGCCTCACTAGAGATGATGATCAATGGTGGTCATTGATTCAAAACACGAAGGAAGATGATGAAGTATCAAATATTTAATGGAGGGAGTTCAAAGATCTATTTTTAGAAAAATACATTCCTCGTGACCATCGAGCAGATATGGAAAGACAATTTCTGAGTCTGAGACAAAAGGAGTATGAGAATGTTGCAAAGTATGAGTCTAACTTTACAAGGTTAGCAAGGTATGCTGGAGATTATATACATAACCCAAGAAGTAATATTGATCACTTCTTTGATGGGTTAAAACCATTTCTCTGTCAAGCATTAGTCTCACAATCCTTCTCATCATATGAATAGATTGTCTTATGTGCTATCAAGACAAAAAAAGAATTATCTAAGTCTTATAACATTATAGTAAAGCAAGAGAAGAAGAGATATTCTGATCATTATAGGAATTGAAATAAGGGGAAGAAGGGAAAAGTTGAATATCCATCCTGCATTAAATGTGGTAAGAAACACCCTGGTACTTGCATAAAAGGAATGGGAGTCTGTTACAAGTGCGTTGAAAAAGGCCACCAAAATCGTGATTGTAAGGGGAAGAAGGAAGATACTAATTTCCAAAGCTACAATTGTAGGGAGATGGGAAATTATGAAAATGAATGTCATAAGCATCAGGGGAACTTACCTCAAAAAAGGCCACGGGATCAAGGCCAAGCATATGCTATCACTACTACTGAAGTAGAAGCTCCGAAAGATGTGGTGGAAGGTAATTTAATGGTTTCCTCAAGTTTAGAAAATGTATTATTTGATTCTGGATCATCGCATTGTTTCATATCTTCCCAGTTTGCAAAGAAAATTAGATATTTCAAATTTGATTTAACAAGGGAGTTGTTAGATAAAACTCCTAAGGGAAGTATCATTGCAATAAAGTTTTGTGAATCAGTCCCCATTAGAGCACATACGTGTTCTTTATCCGCTGATATCATCGTCATACCTATGATTGAGTTTGATATAATCCTCGGTATGGATTGGCTTTCATACCATGATTCAAAGATTTATTGTAAGAAGAAGGAGGTTATGATTTTTTATGATGATGATAAGGAACACCTTATCATTAGAGTAGAATCGTCACCACCTAATTCTTATCTAGATCCACCCCTAGTAGCTCAACTAAATTCAATTATTGTGGAGGAAGAGAATTAAATGACTGTGGGTGAGGAAAGGAATGTTCAAATACATTATATACCTATTGTGAAAGAATATTTAGATGTGTTTCTAGAAGATTTACCTGGACATCCTCCAGAACGAGATGTTGAGTTCTCCATTGATTTAATTCTGGGATCAAGGCCTATATCGAAGACCCCTTATAGAATAGTCATTGTGGAATTAGTTGAACTAACGAAACAACTATAGGAATTGAGTAATAAGGGATTTATTCTCCCTAGTGTTTCTCCATGGGGAGCCCCTGTTCTTTTTGTTAAAAAGAAAGATGGATCTATGAGGTTATGTATCGACTACAGGGAGATCAATGCTATAATAATAAAAAACAAGTATCCCCTACCTCGCATTGATAATTTATTTGACCAACTGTAGGGAGATCAATAATTTTCAAAGATTGACATTCGATCAGGATACCATCAGTTGTTTGTGAAGAAGGAAGTCATTCCGAAGACAACATTTCGAACAGGGTACGAGCATTACGAGTTTACGGTAATTCCTTTTGTGCTGACTAATGCACCCTATGTATTCATGGATCTAATGAATATAGTTTTCAAGGAATATATCGATGATTTTGTGGTGGTATTTATTGATGATATTTTGGTATGCTCCAAAAGCTACAAAGATAATGAATATCACTTGTGCATTATCCTGAAGACTCTGAGAAGACGTGAATTATATGAGAAGTTTAGCAAGTGTGAATTCTAGCTTCAGGAGATTTCTTTTCTTTGCCATATTATCTCTAAAGATGGGATCTCTGTTGATCCTTCTATGACAAAGGCAATCCAGGAATGGCCAGGACCTACGAGTATAACTGAGGTACACAGTTTTATTGGTTTAGAAGGTTATTATCGACGTTTCGTCCAGAATTTTTCCCGATTGGCTAACACATTAACAAAGCTCACATGTTAGGGGGTTAAATTTGTTTGGAAAAAAGGGTGTGAAGAATGTTTCGAAGAACTGAAGAGAAGATTAGTCAATTATCCTATATTGAATATACCATCGAATAATGATGGGTTCGTTATTTATAGTGATGCATCGAAGAAAAGACTTGGTTTTTTCCTTATGCAGAATGATAGGGTTATTGCATATGCATCACGATGGTTGAAAATTCGTGAGCAAAAATATCATACTAATGATATCGAGTTAGAAGATGTGATCTTT
The DNA here is from genome assembly GCA_963277665.1 of Viscum album. Classification (NCBI taxonomy): domain Eukaryota; kingdom Viridiplantae; phylum Streptophyta; class Magnoliopsida; order Santalales; family Viscaceae; genus Viscum; species Viscum album. The sequence continues at coordinate 352,695,041 of OY728126.1, read as the reverse complement.
GCATTGAAGATATGAAGGCACTACCTCTATGGTGAAAAATGTGAGATTTATATTGATCACAAGAGTTTGAAGTATATTTTCTCACAAAAATAACTCAACATGAGGAAAAGGAGATGGATTGAACTACTGAAGGAATATGATTGCACGATACACTACCACCCGGGAAAGGAACATAAGGTGGCAGGTGCTTTGAGAAGAAAAGATCATAGAGTTTTGAACATGATGATAATTTAAAGGGATCCTATTTTCATGGATCTAGTGAAGATAGATATGGGAATTACCATGAAAGGTGAAATATCAATACTTCTTCAAATGGTTTCCAAACCATCTTTACTAGAAAGGATAAAGAGTTCTCAGACCGGTGATGAAGAGTTTAAAAAGAAGATTAAAGCTATAAATGATGGGAGATTGAATGACTTTGGGTATGAAGATGGAATTTTAATATTTGGGAAGAGACTTTGTGTTCCCAATATACCTAATCTAAAAAGGGAATTGTTGGACGATGCTCATAGTTGCAATTTCTCTATACACCCTAGTAGCACCAAAATGTATAGAGACATGAAAGAACATTTTTGGTGGGACAACTTGAAGAGAGAGATTTCTGATTTTGTGTCAAGATGTATGGTTTGTCAACAAGTGAAAGTTGGAAGACAACAGCCTAGAGGCGTCATGCAACCTCTTCCCATACTGAAGTGGAAATGGGACAATATTACTATGGACTTTGTAATGGGACTACCAAAGACTCTTAGAAGGAATGATGCAATATGGGTTATTGTTGATCCTTTTACCAAGTCAAAAAATTATTGTGCTATAAGGGAAGATTTACCACTTGAACGTCTAGAAAGGCTATATATTAATGAAGTGGTGAGACTTCTTGGAGTACCCCTATCGATTGTTTCTGATCATGATCCCCATTTTACTTCAGGATTATGGAAGAGTCTTCAAAAAGCCTTGGATAATGAACTTCATTTGAGAACTGCTTACCACCCTCAAAGAGATGGACAATTAGAACGGACTATTCAAACCTTATAAGACATGTTTAGATCATGCTCACTTGACTTTCAGTGTATGTGCGATCAATATTTACCTCTGGTGGAATTTTCCTATAATAATAGCTTCCATTCAAGTATTCGGATGGCACCATATGAAGCGTTATACAGAAAGAGATGTCGCACACCAACCTGTTGGGATGACGTTGGTGAAAGAAAACATGTAGGCCCAGAACTAGTGGAGGAAATGATGTAAAATGTGAAGGTAATCCAAAACAACATCAAAGCTTCACTAAGTAGGCAGAAGAGCTATGCTGACAACTGAAGAAAGGATTTTGAATTTCATTTGGGAGAACATATTTTCTTGAAGTTATCTTTATGGAAGGGAGTTATAAGTTTTGGAAGGAAAGGTAAATTGAGTCCCAGGTACATTGGTCCTTTCGTAATTCTAGAACGAATTGGGGTTTTAGCTTACTATTTGGCAATGCCGCCAAATCTCTCCAAAGTTCACGATGTGTTCCATGTATCACTGTTGAGAAAATACATGCCTGACCCAACACATGTACTCACCTATAAGGAATTAAAATTGGAACCCGATCTATCATATTGTGAAGATCCCATCAGGATTTTTGATACAAGAGAACAAGTGCTGAGAAACCAAACAACTCGTCTGGTAAAAGTTCTATGGAGAAAACATAAGATGAAAGAGGCAATGTGGGAACCTGAGGAACTTATGATGAAGAACCACTTGAGTCTTTTCATGTGGTAGTATTCTAGAAATTTCTAGGATGAAATTATTTGAAGGAGGGGATAATGTAACACTGTAATCTTCCATGGTACACTTCCCTTTGAATAATACAGTAGCATGTGTTGTACGCAATGTCGAGTTATAACACACACCACAACCAATCAATCTAGACGTTATGAATTGTAATACCCACTTTTTGAAATTTTATAAATTTCATCTCTCAAAATTTAATTCATTTTTGGATTCGTAATATCGAAATTATCCTAGGGTAAAGTTTTGGATCTTTTCGGATAACATTTATATTTTGATGAATAGTGAAAATTACTAAATTTTAATTAAAACAACTTTTTTAATAGAAATAATTAATATTTATAAATTATCAATTTGAGTGGTTTTAATGTATATTTAGAATATATTTTTACCATATAATACAATTTTGGTCATTGGACATAATTTCACAATTAAACCGGACATGAAAAAATGTCAATCTTTTGATAGTTATTATCTCTTAAAAACACGCTTTTTGTTTTAACAACAAGAATTAATTTTAAATTAATTTCTGCCACTTCTGTGTTTTGAATTTGGAAAAATGGATTCCATATTTGGAATCAGGATGTCAAAATTTTTTAAATAGGTAACATTTATATTTAGATATTTTGAATAATTACTTCGGTAAAATATTTATTTACCATGGTTAAAGGGTAAATCCGGTAAATAAGGGTAAAACAAATAATATTATAATAATAATAAATTACCCTAAATGTCTCCTAACCTTATTGGTTGATACATGTCCGAACATGGGAATATTTGGGTCGATTTTGGGACCCCATGGAGCCACTTGTAAGTGATAATGACACTTTATATTAATTAAGTTAAAATAAATACAAAAATGACATAAGCATATATCTTTTAGAAAAACAAATTTTAAATAGGGTTATATATGTTATATTTTGGACTATAAATATTCATTAGAAATATAAAAAGATTTCATATATAATGGTATTTTATTTATAATTTTTAGAAATTTAATAATTAATATTATTTATGACACAATAATGATGCAGTATTTTCCTTATTAATGAAAGAATCAAATAATTGGTATTATAAATGTTAAAAATAATATACTATGAAACTTTTCATGACATCCATGACTTTAATTGCTTAATATGAAATTATAGGATTTCTTAAATGAATTTTTTTCTAATTAATAAAGGTTTTATGACTTTAAAAATAATAATTATTGAATAGTGTCGAAATTGATATAAAATAGTTTTTAAAACAAATATTATATTATTAATTTATATTCAATTCCAAAAAAATCTAATGTTCGTCCAAGAGACTTATATCATGATAGGTGTATCATTAATGGACCACTTTTGGGTCTCTTGGATATATATAGTAAGTTTATTAACTATATAATATAAAAATACAAAGTGAAATGGTAAGTGTCAAACTAATTAACTAAGAGTTAAAACTAAAAGATAAGGTTAATATAATGACCCAAAACTGTATAAATTCTATAGGTTGAGTGGTTTTAGACCCATCCCCACCTTAATCTTTAAATAACCCCATTTGGATCCATTAGAAACTGTATATGAATTTATTATAAAATAATATTTCTAGCTTTTCCAAAGGTGCCGCTCACCCCTCTTATTAAAGGGCACTCCCCCTTCTCACTAATTCACACATTCAAAGCCTTTTGGCTCGGACAAAACCTGCCCAAATACTCTCTCCACTTCACTAAATTCAACCAAGAGGCCTTATATTGATCATAAATCCATCCTAAGGAGCCCTTTTGATCAAATCAAAAGGAAGAACCTAAAGAAGTGGTAATGTTTTCACCACCCGTTTCCATGTTCATTTCTTCTTCAACTTCTTCTTTCTTTGTTATTCCCATTCTAAAATTTTAACTCTAGTATATTATATATACTAAGATATTATTATAATTATCGTACAAGAATATTCAGTATTCTATCCAACCTTTGAATGACATGTCACCATACGTGCGTACGTATGGCTTACCGTCTCCACGTTGTGGTGTAATTGTTATTCAAAACATTATTATTTGGATGAGTATAATAATGATTTTTAGTTCATGTAAATAATTAATATAACATGATAATGATTATTTATATATTATATACCTTCCAATTATATATTATTTTAATATCAAAAGAAAGATATTGTCTCTCGTGCGTACGTACTGACTACCGTCTCCACGAACGCGATGAGATTCATTCTCCATCATATCCATTCATGTCGAATTCTCATTTTATGATTAATAATAGTATTTAAGGACTTGATATCATTCTGTATATGAATAAAATACAATCTATCCATAACAAACACGGCTTTTGTAACAAAACATATAAAAGAAAACGAGTAAGTTAACACCTGAAATGAGGATAATACTAAGATATTATAAACAAAGCAATGTTAAAAGATCATATATGAAATTATATTAATGTATATGATTCTTGTATAACATAATAACTATTATTTCACCATTATAAAGGAGGTTAACGTACCCTAAACCAAGGAAAATTACAAGGTAAGGGTTTATTTCACAATCTTTTCATTATCCGAGGTTGTGTATACGTAATAATTTACTGGGACTTCTTTATCAACCACATCCATGTTTCATAAAAATGTATTTCAAAACATTTTTACAAGAATATGGGTTAAAGTGATTTATAACCTTGTTTGACTTTTTATAAGAGGTTTATAAAGGAATCTTTCCGTCATTTTCCAAACAAGGTCCTTTTTAAAATTTTTGACAGAATTAAGGTATGGATGTCTTTTTTACTTATGTGGCGGGTGCAGCTATTTTCCGCCAGTATAAATTCTTCGAAACTTCCCTTGCAATATTATAAGATAATTTTCAAAGTAAAGGTTTTATTTTATAATTATGTGACTTTTAAATTAATTAAAAAAAGATATATTTCTCTCAAATAGTTTTGATTTCATCTATGTCAATATCCTTTGATGGATTTTAAGCTTATTTGAATTTGATTTATTATAATACAAAACTTCTATATTGTATTGAAGGTTTTGTGATATATTTGACTGTGGATGCATTTTTTTTATACCATTAATGGTTTATGAAGAAAGTATTGACATTTCGTATGCTAGTTTTAATACGAATGTTTATGTTATGTTTAAACATGTTCATATGAGGAATGCATTGGACTTAATAAGTGACAGGTGGAGCCCGCTTTAGCTCCTAGATGCATTGGTAGGTCTCATGAGACAAACTAGTTTCTTGGAACAAGGCCTTGATAAAATCTTATTTGTAGTCTTGGCACGAGGCCTTGGCTATGCGGTTATGATAGTCTGTCATTATGCATTCCATCATTATGAAAGTGGTTATTGATATTACATGTGATTATTAGACTAGTAGAATATCCATGTGAATAAGTATATGGAATTATTTCATTTTATTTCTTCCATATTATGCTGAAGTTCAAGTTTTAACAAGATTTTTTTAGTTATACATTGCCTTAAATGTTTATGCTTATTTATGAAAGTTTCTGCTATATTGTTATCCTTACTGGGCATTTGAGCTCACACCTTTCTATGTTTTATTTTTCCCAAGATGTGAAGAATTATTCTAGGAATCACCTGGAGGGATAGTATGAGGGGATAAGAGTGTGGACTATGGATACTATATTGTTTTAGTTTTCATTTCATGATGTAATGTAAACTTTATGAATGTATCTAGTTATTCCATGGCTACTAAACTAATCGGTCTTTCGAGACATGATCTTTCATTTGATCATTACAATGTTATGTAATAATGCATCGACTCTAGGTAACTGGGGTCGGGGTGTTACATTATGTCAGTAAATAAAGTCAACTTAATTTTTGTTCACAATGAATAGTAAAAATAGTAATATTTTGTTACCATTTTTATGGAAAAAACACGTTTACTAGGGGTTAAAGTAAATATATAGGATCAAAAATACCTAAAAAATATATAAATCTTATTTTATAGTAATAATTCTACACCATATCATCAAATATTATTTAATGGTACATTTGAGATCCATTTTAATGGATTTAAAATAATAAATATTTACACTATTAAAAAATCCAAGTGGGTCGTCTCCCCCACTTATATATCGACTCCCCTATCCTATCATATATAAATATAAAAATACCTTTGTATTTCAAAACACCAAACAAAATAACTTCCAAATATCCCTAATCACATCCTAGAGGACCCGGTTTCATCAAAAACTTTCCTATGAAGGCTTTAGGTATAACACAAAAGGGGTTGTTTGAAGAAGATGCATATTTTTTAACTATGAGTTTTCACTTAATATATTCTTATATATTGTTAAAATATTATTCAAACAAGATGGAATAAAAAAACACATTTCTCATATACTGATATGTTTTTATTTTAATGGGATAATCTATATCCATATCCTTTATCCATCAAATGGGATACAAATGATCATCCGTGTGTAATGTGGACTGCAACTTTGTAAGCAGATGTAATCCATTTTATATAACTGCCTATAATGTCCAGTTATAATGATTGATTTGATTTCTATATATATTAATAAGAGAAAATTTATAAATATTAATTTTAATATATCATCTATTTTCTTACCTTTCACTCTGTTGAAAATTTATAATGGCGATCCTCTGTTTCTGTATATTACCACCTCTATAATGCGATGTGATTAATTTTTTGTAACCACATCACAATACTGTTAAATATAAGTATATTTCAAAAAATTATATCAAATTTCTGATAAATTAAACCTTATTTATATAGAAAAAAATATTTACCTTGTTTCCATCACATCATTGAAAAAATAATCGTTACTCAGGTGCTTGTACGACCTACCGTCTCTATAATTGTAATGTAATTAATTTTACATAAAAATATTTTTTTTGTTGTTTTTTAAATTTTAATTGTTGTATAAAAATTTTAATTATTTAAAATATTAATTTATATATTATGGAATAATGGCTACTTTGACCATATTCATCCTACAAAAGTCATTTTTGACATATGATCCTATTATCATCAAAACGTATAATGTGAAAATAATCGATTATGTAACTGAATATAACATTGTAATAAATAAATTAAAATGTATAATAAACATTAAATAAAGAACCTAAGGATGTAAATAATTAACATAAGTTGATTATTTAGGATTATAAAGAACATACATGATGATTTGGACTCTAGGTAACAGATACTTTAACATAAAACCATGTTTTATATGTTTCAAATATTTATTTTATATACCATTTTCTTCTATGCCGATATTCATAAAATTATTTAATGTATGTAATTACACAAAAAAATTAATTATAAAAGAAATTTTATAATTCTTTTTAATTTCATACAAATTTTTTCAAAATTAATATTTTTGTGTATTTTATATAGAAAATTTTGACATTATTTAAAAAATGTAAAATAAATTTTATATTTTAACATATATGATGTTAATGAATTTTACTACCTATAAAAGTATTATTTTAGGTTTTTATTAAATTATAATATTAAATTCGTTATTCAAATAAGGCATTTATTTTCCTATGATCTGGGTATTTTAGGTTCTAATATTGTTTTTAAAAGGAAATGGAATTTCAATATCTAAAAATGCTTTCCAGATGGGTTTAAATGTCCTTTGCAATGGTTTTCTGATAAAAAGGACAAAGCTTAAAATATTTTATTCAATATATAGTACATAAAAATTATACATGATTATGGGCGATCCTAATATATCTTATATAATGGATGATCATAATACATCTTTTATAATGCTTGAGCTCGATATGATGAGTGAGCCCAATATAGCTCCTTAATGAATTTGGTAATGTTTCTTGTCTTAAACTCCCAATAGGCAGTTAATCGAGGAGTTTTATCTTATATAATTGAGTATACTCCATTTATATATGACATCGGTTATGAATATAATTTATTATATATCCTAAAATAGATTTTATTTTTTTCCAATGGTTTTAATGGTTTTTATTGAATAAAAATATCACATTTTTATGTTGATATTATTTATTTAATACAATCATATGTTATTTTTATAATGGTGAAACATTAATGGGATTTCATTTTTTCTCTAGAATAACAAGTTTTTTTTTAATTTTCACCCCTTACTGAGGTTTTTTTTGATAATCCTACATTTTTAGTTATTTTCCATAATGTTTTAGCATGAGTAAGAACAATGAACTCATGTTTAATGTCTTGAATTTTTTTATTGAAATGTAAATGTGATTGATTTTAAATGAAAAATATTGTGGGTAAAATTTATACTAAATGTATGTGTCGAATTTTTAATGTTTAGTGTAGTTATGAAAAAAATATCATAATTATATAAAATACTAAAAAAATGATATCTGGGAGGGCGAGAAAGTGAATTCAAATAAAAAATTTATTTCTATTGTCTAAGTTTGTGTTCTTATATTTGATATTAGATAAAATGTAATGATAACTTTATCGATTATGATAATATTAATTAAATTATATAAAGATATTATACTTTATTATTCTATTAACGGGATATACTATTTGAATATTACAAAGTTTCTTCATATAATCCATGTCTATTCAAAATGGTTTTCCACAAAAGAAGCATAGAAAGTAAATTAAGAAGGTATAAAGAGGAAAATATCCTTCCAAATACTCATACAAAAATGGTTGAAATAGGTACTGAGAACTTTATTGTAATGATGCCTTAGTTGATACCAAATTAAAATAGTGGTGGCATACATGTTTGATGCAAACTAGATTTATTATAGAGTAGCATGTCGATAATTGAGTATTTCATGAAACGAAACCCTCGAAATTTTAGTGGAACTTCAAATACATTAGTATCCAATAGACTTATACATTATTTGGAAATGATATATAAATTCATGGGTTTTTTTAGAAAAATAAGTGATTAGTCTTTTTGTTTTTAGATTTGACGGTGAAGATGATTTATGGAGGTATTTGGTTAATAATACAAGATAGAGAAAAAGAATAGAATGATTCCATGGAATGAGATATATTTAATAAACCTTTTCTTGAGAAATATATTTTTATGTTTGTTGAAAACATAATATTTAAATAATTAGTAGAATTGATTGAAAAAGTTGATGATTCAGTATCCATGTATGAACTAGATACCAGGTGAATAATTAATTGTATTTGGGAACTTGATTATAAAATTAATAGATTTTACTCTAGATAAAAACCAAATTTACAAAGATATTTAAGGACATCATAATTTAAAATTTATGAGAAATTTGTACATTGTGATGATAAGGATAAGATGGATGTTTAGAAACTAATGATCCTCAAGATGATAAGAGTAAGAATTGTTCAAGGTGGAAATAAATGTAGAATAATTCAACTATGAAATATAAATATAAGCCACAATAATGTTCCAAGAGTGGTAAAAACCTCAGGGAAGGATTTATATGACATAAAAGAGTGTTACTGGTGTAGTAAGTTTGGTTATAGGGATAATGACTATAAAGAAAAGAGTTATGAATTATCTTAGAATGGTGTAATAGAAAGCCATGAAATAGTGAGATATTATAATTGAAATAAGTGTGGAAATTATTTTAACATCACTCTAAATTTAATTAAAAAAGTTATAAATCCTCATGATTGGAATAAAAAATGTGTGAAAATTTAATTTTTTACTACCATGGTTTATTTTGTGCTCATTAATGATGCATTGATAGATACATTACATGTTTATTCAAATTATATTGACAAACTTTTTAAATCTGATCTTTACATTCCATTGTTTCCAAGGAAGTTTCAAATATAATTGGAATATAACCTCGTGAAAATAGGATATAACATTTCAGTAAAGTTTCAGGTGGAATTATTAAAGAAAAACAGAAATATAAGAATATTTCCATTTTTAATGGTGCGATGTTATTTCTTACAACATGTATTTAACATCCCATAGTAGAGTTTCATTTTATTTTGGGTAAGTATTATATTTAAATTAATCATGCTAATAATGATAATAGATATATAAAATTTATATTTAATGATTTCATTACTTTGAAAACATATTAATAAGTTCAGTAACAGATTAGGGAAAGTAGTAAATGCTACATAGCTCCTCTCATTAAAATAAAATAAATTATTCGAATAAGATATATTATAGCGGTGAATGAATATAAGTAGGTCTTTCTTGATGAAATTCTAGGTGTTATTTTTTTTATTAGGTTGAGCTTACTGTTGACTTAGTTCATGATGCTAATCTAATTTTAAAACCCCCTTATCAAATAGATAAAGAAAAACATTGGTAATTTAAATATATTTTATTAGAGTTTCCAGACAAAGGATTTATTCATCTAGCATATTCACTATAAGGTGCCCCGGTTTTATTTGAAAAAATTAAGATGGTTCATTTAAGATTTTTTTTTATAATAGATCCGCGAATAACATCATTATTAGGATAAAATTTCATTTTCATCATGTCATGTTATGTTTGTTCATCTCTAGGAAGAACAATATTTGTTGAAGATTGATCTTAGTTCAAGCTATCATGAGTTGATGGTGATAGAGGAAGATATTAGAAATAAAATGTTTATGTCTAGAAAAATAAAATATGTGTTTTTGGTTATATTATTTATGTTGTTCAAAACACCAATTATATTTCTATATATTAGTAATAGAGCCTTCCTTTACTATTATATAAGTTTATGGTTATGTTTACTAATAATATATAATTGTAATAAAAAACACGTTGTGATCATAAAATAAACATAAGAACTATTTTTCATACCACAAAAAACAATAAATTATACAAAAAATTAGTAATGATGATTTTTATTGGAATGAAATTGCTTTAATTAAGTATATTATTTAAAAATGGGTCATTGCTATTGACCCTAATGAAACTAAAAATGTTGAATATTGAATAACACCTAAAAATTTCCTTGGGATTCATTGTTTTCTTATATTTATTGGTAACCGCCGTTGGTTTATTGAGAACATTGTCCATTTATTTATCCAAATGACTAAGTTAAACCAAAATGGAGTTAAATTATTCTAGAATTATTAGGCTTAGGATTATTTCAATGAATTAAAAATAATATTTTATAATGCTCTAGTTTTGTACATACCATTTAGAACTAGTGAATGTTTTATAGACAATGACACTTCATGGAAGGGACATGATTATTTTCTAATGAAAAATGATCAAATGATTACTTATAATTTACATCAACTAAATCATTATGTGTTAAATTATCCAAAACATGAATTATAATCAATTATAGTGGGGTTTTAATTAGAAAATGGGATAAATAATTTATATATAGTAATCGGTGAAACATATATTGATCATAAAACATTGACCTATATATTCACTCATAAATAATAAATCATGAGAAAGAAAATATATAGGGACCTAATTAAGTAATATAATTTAACGATTCATTTCCATCATGGAAATGTATACAATTTATCTAATTATTTAAGCAAATAGTATAATACATGATTAACGATGAAAAATTTGAATCATGATCCTTTGGTTAGTGAATTGATTAATATTTTCCAAAAAAATTGATAGTATGGGAACTTCTACTATTTTTTATAGTTTAAATGTAATAGAAATTATCAAAAAAATCATGAAAAATTAGAAATAATACCATGATATACATGAAATTTTGTGTTGCTTAAATAAAGGTATGTTACCTAAATTTAAAAATGACAATGAATGTGTTTTTAGATTATGAAAATAGTTGTGTTATCTATAAATATTTTAATTAAAAAATGAATTCTTGAGAAAAGCACACATATCACCCTTTTCTATTCATTTAGTCAATAATAAAATGTATCTATCGATTTTAGGGTGTTATAGGTGGTATTCAATGAGGAAATATATTTTAGAGTTTACCATGACGTTTTCTAATTTCTAAAATATTAATTTCAGATAAAAAATAGTGAATGGAATTTTCCATCATTTTCTTGTATCTGAATGGAAATAAAAAAATATATACATGAAATTTGTGGTGGGATTTCTAAATAAATAACTATGTATAATTTGATTTTGGTTATTCTTAATCAAATAACTAAATCTGCACATTTTCTTTCCATTAAATTTTATATTTAATTGGATAATCGTTCTTGAATTTATGATAAAAGTTTAATAAGATTACATGGTGTCCTTATTTCCATTGAATATGATCAGAATCCTAGATTTATATCTAATTTACAATAATTATTTCAAATGTAATTTGGTACTGAATTAATTTTTCATATAAATTTTCATCTTCAATCTGATGGATTGTGAGATAGAATGATTAAGACATTGGAAAACAATATTAATTATTGTTTAATGGTTTTATGTAGTAGTTGGTATCAACATAATATATTATATTAATTTTTTTTATAATAATAACTTTCATTTCGGTATAAAGATGGAACCATTTTATCCATTATGTAGGAAAAAGTGTTGAGCTCCATATTTTTGGGATAATGCAGGTGGAAGGATTTTATTATAACAAAATTGGTAAAAGAAATGTTAGAAAATTTGAATATTATTCAAAAAAATATAAGGATGGGTTAGTGTATTTAGAAATGTTACGTGGATAACTAGAAGAAAATCTCTCTTTTGAGGTAGGTAATCATGTTTTTATTGAAATGTTTCTATGGATAGTGTTATTCATTTTGATAAAAATTGTAATCTAACTGTGTGGTTCATTGGAGATTTTAAAATACTAGAGGAATATACATTAGTGACCTATTTAGTGGAATTTACTCTACATTTATCTCATCTAAAATATTTATTTCAATTGTTTTTAAGAAAATATATTTTGAATAAATATCATGTTTTGAGAACTGAATTAGTTCTATTAGAAGAAATATATTTATTTTGTGAATAAAATATTCTGATTCTTGATCATAGAGTTTTGGTATTAGTAAATAAGGTGATTCACTAGGTAATTGTTTCGTGTAAAAAATTATATTATTTATAAAGAAACATGGGTATGAGAAAATATTATGAAAGAAAAATATCTCAAATATTTTATGTAGTGAATAAAATTAAGAGGATGTAATTTAAAAATGGGAGAAGAATGTAATAAATCAGGTAATTTAAGGATAAATCATTTTATTTTATTATTAATAATTAAATATGTTTTTATATTTATATTCATTTTAAGAATATTAGGTTTTTCTTTTTCTCAAAAGTAAAAAAGTATTTATTAATAACAATGTTGGGTTTACATACATTATATGGTTTTATATGAAATGATGATTTCAAAATTAACTTATTGGAATTTAAAAAAATGAACTTCAATTTTATATTCATCATTTCAAAATAAAATTTGGATTATTTTTTTATAATTTTCAGAAAAGTTGGATTTTTCAATGAATAGTGAAAATGGTAATTTTTATTGAAAATTACATATTATTTTATAGTATTTATGAAGAAACATTTTATTTTGGATTAGATTAAAACTTTAATTTTTCCCTTTTCATTTTAAATAATCTTATAAATTTTACTCTAATAAAAATTATACATTTTTGTTATAAAATCATTTTTATAATTATAAAGGCATTTTTTCTAAAAAACATTTTGCATCATGTTTTTCAAGATTAATTTTAAATTAAATTATCCAAAAAAATTATGAAATTTGATAAAATAAAATGAATATATGTAATTATAATAAAATTTATTATTTAATATGTTCAACTTAATTTTTTCTATAATAAAAAATAGTAAAATTTTGATTTCAAAGTTAAAGGTAAAACTTGTTTATCTATGGATAAACTAAAATGGTGAAGGCTTAAAATGAATTAAAAATTATCTAAATCATATTGTAATGAAATATTTATACCATATATCATCTAAGATTAAGAAATGATTTATTTTTTAGTGATTTTTGAGCAAGTAATTAATATATTTTATAGTTTTAAAATTAAAATAGTATCCTCTTCTACAAATATGAAAGTATACCCCCTCTTCTCTCCACTTCACAATTCAAAAAACTTTTGTTTTATAAAAAAACATTAACCGAACCCCTCATTACATAATCCCCCAGATATTGGAGTCCCTATTTGTATTATAAGACCATCCTTGAAAGGCTTTAGTTATAAACCTAAATGGGTTGTTTGAAGAAGAGGTATAGTTCATAACATAAAATTTTGATTTATTTGTTATTCTACCTCCAATAAATATTAATAAAACATGATAAAATAATTACTAATATATCTTTCAGGGAATTAGAAGTTTTTATTTTAATGTTATAACCTATAATTATATCAATAATCCATGAAATGGGTAACAAACTAATCATTAATGTGTACAACGAACTACCATCTCACAAAGCAATGTTATCCATTTTCAATAACCACCACTCATGACTAGTTATAATGGTTGATTTAATACATATATATAAACCATATATTCATGAAACATTATCAATATTGAATGATAATATATCACATATTTTCGCATCATTCCATCCTTTGCAAAATGATAATGTCATTCTTGCATATGTCGAGATTACCACCTCCACAAAGCAACATGATTCATTTTCAAGACCACAACACATGGAAGATATATATATGTTTATTTTATAATGGATATGATATTTATGAAATAATTATTAATATTAAATGATTAAATAATTCTTACCTTTTTGGCTTCATGTTTTCTTTTAAATGGAAATGTTACTCATACGTACTTAGGTTTTACCACAATTGGAAAAATACCTTATACCGATGGTTTTAAACCATTGGTATAGGATATTAAACAATTAATATAAAACATACCATTGTATATATGTGATTTGGAGGCTTAATACATGGATATAGGGTTATACCAATAGTTATCTTTGGAACCATTAGTACAGACCATGTCCAATTTGGAGTTCAAATGATTTATACTAAACTGTTGGTATATATGTATACCAAATGTTAAAGTAAACCATTGTTATAGGTTTCCCACCTAATACAAAATTAAATTACCATCTATTATCTCCCCAAAATCAATACCAAATGTAATAAATAAATATAGGCCATAGTACACATTCTATGCTGAACATATATTGTATATTTTTCTTTTAACAAATTCATTTCTATATCAAAAACTTTCAAAAAATTCACAATATTGTGGAATAAATATAAAATATAAACAAAAAACTAGTTTTAATCATCGAAAACCATAAATTCATTTCTCTCGTTAATATAAATTCAAAAAAATGAGGGGACAAATATCTCACTCATCACCACCAATACTAGAATAATCATCACAAACATTGTGAACATCCTCAACATCATCTCTGTATTTTGTATCATCAGCATCACCAAGAGTTACATCAACATGAGTGTTATCAACATGATTACCATATCCTCAAACACCACTAGGACAATTATTTATATCATCTTACATGTCTTATAAATAGTGCATTGTTTACATATATAAATAAAAAACTATTGTAGCTTTCGATATAAGTGATTGGTAGAAAGCCATAATAGATTTGCAGAAATGCTCGTTGACCATTTTACCTCATCAAAACTCATGTATAGATATTTTTTTTCATAACTAATTTTCATGAAAATTTCATGTATCAATGTTTCCAAATATTTGAGAGGATATCAATTAGAAAAAATACCTAGTTGGGACAATTCTCTTATCATTTTAACATTAAACTCTCAATGGTGCTCCTTGCCTAATACATATCGTAAATGATATTTTGTCATAATGTTGTCATCTTATTTCTTAGAGAGTTATTCATGGTATAACTATTGAATATATAAATAAGATAATAAATTTTTGAATTATGTATCAATATTTGATATAACAATAAATGTTCTACCAATTTTTTCTAGTGATTATCTATTTATAGCACTCCATCCTTCTTCTTACTACATGAGAAAAATGATTTTTCTCCTTGAACATTACCTTAGATTCTTACTATTTCCTTCTATAAATTACATTGATTACTGTTATACTAAATTGCTGAATAATATGAAATTGATAAAAAAATAACTTATTCTAACCAATATTGGATTGGTAAAAAATAAATTAAATAACAATGATAATTTATTACTTTTTCCAAGGTATATATAAATTAGTTTAGTATTTTTATTATTAAGACTGGTTGGATTGTATAATTAAATTAGTTTGTTCAATTTTCCATATTTTTTGTATTAAATAGACTATTTTTTACTTACATTGGATAAATGTATAAATTTTTTGGTTGATTTAAAACTTTTATATCTAGATATATTAAGTATATTTCAAATATAATTATTTTGGATTTATATTAGTCATTTTAGGTTTCTTTGTATCATCTAAATTTAATTAAATAATATTTTATTTTATATTTTTATTCCGTTTTGGTTTTTTGTGTTAGTTGGGTTCAATTAAGTTAAATTCAATTAGATTTTATTTTAATTAATTTAATTTAATTTGATCCTCATTAAGTTGGTTTTTAATATTTTTCTATGTGTTTTGAGCAAGTTATTTTACATCTAGCTTAATCTTGTTTTGTATTGTCCTGATCTATTTAATGTGTATTTTATTCCTTCTAATTAGTATAATTTATCTTATTTAAATTTGTTTTCATGAAGAATAAATATAACTAATTTTGAATTAGTTTTTTTCTAATTGATATCATTTGGATTATTCAAATTCCATTAAATTCACATAAATATGATTTTAGTTACCTTGAATCCTTTTGGGGGTATTCCAGATTGTGTTGAATTAGATCAACATAGTTGATGTTTGTGTCAAGTCATTTTATTTTAATTAATTAAAGTGGATATTTTTCTACTAGAAAATGGATTATTGAATAGTTAATCACAGAGTTATTCTAATTATATTTAAATTTATTAAGATATATTGAGTTTGATTGATTTTTTTGTCTATTTAGTTTGGTTTGGCCCATCTCATTTTAAGATGAGTTTAATTGTATTGGTTTGATTATATTTTGAGTATACATGTTTTATTTGGTCATATTGGGACAAATTAACATTAATTTTAGAAGGTTTTATGCGATTAGGAACAATTTGGTTTAATTAGTTGTGAAAGTTGTTATATGTTCCCATTTACATTGATTAGATTCTATTTAGTTCGGTTCAAAAAGTATATTTTGATTTTTCCAGTTCTGTCAATGCCTAGAAAAAATTAATTATTTATAAAATGTACCTATAACTACTTGTGATCTAATATTATAGAGTTCCTCAATGTGTGAATTTACATCCAAGAATCCTAGTTCTTTTAATTGGTTTCTAATGAATCTGTAAATAAAAGATAAAATAAAAATTATAAGAACTAATTTTTCAAAAAATACCATTAAATTTAAAGAATAATTTAAACAAAATACTCTTATAGTAGATGATCCTTTCCTGGTATTTTGTAGGTATATATTCATTGAATATTGGTATATCCTATAACTCAATTCCAACTATACTCTTCCATAAAATATATAACTCATTTTTATATGATCACCACAATTACCTATGTTCCATAAAATATTCCACCTTAATATCTTGACCATCGAGAAAGTTAAATCGATGTATAAGTGAACCAGTTGATTCATATAAATGAAATATTAATATTTATTTAAATTTAACAAAATTTATTTCCCATACATCATCAAATGTATTTTCATTGATTATATAACCGATATGTTTCCATGAGACTAGTTGAATTGGAAATATATCACTATAATTGTCTAACATGACAATAAAACTTGTACATTATCTCTAATTTTTGAAAAATAATTTGGTTATATTATTTTTCATCTACCATGATTTGTGTTTGAAGCTTTGAGGATGTATACATAAGGTATTTTTGATGTCACCTATAATAATATCCCATTGAATAAGACAAAAGAAAAAATGTAGAATTAATACATAGCATGTTTAAAAAAATAAACTGATATAATTAGATAGAATAAAAATCATAAATTTTTTAGGATGATCATTATACTAAGATGGATTCGTAGGATGTTCAAGATCAGTATCCTTAGTATTATGGGATTCTTTGAATTCTTGTAACAATTTATGTATATGCTATGGAGTTGAAGCTAAAGGATAATAGTCATCAAATACTAGAAAAATAGTTGTAGGAAGTGGATTTTTTATAGAAATTGTAGGATAAAGATTTAAGGGAAACATATATACAATAGAGTAAAGAAACTGTATATGAGAATTAAATCAAAATAAAATGATAATGGAGAAAATGTTGGGAACATATCTAGGGGCTCATGAAGAGGAGGGTAATGTGTGGAATATATGATGTTTTCTGGTGGATCTAGGTGTGAATGGGTATTATTGGTCCTCTGTGTAACTCTAGTGTAACCCATACTCTATTTTCCATGATACTCACTGATACTGGTAGGCTGAGTATAGGGAAAGTTTTACAGATAAATTACCATGAATGATATTTTATAAATAAAAATAATATGAAATTAATTTTAATGTAGAAGAAAAATATTTCAACTATTATACTGACTAATGTTACCATGTCAGGAAGCCCTAGGTCATATAGTCTTTGATAATTACGAAATAACCTCTTCCCTAAAATTTCCCTACTATCATTAATAATATTCATAGTAATTAATTTTTTATTTTTTCAAAATTGTTTTTAAATATTAGGCATAAAAATTAGAATTGAAAATAAAACACAAACAATATAATAACATCCTTTGGTATCAACACTGTTTACAAGAGTTCTAGAAAACACAATTTTTTCAATTTTTTTTTTACTTTTTTACATACTATTTTAATGTTTTTTATTTAAGAAATTTTTTTAGAAACTATAATTTAAAAGAAATATATAGTTTTTTAAAAACTATTTTAAACACATTTTACTAAATTCAAATAAATCTAATTCAATGATAAGAGAACCAAAATTAAAAAAACAAACCATTCCAAACTAAAATCAAATTAATGTAATTATAATAGTATCAATTTAATAAACCCACATCATGATTAACATAATGAACTGCGAACATTAATATTTTCCTCTATATATTACCCACCACAAATTCAAATTCAGCATCAATTCTCACAATTAGAAACTTTGAGTCATCAAATATATTATTTTTTCTTACACCAATGGGTTTTTCAATGGTGTCAATTCAATCCTCATTATAATTAAAAAAATAAGGGTATTACATAAATATTTTCATCGTAATTGTGTATTAGATTATTTTTCACATAAAACATATGTTTTTCATTTATGCTAAAATATATGGTTCCTCATTATCCAGGAAGTGAGTTGTGTAAATAACTCTAATTCTATCATTATCATTAAATTTACCATGAAATGTTATTGGATGAAACCATTTTCATTTCATCATATTGATTCGACCATTAGAGTATTAATCCAATAATAATATTTTTTTAAACTACTCCATAATAAGAACATTTTTCATATTAAGGGTACAATCTAATAAACTAGCACAATAGCCTATTTTAGAAGTTAAAATAAAAAAATAATGCTATGTTATAATTTTTACCACCTGTTCAGTTGTGAGAAATTTATACCCATTGGTTATTAATTATTTTCATTTACAAACCAAATAATTTGGACCAAAATTACTTTCTATAAATTATTTACAGACAGATTAAATAGTTAAAATCAATTACTTAAATATATATTAATATAAAAATTACTCTAATATTATTATTTAATGATAATTAAATAAACATTGTTACATTTTATTTCATCCAACCATCAAAACTCTTTTCTATTAAAATTTTGTCTCTTTATCAGAGGAAAAATTGATGAACTCTACTCATAATTTGTTTACGTTACCTATATAAAATGATAATAAAAGTTCATGGAATATATGAAATTATATAGTATGAGATAACATATTCATATTTTATTTACATTCTTAATATAGTCCTAAAAACCCCTTATTTAATCAAGTGTGTATGATGTGTCAGATATCACTCTTCATGTCTTAATGTAGCCAATGTATATAACATAGGAATTCCTCTTATTTTCGTAAAACATGGAAAAGTGGTCACAATTTCAATATACTACTCATCTTTATTTCTCATTGGTCAGTTATTTTTTGTTCTCACATTAAAAAATAAATTAAAAAATCAATACATTCATGATCCATATAACCTCTCACAATGTAACCTTTTGGATACTTCTTGTTTACGGTATAATACATCATTTTTCACATATTTCTTTTAGTTTGATACATCCACCGAAATGTAATGGGTACCCCAAGACTTCATTTAGTTTGAATATAGATTATCATATTCACAATTCTTGTGAAAAAGGATTGAAATAAAATTTTCTTATACTCACATGACATTAATGGTGGAACATACTTCATTTTAATCTAGACATAATGCGGTAACCGTTTTTCACAAAGGCCCCCATAAGAATTTCCCAACCGAATCAACATCATCCTTAAATTATTGGATAGTAAATTATGGATATATATATTAGAATCAATGGATAAATGTGGATTTGAAAATCATATGTTTTTTGGGAATTTAGATTCAAATATATTTTACCAACACATTAAGATATTTTTATTTTATAGCCATCTGAAAAAATTATATTCTTTTACACTTACCAATATTTAATTTTTAGGAGGTTTTCATCACATGAGAAGTATAATGAACATTCCATTTATTTATATGGATACACACATGATAGAGTTTTTCTCACATACCCCAAAACAATATGCCATGCTATGATTATATGTAATATTTGGTCTTCCCCTTGATATTTAGAAGAATTTAAATCATAATTTCAAATAAACTGTTCTCAATATTGATAACATCAAAATAATTTCCCAATAAATATCTTGACTAATATGCCAACTCAAAAATGATATTTTTCATTTTCTAATTTTATGTGGGTTTAGTGAAAATATTGTTTTTATTGTTAGATTTCATCTGAGATTTCCCTAGTGAAAAAATGGAAATCAGACAACTCATTAATCACATTAGTTCCTAACAGACATTGAAGTGGATTTTTAGTTTGAATAATATTATAAATCTGTCATTGATCCTTCTGGTATAGTTGAACCATTTTAAATAATCATTAACTAAATATAAATATAAAATTACCACGATATTTAGGTCTTCTATATAATGTATTCATTATAAAATTGGATATGATAGTTTTCCCTTTATGTTCTAACTAGTAAATATTTCATTAATAGTGAAATAATTTATAGTCCATAGAAGTGATGTAGAAATCTTAAATATATTTTTTAATGAAGAATAAAATGTGTATATTATACATCCCAATGTTTCAATATCTATATTATAAAAAAGATATAAGTTCATATTTATATAATTTATAGGATCAGAATGTCAAGATATTAGTATAATTAGGAAATTCAATGGTTTCGTCACAGAAATCAATGAAGGAAGATTTCAAAAATTAATAATTGTATTCACATATTGAGAGAAATAATAGTCTAACATAATTGATTAAAACAATCATATAAAACACCCAACCTAACATTACACACCACATCTACAAAATAAAGATTTCATGCATCAAATGTACAACATGATAATCCATCATCAGGATGAAAATAATCATAATTGTATATATTTATCATAGGATTAGGCCATCATATATTTGTTGATATTTTAACAAAAATGAATAGATTTTTATTCCATAGAATAAAAAAAGGCCAAATGACTTTCTAGGGAACTTGATATAGTGTTCCATTGGTGTTTTTATTCAATTATGTTATACCACATTCATTATATTCATTTAATTCAAATATTTCCTCACAAAATAAGTTCAATATTTTAGGAAATCATGAATTTTATTATTTGAAAATTTAAGCTACGTAACTAATTAACATTCATACTATATAATGATTTAATGGATTATTTGTATTATCATTAATTATGTCCTCCAGAAATGTGATAATATAATCAATTTTTTTATTAAAAAATCCATACATTATTTTTCCTTCATCTAACCACATAAGAAATTCTAATATTTTCATTCTAGTACCTTCCTAATATATAGAAGTCCTAAAATAATACATTAATTTCTAACTCTCTCAAATAATCATTTTCATTATTTTCTTAATGTGTATCAATATCATTATCTTCATTCATTGGATTAATATATTTCTCCTAATTAAGCACAAATGGAAAACAAAAAAATATCAAATTCTCCATACCACTCTGGTTATTTCATTCAGGAGTAATAGGATATTATCTCATCATTACATTATAACACCAACAGTAATACTTTGTTTAAAATTTAAAATTTATTAAATGGTAGATAACCTCTTCCAATAATTCTTATTTCTTCGAACATAATTACCATATATATACAATGATTATGTTCTCCATTTGAAGTATTGTTAAATAAAAAATCTAACAAATCCTTATTCTGGAGAAACATGATAAATATTCAATCAACATTATATATGCCTCTACAATCCATTCTATTATAGTAAAAAAAGTTATATTAATATATACTTATTATAAAATTATTATAAAATTCATGACATCTAATTAAAATATTAATTTTATCAAATAATACTAGTATATATCTAATTAAGGATTAAGAGACATGGTATATTCTATGAATAATCCATACAAGTAGTAAAAAAAAGTATAAGACATGGAATAGGAAAAAACTATTCCATAATAAAAATAAATTAATATGTATTTAAAAAAAATTGTCTATAAAAAATCCTTGTTTTTAATATGAAATAAATACACATCCAACAACAAAACTATTTTTTATCATACATATTTTTTCATAGAATAATTCTTAATAGTATCAAGACATGATTTAGTATTAATTTTTTACAAATAAATTTAAAAAATATAAACTAAATATAAATTTTAATATGAATTTCATCATCCTATGCTTTTAGGTATCTAAGAAAAGTATAATATATGTCATATAATACAATCAATGCATACTAGTAATTACACAAATAAATAATATGAAATGGAATAGGACAAACCAATACATATTCTTATATTGAAAATAATTATGAAATACTTTTTATTATTCAATAGTGAATATAAAAAAAATTATAACTTCTAAATACACTTGTTGGGTCCCATAAAAAATGCAAAGGGAAAGAAAATACCACCACAAATTTGATAGAGGAAAGAGATGAATGTGGGGATGAAAATTTTAGGAGAATATTAGAGAAATAAAATCTGGAAAAGGATCTAAATTTGTCAACATATGGGTTACTAGGAATGGTCCGTGTGAGGTGAAGACCACAAAAAAAGTGGCTCGCAGACAGCCCGTGAAACACCGGTCCACGATGCATTGTCCAATGAACCATGTTGTTCATCAATGAGATGAAAATAGCGAAAATAGACTCCCTAAGAAATGTTTTTGGAGAAAAATGAGAGAGAAGTATGTCCCCTCATACTATCCCCATATACTAAGTATCACACAGATATGGTGAGACTGGCAGTGTCCCGCGAACTGTGTCGTTCGTAGGATTGAAGTGGTGATTTCCGCAACTGTGAAACACAACACTAAGAACCTCACTTGACTAAGTGGTCTACGAGTTGGATGATCCCTCCATGAGATATAGAAATATGTATTATGTTCCAAAAGATATAGCTTCCCCAAAACTCTATAAAAAGGACCACAATAGAAACTGAG
Organism: Viscum album; assembly: GCA_963277665.1. NCBI lineage: Eukaryota > Viridiplantae > Streptophyta > Magnoliopsida > Santalales > Viscaceae > Viscum > Viscum album. The sequence continues at coordinate 352,671,705 of OY728126.1, read as the reverse complement.
TAGAGAATGATTTTCAAAGAGCCAGAAGTTTACAAATGGAAGACTTTGGAGGAAAATGATCGTTGAAGTATGAAACTATAAAACACATAAAACTGATGTGAACAATAAAAAGAAGAAAACATAATAATGATCAATTGAACATGAACCTAATTGGTGAACTGCCAGCCCTAGTACCTTCATGGATGAACTTCTCGTGAACCACAGACACAATGCCCCTCCTTCAGTCTAGAGAACTATGGGTCGCATCACCACATAGACAAGACCCTACGTTACATAACAACATGCTATTCATATGGTACCTAAGACCATGTACCACCATTTTCATATAGATGCTTTCATCTAGTTTCATGTACAACTTTAGTACATAGACAGACCCTTCACCCGTATAGTAGTATGCTATGCAGGGAATCCCCCATCACACATGATAAAATTGTATGCGGAATGGGTTGTCATCGGGTTTTTCAGCTACCAGATCAAACATTGTTCATACATTTTTGTCATGTCCTCCATGGCCCCTACTCAAACTAGTCCACTAGTATCTAACCAAATCTTCTTCCAATGCCACCAGATCCATATGACCAGACCATCAGTCTCGTCATAGTTCCCTTTTAAGTCTACATACCCTAGCTAAGGGGAGGACCAATGGAAGTTCCCACAATGGTTCGTACCCACCATGATGTCTTTAAGTCTACATTCACAAGGTAAACCAGAGTCCAACCTTGCGACGATGATGTGAACCTCTCCATTCTATGGATCAAGGTTAATCAATGGATTTTCACTTCAATGAAGGATAGTGATAAGGCCAAGGAATAATACCTTCTTTCCCATTGACAAAGATCAATGCTTCTCCGCTTTCCAAGAAATCATTTCAGGGCACTCCTCATGGGGTAATCTCCTAGCCATTTTATGGTAGGTGGTACTTTCTACCCTCTCTAGCCCAACTTTTAATGTTTCCCAATAGCTCACCAAATGTGACTATCCTAAATATCATCACTAGTGAGGGGTGGAAGCATTCAAATCCCCATTTGCTCTCTCGTTGGGGGCATAGACATGCCCTTGTCCACAACCACCCTCTTTCGTTTTCCACGGTGAAGAAAAAAATGTGCACCTTTGTTGAATCTTTCACGTGTTCCTATTTCCCACACTAGTCATGCTTCACATGGACTTAGAGGTCTACGATAATACAACATTTTCACAACCCATTCATGAACTATGAGAAATTACATTCCAAACAAAAATAGATATGTAATAAGCCTTTATCTAGGACAAATATCCATATTAAATCATTCATGAAGTGAGAAATCATGTCTCATTCAATTGAGAAGCTTGTACATGTAAGCCCCAATAATGAACTATGAGAACTCTAATTCATATTCTGAAACATGATATGTAAGACACATGTCTGATGGCCTGAGATCAAGGGTGATCTATTTCAAATGACAAGCCCCAATCATGCCCCCACTAAAAGGGACTCTTTATCGCATCAAACCCAACATAATGTGAACAATGAGGGATTTAATATCTAGATATTAGGGATATATAAAAATAATTCATAAGGTCCAAACCCAACACCCAAATCCCCCTAGTGTTGGAATCCTCCCTAGGGTCGAAACCCAACACCCAATTCCAGTAGTGTTCACCAGACCATATCCCCAGTAGGGCTATATCCACCTAGGATATCATGCCTCTCTTGACCATCCTAGGCTGATTCAGTGTAATTAGAAAATGCATTCTTTACTATGAATCCTTTTCCTAGATGTCCTCATTGCACGATGCTAAAAATACATGGATGGGTCCCCATCACATGACTTTAGAAGGTGATGTGTCCAGTTAAGTGGCACCAAACTACATGGGTTCTGATTCCTCCCATGAGGATACATACGAATCCCATCTTATGGAATCAACCTTGATATCGACTCAATTTCCATCCTCCATGGATGATGATAAGATCTAGATTTCCTTATCATATGGATTAAACTAGTTTCATCTCATCAGTTCCCAACACATGTCTATAAATGGTTCACCTTGCATCCCAGGGGTAATTCGAGGACACATACTTGTGAAATAACCAAGGATTCAAGAACATATAGAAATGTCAAAAATAAGTAAGAGAGTCTCGAAGTAGGATATAAATCTCCCCAAAAGGTGTGATGATATCGAACTCCCATACTCTCAACCAATGGATTCCTAAAGTGTCATTGTCCAAATCATCATCCAATGAGAACTTGCCTTTGGAAATAAGGTTCTTGAATCATGGATACAAGAGGCATTGGGTGTTTCTGGCTCCACAAATAAATTTTTTGGATACCATATAAGGACATTGTACGGGATGTTAAAACCTTAATAATAGTGTACAATGGGTTACTATCTATTGTGCAATTACATCATCCACCAATATGATACAACCAGGGTGAAACCAAAATGGTGAACCTGAAATGAATCCTAAACCATGGTAGTGGGTCACCCCAAACAAATCCCCTTCTATATTCAAAAGGAAGAGGGTTGAGCAATATTACCAATCATGAATATGATCCTGAGATGATACATTGAAAGGGTTTATTTATGTATGATTTTTACATGAATTTCAGGTTTAATAGAGATATCATCAATTCAAATGGAATCTCATCTAATTTCTCATACACACACATCAACGTCCTCAGAAGTGACTGGATCCACGATGGGTAGGACTGTAGTGCATACCCAGCGTCTTCAACATCGAGTCTACAAAGTGATGTTTCAAGAGTACCAAAAAATGGCATTGCCCCCATGATGGTGGATAAAAAGTAGGACATATAATCGATGAAATATCACTAGCTACATCTTCATCCAAAATTTGGGATCTAGCCTAGGATGACTCCACTAGACATCTAAAATAATTTATAAGCCTTTAAATTGAGTGTGACATAGAGTACCACCCTTATCTCAGGGAGGCAGATGAATTCCATGTTGATGACATCATCCCAGCTACACTGGAACCCCTCTCGAGGGATCATGTTGGAAGATGTCACCACCAGCAATGTACATAATGATATCCTCACTCTAGGGAGGATCCCATGCCATGGGAACCTACTGATTTTCAATAGACACAGTCCCCTCAGGCTACCTATTGATGGCAGGAAACACATAATTAGAAGCGGGTTATGACCCTAGTTCTTGAGGAGGGGCTCCGACAGGTGAATTTGGTGGCATATAAAGTGAAGGAATTCGATTCTACACCTCATCTCGAAGCCTTCCACGGATATATGGTGTGAATATTTGAGAGGATTCATATCCCTTACCGGTCCTACGAATCCCACCTATAACATCCCATGTAAATAAAGATTATGAAATATTCATATTTATTAATATTTTTGAATTAAATATTAATATTACTGTAAATGGTATTCTATGTTTGACGTCATACCTGATACATGGAAATGAGTTTCTTTGAAATCATACGTTACACCCAATGTTGAGTTATACTGAAAAATAAAAATATAATATTATTATTTTAAATGGTAGTTAACGCCTAGCTATTATATGGGAAGAAATGAACAGAACTAACTAAAATAAGATTACATATATTTTTTAATTGTTTTTTAATTTTTCTAATAAAAGATAGAGGCTTAATTTGTGAATGAATACAATTTTAAAAATAAATATACAAATATTCCATAAAAAGTTGATTTACCACCTTTTGATAGAGAACCCTTTTTTAAATCTAGTTTTTAATCTTTTATATGTTATATATAACAAAACAAAATTCTTCTTTATAATTGGGATATCAAAATTTACTTCAGATGAAATTTTTGTATTTTTATGATAATGTTCATTTTTCAGAAATAGTGAAAAATACTGCATTTTAATTCAAAATTTCATTTTAATATAATTTAATTATATGGTTATATTGTATTTTTAATTGGTGTCAAAGTGTAATTGGATATTATATTTACCATTTAATCCAATTTTGGTCATTGGAAGCAATTTCACTTCAAAATTAGACATAAGAAATGTCAATCTTTTGATAGTTATTATTTCATATAAACACAATTTTTGTTCGGACAACAAAAATTAATTTTTAACTAATTTATGCCAATTATGTGTTCTGATTTTCGAAAAATGGATTCCAAATTTGGAATCAGGTGGTCCAAATTGTGTAAATAGGAAAATCTTATTTTTAGACACTATGAATATTTACTTTAGTAAATATTTTATTTACCATGTTTAAAGGGTAAATTTGGTAAATAAGGATAGAAAATAATATTATAATAATATTAAATTTCCATTACACATGTTCTAATCCGATTGTATAAGATATTTCCGACCATAGGAATCCTTGGGGTCAATTGTGGGACCCTGTGGAGCCACTAAGGTGTGATAATGACACTTTATATTCATTAATTTATAGTTTAGAATAAAATTATATAAACATATATCTTTTAGTAAATCAATTTTTACATGTAGTTATATAAGGTATCTCTTTGACTATAAATATTCATTGGAATTCTAAAATGCTTTCCAAAGTCATTATATTGAATTTATAATTTCGATGCATCATATAAATAAATTTATTTATTACATAATGATGATGTAATGATTACCTCATTATGGAATGTTTTAAATAAATGAGATTCTAAATATTACAGTAATTTGTTTTGAAAATTTTTATGACTTACATGATTTTTAGAGGTAATAATGAATTTTTATCTTTGAATTAATAATGTTTTTTAAATAATCAAGTTATTATAGATTTTTTAAAAGTCATGATATAAATAGTTTAAAAATCTAAGATTTGACCAACTGGCATATATGATGTTGCAAATTTAATTAACGATCCATTTTGGGTGTCTTGGATTTTTATATTAAATTTATTAACCTTATAGTATAAATATGGTAAAAGGTAAATAAGTTAAAAAATGATAAATAAAAATGATAAGGTTAAAAAATATCCAAAACCTATCCAATTCATATTGGATGATTTTATGTATACTTATATGCACCATACCTTTGATGTAAATACTTTTTTTACCTTCTAATATAGGTATTAATTTTATAATAAAATAATAATTTCATTCTTTACTAAAGAGCCCCTCCTCCCACTTATAAAAAACCATCACCTCTAATCATTACTCACACATATCAAGACCCCCTTTGATTGTCCAAAATATGCCCAAAAAAGCTCCCAACTTCCCTCTATTCCACCTAGATGCCTTAACTTAAGGATAAGGCACTTCAAGAAATCATTTTGTTTGAAACCAAATGGAGTTACCCGATTTAAAGGAAGCATATTCTCTTATGATTTTTCATTTATTTTACATCTCCAAACCCATAAAATCTCTTTAATAAATTATTTTATTACCACATTAGTATACTAAATATAATAGGTTGTTGTTATGATAATGATTAGAACTAAACATACACACACCTCCATCTATTTGATATGAAAATACTATTTTTGTGGACGACGAACTACTGCCTCATGAAACGATGATTGTTAAATTATATGATACCACCGCTCATGGTTTCCATTATGATGGAACTCTATTTATATGTGATATATATTATATTTATTTTTTTCTCTATTATTAAGTATTTTTCATTTATATATTACCTTTATGGTTTTTTTAATTGGTAAATACAATAATTTCATTTGAGGAAGTGCAGACTACCGCCCCTCAAAGTGATATGACTCATTCATGCCATACGTGGAACGTATAAAGGATGATGTTAATAATTTTTTTTAACTTATATAAAATATTATATTATAATGGAATAACAATATACCTATTTATCATTATGTTTTCATTCAATTAAATAAGAAATAGAAAAGGAAGTAGCATTCATGCGTAAGTGTGGCTTACGATTTCCATGAATGGTGCATTTTATTTCCTATCTAAAAATGTTATGAACTAATATAAATACATATATATAATGTATATATATGATATATAATATATTTAAATCATAAATATCATTATGGAGAAAATGTACTTTTTACCACATGGACAATTTGTAATTATAACAATGTCATTTTCGACTCAAGTACCCAATATTGACAAACTGACTTATATTAACCTAAATAATATTATAATTTTTATAAAATTGTAATATGTTCTGTAAAAGGAATAAAAAACATGAAAAGGGATCCTAATAAAGTATAAATTAATTTATATTTATTATTCAGGATGAACAAGGAACATATAGGACAAGTTGGACTTGCGGTAAGGGGTTTTCACCTCACAATTTATTCCTGTGAGATTCATGATATATTTGCTAAAATTTTCTTTTGTGTGGTGTATGTACTACCCATGATTGTATTCATTGAGTAATATAAATTAATTTATGGGTATTTAAATCTTCATTATATGACCCTACTTTCATGTGGTGTATGTTTCGTATGTTACCGAATCGGTAAGGGAACCTTTCACCCTCCTCTTATAGTCAAAGACTTATTTTATGTTATTCCATTAAATTTAAATTCACAAATGTTGGTATATGTTATTATATAACCTTATTTTTTTACATTTTATGTCCAATTGATGATAGACCCTTTTCTCTATCATCAACTCATTTTCATAATTTTAATGTGAAGCCGTTAGGCAACCAAATATTCATAATGGACTTCATCACAATCTCTTTTATTTAAAGAGTATTTTGTTTTATACATGACTTTATTTTATATAGTGTATAAACACATTTTACTTTTCTTTTTATTCATAAGGAATTTTTTTCTATAAATTGTTTCACTAAATAACAAAAAAATAAGTTTCTTTTCACGTAAGCGGTGACAAGGAAATTTTCTTCCGCTGCGTGTATTATTGGATCTATGGCTCCTTAACAATCCGTAATGTTTTTGAATGGAAAATAAATACCTTATACTCTTTTATTTTTTTTGGTATTGAAAATGGTTTTGATAATAGATTTTTATGTCAATATATTTAAATGATATAATGTGATTGAAATGTGGAAATGTTATCTTTCCTTTATGTTTGTTTTTTGTGTTATGAATATGTTATGATTTTTGGGCATTCTTTATGTATACATTTGGTTTCATGATAATCCTAGGGTGGATATGTCCAAGATAGTTCTCCAATGCGTTGGGTAACATGAAGGAGGTAAACATGAATGTTTCTCTTAAGATATTTTGGTGATATACTATGATGGGTATTCCAAATGTATCTCCATATGTGGCAGTAAAAGCTGAAACATAAGTATGTTATAAATTCCATACATTAACTTTATGATATGTGACTACTATGTGTAGTTCATAAATCTTATGATTTCATGAGGTAAGTTAAAAAGATTATGTTTTGATGGAATAATGTTTTATTTCTTTATTTTATAACCCTTATTGTGGGTTTTTATGCTCATATTATGTTTTGAAATGTTTTTCATAAGACTTATAGATGAATAGTGTCAAGGATGGGATCATGAAAAAGTCATGTGGTATAAAACACGGAACTAGACATGACTCTTTTTTTCATGCGTTTTTATTTTATGAAAAAATGCAAACTGAGTGGAAGTTTCTACATTTTAATTTTTTAGATGTAATGTAATAGTTATGGCCTAATTCTCTAAAACTATAAACCTGAAAAAATCTTCAATGTGAATTAATATCTAAATTCAAGATTACGTAATGTTTAGTGGTTGTGGCCTTATAGTTGGTATTGGAGGTCCATTTAGATAACATTAGAGGTTAGGATGTTATTTAAGAATAATTTACATGACTATAATGGTTATTATATTAGAAAGATTTATAGTTATTTGTGATAAACTAAATGGGTTTAAGATAACATGAATAAGTATATCAGAGTGTCTACCCTCTTTATAAGATATTATATGTTGATTTTACTAATATAATCACACTAACCTTTTTGGTTTTAGTAAAAGGATTGATATAGTAGGAACCTATATAACAATAGATGTGAAGGAAAACTATAGTGGTTTTCTTAATGGGAATCCAAATGAAATGGGAGATGCTATGAAAACTATTGTAGTTAAAACATGTTTTGTTTAATTTTGAAGAATTTATCTCATTTTTAGAAATATTATAAAATTATATTGTTTTTGAAAAAAAAGGACAACACGTAGACCATGTGACAACCCGTCACTTCAGACAAAGATGTGGTAATCAAACCCACAACAAAAGTGTGATTGGGATTTAACTCCTTCCACTGGACTACGTGAAGTTCCTGTTTAGTATGACTAATTTTTTTTAGTTAAATGATTTTATTTATGAAGAATAAGTTTTTTTTGGGATCTTATTTTTTACAAAATTGATATCCGTTGTATAGAAAAATGATTTGGGGATTATGTGATAAAGGTTATTTTGGAAGACGTTTTCTCTTTTTGGAAACTATATGCCTAAGGAAAATAGAATACTTTGGGATTTCAAATGAGGAGTAATGGTGAAATTTTAATTTTGAAGAACCTATGTTTTTATTATAGACATATGGTGATTTGGGTTATTTATGAAATTGATTAACTTATCATAGAGAATATGTGATTTGGATAATTACACTTCCGTATGATACTTTAGGAATAGTCAATGTTATTTGGAGATAAATGTTAAGATTTACTATAGAAGACTATGTGACCAAATCCTTCTAAATTTTCAGGTTTGAAACTTAGTATGTATTTCTATGAATAGTATTATGTATTGTTGTTTATTTAATGGTATATGTCATACTTTGGGAACTCTTTGTTCAATTTTGGAGATTGAGAGTATTATTTATTTATTATAAAAGATTTACCTTTTTGCGGATTACCTGATATTGTACTAACCATTTTGGTTCAGGTTAATGTCTAAAGAAAGGGGAAATATATGTTCATCTTTTCGGGATTATGTGATTTTATAGAAGATAATTCTAGCGAATCAAGTGTGACCAAGTCATCTTGAATACTCACCATTTGTATAAAAGATGAGTTTGTTATAGAAACATACTAAAGGATGAAACTACACTTGAAATGTATGTATATTTCCTGGTGTCCATAGTCAATATCATAAATATGTTCTCTAACATTTTGAAATATAACTTAAAACAAAAATGTTTTCTGTTTACTTTTATTACAGGGAAACCAATGACCATTTAACCCATCAAAAGATTGTGGTTTTCTTGTTGTTAACTTTTGCATGATCATGTTTTATATCACTCTCCATCAGAAATTGATGATTTGTTTTTCTTCCATATATATGTTTTCCTACACAGAATCCTAGTATGGGTTATCTCAGGTGACCTTTGTACTTTTCATTAATTTATTTAATGTGGTAGTTTTATTGATTATTTTTCTGATTTGGGTCTTTTAATGAAATTTCCAAGCCCAATTTCAAAATTGTGGGGACACAATTTCTAAAAGGGGGAAGGATGTTACATCCCAGTTAAATAAAGAACTTGAAATTTTCATATTTATTAATATTTTTGAATTAAATATTAAGTTTCCTTTAAAGGTTATTCTTTGATCGATAGCATTCCCAATACGCCGAAATGAGTTTCTTTTAAATCTTACATTGCACACAATGTTGAGTTATACTGAAAAATAAAAATATAATATTATTATTTTAAATGGTAGATGAAGGCTGGCCATTGTATTGGTGGGAATGAATAGAACTAACTACAATATTATTATATATGTTATTTACATTTTTTTTACATTTATCCAACAAAAATTAGGGAATTAAAATATAAATAAAGCGAATTTTGAACATAAATACTCTAATATTCCTTAAAATGTAGATTTACTGCCTTTTGATATAAAATAACATTAAAATAAAGTTTTTTTCACTTTTATATGTTTTATTTGATAGAAGAAAATTCTATTTTGTAATTAGTACATAAAAATTTACTTTGTATGAAATTTTGGTATTTTTCTGATAAAGTTCATCTTTTATGAATAGTGAAAAATAGTGCATTTTAATTCAAAAATACCTTTTAATATAATTTATTTATATGGTTAGATTATCTTTATAAATGGTTTTAAATAGTAATTGGATTATATTTTTAGCATTTGATCCAATTTTGGTCATTAGAAGTAATTTCACTTTGAAATTAAACACAATCAAATGTCAATCTTTTGATAGTTATTATTCCTTAAAAACATGCTTTTTTATTTTGATAACAGAAATTAATTTCAAATTAATTTCTTTCACTTATGTGTTTTGAATTTGGAAAAATTTATTTCATATATAGAATCAGGATATACAAATTTTATAAATAGGTAACTTTTATTTGTTTACATTATGAATATTTACATCAACAAATATTTTATTTATCTTGGTTAAAGGGTAAATTTGTTAAATATGGGTAAAAATAATATTATAATAATATTAAATTACCCTTAAACTTGTTCTCATCCAATTAGATTATTTATTTCAGACCATATTCATCATTGGGTCGATTTTGGGACCCCACAGACCCACTTTGGAGGGAAAATGAAACATTATATTAATTAATTAAAAGTAAAGATAAAAATTTCATAAACCTACATATTTTTGTAAATCAATTTTTTACATGGGGTTATATAACATATCTTTTAATCTATAAATATAAAATTAAAATCTAAAAATATTTCCAACAACTTGATATTTTATTTATAATTTCTAGACATCTTATAAAAAAATTATTTATGACACAATGATGATGTAATGATTACCTAATTATGGAATGTTTTAAATAAATGAGATTATAAATATTAAAATAAATTTTTTTGAAACTTTTTATGACTTAAATTTTTTTTAGAGATAGTAATGACTTTTTATATTATAATTAATGATGTTTTTCCGAAATAATCATTTTTATAGATATTTTTAATGTCATGATATGAATAGTTTATAAATTGACATAAATGAGTTTTTAAAATAGTAAATATTTTATTAAATATTAAAATAATCCTAACAATATAATAATCACCCAACTATCTTTTATGATGTTAAAAAATTCATTAATGATCCATTTTGGTATCTTGTCATTTTGTAGTAAATATATTATCTATATAGTATGAATATGGTAAAAGTTAAAAAAGTTAATAAAAGGATAAATAAAAATGATGAGGATTAAAAAAATATCCAAAACCTGTCCAATTATTATTAGGTGAATTTATTTAGACTTATATGCACCTTATCTTAGAAATAAATAAGTTTTGGGCCTTTTGACACCTAAATTAATTTTATAATAAAATAATACTTTCAAACTTTACAAAAGGGCCCCTCCTCCCCCTTATTAAAAGCCATCACCTCTAACCATTACTCACACCTCTCAAGACCCCTTATCTCACAAAATCTACCCAAATAAGCTCAAAACATCTATCTATTCTACATAGAAGCCTTACCATAGGCATAAAAATCTTTAAGAAATCCTTTTGTTTCAAACCAAAGGGTGTTACCTGATTTAAATGTAACATCTTCTATTAAGTTCTTTTCGTTTATTTTACTTATCCAACCCCCTAAAATCTATTTATTCATTATTTTTTAACAAAAATAGTATCATAAATATACTTGGTTGTTTTTATGAGAATTATTATAGCTAAACGTATGTGGACCTCTAACTAATGGATACGAACATACTGTTTCTATGGATGGCGGACTACCGCCCCTTCTAAGCGATATGACTAGTTCCTTCCATAAGTGGAACATATAAAAGATAGTGTTAATGAAATTATGTAACTTATATAAAATATTATATTATAATGGAATAAAAATATACCTTTTTATGATTATGTTTTCATTCCATTAAATATGAAATAGAAATCAATGTTGCGTTCATGCATACATACGGCTTACCGTCTCTATGAACGGTGCATTTTCATTCCCATTTCAAAATGTTATGTAATACTATAAATATATATATGTATATATATTTTATATATAAGATATATAATATATCTAAATCATAAATATAATTATGTAGATAATAGATTTTTTACCTCATGGGAAATTTGTAATTATAACAAGTTCGTTTTCGACTCAAATACCCAATATCGACAAAGTGACAGATATTAACATAAATAATTATATAATTTTTATAAAATTGAATTAAGTGACAATAATGGAATAATAAATTTTAAAAATATTCCTAAGAAAGTAGAAATTAACAAAGGAGTATTATTCAGGATGAACAAGAAACATACGAGACAAGTCAGACTTGAGGTAAGGGGTTTTCATCTCACTTTTTATTCCTGTGAGATTCAATCTATATTTGAACTATTTACATTTGTGTGGTGTATTTACAGACCATTATTGTATTATTTGAGTAATATACATCAATTTATGGGTATTTACATATTCATTGTATGATCCTTCTTTTTTGTGGTGTACGTTTCGAAAGTTTCCAAATTGGTAAGGGAACCTTTCACTGTCCTCTTCTACTCAAAGACTTATTTTATGTAATGTATTTAAATTTTCATTCTAAAATGTTGGGATATGTTATTATATATCCTTATTTCGGTACATTTTATGTTCAAGGGGGTTGATACCGTTTTCCATCTCATCAACTTATTTTATGAATTTTAAATTGATGTTGTTAGGCTGCCAAATTTTAGTAAGGGATTTCATCTCAATCTCCATTCATTGAGGCATATTTGTTTTATACATTTATTTATTTTATATGGTGTATAATCACCTTTTACTTTTTCATTTCATTCAAAGGAAATAATTTTCTACGAGGCTTTTTACTAAATGACAAAAAAAATTATTTTAACGTAAGCGGGGACAAAAAACGTTTTCGCCACCGTGACTATCATTTGATCTATGGATTCCTTAACAATACATAATGTTTTTGAAAGTAAAATAAATATCATATACTATTTTATGTATTTTTGTACTGATATTGGTTTTGATAATGGATTTGTTATGTCAGTATATTTAAATGATATATTGTGATTAAAATATGGAAATGTTATTTTCCTTTATGTATGTTTGTTGTGTTATGAATATGTTATGGTTTTTGGGAATTGTTTACTTATACAGGTGGTTATACGATAAAACTTGGTGGGGTGAGCCCAAGATAGCCCTCCAATGCATTGGATAACATGATAGAGGTAACCGTGAATGTTTCTCCTAAGAGATTTAGGGAATATACTGTGATGGGTATTCCAAATATAACTCCCTATGTGGCTATGAAAGCCACAACGTAAGAATGTTCTGGATTCCACAATTTACCATTACGATTTGTGATTACTATGTGTATTTCATAAAACTAATGATTTCATGAGGTATGTTAAAAATCTTATTATTTGATGGACAAATGTTTTCTTTCTTTATTTTATAACCCTTACTGAGATTTTTATGCACATACCATGTTTTGAATTATTTTTCACATGACATAAAGATGAATAGGGTCAAGGATGGGATCGAGGAAAATTCAAGCTATCTAAAATCTAGAATTCGACATGACTATTTTTTTCAAGAGTTTTTATTTTATTAAAATAATGGAAACCAAGTAGAAGTGTATACTTGGTAATTTTTGAGACGTAATGTAATTTTTATGGATTGATTATCTAAAACAGTTAACCAGAAAAGATCCTCAATGTGAATTATTAACTTAATTCAGGAATATGTAATTTTTATGTTTGGGTCTTTACACCACCACAAAAATAAGGTGGCACAATACGAGAAAACATAAATTCCAACCAGTTCTCTCTAGTTTCTCCATGAAGACAGTGCAGAAAGTTATAGGCAGATGAAAATCATTACTAGTGCGTAAGAAGCCTATTATCCAAATAGGATGGTAACCAACACTAATAAGGTTAAAATTCTTGTAAATTCACTTTAAGACTTGTATATAAATATGGAAAAAAATTTGGTATTCATACAACACTTCTAGTTCATGTGGATCCCACTAACCAAATACATTTGAATTAAAATATGAGTAGAGTCAAATTCAGTGGATACAAATCAATACCATGTGACAAATAGATCATAAAATGAACAGAAACAAATTTCTACTTGAAAATATATATCCGAACAATAAAATATGATGGAAACCGAAGAATATATTTGGTTTTCCCATCTAGTCAGGCACATACTCAATCCACTTCCCCGTCACAGAAGAACTTCTAGTACCCACTTGCAACTCATGGAGGACCAAAGCAGGAAAAAACTCCTTATCCAACATCAAAATGTAAATTCATACCCATTCCAACAAAATATGTATCTCAAAACATTATGGACAAGATGGAGGATCATATTTGGATCCCAGACTATATCCTTGAGACATGTCAAGATGTCATTGTGTCAGTGGAAAAAGCGAGGAGTTAGGCCCATGAACTGATCTCCCCGGGCAAGGTGATTCATCCACCAATAGTGATAATCACTCCATAGTAGACTAGTATCCATGCTATAGTCCAAGAGTGTTGAGATACATATTCCAAGTTACAAGGACAACCAGATTAGGAATAATTACTCATTCCAAATAGAGGACATTGGTCCAATGTGGTGGACACTACCAGGTAAGTATATACCCATGCCTGTTGGGACCAAGTTGGATGAATAAGGAAGTAAGAAAAGCTTGTTGTTACAAAGTGTTGCCTTTTGTTGTCAAAGAAGCTAAATCAATTCACTTTGTAAAGGACTTGGAAACTATGATGATGCTTTTCTGATATTTATTTCACAAATATCATAAGTTTGGAGAACTTAAGATGCAAGCCTTATGACAGATTGTGGGAGTAAAGAAGTGTTGTTGGCAAAGGAAAGAAAGTGGAATGCAAGAAAAGAGTGGCGTGCAAGTAAAAAATGGAATGAACGTATTGGCGCGCAAGTATATGTGGCGCACAAGTCATAATTTAGGATCATCACATCAAAATTTGACAAAGGAAATTAAATGGCGTGCAAGTTAATGATTGGCGCGCAAGTCAAAAAGTGGCGCGCAAGTGTGGCATGCAAGTATAAGTGGCGCACAAGTGTATGTTACACGCAAGTCATATTTCAACATCATCATATCAAAATATAACAAAGAAAAGAAAGCGACACACAAGTGATGAAGCGGCACACACGTGATGAAGCGGTGCGCAAGTAGTGAAGCAGAGCACATGTATTGGAGTGAAAGTCTAGGTCGCGAAAGTCACAAAAATTACTATAAATATACGACTCACCTCCCCATTTTTTAATGCTCAACACTTAAGAGAAAATTTGACCTCTGAGCATGGAAGTAGTAAAGAGTGATTTATCGCGCAAGTGTTGTCGCACAAGTTGTGTCGTGCAAGTGTTTTCGCACAAGTATGCCATGCAAGTCTACCGTGCAAGTGTTTCCATGCAAGTCTTCTGCACAAGTCATTCCGCGCAAGTTGTGGCATGCATGTAGCATCACACAAGAACATGTGTGCAAGTTGTAGGTGTGCAAGTATAGGGCACGCAAGTGGAAGCGGGCGCACAAGCTGTTTTTCTCCAGAGGTTCCTGCCAGCTTCTGGGTAGGAAAATGAAGATCTGTACTTTAGAGAATACAACTGTACAATTGTAAAGAAGAACTAAAATATTTCAATTCCTTATTTGTGCTAAGAGGGTGCACAATCGCTTGCAGATTGTTTTCCATGTGCTACATGAGTGTAAGGGTATATCCTACTTGTTGTATTACAAATCAAAGGATTTTTTTCTAGTGGATTGTGTGGTACTGGATTATTTTCATACCATACCAAGGACGTAGCTACTCTTGTTGAGTAGTGTACCTTGTAAATATTGTTTTCCTATGATTGTGTGTGTTCTGTAGGGAAGAAACTCTTTAATAGGAGGTGAAGGTTTTTTCAAAAAAAAGGAAACTTAAAAAGTAAAAAGATATCATTGATTCACCCCCTCTCCCTCTCAGTGATACTTGAATCCTGATTGGGAACTTCAATTGGTATCAGAGGGAGGGTTCGCTCCGTTTATTCTTTTCTTAAGTGTTTGAAGAGAAGTTGTGATGGAGAATATAAATTGCGTGAATTGTAAGGGGATTCCAATTTTTTAGGGAAAGAACTATCACATCTGGAAGTACATAATGATACCTTATCTAATGTCTCTTGGATATGATGTTCTTGTAACTACAACAGATGGATTTCCTGCTATTGATGACAAGGTTTCACTTACTCCTTCCGATAAGAAGAATCTTGAGAATGATGGAAGAGCTAAAAATGAATTACTCTCATCTCTTTCTAAGAGTGAATTTTTAAGAGTGAAGGGTGTTTCTACAAACAAATAAATCTAGGACAAACTGAAGAACATCCATGATGGAAATACAAAGGTAAAGAAGGATAACCTACAAATCTGGAGACTGAAGTATGAAGACTTGAAAATGGGAGAATCTGAATCTGATGGGGATTTCTTTACCAAGATAAATGATATTGTTAGTACAATCAGACGTCTTGGTGAAACATTGGAAGATTATACAGTTGTTGAAAAGATCTTAAGAATTCTTCCCGACAATATTGATGCTAAAGTTTCATCACTGGTGGACAGAGATCCTGAAACATTATCTCTGGATGATTTTCATAGCACTCTCATAACTTATGAAAAGATAAGGGAGAAGAATATGAAGAGCAAATCAAAATCAGATAGAGAAATGTATATCAAGGCTGTAAAGAAAGAGAAGTCAAAGAAAATAATTATTTAAGATAAATCTGGTAAATTAGACTCTGAAAATGAGGTATGTTAAAATTTTGAGGAAATACTTTCCTCGTATTCTAAAAATGTGAAAAGAGGAACATGGAAATACAAAGGGAAACTCCCTTTGAAATTTTTTGAATGTAGAGATGTTTTCTACTTTGCGGCTAATTGTCCTCAAAAATGGAAATATGAAGATAGTGAGGAAGAAGACAGAAGACCCAGAAGGTCATGGAAGAAACAGGGTGGAAAATATAAATATTTTGGAAGAGGTAAAGATAAAAATTTCTTCAAATCAATAATAAGAAGATTGTTTTCAAAAAGTGAAGAAGATGATGATAGTGAGGCTGGATCTGAAAAATCAGTTTCTGAGAAGCTAGAGAGAGTACCTTTTTTGCAACAATGAATAATGATGATTATGAGAGCAGTAGTACTAAAGAAGAAGAAACTCAACGTGATATGTATCTAAAAGAAAAGCTGAAGGAATGTTTGTGAAAGATCATAAGGCTTGAGAAGGAAAACAAGAATTTGATAAAAGAAAATTCCACATTAAACAGTGAAGAAATTTCTCATGATGAGAAAATCAATATGGAAAAGTAGAATCATGATCTGAATAATTCTCTTGAGAATGCAAAGAATCGCAATGATTATCTTGAAGTAAAGTTGAAAGCAATAGAAGAAGAGTTGGAACATTTCAAACAAAAACGTTATCAAGCTAATGAAATGAATGTCAGTTTCAAACAATTTGTCTCAGAAGTTAGTGAATGTTCCAGTAAGAATGAACCAAAAGAGGATCTACAAAATTTATCTGCAAAGGTTGAAAGGAACGATGGAACTAGTTTTGATAAGAACAAGGCTGGAAAGATCATGTATGTGTCCAAAGTCATCAACACTGAAAAATCAGAAGTGCATAAAAATATTGAGTCAAAAAAGTCTTCTAATACCTCTGGTACTGATAAATCTGAGCCAAAGAAGATAGTTACAAATGTAAACATGAAGGTTCATGATCAGCATAGTTCTATTAAGAAGATCATTGAGAAGCGTGTTCACAACCCTGATCGGCATAGAAGTTTCAGAGGAAAATATTCTTTCTATAGTTACTAGTGGTATTTTGGTGGATTCAGACACATGGAAAATATGTGTTGGTTCTACCAACAACATTACAACTATTCCACATGTTTTGAAAGACAGGTATTGAGGAGGATTCAACCCTTTCAAAATTAAAAGTCTCCAAATAAATTTTAGCAGATATCTGAGAAGACTGGTGTGAAAGTTGATAATTGGTTCCAACCACTGGAAACTATTTTTGAAAGATGTGATCGACCTAGACGTCTTGCCAAGGGCTGCCTTAGTGTGTTACCAAAGAAACAAAAGATTATTAATAATTCTCAAAATACAAAGCTTTTAAAATCAAAAAGTGACAGGTCTGATAAGTTCGAAAAAGAAATAGTGCATGGTTTTCTAGCCAGAACACATTGACTTGGCTAGGAAGTTGGAGGAAGCACAACAGGAAGTGAAGGAAAAGGAAGAACAAAAATTGCTTGTCGTCGAAACTACTTTGAAAGCTAAAAAAGGAGAAAGTCCATGGATTCTTGATAGTGTATGTTCCTCTCATATGACAGGAGACTTAAAGATTCTGAAGAATGTGAAAGACTTCAAAGAAGGAACAACGAAATTTGGAAATGATGAATCTCTAAGGATCAAAGGTGTTGGATCAGCAATCATTGGAAAATAAAAGATGAATTCTAGGAAAACACTATATGTTGATGGGTTGAAACATAACCATCTTAGTGTGTCAAAAATCTGTGATGAGGGCAATAAAGGTATGTTCAGTAAAGATGGATTTTTTTTTGAAAAGTTAAAATGATGGAAATATAGTTACAAGGGGCCAACGTACTAATGGGATCTTGTTCCAAGTTGGTGAAATGTAGAACTCTTGTTACATGTGTGTAGTGGATGAAAATCAGTTATTTAATAAAAGGCTTGGACATATGTGTCAGAGAAATATGTGCAAGTTATCAACGCGAGAAAGTGTCCGAGATATGCCTGATTTATCAAGAAGAAGAGAATGGTGCTTCACTATTTGTGAAAAAGGGAAGATTACAAACTCTTTTCATAAGAGAGTTGAAATTCATTCAAAAAACCCTTGGAACTTATACATTCTGATGTATGTGGACCAGATAGAAAGAAATCAAAAAATAGAGATAAGTACTTCATTACTTTCATTGATGACTTTACTCTCATTACTTGTGTTATGTAAATGAGACATAAGTCAGATGATCTGAATATGTTTAAGGGTTTCCGGAGGAAAGAAGAAAAGGAATGTGAGTATTTAGTGAAGAAGTTGAGAACTGAAAATGGTGGTGAGTATAAGAATGAAGAGTTTGAATGTTATCTTGAGAATCATGGAATTCGGCATGAGTTCAGTTCACCATACACACCTCAACAAAATGGGGCTGCTGAAAGAAAGAATCGATGTTTGGTGGAAATCGGGAGAACTATGTTTCTTGAGCATAGACTTTCTCATTATTATTGGAGGCAAGCCATCAGCACTGCTGTGTATATTCAAAACCAATGTTTCTTTAGACCAAACTCCGTCATGAATCCTTATGAAATGTTCTATGGAAAAACTCTAAGTCTGAAACACTTAAGAGTTTTTGGGAGTCCATGCATTATAAAGAAGAAAGGTGGAAATCTTAGAAAGTTTGAGCAAAGAGGAGATGATGGAATTTTTCTGAGCTATACTCTAGAAGGAAGAGGATATATATGTCTCAACAAATAAACAGGAATAATTATTGATTCTTCAGATGTAAAGGTTGTTGAAAATGTTGAGAATGAAAAGAAATCATATGTTGATGTGGAAGTTGAGTAGGATAGAGAAGATTTTGTTAACAATTATGATAATGTTGAAGAAAGTGTGAATCCTACTCAAGAAGATGAATCCAACTTTGAAATCTCAAGTGATGAAGATGGTGGTCAAACAACTCATCCTAGGTTGAGGAAGCAAGTGGAGGCTCAGAACATTATGGGAGATAAAAATCTAAGGGTTCAAACAAGAAGAACAACGAATGTTATATCACATACATCTCTTTATTCAAAAGCTAAACCGAATGATGTAAATGTAGCATTTGAGAATCCTGAATGGTTTCATGCAATGAATGAAGAGCTTGATCAGATAGGAAAGAATGATACTTGGAAACTTGTACCTAAGCCATACAACAAGAACATTATTGGTACAAAGTGGGTTTTCCAAAACAAACTGAATGAAGAAGGTACAATAATAAGAAACAAAGAAAGATTGGTTTGAAAATGGTATTCACAAATTGAAGGAATTGATTTAGATGAAACCATTGCTCTGGTTGAAAGATTACAAACAATCAGAATCTTTCTTTCTATTGCTGCACAACGAGGTTAAAAAATCATTCAAATGGATGTAAAATCTACATTCCTGAATGGTGACCTTAACGAGGAAGTTTAAATTGATCAGCCTTTTGGATTTGCTATTGGAAAGGATGAAAGTTATGTGTGCAAGTGGAAGAAGGCTTTGTATGGGCTAAAACAGGCTCTAAGAGCATGATATTCCAAATTTGATACTAGCTTAAAGTAGATGAACTTTATGAAAGGGAGAGTTGACATCAATCTCTACATTGAGGAATGTCACGAGTTTTCACTGATCGTTATTGTTTATGTCGATGATATTATATTTGGTGGAAATGATGAAAGATCATGTAAAAAAATTTGCTGAGGAGATGAAGAAGTTATTTGAGATGTCCATGCTGGGAGAAATGAAGTACTTTCCTGGGCTAAAAATTTCACAAAAGAAGAATCACGTTTTTCTGCCTCAAGAAAATTATTCTAAATAACTTTTGAATAAATTTGGAATGGAAAATTTTAAACCAGTTTCCACACCAATTTCAGTGGGAACCAAGTTGTCTAAAGATGGAGAAGGCAAGGAAGTTGATCAGAAAGAGTTTCGAAAGATGATAGGAAGTCTATTGTATTTGAATGCTTCAAGACCCGACATCGTCAATCCAGTCACTTTATGTGAAATATTTCAGAGTGCTCCTAAAGAATCACATTTAATTGCTAGAAAAATAATTCTCAAATATATCAAAGGCACTACAAATTTTGGGATCAAGTATGATGGCTGTGGAAATGTTGATCTATTTGGGTATTCTGATACTGATTGGGCAAAAAATGTTGATGATCGAAGATCCACATCTGGTGGAGTTTTCTTTCTGAGGAAAAGTTGTGTTTGTTGGCATACCAAGAAACACAATTCGGTAACTCTTATCATAGCTGATGCTGAGTATGTTGCTGCTACTCAAACTACAACTCAACTAATGTGGATGATGACCCAGCTGGAAGATCTACTTGTTGAAGTAAAGCTACCATTACTCTTGGGTTGTGATAATCAGAGTGCAATAAATCTTACAAGAAATCCAGTACAACATTCTCATTCAAAACACATTGATATAAAGTACCAATTCATCAAAGAGTAGGTGGAGAAGAATGAATTGAGGCTGGAGTATTTCCCTACATCTGAACAAGTTGCTGATATATTCACAAAACCGTTACTAAAGGAACCATTTGAAAAATTGAGGTTAAATATGGGTGTCCAACCTCCTTATCGCCAAGGTTAAGGTACGTGTTTTTCTACCCACTCTCATCTTGACTTTGTATAGTGCTGTCAAGGGGGAGAATTGTTTCATAAATCTATCCTTATAGATGCATGCATAAAGGGGGAGTTGTGGGTAAGCTGTGAATCCAACATGTATATGTGTGAACTATTATAACTATTTGTTGGAGTGGTTGTACGAAACAATGTTGTTTGTTTTCCAGGAAAGTTGAAGAAGTGAAGAATTCTGAAGTATAATCTTTAATGATGTTAAACAATGTTGAATTAGAAGCTTGAAAGATGTTCTGTAGAAGGTTGAGGAGGTATGCTCATGAGATTTCATAGTCACTATTTCTGGACAGCATGGTTTTGGCTGTCAAAAATTCTTGTTTCCTACAATGAGTTAGCTCACGTAGGATTAGAATTGTTGATAAGTAATCCATTAATTAAGGTTACAAAGTTTAGTGATTTATGAATCTTGGTTGACAACAAAATCCAAAGGGGGAGATTATTGGGACCAAGTTGGACGGATATGAAGTTAAGAAAAGTTAGCTATTACAGAGTGTTGTATTTTGTTGTCAAAGAAGCTAAATCAATTCAATTTGTAAAGGACATAGAAACTATGGCGATGCTTTTCTGATTTGTATTTCACAAATATCATAAGTTTGGAGAACTTTTGATGAAAGCCCTATAGAGGATAGGGTGTAAAGAAGTGTTTTTGGAAAAGAAAAGAAAGTGGTGCGCAAGACAAGAGTGGCGCACAAGACAAGAGTGGTGCGCAAGTCAAAAATGGCGCACAAGTATTGGCACGCAAGTATATGTGGTGTGCAAGTCATAATTCAGGATCATCACATCAAAATTGGACAAAGGAAATAAAATGGCGTGCAACTTAAACATTGGAGCGCAAGTCAAAAAGTTGATGTGCAAGAGTGGCGCACAAGTGTATGTTGCACGCAAGTCATATTTCAACATCATCATATCAAAATATGACAAAGGATAGAAAGTGGTGCGCAAGTGATGAAACGGCACGCAAGTGATGAAGTGGCGTGCAAGTGATGAAGCGGCGCGCAAGTATTGGCACGCATGTCTAGGTCGCGCAAGTCACAAAAATGCCTATAAATAGATGACTGACCTACGCATTTTTTAATGATCAACACTTAATAGAAAATTTTATCTCTTAGTGCGCAAGGAGTAGAGAGTGCTTTGTCGTGCAAGTGTTGTCGTGCAAGTGTTTCCGCACAAGTGTTGTCGCGCAAGTCTGCCACACAAGTCTACCGCACAAGTGTTGTCGTGCATGTCTGTCGCGCAAGTCTTGCCACGCAAGTTGTGGCGCGCAAGTAGCATCGTGAAAGAAGAGGCGTGCAAGTTGTAGGTACGCAGGTATAGGACGCGCAAGTGGAAGTGGGCGTGCAAGCTGTTTTGCACCAGGGGTTCCTACCAGCTTCTGGGTAGGAATGTGAAGATCTGTACTTCAGAGAATACAACTATTCAATTGTAATGAAGAACTAAAATATTGTAATTCCCTATTTGTGCTAAGAGGGTGTACACACGCTTGCGGATTGTTTTCCAAGTGCTACACGAGTGTAAGGTTATATCCTACTCATTGTATTCCACATCAAAGGATTGTTTTCTAGTGGATTGTGTGGTACTGGATTATTTCCGTACCATACCAAGGACGTAGCTACTCTTTTTGAGTAGTGAACCTTGTAAATATTGTGTTCCTGTGATTGTGTGTGTTCAGCAGGGAAGAAACTCTTTAACAATATGCGAAGCTTTTTTCAAAAAGAAGGAAACTTAAAAAGTAAAAAGATATCCGTGATTCACCCCTCCCCCTCTCAGTGATACTTGAATCCTGACTAGGAACTTAATTTCCAGAACTAAATATGTTCATCGACATATCCCAAAAACATCATAGGAACCAACAAAATAGGTTACCATACATAAATGTCAATATAAACCTTAGGAGGCCCCAATATCATGTATAGATCACACCAAATTGAAATTCCCCAAAGGAAACTAGAAAATGAAGAGCACACTCATGATTCTTCTATACTAGAAGGTAGCATTCTTGAAGCCATAAAACATTTATCAATTGGGGCATAAGATCCTATCAATCCATTAAAAATTATGGATGTGATAGTAGTAGTTGCGAAAGTCCTCCACAAAATATTTCTCCAACTAGCTCTGAAGGTTCACCGTAGGGAAACAATGGGGGATTACTCCATGGGATAGAAATGATTGATCAAAGGAGAATATGTCCTAATTCATGTTAGGGTTTCCATCCATTTGACCAGAAGATCATATAGAAATAAGTACCTCCCCTTTCTGTAGTCCACCTTGACAGTTCTTCCTAGGGTTTATGTTTTAGATATGTTTCCCCCTATAGTTAGACGTCAGTAAGTGATGGTAGTTCTTTCCATGACTGCAGTCGCAAAAATGGCCCTCCCTGTAGTGACATAAATCAACATGAAGGTCCTTCCTTCATTTTATTATATCCTAATGTCCCTCCCTAGGTTTTACATTGAAAATATTTTCCCTCCAACTATATCTATTATGGTAGTCCTCGCTATGATAGTATTCATTGTGAAGGATGTCCCCTCAATGACGCTAAGCAGCAAGAAGCCCCTCCCCTTACTTTGGTTCACCCTGAAGGTCGTACCCAAGTTAAAAACCACATAAGTACTCTCTAAAACCATAAAATAAGATGCAATGGTCGTCCTAACCATCAAAAAACTTACTATTATTTTCCTCCCCATAGTAGAAATTTACACCGTTGAGAGGGTCCTCCCATTGTCGAGTCAAATGCATGAAAACCCTAATATGTCGAGGCACTTGAAAAAGTAGTGTACAACATGGGGTATACTATCTCCATGAAAATCTATATAATTTATCATCTTGAGGATGGAATAGGGCCAAAATCATCTTCCATGCCTCCCTCAAATTATTCACATGTCAACAAGACTCCCGCTAACCACACTGCTTAGAATGAAATCATTAAAGACCTGTCAATTTGGGAAAATCAAGTAGAAGAGTCCATGGAGGAACAAAAAAAAGATGTGTTTCTTGTTAGAATAAAAAATTCTAGGGATGACATAAAAATGATTTATTTCCCCATGGTCACAACTGAGTTAAACATACAAGCAGAGTTTCTAGAAGAATTTATGCTCAATATTCACCTCAATATTTGTATAACTCACTGCCAGTTAAAAGACTTGTTTTTCCCTATGATAGGCATGAGGATAATGTTATTATATTGCGAGATCAGTTCAATCAAATCAGACTATAATACCTCCTGTCTGCATAGTAACCATAATCACAAAGGTGATATAAAGACATCGAGTTGGCCAACCACCATGCACTACACAAGTTTCCTTGCCTTATCGACGACACCCTGTCTGGTTTTCATATCCAGGTATAGGGATAACACGAAGCTCTAAATGTCACCCCACTTCCCATCAATAATAGACTCCTTTATGTCACATCTTGAAAGTTCATCATCCCTAGATGACGTTAAAAAAAATCCCCGACTCAGGAAAGTTGGATCACCCAAAAAGAACCGGTGTTGAGTAAATCTTAGATGAATCCAGACTAGAAAGAGAAAGAGATAGGGTAGCTCCTGAACCAAGCCACTGAGAACATTTATTATAAATCCCTTCTAAGATAATCCATTCAATGAGCACTGATCATCTACTCTGAAATAAGTAATTCATGTGTCAACCTAGCAACATATCTGGCTCACACCCACATGGGAATCTATGAGATCAAGAAATGGAAAATGGCAGAGGCCACCACCTTAATAAGGGACCATCCCCATCCCATAGGGATAGTGGTATTTTTTACAAAAAATTACCCAATAAGTCAAAATAATATTAGGCAAGGAATGTTAGTAAATGAATGGGAGAAACCCCATCCTGTAGGGAAGGGGTGTGTTTACCTCATATTCACACGAAACGAACATCTATCTTCTCTCGGTTGGGGAAAAAAATTGATAGATTGGGTCATAAATTCCATCCCATCCCATGTATCGCATAAACTAGGATGGATGCACACTTCCAGGTCATATCAGGGCTCTTTTTGAGTCACACTTTACCACGAAACTCAAAGAGAATTATGTAATAGCTATAGAAGATCCTACAAAGGATATAAGAATCTCTCCTACAATTCAGCACCTGGTACACCAGCCCCAATGTGGTATTCAATGGTGAATGTGTTGGACAAAATACCTACAGAACTCATAGAAAATAATAAAAATAATGAGGAAACTAGAGAAGAGGGTTCTATCCTAGAGACGGTCCACACAAAACTCAAAGGGTTCACTCTAGAAACCCAAGAGTTGCCTTAAAATTGGGCACCCATTCATTCAATCTACATCCACTCCAACAAAAATCCCCAATAAAGAGTGTATTAAGAAAAGGTTCTATGGAAAACAACCTCCTCCTTGTGAAAAAAATTCCCCCACAGTTGAAGATATATTCTCTTTACATGAGAAAGAACTGAAAGAGCTAACACAAATTAATGTTGAGCTACTAAGAGTAATCCATCCTACTAGGTATGTCTCAAAGGTGGATCCTCAACACACACTTCCATAATTTGTACATCTACATCACTACCTCATCTCGATGAATGAAGAATAACAGGAAAGCTCATCCAAGGAAGCACTAGGATGAGCAGTCTATTTGAACCCAATCCTTGTGGGATATTAAGATTTACCAAAATTAGAGAATCAACCAGAACAAATTCTAGAAAATACCCAGAATATGCACTAAGTTGGGTATCTACCTTAGGTTCCAGCAGCACCATCACATTCAATCATTCACATTGTCACTGTTTCTCATGATCATGTCCAACATCACTTGCATCAAGGGCTCCTAAATATCATCGAGTTATTGAAAACTCTAATGGAAGCAATGGATGTGTGGCGTGCTCCAATAAAACCAGAATAAAATCCTTACCCCGACTAGGTGAGCAATGTCCCACCTCCACCAAATTTTTGAAATCTTTTATTTCCAGTGTCTAGTGGATCTAGGGACCCAGAACAACATCTAATGCACTACTATTCTAACTTTGATCCCATGATGGGAACCCTGAAGCAGTAGGAAGATGTTAAGCTTAGTTTCTTTGTGTGAACCCTAAAAGGTTGATATTGTGTCTGGTACACAAGGCTTCTAGCTAACCCTATAACAAGTTTGGAACATCTCCAGTCCCAGTTCTCGTTTTTTTTTCAGTACAACAGTGACAAAGACAGAAGTTAGGGATCTCTTGAACTAGAAATGATGAGAAAATGAGAGTGTAATGGACTTATTTGTTAGTTGGAGTGGTTTGACTTACTCCATGAACCAACCACTCCCCCAAGATTAGACGTTGGACATGTCCATAAAAAACCACCATGAAGAGTTGTGAACACCACTTATTCTAGTGAAATAAACATGTGGGTGCTTGGAATTCTCTTCCATCATTCAGTGGAGAGATGATTCCATGTAATGGACTAATTTCATGTCTCGGAAAACCCCAATTGACCTAGTAAAAGGTGTCTAGAGAGATGGAGTGGCTTCTGTCATGCATAACCCACATCCTGCATGAGATCCGGCTCCATGGTCCCCACCAAATTGTGTGGGGAACTCTAGATGTCAGCAGCCACCCCCGCCCATTCAACACGAGTGGTTGGGCCACAAAATAAATCCATTCAAGGAATGAAAAAATAAATTCTACTAATTCTAGGATGATCATGTATGTCGTTAATTCATAGCTTTCCTGACTTGAATATTGCTTCGTCTATCAGAGTTAAAGAGGGATGAAGAAGTTGGTCTTGATGACTGGTCTAATTGTTTCCCCTTCGATCAGACATTGGGACAAAATATCGAAGATTATTCTGTATTCTAGGATCTCCAGAAAAATATGATAGATTTAGGAATAGTCATGTTGGGACCACTTCCAGCTCCGGTGATGTAAGTTTCCACCACTGATCTGGATGAAGAAGATGATTGGAAAAAAATTTATCACAAAATGAATCAGAATTTTGAGAGTTGGATGACTCGAAAAATAGTCAGCCAAGCTCATTGAATACTACAGGTAGAGTTAAAGAAACCAAACATTCCTCCAAGGGATCATAATGAAACACAACCATTCACATTTCCCCCACAATCTTCCAAAGGCCGAATACCCAAAAAGTAGTCCAATCAGAAGGGTGGAGAGCAATTACAAAAAGAAACACTTTCACCAAAGAAAAATTTCGTTTTGAAACTATCATATCTCATGCCATAGAATCTAAAGTGACATAAAACACTCAACCAAATGGGAAAACTAGTACCACCCCGCCAAATGTCACAATGGGAACCACTCTAGCAAGTGTCACAATTGGAACAACCCTACAAAATAACACAACTAGAAGTAGATGATGAAGAAAAGTCAACATCAGAAGAGGATAAATTTTTTGGCTTTGTCAATGTCATCCATTTGATGGATCCCTTCTGTGATGATTAATATGATTATCAACCATAATTACACACACCGAATTGGGGGGCTAGAGGATGAAACCCCAAGATATAGGGATATCAAGGGAGGCATAACCAAGGATGGAATCAAGCTTATGGATGCACTCTTACTAAAACCATCAGTGTTGGAGAAACCCAAAGAAGGACCCTTTAACAATTCCAATAGGGACATGAAATTTTTTCCTTCCCCCATGGGAAACCACCCAAGACCAATCCTTTTGAAATATCTGTTACATGAAAAATAGATGACTAATTTCTCTTGGTTGGTGAGTAGACCTACCTGGCCCCATATCCAAAAAGGATGGAGGCTCCTTTATCTCTGATCCCTAGGGCTGACACATCATCATGAAATTCTCATGACCCTAATGAGCCTGTGAAATGGCATCCCCAAGGTAGGAAGAACTAAAAATTAGATCAGAAATATAAAAGTATGAAGCAACTCTATTTAGTGCTTGTTGTGCACTCAATCTAGGAAGTTATGAATCTATTAGAAGATCTCATGGAATCTCTCATATAAGCTTTTTTGAGTCCCAAAGAGTTTAAATCTGACAAATATTTCACTGAAGTCTACCGAATAGAGACCAATATTGTGTAATAATATGTATTTATCTCTTTCATGATCATGATGAAGATGAAATTATGGAATGAAACATCTA
Organism: Viscum album; assembly: GCA_963277665.1. Taxonomy (NCBI): domain Eukaryota; kingdom Viridiplantae; phylum Streptophyta; class Magnoliopsida; order Santalales; family Viscaceae; genus Viscum; species Viscum album. The sequence continues at coordinate 352,643,396 of OY728126.1, read as the reverse complement.
AACATTATATGTTTCTGGCATAAAAAAGTGTGTTGATATCCAAAAAGTCTTCATTGAAAATTGATCTTGGGTTAAAATCCACCCACTACAGACACTTCATCTGCAGAGCCGCAATGAGGGTGAGTTGATCCAATTCACCATGACTCATTTGGGCTATGGAAAAAGTGAGAAAATCCATTAGTTCTAATCATTCTTGAAACCTAGTTTGGTGGCCTCATAAATCAGCAATATTTTTTGGCGGTATAAAATAATATGGCCTTCAATGCTCTTCCTGGGATTCCCTGGCTACATAAACATGCAGTAATCCCCTCATCTTACCATCAATGCATCAAATATAGAATTAATGGATATAGTGCGACACTACACACTAATAAGGATCCATTTGACTTCTGTGGATCACACTATATAGATTATTTGTTCTATGAGCCAAAGGGGAAACAAATTTCAACTGATGGAATTGATTTGGTCGCCACCCTAAATGGTTGGGAAATGGTTCCCACTAGTCCCCCAAAAGATGCTTGTGGAGGAATAAATACTTCCTCTCAATCAGATTAAGGGAAAAAGTCCAAATTCAAACATTTATTTATAAGTCCTCATGATTTCAATTATGAATACTAAGATTTATAATGTTGAAAGTCTCATTAACTACCAAGATAATAGGGAAGTTTCAGACAAAAATGCCCCCAAACTAACATCAAAACCCCCAAAAAAAATCTTGCCTCACCCACATTGGTGGGATGAAGTGTCTCGTCGCTAAAAAAAGATGAGGAACCTCTTTTACCCCTCACATCATCTTCTCTGAAGAAACACCCCAAAATGGCTGATGTAGAAGAGATAATGTCACATCACAAATAAAAAAATTGAATTTCCTCCATCAACTGTGGAGGAATCATTTCAAGGATTTTTTACTCATCAGAAGATGAAAAGGAATATGATAATAAAATATAAGAGGAAGAAGTAGAGGACCTTAGGGATATCCCATTAGTATATGAGGAAGTTCTCTCCACCACCATTAATAAACTTTGGGAAATCATATTGGGTGTGGAAGAAGACTCATGACCCACTCTGGATAGTATGGACACAACTTCTAAAGTGAAAGATATATGCACGACTTTCTTGAAGCATAATCAAGATGATTTTTCCTAGAATTATATAGAAATGATAGGACTCGATCCTAAGGTCACCAATAACCACTTGGGCCTTCCAAAAGATCACTTTGTTAAAAAGTAAGCCTCCAGAAAGAAACACATAACATATCCTTCCAAAATAGAGGCTAACGTAAACAATATCATCAGAGCTAATTTCATTAAGTAGGTCCAATATCCAATATGTGTAGAAACAATTTCCCCAATAATGATGAGGAATGGGAAGATTAGAGTCTGCATCGATTTCAATGACCTTAATCGGTACTGTTTGAATGATGATTTCACAGTCCCAATCACATAATTGCAGATTGACACAACTTCAAGATATGAGGCTCTCACATTAATGGATGTTTTTTCAAAATATAAACAGATCTGAATGGTCCAATAAGGTCAAGAATCCACCACCGTTAAGGTTCCTCATGTATTGTTTTATACATGGTGATTCCTTTCAATTTAAAAAATGTCCGCACCATATATATTAGCATGTTGTGCGCCGAATTTTTAAAAACATCATGGGAATGTTTATCAAATGTTATGATGATGATATGGTGGTTAAATCACAAAAACACATAGACCATCTGGCCGATCATGGAATTTTCTTTAATAAACTATGATAGAATATTCTAAAAATTAACCCCCTAAAATTTTCTTTTGTTGTTGCCTCAAGGAAATTCCTCAGCATCATTTTACACCACTGTGAAATAGAATATGACCCTCAGAAGAAAAATTTCATCCTTTCCATAACACCACATTGCATCCTCACTGAGTTAAGGGTAATATAAGGGAACTTGGATTAAATTCAGTGCATTATAGACAACCTCACTGTCAAATTCTTTCCCTTTACTAAGTTGATCATGAAAGGTGAATAATATCAAAGGACTAAAGATTTCTAAGAAGTGTTTGAAAATTGCAAGAAATACCATTTGATCCCACCAGTTCTAATGATTCTTGTTGAAGCAAGACCACTCTTTCTATAAGTAACCACCTTGGAGCGATCCCTAGGAACCTTCCTCACACTAAAAAATTATTCCACTAGAGATAATAGTCTATGTTAGCTCAGTTGATCCATGATTGATGCTGAGACATTGTTTTCAAATATTGAAAAGAGTTTTCTAGGCTTTATCATTTCAGTTCATAAGATGAGTAATTATCTACAGTACCATGAGGTCAATTTTTCTCATGTAAAAACCCACTCAAGTACATTATCAACAGTCCAATGTTGACTAGACACCTGTCAAGGTAGGTAGTCATCATAAAGTAGTTTTTTATATAGTTTATACAAAAAAAAATCTATAAAGGACATGAATTAGCATATTTTAGGGTAGTGAGTTTTTCAATAGAGGTGGACCCATTAAATGATGAGTTACCTGATGTAGAAGTGTTCTCTATTCCATAGGAATCCTAGATTTGGGAATGCATTTCGGTTGAATGTCAATAATCATGATAGAAAAAAGAATGGATGACCCAGACTCAACAAAATGGGGCTTGGAGTCATACTTTTATCCTCAGAAAACTTTTTCCTAACTTATTCATTCCTACTGCCAGAGGGGTGCACAATCAATATATAAAAATAGTATGCCCTTATCTACGGCCTAGAACTAGCACTCCAATTGCAAGAGAAACACTTGAAGATAAAAGACGATTCCGAACTAGACATAAATATTGTCAATGGTGACTATGCGATCATGATAGAGGAGATGATCCCACTAATGAACCATTATGAAGAATTGAATGAAGAATTCCAATTGGATCTATCAATGGCTTATATCCCTCGTTCACAGAATTCACAAGTTGATGCATTCAAAAATGCCGCCATAGCTCTGGCCAATCTAGATGGGAATGAAATATTCATCAGTATTTCCCACCATTGGATGGTTTTTCTATATGTTCAGGAAAATACAGAAGTAATCAATGAGATTAGTCACATCTTTGAGTAGTAAGGTCATACCACTAGATGTATGGACCCCATTTAATACTATCTTTAAAATTGATAACTCCAACCAAATAGGGTTGGAAGGGAACATATCAGAAGATGATTAGTCAATTTCATGTTGTATGATGGCACAAATCAGAAGAAAGATTATTATAAGTGAGGCCTTGATGGAGTCCTTCCCGGGTAAATTGTTGGAGATGAGACTGCTGATGTCATTAAATAAGTACATGCCAAAACATGTCGGGCACAACAATCAACATCCATACTCTCTCTCAAAAATCACAGGATTGGGTAATATTGGCCTTCCATAGTGTAGGATTGTGTCAATTTCACCAAAACATGTATGTGTAATGATACTCTGGGGTTCAGAATGAAGCTGACTTCTTTTTCAAATGGGGAAAAGCTTCACCCCATAAAGATGTATGATAAAAAATCATTGTAAGCATTGCGAAATCCATTATTATCTCAAGATTTTGTATCCATCCCACAATAATGATGGAAAATAACACCAATTTTGGCATTGTTGAATTGAACAAAATCTATCAAGTGTATGGTATCAAAACCAATCGTTAATCCTACTATCATGCAGCTATCAATGGATAGATCGAGGGTTTCAACAAGAACTTGTCCAACATACCTACAAAATATGGTAGACAAGGATAAAAAGTCATGGCCAGACATGATCCCCCAATCTCTTTGGGATTACCAGACCATAACCCTCACCGCCACTCAAGCGACCCCATACTCATTAGTATACAGGATAAAGGTGGTTCTTCCCTTGGAAATTAATCATTCATAGCTCCATGTTGCGATCTATGATCAACTATCGGTAGATGAGCGATACCAAAAATAATTGGACGAGTTAGAGAAATCGGACAACAATATATTTGACTCTACAACAATTGGAGGTCTACCACAATCAAATTGCACAAGCCTTTAATAATAAGGATAACCTCAAATTTTTCCTTAAAGGATAAATGGTGTTGGTCCTCAAAAACCTAATGATACTTATGAAGAACCCTCTAATGTTGCAACCAAAAATGGGATGGATCATATTTTATACACATGTTTTACTCAAATGGAAAATATTCCCTAATTTTAATGGATGGAAAGATCATCACAACTCCCACCAATTCATTATTCTTGAAGAAATATTCTGTGTAACATAAATCATAGATTTAAGTTCTTTACACATGACGGTAAATTGAACATAATACATCATTTCTACAAAGCATTAAACATAATTGAATATGTCATTTCCACACGATATTAATCTAAATGTAAGAAATCCTGATCAGATAAAAATAAACTGCAAGATGAAGTCATCAATACCGCATGACGTTAAACTCCTTAAAATATTCTTCCTTGGTGTATGATGTTAATCTTCCTAGAATATTTCTCCTAACTACAAGATGTTAAATTCCATGGTGATCACTATGTTTTAAACAATTACTTGTTGTAAATGAATCCGATCTATCCAAGGGAAGCATAAAATAATGCTCCCCCTCCCTGAATACGACCCAAGTGTAAGTAGAGAGGGCCTTTTACGAAACTACATACTACTTGATTAATATTCTTCAATGGGATATATAGAGAAACCTTGACCCTATGTCTTGGTCCATCCATAAAATGAAGTGGAATTCCTCTATTATGTCCTATATTTCCTCTATACTACATAGGAACTCCTTTTGTCTAATGTTTCCTCACACTAAGTATAACAAACATGATATTTGGAATGGTGGTCCGGATCTCCCCTGCATAGATAAAGAATATAAGAGTATAATAAGACCATCATCAATAATGTATGGTATAAGCTTTTTCCCTCTCTGTGGATAGTTCAAACTGGTATGGGGAGTCCATAGAACTACATATGGCATGATTCCTACCCTCATCAGATATATAGTGACAACAAGATTTAACATACTGGTTTATCCATCAGTCAAAATCAATAATTCCACTCTACTTGCATATAGGTCAGACTTGGGTAGGGAAATTCTAAGTCATAACTGCATGAAATTAAACTACATGGACCCAAAAATGTTCTTACCTAACGGGACATTGCCTCTGGCATCATTCACCTACCATTCCACAATATAGAACTATGTACTGATTAATTCCTACCCTTGAGGGATATATAGTGAATCCATGATCTTTTATCATGGTCCAGCTACTATAAAAAGATGACCCCTTTCTTATGCACAGGTCGTACTAGTACATGGATCATATTATCATGGAACTATGAATGTCTTGATTCCCATATGCCGATGGGATTTACAGGGATACCGTGATCTTTAATCTTGGTCCAACCACCACATAGCATCCAAATACATCAATTATACTCTCAACTTCCTCTGCATTACTAGAGGAGACACTGGCTATTTAATGTTTCTCAAACTAAGCATAGATCACGTGATCTTATAAATGGTGGTAAATGTTTGCCGCTTGATGAACAATGGATACATGTATTCTATAACCCATAAAAATATTAAACATTCCAATAACTCCCTATATATGAGTCAAAACATTACAGAGAGGAATCTCTAGAAAAATGTGTGGCTTCATTCATACTCTAAATGGATACAAAGTGATGCATAGACTCTCCATCCTAGTCCAACCAGCACCCAAATTGTATTTGCCTCCAATCCCACATAATGGTCAGCCCTATGCATGGAGCTTCTTCGTAATATCCCCATATGGATTCATCCCTTCTCATATGGAATACATATTCAGTTCCAAGATATTCAAAATTAAGCAATGCTACAGGAAAGTATTGAATTCAAATACACTATCCCTCTTCATTATCTTATTGTGTGATAGAGTAATCCCATGTTAGCCCTTGTTTCTCACACTGAGGACTGCTCACATGGGCTTAAGAGTCTCGATAGAGGATTCCCCGAAGGTATACCAATTCACTATTATCTAATATCCTTACTCTATGATGTAAAACTATAGGATACCCCAATAACTTTGTGTTGATTGATTTCTTCACACACTAGATACATAGTGACACCCAGATCCATCATCCTGGTCTAGCCACCACCTAAAAAAATTGTCCTCATTCCTACTTATGGATCATACATATACAAGGAACTTCATTCAAGAACTATACATGACATGATTCCTTCTCTTACCTGATTTGTAGAGACACATTGAACCTAAGACTTTAGCTAGCCACCACATGATTCAAATGCCCCGATCTATTTGCATAGGTTAGAATGGCATGAAAAGTTATCAATAACTATGTATGTCATGATCCCAGACCTCGGAGGATATGTAGCATCACTTAGATCTTTCATCCTATTCCATCCGACATAAAAAAAATCAAAATATCCCCCTAATATCATACATATTAAATACAAATAAATTGACGGATTTCAAATATGTACTCTTACAACCAAAAAGGGTAAAAATACCTTGCCTCTTCTTACATACAAATCAGATCTATGTAGGGCATCCCTAACATCAGAAGTCATTAAGGTTTTGATATTTTTCACGTACCAAGACATCCCTTTTTCATCTGTAAAGATTCATAACATGGGAAATAACGGATCACCCAAATCACCCATGGCTATCAGAAACGGATAACTAGTATCTAGAGAAATATTTTATTTTACTATACACATTACTCCCTGGTATCTTTTTATATATTTCTCCCAAAAATGGACTATCAATCAAAAGAAAATTCATTCATAAGAGATGTTGTTCCTACTTTAGTTCGATCATTGTATCATAATCCCCGCCTCATCAATCCTAACATGAGGGATCCTGGAAGCGTGGTTTACACCTTATTCCCCCGCTCATGTATTGGGTGTACCAGCAATATCCCAACATGATTATCTCATATTTACACATGCTTCCATTGATAATTTTTTCCTACAACATGATGATTAAACAATGCTATTAACATAAATTTCACATGAAGTTAATATACAAGGAAGACATCCTAATCGCATGACAATAAACAACATGATGAATTAGTCTAAGCTACACAATGTTAAACTACATTGAAACTATGTCTTCACCACATGATGTTAAACTACATGTCCCAAAAATGTTCTTTTTCTTGATCATTTTATCCCCGTGTAGTTTAGTGAATCCCCATCCATACCATGTTTCTTAAATTGAGCATAACTCATGTGGGATGAGGAATTTCGTCAAGGGACTCCCCAATAGAGCAAGGGTGAATCAATATACAATGAAATGCCATATTGTCTTGACTTTGAAAGGAATATTAGTGTTTATCCATCTATACTGGGATACCTAAACTCCGGATCGTATGGTATTAAACTTCATGGTAACCCAAACATAGAAAAAAATCTCCTCCCCTACCTATGAATGAGACCGAGGTAGGGTGACCAATATCTGTGTTGTAGAATCTCAGAACATAGCCCCAACCCCACTTAGGGAATCAAAATTCATCACCCCATGTATGAGTAAGATCTATGTATGAGAGATCCCAAATCTAATTGTAAATCATGGATTAAATCCTTCTAATATATCTAGGAACACTTCTTCTATGTGTCAACTCTGTGATTTTGAGTGATCTAGAATCATCATAAAAATCCACAACCATCAGAAATGGATGTCCAATTTCCTACAATCACTATTTTTTTCTATGAACATAATGCTCTGGTTGGTCTACATACACTGACAAAAAATGGTCTTCCTACCAAAGGTAAATTCATTCTCTTTAGAAGAATTTTCTACTTATGTATTCATAACATCTTCTAAGGCTCATGTCATTTCCCTTGATCTGATAGCCCTAGAAACCGTGGTTTACACTCTCCTCCCTACCCACGTCTAGGACACGTCAAAACATACTAGCTCAATTTCCCTAAAATTACTCGAGGATTCTACATAAGAATCATACTCTCATGTTTTTTAAACCACATGATACATGTTACTCAGTATTAAATCACAGTATAGGTCAAGAGAAAGGGTATTCCTCTACATGATCCTATAAAGGAAATGAATCATCAATGGAACATTTGACACATGCTCTACCTTATTGGTGAATCCTTATCCAAAACAAAAATTCCACTTATATATATATATATAAATATATGAATCAAATCCTCATAAGAACTACACAAAAAAATGATGTGTGGAATGAGTCATGCTCTCATAGGATACATAGTTATGCCTGGATCCATCATCCTAGTCCAGATGGAACCTTGAAAATACAATAACATCACCACTTATTCATCGTATTCATGATAAAGCTCAACCCAAAATTTCCTCATTTCATGATCACGAACCCCTTTGCACACACCATAAACTATGTCCAGAATGGTCCAAATATCCATAATCCTCCATGGACATCATATATGGATAGATAGTGTCCTATGTAATGCTTTTCATGAATATACACATTATTCCACAATATGTTTTCATATATTGCCCACAAAAATGGCCTACCAAACAATGAAAAATTAATTCTCAGGAGAGGCAATTACTATCTTCATATGACTATATGATGTCTATGTTCCACCTCATTCCTAGGTTTCAAAAACCCCATGGATTACAATTCACATGTTTCTCTTTTCAACACATTAAGATAAAAGACATTTCTGGTCGAACTAACATGGGAAAAGATGAATCATTTATCCTCCCCTAGTCACTGTAAAATGATTTCACACCATAAGTCTCAAAAGTCTCGGATGTACAATGTTAAACTACAATATTTACTATCCCTCCTTTGCAAGAGTCAAATTCACACAGGAGTTGTTTCTAAACATGAACCAATAAAAATACCCCCATACAATTAGACATTGTTCCCTTAAAAATCCATCAACAATGGTCCTCCAATAAAAAATAAGTCAAATACTCTATAAAAACATCATGGCCTTCGGAAATGGAATGCTATTGTCTCGCGAGCACCTTTGTTTGACTATACACATTAGGCCACGACAGCTCTGTATACGTTGCCCTCAAAAATATCCTATCAACCAAAGTTAAATTCTTCATTAGGAGTGGCTTTATCTTTCTCTGTACTCCCCATGGATTCCATGCCCCATATCATGTCCCATATAAAGAAATAAAATTTTAAGGTCATGAAAAATCCCTCAACCATGTCTGAACGTTCTCAGTACATTCTAAGTTAATGAGTTGTAAATTGAGGCCCTTGTAATGCACATCATGGTCAAAGTTGTTCAACCTAAAACATCATTAATGAGTGTCTCATTGAAAAACTCTAAACATAAAAATAAAAAGTCACAAAACAAACCTGGGTAAAACCCTCAACAGGAACCCCGAAAATTTTTTGAGTGCCCCATTGATAAATCTATTCAACATATAGTTTAAAAAAAACAAGGTGTAATAAAAAACCAACAAGAAACAAACATCCTGCTTGTTGAAATACCTGAAAGGGTTGGCCAAAGAAAAATTCAATTTAAACTCACTAATCACACACAATAATTGTATTATGAAAAAAATTGAGTATTATCCAAAAAGTCACAATTCTTTTAGGGTTTTTCGTGAGACCCTAGAAAGATTCAAACTACATTCTCTAAACCCTTTGTTTCTAGAAAAAATTAGAGCATAACATGATAATTTCATTATCCCAGATAATGAGGCAAATTGATAACCAACTCACATTAGAATTTAAAATGATATTTATCATAAATTATTTATATAGTAGAAAAATTATAAAGTATTAGTATTGGATTTAAAAATATTTTAATCTCATTGAATAAAGATATTGAGGGCACCCACAACCCGAAGCCTCTATATATGGGAAGAACATGTCTATTACAAAAGATGTTTAGTAGACTCATATAGTTGTATTATAGATTGATTTGACTCTTCAATTTCCTTACATAGCCTTTGAAAAGTGTGAGTCTTATCCTCGAAGACTTTCCGTAATTCCTCATCCTCCTCCTGTGCTACCCTAAGGCCCGCTGTTTCCCCATCCTCCACTTGTTGCTACCCCTAATCAACTATCACAACAACATGGGCACAATGCTATTAAAGCGTCTAAAATTCCTTAATCCACTACTCAACATACTAATCAAGATATTATAATAAGGACCTATACTTTGTGAGCTCACTCTGCAACCTTGTGACTGCTCTAACATGACTGAAAACTTCATTCAAAAGGATTTTCCTAGCAGTGAAATGATTATTCATAGACTCTGCAACGACAAGACGATACTCAAGTGTGCTAGTTTCCTTTATCGAAGTAACCAACTATTTTATTGTGTCATAAATTCTATGATAATAATATCTTTTGAACCTTAGAACCCCAAACTAGAGTGAAACATCAAAATCTTTTTTGGCATGTCGACAAGTGGTGTTTGAGAAATTAGGCTACAGATGTTTTTCCATAAGATTTCATGGTCAGGTCAAAGGATGACCAAGATCTCTAGAGCAAACATTAAATCACACACTTATGAAGAAATATATTCCAGAATGAACATCACTCAGTGGTGGTGGATTCAATGACTACTGAGCGATTGGATCCTTCAACAGCATCGTCCTGGACAGTTGCAACAGCGAGCCAGATTGATGCATCCACCACATTCTCCGGTGCTTGTGGATGCAATCCTAAAATATAAAAGAAAAACAATAAACATATCTTATCATTGAGAAAAGGGCTATAAGGGAAAGGGGATTAAGGAATATAAAACTAAATTCCAACTACTGGAGCATCGATACCATCATCCTCCATTGTTGTATCATCACCAGGTAAAGATGCAACAACATCATCAATAAGTAGATGAGACCCAGAGTCATTTAAAGGCATATATGGCTTGGGGTCATACCCAGACAGGAACAAATCCTCAAGGTAGCCTTTAAAATACCACTTACTGAGATTGGGCTTGGAAGGATAGTCATCCTGGAGAAAGGTATGATTTCCAACCACAAAATTTACGGTTTCGAGCTCATGCTCTTTCTTACGAGGGGATGAAATGACACAATAGCTCAATCTATGTTTATATGAGCCAGGTTAGTGTCCTTACTTATGTTTTAAATGTCTGAGGTAGTTAGATCAGCTTGCTCGGTTAAGTTATCTGCTTCTAAAGAAGTTCTCTATGCATGGACAATGTCCATCTAGTTTGGATTAGTTGACTCCCTAGAAATGTGGTATCCCTTCAATGAATTGGGGGAGATCATGGATCCTCACACAGCTTACTTGGTGCTATCATAGTTTTCTTATCTACCTCTATATAGGTGGTATCATCATGTTCAATTGAGACTTCACCTAATTAACGTTCCTCCACAATTGGGATACAAATCGTCTGATTCGGGGTAGTCACAGTTGATGGTGGCCCTTTTTCCTCCATGGAAGGGATAAGAGTTGTAGATGAATGGGAAACTGCTGCATCATTGCTTATTGGTCCTGCATGAGAATACCAAAATGAAAATGTGTTAGAAATATAGAATTAAAAGATATTATAACAAGATTAATAGGTGTTCTAGTTACTTATAATCTCATTCTTGATATGCTTCGACAGATGATACACCTGCCCATTTTTCTTGGTACACATGGGGATGGATCTCTAGAAGGAATGTCACGTGGTGATGATGGAATAAATAACCTATAAGGGTCCAAAATTACTACCTCCATATGTTTAGTTGCACTAGGATACCATTCCCCAGTAACCACTATATTCGATTGTACACAATCCACTACTACGGTGCCTCTAGGGGCATATATTTGGGAAGAAACCATTTCCCAAGACCCCTTAGGCTCCTTTTGAGGGGAAAGAGGGAATTTATTGATTATATAAAGGGAATTATACTTAGGGTTCATAAATCAAACTTAATACCCCTTAATATTCATTAGTCATAATATTACCATTATCCATGATACCACGTTGGACTAGTGAGGTTAGTTTTCAAGAGGTTGAAGGCATTTTTTCATTTCAATCAGGTAAATAGCTACCTTATTTAGATCTACATCAGTAAAAATAAATTTTGGGGCAATGTATCTCCCAAAACAAGGACGGATAAAGAATACTCGATGTAGTAGTCTCTAAATGCCTTCATTAGAGGCATTCTCCCCCAATTCATCCCATAACCTCCAAGAATCCGTAAAAGGGGCTATAATAGGGATGGCCCACACTGGAGGGTCAGCCTGGTGAAGCGAAGAAGGATTCATTAGTCACAATTTCTTCCTAGGTGCCTCTATAGTTTAATTACTTTCAAGAGTTGATATATTATAGAGCTTTGGGCATGAGCAAGGAGCTCCCCCTACCCTATCGACAACAGACAAACCAACATTACCGTCACCCACTCCATCAGGCTCTAGTCGTAGCATAGAATGTACCCGATGAGATTATTTTTGGGGATCATTCCAAGAAAAGATCAATGTTTTAGGATTCTGAAGGTAATGATCTACACTATCTTTCTCATCAACACAAGATATTTCAAAAGGTGCTGACACATGGCCAAGATCAGTAATGAAAACTGCCCTCTCCTTGAGGAACTACTATAAAGCATGATGGGAATGATCACAAAAATATTGCAGGCTATTAAAAATATCCCATTGCATCCAAGCCACTATAAAATATGCATCATATGGGATTTGTGGATGGTCTTCAGTGGTAGTCTCAACATCTTTGGAGGTCACACACCAAGGTCTCAAGACCATCCTTGAGGGAGGACTGAAAGGCTTTCGAAGAACTTTTTGTGGTCAGGAATGCCTAGAATATTCCTTCTGATTCCCCTTCCCCATATCCATATATTCTTTAGTGGTTTTAATAGAAGAGATATGATTTTTTAAATAACCAACAAGATAATAATGAATCCAGGAGTCAGTGTAACCTTTCACAAGGAAGGGCACTAATCCCTTGGAATCAGAGAGCTTAACGATGCATCGGGTGTCCCCCTAGGTGAACATTAGCCACAATTGTTGAGCTATCAAAAGTTTTTTCTCATAGCCTGCACTGATAAGAGTTGGGGGACATAAAACTCAAATTTAGTTAAACTGAGAGCTAAAACTTCATGTCACATATCTCTTTCATATAATCTACTATTTATGATGCTTTCGTTGGGGCACACACACATCTGTCACGTAGAGGACGCACTGTTGTTACCCCGCATTCCTACTTTCCAAAGGCAGATGACATCCGCTCCTTATTCAAGGACGTCTACTCCTTGATCAAAAAAAATGATTGGATATCGGTTCTTCCTTCCATGGATTCCTCCTCGGAGCTCGTCACATAGTCCAGGTCTCTCTCACAGATTTAAAATGTAATTCTTCAGGCTCTTCCCAGCTCCATATCTTCATGGACACTAGTTAATTACGCCTCTTCTGTCAGGACATTCCAAGGGGTCCGGTTAGGGAAGAAACCTTCAGTTAAGAGAGTAGTCACGTTGGGGCATCACTAGCGTGACTTGACACTAGGGATTGGCATGTATGTCTTCTGTCCGTTATTATATTCCTTTTCGAGGACGTGGAAGCCTGAGGCATCCCACATCGAACGTTTGGAATTGTGTGCCATAGTCCTGTATTTGAGGTTTTCCCCAGCCTCCCATGTTTAACACAGGGTATGCAGCAAGTTTAATGTACAGCGGACATAGATCGCACTGATCGAAACACTAGCTAGAGTGGATCAGATTGAAGAACCCCCTGGAGGGAACACCGATGTTGGTGCCAGCACGTGGGCGGCTTCCCGAATGCTGTGGAGGGGAGTGAGGTGGCTTGATCTCATCAGGATGTGGCAGTTCTGGTAAGAATTAGGATGGATGGTGGCTTTGTGCATGGGACTCGAAGAGACTTCCTACGTATCCACATGGTAGGGAATCAAAGTCTGCGTAGTTCGATGATACGGTGGGACACCTGAAGAGGAGACCCGTGAGAATGAAGACGTGGATGGGTCCTAGAGGAAGTAGAACCTCTAGGTTAGGGCATGAGCTTCCCAAGACACATGGTCTTGAGGGAGAGATCGAGATGAGACATGAGTGATGGGATTGAGACTTATGGAGGCCTCCTACGTATCCCCATGGAGGGGAATCAAAGACCACATAGTTCAAATGGAGAATATAGTTTAATGTCATGCGGGATGGGTTTGGGGCTTACACTCCCATGGTGCTGGTGAACTGATGTGAATGGGGACCTGAGGTCCAGATGGATTGGGGATTACACTCTGAGGTAGCCCAAGGTAGAAATGGGGCTTGGCACACTGACACAGTGATGGTCAGGGCCAATGGTTTGTCTGGTTTGAACCTCATGGAGGCTTCCTACGTACCATCCCAAAGCACGGATCAAAGTCCCCATAGTTCGGGTTGGATAGGGATTACGCTCTAAGACTTCCCAAGGTGTTGGGGCTTAAACCTCGTGGAGGCTTACTATGTATCATGCCTTAGCACAGATCAAAGTCCCCGTAGTTCGGGTTGGATGGGGATTACACTCTGAGATGACCCAATGTGGTGGGTCTTGAACCTCGTGGAGGCATCATATGTAACATGCCTTAGCATGGATCAAATTTCCTGTAGTTCGGGTTGGATGGGGCGTACGCTCTAAGATGACCCAAGGTGGTGGGGCTTGAACCACGTGGAGGCTTCCTACATACCATGCCTTAGCATGGATCAAATTCCCCATAGTTCGGGTGGGATAAGGCTTAGGATCTGAGATGACCCAAGGTGTGTCATGGTCGGTGCTCACTCTAAGCTCACGGGAGTCATGCTCAGTGTGAGAAACAAGTGGTAGCAGAGACCTAACGATCACATCACGAATGGTGCGTCCATGGGAAGTGAAAAGGGGATTACACAATGAGCAGCCCATGGTGTCAGGACTTACTCCAGGATGGAGGCCCGAGTGTGAAAAAGAACAGCGGGAGAGGGATTTGGCACCAAGGAAGAGAGGGGGGTCCCCATTCCCTATCACACCCTCCACTGGCCTTAGCACCGAGGAAGTGAGGAGGAGTAGGGGTGCTACCTTTTAGAGGGAAGGGTTGGGGATTACACCAAGCTGGGTTCCCTTCCCTATGGTCAAACGCCACTCCAACAAGGAGTATATCATCCCCTCTGAGGGGTGATCCCATCCTCGTGGAGACGAGTGGGCATGGAGAATGTTCGAGGCGCGGGGACCCTACGTGCGAGGTACGAGGTCAGGTCACAGTTTAACATCATGTGTTGAGGATGAGATTCTTGGCAGTTTAACATCATGCAGCTCGGACGAGGTGGGATTTCTACACACCCCTAGGTCTTACAAAACTGGTACCCTCTACTCCTTGTGGGAGGAGAGGCATCATCAAGGGTGTACTGAGGGGGTGTCGTGGAGCGAACCATCGATGGGTCCACATTAGCATGGCCATGCGATGAAGAAATAGACGTTATCGTGCCTATGAGAATAAGCATGATGCAGAGCAACGCAATGGGAAGGATTGTCCAAGATACATTGAATTTACTTCGTACAAGCCTAGAAGGTCATATGGGAAAACCATGTATGATGCGGATGCCTGGGGTGCACGAGACACCTACGAATGGAACCCAGAAGGAGGGCATCGGGCGTTCAAGCAAGAGGGCGCCCGAGGAGCACCAATGTGATGGGACTCAAAGATTGCGCTCAAACTTTGTGGCTTGGGCGAAATATAGGGGTTCGGTGTAAAAATCCCCAGGTTGGCATGAAAAGAGTGTTGCTTGTGCGAAATAGGGGGGGCTGAGTTTTTGAACCAGACTTGAAGGGATTGCGTGAAAAGGAATGTATTTCTCACAAAGGAAGGATTGCATGTAGTGAAAGGGGTGTGAAATCAAAGGAAGGATTTCACGCAGCTTGGCCGGCATGTGTGCCTTGGAAAGGCTTGCGCACAAGGGTAAGACCCTGAAAATAGTTAGAGTTTAGTCTATGTCAGGGGGTCTCGCACGAAGGTGGATCCTGAGGTGAATTGGAGCGAAGAAGAACCATACTTGAAGGTCATATTGTGCGCGCGCGAAATTATGATTACATGCCCGAGAGGCAGTTCAAATTATTCATCCCCGAAGAGGAATGGGGTCTGGTTCCATTTATAGGAATCCGACAGCACAGAATTCAGGGATGCACAAAATAATTGTGTGGAGGAGGTGGCGGCGTGAAATATCAACTGTGCGGGGTGCGAGCGTGAAATTATTTCATGCCAGCGCTAGGGATCCTTCCCGAATCCCAGTACTTTCTGCATGGGATAAATTTTTTCGCGCTCTTAAACCTTTTTTCGTGCAACACCTCCAAGACCTCCAGACCGAGTCTCTGGGTCCGAATATGACTTCTATTTTTTGCTTCAGAACTTTCTCCTGCACTTAAGCACTTTTTGTTGTCTACAAATTCCCCCCCCCCCTCATAATTGGATCGATGAGGGGTCACAACGATCTGATATTAAGGGAAATTCCGAAAATGATGGGCTTCGTGGGACCCCTGCATGCAAAAATTATGAGCGGCTTACAAAACTCCACCATTTGCGGAATAGGCTTTTCACGCAGGCGCAGAACCCTTGCTTTGTCTATAGAAGTATCCAGAGCACCAGAGGCTGATGCCTTGGGTTTCTGTAAGTTCCTTTCTTCAATATCGGTACTTACTATCAGGGGGCCCAACTGATCAGGGTGATCCTTGTCTTTACAGTGATCACGACATTGGAGGATCCTCGAGCTGCTGAGCCCAGACCATCCACGAGTATGTTGATGGAAAATGTTTCGCTCCATCCAGAACATGCCTCCCAAACTGAGTTGGCTCTGAGAATTGGTGAACAGGGAAAGGCGGACATCAGTGGTGCTGCCATCGGGGCGGGGCCATAAATCGATGAGGGTGCCACCAAGAA
Source organism: Viscum album (assembly GCA_963277665.1). Lineage (NCBI taxonomy): Eukaryota > Viridiplantae > Streptophyta > Magnoliopsida > Santalales > Viscaceae > Viscum > Viscum album. The sequence goes on along the minus strand of OY728126.1, from coordinate 352,626,582 downwards.
CGAAGGGAGAGAGGAAGGTCAACCAGATGCTGAGGATCCCATTCCCCTGGGCGGAATCTCTGAGGAGGACCATGTGGTTGCCCTGTTGGTTGTCTTCCCTGTCTATCGGCCCACTGAACCTGAAGAAATTGACGATTCAGATTTGGAAGTGGCTTAGTAGAGTCGGATGACACGACGCAAGGGATGGAAGTGCATCCTGAGTTTTCTCAATCATCCCCAGGTGGAATGGCTGAAGCGGATGGGGTCACTCCACACCTAGATGCTCTTCCTATGTGCTAGAGAGGAGGATTCTCAACTCCTTCACATGACAGTCCGTGATTACATGGCTGAGAAGATTCATGAGAGCAGCCGACACGCCGACGTCATCCGGTGCCAGGTGGAGTCAGGGTGTACCTAAGCATTTATGAGGGTGGAGCAGGAGGACTAACTCATCGAGGAACAGGAGAACGAACCATAGATATTAATCGCAAACTTCTCCAGACTTGTGTAGCAGTTGAGGGCCCAGATGGAGGATTCTCGTGATCAACTCATAGAAGCGAGTCGCCAGGTAAACGAGCTCCGAGCTGAGCAGGTGCGGGCATGGGCCTGGGTCTGCGAGTTGTGCTCTACTGCTGCCGATGAATAAAGGGTACTTAAGGGATGAGATGCAATCTTGTAGGCCACCAGTGAAAAAGTGGCAGCATTAGAGAGATCTATCTAAGAATCCGACCGTTAGGGGCCCTGTTTTGGCCAAACCCATTCACTCATATAACTTTTACTGCTTCTTGTTCTCTTGAACTGTATGTATGGAAAAATTTACGTACATCCCCTTTTGCTTAACATACTTTTCCCTTTGGTTTAACATGATCTACCATAATCCTGAAATAAATAGAAATCCATCCCTATTCTCACGTGGGTTGTGAGCAGCAAAGGTGGCTCTTACTATCACTTCGTTTGATCGTGGGTGCATCAACCAAGATTCGATCATTCGAAATTGGAACCTGAATTTATAAGGAGAAGAGGGAGTCCCATCCAAAGGAAGAGGACCTCAGACCAATCAATGTATCGTCTTCTCAATGTGCTCTACCGCACGAGTGGGGCAATTCCAGGGGTATTGGAATCAGTCTAAACATAGGGAAATGAAAAATGTGAATCACGTTACCAAAATTCGAAAAACTGTGGGAGTTGCCTGGCAATGAAGGACAACTATTGACCATGTTTGAAACATAAAATCCTTATTTAATTAGTCTGAAATGGGGACAACAAATGAGGTCCAACCACTGACCATGTTCGCAACATAGGGCCTAACTCAAATATCGTCGATCAGTCTTCTGGAATGTTGGCCCAGGACAGTAGGCGGACCATAGGTCGAGCATCCATACTATTAGGGGGTCCCTACAAACATGATCAGTCTTCCGGAATTTTGGTCCAAGAAAGTAGGAAGACCATGGGTCGAACATCCATACTGTTAGGGGGTCCCCTCAAATGTGAAAGAGGATGAGGATCCAAATAAATGGGCATGCAAAGCGTGGAAAGTGAAGTGGTGGTTTTTTCACATAGAATACAACACTCCCAAGATTACACCACTGTAGTGGAAGATCATTAGGTGGGTGCATTAATATGATCATGGATTGCCCCTAAATTTAGACAAGACCAATCTGGAGAGGGAACTGTCACTTCCCAATATCATCATGGGGCACCCTGAATTTGTTCAGGGAAAATGCTGCAGTTACACAATTCCCTGAGAAGCCAGGGCAAGGGTATGACAGTGAGGAGGGATGGGATTTGGTGATCCCCGGGGCTAGACCCAAGGTGAAATTTCAGGGCGTTCCTACGTATCTCGTAAAGATGATAATAAATCCACACATAGTTCTAGAAAGGGTCTTAGTTAAAGGTCATAGAACTCGGACCAGGGGTGGGTATGGAAGGTAGTAGACACATGGTAAGTTTATTATGAAGCCCGATGTGAATGGGGACATGAGTCTTACTTACCATGTGTTTCCTGGGCAAGTGTTCCGATCAAGGGACCAAACCCGAAAGTTAGGCTGGGCCTACAAGGAAGTTCCCGGGTGCTCCTACATATCTCATGAATATGAGAATCAACCCATATGTAGTTCATGGAAAAAAGGGGGTGTGTAGGTCTAGCCCTTACACCAAAAGAAGTAGCATTTGATGTATCTTGTTTTCCCTTTATGGAGAATGGTTTTTCTTTTGTTGAGCGACCGACCTAGGATATAAATTCCTTGCATCGACACAATAATAAAGCCATATACGGGAATTGAAAAATGGTATGGTAATTGATCGATACCCAACATGTCGTCCTACAAGATGAGGTCATCACAATGCAGGGCCGTTTTTTGTCATGCGACGGGGACGATATCATCACAGTTTTTGGTCATGTGGTTGGACCAATAGTACAGTTTAAATTCATATGTCTTGGACCTGGGGGAATGCGCACGATGCGAGAAAGCATACCCGACGTGAATGAGGATGATGTCCACATCATCACCGTGCACGATTCCGAGAGAGGAGCCCCAGCCCAAGAGGATGGCGAGGGTCAGAGGATAAGAGGAAAGCGATGCTAGATTCCAGTTACACTGCACCAAAAATACAATGTTTGGGTGACCCCATGTATCCCATGGTAATGAAGGCCAAGATGAGCATCGAGAAGATCACAACTTATGGCTGTAGCGCTTGGATTGAGGGATCCCCAAGAGACGCCGAATTACAGCTTTGTCTGCCTGACGTGTGGAGGTCCACTGGGAGATAGTGCCAAAAGTGTTGAGATTCCACCTGGACATCATGGGGTGGAACATAATGTGAATCATGCAACCAAAATTCAAGGCCCGAAAGGGTTTTCATGATGAGAAAGGATTACTGCTGACCATGTTCGCAACAGAGCATGCTGCCGTGTTAGCTTGAAATGGGGACAAACAAATGAGCATCAACCGCTGACCATGTTCGCAATGCGGTATTTGTATCAATTCGTTGTCTGAAACACTAGGGGACAATGGACCATAATGGTAGGAGAGCCCTAATGCATGGTATCCAAGCCGTTCTTGGGGGTCCCTTCAGGTGTGAAAGATAACAGGGGCCCAAATGAAGGGAGGCATGATGCTTGACAAGTGGAAGGAACTTGCCTAAGATGAATCTGACACTCCAACTTATAGACCAAAGTACTCTAAACACATAGGTGGACCACTATAAAGGGTCAAGGGACTCAATTAGAGAGTGTCCAAGAGATGGAGGATTCCCAGGAGAAGGGGGGAATAATGCCAATACCTTGTACCACACCTATATATCCCCCTCGTGGAGAGGGACATGCCAAGGGGCCTAGGTGACCATGAGATCATGGGATCTCTATGAGATGGGGATGGACCTGAAATCTAAATGTTCAGGTGGTCCTACATATCCCATAAGGATGGTAATCAGGCCACACATACTTCTTGAAGATATAGTTTAACATCATGCGGGATTACATACAGTTTAACGTCATGTGGGACGAGCAGTTTAAGGTCATGCAGGACCATAGGCCAGTTTAAGATCATGGAGGACCATAAAAAAAGAGGAAAGGGGGAAGGAATGTGTGATCCCTAGGGTTGGACCTAAGACAAAATTTTTGGGCGTTCCTAAGTTTCTCATAACGATGAGAATAAAGACACATGTATTTCTGGAAAGGGTCGTAGTTTAAGGTCATAGAACACTGACTAGGGGCTGTTTGGAAAAGTATTTCTTGAGGAATTTGGCATTGGTGGGAGGATTTATATGCTCACCATCCATGGTAACTAGGGAGTATGCTCCATTGGGATAAACCTTATGAAAAATGAAAGGTCCTTTCTATTTGGGCTGCAACTTGGGTGGTTTCCTACCAAGGATCATTGGTACCCAGAGGGCTAATACCAAATCACCATGCAGGAAAGAGAGGAGGCGAACCTTCTTGTTGAAAGCTTGATCCATCCTGCTCTGATGCCTTTCTAGGTTGTGCAGGGCATGAAGCCTATTCTCTTCCAGTGATTCTAATTTAGTTAGAAAGATTTTAGCTACTCTATCCGGCACTTGTGGGTCATAGACCGCTATTCTCAATGAGGGAAACTAAATCTCAATGGTCAAGACAACCTTCGTTTCGTACACCAGAGAATATGGGGTCTCTAGGGTGGAATTACGGGTCATCATCGATAAGCCCAGATGGGGTTGGGGAGCTTATCCTGCCAACTCTTCTTGTTCTGACCAACCATTTTTAGCAGAATGTTAGAGAGGGTTTTATGGAATTCCTCAATCGGTCCATTTTCTTGTGCTTGATAGAGAGTGGTATGGTTGGAGAGAATGTTGTACTTTGCGTACAATTTCTTCAGCTCACCTGCTCGTAAGTTGGTGTTGTTATTGGTGAGGATATCCTGAGGACCACCAAATCAATAGATGATTTTGGAACTCATGAGGTCGACGATAGAACGGGCCTTGACTTCCTTGAGTGGAATTGCCTCTACCCACTTGGAAAAGAAATCCGTAGAGGTCAGAATGAATCGACATTGGTGAGTCATTGTTGGTGGGTATGGTCCAATGACATCTAACCCCGAGACTGCAAAGGGACTAGAGTAATTGGTAGTATAGAGAGGCTTTGGTGGCCGATGCACAAAGTTAGAATAAACATGGAATGCATAGAATCTCATGGAAAAATCGATGCAGTCATGGATCATGGGGGCCAAAAATATCCTATTCTCCGAATCTAGTGAAATAGTTTTGGCCCAGCCTAATGGGAACCATAAGAACCGGCATGAACCTCTGGCATGACCTATGGAATCTCTACTCCTTGGATGCAATGGAGGAGAACACAATCTAATCTGTGCTTATAGAGGATCTGCTCAAGGCTGGGACCAATATGGAGAGTAAACTACAGCGTGAGATGTTAGATTTTCTCGTGCTCGACCCGGTCAGCCAAGAGGCAACCATTTTGGAGATACTCAACAAAAGGGGCTATCCATTCAAGAGTCGCTTCGATCACCGCATTCGGACTACCCGGGGGCCCTGACGTAAAGGCACCAGTGGTAAGATGGTTTACCCATGGGTCGTCACCATCCTCTGGGGTGACAGGAGAAATGAATCTCTGGTGTGCCACATGGATAATCAAATCATCCTACTCAGGCTCTACAAGTGACGCAGCCAGGCTGGCCAAAGCATCTGCTCGACCGTTTTGTGACCAAGGGTCATGGATAACCTCTGACCGAGAAGGGAACTTGGCCATTAGCAGGAGAGTGTGTTCTAATAATAGTATGAGCTTTGGCTTCCTAACAACATAGTATTCATTGACCTGCTTGATGACTATCTCAGAATGTAACGCCCCGACCCTAGTTACCCAGAGTCGGTGCATTATTACATAACATTGTCATGATCACAAGAAAGATCAAATCTCGAAAGACCGATTGGTTTAGTAGCCTTGGAAACACTAGATATATTCATAAGTTTTACATTACATCATAAAGTGAAAAACTACTACGACAACATAATGTCTCCATAGTCCACACTATTATCCCCTCATAATATCCCTGCAGGTCATTCATAACTTACTTCTTCACATCCTGGGAAAAATAAAACATAGAAAAGGGGTGAGCTCAAATGCCCAGTAAGGATAACAATATAGCGGAACATTCAAAAATAAGCATAAACATTTAAGGCAATGCATTACTAAAACAAAAGCCTTTTAAACTTGAACTTCAACATAGTATGGCAAAAGTAAAATGAAATAATGCCATTTACTTATTCACATGGATATTCTACTAATCGAATAATCACATGCAATATCAATAACCACATTCATAATGTCGGAATGCATAATGCTGAACATTAATTTCTTTGTCAAGGCCTCGTCCCAAGACCTTGGGGCTAACTGTAACCAGAACCCAACCCGGAGTGCCTCTAATAACCGGACACCAACCCGGAGGGCCTCTAATAACCGGACACCAACTCGGAGTTCCTCTAATAACCGGAGACCAAACCGGAGTTCCTCTAATAACCGGGGACCAAACTGGAGGGCTTACTTTTACCGGTCCCCAACCCGGAACATACTTGTCTAACACATTCATCTGAATGAATGGTTAAAATATAACATAAACATTCGGATTACAAATAACTTATGAAATGTCAATACTCTAAACAAAAACCATGAGTGACATAAGAATAACTTATCCACAGTCAAAAATATCACAAAACCTTCAATAAAATATGGATTTTTTGTATCATAATAAATCAACTTCAAATAAGCTTAAAATCCATCAAAGGATGTTGACATAGATGAAATAAAGACTATTTTAGAAAAATATCTCTTTCTATTTTGAAATCATTTAAGAGTATTATATTTATGAAATAAAACATTTTTTTTGAAAATGTTCTTATTATATTGTAAGGGAAGCTTCGATGATTTTATAACGGCGGAAAATAGCCGCACCCACCGTATAAGTTAAAAAAAACATTCTTACCTTAATTTTGTCGAAAAGGTTAAAAAGCACCGTGTTTGGAAAACGACGGAAAGATTCCTTTATAAACCTCTTATAAAAAGTCAAACAAGGGTATAAATGACTTTAACCCATATTCTTGTAAATAGTAAAAATGTTTTAAAATACATTTTGAAGAAACATGGATGTGGATGATAAAGAGATCCCAGTATATTATTACGCATAAACAACCTCGGTTAATGAAGAGATTGTGAAATAAACCCTTACTAATTTGGAAACTTACGAAACGTACAACCCATGAATGAGGTATCATACAATTAATATGTAAATACACATAAATTAAAGTGTATTACACAAAGAATATAATTATGGGCAGTACATACACCACACAAAAGGTAATGGTGGCAATATGGCATGAATCTCACAGGAATAAGGAGTGAGATGAAAACCCCTTACCTTGTACTTTTCCTTGGTTGGGGTAGGTTAACATCCTGTATAATGGTGAAATAATTGTTATTAAATTATACAATAATCATATATATTAATATGATATCATATATGATCTTTTAATATTGATTTGATAATAATATCTTAGTATTATCGTTGTTTCGGGTGTTAACTAACTTGTTTTCTTTTATATGTTTTGTTACGTAAGCCATGTTTGTAATGGATAGGTTGTATATTATTAATATCCAGAATTATATCAAGTCCTTAAACATCATTTTTAAATCATCAAATGATAATTATACTTTAATGAATATGATGGAGAATGAATCTCATCGCGTTCGTGGAGACGGTAGTCCGTACGTACGCACGAGCGACAATATCATTATTTTGATATTAAAATAATATATAAATGGTTGTTATATCATATATACAGAATCATTAACATGTTTTATTTATTATTTACATGAGTTACATATCATTATTATACCCATCCAAATAATAATATATTGAATAACAATTACACCACGACGTGGAGACGGTAAGCCGTACGTACGCACGTATGGTGACATGTTATTCAAAGGGTGGATAGAATACTTAATATGGTTGTACCATATTTATAATAACATCACAGTATATATAAGATACTGGAGTTATTATTTTAGAATGGTAATAACAAAGAATGAAGAAGTGGAAGAAGAAAGGAACTTGAAAATGGGTGGTGAAAACATTACCTCTTCTTCGGGTTCTTCCTTTTGATTTGATCAAAAGGGCTTCTTAGGTTGGCTTTATGATCAAACTAAGGCCTCTAAGTTGTAGTAAGGGAAGTTGGGAGAATATTTGGGCAGATTTTTGGCGAACCAAAAGGCTTTGAAGGTGTAAAGAAATGAGAAGGAGGAGTGCCCTTTTATAAGAGGGGTGAGGGGCACCTTTGGAAAAGCTAGAAATATTAATTTATAATAAATTCATATTCGGTTTCTAATGGCTCCAAAGTTGATTATTTAAATTTTAAGGTGGGAGTAGGTCGAAAAAAACTCAACCAATAGAATTTAGACAGGTTTGGGTACTTATATTAACCTTATCTTTAAGTATTAACTCTAAGTTAATTAGTTTCACTTTTAAAATGTCTCTTTGTATTTTTATATAATATGGTTAATAAACTTACTATATACATCCAAGAGACCCCCAAGTCGTCCATTAATGATGAACCTATCATTATATAAGTCTTTTGGCCTAACCTTATATTTTTAGGAATTTAATATCAATTAATAATATAATATTTGTTTTAAGAACTCTTTTATGTCAATTTTGACACTATTCAATAGTTGATTTTTGTGAAACTCATAACAGATTGATTACTTCGAAAAAAGTCAATTAAATCAATCATAATATATCATATTATCCTATAAAATTAGTTTAATTCATTAAAAGTTTCATATTTTATTTATTTGGGTATTTATAATATCAATTATTTTAATTTTTTACTATTATAATAATTAATTCATCATCATTGTGTCACAAATAAATTAAATAATTTAATGTCTAAAAATTATAAATAAAATATCACTATGTAGGAAATCTTATTATCTTTCTAATTAATATTTATAATATAAAATCCAACATATATAACCCTATGTAAAAATTATTTTTCTAAAAGATATATGCTTGTGTCATTTTTGTATTCATTTTAACTTAATTAAAATAAAGTGTCCCTATCACCTACAAGTGGCACCATGTGGTCCTAAAATCGACCCAAAGATGCCTATGGTCGAACATGTATCAACCAATAAGGCTAGGACACGTTTTAGGGTAATTTAGTATTATTATAATATTAATTTTTAACCCTTATTTATCGGATTTACCCTTAACCATGGTAAGTAAAATATTTACCGCAGTAATTATTCAAAATGTCTAAAAATAAAAGTTACCTATTTACACAATTTGAAAATCATGATTCCAAATATGGAATCCATTTTTCTAAATTCAAAACACAGAAGTGGCAGAAATTAATTTAAAATTAATTCCTGTTGTCAAAACAAAAAGCGTGTTTTTAAGAGATAATAACTATCAAAAGATTGACACTTGTTTATGTTCGGTTTAATTGTAAAATTATGTCCAATGACCAAAATTATATTAAATGGTAAAAATATATTCTAAATATACTTTTAAACCACTCAAATTCATAATTTATCACTATTAATTATTTTGATTAAAAAAGTTGTTTTTAATTAAAATTTAGTAATTTTCACTATTCATCAAAATATGAAAGTTATCCGAAATGTACCAAAATTTCACCTTAGGCTAATTTCGATGTTCCGAATCCAAAAATGAAGTCCATTTTGAAATATAAAATATATATAATTTCAAAAAGTAGGTATTACTATTCATAACGGCTAGTTTGATTGGTTGTGGTGTGTGTTAGAACTCGAAGTTGCGTACAACACACACTACTGTATTATTCAAAGGAAAGCGTACCGTGGAAGCTTGGGATGTTTCATTTTAATTTTTTTTGATGCCCCGCTTTACTCAAAAAGTTTAAAATATTGTATTTAAAATGGGTTCACTATTAAAAGTTGGTAAAAGTGCAATACTGAAAATGAATTTGTTCTTACATTATGTCTAAGAAACTCATAATATGGATTCTAAAATTATAAGGATTATATAAAGTTTAAAATTTAGTTAATACTATTCATAACCTCTTTTGAATGGCTTTTTTGGTAAGTCATGGTGTGTTTGAACTCAGTGTTGCGTGTAGTGCAAGTTATTGTATTATTTTAAAGAAATAACACACTATGAAATCTTGGGGTGTTACATTCTCCCCTCCTTCAATAAATTGCGTCCTCGCAATTTGAAATTGTTCTTCGAAAAAAAAAGGTTGAAAATAAAAAATATCTTTGTGGGAAAACCCACATCTGAAATTGGGTTACTAAAATTTAGTCTTAATATAAGGAAAAGAGAAATGAAAGGGTCACCACCAAATTATGATCTCGATTAGAAGAACATTGGTGGCAATTAAAGACATATAATTAGAGGGGAAACGTAAATATTTATAGGTAGTGATTGAGGTCATCAATCACAAATAAGTATAAAATTGAGGTCCTTAAACTCATCAATCTATGATGATTTGAAATACCATCTGTTCAACAAAACATAGGGTATTAGGATAACACATTTTTGACGTTTCAAAATATCTTAGTTGAAATCCCATATCGAAAAATGAATTAATGAGGCCTCTATTTAAAATAAAGAGTGGAAAGTATGAAGATTACCGAAAATAACACATACTAGGGTTTCATGTAGGAAAATATGGATATGGAAGAAAAATCTAACCATCAATTATCTGATGGAGAGTGGTAGAGAACATGGCTATGAAAAGGCCAACAATCCCAAAGCCATAAATTAGTGATGATTTAAGGTATCATCTAGGACAACATTTTTGTTCTAAGTTCCTTTTCTTAATGTTGAGGAATTTATTTATGAGAATGGATAAGATCATAAAGAGATATACTTACTTTATAATTAGAGTTTTGTCCATTAATAAATTTCTACCACAAACTCATCTTTCACTTGTAAAAAAAATTCTATTTATACTATTCGTACAGGGTTCCAAAATAAACAAATTTATAATTCATCTACCAGATCTTTTAAAAAAACTACATTATTTAATCTAGGACATCTCTTGGGCTAGTGGTAGGTGATACACCCTTGTCTCCCTTCGGTTGCGGTTTCAAGTCTCGCGGCCTTGCCGGACGCGACGGGTTGCCGCCCGACCTCCGGGTTGTCCTTTTATGGCAATCCAAAATTAATCTCAAACTAGAATTTATCCAAAATACTTCTGACCAAACTCACAGTCCAACATTTATAAGGAAGTTAAACATAATGTAGATCCTTTTTACCACGTAATAGCATATGAATACCTTCATCATGTATTCTTTTAAAACACTGAAACATCCTGAATTACCATAATCCATATTGATTACATTCATGCTCCCTTATTCTATATAGAATACTGGATATACTTCATCAATCCAAAAATGTTTTAAACCCCAACAATGATGGAATATACAAATCATTAATTAGTTTCAAGGTAGTCAAGAATATCCAATATAATTTATCCAAATCAATCATGTATTATTCTAAAATCACTACCTCGGTATCAGAACCATATTATGGTTTATCATTCTCTCAACCATATATTTTCCAAAAATTTAACCCGTTATTGAGTCACTTTTCTTAGTTCCACACAATCTCAAGTCCTTAATGAAATAGTACTGCAGTACAATCCTTATATACTCCATAATTATTATAACAAGTACATTGTTGATACAACACTCAATTGACATAATCAACATAAGAACTCTAATCATTCCTCTTCATCTGTGGCAGTATCATAACTTGATTATTATCCAATAACATCATTTGCGGCATATTCTGATGACTGGGACATAGGTTCGCATAGTGTCCAAACTCCTTGCAAATGAAGCATTGTACATTTGAAACCATTTTCTTACCCTTGCAGTCATGTACTTTGTGCCCTTTTCCACCACACTTATAACAAACTCCCATTCCTTTCAGACAAGTTCCAGCGTGTTTCTTCCCACAGTTATCACATATGGGAAAATTGTTCTTTTCCCTCTTCCCTTTATCCATCTTTCTCTCTTCCATCCTTTTCTTCTCTTGTTTCCCTTCAAATCCATAGGACTCAGTAAAATCTTTACTTATCTTATAAACACATGATATTATTTCTTCGTATGATGATAATACATGCGAGACTATTTCTCTTATAAATTATGGCTTAAGACCATGAAATATATGATCCTTCTTTCTCTTTGTATCATGTGCATTGCTGGAGATCTCATTCCTTCTACTATGTGCCATTTCTAAACAATGGCATACACTATATTAGTTTATGAATAACAATACCTAATCCCAAACTTGTGAAACACATAATATAAATTAAATAGTTTATGGATATAATCCATAATCATAAAAATGTCTCTTTTGAAGAAGTATATACTCATAAACCCTTCATAATGATTTGTAAAGAAAATGAGAGTTATCCTAAGCATATCCCCCAGGAGTGTCGTAACCAAGAGTGTAGCAAGGCCCATTGTCATGCACCAGTTCCCGTTCGAGTCTAGCTCAAAGCGGTGTTTTCAGGTTTTACCCCTAGGTACATCTATGCCAGAGCCGCCTCTACCTGCTCGTATCCAGACAGGGATGTATTGCTCGAAAAACTCACAAAATCTCTACAATACCAAAATTCTAGGAAGTTCTTCTATACTAATCCTCAAAGTTCATCTTAGGTCTACGTGCTCTAATCAGAGTTTATCTAAATCTAGCTTCCAAGGTTTGTACTAAACTTCCTCTGATAGCAACTATAATGCCCCGACCCTAGTTACCCATAGTCGGTGCATTATTACATAACATTGGCATGATCACAAGAAAGATCAAATCTTGAAATACCGATTGGTTTAGTAGCCTTGGAAACACTAGATATATTCATAAGTTTTACATTACATCATAAAGTGAAAAACTACTATGAAAACATAATGTCTCCATAGTCCACACTATTATCCCCTCATAATATCCCTGCAGGTCATTCATAACATACTTCTTCACATCCGGGGAAAAATAAAACATAGAAAAGGGGTGAGCTCAAATGCCCAGTAAGGATAACAATATAGCGGAACATTCAAAAATAAGCATAAACATTTAAGGCAATGCATTACTAAAACAAAAGCCTTTTAAACTTGAACTTCAACATAGTATGGCAAAAGTAAAATGAAATAATTCCATTTACTTATTCACGTGGATATTCTACTAATCGAATAATCACTTGCAATATCAATAACCACATTCATAATGTCGGAATGCATAATGGTGAACTTTAATTTCTTTGTCAAGGCCTCGTCCCAAGACCTTGGGGATAACTGTAACCGGAACCCAACCCGGAGTGCCTCTAATAACCGGACACCAAACCGGAAGGCTTACTTTTACCGGTCCCCAACCCGGAACATACTTGTCTAACACATTCATCTGAATGAAAGGTTGAAATATAACATAAACATTCAGATTACAAATAACTTATGAAATGTCAATACTCTAAACAAAAACCATGAGTGACATAAGAATAACTTATCCACAGTCAAAAATATCACAAAACCTTCAATAAAATATGGATGTTTTGTATCATAATAAATCAACTTCAAATAAGCTTAAAATCCATCAAAGGATGTTGACATAGATGAAATAAAGACTATTTTAGAAAAATATCTCTTTCTATTTTGAAATCATTTAAGAGTCTTATATTTATGAAATAAAACATTTTTTATGAAAATATTCTTATTATATTGTATGGGAAGCTTCGATGATTTTATAACGGCGGAAAATAGCTGCACCCGCCGTATAAGTTAAAAAAACATTCTTACATTAATTTTGTCGAAAAGGTTAAAAAGCATCGTGTTTGGAAAACGACGGAAAGATTACTTTATAAACCTCTTATAAAAAGTCAAACAAGGGTATACATGACTTTAACCCATATTCTTGTAAATATTAAAAATGTTTTAAAATACATTTTGAAGAAACATGGATGTGGATGATAAAGAGATCCCAGTAGATTATTATGCATAAACAACCTCGGATAATGAAGAGATTGTGAAATAAACACTTACTAATTTGGAAACTTATGAAACGTACAACCCATGAATGAGGTATCATACAATTAATATGTAAATAAACATAAATTAAAGTGTATTACACAAAGAATATAATTATGGGCAGTGCATACACCACACAAAAGGTAATGGTGGCAATATGGCATGAATCTCACAGGAATAAGGAGTAAGATGAAAACCCCTTACCTTGTACTTTTCCTTGGTTGGGGTAGGTTAACATCCTGTATAATGGTTAAATAATTGTTATTAAATTATACAATAATCATATATATTAATATGATATCATATATGATCTTTTAATATTGATTTGATAATAATATCTTAGTATTATCGTTGTTTCGGGTGTTAACTTACTTGTTTTATTTTATATGTTTTGTTACGTAAGCCATGTTTGTAATGGATAGGTTGTATATTATTAATATACATAATTATATCAAGTCCTTAAACATCATTTTTAAATCATCAAATGATAATTATACTTTAATGGATACGATGGAGAATGAATTTCATCGCGTTCGTGGAGACGATAGTCCGTACGTACGCACGAGCGACAATATCATTCTTTTGATATTAAAATAATATATAAATGGATGTTATATCATATATACAGAATCATTAACATGTTTTATTTATTATTTATATGAGTTACATATCATTATTATACCCATCCAAATAATAATATATTGAATAACAATTACACCGCGATGTGGAGACGGTAAGCCGTACGTACGCACATACGGTGAAATGTTATTAAAAGGGTGGATAGAATACTGAATATGGTTGTACCAAATTTATAATAACATCACAGTATATATAAGATACTGGAGTTATTATTTTAGAATGGTAATAACAAAGAAAGAAGAAGTGGAAGAAGAAAGGAACTTGAAAAGGGGTGGTGAAAACATTACCTCTTTTTCGGGTTCTTCCTTTTGATTTGATCAAAAGGGCTTCTTAGGTTGGCTTTATGATCAAACTAAGGCCTCTAGGTTGTAGTGAGGGAAGTTGGGAGAGTATTTGGGCAGAGTTTGGGCGAACCAAAAGGCTTTGAAGGTGTGAAGAAATGAGAAGGAGGAGTGCCCTTTTATAAGAGGGGTGAGGGGCACCTTTGGAAAAGCTAGAAATATTAATTTTAAATAAATTCATATTCGGTTTCTAATGGCTCCAAAGTTGATTATTTAAATGTTAAGGTGGGGATAGGTCGAAAACAACTCAACCAATATAAGTTAGACAGGTTTGGGTACTTATATTAACCTTATCTTTAAGTATTAACTCTAAGTTAATTAGTTTCACTTTTAAAATGTCTCTTTGTATTTTAATATAATATGGTTAATAAACTTACTATATACATCCAAGCGACCCCAAAGTAGTCCATTAATGATTAAACTATCATTATATAAGTCTCTTGGCTGAACCGTATATTTTTAGAAATTTAATATCAATTAATAATATAATATTTGTTTTAAGAACTCTTTTATGTCAATTTTGACACTATTCAATAGTTGATTTTTTTGAAACTCATAACAGATTGATTACTTCGAAAAAAGTCAATTAAATAAATAATAATATATCATATTATCCTAGAAAATTAGTTTAATTCATTAAAAGTTTCATATTTTATTTATTTGGGTATTTATAATATCAATTATTTTAATTTTTTACTATTATAGTAATTAATTCATCATCATTGTGTCACAAATAAATTAAATTATTTAATGTCTAAAAATAATAAACAAAATATCACTATGTAGGAAATCTTTTTATCTTTCTAATGAATATTTATAATCTAAAATACAACATATATAACCCTATGTAAAAATTGTTTTTCTAAAAGATATATGCTTGTGTAATTTATGTATTCATTTTAACTTAATTAAAATAAAGTGTCCCTATCACCTACAAGTGGCACCATGGGGTCCCAAAATCGACCCAAAGATGCCTATGGTCGAACATGTATCAACCAATAAGGCTAGGACACGTTTTAGGGTAATTTAGTATTATTATAATATTAATTTTTAACCCTTATTTACCGGATTTACCCTTAACCATGGTAAATAAAATATTTACCGCAGTAATTATTCAAAATGTCTAAAAATAAAAGTTACCTATTTACACAATTTAAAAATCCCGATTCCAAATATGGAATCCATTTTTCTAAATTCAAAACACAGAAGTGGCAGAAATTAATTTAAAATTAATTCCCGCTGTCAAAACAAAAAGCGTGTTTTTAAGAGATAATAACTATCAAAAGATTGACACTTGTTTATGTTCGGTTTAATTGTAAAATTATGTCCAATGACCAAAATTATATTAAATGGTAAAAATATATTATAAATATACTTTAAAACCACTCAAATTCATAATTTATCACTATTAATTATTTTGATGAAAAAAGTTGTTTTTAATTAAAATTTAGTAATTTTCACTATTCATCAAAATATGAAAGTTATCCGAAATGTACCAAAATTTCACCTTAGGCTAATTTCGATGTTCCGAATCCAAAAATGAAGTCCATTTTGAAATATAAAATATATATAATTTCAAAAAGTAGGTATTACTATTCATAACGGCTAGTTTTATTGGTTGTGGTGTGTGTTAGAACTCGAAGTTGCGTACAACACACACTACTGTATTATTCAAAGGAAAGCGTACCGCGGAAGCTTGGGATGTTTCATTTTAAATTTTTTTGATGTCCCCCTTTACTCAAAAAGTTGAAAATATTGTATTGAAAATGGGTTCACTATTAAAATTTGGTAAAAGTACAATACTAAAAATGAATTTGTTCTTACATTATGTCTAAGAAACTCATAATATGGATTCTAAAATTATAAGGATTATATAAAGTTTAAAATTTAGTTAATACTATTCATAACCTCTTTTAAACGACTTGTTTGGTAAGTCATGGTGTGTTTGAACTCGGTGTTGCGCGTAGTGCAAGTTATTGTATTATTTTAAAGAAATAACACACTATGAAATCTTGGGGTGTTACACAGAATCCCCTTTCTCATGAAAATGGGGCACTTTGATCTCAAGGGCTAGCTTGAGACCAGTGATGAGGGCCTGATACTCTGCCACATTGTTGGTGTAGCCTTATGACAACGTGAATGAGTACAGCAGAACGTCTTTCATTGGGGTGACAAATACGATAGACAGGACCACTGTATTGAGCCTAGGATCGTTGAGCCTCCTACCAATGGGGCTCCGGGAGGCACCGTTGAATTACAATTGCCAACATGGGATGGCATGTTCTACCGAGAGGATTGCCTCATCAGGAAAATCCAGGTCCAAGGACTGGTCCGCGGAGGATGGATGGGCAGCTATAAATTCTACCAATGCATGCCCCTTGATTGCCTTCTAGGGCACGAACCTGATGTAAATATACTAGAGGATCACTTCCCACCGCGCAAGTTATCCAGTAAACATAGGACGGCTCAGAACGTACTTCAGTGGGTCTACCCCGAGAGACCAGCTATACCTCATGGTGCGGCTGCTAATGCCGCTGTTTCTGCACATCAAATATGAGCACAAGGAATCTTTTCTCAATGCAGGAGTATCTAGTCTCTGTATCGAGAAGCTTGCGGCCGAGGTAGTAGAGGCTGTTCTCCATCCCCTCATTGTTCTTCTGGGTGATAAGTGCGCCGAGGGATCATTTCATGGCAGTGACATAGAGAATCAGTGGCTTCCCAGAGATGGGTGGCTTCAAGACCAGAGGCTAGAGTAGATACTGCATGGTTTCCTCAAAGGCGGTCTATAACTCCCCATCCCACTCATAGGTAGTGCCATTCATTATGAGCCAAGAAAAGGGCTTACACTTGCTACCCAAATTCGCAATGAAACAACGTATGTTGGTTATGTGGCCTTGAAGACCTCGATGCTCCCGAATATTGCTCAGGGGAGGCATCTGACTGATGGCCTTTATCTTCTCTAGATCAATCTCAATGCCTCGATATCAGACAACAATACCAAGAAACTTCCTGGAAGTGACCTCGAAAGCACACTTCAACGGGATCATCTTCAGGTGGTGGGAGCGGAGAAAACCAAACACTTTCTCAAGGTCCTTGAGATTGTCCTGGCGCTGTTGAGATTTGACTATCAAGTCGTCCACATAGCATTCCACCAACATTCCCAGGATTGTCTTGAATATTTGATGGATGCCTTGCTGATAGGTGGCACCTGCATTCTTCAGGCCAAAGGGCATAACTTGGTAACAGAATTTACCTTGGGGTGCTCTAAAAGTGGTAGAATCTTCATCCTCAGGGGCCATCCAGATTTGATTATATCCATAGTTTCCATTCATGAAGGAGAGGGTTTGAAACCCGATGATAGCGTCAATCAACAATTCGGTCACAGGAATGGGAAAATCAACCTTCAGACAGTGATGGTTGAGATTGTGGAAGTCGATGTAAACTCTGATCTATCCATTATTTTTCCTGACTAGCACGATGTTGGATAACCACTTGGGAAAATGGACCTCCTTGACAAAGTTGGATTTGATGAGCTTGTAAACATCTGCCCCAACCATGGCACCATGGGACGAATGCATCTTTCTGGGAGGCTGCCTGAACCCGCGATGGTTTTCCAGGAGACTGAGGCGGTGGTTGGCCACTTGAGGATCTAGTCCTGGCATCTCATTGTAACTCTAGGAAAATACATCACGGTGCTATTTGAGGAATTCCATGTACCGCTGCTGCTCCTCATGGGATATAGCAATGCTGATCAATGTGGGTCTCGGATCTGCCTCGCTACTGAGGTTCACCTGTACCAGCTCGTCAACCATGGCTGAGACACCTTCCTCAAAGGTAGGGGGAGCATCCTCCATATATTCTTCTCCACTTATGGAGAGATCTTCCGTGTGGGAATCTTCTTCTGAGCAACCAAACCCAAATGGGAGGCTTCTACCAGCTTGTTCGGTCGTGGTCATTGCATCGAGGCACTCCGACACTGCTGAGACCATGGATATGAAGGCTATTGACCTGATCCCATCTGGTCTCCGGCCTAAGGGGACACTCTTGATAATATCGAAGAAGTAGTGGTGCATTAGCCGTAGCTGACTTATTCCAGCCCGACGAAACAACCATGTATGAAGTGTTGTTGTTACCATGATCCAAACGTCTTGATACCTGATGGGAGTGGGAGGCTTCAAGATCACTGGAGCCTAGTTCGTATAAGAATACAAAGTAATCTTCCCATGCCGCCTGGATCTGAGAGAATGATTCCCCCTTGTCCCGGAAATGACAAAACACTACACCATATCGAGGGTTGTGGCCTCTAACTGATGGATCAAGAATACTTAGGCATCATTCAAGCCAGCCCAAGGGTCTGTCGTAGCGGCGACAGGCTCAACATTCGCTTGCCTGGACTTGTTTATCCTTGATCTTGTAATAATAAACATCCAAGTAGCGGGCTTCGCAAGAGGTAGAAGGAGATGTATGACCTCAGATTATGACTACTTGACCATTAAAGGAGTACTTGATGCATTGGTGATAGGATGAGGGGACCACCACGTGCAGGTGGAGCCATGGCCTTCCCATTAATGCATTATACGCGGTGTCCTGGGAGACAACCCCGAATTCAGTACTGGAAACTAGGCCACCGAACTGGGTATTCAAAAAAATCATGTCGACTGGGGTCTGCTCTATCCTATCATATCCCTAAATCCTCACATCAGAGGGATTCATGTCATCTTCAGATAACCCAAGCTTCTGTAGTGTCTGCGTTGGGATGATGTTGATCCCGGAGCTGGTGTCAATGAGACAACGTCGAACCTCCACACCATTAAATTGGCCAGTGATTTACAATGGGCCGATGTTACCATGTTTGGGAGAGACTTCATCCTCTCAAGAGAATTAAGTGACAGCCTGGCATTTGGCATCCTCAACTGCTTCAGCATGTAAGGCCTCTGTAGCTGCTACCTCTATCTCAAACTGGAGGGGGCTCCATAAAGCCTCAGTGAGTGCTCCACGCATATCTAGAGACAGGAGAATGGATTTAATGATGGAGAGCCTCGTTGGGATGCTGGAAAGGTGTTTCATAACATCATACCTCCATGCTTGGTTCAAACTTCTGCTTATGAGAAGACGCTCAGTGATTGGAGGCATGGCGGACTCTACCGGATGGACCGGAGGCTGATTGGTACTGGGGACATCCTGATGCCTGCTAGTCGAAGCTCAGAAGGTCACTGTCAGATGAGGACTGAGTGACTAAGATTTTCCTATAGCAGGGCGATGCTGGTCGCGATACGGACTAAGTGTCTCTACCTGATTCAGTAGTAGAAACAGTGGTGGAGGCGGACCTATCGACACCGGATGAAGAGGCTGCGCATGCTGGTTTCTACGCTGGTTCTATTGTCTAGTCTAAGTAGTGTGCATGTCCTAGCTAGAGGTGCCAATTGACATTCCCCGGTGACCCATATGGTCACAGTTCTGCCGACGTTGGTGTCGGCTGCGGACATTGTGGAGGTTCTCCTTGCGCTCCCCCTCATTGGGAGTCGTATATGGATTTAACAACTCAACGGTGTTAACCAAAGCGTAGACTTGACTGTCACTTGAAAAACCATCCACTACTGGGTGTATTCTAGTAGGGATGACCATATTTGAGGGGAATAATTCGCCGAGAGTGTGGGACAACGACATCCTTGGCGGGGCGCGTTGCTTCTTCTTGCACCGCCGATGCTTGCTCTTCTGGGAAGAGGCCAGCTGAGATGATGATCCAGAAGTGGTGGTGAATGCTTCTAAAGGCTCCGGATAATTTAGGGATGCCAGAATGATTCCATGGTAATGGGAGACCATCTTTCTAGCCATCCAGTCACTATACTTATGGGACCCATGGTTAGGAACTTGCTGCCAGTCGCCTTCGTCGTCGCTACTACTATCTAATCCCACAAAGACACCTGCCACATGTGTCGGGGATGATCCCTACCTGACGATATTATTGTCAATCTGGTCTTGGAGCCAGTTCATGAACACATATAATTTCTTGATATTGTTCCCCAAGATCTAGTTATAAGGGCAGTAGCTGGGGTGATCAGTGAGACACGCCTCTTCTGGCTTTCGACACTCAGTCAGTCACACAATTCTTTTCTCTAAGGTGCTGTGGAAGTTTCCAGGGAACTAAGCCTCGTCGAATGAGTATGTGTGATTTCTTCTATCCGAAAAGGGGGCTATAGGAGCCTAACCCTGACAGGGGGCCGAAGGAGCCTACCGAGGAGGCGGAACTCGATTATCCTGCCTAGGCAGCAGCGGCGCATTACGCAGGGGAACCTACCGATTCTGGGGTGGGCGCTTATTGGCTGGAAACCATGCCTGTGGTGGAGGTCCTCTGCGAGGCTGCGAGGATGGTGCTATTGGTAACAACTCTCGCTGCCTGGGGCCTCTACTTGTTCCATGGTGGCTTGCTCGGATTTGGATGTTCTCATTGTTGGAATTTCAGGGTGCAGTAGGCATGCTTGACTAGCCTCTTGTAGTGCTTTCTTGAGGCAGTGGGCCTTATCTGAGAAGTCCCAGAACCCTTTGGGATAATTCTGATTGATCAGGGAGGGAACCAATTCCGTCTACACATTCCACACGCACATCGTCAGTAATTTCTCCTGAGTCAATGGCCTGTCAAGGGAGTATGTGAGACCCTTCCACCGGGTGATGAAGTCCGCGACTCATTCACCTAGCATTTGATTGCACCCGAAGAGGTCTGCAATATTCATATTCTGGGTGGTAGAGCTAAACTGGTAATGGAACTGCCTACGAATGTCTTCCCATCTTGTCATAGATCCCATAGGGAGATGGCTGTACAAAACGAGTGTTGGCCCCTCTAGTCTCTGAAGAAAGAAATGAAGCTTGACAGCCTCATGCTGCGCTGGGGTCCATAACATAGTTCCACACCTTGAGTTAAAGTGGGCCAGGTGTTGTGGCGGTTCCCCCGTCCAGTTAAAGGGTGAGAAAGTGGGATTCCCAAATCCTGGGGGTGTCGAAATGTCATCCACCCACGCCGGGTATGGTTTTCCATCAGGTGGGATAGCCACCTGTCGTGTTTCCAAAGCCTCAAGGTGGGAGATGAGCGCTGCGATCGGATCGTTTGGACGTGGCTCCCTATTCTGGTGGGGATCCCTAACCACACGCACTTTTATAGGCTCTTCAATGCGGTAACCAAGCTCAGAAACTCCCTGAGCAGCTGGTGGGCCAACCCTTGGGGCGGCCAGAGGATCCTGAACGGGGTTCCTTGGATTGTCGTGCCATTTGGGAGGGTTCGGCCAGACATACCATGCCCTCTTGTCGTGAGCTCTGGCTTCTGTCCTGTTAGAGAATATAGCATGATCATGGTTGCCTAGTAGAATCTCTATGAGGGGTAATTGTTCCTGCCCCTGCTGCCCTAGCCAAGGATCACCGTAGTCGGGTCGCCGCTCTGCAATGTGTTCATCCAAAAGTACATCGACTAACTTCTTCTGCTCTGCAAGTTGTTGGCATAGTGTGACCTTCTTGGGGTCCTCTTCTATCTTCTCCACTAAGGCCGACGGGTTGGAGTGCCTGACAGCTCCAAAATTCTTTTTCCCTTTACTGACATTTCGGCTCAGTACCAACGCTTACATGGGTGGAGGGAGACCTAGGAGGTTCTTCTGCTAGCGAGTAATCCTCCCTGATGGTTGTAGTTGTGGGGGAACGTCCTCAGGGAGAAGGTTCCCATCGAGATGTTCCAGCTCATTTGACTCTTCTGTTAGATTGGCCATGTTGGCTGCCACTATTCTTGGGGGCATGCCCTCACCATCGCCAAGAGAGTCGGGCTACTGGTGAATCATACGGAAAAGAAGGGTAGCGTAATTCCCCCAGCCACAGACTTGTGCGTGGGGGTCAGCCTTTTGGATAACTTTCGGAGTACTTGGAATCTCTGAATGCACTGTTGTTGGAGTGCCCTGTGGCGGCCAAGTGACTCAGGGTGTCAAACCGAAGGGAGTGTGGCCAGGTCAACTAGACGACATTGTTTGCCGTTGTATTCTAGGTTCTCTTGGCACCCAGGATAAGTCACCCGTCAGTGGCGAAGACCGAGGTGAGTCACCCAGAGGGTCTGGTGCAAAAAATCAAACTCTGCTGGCGAGAGAGATTCTGGCGTATCAAAGTTTGACCCTGCGACCGGCCAAAAATTCTCAGGGAAGTGGCCCACCATGAGGATGGTCCAGAAGATCCTCAGATCATATTCATAGTCTGGCCTTTGTTTTCCCCACTGGTCAACTGAGGGTGGTTGAGGAACTGATAGCGGCAATGAGGCAGGCCGCTGGTCCGACAGGCTGGCCGGTAGAAAATACGGTGAGCGAGCTGATTGGCTGCCGAATCTTGGGATGTCCTTTAAGGGTTGCAGCGACCAATCCACCATATCCCGATAATATGGACTAGTGACCAAGGCTTCTCATGTGACATCAGTGCCTTCCGAGGGTGAGTCGTGTTGCGGTTCTCCCGCCATTGACCCCCAAAATAGCTCCTTGGCATAGGGCGCTTCTGTCGATGATGGCGATGACTGCGTGGTCAGCCCCTTTGAACATTCCAAGTTCTCGTCCTCCTGGATATACCTTTAGAGGAAAAAATTGATCATGTGGATCTCACATTACGGGAGTATAATTTTGATGCACCTCGTTCATTCCCTGGCCATTAACTCGGAGGTCTGAGGGGAGGGCTCCTGTGATGAATCAGAATATGCCTCGAGGTCTGAGAAGCGGATTGGTCTGATCCCTATTCGGCCTTCCCCAGAATTCCTCTTACGGTAGCAGCGGCCTGATCTCCTACCTATGGGTGGTTCTTCAGGGTAGGGCTGATTTCCAACATGGGGTCCTCCGGCTGCTCTAGTGCTAGGGCGGAGAGGATTTCCACTCGAGGAAGCTGGGGTGCTAGGAGCACCAGGACAAATGTCAAAAGGGACACGGGAAGGGCCATCGTGATGGGTGTTGTTGAAGTGGGGTTGGCTTCCACCTTTCTGATGGCTGGGTTGAGGAGGACCTTCGCTGATCGGCGCGGGGACATGGGGAGGTCCTCCATGTTGGCGAGTGACCGGACATGCAATGTCTCCATGCTCGCGGTCCGCGGCAGGGGGAGTGACCCCGTACCCAGTTCAGTGAGCATAGGATACACCCCCACATTAAGTGTTGCTATCACAGGGAAGACCCTCGCCAGGGTTGAATGTGAAATGGGGTAGACTTCCAAGCCGAGGTTGTAGGAAGGGAGGGCCTGCACCTTCCATAGTGGTGGGGCCGAGTTATCCCCTGCACTGGGCGACACTTTACGAATTGGTCTGTAGTGGCCATCGCCTATGCCGGCGACCGGGAGAGTCGACCAAACCTAACCGTGGGGCAGTTGGAGCCTCGATCTGGGTCGGGCGTGTAGATTACACATCTCAACGTGTGCAGGGAGGTGGTTAAAGGAGTTAGTGGTGGCTCGGGCCATAGTGGTCACTGAAATTGGTTTCCCATGGCAGGAATCCTCTTCTGCTTGTGCCCGACACTGGCGCCAGGTCAGATAGACTAGATCCGGTAGTACAGGCGCATGGATTACTCACTCCTTGGCTAGGGGAATCATGAAGCGGTGATGGTAAGGGCTGGTGGGAGCCGTTACTGAAATCCCTTGAAGAGGAACTCTCACTGGGTCCGCCCGGACATCCCCTACGTCGTCGGTTTATGGGAGGGTGCTATCAAGGCACTCCAAGGAGAAACTCCCAATGTGATTGAAAGTAGGGGTGGGGAGCATCGGCTCCCTGCGCGGCCATCGGGGGCGGCGTGGATGGTGAGGAGAGGCTACCTCGAGGTTTAGGAGACCCATATCCCTAGGGGGGATGAACCCCTCCTCCTCATAACAACGTACAAGGTTGTTAATTACCCTTCGCTGGATAATCTCTGATGGGGAGAGGGGCCATTAGCGCCCATCGATCGTGGTAGTCGAAGCTGTCGTGGAAGAGGTAGAACCACCCAGGGTAGCCGCGTTGATGTTTCCCCTCCTCCCACGATGGCGAGTAGGTGAATGACCTCCAGATGCCACAACTTGATTCATGAAAGTAGGGAGATGAACTCATTAGCACGGCGAGGAAAAGAAATCGATAACCGGTGCCTTAGTTCGATTCTGTCTTCTGTATTCAGCAAGAGGGAACCAGTCTGACAACGTCGTAGGATGGAATGCTCAACATTTTGACTATCCCAACTCCTGGAAAGTTTCACGTCAGGCCTATTTGCTGGGACCTAGTACCAGATGATGAGGTTAGACAATATGTTTATCCACTGATGTCCTGAACACTACTAGCCTCTTAGCTTAGGGGAGAAGCTTCACATCAGGTTCACGATTTTATATTTCCGACGCTTTTTTCCGGGGCGCACGCACATCCGTCACATATAGGACACACTGCTATTACCCCGCATTACCTCATTCTAAAGGTGGGAAGCATCCGCTGCTTATTCAGGGGTGTCTGATCCTTAATCGAAACGGGATGATTGGATTTTTGTTCTTCCTTCCATGGATTCCTCCATGTAGCTCGTCACCTAGTCTGGGTCTCCCTCATAGATTTCAAACATAATTCTCAAAGCTCTTCCCTGCACCATATCTTCATGGACACCAGTTAATTATGCCACTTCTGTCAGGACATTCCAAGGGGTCTAGTCAGGGCAGTAACATTCGGTTAGGAGTGTAGTCATGTTGAGGCATCATTGGCGTGTCTTGACACTAAAGATTGGCATGTCTTTCTTCTCTCCCTTATTATAGGGCATCTCGAGGGCGCAGAAGCTTGAGGCATCACACATTGAATGCAGGGAATTGTATTCCATAGGCTTGTATCTGAGGTTCTGCTCAACGTCCTATGTTTAGCAAAGGGTATTCCACATGTTTAACATCTAGTGGAGACGAATCAGGCTGATCAGAACACTAGCTAGAGTGGATCGAATTGAAGAAACCCCTCGAGGGAACAATGATGTTGGGGCTTGCATGTGGGTGGCTTCCCGAATGATATGACAGGGAGTGAGGTGGCATGATCTCACTAGGATGTGGTGGCCCAGGTAAGAATCAGGATGGATGGTTGCTTTGGGCTTTGGTCTCGAAGGTCCTTCCTAAGTATCCCCATGGTAGGGAATCAAATCCCGCATAGTTCGATGATATGGTGGGACCCCCGAAGAGGCGACTGGTGAGAATGAACACGTGGATGGGACCCAGAGGAATTAGAACCTTCAGGTTAGTGCATGAGCTTCCCAAGACACGTGGGCTCGAGGGAGAGATCAGGATGAGACATAAGTGATGGGCTTGAGCCTCGTGGAGGCCTCCTACGTATCCCTGTGGTGGTGAATCAAATACCATGTAGTTCAAATGGTGAATACAGTTTAATTTCATACGGGATGGGTATGAGGCTTATATTCTAAGGTGTCCCATGGTGTTGTCGAACCGGCGTGAATGGGGACCTGGTGTCTAGATGGATTGGGGTTTACACTCTGAGGCGGCCCAAGGTGGAAATGGGGCTTGGCACTCCAACACGGAGACGGTCGGGGCCAATGGTTTATCAGGCTTGAACATTGTGTAGGACTCTTATGTACCATGACTTATCATGGATCAAAGTCCCCGTAGTTCGGGTTGGATGGGGTTTACACTCTGAGACAGCCCAAGGTGGGGGGGCTTAAACCTCTTGGAGGCTTCATACATACCATGCCTTAGCAGGGATCAAGGTTACCGTAGTTTGTGTTGGATGGGGCTTATGCTCTGAGACATCCCAAGGTGGTGGGGCTTGAATGTAATGGAGGCTTCCTACATACCATGCCTTAGCACAGATCAATTTCCCCATAGTTCGGGTTGGATGGGGCTTGCACTTTGAGACGACCAAAGGTGGTGGGGCTTGAACCTCGTGGAGGATTCCTACGTACCATGCCTTAGAACGGATCAAAGTCACCGTAGTTCAGGTTGGATGGGGCTAATGCTCTGAGATGACCCAAGGTGTGTCATGGTCGGTGCTCACTCTAATCTCACGGGAGTCAAGATCAGTGTGAGAAACAAGAGGTAGCAGAGACCTGATGATCACGTCGCGAATGGTGCGTCCTTGGGAAGTGAAAAGGGGATTACGCGTTGAGCAGCCCATGGTGCTAGGACTTACTATAGGATGGAGGCCTGAGGGTGAAAGAGAATAGAAGGAGAGGGATTTGGTACCCAGGAAGAGAGGAGGGGCCCCGTTCCCTACCACACCCTCCATTGGACTTGGCTTCGAGGAAGTGAGGAGGAGCAGGGGTGCTGCCTCATGGAGAGAATTCTAGGGACTAACACTAAGGTGGATGCCCTTCCCCATGGCCAAAAGCTACTCCAACAAGGATGATATCATCCCATGTGAGGGGTGATCCCATCCCTGTGGAGAGAAGTGGGAGTTTAGAATGTCAGAGGCGGGGGGACCCTGCGTGCGAGGCACGAGGCCAGGTCAGAGTTTAACGTCATGTGTTGAGGACGAGATGCTTGGCAGTTTAACGTCCTGCAGGTTGGACAGCGTGGGATTTCTCCGCACCCCTAGGACTTAAATAACCTATACCCTCTACTCCTTGTGGGAGTGGAGGCATCGGCGAGGCCATACTGAGGGGGTGTCGCTGAGCGAACCATCGATGGGTCCACCTTAGTGTAACTATTTGAAGAAACAATAGCCGTTATCATTCCTATGCGAAGAAGAATTAGGCAGAGCAACGCAATGGGAAGAATTGTCCAAAGTACATTGAAGTTACTTCGTACAATCCAAGAAGGTCCTACGGGAAAACCAAGTATGATGCAGATTCCTAGGGTGCATAAGACACCGGTGAATGGAACCTAGAAAGAGGGCATCAGTCGTTCATGCAAGAGGACGCTCGTGGAGCACCGAGGTAAAGGGCCCTAGGGATTGTGTGGAACCCTTGGGGAATGCACAAAATATGGGGGTCTAGTGCGAAAATCCTTGGGTTGGCACGAAATCAGAGTTGCTTGTGCGAAATAGGAGGGCTGAGGTTTTGTGCGCAAAGGAATGGATTGCATGCAAAAGAAGGTGTGCGCGTAGCAGAAGGGGTGTGCTCTCAATGGAAGGATTGCATGCTCTTGAAAGGATTGCACGCAAGGGGAAACCCTCGAAGGGGGTTTGAGTTTAGTCTAAGACAGGGGGTCTCGCATCAAGGCAAATCCCAGGGCGACTTGGCGCAAATAGGAACTATACCAGAAGACCATATTGCACGCGTGTGGAATGTCGATTATGTGCATGAGGGGTGGTTCAAATTCTTCAGCCCTGAAAAGTAATGGTGTCTCCTCTTATTTATAGGCATTCTATGTCATGGAATTTCAGGATGCGCGAAATAATTGCACGACAGAGGTGGCGGTGCGAAATATCAACCGCACAGGGTGCGGGTGTGAAATTATTTTGTGCCGGTGCTGGGGATCCTTCGCGAATCCCAGTACTTTCTACGCAAGATAACATTTTTCGTGCACTTAAAACTTTTGTTCGCGCAAAACCTCTGGGCCCTCCGGACTGAGTCTCTTGGTCCGAATTTGAATTTTCCTTTTGGCTTCGTAACTTTCTCTGACACTTAATCACTTTTCGGCGTCTACATCTACCCATCAATATAGGAAAAAAAGATACCGACCCTCAAATAAAATAGTTATCCTCGGTTAAAAAACACTTAATATTAGGCATTCATTATGGTTATAGTGGTGGAATCATAAGGACCATTGGTGAAGCCATCATGGTAGTTGATTTGAGACATAATTTATAGATCATTCTTTGGAGACTAGTCATCCTATGTCGCCCAGCCTACCAGAATTACCCCAATAGTGCTATGAAGATATGGTTGTTGAATAGAGTAAGGAATTGGTAAGGAGTTATTGATTGTGTATCCTCCCATGTGGGATTTTATCCAACCATAGAGGATTTAGGAATGCCAAATAATATGCTATGGTGACTTTCCTTCACTGATCCAGCCCAAAATGTGATAAATTTTGGCCAATACAAGAATTTCCAGGTTAGCACATTTTTTGGTGGCCAGCTGAGCCGCTATGAAAAAGGTTGTGACTCTTACACTAGAAGAATCTCATGATGGTTAGATAAAGTAACTCAAAAACATAGACAAGAAGGCTGCCGACCAAAAAAATGGACAATGTCATGGATGAGTTCCCATCCCATTTCGTGGAACCATCCCTCCAACTCAAAATTATAGTATGGTCCTACATTCCTTCGAGTTACCTTGGATGGGCAGGACTAGGGGCTATGAACATGAGGCTCTAGGCCACACTGCTTGGTGAAGTAACTAATCCACTTTGAGAAGGGGTTGTCTTGTTTTGGGTAGGGGTCAACATCCCCCAAAATTTTCTCTATTTGATCAATGAGCATTTTAGACAACGGGGGAGTCCTCCCCTCATAATCACAAGTTGAAGAAGGGGTAGAGAGTCATCATACATATCCATGATGATGGCGACCCCTGAAATCAGATAAATGTATTAGAGGCTGATTCCATCTTCCCCATGGGTCAAATGGAATTTATTTGTGTCCAGACTCCACCTGCTCAAAAGCTATGAGATGAGGTAACTGGTTTGATGAGTGTATTTCTGGGATACCCAGATGGACTCATAGAGCCTCACCATCTCTAATTCGACCCGAAATTCCTCACAGATTTAATAGACCCTGAAAGACCACCCCCAAACTAAACCAATTGAACCTACAGAGTGAACGTCCCTTTTTCAAGACCAATAATGTTCATCATTTTTTATGCTTCTCATAGAAATTCATTGATAATAATGGGTAGTTTTTTCAAGAATTCATCATGCCTTCTCTAAAGTCTGAGGGGCATAATTCAATAAGGACCCAATAACAGTCTCCTTCAATATGAATCTTCATGTCGATGAGATTAGAGACTTATGGAAGGTGTTTCTAAATATCATAGTTTTAGGTTGGTTGAACACACATGGATCTCATATTGGTGTATCAAACAACATGCCATATATATAAATGGGCAGTCGGTCTGAGTTCAGATATTCCCTTTAACCCATAGTGAGTAATTTCCCAAAAGACTGATAAAGTGGTACAATAAGTATTTTTTTGATCTATAGAATTTTCCATATCCTTCTTTATTTCATCATCAACAGAAATGGGAGTAACATAAAAATAAAAAAGAATAACATCATTAGTGGCTTCTTGATGGAGATCCATTTTAGCCTGCATTAACAAAAAGACAACATAATGGGTTAGTCTAATTAAAATGATTGGGAAAAAAGGAAAAAAATTGAAAAGGACCAAATAAGTACAAAAAATAAAAGGCTCTACATAAGAAAACCTTGTGTCAATTTGCGATACACATTCCATGAGTACCAGAAGTATGTGGAATGCCTAAAAATATGTTCTCTCGGGATGCATTAGCCAGCGAGTCGATCAGTATGCCGAATGGAAAAGATGCCTACCAACCCTTGATATGCAGATATTAAAATTTCAAAGTTCAAGGATTTGAAGTCTAATTTGAAAATTTAATGTTAAGTTCATATAATTGAAGTTATATCTGGGCGATAGGTGAACCGCATAGCTTCTTACTGCATGAATATTTAAACAGACATTTTATAATTCCATGGTCAGGTTCGCAGATTCAAAGGAAGGTTCATATCTGAGGAAACTATAAAGAATGCAATGTTCATGGAACTTGAGGAAATATTCACGGATGATGAATTTCATGGAGAAGATAGTACACAAAAGAAAGTAACGTCAATATCATTTTATGAAGTATTTTTTGCTGGGAAACCATGTAAAAGACAAATGGAATGCCCCCCTTATATATAGGAATGTGCTCCCCAACTGGTCAACCTTTCTATTGTAAACCAGTTTATTTTTGGATTCTTTTATACATTATAATAGCCTTAAATTCATTCCTTCCTAACCCCTTTTGATGGAGGGAATTTTCAAGGTCCCAAATAATCCATAATGGGAAAGCAAATTCTTTGAAAAAGTTTATAAATGAAAGAGATGAACGTGGGGATGAAAATTTAAGGAGAATATTGAAGAAATCCAATTTGATTAGGAACCAAAATGGTTAATGTAAGGGTTACCTAGAAGGTTCTATAGAAGGCACAAACCATGAACCAAGTGGTACACGGACATCATATGAAACACTAGCCCGCGAAACATTTACTAGTGAACCAAGACATTCATAGATGAGATGAAAATAACGAATCATGGAACCACAAACTATTTCGTTGGTGAAAATGTGATAGAGAAGTATGTCTCCACATGGGATCCCCATATACTGAGATGTTAGAAGAAGAGGTGGGACTGGAAGTTTACCACGAAACACATCGTTCATTGGGATTGAGGTAGTTTTTTTCCACTGTAGTGAACCACAACACTTGTAACCATAGTTACCCAAGCCATCCTTGGGTCAGATGATCCCTCCACGTGACTCCAAAAAATGTGTTTTGTGCCTGTAGATACATCTTCCCCAACACTCGATAAATGTGACAAAAAAGTGAATTGATAATAAGAGGTTTTTAGAGAGCTTTGAGATTATGAACGAAATAATTCAAAGGAAAATAATCAATATTGTTCGGAACTGTAAACAATTTAAAACATGTATAATCCCTCCATGAACAAAAAAATTAAGGAAACATAATAATAATCAATTGTCCCCAAACATAATTAGTGAACCTCAAATCATAGGCCCTTTACAGATGATCTTCCCCCAATCCATTTGCACAGTGACCCACCAATAGGCCAGGGAACAGTGTGGTGCATCTCCACATGGACAATACCCAATGTTGCATATCACCATGCTATGTAGGTGGAACCTGAGACCATGTACCTCCTTGGTACGTGGCAGCTCACATCTAGTTTTGTGAACCACTTGGGTACACATTCAACCCATTCACCAGCATAGTAGTACATTATATGTGGAATCCCCCTCCATCCCACATGAGAAAATGGAATTGAGAATTGGGTGTGTTTGGGTATTCCACCTTCTTGTTAAAATATTTTCCTTCCATTCTCATCACGCCCACCATGGATCCTACATTAACCAGTCCACTCAAATCTGACCAAATCTTCTTTCAAGGAACCAGAATCATATGACCAGACTATTGGGCACAACAGTGTGCCATTCCGAGTCTACATACATGAGGTAGATGGAGGTACAAATGGAGTTCCCAAAATGGTTCTTTCCCCCATACGTCCTTATGTCTACATTCTCGAGGTAACCCATAGTCCATCCTCGAGACACTAATGTGAACCTTTTTGTTCTAATGATCACGAAAAATCAATATTTTCTCTATTTAATGTGGGGTTCTAATAATTTAATGGGTTCTTACTTTATTTCCAATTGATGGGGAGAAATGTTTCTCCACTTTCATAGAACTCACTTCAGGTCACTCATACAGAGGTAAGCCTCTATCCTTTTTATGAGATGTGGCACTTTCTCCCCTCTTTAGCCCAACTTGGGATGTGTTCAGATAGCTTACCAAATGTGACTATCCTGAATATCAACATGGACGAGGGGATGATGCATTAAATTACTCTTTCCCCCTCCCATATTTCTCATATAAGCACCATCATAATTCGCTGTTCTCATCCTTTTCTATCAGTTGAGTCAGGAAAGTTCACATTTGTTGAATCTTTCAAACTCTCTTGTTCATCACACCAGGTATGAATCACACGGGATTCAAGCTCTATGATGATATGACATTAACACATCCCAGTTATGAATTATGAGAACTCAGATTCCCAACAAAAATGGGATACATAAGAAGCCTTAATATTTCTGCAAGCTCCATATCATCACATCCAGGAAATGAGAGATCATGTCCCCTTCAAATGGGAAGAATGTACACATAATCCCCAGTCATGAAATACTAGAACTCTGATTCATGGTGTGAAATAGGATACATATGATGGCTTTCTGAAGGCCCAAGGTCGAGGGGGATCCTTTTAAAAGGACATTACCAAATCATGCACCAGTAGATATGGCATACTTTATAGTATAATCCCCAGATTAAACTAAACTATGTGGGATTTTATTTCTAGATAATCAGGATATATAGAAGACTCATTGAGGTCCAAACCCAACACCTATACCACCCAAGTGTTCATTGGGAAATATCCATGGTAGGGCCATATCCACCCAACATACAATTCCTCTACAGAGCATCCTGAGCTGCTTCGGTGTAAGTCCCACATAAAATATTGAATCTGAATACTACTCCTATATTTCCTCACTGAACAACACCAAAACTATATGGATGGGTTCCCATCACATGACCTTAAAAAGTGATGTGTCCATTTAAGTGGCACCTAACTAAATGGGTTTTGATTCGTCTCACAAGGATACATAGAAAGCCTATATTATGGGTTCTATCCTAATTTCAAAGAAATTTTCTTACTCCATATACGATTATAGACTCTAGAGTACCCTATCATAGGTCTTAAACTAGCATCGTCTCAACCGTTCCCAACCCATGCATATAAATTTCTAACCATAAAACCAAGGGGTAATTTGTCGCCACATTCAAGGGAAATAACCAAGGATTCACAAACATATGGACATTTCATAAATCTATAATAGATTCCTATAGTTGGAAATAATTCCCCTAAAAAAATAAGATGATCTTGACCTCTCAACCGCTAGACCAATAGAGTCCTTAGGTGCTGTTGGAAAAAATGTCATCAAATGAAAACATTCCATTGAAAATATTTTTCATGAGTCATGAATACAAGGGTAGTTGGGTGTTTCTAGATTGTTAAATAAACCCTTTGGATACCATCTAAAGAAATCTTTCTAGACGTGAAACCCCTCTTAATAATCGAAAATGGTTCATTATCCATCAGGCCATTCCATCATCCCACAGTATGAAATGAATCAGGTTGAAACATTATAAATAATACCAAATAATATCTATAATAATAAATAAAACAATAAATTAATATATATTACAAATAATAATATTTATATTTTATTTATATTAATGTAGCAAATAACTAAGTTAAAAAACATATTCATCTTCTATAATCACATTTAGTATTAAATACTATAAAAATAACCCAATCAAAAATTATTTTAATTAATTGGAAAGAATCGTGACATGATCGGATCATAGTTATACTATGTTACACATATAGAAATGAAAATGATGCTTTAAATAAAATATGATAGAATTAGAACTCATTAATTTGTTGACGATAAAGAATGAAATAAAAAAATCAATGAATGATGTGAGGTATCCTCAGATAAATATATGGGAGGCTTCTACTTGAGGTAGGGGGGATTATGGGTAGTGGGTGGTGAAGGGAATAGGTTATGTCATTGATGTTATATCATGAAACTATTCTAGTTTTTTTAAAACAATTTGTATAGGATTCCAGATGCGAATGGATTGAAAAAATTATTATTATAGACAATTGGAAAGTGCACTATACATGTGGTTTTATCAAACCACTAGAATATAGCCATGGGCATAGCCACAAATTCCATTAGGTTACCTTCTTCATCATTGTAACATAATTCAGTTTTCATAACCATATTTCGTGGTTAGTAAAAAATTCTTGATTATTATTCTCTGGATGATGGAATAATGAGATTTTTACCATAGGCAACCTATTGAAATCATTTTTTTAGTACGAGTTGAATTTCATCAAAACATTTTACATAAACATAAATTATTAAGTAATTGAATATATCATGGTAATAAAAATGATAATAGAATTAATGAAGTTCAAAAAGTTTCTTATGAATGTAAATAATTAATAATTATTTATTATTTAGTTAGATAAAGCACATATGTGATGATTTAGACTCAAGCTAAGGGACACATTAACCTAAAACCTCATTACAAATGGTAGAAATATATATTCAAAATTGTTTTCTTCTATTTAAATATTTTTATAATTATTTTATGGATTTATTTATAATGATATAATTAAATTATAAAATTAATTTTATGTCCATTTTTAATTTCTTATATATTATTTCAAAAGGAGTCTTTTTACTTGTTTTATATGGGTCATTTGGAAATTTATGAAAAAAGAAAATGGAATGTTCTATTTTAACATATATGGTGTCAAAATCTTGGCCCTCCACCAAAAATATTATATGATGTTTTTATTACTTTATAAACATCTATATTTTCTTTAAAGAATAATACTCTTACCATTTTTATAGGTATATTATTTTTGAAAATTGGTATTATATTGGAAATGGTATTTCAATATCTAAAAATGTTCTCCATACGAGTTTAAAAGTTTTTTCCAGGGTTTTATGAAGAAAAGGTAAATAAAAATAAATTTATTAATGATTTGATACTTGATAAGTGTAGATGATGACCAGTGAGCCCAATGCATCTCAAACAATAGGTGATCCTGTTATATCTTATAAGATGGGTTAGATTAATGTACCATATATAATTATTATGCCCAATGTAGCTCTCCAATTCTCTATTTAATACTCTAGTCTAAAAAGGGAATTAGGATTGAGTTATCTATATGGGTTTTTCCTATGGATATAACAAGGATCAGGTTATTTGTAATACAGTTTATTAATATAATTCTATTTGTTTCCTAAAAAAGTTTCAATTTTATTTCTATGGGTTTTAATGTTTCTATTTGGGAATAAGTTTCTTTTTTAATGTGGTTATGAATCATTTGATATGCTCAAACAATATTGAGATAATGGTAAAAATTTTATGGGCTATCTAGTTTTTCATTGGAATTATTTTTTCTTTTTTTCCCTTCCTAAAAGTTTTGTTATCATCCCATATTTTTTATATATATTTCAAAGGGTTTAATTATGAATAAGAAAAATATAGGATTCAAGTTAAAAGTTTTGAATATTTTTCATTAATAGAATTATTTTTATCTAAAAAGTATTATATTGTGTAAAAATGGGTACATAGATGATGTGTCCACTTTTTGTTGTGTATAGGTTTTTACATATGAGTAATGAAAAAATTATCTATAAATATAAACCTCAATGATCTTTGGAACATCATGAACGTGAATTCATGTCTAAGGAAAACATGTTATGTAATGATAAATATCAGTTCTTTATAAAAACTCCTAAACATATGATTCATAAATAATGACTTACACTGATGACATTAATTATGATGTTCCATAAATGGAGGACATGAATTTCACTCCAAACTAAATATCTAAATGCACGACCATAATATTCCATTACATGTTTCATCATATATATATATATATATATATATTTAGTCACCCCATATGATACAAAAAATTAAAAAAATTAATGATTATAGGAGTGGATTAATGTATCATCCATCTGTAACCACCCTCATACCAATGGTTCTTCTATATAACAACATCTTGGTATAGAAATGGGCCTATAATGGGGAGATATTTGATCTCAAATCAATATTAAACTTAGTAGAACATATATAAATGAACTTTGACTATCATTAAGTGAAATTCCAACCTAATAACATTAATTGAGTATATACCAACTATGACTAATAAATTATAGATGCTTGCTCCAGGGTCTCTGACATTGGTGGGTTTTTTTCTTCCTCAAACACAATCATAGATCAATAAATATTCATACATAGTCACTTCCTAAACCATTGATCTCTAAAAATTCCACCATGAAACATGTATATATAACACCGTATAATATTTTAGAGCTAAACACATTCATGTACATAGTCATACATCCATACAATGTCCCAATATCCTTAGATAAACTCTACCATGAAAACATGATCAAACTCAAACCATGTTAAAGAAGTACCATCATGATTTCATGAAAAACAACATCAAATATTGAATTTATATGAATTTAGTGAGATAAATTCATGAATAATAATATGGTTGTCAATATTGAAAACCAAATTGAGATGTTAGTCCATGAATTCAGCTAAACAATTATCACACAAGGATCTGAATGTCATCAAAACCCATAGGGTCTATTTTTTTGAAAGCATATAGTATCTTTTACATATATATAGTTTTATAAAACTCAATAGGAACTTCTATACACTATAAAATAATTTTCAAAATATGTATGACGTGGAGAGAAACATCCTCATATCTTGGGGATATTAAAACATTCAATCAAGTCTCTAAAACAATGCCTCCATACACAATAACTTGTTCAAAGAGGTCGAGATGTAAGAATAGTCTCATCAAAATCCTTCATTCCCATAAAATATGGCATTAATAGTTAGAAAAAATTATTTAATATGATGAAACCATATAAATAAGATAATAACTGAATTTTTTAAATTGGAAAAGATATTAAATATCATAACTTAATATTATATGATGCATATAACAACTTATTCATAACCAAGAATGATGTATCATTGTTCTAGGTCAAATTATTGTTTATTAGAGTTTTAGTGATTGGATATATTTCATGTATCATCTATGATATTATCCATGTAATAAAAAAATAATCTAATGATCCACAATAAATTATTATTGTAAATTATCAAACAAGCCCTCACATGGCTGGTATGTCTAAACTATGTCCCCAAGACTCGAACACATTGATAGCACTATGACACAAATTGACATAATAGGGACCATCATGGGATGGT
Source organism: Viscum album (assembly GCA_963277665.1). NCBI lineage: Eukaryota > Viridiplantae > Streptophyta > Magnoliopsida > Santalales > Viscaceae > Viscum > Viscum album. The sequence continues at coordinate 352,589,523 of OY728126.1, read as the reverse complement.
AGTATGTTGAGTGTGATAAACCAATGCCATTTATAGTAGGACTATGGGTAATGACTAGAACCTAATAGAAAAAATATACAATAAGGGAAACCTTAGACTATACCAAAATGAAAAAAAACAAATATCTCTGATGTAGAAAACAACCTGAAACACCAATTGAATGCATATAAAAATGCACACCTAAATAATTTTTAATAAATATATAAATGAGAAATCAAACAAAACCATAATCGAAAATAATAAAATATTATAGGAACTATACATTAGAAAATACTCTAAATATAGAAGATACAAGACACTAGAAATACTCTATTTAATTCTTGAAATCTTGAATCAATCTCTATCCAAAAAATTCAGTTATTACCTCATGAATGACACTTTTATTCCATAAATTAAGAAAAATAAAAATTATTTTACTCCAAATTATAAACACCAACTCTATAGAAACTTAGACCATATGAAAATTTTGCATCATCTACACAGATACAACACTTGTGGGAAAAGTCCTATTTATGGGTGAGTATAAACAAACTCACTAGGATACCATAAAACAAAAAATAAAATTAAATATTGAATTATTATAAAACTATGATATAGAAAGGTAACCAGTAGGGATATAATAAATGATATACCTATGTTGTAAAAAAAATCATGTAAATAAGGATGTATTATTAATTTTAAACCTAATCCCAAAAGATTGTGTCTCAAGAAAAACAAGTAATGGCCAATGTATAGAAAGGATGACAAGTATTAAATTTGATAGTATAAATGTATATATCATCTCAAATATAATGTGAATTACCCATATTCCCCCCACTACACCTAGAATCTATTATTGGAATCCTCCTCCTCACCAATGTATGAATATCAATTTAGGGAGTGTTATACCTTACTTTTCATAGATATTGTGTCAAAATTTTAAAACCCTATAAGGGTCCCACACCATGAATAAGGATACATTTAGATCAATGGATTATTAAAACACACTATCATTAATAAATATCTTTTAGAAAAACCATGTCACCTCAATAAAATATTTTGGGGATATGAGACTCGTCAATGGAAAAGTATTAGTTGATAAAGTAACCAACACCAATTGATGACCTGCACCCCCCCCCCCCCGATCGCATATATGGGGGATTATAAAACATCATAGATAGAGAATATATTAAATAATTATTTTCGAGAGTTCCATAACATATCAATGGTTTAGTGTACCGAATACCTGACATAAACACTGTAAATTCGTGATTCGAATACTAGTGAGTGACTCAATGTTACCATGAAGAGACTATTACATTGGTAAAATTATCCATTAACCACATTAATATTAGAAAAACAAATAACCATGTAATAACCTAATAAAATTCAAACAATAATGTCATACAATAAAAATGAAATACACGTCATACAGGGTAATACATGTTTCACATATGTGATTGTCCAAACATTTGAAAAATGTAAAATGTAAATAATCTAAAAACACTATAGAATTAGATCATAGACCATCTCGACATCACCCATGTCCTCCAATATCAACCTTTTTAGCTGCTCGATACAGGTCCTCTGCACTTAGCTAGATGCTTGAATATGAAATCTAAACACACATCAATATTCCTAATGTGGGTGTGATTATAAACATATTAGGACACCACCAATGAATCTATAATATAAGTTCAATAAATTATAGTTGTTTATCCGATGAGAATAAGTTAGTTTTATAAACAACCAATTATTTACCACATCATCATGCACAAACTAAATTATTACCAATCTGGAATCTACCTTCTTCAACATAATTAATAATCCAAGGAAAGCAGTAATAATTTCATGAAATTGATCATTCCATGTGATATAAATGCTATCTAAAAAAACTCAACCAACTGTCTTGTATCCATATTCCACCCTTAATGAACAATTCTATTCCCTCCTTTAAGTGAAAGTCATGAAGTCCTGATGTTCACTCAATTCATGGCTATAGGGAAATCTATAATTACCCCATGTTGAACCAATAATAATCTCTAATGACATCAATATCCATACATGTCACCCCAATATCTAGCTAATTGGAAATCTATATTACTAAAATTCAACTCGAAATCTGAAATCATAACTTTAAAACCACAATAGTGACACTCCCCCTTTATGGTGGTAACTAGTAAAGTTAGATAATCATTTTTAATTTGAAACCAATTATATAAAAACCAATAATCCATTTAGTCACAATAAATTAATAAATATTCAATAAGTATATCATATAATGAAAGGGTATCATGGCTACATATTCACCCATATAAATATCTCATCTAGAAAGGGTATCATGGATATGCATAAACAGACAGGAGAAACATATCAATCAAGTGTCTCATGGGATACACACATATACATAACCATGTCATATTATAAAATTAAAGTATATTGTATGTCAAATAGTTTGGAATTCCTACCTTAAGAGTGTTTATTCTCGAGGAAATGAAATTCTACCTAGATATACCTTGCCCATTTAATACCTTAAAACAAATTCAATTCAACCCATGAAGCATTTTAGAATCATGATTAAAGAAAAAATCTACGAGGTATTGAATTTTATAATTATTTCTCAATTAGAACCAATGATTCAAAAAAATAAAGAATCAATCAAGGGGATATGTGAATTATCTATATCTATCCACATATTCATTAGTAAAATGATAATTCTATATTTTACCATAGAATATTTCATAGTTAGAGCCATGATATCATGGATATATGACTACATCCAGGAATATGAGAGGAGATCTTGAATGGAAATGAATTATGGAGGAATGAAGTCCTCTTACCTTGAATTATCATGATCATAAGCCTCTTGATTCACTATAAATAGAGTTTGGAGAGTGAGTAATCCCCATGAATAGCCATTAATGATTTTAGGATAGAGATACATAATAATAGTGGGAATAATGAGTGGTTTTTGGTTGGTTCTAGGTTAAAATATTAATTTCTGGATTTATTAAATTTCCCCACACTGTATGGTGACATGATTTACCAAACTGTGTACCAACCATGCAGGGATTACTACTTCTTCAAGTAATCCAAAAAGTTTGAATACATAGTTAGGAAAACTATAAACCAACCATGATTTTGAATCTAACTTGTATCCCATGGTTTTATAAAGAATTTACCTGATTAGATATATTCATGCACCATCTAGGATGCATCTACTATACCTCTCTAATAAGAACCATAGTTTTTTGAGAAGAACCATAGAGTTTTACAAAATTATGATCAAAATATATACCACATCTAATTCTCATAAACAATTAAACACCATCCAAATATTACCCAAGGCTTATCCTACTCATTATATAACTCAAAAAACTTAATAAATGACAGAATGAAGGGTTTATGGTACTATAAAAGTCTAGCCTATTACAATATTCTCATATAAGTATTCCCCAACCTTGATAAATGTATCTAAATATATTTCCCAAAAGAATTGGTTATTGGAGATCATATATCATATTACAAAACTATAGTTTTATCTTATATTCATCTGTGCTACCACATAATATGAGCATGTGGTACCACCTTCCCTCTCAATACCCTCTCACCATAGTTTATGTTTTAGATCACATGATCCATGAATGTTTAATCTAGTTATAATTGAGAATCCTCATTTTTTATCACATTTTTAAGATCGAGATCTTATAGTAAAAGATAAGACACATGATACATGTTGTGAATAACTCGGCACTATGGTGTAAGATCAAAATGGAAGTATATTGTTCTGATATTATTAATGATCTCAAATAGTCTCACAAAATTAAACACCCATATCCCGTATTTCAACAAAAGTAGATCTCCCAATCAAGGTTAATCCAGTAAGAAAAATTAATCACGCAGGGTGAACATCAATGATCGTGTTCTCTATCCATCATATGATCACTGCCAATAATGTATGAAATCCAACTAATTATGAATAAACCTGACTCATTCAGATGTCTCATGTGCCATACTCAGCTAGTCAATTGCATCCCCATGCAAAAAAATGGAGAATGACATGGAAAACTGTAAAAATACTCAAACAGTTTTATATAAATCTAATATCTATAAATCACATTTTATGTAAAAAATGATCATCTTAAGCTCCAATAAAATACTGGATTCATGCCTAAAGAATATTCACCAAAATATAGACTGGCCTCTCTGACTTCCCATCTATTTGAATTGGATACATTGTACTCAGATTCAATTGATTCCCCATAACCTTTTATTATACCTTCCAAAAATATGACATATAATTACCATATTAGTTAGATATTATTATCATAATCACCCCTTGAATTTATGTAATCAATTTCACATTGATTTTAGCTAACTCTCAACAGAATGAGTCTCTTGAATCGGTAATAAATGTTACACCTTTTTCAACTGATCAAAAAACACACACAAAACATCTCAACCTTTCAAGATCCCAGACACTCCTATAAAAATACTATTGTCAACTCATACCACATCCATATAGGTTTTTCAAGATGCTGGAGAAAATTAAATTTTCATTGATGATCTACTTTAATTCATTGATAGACAAGACAATGAGATACCAAATTAGATATGTTCATATTCATACATGGGGACTAGAACTATCGTATGATATTATGATATATCTTTATCAATCATGGGTTAAACACCCAATGTAAAGCATGAGGGTCCCTTATCAACTATTTCCTTATGGAAGTAGGAACCATACATCTCTTAAAAACATAGATCATGTTATCTCTATTTAAACACAAACCTATAATTGGATGGTTCCCAAAAAACTACTCCCACATCATTTAGCACTAATAATAAGACTCTTATTCAGATTTCTCCTAGTCCACTAGAAAACATGTAATAACTAATGGGTAACATTTTATTACCCATTTATCATAAAATTCACCAACAAATCATTAATCCAATAATCTTATTAGTCGTTATTCATCCTCTAAAGGCCCCTCTTTAGGCACTTGCATCATCATACTAAGAGAGTCTATGATAAAAGAACAATTTCTAAGAGAATAATCTATCTCAAAGTGAAATAGTTGTGAATAATCTAGCCAATGAATTTATTATTGATTAATGTTTTGTTAAGAGAATATATACAATTTGATATTGTAGTCCATTTATATAAAAAACATATCACAATAGAGATAATTTAATTGAAATTTCAAGGAAAGAAGCTACACATGAATACCAAATCAGTAATAGGGTGGTTCCACTCATAATTTCACAGCTGAAGAGACTCATAAGAAACTACCTGATCTCTCTACAAAAAAAAAACAACACCCAAACCAACAAATGAGGAATCCCTATAAACCAAATACCCAATACTAAGCTCCTCTGAGATCAAAATCAGAGTTGATTTTAATATCCTCTTTAAATCTATGCAAGCCTATTCACATTGATCTTCCCAACCAAACTGTTTCCCCTTTTAGGAAATTCCATCCATAGAAACAACCAAACATGATAAAACCTAAATATACTTCTGGTTGTACCTGAAAAAACAAAATAATATATTGTTCTCAAACATTTTCCAAGGTTGTTCCCAATACAAAACTACATGTGACTTCTATTAATCAATTTATATTCCTATCTCAAAAATTGCATTCCTATGGAAGAAAAAATATTTATTGAAAAAGTGACACTTTAAAATATTGAAATAAATACAATGTGTTTTAATTGCACTCAAAATTATCTCATATTTCCTAGAACACATGTCAAGAGTCTATGTGTATATTCGGATATCATCAAAAAATATAATTAAAATTAGTCAACATATAGAAAAAGGTCAATTTAATGAGACCCATGAGCACATCTAGGGAATTCATCAACACCAAATTCAGGAAATATATACTCATATAGTTAATAACTACACACAATTTTTTTCTTAAGTATAGCTTCTTCCCTTCCCCCGAAGAACAGGGCTGAATGATCACAATAAAATATTAGATAACTTTCAATCCACCATCAAATGATGAAATAAATCATGGATATATAATAATAGGAACATATTTTTCACAATGACCATGTATAGATTCATATAGTCTATGCTTATCGAAATGTGTATATCCACATTTTTTTTTGTGAAAAACACTTGAGCACCCCTATGAGAAGTTCTCCCTCAGTCGATGTCATGTGATATTGAGGTATCAATATAATATTTTCCCCAAGAATGAGTTATATCTTGAATTCAATTACTATATTAAGAAGATTTATAATAAAGTCAAATCAAAATACATCTTGGAAATGGTCCACCACTATAAAACAAGTGGAGGGAGATACTAATTAATATTGCAATAATACCTTTCCTAGTAAAAGTGTGGTAATATATTCAAATAGACTTATTACTTTTCCCATTTTGATGAAAAAATATCTCATTCAATGGTCAAAATAAGATTTTCTCCCTTAGGCACAGAGAAATATACTCACATTCTATTGTAGTAAATATCTTACTAATAATTAGTCAACCCATCCTCTCCAAAAATCACATCAAAACCCAGACATTTGAAAGATCAAAAAATAAAATATATTTCTATAGCCATAAACTAAAACAAGAAGCAAAAAAAATCCTTATATATTTTATACCTTTATTCCAAATGGTCAGTGAAGAGAAATAAATTAATAAGTTAATTTAACTAGAATGACTAATCAAACAAAATTTGAGAAGTAATAAAATAATAGGAACCTCATGTATCAAAAAACTTATTATAGAGAATAAATTAATTAGAATCATTCCTTAAATAGTTGAAGGTCCTTCGACACCATTAGTCAAAACTTATTTCATATCACTACCCTTTATTGTGTTGGATCCACATCCCTTCTCATTAGGTTGACGATTTGCTTGGGGCATATAATTACATGAAGTGGGAATCTACTATAAAGGTCCTATGAACACTCCATGGACTGATCTCACAAAACCCAACCACAAATCGTTCATGATTATTTATAGAAGACCTATATTACTGCATTGAGGGTAATAATTTAGAGAATTTGGAGATAAAATGATATGATTCCCCTTACATCTATAATTATATCATATGTCATAAACCCTTACATAGATGAAGATTAAGAACCTCTAATCTATTATATATTCATCATGCCACCCTAGAACATGTCCTTTGAGTTCCCCTTATGGATTCTAGAAATTTCACCCACAACACTGGAACTAATTCCACTCATGGATCAACTAATAGTTAATATAATTCCTGATAATTTATCTTCCTCCAATACCTTCTCAATTATGATAGACATTCCAATTAATATAGAGTCTATCATGAGGATGAAATTTATAACCTGTAACCTCATTTTTTTTGTCAATTTATAATCTTTTCCTTTTGGGCATTTCTTATTTACTCTAATATAAAATTGGAAAACAAATTAATGAACTTTCTAAATCATGTCGAATTAGTCACCACTAACATTGTTGCTTGATGATTCTCCAACAACTCTTGGGATCAATTTAGTTTTTGTTTATTCAATAAAAACCTCTCAAATAATATATTCTTAATAGTATCCTGGTCTGGTCTCCACATCTCCCTTCTTGGTTAATTTTGCTCCACCATATCATTGCGGCTCTCTAATGAATTAAGTTATCTAACTTATCCTACAGATCCCCTCAAGACACAACTATATCAAATATTCCCATGATCATGCTAATAAAATTCCCAACATACTTCAGTTCTCCAATAACATAGAAATATGGGGCATGATACAACTTGAAATCTCGAGAATAATTTACCATCATACAATGAGCTGCACCACATACAACCTGATCCATATGAAATAATTTATGATTATGAAGTACTTCCACTTGAACCAGTAGAGAAGCTATTGGAGAATGGTCAACTACAACCTACTGTATGATTAGAGGAACAATAGTTGTTACCACACCAACATGTGAAATTTATCCCATTCCCATATGTTGTCCAATAAGACGACATCGAAGCGACATTATCTACAATTCAAAATTAACACTTAGAAATTCCTAAAAAAATTCACAAAAGTTTGTATCTCATGTTGTTTATAGGATAAACAAGGGATCTATACAGGTAATATTATCTTAGGAGGCTACCCATATCTATAAGGCATAACACCTTATCACAATCCAATTCTAACCCACGAATCCAATACCAACATGTTAGTAGTATTAATATTCGTATAAAAATATATCTTTCTCAATTTAATTAATTTAAATTCCAATTCAAAAATATAATAGAAATTCAAATCATAGATTACCAATTACCTTTTATTAATTCAATTACTATGTATGAAAATAATAATAATATGAAATACATGTGAACCTATGTGTCTAGTCATGATGCCTAAATTCTCCAAAATCACAAAAAATATAACATATATATAATATACATCACTCAAAATGAAATATATCAATAGTAAATGATCAACTGAGAATATTAATCCCGTCTCCGGTAACTCAAAGACCCTTTAATAATAGATATCAAATAATTTATGTGACTGAAATACCTGATTTCCATTTATACTGTCTCTTTTGTACTTAGCTCCAAACATAGTCACAAATAAAGAATATGAATGAAAGGAAAATCCTTTAATAAAAATATGTAATCCAATGACTAGAATGGAAAATTTTGGGGTAGAGTATTACATAAACTCATGCATGAATCCCTAAATTCTAGAGGATATTGATTAGTAGTGAGGGAGTAAATTGTTTAATGGGGATATTATTTCATTGGTAAAATTATCCATATATTATAATTTTAGTAAACACAAGTAAATAACCATAGAAAAAACATCTAAAACCAAATAATAATTACTCACAATAACAAATGGCATAAAATTAATAAGAAATAATTAAAGGACCACATATGTGGTAGATCAACCAATTGTACGAATAATGAAGAAAGTAAACTCAAAAATTTATAAAATAGACAAAATTCCACCCCAACGTTACCTCTATATTTCATTATACACATACTCAGCATCCTGACTCAGGGCTCTTTCCCCTTGTGAGATCCTTAACAATGAAATTTATATTCCCATCGAGATTCCCATGAATGGTGTGATTATACACCCATTTGGGATCCTCTGATATAAACATAACATATGTGTAAAACTATATAGTGGTTTATTCCATGAAAATATGGTATAAACATAATTAACAGAAAATTTAACGAATCATCATGAGCTGACCAAGATTCCATGAATCTGAGCTGTTACTACTTAGGTAATATGCTAATAGGAATGTAAAAATTAATTGTTGCATGACTTAGATTATTCCAACTGATCAACACATTATCATGATAGACCAAACCAATTATCATGCATCTATGTTCCACCATTAAAGAACAATTCACGACCCACATTTTAGAGAAATTCATGATGATCACATATTGGACCAATTCAGGGATCTTGGGAAAGACGGATATACACATATTGACTTATGAACCAGGTCTTGGGAAATATATATCTATATATTTCAAATCAAAATTCAGCTATAGGTAAATTTATAATAACAAAAGTCATATAATAATTTCATATCAAGAAAAGATCTCAAAACTACCAACATATCCATATGAATATATCATCTAGAAAGGTTTTCATAGCCACACATACACCCATATGCTAAATATATAATGAAAATATCTCATGATCCATGCACAGGAACATCCATGTCATAGTATAAAATTTATTTGTAAATTCCATAAAATGGTAAGAACATCCTACCTCCTGATCATTGATACCCAAGTTCCAGAAACAACACATGGATCAAGCCCAAATAAAGTATTCCATATAACCAATCTTAATTCACTTTATAAGTTATTCTTGAATCAAGACTCAATAATAAGAACATTATAAGGGCTTTAACTTTACTCGGTTACCCAAAAAAACCACCACTACCAATAAATCTATAATTAATCATTGTAGGTTAACAATTATCTCTATTTATCCACTAGACCATCAATAAAATGATATTAATTTATTAAATCATAAAATATTTCAAAGATCTTGAAATGATGTTCTCAAATCAATGATTCCTTCCATGATGTTGAGATGAAAATAATAGAGGAAGCACATCCGTTTACCTTGAATTATCATTAGACCAAGCCTATACATCCAGTATAATTAGTGTTTAGAGGGAGTACAATCCCGAAAATAATTATCTAAAGTCAATATGTTCAAAAAATATTGATTAAATTGGAGGAATGAATGGTTATATAGGGGTTCCAAGTAAAAAATCATAATTTTATGATTAATTTAATTTTAATACAAGGTTTTGAATCATAATTTACCAAACAGTGTACCAATGATGTTTTTTTCCTTTGTAACTTGTCAAATGATTTCTATAAGAATTTCAAATTGATAGATCTAGTAGTTTACCAAATATTCACCATCAAGTATCTTGTCCAATAATACACATGGTTCTTGGGTAGAACCACTCGGTTCTCCCAAACCATGCCCAAACTATAGACCCCCAAAAAATGTAATGACCCTAACTCAAGTAATCTAGAGTCGGTCCCCATATTATTACATTGGCATATTGTTAAAATACAAATTGAATGATCAGTTTATTAGTTTGGGATAACCATATACATACATGATATCCATTTTTTAGACTGAAATAAATTAAAAAGCATATTAATTTAAAACATTTGGTTTCCATGAACTCATTATAAGTATTTTTCTTCTTATCTCAGGGTAAAATTAAGGGAGAGCACAAATGGTTAGTAAGGGAAATATATAGAGGAAGCTATCATGAATCAATAAATCAAAATTAATATATATAGGAAAATAAATCAACACAAATTACATTTAATGAAGAACTTTACTATGATAATGGGATAAGTCATAATCAATATGACAAGGTAATTAACTGAAAACACATTCCATTTAATTAATAAAATTTGAATGAAATATAAATATGTAAATAAATATATATATATTCAGATATTATGATGGATAAAAACTCATATATATTGATAATATCTAAACTATAAATTAATTAAATTATTAATTAATAGATGTCATGATATTAGGCATATTGATAACATTATCTTCAAGTCAGTTCAAAAGACGATTTAACATCACTGGGTAAAAAATCATCAGATTCACCCAACAGATTTGTCTAATGAGATAAGTTAATGTAGGGAGGAAATATCTAGAACTAGGTCCCACACAGATATATATATATATATATATATATATATATATATATATATTAAAATCATTATATATATATATATCAAATAATTGATTAAATATTTAAAACAATATTCTTTATCATCAGTTATCTGTATTGAGTAAAGGATATGTATTAATCAATACTACCTCAGTAAATCAATGAAATTTTGAAGTAAATACTATATGTAAAAATTTTACATGTTTTAGGAAATAATAATATACATCATACAAGAGTATGGATATCTAATATAAATTTAGTTTCTAATGAAAAATTATAACAAAAAGTGAATATTTCTATAGGAAGTGAGAAACCATATAAAATATGTGATTGTACAGTAAATTCTTTACCTATTTGGAAACATTTAAAGTGAAACCCGATAACAATTAAAATGAAACAAAAAATTAATAATTATAAAAAAATGTTACATAAATAAAAGGGTTTTTATATACTCTAAATAACATTGAATAGGTGAGTATTAAAAAAATGTCTCAATATTATAGAAACTGAGATAAAATCCATTACCTCACACTTCCTATTGTTGAAAATGATCTTAAATACTTGATAATTTTTTTATTAATGAAAATAATTTTTACCATAACCATATTAATATTTTTAATAAAAAATATTATCCTATTATAAATTTTTTACATTTTTTCTATAATATTTCACTAGATTTTGTTTCTTCAGGTTTTAATTTAATTGTTTTCTTATAGGTGTTTTGTCATGAAAGTTGTAGTTCATTAACAGATTATATAGTAAAATAAATTAAAAAATTTTATAAATTTTATAAGAATAATATTATCTCATTATGTATAATTTCAAAATAATTCTTCAAGGTTGTATATGGAATATGAATGATATCACTTTATAGAGATGGTAGGTCATACCTATGCATGAGTGACAATATCATTCCATTGATGAGTGAAAATATATGAAATTGGGTGATATATTAATATTTAATAATTAAAATCATTTAATATATATTTCATATATTCAATAAATGTATTTTTTACCTTTTAGGTAAATATTAATTGAAAAAAATCACATCTCTTCGTGACGCGATAGTCCACCGTACATAAGAGTTACATAAATATATTCTAAACAGAATGGATTGTGAGAAAATGTTTGTGATTTAATTATTACATAAGAATAATAATAACATAAATATCATATAAATTTTTTAAATCCACCATTATATATAGACCTGAAATGTGATTAACGAAATGAATTATATCGATCCGTGAGATGGCAGTCCTCCGTACACACAACAAATAGTTTCATTTAGCATTTGACGTAAGATAAGATGGATAAAAGATAATAAATTAAAATAATTATATCGTAGTATATGGGAGATAATTTTTTTATTATATTTTCAATATTAAATAATATGTTAGGTCTGTGGAAGAGGAAATAAATTAAAATAATCATTTAAAAACACTACCTCTTCATAGGGAAACTTATTTTAATATTTACCATAATACTTACTAGAATAGATTTAGTATCAAATAAATGAATCTATTTAGTTTTTAGGGGAGTAAGTAAGTTAACTGGGTGGGTATTTGTAGAACCCAATTGCTTTTTCTGTGTGAATTTTAGATTATAGAGGGGTGTCCTTTTATATGAAGTATGAAGACACATATTGAATTTTTGAACAAAATCTACTACACCGAAGTATTTATCTTGTAAAAACCCAAAAAGTGGAACTTTATATACTTCTATTGGTTATAAAGTCTCAATATTTCTATAAAATGGGTGTTGGAGAAGTTTTATGTTCATTTTTAACAGTCATATTGTTATTTTAATAAATCAGTTTTTACCTAAATCGTGGTAAATAATTTTTACTACCTTTACTATTAATAATTATAAAACAATAAATTAAAACTATTAGATAATATAATTTATCCTTTTTAACAATATGGAATCCATTTTTAGAAATTAATTTCACATAATTTCTAAAATAAAATTTAAAATTGTACCCACAAATACGACAAAAATGCGGGGTTCTAAAGAGAAGAATCGCATTTGAAAAGAGGGTTTTAATATCAAAATCCAATATAAATTAGTTTCCAGTAACCAAAATTTTATTTATTTTAAAATAATTAAAATATTATTAAATTAAAACAAATTAAAATTTTACATTATTATTTTAAATAACATAAATTAAATTAACTATTTAAATAATTTATTTTTTCACAATTCATCAAAATATTTATTTTTTTAAAAACAAAGTTAAACTCAACCTAAAAAAATTTTGATATTAAGATTTAAAAATAAATATTCATTTTATTAAATTAAAATTTTAAATTTTCTAATAAATAATTTTATCATAACTATGCAAGTTGAAACAGAGACATATTGTTAAAAAATGGGTTTTTAAAAAAAATTCCCTTTTCGATCAAAAGATTCATATTTCATTTATAATAAATAGTTATCAATTTTATTTATTTTATACTTGGATAAAAAATAAAATTTTAGTTATTTATTTAGTATTATTATTACCCTCTATCATGGTGTTTAGGTTATAATGTTCATTTTTAAATAACGTTTTAATAAATCAGTTTCATTAAAACCGTTGTTTCATGCATTAAAAGATATAAAAGTGATTGATTTTCATTAAAATTAAATAAATAATAAAGTATGAAGGTGTTACATTCTTCTATACTTACAAAAATATATCCTTATAATTTCATGGGTATTACCCACTAAATATTTAAGTGTAGTTTTTCTTTATAACATGCTCTGATTCCCAAGTCGCTTCTGTCATTTTGTGATTTCTCTAAAGTAGCTTTACTAGAATAGTCATTTGAATCCTCAATACATACTCTAAAGTATCAAGAATCTATATGGGTTATTCAAATAAATATAGATAGGATTCCATGTTTATTTCATCAAAGGTGACCATATGTGTTGGGTTTTTCATGTCATTCCTTAACAATGTTATAGGAAACACATCATGTAATTTTGAAATATTTGGTGGAATTTCCAAGTGGTAAGCCATAGATTAAATCGTTTCTAAGTTTTCAAATGGGATGATGTACTTGGGACCAAATTTTCCATTCTCAATGAACCATGTGAAAACCTCGTGTGGAGAGTCTCTTAAGAAACATGATTTAAAACATGGAATTACAAATTCCTCTATCAATTATTGATATAACATTTTTTCCATGTTTGAGGTACATTAATATGATAATTACAGCCTTTACCATTATTATTGTCCCTCCAATAAGCTTTGGGCATACAAGCTTCCTTTTAACAACTTCTTTATAACAAGTTGGATAATGACATCCCTTAAAATATAATTCTTTATATATAATAATTTTAATACTTGAATGGAAAAAATAGTTATAATAAAACACTAAAAAAGTAATTACTACTCACATACACCATGAATGTAATGTGAGAATAACCTCAACATGTCTTCCATTTTTTGAATATTACTTTTATACTATCCATTATATCGAGGATGGTAATAAATGCTGAAATGAAGCATGGTATCAAGAGATTTATCAAGAATATTATATAATCATTATTAAAAATAGTGATCATTATTAGACATGATCCATATAGGTGCACCATGAATTATTACATGTTCATTAATATAGATCCTTGAAAGTTTATAAAAAGGTAAACTATTCCTTATAAAAAGTAAATATGTAGATCTAGTTAGGAAGTCAATAATAATACATATTACATCATTCATCTAAAGAGATTGTTGCTGTCTTGTGAAAAATTCCATATTAATTTTACCCATTTATACTCCTGAATAATAATAGGATTCATGAATCAACTCGGATCATGTCTCCCATTAATAAATTATTGATAAAAAAATTAGGACACATAATAAAAAATTTCCTTATTCATGTTATCCTAAAAAAATCCCTCAAATCGATATATATCATTTTCCTAACTAATTGTATAAACAGTATTGAGATTTGAGCATCATCTAACAATTTCATTTTTTCTCAGATATACATGGAATAGATTATCTCTTTCCAAATTTTAGAACACCATCTTCACAAATTAATTTTTCTAATATCTTATCATTCAATACTTTTATCTTATTCGAAAATTATCATTCACATGATTGATAACTTTTTGACTTTGCTAATAGAGATAGATTATTAATCACATAAAAATGAGTTATGTCTATCATTACATAATAATTCCAATATCAATATTTATAAGATCCGTGAATATAGTATCCCTCTAAATCAACATATGAGATTAGAATTATTGATATTTACTACAAAATACATCTACTCCAATATTTTATTTACATGATGGGTAGTGTATTGGGAAATCATAATCCTTTAGTAGTTGAAGCCTTAAACTTTGTCTCATGTTGAGATAAATAAGTGAAAAGACAAATTTTAGAATTTTTGATGCATTTTTATCTAACATTTTTAGCGTAGAGGTAATATATCCGTATCATAAAAGAAAATATTACAACTTCTAAATCAAGATCATGGGTTGGATTTTTTTATTCATTTGACTTCAATTTCATTGATCCGTGTTTCAAGAATTTATTATTTTTCATGAGGAGACAACCAATTCCCTTATTCTATTAATCAATATATATAACAAACCCATAATTTCTTGACAGTATATTCAAAATCCTGGCATTGACCAATATCATATTCTGTTAATCAAAAAATTATTCACAATCTTTATTCCAAACAAACTCAATGCATCAATATGAAATCTTGGTTTATAGATTAAGAAATCGGCCTAAATTCTAAAATAGTTATTGATAGTAACCTTCAAAACAATGGAAATTACACACCACAGTTATGTTCATGTTTTTAAAAAATTAATTTGCAACCTTTTTCTTCATAGGATCAACTATGATTCAATTTATGGAAGGAAAATGGCAATGAAATGACACTTTGTGAAGAAAATATCACACTTACTGAATTTCACAAATAACTGTTTCATTATAAGAGTCTCAAGAATGATCACCAATTTACTATCATGGTCCTTATATATTTTATAATACATAAAAATATCATAAATTAATACTGCAATAAAAACATCAAGACCTTTATTGAAAAATCTATTCCTTAGATCCTTAAAAAAGGGTGCATTATTCAATCAAAATGGTATTACTATAAACTATTAATATCCATGTCTTGTGTAGACAGATATATTAGGATTATATTCCATAATTACTCAGAATTGACGATATATAGAATGATGTTAAATATTTGAAAAATCATTGGTCTTCATAATTTTGAATGAATAACTCATAAATGAAAGGCATAAGTGGTAATTCTATATGGGGTATTTTATACTAGTCTTACATCATGTATTAAATCAGTTGGAAAATCAACATCACATACTTCTGGGTGAAAAGGTAATTCTAAAGGAAATAACTCAATGTATTATTTTAAAATAGAAATATTCCCAATTTGAGGATTTCTTTATCTATCTCTTGATTTTAATTACTCTTCTTCCCTAATAATCTCATTCTATAGAGCTACTCGAGAAGGATCTAGATATGTCTCAAAAGATGGTGTGTCTTTCATAAATATAAGTAATTATACATCATCATAATGAATTGTTATTTACTTTTTATTTTAATCAATTTTTTCCATCCAATTTTGAAATCCATTACATACCAAGGTTAATATCAAATTCAACCATTTGTTTGAAAATAAGGTCAAAAAATAAAACATGCTTACGTGTTTTAATTGGTACTTCTTATCACATCTGTGGTGAAGTGAGACTTCCAATAAAAGTTTTGATTGACAACTCCCTTATTAATGTGATAGGGAAATATCTAATTTTTATCAATGAAATGGAATATATATAGGAGTGACATGATATTTAATCCAATAATACATTATTTAAATTTGACGATATGATTGGAGTACCTACCACCACCTCATTGGAAACCTCCACTTAAGCTATAGTGATCACATAATCGTGAAATCCTCATATTCCACTCTTTTTTGGTATACTTCTACATAACTTATGCATCAAATTTATATTATTACTCATCTAGCTACTATTAAAACATTCAATAATAGTGTTTTCTTTCTTACCACATATATTATTTATCTTAATGACCCTTATCTTCATACTTATAATAATATCCCAATAGTATTAAGAACATCCAATGATAATTCATTCCACTGTTATTGCACGGTGGAAATTTCTTCATTCTCTTCTTATTATTCTTCAATTGTTTCCATTTTTCTTTTTAACAACACAATTATTTTTTATGGAATATTTCTCTTTAAATACTTTCATTTCTTTGGTAGTGTATGTTTCACACAAAACCATGCTTAAAAAAATAACAAAATAATATTAAAATAAACCCACCTTTTATAACAAAAATGAAAAATTTGATGGTATGAAGATGAAGATGAACAACCATATTATGAAATATATTTATAAATATTAAATAAGCACATAGTTTTTATTAAAGATATTTTATTTTCAAAAAATATGTTGTCATAAAAATATTATTTTATTTCATTAAATGAGAAAATAAATATAACAAAATTTTTAGATTTAGAAAATGTATTTGGAAACATAATCATATTTTTTTAATTTAGTTTGTCAAATTTATTTTAATATTAATTTTTTATATTTTTCTAAAAATATTGGAATTTTAATTATTAGTGACAAGTGCTTATTTACTTTGAAAACTATATATATTATTTTAAAAAATTAATAAATATAAATTATTTTTTGGATTAATTTTATTCTATAATTAGTTCATTATTATTATAAATTATATAATTTTTTTTCATTTTAATGAATTTGTGCATGAATTTAATATGAAAACTTATTACACTAAAAAGGGAATTTTTTGAAAAAAGTATTTTCAAAGTATTTTCTTAGAATAAATTTAAATTAAATTCCACACTTGTGTGCTTTTAATTTAGATTAATTATTTACATATTTCTAATTATATGGTACATATTTAGGAAATATCCCTAATAATTTTTGTCAATATGAATATTGACATTGGTAAAAAAAATCCATGGTTTAGGATACATCTAGTAATTATGGATACAAATAATATGATAATGAACATATTTTTATCATAAGACTTTACCAAATATTACCAGATGAATTATATTTGAACCTTAACCACTAAGGATATCAATTGAATCATTTAATGGAACCTTATATTGTAAAATGACATAGATATTATTAAAATCAAAGAAAGTGAAAAAATGCCTCTCTCTTATTTTTTATAAGTATAATATTTTTAATCAAGGTTTATCATGAAGATATATCTGATCATAAATATTATTTGGTAAGAGGAAATATTTATATACATCTTGTTTATTTTTTTTAACTTTTTTTGTGTAGAAATAATTACCTTAAATTCTCACACAATAATGATGCATTAATTATTAATTTAATAGAAAAATAAAATAAATGACATTAAAAATATTAAAATTAACATAGCTTGAGATATTTAATCTCGTACAAAAATTATCAATTTGATCATAACGGGTTTTGTTATATAATAAAATATTTGGTTATAATTTTAATTTTTTTGGGTTATTTTAGAGTCAAATTAATAAATAATTTTATGTTTGACTATGATAGTATTTTGATTGGAATACTATTTTATTAAATTATTTAAATATCATAAAAATATTTATAAAATAAAAAATTAATGATAATGTGATCTAAATTTTTATACATATTAAATTAATGGTTAAATGAAACAATATACATTCAATTTACATCTGTTTAATATTAACAAATTTGTACCACAATTAAAATTAAAATTGGACAATTAACGGTTAATATAAATGATAAGGTTCAAAATATAAACAAAACATGTTTAAATTTTATTGGATGATGAGATTAGAAAATTATATTATCTTTAAATATAATATATTTCAATTTGGACGAATTTCTATAGAAAATGAAATTATTATAATTCAGTCTTTTGGGAAATTTCAAAAAACACCACACCATTCGTTATAACAACCACCCCACTCAATATATTATCCCTATTCCTACTAAGAAATTAAAATGGTATTATTTGACCCAAGTAAATTCCCAAGACTCTTTCCAATTTCCACGTTTTTATAGTCTGAATCCAATACCAATTTTAGGTTTCTATAGGGTTCTGTCATGGGGGTGATATTCAAAAGGTGCCTTTCTCAAACCATCTATTTTAATATCATTTCTTCATCTAACTTTTCCTAAAATCCATCAAACATAAAAAATAATAAACCTATTATAATAAATAAAATATTTTTTATATTTCAAATGGAATATATTTTTCCACCTTCTTCCAAATATCCACTTATTTAAAGAAATGAAAATGTTTTCTGAATTATGGCGGTTTACCATCACCATGGATAATGAGATTTTGTTATCCATTATTACCTTAAAGTTAGGTCATAAAACCATTATTAAAGTTGAATAATATTTTAATATGCATTGTATAACTTTTTTCCATGTTATGTAACTAATATATACACATAATATAAAATAAATTGAAACTAGTTTATGATGGTTGGAAAAACATCCAAAATAGACTAAACAATTATTATTAACATTTTATCAAATGAATCATCCTCATAAAAACCAAATTATTATTGGGAAAATATAGAAATATGGATGAGAATTAATAGCACATAATTTATCTTTTTTATAATTATTTTCATTTGAAAAGAACTTCCATAATTATACACTTTTAAACCAATCATGAAACCATGAAAACAAACTCTCTCAGAAGGATGAAATTGAACATTATAAGTCATAAAAATATCTTTTATATTTTTATAAATAATTTAAATGAAGAATATGTGATTAATTAATTAATTAATTAATCCAATATTATTATATAGTACAATAACTGAATATATAGAACACCTCCACACATAATGTAATGGACCGCTTAAAACATCTATATTTTCCTTTGGGTTACGATTTCTGTCTCTTTACCTCAAGTTTTCAATTCATTATTTTTATATAATTCTTCTATAATATTTTACCATGTTATGGATATATATATCTAGTTTAATTCATCTTTATTTTATGGGGATATAAAAATTATATATGGTTCCCTTCTCAATTCCTCTTGATAATTAAGCCTGATTAAAGGGACCTTCTTAGTTTCTTAAAAAATTTATTGTACACTACATAAACTATTAAAGACACCAATATTTTTCTAAAATCACTCATTTCATCATGAAATTTTATTTTTTCATTACTAGTTTTTGAAAAAAATAAGGCCTTATTTTTCTTTATAGACTCTATATTCTTTTCCCTAAAACTATGTTAAAGTGGAATGTTTCCAAATTAACCTATTCAATATTTTTATTTGTTTTTACTTCAGTTGTAAATAGTCATTTATGATATATGATTATTTTAATTTATAAATTTCCATGTACTATTTAAATCCATTTTTTCATGGAAACCATTATGATATTACCATTGGTTATGCCTTATGTTATGATGACAAAAAAAATAATTTCCATGGGCAACCCTCATGTTTATTCCCCATGGTTAATTGTTTATCTGGAACACCTATGCATGAACATGTTATGATGGCTGCTCTTAGATCATGCTCCAATGCATTAGGTAATTTTTAATCCCATGAGACATGAAGTATGGTATTTTGGAGTAAACCTAATACATTATGGGAATTTTTCCACCATGTGATATAGTCCTGGTAGTTAGCCTTGACTCATGTTAATGTCATATTGTATGTTCCTAAAAAATTCCAATATTTCCATGATGATATGATTCCATTTTCTATATGTCATTTTAAAATATGTTTATACATGAGACATTCCTTTTATGTTATCATTTTATTCCTTTATAACTCATGTTTTATGTTTCATTATAATGTTTATTGCCTTAATGGATTTTTAGCTCATTCTGTTTGTCTGTGTTTTCTCCAAGTTATCCTATACATTTGTAGAATCTCAATAAGTGTTAGGATCCTGTTTTGAAGAATACTGTATATATTTTCTCAATATTAGTTTTAGGATTTCTATTTATGTAACAATTCCTCCAATGATACTATAATACTTGGTCCTTGGTTTATATTATTATCTAAATAATGTAATTTTATGTGAAAAAAGTTGTTGTCACTAAGTTAGTTTTAAAGGAAGGTTGTGTTATTTTATTGGATTAAGACTAGAAATCTATATAGAAAACCCCATGGATGAATATATTACCATTGATAACCTAGATTGAATCTTATGGAATCCCATGTTAAGATATACTTGTTATTTGTAAGTATATTCTTATATATTAAATTATTCCTTTTTATATGCTTATTAGCTATGTAATCAATGCCCCATGATTTTATTTTTCTTTTTTAGATAATGGATAAAGATATGAGAACTCATGATAATACCCAATGTGATAAAAAATTCAATGATTTCCCTAATGAGATGAAAATCCTGACAGGAATAGGAGCATATAACTTCATGAATGAAATGGCTTAACTACTTTATGTTATAAATAATATCATCATTCATATGGAAAAACCTCCTACTACTAAGAGAGGTCATGTTGCAGTTGAATCCTTTACATGAAAAATTCTACCTATCTTTAGTGGATCTATAGATCCAAACATCATATAGTAATGTATTAAATCCATTGATAAGATATTAACTTTCCCACAGTAGTAAATATAAGAGAATTTTGTATTAGAAGTCTACCATTTTGATGTGGAATCTGAACAATTTTGGAAACTAATAAGAAAATGAATTATAAAGAGTAAATTTATTTCATGGAACTAAAATAATTCTAGAGAATATTTTTTATAAATATTATCCCCAAACTATCCATCTTATGATGAAAATGGTGTTCATCAATATGATGGAAAATAAAGACAAGTCTATTAGAGCATATGAGGTAAAATTCACCAAGATTTCAAGGAATTATTCTAGATTTTTCATTAGTGATTAATGTAATATGGGAAAATTCATTATTGTGTTGTAACCATTTCTATGAAAATAATTTGAAATATGGACATTGATAGTTATAAAGATATTTTTAGTCCCGCCGTTAAGGTTGACATAAAGATAAGTTATTCTTAGTGGTCTAATGGGACTAGAGACATTAAAAGTAAGATATAATTTTCTTTAGGAAGGACAATAGTAAAATATCACGGGGGAAGGAAATACCATTATTCCACTTTTCAAAAGTGTGGGAAGATGCATCCTAGAAACTGACTAAGGGTAACCTGAAGGTTCTTTCTTTTGTGGAAAAATAGGGGAATCAAGTTAATCAATTTTGAAGTGAAATTATGAAACCCACTAATGTTGAAGATGAAAAAATAATCATTTGAACATAGATAATATCGTGATATTTCTTAACTATAAGAAACATGGGCACTGTGCTGGGTAATTCCCTAATACAATGTTTGTCAGAGACAATCAATGATAAAAACCTCTAAGACGATAAGGCAGGGAATAAGTTATCACTAATTCTGAAGTGGATCCCCACAAATATGTGGTGATAGGTATGCTTGTTAATAATTATAGAATAGAAAATCGATTTTTTTGATTTTGGTTATATGTATTCTTTCATATAATCAACATTTTTTAGAACTATTCATGAACCACCTCAATATATAGAATTTGAGTTATCTTTTATAATAGAGATTGAGATAATTGTTAATTATAATGTATATAACTTCTCCCGAGTCAATGTTTGTGGGATGTAACTCCCAGAAGATACCATCTTACATCATTTATTTGACATTGATTCTATATTGGGAATGGAGTGGATATATTTATATATATATATATATATATATCCATAATCAGCTGTAGGGTAATGGTGATCACTCTTCTTATCCTGAGGCAACCCCCAATTCTTTAAAAGTGTAAGGAGTTGGATGAATCTCATTTAGAATTATCATATCAATTGTAGATATTATTTTGATATGATAAAGTGTGTCTAGATCAAATTATTTAGACAAAGGAGAGCATCATGATCAAATAACTTCCCATTATGAGGGACTATACTAATGTGTCCCTAATAAATTTTCCTGGTCTTCAACATGACCAAAAGGTTAATTTCTATGATGAATTTTTCTTAGATCTCTATATATATCAATGAATCATTACAATTTGACCAAAATTGAGTTAGAATAATAAAATAATTAGTTAAAAAGGAATTTGGACAAGTTTTTAAAAAAATCAAGTACTTCACTGTGGGGTCCACCGACCCTCGTTGTTAAGAATATGGATGGATAAATGTGCCACTACATTGATTTTTGTGAATATAGCAAAATAATGTTAAATAAAATTTATATCTTATTATAAATACATTAATTGTTCAATTAATAATCTAGGTCCAAGTGTTTTTCAATAGTAGACCTTTGTTTAAGATATCCCCAACTAAGGTGATGAAGGAAGATATTACTGATACTTCCTTTTGAAAAAAGGTATAGACACTAAGATTTCAAAGTAAATCACTTCAGACTCACTAATGCTCCAAAAATTTTCATGGAAGTAATGAATTTAATTTTTATAGATTACTTAAAAATTATTTTTAGTTATTATGGATGATTTTATGTAATAATCCAATATAAAGGAGGAACATGAGGAGAATTTGAATATTGTGCTAAATACTATTCAAAGGGAGAAACATTATGAAAGGAAAAGTATGTTTGAGTTATAATGTGAAAGATAAAAGTCAAAATTATAAATTTATTATAAAAACATTACCCTTAACTATATGAAAATCAGAAAACATCACCATGGACTTCTTCATTGGACTTACGAAGACATCTGAAGGAAATAATGTTATATGGCATATTATGGATCAAACTAGAAAGAAAAAACACATTATTGTAATTCAATGGTACTTATCACTTAATAAAATTTCATGAATATACATTAGAGAAGTGTTGAGGCTACATTATGTACCATTATAGATTATATCAGATCAATACCTAAGGTTGACATCGATGTTCTGTAAAATTCTCTGAAATTCTCTAAACACGGAACTAAAATTAAGCACAGTCTATCATCCTCAAACTGATGTTTAGTCTGAGAGAACAATCCAAATGAAAGAATATATGTTGATATCATACTCAATGGAAATAAAATGAGGATGGGATCAACATATTCCACCGTTCGAGTTCTCTTACAATAATAATTTCCACCCAAGCATCCAAATGGACCAATTTGAATCAACTTATGGGAAAATATTTAGAACACATGCATGTTGGGAAAAAGATAAATAACCCAAGATTTTGGGATTTAAATTAGTTAAAGAAATTCTAGAAAATGTTTTGACCATCCACTAACATATCTGAGCTTCCCCATGATGAAGAAAGAGCTACACAAATAATCATTGAAAGGATCTAGAATTTTAGGGTTGAGAAAAGTTATTACTCCACATATCTCAATGGAAGAGATTAAGGATATTTTGGATGTGGGGAAAGTAAAGTCTCATGTATGTTTGTCCCGTAAATATTCTTAATTTCATCAGAGCTATGGCATATCTACTACTATTTACACCAACCATGTCTCACGTACATGATGTGTTCCACCTACATATCTTAAAGAAGTATACACCAAATCCCTCATATTTTCTAACTTCAGAGGTGGTAGAGTTGGAAAATGATATCTCATATAAAGAGTATCTAGGGAAGATCATGTACTGTATTGAAAATGTGTTATTCAACAAGACCACTCAACTCGTTAAATTTCTATGGATGGACCATAAATACAAAGATGCAACACGAGAACAAGAGGAAGAAATGAAGGGGAAGTACACTCACATATTTTCACCTTAATATGAAAAAAAATTCAAGGGTGAAATTTCATAAGTGTAGAATATTGAAACACGCAAATAAATTTTTTATGAAATATTTCTCTTTAAAAAAATTAATTTATTCAAAATATTATGTTACAAGTAACACTAAGTTTAAACAAAAGATGGTAAAATATTTAAATATTAACATTACCATTATAATCATACAATTGAATTGGTGGGTATGGATGTGAATAAACTTATTAGGAAATATATTTATTAAAATGAAACAAACACTTATTTTTTTTGCAGAATACATTTTATTCTTCGTAAAATATGTTTTATTCAAAAATAATTATTTTATTAATTCTTATGAGAAAATAAATATAATTATTTTTTCCAAGTTTATCTAATTTATTGTGAAAAAACATTATTTTTGAATTCATCATTTTTATATTATCTTAGGATGAATTTTTGTGAATTTTAATTTTTTTTTGAAATTTTAACGAATACTGAAAAATATTGATTTACAATGAAAACTATATTTTTTTCCTTTAATGAATTTACAAATTAAAATTAAATTTTGGAACAGTTTAAAACATTAATTTGTTACTATTGATAATAAATAATATTATTATTTTCATTTTAAGAATGTTTTACATGAAATTAGTATAACAGTATTTAATATTATAAAAAGTAATTTTTGGAAAAAATATTTTTCATGGAATATTTCCAATTTAAATATAAATTATATTCTAAATTCTATATTTTTAATTTTTAAAAATGACATGTATATTGGGAATCCTAAGGTTCGAATTCTATAAATATCCCATTTTACTTTTCATTGATATAAATATTATCCTTGCTAAATTGATGTTTCCACTCACAAAGATAAACCATTTAGTTAAGGGAAAAAATAGTACTTTATGTACTATAAAATTATCCAAACACATTTTCCATTATTATTATATTCTTTATATTAGACCATTTACAGCTAAGGTTTTAAATTGAATCATTTAGTTCAAACTTGTCTATGAAAATGATAGATATATTATTAAAATCAAAGAATGTGACAAAATGTCACACTCTTAACTTTTATATGTATAATATTATTAATATAGGGTTAATCAAGAGATATATTAAATAATAAATAGAATTTGTAAATTTAAATAAATTAGATACATCTTGGTAATTTAATTATAACTTTTAGTGAAAAATAATTACCTTAAATTCTTACAGAACAATGTTGAAATAATTATTAAATTAATGGAAAAATAAAATAAATGATATAGAAAATATTAAAACAAATATAATATGAGATAATTAGGATAATACATGTATTATATAGATTACCATGATGATTTTAAGAAATAATAATGTTTTTTGTTTCTAATTTTTCTTGTTTATTTATTATTTTAGTATCAATTTAAAAAAATAGTTTTAAATGTATACATAATGATATTTTTAAGGCATAAATATCTTATTAAACTATTTTTAAATTTTAAAAATCTTTAGAAAATATAAATTAATTATAATATGATCTAAAATATGATAATTTTTTTTGTCTTAATGACACTATATAAGAAAAAATTATGATCTCTTAATATTTAAAAATATGTTACCATAATTAATATTAAAATAAGTTAACTAATGGCGAATCAAAATGAGAAGTTTTAAAATAAAACCAAAACCTGTATAAATTTTATATTTTGATGTGATAAAAAACATATCTTATCCTATCTAATAATTAATTTCTATTATGTGTTATTTGGTTCAAAAATAAATATTGTACAACTTGATGTTCCATGAAATTTCCAAAAACACCTCCCTCATCGCATATAAATACCCTCCTCAAAACCTCTTCCCTGACATCATGTATTCCTTTAAGAATGTAAATATTATTCCCAATTAAGTCACCATGTCTATTACCAACTAGAAAGATATTATGTTCTCAACCAAAGACCTATTTTAGGTTTCATAAGGGTTCCTTCATGTTTGAGATATTCAAGTGGTACTTTTCTCAAACCATATATTTTAATTTCCTTTCTTATTCCACCTTCTACTCACACAATATATCTATATAATCATAATAACTCTACTATCATTCATATAAAATAATATTATATTGATAATATAATATCTTATATCCACCACATTTCATATATCATATTTTTTAATGAAAAAACAATTTTCCATATTATGGTAGTTTACCATCTTTGTGGGGAATGGGTTTTTGTTTTCCATTAACACCTTAAAAAAATGTCATGAAACTATTATAATGGTAAAATTATATATTAATATGTATATTAAAATATTGACATAATTTAAACTATTTTATAATAGATCATGATTGTTGGAAAATATCCAAAACAAACTAACCATTTATTTTTAATCTTTTATCAAATGAATCATCCTCATAATAAAAAAATGTTATACATGACCATTTATATTAATAGATGATAAAAAATACCAATTAATTTCACTTGTTTATAATTATTACCATTCGATATGAACATCAATAATGATACTCTATTGAATCGATCATGACACCATGAATATGAATGCTCTATAAAGAAAGAAAATTGAACATTATTACTCATTAAAATGATTATAAAAGAACACAATAAATTTATAACAAATAAAATAAATGTATAAGACTTTTTTAATTAATTAATTAATAAATTAATAAATTCAATTTTATTATTATTTACATTAAGTGAATGTTAAAAATTCCTTTGGACATCAGTAAAGGGATCTCTTTAAACCTCCACATTTTCATTTTATTTATGATTTATCTCTTTTTACCTCAATTTATCACTACATTACTTTTTTATAAATCTAATATATTCATTTTATATGTTCCAAACTTACATATCTAGTTCAATTAATACTTCTTTTATTAGGTAATATTTGTTTTATAAGGTTAAATTCTCAATACCTCTCGATTACAAACCCCAATTAAAGGGAAATTCTTCATTTCTTACCCATTTTCAAGTATACTCCATAAAATATTTTAAGCCACAAATATTTTTATAACATAAATAATTTGATAATGAAATAATATTTTAGTTAATTTATGGTTTTATTAAAACAATTATGCATCTTTCCTATTTAAAGATTATTTATTTGTTTTTTTAAAACGTTTTTAAAGCAAGAAATTTCCAAAGACACATAATCCATATTTTTATGCGTTTTCACTTCAATTGGAATTTTTTTCATGATATATTCTTATTTTCCGTTATTTATGTCCAACTAGTATTTAAATCCATTATATTATAGAAACTATTATGATAAAACATCTTTTATGCCTAATGTCTATATTTAAAAACCCACTTCTTTCCATGGTAAACCCTTATGTTTTTTCCCAACGATTGATTCTTTATGGAAAACACATATTCAAGAACATGTTATGGTGGGTGTGTCTAGAAATTTCTTCATTAGATTGTGTAATTTTTTCCATGATACATATTTTATGGGATTTGAGAGTAAACATAATAGATTATTAGACATTGTTCACCATGTGATAAAGTCTTTATTTCCATCCTTGAATCGTGATTATATAATGTGGTATATTTGTTAAAAAATAAAATTTTTCCCGGATCATATGATTCCACATTGTATATTACATTTTTCCACATGGTTATACTTGCTCCATTCCTTTTTTGTTATCACGTTATGACTTTATAACTCATGTTCTATGTTTTCTTCCCAACTTTATTACCTCAATAGGATTTTTAGCTCATTAATTTTTTCTGTGTAATAAAAAGGTTTCCCTATGTAGATAATGGTTATCAAAAGGATTTTAGATCCCATTATGATGATTATATTTTTTTTAATTTTAGTTTCATGTTTTCTAATTATGTACCTTGTCCACCATATGCACTAAACTATTCGATCCATATTTTTCGTATAATCATTTAATATTATGTGAAAAATGATAGGTTCACTATATAATTGTTGCTCATTCAACCTATTATTTTATTTTTTTCCCTTGATCATGTAAGGTCTTTATAATTACTTCCCCATTTTTATGGATCATAAAACTATTTCACAATATGGGGAAATTATTTGATAGTCTGAAGCCCAAAGAAGTAATACCTTAATTTATTCAATGAGATAGAGAATTTTGAAATCCTTGTTACATATATAATATGAACTATACGTGGATAACCCTTTTAAGGTATTCTTATACTCATAAAAAAATTCTTCTTGCTTTGTCTTTAAAATGAGGAACATTATATTCATTTCAGTTTGTTATTTATGACAAAACTATTTGTTGAAGAAGTTATACATAAAATCTTTCCATTAAATTAGTTATATTTCTTATTCCTCATTAGAATTATGGATCAACAACCACCACTTAATATCATCACCATTGAGACAATATACTAAAAGTGAAACATTTTACTATTTGTTTAATCTAAAAGACATAAATATATTCCCAAAAGACTTAATTCATTGATCAGCTACCATTGGATTAGAAGTCCCCCAAAATGATGGGGGATTTTGTTACATAAAGTGATTAAACATAGAAATATCATTATATTTAAGAGTTTAATCCATCAGGTAGTGGTTTTTCATGACATAATTAAGCAATCCAAATATAGCAACAATTTGATTAGTTCCAACACTGGCTCTATAGTTATCTCATCCGGGCAATATCTACACATTACATGAGTATTCATAACCCTATTACATCCACTTTGAGTTTATAAGCAATGGAATATACTATATATTATCATTAAATCATAAAATTTAAATAAAAATTGTTTATTATAAATATTGTTTACTAATTAACCTAAATAAACATTTATGAATTTTTAATCTAAAAATCGTAAACATGTTTTCACTATGGATATATTTATTAATCAAATCCTTTATAATAGTTTGTAATGAAAATGTGAATTATCCATAGAATGTCCTATAGGGGTATTAAAACAGCTGTATAATAAGGCATGATTTCATGTACAATGTCATTATATATTTATGACTAATTATACATTTTTAGAGTTGTTAATTGTAAGTAACACTATTCTAGAACCATGTCTTGTTGTAGTACACAGATTGGGATATATGGATCAAGTCGGATTCCTCTGTTTCTGTGCAGATCCTGAAGGACCGGTCCAGGAATGTCCCATGGAGAATGCTACCTGCTTGGAGAAAGTATCTCAAGCTTGCTGGGAGGACTTGTCTTGATGTCTCACATGTATACAGAGAGGCAAATCAGGTTGCTGATTCCCTTTCTAAAAGAGTGATTATGGAGGTCAGTTCCAGCCGGTCTTTTGTGTTACCCAGTTATTGAAAAGGCCTAGTGCATGATGATAGTGCTGGTGTTGTTTATACGAGGCATTGTAAGGCTCCACTTCTTTGAGTTGTACTCTGTTGTTTACCCTTTTTTATTAATAATTTGGTGGGAGCATGATTTGCCTATCTCTCTGAATTTTTGGATATATTCAATTTATATCAAAGGGGTTTTCCACTAATATAAGTTTTCCAAAATCTATATCCCATAGTTTCTATTAAACAATCTTTAATACCAAGTGCAATGACCCTAACTCTAGTAACATGATGTCGATGCCAACAATATTATATTATCAATGATACAAAGGGTCAAATCCAAAAGGACCACTTTGTTTAGTAGTTTTAGAGAAATATATAGTTAAATTAAACCCATTTTACATAGGTAAATGAAATAAAAAACAATGTAATGGAAAGCATTTGGAATCCTTTATCTCCCTCCAAGAATTCATCTCTTTATCCTCATGAAATAAAAAAATAAGGGCGGGATAAAATTCTCAGTAAGTATTACATATAGTGGAAGATATCATGAATCAATATATCATAATTAATATTTTAAGATAAATAAGTTAACATAGATTAACTTTAATCAATAACATCACAATCATAATTAGGAAATCTATAATCAATATGTAAATGTAAATAACTAAAAAAACTTTTTTTAACCAATAAAATAAGAATAATATGAATCCATATATAATATAATTAGGAAAATATCTTGTATACTATTAATAATAATTTCCTTCTCAGTGATCTAAATGATTTATTATTAGACTTTATGACCCTAGGCATCAATATACCTCTAAATTAATGTCCTTTCACAAGATAGTTTCGATCTATTCTATAAAAACCAATGTTATTTTCCCATCTAATTTGTCTCATGATACCATTTAATGAATAAATGGGATATCTACAGTCAAGCCCCACCCCTATCTTCATATAAGAATCATTTCTCATATATCTAATAATCTATTTAATTAAAAAATCAATATTTCTTATCATCGATAATCTTCATTGAATAATGGATATGAGTTTATCAATATTTCTTGGGATAATAAAACATTTTTCATAGTAAACACCATATGAAAGAGGAATCTTTTTTCAAAATAACCATATAAGTCATAATATAATATGTATATTTAAGAAAAATTTAGTTTGTAATTAAAAATTATTATAATAAAGTGATTGTTTTAAGAGAAATTAAACAATAACAAAAGAAAGTGATATTGTACAATAAACTATTTAATTTTTTGTTAACTTTTAAATTTTAAACACTTAAATAAATAACATGAAATGAAATATTAATCTCGCTGAATAAAAATTTAATCGTGTTAAATGTATCAATGGTGAATTATATATACCATTTAATATTGCATAGTTAAATATTTACAAATTTTAATTAACGAATTGAAAATTGAGATTAAATTCAATGCCTAATTCTTCAATTTGGTTAAACATGATTTGAAATAATTTATAATGCTTTTAGCTGAGTTATTAATTTATGTCAAAATGATATTAATATTTATAATATCAAAAAAAATCCTATTATATCATGTATCACATGTTTGTTAATAATATATTAATTGTTTTCATTGTTTTGGATGTTAATTTTAGTATTTTCTCATAAATGTTTTATCATGAATGTTCAAGTTCTTGAATGTATTATATTGTAAAATCAATTATAGAATTGTGTTAATTTTTAAAGATAATATTCAAACATTTTATATATTCTTATAATGATTAATTATGTTTTGACATGGAATATTAATCGCATTGATTTATGGAGATGGTACAACGTACGTACGTACGGGAGACAATATCATTCCATTAATGAGTTAAAAAAAGTAAAACAATGATATAATAATATTCCATAATTTATATATTGAAATATAAATAACATATGTTCCTTAATATTTTTTATTACCTTCCATTAAACCATAATTGACAAATGAATCACATCACTTCGTGGGGTAGTAGTCAACCTTACACACGAGTGACACGATCAAAATATAAAAAGAATTAAAATTATTAAGGTATATGTGATATTATAAAAAATAGTATAATAATACTATATATATGATATAAATTTTTTCAATTCATCATTATATTCATTATTTAATGGTGGATATGGAAAATGAATTGTATTGTTTCACAATGTGGTAGTTCAACATACAGATGATTGACGATTTTGTTTCCCATTTGATGGAAGAGGATATGGATATAATTTATTACATTATAATAATAAAATCATAGTATTGTAAAGATAATAGTTTTATTATATTATCATGATTAATTATTATTTTAGTGTGGTGGAATAAGAAATAAAATAAAAAACACTCATTTAAGAGCGTTACCTCTTTTTTGTGGAATTTATTTTAGATTCCACAAAAAATAATTCCATGGATGGTTGTTTTTATCAAATCAAGGGATATACAATTTTACTAGGGGGTTATTAAGTAATTTGATATGGTTTTGTATGATCCAAATATATCTGGATGTGTGATGAGGGGTGGAGATAGGGATATGACACATATGGAATTTTTGTAAAGAATAAATTTCTCCCAAATTTGAATCACATCACAAGACTAAAAATGGATCATCATTGACCCTTATAGGATATAAGGTCTAAATATTTCTATAAATTTGATTTTGAACAAGTTTTTAGATCCAATTTAACACTTATAATTTTAGTTTGACCCCTCGATAAATATTTTTTAACGTACACATGATAATTAATTTAAACATAATTTACTATTCATAATGGGAAAACTTATTTTGAACATATTAGATAATATAAATTTATCTAATTACAAATACTGAAACATTTTTTCCAAATTCAAATCACATATTCGGATGAATCTTATTTAAAATTATAAACGCATACACGAAGTGGGTTTCCAAAGGGAAAATTCTCATATGTTTAAAATGTTTTAATATCAAAATTAAATTTTATATTTGTTACATGGTTCTAAATTTTTCAGATTATAATATTATTTTAAAAATTTTACTTTAAATAAAATATAAAATATCATTTAAATTGGTAAATAATTTAAATGAAAAGGTAGTTTTCAAAAAAATCAATATTTTTCATTATTCATTGAAAAATAAAACATTTCAAAAAAATATCAAAAAAACACCATAAGATAACTTTGATACGAAGATTTCAAAAATAAAATTAATTTTATTAAATTAATTTTACAAAGGTGAAAAAGACATATTATCATATGTTCGCATAAACTGATGAAACCATTTTCATTAAAAAAATGATTTTTGAAAAAAAATTGATTTTCTATAAAAAGGTTATTATTTTATTTATGATTGAAAAATAAATTTAATTTAATTTATATATTTATAAACCATATAATATTCATAATTTTTTTATCACTATTCCATCCTTCCAAATTAATGACTAGGTTATAATGGTCTTGAATAAATGATATTTTAATAGAGAATTTCCATTTAAAGAAGGAGTTGCATGCATGAAAAGGTATCAAAGATGTTGAGTTTACATAAAAGTAAATAAATCGTAAATTATCAAGTTGTTACAAAAAACATCTAAAACCATAAAAACCATGCAAAATTTACCTAAAACGTCACCCAAGAAATTAATATCTACAAAATACTTAATGAATCGATTGGAGTAAGGTGTAATGTACCTAAATTTTTTTGATTATTACAAACACATTTCTAGGGGTGTACCTTATCCCAAAAAACTGAAATTTCCATTCTAAATACCTATCATCGTCCCTAAAGTGATAAAAAGAGTATTCCAAATGTATTAACCTACATCTCAAAAATTAATCCAAATTGAAATACATCAATGAATTAAAGATGAAAATTGATTCAGGATATAATATTCATGTCCCTAATTATGTGTCTAAAGAATATATATATAAAGAGCCTATAAATGAAGAAAATAAGAGTACATGACGTACACTCCTAGTGCAATCCATAATGGTTGGACTTGAGAAAACATTGAATTTTTCCTTGGGATAAATGGAATCTAATATTTACCCCAAAAAATTTCTTTCCATGAATGATCTCTTTATAAGGAAAACAAATCTCTCTTGGTCATGCCAATGGTTGTTCATTCTACGATGAAAAATCATTATGAAATGACCAATACTCTTCACATCAGGACCAAATGCATTCACATTATGACCATTGACCTTCATGTTGTGGCCAAGACCATTCAATACAGAAAAAATACTCTATACATCACAAATAGGATAAAAATTAAATTAATATTAATAATAATTCCATTTTTAAGGGTCATTCCTATAAAAAATTCTCTTCAATGTCTCATGTCATGAAATAACCCACCAGGTTATGACCATACTTCCTCTATGAGGTAACATGATGCCTAACTCCCATGTCCAACACGAGACTCCCCAACACAAAACCCAAACTATGACTCAATCATAATAGTAGTGAATCCTGAATATCAGACTATCCTATTAGGTGATACATGTCATGTTCCTCTTGATTACACACCATGTTTTCATGAATGTGTTTTGAGTGGTTACCAAACACTTGGAATCACCTATATGTAATTGTGTGTATCTTAAATCTAACAAAATACACTACAGAAATATTTATCTATTATTTTATAGATTTTGAATGTCAATTTTATGTTATGTTTCACAATAATATTTGATTTATTGGGTTTTACACACAAACTAAAATCATTCATACAATAATTAAAAAAAGATCCCATTTTTTCATATCCTCTAGTGCATTTTTATGACCCATTTTCAATAATAAAATCCCTAACCATTCCACCAACCCCAATTCCATGAATAATAATACCTAGATGTCATTCTCTCATCAATTCGAATATGATTTATTTGACTATAGAACATGGATATGGGATGTTGAAAAATCATGAAAATGATAATGGTAAATGACCAGGATAATCACGAATATGATTATTTGTTACTAAAGAGGTAGTTCAAAAACATTTCACAGGGAGCGTATCTTCTAATGATGAAAAATAAGGGGAATGCATTATAGAATAAAAAATTTCAACAAAAAAATAAAATCAAGTTAATTTACAGGGCCCCATGTTTAAGAAAAAAAAGATTATATGACTAATATTATGAGTAATGGAAAAGATTTTAATATAAAAAATTCAAACTTATATGAATAATGACTATCTCTATAAGAATTTATAGTTGTTATGGAGTTTTACTCATCAATATTTTGATATTGACCCCATTTGGAGGTTGATTCTTCCCTAGCATCAGAGGATCAACCCCCTTCACTTAATCTAGAGTTTAGGTCAAACAATGACATGAAGAAACATATAAAAATTTTATAAATCTAGTATTATAGGGTTATTTTGGTGAATCTACTATCAAAAAGCAAGTAAATTAAATATTATTTAAGAGATCTATCAAAATTTTATACATATGCGCTGAAAAATATTTTTTGATTAACATATTATTTTTGTTCCTTCGTAGAAATCAAAAATAAAAAAGGATTAGGGTGAAATCGCAAAAATATTTTAATAATATTCTAATGGTTTGAAATGAAAAATCTATGGTCTCTAAGACATCATCGTCCTCTACATGGGATACAATTCAATATATTAAAAAAAATTAAAATTACCTTAAAATTCAAAAATTTTATAAATTCACCAAAATATGTCCTATGGGTAAACAATGAACTACGAGGTCTATAAAACCATAATAATATATTTTTTAGGTCTTTTATATGTGAAATTATACTATTTTATACATGTGGATGTTTAGTTACCTAGAATTCTCAAATTGAGTCCAATAATGATTTCAAAAAGCCAGGGAATGTAAAAATAAAATTGTCCCTAGAAATAAATGCACTAAACTCTCTAGAACATCCCATCCCAATTTACACAAGTTGGTGCCCCAATCTAATGGTCCACATGACCTCGGGGGTGTCTCCCTGTATGCCATTGACTGCTTATTAGATGTGAGGTACTGATAAAAAGAACAAGGAATCTATAAAATATTTATCAGAGTAATACAATTGTAAATATAAATAAGTAAAAACAAAATTAAATATAACCTTAACCAAGAAGATACCGATATCACAATATGACCAAAACTAGAAATAGAATGTCAAAACACGCCACTAGATATTCAATTCCAATTATGTGTCATGTTTCAAAATGACAACCAAAAAGTAAAGACACTAAAAACTCCCAATTGGGCCCCAAACCTTGTTTGGTTACCTCATCCATGATCTATCACAAATCATCCATCTAACAAAGGGTCTTTTCCCTTATCATCTCCTTCAATCCTGATTTTTTTTCTAGTACCGATTAGGCTACCCAAGTAGGGTACTAGTAAAAATTAGTTGGCCACCACCAACAGAATATAAAATAATATACAGTCCAAAAAATGTATTCAGTTGTATAAATAAAAAAACATTGAATTAAATATTTTAAAATCATACAATTATTCTTTATTTAACAATATAACATTCAGGTTCCAAAGAATAGTGAAACCCTAAATACTTTCCTTAGCCCTTCTTAGAGTCTGAACTATCCCCAATGGTTATCATATATCTCAAAATTCTATTATTTCCACTTTACTTCTCAATTCATATATGAATTTAATTATTACCACTCATTGTCTCACAACACATTTGATGGAAACTGTCATCATTCAACATTTCAGTTCACACTATGGGGTTTTGATGTAAGAGACCATGTTCCACAAATGATTATCCCATGTGAACTCAATTGTTACCATTCATCATTCCTTATCACACTATATGAATTTGATGTAGTAGAACATGTTCCACACATGGTTATCACATTAATTAATTCTATAATTAATTATTCAATTTAAAAAATTTAATAGACTCATAATTCCATTAATTAATTGAATGGTTAATTTATCACATCAATTACATTAATTAATTAAGAAATTAATTAATCATCTATACCATTTTAATTAATTGAATAATAAATTAACCATCTCAATCAATTTCATAATCACTATAATAAAAAAATAATTGAGAAATTAAATATTCTCATTCAAAAATTTAATCAGAAAAATGGTTAATTCAATAATTAATTATCGAATTTCCATAACCTCAATCTATCCATAATAAATTAAAAAATTAATAATTTTAATACCATAAATTTTATAATCCCATTAAATTTTATTAATTAATTAATAAATTTATTAATCATGTTCAGAAGTCTCATTAACTCTATAATTAATTCAACAATTAAATATTTCAATTCCTAATATCGTATTCCCAATTTTAAAAATCTCCCAATTAATTAAGTCTCAAAATCAATTATTTAAATTTTAAAAACTCAATTGATAATAAATTAATATAAATTATTTATTTACATCTACGTAAGTGAAATCAAGACATTAGGATTTGAATAATAAACCACCTACTATGAAATAGTTGAAAAAATTTGATACTCGCAAATTGAAGATGATCAATCAATAACACTATAAAGAACATGATTTAGATCCAAATCCCAAATCCAAGAACAGATTAATTAATATATATAAAACATAGTTATATATATTTATCTAATAATGGATAAAAGCACTTTTTATCTAGGAATATGTGTAGAATATAGATAGAGATATAAACAGGATGAAACTGCAAACCTAGGTGGTGTTGATCGTTGATCCAGCCTTTGAATTTCCATGAATGGGATTATATAAGTCTTGGATTCTATTTAGAAGCCTCCCAAATCATAAAATATATCTTAATATCAATCAAGGGCTGATTAGGTTTTAATATGGGGGGTTTATGAATTTCAAAAACTAATTTTTAGGTTAATTAAAAATTTCCCCACTATTTTCTAGGTACAGGCGCACAGATTTTGAAACTATGACCCTTAAATGTGTAATTTTTCAAGCGGTTGCATTGTTTCTCCTAATATTAAAAACAATATGATAAACCAGGTTTCCTCCATTTAAAACCTTTATATGTTATATTGCACAGTTTACTGGGCCAGTGTGCATAGTTAAGGGAAACTATGCGCCTACTGTGCACTCACCTTTTTCGTTCTTTTTTTCGAATTTTCACCAAAGCACACACCATGGTAAAAAAATGTTCTACACACAAGGAAAAATATTTCATGTAAAATATCTAGATAAATCATCAAAAAAGGTCGGGGTTTCACAATATTATCATATTATAATAGCTCATCATGGAACTATACTCCCACAAATCTCTAAGATTTCAATTGAAAAAGATCTGGCGACAATGCCATCATATCATCTTCCACATTCCATGTTTCCTGTTCAACATTACCATATTTTAATTATAAGGACTCGGCCTTAAAACATTACTTAATCTTGAATTAAATTGAATAATTCACATTGAGGATCTTTTCAGGTTTAGAGTTTTAGAGAATTAGGACATAACTATTACATCTCGAAGATTACAAATTAGAAACATCTACTCAGTTTCCATTTTTTTCACAAAAATTAAAACTCTTGAATAAAAGAGTCATGTCTAGTTCTTTTTTTAGACAGCATGACATTTCCTTGATCCAATCCTTGACCCTATTACACTTTATGTCCTGTGAAAAACATTTCCAAAAAACATGGGATGAGCATAAAAATCTCAGTAAGGGTTATAAAAATACAGAAAGAAAACATTAGTCCATGTATACATAAGAATCAATGAAATCATACATTACTCATAAAACATAAGCAATTTAACATACCTCATGAAATCATAAGATTTATTCAAAACTCAATAAAAATCATAAGAAATAAAGGTAACTTGAGGCATTCATAACTTTCTTACGTAGGGAGTAACCCTCATGGTTACGTTTGGAATACCCATCAGAGTATATTCCCTAAATCTCTTCTGAGAAACCTTAGCATTTAACTTCTTCGCGTTACCCAATGCATTGGAGAGCTATATCAGGCACACCCGCCCTTAGTTTATCACAGAACCACCCGTATTCATAAAAAATTCCCAAGAACCATAACATAATCATAGAACATAACTTAAGCACAAAGTAAAGATAACATTCCCACATTGTAATAACAATATAACATTTTAAGATATTGAAATAATGAATCCATTCTAAAAAACATTTTCAAAACCATGTAAAACATTTAATAAAGATATTTTTGAATCAAAGTGACCATACCTCATTGAAGATTTTAAAATTTTTAACCATTAATATCCATATAAATAAATCTTTAAAACAATTTTGAAAATATGGTTATGAATATGAACAAATCATTAAAACATTTAAAGCGATATTTTAGTTAAAGGGTTTTACCAAAATTAGAGACACTGGAATACAATAATTGAGGAATACCATTTAATCATAACATTATAATATCATGAGAATAAATGGATTCATGATATAATATTCCAAAGGACAGTATATACACCATATAAGAGTGAATTCGTGCATAACAACAATGAAGTCTCATTAGAAATGTAAAATGAGATGAAATCCCTTATAAAGAAGGTATCCATAAATTAAGGATAAATCAATCTCAAAATTATGTGTTAAAAATATAAATTCACAAAATATAAGAGGATATTAAGTGTAAAACAATAAAAGGTCATTCAAACATATTAAAAGGATGACATATTCAATAACTACATGTTGAACCTAAAGAAATCGAAATTGGGTTAAAAAGTTCCCTTGGTAAAATCCGACTGCCTAACCACATCACTTTAAAATTCATAAAATTAGTTGATGAGAGAGAAAATGGTATCTCATCACTTGCACATAAAATTTAAATCAATAAGGTTATATAAAAACATATCCCAACATAAAAATATGTAAATTAAAAGACATAACAAAATAAGTCTTTTTTAAAGAGGAGTGTGGAAGGTTCCCTTACCGATTTGGGCAACTTTCGAAATGTAAACCCCATGAAAGAAGGGTCATATAATGAAGATGTAACTAACCATAAATGAGAGTGTATTATACAAATAGTAAAATAATGTTCAGTACATACACCCCACAAAAGGAAATAGTGGCCAATTTTGCATGAATCTCACGGGAATAAAAAGTGAGATGAAAATCCCCTTATGAAAATTCGGCAGCCTAACGGCGCCACATAAAACTTCAAAAAATGGATTGATGAGATAAAATAGGGTCTCTAATCATATTAACATAAAATTTTCAGAATGATGAATATAAAAGAACATCCCCCAACATAAGAAAGTGGTGGTTAAAATAAGTTACATAAAAAATAGTACTTAAAAAGAAAGAGAGAGGTAGGATCCCTTACCTCAAGTCCGACATGTCTTGTTCATTTCTTTATATTCCTGAATAATAAACGTCGGTCAATTTATAATTTCTTAAGTTCCTCCTTTAAATATTATTATTCAGTTCATATCACATATTATAATGTTATAATAATTCGTTAATAATGTGAGTTCATGTCAGACGTTTTTGTCGATGTTTGGTACATGAGTAAAAAATGAACTTTTTTGAAAATGATTGTCCCAATAGTTATAAGTAAATAATCTCCAGAATAGTATTAATGATTTAAATATCATACATATTCAGTAAATATTCATTTTATACTATTCCATAACATTTGGTGATAAAAATAAATGAAATTCACCGTTCATGGAGACGGTAGGCCGTACGTACGCATGAACGCTACTTTCATTTCTTTGACATATTAATGGAAGTAAAAATAATTGAGATACATATATATTATAATTACAGTATAATATATATGTTTTATAGGTCACATAAGTTCATTAATTTCATTCTTTATACATTCCATGTATTGCATAAACGAGTCACATCACTTTTGCAGGCGGTAGTCCACACTTCTTCGTATGAAATTATCGCATTTGCACAACATGAAAAGCATAAAGGTATGTTTTAAATATAAAATACAGTAGAATATATAAAACCAAAATACCATATATATCATATATAAAATACTGTGAAATCATAATGGTCAACATAAAAGGTGTTAAGAGAAGATTGAACAATCATCGTTTCATGAGGCAGTAATTTTCCATCCACAAAAACAGTATGTTGTTTAACCATTAGACGGAGGTGTGTGTAAGTGTAGCTATAATAATTCACATAAAAACATCCTATTATATTAAAGATAATGGTTTTTTTACAAAATAAAGGAATAAATAGATTTTAGGGGTTTGGAGAAGAAAAATAAAACAAAAGAACACAAGTGAAGACATTACCTTTAAATCGGGTAAATCCTCTTGGTTTGAACCAAAAGGGTATCTTGAAGAGAATTCTGCCAAAGGTGAGGCTTTAATAATGAATAGAGTGTTCTGGATAGATGAAATGGGAAGGGTTGGACGATCCAAAGTCTTGAGAGGTGAGGGTAAGGTGGTAGAGGTGGGGGCCTTTTATAAGAGAAGAGGAGGGATACTCTTGGAAAGTTATAAAATATTACTTTATTAGAAAATGATTTTCGTATTTAAAAGGTCCCAAAAGGAAATATTTTGAATATAAGGTGATAAGGTTTCGTAATCCACTCATCCAATAGGTTTGTGAGAAGTTTAAGACTTATATGTCACCCTATATTCTCATTTTATTTTAATCGTTCATTTATGAGGTAATCACTGCATCATCACAGTGTCATAAATAAAATAATTTATTTAATGTCTAAAAATAATAAACAAAATATCATGATGTAGGAAATATTTTTATCTTTACAATGACTATTATAGTCTAAGATATCATTTATGTAGACAAAATTAAAATTATTTTACTTAGGTGTTACATACTTTGGTTACATATTCATTTATTT
Organism: Viscum album; assembly: GCA_963277665.1. Classification (NCBI taxonomy): domain Eukaryota; kingdom Viridiplantae; phylum Streptophyta; class Magnoliopsida; order Santalales; family Viscaceae; genus Viscum; species Viscum album. Next base: position 352,547,604 of record OY728126.1, on the reverse strand, counting down.
TAAAAAAATATGATAAAGGGTCACTATCACACTAAAGTGATTCCATAGGGTCCCAAGGTTGGAACAAGGCATCCCCTTGTATGCCATGACACCAAAAATCGAATTAGGACACATTTTAGGGTCATTTTATAATTTTATGATATTATTTTCTTACCTCTAATTACCCGATTACTAATTAAAAATGATAACTAAAGACAATTACCGTCGTTACTATTCATAATGTCCAAAAACAAAAGACTTAATAAAATAATTTGGATGTTCTGATTCCAAATATGGAATCCATTTCATTAAATTAAAAACACATAAATTGTAGTAAAAAATTTAAATGTAAATCTCATTGTCAAAACAAAATACGGGTTTTTATGAGGTAAAATTTATCAGAAGATTGACTTGTTTTTACATCCAATTGAAAAGTGAAATTACTTCCAATGAACAAAATTTTATTAAGTGATAAAAAAATAATTAAATTATACTTTAAAAAAATTAAAATGACAATCTAAATATATAATTAAATTGGATGAAATGGCATTTTTGAATTAAAACCTGTATTTTTCAGTATTCATTAAAAAAAATCAATATCAGAAAAATACTAAAAATTAACCCTAAGCTATATTTGATATTTCAAATTCAGATATTATGTCCATTTTACCAAATTAAAAACATAGAAGTTTCCTTAATAAATCATATAGTTAATACCCACTGTCAAAACAAATAGCGGGTTTTTTGGAAGCAATATCTATGAAAAGTTTGACAGTTCTTTATGTCCATTTTCAAAGTGAAATTAATTCTAATTACCACAATTGAATTAAATTGTAAACATATATTATAATTAAACTTTAAAACCAATTAAAAAGATAATATAACAATATATTTAAATTAGATGAAAAAGCAGTTTTGATGTAAAATTCAATATTTTTCACTATTCATTAAATAGAATGAACATTGTCAGAAACATACCAAAAATTTAACCAGAGTAAATTTCAATATCCCAATCATAAAGAATAATTTTATTTTGACAAAGATATCTTTTAAAATTGTCAAAAGTTAGATTTAAAAAAGGTTCTCCATCAAAAGGCGGTAAACCAATCTTTTAAAAATATTAGCGTATTTATTCTTAAAATTGGATTCATTTGGATTTTAAGCCTCTAACATTTGTTGGATAAATGTAAAAATATTTGACAAACATATGTAATAATTGTGTAGTTATTTCTGTTCATTCCCTCCATTACAACAGCTAGGCCTTAACTATTATAATATTGTTATATTATTAGTGTGCAATGTAAGATTTCAAAGAAACTCGTTGTTGCGTATTGGGTACGCCATCGAGCATAACATTCCCTTTAAAGTAGTATTAAAATTTTATTCACAAATATTGATAAAAATTATAATATAATATTATTTATTTACCTGAGATGTTACATACATCCCCCCTTTTAGGAATTGCGTCCTCGCAATTTCAAAATTTGGTTTGGAAACTTCATTGAAAGTCCGACATCGGAACAAGAGTTAGTAAAACTATCACTTTAAAAGAAAGGGAGAGAAGTACAAAGGTCACCAGAGTTAACCCGTAATAGGATTCCTTATATAAAAATATGGATATGGAGGAGAAAAAAAGGGTCATGTTCTGATGGAGAGTGATAGTAGACATGTCTAGGAGAAAGTTAACCATAAGAAAATCAAAAACTTGTGATGGGTTAAACGGTATTTGATTCCCCAGTATGAAATGTTAACAAACAACATTTTTGTTTTAAGTTACTCTTCATTGAGGAATTTATTTTTGAGCTTAACTAAATCATAATGAAAAATACTTACTTGTTACATAGACTTTCAACTTTTACTATATTTCTTAATCAAACTCATATTTTCTCCAAAAGAAGAGTATTTAAGAAGACTTGTTCGCATTAAGATTACAATAATCAACTTCTTGAGAATCACCTAATCTAAAAAAGAGAACTATATATTTACCATGTCTTTAGATCTCAACCAAAACCAAACCAAAAAGTTTAGTACGAGATCAGATAATACCCAAAAAGGAAATATTTTTACAAAAAGAAAAACTACTCCTGATCTCCAAAATTTTTCAAACAAAAACCAAAGTTAAAAAAATACATTCAATAAACATCTATTTATAAAATTATTCAATGTAAACCCAACTAAGATTGAAACCCAAATATTTGAAGGATTTAATCACATAGTCTCCCAAGGTACAAATTAAAATTTATCTCAAAATAACATCAGTTCCTCTTAAAGTCTCATACTAAAAAGTAATTAACCTAATCACATATCCTCCATGATAGGTTAATAATGTCCATTGATAACCCAAAATCAACCTAATATTGATTCATAAAATCATCTAACTAAAAAAATAATTATTCAAACTAACCAGGGACTTAACGTAGTCCAGTGGTAGGTGATAAATACCAGTCACACTTTGGTTGTGGGTTCGATTCCCACAGCTTTGTCTGACACGACGGGTTTTCACACGGTCTGCGTGTTGGACTTTTTCCAAAACTATATAATTCTTAAAACATTCCCCAAAATTAGATAAAATCTTCAAAAATAACCATAACATAATTTAACCTCAATTTTATCTGATGTTGTTCATATTCCATCATAATGTATAGTAACCCATAATTACCTCAAAAGTAAGGATCATATAAACCCTAATGGTTACCTTTATAATTATTAACTGAACATCAATGTCGAGTTAGTTCTCTCGTACTTGATGAATTAGAGAACACACCATGGTTCAAGTGGTTGATGATAACTCCTGATAGTTGGTTTAGAATAACCACGAGATTTCTCATTGAATCCCCCATTTCATCTAGTCTCTTAATCAGAGAACCACCACAGTTTCCTTCAAACCCATTGTCACTTTGGTGCCTGCTAGATCCATCCATTTACTAAAACCAGAAATGTCAGTGTGAGTATATCAACAAAATCATTATGTACTAAATAGGAAGATAAACACTAAGGTATACTTATCCAAGTTATCTCAAACTCATTCCAACCTTCAAAAATAACAATGACTCTATCTAATATAATAACCATTGTGGTTATACACAACTTTTCACTTATTCTTAAACAACACTCTAACCTCTAAAGTTATCTAAACCGACCTTTGATACCAACTATAAGGACTCGGCCTTAAAACATTACTTAATCTTGAATTAAATTGAATAATTCACATTGAGGATATTTTTAGGTTTAGAGTTTTAGAGAATTAGGACATAACTATTACATATCAAAGATTACAAAGTAGACACATCTACTCAGTTTCCATTTTTTCACAAAATAAAAACTCTTGAACAAAAGAGTCATGTCTAGTTCTTGTTTTAGACAGCATGACATTTCCTTGATCCAATCCTTGACCCTATTCTACTTTATGTCCTGTGAAAAACATTTTAAAAAAAACATGGGATGAGCATAAAAATCTCAGTAAGGGTTATAAAAATATGGAAAGAAAACATTAGTCCATGTATACATAAGAATCAATGAAATCATACTTTACTCATAAAACCTAAGCAATTTAACATACCTGAGGAAATCATAATATTTATGCATAACTCAGTATAAATCATAAGACATAAAGGTAACTTGAGGAATTCATAACATTCTTACGTAGGGAGTAACCCTCATGGATACATTTGGAATACCCATCAGAGTATATTCCGTAAATCTCTTCGGAGAAACCTTAGCGTTTAACTCCTTCGCATTACCCAATTCATTGGAGAGCTATATCGGGCTCACCCGCCCTTAGTTTATCACAGAACCACCCGTATTCATAAAAAATGCCCACGAACCATAACATAATCATATAAAATAACATAAGCACAAAGGAAAGATAACATTCCCACATTCTAATAACAATATAACATTTTAAGATATTGAAATAATGAATCCATTCTAAAAAACATTTTCAAAACCATTTAAAACATTTAATAAAGATATTTTTGAATCAGAGTGTCCCATACCACCATGAGGATTTTAACATCTTAAACCATTAATATCCATATAAATAAATCCTTAAAACCATTTTAAAAACATGTATATTAATACGGACAAATCATTAAAACAATTAAAGCGATATTTTAGTTAAAGGGTTTTTACCGAATTAGAGACACTTGAATACAATAATTGAGGAATAACATTTAATCTCAACTTTATAATATCATGAGAATAAATGGATTCATGATATAATATTCCAAAGGACAGTATATACACCATATAATAGTGAATTGGTGCATAACAACAATGAAGTCTCAATAGAAATGTAAAATGAGATGAAATCCCTTATAAAGAAGGTATCCTTAAATTAAGGATAAATCAATCTCAAAATTATGTGTGAAAAATATAAATACACCAAATATAAGTGGATATTAAGTGTGAAACAATAAAAGGTCATTCACACATATTCAAGGGATGACATATTCAATAACTACATGTTGAACCCAAAGAAATCGAAATTGGGTTAAATAGTTCCCTTGGTAAAATTCGATAGCCTAACGACGTCACTTTAAAATTTATAAAATTAGTTGACGAGAGAGAAATTGGTATCTCATCACTTGGACATAAAATTTACATCAATAAGGATATATAATAACATATCCCAACATAAAAAGATGTAAATTAAAAGGCATAAAAAAAGTCTTTTTAAAAGAAGAGTGTAAATGGTTCCCTTACCGATTTGTGCAACTTTCGAAACGTACACCCCATGAAAGAAGGGTCATAAAATGAAGATGTAACTACCCATAAATGAGAGTATATTATACAAATAGTAAAATAATGGGCAGTACATACACCACAGAAAAGGAAATAGTGTCTAATGTAGCATGAATCTCACGGGAATAAAAAGTGAGATGAAAATCCCCTTATGAAAATTCGGCAGCCTAATGACGCCACATAAAACTTCCAAAAATTGATTTATGAGATAAAAAATGGTCTATAATCATATTAAAATAAAATTTACATAAATAGGAACATAAAAGAACATCCCCCAACATAAGAAATTGGAGTTTAAAGTAAGTTACATAAAAAATAGTACTTAAAAAGAAAGAGAGAGGTAAGATCCCATACCTCAAGTCTGGCTTGTTTTGATCATTTCTTTATATTCCTGAATAATAAACTTTGGTCAATTTATAATTTCTTAAGTTCATACTTTAAAGAATATTATTCATTTAATATCAAATATTATAATGTTATAATAATTGGTTAATAATGTGACTTCATATCAGACATTTTTGTCGATGTTTGGTACATGAGTAAAAATGAACTTGTTTGAAAATGATTGTCCTTGTTTTTATAAGTAAATAATCTAAAGAATAGTATTAATGATATAAATATCATATATATCCATTACATATTCATTTTATACTATTACGTAACATTTGGAGATAAAAAGAAATGAAATGCACCGTTCAAGGAGACGGTAGGCCGTACGTATGCATGAATGCTACTTTCATTTCTTTTTCATATTAATGGAATAAAAAATAATTGAGAGAGATATATATTATAATTAAAGTATAATATATATGTTTTATAGGTCACATAAGTTCATTAATTTCATTCTTTATACATTCCATGTATTGCATAAATGAGTCACATCACTTGAGGGGGCGGTAGTCCACACTTCCTCGTATGAAATTATCGCATTTGCACAACATGAAAAGCATAAAGGCATGTTTTAAATATTAAATACAGAAGAATATGGAAAACATAAATACAATATATATCATATATAAAATATAGTGACATCATAATGGTCACCATAAAAGGTGTTTAGAGAAGATTGAACAATCATTGTTCCATGAGAGAGTAATTCACCATCCAGAGAAACACTATGTTATTTAACCATTAGATGGAGGTGTGTGTAAGTGTAGATCTAATACTTCACATAACAACATCCTAGTATATTTAATATACTGGTTTTGTTACAAAATAACGGAATAAATAGAGTTTAGGGGTTTGGAGAAGTAAAACAAAACAAAAGAACACAAGTGAAGACATTACCTTTAAATCGGGTAACTCCTCTTGGTTTGAACCAAAATGGTATCTTGAAGAGAATTATGACAAAGGTGAGGATTCAATGATGAAGAGAGTGATGTGGATAGATGAAATGTGAGGGTTTGGTCGATCCAAAGGCTTTAGAGGTGAGGGTAAGGTGGTTGAGGTGGGGGCCTTTTATAAGAGAAGAGGAGGGGCACTCTTGGAATGTTATAAAATATTACTTTATTATAAAATTATTTTCAGATTTAAAAGGTCCCAAAAGAATATATTTAGAGGATATGGTCATAATGTTTCGTAATCCACCCATCCAATAGGTTTGTGACAAGCTTATGACTTATATGTCACCCTATATTCTCATTTTATTTTAATCGTTCATTTATGAGGTAATCACTGCATCATCACAGTGTCATAAATAAAATAATTTATTTAAGGTCTAAAAATTATAAAAAAAATATCATGATGTAGGAAATATTTTTATCTTTATAATTACTATTTATATTTTAATAGATCGTTTATGTAGACAAAATTAAAATTATTTTATTTAGGTGTTACATACTTTGGTTACATTTTCCTTTCTTTAAAAAAAATATGATAAAGGGTCACTATCATACTAAAGTGATTCCATGTGGTCCCAAGGTTGGAAAAAGGCATAACTTGGTCGTCCATGACACCAAAAATATAATTAGGACACATTTTGGGGTCTTTTATATTTTTAGGATATTATTTTCTTACCCTTAATTACCCGATTACTAATTAAACACGATAATTAAAGATAATTACTGTCGTTACTATTCATAATGTCCAAAAACAAAAGAATCTTAATTAAATAATTTGGACCTCTTAATTCAAAATATGTAATCCATTTCATCAAATTAAAAACAAATAAATTGTAGTAATTAATTTAAAAGTAAATCTCATTGTCCAAACAAAAGATGCGTTTTTAAGAAGTAAATTTTATCAAAAGATTGACTTGTTTTTACATCCAATTGAAAATTGAAATTACATCCAATGAAATTTTTTTATTAATTTATAAAAACATAATTCAATTATACTTTAAAAATAATGAAAATTATAATCTAAATATATAAATAAATTGGATGAAAAGGCAGTTTTGAATTAAAAACTGTATTTTTCACTATTCATTAAAAAAGCATTACCAGAAAAATACAAAAAAATAACCATAAGGTATATTTGAAATTTCAAATTCAGATATTATGTCCATTTTAACAAATTCAAAACATATAAGTTTCATTAATAAATCATATAGTTAATTCCTGCTGTCAAAACAAATTGCGGGTTTTTTGGAAGCAATACCTATGAAACATTTGACAGTTGTTTATGTCCATTTTCAAAGTGAAATTAATTATAATGACCACCATTGAATTAAATTGTAAAAATATATTATAATTAAACTTTAAAACCAATTAAAAAGATAATCTATACATATATTTAAATTAGATGAAAAAACAGTTTTGATGTAAAATGCAATATTTTTCACTATTCATTAAAAAGAATGACCATTGTCAGAAACAAACCAAAAATTTAACCAAAGTAAATTTCAATATCCAAATCATAAAGAATAAGTTTATTTTGACAAATAGAGCTTATAAAATTGTCAACATTTAGATTTAAAAAAGGTTCTCCATCAAAAGGTGGTAAAACAATCTTTTAAAAATATTAGAGTATTTATTCTTAAAATTGGATTCATTTGGATTTTAAGCCTCTAAAATTTATTAGATAAATGTAAAAATATTTGACAAACATATGTAATCATTTTTTAGTTATTTCTATTCATTCCCTCCATTACAACGGCTAGGCATTAACTTATATAATATTATTATATTATTAGTGTGCAATGTAAGATTTCAATGAAACTCGTTGTTGCGTATTGGGTACGCCATCAAGTATAGAATCCCCATTAAAGTAGTATTAACATTTTATTCACTAATATTGATAAACATTAGAATGTAATATTATTTATTTACCTGGTATGTTACATTAATAATACATAGACTGTCCTCATGGAATTTCCCCATAAAACAATTCTCACTATGATCCAACAAAAGTATCAGATGCCCCTCAAAGGAAACATCTATCTCAAACTCAACATCAACCACATCAATCAGATGATAAGGGTTGCGGTGAAAATACCAATTTTGTGAAACATGGAAAACATTTTTCATATCCCTACATCTTAAAATAATATAAAATCATTATACCACCAGGCCAATCCTTTCATAGCCTCTAATGGTCCAATGAACCTGGGTTCCAGCATGCCCTATCTCCATATCATGTGTTGATGCAACCTAGGTGACACCTGAAGCAATACATGATCACCCTCTATAAACTATATGGGTTATATATAGCTATAAGTATATGACTTCTATATACTCTAAGCTATGTCAATATGATTTCGAATCAATTTTACATGCTCCAATGTCTCCTACATGTGACTTTATTCAAACAACTCTGACTCACCTTCTTCCACCCCGAATAGAGGTGAGATTCAGGGCCTACCATAAAGATCTTCATTTAGTGTATTCTAAATAGTTTTCTAATAACTGTTGTTAAAGGAAAACTCCATTATATCCAAGGCTTCTCCCATGACCCACTGAATTTTATAACCCACGCTCAAAACATATCATCAAGAACCTATATAGTATACCTTGATTTCCTATATTTATATGTGTGGAATGATATACTCAACCAAACGTACATACCAAGAGCCTTTTGAAACCCTTTTAGAAGATGTAAGTAAATAATAATCATGGACTAAAAATATAGTTTTTATAACTCCATGTAGAAGGAATATTTCTAGAATATATAACTCTCCTAACAATTCCACTGAGAATATAAACCACATAGAAAAGAAACATGAACCATTTGTCAATAATTCCATAATAACCCAAATAGCATCATTCTTCCGAGGTCTCTTCATGATAACCACCAAAAAATATATGGTCACCTCATCCCACTTATATTGGGGAATGGACAACCACTATAGTAATACACCATGTCATTGTGGATCGGTCATCACCTGATGATGGGTCTAACATCACTTCACGAACTCTACAATCTCCCTTCTCATTATAGGCCAAAAGAATTATTGACGTATGTCATAGTACAGCATGGTCACACCTGGGTGTACCATCCACTTCATGGAATGGAACTCATATATCATATCCTAAGAAAAACTCATAGGTACAACAACCCAACTATTGACATGGATGATCTCATCCTCATATATGGTCAAATCCGAAGGCGAAACCCCTCATTAAAGGCTATCCTTAATGGTCAATCACTCCCGAACATAATAATTTCTATTCATGATCCATCTCAAAATTATAGAATCTACTGAAACTAGTATGAGAGTTATCTGCTGCTAACTCTCCTTACCAACAATATATCTATTATCTATCCATGAAATCCTTATCCACTCCTTGCTAGACTATTGAATATCCTAACTCTATGTTTTCCTACACAAAGTTTCATCCACACTGTTTCCATTCTCGGGTGTATATACTATTTCAAAATAAAATGACATCATATAATGAACCAAGCTCTTCTTCTAGAAATTCAAATCTCACTGTTAAAAGGTATTATTTTATCTGTTTCCTTCTGTATACATAGAATTTTTTCCCAATAGGTAATTCCTCCAACAATTGAATGCATAACCAACTACTACCAACTCAATGTTGTGTGTAGGTTAGTTTTGTTCAGGTCACCTAAATTACTCGGTCCCATGCACAATAACTCAATATCCCAAGATTAAAAAAACTATAAACCCCATCCAATAAGAGTCAAAAAAATACCATATAATCATCACTTGGATTAGGTATGACTAAGATTGGTTCAAATGCCAATAACTTTTTAACTCTTGGAATGAATTCTCACATCCTACAAACCATTAAAACCATACCCCCTTCTTTTTCAATGCCTGATAGTGGTGCTCCCAATAAAGAAAGGTACTGAAAAAACACTAGATAATATCTGGATAATCCCATAACTCTATGGATATAAAATATGTTATTGGGTTTCTACAATGAAACAACTGCCAAAACATTTTTTGGGTCCACAAACAAAACTTCTTCTGAGATGATGTTTCCTCATATATATACCTAGTCAATATAGAATTGACACATATATAGCATGGTGTATAACTGATTCTCTATCAGTGTACATAGAATTATGTTAAGATATTGGGAATGTTCATCATGAGTCTTGTAGTACACCAAGATATAATCCACAAACACCACCATAGGTTGATCTAGGTTTGAATGGAATAACTAATTCATAATGTCCATACACACTAATAGTGGATTCCTAAACCAAAATGGAATTATGAAGAATTAATATAGGCCATACATACTTCTAAGATTTTTTATTGTTATATTAGAATGATGAACTCTCAAATCATCATATCCTGATCTCAATTTGATCTTGGAGAAAACATAATATCCCCTCGGATGGTAAGAGATATAATCAATAGGTAGAAGAGGATACCAGTTACTCACATTCAACAATTTATGCTTCTGGTAATCAATGAAAAGGCATATATTTCTATCATCCTTTTTAGAAAAAAACTCGTAAACCCCAAGAATATTTACTTGGATTGATAAATCCCTTATCCTCTAACACCCCTAGATGATTCATGGTCACATTAATCTCTATTGGTTCCATTCTATATGGTGGAAAAGAAAATATCTCAACCCCTGGAATGAGCTCAATAAAAATTTCTACATGTCTCTCTCATGGAATCCGTAAGAAATATTTAAGAAAAATATCCTAAAATCGATTCACTGCATGTGGAAAAGTATTCATCTTTAAACCTATGTAATCCTACAAAATACTAGAAACATGGGAGGTGATATCCCTCGAATTCTATCAAACTTTTCTTGAATGGTCCACTTTGATATTTCACTCTACTCGGTGAATATACGTGCCCCCTTATGATACGTAAACATCACTCTCTTGTAATGACTATCTGTATGGGATCAGTATGCCACAAACCCATCCATACCCTTAATTATATTAAATATTGACATTTCAAGGATTTGAATATCCAAAAAATGATACTCCCCATCTTTGAGAGAATACCCCATTCACAAAAAGGTGTATCTAAATTGTACTCCAAATGGTGTATGTATTTTTAATACATATCTCATGAACTCCACTGCTAGGTTCATACCATTCACAAGTTGTAATGAAATAAAATAATGAGAGGACCCAATATTATATAAGTCACTAGATAGTGTAAAATCTATAAGAATAATACTTCTAACCCTTGAAGGTCAAACCACACTATCCAGAATTGTAGGCCAGATGGAATGTCATTATCTTGTCCCTCTTCCCTATGACACAGTTTAAACTTCTTGAGATGCACGACTTTTATAACATGGGAACTCATTCCTAGAATTTATAAATCCACTACCTCTACCACCACATCTATTCGAACCCCAACTGTGAGTCTAATAAGGTGAAGAATATATCCTTCTTACACTCTGACTCTGTATAGCTTCTCTATCATTTCCCATCTATCGTGGGTTCCAACAAAACCTATATTGATTCACCATCATGCTACGGCCTCATCACTCTACTGGTGGATGGCGGGAATATCTCCAAATATGTCTCAAACTACCACATTAGTGATAGATCACTTGATTAAGATATTTACGAACTTATCCATTTGATTGGGTACTCTTCTTCCCATTACCCTAGACAACCTTCTCATAATGATACTTCCAAATTTCATTAGTCTTTATTCTTTACCATCTTGATAGAACCACCTTTATTTAACATAAATACTCACTCATGTTTTCCTCATCTATGGGATATTGATACATCAAATAACCAATCCTATTTAACTGAAAGATGTTAACTTGGGACTTAATATCACATTTATGTCCATACTGGAAACATCTCTCTATAGTTGTCTCATCCCGTAGAAACACTAGGAAAAATCATTAAAAATCTATAAAGATACCAATATAGTCCATCAAGGACATTATACATTGAATCAGCCGCATAAACTCCATAAATATCTCCTTCATCATGACCTCTGGATAGAGGTTCTCCATGAACTTTTCTATGATGTCCTTCTATAACAAACCCTCAGCTTTTCCTGTCTGAGATTGAATTTACCACCAGAACATCACTGATCCTCATATCATGTAAGTATCCAACTTTTCCCTCTTCTCAGTAGTAGTATACAAATGGTTAAGTATATTGTTTATATACTTAACCCAGAACCCATATCCCTTAGTTCTACCATCTCTGATGATAGTCATAGGGTGCTATAACTAGAACTCCCTCATCAAATCAGAAATGATTTTCACAACCCTTCTATGATATTTTTCCATTAATTGTATAAACTAAGAAAATTCCTCTTATAACTACTCTCAAAATTCATCACCCATCACAACTAATGCCTCAAGTTCCACTATTAGAGGAGAATCACCATCCATGTCCTCCTTTCATCCTTCCAAATGCATCATCGTGGAAGAATATCTCCAAAATTCTAAACACACATCTCATGACACATAAAACCACTTTATAACGTTTATGTAATAGGAAAAATCAACAAGTAAAAACACTTAATTCCCACAAAACCCCTACCACATGGTCAAAACTGAGTTACTATCATAGCCCTTAATCATCCTACGTCTAGGTCATGTTTGACAAAGGGTAAACCCACTTTCAATTTTCTCATATAGGCAGCCAATTATTCAAAAATTTCATCATTTTATTACATTAATTTTTTTTATTTGAAACCATTTTCAATTCAATTTCACAATTAGGGGGAAAATACTCACATTCCACAACATACACAAAACCCATTTCCATGTGTGTTTCTAAAAAGATGCATTTATGAAAATAATCATGAGTGATTAGAATGATGCATGAATAATAATATCTAATTACATTAGGAGATATGATTTACATCTCCATAATTTCAAAAAAAACTTTAACAACACACAATAAGTGCATCACCCAAGGTGAAATAATATCCAACTATGACAACAAGCATCAATAACAACAATCCCACCCAAGGTACTTGGGTTTTCCCCTGTACATGGGATTGCAACCCCAATGAAAGAACTCAAGAAAAATGACCAATTAACAGTTATCTCCTAACTAAAATTACTTAAAATATATAGAAAATAAAATAAAATAAATCTCATCTAATACCAATTTGTGACGACCTGACCTATGTGCCACAAGATGATGCCCCAAATCGGGGGGACACATAACCTCAGTCAAAACTCCCCATATGCCATTGGCTATCAACTAGAAGACATGGTATGATATAAATAATTCGGAGAATATAACCTCTTTATCATAGTACGAAAATAGTAGAAATAAAAAAGAAATAACCAAATGATATAAAACCATTACCAGAACGAAAATATAATCACAATATGAACAAAATTAGAAATGAAACATCAATATTGAGTAGTAGGTATGCCTTTCCAATATGTGTTAAGCATAAAAATGAAAACTCAAATGTAAAGACACTAGAAACATCCCAGTGGTTCCTAAACTATGTCCAGTTACCTTGTCCATGATCCATCCCAAACCATCCATCTAACACAATTCAAGTACCCTTATCTTTTCCTGTAAACATAAATTCTACTCAGATACTGATATAGCAACCTTAGTTGGGTGTGAGTATAAATCAGTTGGACACAAACAACATCATCTAAAATAATATCTAATAAAATAATGAATGAAATTTTATAAATAAAAAAACTAAAAGAATTAAAAAAATTACACTTATTCAATTATTCTGTATTTGACTACATAACACTAGGGTTCCCAAGGACACCTGAACCCTCAATAACTACTTCGACCCACATCGATGCCTTAATTATCTCCATTGGATATCATATATCTATGAATGCAATTTTTACCACTCTTCATCACAATTCACATATTAATTTCAATATTACCATTCATTTTCTCAAAACACATATGAATTTCATTTTTACAATTTATCATTTTAATTCACACCATGGTATTTTGATGTAGCGTACCATGTCTGACACATGATTATCACTTTTGAATTCCAATGTTACCATTCATATTTTCTTATCACGCTATGTTATTTTGATGTTGCAGGCCATGACTCACATACGATTATCACATTAATTAATTCTCTGATTAATTAATCAACTTCAAAAAGTGCATACACCCATCATTCCTTTAATTAACTTATCACATCAATTCAATTAATTAAATACTAAATTAATTAATCATATCAACCCTATTAATTTATTCAACAATTAATTAATCATCCCAATAAATTTCATAATAACAACAATATCAAAATTTTTATTGAACAATTAATTATTCTCATTCAATAATTTCATCATACCAATGATTAATTCAAAAATTAATTATACAATTTCCATAATATCAATATATCCATTATTAATTGAAAAATTGATTATTTCAATAAAATCAGTTTCATAATCCCAACCATTCAAACTAATTAATTAAAAAATTAATTAATAAATTTCAACAATCTCAATAACCCCATATTTTATTCAACAATTTATTATTTCTATTCATAATCCCAATACTAAAAAATTCACAATTCCCTATATTAATATCTTCACCAAATTAATTAATTCAATTTCAAGAACATAATTACTATTTATCTAATAGTAATTATTAAATTATATACACATAATTCAAATCAATACTTTGGGATTTAAAATATAGACCACCTACCTCAAAATTGATGAAGAATGCCTTCCAACGGATATTCCCAAATTGAGATAGATCAATCAAGAATGTGATGAAGAAAGAGATTTAGATCGTAATACTAAATACACAATCAAACTAATCAAGATCTAGAAAACCTAGATCTTGATCTAGATCTAATATCAAATAAACAATTTTTTTCCGGTAGAGGAACATGGTTTTACAAACCATACAGCTTACCTTTTCATATTTTCTATGGGGTTTGTGGTTTCTCCAAATAGGGTTCATGATTTGATAAACCTTGTTTCATCCATAAAACCCTATCTTATCGTGGTTATATGGTTTGATGGGACAATTCACACTATTTTTAGAAATTGTGTTCTAACTATGCATTTCCCTCTTTGTTCTATTTTTTTCGAATTCTTACCCAAACACACCCCAAGGTAAAACCCTTGAAAAGGAACTCAACACAAAGACAAAGTATACATATAAAAAATCCCATTACATCCCTAGAAAAGGATGGGGTTATATACTATTATCCAAAGTAAAAAGGGGCATCATTTTACGTCATTGTATCCTTTGATGTTTTAGAGAGAGCAGGTTGCATAACATTATTATACCTAAGTGATAATGATTTGTCCAAGGTTTCTTTTGAATAGAAAAATTGTTCTATTTTTTTAAATTTAAACACATTTAAATAATAAAAACACCTCTTGGTATATTTTATAAAATATCTAGGCTATATAACATTAAAATAAGACATGGAACTGTAGTCTGATAGCACATTTACGAATTCAATTAGATTTCACTAAATTTTCACAATAATGATCTTAATTTTGGATATGAAGATCAATATATTATTCTAGTTAATTATCCAAATAATTAATATAAAAATTTATATGATACAATGATTTTTGGAAAAGATTCATTAAATATATAATAATTTAATTATGAACTATTATCTAGGAATCATTAGTCTAGAAATTGAGTTAAAACTATGGTAAAGGAACATTGAATAAGTGGTGTGTATAAGAAGATAGGAAAAAGAATAAATGATAGTAAAATGATAAATAATAAGTATAAATATAAAAAATATATTATTCAAATGTAATAATTTTAATGAACCTGATCATAATAAGAGAAACTGTAACAATAAAAAAAATTCGGTAGATATAAAGAACATTTAGATTACATATATATATTTGAAATAATATTTGATAATGATAAAATGCATAGTGTTTCTACAAAAAAACATTATATAAGGATTATATTTAGAATTTTTTTGATTATTCTAATATAATTATATGAATCATTATTTGAGTTAATTAAAAATGAATATTGACATGTTATTTTATATAATTTTAAGGGTTGTAGAGTAATGGGTAATGGATTTGGTTTATTATATCTTCATGGTAATACTACTAAAATATTTATTTACGTGAGGTGTGTACCCAGATTAAAAAATAAATTTCATATAATTAGTTATTCTTTACTAAAATAAAATTTTATATAGTTCGTAGGTTGGTTTCTTAAAAATAATAAGGCAATCAATCATTTTATTGATAAGGTGTCTTAAGAATTAAGATTATATTATAAATAGAAAAATTCATTCTAGATACACATATACATCAAAAAAATTTATTGACATTAATGAAATATGGAACTAAAAACAACAATAATTTGATTACTTTATATTCTATGGATGTTCCTTATATTATCTCTATATAATGATAAGTATTAACCTATGGTCATTATATGTACATTCAAAGTTTATCTGAAGGGTTTAAAGGGTCATAGATTATATATAGGAAGCCCCATTTTCAAAAATTAAACATTAGTCATATTGTTACATTTTATTTAGCTAATGGGCCTATACTATCATTTACGCAACCCAAAATAAGGGGTTTTAAAATTTTAATTAAAATATAATGTTGATTCTCTATTTCGGATCGGTTTCAAAATGCCCAACGGTTTCGTATCCAACGATATGTGGACCTACTTTTCAAAGGCAGGCGTTCACTGGGTGGTTTGACCAGCGACCCTTAAGAACTCACATTGTTCGAGAGGATGGGAAGTTGGGCTCATCACACCATTTTGGGGGGAATTATTTCTTGTTCCAGGACACACTTATAGATATAAGATGTATTTATACATCCGCGAATCTTTGGTTTATACCCAAGCATAGCATCCACAAATTACTCCTAGTTGGAAATGTTCAGCTGGACGTAGGGGTTCAGAATCACTTATGCCCGAGGTTTACCATCCCTAATTGGATGAATGACCCTAAGGAGTATGGAATCACTGAGACGACACTGATTTCTATGAGAGGAATCATAATACATGTAGTTCAGTTTGGTAAGGGGCTTATGCTCCGGGCTGCCTAGGGTTAATGCGGGGAACCGACGTGAAGACAGTCAAATCGATTAGTTATGGGGATTGAACCTCAGGGAGGCTTCCTACATACCCAGCCTAGGAGATAGGAATCAATGTCTACGTAGTTCGAAAGAGAGTGGCAGAGAACCGATGTGAATGTGGACCCAGGGGTCTGATGGTGATCGAGCATGAACACCTTGGAGGCTTCCTACATATCCCTGTGGTGGGGAATCAATGTCCACGTAGTTTGAATGGAGTGGGGATTACGTTATGAGGCAGCCCAGGTTAATGGATTATGGATAACACTCAATTGAGGCCCATGGTAATGGATTGAGGCTTACACTCTGAGGAGGACTATATGGGGATGCCAGGGTCGATGCCTACTCTAAACCCACATGAGCCATGCTCGGTATGAGAAACAAGATGCATCTGGGACCAAATGATCACATCGCGAAAGGTGCATCCGTGGGAAGTGGAGTGGGGCTTACGCATAGAGGTGGCCCAAAAAGTCGGGGCTTACTCCAAGGTGGATTCCCATAATGTCTTCTTCATGTCTAGTAATGAGGGAATCCCAAACCTCTGATGGGTTGAGGGATTTAACTATGTGTGGGTGCACAAGCGGGACAACGCCAAGGGCATTGGAATCAGTCCGAACAACGGGATATGAAATGTGTGAATCACATGCCCGACATTCAGAACGTAATGAGGGTGGCATGAAGATGGAGGAAAAATGTTGACCATGTTTGAAACACAGTATCCATATCGTGTTAGCCTGAAATGGAAAAAAACAAATGAGGGTCAACTACTGACCATGTTCGAAACACTGGACCTGACTCAAAGTGTTGTCCAATGTCTTCTAAGGTGTTGGCCTAGGATGGTAGGTGAGATGATTTAGCATGGGACTATAACATTAGGGGGTCCATTCAGAGATGAAAGAGGATGGAGATCCGAATGAAAGAAACACAAAGAATGGGGTGGAGTGATGGAATGTTTGAATGTATTCCAGTGCTCTTGAAATTATGCCCCTGTAAACATGGCATGAGGCATCTTATGCTTGGAGCATAAGGCATATCTTCCATTGAGTAAGAGGCATTCGATTATTGAATGATAGGGAATGCTAGAGTTTATAGTCATGTAGAGGGGACTGTTTCCATATAGTTTAATGTCATATGGATAGGACGATGGCCATTCAGTTTAACATAATGTGGTCAGCACGATGGCCATACAGTTTAACATCATGTGGTCAGGACGATGGCCATACAGTTTAACGTCATCTGGCCAGGACGACTAGGTATGAGAGACATAGCAATGGTTGGTGGGGGACTTACGCAAGGGAGGCCCATTCTATATGAACCTAGTAAAAGGAGCTAGGTAATGGGGTTATAAGAGAGTCATGAAGAGTAGCTCGACTCATGACATGTATAAGATGGATGTTGGGGTGGCGCAAGGGTGCAATGTGAAATACTGTTGACCCGGCCCGAAAAGTTTGCTGTGCGACTCTCCATTTTTCATCGGGGTCAGTGACGAGAGCGAAGGGACCGGCCCGGAGGGCCGGGACCGTAGGCCGGCAGTAAACCCGAGTTGGGGAGCGGGGTATGCACCCCCGTGGTATGGACCAGTGAGTGCATGGGGTTTTCTACATGGGGCGGGAATCGTAGGAGCTGGCCGCAAGGGACTGGCTGTGACGGAGTTGGCCAAATAGAATACAGCTGTAGAGGGGCTATCCATGAAGGATCCGGCCGCATAGTGCTGACCACATGTGGATCGCGGTTCGGTCATCCGCGAAGGGTGTCTGCAGAGGAGCTGGCCACGAGGGAGCAGGTCGCGAAGGACTAGGCCGTGAAGGAGGATGTCTGCGAAGGAGGTTGTCCGCAAAGGATGGACATCCGCGAAGGGTGTCCGCAGAGGAGCTGGTCGTGAGGAGACAGGCTGCCTGGGATGTGCGAAAAGGAAATCGCCGCTAAGGGCTGGCCGCATAGGAGCTGTTCATCCATGAAAGGTGACTATGGATGAGATGGCCGCAAAGGAAATGGTCGTGATGGGCGTCTGCAAAGGGGTTGGCATACGTCCTACTTCACGTCTGCAGAGGGGTTCCCACCTCCATTTTTCGAACGACACTGGTCCACAGAGGGGGTGGCCATGGAGGGACTATCCGTGAAGGAAATGTCCGCATGTGGTTCGTGGCTTGGTGTCTCCCCTATGCGGAAGAGTACATCCGTGGATGATATGGGGTCTGTGGATGGATGCAGAACATTACTGCTGGGAGTGATTTCTCTAGCATCTCCCGACAGGTTTCAACCCATCCATCCTCTATTTTTTTGGTGCCCCTCAGTGTCTATTTATAGAGTCACGAACAGGTTGTGTTGATGGGAATATGGTACTTTTTGTAAAACCACATGAAGGACTCCCCATCCGCGGACGACTAGGTCATCCCGAGATTTTTTGAACCGAAATTTTCGGAATTGATCAGCGGCTGTGTACCAATCTGCCTCTATTCCGTGAACGATGAGGTCCGTGGTCGTGTATGGCTTCTGCCTTTGTTTCACGAGGGACGGGTTTCGCGACTGTGTAGGTGCTCCGCCTCCATTTCGCGAATGACAGCGACTGCGGGAGGGCGGTACGCCGAACCTGCTGTGTACTTTTGCTGGGAGCCAGTACGCGGACCGGTATGGTCCTTTTCCAGGTCATGGGGTAATATTATTTCCCCCTTGTAGAATTTTTAAGACCCTACATTCTTAAACCAATAGTGTCAAGTATGTAACATGGGATGGGGTGGATTTTGAAATTAACTCTGAATATGAACTATATAATGAATGTTAAAATGAAGTTGGTTGCCATCTTAATAGAAACATATTATGAAGTCATATTTGACCTTTTGTTATTTTATTCATTCTATTATGTCTTAAATTTAAATTATCTTTTCTTGTGACCATGTTAATAATTCTCAGTAATAATATAATAAATATATAAGAAGCAATCAATTGGAAATATGGATCGCTACCATGAAGGTTAAAATGTCATCATTAATTAATAATTAGAACTTTATTTTTATAATAATAATATTGATGAAAATTCAATTATGTGTAAATGGATATTCATAGAAACTAAAATATATTTTGTTGAAACTAATGTTATATTTACATCCAAAATAACTACCAAGTGTTTCCTATAGGGTGAATTTTTTGATTATATTGATATATTTTTTATTGTAAATCATTTTTATTCACTTAAATATTTCATTTTCTATATTTTATGATCTTCCATTATAAAAATTAGATGAAAATACTTCTTTATTGAATAGGGTGTTGGAGGAGAACAACTATATAAAACCTCATATGAGTTGTTCAAATAAATTTAATCTAAATCGTGTCCTTATTTTGAACAAGTCACAATATTGTATAAAAATATTCTGGACAAAAACATAAATTTTTTGATTCATTTATATAAAAAATGGTTTTATTATTGGAAAAATTAATATGTGTGAGTATTTCAACCTTGTAAAGCATGAAATAATTTATCTTATGTTATTTTTTGATGAAATGTTAATCATTGGTATAATATTAAGGTTAATAAATCATATAAACTATATATTATATCATTCATTTAAATGTATGATACGATTAATGTAATGTAAATTATATGGATTTTTTTTAAAATTAAGAAGGATAAATTATTACACATTTCCAAGTGTGATTTTATAGAAGAGATACTCAAATATGACTTGTTCTAAAAAAAGATGTTTCTATTCTAATTTTTCTTTTATGATCACCCATTATATAATTATAAATGTCATATATGATTATAATATAATATGATAATATATTTTATAGTATAGTCTTTACCATGATTTGTTTGAGGCCAGACATTTCCTTTTTCGTTTTAAAATTAAGTTGGATCATTGGATGTCTATTGAGTGGCTCATTGTTCCACATTATGTTTTTGTTATTAAAAATAATTATTCTATTTATTTCATTTAAGCTTATTAACACCTTTGTTTTTGTATCGGTTAATGTATTCTTAATATTGATCATATCATTATCTTTATTTATTTAAAATATCTTT
Organism: Viscum album; assembly: GCA_963277665.1. Lineage (NCBI taxonomy): Eukaryota > Viridiplantae > Streptophyta > Magnoliopsida > Santalales > Viscaceae > Viscum > Viscum album. The sequence goes on along the minus strand of OY728126.1, from coordinate 352,526,457 downwards.
ATATTTCATGTTTTGATTACTCCAAAGATGTTTGAAAAGTTCCATAAAGTGTTCCTATGATAAATAAAAAATTTGGGACCTTTAATTATCATTTTAAAATGATTTTAATTTTTCCAATGTTGCATATTTACTATACACTAGGTAGATAATTATAAATCCACATAGCCAATTTCAATTCCACATATCTGGTGTTCTAGATTTTGTTACCTTTTTCATTTCTCTAGTAAATTATACTTTAGAACATATTCATGACTGATTTTTGATTAATTAGTAAAATAAGACAGTTATATACATTTAATTATAATATATAAAATTAGGAATCTATCAACCTGATGTCTAAAATTATGGTATAATTAACTAAATGTTTTTAGTATGAATTCTATTATTTTTTTAGAATAGTTTTTCTAATGTATTTAGTTTATAATATAATATATATATGATCAATTAAAGTGATTCCTTATTATTATGAAAGAAAATTATATTTAATAAATATAATTAATCAGCACGTAATTTATTTTTATAAGGACTTATTTAGGTCTAAAATTTGATATGTCATGTGATTTACAAAATTTTAGAGTAGGATACATGAATTTAGTTATGTTAATTATATTACATAGATTAAACTATGTTAATTCCATTATGTGAATTAGATATGTACATTTATCTTTCTCGATTCACTTATTTGGAGAATAGTGGCTATGTTATAATCCCCTAAGAGAATTTTTCTATGTGGTTTTTTGAAATTCAAAAAGATGTTTAAAAACATTTAAATATATTTTCTCATATTTTTTCACATTTTAATTTTTGGAATTTTTCTACGGATGTAAATAAAGATTTTTGTAACGGATTTGTTTCCTAGAGTTGAGGGTTACTTTAGAAAATTTTCATAAGATATTAGGAATTAAACCCTGATTGAATATGACCCTAGTCGCCTAGTGTAATAGGAATGGTATCAAACAAGTACACCCCCATTCAAAATTATCAAAAACTACCTAGAAAAATAATAAATATGTGTCATTAAAAAATATCCCTACTAGATTATATGTTCAATAAAGATTTAATCTCATTGATGAATAGAAATACCATAAAAATTCCCTTATATATTTTTTTATGAAAATAATTTCATGACATTGAAATTATATTTAAAAAAAAGATCACAAAAGATTTTGAAAATTATTTTATTTGAAAATAACCAATTTAACCTATAAATGAATCCTTAAAATATTTATTTTTAGGACTAAGGGAAATTATTTTCATGTCATAAATTTTAACATAACGATTATTATGACTTTTTGGATAAAATCCAAATGAGTATCATTTTTAAAATTACCTAAATATTTAATTCAATTTTTTAAAAAAAACTATAAATAGGTAAAAATTCATTTTATTAACCATTTATAATTTGTTTAAATCCATTTTTATTATACATGGGTTTTTATAAAAACATATTTAATCAAAGACAAAAATAATGTCTAATATCCTTAAAAAAAGTTTTCAAATAATATTATGTAAAAAAGAGGAGGAAATACTACTATTAATTTAAAATTTTCATAAATAAATAGTGGATTAGAAAATTTATATATTTCAGTATAAAAATATCAAATAAATAAACCAAAATATATTTAAATAATCCCGAATAATGATGAGATTGTGAAAGAAATCCTTAACCCTTCGTTAAATTTTGAATCAAAATACCCATGAATGAAATAACTTATAAAAAAATTTAATAAAATTAAGTGAAATAGATTCCTGATCAAACATATCATAAGAGGAATTTGATACCCCACATAAAGGAATAAGTGGTGAATATTGTGTACGTATTTTGGAAGTAAAAGTGAGATGAAAAACTCTTACCTCAACTTCAATTTTCTTAATATGTGTCTAAACCTCATGTATAAAAAATATAGGTTTATTATAAATAAATTATAGAAAATTAATCATAGATCTCATTCCATGTATGATTTTCATGTCATCTTGTATCACCGGTATAATAATAACTCTTTGTAAAAATCGTTATTTTTGGTGATAATTTATTCGTTATTCATATACGTTTTAGTTTAGTAATATTGCAACATATAATTTTATCATTGTTAAATAATATAAATAATTTCCAAAATGATATAAATTATATATATTTTTATTTATATTAATTTATAATGATAAATATAGAAAATGGATTGCACCGTTCATGGAGATTGTAGGTTGTATATACACATGAACGTTGTTTAAATTTTTCTTAACGGATGGACTGAAATTAAAATATTATTAATTCATATTTCAATAATAATTATTAATTTATATATTTAATTTATATCTTTAAAATATATCATTATTTCCATCCAATTAAAAAAATGGAAAACATTTTACATCGCTAAATGGAGGTGGTAGTACACATGTACGTACAAGTGACATTGCAGTTTTCCAAAATATTGGAAGTTAAAAAGTTATGCATAATATTATATTTACATAACTATTTCTTTATAATAAATATATCAAGTATTCATTAACATTTTATTTATTATCTTCCATGTCATGCATATGTGAAAAACGAATCGTATTGCTTCTTGAGGCGGTAGTCCACCGTACAAACGAGTTAATTATCATGTCCCTCCACGTAAGGCAAAGATAGAAGCTATGTATGATATAATAATTTCAAAAGTTTAATAATGTATGAAATATCATATAACTATGTTAAATAAATTATTATATCCATATTTAATGATTTTTATGAAAAACAAATTACATAATTTCATGAGGCAGTCATCCTCCACATACACGATCGACAGGTTTGTTTCCCATTTGATTAAAGTAGAGATGGATACGAGTAATTCCATTAAAATGGAAACTTATTTATATATATATGATATTTTTTATTATTTAATCATATTTTATAAATTTCTAAAGGATTTGGAAAAAGAAATAAAAAAAATATGTGTGTTTCATAATTTTACCTCTTCTTGTGAGAGCCTTTGTAGGTTTTTAAATAAATTATTTTTAAGAGGAATTAAAAATAAAACTAAGGCCCATAGAATGGGGTAGAGAATATATTAAGTTAATTTGGTTTTAATTATCTTAATTAAATGGTTGTGAATGTGTTAATAAGGGAGGATTGGGGTGGCCTTTTATAAGTGGGTGAGAGGGCACAAATTGATTTTTTGAAAAGATAAAGTGATACCCAGTTTTTTATCATGACCCAATACAAAAATATGTATAATTATTGAAAATTTTAAATTATAAGGTATATTAATTGATATCAAATGGTTTTTGAAATTGTTTTATGTAATTTTCAACCCTTGTATTCTTAGTTTAACCCTCAATAAACCCTTTTTCAACTAATTCTTGGTAATTAATTTTTACACTATTCACTATTACCTATGGTTAAAAATAATGTCAAAATTATTATATTATATAAATTATTATTATTTCAAATATGGAACAATTTTTGACACATTAAATTCAAATAAGTGGCAGAATTTAATATAAATTTAAACTATATAAGCGAGGAAAGAGTTGTTTTCCAAAGATAAAATTATTGTATCAATATAATATTTAAATATAAAAAATATATATAAAATTAATATAATGACCTAAATTTCATTAATTTTAATATAATTTATTTAATTTTACTTTAAAACCAATATAAATTATAATTTAGCATTGTAAATATTTTAAATAAAAATGACATTTTCAATAAAAAGGAGTATTCTTCATTATTCATCAAAAAATAATATTTAAAAAAATTATGAAAAATTCCACCAATTATAATTTTGAACTTTACATTGAGAAACTAAAATTTATATTTTTCAAAAAAAATTATTATGGTGTAATTTTTATTAAATTATGTTTGAAAAGCATTACAAACCCACCTTTTAGAAAAAATAAAAATTTTTAGAATATTTTACCTTTTCTTTTGAAATGGTTCAAATTTTATTTCTATTGAATATATAACCATTGAATTTATTTTAAAAATATGTAGACCTTATAAATTTCATAATTTATTTATTCTTATTTTCACATGTCAGCTTAATGTGAAGGATATTATTATTATTATAATATTTTGGTAGAGTACATTATTTCGTTTAAACCGGGTGTTGTGTGTGTCCCAAGCGTTTGAATATTAAATTAATTTGAATTTGAATATATTTTAATGTCTCAGGTTGTAACATTGTCTTCTTAGATTTATGTTTCTTATCATATAATCTATCTAACATGATTATCCTTTTTCAAAATCAGAGGGTGTTAAATTTAATTTTTTTAAATAACATACTAATTATTTAGAAGCAATTTGAATGTGTTTTGAATTGTTTCATGATGATTTAAGTATGATTCTTGTGAGTTTTAAATATTTTTATATTCATAATGAAAACTTTGAATCATGATATACTGAAATTTGTAAAAATTAATATATGGAGAGTCGATCTAAAATATTATATGGTAGTATTCTTGGATATTAATGCTTATCATTTAATTATGTATTAAATGTTCTAATAAGTTGCACTATATAGTTTGTATTAATTATACATGATGTAGATAATTATTGGTATAGGAGGCCTCCCTTCATCCCTATTTTTTTCGGGCTATTCTCAACCCTTTTCAAGAAAATCAGTTCCACGACATCTACCTGGACAGTTCTATGGATAGGAGCATCTTCAAGAACTCTTCTTAAGGATGTTTCTCAACAGCTGAGTATAGGAAGGCCATTTTTGGACACCCAGCTAGTGACCCTTGGGGCGGAGTTCTATAGTGGAAGTTTATTCCAGCGAAATTCAACTTTATTATTTGGCGAGCTCACCGCAATGCCATTCCAATGGATGTGGCCATCAAAGCAAAAGGAATCCCTTTGGCCTAGTGATGCAGATGATGCTCTATCCCTCAGTAGGAGTCTTCGACCCATCATTTTCTCCACATTGAGTGGGCATTCCACATCTGTAGTGTGATTGAGGAGTTTATTATCCCCCCAAGGGTGGCTCCTTTTTTTAGGATTTCTTTCACCAATGGTACTCTGGATCCCCCTCAATACATGAGATTGCAGGTTGGTCGATTCTTCTTGCTGCGGGTTTTTGGTGTATTTGGCAGGCGCGCAACCAAGCAAGACACCTCGGGTCTCGCGTCTCTCTCCGAAGGCTGGATAGCAGGACTGGGCTGCTTATCTCTAACCTGACTCTCCTTCTCAAGTTCCATGAGGCGACACCCTCATTTAGATACTACATTGTTAGATTGTGCCCAGGGCCTGCTTCCTCAGCATCTCCTAGATCTTGGGTTAGATGGTATCCCCCCCTTACGGGCTCAAACTCAACATAGATGGGGCTTGTGGCCAAGGATTTATGAGGGTAGGCAGGGCCATGCGGGATAATTCGGGCTCTGTCATCCTTACCTTAAATGCGTTCTTTGGGATGGCTGATTCTTTGGTGGCTGAGGCCAAGGCCATGCTTAGCGGTTTAGAGCTTTGCCTCTCTAGAGGTATCTCTATTTCGATTGTAGAGACAGATTCAGAAGTCATACGGAGCTCCCTTAAGGGTGAAATTTCCCCACCTTGGAACATTATCTATATTATACGCAAGTGCAAGACTCTCCTTGCCCATGATACTGAGATCCTCCACATGCAGCGTGAGGGTAACTAGCTGGAAGATTTTTTGTCTTCCAGGGCTACCAATGACTTTCCTTTCTTGATTTTCACTTCTCTTTGCTCCCTGCCTTCGGGAGGGGCGGGTTTTACTATTGGGGACACTCTTGGACTCCATTTTTTCAGACCTCCATGACTGTTTCTTTTCTTGGCATCTATGTGTGCTGCTTAATGGGGCTGGATGTTGGGTGCTTATTTGTGTTTTCTTATTCTTTTGGTAATAAAAAATAATATATTTTGACTAATTATACATGATGTAAATAAATATTTAAAATAAAATTATTTTTAAATTACACATGCAATTTTATGCTGGAAAAAGGCATAGAAATTTTTTTGTAGTATATTGAAGTTTCACATGCAACATTTTCTCTATGAAAAAGTGACTGTAAAAATTATCAAAAATTATTGACACTATGCATAAATAATATATATATATATATATAGTTAAAAGAACATTTATGCAATAAGATACAATGATGAGGATATTATGGAATTGTACTAGTGAAAAATAGTCTAACGATTGACTACTATGATCAATTGTACTATTTTTTTGACCATTTATTATCAGAGAACTCATTGTTGCCTCAATATTTTGACTTTGAATATTTCAAAGGATTAAGTGGTTTTAATAATTTATATTATTATGATTTGTGAATAGTTTTAAAGGGTTATATTACAGATTAAATGGTAGGATTTGGGATTTGAATCTTAAAAGAAGTGACCCATTGGTTTATGCCCCTAGGTGGGAGAAAGGAAGGCTATTTGGGTTGTTTCTATAGGTTAGAAAAGGATCGTATAGTTGTGTAAATCCTCCACGGGAAAATTCATTATGATTGGGATGTGACTCCATGTGAAATAAATACATTATAATTTTCTATTATACTGATTATAGTGGGTTTCCTCTCTCTTTGTTTTTTAGAGGGGTGGAGAGTGATTTATGATCATTTACATCTGAACCAATACAAAAATCACTTTTTCGATTTATTTATTATTTTTATAATTCATTAAAAAAATCTAAATAACCATGATATAAGAACCTTTAAATTTAAAATTAATTTTAAAAATAAAAATTCACCCCCTCTTGGATACCATATATCCACCCATCAAGAATAACAATTATTATCAGAGGAGGACCCCAATATTAGAAGATATTTTACTTATTTGTGTTAACCATGTACTAATACAACCATCAAGTTATATAGTTGGAACTAGATAAAATTTGGGATGGAAACCTCAAAAAATACAATGTTTTGATATTTTTTATTAATGATATTAGAAATAAAAGAAGGAATCCTTTTTATAGGAACTTTTCATTGATCATTTGATAGTCATGGAAAATCCATACAAGAAGTCGAAAGGTGGACCAAGATAATTTGTTGCAAATGATGTGGTAAATTATTTTTTGATCTATAAGAGGATTAATATTTTATATTGTGTAATAAATGTTAATTTTTAGAGTCATATTTCACTGTGTAAAAGTGATCATGACTTATAGAAAAGCATGCATGATACAAATACTTTTTGGATAGCCTTATTGAATTCAAGATAGGTATTTTAAGATATTAACATCATGAATTTATTATGTGTGAATAATAAACTGTAAATCAAATGTTCTATAGATTTACTACTATTGTAAATGGAATGAGGTCATTAGGGGAAACAAAATAAAATCATGTTCTTGTTGATATAGTTCTTCGAGAAATTCATGTGAAGTTGTATTCTAAACACGATTTTTATAGAATAAAGTAGGAACATAAAAGAATATTAACTTGATGATATTATTATATAATTATTACAATATTATTTTTAACATAAAAATATTTATGAAGATGATAATTCACATAAGAAGATAATTTATTTTAAATAAAAATTTTCAACCAACTCTTCTAAATAAAGTTATATTGTTGTGAAAAGAATGAAACTACATATATTAAAAAGGTAAGATATATAATAAATAAAATATACTCAAGGAGATCCTAGAAAAAATATTCTTAGGATGATTACTTTGTGAAGAATGAAGGTAATTTTATTTCTAATGATGCATGAGATGTAATTATTTATGAGTGTAAATAAACAAGCATGAATCAATTATGAATTTTCATGATTAAATAAGGAATAAATAAAATAAATAAAAGAGGGAAATAGAAGTTGGATGGAGTTTCCGTATCCACTCAATTTCTAATGTAAAATATGGTTTTTGAAAAGGATTTGATAAACTTATACTTAATTGATTTATCATATCAATTAAGTGGATTAATATATTATTCTTCTTTTGATTTTAAATTTAAAAAACTATCATTGTATAATTTCATAAATAAGGTTAATTACATGAAAATAATGTTCAAAATATCAATATCATATACTATAATCTTAAGTTTCAACATAAATTTGTTCTTAAGGAAAATAAAAATATGATGAAATATATCTAGAATGATAAATGTTCTTCTCATTCAAATCATGAAGTTGCTCATGAAAAACTAAATTATGTTCCTATCTAAAATATAAAATAAAAAATATATTTTAGCTTCATGTCAAAATTTCATGAAGATGAAATAAAGAGTTATTTTAATGTTCTTAAATATAATGAACAATGAAAAAATGAAAATGAAATTTGAAAGTTCAATATGCCATTTTTTAAAGGTATATAAATATTTTATAAAATGTTGAGTTTAAAACACACGAACACAAACTGAGCTGTTCTTAGTTATAATATTAATTTTTCATAATGTAGAAAACCATAATTTTTTAAGGCAATAATCAATGTAAATCTACAACTACTTTTTGATCTTTCAAAAGAAATGAAATAGTGAAAAGAGTACTATTTTATATTTTCTAAATGTCTTTGACATACTAAGGTTTTTATTTATAAATATTTTATTATATAGATTTATAATAAATATGTTTTTTTAAATATATATGGGTTCAAAATAATGTATACTTTAACTCACTAGACCCATATTTTCTAGGCCCAAAAACATTTTTAAATCTATTTTTATAGGAAATGTGTCTTCATAGAATCAAATATCTTGTCCAAGACTTGGATAATGGATTGTCAAATAACATTTCACATGTTGTATAAAAAATAAATAATGTAATAAATTTTATGGAGGTAATGATAATTTTCAAGATAATTCTAAAGGAATGGTAAATGGTTGTGGTGAGGTTGTAATTTCAAATTTTATTATTATTTCTAAAATTTTATATTTTGAAGGGTTGAAAAATAATATGAAAAAAATTCACATCTATTTGATCAAGGAATGTATTTTAAATATCAAATTAATAAATTCATTTTATTTGAGGACAAATCTATTTTATTTTAAGAGAATAGAAAATAAAATAAATTATTAAATAATTTTACATAATTATCTAATAAAAATTAAAAAAATTTGAAAGATATACAATCTAATACCATTTTTTTGGAATACGTGGTTGGTAAATTCTAATTTCATGTCACTAGATAAGCTATATAAGAACCAAATGGTTCTCCAGATACCTAAACATAAATTTTATAGCACTAATTTATTTGACTCTTTCATGAAAGGTAAATAGAATAAAATAAATGTTAATTTCAATTAATGAAATTAAAATGGTAAGTCATCTTTAACTTATTCATTTTTATTTATTTGCTATTATCAAACCTTCTCGGTTGGGTGGTAAGAGATATTGTTTTATATTTGTTTATTATTTTACTAGATCTATATGGGTTATTTTTTTATAAAAATGTGAAACCTGAAATTAGTTTATCGGTTTTTCTGAATTGGTTCAAAATTATAATGTTAATGTAACTATGTTAATTACAAGAGATCATGAAGTTTAATTCCAAAATCATGAATTTATCAAGTTTGGTATGTGAAATGGGTATTTTTTAAAATTTACGTCTCCCAATACACCCCAAAAAATGATATAATATAAAGGAATCATTGAAAACATCAATAAATGGATAAGTCCATGTCAAATGAATTTAATCTGCAAAAATATTTATGGGTAGAATCTATTAATACATATTTACATGATACTAATAGAATATTTAAATAAATCTATTAAAAAAGTTACATTATGATCTATAGAAGTAGAGAACATCTTAAATTGGATATTTTAGTGTTTTTAGGTGTAGAGTTATTATTATTAATACCATGGATATTTTAGTTAAATCTGATGAAAATTCAGATGAAGGAATATATTTTCATATTAAAATAATTGTAGGGAATCTAGAGTATAACTAAAATGAATCATGGTTGTTTTTAAATAAATTCAGGTTATCTTTGATGAAAAATATTTAGGTAAAAGGATGTAGTTATTTAACAACATAATGCTCAATTAAGAGATTTTAATTTTTCTATAAGAACAAGATAAAGGAAAAATATTCATGTTGATGGGGAGAACATTTATTCTCAATATAAGACTATTCAGGAAGGATCATGGAAGAATCATGCCGGTCCTACTACAGATATTATGATTGTTAATGTTGAATCAAATATTAAAAATATAATTTCTATGATAAATATTTTTACTTATCATGGTTTAATTTTTTCTTTTCATTCCAAATGATATAGATGAGGATTTATAAGATTCTGACTAAATCATTATAATGAATGATAAAGTCAATAAATTTACTAAGAATAATGAAAGGGCATTACTTATTCTATTAAAATATTCTCAAGTTATTCAAACCAAATGGTTATTTGGTAAAGAAAATTTAAAAATTTTTAAATTATATTTAAATATAAATCATGATTAGTCACTCAGATATAATATCAAAAAGCTATAATTGATTTTGATGAATCTTTTTAACCAGTATCAATATTGGAGTCAATTAGGATATTATTAGATGATATGAATTTTAATTGATTTATATTAATTTGAATATATTTCCATATTACATGCAAAAATGTTTATATTTCAAAAGTATTATATGTTATAAAAATCCTTGGTCCTGAAAATGAAAATCATCTTGGTGATGTTTAAATTTTTATAAGGATTTCTATGGTATAAAACAATTTTTTCAGGATTTGTATAGAATACTGTTAAGTTACTTTTGAAATGAACTTTTGATAAGGTAATTGATGATGAATCTTTATTTATTAAAAAAATTTGTAATGATATTTGGTTGTGAATATTTTTGTTGATTATATTATATCTGGATCATTTTTTGAAAATTAGTGTAATAAATTATAATTTTTGAGGACATATGAATTTTATGTGATTATCATACAGGGAAATGAAATAATTCCTTAGTTTTAAAATATTTTAAAGAAAGAATGTATTTTTTATAAATCAATCCCTTTATGATAATGATTTTGTTTAGGGTTTCAATTTATAATCTTCTAAAAGTAAGTAAAATACAATAAATACTAATTAAAAGATATACTTAGATAAATTTTGGAAATTTTTTATGTTAACATCTCTAGATTAATGGTTATATTTTTATTATATTTAATCAATTTTAGGTATAATTTGATGTTCTCTGTGTTCTTATGTTCTATATATCAATTTTTCCATATGTAATGATAGGTTAAATGATTTTTGAATCATGGTTTATTTCTTATTTTTAAAACTATAATGTATTTTAATAGTTATTCTGATTCATATTTTAATGGAATAAAATATATTTAAAAACCATTGAAGTTATTTGTCATTTAATTGGTAAATATTTAGTATGATTGGATTCAAAGAAAAAAATACATTTCTCTTTCCAGTACTGAATATGAATATGTAGTTATTACTTCATTTTGTTCTCAATAATTATTGAATAAGAAAAGTATTTTTGATTTGGTTCTGTTTTTTATAATATTTTTTTGAGAAAATAATTATATTTATTTTTTGAAGAATCCATTAAAATAATCTGTGAATAATAACTTTCTAGTTAAGATCCATTTTGTTATGGATTATGTTTAAAAATAAATAATAAGTCTGAAAATAAGTTTTATATAAAATTGACTGGGTGATATTTTTACTAATCACATATACTTTACTATTGTTTTAAAAATTATTTTTGAACTTACTATGATGTAGTTTTAAATTTTTATTTATTTGGAATCAATTTAGGTATAGTTTGAGTATGTTTACATGTTTAATTTTCATATTTAAAATATATATGTAATTTCTTGAATATGTTTTTTATTTCTATTTCATAATTTATATATATAATTTTTATTATACAACTATTTTTATAATTATCATACAAAATAGATAACTATAACAAACTAATTAAAAATTTAGTTTGCATAAGATTTTATTTTATAAAGGGTTTCTAATTATTTTTCGCATATATCTTTTAAACATCATATTTCTTTATATTCGATCATTAAAATATTATTTTAAAATGGAAGGTCTTAATGTTGATCCTTGATTTATGTTTTGAAAATTTAATGTTTAATAAAATTTTATAACCGATTAACAATATTTTTAATGGATGTAGATTTCTACCAATGAATGATATTTTTTATTATTTTAAAAAATGAGAGAAACGTTTCAAATTATACTTGGTTTTGTAATTATCAAAAAGAGGGGAAATTTTGAGTGGATCAATGAAGCACATTATTTTTTATAATTACTAATATTTAATATTTTTATTTCAATAAAACATATAAATAATTTTTTTTGTATTGATTAATGTATGATGAATCTGGATCATATCATAATCATTATTTCCTTAAAATATCTTAAGATTTGTTTTTGTTCTTAACTTATTTTACATGTTTCATGAAGTTATCCTACAATAAATATTTCATTTATTAACAATAATTGTAAATTTAAAATGATTTTTTCTATTCCCATGTTTAAAATTTATAATTCACCACGTTGCAAATTATAAGCCCACATTGCCAATTTTACATCCACATTACCGGTATTCTAAAATTGGTTAGCATAGGTATTTTGAACATAACATTTCTTATTGAACTCCAAATTGAGTTATTGTATTTGTGTTGTAACTCTAAGATAATTATATACATATATTTATATGATATAAAATTATGAATCCATATCAATTATTTCAAAAATTTGGTTAAAATTCATTGAATGTTTTCTGTCTGGATTCATTTGTTTTTCTGAACTATTTTTCTTATGTATTTTGTTTATAACTTTAGCTATATAGGATGGATTAAGGTTATTAATAATTATTTATAAATCTAAAGAAATTATATAATTATAATTAAACTATACCAAAAAAAATGTTTATTTCATTTATAAGGTCTCATTTATGTTCATCATTTGATATGTCATGGTGTCTAAAATATTCCAAAATATGCTATATGAATTCAATTATGTGAATATGATTATGTTGATTCGGCTATGTGAATTTCCTTATGAGAATAAACTTCGGAGAGTAAACTACATCAATTCAAAAATGTCAATTTGATTATTTGTTTAATGACATCCTTGTGAAAATCCCATATATGAATTTTCTATTACGCTTCTATGAATTTCTATTGGATTATTAATACCATGAAATATAATAAGTTTTTCATATTATTTAACCTTTTAATTTCCATAAATTTAATTATGATTATGATTATTACTATTATTATTTCTAGAAGTAAGTGTTAATTATTTATAATCCATAAAAATATGTTTTAAATTTTTTCCTGAGGAATTAATGGTGGTTCACATGATATTTAATTATATTGATATTTATAATGAAAAATTTCAAAATGTGATTTCAAAATTAAAACTAAATGAAATATAAAGATTCAATATTGAAAAAATTAATGATTTTATCATGGATATTAATTCATATTATTTACTATTTTATTAAATGTTTTAATGTGTCTCAGTTTATATTTTAAATTAATTTTATAGTTTATTAATAAAATGAAAAAATATTATTTTTCATATACTTGTGGAAACTTATATGGGAATCAAGAAAAAAAAACTCTATTGTAGTATATTAATGTTTCATTCAAAATATTTATTCAGATAAAAAGGGAGATTAAATGGCCATAAAATTTTACAATTATTTTTCCCAAAGAAACTATATATATAGAGAGTTGATGCCACTAGTGTAAGTGGATATATGTGGTTGATGAAATTAATGACCTATATAGATGAGACGTGGTAGGGTGATCATATACTAATCTCAGTTGTAATATAGTTGTCTAATTTTTTTTTTCAGAGAGCACAATGCAACCCAAAAACTCAAGCATTGAATATTTTATATCGTATTGTGGTTTTAGTTATTCATAATCTTCCCTATTCTTTTTAATTTTAAAGTGTCATACTACCAATTAAAAGTTAATATTGTGGTTTGTGACTCCAAAATGAAATACAGGCATAGGGTTATACCTCTAGGTAGGAAATGGATGGATATTCAAGTTGCACCTCTGTGTGGTAGAATAACTAGTTAGTTTAAGTTAATCCGAAAAAGGGAAAAAAATATAATTGGTTTGGGACAAAAGTTAGTAAAAATTCATTATAAGATTCCATTGTATAGATTATAGCGGGTTCTATCTCTCTCAATTCCATAGAGGGGTGAAGAGTGGAATAGAATCATTCAAATATGAATCACTATAAAATAACATTTTCCATTTATTGTAATTTATCCTTTGTGTTAACATAATATCAATATATTTGATATAAGAACAATTAAATTTAAATTTAGTTTTATGAATTCTAATTCACACCACCCCTTTCATGGTTATATTGAATATTCTTATTGGTGATAATAAAATATTTAATAACCTCATAAACAAACATTAATGTTGTTATTCAAGTATATTTATATTCCCACTGATTTTTATTTGTATAATGGAATTAATATTGATTCAAATCATGGACATGTAGAAAATAAATATTCTTATTATGATACATATATAATAACCCAATAGATTGATATTTTCATATTATTCTCCAATACTGTTTTTTTTCTATATATACATTATGGTTTTATATTAAAGGAATGATACTTCCTATTAGGTGATATTATATGTAACAAATTCAATTATTTCTATTTATTGTTTTAGAATAATATACAGACTAATTACAGAGCGATCTACATAGATGAAAAAATATTTTGAGGTAGGGTGTGCCACAAATTCGTTTTAGAAATAAATTAAACATGAAAAAATGTGCACGAACATATTTCTCTTGAAGAAGTTGAATAAAATAAAAAGGGAGTCTTGGATATGAAATATGAGGCCTCTATTGAGTTCAGATCAGGGGTTTTACTCTAGGTGCGGTATAACCATAGAGTGTGTTGAACGTTTGGGTACAATCACGGTAATGCGAGGACGGTAATATAAATTACACTACCAAAAAACTGGGAATGGCCAGTTCCATACTTTATCTGTGCTATTGAAAAAGTGCAGATAAAGGGGGTACTTTTATCAACACTTATTTTAGCACTGATAAAGGACCCCCTTTAATAGTGCTTTTTTTAGTGCTGTTAAAGGGTACCCCTTTATCAACACTTTTTTAGTAGCACTGATAAATGTGGGTCTTTATCAGCACTTTTTTTAAAAGAAATCATAAAGGGTCATCTTCTAAAAAAATAAAATTCATTAAAAATATATATTAATATTAAAATATAAAGATATAGTTATATTGATATAAATATAATATATATTTTTTAATATAATTTTAATTATATTTTAGATAAGTATATATATACAGTTACACACTTAATATATAAGATATTTAGTGAAAATGGATTATAAAAAATATAAAAAATATTTTTAATTAATAATTTTCTAATTATTATGGAGTCATAGTCATTTAATAACAATATGAAGACTAAAAAAATAAAAAATAAAAATTAAAAAAGATCCAAAATATGTTGAAAACGCAACTGAAACTTCAAATGACCATAAATTTTGATCCGTGTGTCTGTTTGATCTCTACATCTTATCAAATCGAAGCATGTGATGAGCTCTACGTGTGGCTGATAGAGGCAAAGCCTCTGTCACATTTTTTGATTCCAAAAAAGGCCCAGAAGGCCTCCAAAACTGAGTTTTTAGTCTGGATACCCCGGTTTTTTAACATTTTGTGGATTTTTAGTTTCGTTTAAGGTGTTATTATTGGCTTTTTTTGGTAGGGACAAAATTTATTCCAAGTTATTACATTCATATTAATTTAATGTCTTTGAAATTTTATCGATTTTTATAATTCAATCCTATTTATATTAAAATATATAAAAATATATACATATTTTTTATATATTCACACAAAAAAATTTAATTATAAATATAAATAATAAAATATATTTACATATAAAATATATTAGCTTTATCTAAATAATAACTAATATCCATTTTATTTAAAATACAAATATATGAATATTTATATACCTATATATCAATCTACCTATATATATATTAATATAACCACACATATATATATATTCATATAACAATAAATATATATATTAATATCACTATAAATATATATATTAATATAACTATATATATTTTAATAATACTATATATATATATATATTAATATAAATATATATTACTATACGAATAAATATAACTATATATACATAGAGAGATATCATGAAATGGAAGACAAATCAAAATAGAGGAGTGGTAAGGGCTTAGGCGTGCAGGGGGGAGGTCTCGAGTTCAAAACTTGGTGGAGGAAGGGACGTGTGCATGGGGGTGAATTTGGGGGGCTATCATTGATAAAGGGTGTAGGGGGTGCATGCGAGAACTGGAGGGGCTATAAAGAGCTGTTAAAAGGGGGATCAAGCGCTATAAAAGCCCCCCCCCCCTATTGGAAGGATTTATTTAAATTTTTTAAATTTTTTTAAATTTTTTTACTTTTATCGACGCTAAAAAAAGCACAGATAAAAGGTGTCTTTTATCGTCACTAAAAATAAAGCACTGATAAAGGAACCTTTTCTCAGCGCTTCTTTTTAGTGCTAATAAAAGGGGTATTTTACATTGCTTTTTTAGAGCGCTGATAAAGGGGACCCCCCCCCCCCCCCTTTATCTTCGCCAGCTTTAACAGCGATTTTTTAGCACTGTTAAAGGCCATTTTTAGTGCTAATAAAAGGGGTATTTGTAGTAGTGTTAATTTAATGAATTAGTTTATTCAATTAATTACCTAAACCAATTAAATTATTTATATAAAAGTTGTTATCGCAGATTGTAATGGTTAACCACATAACCTTGAAAATCTAGTGGATCCATTGGGGAGCATTAGAGGATCATCAGTTGGTGATCGACTGAAAGATATTGGATCATCAATAAGTGTGTGACGGGAAATGATAATCTTGAAAATGAAAATGGGGAAAAATATTTCTTCACTAAATATTGACAAAATAGAGGTTGGATGTTCTTTTACATTTATTATTTCATCGTTTATTATTTCTTCGAAGAACGAGAATCAATTTATTAAATAATTGATTCACAGATTGGTCATATGGTTTGTACAATTTTATCAACAGGGATTATTTCGATAATTTTTTATCTATTATAGTTCATTTCCTATCATTATAATTGAAATAGATTGAGGTCAACTCAACATGGTTTGGTATATTTCATCCTATGTATGTTTCTTATATTTTCCCCACTTTTCCTTGTTCATCTTGGGAGATTTCTTTGGCCCATTTTTCAAATAATACTCGTAAATAAATCATTACACACTCATTTATTAGCACAACAGATGGATATCACTGTTTATGGATTGATGTCATGTTTAGCATTGACGATGGAGATAGTGGATAATGTTTTAATCAAAATCATTCATGTGTGGGTTTTGACGAATAATGGAGGTGTGGATTCAGGTACTATTCCTCAATGAATCAGAACCCATAATCAATCTAACATACAATGAAAGTGGATGTGTGACCCTAAATAATAATTAACTGGTGACAATGGTGGTGGAAATGGTGTAAGTGGTGGAACGATATATGAAGGTGAATAATATAGGATTCTATTAAATTCCATATAACAAATTGTGTAATATGATATTAAACTTTGCGTGGGTGCATGGCTGTGACACTAGTGTTTCCGTGAGAATGTTAAATATCACTTGTCGTGTTATTCTCATCATATGACTTGTGACCCTTTCCTAGAATTTCATTGTGTGCCTGTTATGGTGCATGGGAATTGGAAAAAGCATGACTATCTATACTTGGACACAACCAGAACTACATGAGCCCAGACATGCTATGTACTTTGGCATGAATATGGACATGGGCACTATCCCTAAAATATAGGCGTGTGTTGTGAAAGACAGGAAGAACTAGTTCCAAAGGAACATGTTGTGTACCACCAGTACATTTCATGTACTCCCTAAAAGATTCATTAGATCCATTTTCTACTTTATTATTAGATAGAGTTGTTGAAGTGTTTCCATGGGGCCTAGGGTGAGATATTCTATCATCATTTTTCACTAGGTGATGTTCTTTGAATCATCATAACCCAAACTATGCAAGATTCAATCCTCTACTTAGAAGATTATTTCATATTGATTTGTTGGTATACCCAATCTCTTTGTGTGTGATCCTCATCTATGAATTGTTCTCCTCATACATATAGTATATACTTTTTATGGAGATACCCAATGAACAGTACATCTCGGACAGACTCCATTAGTACTATCTAACTCGTAGAGAATGTTCTCTCGTTCGAGTTCTATGTCGATCCTATGAGAAAAATTACAAGGAAGGAATTATGGTTGTGATATTACCTTGAGATAATGGATCTCAATTGAGTAAATATGGATATACTTAATATATTTTATGTAGACGTATATGTGTGATGATATGACATTTATTCTTAATGTTATATGCTTAGTGATTTCAGGGTGTCTAATTGGGGATAGTTATAATAACCTCTACATGGGATTTTCCAGCATGTGTCGGGTATTATAAATATGATCAACATTTTGATGAAGGCATTGAGGTATCTGGACCAGGTAAATCAATGTGAGTCAGTATGACTGAGGTGTGTTTCTATAGTCACCTTGATAGTAGTCCCATTCTGTACTATGATATATGCATTCATTTTTTATCTATTGTTTTACCTTTAAAAAAGTTATGGGCTTGGAGATGTGTGTGTGTATACATGTATATTAGAATAAGTCCATCCATGTGGTTTTTATTCCTACTCAGTGCTAATTTCATGCCCATAATCTATTAAAGGTGGTATTAGGGTAGTCATGACACTGGCCCCATTGGGAAGGGTCATGACATAGTGGCATTGAAGGATTTTGTGCTGCCTTAGGAAATAAGTCTTTGATAGTTTTTTGGGGAAATATTTTAAGGTGTTTCAAGTTCATCTTTCATCCTAGAGACTTTTCTATTGGTGTGGGGGATAATATATCCACACATAAAGACCCTAATCACCTTTCTTTCAAATTGGTACATTTAGTCATTGGTAGCAGGGAAAAGATTTGGTACATGAATCATATATGAATGGTTTTTGGTTACTATTTCCTTCTTGGGTCGCCTATCAAGATATATTGATTAACTATGGTACATCAGATCTATTTCAGTATTCCTATGTAAAATATTCCATCTAGTATTTAGGATCAATCTCACATGAATGATCACCTCTATGGTGGGGATTTGATATAGGGACCTGTTTTGGAGGATTAACCTCAAGGTGGTGAACTAGTTATACCAAACCCAGTAGAAAAGAAGATGATACCACATTACTACGAGATTATGAGAGTAGGTGATCACACTTTATGCATTTCATTTAAAGTGATCCCTCATGTTATGATTCAATCCATGTCCATCATTTCAGGACACTGAAAAATAAGATAGTGGTCCTGAAATATAACCTTCTCTTTAGATATTTATGATGATTGTGGGTTTTAGTGACCCCATTGATGGATAAAGAATAATTTTACATGTTATATTTCTATAACCTTATCCAAGAGAATTTCCCTCTGGTTAAGTTGAGGGAAGTACACATCAAATAGAATCTGAAGCTTCATCAGGGAAGTACGAATGTGGAAATGTATTCATCATGGTTTTCCATACTCTTTCAATACATGATGGATATAGCCCATGATAATAACATTTAGGTAATGAATTTTGAGTGAGGACTATAAAGAGACACCAGAGCTAGTGTAATACCTCAATGAATTCATACCTATTTCGGGGTCCTAGAGCAAGCCTGGTGGGTGAGAGTTTTATAGTTAAGAAAATGTAGAAAGTATTTGTGAATAGTATGTACACATGAGAAGAGACTTATAAAGATGGGATCAAATATCAGACCTAGGTACATGGTTATTTGATGCGTTATAGGTGGAAATATTAGTATAGACAAACTATGATCAATGAATCACATAAATGGATTAGTCAGCCCAAGGATAGTCAGTGTTACTCTTGTAATGGTTAAGAAATCTTGCATGATATTTTTCAACATGCAGTTTGACTAATTTTGAGATATCAGATGGGCTTCCAAGGTGAGACAGTGAAAGGGTCAGACAAATCTATTGGGAAAAAATATTTTAGAGGAAATAGGAGAGAATATGGATGCGGTATACATTTTTTATTTCTACCACCACAACCCCTAGGTGGTCCACACCAGGATTAGAGAGCAGGTGGATAGGGACGAGGTCAGCTGTAGGATATCCATGATTATGGAATAGAGGCTCTAGGGTTGATATGAGGTATGATGTATGTAATTTATAACATTTTTGTAGAGTTTATCTACATAGGTGTGATTCATTCTTTTATTTTAACATATCTGGTTGGATATGTAAAAATTATGATTGAGTTGTTTGATCAACCCTTATGGTTGGAGACTACCACTAGAGATGAATCACAATCACTAACACGATTATGCGCAATGACCTAAATCTTGGAGTAGAGAGATGTTTTGGGATCTATTTGTATCATTGATGAGGCCTTATGTAATCATCTTAGCTATGGATTGTTAATCATCATTTCATTCTCACAAAGACTATTTCCAGTAGGGGAAACTCTACCTTAACATCAATGATACTAGGTTTTTATTTTTGGGTGGAATGGAAAGCTAGGAATTGTCGGATGGGCCCATACATAGGATAGTGCATCTAATTACTCATTAGTTATCTATAATTTCCTACAATACAATAGATATTATGAGTATTTAGTTCCCCTGAAGTAGTAGAGGAGCATAAGTACATCCTTCCTAAGGACGTTCCAGACTAACATCTCTATAGATATAAAGACTTATACATTAAATTACACCCATGTTGCCTTCAATATTGGTTCCATTATATCATATGTCTCCCATAGATCCTCACAAGTAGAGTGTGAATATGGAGGACTTATAGAGGAAGGGATTAGTTAGAACTCTAATTTCACCATGGGCAGCCCTAGTGTCACTCTCTAAGAACGTGGAAAAGAGATTCAGTTTTTGTGTGGACTCCTATCACCTAAATACGGTGACCATAAAAAAGTATCCATTATAGGGGATCAATGTACACATTGGTCAGTTGAGAGATTTGACATCCCAACTTTTTATTAAATAACTTTTCTTTACATTTTAAAAAACAGAGTATATTTAAATTCTAGTGTGATGGGAATCACAAACATAGTACATGAAAATAACAAAACAATTCTTCTAATCCACTTGTAATTCTTCATTATAGATTCATATTATGTATAATTACTACATCTTATAACTTGGAGACATACATCAATGGAAAGGGTGAGAAGAAGGCCCAGTAAGGGAAGCAAGGGAATCGGTTTACTTGTGATATCAATAAGAAATTAAAAACATAAAGACATGAGAAATGGATGTACATGAATATCATATCCAATGTAACTTGAAAAATAACTTTCATATGTGGCAACAACATTTCTTTTACACATTCATGAACATATCACATAGGTACAACCCTGAGGTGTCATAAATATTACCAAGGTTATTCACCAAGGTATCGTGAAACTTGTCATCTCTAGAGATAAATTCTTTACCCAATGTATTAGAGCACTATCAGGGTGCACCCTTAATATGTATTTAATTTCATATGAGCCACATAGTTCATAATCAAAAATTTCATAAATAACACATAGAGAACAAAATAAATGGGTTTCATTTCAAAATCATGACATTTTAAAAAGTACTTAAAAATAAGATTATTATGTCATTTATAACCCATGGAAGGGAGTGAGGGTTATATGTGTATCAATTATAAAATAAACCTTATTATCAATTATAGAATAAACTATTTTTTAAATAATATTATTTAATCCAAAAATACATTAATTCATCAAAAAAGTTTTATTAGTTGAATATTTAGCTAAAAGTACTATTTTTTCTTTCAAAAATTTTTACAAAGTAACAATAATAAAATGAAAGTACATTAATTATATAAAAATATAATGTACATAATCATATTACTATGGCCTTGTAACATAACCCCTTGAAACACCTGCATAAGACCTTAGGGTAAGGTGTGCGATGGTGACAGACTCTTGGGGTGGCTCGGATAACATCGCTCAAGTGGTAATCCCTATAATCTTCCACATCTCCTATAGTTGATTCGGCTCGTGCTTAATGTATTCAAGCTCAGATTGGGCTTGGCTAAGAGAGAATCCCAAATACGCAACCTCCTTTCTGAGCTCTGTTAAATGGGCTTTATATGGGGCGAGTCTTCTAGATGAGGCCATCGCTTCCTTTTTCCCAGTAAAAAGAATTTGTTAAAGCACTATATTTATACTAATTTTGTGACCATTGTTCATCTTCTATATTAGAAATGGTAATAATTATTAATGTTTTTTAAAATCCAAAAACATAAAACAAAGGAGGTGTATATGTTGTATAACCATTTCACATATTATGATATTTAATTAGATCAAGAGAGATTTTCATTAACAAAAGTTTGGGTCATCACAATCTCCCCCCCCATAGGAAATTTCTTCGCCAAAATTTTTAGTCATACATGTATGGGTACTTCTGCCTCATATACTCCTCTGGTTCCCACATGGATTCTTCATATTTGAGGTTTCTCCACTACACCATAACAAGGATGGTAGTCTTGTCGGGTAGAACCTTGTCTCTACGATCCAATATCTCCACCCGGTGCTCCTCATAAGAGAGGTCATGTTTTAGTTGTACCACCTCTGATTTTAGTACATGTGAAGGGTCATATATGTACTTCCTCAAGAGGGATATGTTGAAAACATCATGAACTTGTGAAAGTTTTGGAGGAAGTGGAAGCCGATAGGCCACTGATCCCACACGATCAAGGATTTCATATGGGCCAATGTACCTAGGTATGATCTTTCCATTCTTCCCAAACCTCATGAATCTCTTCCATGGTGAAATAAAAAGAAATAATTTTTCACCAACATCAAACTCCCTGTCCCCTCGATGGTGGTCGACGTAGCTCTTTTTCTGACTCTAAGAAGCCTCAATGTGTTGTTGGATGGCGTGTACTTTTTTGTCACCTCTTGTAAAAGATCAAGCCCCTAACGCTTTCTCTCACCAGCTTCATCCCAACAAGTTGGAGTTCTACATCGCTTCCCATATAGTGCTTTATAGGGTTCCATTTGAATGCTCGAGTGTAAGCTGTTGTTGTAAGAGAACTCAACTAAAGGGAGATATTGATCCCATCAACTTTAAATTCCATTGATCATTTTCTCAGCATGTACTTGAGTGTTTGAATAGTCATTTAAGATTGTACATTAGTTTGGGGGTGATAGGCCATACATAAATTCAATTCAGTGCTCAGAGCATGTTGAAGACATCTCCAAAAGTTTGATTTGAAACTTGGATCACTATCTGATATGATTGAAAGATGAACTCCATGAAACTTTACCATTTTCTTTACATAAATCTTGTAAAGTTGGTCAAGAGAGAAATATTTTTGAATAGAGATAAAAGGGGTAGTCGTGGTGAGATGTTCCACAATAACCCATATCGCATTGTTTCCTTTGGAAGTTCTTGGGAGACCAAGGACGAAGTCCATAGTGACATTGTCCCACATCCATGATGGTATGGATAGTGGTTGTAATACCCCTTTAAGAAGTTTTCGCTCTGCCTTCACTTGCTGAAATACTAGGCCCCTTGAAGCGTAGTCAGCAATCTCCCTTTTCATATTATACCACCAATTACAATCACGAAGGTACCTATACAGGTTTGTGCTCCCAGGATGTATAGAGAATGTAGAGTTATGAGCTTCATCCATCAGCTCCTTCATTATTTCTGGAACAGATGGAACACATAGTCTTGTACAAAATTTTAGTACACTTTCTTAATCAATATCAAACTCAAGAAAACTTCCAATTCTTCACAACCTCA
Source organism: Viscum album (assembly GCA_963277665.1). Lineage (NCBI taxonomy): Eukaryota > Viridiplantae > Streptophyta > Magnoliopsida > Santalales > Viscaceae > Viscum > Viscum album. The sequence continues at coordinate 352,502,643 of OY728126.1, read as the reverse complement.
ATCTTATTCTGTAACAAAGGATCTTCGTTCTAAGATTTATTGATCTTCTCTATTAGGGAAGGTTGAGAAATCATTTGGGTTTGGGCTGATGATGTCCCTTCCCTTATAATTACCATGTATAACTTTAATCTATCGTTGATCAAATGATCTTTTTGAATCCTCATCAGGGAAAGAACAACTGGGTCTTGCCTACTTAATTTATTGGTAACATTGTTTGCTCTTCTGGGATGATAATGAATTGAAAAATCATAGACTTTATGAAGTTACAACCATCCCATTTGTCTCATATTCGATTCCTTTTGTGTGAAAATATACATCAAACATTGATGGTCTATGTATATATCACATTTCTCCCCATAAAAATTGTGCCTCCATATATTTAGAGAAAAAACAACTGCAGCCAGCTCCAGATCATGCGTAGGATAGCTCAGCTCATGAGCCATCAACTGTTGAGATTCATAAGCTCTGACTTTATTATTATTCATTAGGACGCACCAAATCCCTTTTATAAATGCATCGCTTAAAATAATGAATCCTTCTCCACTTGAGGGAAAAGTTCACACAGGTGTAGTAACCAATCTTTTCTTCGTTCTTGGAAGCTTTTCTAACACTCCATTGTCTAGATGAACTTGACCCCTTTTCGAGTTAACTTGGTTAATGAATTATAATTTCAGGAAAAGTTTTTCACAAACCTCTTATAATATCCCACTAAACCAATGATACTACAAATATCATTTATTTTTTCTAGGCTGAGGCCACTCCTCTACAGCTTTTGTCTTGGTAGGGTCAACTGTGATTCCTTCATGGTAACAATCTTCCATAATAAAGCAACTTTTTATAAATAGAAATTGAATTTTCTGAACATTCTAAAAAACCTATCCTTCCATAGAGTTTTAAAAATAACGCTTAGATGATTCTCATGCTCCTTACTACTTATGGAATATATCAGAATATCATCAACAAAAACCAACACAAAGTTATCAAGGTAGTCCTTAAAGACTCTATTCATCAAATCCATAAAAATTTCAGGTGCATTAGTTAGTCCAAATTGCATAAAAACAAACTCATAATTCTCATATCTTGATTGGAAGGCCGTTTTTGGAATATCTTCTTTCTCCACCCTAAACTGATGATAACCAGAATGAAGCTCAATCTTAGAGAAGAATTGATCTCCACGAAGTTGGTCAAATAAGTCATCAATTCTTGGAAGAGGGTTTTTGTTAATTACATTAATCCCGTTCATTTCTCTATAATCAATGAATAGCTGCAACGATCCATCCATATTCTTCAAAAAGAGAACTGGTGCTCTCCAATGAGACACACTCGGTCGGATAAACCCCTTCTCCAAAAGATCTTTGAGTTGTTTCATTAATTCTTCCAACTCCACATTTGCCATCCTATATGGGGTCTTTGATATTGGATGTGATCTAGGTATGAGATCAATGGAGAACTCTACCTCTATTTACGGAGAAGGTCCGTGTAACTCCTTAGGAAATACATCAACATATTCCCAGATGATGGGGAAATTTTCTATCCTTAAACCCGCATCTTCTACTTCTTCTTCACCGATCGAATCCATAAATAATGATATAGGGGGTTCTTCTAGATAAGTATCTAGTTGAGATATCTCTCCTTGGATGATAACTGTAGGTTTTCCATTCAAGACTACTGATATTTCCTTACTTCTACATTTGATCATAGCATTATACTTTGAGAGCTAGTCCATCCCTAGTATAGTGTCGAATTCAAGCATAGGAATGACTACTAGATTTGCGATAATATTGTCTTTAACAAAGTAAATACTAGAGTTTATAAACACTGACAGTGTTTGGATAATCCCACCAGGTTTCTTGACAAATAACTCTACTTTTATCAAATTGGGGGTCGATTCTAAATAACTTGAAAACATGGAGTAAATAATGGAATGTGTAGAACTTGAATCAGACAAAGTACTTGCTAGATTTTAGAGAAAAACAAGAGTACCTTCTACCACACCATTCGGAGCTTCAACTTCAGCTGTCACGATATTAAAATCATGACCTTGATACATTGTCCCTTGCTGAGGCTGATGGTGGTTCCCCTCCTCTACCCTCAGATTTGGACAGTGATTGGAAAAGTGCCCAAGTTTTCCACACTTAAAGCACTGAACATCAGGTTGGGCCTGCACCATATTTTATTTGTCATTAGTGTTTGGAAGATGAGGATTCACCTCACTTCCACAATTCCTTGCAATATAGAAATCTCTTTCACACTTGTAGCATTTTACCCTCCCGAGTAGGTAGTTCCCCAAAAGACTCTTCCCGCATTTATTAGACGTCGGGAGTAGCACTTGATTTCCTCCTATTCCCTGATCAAAGGTACTACCTAAGCTGGGATATATCGATCTATTCCGGTCTTTTGTTTTATGAGACCACTGCGTCTCACCAAACTTCAGCTTGACTTTCATCCCACTCCGCACGATCTCCTCACAGCTATCATAGTCTCGGTTGGATAGATACTTCAATAGATGAGATCTCAATCCACCGAAGAATCTATGAACCTTTATATTTGGATCCATGACAAAGCTAGAGGTGTAACGTGAATTCTTTGCGAAGTTTATCTCATAGCTTCCCACAGATTCATTCTCCTTCTACTTCTGCTCGAGAAACTCCTTCTCCATTCTTTTTCTCATCAATCGAGGGAAATACTTGTTGAAAAATACCTTTCTGAACACTTCCCAATCCATATCTTCATCTTTCACTCTTGGCATTGTGTTTTTAATCAGTTCCCACCACTGATCAGCTTCTCCTTCTAAGCAATAGACATCCAGGGTAACATACTCTTGTCTGGAACTGCAGAGCACAAAGAAGATCTTCTTTATAGAGATGATCCACTGTTCAGAAATCAATGGGTCAGTTGATACACTAAAGGTTGGTGGTCATTGACACATAAAATATTCAATAGAAATTTGTTCCATTTGTGGTGATATTTTTCTCTCAGCTTGATTCATGTTATTTCCCATAACTTGAGTCAGTTGGTTAATCATTCACAAGAATGTTTCCATTTCATCTTCCATTAGAGGGTCGTCAGCGCATGGTCTATTATAGTCACCATTTGCATGATTCCTCTTATTTCCTGCCATTTTCTAAAATAATAAAACCTTAGTGATAAACTAATTTCATTTAAAAATCTTTTAACTATCAAGGACTTTATGTCTTAAAACATCATGCTTAAACAATTACATTTCTCTATAATTTCTTCATAATGATTCATAAAAAACTTGCGATTAACCAAACAGATCCCTCAGGAGTGTCGTAACCAAGAGTGCAGCAAGGCCCATTGTCATGCACCAGTTCCCATTCGAGTCTAGCTCAAAGTAGTGTTTTCGGGTTTTTCCCCTATGTTAATCTATGCCAGAGTCGCCCATACCTACTCGTATCTAGACAATGATGTATTTGTTTGATAAACCACTTACTCATTACACAACAAAATACCAAGAAGTTTTCATATATTTAAAATTTTATATAGGGATCTTCCTAAAGTTTTCATAGTCGAATTTCCATAAATAACTAAACTATCCTTTGATACGAACTATTGCATCCTGTCTTTTTATTAGATAAATTTTCTTTACATTTTACAAATAGAGGATCTTTAAAGTCTAGTGTCTTGGAAATCAGGATCATAATACAATAATATAACACAAAACATTCTTCTAATAAACTTGTAAGGCTTCATCATAGATTCATCATATGTATAATTACTACATCTTATAACCTGGAGACCAACATCAAATGAAAGGGTAGCAGAAGGTCCAGTAAGGGAAGCAAGGGAATCAGTATACTTATGATATCAATAAGAACATAAAAACAAAAAGACATGAGCAATGGAAGTATAAGCATATCATAATGAAATGAATGTGAAACATAACATCCATATGTGTCTACAAAATTTCTTTTAGACATCCATGAATGTATCACCAAGGTACACCCCCAAGGTGTCATAAAATTTACCAAGGTCAATCACCAAGGTATCGTGAATCTTGTCATCTCTAGAGATGAATTATTTTCCCAATGCATTGGAGTGCTATCATGGTGCACTATTAATATGAATTTACTTTCATTTGAGCCACATATTTCATAATAAAACATTTCACGAATAACCCATAGAGAATGAAAGAAATGGTTTTCATTTCAAAATCATGATGTTTTAAAAAGTACATAAAAATAAAGTCATTATGTCATTTATAATCCAAGGAAGGGAGTGAGGGCTATATGAATGTCAATTCCAGAATCAAATATATATTTTTTTATTTATTAACAACCATACAAATGAAATAGTTCTGGGTATCCATATAAATAAAATAAGATAATTTCTTGAGATAAAGGGAGGGAAATTTTGTGACGAGATTTCTGCAGCATAATGGATATATAAAAAGGTTTTATAAAATAATAAAAATAAAGGGTAAAAGTGTCTCCCAAACATAAATGAATCATTTTACAGTATAGGGACATAATATAATAGAAATAATATCATGGTGTGGATATTTTTATGACATACCACAAGAAAAGAAAACTAGAAAGGAAAGAGAAGATGTGATTTCTTCTATGAAAATTCAGCAGTCTAATGACGTCATATAAAATTTCAGAAAAACAATTAATGGGATAAGAAAGAGTATCTCATAATTTGGAAATAAAATGGATCATAGTAAATATATAGATAAATAATCCCCCACATAATAAAATGGAACTACAAGACATATCATAAAAGAAGTTCTGACTTAAAAGAGGAGGGTGAAATGATCCCTTACATTAAAAAGTAGCTTTGAAAGCATGAGGGTTGAGACCTTGGGAGGCTTGAGGGTACCTTGGAAGGATTCTAGACAGAGTGGGGAAGAGTTTGGACAAACTTAAAAGGCTTTTAGTGAAGAGTAAGTAGGAGCTTGGGTCGGTTTATATAAGAAAGGATAAGTAATTGTTTATTATTTAGGTTTGGGACACCTCACATTAAACTAAACAAAACCACAAACCAGACCATTTTTCCCATGTTTTCTACCAAAGGAGAGTGGGAAAAATATTTTATAAGGTCAATGGCCAAAAGTGTTAAAATAATATGGTTGCTTATGTGGAGGTGAGTTACACTCTCGATGAAAACAATTTGAAAAGACAAAATGTTATATAAGTATTAGAGGGTCCACCAATGCTTTGTAAAATAAATCAAAAAAACCCCAAATAACATTATTTTAATGGTAAAACATATATTGGAAGAACATATAGTTTATTGTAATTTATTAAATCACTACTGGGTCAATATGATGTTGTAAAACACATTATATATTTATACGGTATTTATTTTTTACCCAAAAATTTCACTGTCTCGGAAAATTATGAAAAATTCACCATTGGATAATTTAGACATCCTGATTCCAAAAAAATTGTTCATTTTATCTAGATAATTTTATAAATATGTTATTTTCTCTTTTAAAATAAAAGCTTACATTTATCAAAAATTAATGGGATTTGACCAAAACTGGCATTCAAACCTTAATAAAGATTACAATTACATTAATAAAATTATACGATAATTTATTATTTATAAACATTAACTTAATAATAATAATAGTTTATTAAAATATTATTTAATTCAAAAATCCATTAATTCATCAAAATAGATTTATTAGTTGAATATTTAGCGAAAAATACTTTTTATGCTTTAAAAACTATTTATAAAGTAACAATATTAAAATAAATGTACACTAATTATATACAAATATAATATAAATAATCATAGTACTAGGGTCTTCTTACATAACCCCTTAAAAAACTGCATAAGACCTTAGGGTAAGGTGTGTGATGGTGACAGACTCTTGGGGTGGCTCGGATAACATTGCTCTGGTGGTAATCTCTATCAACATCCACTTCTCTCATATTCTATTCTGCTCGATCTTAACGTATTCAAGCTCGGATTGGGATTGGTCAAGAGCGAAGCCCAAAGATACAACCAACTTTCTGATCTCTATTAAATTGGATTCATACGAGGAATGTCTACTGGATGAGACCATCACTTCCTTTTTCAGAATAAAAAGAATTTGTTAAATCCCTATATTTATACTAATAATGTAATCACTGTTCAACATCTATATTATAAACAGTCATAATTCTTAATGGTATTTTAAAATCCCAGAACCTAAAAAAAAGGTATTGCATATGTTGTATAACCATTTAACATATTAAGACATTTAATTAGGTCAAGATTGATTTTCATTAACAAAAGTTTGGGTCGTTACAATCTTCCCCCAATAAGAAATTTCGTCCGCAAAACTTTTACTCATACAGGTATGGGCACTTCTTCCTCATAGACTCCTTATGTTCCCATGTGGATTCTTCGAATATGTGGTTCCTCCACAACACCTTAACAAGGTTGGTAGTATTTTTCTATAGAACCGTGTCTCTATGATCCATGATCTCCACTGACTTCTCCTCATAAGAGAGGTCATGTTCTAGTTATACCACCTATGGGTTTAGTACATGTTAAGGGTTAGCTATGTATATCCTCTATAGAGATACGCCAAAAACATCATGAACATGTGGATGATTTAGAATAAGTGCAAGTTGACAGGCCACCGATCCCACACAATCAAGGATTTCATAGGGGCCAATGTACCTAGGGATGAGCTTTCATTTCTTCCCAAACCTCAGGAATCTCTTCCAAGGTGAAATCCGAAAAAGACTTTGTCACAAAAATAAAACTCCAAGTCCCCTCTATGGTTGGCAGCATAGGTCTTTTGCTGACTCTGAGAATCCTTAATGTGATGTTGGATGGCATGTACATTTTCTGTCATCTCTTGTACAAGATCAGACCCAAGAAGATTTCTCTCACCATCTTCATCCTAACATATAGGAGTTCTACATCTCTTCCCATATAGATCTTTATAGGGTTCCATTTGAATTCTCAAGCATAAGCTGTTGTTGTAAGAGAAATAAACTAAATGAACATGTTGATCCTATACACCTTTAAATTCCATTGATCATGTTATCAGAATTTCCTCAAGTGTTTGAATAGTCCTTTAAGATTGGCCATCAGTTTGGGGGTGATGTTCCATACTGAAATTCAATTTAGTGCTTAGAGCTTGTTGAGGATTTCTCCAGAATTTTCATTTGAACCTTGGATCATGATTTGATATGATATAAAGTGGAACTCCCTGTAAATTTTCCACTTCCTTTACATAAATCCTGGCATGTTGGGAAAGAGAGAAACCTCCCTGAATGGAGATAGAATGGACATTCTCTATTAGATGGTCCACAATAACCCATATCACATTGTTTAATTTAGAAGTTCTTGGGAGACCAGTGATGAAGTCCATAGTGATATTGTCCCACTTCCATGATGGTATGGGTAGTGGTTGTAATACCCCTTTATGAAGTTGTCACACTGCCTTCACTTGATGACATGCCTGGCACATTTAAGTGTAGTTAGCAATCTCCCTTTTCATATTATCCCACTAATAATGATCACAGAGGTCCCAATACAAATTTTTACTCCCGGGATGTATGGAGAAAATAGAGCTATGAGCTTCATCGATAAGCTCATTCTTTATTTCTGTAATAGATGGAACATATAGTCTTGTACGAAATTTCAATACACTTTCTTGATCAATATTGAAATCATGAAAACATTCTATCCTTCACAACATCATACTTATTCTATAACAATGGATCTTTTTTCTGAGCATTATTGATCCTCTCTAGTAATGATGGTTGAGAAATTATTTAGGTTAGGGTTGATGATGTCCATCCCTTATAATTCCCATGTCCAACATTACTAGGTCATTGATCAAAGGATATTTTTGAATCCTCCTCATGGAAAGAACAACTGGGTCTTTCCTACTAAATGCATCAGTAAAATATTTTCTCTTTCGGGATGATAATGAAATGAAAAATCATAGTCTTTAAGATGTTACAAACATCCCCTTTGTCTCATGTTCAATTCATTTTGTGTGAAAATATACTTCAATCTTTGATGATATATGTATATATCACATTTCCCCCCGTAAGAATTTTTCCTCCATATCTTCAGAGCAAAAACGACTCTAGCTAGTATCAGATCATCTATAGGATAGTTCTTTTAATGAGTCTTCTACTGTCAAGATGCACAATCTATGACTTTTTCATTTTTCATGAGGACGCACCCAAGTCCTTTCAGATATGCTTCACTAAAAATAATGAATCCTTTTCCACTTGAGGGCAGAGTTAACACAGGTGCAGTAAACAATATCTTCTTTAGCTCTTTGAAACTTTTCTCACACTCCTTTGTCCAGATGAAATTGAACCCTTTTTCGAATTAACTTATTCAATGGATTAGAAATACTTGAGATGTTTTCCATAAACCTCCTATAATATCATGCTAAACCAAGAAAACTACGAATCTTAGTTATTGTTGTAGGATAAGACTACTCCTCTACAAACTTTGTCTAGGTAGGGTCAACAGTGATTCCTTCATTGGTAACAATGTTCCCTAAGAAAGAAACATGTTGTAACTAGAAAGTGCCTTTTTTGAACTATATAAAAATCCTCTCCTTCTATAGAGTTTGAAAAATAACCCTTATATGGTATTCATGGTCCTCGTGGAATTTGGATTATATAAGAATATAATCAATAAAAACTAACACAAAGTTATTAAGGTATTCCTTAAAAACTCAATTCATCAAATCCATAAAAATTAAAGGTGCATTAGTCAGTCCAAATGGAATAACAACACACTCATAATGCCCCTATCTTGATCAGAAGGTAGTTTTTGGAATATCTTCTTTCTTCACCCTCTATTGATGATAACCAGAATGAAGATTCTTAGAGCAGAATTGAGCCCCACAAAGTTGGTAAAATAAGTCATCAATTCTGGGAAGAGGGTATTTGTTCTTTACTGTAATCCCGTTCAGTTATCTATAGTCAATGCATAGCTGCACGATCTACCCTTCTTCTTCACAATGAGAATTGGATCTCCCCAAGGAGACACACTCGGTCGAATAAACCCCTTATTTAAAAGATCGTAGAGTAGTTTGTTCACTTACACCGACTCCACATTTTCCATCCTATATGGGGTCTTTGATATCGGATGAGATCCAGGTATGAGCTCAATGGAGAACTATACCTATCTTTCTAGAGGAGGTCCAAGTCACTCCACAGGAAATACATCAATGTATTCTTGGATGATGGGGACATTTTATATCCTTAAAAGCTCATCTAATTCTTCTTCTTCACTAATCAACTCCATAAAGAAGAAAATAGGGGTTCTTCTACACAAGTATCTGGATGAGAAATATATCCTTGGAAGATATCTGTAGGTTTTACATTCATGAATACTAAGATTTCTTTACTTTTGTATTTTATTTTAGCATTATGCTTTGAGGGTCAGTCCATCCCTAGTATAATGTCGAATTCTAGCATGGGAATGACTACTAGATTTTTGATAATATTATGCTCAGCAAAGTAAATACTCTATTTTCTAAACACTAACGATGCTTGGATAATCCCACCCTGAGTCTTGAATGATAACTCTACTTTTAGAAAATCAGGGGTTGATTCTAAATTCCATTAAAACATGGAGGAAATAATAGAATGTGTAGAACCAGAAACAAACAAAGTACATTCTAGAAATGAGAGAACAATAAGAGTACCTGCTACCACATCATTTAGAGCTTCAACTTCAGCTGTTGTGATTGAAAAATAACGACCTTGCTCCCTTGGACACTGTTGAGGCTGATGGTGGTTCCCCTCCACTACCCTCAGATTTGGACAGTGATTGGAAAAGTTCCCAAGTAGTCCACACTTAAAGCACTAGACATCTGGTAGGTCCTGCACCATCTTCACCTTTTCTTTAGTGTTCTGAAGTTGAGGTTTCACCTCACAACAAAAATTCCTTCAATATGGCCATCACTTCCACACTTGTAGCATTTACCACTCTCGAGCAGGCAATTCCCTGAATGCTTCATCCCACATTTATTAAACGTGAGAAGTTGAACATGCTTGCTTCCTCTTCCTTGATGAAATATCCTACCTAATATGGGCTCCATTGATCTCTTCAAGTCGTTTGTTTTAAGAGACCACTGCATCTCACCAAACTCCTGCTCGACTTTCCTCACACTCCACATGATTTCCTCATAGCTCTCGTAGTCTCAGTAGGATAGAATCTTCCATATATGAGGTCTCAGTCCGCTAAAAAATCTATCAACCTTTCCATTTGGATCTATGAAAATAAAAGAGGTGTAACGTGAATTATTTGTGAAGTTCAACTCATAGCATCCCACATTTTCATTCTCTTTCTACTTCAGCTCGAGAAACTCCTCCTCCATTATTATTCTCATCAACCGAGGGAAATACTTGTTGAAGAATATCCTTCTAAACTCATCCCACTCCATAGCTTCAACATACACTCTGAGACTTGTGTTTCTAATTAGTTCCCACCACTGATCAGCTTCTCCTTCTAAGCGATAGACAGTCAGGGTAACCTTCTCTTGTTCAGAACAACAGAGCACAGAAAAGATCTTCTGGATAGAGCTAACCCACTGTTCAGAAATCAATGGGTCGGTCGATCCACTGAAGGTTGGTGGTCATTGACTCATAAATGATTCAATATAAAGTTATTCCCTTCATGGCATGATTTTTCTATTAGCTTGATTTAAGATATTATCCATAAATTGAGTCAGTTGGTTCATTATTCGCATGAATGTTTTTATTTCGGCTTCCATCAGAGGGTCTTCAACACATGGTCCATTGTGGTCACCATTTCCATGATTCCTCCTATTTCCTGCCATTTTCTAAAAAAATAATACCTTAGGGAGAAACTTGTTCATTATAAAATATTTTAACTATCAAGGATTTTATGTCTTAAAACATCATGCTTAAACAATTACATTTCTCTATAATTCCTTAATAATGATTCATAAAAATCTTGCAATTAACCAAACATATCCCCCAAGAGTGTCATATCCAAGAGTGCATATAGGCTTGTTTCCGTGCACCAGTTCTCATTCAAGTCTATCTTAAAGCGGTGTTTTCAGGTTTTACCCCTATGTACATCTGTGTCAGAGCCACCTCTACCTACTCATATCCTGATTGGGATGTATTTGTTTGATAAACCACTTACTCATTACTCACCAAAATAACAGTAATATTTCTTATATTTAATATTTTATATAGGGATCTTCCTAAAGTTTTCATATCCTAATTTCCACAAATAACTAAACTATCCATTGATACCAACTATGGAATCCCACCTTTTTATAAAAAAACTTTTCATTACATTTTACAAAAAGAGGATCTTTATAGTCTAGTGTCTTGGAAATCAGGAACATAATACATGAAAATAACCTAAACAATTCTTATAATACACTTCTAAGGATTCATCATAGATTCATCTTATGTAAAATTACTACATCTCATAACCTGGAGACATACATCAAAGGAATGGGTGAACATAATGCCTAGTAAGGGATGCAAGGGAATCAGTTTAATTGGGATATCAATAAGAACATTAAAACATAAAGACATATGTAATGGAAGTATAGGAATATCATAATGAAAATAATTTTAAACATAACAATCATATGTGGATACAACATTTCGGTTAGACATTCATGAAAATATCACCAAGGTACAACCCCGATGTGTCATAAAAATTACCAAGGTTATTTACCAAGGTATCATGAAACTTGTAATCTCTATAGATAAATTCATTACCCAATGTATTGGAGCGCTATCAGGGTGAACACTTAATATGTCTTTACTTTCATCTGAGCCACATATTTCATAATCCAAATATTCATAAATAACCCATAGAGAATAAAAGAAATGAGTTTCATTTTAAAATCACGAAATTTTAAAAAGTACTTAAAATTAAGATCATTATGTCATTTATAACCCATAGAAGGGAGTAAGGGTGATATGTATGTCAATTATAGAATCAAATAAATCTTTTTTTTGTGTATTTATGAAAACCCATATAAATGAAATAGGTATCGGTATTCATATAAATAAAACAACATAATTTATTGAGAGAAAGAGAGAGAAATTTTGTGATGAAATTTCTGTAGCCTAACGGCATTATAACATGGTTTTAGAATATAATAAAAAGAGAGAGGACGAGGTTATACCATCCATTAATGAATAATTTTATAGTATAGGGACATAATATAATATAAATAAGATCATGGTGTGGAAATTTTTATGACATACCACAAGAAAAGGAAACCTGAAAGGAAAGAGAAGATGCAATTTCTTTAAGAAAATTCAGCAGCCTAATGGCGTCACAAAAAATTTCAGATAAATAGTTGATCAGAGAAGAAAGGGTCTCTAATAACATGGACATGAAATGGAATGTTGTAAATATATATAAGAACAAGCCCCTACAAAATAAAATGGAACTATAAGATATAACATAAAGGAAGTCATGACTTAAAAGAGGAGGGTGAAAGGATCCCTTACATTAAAGAGTAACTTTGAAAACATGAAGGTCGTGACCTTGGGATGCTTTAGGGAACCTTGGGAGGATTCTAGATAGAGGTGGGAAGGGTTTGGACAATCTTAAAAGGATTTTAGTGAAGAGTAAGTTGGAGCTTTGGTGGGTTTATACAGGAAAGGAGAGGGAATTGTTTATTATATAGGATTGGGACACCTCACATTAATCTAAACAAAACCACAAACCAACCCATGTTTTTGTCCCATGGTTTCTACAAAAAGGGAGTGGAAAAAAATATTTTATAAGTTAAAAATCCATACTTCTTAAAATAATAGGGTTTCTTATGTGGAGTTGAGTCATGCACTCAAGGAAAAAAATTTTAAAAGACAAAATGTTATATAAGCCTTGGAGGGTCCACCAATGCTTTGTAAAATAAATCAAACAAACCCCACATCACATTATTTTAATAGTAAAACATATATTGTCCGAACCGTTTGTTTATAGTATTTTATTATATCACTATCAGGTCGTTATGATGTCATAAAACACATTATATATTTATACGGTATTTAATTTTTACCCAAAAATTTGACTATATCACTAAATTATGAAAAACTCACCATTGGATAATTTAGATGTCCCAATTCTTTAAATAATATTAATTTTATATAAATAATTTTCTAAACATGTTAATTTTCAAATTTAAAATAAAAACCGACATTTATAAAAAAATTCATTTGTTTTGACAAAAATTGGCTTTCAAACCTTAATAAAGATTACAATTTCATTAATAAACTTATACAGTAATTTAATTTTTATAAATAATAATTTAATAATAATAATATTTTATTAAAATAATATTTAATTAAAAAACCATTAATTCATCAAAAGAGATTTATTAGTTGAATATTTAGCTATAAAAACTATTTGTGCTTTAAATACTATTTACAAAGTAACAGTGATAAAATACAAGTATATTCATTATGTAAAAAAATAATGTACATAATCATAGTACTAGGGTCTTGTTACATAACCCCTTAAAAACATGCATAAGACCTTAGGGTAAGGTGTGCGATGGTGAAATACTCTTGGGGTGGCTCGGATAACATCACTCAAGTGGTAATCTCTATCAAATTCCACTTCTCCTATAGTCGGTTCTGATCGAGATTAACGTTTTCAAGCTCAGTTTGGGCATGGTCCATAGTGAAGCGCAAAGACTTGACCTCCTTTCTGAGCCCTATTAAATTGGATCCATTTGGGGCAAGTCTACTGGATGAGGCCATCACTTCCTTTGTCTGAGTAAAAAGAATTTGTTAAATACCTTTATTTATACTAATCATGTGATCACTGTTCAAAAACTATATTAGCAACGGTCATAATTATTAATGGTATTTTAAAATCCAAAAACAAAAAAAAGAAGTAAATATGTTGTATAACCATTTCACATATTAAGACATTTAATTAGATCATGTGGGATTTTCATTAACAAAAGTTTGGGTATTAACAAGAGGGGAATTTTGGTGCTCGAAGATTGACCTCAGATAAAGCCATCTCCATTTGTGAGAATGGGATAAGGATATATCAAAGAAATAATTCAGTTGAAACTATCCTCATTATGAGTACAATGTGATTCCCCTTTTCAAAAACAACTACCCTTCTGAATTCATGGGGCTCGTGAACTAGATCTTTCATCCTTTTTAGAATAGTTTATCATAGTCTTCGTTGATGATGTAATTGGACAGACAATGTTTATGGAGGAGAACATGGGACACTTGTTGATGGTTTTGGATTTAAATCTAGAGCACTATATTTATGGGAAGAACTCAACATGAATATTCTCGAATTAGGAATTACACTTTATCGTACAATTTTTCTCTGTATAAAGTGTTGTATTGGACTTAGATAAGGCCAACAGATTGTTATATTGGAGCCACCTAAGAGAGTGACAGAGGTGGAAATATTACTTGTGTTAGTAGGTTACTATCAAATATTCCTACTAGATTTATCTAGGATATCATCTCCAATGAAAATTTTAACATAAATGGGGCATCCTTTTAGGTGGGTAGAGAGGTTTCATCCCACTTTCCTTTTATTTTAGGAGGAGATTAATGAGTTCTCCCATATTCATATTTCCAAAGGATGGTGTCATGTGCATAGTGTATTTAGTTGCATTAGGGAAAATCCATGGTTGTGTTTTCATGAAGAGGAAGGTTGTTATTTCCAATTATTCACCTCATTTTATACCACATGATCATAACATAACACCCATGATCCTGAGATAAAAGTGGTAGTCTCTATAGTTTAGACATGTTGATACTACCAAATGGTAGATTCATTCATCATCCATTCTTAACATAATATTATCAATTATATCATATCATTTATGGATATTCACTTGATATAGAGGTGATGGCTAAAAATCATACATGATTATGAATTTTATATTGTCTATACAACTGGGAAAGTTAATGTTGTAGCAGATGCTATCAACAGGGGATATTGTTTGAAGATTCTGAGTGATTCTTTAAACCATTTGGCCCCATTGAAATTATCCTTTTTGGTTAGTTATGGAAAATATTACCTCATATTGTTAGATTTTACTCCACTACATGTAGAGTGTTTTAATGGGGCACATCTTTGGGTTACTGACTGTGAGACACTACAATCTCGGATACCCCATGGACACGCTCTTGATGGATTTTATGATGGTGGGAATCATGTTATTCTTTTTAGAGGAGGCAAGATTGTAATAGTGAATTTGAAGGATGAATTTATATTTTAATTTAATAAAACTCCTTTGGTGGTGCATCCTAGTGTGTAGATTTTGTCCCATAACCTCGAAAGTAAATGTTAGTGGTCTATAATGATGAAGATAGTTCCAATGTTTGTCTCCTGATGCCTTAATTTTTAGAATGTTATGGGTGAGCAACACGTTCCAGAAGGTTTAGCTCTACTCCATAGGGTTAAAGTGTTGAAGTGTGAGGGGATATCCATGAAATTCTTTATAGAAACACAAAAAATATCCATGGGACATGATTCCATCTTGGTGATCGTAGTCCAAATCACCAAGTTTGTCAACCCCCTAGATACTTGAGAGGAATGTCCTATAGAGATCCTTAGATGCCTCTATATCCTGTAGATATTCTGAATCCATGTAGGTCCCTCAACTATCCTTTCTAGCCATGATTCTATCATCACATTTAGGTTCTATAAGGTATTTTAATAGGCTTTTAGGACTCACCTGCATTTGAGAACAAGTTTTCACCACGAGACTGATGGTGAGACTAAGTGGAAAATTTTGTTCTTAGAGGTCATGAAGTAGGATTTCGTATTATCCATTGGTTCTAGTTGTATGTATCACCTACTATTTTTATATATTTCCTAAAAAAACTTATATCATTCCACCATTAGTATGTCATCATTGAAGACCATGTACGGATGACCACGCATGTCACCCCTATACTGGACTGAGAAAGGATATTTGGAACGTGTGGGCCTTTAGCTGGTCTGAGTAACTCTATTGAAGGATCTTGTCCTCTAGGAGTGGGGGAGGTCTACATAGATCCTTAATTTTTCATATGAAAAGTAAATTCAGAGACCTTTCGAGTTTGATGTGGGAGACCACGTGTTTTTATGGATTTCACCTCGACATGGATTACAAATATTTGGATGTGGTGGGAAAATTAATATGATATTCCATGGAACATTACATATATTCCATACATTTAGTGATGTGTCAAACCACTTTTCTATACCACCAGATAATATAGGGTACATGATTTCTTCTATGTATCGTAGTTGGGGAGGTACATGTATGATTCATTGTATTTTATCGACTAGGGATAGATGAAAATCGAATATAAAGCTAAATTTACTTAGTGTATAGTAGAAATTGAGGATCAATAGGATAAGATCATCCATGGGAGATAAATTCCACTAGATAATTTCTTGTGGTAGAACTAATATCCTTAGAGGATAAACTAGGAGTGGGAGACCCAAATGTGTGAACAATATACACATCCAGCCTTTTTTATTGTCTTTTCAGAATGTAAATTCCAAAGGTGGGGATATTTTAATGGATTGTACTTTCTTTTATTGTTTTAAAATATTATATGGATTAATTATTGATCTAGGCATGAATATGGTGTGAGATTCTAAGGCTTGGTGTGCCCTGAATTAATTATAATTCATGTGCAGCTCAGTGGTGGGAGGACATTTAAATTAACAAATTGAATAAATAAATTTATTTAATTATTTTCCTTGAAAAAATAAATTTTATATATAAATATTGTTATGTAAGATTTTAATTCTCAGCCACATATCCCAATAAACTATGATGATCCATCGGAGGGTTATGAAGAAGCTTTTGTTGGAGAGCTATGAGATGGTTGTGGATCATCAATCAATGTGTGACAGAGCTCAAGGATCTTTTCAATAACAATCAAAGATAATATTTATTTACCAAAAATTGATCCAAACTATTTAAGATGATTTCTTTTGTTTACCCTATAAATAATTTCCATATTTAACACAAATCAATTGAAAAGGGGATTAATTCGTAGATCAGTCATATTGTGGATATTGGATTATATATGGGGATTATTGGGATTTTTTGATATTCATTTATTATTATAATGGATACAAATTGAGTAAAAATAATTACGACTTATTTTCATTCCTACTTTTTTTGTGATTTATCCTACCATTCATTGTTCATCATGAGTAATTCTTTCGGATTGTGGTTCTATGAATACCCATAAATCAATATTTTTGGAAAAATTTCTTGATGAAAAGGATTTAGACAATAGATCCAGGTATGTGTTTAGGATTAACTAATATGAGATGATGAAGATGATAGGTTGGGTTGAAATCAGATTTGTTTGTGTGTGGGTTTTGGAAAAAATGCAGGCATGACTTCAGCTACCTTTTTAAAGTGAATCGAAACCTGGAATTTGGCCAACCAGTGAAGTAAATGGACAACCAACCCAATATCTGTGATCCCTAGTGAAACTGTGGGCTGAAATTTAGGCAATTTTTTCATGGAATGAATAGAATAATTGCCATAGGTTTTGTGAAAACATGAAAACATGATTTTTAATCTTGGATTACATGGGATTTAGGCCCCTAGCTGCATCACTATTGTTTCCATGAGAAAGTTAAATATGACATGTCATGTGACCCCTATTACATGGCGTGTGACTCTCCAAGAGGCTTAGTGTGTACCTACGATGTCACATGGGAGCAAGCATAGTTATGAGAAGTCATATAAGGATTCATCAAACCAGATACAGACAGATCCATGAGTACACGTGCTCAGAAATGGTGTGTACTCATGCATAGAGAAAGACATTAGCACATTACAAGATAAATGAGTTGGAACCATTTCCAAAGGGACACATAAGTTACCATCAATACCTCTCTGTGCTACCTCAACCATGTTATAGATCCCTTTCCCTATTTAGGCATGGATAGTGTTTTTGAAATGTTTCTAGGAGGCATGGATAGAGATCCTCTATCATCATCTTTCCCTATGTAGAGTACATTGTATCATCATGACAAATGCAATACTGGTTCTGAACCTCTACATAGAGGGCTATTCTAGTTGGAATTGTCGGTATACCCCATGTCTTTTAGTGTGATCCTCATTTATGTATCATTATCATCATTATTCCAGTGTATACTTTATCGGGGAAGACCTAATGATCTATAAATATCAAATAGACAGAATCATTGGTATCTAGCCCATGTAATTTATTCACATGGATGAGTTCTATGTGCAACCATCATTCATGATTCCATGGATGAAAAAATACTTGTCTCTTTTCTTTGGAAATGTGGGTCGTTGTTGAGTATATTCGGGTATTAATATTATATGTATTGTATACATTTACCTTTGGTGATCTAACTATTATTCATGATTTAATTTTTTTAGTGATTTTTGGGTGTCCTAATAGAAATTTTTATACTCACCCATTCATTGGATTTTCCAGAACATGTCATGTATTATACAGAAAATAAACCTTTTGATGGAGTCCTAGAAGGGTCAGTATAAGGTGGACCTTAGTGAGATAATCTGAAAGAGGATTGTTCTTATGGTTTCCTTGATATCAGTACAATTATACTATTAGGTTAGACATGTTTCTAGTATCTTGGTGGTGGGATTGTATTTGTCCCTTTTTCATTCCAATGATTGTTTTTATCCTATGATAGTCGGATTTAGAGGTAAGAATTCCTGGCTTATTAATTATACTGCATTTAAAAATATTATGGGCTTAGAGGTGTGTTTGTGTGTGCATATAGGCACATTAGGAAAAGTCCTCCCCTATGAGTGATATTCCTACTCGACAAAAGTCCCCAACCCCTATCTTATTGGAGGTGATTTTGGGGTAGTCGCGACATGGGCTCCATTAGGACTGGTCATGAAAATATATCAATAGTGGTAGAAACCACCATATTACATATTATAAGTAATTTTGAAGGGTTATATTAATCTTAACACTAACTCAGGTCAAGTATTGTTTGGTTTGGTTCATTATAGAATAGTATTATGGTGAGGTTTAAGACAAATTTCAATGTGGAAACTATTATGGATTATATTGTGTCAGTATGGCAATTTAACTTTTTATTATACTCAGTGATATAGGATATATGTATATAGAGGTATGCAATGATTCTAAACTGGGACTCATATAATTTATGTATCCTTAATATGGGTAATTATAATTAATAAAATGTATCATTATATTCATGGGGTTTATGCATCAAATTATAATAATTTATGATGATTATTCAAATTAAACGTACTTTGGTACTTATAAATTATGTATTAAGAAATAATATTAGAAATTCATTAATATACTTGGGATAAAGAATTATTTTACATTACTGTAGATAAAAATTTAAAAAATAAATAAATTGGTCAAAATTGAGCATGATAATGTTTTTATCAGAATATTAAAATAAAACTTTCAAAGTCTAATATTGTTTTGCAATAAGGGATATTCTTGATTAATATAATACTGTGTACCAAAGTTTAAATTAGGATTTTCTTGCACAATTATAGATTATAATCTTGATAAGGAATATTTTAATCACCAATTAAATAGATTATAAAAGTGTTATGGGTAGATTTAGTATTTTTATTGTTTCTTAGAGTGGTTAAAGGTATGTGTAAATTTTTCTTTCATGAAAGAAGTCATTAAATGTTTCACTAGAAATTTTTTTTCCCTATTAAATATATTTTTTTAATGAAATTATAAATAAATAAATATACAAATATATAATTGTTTATAGATCCACAACATGGATAACATATCATTAATTATTTTTATATGCACTTATATAAATATGTACATAATTATTATTAATACATGGTTATTGAGGAGCTTTTGTGAAACGCTTTATGAGTGAATTAACTTTTTTTATATTCAAAATATGCATTTTTCTCCTTTAAAAAACTTTATTTATAGAAATTATTGAGAATGATATAGTTGTTGTGAAATATCTTGATTTAATGTATGTAAATGGAATTAGTGGGTATAATTCTTAATTTTTTTAAGGATTAAAGAAAAGTAAAAAAATATAATTGGTGATTAAGATTAATGAAGTGAAAATTCTTTTGTATAAGAATAATAAATTTTTTTGATGGCATATAGTTTTGAAAAGATGAAATTATTCAATAAGGTGTGTTATAACCACGATGTCCAAAACACATCCAATATGATGAAGAATTATGGTAAATAAATATTTTATACTTTTAAATCCAGACAAATCATATTATAAAATTAAAATAATCTCTTTGAGCCTATCAATATAAAAAACAAGACTAAAAAACACAACAATAGAAAATTAAGAAACATTGATATTTTTAGTTGGTTCATCACTAAGGGATACAACCAATGAGTATATGTTGATGATGTATTGATATATAAAATCCATTATCCATTAATTGAAATAAGATATTTAGAAATATATCACTACCAATATTTGGGTTACCCCCTCTACATATCTCTCCATCCACTACTTTGTGATAGGGAATTCACCAAATCCCAAAACAATAGTCACTTAAAATAATTTCAACAGAAATTATTATCATCAAACTGAGTTGGTTTCCTCATTGTACTTCAATCTCAAATCTAAAATCCATATCTTCAATATTTTCCATCCATAATAATAGTTCCCCTATTAATTTTTTATGTTTAAAATTTTTCTATTAGAATTTTAACATCATTTTTAAAAAGAAACTCTAATATTAATAACTAAATCATCTTAATTTGTTTAAATATCCTTACCCTAGTAGACCATGGTCAGTGGTTATTTTATTACATTGCAATAAGTTAAAAACAATCATATCTGAAAGGACTTAATAGATTGGTTGTATTTATAAACTAGATAAATACATGAAATTAAAATAATATTGTATCCATAAAATACAGAAATCCTTTTATTTGAAAATTCCACTATTCCCCATTTAGTATCACTACATATCAATAAAAAAATAGCACCTGGTATCCTAGGGAAAATAAAACAGAAGAAATGGGTGACATGAGATGCTCATAACGGGTAAGAATATAGAGAATGTTGTCATGAATAAATTATCATAATCAATATTGAATGGTAAATAACAGAAATACATGAAATTTAATCAACAAAATGAGCTTCATATGGAAAAAATAAATGATTTCCAAATAATGAAAAAATAAACAATCACATAAAATTAAAACATATTAGTGGATAATAAAACTATTTGAATAATCACATGGACATCAATAACTAATCTCATAATGAGGTAACAAATAATTTCAAACATCTGAAACATTCTATCAAGACCCTTTAGACCATATTTTTTATATATGGAATGAAACCCATTAAATTTTACACACTGATTTGTCTCATGAGACATGTCAATTCATCCGGGGGATATTTATAACCGGGCCCCACCAAACACATGCTAATTTCAATTCATTCCTTATATGAACTGGGTGAATCATAATAAACATATACATTAGAATTGGAAAAATATCATTTTAAATTTTAATATTTTTCCAAATAAAAAAATTTAATAATAAAACTTCTAGAATAATATATTGAGGGGTTTTGGGATTATACATCCTCAATAAAAGTGATTATAAAAAATAGAAAAAATAATAATAAGGAAGATATCAATAAAACCTATCCCAAATGGATCATTTGTAGACTAATTGTTAATGTCATCTATGAATATAAATACAATGAAAATTTCAATAAAAAAATTCTTGTTGAAAATAACATTTTCACATTGAAAATTACATTTTAAAACAAAATGTTCAAAAAATATTTTGAAAATAATTTTAATTGAAGATAACCATAGAGAACATGTAAAATAATATATTAATCTTCGAGTTTCCATGATGGATGAAAAATTGTTCATGTCATACATTTTAAAACAAAGATTCCTTTTACATTTTTGTTAAAGGCCAAATGCAACATGTCTTGAAAATGAACAGAAGCGTAATTTCAAAATAATTTGTAAAAATACAAAATATTTAATAATTTCTCAAATAAATAATCATTAAAATTTTAGAAAAGACTAAACAAAATTTTAGAAAAAATTTATTTTTAAGAAAATTGTTTTTTGATCAAAAAGATAAATAATGTGTTATTATCATAAAAAAAATTCCTAAATATTTTTATGTACCAAAGAGTGATAAAAAGTATTATTACTTGATAATTTCATGAATAATAATATTTGAAGAAATTATATTGATTTCATGATTGAAATATTAAATAATTAACCCAAGGTATATGTAAACAAAAACAATCTGGAATACTTTTGAGATTGTGAAATAATCCTTTACAACATTGGAATCTTTTGAATAGTAATCCCCATAAAATAAATAATCATCAAATGAAAATTTCAACACCATGAAGATAAATATAATCCTGAAAAAACATATCAAATAAGAATTATAAACACCACCAAAATGAATAATTGGTGAATATTGTGTATATCATCCAAAAGTAAAAAGACAAGAAACACTTACCCCATGTTCAAATTCAATCATATGTAACTGAACGTATTTTATAATATATATAGGTTTATTTAAAAACTATTTCATAACCATAAAATTATATATTATACTATATATTATTTACTTATAGTATTTTAATACCCATTTATTTCCAACTATTTGTTAAAATAATTGGTTCGGTTATTAATTTATTTGTTTTTCATTTATGTTTTAGTTTACCAATTATGGTCTATTTAATTTTATCATGGTAAAATAATTTCATGAATTTTAACCATGATAAAAAAGTTCTTTTATATTAATTATATATTTATTTAGAGTAATCTAATAAATTTTTATGTAAAAATTTGATCACACCATTCATAGAGATAGTAGTTTGAATGTACGAATGAACAATTTTTTCATTTTTTTCTCGACTAATGGAAATAATAGAAAATAAATATAAACTACACTTTCTGGAATAATTATTATTTATTATATATTATATATATTAATCAATTAAATCACTATTAACATTTAATTAAAAATAAAATGAAAAATCCTTTATCATTGCTACTTAGAGGTGGTAGTCCACATGTACCCATGAGCGATGTTATTATTTTCTAATTGATTCAAAATTAATAACATAAATGAGATATTGTATTTTCAGAATTATTTTTAGATAACAAATATCATATATATTCATTAAATTTAACCTCACTACCTTTCATGTAAAGTGTAATTGAAAAATGAATCAAATCATTTCGTGATGCAGTACTCTACTATGCACATGAGATTCATTTTTATATCCCCCTAGAATGGAATATAAAAAATTATCTTTGAAATAATAATTCTAGAAGTAATATAATTTCATAAATATAAAAAATCTAAATCTGTCAATATATCCATCCTTGAAATATGTTTATGGGAAAATATTTACATCAGTTCTTGAGGCTATAGTCTATATTATACCAGATCAATGGTTTCTTTTCCCATTTGATGGAAGAGGATATGGATAAGTGTTATTTAATTATCATAATAAAAAATCCATATATTTGAGAAAATAAATTTACTATATTATTATGATTGAATAATTTTTGAATAATGTGGAAGAATAGATAAAATAAATACATACGTCTATAAATTTTACTTATTCCTCAGATAACAACTTTAGGTTTTTTTACTAAAGATTTATTAAGAGTTCATAATTGAAAAAATAATTCCACTAGGATGTGGGGTGGTTAGTATGGATGTATTTTTGGAAGGTATGTTCTAAACAAATGGATATTTTATGTTTGAAGAGGGAAGGAGATGGGAGATCATTTACGAGTTGGGGAGAGGAACATGTGGATGTTTTTAAAATATAAAGTGAAATGAAAATATTTTCATGAAAAAATTTTAAATATGTGTTTTTATTAAAAGTTTTAGATGATAATGTTTAAATATGGCCATAAAATAGGAATTAGACCTATCTTCTCTTATTTTTAATGCTTATATTTTCATTTTAACCTCCCTAGTAAACCCATATTACATTAACCACTATAATTAATTTTTATAGTTTTAAGAATAAATTTTGGCCAAGATTAACATTAACTTATCATATATTATAAATTGTTATGAATACACAGATTGTGTCATTTTTTCAAAATAAAATTCATAGAAGATTCAAAATTTATTTGAAAAATAAACAGAAGATGTGAAGAAATAGCGGTATTCTAAAGAAAAAATCTCATAATTATAGAACAATTTAATATAAAAATTCATCATTAAATTTTATGAAAATTCATTTACCTTTTAAATGATAATATTATTGAATTAATATTACTTTATAATAAATTATAAATATAAAATTAAATTATATATAATTTAAAATAAAATATTGTTTCAATAAAAATCATTATTTTTCAATATTAATTCAAAAATTAATCTTTTCAACAATTTCTCAAAAATTAATCCATATATAAGATTGATAGGTATATATAGAAAAGTATGTTCATTTTTTAAAATATATTTTACAAAATTTGTAAAATGGTAGTTTTTAATTATCTGTGAAATTCGTAACTAAAATCCCTTTCAGAAAAATATAGGTTTTCAAATAAGCATTTATTTCTCTTTCAGCTAGACCTAATTTTATTTCTAATAAATATATAACAATTGATTTTATTTTATACTTGTGTTGATAATATAATTTTCCTTATTTATTTATTAACAATCATAACTACCAACTCAACGGCTAGGATATAATGATAATTTTAATGAAATAATATTTTAATAAAGTATCTTATTTTGTTCCTACATGGTGTTAAATGAATCTAAATCTATTATCGAGATTGAATTAATTAAAAAATAAATATATCATACTATTTCAATCTATAATATTCTCTTACAATCATGTTGATGCATGTCATACATGTCATCTAACAAGATGTTCCTATTTTAATATATTGTGGTGTTTGATTCTACCCACTTTAAATAAATTGCATCCTCCTAGTTAAAAATTGATCTTAGAATTTTGATGTTTGAAATTTTAAAATACCATTTTTGGAAACCCACTTCATAAAATGATTATAAATAAAAATCCACATGAAAATATATAAATTGTACTACAAAATTCATCTGTAATAAAACATAACATGGTCTCAATGTAGGAGAACATTGGTTAGATGTTTTGATATGGACATGAATGGAAAGAAAAAATAATTATAGATGACCATATAGACCGTTGTTAAATATAAATTGAGTGATAAATGGAATGTTAAGGAACTATAAACCATACATTTATGATGAGTTAATAGGCCATTTGATTCATCCAAAATGAATTTAATCAGATAACATCTTTGTTTCAAGATGCATTTCATAAAGTTGATAAATTATTTTACTATCTTTATTGATACACAGAAAAATATACTAATATAATATATTTTTAATAATAATTTCATCCTTTGGATTTACATCATTTATTTTTCATTGAAATGAATATCCAAGACGAATATTATTATGCCTCAGGCACTAAAATTAACTTTTGGCAGATCATAAATTCCATAAAAGGATAACAATATATATTACACATGTATTTACTAATAAAATTTCTTAGAAGAGATGTTAAATATAATACATTAATATCAAATACCTCAATATTAAGCCCCATAATTTAACAAAATCAATTTAATAATTTTTTAACATTAAAACTAATATATAATATGTCGTAAAAAATTAAAAGTCCAAAAAATTAGATGGAAGTGCACTAATTCATCATTATATTCTATCACAGTGCAACATTTTTTTTTTATTTTTTAATTCCAGGGCTTTGGTTAACCTTGTTGAGGTGTGGGTTCAGTGCAGGTCAACAATTGTGGACGTTTATTGTTTTTAGTGGGTTTTGGACCCTTCCACAGTCACCACAAGGTTGGCAGTAGCCACGTAGCTGGCCCAGGTGTTGTTCAATTACTCATTATTTTATTGTTATTATTCATAGTGTTTTTAAGAAAAATTATTAAAAAAATTATTAAAATTTTTATAATTATATTAAAGATATTATTATTAAATCCTTATCATGATTGTTATTTTAATTATTATTGATATAATTATTATATTTGTTGTTGTTAATTTTTTTTCTTATAATATTTATCATTTTTATTTTTATTAAATTTATATTGGGTTTTATTATTATTATTATTATTATTATTATTATTATAAAATGAAAAAGAAATTATAACCTAAACATAATTATACTAGGTGATCATTCCCTTTACCCGCGAGCTGCCACCCCTTACCCCTCTGCCCTCGCTACCACGCCCCCCTCCCAGCCTCTCTCCAGCGCCCACCCCTCTTCCCTCGCCAGTGTGCTCCAGAAGGCCACCCACCTCCCGACCTTTCCCCCTCGCCAGGTTCATCCCCTTATACCATATCTGCACTTGCCCAGGCCATCACGCTCACCCAAAAGCCTCCTCTCTCCCTCGCTGCTCTGGACCGCCGCCCACGGCTACCGATTGCCAGCCGCTCACCCTTCACCCTGCCAGCCTTGCCCTACCTGAATTCGCCACACCCTTATGTGTCTGTCGCCACCCTCAACACTTGACTCAATGCTGCTAGCCACCCACTACACCCAACACCCTCTGCCCCAGCCCTCCATAGTACCGCCTCACCCTCACCCATTGTCCAAGCCCTCACTCAGCAGCCTTCCCTTGTCTGACCGACTCCTCGCCGGTGCACCCCCTGTTCGGCCAACCCTTCTTCTTGTGAAACTTTCAGCCAGCCACCCCTTTACCCTTCCCTATATCCAGCCATCCACCCTTTTTCTACTTCATCCTCTTTCCTGTCCAACATTCCTCTCACTGGCTATCCAAATCTACTGTGTGGAACCTCTTCATTTCTCTGGCAGGGCCACGTCCCTCATTTTTAGTAACCACCTCCTCATCCAGTATATTTATTCAATTATTTATATATTTATATATTTATTATTTTATTCATTTTTTTATTTATTTTTTCTTCTATTCATTTATTATTTTACTTATTTATTTATTTATTTTCCCATCATTCCATCTTCAGTGTTTTTATTTAATTTGGATAAATCCTAATACTGTCACGGGTTGGGTGTCATTTGTTTTTATCAATGTTCAACATGCATGATTAGTTTGAAAGGTATTTTTCTACATTATTCCAGAGTTTCGTCGCGGTCGTTCTCCAGTGAGGTAGGTGTTTCCAATCATTCCTTTCGGAAATGATTCATTGGCACTCGCATGGCTTCAATTGATTCTTAATGTTTAATTGCTCCTATATTATATCTATGATTTGTTGTGGTTATTTTTTTTGTCTTGTTAGAACGTAATAAAAATGAGTTTTCATAGGGAATTTTTCAATTTAAGATATCTAGGATGTTTATTCGAAATGTTGGGGTTATTCAATGTGTGATTGGAGGTTTCCATAAAATTTTTAGGTCCATTTATAAATTTGTTTATAAATTGGTTTGTCTGTTTATAAAATTGTTTGGTTTGTTTATGAAATAGTTTATAAATTTGTTTGATTGTTCATAGTATTTTTTATAAACTTTTCGGCTTGTTTATACAATCAATTATATATTTTTTGGTTTTTTTATTAAATTATTTACAAATTTTTTGGTCAGATATGCTTTAAATTCAATTGGTGTTTTTTGAAAATAACATCTGAGTGTATCTTTGGATGTTTGGGGTTCCACTAGATGTTGGCACATCCTTGAGTGCACTAGGTGCACACATGGATGTGTCATCAAATGAAGAAGGTGTTTCGAATTTCAATTTCCTTTAATTCTTTGTTTTCTAAATGGCTAATTCCTTCCAGATGAGGTTTGGTCTTTTGTGTTCTTCTTAAAATAGTTTTAAATGTATTCCTTAAAGTTTGGTTGTTTTTCCTTAAAACATTCTTTTGTGTGTTTTTGGAATGAATAAGGGCTCATTTGATAAATATGAAATGTTTGAGTGTGGTTGGTATCCATGGTCCCATTTGGCACTTTGATCTTAAAAGGTGATTTTTGATTAAGATTTCATTAAGTGATGTGGTTTGGAAAAAAATATTGTGTGTCTGGTCTGAGATTTAAAATGTTTTTATAAAATAAATGGATTCCACATTTTGTGACATGATGGCCCGTTTGGCACTTTTAACCAAAGGGGAATGTTTGCACTAATTTTTAGAAAAGATAGTGTTCTGGAATAAGTGTATGCCTGATTGGAAACTTTTACCATTTTATGAAATGGTTTAAATGTAAAATTGTATGATGGACCAGTTGGAACTTTGTTAATGTGAAATTATTGGATGTTTATTTTGGGGTGCTTCTATCTAGGGTAATCCTTTATTTATGAATTCATGGGAAGTGTCATTGTTTAGGCAAGGAAAGTGTCGTGGGATGTGTCACGCGTGCGACATACCTCCTACTTACACAGTATTATTATAACCACCATGGGTTCCTAGGAATATTTTGGATGATCGAGTGATGGTTGTTGATCAGCCCCAATTAAACGGGTTGGTACCCCCAGGATTGGTTGTTAGGCCAGATGGGCTTTTCCACTAGATTGATCAGTTATAGAGGTTCTAGTTGGTTATTGACTTAGGTGATTCACCATACACTGATAAGTGGTTCCAAAACCAAGAAAGTCTAGGGTTCTTCTAGGGATGTTTAGGATCACCCATGTTTTGCTTTTTTGTATCTTATTTACCTTCAGTTATACTTGTTTTTTCAGCTTATACTGTCAATTGTTTCTTTTAACACTGCTTTGTTTTCCTTATTTGGTGTTTGTTTGCAAAATTGTAATTTGTTTCAGGAATGGATCGTGGTGTGAATTGGGATTTTAAATGGGTAAATGGTATTGTCTTGTTAAATTATAGAAAAACTTATTTTATTATTGTATTTCAAACTTGTTTTAGTAGATTGTTTCGAGAAACGAGACGTTGGATTCTATGGTTTTTCATGGAAACCCTATTAATCATTTTTATGTTCATGTCTATATTTATCATTTTAGTTATAGTTTTACTATGATTAGGTTATCTGGGCTGATTTTCTCATTATTGGATCAAGGTTATATTTGGTTGGGAGGTGACTTGGAAGATATAGAGGAGGTACGTTCAACTGTTCCTTTTTTTTCTTTTTTTCGCTACTCGAGTTCCACTTTATTATTCTTTATTTTTTTTATTTTTTTTATTTTGCGAGGAAAATAATTACCATTGATTAAATTTGGATACTTGGCACTGGTTTCCAACCTGTGGGGATTGAGAACGCCCCATGAGCCATTCTGTGGACCGACTCAGGTGACTAGTTCAAGGTTGACCTGGGTTGGTTCATGAGATATTCCCTAGAACATATAAAGTTTTTCATAATGTCGCATACCTAATATGTGATTATCTTGATTACAGTAAAAACTTACTGATAACATGCATGCTTCCAAAAATGAAATATTATATCGTCAAATATCTTCCATTAATCTGAACATCAAAAAAACTCCAGAAAATATAACATAAGCCATAAAATCACTAACTAATTTTAATTTCACCAATAAAATCCCATAAAATTAACATAATTAGTATTATCTCAACATAAATGACATATTAAATGTTAAATTTCATCAATAATGTCTTTTCAAAAAATATATAAAGTTTCCATTGAATCACCATTCCTAGTTATCTGTGTCAATCATCATGCTCTCAAATATTTACATAAAAGTAATGTAGTATAATGCTTATAAATTACATAATTATTATAACCAAAATTTCATTGATGAAATACCAATATTAAATAATTCATTATTTTCATTACCCAATAACTTTATCATTCCACTTTTTTCATAGAAATAGAATAAGTTTTTCCTTGACCCCTTAGATTATTATAATGTATATTCCCTTGACTCTTATAGAATTTATTTGTGTAGTGTCCAATATCCATATAGATGAAACACTGAATATAAAAGGTTTATTTAATACACTTTCATTCATGCTTTATATAGCTTTTATCTCCACACATGAAGAAAAATCTCATTCCATTTCAGTATGTTCTTGGGTATTACCATCCATAATTATCACATGTGTGAAAACCCTTCCTTACCTTACTCATATTATCCATTTTTTATCATTATCATTATAATTCTTTTACTTTCCTTTGAATCCAAGATACTTCAATAATTACTTCTATGTGTTAATAGTACATGATTCTCTGCCCTGATACGATGATAATTTTTTAGTGATTATTTAAATTCGAAATATTAGATTTATCCCATCAATGAGATGATCATTATAACACTTTGGATTATGTTCATTGAAATAGTTACCATTAATTCCACTAGGTTTCATGTATAAATATTGAATAAAATATATTAGATCACAAAAAATGTACTGAAATGTATAATCCAAAAACTAGGGAAAAACTTAACATAAATTATAAGATTTATGCCTTGATAATCTCAAAATCACTATCATGTTTCTTTAGTGAAGTCTCCGAATCATTCAAAAATGATTATTAAAAAATATGAGTTATCCTTGGAATATCCCATGTGAGGGTAAAACCAAGTATGTAGTTTGGCCAGTATTCATGTACCAGTTAATTCTCAAGTCATGAATGACATGCCTTTTTTTAGTTATTACAAATATGTACATTTATTGCATATCCAAATCCACTTATAGTATCTATAATGGGATATTTTGATAAGAAAAAAGAAATTATCTATATCATACTGAAATTTTATGATGTTATCATACAATTATAATTATCCTTAAATTAATTCATATGGATACAATCCCTAACCAATGATTTCCGATATATATTTACTAAGGTTTTTAATAATCTTCCTCTGATTCAAGCTATAAAAACATCATCACCAGTAGACCAAATTCAGTGGTTACTTTTATACAGTAGCATAAAATAAAAGGTATCACATCCTGAAGAACTAAACAGTTTAGTATTTTTGGTGAAGTAGATACATACATGAAATTTACATTACATTTTAATCTTAAAATACACAATGATCTTTTTTGGAGAACACTAGAATTTCCATTATCATATACATTCATATCAATCACAAAACAATTCTACATCTCCTATGTGAAATTAAACATAATAAATGGTTCATATTAGATGATCATTATGGGTATGAATATGGTGGAATAATTTTCATTAAATAATAATAATCAATATGGTAAGGTAATTAACCGAAACACATATTATTTAGTCAACAAACTGTGCATAATATGTGTAACATACCTGAGGATTGTAGAATAAAAAATTTTGATATCTATTAATATTTATGAATTATATATTAATTTTACTTTTATAGGGATGATTTTTAAATAGTGTACCTGACACGAAACAATTGGTATATTCGAAATCATACGATAAACACAAGACATGGTTGTACATAAAAATAATACATTATTAATATTTTTGTTTCAAATGGTTGATAACACCTAGACATTGTATTAGAGGGAATGAGCAGAAATAAATATATTCCATTTAAACATGTTTGTTAAATGTTTTAACATTATTCTTATATTTTTATGGGCTTAAAATTAGAATAAATCCAATTTCATGCATAAAATTTCTAATATTTTTAAAATGTGATTTTATCAACTATTGATAGAGAACCCTTTTTAATTATTATTTTTTATAGTTTTATCAATTTTATATAACAAATTAAACTACTCCTTTGGAATTTGAACATCAAAATTTACTTGGGTGAATTTTTGGTATTTTTTTAATAATATTAATATTTTAATAACTCCTGAAAAATACTGTAAAGGATCAAAAAATTGTTTTTCATCTAATTTATTGATATAGTTAGTTTATCCATTTAAATGGTTTTAATGTATAAATAAATAAACTATTTATCATTTAATCCAATTTAGATCATTATAATCAATTTCAAAATGAATTTGGATACAAAAAAATTGTGATCTTTTGAACGTTTTTACTTTAAAAATGAGTTTCCTCAATTCATCAATGGGATTAATTTTTAAATAAATTATTGTCCCTTCGGTGAAATGAATTTAAAAAAATTCCCATAAATGGTTTTAATAGATATAAAAAATATGATATTATAGGATCCTAATAAATTTTGGTGAATAATATATTCAGTATTTTATTTATCTTGGTTAAGGGTAAATCAGGTAATTAAAATTAAAAATAACATTATAATAATATAAAACTACCCTAACACTTGTACTAATCACATTGGAAGAGTTATTTTAAACTAATAAAATACTTGTTCTGAAATGATCACTTTTTTAAGACACATGGGGTGTGATCATTACATTAATAATTTTTTATTTAAATTAAAAGCCAAGATGTAATAAACATGTCTCTTACTACAAAAGAAATTTTAATATGGGGTTATATAAGTGATATCAACAACTATAAATATACCATAAATGAATAAAAAAATTCCTTACATCATGATGATTTATTTATAAATTTTAGTAAATAAATAATTAAATTTCATTTTGACACAAATATTATGTGCTAATAGATTTATTAAAGGAAGATTAAAATATTTGATATTAATAATATTAAAATAAATATAAGTTGAAATTTTTTATGTCATCCACGAATTTTATCGATGAATTAGACATTCTATTGATTATTTAAACTATCTATTCAATGAAATCATTTTTTATGATTTTTAAAAAATACATGAAATGAATATTGTCAAAATTGAAAGATTTCATGTTTTAAAATTTATAATATTAAATTAAATGAATTAATAATTAAAATAATTCATGTATTCTACCGTATATTTTTGGTAAATATATAAATTTTATTAATGACACATTTCTAGGTTTTTTACATGTTATGGAAATTATTTTAACTCGCAAAGTCTAAATTACATAATAAAACGGTAAGAGTTAAAAGGGTTAATGAATAAAGATAAATATTAAAATAATATTCAAAATGGGTATAATTTTTATTTTATGAATGTATTTCTATCCATACTCATACTATATTATAACTAAATCAACCTAGTCTAATTTTGAATAGAAAATGAATTTATATTTATTTAATATATTTAATTATTCCAAGAGTGCCCTTCCCCTATCATATTAAAAGGTTCTCTTCTTCTCGATTACATACACTTAAAAAAATTAGTTCTGATAAAATCTACCCAAAAACCATAATTGATTCCCTACCAAAATTATAGAGGCATTATTTTTGGCATAACTCATTTCTTATATGTGATAATGTATTAAGAAAGGTGATCATCTGAAGGAAAGGTATTGTTTTTATTTAAATGTTTCTATTTTAATTATTCATTAACATACTACAAGTATACTAAAAACATGATGAGATAATAAATAAAGTATAATATATATAATTAAATTTTATTATGTTAATATCATCACCTAAATCCTTCTCCCGTTCAATCAAATGGGAAAGGATTTAATCATTAATGCGTAAGAGTGAACTATCACCTCCAAGAACCGATATAATTCTTTTCCCATAACT
Organism: Viscum album; assembly: GCA_963277665.1. NCBI lineage: Eukaryota > Viridiplantae > Streptophyta > Magnoliopsida > Santalales > Viscaceae > Viscum > Viscum album. Next base: position 352,469,274 of record OY728126.1, on the reverse strand, counting down.
ATCTCTCATAACTAGTTAAAATTATTAAATTAATGTTCATATGTGATATTTATGACCTGATAATAATTATTATACAATAATATATAAATTACGTTCTTAATTTTCATGCACATAAAAATATAACATCGTTCATGAGTATGTGTGAACTATCACCTCCATGAAGAGATATAATTTTTTTTATTGACTACATAACTTTTATTATATATATTAGTATATTTAAATTAAAAATATGATATTAATGATTTTATTATAATTATGGAAATGAAAAATAATAATGACCTTATTTTCATAAGGATAAATAAAAAATGAAAATATTACTCATGCGTAGGTATGACCTACCATCTCTATGATTATAACATAGTTAATTTTCCATAACCAAAATTCATTGTTTGATTTAAAAGTATAATTAATGTAATAAAGTGAAAATTATTTCATGAATATTATTCTGGATATTATTAAATTATTATCACATGTATAATATGAAGCTTATTTTTGAACTCAAGTAGTAAATACTGACAAAACATCCGATGTGAACTTAAATAATTAAATAATTGTTATATAATTATATATACGGGATATAAAGAGAAAATTATAATTGAAAAAGTATCTCAAGAAAGTAAAAATTAACCTAAATTTATCATACATGAATGTAAATATTGTACTAGACAATTTGGACTCGTGGTAAGTTACTTTTTAACAAAAAAACTCATATTAATATTATAATGATTTATTCATAGAAATCATTATATTTTTTATCCATGTTTTGAAAATGGATTTTTATGAGTTTATTTATTTGGAAATTAATTTTTTAGAATATTTATTCCTTTCAATATTTTCAATGTGGTATGGGACACATGGATTCAAAAATATTCCTTTTAAATGTTTTAATTTTGTTTTAAAAAGGGATTAATTTCACTATTATTTATTAATTTTTACGTTACATTTCTTCCATTATATTTAATAATAACATATTTTCGTTTATGATTTTGTGGATTGAAAATAAGAAATGTGATTTCAATGTGGAAATGATAATTTTCATTTAAGGTTGTTTTATTTTTTGGATTATGTTATAGTTATTTAGAATTTTTAGTGTATATGGGTTGTTATATTTTAAAATGAGGGTGTGTGAGCCTGTGATATCTCTCCAATTCATTGTGTAATGTGAAGGAGTTAAATGATATGATTTATCTTAAGATATTTATATAATATACAATGATCAGTATTCCAAATGTAACCATGATGGTTACTCCCTATGTATTTGTTTAAGCTATAATGTATGTATGATGTAGATTCTACAAGCTAACAAGATGTTTTATGATTTATAAAATGTTTTTATAAATTTTATAATTTCATGAGGTATTCTTAAGAACATATTTATTATGGTGAAAAGTATGATTTCCTGAAAATGTTATCATGAGTTTTAAATATTCATGGAATATCAGTTTCATTCATTATTTTATATACCTTACGGATGAGTTTGTGCTCATTCCATGTTTTTGAAATGTTTTCCGCATAAAATAAGGATGGGTATGTGAAAGAAAGAAGTCAATAGAATTTTCTTGGAGATTTCTATCATAAAAAATTATTTTTTAAATATATTTCTCATGTAAAAAAATGGATAGTGACCAAAAGTGTCTAATTTTTAATATTTTATTTGTTATGTAATACTTAGGGCCTAATTCTCTAATACTCAAAACTTGATAAAATTCTCAATGAGAATTATTGAATTATCTCAACATTATGTAAGTATTAAGGATGAGGAATTATAATTAGTATTAATGTTCAGTTTAGTTAAATTAATGGGTTATGAAATTGTTAATAGAATATCCATAATTGTTTGTTACATTATGGTAAAATTGAAATTACATAGAATTTGAATATTACCATCTTTCTTCATATAAGATATGTCCGTTCAGAATGGTTTTCTATAGTGGGAATAGGGTTACTATTTTGTGTTCAAATCTAGTGAAAAAAATCAATAAAAATCAGCACTTAGAGATGATCAAAATTAGAACAGAACATTTTGTTGTTGTGATGGTGTAGTTGACTAAGGATATAAATTGAGGTGGTATCCATTCATGAGATATTTAATATCAACCACATAGAAACATGTTGGTAGTGAAGTATTTCATGAGCTATCATCCCCCAACATTCAAGGGATCATCTGACCTCGTGCTAGCTGAATGGTGGATTAAATATCTATATTTTTTATGATGTAATTAGGTGTTCAAACAATCAAAAAGATAGTCTTGTGTTTTACTGTTTTTATGGTTAATTAGATAATTAGTGGTCAATGGTTATTAATATCAGCGAGAGTGAAGAGATTGATGCTATTGATTTGGATAAATTCAAAAGTATGTTCCTTTAGAAATATTTTCCTATGGTGCTTGGACTTAGGACATAAAAAACAATTCATATAATTGAGGTAAGATGAGGACCCAATGGATGATTATAAAGGAAAATTCACTCTATTGGAAAGATATGCTCTAAATTTCATCCAGAATCTTGATAGCAAAATTAGTAATTTTTACACTTGATAAAAAAAAATTTATTAAAGGGTTTTGGGTTCTCATGAGTTCAAATGATATCAAAAACTTTTTTGATGTGTAGAGATTGTAAAAATGGAGTTTACCTTTGATCATGTATTCCTAGACTACTAGTAAAAAAAGAAGCCGAGGTGGATGATTAAATGGAAGAATTCATCAAAAAAGTCTGATGGTAAGAACATTAATTATATAATTTTTGATAATGGTGGTAAAAAACACACTTGATAATTCCTTCTAAATTATGGTAAGTTATTCTAATGTTTTAAAAATGGAGATAAGGCTCATAACTACACTAAAATTGATCAAGGTAATAGTATGAAAAAATTATAATATATAGATAGTAAACTGTTTCAAATGTAATGAGATGGTTCATTATGAAAATGAGTGTCCGATGAAGAATTTTAATTATAGGAAGTTTCCATAAAATAAGTTTAAATGTATGGTGAAATCATTTAAAACTAATTCAGTATATGTTGGGTCATCAAATAAAGTTTCATCGGGTACACCTTTTATTTATTCAGATTTTTCCAATGGGTTGTTTGATTTAGGGGAAAACATAATTTCATTTATGAGATATTTTATGGAGAATTGGAAATTCCACACCAATAAATGAATATATAAATAATGGTAAAAACACCTTGGGGAAATTTTGAGGGAAAAAAGATATTATAGGAATATTTCTGTCATTTTTTGTGGAAAAAATTTACCTAAAAACCATGCATCTTTTCCTCTAATATATATTTTTGTTATTTTGGATATGGATAGGATTTCTATTTACCATACTAGGATTTTCTATAGAGTTAAAAACGTTTTTATTTAGAATGACTTTCTATTTGTATAAATGAATCAACCCTTACCATTGATAACAGATTTAAAAGCTGAGAAACTATTTAACAATGGAAATGATTGTAACCTTGCAAATATTTTTGACAATAAAGGAACTGTTCATATAAATGTTTTCTGAGTGGTAAAAAAGTATCTCTATGTTTTTTGTAATGTTTTTCCTTACATTATACCTGACCCAAAAGTTGAATTAACTATTAAATTAGTTTTCGATGCTAAAACAATTTAAAAAATCCCATATATAGTCGATCAAATTGATCATTTAGAGTTGATGAATCCATTGGACAAGTTATTAGATAAAGGTTTCATTCGACCAAGAACATCACAGTGGGGTGATTCCCTCCTTTTTGTTAAAAATAAAGATAGTTCAATGAGACTTTGAAATGATTATAGAGCCATGAATAAAATAACTATTAAGAATAATTTTCCTTTTACTCATATCGATGATTTGATTGATCACCTTCAGGGTGCACAATATTTTTCGAAGCTTGAATAAAGGTCAAGGAACCATATGATGAATATAAAAGAAGAAGAAATTCTAAAGACTACGTTTCATACTAGATATGGCCAATATAAATTTTTATTTATTCATTTTGGGTTAACTAATGTACCTAATGTATTCATGGATCTTATGAGTATAATTTTTTATGTGTTCATGGATAACATTGGGGTATTTTTATTGATGACTATTTGGAATATTCTAAATGTAATGAGGATATTAAATCCATAGATGGGAAACCTTACAATCCTTAAAAGAAATGATACAATACGGTAAATTCAACAAGTATGAATTTAGGTTTCAAATAAGTTCATTCCTTGGTCACTTTATTTCTAAATATGGTTAAACTATTTATCTTACTAAAATGAATGTATTTGAAGAATGGAAAAGGCACAAAATCTAAATGATATTCATATTTTTGTCTAGCAGGCTTTTACCAAGGGATTGTTGAAGTTTTTTCAAATTAATATATCCCACTGACTTTGTAAACTTGAAATGGTGTTAATTCATCTGTATAGAATAATGTGATAATTATATTTAGTAATTGGAATGAATTTTAGTGAATGATCATGTTTTTGAACTACCTTCTAAAAATGGTGAAATTTTTTTCTAATGTGATGCTTTGTTGAATGGACATGGTTGTTTAATAAATCACAATTACCAGGTAATTGGTTTTGATTCAGGTTAGTTGAAATCTAAGGAGTTAAAAATACCCTAAAAATGATTTGTAATTAGTTTTTGTTGTTTTTTCTTTAAAAATTTAGAGGTATCTTATATATGTAGTAAAATGTGAGTTATATACAGACCATAAAAGTTTGAAGTATATATTCACTCAAAAATAATTAAACACGAGACAAAAAAATATTGTTGAAAAAATACAGGATTACGATTTCACAACTCATTACTATCCTGGAAATGAAAACAAAGGGGATGACTCTTTGAGTCATAAAATTAATGCTAACAATGTTTAATTTGGAATGTTACCCTTTGATTAAAAATTCGATAATTTTTGGCATGGGTGTTATTGGTACCCAAAGTTACCCTATTTTTTTTTATGATTCAGTGTAATCATCTTTATCAGACAGAATTAAGACCACACATAAGGATAATTATAAATTGTAGAAAATGGTATAATTGGTTTAAAAGTGTATGTTTCCAAAATTTAACATTGATAAATATTTTTTTTAGATTTAGAAAGATGTTATGTGTGCCTTGTGATTCACAATTGAACAATGAGTTGTTATGTGAAACTTATAGTTCTCAATTATCAGTTCATCCTATAAGTACTAAGATATTGAGAGACATTCAAGAGTATTACTGGTGAGATAGAATGAAAAGAGATATAGTTGACATTATTGTAAAGTGTTTTACTTGTCAATAGGTTAATGAGTAATGAAAAATTTCAAATGCGGTGATTCATCCTTTTCTAGTAACAGTGTGGAAATGGAAAAATATATTAATTGATTTTGTAGTTGGATTAACAAATACTTCTCTAGTTAAAAATATGATTTATGTTATTGTTGATAAATTAAATAAACCAACTCAATTTTTTCCAATTCTACATACATTATGTTTTGATCAACTTTCATGGTTGTATCTTAAATAGATAGTTAGGTAAGATAGAGTTACACTCTCCATTATATCTAATTGTGATCTCATGTTCACTTCTATCTATTGTAAAGGGATTCATAAGTTATTAGGAACTGAATTAAATATCATTATATATTTTTATCCTCAATAAAATGGGTAGTCAAAAAGAAAAATTCAGACCTTGGAGGATATTCTACAAAATTGTTCAATGGATTACCATGGATGTTGGGATCAAAATATTTATTTTGTTGAGTTTTATTATAATAATTGTTTTCATTCCATATACAGATAGAACCATTTGATCCATTATATGAAAATAGCTGCCGAACTCCATCTTTTGGGGTGATGTTAGAGAGTGGAAGTTAATGGGACCAGAATTGGTAGAAGTGACGGTAAGAAAAGTTAAGTCGATTCATAAAAACACAAGGAAAGCTCAAAAGAGGCTTAAAATTTATACAAATAATCTGAGGAAGGATTTTCTTTTGAGGTTGGTGATCATTTCATTCTCAATGTTTCTCCATGGAAAAGTGTGATGTGTTATTTTACGAATGGAAAGCTGGGTCCATGGTTCATTGGACCCTTTGAAATCCAAGAAAAGGATGGATCAGTTTCTTATTGAGTGGATTTACAATTGAATTTATACCTGGTACACATTGTTTATTATGTACTAATGTTAATAATGTTTCTGCTAGATAAATATAATATTTTGAGTCCAGATGCTGTTCAGTTGGAAGAGAATCCTTCTTATGAAGAATAGCTAGTCCAGATTCTTAACTATAGAGAGAAAGTGTTACATAATAAGGTTATTCATCATGTTAAGGTTTTGAGAGAAATCCATAGGGTGGATGATTCGACATGTGAATATGAAAATGTTACGAGGGATAAATAACCCCACTTATTTGATAAGTGAATAAAATTGTGAGGATGAAATTTAAAAAAGTCGAGAAGGATGTAACATCATAAGTAATTATGGAATATGAATTTTTAATATATATTAAAATTTATGAATTAGATATAAATGTTAGTTTATAGGTGATTCATTGTCTGATAGTATATCTTATGCACAATAATGGGTTTATACGAAATATTTCATTGCACTCAATAATGAGTTATACCAAAAAATAATACATTATTAATATTATTATTTTAAATGGAAGTTAACACCTAGCTATTGTATTAGAAGTAATTAATAAAACTAACTATATTATTAGTTCAAATTTAGTTTAAATGTTTTTTACTTTCTTCCAATAAAATATTTGGGCTTAAAATAAAAACAAATCCCCTTTTAGGCATAAAAATCGCTAATAGTTTTAAGAGGTTGTTTAACGCATATTGATAATGAGCCCATTTTAATAATAAATATTTTAGTTTTATATAATTTATATTACAAATTAATCTTCTTCATTTGATGAGGTACATCAAAATTTACATTGGTTTAATTTTTTATATTTTTTTTATAATATTCATTTTTAATGAATAGTTAAAAAATACTACATTTGTCTCATTTATTTATATATTTCATTATATTTTTAATTGGTTTTAAATTAATGTTAATTTTATATCATTTAATCCATTTTTGGTCATTGGAATCAATTTTAACTTGAAATTTGATATAAAAATTGTGTGAACATTTGAACAATTTTTACACTAAAAACATGTTTCCTCAATTCGTCTATGATGATAATTTTTAAATTAAATTTAATCACTTGTGTGTATTTAATATTCAAATATATACATACATGGTTGTAATTAGTATGAATAATTTGATATAATAGGATCAAAATAATTATTTTTGTATAGTAACTTTAGTATTTTATTTACCACGATTAGAGGTACATTAGCTAATTCAAAAAATTTAATATAAATATTTAATTAAATGAATTAAAAGTTATAAAAATACAAGATTCGACAAACTAGTTTTGTAAGAGTCCAAATTTCATTAATGACTCAATAATCTATAATTTTACATGTTATGTTAGTTAATTTAACTCTCAATGTGTAAATTTCTGAATTAGATGGAATGATTTCAAAGGGTTAAAACATAAAGATAAGGGTTAAAAATATATACAAAACTTCTCTATTTTTTATTATATGAAATGATTTAGAAACATAATCTTCTTATATTTTAACAAAATTAAATTGGGCCAATTTCGATTAGAAAATTAATTTATATTAATTTAATAATTTTTTTAATTCCAAATGTACCCCGCCCCACACCTAAAAAAAGGAACTCTTATCCCTTATTAAATACAAATTAATAAACTTTTGGTTCGGACATGATCTTCCCAAACTCCTTAATAGGTCCCCACTATATTTTTGAAGATTTTATAACACTGTTCTTAGAGGTGTTATACTGTTAAGATATGTGACCATCTGAAAGAAAGGTAATGTTTTTATTCAAGTGTTTTTAATTTATTTCTTCATCCACATCATTTAAATTTTATCCAATCATTATGAGATAATAAATCCAACATACTAACTATAAAGAGATTTTATTATGTTAATACCATCACCTAAATCCATATCCACATCAATCTAATTTGAATGTAATTAATCATTTTTGTGTACATGTGAAATATCACCTCCACGAACCGATATAATTAATTTTTCATAACCATCTCATGATGGGTTATAGTGATTGAATTAATGTTAATATGTGAAATTAATTACATATTAATCATTATAAGATAGTAATATATCAACTATTATATAAATTTCCATGGACATAAACATGATAACATTGTTCACACGTATGTTTAAACTATCACCTCCACGAAGTGATGTTATTCGTTTTTATTCACTACATCACTTTTATGATACATATGTAAGTATATATAAATGAATAATATTATATTAATGTTAATATGATCTTTTTTAAAACATAAAATAATAATTACCCTATTTCCATAATGATTAATGAAGAATTAAAATGTTAATTATGCATACGTACGACCTACACTCTCCTTGATTAAAACATTGTTCATTTTTAATAACCATAATTAATAATTTGATTCAAAAGTATAATTAATGTAATATTATGACTATTAAATCTAGAATTTTATTCTTTATATTATGTACTTATGACCACATGGACAAATTTACATCACCCATATTTTTTTGAACTCAAGTACAAAATATTGACAAAACATCCAACATGAACATAAACAATTAAGTAATTGTTATAAAATTATAAATAAGTGATATATAGATAATAATAAACCTGAAATTTGTTTAATGTAAGTAAAAATTGTTAAGTCAAAAGTCTTCTTTTGAATTCTATTTCATGTTTTGGAAATCACAAATGCATTCTATCATATTTTGGAAATTACATTTGTCTTCCATCATGTTTATCGTATCGTACAATACGGATCGTACTGACTCTGTCAATCGTACCATACTGACTCTGTCAATCGTATCGTACTGACTCTGTCAATCGTACCATACTGACTCTGTCAATCGTATCGTACTGACTCTGCTATTCAGATATTCATTATTTGTTTTGGTACTTAGTCAAAAACACTCATTGCATATGAATCATACTCATGTTTTACTTTTCTATATATCTCTTGTCCTAACAAAACGATGTCGTTGAGTTAGTTACAAACTAATCAAAACGATGTCATGCTTTCTGTTTCAATATGACCGTTGGAGGCAATATGACCGTTGGAACCCGAGGCCTATAAATAGGAAGTCATTTGAAGCTGAGAGTACAACGATGAATGAAGAGAACGAATGAAGAGATTATGTGAACTACCAAGATTCTAGAGAGAGACACTGTGACTTCCCTCATCTGCCTTGTGCGTCCGATCATCGTATCGAGGGCTTTCAAGTAATTGAAAGACAGAGGTGCCGATTACCTACAAAAATCGAGGGCTGCCAGGGATAGATAGACAGACGTGCCGATCATCGTATCGAGGGCTGCCGGGGATAGGCAGACAGACGTGCCGATCATCGTATCGAGGACTTCCAGGGATAGGCAGACAGACGTGCTGATCATCGTATCGAGGGCTCACCTAGGTGTTGGTGAGACAAACCTTTTATCCTAGGTGAAAGGATAACCCTTCTCTTTGGGTTAAAAGAATTGTAATACTTTTACATTTCCGCTATTACTTGTATTAGAAAGGGATTTGTATTGTTTCCTTTCTTCTTTACATATTCAATTGTAATTGTTTCAATTACAATCATTCTATTACATTTTGTATTGATTGATTCTATACGCTTTAAGGTAGAATCATTCATCTTTATATTACTCTGATCATTATGTTCACCTTGAATACAATTGTTTTACATTACATTAGTATTACAATACATCATACCTTTTATATTCAATACAATTGTGGGTGTTTGTATTTGTATTAGTTTAAGATCATTTAAACTAATCTCTTTGTTCCTAAAACTCAAAGGTTTTTAAACCTACAATTCACCCCCCCTCTTGTATTGTTCCATCTAATAGACATACATATATATATATTCGATCCAACAATTAGTATCAGAGGAGGTTTTCCAATGGTTTATATTACGAGCTTTATTTATTATTACTATCTTGAATACTTACTACACTAACGTGTTGAGTGGAAAAGTTTTTTTTGTTGTATTAGATGGCAGGAATGAATATCGGGTCAATAGACAATCTGAATCCTTCTAGACCACCAATCTTTGATGGGAATGATTATGAGTATTGGAGAGATCGTATGAAGACTTTCGTTATCAATACTGGTGTAGACAATTTTATTATGCTTACTGGGGGTTACAAAATTCCTGACAAAGAAGTTAGCACTTTCACCAACCAAGAGAAGCAAGAATATCAACTGAATTACAAGGTACACAATACTTTATTATGCTCTATGACCAGGAATATATATAGTCAGATATCTTCATGTGAAGCAGCCAACTGTATTTGGAAGAAATTAGAAGTTACTCATTTTGGTACATCCAAGGTTATAGAAACAAGGAGAGCAATGCTTCGAGCAGAGTATCATGGATTTGTTTTTCCTTACGGAGAGCCAATATGTAAAGTGAAACAATGGTTTATGACAATTGTCAACAACTTACAATCTATGGGAGAAAAATTTCTTGATGATGAAGCTCTTGTTGACAAGATTATAGATATTATGCCAAATGAATGGGAGTAAAAAAGGACAGCTATTGATGAAAATAGAAAAGTCTCCTTGATTACTCTTGATGAACTCTTTGGAACTCTTCTATAGCATGAGACAAGAATGAAGAGAGATGCTGATTTCAATAAGAAGAAGAATGGGAATGGAAGTGTAGCTTTTGCATCTAAAGCTAAAACACCTAAAAGGCTTACAAGGTCTAAATCCAAGAAATTTGTTATATCTGATTCAAGTGATTGTAATCTTTCAGAAAATGAGTTAGCCAATCTTGCTCGAAGGATGAACAAGATCGTGGGAAAGAAAGATTTTCAATATAGATTCAAAAATAAAGATAGGAAAGATTCAGAGGTAACTTGTTATGAATGCAAGAAAGCAGGACATATAAGGCTTGATTGTCCTTTACTGAAGAGGAAATATAGAAAAGAGAAACACTCTAAAAGAAACAAGAAAAGGTTTTATAAGACAAAGACAGGCTTGAAAGCAAATGATACGTGGAGTGCAAGTGGTAGTGATTCCTCAGATGATTCTTCAAAATATGAGACATCAGGACAGAGAAATATTGGACTTCTAGCCAGACTACCAATTGAAGATCATTGTCTCATGGCTAAGGTACATAATGCTGAAGCTATTACAAATGTCTCTTTGAATGAAAATTGTACTGATAATAGATATTATGAATCTTCAAATGATGAATCCTCATCATCAGAGGATGATACATTACCTTCTTTTGAAGAGGTCTCTAGATTTTCTAAGTTACTTGAAAATGAAAATTCTAAACTTAACAAGAGATTTGAAAAAGAAAATTCTAGAATTTCAATCTTGACTAAAGAAGTATCAGATCTTTCTAAAGATCTTGTTGTGAAAACTTCTGATTTTGAAAGCATTTTAAAAACCCTTGAGAAAGTTAAATTTGATAAAGATAAACTTTCTAAGGATCTTGAAACTGTAATTTCAAAGAAAAATATTTTAGAGCCTAACTCTAGTTCAAATTCAAATGTTTTGGAAAATAAGAATTTGGTTTTAAAACTAAAGTCAAAGATTTTGTCCTTGAAAAAGTGTTTGTCAAACTTTACTCATGGAAAAGAAAACTTTGATAGGATGTATTCTCAAATTTGACCTTTGAGAAATCGTTCTGGTCTTGGTTATACTTATTCCAAACCTGTTTTTAGCAATAACTATTTTGTTCCTCAAAAAACCATTTTCTGTTCTAAGTGTCAAAGTGGTGGACACTGGAGAAGATATTTTTCTCTTAACAAAACTCAATCTTTAGGATTTCATAAAGCTCATTTTGCAAAACAAATGTGGATTCCTAAAATTCTTTTATCTAACCCTTCTGGATCCAAACAAGTTTGGATTCCGAAAATCTAATTGTTTCTTTTTCAGGAAAACGAGAAGTGTACCAATAAGAACATTTGGTACATGGATAGTGGTTGTTCTCGACATATGACTGGAAACAAAGATTTCTTTGAAAAGGTTATCAAAACAAAAGGTGGAAAAGTTACCTTCGGAGATAATGCCCAAGGAAAGATTGTTGGTATAGGTAATATTGCTTTTCTTGGAAAAGTTCTTATTTCAAATGTTTTGTTTGTTAAAGGTATTAGGCACAATCTCATCAGCATAAGTCAATTATGTGATGAAGGTTACCTTGTGAATTTTAGAAATGATAAGTGTCTAGTTCACAATTCCAAGGATGAGTTCATTCTATCTTCCCATAGGCAAGAGAATGTTTACACTATTAACTTAGAAGACCTTAGGAACCAAAACATACCTTGTTTAAGTGTAATAGAAGACCAATCGTGGCTATGGCATAGGAAACTAAGACACTATAATATGAGAAACCTAAGTAAACTCTCAAAGAAAGGACTTGTAAAAGGGCTACCGGATCTTAGATATGATTCTTGAAAAGTCTTTGATCCTTGTCAATTTGGAAAGCAACATAAAACTAGCTTTAAATCAATTAATGAAGTCTCAACTTCTAATGCATTACAGCTTGTGCATATGGATCTGTTTGGTCCTTCACAATCTAGAAGCATTGGAGGCAAATACTATGTATTTGTATTAGTTGATGACTTTACTAGATTTACATGGGTCTACTTTCTTACAAAGAAATCTGAAGCCTTTTCCTATTTCAAAACTTTTAGAGCCCAAGTTAAAAATGAGAAAAACCTACCATTGATAACTATTCATAGTGATCATGGTGGTGAATTTCAAAATTCAGATTTTGATCTTTTTGTAGTAAGAAAGGTATTACTCACAATTTCTCAGCTCCACGAACTCCTCAGCAAAATGGTGTTGTTGAAAGAAGAAATCGCATTCTTCAGGAAATGACTCGAACCATGATGAGTGAATACTCAATTGCTAAGCACTTTTGGGCTGAAGCTGTTAGTACTGCCTGTTATACTATAAATCGTGTTTTAACTAGACCATTTCTTAATAAAACCCCTTATGAGTTATGTACTGGCCGAAAACCTAAAGTTTCATACTTCAATGTTTTTGGATGCAAAGTATTCATTCTGAATACAAAAGATAATCTACACAAATTTGCACCAAAATCTGATGAAGGAATCTTTCTAGGCTATTCTACAACCTCTAAGGCTTATAGAGTTTTCAATAAAAACACTTGCACTGTTGAAGAAACAGTACATGTAAAATTCGATGAAACTGATCCTTTTGTTTTCAACCAACCCAATCCTACATCCTCGGATGTGTTTTCTAAAAATGTTTATCAACCTGTATTAGAAGAGAATTCTGATAAAAAAAATGTTCAAGAAAGTATTCCTGAAACATTTACCATATAAGATTTTCTACCATATGTTGATGAACAGGTTTTACAAAACTCAAATAAATTGTTTCTTCGGAATCATCCCAGTGATAACATCATTGGTGATATAAATCAACCTGCAAGGACCAGAAATTCCTTAAGAAATGAAATAGAACATCTTTATTTTCTTTCCCAATTTGAACCTAAAAGTCCAAGTGAGGCCTTAGGTGATGATGATTGGATCAAAGCAATGCAAGATGAACTAAATGAATTTGAAAGGAATCAAGTCTGGACTTTAGTTGAAAGACCTAAAGAGACAACTGTGAATGGTGTAAAATGGGTTTTCAGAAACAAGTGTGATGAAAATGGAATCATTGTAAGAAATAAAACAAGACTTATTGCTAAAGGGTATAATCAACAAGAGGGAATAGACTATGAAGAAACTTATGCTCCTGTAGCTAGACTTGTATCTATTCGGATTCTATTAGCCTTTGCAGCATATTTCAATTTCAAACTTTTTCAAATGGATGTCAAATGTCCTTTCTAAATGGTTTTGTTAAAGAAGAAGTTTTTGTAGAACAACCTCCTGGTTTTCAAGACCCAAAACATCCTGATCATGTTTTCAAACTTACCAAAGCTCTATATGGTCTGAAACAAGCCCCTAGAGAATGGTATGATAGACTTACAGGATTTCTTTTACAAAACAATTATACAAAAGGTACAACAGATCCAACTCTTTTTATCAGAATAGAAAACAAAAATGTTTTCATTGTCCAAATCTATGTTGATGACATCATATTTGGATCAACACAGAAATCTTTAACTGATTCTTTTGCAAAATTAATGAAATCTGAGTTTGAAATGAGTATGATGGGTGAGTTAACATTCTTTTTAGGTTTTCAAATTTCTCAAAAACCAGAAGGAACTTATATATCTCAACATAAGTATATTAAAGACTTACTCAAAAAGTATGGATTTGACAAAACTAAAAGTATTAGCACCCCAATTGGTACCTCAACTACTCTTGATCTTGATGAAACTGGGAAACCAGTAGATCAAACAAATTTTAAAGGTATGATAGGGATTTTGCTATACTTGACAGCTAGTTGACCCTACTTGATGTTTTCCGTATGCTTATGTGCAAGATATCAATCTAATCCAAAATAGTCTCACTTAAAAGCCGTAAAGAGAATCTTTCGGTATTTAAAAGACACTATGGATTTAGGTCTTTTCTAATCTTCTGGAAATGATTTTGTTTTAAAAAGTTTTTCAGATGCTAACTTTGGTGGTTGTAGAATGGATAGAAAAAGTACATCTGGAACATGTCATTTCTTAGGAGATTCTTTGGTTTCCTGGTCCTGCAAGAAACAACACTCAGTAGCACTCTCCACTGCTGAAGCAAAATATGTAGCAGCTGGAAGTTGCTGTGCTCAAGTATTGTAGATGCAGCACACACTCACTGACTATGGTTTGAGTTTCTCAAAAACTCAAATTCTTTGTGATAATACAAGTGCCATAGCTCTTAGTAAAAACCCAGCACATCACTCATGTGCAAAACACATAGATGTTAGGCATCACTTTCTTAGGGATCACACACAAAAAAGAGATATTATTTTACAATTCATCGGAACGCAAGAACAACTTGCTGACATTTTTACAAAACCTTTACCTTCCGATAGATTTGAATATATAAAACAGAAGCTAGGAATGATTACATTAAAGTTATCATTCATATCTACTTCTGGTTTTGCATCTCTCCTAATAGTAAGAAACTCCTCGTAGAAAGGGGGAAGACATTTCTTTCTGTTTTTATGTTTCTTTTTATCTTATGTTCTTCAACTATTTACTCTTTGGATTGTGTATTTTTTTTTCTGTTTATCGTATTGACAGTTTTATCGTTTCGTTCATTTTTCCTGTTTATCGTGTTGACAGTTTTATAGTATCATTTACTATCGACCGATGATGGTAATAAAATTCTTTTCCATCGTATCAATCAATCTTGGTATTGAATCGACCGATGATGGTATTGAATTTCTTTTCCATCGTACCAATCAATCAATAGTATTGTATCGACCGATGATGGTAATCAAATTCTTTTCCATCGTATCAATCAATATTGGTATTGAATCGACCGATGAGGGTATTGAATTTCTTTTCCATCGTACCAATCAATCAATAGTATTGTATCGACCGATGATGGTATTCAATTTATTTTCCATCATATCAATCAATCTTGGTATTGAATCGACCAATGATGGTATTGAAATTCTTTTCCATCGTATCAATCAATCATGGGATTGAATCAACCGATGATGGTATTGAGATTGTTTTCCATTGTACTGTCAGTTCATGGTAATGAGATTGTTTTCCATCGTATTGTCAGTTCATGGTAACAAGATTGTTTTCTATCGTACTGTCAGTTCATAGTAATGAATTTGTTTTCCATCGGCATGATGATGTTTTTTTCCTTATGATTGTATTTTATTTTGATTTCTATCAAAACCAACAATTACCTTATGTTCTCAGATATGTATTTTTTTTCCATTTTTTTTAAATTTTTTTTCTTTGTTTTAATCCTAACCATTGATCTGGTTTTCTCTAATCTTGACCGTAGAAGATCAATGGTCACCCTTTTTCGACCGTAGAAGATCAACGGTCACCCCTTTATCGCCTATAAATAGCCCCCTCCCCTCCCTAAACCCACATTGATTTTCAGGATTTGAGGAGAAGCTCTGCTCCACCAGCTCTAAATCATCATACGATCTTCTCATCGGCATCACCTTTATGTCTCAATCCTCTGCTAATACTCTCGCCAAAATGTCTTCAACGAATTTTACAGAGAAAGACTTTAACAGAGAAAGGTTAGTATCTCAAGATTTTTTCGATACGTACAATTCTACAATCAGGAGGATCATTTTGTTTCAAGGATGGGAACATCTGTGTGTTGAAAAGCCTGATTCTCAAGATCCGGTTCTTTTTGATGAAGTTTGTCAGTTTTATAAAATGATTTCTTTCGACAAAGACATGACTATAAACTTTGCTGTGTACGATAGTAAATTGTCTATGTCTGTGAAACAAGGGGCACATTTTCTAAATGTTTCTGTAGAAGGGGATTCTTTCTGTCCATCGCACAAACTATCCGAGGAAGTTGGTACGTTTAATAGAGAAAATGCTGAAAATACTTTGTTTGTTATTAATGAAGAAAAGAGAAAAGTGTCTCATCTTTCTCCGGACAATCATTTTGTAACTTTATGGATGCAAGGTTTTCTTATTCCATGGAAAGGGGATAGAGAAACTCTGAAAGTTTCTGATATCTTTAAGCTTGACTATCTTGTGAATATGAGAAAAGTAAATCTCATGGGATATGTTTTTGAAACCATTAAGAATGTCAAGACAGGAGGGATTAAGTCCCAGATGATTATGTATCCAGCTATCCTTATGAAGTTCATTCTTGAAAGTATGAAGTTTTGTAACATTCCGTTGAAAGGAAACCCCATGGATTTGAAACCCTCATGGATTAGTAAGAGTATGATGAAAAAGATGAATGTTTGTTTTCATCCGAATTCAAAACTTTTTGTCAGAGATGTAGAAGCTGAATTGGATCAGAATCAATCGGCACCTATGCCAGCCAAAGACATTCAATCTACCAGTGTTACTCAAAAGTCTGATCCGCAAACCAGTTCAAAGCCGAAGAAGAAACAAAGGTACAGTAAGGAAGTTATAGCAAAATGGAGAAAGGATAAGGAACAAAGAAAAGAAGGTGATCCGAAGTTTGGTCTTGACCCTGCTGAGGCTTTTGCAGAAAGAGTAAGGGTAGAAGAAACCCTTCAGGCTGAAAAGAAGAAGAATGTTCTTTTGAAAATAAAGGCTCAGGACTTTGATGTCTCTAAAGTCTTGAAAGCGGTTGAGGATGCTAGTACCCAACTAACAGAAGAAGTGCACCAAGAGCCCATCGTACAGAGTTTCCCTGAGAAAGAAAAACAAAAACAAGTGATGGAAGAGATAGAAGAAGTGTAAGAAGAAGAAGTAGACTTTCTTTTAGAATTTCTTCAAAGTTCAAAGAAGAGTAGAGAGGAATCGGTTCAAAAGCTAAGTGAAGGTGTTCAACAAACTCCTCATGCCGATCAAGCTCGATCTCCGGACAGAATGTCATCTCAAGAAAAGAAAGGTGCTCAATCTTCTCATTCTGATAAAGTTGTTGTCATTAGTGACAAAGTGGAAGAAGAAAGAAAGAAGAAAGAAAAAGCAAAAGGGAAACAACCACTTGTTGACTCAAGAAGATCATATGAACTAGCATCGTACGATGAAGATACTGATTCAGAGCATACAATCTCTATCAAGAAGAGTGATTACATTGTTCATGTTTTAAGAAGGGTTGAGAAGACTGTTCCTTATTTCCTGAGGCTGGAAGGGAAGATTGATTTTATTACTGACAATCAAAAGAAGAAGTTTGGCTCTGTAAAAGAATTGAGGAAGAAAGTTTTGTCAGTAGAAGCCGATTTGAAAGTTCTATCAGAATGTTCGGTTGCTCATAAGAAGGCATGCAATAAGATGACCAAGTGGTCGTACAAAACAGAGAGCTCAATCAATGATCATGAGATAGAAATTGAAGATATAAGAAGGTTATCAAATGAGCTTGAAATTGCTTTCAACAAGATTGATAGAGAAACAGTTGAAAGGTTGAATATTTTGTCTTCTCAAAGAGCCGATGTTCCTTCTGTAAAGGATTTTCAAGAAAGAATGAATGTTTTTCAATCTGAATTCTTGAAGGTTTCATCTTTCAAAGATGAAATGGTTTTGATGAAGAATCAAAATTCTGTGTTATCCAAAGACAACAAGAATTTTCAAAACAGAATTGATACCCTTGAAGAAGTAATCAGAGTCCAGTATGAGACTATCAGAAATCAAGATCAGATTTTTGCGGACCAACAAGAGCTTCTCAAAACTCAGGGTGAATCAATTTCTGAAGACAAGAAGGAGATCAAGAAGATGAAATCTGTTCTTCATGAGCTTATAAAGAAGGATAAGGAAAGAGAAAACAAATGATTGTTGTATTTGTTTTCCTTTGGAACTTGTCTTTGTTTTTTAATGACTCTTATGATCCTTTTCTTTTATCCATTGTCTTGTATTGCTTTACTAACTCTTTCAGACAATTCAAGATTACTCCTTTCTTTTTGTAAATCACAAAGGGGGAGAATGTTTACAAAGGGGAGAATTTTTTATAAAGGGGAATAATGCTTTACAACATTCTTAAGGAAAATCTATGAATACAATCCTTAGGAAAGTCCATACCTAAGGGGGAGTTAGTTGTATTCAATTTCTTATTCAGAAGAGTTTTCAATAACTCAGGGGGAGATAAGTATTTCTTGTTACATTTACTTTGTGTGTTGTGCTTTCCAAAAAAGGGGGAGATTGTTAAGTCAAAAGTCTTCTTTTGACTTCAATTTCATGTTTTGGAAATCACAAATGCATTCTATCATATTTTGGAAATTACATTTGTCTTCTATCATGTTTATCGTATCGTACAATACGAATCGTACTGACTCTGTCAATCATACCATACTGACTCTATCAATCGTATCGTACTGACTCTGTCAATCGTACCATACTGACTCTATCAATCGTATCGTACTGACTCTGCTATTCAGATATTCATTATTTGTTTTGGTACTTAGTCAAAAACACTCATTGCATATGAATCATACTCATGTTTTACTTTTCTATATATATCTTGTCCTAACAAAACGATGTCGTTGAGTTAGTTACAAACTAATCAAAACGATGTCGTGCTTTCTGTTTCAATATGACCGTTGGAGGCAATATGACCGTTGGAACCCGAGGCCTATAAATAGGAGGTCATTTGAAGCTGAGAGTACAAGGATGAATGAAGAGAACGAATGAAGAGATTCTGTGAACTACCAAGATTCTAGAGAGAGACACTGTGACTTGTCTCATCTTCCTTGTGCGTCCGATCATCGTATCGAGGGCTTTCAAGTAATTGAAAGACAGAGGTGCCGATTACCTACAGAATCGAGGGCTGCCAGGGATAGGTAGACAGACGTGCCGATCATCATATCGAGGGCTGCCGGGGATAGGCAGACAGACGTGCCGATCATCGTATTGAGGACTGCTAGGGATAGGCAGACAGACGTACCGATCATCGTATCGAGGGCTCACCAAGGTGTTAGTGAGACATACCTTTTATCCTAGGTGAAAGGATAACCCTTCTCTTTGGGTTAAAATAATTGTAATACTTTTACATTTCCACTGTTACTTGTATTAGAAAGGGATTTGTATTGTTTCCTTTCTTCTTTACATATTCAATTGTAATTGTTTCAATTATAATCATTCTATTACATTTTGTATTGATTGATTCTATACGCTTTAAGGTAGAATCATTCATCTTTATATTACTATGATCATTGTGTTCACCTTGAATAAAATTGTTTTACATTACATTAGTATTACAATACATCATACCTTTTATATTCAATACAATTGTGGGTGTTTGTATTTGTATTAGTTTAAGATCATTTAAACTAATCTCTTTGTTGCTAAAACTCAAAGGTTTTTAAACCTACAATTCACCCCCCTCTTGTATTGTTCCATCTAATAGACATACATATATATATATTCGATCCAAAAAAAATTATCCTAACTTTATTATTTATGAATATTAAATATGTACGAGAGAATTTACCCTTGATGTAGCAGACATTTTAATAAAAACCCCCAATTTAATTATTTAATGATTTATTCTTTTAAGTCATTCAATTTTATATCCCTATATACAAATTTTTTTTATGATTTTATTTATATGGACATGAATGTTTTATAATTTTAATTATTTTATAATGTTTTGAAGTGGTTTGGGATAGTTTGATTCCAAAATCCACTTTTTAAATGTTTTAATTGTGTTCAAAAAATGGATTCATTATTTGAGTAACATAGAATGTTTTTAACATATACACCTTGAATGAAATTTATCACTTTTAGGTAAATATTATTTAATAATACTTACTTTACATGTTTACCATTTTATTTTAAAATAATGTGGTTCCATTTATCAGTGGGTATCTTGTAAAGATGAAATCTGATTTCTGAGTGGAAATGTTTTTTTCCTTTAAATTTGTTTTATGTGTTATGATTATGTTGTCATTCTTGGGAATGTTTATGTATATGGGGGGTTCTATGATAAACCATGGGTGTTTGAGCACTATATATCTCTAAAATTCATTGGGTAATGATACAAAGCTAAATAAAATTGTTTCTTCTATGAGAGCTAGAGAATATATTATGATGGGTATTCCAAATGTAACCATGAAGGTTACTCCCCCCATAGATGCGAAAGATACATTTTATGTATGATAATGATTCCACAAGTAACTATTATGATTTATTATTGAAAATAAATATTTCTCAAATCTTATGAGTTTATGAGTTATATTAAAGGATTATGTTTTATGGGTGAAAAGTAATCTTTTGTGAAAAATGTTTTCATGATTTAAAATATTTATCAACTAACAGTTTCATTCAATATTTTATAACCCTTAATGAGATTTTAGATCCCATCCATTATTTTTCAAATTTTTCCCACACAGAATAATGATGTGTATGATAAAGTAAGAAGTCAATATAAATTTCATGAAAATATCAATCAACAAAAAAGGAAATCATGTTTTAAATAGTTTTATCTTGTGAAAAAAGGGATAGTGAGTAGAAGTGTTTAATTTGTAATATTTGAGTTTTTATGTAATATTAATGGCCTAATTCTACAAAAATTGATACCTGAAAATATCGACAAAGTAAATTTTAGACTTAACTCATGATTATGTAACGTTTAAGGTTGTTGCCATATAATATGGTAGATGTAAATGATGATCAAATAATGGTATATAAATAGTCACATAAGCATGAAACATACCAATGGATATTATAACTAATGAACTAATAAAATGTATATTAATACATAATCTCTCAATTAATGAATTTATAATGTTTAAAATCTAAAACAATCTGTAAATAGAATTCACAAGATTGATTAAATCTCTAGTGAAAACCCATATATTTTAGCAAACTAATTTGTCTCATGGGACTTATCAATGCATCTAGGGGACATCTATAATGAAGCCCCACCAATCAAATAATTTGTCTAATACATTACTCATATAGAAGAGGTCAACTATAATAAACATTAAAATTAATATTAAAAAACTTAAATGTGAAATTTTAATACTTACTATAATAAAACAAATATAATAATAAATGTTCTTGAATAATATTATAAATGGTAATGAAATTGTACATAATAAATCCAATTTTTCATAAACCATAAAAATAAATAATATTGATGATGTTTAAAAATTATATCCCCATTGTATCATAAGAATAATTATATATCTATGTCTTTTATGAATATACAAATGATAAAAATTTCGATAAAAACATTCCGGAGAAAAATAACCTTTTCACATTAAATATCACCTTTTAAAAAATTATCACAAAACATTTTGAAAATAATTTTCATAAAAAATAACCTTTTATAATATTTTTATAGTTTTTCGATCATTTAATGTTCATGACGGTGGAAAATTACATCTATTCCATACAAATCAAAATAGTAATTCCTTTCAGATTTTCTGTAAAATCCCAAAAAATCTTGTTTTTAAAACAAAAATGAAGATTACATTAAAAAACTAAAAGTAAGAAATGTGTAAACAATTATTCATAAAATAATATTGAAAATATTAATTTCATTTTTGACTTTTTTTAGAAAACAATATCTTCATTGAATATGAATTTTTGATTGAAAATAGAAATGAAGTCTAATTTTCATAAAAATATTTTTCCATATCTTTAACTACTAAAGAGTAGGAAATTGTATTGTTATTTGAAAAATATTTTTAATAACAATAGGATAAAAAATAAATAGATATTAATAAACAAATATCAAATAATTCCCCAATGTATGACTTAAACAAAAAGAATCCCGAATAAAGATGAGATTGTCAAATACACCCTTTTCACTTTGTTATCATCAGAATCAAAAGACCCATAACAAAATAAATAATAAAATAAAACAAAAAATACCATGAATATTAATATACTAGTGTTATAACATATCAAATTGGAATTATATACACTTCACAATGGAATAAGTGGTGAATATGGTGTTTGTCTCACAGAAGTAAAAGTGATACCAGGAACCCTAACCTTAGCTTCAACATCCTTCATATGTATCCAAACCTCATTTATAATAAATATAGGTTTATTATAAATATTTTAATAATCCATAATCTAATTTTACATACCATTTATTATTTAATTATATTATGTTATCAAAGATTTTTTCACGACATGTCCCTCGGGGCCCATGTCGTGACTACCCCAAGCCCGCCATCCATAGGCTAGGGGATGAAGAGAAGCACCAAAAGGCGTATTCCCTAAAATAAGAAGGTATTTCTTTTATAAACTGTAAACTCACAAAAACCAAGCACAAAGAATGATTCAGGCACTAATTAAAATATATAGTAAATAGGGTGTGTACAAAATTGAAAGGGGTCGGAATACAAGACCAATTGGAAAGTACATGAAAAACGTGAATGTACAAGTAAATCTGAAAATAGCTTCAGTGAACACCCATCATGAATCCTACTTGAAGGGTAGGTACTACTCTCAAATGGCCGTCTCTGTTGTACTCCACATATAAGGTCCACCTTTGAGAAGTTTCCAGTCCTAGTACCCTCATCCTCAGTCAGTGTTGTCCATTGTCTGTACAAGACACAACAAGGTGTCGGCGTAGCCCGTGCAGGGTTGAGTATAACAATACATAGTAGGGAAACCGAGACCCCCGAAGGTCTCTTAAATCTGTAAAGGATAAACCACAAAACATTTAAACCACATTCAACCCCACATAGATATATTCCCATATATATACCTAAGTTATGAAGATGTACTAATCTTATATAGGAAGAAATAAAAGAACAATGGTAACACCACGAAGGTAGAAGTACCACACAGGTAACACCATGAAGGTAGAAGTACCACACAGGTAACACCACAGACATATGGT
This sequence comes from Viscum album, assembly GCA_963277665.1. Lineage (NCBI taxonomy): Eukaryota > Viridiplantae > Streptophyta > Magnoliopsida > Santalales > Viscaceae > Viscum > Viscum album. The sequence continues at coordinate 352,445,849 of OY728126.1, read as the reverse complement.
ACAACACAGGTACACCATGAAGATAAAGACTCATCTCACACATTTATAAGGGATGTGTTGAAATACATATGACTAGTCGTGAAGCTAGTCATCTTATTATGTCAAGAGGCACAATTACAGATTATATGGAGTCTGACCCACATATGATCGATAGGTACTATCCCCCAAAATGACCCACACATGATTTGACCTACACATGATTGGAATGTGCTGACTCGCATAGGATCAGTGAGCGCTGACCCACATAGTATATGACCCACATAGGATCGTTATCTGCAGACCCACAGAAGATCGATGAAAGCTGACCCACATAAGATCTGACCCACACAGAATCAGTACGTGCTAACCCACAGAGGATCACTGAGTGCTGACCAACATAGGATCGATAGGTACTAACCCTAGAAATGATTCACGTAGGATCCGACCCACCCAAAGTCGATAAGAAAATAACCTCCATATTATCCATATTCAACCTCCACCTCACTTCCAGCCACTGGATTCCCCACACCCAGTGCACTTGAGTTTTGTAGAACTTGTCCCTTCAGATATCAGTCATACTTCTACTTCCACGAAGTCCCCTATAGAATTATCCCAAAGGTTTGTCACATCATAAGGGACCTAACACAACAGGCATCACAAAAATCGGACGCCTGGTCTGTATGTTATTAGCGTTTCCACTCCGAGGGCCCGGTTTGTATCAGGGTTCAATCCATCACATTAATACTTCAACTTTTTTCAAAACTCAGGTAGAGTATACTAAAAGGGCCATCTCTATCACAGAATTCTAGTGTCATAGACAGTTTTTGAAATAGACTTTCGATTCTCAAGATATAGCTACAAAGGCGTATCTGGATCTTGAGGGTCCCGAGTCCGGTCTGACCTGGTCGGACCGACTAGGCCCAACTCGAGCTGGGACAACCCAACCTGGTTTGGGTCGATAGGGATTTCCTAGACTGTGGCAGGCCTGGCCTGCTGGGCCATGGTTCAGCTTGGCCCTCGAAGAGAACGACCCGACTCGGACCGCTGGGCGCAGCCAGCTAGGGTGGCCCGCGGTGCGGCCCGCGGTCGGGTTGACCGTCATGGCGGGGTCTTCCTTAGCCGACGCCCAGTAAGGAGGTGCCACCCAGGTCACCTGAAAGTAAAAAGTGTCATTCCATTTTTGGAAGTGGGGCACGCCGGAGTGGGTCCAGCTGTGTGCGCCACAACTAGGAAGTTCATTGACCAGTCCTCCTCCTCCCAGCGGCGCGACAACGCCACTGTCCTCCATGGCCAGATGGCTTCTAGCCACCCTTCGGCATCCGCTACGACCTAGCGACCACGATCTCTTGCTCCACCAGTGGTGTGGACACGCGTCGATGCTCTGCCACATGGCCGACCGCCAACCTGCTCTACCATGACCGAAGGGCTGCAACCTCCTACTCAATTAGAGGCGCGAACGTGTCCCCCCTTCCTTACAGCTGGTCAGGTGTCGACTGCCACCTTCTTCCTCGAGCCATCATGGATTTGTTCCAAGACCAAAAAATATGATGACCGAATATTTATGATCATTGGGTTGACAGCTTTGAATCCAAATGTCGCGCTCATCCAAACAATGTGTTTCCAGCAACATTAATTATTTAGCATTGATGAATTCACAAAGAACGCATGAAGAACAAAAGATAAAGTGTTCAAGGTATATGTGCAATAAGATGTCCATGTTAGATTGACCATTATTTTTGTCAGTCTAGAATATGAAGAATTATCAAATAATTTCAATCATATTTCAAATTAAATCCCCTACCTTGACATTCGTTGGAGATTTCTCGAGGAAGAAGAAGAATTCGATGAAGGGGATGCTGACGTTCGTTGCTGCCAAAACACATTTTGGATCTGAGCATGCGTGTCATCTTCTTTCTTTATTGTGGGGTAGTTCTTCGTTGGAGGATTCTCCATCCCAGGACTCCTCTCACTTTGGCCAAATGGAATAAAACCCATAAAAGAGTTAATAAAATAACTCTTCATTAACATGTTTGGTTGTTAATTTTGGATTAATGTATCCTATTAATTAAAGGGAAAAGTGGTTATAAATTTAGTGTAACCGGGCATTTAATTCCTAGAATTAAATGCCCGACCACCCTCATGTGGTCCCCACCATTATGATTCAAATGGGAGGTTTTCAAAATAAAATAAAAGTTTATTATTTTTTAATTTTTCTAACCCTCCTATGAAAATCTGAAAACTATCTCCTACCCTCATCCTACTACTATCAAGGTGGAGGAATACTCAAGTGAATATCGATGTTGTGAGTTCAAAAGTGTCCTCGGATTTCAATTATGAGGTACGGTTCAAAAGTTACAAAACACCGCTCGCAAGTTTACTGAACGTACCCAAAAAAAGTTCGGAAAATTATTAAAAGTTTTCCTCGACTTGCGCCAGTCAAGGCTAGGCTCGGCCTAGTTGAAAAACTCCATAATGAACCCAACGGTACTCTCGGATTTCCAATCCGAGTTACCATTTAGATGTTTTGGATATGGCAATAAAATAATTGTCACTTAATTATTTTATTTATGGACAAAAACTAACATTCACTGGTGGTACGCACCTATCAATGTTAGTATCTTCCTAAAAAAAGATACCCTCACTTGTTTAGCAGTTATCTCATATTTTTAATCTGAGTTACCATTTGTGAGTTATAAGCATTTTAAAAATAATATATCATTAATTATTTATTTTATTTACAATTATGCAAATTTTGGGTTTTCTCACACGATCTCTACACTGACTAAACCTATTTCGTGCCTAGGGTAAACCTGAAATCTTAAGTGCAATGGTGCCCTCAGATTTCTGATCTGAGTAACCATTTAAGTGTTATTCCTCTTTTTCAAGAAAACTTCTTACACACGCTAATAAAACCCTAAAAAATTTGACAAATCAATCTAGGTACTCTGGGCCTCGGAATCACACACCATCTGATTTTTCAGTCTCAAAATAATTCCATATAATTAAAAACATTATATGGAGTTTTTGGGACATTATAAATTTATTAAAAATTATTTCTTAAAATCACTGTTTTGTGTATTAATTTCTTCAATTTTTATTTATATTTTTATTCATAAATTTAGGTCCTTTTAATTTTATAGTGCTCACATAATTTCAATAATATTATAAATGATTTAAATATAATATAAATTCATTATATAATCATTTATATTAATATATTAAATTTAGATATAGAAAATGCATTACCCCATTCATAGAGACGGTAGGCCATACATATGCGTGATCACTGTTTGCATTTTTTCTCGATGGATGGAATAAAAGGAAAATAAAAACTAATTAATATTTCTATAATTATTAAAATTCCATATATATTATTTATATTAATCAAATATATTATTATAACCATCTATATAAAAAATTAAATAAATTCACATCACTTTTTGGACGGGTTAGTCGACACATCTTCTTGAGTGACATTATTGTTTTCCAATTTATTTAAAGGTAATAAGTTAGATTTGATATTATATATCAAAAAATATATATTTATATTATAAATATCACAAATAATCAGTAATATTAACCTTACTACCCATCATGTAAGTCTTATGAAAAAAAGAATCGCATCGCTACACGAGGTGTTAGTTCACTATACACATGAGAAACGTTATCTCATCCCCAACCGATTGGAAATTAAAAAGGCATATGTGATATCATAATTTTAAAATTAAAATAATTTCTTAAATAGTATACATTAAATCCATTGTTTTATGAAAACATTAATGTTGGTGATGGAAAACAAATTACATCAGTATGTGATGTGGTTTTCTACTGTATACACAATCGTCAGTTTCATTTCCCATTTGATGGAATTAGAGATGGATCTGGGTAATTTAATTAAAATAATAACATATGAGTATTTAGGAGATATTTTTTTATTATATTAGTATTTTTTAATAATTTTTTTTTGTGGTGTTAGAAAAAATATTGCAATTAAACACGTTTAATAGTTTTTACTTGTTCTTTTGAGAGAATCATTAGGTGTATACCTAAATGATTATTATGTATGATTACTAAGAAAAATAATCCCTATAAGATGATATAGGTAATAAAGGATTGTATTTTGGTAATTATTTATTGAAATAATTATTACGACCCATTATTTACATACATTGTTATTACTTCAAAATTGAAGCATAATTATTAAAACATATAACAAAACCATGAAAGGACTATATAGGTATAATGTCTTTAGAAACTAGGAAACACAAACAACTGGTTCATAAAGTGTCTACACTATCTCCAATTTATTTCATCATATCTATAGTCCCTTTTGGCATATCTTACTTAATAAGCTTCTTCATGACCCGGGGAAAGAAAACATACAAAACGGTGATCTCAAATTCTCAGTAAGGGTAAACAAAAAAAATATCAATCACATCATATTCATAAGAACATAACATTTTGGAAATCTTAACCTGCAAAAGAGAGCATAATTTCATAACATGGGATAAATCATAGTTGTGATGTGAAATCCCAATAATAATAACTCAAAACATGAATCTTTGTGTCATACACACATAATCATTGAAAATCATTTCTTATTAGTCAAGACTCATTGCCAAGACTATCTTAGTGGACAAAGTCCATTTCTGAACTGAGTTCACTCCTCGTTTCAGTCCTGTTTCACTGAACCGGTATAACCTGCCGTTCTAGCCATGTCTATCTCATGAGATATAAAATCTTTACCCAATGCATTGGAGGGAGATATAGGTCGCACCTATCTCAAAGTGATACCATTCTTATGTGTTCCACAAAATCATAAATCATACATCATTGCATAACCCATGTAGTAAAAATGGGATTCTTAAACAACATGACATCATAAAACAATTCATATAAGATAAAGGAATTCATAAAAATAATTTCATCACAACATAATCAAATCAATGTAATAATAGGGATAGAAATAGAACCCTGTATTGTCTTAGGTGGAAAATAATTTTGATAAAGCACTTGAACTCCATTCTTGAGGAAAATATCATTTCTACTTCAAAAACATTTTCCTTTCTTTAACATGTCATACAATTTTAAACTAAAAGAAGTTGATTAAAAATAAACTTGAAATATTGTAAAGGAAGCTTCTTGTAAATAATGTTTTAAAAATCCATTCATGTCGTATAAGTTAAAAAAACATTCTTCTTGTACTTTTGTCGGAAAAGTCAAAAAGTACCTCGTACGAAAAACAACAAATATTCCTTTCATATATTTTAATAAAAACTCACCAAAGGGTAAAATTGGATTTAAACAATTGTAGGTGGATGGAACAATATTACATATTGAGTAAACATGGATGTGGATGATAAAATACACCCCAATAAATTCTGATGTATAAACAAACTCGGATAAAAAGTGAGATTGCGAGATTTTCCCTTACCTTAGGTCTGATTTGCTTCGTAAGTGTCAGAACCTCCTGTATAATGATTTAAATAATGTTATTGACTTATTCCAGAATCATAATTATTGTTATGATATCATATATGGTCATATTATTATCTTCTTATTAGTAATATTTCATTACTACTTGTTATTCGGGTGTTTATTACTTTTTGTTCTTATGCGTGTTTTGTTGAATAAATTCTTATTATTCTCTTTAGGTTATAGATACCTCATTTCAATAATGTTATTACTGTAATATATATCATATTCATTCATTCAATTCATTTATATAATCATTATGCAATGAAGATCATGTAGAACGAATCGCATCACATCGTGGAGACAGTATTCCGTACGTACGCACGAGCGATGATATCATTCCCATGATCGTGGAATTGTATTGGAGTGTATGTATACTATTTAAGAATCAATACCACTTTAAAATAATCATATATATTCATTAATTTTACCCTTATACCCATCCAAGTGAAGTGGTGGTGGAAAATAGATTACACCACAGCGTGGAGACAGTATTCCGTACGTACACACGCGCGGTGATTTCATTTTCCGTAGGATGGATAAGAGGTGAAATAGGGTTGTTTCATATTTATAATAACATATCAGTATATGAGTGATAATGATGTTATTACTTAATAATTAAACAACTAAAGAAGAGGGAGTAGAAGAATAATGGAACTTGAAGAAAACGGTAGAAGGTATTACCTCTTTCTCGAAGTGCCTCCTTTAAACTTTCTCTTAAGGCACTAGAGTTGGTCTTTTGATAAGACCATTACCACTAGTAGGTTTCTAAGGAAGTGGGGAAGTGAAATGGGCAGGTTTTGGCCGTTCATGAAGGATCAAATTGGTGTGAGGAAGAGAGGGATAGGTGCCCTTTTATAAGGGAGGAGAGGGGCACCTTTGGAAATATAAGAAATATTAGTTTACATTAAATCGCAAACCCACTTAAAAACATCCAAAAGGACTCATATCCGAAAATTAGATGAGATAGGGTTGTAATATCATCAACCAATAAAATTTAGACATGTTATGAATTTATTTTAAACATTATCAACATGATTTATCCTTATTTATCAATTTAATTTTATTTGTGGTAATAATATTCTAAATTTTATATTATTATAAATAATTACATATGTGTTTTTAATTTTCCATAATTTGACACTATATGACATCTTCGACCATATAAATTTCAATTTATAATTTTTAAATATTTTTGTGATTTTTAAACAATTTTATAATATGTTATTTTTATAAAATAACAATAGTGTCAATTTTGACACTATTCATTTATTTGAATTTAATTAAAATATATACAACAGATATGTTATAAATAAAAGCTTTAATAGATTCATAAAATGTCATATGTATCTAGAAAATTTATGTATCACATTAAATAGTTCATAAAATATTTATTTTAATATTTTAAAACAATTGTTTTGATATTTTAATTAATAAAATAATTTCAACATCACTATTGTGTCATAATTAATGATAATTATTTAATACCTAAAAATTCTAAATAAATTCCTAAGATGTAGATAATTGTATTATATTTCTATATACTATTCATGTTTGAAGTTTCATTAAGTTTATCACCAAATTAAAATTATTATACTTATAAGATTTAAGAAAGTGACATGTTGTCACATTCTTTGGTTTTAATAATAATTAAATTATTGTCATGGAAAAAAGTCCATTAAATGAATCTAATCTGACCCTTAGGTGGTATGGGTCGACTCTTAGTCATAAAATATGATTTTGGAAGGTGTTAGGGTAATTTTATAATCTTATATTTACCCTTAATTGCCCGATTTACCTTTAACTATTGTAAATAAAATTTACCGTAGTTACTATTCATAATGCCCAAAAATAAAAAGTAGCCTATTAACATAATTTGGACCCACAGATTCCAAATATGGAATCCATTTTTTAAAATTCAAAACATATAAGTTGAAGTAATTAATTTAAAATAAATCCCGTTGTTTAGAAAACAGGTTTTAAAAGTTAAAACATTGTGAAAGATTGAAATGTTTTTACCTATGAATTCAATGTGAAATTAATGCTAATGAAATAAATTATATTAAATGAAAAAAATATATTCTATTTATACTTTAAAACCATTCAATATTATAATTTAACCATATAAATTATCTCAATGGAAAAAGTTTTTTTCAATTAAAAATTAGCATATTTTTACTATTCATCAAAATATGAAAGTTATCAGAAAAATATCAAAAATTTATCCAAAGTATATTTTTATATCCTGATTCAAAGTAAGGATTTATCTTTTCAAATTGAACTTATAAACATGTCAAAAACTAGATTTAATGTGGGTGCGCCATCAAAAGGCGGCAAAACTGTATTTTTTGAAAAATATTTCTTTTATCCAAAAAAACTGATTTTGATTTTATACCTCATTCTAGAAAATGTATCAGTTAAATTAAAATGTTATAAAATTAAAAATTCCGTTATTACTATTCATAACGGCTAGTTTTAATAATATTTTAATAGCATATCGTTGTTTAGTGAAACTCGGTATTGCGTACGACGCATGCTATCGAGGAAGGCTGCAGTTGCGTCTAAAGCAAGCCAAGCTGGTGTTGTGTGTAGTGAAAGATTCCTTTGATGATTTATATAACATAAAAACAAAATATTTCTCATAAAAGTCTCGGGTGTTACATTCTACCCCCCTTAAAATGAATTTCGCCCTCGAAATTCGTCACTTTGTAACAAACAGATGAGGATACCTCTCCCTCATCATATCATCAAGCTCCCATGTAGCTTCGTCTAATTGGTGGTTCCTACATAAAACATTCACCAAGCGAGTGGTCTTGTTTTGTAGGACTTTTTCTCTATGATCCAGAATCTCTATCGGCTGTTCTTCATAAGAAAGATCTTGCTCCAGTGGTACAACTTCTGAGCTGAGTACATGTGAAGGATCAGGTATGTACTTTCTCAGGAGAGATACATGGAACACATCGTGGACTTGAGAGAGATTCAGTGGAAGCACTAATCGGTAAGCTGCCTTCCCAACACGATCCAATATTTCGAAAGGACCGATATATCTAGGGATCAACTTCCCCTTCTTTACAAATCCCATGACCCTCTTCCAGGGAGATATTCGTAAGAACACTTTATCACCCACTTCAAAATCTAGGTCTTTTCTTCGGTTGTCGGCATAACTTTTCTATCGACTCTGAGCTGCTCTTATGTGTTGTTGAATAGATCAGACGTTTTCTGCCATCTCATCAACAAGATCAGGTCCTAATAGCTTTCTTTCCCCAAATTCATCCCAGAAAGTTTGAGTCCTGCATTTCTTTCCATAGAGAGCTTCATAAGGAGCCATCTGTATACTAGAGTGAAAGCTATTATTATAAGAAAATTCCACCAAAGGTAGGTGTTGATCCCAACCACCTTTGAAATCTATAGGGCAAGCTCTCAACATTTCTTCTAGAGTTTGAATTTTCCTCTCAGACTGACCGTCTGTCTGAGGATGATAAGCAGTGATGAAACTCAACTCTGTATCCAGAGTATGCTGAAGACTTCTCCAGAACATTGATGTAAACCTCGGATCCTGATCAGATATAATGGAAAGTGGTACTCCATGCAATCTAACCACTTCCTTTACATATATCCTGGAAAGCTGATCAAGAGAAACATCTTCTCTAATAGCAATGAAGTGTGCAGACTTTGTAAGACGATCTACTATAACCCAGATAACATTATTGGCTTTAGATGTTTTAAGAAGTCCGGTGACAAAGCCCATAGTGATGTTTTCCCATTTCCATTCGGGTATGGGTAATGGTTGTAACATTCCCTTAGACTTATGTCTCTCAGCTTTAACTTGTTGAAAAACCAAGCATTGAGAGACATATTCCGCAACATCTCTTTTCATGCCATCCCACCAGAAGTACTCTTTCAGGTCCCTATACATCTTCGTGCTTCTAGGATGAATAGAGAATGAAGAACTATGAGCCTCATCCAACAGATCCATCTTTAATTCGGGGATGGGAGGAACACAAACCCGATTCCTGAACATTATTATCCCATCACAATCAAGGTTGAATTCCGGAACATTTCTCACCTTATTTTGTAACTCTACATCTTCTTTCTGTGCCTCTTTAATCTTCACATGTATAGATGGTTGAACATTTATTTGAGAAAGATACGATTTTCCCCCTTCCGTTATAATTCCAAGATCTATCCTTTGTAAATCCATAAATATTGGATCTTTTGTGATCCTCATCATGGATAAGATAGCATGGTCTTGCCGACTTAATGCATCTGCTACCTTGTTTGCTTTCCCAGGGTGGTGATGGATTGAGCAGTCGTAATCCTTAATCAGCTCCAACCATCTTCTTTGGCGCATATTTAGCTCCTTTTGTGTGAAAATATACTTTAAACTTTTATGATCAGTATAAATATCACACCTTTCACCATAAAGGTAATTCCTCCAAATCTTTAATGCAAAGATTACCGCAGCTAACTCCAAATCAGGAGTTGGGTAATTTTGCTCATGGATTTTCAACTGTCGTGAGGCATAAGTTATCACCATATCATTTTGCATGAGAAAACATCCCAGTCCCTTCTTGGATGCATCACTGTAGATCACAAGCCTTTCTCCACTACAAGGAAGTGTGAGTACAGGTGCACTGAATAAACTTCTTTTTAACTCTTTGAAATTCTCTTCACATTCGTCCGTCCACACGAACTTAACTCCTTTTCGAGTCAACCTGGTAAGTGGATTAGATAACCGTGAAAAATAATTCACAAAAACGTCGATAATATCCAGCCAAACCAAGAAAACTTCAGATCTCAGTTACTGTTGTTGGTCTCAACCATCTTTCGATAACCTCTGTTTTTGCTGGATCCACAGATATCCCCTCTTTTGAGATTATGTAACCCAAAAATGTAACTTTTTGAAGCCAAAATTCACACATGGTAAATTTTTCATAAAGCTTATCCTTTCTAAGGGTCTTCAATATAATTCTCATGTCATCTTCATGTTCTTCCTTTCTCTTTGAATAAACAAGAATATCTTCTATAAAGACTACAAAAAACTGATAAAGATAGTCTCTAAAGACTCTATTAATCAGAATCATGAAGATAGCAGGGGAATTAGTAAGACCAAATGGCATCACTATAAATTCATAGTGTCCATACCTTGTACAGAAAGCCGTCTTTGGTATAACCTCCCTTTTGACACTAAATTGATGATACCCCTAACGAAGATCAATCTTGGAAAAGTATTGAGCTCCTCTTAGTTGGTCAAATAAGTCATCAATGCACAGGAGAGGATATTTGTTCTTGATAGTGATCTTGTTAAGTTCTCGATAATCAATGCAGAGTCTCATTGATCCATCTTTCTTCTTAACAAACAGAACAGGTTCTCCCCAAGGTGACGCACTAGGGTGTATGAATCCCTTATCAAGATTCTCTTGGAGTTGCTTCTTCAATTCCTGCAACTCAATTGGGCACATTCTATAAGGTTTATTTGAAATAGGCAAAGCACCCGGTACGAGTTCTATTAAAAACTCAACTTCACGATTTGGTGGAAGACCCAGCAATTCCTCTGGAAAGACATCATCAAAATCCCGTACAACAGGCATATTCTTAATCGTGATTTTCTCCCCAATCATTTGAGATAAATAACCTTAATTTATTGGAATCAAGACCCACAAGATTAAAGAAATTTCCACTTGAAGGTTATGTTCATCCTTGCATCAATATACGATCATAGATTGATCTAGAATATGAAATGTGACTTCCCTTATTTGGCAATTGATATGAGATCTATATAAAGAAAGCCAATCCATGCCAAGAACCACATCAGATTCCACTATAGGAAGGATCACAAGATTTGTAGGAAGCACTTTCCCACAAACTACAATTGGGGAAGAATTATACACTTTTGATGCGACTGTTGTGCCATTAGGGGTTGTCACAGATTACTCAACATCTAATTATTGAGGTAATACGGTGATACTCTTAGGAAATTCTTTAGAAATAAAAGAGTGGGTGGATCCAGAATCAAATAAAAAAATTTCTACTTTAGAGTGGATGGTAAGTGTACCTTTCACCACATCGTTATCATACTCCACATCGCTGATAGAAATTGCATGTGACTTTCCTTTGTCTTAAGCCTTAAGATTTTTTTGATGTCCACCATCATCAACAACCCTTGGATTAGGGAATTTATTGGCATAATGCCCCCTCTCCTTGAACTTGAAACATTGAAGTGTAGTAGGTTCATTATGTGTGTCCCTTACTTTTTTTGCATCATTAGGCATCTTCTTCTCATCATTGCAGCATTCTAATGCCCGATGACCTTCCTTTCCACATTTGAAACATTTACTTGTCCCTCTAAGACAACTCCCTCTATGTTTCTTTCCACACTTTGAGCATAAGGGAAAGCTCATCTTCTTTTAAGTGTGGTCTTTAGATTTTCCTTTGAATTCCATTTTCCTCTTCTTATCAAACCCATATGACTGATGGGTTACTCTAATATCCATCTCAACTTTGAGAGCACATCGAAAGATTTCCTTGTAGCTATTGAAGTCCCTTAGGGCTAAGGCCCTTCGAATACTTGGTTTTAAGCCACTAAAGAATCGATCGATCTTACTCTCAGGTTGGATAATAATACCAGAAGCGTACCTTGCATGTCTTGTAAAATTTTCTTCATAGGTACCAAAAAATTCATCATCCTTTTTCTTCAGTTCAAGAAACTCTTTCTCCATCTTTGTTCTGAGAATACGAGGGAATTACTTATTTAAAAATAAGTTATTGAACTCGTCCCATTCCATAGACCCAATTTTATCCCTTTGACTTGTATTCTTAATAAGATTCCACCATTGATCAGCATATCCTTCTAAACGATACACTGCTTGGATGAATTTATCAAGTTCAGAACATTGAAGAACTGAAAATATCATTTCAGTAGTACTAATCCATTGTTCAACAACTAATGGATCAGTAGACCCGCTGAATGAAGGTGGACGCTACCTCATAAAGGATTCAAAAAAATTTGGTTTCTTCATTTGATCATTTCGAAGTACTGCATGATTAATAGCTTGAGAAAGTTGTGTGAGAATGGCTAAAAGATTTTTCATTCCAGCTCCCATAACGTTTGGTTGCTCAGGGGGACAATCATTGCATTTCCCGTCACATTCCGCATTAACACGGTTCCTTCGGGTTCCAACCTTTGACTAAAACCAAGAAGAATAGTGTGAGCTACACTAATTATAATAGAAAAAACAAATAATCAAGAATAAAATTTCACACTTAAGGTATTATCCTAGGTTATTCATGGTAATTTCTAAAACACTAAGATTGTGTTCTATGCTTAGACTTTTCCATAGGGTTCTTACTAAGGCTTTCACATCCTAGTTTCCAATGGTTGACTATACCTTTCCTCTGATACCATCTATAAAGGTTTGTAATTACTTCCAGTGGACTATAGATGATACCTATCAGGGCACTCCATGGGCAGCTACACCCCCTGGGCGGGACACACCACCATCCCTAGTGGTATCCATTTCTTCATGAAGCTCTTGGGTGGAGAGCCTTGCTTCGTCCAATGCTCACATGTGAGAGTTCCCAAGGATCAGATACATTCCTACCTCTTTTGCATCTCTTACCAACTATAATGAACCATAAATTACAAACATTGTTGTTACTTCAAAATTGAAGCATACTTATTACAACATATAACAAAACCATGAAAGGACCATATATGTATAGTGTCTTTAAAAACTGGGAAACATAAACAACTGGTTCATAAAGCGTCTACACTGTCTCCCATTTATTTCATCATATATATAGTCCCTTTTGGCATATCTTACTTAATAAGCTTTTTCCTAACCTGGGGAAAGAAAACATACAAAAGGGTGAGCTCAAATGCTCAGTAAGGGTAAACAAAATAAATATCAATCACATCATATTCATAAGAACATAACATTTTGGAAATCTTAACCTGAAAAAGAGAGCATAATTTCATAACATGGGATAAATCATAGTAGTGAAATGAAATCTCAATAATATTAACTTAAAACATGAAACTTTGTGTCATACACACATAATTATTGAGAATCATTTCTTATTAGTCAAGACTCATTTCCAAGACTATCTTAGTGGACAAAGTCCATTTCTGAACCGAGTTCACTCCTCGTTTCAGTCTTGTTTCACTGAACCGGTATAACCTGCCGTTCTGGCCATGTCTATCTAATGAGATATAAAATCATTACCCAATGCACTGGAGGGAGATATAGGTCCCACCCATATCATAATGATACTATTCTTATGTGTGCCACAAAATCATAAATCATACATCATTGCATAACCAATGTAGTAAAATTGGGATTCTTAAACAACAGGACATCATAAAACAATTAATATAAGATAAAGGAATTCATAAAAATAATTTCATCACAACATAATCAAATCAATGTAATAATAGGGATAGAAACATAACCCTATATTATCTTATATGGAAAATAATTTTGATAAAGCACTTGAACTCCATTCTTGAGGAAAATATCCTATCTACTTCAGAAAAAATTTCCTTTATTTAATGTCATACAATTTTAAACTAAAAGAAGTTGATTAAAAATAAACTTGAAAACTTGTAAATGAAGCTTCTTGGAAATAATGTTTCAAAAATCCATTCATTTCGTATAAGTTAAAAAAAACATTCTTCTTGTACTTTTTTCGAAAAAGTCAAAAAGTATCTCGTACGAAAAACGACAAAAGATTCCTTTCATATCTTTTACTAAAAACTCACCGAAGGGTAAAATTTTATTTAAACAATTGTAGGTGTATGGAAAAATATTACATATTGAGGAAACATGTATGTGGATGATAAAATACACCCCAGTAAATTCTGATTTATAAACAATATCGGATAAAAATTGAGATTGCGAGATTTTCCCTTACCTTAGGTCCGATTTGATTCATATGAGTCCGAACCTCCTGTATAATGATTTAAATAATGTTATTGACTTATTCCAGAATCATACTTATTGTTATGATATCATATATGGTTGTATTCTTATCTTTTTATTAGTAATATTTCATTACTACTTGTTATTCGGGTGTTTATTACTTTTTGTTCTTATGCGTGTTTTGTCGAATAAATTCTTATTATTCTCTTTAGGTTATAGATACATCATTTCCAGAATGGTATTAGTGTAATATATATCATATTCATTCATTCAACTCGTTTATATAATCATTATGCAATGAAGATCATGTAGAACGAATCACATCACATCGTGGAGATGAAATTCCGTACGTACGCCCGAGCGATGATAGCATTCCCATGATCCTGGAATTGTTTTGGAGTGTATGTATACTATTTAAGAATCAATACCACTTTACAATAATCATATGTATTCATTAATTGCACCCTTATACCCATCCAAGTAAGGTGGTGGTGGAAAATAGATTACACCACGGCGTGGAGACGGTATTCCGTACGTACGCACGCGTGGTGACTTCATTTTCCATAGGATGGATAAGAGGTGAAATAGGGTTGTTTCATATTTATAATAACATATCATTATATGAGTGATACTGATGTCATTACCTCATAATGAAACAACTAAAGAAGAGGGAGTAGAAGAAGAATGGAACTTGAAGAAAACGGTAGAAGGTATTACCTCTTTCTCGAAGTGCCTCCTTTAAAATTTTTCTTAAGGCACTAGAGTTGGTCTTATGATAAGACCAGTACCTATAGTAGGTTTATATGGAAGTGGGGAAGTGAAATGGTCAGGGTTTGGCCGAGCTTGAAGGCTCAAATTGGTGTGAGGAAGAGAGGGAGGAGGTGACCTTTTATAATGGAGGAGAGGGGCACCTTTGGAAATATAAGAAATATTAGTTTATATTTAATCCCAACCCCACATAAATACTTCCCAAATGACTCATATCCGAAGCTTAGATGTGATAGGGTTGTAATATCATCAAACATAAAAATTTAGACATGTTATTAATTTATTTTAAACATTATCAACTTGATTTATACTTATTTATCAATTTAATTTTATTTGAGGTAATAATATTCTAAATTTTAAATTATTATGAATAATTACATATTTATTGTGAATTTTCCATAATTTGACACTTTATGACATTGTCGACCATATAAATTTTAATTTATAAATTTTAAATATTTTTTTGATTTTTAAACAATTTTATAATTTGGTATTTTTATAAAATAACAATAGTGTCAATTTTGACACTATTCATTTATTGGTATTTAAATAAAATATATACAGAAGATATGTTCGAAATAAAAGATTTAATAGATTCATAAAATTTCATATGTATCTATAAAATTAGTGTATCATATTAAATAGTTCATATAATATTTATTTTATTATTTTTTTAAAACAATTTATTTGATATTTTAATTAATAAAATAATTTTAACATCACTATTGTGTCACAATTAATGATAATTATTTAATCCCTAAAAATTCTAAATAAATTACTATGATGTATATAATTGTATTATATTTTTGAAGATTATTCATGTTCGAAGTTTCATTAAGTTTATCACCAAATTAAAATTAGGATACTTATAAGATTTAAGAAAGTGACATGTTGTCACATTCATTGGTTTTAATAATAATTAAATTATTTTCATGGACAAAATTCCATTAAACGAATCCAATCCGACCCTTAGGTGATATGGGACGACTTTTAGTCATCCAATAGTATGTTGTTATGTGTTAGGGTAATTTTATAATCTTATATTTACCATTAATTACCTGATTTACCTTTAACTATGGTAAATAAAATTTACCGTACTTACTATTCATAATGCCCAAAAATAAAAAGAAGCCTATTAACATAATTTGGACCCACTGATTGCAAATATGGAATCCATTTTTTAAAATTCAAAACATATATGTTGCATTAATTAATTTAAAATAAGTCCCGTTGTTAAGAAAACAGGTTTTAAAAGTTAAAACTTTGCGAAAGATTGAAATGATTTTACCTATGAATTCAATGTGAAATTAATGCTAATGACATACATCATATTAAATGGTAAAAATATATTTTATTTATAATTTAAAACCATTCAATATTATAATTTAACCATATAAATTATCTCAATGGAAAAAGTTGTTTTTAATTAAAAATTAGCGTATTTTTACTATTCATCAAAATATGAAAGTTATCAGAAAAATATCAAAAATTTATACAAAGTAAATTTTTATATCCTGATTCAAAATAAGGATTTATCTTGTCAAATTGAACTTATAAACGTGTAAAAAACTAGATTTAATGTGGGTGTGCCATCAAAAGGCGGCAAAACTGTATTTTTTGAAAAATATATCTTTTATCCAAAAAAACTTATTTTGCTTTTATACCTCATTCTAGAAAATGTATAAGTTGAATTAAAATGTTATAAAATTCAAAATTAAGTTATTATTATTCATAATGGCTAGTTTTAATAGTATTTCAATAGCATATCATTGTTTAGTGAAACTCGGTATTGCGTACGACGCAAGCTATCGAGGAAGGTCGTGGTTGCGTGTAATGCAAGCCAAGCTATTGTTGTGTGTAGTGAAAGATTCCTTTGATGATTTATATAACATAAAAACAAAATATTTTTCATAAAAGTCTCGGGTGTTACAATAATTGTGTTTGGAAGTGTGAATTTGGGAGGAGAGAGGTGGTCTTTTATAAGTGGGGTAGAAGAAATGAATAAAAAATTTGAAAATATAAATTTATACCCATGTTTTTATCTTTCCAAAAACCTCCAAAATGGTTCATTATTGATCCATATAGTTTATAAGGTTGAAATATAACCATAAAATGTGTTTTGAAAATGTTTTAGATAATTTTTAACCCTTATCTTCTTAGATTAACTCCCATTGTCAAAACCATTCTTACCTTAAAATAGGTATTCAATTTTTACTATATTCACTATTAATTATGTGTAAAAAAATTATTTTGACCTTATTAGATAATATAGTTTACTCTGATTAAAAATATTAAATCTATTTTTTCAAAATTCCATTCTTAGAAGTGTCATAATTCAATTTAAAATTAAACCACAGAGGTGAAGAAAAAACTGTTTTCCAAATATTAAATTATCATAAATAAAGAATGTTTTAATAACAAACATCACAATGAAATTGATTCAAATAAACTAAATTAGTTAAATTTTAATATAATTTATCTAATTTTACATTAAAACCAATTTAAAACATAATTTAAATTTTCACATCAATTAAACAAAAAGGAAGTTTTCCATTAAAATCAGTATTTTTTCATTATTCCTTAAAAATAAAATCTTCCCAAAAATTATAAAAAATTCTCCCAATTATTTTTTTTTTCAAGTAAATTTCCAAAATAATATTTAGTTTAGTAAATAAATCTTTAAAATCTATACAATGTAATTTTAAAATATGTGTGCAAAGAAGAACTAATGCTCCGTTCATAAAAATATAGTTTTAAAATACATTTATTTCACTTTTAAAGGATCTTATGTTATTTGTAATCAATAGAAACCAATTTTATTTATTTTATACAGGTTCAGAATAGATAGTTTCCATAATTTAATTTTTAATATTCATACCCACTAACCTAACAGTTAGGTTATAACAGTCTGGTTTAATAATTAATATTTAAGAGAGTATCTTGTTTTGTACAAACCCAATGTTGTGTGAGTTGAAATATATCAACGATATTGAATTTATTTAAAAATAAGGATATCATAAATTATTAAGGATTTATATTCAATTTTAATCTTGATTTTGTGTGTCATACATGATATCGAACATGTTGTTCCTCTTTTAAAATCATGTGGAGTTACAATTATTCCATTGGTATTTTTCATATGACATTAAATTTTGGATAGTAAAATAATCCATACATTATAAATTGAAACCTAGAAAGTGAAATAAAATTTCAACCAATTCAAAACAATTAATATTTTAAAAACAAAATGGAAAACATCACATATAGATGTGGAAAAGAATAATCTGATATGTTCTAATTAAACATGTACATAATATAGTGTGGCTAAATTTATTATTATGTCATTCATTATCATCCACAAAATACAAAAAATATAAATGAAATCAATTTTAAAACTCCTTAAAAATTTGTACTTTATCTTTCAAATAATAAAAAATCTTAGAAGACCTGTGGTGTGATTATATTTATTGCAACATGATATATATTGTTATCTTCAACTAGAGTTATATCATATTTTCATGGCCTTCCATTAAAAATTCTAAATCTATAATAATCCATAATTTGTTAACTTTTATTCATATATATAACCACATATCGAATTATGCCGTGTTTTATCACATGATCTATCATACCGTATATAATAGAGTCTCACCCAGTTATTATGGGTCTATCATTTGTGGGAAAAAATTCTTTATAGTGGGAGAAAATCCAAAAAAGTGTCATTGAACACAATTCTTCATATTTTAATATTACATATTCTCATTCATGGAGGGAGAAGATCTATTGGATCATGATTTTTGTCCCCCTTTTAGAAATTCACTTCAAATGTAAGAATACAATTTTTATATGAGGTATGTGTCCATTAATATTTTCTTCTATTTTTTTGACGTAATATGAATGACTAGTGATGAAATAGAGGAATCGAGTGGGTATGCGGCTGGTTTGGAACCTAGAACCTTAGTCAATGGAGGAGATCAAAAGGACACACTGTTAGTAGAAACCATGGAACCCAGTCTGTATAGATACTATTAATTTTCCTGGCTCTTTTGGGATATGAATAGGGTTCGTGGTTTTACCTAACCATGCAGCGAGTGTTGTATTCCAATGTAATTTCTCTCTAGTTTTTAATATAAGAATTATACATGGTTTGTATATATTTTCCCTCAATGTGAGCACAAACCATTCAGGTCATCTCCATGTATAGTGGGCCAATTATAGTTCGCACATTGTTTGGAATACTTTGTTGAAAAATTGTTTGACCTCATTTTTTAGGGGTAAAAAAACATTTTCTCGTGTGGATTATAATTTTTATCCCATTTTTAGATTCCATTCTTCCAATGGATAGAACCACCCATTTCTCATGGATAAGATCAAAATACATATTATTATATACTTTGGTGTTGTTTCATAATCTATTAATATATTTGAGATATGATAATCATGTTGGATTCCTCTTGGTACGTGCTTCAGTCCATAAAATTATTTCATTGTTTGACTTCATCTTAATAATTCTATTTTTATGTAGGATCATATTCCCTAGTTTTCTGGGTGTTCTTTTGTTCTTTTGTTTTTTCCTAATCTAACAAAAACTAAGCACCAATATAGGGAGATACATCAGCCACATGCATAATATACATCATATATGACTATCCCAACTCATCATTAATATATTAATATCATTGTCTGGCTACTGGTTGTACTAGAAAATGAATCTAATATTTATCTACCAAAATCATATTTTTATATTCTATTTAGAAATATTTAATTATATAACATGATGTCCTTTGAGGTTGAGACATCAATGTGGATCACCCAATTAGGGTGAATTCTTTATTTATACTACGGTGACCCATGTTGGTCTAATCTACGACACTATTCTGGTGTGTCTGGCATGAACTTTAAAAAGGTAATTGTTCCTTCATGATTAATTATACATTTAAGGATTGTTATGGAAAGTATATTTTTAGATATCACATATCCTAGTTATATTTTTATTGAATTGTCTTGATATTGGTCACTTTTCCTCTACCCCTTATCTTGTTAATGAAAGGGTTAGAATAAACCTATTTAATGTTTAAAAATTATAGTGATAAATGGTTTCATGTCCTTGATAAACCTTGAATGATTATTGAAAGGTAATGGAATGAACCTACTAAATGATTAAATGGAATGAGTAGTTCATATAAATTGATTATATATGATATATATTGAATATGTATAGGATGATTATTACATTGGGCCATCTTCATATTTATAGGAATGGTCAATATTGAGACATCCATGGATTACTAAGGGAATGACTTGAGCACTTAGAGGACACCATTCTGATACATTGGGGTGGATTTCATTGTATATACCCATCATTAAATCTGAAATTTTATTTATTACATTAATGCCTCATCATATCACCAATGATTCGCTTGATATCTTCCCTAGAAATTATAATTCCTTGGATTTACTCTTTGGATTCAAATTGATGTATGTGGACATGTAGTGACACAGATTCAACCCATTGGGTCTAGTTATTCTTTTTTTGAGATTACTATGGAAATGTTACATGGGCTCATTTAGGCTCATATATTGTGGAAGGCTTTTATAATTCCCATTAGATTACAGTTAGTCACATTTTTTTAGAATTCATGATTAAATACTATGAGTTGGCTTAACGCATGAGGTTAAGGATTCCTTGGTCAGACCTTATACCCTCATTTATTAGTATTATAATCTATCTATGTACATTTTAAATCTTCAAATTATTTATCTATATAAACTAAATCATAATTTATTAAATTATCTAATGTTAATATACATTAATAGCTAAGGTTGAAGAAAGAATGGGTAATTTATTATAGCATTACTTTACATTATTATATACTTTCACATTATATAGTTTATATTCATAGTCTGTATGGTATGGTAGTTGTTGTTGGTGGCCTACTAAGATTTATCAAACACACTATTTGGGAATCCAATGGTACTAAATAATATTATATGACTGATGTTATGGATAAGGGGAATCATCTTACATTCCACACTCGACATACTTGTTTGTATGACGATGACATCATGGTCGAAGATGATCGATCCAGTGCTTAGGATGATAGGATATTTTTTCTTATTTTTCAATTCTTTTACATGTCATGTGTTGTACTAATCGACTACTACCATGTATTCCTTCTTACCCTTTTGTAGAAACATGGCATGACATCATCATTTTGTATAAAATACACATTCATGTTGTTGTGAGGGTTTTTTATTATAATAATGATTATTATTTGATACACTACCATATTTATTATATTTATTTCACTATGTTTTTAGAAAGGCCGGAGGAAATAATATCCTCACAATCACACTATATGACCTCTATACTAGTAGGAATCCTTCGATAAATGGGGATGAATTGTTGAGTCCATGTGGTCAAGAAAATTTGGTTACTATTGAGTGAACCGGGTCTGGGACATCAAAAGTGGTATCAAGTCATTTTTTTATTTTTTCTTATTGTTAGAATATTTTATACAGGATATTAGGAACATGATGGATCATGACAACAATCCATGTCTTTGAGTAGAAAACCCATGTTTGGGGTAAATACAATGTTTCCTATGAAAGATAAATTTCTATTTTTTTCTTATTAAAAATGATATACATACACCATTAGGTGACACACTTGAATTATGGAATTTAGTATTCGTTATAGATATTTTAACTTATCCTAGTATAGATAGGGAAATTGTTACAGGCATCATTATATGAAACTATAATTCACATACCCTGTGTATTTCAAAAAATATAGGTGTATTTCCCTGAATATATTTCATTTTTTCCTATTATTATTTATGGATCCATGGTTGTTATATATTCTTGTGTAGATAATTTTTTTAATTGGAAAAAGAATTTGTTTATATAAAATTTCAAAACCAATCTAAATAGTTTTTTCTATATAAAATTATAGTCATGTCTTAGATAGCTAGTTTTGATCATTATAATCTATGTACCACTAGTTACATAACCTAGGATTTAGTTATGATTACATGATTAAAAATTTAATTTAAAAGGCATATAAGACCATATAATTTGGAAAGAGTAATTCACTAATTTGGTCCATAATATTTTACCTGTTACATTCTGAGATAAAATGTAAGGTATGTAGTCTTAACTAAATGGGTTCTTATTTTACTAATAATGTTTATGGGACTTTACTATCTTGGATTGCTGGTATATTTAATCAAACCTTGTAATATGTAAATAAGCACATAAAAATATAAAATGTAAATTATGAATTAAAAATGATATAGTTTCCAGTGAATAGAGGGGCCAAGTTAAACATGAATACTTCCCCAATTAACATATAATTGAACACCCATATACAGAAACCCACATAAATTGATCTTGAACACTTACAAATACCACGAACTTATAGAAGTGTAGTTAGGGTAGTATATCAAAGGTGTTGATCCCTTTTTCCTAAGTTCTGATTCCATAGATATTATATCTTTTTAAAAACTATTCTCTAAGGCTTGTTCTTATCATTTGAAGTGTTATACCTTTACAAAGTCCATTAGTTGTGTACTAGGAAGGTGTTATCGACCACCCTCCAGATGTGGTAGTCCTTAATCCACTATTTACACCAAAAATAGATCAAGATAAGAAACAACATAATATTCTTTAACTAGACTCTAAATATTATCTTCAAGATGGATTTTTGTGTTTGATATAGTCCATTTAGGGTGATCCATAACAAGAAAATATTATGTCTGATCTAACTCATGAGTTCTAGAATCAAAATCCTAATATCTTCTCTAGGGACGGTGATCCACATACTGTTGAGTTTTAATAAGAGGAAATTATTTCTATCATTGAGAATTTGTAAAAGAATCTAGATACATGGTTCAAGAATTCAACAACATTATACTTGCATACACCAAACTCTATTGGGATGTGATTACACAGGCCAGTCATCATTATGGAATGATTTGGGATGTCATCCAAATTCCTTATACGATTGATTTTTTTATAGAGGATGAGAGTTGACCAATCCAGGGAATTCCGACACCTAGGTAAGGGTAAAATGTTTGTTACTGATTATTAACTATGTTTTACTGAGTTAAATTTTTTTTCATTGCTTCAATATGGCGATGAGCTAGCACGATAGAGACAGTTCGAGGGTGGGATCTAATATTCCATCCTCTTATAGGTGGAAACCTTTTTTCAATCTAACATTTCTGAGATATATTTTCAAAATCTTATTATTATTCGAAACCTTAGTGAATTAGAACATTTTGGGCACATAAGTTCAATGTTGGGATAAATAAGTAGTAATTCCAATATTGGAAAGTGTATCCTTGTGGTTTCTCATCAGATCAGTGGCGGTCAGAGTAATCACATTGGAAACATGATTATCTCCCATCACTATTGACAGAAGGGGTATGTGATGCCTTAATGTGATATATAACCACTTGACTATCTATAAGGAAAACATATGAATCATCTTTTTAGGTTATTCAAGACCTTCACACCTATTCATAATGGAAGAGTATTTTCACCTTCTCCGCCTTCCATAGAAAGATCATTTATATCTCGTTAGGTCGGAATGTGGAGTAGCACCAGACAAATAGGACATAGAGGAGATCATGGATGAGGTATAAAGACTATTTATTATTAGTTCCAATAGAGTGGAACTACTTATGGTAGTCCATTAGTTTCTCATTTTCATGGATTATTCCATTATTTTTCATAATAGCTGATACCCAAGGATCATAGTTTAAATTCATGGACTATATGAGGTTGTGTTATAATAGCCTCTACTATAGTATTAGATTTATCCAACATAGGTTCATCTCAACTATTTATACTTTTATCTCTATTGGAAGGTATCAAACTTGAAATCCAGTACATCTATGGGGTGATGACCTTAGAAACACTGTTTGGTGTGCAGTCATAGGGTATATGCTAATTTAATGATTTACCCCTAGAGTTAGGATGTTTTCAATTTTTATGGGACCTATGTTTACTAGAGATGGTGGGCTTCGATGTCATTATCTAGATGAACTGGTTATTTCCCTACTATACCTATTTGGTTTACTACATCCATAGAGTATCATTTACACCATAATAAGGTGGAATCTATCATCATAAGGATGAGTGGAATGTCTAGTCCAATAAATCTGGACCATAGCATTATGGTGTAAGTTTACTGTCAGTCATGTTTTTTTTCCCTCATCTAGTGGAGCAAAGTTTACATCAAGATGAATTTCCATTTGTAGTAGACAAAATCATGGATGTATTTCTTGAAATTTTTATTTGATTACCACCTGAGAAATAGGCAGATTTTATGATCGATTGTATCCAGAAATATCTTCAATATCCATTCCTCTGTAGAGTATGGCACTTATTGAGATCTAGGATATCAGGAGACAGTTGGAGAATGAAAGGGTATTATCTGACCCAACATTTCTTCTTTTGGTTCACCTATTATTTTTTAAAATAAGGTTTATAGAAACCTTACACTATGTTTGGATTAACAATGGTTTAATTATCTTACAGTTATGAAAATGTACCGTTTTCCTCAAATATATGATCTTGCTGACCAGTTTTGAGTAGTTATAATGTTTTTGAATGTCGATCTATGATCAGGCTATCATCTGGTACGATTCAAGCCTTGAAATATACCATTTATGGATTTTTATATAAGTATGGTTTATATTAGTCCCGTATTATTCCATTCAGTCATAACAATGCACCCTTCATTTACATGTATTTCATTAATAGGATTTTACACAACTATCTAGAGTCATTTTCATGGTTTTTGTGGGTGACATCTTAGGGTATTATCATACTCAGTGTGACTATGAAAAGAATCTTAATATTTCTCTGATTAAACTAAAAGAAAATTATATTCATACTAGTGTTTCTATGTGACACTTATATATCAACAAATTTCACTTCTTAGGTTATATTACATGAGAATTAGGAGAATATATTGACATAGAGAAGTGGAGTGTTGTGGTTTCCTAAGATTAGTCCAGGAAATTGTTATATATGTGGAACTTATTAGGGAATGATGTATACTACATGAATCTCATACAAGAATTATCACGCATTCATGAACCTCTTACTGGTATTACAAAGAATGGTTTGAAGTTAATGTAGCTTAAATCATACAAGAAGACCTTTAAGAGTTAAAAGGAATGATTACTTCAGTGCCAATTATGGTTCTTCCAAATCCTAGTAGAGGAAAAATATTGTTTTTGGATGCATAGTGAATTAGGATGGGTGTATTATTGATGAATTATGATCAACCCATTGTGTATGGGTCTCTCCATTTGATACCTCACATGCATAATTACCTGACTCACAATAATAGCTATCATGAAACGATTTAGTTGGAATCCTATGAGGCCCTATACGGTAGTTCATTTTTTTCATCTCTATGCCAGTTAGATGCATTTGTGGCTGCACTACAAGATTTTAATGATATATGGGAGACTTCTGAGAAGCTATAGTTGATCATTTAGTGTATGTCTATCATATACTATTTACATAAATCTTATATTGATCACCATTAAGTACCTCTATAGTTTGAGGCAGGGGATCTTGTTTTCTTGTAGGTATCACTAAAACTTGGTGGTAGATAGATAGAGATAAAATTGAATAAGTCACTAATTTTTTTTGGGAATTTAGAGATATTGGATAGAGTTGGGTCATTAACATATCAGTTTCTATTACCACATATGTACCATTACATGAACTATTTATTCCATGTTTGAAATCATCATTGTTGTGATGATGACTCATCCCATACTTTTGATCATGATGATGTGGAAATGGATTTTGATGTTTCTTTTGTGTTGTTTTCCAAATGTATCATTTACCGAAGCATGAATCCATACTAAGTCAGTATGTCTCTTTATTATGGGTGATAGGAAAATATGACCTCGTAGAGGATGATACATGGGATCATGAGGCTAACATACGTAATAAGTGGCCATAGTTATTCTAACACTACATTATACCACCCTTTAAGGGAATCTCAGGGTTATGATCCTTTAAATTTGGAAGACTATGAGAACCAAATTTTTTATTATTAATGGATAATTTAATTTTAAATATAATTATTTGATTTTTAACTAATATAAATTTTTATTAATTATATAGAACAATAATGTGATTTAGTAGATGGGTGGGAGCCCAGAACCCTAGTTGGGAGAGGAAATCATGGAGCCACACAGATAGCAGAAACGTTGCAGCCCAATAAAGATATTTTCGTCTAATGGTATAAAGATTTTCATTGAACATAATGGGGAATAAAATTTTCCTTAGCTATACCCCTATTTCCACAGTACCCTAAAGTTTCCCTATAGTTATTAGTAGATTCTTATTCTATAGATTTCACATATTTTCCAAAATTATCCATGTGTGCCGTCTGAGTCCTCTCTTTGAAAATTAGCCAAAGCATGGTTGGTGCACAGTTTGGCCAAATCTGTGGAAAAACTGTGAGACCAAGTTTCTAACTGGAAAATTTCTATTTTATATTTTTGGTATAAAACATCTAAACCCTTTATTCATTTATTCCTTCCAGAAGACATAACCACAATTTCTTCTTATGGATGAGCACCCAAACCATCATATACTATGTTGTGGTGGTGCTTCATCATTCTTGATGGGATTCAAGATCTGATCATCAAGATGGATTCCTCTTGGTATGTGCTTTAATCCTTCGGCATAGTTTTGTTTTTTCTTCCTCTTGATGAAACAATTTTGATATAAGCTCAAATATCCTATTTTTAGTGCACTTGTTCATTCTTATATTTTATTCCAATGAAGAATAAACTACATGTCAATATTGGATAAGTTATCTGCTGAAGACATATGTTCAGTTTTCTATGACTTCAATAAATGTATTGTTATTTATAAATTATTTTCACTGTGGGTACACTAGATTTACTTGTAATGAATCTAAAATTCAGCTTCATAATTTAGAATTTTTTAATTGAGTTTATAATGGATTAATTATATCCCCTGATATTTTTATAAGATTATATCTTAATTTAGACCACCCAATTAGGGTGTTTTTTAAATTTATTCCTTGGTGACCCATGTTGTGTTTCTCTGCGACATCGTTCAGTTATATCTGAGATAACATTTATTTAGGTAAGTGTTTCCTTTTAATAAAATTTACTTTTAAAATCATGTTATGGTAAGTATAATTATTGTTATCACATGGCCTAGTTAAATTATAATTGAATCGACTCTATATTGGTTTCATGTAGTCTACCAGTTGACTTAATAATGAAATATATGAAATGAACCTATTAAATTTGTTTAAATTAAAGAGATAAATTGATGCATTTCATTAATACACCTCATCATGATTTTAAAAAGGTAATGGAAATAACCAATTTAACGATTAAAAGGAATGTGTATAATATGGAAACTGATTACATATGATTTAAATTGAATATTTATATAGTGGCTATTTAATTTGTATATTTTCAGCTTTATTAGAATCATTATAATTTTTCTCACCTTGAAATATTGGGGGAATTCCTTGATAACATAAAGTATTCCATTCTAATTCATCAGGACAATTGTCATGGGAGATACCCACCTCATTGTTTTTTCATTGTCAAATTATGGGATTACTTCTGTGTAGTACCAATGATTCACTTTAAATATTTTCCATATATTTTAATTCATTGGATACTATACTTGGATTAGTAATGATATATCTGGAAATGTGATTCCATGGATTCATCCCTTTGTGAGAAATCATGATTATCCTAGTATTACTTTGGACAGGTCCCATCAACTCGATTAGATTAATTTACAGCGGGATTACTTGAACAAGAACCTTGCCTTTCACTTATACCCATTTTTCCAAATTGCATGAGTTACTAATATGAGTTGGATTGAACCCTAAGGTCAAGAATTCCCTGGTTACACCTTTTATACTCCATTATTATTATTATTATTATCTATTTGGGTACACATGAAACCAACACATTTTTTCTCAGCATAAATTGAGTCATTATTAATGAAATGATCTCCTGTTTAGAGACATTACTAGTTGAGGCTGAAGAAGGTATGTATTATTTGTTGTACATTTATTTTACTTTATTATATACCAACACAATATACTATTTATATTCATAGACTCGTTTGTACAAACATTATTGATGGTGGCATACTGGGATTTATCTCACACCCTATTTAGGCCACTATTGTTAGCCAAAGATATTATATGATTATAACTATGGACAAGGTCAAGCATCCTTCACTAGACACCTAACTTGATTTAATTCTTTTGGATGGTATATTGATATTAGGGGACCAATCTAGAGCTCAATATGCATATAATTCCCCAGAGACAATGATTTTGAGTTCATCATATATAAATGTTGAGTATTTTTTAAAAATAAAAGTATCTAATCAAATTCACTACATTTAGTACATACTTGGAATTTTTTTGGTCTAGTTATTGGATAATTAGATACATGTATTAAAAATTTAATAAAAAATACCAAAATAAACGGAAATTAAAAAAAATTCAATCTCTCTACCTCCATAAGAAGAATACACATCACAATTTAAATCCACAAAACCTATGAAAAATAAATTTAAAACATAGGGTGAAAATTTATTTTTCCCTATAATGGGTTTTAAATATTCTATTTAGAAATACAATAAAAATAATTTTATAAGATGTTATAATATATTGAAATTAATTATTATTTGAAAATTACTTAAAAATAATATAGTGATTTCTGTAAAACATTAAGAAAGATTTTGAAAACAAAATGATAAAGCCACTTGAAACATAGAGGGTGGTCTGGGCCTACACACTTATAGAGGGACAATTTCACTCCCCACTCCCCATAATTTTATTATGCCCTTGATCTATTTTTATAAAAAAAATTTGAGCGTGTCTTATATATATAATTTTCACTGGAGTTTTTTAAAATGTATTCATGAATTTAAATGTATATACACTTATAATTTTATAAAAGCATAATATTTCAACAGAAGTAACTTGAGATGTGATTCTTGATATGATCATACCCTATATCAATTATCCTTTGCAAGGATTGTTAATAAAAATAATTATAAACTATGTATTCAAAAATCCATTCATAACCTCAAAAAATAAATTTCATAAAATGTTAAACTGTCTGAGTCAAATAATCATCCATAAATAAATATATTAAATAATCATTATATTCATTAAAAATATATTAAATAATCATTATATTCATTAAAAATATATTTTTTTATCATTAACATTTTATACTAAAAAAATAGTGAAAATTTAAGAACCATTAACAAAATATAATATTAATTGTCAATTTTTTATCATAGTGAATAATATATAATCTTAGTTGTTCATATAAAAAATTAAATAAAACATTTAGACTATGAATAAATTTAAAATATAGTATTTTATAAGATCTTGATTTTAAATTTTACACCTATTCATTCATGATTTTATTGCACATCCAAATCATGTATTAATGCTTAAATATGTCGATATATATATAATCACATAAATAACAAATAAAATCATAAATTAACATATAAATAAATATCACACTTGGAATTTTTAATACTTTAATAATTAGAAGTCATTAAAGTAGTTATTATTATTGATTGGAAATAATACTCACAAATATATATATATATAAAGTCCTGAAAAATATCAACCTTAATGATTCACATAAAAATATTAATAAATTTCCCAATATAAATAATATATTCATACATAATTAGATAAATTACAAATAATTGTAACCACTTGAATATATAAACACCTTTATGAAGAACACGATCTGAAATTTGAAATTAATTTATACATACGTAATAATATTAATTAGAAATAGGACCCCCTATATAAATTTATAAACACATTAATTTACAATAAGAATATTTAAAAATGATTACATGAAATTATCCTAAATATAAAAACACATATATAGATTAATAACATAAATTTGAAGATGAATCATGCATAATAGTTTTAAATATAGAAAACCCACTTATATATGCATTAAAATAATGATTATCAATTGAATTTGAACCCATAAAAATACAGACTTTAATTTGAAAATACCTTATATAAATATATATTAGTTTAAAAGAATTCCCTATTACAAGAAAATTTGAATGAAAATAATCAATTATAATTAAGAAATTAATCCCTTACTTGAACTGAATAAAATTACAACATGCAGCTTCAAAATATATTTAATCCTATCAAAACTGCAAATTGGTTTCCAAATACGAATTTTCACACTAATATAAGGCCTTTTTATCCATAACTACTCATGAGTATACATAGACACAAAGACAAGCTTACGGAACAAGATGAGGATGATGATGCAGATTGAGAAATGATATCTAATTTAAATATGGTCATAAATTTTCTATGAATGAATCATCTAAAGAAAAAATACATAATTTTTCATAGATTAAAACTAAAATAATAACAATAATGACATCTAAAACTAAATCTATTGAACAAAACCAATCATAATTTTTACATAATCTAAAAAAACCAATATTTCGTCAAAAGTAACACGGGAAAATTTCATCTTAATGTTAATAGAGGACATTGAAAAAGGAACAATGGGGAAGACAAAATAAAATGAAATACATCAACTTGAATGTTATTCAGATACCATTAAATGGAGAAAAAACAACCTCATATAGATCTAAAGATAAGATCATCACACCTTCTTCATCAGTAGACGAATCGTAGTCTGATCTCGGATCCCCATCCTCAACCCTCAAAAACTCTCATATTTGGATTTCGATCCTTGCATCAGTATAGTGGTTGAACCTCGACATATCATGGCATTTGTAAACTCACTCATGCAGTTCATCAATCTCCCATGGTCCAACCGCCCCCCTAAGATCGACTTCCATTATGGTTGGCTTCGACAGCCTAAACTCCCTCTCCCTCTACTTGAGGGCTGAACCCTTTCCCCCTTACCGGAATGGGTCGACAAACCTGCAATGCTTAGAAGACTTCCCAAAAAGTGACACCTAAAATCAGATTTTTTTTCGTCTTATTTTCATTTGTTTTATGTAAATGAAAATCTATTTTCAATAAAAGATATTTCATAATTTATTAGTCTTATAAAACAAAATATTATAATTTTATAAAATTAATTTAATCATAATTTTTAATTCAAGACTTATAATTATAATTTCATTTAAATATGTATTTATATAGTTATATATAAATAATTTTTTTCTAAAATAAAAATTTTTAAATAAAAATTGATTAAATTAGTATATTAGTATAATTATTCACTATTTTAGATTTTTAAATTTTAATAATTAATATCATAGATGGTATATTATTTGAATTTATTCATTAAATTAAATAATAGAATTTGAATATTTATATTAAATA
Organism: Viscum album; assembly: GCA_963277665.1. Lineage (NCBI taxonomy): Eukaryota > Viridiplantae > Streptophyta > Magnoliopsida > Santalales > Viscaceae > Viscum > Viscum album. The sequence goes on along the minus strand of OY728126.1, from coordinate 352,414,292 downwards.
TTATAATAATTTATAACTTGTATAATTTAGAATTTTTTATATAATTACAATTGTATATTCTTATATTGTCTTTAAAATTAATAAATTTATTAATTTAAACACTTTTATTAATTAACCTTTTGATAAAATAAATATTTTTATTCACATTATTTTATAATTTAATAAGTTTATTTATGTTAAAATAATTTTTATAAAAAAATAATACTATAAAATAGTATTTGTTTTAAGAAAATTAGTTTTAAATTAAATTTAAAACTCTATATTGAAAATATAATTAGTTATACGAATTGTTATATAATTTTAATTTTTTTAGTCAACTTATAATAAAATAAATTAAACCAATTATTTTACATTATTTTTCCATTACATGGTTTATTTAAATTTATAAAACAATTAACCGAGATGTTAAATTCTTCCCCCTTAAAATAATTACTCCCTTATAATTCATTTGTCAGACTATAGGAAATTCTTAGTATTAATTTATAGAAATAACAAAAAACTGTAAAACTTTTATACTCTACCAAAAACATTTAATCCCAAAATATATCTAGATCATTTCTTTGATACAAATTATAATTCCCAACACATGTGCTTCTAGGATCATCACAAATAAATGTTCTATATTTTTAAAATAAAACTAACTAAAAAAATACACAGCATTAATTACATACCCAGAAATTTTCTAATATAGGTTTTGAAGAAACAGAAACTAGTCTTACTAAATTATAAAAATGTACAAAAATAAACTAAACCATGTTGCTACATGAAATATAGAAGGTTGTTTGGGCCTACCCACATTCTCAAGGAATGAGTTCAATCCCCACTCTCTATCATGGTTACCATGTCCAAGTGACATTTTTATAAAAACATTTTGAGCCATCTATATATATATATATAATTTTAATAATTTTTTCCCTTAAAAATGTATTCATGCATTTAAATAATTATACACTTATAATTATATATAAAAATAAACTATGTTAGGATGTCAATTGCCATGCAAGACAGTCTATAATCAAAACCCATGTAAATAAGCCATTGTAAAGACTATTAATAAAAATGATGGATATATATATATATTCACAATTTCATTCATAAACTCATAAAAAATTATAAAATGATAAATTTTACCAATAAAACACACATCCTTAAATAAATATATTAGATAATCATTTCATTGATTGAAAAAGAATATGTTTTGAATTTATCATTATATAAAAAAACTAACAGTGTAAATGAAAGAACCCTTCACCGAAAATAATATAGATTTTAAATTCATTATCACATTGACTAATAGATAATCACAATCATGCATATAAAAGAAAAATTTTAAATAAAACATTTAAACTATAAAAACATTTCAAATATTGTCTTCTATAAGATATTTATTTGAAATATAACTCAAAACAATTATTGATTTTCTAGTGTATCCAAATCATGAATTAATATTAAAATATGTTGATACAAATTTATAGACACTTAAAATAAAATAAACCAAAAAAAACATAAATTAACAATTACATTAATATGAAAAATATAATTTTTAATACATTTAATATTGGATGAATTTAAAGTAGATATTCTTGATGTTTAGAAAAAATACTCTTTTTATCTCTCTATCACACACACACACATATATATTCTGGAAAATTACCATCCTTTATAATACACATAAAAATATACATAAATCTCCTTAAATAAAAAGTACATTCATCCATAATAAGAATATTTATGAATGATTTCAATCACTTGAATATATAAACACCAGCAGGAAAAACATGAACATAAATTTTAATGTAATTTATACATGAATAATAATTTTAAATAAAAACAAGTACACATACACAAATTTAAAAACACCATAATTTTAAAATGGTATATTGAAAAATTATTGTTGTAAATAATCATGAATTTGTAAAGGAAAATTTAGAGTATAAACATAAATTTAAAGATGAATCATGCATAATAGTTTTAAATAATTAAAATAATATTACATAAGTATGAAAATAATGATTAACCAACGAGTTTGAACATATAAAAATATATAATTCAATCTAGAAACACCATACATATATTTATGTGTTGGTGTGGGTGTGTGTTCAAAATATTTAACATTTATAATTAAATTTTATTGAAAAGAATCAATTAGAAAGAAGAAATTAATCCCTTAATTGAATAGCATAAAATCAAAACCTGTAGCTTTGAACATTTTTTTTCCTCAGCAAATTACTAATTGGTTAGCTAATTTTCATTTTCATGATGATATTAGGATTTTAAAGACATAATTTCTACAATGCATACGACGAAACACACACAAGAATATAGAGAAAGATGAAGATGAGGATAAATATAGGGAAAAGTGTATTTCAATTACAAATGTTCATACATTTTACCTAAAGGAATGATCTTATGAAAGAAAAATAGTAATGTTAAAAAAATTCAATATAAAATAAAAAACAGTAAGGAAACCCAAAACTAAATCTATAGACCCGAACCACTCATATCCTGTTCATAATAAAAAATGAATACCATTATTTAAAAAAAGTCCAATTTAACATTCCATGTGAATGATAATAGAGGATAATAAAGAATGTATGATGGGGAAGAAAAAGTAAAATTACATACATCAATCTGAAGGATATTTGGATACCCAAAAAAGGAAAATAGTCGTATGTCACATAGATCTATAAGACATATCATAATGAATTCTTTTTCAGTAGTTGAATTCTAATGTAGGCTTGAATCTCCATCATCAGTTCTCGAAAACCCATGAATCTAGATTTCTACCCATACATCAGCACCACAATCGAACCATGAGACTGCTCATCATTTGAAAACCATCACCTATAGACGATCAATCTCTCTTATCCAAAACCCATGGCTCGACCTCCTTTATGGTCGGCTTCGACGCCCTCAGATCCCTCTTTTTTTGCTAGATGGTTGAACTATTCTCTCAATTACATGAATGGGTTGCCACAACCATTGTGTTTGGAAGACTCTAGAAAAATAGACTCCTAAAACCCAATTTCTATTTATCGTTTTATTGTTTGATTTACTTTTTTATATATGGGGAAACAAATTTTTAATAATAAAATTATCATAATATTTTAGTTTTATAAAACAAAAAATTATAATTTTATAAAATTTATTTAATGATAATTTATTGTTTAAGATTAATAATTATAATTTGTTGTAAATATATATCATATATATATATATATCCTATTTATTTGGAATTCAAAATTTATAAATTAAAAATAATTATATTTATATATTAATATTAATATTATTTATTTTATATTTTATATTTTAATAAATAATATTATAGTTATTATATTAACTACATTCACTCATTAAATTTAATAGGAAAATTTCAATATTTATATTGAATATTCTCGTAATTTATAATTAGAATAATTTAGAATTTTTTATATAATTACAAAAATTATTTTATATATTGTCATTAAAATTGAGAAATTTATTCATATAAAATATTGTATTAAATAAACTATTGATAAAATAATTTTTTTATTCACATAATTTTACAATTAAATTTTTTTATTTATTTTAGAAAATTATTTTAATAAAAATAATACTATAAAATATTATTTATTTTTAGAATATTATCATAAAATTATATTAAAAACTATAAATTTGATATATAATTATTTGTAATTATTATTATAAAATTTTAATATTTATTTTAAGTTAAGGTCAAAATAATCAAACACTTAACTTCAATTATTATTTTCAATAAATTTTAATTTAATATTATAAAACATGTCCCTTGGATGTTACAATGCATGGATTTTTTTTCTTATTTGTGGTTATTTTTTATTATATGTATTGTAATAATCTCCCTCTTACATTTATTCCTTATCTTACATTTTTAGAGACATGAAGTTAAATCATCATTTTGTAAATGATATAGTTTCAATTTTCTATGATTATTAATTACCTGACCAATTATGCTTACTTTTGCTACCATGCATATTATAATACTTCCTTTAATAATTCATCTATTATATATTTGTTTTTCTCTACTCTGTCCAGAGGGAAAAGTCTCCCCGTTATCACATCATAGGACCTCATAACTAGTTAGTAACCTCAAGTATATGGGGAGTTGTTCTTGAGTCCATCTGGCCAAAATGTTTTGGATACAGTAGAGTGAAAAGTTTCTAAGACGTCACATCATATCACTTAAAATTTGTTACAACATTCTCCACCTTTTCTGATAATAAAAAGGGATTGAAAAAATAGCACATCTACAGTAGTTATAATATTGAAATTATATATTCTATAATAGATGTAAAATAATACCATATAAAAAATAATTGCTTCTAGTATTTTCCATGTTATCTGACATTTTTTCCAATATTCTTCGACATCTTGTTTTTTTCATAATCTATTGAGTCACCAATTAAATTCATCGAAATTCAAATTTCATGAATGCTATAAAAATAAATAAAATAAATCTTCCATTACTCCATGTTAATATGAGAAATTATTATTATATAAAACATGAGAAAGAGTTGAAATTATAGAATTCTTAACTCTCAGCATTATATGTTGTTAAATATTTAAAATCTACCAAAATATCATTAAATCCCTAATATATTCATCCATATAAAACTCAATCAAACTGATCTACATGGATCATATCTCGCTAATCTTGTATTCCATATAATACCCCTTAATGTTTTACCTACATTTAGAAACAAATGAAATATTTTTCTATAATTTCTCTATATTATCCAATCCTACACCCTTTCAAACAAACACAAGTGGATAATGTCTTATCAAATATTAAATAGCCATATTTAAGAATAAAACTATATATAGATGTGGTATTATATTATTGTAATAAATTTTAAGGATTTGGATGAAAATTTAGTTTAAATTGATATCTAGGAAATGTTTTTGTTTCTACATATTTTCTTATATTATTCACTACTTGATGATTCATTCCAATGTACTACATATTTATCACCCATTTATATACTTTTTATTTAATAAAATTGTAATATATTTTGATATAATTTATGTGAGAGTGTTTTATAGGTATATTCATCAATTAAATTTCATTCCTATATTCACTATAAATCACCAAAAGCAAATTATCATCCTAACAAGAATTTTAAAGTAACTAATTCATCCAAAGAATTTATCTATATTTCTTCAAATCTAAAACATACACAACTTAATTAAATGTACGATAAATTCCCTTTTACCTATTTCCTAAAAAAACAAGTATGGTTTCCTATGATAAGGAATACTTCTCCACATATTGATTTTATTTTTATAACAACTCCATCCTAATCTAAATATAAATATCAAATGAATTCATTTCATTTCTATAAAATTAACATCAAACCATAGTTAATTGTAACATGTAAATACCTAATGATTGTATTAATAATAGTGTCATATTAAGAATTTTAATTACTCTAAAATTGAGGTATAAAATATGTATTATAAATTATCACCATCATTGTCACTATTAGATACAGAAAACTCTAAATCATTCTCTATTATAATATAGGATCTTCAACACTTCCATCTCAATGATTTATAGGTTTTGTTCATATTCCAATTTGTGCTAAAAATGGATTTAAATAACGAATATTGAATTACATTATGATATCCATTGTATATTAATCTTGATAAGTGAATATACATTCATTCATTTGATTTACTTTCAATTCAATAAAATATTCATACTATCTAATCATAATCATATCAATCTTCGATGTCATCAATCCTATAAATTATTACACATAATTTTACATGATTATCCCAAAAAAGAAATCTTAAATGTATATGAATTATATAAATAGCTAATCCTTGGTTAATGTTACATAGTTTTTTATCCATACCACCTCTATTAAACACACGTTCCTCAAGTTAGATCCAAAATAATAATTAAAATAACAAGAGGAATTTTTCAATCCATACAATTTCTTTTTCAACCTAAACACCATTATATCACCATAACTAATTTGTAAACCCACTGGTTGATTGATGTACACTTCCACAATGAGAAAAATATTCAAAATTACAATCTAGAAAGCCATTTGAAACAATTTAAATCCATTTTTAATTGAAACATCCAAAGGCCCATATAAATTCATCTCCAACCACAAGTGAAAATGTATCATATATATATAATCCATCAATTTTTTCAGTCTTTTGAAAAAAAATATTTTTCAAGATAATCTTTCATAGCTCATCCTATATTTTATAAAACACCCATTTGTTTTCAATAATGTTATGATAAATAATACTCTCCATAAGATCACATTTATAATTTCTTTTATTTTTCTCCATCTTCTAATTCTTTTATTTGATTTAATTTTTACAATTTTATGTGTCATCAAATGAGGATAGTTACACACAAGATAAAAAGAGTATAGTGCTCTATAGTCCTCACTATATACGGTTTAATTATAGGGTATTTGTATCCAACTATGTTTTGAGCATTAGTATCATCTTTCTTCTCTATCTATAATAGTTTCATTCACTCTATTCCTTGGAAATTTTTTTAGATAACTCAACTTTTAAACCCATGGAATTTGAAAAAAATATATAAGCTTCCATGAATTATGTTTTCCCCAAAATCTTATGTATAAATTGAACAGGAATTTAGATTTTTATTTTTATTGACTTTTCTATAATAAATTATACATCATTTCTATCAATAATTTATTTATCCTCTTATTGAAATAATTATATTACTTACTCTTAGTAAAGTAACCTTGGAAATGTCCAACATCTGTGGTATCACCATACTTCTCATTATTTTCTTACTTGTTCCAAATTAATTTAATGTTACCAAACACTCTATCATGTTTCAAAAATATCATCCTTATATATCACATTTCATAAAGGTACATATCCTCCTTAAGATATAGAAACACCATATTTTTTAATTACACTTACACTTTCACCACTTACTTCTAAAATTACATGAAATTAAAATATCAATGACAAACATGTTTTAAATATTGTTCAAAAATTGGTTTCTCTATTCCAAAATATCAATTTTAATGTGTCCTCACCTATTAATGATCATGCCTAGTGGCATGAATATCCATGTAATTTTATATATCATTTGAGGTGTATTAAAATCAATTTCAAATTGTAATAGTTTTATAATTATCTCTGTATAATTTTCACCTCATCTTGTGAAATGGTTTTGGCCCTCTATGACTACCTTATTAGAATTTATGAAAATGATTTAACACATTATACTATAATCATAATCAATAACAATAAAAAATCTACTACCTCATATTCTAGGATTAGTCAATGGACCACACACATCATTATGGACATGTTCAAGAGTATTTAATTTCCTCTTATTCATTGTCATATAAAAAATATCAGCCTCCTCCCTACCATACATGTATCCAAAGTAATATCATAATCACACTTCAATATGTAATATCTATCACAACCTTTAGCATTGATAAATTACCAATGTTTTTTTGATATATATGACCAATCCATATTTACCACAGTTTGTTATTATCTTCTTAAATGAGGATGTAAGTCATCTTTTTTGTTATACGACTAATATAGATTTCCCATTTCTATCCATATATAAGTATTTTAATTTAAAATTTTTCTTTGGATAATGCATCCTATGATATTGATTGTAGTTTCATGTCCCAATTAAGAAAGTTATATTACAATAAAAATATTCTATCGAAGTCCTTAAATGAAAAAATCATCCTTTTTTAATTCATCTGTATCTAGAAATATCTCCATAGTACCATTGATTATCAAGGATAAATCATTCCCAAATTGAACCATACTGAAAACACAACCTTTTATATTATTTAATTGATTTGTGTTTTTTGGTCAACCATGATGATCACCTATAATTAAGGATTTATATATAACTATTTTTTATTGATTTAAGTGAAATTTAAATTTGGAATGATTTATACTTATTCATCATTTACTTTCATTAAATTACAATTTGAGTTGTGAAAATATATATTTTATGGGAATTATATTCATGGGACACCTCCAGATTCCTATTGGTCATTCACATAAATTTTTTTAATTCCATCTTGCCTTTTAATGAAACAATTTATGGAAAAATTGATACAAGAAAAAATTATCCATATAAATAATTTATTTTTAGAGGTGTTAGATTTGTTATCACACCCTTATGTTTTCTTTTATATGATTATCCTTTCAATTGTCTTTAAATTTCCACATAATATTTCATTGTGTGGTTTAGGTTACCATATAATATTCACTACATCAAGAGAAATATTTTTTCACTACGTTCTCTCGACATATCCATAGTTATGATATTTTAGATTAGAAACCATTTATATTTTCACCCATATCAATATGTATATTATCATTTACCACTTTCGTAACACTCCTTGTGAATCATTTTCCCCTTTCCTTTAATTTATTTTATCAGATCCTTTTAAACAACAACTTCTTCATTTAATCATTTTAATTGATTTCATATTGAACTGTTATTTATTAAGTTACCCATTCTTATTTAAGGTATTTTCATTTTTTGATTCTTTGATAAATTAAATAACATTATCAATCACATTATGTTGTTCATTATAATTAATTTTTAAATAAAAAACTTAGATTGATGATTCATAAATGGGCCCTTTTCCCTCTAAAAATTTCTCTAAAAATGTAATGATAGATTTGATTTAGTTGAAATATTGTGAATATTTTTTAGAAAATATTTGTTATTTCCCCCTATTATTTCACTCTATAACCAGATCCATAAGAGAACCCTCAATTTCCACCTTTAGATCCATGACACATTCCAACTAGTTTGTTTCCGTTGTTTATTATTTTATTCTATTAATCATTCCGATTATAACAAGGGGTATTTATTAATTATAATAATAATAAATTTTCATAAATAAAAAAAGCATTGATCATAAATGTAATTATAAAATCTTGTGGTGATTTTGAAGTAATTAATAGGTTTTTTGATGAAGAAATTTAAAGATTATTTTTAACATTCAGGAATGGAATGGAAATATGTGGGAGGTAAAATTACTGCAACTAATGACATGAATCACATACTATGTGATTCAATATTTATTCATATATTTTCTTATATAAGTTCAATTCAGTTCACAAGAAGACTCCCTATAGAAGTAAAGGAACATGTTGTTTATTTTATATAATTAATTGAGTACCTAAAATATAATTTACATTGTAAACATATTCTCTTGTTACCTAAATAGATACACTAGTCTAGAAATGATTTCTTAAAATAAATTTTATTATATTAAAAAATATTTATAATGTATTTTAAATTACAATAGTGTTTTAAATAATGTTTTTACATCATTAATTTATATAATTTACACAAAAAACCTTATTAATATTAAACGAATAGAAAAATCAGTTATATTATAATCTATGTGGTTGAAATTTTTATGTCGGTAATTTTAAAATAATAACATAAACGGATGTATTTCAAATAGGATAGGATAAAACCATAGTGAAATATACTTTTTAGCTATGTTTTAAATATAAAAAATATAAGGAATGATAATTTTCTTAAAGAAATCATTAACTAAAACTTGAAAATCTTGTAAACTACTATAATAAAGTAGAAAATTTCATTAGTAGAACATAAATTACAATTATATAATACCTATTATTATAAGAACATAGATATAGTTAAAAATATTTACCATTTAATAGTTATAATAAAAAATCTTTAAAATAAATAAAATGAAATGAAATTGAATAGATTGAACTTGTCAAGTGATAATTTTATACTCCCCCAAGATGATATAAATCATTCCCATTAAATGAGAGAGAATCTTGAAAAGTCTATAAATTATAAATAACCTATTCAACACCTATTCTAAATATGACAACAAAATAAATAAAATAGAACTTGTTAATAAGGCTTAACTAAGTACAATGTTTTAATTTTTCTAACTATTATTATTTCACTAAAAAATAATTAAAAATAATACCCACCTTAGGCTCCAACTTTTAAAAGTTGATTAATTTTTTAGAAGAATATATCAATTTCAAATATCAATTTTATTATATATAAAATTATTTTTCATAAAAAATAAGAAACGTTTTCACTCCTAATGGATTTTTTTATATACTTATACTTACTGAATGATGATTGTACTTCTATAATGTAATTTTTAGTGTCAAAAGTTTTGAAATATAAAAAATTAATTATACTATATAAGAATTAAAATCATCCAACATAATTTTAAAATAATACTATTATATTTTCATACACATCTCTATGAATGGAGAATAAATAGAAACATATATTTTTCAACAGAAAAAAAATACACAACTTCAAAATGAAATTTGTATGTAAAAAAATATATTATTAATTGTAATTATAAGGAAACTATTGAAACAAATAATTAAATACTTGAACACGGGTGGGATGCACACCCCCTCTAATCCCCTACCTACCTTGCTAAATTTCCTTAAAAAGGGAATTGTATCCACCCCACCTCAAAATGTCATGACTGATAGAATCACAAAACCGAATGTATTAAGAAAATGATCTTCCTTATTTTCTGATCACATTTGTGTGGAAATCTAATTTTACTCTTTTGATTTTTATTCACTACACGATATGAGCAAGAATAATCAAGATGGTGAAAGGTATGTTTTTTTTGAACCTTATTCTCACCATCTGGTTGGGTGGTTTTAATTATTTAATTCATTTATCTTAAACCTTATTTTTCACCACCTGGTAGGATGGTTCTAATTATTTATGTAACATTATTTATTCACGATTTAATTTGATAGTTGAAGTTGTTTATTTAATTATTACAATAATGGTCGGGTTGTGAGAAGTTGATGCAATTTTAATTTATTTATTATTCATAACTTGACTAGATTTTCTAATTAATAGATCATTACATAAAAGAATGTTTTAAATGAGTAATGTGATATATTGATTGATTTATTTCACACCCACACATGAATGATTTATTATCTGATTATGGGGGTATATATTAATATATATTAAATGATATTATAACACTGATTTTATTTTTTTGATCCCATTTTATTTTTATTAAACCAAATATAAATTGATATTGTATTTTTTTAGAATTATAATAAAGGTTATTTATCTCTCTCTCTCTCCTAGTTATCATCATGTCATTTCTCAAAAAACTCGAATTCCAAACTCTAAATATTACAAAAAATAATCACATATTGTGCATGTTGGATGTTAAAATTTTTCACGAATCGATAGATCTCATAGAATAAATTAATGAAATTAATTCACAAACACTAAAAAATAAAGCATCAGTAATGATATTCCACAAAAGAAATCTCGATGGGGGTTGGAAATATGAATAACTCATAGAAATAGATTCATATCATCCCTATTAGAGTTTTAAATAGAGGTGAGATCATCTAAATGAGTTTTTTCTTACAATGACCCTTTTGGAATGGAATGGTTTACACATCAAAACTATAAAAGGTTATGTAATTATTATTATATGATTTATATAATTTTATTATAGCTAATGTACTTTTGTATTAGAATTATGGATGTGGAAATTATTAATAGTCCATTTACTAAATTTTATGGATCTCATATCACCCTAATAAATAATTATTACTTGCAAGGGTATAAAAAATATTCTGATATCATATCATCATTACATATAGAAGATACGAAAAATGATATTTTTGATTAAATTCATTAATCCCATCCAATTGGTTTAATTGTATAATTTATTAATGAAAATTCTGTATTTCATAAATATTGTCGAGGATGAAGTTGGGGACATTATTCTCAAGGTGTATGTGCTTTTGGTGGTAGGTGTGGTTGACTACATGGTCGTAACCATGAGATTACTCAAAATTAATTTTTGAATAAAATAAATATCAAGTCAAGAACATCTAGGAATCTTGAAGATTATTGCTATAGGTTTGGTTCTAGGGGACATTGGTCTTGATGTTTTCAAACCCCTGAGCATCGTTGTAAACTTTATAATGAATCACGTGAATAAAATAGAAAGAAACACAATTCTGTGAGACATACAATAAAGGGAAAATAAATAAGTTTAATTTTATTGAGAATCATTCGCCATTAAATTATAATTTAACTTACCAAAAAGTGAGTTATGTTAATTTTAAATTTGAGGAGATGATACATAGTAATGATTTAGAAAAACTAAAGTACTTATGATATATGAAATTTTATTTTTTTCATACTTTATATTTTGGATGATGGTTAATTTTAATTTGACAATGTTTTATTGAAATATTATTTTCTTTTCTATGAAGAATTAAAATCTATTGGTTAAATTGTAGAAATGGTTTCTTACATTATAGTGGAAAAATTGACATAATTATAAAGAATAAAAATTATTTTTCTGATCATAAACTAATGAGACCAATTTTGAGTACTAAATCAGCTTCTGAAAATATGATAGAAGGGACTGGTAGAGTTTGTTCCCTGTCACCTAATGGGATATAATTTTTTATAATATATTCATTGATTTTCCCAAAGTACAAAGGAATATTATTTATTTTTCATGATTTGTTCTAGAATGGGTATGATACTCAGACTATATTTGATAGAAATGAAATTTTCATTTGAGTTATATTTAGTAAATAAGATTCATGTACTAAAAAAACTAGCAATATTATAATTTGGAATGTGTTAAACATATTTAAGTGCAATAAAAAAAAATTAGTAAATAATGGACCAAAATTAAATTATTTTTTTATGGATGATTATTACATCCTCTTTCGGGATTGATAGAAAAAATTTTAAAGTTATCCAGGAAATTAGATAAAGGTCTATAAAATCTCTCCACTATGAGAAATTCCATGCGAGTCTTGTTTACTTTGAAATATAATTGTGAGAGCATCTCTAACAAAAAATAGTGCTGAAATACAAACAATTATTAAATAAATTAAATGGTATATAAGTGGACTAATTTATCAATCATGTGGTCCATTTAAACATTTTAATTTTTTATTGATGAATCTAGCATATGGTAACAAATTTGTTTTCTCTCAATATGTAATATAATATTTTTAGGATTTAGTACACAATTAATTAAATTGATACACAATTACTTTATATTGTAATCACAAAATCAGGGATCAATAATTCTATATAATTTAAATGTTATTATTTCAATTATTATCTTATAGAAATGGGGATCATTGGGGGACCATCTAGCCTCCAATGTCCATAAATAAAAGGTTTTCTTGAATCAATGAAAAAAACTCCATCTTATTTCTAGAAAAATATTAATTAGAAAAAATATGCCAAACTCTGTATGGGGTCATGAAATATTGAATTATTTTTCATTAATTTACATATGTACAAGTGTATATCATAATAACTCTCCACTGTAGTTGGATTTCTTCCATGAGTTGGACATATCCTACAACATAATATTTAATTTTACAGTGTATGTCCAATTTATCCACGAAAATGCTTCATGATGGTACCTAAAAACGGGGATGGTTTTATATATATGATATAAATCCTAATCCATCATATGATATCATGAACTATAAATAATTTTTGTATTTATAGCATTCCTTTTCTTAATATCCCATTAATGATGTAATATTCCCTACATTTTTGGAAGAGATGAAACTAATGGAGGAGATTTCATGGAATGTGAAAATGAAATCCTTTCTCAATCCTCCAACCGAAAACTATAGGGTGGAAGTGAAAAATAGTTTACATTTTCAAGTGCTTGAAAATATACTTTATGATGTATTTATTGATTGAAAGGGTGTAAATAAACCACACATACCCATTGAAAAGTCATTTTCCTGAAATGATGTACCAATGACACTATTACATAATGACATTACAAAACTATCAAAAACATCGATAATGTGTATAAGAACAATTGGATCTATGGATGAAAATACTAAAAAAAGGAATGAGTGTAATCTGAAACCATATTAGTAAGCCAAGTATTCTAGAAAAATGGAGTAATTTGTGTGTTATTAATGAAACAGATGATGAAAATTAAATATATAATTCACAGGATATAGAAACCCTAATGGTTTAAAAAAATGAAATCTCTGTTAATTATTCCACTATAATTGATATTCGGAATAAAAGTGATGTGTAAAATATTGATAAAATATTTTCTTATTATATACCATAAAATATAGAAAATTAATACCCTAAAGAAAGGTCTATTATCAAATTTCAAAAACATTATGATTGGAAAAAAGGGAAAGACACAATGCAAGTTGAATAAAATTTACTTAATAAGTGATGGTATTTTGGACATAACATGCTCACACAAGAAACTATGAATTATATTGGATATAAATGGGATATATTACAAGCTTAATGAAAAAAAGAGATTGTAAGATACAAATATTTTCTTCTTGTTCATGTTTTTTCTCAAAGACTTAGAAGTGATTATGAGGAGACATATTATCCTATTACATATGCTATTAATTATAAATATCTAATTGTCCTCATAGTTTTTAAGAAGGATAAAATTTGTCTTATGAAAATTGTTATAGAGTATTTACATAGGCCACATTACCATAGTATATATATTAGAATCCCTAAGGTAATAAAAATAAACGAAGTATTGAAACCAAAACCCAATAACCTATATTCAATTAAATTGAAAAAATAAATATATTAATTATAACAGTATGGGAATATGTATAGATGGTTGTAGGACATTCCTATCTTATTAAAAAAACATAGAATACAGAAGATATTTAGTTTATTATTTCACCATGGTTTAAAAATAATTGATGGAGGTGGAGAAATAAATTAAATAAGTGGACTTAATGGAGAACATTACTTCCTATTCATGTATCCTCTATAGATTTTCACTAAATCATTCCAAGGTTTCATTTATGAGAATAAAATTCTTATTGAATGAGATGAAGGAATTTTGGATGTGATTTATTCAGTTAATTTCATAACCAATTATTTTAATGTGTGAATAAGATAGAAGAGTGGGTTTCCTTTTATAAGTGGGGGCAGAGGACACAGTTGATATTTTTTAAGTAATTGATTGGTCCTACATTTTCATTAACTCAAAATAGATCAAAAGGGGGAAATTATCAGACCATAGAGGGTTAATGGTCGAAATATGTCCATGAAATTGTTTTTAGACACGTTTATAGGTCATTTTTACCCATATCATTTTAGTTGAACCACCCATAAATCGAATTTTATCTTAACTGTGGTAAATAATTATTACAGTTTTCACAATTCATTTTTGACAAAAATTAAGTTTACCATATCTAACATTATAAATTATTATAATTCCAAAAAATAAAATCAATTTTCTAAATATAATTTATATAAGTGGTATAATTTACCTTGAAATCAATCTCACAAACATATTGAAAAAAAGCGTTTTTTAAGTGAAAATGATCCAAAGTTTACAAAGATTTTATATCTAAATACAACATGAAAATTATTCCAATGAACTAAATTGGATCATTTGATATACATTATAACCAATTTTTCTTTAAACCCATTTCAAAATATAAATTTTTTTTACAAAAAATTTAAATTAAATGTTTGTTTTTAATTATAATACAGTATTATTCACTATTCAAAAAAATGATTTTTAAAAAAAATTAAAAAAATAACCATAAGATAATTTTGGTATTATGAATTCAAAAATGAATTTCAATTTTTGAATTAAATTTTATAAATTCTGTATAAATTAATTTTAAATTTTCTGTGAAATGGGTGACTAAACAGTATTTTATAAAATAAGATTATTTTTAGGAAAAAATCTCTTTATTTTAAATGATATTTATTTTGTTATTAATGAATAAATAACCAATATAAATGTATAAATTAAGTGTATTCATATGTTAGTTAATCCTATTTATACAGTCCATTTGAATGGTTTGGTGATAACTGTCATACTAAAAAAATAATATTTTAATAATATGTCATGCTTTGTTCAAACTTGGTGTTGCATGTAACACAAGATAAACTAAGTGTTGCAGTCAGCACATGATAAAATAAGTTTTTTTGTGTAATTTAATATATCTATGAGAATTATTTTTTTAATATATATATATATATAGATGTCTTGGGGTTTTATATTATTACAAGAACTTGTTTTTGGGTGTCACATATTCTATCTAATACAATTTTATTATTTTAGAATTCTAGGGTTTTAAAATTTTGAAATAAAATTTCTCCTATGACATTTTTTATAAATTAAAAATTCATTAAATTCATAGACAATAAATTATATTGTATTTGAACATAGCACACCCACTAACCATATTAATATTTATAATGCATCAAATCCACTATTTAAGGTTTCCTTAAACAATTTCAAAAATATATACTTTTACAATCATTTAGTAACGACATATATTTCTTATTCGAATGTATATATTATAACATATTAATATTAAAATATACGAGTTCAAATATCTATGTTATTCATGATTTATAAATGTTACAACATTGTTTTCAAACATATATGTGACTTTTTAATCCACAAATCCCCTTTCCTCCTAAACCAAAACACTCAAGTAAAGATATAACTCGATTAGATTTATCTTACTTGGATATGTGTTTCATACATAACACTTTCACACTCCTAGACATTACTTCAAAAAAATTATGTCTTTTAGTCAGTGTTCTTTTTTAACATACTCCTTCAATATATTCAATTACCTTTCAATAGTTTATATATCTTACATAATTTTACAAGGCTACATAACTTTACTTATCACAAAAAATGAACCACTAAATGTACCATGGTATCAAAAAACTAGTGGAAATAATAATTTTTGCTCAAAAATTACATTTAATAATTTTTTCAAAAAAATATTAATGAATTTAGATCACTAATTTTATGACAAAATGAATTTAAAAAATAACACACTATGATATATTAATTTTTAAAAGGATGTCCAATACAATAAATAATGGAATTAGTAATATTTATTGCATCAAAACATTAATTTCCGGATATTTTAGACCTTTTAACTTTATTTTTATTTTGATAAAAATTATATTTAAGTAATATCCATGAGTAACCTAGATAACATGGAGGAAGTGAAAAAACATATTTCCTACCTCTTGGATAATGTATGATCAACCAGATATTTTTCTTTTCATTTAACATTCACATTGGATGCTAACACAAATATATTTTGATTGACAATAAGTCCAATATTTCATTAAATCCATACATACTCATGTATTTAATATTTAATATTATTATAACCTAATAATATCTAATAATATTTTTACTATCATATATAAATTCTATTAAATGTGATGAAATTCAAAAAAAAATCTCATTTGTGTTGAAAATGGTAAATGGAAAGGGATTCCCTAATAACAAGTTCCTTATAATCCATGGGATGGAACAAATTCTTGAGAAAATTTTAATAGGTTCTTCAATTTATCCTTGTGTTTGTGATCACAAGAAATTTTATACACTGAATATTATTTTAACACAATAGTTATGTGTATTTTTTATAAAATAATGTTGGTATGGGTGACCTCCTAGTATGTATTCATATTTCAAATATTCTTCTCAACATGTATGGATTCAATGTTATGTTTATGCTCAAGGTATCTCCAATCTGGAAGCTCAAAAAATTAATAATTTCTACCATATATTTATATTATTACCATGTCATTATCACATTCAAAATGTGACATCAATTTTATTCACCCTCTCAAAATACTATTCTATTGATAATTGTTTTGGATTAAAATCAAACTCTTATAATTCATTGAATTGTTTTTTAATCCTTTATAAAAATGAAACTTATGAATACCCCATTAATGATTCTTTTAAAATATTTTATTACTAAGTTATAATAGATAACCTGAATTCTCGTATTCCTAAATTAGACAAGAATTAATCCCTAAAGAACTATATCCAAAGAAACTTCTATGTGCATGGAATTAATTTATATTAAACATAATCATTTAATTAAATTGAATGTATTACTTATTATAATAATTTTAAAATTTAAAACATCTTTCCATAATACATTAAACTCATCATTTATTGGTGACATGTTCACATTGATATTATTCTCAAATAGTTTTTGTTCTGAAAAAACTATACTCACAATTATATGACTATGTTTTATATAAAATTCGAAAGACAAGTAGAAAATTTCAAAAAGGTTATAAAATATTTTTCCTATAAAGGCTCTAATAGATATTTATGTCATTGATATGTAGATCAATTATGATATTTACAACTTCACTTCCAAATATCGTAAATTTTTAGCCAGTTTTCATTAATAATGGGAAATTAGTTGGATGATGTAATTTTCTATCAATTATTCAATCATCTACTTTCCATATTAAGTTGTTTACATATTTTTATTTTTAAAAATAAGCATTTATAAGGATGAATTATTATAAGATACCAAATTTCCTTTTTGGGCATATTTGTACTATGTATAATAGAGAAATCAATATTTAATATTTATTTAAGATTCTATCATTATTTTCTATAATTAATACAATTTTTCAGAAAATAATATTCATTTTTATAAAATACATAGGTATTTTGAAATTCAGGTTTCTTTTTATACCCCAATACTATCAAGAACAACACATTTTTCAATATAATTTGAATATGGATGATCATTATCTTTTGGATGTATGTGTTTTTGTAGATCTATAAATTATATAAAACTCTTGTTCTTCCCATCATTTCTATATTTCATGTTAATAAATATCAACACTGCTAATGAATTAATATATTTTAAAAAACCTCGATATAATTAATATTCATTATCTCCATATAGGTACTCAATCGTTATTGTTTTATCCATTAATTTCATTTCAATTTCATAAATTATTTTATCAATTTCATCATAAACATCACCTTAATAACATCCACCATCATTAGATTTTAAATTATGGACAATTTCACTCTATCAGATTTAAGTATTACAACTCAGATTAAAACCTTTTCAAATAAAAGTAACTTTTAATTCTATATTTATTAAAATTCTTCTATTTAATAATGTCACACACCGATATTTACACAGTTCATTGTTTGGAACATTCCATTTAAAATATAGCAAAAAATCATATACCCATTCTATATAGTTATCATTTTTTAACTGTGTAGTAATCAAACTCTCATTCATTATCACCTTTAAACTATTATGTAATGAATATAATTTCTAATATTCTGTAATTATAAGATCAAATTTAATTTTATAATAAAAAAACTAAATATTAAAAAAATTTAATAACCGTAACAATAATATTAATTATATTAAAACTATTGTAAATATTTATAATAATAAAAATAATATTAAAAATATAAAAACCACTATCAAAATATTGATAATACAAAAAATATTAACACTAATACACTTAATAATAATAATAATACTAATAATACTAATATTTTATAGTAATATTAAAAAAATTAACACCAATATTAATATTAATAATATTTAAATTAATATTAATTATCTTAATATAAATATAAATATAAATATTTTTTACACTAATATTAATATCAATGATAGAAACTCTAATAATAATATTATTAACATTATATTAGGAACAACAATACGAACTCCATCAATATTGATAATATTTACACTAAAATTATAGACAAAAAAAATATATACAATAATAACATTAATATTAACACCAATATCATTATTAATAGTATGAATACAAATATTAATTGTAATTATAGGGACACTAAAATTAATAAAATATAATGAAGATTTATGAGTGTAAGTATTCACGTCTAAAATAATATTTCAGAAATGTGACCATAAAAAATTATCATACTGTTTGATGGGATAATAAGAACTTCCTATTGAACACTAAAAATTGATAGCACATTATCCACCATGTTCTCTCTATGGTAAATCTGTGTAACCATCGGTTCGAAATTCTCATGGATTTTGAGGAATCCAATCCATTCTTTATAATTCATCTATGAAACATTAAAATATTCATTATTAAAAATTTGGGCAAGACCTACAGAGTAAATTTAAACCCAAATCATTATTTAATGATATTGGTTGGGATATACAACCATATAGAATACATTTCATATATTATCATTAAATACAATATGAATCCATATGAATTGAAAGGAGGAACCTTCCACAGAACCATTATACTTTCTAAAGATACCAACACATCTAGATTATCCTTGAGTAACAAGAGCCAAACCTTCAATGTAATCCTTAGTCTTGGATAGTAAGGATATAATACTTCTTATACATTTCATCAACTTGTTTATTATTAGAATAAGAGAAATGATAGTAGTTTTTCTAATTATTAAGCTTTCATGGATCTATATAAGATATTTGATACCATTTTGGAATCATTAATGATAAAGATAAAACTACATTTAGAGTTATGATATGAGAAATTGAATCATTTAACATTTCTTATTTTCCTAATTTAGATTAAGTATGAACCAATAACAATAATTAGATGAATGGAAACATGATCATTAAGGTTTTTTAGTGAATTCAAGCATGAGAGCGTTAATGTCATTAGATTTTGGTTTATCTAGAATAAATATATTTACGTCACCATTACATAAGCTTATAAAATCCACATTCAATAAATAAAGGCATATATATAACTTAGTATCCTCACAATAGAGGAGAAACTTTGAGATAATATGGAAACTTGTAATTGATAATGTATTATCAGTGGAAATAATGAAATAAAACAAATCACGAAGATAACCACTCATAGAATTTGAATTAATTTCATTGAAAAGTTACTTATCCTTCTTGGATATGCATCCCCAATTCCACATTCCGAAATGTAAAAAAATCATTTTAGTGAGAATTTTAATTCCTGAATGGAACCAGAGGGCCACCTAATATTCTATATACTTGGAGGCATGAATATGGTAAATGTAGCTATTGCGTAGAACGATATAAACCTAACCAATCATGTCATATTCACATAAAATAGAATATTTATCAACATTAATAAGGAAAAAACAGTTCCATGAGAATGTTTTATCAAGCTAGAGACAGTTCCAAAAATTAGTATTACAACTCCTTGATAGAAACCACTTAACATAGGACATTATTTTATTAAATAAGTATAATATTTATTGCCAAACATGTGAGGAAATATAGAAAACATTTCCTCTATAAAACATGTTTATATTTATATTTTAAATAATGTTTATGGTATTTTTGAAATTACATAACAGTTTCCATGTGTAATTTTAAATCAAATAACTATTGAAAATTCTCACAACATCGACACTAATGTCACCTATAGTAATTGGTTTAATACATTTATTCCCAAAAAATAATGATGAGATTTATATATTTAATGAATATAGTCAATATAAAGTTCTTAAAAGTTTCTCCCAAACATTAAATAATATCCCTTGTATATTTATAGATATAGAAGGCATAAAAAATTTTAGAGGGGATAAATGAGTTTATTAGAAAATATCTCCCATCCCTAGAAAATCAAATCACTTTACACCTTCTCATGTGATGCTAAGATTCCATTTTTAGACTTCTTTTATACAATATTAATAAATTTGATGGTTTATTAAAAAGATTTATATATTTTCCTTCTTTGAATAAAACCAAATTTATTTGTAGAAAATTTTTAACCAACTTGAAAAAGAATTCATCTTATAAAACGTTTTTGAATAATATTTGGAATAGTGTTTCAAACAATAATGGGCCAGAAGATACAAATTTCCATGTAAAGATTAATCTTTAACATAAGGATGATATTTTTATTATTAAAAATCGCAACAAAAATATTAATAATATTATAACTATTTTTAATAATATTAGCACAAATGCTAATACAAATAATACTGTTAATATTAACACTAATATTAATTATATTAACAATAATTTATTATATATATATATATTAAAATAAAAATATAATAATTTATATTTTATATATTTAAATATATATTTATATAGTGACATAATGATGAAAATTTCAATTTCAATTTCAATAATATTTTACAAAATAATAGAGATGTATACTTTTTGATTTTTCATATGGAAAAAAAATATATATAATAGATAACCTAGTATATTTTTTATATATCTAAAAAATTATTATTACTAATATTAAAAAAATCAATTCTCATATATATTAATTGATTAATAAATAAATTATATCATTTGGAATTTAAAAATATATTCAAAATATAAATTATAAATGAATTGTAAAATGAAACTATATAAATTATAAAAATAGAAAAAATACATTAGTATATAAAATAAGAATAACATGTTACCCAAAAATAAAAAATATTGATCACATACTTTTCAAATTGATAAAGAATGTGACTAAAATCTCTGATCAAGTAAATCAACTACCAAAGAAAATCATTTTTCAATATTTATCATAAGAACAATTATATGAAATAATTTTATAAATAATATATATAAATGACTCATATTTCAAAATTATTAAAAATAACTTATAATAGAAATATTAGAATGTTGTTATTTGATTTAGAATTTATATCCTAAATGGGAATAAAATAGTGGAGGAGAGAATTTGAAGATAACAGTGGATGAACACCACTGGTAGTAGGAAATCAAAGATAAAAGTATATGAAGACATAAAACCACATAGTATGAATAAAATAGAACAATATCTAGAAGTTATGGTCCCTTGAAGTGATAGATAGGGTTATGGAAATAAAAATTGGATAGAAGGATCAGCTAGATCAAGGGAATAAACAAAACAATCAGGAAATAAATAATTCTTCATTTTATCTTCATTTTCCCATATGAATATTATTATAATTGATATCAAAAACCTGATTTTAACATAGTTTATTTGGTACTTGATGTTAAAAACTGTGTCTAAGGTCATTATGGGTTTTTTATTTAATAACTAATTTTGAAATAAAATTTTAAAATCATTTATAAATAACCAACATTAAACGTTTGGGATCTTAAACATTCCTGGTAGTAGTAATATTTGACCCTAGTAGTCTTTGATGATTTTATGATAGTATTTACAAATTGGAAATTTCACTAACTGAAAATATATATTAATTAATGATTGGTTGATGGTTATGTGTTGCATAAAAAATCTATAATTATTCAACTAAATGAAAATGGATCCTTTTGTGGCATAACTAGTGGTATTTTGTGAGAGGATGAAAAGGAAAATTTAATTTTATTATCAATGGTGTAGAAAATAATTATTTATATAAACCCCGAATAAATGTTTTGGAACTGAACATGATAGAGATTGGGATATATTTTTGTTGGTTGGGATTGATCTATTTTGTAATTTAGAAAAACAAATTGGAAAAATGGAGTAGTCTATTGTAGTGTATTAATATTTTTATAAGGTTTATATAATATTTGTTATCTAATCAATGAAATATTTATGTCAAGTAGAAGTGTAAAGATCATATAATTCATAGTAATTAAAGGATTACTTATTAAGATATTAGCTGAGAAGTCAAGAGTGGATGAAATGAATACACATATTATAATTAGGGTAAAAAATAACCTAGAGAGTCATAATCCAAGAATTGGGTAGACATATTGTTTTAAATTAATATGTAAAGGGTTGAATGGAATTTTCGGTCACTATTATGACTAAGGTGTGTCTAATAATGGAAAGTTAAAGTCACATAAATTTCCTAGAAAGGAGATGATACAGAATGATTGGAAATATTAAAGATTGATAAAAGAGAGTAGATTCACTATATTGTTGTGATCAAAGAATTGAGTGGTTTAGTTTGGTTATTCCATAATATATTGTAAATAAATGATTTTATAAAGTATTTAGATATACTTATAATGTTTTTTTGTGAAGGATATCAGACCACAAAAATAATAGTCTTGACTAATTTAAATTTTCTAGGATACTAAAATGGATATGATTCATTTTAGAGGTTATAGTTTTCGTATTGAAATTATGTGTAAAGATCAATAGTTATAGTGGAGACCAGAAATAATAAAAATTTCTTTGTTAGATCAATCAAATCATAATATAAAAATCTTAATAGTTTTAGACCAATTTTTTAGAAGGAAATTTTTTAAAAATCCCTTTATTCATATGGATGTTATACCAATCCATTATCTACATCACCGTTCAAATCAAAGTTTATAAAATAATGTTAAATTTATTTTCGTTACTGGTAGAATGGATTATGTTAGTTTTTCCTGGGGTTTAAAATTTAAAACCGATCATTTTTGGAAGGCATTATCAAGGAAATTTTTATGCATAATGGTTTTGAAATCTACTAGAAGAATAACGACAAAAAATACATTTCTATTTGGAATCATCACATCATGGTGTTATCAAGATATGTGATTTAAAATAATTGAATAGTTTTATTTCTTTGTCATATTTTAATTAAAATGTAATGTGTTTTGGAGTCATACCTATGAACAAGAAACCATATTATGGTTTAAATGTCCGTATTGATCTTTTTAAGGGTTTAATAGAATTATATATTTTTTTCATATTTTCAAATATATATAACAAATTAGATATATTTTTATGGTTTTACTTGACGTAACTATATGATTTAGAAAATACACTAATGAGCTACACATAGTGGTTAAAATTAGTTAAAATTAATAAAATATTTGATAAAGATACCATAGTTATTTTGTAGATAAATAAGGTGATATTTTTAAATCTAGTAATAGAGGATATATTTAAGTAAATAATAAATATTGTATTAAAATATTTTCAATAATTCAAAAACTATTTTTTGAAGGTATCTCTATAGTGATATATAAATAAAATAAGGCATGGTGATATTGAAAATTTTTTTCCATGATGTTTTGTTTTAATGAGGATATATATATATTTTATGTCATTGAAATGAAAAAATTGAAGTTGAATGAGATATATAACAAATAATTTCTTATATATGTGGTTCACTGAGAGAGATTTTCATCCTAGAGATATCATTAAAATATTTTTAAAATTGTAAAAGGAATATAAAATGAGATTAACATAGAAAATTCCAATAAAAATAATAGATATAATATATTTCCTTGAAAATTGTTGATTCGATTAATGTGAATTTTATTAAAATAAGCAAAATTGAATCTTATAACATGTAGGGACTCATATCATACTTTTAAACAATGGAGGTAGTGAGTGGTTGAAAACAGATCATGGAATCATAATTTAATATGTCATCTATATTAGTTTTCTTATACTCACCTGTAATGGCTCGGGTTGTTGGAGGACCATTACTTAGTAAAAATATGATGCTTGAGGTGTTATGGGTGGTCTGGGAGCCCATCCCAACTTCTCGGTGAAGTTTGACCCACGGTAGGCCTATCGGTAGCCTTAGCCTACCGGTAGCTGGCCTGCAGGTAGCTCGTTCTACCGATAGCCGCAGCCCACCGATAGCTCGGCCTACCTGTAGCTCTAGACTACAGGTAGATGCACCTTAGCGGTAGTTCGGCCTACCGGTATCTTGGTCTACCAGTAGCTGTCAGCCACCGGTAGCTCTCGGCTACCGGTAGCTCTTGCCTACCCCCACGGGTTTTTCCAGTAGCGCTCCTTTTTGCGCAAATCGAGTTTTAAATCCTGTTTTTACCTCATTAAGTTTGTTTTAAAGCTCAGTAACGCCCATAAATGGTGTTTAATTAAATATTTAATTAAATTAACCTGGTGTGTGCATCGGTTTAAACCTCCCCAAAGGGTAGGGACCCTTTAATGACGTGTTGGGCCGCATGGTCAACCCATGACCCCGATCCTTACGCGGTTTCACATAACTATCCCAACCGTCCCCAGCATTTATAAAATAAAAGGGTACTCCTTGGTTTCTTTTCTTGATCACCCTCTGATTGATTCATTTGCTCATGCTTGAGTTCCCGTAGCCCCACCCCTGCACTTTGCACACTCCTCTATTCCTGGAACATGAAGATAAACTTCGATCGTCGATCAATCAGGTAGGGAATTTCTCCTTTGTCTCTCCCTTTTGTGTATCATGTGGGGTGGGTATGCTTTTTATTCTATATAATTAGATGAAACAAACCTAAATTAAGATAATGAACGGATTCTATAAACAATGATGGGGGAGGGTGTGATCGATGATGCTACTTTGTTTCATGATCTTCCATGATTAATGATTTATAAATTGTGCAGGCCTACGCACACTGAAAATATGGCCATTGGTGGTCTTTCTGTGTGCACAAATGAACCCTTAATGTTTAAATGGTATGTATTGTATTTGTGAACCCTTGTTATGTAAAGGAATTTGGTTAATTACATACATACGGCTAAATAAATTGAAAGAAAGAGGATCAATCCTTTTTGTGATAACCCCGATTAAAGCACAACGAAGTCGGAATCATGGAGTGTGTTAAATATTTTAAATCTAAAAATACTGGCACGGGCCTTCTTTGTGTTTGTGGTGGTGGTTTTGTTGTTTTCATTCATGTGCCGATTGCTGGGTGATGTGGGCTGGGATGGGATCCCCTGTTGTGACGGATTCGGTGGTTATGAATTTAAGGCCGGGTGGTTACATTGATTATATCACGAATTGGGGAGGGATCCTCTGATGTTGAGAAACTGTTGGCTCCTGGATCATGGGGACATGGGGCTGTATCTTGGGGTTTTCTTTGGTTCCCATACTTTGAGGGATCTCCATTACCCCTTTTGTTGTTGTGACTTTACAAGAGAACCAGGTGTGAATTTTTAAGTTGATGTTTGACCATACTCTTCCCTTGGATTAAGCTTATGCTTTCTAGTTGCACTAGTAGGTGAAGAAACATATTTAAACATTATTACTGAACATGAAACAAGGATGGGATAAATGGGTTTTAGTCTGGTGTGAGTTGTGACTTGGTCATGGTACTGATTATGTTCTTTAGGAAGGCTGAAGAAAAACCTAAACTTTGGAGATTTCTCTTTACCTATATATATATATATTTTTGTAGCTTTGTGTTTCTTATTCGTGCCCCACCCATGATGGGCACTTAGTTCCGAACAAACATCTTTCATGGGGAGGGTGTTTTCCCAACACTTCCATTAGTGGTTGGTTATTAGCTCCTTTCTGCTCCCTTTCCTGGATAGCCCAAGTAGCTTTGGGTAAGCTGTGATGGCCTGAAGTCCATTATTAGCCCAAGAACCTTCGGGCAGGTTAGTGTGGTGGTCATGGCCCAGGTGTGTGCAGGCATGTGATTTCCCAAGTGTCCTCGGGATGAGGCCCATGTGTCTTCAGGCATGACCTTGGATCTCCTAGCCTGGGTGTCTTTGGGCATGACGATGGTTGTTCTGGCCTAGGTGTTTGCAGGTGTGGTTACGTACGATAGTTGTAGCCCAGGTGTGTGCGGGCGGGGTTTGGCAGTGGGACTCTGTGAGGTTATGGCCCAGGTGTGTGCGGGTGGGGTGTGGAAGTGGGACTGTAGTGAGAATGGCGGGATTGGTTCGATGTGTAGGATGTCTTCAATAACAAGTGGGAAAGTGGCGTGGGGTACCCAAACATCGATGTGCTTTTATTATACTTTACCTTGCTTGCGTTATTTGGTAAGTGAGACCGGTGAGTGGGATGGATGAACTCCTTGATATTGTTGGTTGTCTGCTTCTCACAGGATTTTGTACGTTCCCCCACTTGTGCACGAGAGTCTTTGGTTTTTCCCTACTGAGTATACTTGTATGCTCACCCTATGTATATAAAACTTCTTTCCGGTTTCTAGTAGGACTTTGAGCATCATGAGAGACCATACTATCTCAGACCTTTCGGGTAGTTACAGTTTCTATTTTCTTTCTTTGGTACTTTACCTTTGTAGTCACTTTGTACTTTGTGGTATTTACTTTTGGAACTTGCATACGAGAATGGTTGTTTTGGCTTTTCTTGCACTTCTACTTTTGGTTTTGTGAGATTTACTATCTTATCTCCCGATCCTATTTAAAAAAAGGGGTAACTCCTTCCATTTAGTGAGTGATTCTATACCCTTGGTGTTGGTCTCCACTCCGGGACCTATTGGAGGCGGGTTTCGGGGGTTATTATCTCTCTTTCAACTTTAAGAAGGAAGGGCCTGGAAATCTGCAGATCCTTCCCACCTTTTTCTAAAGGCGGGTCGTAACATCACATGCCTTGAGGCCCATTTTTTTATCTTTTCCATTCTTATTTAATGAGTTGAGATTTTATATGATAAAAAGGAGTTATCCTTAGGAGTTATATCATTATCATTAAATCATATTTATGTGAGAGAGAATTAGTGAATATTTACCTTACGTAAATTTTTTCTATAATAAAATGTTACTGATAGTGTATTTTGGATCAATGGCATATTTTTTGTGTGCATACTAGTTGTATATATCCCTTTTGGTCGAACCAAGTGTAATAATTTTATTTTATTTTATTATTTAATTTTTAAATATTCATTATAGATTTTTTATTGAATAGTTTGATGAAGAAATAGATTAAAATACTATTCTTATTAACTTCCAAATAAAATCTATGACAACTGAGAGTAAGAGAGAAAATCATATTTTTATCATCACCTAATTTCACTCACACCCACTGGCAGAGTTCCTAAAGTCTCACAACCATACCTGATTCTCCTAAATAATTTATAAGCATGTTATATTATTTAGATATATAAATCTTAGGGATTGAAGTGGATATTAGATTATTAATATATAAAAGTTAACCCCATTCAAGGATATTATTTACATAATTGTTGTCTTAATTGATTTATATTTGATTACATATAAGTGAAACCTTTGGGAGATTAATTTTTTATGTCAATAAATTTGGTGATGTTTTTATTTTCACCAATCATCATAAAAAACTATTATGGGAAAAGAATGTGATGTTTTTCATTTCATTGATGATAAGGTTAATGATGATGTTATGTGAATTTTATCTAGTGAGACACAAGTTGTTAATATAATTCATAAAATGGGGTTGTGTGACATTCATAAATGGGTATTATAAATGAAGTGCATTATTTTAAATTTTTTGGTATATATATGATACTAATAGATAGATGTATAATTTCATTTATAGTGGAGAGAACCTTACGGATTATTTTAAGGACTAATATCAATAAGAAATAGGAGTTTTTGGGAATGAGTAATGGATGTCATCAAAGGTGGACTATTCATTGAATTAAATAGTATATGAATAAATCTTTTGGAATAAAATAAATATTTCTAGGAGCTATAAGTATATTTATAAAAGGTTATTGTGGATATTTTTGAGTGAGGCATGATTATTGAAATGAGAAAAAATTAATTGGAGAATTCAGATTATCTAATGAAAAAATTTAGTCCTATGAAATGTTTATAGGGATAATAACGAAATGATTGATTATATAAAGTGATTTTGAACCATAACCATATAACTATTTAGTAATTATTGCATGATAGAAAATTATATATGGAATTAAACTGGTTTTTATGAAAAGAAATTGTATAGAAACTATATATAAGTTTCCATTATTAAAAGTTATAAATCATTTTAAAAACATAAATACGAATGGTAGAGATAATTTAACTACCCCTATATATAACTGATTTAATATTTTCAGATATCATGAAATTTTATCAATACTATAGGGTCCGCAACTGAGATTTCCTAAATGGAACCTGATCATGATTTTCACTATCTTCATGTTTTCCTCCCCATATTCTAGTCATTTTCTACTAGTTGTGAGGCTTTAGGTGGTGATGGTGGGTAGAATATACCCAATGTCAAAAAACACAAACTAATAGCATAGGAAAATGATAAATAACATAACATATCATTTGGGATGAAACTAGAATCATATGACATATAATCCAAAATAAATATCCAAAATATCATTAAAACCATACAAATTTAAATTAGATATCCCATGGGATGATCATAAGTAGACAATCCCAAAATTACAACCAAAAAACAGATCACAACATCGATAATTGACCAATTACAACCTAAATTTATAAATAAATAATGACCATGCATTTGGTAAACTAATATCTATAAATGGACATGTTATAGGGTTCTTACCCTTTCCTATTTCATGAATCCTAATATATTCATGTGTCACATAGGCCTCATGTTGGTACTGAGTAAAAACTCATCAGGCCATCATCAATGGAGTAACAATGTAATATAAATAGGAATAATTTTTTTTCCTGAAAATTGATATAAGAGATATCCAAAACAATTAAACCCACTTCTCATCATGTTCCTCAAGCCATTGGTGATATTATTTAACTACATCAACTGGTACTGGAGTGGGAAGGTGCACCCATGAATCATCACATTAGAGATGACCAAGTAATTACATCCAATTACAAACCACAAAATGACACATTCCAACGCACATCCTCAATGTCATCCCAAACCATTCATGACTCTATAAAGTCATATCTATGTTCTATTACACATATTCAGTGTTTAACCAATTCCCACTATAAATTTTGGGTTATTTAACTAATAAAAAATATTTATGATGAGAGTGTACTCCCAAATGAGGACCTCAACCACCAAATATATCTCATGATCATCTGTATATTTTTTCACTCCTTTGAGATGATTATAAATTCTATAAAACCTAAGTCACTCTCTTATGGAGGATACAACCAAAAAAAAGTGTTCAACACCACCTCATATGACTTATCGTCTACAAATATTACCCCAACATCTTATCCCCCATGTTGAGTAGTGACAACTAAAAACTCTATACAAAACACATGTTAAGATCCTTAATCCCCAGCTAGAACAACAGTTATCACCAACCATGTTATATCAGCAAACCAATATCACATTAAAACCAAATAATATACTAAAATCTTATTACCAGGGAACCATATTAAAATAACTATTTCATATTACAACCCATTATATTATATAATAACTTTATAAATTGGCCCAAAGTCTTAATGAAAGGAAAATACACATAAATATAATAATCCTCTATTTACTACACAATACCATTCTTATTCATGTCACGTGTAAAATAGAAACTAAAAATATATCTATACCCATTAACATACACAACCATAACCATTCTTGTAAATGACAAGATGCATAATCACATTTATAACAAATGAGGAATCTTGGAACTGACTACTTAGACTGAACATAGATAGATGAATTTATTATATACGGTAAATTGGAACTGTAGAATTGGTTATCAACAAGTCAAATGAAAATAACTAAAATATAAACTTCTATCAAAAGTCTTCATAGTAGAAATAAAACTGTAAAAAGATGATAAATTACAAAATAGGAAGGAATGAATTATCTATGGTGACCTCTTATAGTAGACTAATTGGAAAATAAATAATTAATGGTGATAATCACACTTTGAGAAGAGGAATGATAGGAGTGAGTGGGGTGTTTCTTACTAAATCTATTTGGCCCTCCACCTATCTTGTATTGGTAACCAATACAATTAGTTTTTAAATTTTAAATATGAAACATCCAAAAATCCCTACTAAAGCTCTTGTGGGTTAAAAAGTGGTATAGGTCCAATATTAGGACCTCCAAAACATTGGTAGCCTCCTAGAGGAACCCTATTAGGAGTTATAATATCTTTCCCACTTATCCTCTAATGACATGTTTTACCAAAACTCACTCTTACGCCTCGTCACATGACATTGGAATATGAATACCACCTAATTAAACATTACTAGGATAGTCGTAGATCTAAATTATAAAACATGAGTTACTATGTCTCCAAGACCTCCCCACCTATGGGAATGTCATACATATGCCTTCACTGGACAAACACTTGAATCCTTATATAAAAACCCAAACTTCCCACTCACCAAAAACCAAAAAATGCTAAGATGATTCCAAATTACAACTCTTCAATTTGACTTTCTAGACCATCAGACATATAAAAATATTTACTATCCACCAGACATGATCAATGATCATCAACCTAATTATTACATAATGTTAAAAGTCATAATAAATTCAAAATTATCAACCATCAGCTATAACATCCATTTATAAATCACAAACACTGTGTACTAGAATGCATAATGCAACAACCAAAACCATCATCCCATTATATACCACTAAATATCAATTATTAAATTAATTTATATGGGGTTTTTGGATTTTTCACATGGAACCAACTTGAATCTAATCATCATGATGCTTTCCCTATTTGTGGAGTCACACTGAACATCGACCATAACCAAAACTATTGGGTATGCTAAATATAACCAAGCCCTATGTGTAGATGAATATCATCCACTGCCTCTTGATACTACTTCTAGTATTAATTAAAATGTATAAGACTAACCCAATTATCAATCTCCCATAATCTATATGATATGTTAGAATAACCTGTCAAGATACTTCATACACCCACTTTCTTAACAAGAATTAGATGATTTTTCCCACAGGGCGTAAACAAATTCATATGTTCATACTAGTAATAACATAATAAGAAATATTTCCCTGATCAAAACATTTACCCCTGACTATGTATACCCTGGTTGGTCTACCCATATGCTTGCTTCTGGATATTTGATTCTTTTTTACCCATCTCAATAGACACCGCTACATGACTAAGCATCATCCCATCATTTAGTTTCCACTAAATTATATGTTATTGGTTCATATCCATAGAAAATTTCATCATATATAAAATATTTATATATAAATTGATAAAATATTGAAGTCCATCCATTATTTTTAAACCATGAAGAAACTATTCAATTATAATAATTAGTGTAAAACATATTAAATCTATGATCTTTATTATATAGTCCATAATATATGTCTCAAAATACACACAATACATGAACTCGTGACCTCAGACCATCCGTATCATATAAGGAAATAATTGTTCAATGAAACTTAATGAAATCCTTTTTGATTCATCCACTTATGTCTTCCAAATTTTACTAAAAAATCATCCACTATATTATAGGTCTGCTGAGCATATATTTCACTGATGGTGTGAATCTCCTTTGTGGAATATTAATCTAATAACAGATCATATAATTTGTATTTATCTAACAATAAACTACCTACAGTTTATCTTCTACCAAGAAAATTGTTAATTCTATTAGTGGAACACCCTAAAAAGATATTATAGTGACAGATAAGCACCATTAGACCACTTATCGAAATTTTTTAAAACCCATAACAAACTCACACTAAGTTTATCATGAAACCACAACTACAAATTTTCTTTCCACTAGGTCAAACCTACTATCCTCGGAACCTCCATATGAATATCATTCGTATCACTACAAACCTAATACTAAAAAAAATATTTTTGAGGTAGTATATCCCTATGAACCAAATACCATGGTAAATATATATATAATAGTTTAGATATAAAAAATTGGGTAGGTTTTAATGCATCATGCATTTCACTATACCATAGACTTCCCTATCCACATATATGTTCCATATTATCCAACTTTACTTTCCATCCTACCTACATCTGGGTTGGGTACCACATACACAACAAATGAACATGAAGTATCTACATACATGATGACATGAAGACTCATTTGACTGAATTTTCATAGTAATATTCCACCAATAATATCTATGTGAAAAACTCTATAAGTAATTGTAGATAAGTAAAATGGATATCCTCATTTTCAAATTTGGATATAATTCAAAATAAGTCACAATAATTTAATATGAGACATATGTTCCTATAATAATGCTTGAGTATCACTTCATGAATCATGGGGATAAGTGTCAAAAACAATAAATTAATAACTTAAAATACAAAATTTATCTAGAAAAAACAACTCAGTTTTAATCATTAAAAAAATATCCTAATTTCCATGGAAATGTAGTATTAAACGCATTCTTGTCTGGGAATGGTACACAACACGTTTTCAGACCTAGATCTAGAAATGTTCATAAAATCTATCTTCTATACCCTGAATAAATAAATAGAATGCACTATGTATTATTATAATTCACCACTATGATAACATAATGTTGAATCTTTGACCCATATTACTTGAATCACACTAAAGGAAGAGTTCAATGGAGCTTAAGTGTTCCGGCCTATATGTTAGAGTTTGTTGACTAGTAGTGAGGTTTAATGGGTATCACTGGGGAGACTATACCATTGAATGTAACCTATAGTAGAGGGAAACAATGAATAACAAGGAAAATTAAGAGTTACAAAACCTAGGAATATATCACCTTATACGATAAATAAATATCCAAAACATCATTCTAGTCATATTAATGAAAATTAAATTTCTTATGGGATGATCATAAATGAAAATTTCAAAAATAAAAAAAAAGAATACACCATGGTACTAGGGAACCACTTGGTCTATCCCAATGTTACAAATACATTATTATCACGTATCTATTACACATCCAACAAAATTTTCACCCATTTTCATGCTCTAAATCGTATTTGTTTCACAAATAATAAATTATTCATTTTCCCTAGAGGTCTCATGATGGGTTAATGTTTCAAATATGTAGGTCTTTTAAATCTTTATCCCTGGATAATATATGAATATATATGTGGGTGTGTGTCTGTGTTTAACTATATAAGGAAATCATAATAAAAGAAAACCAAATAAATTCTACCTATTCCACATAATGCTTTTCAACCCATAGGCGAGATCCTCTACCTACATTGGTTTTTTCTATAGGGGGTGATGTACCCACGGTTTGTTACACTAACCATGCTCATGGCCCTCCATAAAATGCAAAATTTAAAATATGGATTTTTTACAGGATGCTTTTAAAAATTTTATCCATAAAGTGATTGCATTATAGTTGTCCCCATGGTTTTCTCTTGATTATTTTTCATTATATTTTCAAAAAATATATCACATTTTATTTTATTTTTTTAGAAAATAAAAATAAAATTCAATATTTGAATTGTTTGAATAATGTTTAAAATAAACTAAAATAAATTTTAGAATTCAGTAATGAATGTAGGAAATAGAAAATAGATTTTAAATGAGTGTGAAACCCATTTTTAACATTATTAGTAGTGAATAGGTTTTTAATATCTCAAATAATTATTTAATACCTATAAGTATACATCTAAATTAGCCTAAATAAAATAGGAAGACCTTAGTATGGGTATTGATCAACTTATGAATGCTATTTGAATTCATAATAAACTCCGAGAAATCTAATTGAAGTGAAATAAATATAATAAAGGTAAATACAAAACTAAATAAGTTTAAACCGAGAGAACAACCACATTACGTACTTAAATTAAAAAAATCAGAAAAATATAGAATGAAAATAATTAAATAAAGAAAAGGAACCTCCTTATTCATAAGTGTAGTTTCCATAGAAATTGAAATAGGTTACAATAAATAAAAAGGACTCAATGGATAAGTACCCTTGGATATCCACTATCCTCAACCACTTGGGATTTTATCCATGCACGGATAAATAATATCTCATATACTTCTTCCACTCCCTATATCATGATTACCTTGAACATATTTCAATCTATGTGAAATCATATTATAATTTCAACCTACCAACTCTCTATATCCATTTGCATAATAGTTTTGGATACCATATCATCTCACAAGAATATAGGGTAAAATATTTTATTTTTTTTGTCCTTCAAGTCTCTCCTCTAAAAGATCCATGTGAATGCATCACTTTTTCGAAGGTCATCTCCAAGTGGTAATAATGATTATTCATTATTGATGTGCATGAGTGAGTTGTTAGTAATTCATTACCATGTGAAAAATTGTTTTGATCTCTTTCATTTATAATTTAATTTTCTGATGATCTTTGAATCATTATCACCCCATTATATTAAGAAATATCGATCTGATAAGGTATCACCTGTATAACATGTAGTTTTGGTTCAATTCTCTATAAAATTTCATAAAATATCACAACTTTATAAGGCTAATTATATATAAAAAATATTTTAGAAGAGTAAAATTGTGTTTGATAGCATGTCTGACGTGATAAATTAATATTAAAATATAATATAAAACCTCAAGACATAATAATATATTTATTTTTAAATAAATTAAATCTCTTTGATATCTTCTGATGTAGACAACATCGGGTTTAAATGAAATGTAATACACTATTAAAATATATGTTGAAACAGACCATTATATCATAGCTATTAAATTAACATGTATGAATAGGACTAACTATGTAATGAAAAATATATTGCATACACATGTTCATTGTTTATCTGATGATTATAAAATTAAAATAATAATTACTTGAAAGTAAATTAATCCTTTTAGAGAATTGCATTTTCAAAAAAATATATTCTATCACATCATGAAAACATATGTTAAATTTTTTTATAGGAATTTTATAAAATTTATTTTATAACAATAAATTCACTTTTAAATTCATAATATAAAAATTATATAAGTATGAATTTTTGTGATTTTTTTATATTGTTTATTTTTTCAATGAATTGTTAAAATAATGATTTTTATTGAAATCCATATTTTGCTTTAAATTATTTCAAAAGATTAATTATATTTTAAATAAGGATTAATGTAAATTTAGTTTTATTATATTATAATATATGAAATTAAATTCAGTATAATCAATTTAATGTTGATTTTTTATATTAAAACATTATACACTGATGATAATTTCTTCTTGGAAAACTATATTTTCATCAGGTCTATGGGTATAATTTTAAATTAAATTCTACCACATATGTGAGTTGAATTTTAAAATAGGGCTCCATATTTTATATATTCCTAATTAATATTTTATAATATAAAAAACAACATATTTTACAATAATGAATATGGATAACGTTAAAAAATAATTACTGCAGTTATGGTAAAAATGGGTTTTCTAAAGGTTAAACTCAAAATATGGGGGTTAAAATTACCTAAATATTTATCCAATTCTTAATTTATAGACACATTTCTACCATTATAACCATATTATTGGATTTTAAATATTTTTGGCATTGGATTCCCTGAAATTTCCTTATATAATAATTTAGGTATAGAAAAGGAAATAATGACACCCTCTGTCATTTAAATTTCCATTCTGCTTTCAGATAAGGAAAAACATTTAAATTAATATTTATTTTATTTTTTATAAATTTGAAATTAATTTCATGAGGTTAATTTATTTTGGTTTTTTAGTAATCAAATAATTACCTTAATTTCTTATGAAATTGCAAAACATTAATTATTTAATTAATAAAGAAAAAAAAATAAATGATACTAATAATAATAGTAGTAAAACAATTGATTAAATTATCATTGAGAATTTATTTTTTGATAAAAAATCATGTTATATTGGGGTTAAAATAATATATTCTAATTTCAACATTGTCTTAATTTTTTTAAATCAAATTAAATGAATTGTTTCAAAAATAACATTAATGTCATTTAATAATATAAGGACATTTTATTAAAAGTTCTAACATGAAAAAAAATCATATATCAATCCATGTTATTTTTAAATTTTAAAAATATCAAATATATTTGATTTATGGATCACGTTGTCTTTTATAGTAACTATATTGACCCCAAAATAGTAAAAACTTCATTAGTGATGTTTTGATTAAAATTGTGTTTTTGTAAGTTACATGTAATTTTGTTAGAGATAATTTTAAAAAACATAGTATAATTATTTGATAAATTAGATTTAATATATATAATATTTGGGTTTGAATTATCTAATAATTCTCATTTTATTTTATTTATATCAAATAAATTACACAGGTTTAAAAGACTAGTTAGAGTAGTGAAAACTGAAATAGAGAAGGTAAAAAAACATAAAAGTTAAGGAAAAACATATTTATAACATTATTTTATATTCCTTTTGTTTTTATAAAAAATATCACCCATAAAACCCTTTATTTATAAATTTTGGAGCCATGTGGGGTTAGAGCTATTTCCTCTTGTTGAATAGTTTCGTGTATTTACATAAAGGTCACACCTCCTAAATTATAAAAGGGAGCTCACTCCCCCTCACATAATCACACAAATACAATGACGTAGAATAAAAAATCTTTACAAACCCATCATAGATATCATTATTAAATTTCTATATCTTCTAGTATTCTGAAAAGACCAACCGTAGGGTCCTTAAGAAGTGATCTAAAAGAGGATTCATTTATAGAAGGTAATTGTCTTCCCTATGTTGAATCTTTTTCTTTATTATTTTTAAGACCAAGAATTTTTTCCTAAAAAATAAAAAAACAATTATATCCCATGTACTATTCTATTTTTAGGGTTTAATATCTATATATATCCCATTCCATCAGTTAGGGAAAAAATTTCAAATAGTGTGTTCGGTGGAAAACCACCTCACAAACTGATGTAACTTGTTTTCCATCTACACTTCTCATGGTTGGATATAAAAATGGAATATATATAAATATATATATGTATATATAATATTTCTAATGTAATTATACAATTGGATTTAAAATATCACATATAACTTATACCTTTCTATTGATTTCGAAATAAGATAACATCGCTCGTGTATGTGGAGCACTACTGCCTAACAAAGGGATGTGATTCATTTTCATGTAATCCTATAGCTGGAATAAAATAATTACAAATTCAATGAATATATGTGACATATATTAAATAATACAAATTATGAAAAATTAAATCATCAAACACTTCCTTACACTTTCACCATTAAAATGAATGATATCATCGCTCATACGTGTGTTTGGCCAACCGTCTCAACGATGCAATGTGATTCATTTTTTATGTTCAATATTCAAAAATGAGTCTAAGTATGTATGTATTTGAAACAATATATACCTAAAATATTAATATCATTATGGGGATGATGCAACATTATCTTATATACAATAACTATATTTTTCATGACAAATCCTGCTAAAGAAAACAAGGAAATTAATACCTACAAAAATTAAAATAATGAAATATTATTGACAAATGAATGATAGAATATAATAAATGGATAATATATTGTATGATATATATGAATATGGTTCCATAAGTGATTTATAATAGACCAATATAATATAAATTATATTTGGACACCAATAAATGGATTCAGACCTGAGGTTGAGGTTTCTTCTCTCACTTTAACTTCCTCAAGACACTTCGTATTAAATAGTTTTTAATTTTTATAGGTTATATAATAAAAATTTCATATCTTATATCATGAAAATATATATATATTCCAGGTATTTAATGTTTCATTTTATGTTTCTTTTGTGGGCCTTATTATTCAGAAGTTCCCATAGTGGTAAGGGTATGTTTAACAATCTCATCATTATTCAGGAGTGTTTATGTTTAAGTCTCTCTTGGGTGTAGTATTTTTTTTATAATTTTCATTGGTTATTAATAAAACATTATATTAATATTATCGTTATTCTTATAATTGTTACTTTAAATGATTTTTAATTTTTTTATGAAAAACAAACCTTATTTGTCTTTTTTTCAGTCAAAATTTTTTTTAATCCCAATCATTATGTTGTAAAAATATTTCAAAAATTTATATAAAAATATAAAATTTATTTTTTAATGAATATTTTCCAATTTATTAATTATTTTAATAATATTATTTAATAAATTAATCATGTAGTTTTCCAATCAATTATTGTTTGACATTTTCTAAAAATGACAATGGACTCTTTATTTTAACATTTAAATTAGGAATTCAATTTACCACATTCATTAATACTTATTGTTTTAATGATTATTTTAAATGATTCTAAAGTTATTTAAAAATGAAAATAAACTCATACATTTTTGTGAAATTTATGTTTTAAATTATGATTTTCATACTGAAAAGGTTACATTCCTCAAGAATTTTTTAAGGAAATTTCTGTGGTACAACAATTCATATAAAGCTTCAAAACATTTTTTACTTATGATTCACCGAGGATATGTTTTATTGATATCATCGTTATTCATTAATTATAAGGTTTATGACTAGTTTGACTGGGGATTTACAATAATATTACCATTAACCATATTACAATAGATGATTTATGATTATGTTTTTTGATTGGGGTAAGAATAAAAATATCATACATTAGTTTTTTCAATATTAATGTTTACATAGATTATATTTCACCCTTTTAATCTGAATAAAGAATTAGACTTATTAAGTTGTTGGTGGTTTCATGTTATAGAATCCCCTTATGGAATATACATGTCCCATGTGAAAAATAAGATGGCTAAATTAGATTGTTTTTTACCCATGGTGTTAAATTTTGTTGTGAAAGGCCATGGTGGTACATTTTTGATGTCTAAAAAAATGAGTTTTCTAATTATGATATTATTCATTGATGACCATGTGATTATTTTAGTAGTTATAATAGTAATGACACAATATCAATATCAATTGATTACATATCTAGAAATATTTGATCAATATTTATTCCATCTGTATTCTTATCAAATTATTGAATAAATGGCATGTTTTTAGTAATTTTTATTTACATATTTATTATGATATATTTGTTTATTGAGTCTCTTAAATTAATACCCTTATTAGGAATATGATATCACCCCTATCTTATGTTTTATATCCCCAAAGATATATTTATGTTTTTATTGATATATAGAGATATAAGAAAAAGAACAATGGAAACAAAAATAAAAAAATCCTTTATTTTATACTTCTAAAAATGTATTGTGAATTTTCCAGTATATATCCAATTTACCATGCCTAATAAAATATTTTTCCATCAGGATATAATTACACATATCTTATTCCAATGTAACAAACTAACCATCTACTCCATGCTACAAGGGTTGAAGTTTTTATAGTTGGTATCAAAAGAAGCAAAGAATAAACCTTGGGAAATCAATTTAGGAAAATATTGATTAGAAAACATTATCTTAATATTGTATGTTAGGATATGTATACAATAAAATCCCAATTTTTTGATGAATATATTATGTATTTTTTTCTATCAATATATCCATGACAATATATTAAAAGTGGATGTGGTTTTAGAAGAGATATACCTAGGGGTAATAATACCAAAAAAATTGTGTCAGGAATGAATACATTGTTACCTAGTACACAACAACCAGTATTACCTAGAAAATGGTTTTACACACTCACATAATATGTTTTGATTATTTCTCATTTTCTTTAAAACCCATTATAGTATTTGAACATATTTTTATATCTTTAAAAATTCTAAAAGAAAACATGTTTATTATTATGATATTAGCACAACATAAATTTTTCAATTTGTGTTATATTTTTTACTTGTTTTGGGATTTTACATTATGATGTATAATGTTATGTTCAAATATAGTGTATTTAATTATTTAAAATTTCAACCTGTTAGAAGTAATGGGAACAATATTAATTCATATAATCCAATGATCAAGAATTATTACTTCCTTAATAGGCTTAATCAAATATTTTGATGGGAACTAATCCCTCAAACATTCCCATAATACTAGGACATTGAATCATGTGATGTTAAGATAGGTAAATAAATTTCAATTTCTTATGTATTTTAAGGGAAGAAATTGAATATTAATATACAATATTCAAAAATTGTAAATGGAAATAAGGAAAAGATGGATTTTTATTATGTTGAAAAATTATAAAATGAAACAACATGGTAATTTCATAAAGGCAATGTGAGTTTTATATAATTTTAAAAAAAATGAAACAATTTTCATGATTTCATAAGTAAAAAATAATAAATTTATGTCTATTTTTATCTTTATGAAGATGGGGCACCAATAAAATGAATTCCCCAAGCTTCCAGAGAATATACCTTAGAAAAATCTATTTGATCAAGGTCTAGCCAATGCTATTAATATTATAGAGGTAGAGTGATAAATGTTCATGTGTATTTATATTCGAAAATGATGTTGTAATATTATTTTATCAATAATATTTTTAAAATATATATGGATTATACCGCAATTATTTTCTATTAGGATTTGAAGACACATGTTTAATGTTAGTAAGAAAAGTGATTCAGTAGAAAGTTGAACTTTTGGAAAGCATGTGATTGAATAAATATTGAGATTAATATATACTCAATTATGAAATATCAATTATTAAGAGTTGTTTATGGGATATTATTGGATACCTTTAAACTGGTTAGTGAATTTATGGTTCTTTTTATCCTTGATCGAGTTTACTTCATGTTTGGATTTATGGAATATATTTGACAAAATAAGTTTATTTAGAGAAATTCATGTTTTCATTAGGATTTCCTGGTGATTCATTTATTCACGTATTTGGAATGTGACATTATGTGCAACTTTATACAGTTTAGGGGTATAATTTTTATTTAGTGACATCCATTCTAATTTTTTTAACATTGAATTTATTTATACATGTTTAAGATGAGTCATAAGGTTAAATATTTATATATTGGATTATGTTGAATATTAGGTGTTACTGTATAAATTTTAATAAACATTTTGAATTTTTAAAATATCCAGGGATAGAAGGGATAAATTTACATTCATTTAATGATCTAATAACATGATAAATTTAAATTTTAATGCACAGGGAACAAAAATTATTAATTGATATTCATTTATTTCGGTAATAGATAATGTAGGAATTGATTGAAAAAATCTAAAGGATGAAATTGTACTGGTAAAATATAAATATTTCACAATTGTATATTTTCTTCTATTCTCAATAAAGATTTTTTAGTAATTCTATAATTATGGTAAAATGATCTTGAAATGAAAATTTTATCCAAGAATCTTCATTTAAAATTAATAAAATAGTTTTTTAACTCATAATATATTTATGGGTTTTTAGTCATTAAATTATCTAGATCATTAAATTTTTTGATACATGATTTATATCAATCTTCGTAATTATATATGCTTTTCTTCTATGTCCAAATCAACACTTTCTATCAATGTTCTCATATTTCGGACCCTTGTATGGGTTATTTTTTATGGTCTTCATACTTCTCTTCCTCTCCCATCAAGGCGGTGTTCTATCAACATATTTTTTGATATGGCGATTCAAGATGGTTTTTTTAAATTTCAAACCCTTTAATATTGATATCAATATTTACTATATATATTTAAAATATGATATAAAACACAAAGATTATAAGATAATATTACACTATGATTATTTAATATATATATTTAAAATAAATTCAATATCATTGATATATTGTGAGGCACATAACAACATTTAAAACAACAGGATAATCAATTAAAATATTTTTCTGAACATGACCATTATATCCTAGTCATTAAATTGGTGAGTTTGAATAGAACTAAATAAATTATGAAAAAAATATGTTTTACATATTTTCATTTGTTATCTATTTATTTGGAATAAAAAAACCTCAGTTGAAAGTAAATGATTTTTTTTTTCTGAAAAACAATATTTCATTAAAGAAAATGGGTTTTTCACATCTTGAAAACTTGTGGTGATTTTTTAAAACCATATTTCTAAAATTAATTTGATAAAATTAATATAATACTTGAAATTTGAATATTATAATTAACATAAGCTGTTTTTCTTAATTTTATTGTAATGTTTAATTTCGTTGATAAATAGTGAATATTATTAATTTTTATTGAAAACTCCATTTTCATTGAATAAATTTAAAAAGTTAAATTATATTTTAAAGTTAAAATAGATAAATATATGATAATAAACTAAACTATAGTCACTGTAATAAATTTCATTTTGAAATTTGATAATAAGACCATCTATACTTCTGAGAATTTGGTTTAGA
Organism: Viscum album; assembly: GCA_963277665.1. NCBI lineage: Eukaryota > Viridiplantae > Streptophyta > Magnoliopsida > Santalales > Viscaceae > Viscum > Viscum album. The sequence goes on along the minus strand of OY728126.1, from coordinate 352,370,705 downwards.
ATCCCAGTATTTTGTCATGTATATGGGTATGATTTTAAATTAAATTATACCACTTATATGATATGAAATTGTAAAATTGGATTCTATATTTTTAATCTTATTCATTTCCATGCTTAAAGTAATAAAATGGGTTTATTGGGTGATAAAGTAAGTAATTAATGGTTAAAATGTCCTAAATATTTATCGAATTCCTCTTTTTAGGAAACATTTATACCCATATCACATTTGGATGACTTTTCTCTGTTTTTAGGACACATTTATATAAAAATGAAAAATATAATAATTTATGTAAAAAAAAAATATCTCCATCATTTTATTTAATTTAAATTATATTTTCACATAGGTAAAAAACTAACATGTCACATATTATTGATAAATATTTTCATCATAAAAAAATAAATTCACGCTGTTAATTTTTTAAAATTTATACTAATTATATAATTAATTTAAAATCTTACGAGACAAAAAAAATTAGTTATTTAATTAGCAGAAAAAAATATAATTGATAATAAAAATATTCATTGAAAAATAAATTGAATGAATTGTTATGTTCTATAAATTTTATAGATAAACATTTAATTTAATAAATATGGGAAAATAATATATTTTAATTCCATTATTGTATTGATATTTTAGAAATAAAATATATAAATAATAACAAAATTTTAATTAATGTTATTTTATAATAAATGATATTTAATTAAAATATTTAAATTCCTAAAAATACTATCTCATTATATGTTATTTTAAATGATTCAGAATATCAAATATAGTCTATCTATATAACTATTTTATAGTGACTATATTGACCCCCAATGTTTAAAATATTCATTTGAAATATTACGGTTAAAGCAGTTATTTTTCATATTACATGCACTAGTGTCAACAATAAATTTCAAAACACATATGTTATTTATTTGATAAATTTGATTTTATATATGAAATAATTGATTAAATTTTTTTAATAAGTTTATTTTTTCATAAAGGATAAATTACTTTACCATAGAGAAAAACTAAATTTCTTAATGGAAATATAAAAGTAAAGAAAAAAAATCTTTTAGATAAGGTTTTTTTGTGGTAGAGGTGTTTCTAAACCATATCATCCCTCCACTCCTTTAATTAATAAATTTTTAGCCACTTCTTTTGAGAGTGACCGCCATTATTGAATAGTTTTGTGAATTAAAAAAAGACACTCATACTACATTATAAAATGGAACTCACAACCCTCATTTCTTCACACCTCTCAAGACATTTGGATTATCCAAAAACTAGAAATAACCCATCCCAAAAAACCATAAAAATATCTATATCTTTTGGTATTCCCATATAACAGACCCTAGGGTTATTATGATAAGATACAATTGTGGTTTTCCTACACAAAGGTAATTGTATTCACTAGGTTAATTCTTTTTATTTATTAAATTAAAACCATTAGTTATGTCTTAAAACTTCAAGGAGTAGTGGTACTAGAATTTAGTGATGAATTTATGGGTTGGGGATTCCCTTATGATAGAGGATTAAGTGATGTTGAAGGGCATTGAGGTGTGTAACTCGCACTATATTTGGCTAAAATCAGTAGAAAAAGACTCATATATTATCCCTGTCTCAATTCATGGGAAGATTTATGTTACATATACCATTTCCTAAATCATATAACAATAAAAATGGATTCTTGACACACAGATGTTCCTTAGCCGTACTTGTCATGAGGAACATAATGTTGTAGACTTATTGACTTCTAAGGTTGATATATGTGATCACAATTTATTATTTTATTGGATAGGGTCTCTCCCATAGTCAAGTTATAGTTTCTATTAGGAATATGATCCTGGTATACAATAATTTATAGTTCCTTAATTATTTTCTATTGAGGACACTTTCCAATAATAAATGATTAAAATATAACATTTGATCGATGGTTATGGTGGACCACTACCTATCGAATTGATGAACATCATCTTCCATAAAAACATATCATGGTTGGGTAAAATTATGGATTTAATATATAAAAACATATATATAATATTTAAAATATAATTAGACTCCTAGAGATATAATATCATATATAACTTCTTACATTTCGTTCTGGATAAATGAAATAATAACCCTCATGTGTGCGGCAGACAACCACCCTATGAAGTGATGTGATCAGTTTTTTAGGTACTCCTTACATGAAAATTAATAATGATAAATTTAAGGATTATATGAATTATATATGACCTTATATAAATTATTTAAAATTAATATATCATAAAATTACTTTCACATAGACTATTTAAGGGAATCAAATCATCATCGGTGCGTACATACGACCTACTGTCTCCACCGAGAAATGTTATTAAGTTTCATTGAATAATTATTAAAAACGGTTATAAGGATGTATATGTATGAAAAAAATTAAAATTAATATCATTCATGTGATTATGAAATGATATCCTATGTATATGAACCGGAACATTCATGACATAACACGCATGAGAAAATAAGATGATTAACACCTGAAACAATGAAAATATGGAAATATTGTTGATAAAATGATGGTAAGATGTTATAATTAGATCATTTATATAATGATATTTATGGCTATGGTTATTTAATATACGTAAAATATTTTTATATTAATTATAAAGGGGGTTTGGATACATATGAAGGGATTTAAACATGAGGAAAGGGTTCCTCATCTCACTTTGGCATTCAAAAGTCACATTCCCCATTCCCCACTTATTTATTTTTTTGAAGGGTATATAGTAGAAACATGACATGTAATATAATTAATATCTTTATATTCATATAATTTAATGTATAATTTGATTTTATTTATTTTGGGGGGCTTACTATTCAGAAGATACCAATGTTGTAAAGTTTTATTACACAATCTCAATATTATTGAAGATTGTTTTTGATTAAGCCTTCATTAGTGGTATTATTTGTTATTAATATTGTAAAATAGATATAAATTAATTTCCACTATATATATAGAAAATATTTGGGTAATATTATCATTTTTCATTACTTTAGTATTTTGAATGACTGTGAATTTTTTAAGAAGAGGAAATATTATTTCTCTTTTCCGTTAAAAGTTCTTTTTCATAAAAATTTGTGTCTTCACAAATAAATTAAAAATTATCTTTAAAATTATCCAAATTATTTATTAAATTTTTTTAAACATGTTCTAATTTTTAGAAAAAAAAATTGAAATGAATCGTTATAATAATTTCCAAATAATGCATATTTTGATCCTATTGAAAATGAGAAAGGACTCATTGTTTTAACACGTAGGGAATTAATTGAATTTTATGAATTCATGAAAATTAAATTTTTAAAAAATTACTTAAATGGTTTTAAATATTATTTTTAAAGAAAATTATCTTGGGAAATATTTTTTTCTTGTTGTTTTAGAATATTTTTTTCTATGTGAAATTGTTATTTTTGTAATAAATTTTTGTAATTACACTTTTATGGTATTTATATTCATCAATGACATAAAAGCATTTTTGTACTTGAGATACACAACATATATGATGAATTTATTGATCCCTTATTATATATTATGATGGTTTATGTTTAGTTTTACTAGGAATATTTAATATTAATACCATTAAACATATTACTGTAGGTGGTTTATGATTATGTTTATTGGTTTGGGAAATTATAAACATTTCAGAAGTTAGTTTTTTCAATAAAAATGATTCTATTGATTATTTTCCGCCCCATTAATATGAGGAATTCATATGTAACTAGTGAGGAACGGTTATAGAAAGCCCCTCAATGCATCTAAGGGCCTCATGAGACAAATTTGTTGGCCAAATTAGATGGGTTTTTACCTAATGTTTAAAAATATTTTTTTGAAAGGTACTGAAAATATGTTTCAGATTTATGAAATTATGTGTTACTTCATAATTATATTTTTAATTGATATCCATGTGATTATTAGATTATTTATAATATCAATAGAAATGTTTATAACTTTTGTGATTATACATATGTAATTATTTGATGACTATTTATTCCTATAATTTCATGATCATATTAATTATTCGATTTCATGTGTTTAATTTATTTACCTTTCGATATCGATAATGATTTATTTATTCATATCTTATGTTGCACACATTCCTTTACTAAGCATTTAATCTCACCTCTATATTCTGTTTTATTTTTCCTTGGACATGAGAAAGTGATTTTGGGATATATTTATATATAGGGATATAATATGGGGAATTACGGTGTTCAATAATATAATATTTCAAGTATTTTATGTTTTTAAAATTTTTATTTGATGTTTCACGTATGTATCTAGTTTACTAATATTACTATATTATTCACTCATTCAGGATTTTATTCCCTATATCATTGTACCTTATACCAAGAAAATAATGTAACCATCGACTCTTGGCTACTAGGGATAGGATTTTATGCAAATACTTTTCATAGGATATGCATTTAATATTAGTATTAATCTTCTGTAATTGAAGTATCTTAGGTTACTGAGTTTGAAACCATTAAAATGGTAATGTAAGTTAAAAAACTCCAAATTAAAATGGGTTTTAAACCAAATTATGGAAATTTAGAAACAATGTACTAAAAACCATAATTCATACAAAATAAGATAATATTCCGACAAAAATTTATTGAAACTCGAAAAATTTCCTCATGATTCATAAAAAATTTAAAAAAAATATTATGAAATTATTGAATGCCATACCAAACATAACTAAAATTAATTCAAAAAAAACCTTAACAAAAAAATTATCTTATTTCATGTTTAAATTTGTTTCCAAGAATACATATAATAAAAACATAAAACATGAACCTTTAAATTATTTTTAAAATGAATAAAAATTTTTATCAATAAAAAATATATACATTTTTCTCAATTAAAACTAAAATTTAATCTGAAAACTAAAAAATATTAAATTCCATTAATATAGATAAAATAGTGGTAACTTATTCGTTGAGATTCAAAAAAAATAATGAAAATTTATGCCTAATAAGTTCCCCCATACATATGAAATAGGCTACAGGAAAGGCTAAAATCAAAACAACCCATGGGAAATATCAAAACACAATCCCTTGAGAGCTACCAATACCACATTTTGACCCTAAAATTTCCCATTAATCCACAGAAACATATCAAAAATTTTATATTTTGTTGATTAAATCCATTACTAATTCATTTATCCATCCACTCCCTCAAAACACATAACTCTGCATAATGTTCCATCATCAAAAGAATTATTATTTTCATTAAAAATATTTTCTCTTCAAAAAAAAGTGAAATGGTCACTATAGTCTTGATAGCTTCCTAAATCTCTACCCAAATTAGTTATTGAATTAAATTCTGCATGAGGAATTTTTTGGGATGTTCATATGTAGAGGGATGGTTGGATTATAATTTATTAAATATTTGACTCATAATAGTGTTTTTTATCTCTTTTTAAGTAGAAATGCATGATTCTAGTTTTCACTCGAGAATATTTTTGTCATGAATCCTCTTTGAAATAAATATTCTAAAAACATGTTGAAATATCCACAGATAGTTGAAACTTTAAAAGTCTCCACTGTAATATTTAATTCATCCAAATGTATTAAATTGAGTTAAAGATTTTATTTTTATGTTTTCAAATTATGTATTGATTGACTTTTAAGGATGTGAATGTTATTTAAAAGTTACAAATATTTATTTAATTCATAAACCTTTTTTTGAATGACAAAACATAATTTTTCATCACAATATTTTTTTTGTTTATCTAATTAAGAGCTTCATCACATCATATTACTTTACTTTTTTTTAAAAACGATATTAAAATTATTATTTAAGAGAACCACTTAAAAATAGTTCAATATAAAACCTTTACATATTATTATCCTCTAAATGCTACAATAAATTATCCAAATAAAGAAACCATGATCCCCCACAGTTTAGTTCAACTAGGTCATTTAATCCCAATCATATAGTAGTTTGGATTAGTATTTCAATTTTATAATGTTAATGTTGAAAATATTTTCAATGTCCTAAAAATGTATTTTAAAAGGGGTTTCTTGGATAAAATTGTTTTTAAGGGTCCTTTTAAAATAAATTAATTTATTCAAAAATATTAACAGAAAATATTTAATATAAAAAAATTTTGACACGAACAAAATAAATACGAGTTGTAATAATCATTTTTTAGTTCCCTGATGTAATGAGTTCAATGTAACAAATATTTAAAAAGGGTTTATATTCCTCACATAATGGTTATTTTGAAAATTTAATTGTGATTTTTGGAATGGAATTCAAAATTTAAATGGATTTTCATGAATTTACCAAAATAATTAATTTTGAACGTTGTTCCTCCCATTATTATTTAAAATTAAATTATAGAGAATAAATCAATACATTAATTTTCCTAGTTTTAAAAAATGGAAAGTTATTTATTTAAGATTATATGATTCAAACCACAATAAAATTTAATAAACCCTCATTTTTGAATGGTTGATGTTTTTTCATTTGTCGACAATATTGTTTGTAATTTTTTGGATTTATTTGAAGTTGTTGGATCCAATAATGTGAGTCCATAAGATATATAGAAAAAAATATTGGATAAAGTGAATATTGTGTTATTATCAAAAGATGATACATTGGGTGTTCCCATTATAAGAAACATTATCAATATTAATGAAAAATACTTCTGGATTCTATAAGACCAAGGAGAGAATTATACAGTGAAAATATTTTTTGGAAGAAGGATGAATAATATTTTTTGGAATAATAACTAATTTGGGACAATGAGATACACATGTTATGGAATAGTTTGATATCAAAACTAGAATAACAAAAATAAATGTGAATCTATTAAATTAAGGTGATAAAATTTAATGTATAAGAAAAATATCAAGAAATCCGTACAATGTTCTGAGTTCATTTGAAGATGAAGTAACTACGAAAGAAATGGTTCCATACATTGGTTTTTTGATTATTATTTAGTGATTTCATTGCAAGTATAACACTTGATGAAGAACTATTAAACCTTATCTGTATTCAAGTATTTTGAATGGTGAAAAAAATAACCAGTAGAGAGATTTCACACATTAACATGACATATACATATAAGATATGTAAACTATATTAATATTAATGGCTTGAAACATTGAGTTTACTAGAAGTTGATGTAGATAATTCCAGTGGATATCACGAAAAATTTTGTTATGCTCTTCATATTGAGTTTTGTGTTGAAATAAATCCTCAATAAAATCACTATATGAAATAATATCAGAAAATAATCAAAATTTATTAGGGAATAAATAATGGGAACATATAATTCAAGGTATACTATTTTTAGTGATGAATTTCTGGAATAAATGTTTTATGAAAACTAAAGAATAAAATTTAGAAATTTTTTGTGATGAAATCCGAAATTAAAACATAATAAATTGTTATTTAATTTTCTTTTTTTTGAAGTCGTATTTATTATGAGGATTCTAAGCTTTATGGTAAATATTTAATATTTATGTAATGAATTTTTTGATTATTAGAGAGATACTAGGTACTATTAAAGAAGTTTTAATATGTTTTCATGTAAGTTCAGAAACACTATGTTGACTGTAAGAATGAATGATAGGTTTCAAGGTACTCAAAAAAATTAATGAATGTGTGAAATTTTAGGAGCTCAAATTCTATTGAACTCTTATTTATTTATGAAATAGAGAAGTATACAAATAATTAAGTTAACTTAATAATATATTTTATATTTTGATGAATTTTATGGGATTTAATATTAGAGGTGTGGTGGAAAAACATTGGGTAAAAAATGGTCAATAAAGTGATGTAGTTATGAAAGTATTTCTGTGGAGTAGAAATTTCAAAATTCTAAATGTGTTTAAAAGTGAGGTGGAAAAGTATAACAATTGATAATTGATGTTTTGAATAGATTTGTGAGATTAACCTCATTTTATTCACTTTTACTATTTAATTGATATTGCTTTTCATGGGATAATAACAAGACACAATATGGACAAGTTACCCACATTGGGATTGAGCCTTCTAAAAAACTATGATCCCTATATTTATTTAAATTTTCATTTCTTGCGTCTGAGGTTGAGTATTAATGTTTCCATGGTTGAAAAATTAACATGTTTTATTGGTTAATTTAACAATAAAATAAAATATAAAATATGACCATTGATTCACCCCCACCCACAAATATACTACCTTCTTAGTAGTCCATATTTTTGTGAGAATTTCTATTGGAATTAGAAAAACTCATATTCCATATGTAATATACCTACATTTTCATCATGTATAATCTCTAAACCACCATTAGTAGAGCCAATACTACCTTCAAAATTTGTTTTTAACATGTATGGAAAAATAAAATATTTTCTTATCTTTTCCCGCTTAATCTGGAGGTGATTGATGCAACTATAGTACAGTCACCACCTATGTAAACGGATAATAATATGTTATTTTTTGTCAAATAGAATATCAAGGGTCATGGAAAATTTTGGATTTCTATTCCTATATCCTTATATGAGAATTTCAATATGAAGGTGATGGGTGTTCAAATGTATATAGAAAATTGGATAAGAACCTGAATTAATCTTTTAGTGGAATTTTATAGTAATAGAAAGTAATATTAATTCTACAAAAGATTATTTAAAGGTATCAGGATGATGGAAAAAAGAAAATATTAATGATTAATTCACCCGAGTGAATGATATTGTTAGAAGCATCATAATATTTTGATATGTCCTGAAATATTAAACTTTTTTTTAAAGATTGATGTAAAAAATTTAGAGAGGTCTGATCTTAATGAGCATACATTATATTATAGAGATAAATTATCCCTTTTTAAAAAACATAGCAAAATTATTTCATATGAAATGATGAAATATATAGTATTCAAATTTAATATTAAATATAAAATGGTGTTTCAGATTATAATTAATATTAACATTTGAAAAACTATAAGATGAGGTAGATTTCTATAGAGAACAAAAATAATTCAAACATGAAAATTAAGTGTGTAAGAGGATTATGAATCTTATCTATAGGAATTTATAAAATGTCATAGAAAAATATAATTTAAAGATAACACTAAAATGTTTTTTGTGTGGTCGAATTATACATTTCCAAATAACCATTATGAATAATATAGGGGATATTATCATAATGTTGACTCTAAACTCAAAATAATATGTTGAGTAAAACCTAAAATGAAGTAAAAAGTCCACTAGATGCAAGAAAAAATTCACTGAAAAGACTATAATAAATTTTCTGAGTAAATAAGAGGCTGACTATTTGACTAATAATAATAATAATAAATAAGTGGACAATTTATAAAAATTTAATATATTCATTACTCATGTACAAATAAATGATGATACATGAATAAATTATGTGAAATGAGAGGGATAAACATGCAAAGAACACATTCTAAGGATAGGACGTGGGACTTATCTTGAAAAAAACCAAACTAGACGAAGTGTTTTGGGTATTTAGAAAGTATGGATACCTAGAAATTGATGAAAGGGATGAGTTTATAAAAAATTATGATTCATACATTGAGAAAATTAAAAACTTTATGTTCAATATTTTGGTATAAGAAAAAATGGTAACATTCCTTGATAAAAAATTTGTTGCAAAGGAAGAAGATTTATGCAAAAGTCAGTCCAAATGAATCAAGGATAAAAGTACTTTGATAGAGGTGAATGATAATTTCAAAGAATATTTAAAGTTTAAGGATGAAATATCTAAATATGAAAAGAAAAATCATCAAAAACATCAGGTAAAATATACACTGACTAAGCATAGAAGTTTATCTATTTTGTTTAACGATGGAGATTAAGATTCTAAGAATGGGATATCAGGGGTTGAGAAATTAGATGATATATACTTCACTTCAGTATCTGTTAAGATTAATATGAGTAATAATTATTCCACATTCCAAGGAAATTGTTTATTTTAGTGTCCCTTAAATCTCAACAAAACCATCTCTGGGAAAATCAAACTACTTTTGATGATCGAGTTTTAAATGTCATTATTGATTTTTATGATATTTGGACACAATTTATATAACCTCTATCACAATATTTTCTTCCATCGGAGTCGTAATTAATTGATTGGGATAAAGAGTAAAAGAAAAGGATTCAAAATATTGATGTCAATGGAAGATTGAAATGTCATGTTGTTTAAAAGAAAAATCCATATAAGAAATATAATTGATAGCCTTGTGGAGATTTATAACATGATTAAATTACTAGGTCACTATTATGTAGACTTCATTAAAACACTCTTAGGGAATTTTATTTGGGCAAAAAATGGAATGGATTAATGGAAAAGGAATACAAAATATAAGTCATTTACTAGATATATTTTCATAGAATATCGAAAAAGAAAAAAAAATTAGATACCTGTAAATGTTTATTATTCACATATGATAGGTGATGTGAAAATATTGAAAAAAATCAATAACATGGGGGAAGATTAGTCACGTTTTGGAAATTATTTTTCCTTAAACGAATGTGGAAATGCAATAGCTGAAATTAAATTTATGATATTAAAGATAAAGGAATTTATATTTGATTACAAACTGAATCACAACAAATTGAGTATTAGAAAACTCTGTGGTGATGCGAAGTAAATTTTAATAAAAAAATCTAATATAATATAAGGATTAATAAATGGATACTTTTTTAGTAAGGAACAATAGACCAAAATTAATTTATTATAAATTTTCCATCCCAATAACTCACACTATTTGAGTAATATGGATGAAAATAATGTGGAACCAAATACATGGTCTCTATTGATAGAAGATTATCATTTGAATTTATTTTTGGGACTATATGTTCAATTTTTAGAAAGATATATCTTCCTTTCATAGAAAAATTTTTCCATGGAATTATAAAATAAATTTATCATCTAATAATGAAAGGATGTTTTTTACAAAAATTACTATTATTGGGAGAATGAGTAAGGGTATAACTATGAAACGAATAGTTCAAAATTAACCTTAGAACCTACTCATCTGTTTTCATTATAATAATATATCAAGGCATGAAATTGTATATGTAGTAATTTTTTGGTAAAATATCAGAGTTTTCCAAATGCGTCACACATTCTGGTATAAAAAATAATCCTTCTATATGTTGAAATAACAAAAAATTATTTCTTGATGTATAGAAGGAGTAATGATTTGATCTTACATGGATTCACTAATTCTAATTGTGATGAAAATTCTATGGATTTAAAATCATAAAATGGAGGAACTTTTTCCATGGGATAAAATATTTTGAGTTGGAATAGTAAAAACAAAATGCTATATAAATTTGTGTATGGAGAAAGTAGAATATATTACATCCTCCGATGCATGTACATTTATGATGTGGATGATATTTTGACTATTATATTTAAAAATTATTATTTAAAATACATCAAAAATAATTTTTAATAATCAATGTGTTATTAATATATCCAAAAATCTCACACAACACTTGATATCCAAGTACATTCATATTCATTATCATTTCATAATGGAATGTTTTACAAGTGGAGTTGTCAAGAATGAATATATTTCAAAAAAATATCAAATTTCATATATTTTAACTAATTTTGTCCCATGGGAAATATGATAGGATACGAGGAAGAAACTCCATGTTCATCTTCTACTACTCCATCCAGAACTTTTTTTAGATTACCTTAATTATATTTTGATTTCAATATCAATAAGTGTGAAAAATTAATCCAATACTTCATATGAACTTTATTGTTTATTAAAATGAAGATATGTTTATCCAATGTAGGGGGTATATTTTTTAAAAGAAATAATCACATATAAGATGCTCAAAAAAGAAAAAACAATAGAAAAAGACCACAATTTCTTGTTAATGAGGGTGAAATTCATTCAAAATAGATTACTTAATCCGAAAATTTGGTGATTAGACTACTTTTATAAAAAAGGATATAGTTTGTTGGTTATTTAAGATCAATTTTAGTTAGTAAACCTGTGTTCCCAACAAATCCAATGGGGGATTGAAGAACCGTTGGTATGGATTTGTTGATTTCTTTATTTATAGATATTATATTGTTTGTAAATGTTTTTCTATTTCAATTATCATTATTAGTTATTATAATGTGATTACCTAAGAATTGGAGATACCAAAATAATGGATAAAGTTACTATTGTGAGATTATCCAAAGATGGGGTGTTGTGGGAAAAATCAAAAGGAGTAGTTACCATCTAGAAGCATACTGGTTTGGGTTCGTAATTGATCATGGTGAGAATTATAATGTATAATATTTATCAGCATTTGATGGATATGAATTTATGGAAGAATGATTTATTCGGAATCTTAGATAAATATTTTTGTGATGTATTTGTGATCAAAACAGCAATAAAAATAATAAATATAAATGTAGAGTAGAAGATGAGAAATTTTTATATACATTAAAAATATCTATCTTTTCTCAAAAAAAATTACCTCACCAGAACTCAAATCATCATAATTAGAGCTTCATACAATAATTTGGGTTCTTCAAGAGTATAAATTCAGTTCATCAAAAGTATTATATTAGAAGAATAAATATTATAACCTTTGGGTTTTAGTGACTTTTAAATGAAGAAAAAAATCATAGAAAAGGGAATTTAGACATTAACAAGTCAAATAAAAATAATATATGTACACTACGAAAATGATAATAGTTTAAGACCACTATGTTCTGTGTAAGGATATAAAAAGTATTACAAAGTATGTCCTGAATAATTGATTCGACATTTTTGGAAGGAGTGAGGTTGTGTAATACATATTTTATAAATATACCAAATGAAGTTGTATTTTCATATAGAAAAAAATTATCCAGACACAGGATTATTTAAAATAATATAGGGGTTGTGAGCCTATGTGGTGATAAGAAAAATTTACTATATGATTTGATAAATAGAATAATTATTATGATATAGGTTTTTAATGACTTTATATGTTAATAAACCATAAAATTCGAGCTTATTAATATTTATGTGAAGTAAAAGTTATAATGATGATGTTGTTCTAGAACATAATTTTTCAATATTCTGGAAATGATGTTCATGATTTTGATAATTTGAAATATTTCTTTTATATTAATGAATATAAAAAATATGAGCAGTTAAAATTCCATGGGTCTTCAATTTATTTTTTAAATGTGGAACATTATAAATATGAAAAAAATCATACAATTTATTAATTTTTTTGAAAATTATAGAGAATTAATACTAGAGCTATGGTAAACTGTATATATTTATAAAATCAAAGCATTCATTGAATTTTTGTAGTTATAGAGTTTATTATTCTCAAAATAGAGATGGATATTTCATAATTGTGAAAATTTTATAGGCTGAAATTTTATTTTCATAAATTGTAATCTTTAGAATTTATTCCAAACATATTTCATTGTTATAAGAATTCAACATTTCAATAATTTGTTTTCACAAAATATTAATCCAATTATTTAAATTGTGGGAACTGTTATTTTTATTGGGAGATAGAATAATTTTTATAGGACTTAGCTCATTCATATTCATTTTCATTATATAGTATATGTTTATGGCTGAGGTAATAACAAGTCATAGAATGGATTTCTATCTATAATGGAATAAAAAATGTTAAAAACCATTATCCCTTGAAATTGTTTTATTTATTATTTCATTCATTTGAATATGAACCTTACTATTGAGGTGATTAAAACTATAATAGGATAATAGGATTACATCAGGATAAAATATGATATAAAATATGACTACTGATTCAACCCTTTCCACCATCTTAATGGTCTATATATTCATTTTAAATTAAAAATAAAGAATGAAAAGATAGAAACAGAATAAATACAACAAAAAATAATATGAAAAAAAAATGAACACATAAAGAGAAACTCTAATCTCTTCAAAAGTTTTTCCATACAACCCTCACACACACAATTATTTTTTATAATTACTTCATTGTGTAAATGGTTATTTGATAAATTTGAATTTATAATTTTGGAAAAAACAAAATGTAGTGTAAAAGGAAAGACAGAACCTAATGTTTAATAGTACATATATTCTTGATGGGTGGTCTATTAAACATGAGGTTCTTTGAAATTCACTCTAAATAAATAATTTCTATAAATAATGGTTGTAAATTTTGTTTCTTTATTTAGTTATTTAATCTAGAAATTTAGAAAATGTGAAACATTTATTTTTTGATAATCATTCAGAATGATATTTACCTAGAAGTAACTTTACTCTATATTCAAGCAGTAACACATTTTATCCAATTTTGAATTCATTGTTGATAATACATCAATCATAAAACCATTGGTTTTTCCCATGTATATAATGCAGTAAACATTTGCATTATTTTTGGTTCATTCCACCTATAATAAGAATAATATTCTTCCTTGTAAAATAGAAAAAAATCATGTTATAAGTTTTAACTACGAAAAATGATTTTTATTTTAACTAAATAACTTGGTGAAAATATTTCTAATAAACACATATAGGATTTATTGACTTATTTTATTTTTTATGGTAGTATTATAAACCCAAATAGAATAATAGAATATCAAAGAATAATATTTTTATGAATAATATTCTTTAAAATTTTCTTGATCAATCTTTTTGAAAATTATTAACAACATTTTTTGTGGGTTATGGGATGTAGAAACACTATGATTTACACTATATTCATTAAAAATAAATTTTGAAGTCCTATTGTAGATGTGTGTATCCATGATAAATGATTATAATCATTAGAATACTAATTTTATAAAACATATTTCCACTCACAAATCTAACAACTTTGGAATCATCTTTCCTTGTATGAATATAATTTAACCACCAAAACTCATAGTAAAAACAAGATATATATAAAGATAAAAAATTAAATGGTAAATGGTCCCATGAAATCTATGATACATACTTAAAACACATAAAAAATGGGTTGTTAAGGAAATTATATCCTCTTAGAAATTGTACCATTTGTATTTGTAGGTTTTATATGTTCAATAGAATTAAAAATAAACTATAAAATTATTGAATAATATATATCTATAAAAATAAAATATATAGATGTTCTTAGGGTTCTTATTTTTCTCCATAACATATACTATGACATAAATTTAATACTAAATAAACAATGGAATATAGAATTCATCACCTTATTATTTGGTCACAAATTTGATTTCAAATGTCTGGATCAACCAAAATGTATTTCTATGAATTAATCAAGATCATAGATACTATTTTTTATAAAAAACAATTGGGTACTTAATTAGTATCCATGTAGCATAAAATATCATCAAACTATGAATTATCACTATTTAAACCATGATATTATTCAATAATATATGATTCCTATATTGGTGGATAGATCTAATGTTTCTATAGTGACCCTCGTCTTCTACACTTATCATTACCTGATTTTTAAAATAATTAAACATAAAATTACAATCAAAGGATAAAAAAATGTAGTGTCTTGAATGACTAGGTACATAAAACTGAAATCATGGGACATAAAAAAACATTTTGTTATTTATCATCCATTATGAGATCCTAAAATCATTTAATCCCTTACATATGTATAGGATAACCTAGGGGGAACATGAACAAAGGTTTGAACTGAAAAAGACCAATACAGAAATAAACATTAAAATAAATCTTCACACATGTGTTAGAAGGTGTGATATAAATATATATAAAGTTATAGAACATGATTAAACATTATGAATAATAAAATAAATAAAATGGGATTATATAATCATGGAATCATAGTAATGTGGGAAAAATATATAACATGAATTTAAAATTAGTTAATTCTCATTTCACATAGGGGGCACAAGTCATGTCTAACCACCAAAAACTTTGCGTATAGAGTACGAGTCAAGGCTAACCCTCAAGAACGTTGCATATAAAATCTCATTAGAATAATCGCTACCCAATTAATTGGAGTTCTATCTAGTTTCATCCATCAAAACATTTCCCTGAATTTGATTTCAAATAAATAGTCATTCTTAAGAAATCAAACATAAACATAATGGATACTAATGGAATGAATTGGGTGTCATAATTATGTCAAACTTTTTATAAAAAGGAAATTAGATATTATTTACTAGTTAGGGATGTATTTAAATCATACGTGGACATTCATAAGCTAATATAGGCGTATTTTCTCATAATTTATGTCAAACATATGTAGAAATAGTGTTTAAGAAACATTATAAATAAAACATTTTATTACAGTTTATTAGAAAACCTTCAAGATTATTTAAAATGGAACAGGAATATTTTTTTTGTATATAACCATAAATTAACCAAGGTATATTTTCATACTAAAATTAGTTATTTTAAAAGAATAATGATTTTTTAAAATAGAATATGGAGCACACTTGAAAATGGGTAAGAATTCTGGTTGTTCCCCTAAATCGGGCTTGATTATCCGGAAGAATTGATGATGGAACCTTTTAAAAAACATGTATATCCCCAAAAATAAAGGAATAATGGATATAGATACATGATTTAAAAAATTATACACATAACATACAATATATACATAAAAATAAAATATAATTTCATTTCATTAAAAATAAATAAAGAGTAAATGATGGAATAATGGAGGTTCATGTATAATCCTTTACCTTATGTCCAAAATGATTATGTAGTTGTTATTAAGGCCCATAATAATAAAATATTATTAACAAAATAATAATTTAAGAAGTATTTATATATTTATTTGTTATATAATAAATTTAGTATGTTCATTTATAACCTCTTTATGGGTTAAGATATTCAAATTTATTGGTTGGGAGCGTTGATTTCCTGGGTTTTCATGATATGTTTACCTATATATGCGTATGGAAAATCATGTAGAATGAGGATAGTTGTCCATAAATGAAAATATATTAATTAAATTATATAATATTAAAAAACCATTTTATTTCCATTAGTGAAGATTATTAATTAGATAAGTCATTAATAATAATAGTTAGGCTTGATTTAGCTGTTTTTGTCACAATGAAATAATTTTATATTATAAATTAATAGAATGTGTGTAAGATGATTATAGAACATTAAAAAATATATAATACAAATATTATAATTAGGTTAAACTATATAAATGGATTCATGACCTACCTTGGAGAAAAAATTGAAAGGTGAAAGCACATCCTCCACGAAGGATGTAATTCGGCACCTCATGGATGATGTTTTCATTCTTTTAGTAAAATAGATAAGAGATGATCTATGGTGATGAATTATTCTCTAAACATGGTAAAATTCAAGTATATTTAATATAATATAGTTTTCATTCTATATTTTTGAGGGGTAGGTGAGGATAGAAAATGAAAAACAAAGGAACATATAAGGAAATTAAAAGAAAAGGAAGAGGGTTTTACCTCTTGATTAATTCTTCTTAAGAACCTACTTATGGGATTGGATTTGTTATTTTATTAATAATAAAATCACTTGGACATGGGAAAGTGTATTGGAAAGAGTATTAGGAATAATTTTGATTAATATTAAGCCTCAAGAGGTGTGCGGATAATAGGTGGCGAGGGGTGGTATTTATAATGGATGTGGGATGTTTTTTTTAATATTTTAATCCTTATTTAATTCATTTATTGAAGACAATAAATACTATTTATTCCTAATTCTATATAAATTAATAATACAATGTGATTTCTATATAGTGGGCTAAAATCATCAAAAAATCACATATATCTCCATAACTATAGTATTTAGCATTTATAATAAATTATTGTATTTTACTATTAAAAAAAATCAGATTTTTTAGAAAAATAAAATAAACCACACTATAAATTTATCAACATGTTTAATTAAAAAATGAAATCCATTTTATGAAAATAATTTTCTAAATATGATAATTTATAATTTTAATTGAAATCCCCATTTACTTGGAAAATATAGTTTTTAAAATTATAACTTATTTTAAAACACATTAAAAATTAGTTATGGTCTCTTAAAATTATATTATAATCATAAGGTATCAAAATAAAAAAATATAAAAAAACTTTTAAATTATTAAATTAGTCATAAAATTGTTAGTAAATACATATGATTTATAAAAAAATTTACAATTAATTAATAATTTCTAACATATTTATTTACATATACTATGATATAATTATAATATATATTCAATTATAAGATGGATAAATTTTATTTATACATTCATTAGTGATGTTACAAATCAATTGGCTAATTTACTATTCATAATGGTCGTATAATGATTCCAAAGGTCAAGATATTATTTCATTTCAATAGGTTCGTTGAGATTTTTTGAAATGCTTCTTATTTCATTCATTCATCATATCTAATGTCTTTATTGTGTTCTATTATGTTTTTATACAATATGAAAAAAATTATTAGAGGGAAATTTCTATAGATAAAAGATTAGGTTGTTAATTCCTCCCCCCTTATGAAATTTTTCCCTTAAAATTTTGATTTACATACTAAGGTGGAAACATGTGTGGGTACTTTTCCATCATCTCTTCTTATGGATCCCATGTTTCCTCTTTTTTCTTTAAGGTTCTTCTATAGTACCTTGACCCAATGAGTGGTCATGGGGGTAGAACATTATCTCTATGATCCAAGATCTTTACAACATTCTACTCTTATGAAAAATCATCCTCCAATTGTACCACCTCTGAATTCAGTATAGATGAAGAATCTAGTATGTATTTATTTATGTATAATATGTGGAATACATTTTATACTTGAGACATGGTGGTGGAAGTTCTATTTGATAGGCCACATCTCCTACATGTTCAAGGATCTAGAAGGGGATTTTGAACATGGGACTTAGATTCCCATTCTTCCAAAATTTCTTTATCCTCTTCCTGGGAGATATGCAGTGGAATACCAGGTCTTCAACTATAAAATTCAGGTCTCATTGACGATTGTCTACATAGATATTTTATCAGATTTGGGATGACATGATGTGTTGCAAAATGGTTTTCACCTTCTCCACCATTTCTTCTACCATTTCTGGTTCTAGTATCTTACCTTCCCTAACTTCATCCTAGTATGCTAGTGTTCTTCACCTTTTTCCATAGAAGGCTTCATATGTATCCGTTTTGATGGTCAAGTGGAAACTATTATTATAGGAGAATTTGACTATTGGTAGATGTTGTTACTATCACCATTTAAATCCTTATGTGTAAGATCTCAACATGTCTTCTAGTGTCTGAATAGTCCACTATGATTGGTCATCAGTTCCAGGATGATAGCTTGTATTGAAGTTCAACTCAGTGCTTGGATCATATGGGAGAATTTTCTAGAACATGGAGGTGAATCATTGATCTTAATAAAATATAGTGGATATTGGTATTCCATGCTTCTATAATACATGTTTGATGTATATTCAAGCATGTGGATCTTGTGAGAAGTCATATCGAAATGCGATAAAGTGAGATGTCTTTGTATGACGATCTATAATAACCCATATAGACTTGTTTCCTTTGGATGTCTTTTCAAGTCCAGTTGCAAATTCCAAGGTAATTTATTTCTATTTCGATATCGGTATGGGTAATGGATGCATTATCCCTTTAGACATTTTTCTTTAAACATTTACTTGGGGACATATAGGGAACATTGATTTATATTCAGTGATCTCAATTTTCATATTGTTTCACCAAATGTTCTCCAAGAGATCTCGACACATCTTTTTGCTCCCTAGGTGATTAGAGAGTGCTGAGTTATGTGTATCATTTAGATATATTTATTTATCTCTATATTGGATGGTACACATAGTCATGACCCAAATCGTATGTATTTGTACTGACCAATCATGAACTAGGAGGATTTTTCATTTCAAATAGCTTCCACCCTTTTCTGAATTTCCTCATCATTTTTTGAAAATCCTTTATTTTCTCCAGAAGGGATGGTAGAGAAATCAATTGAGAAAATATTGATGATGTTACACCATTAATTTTTTTCTTTTTTATCCTTTCTAAGTCTAAGAAGATTGAATCCTTCTCAATTATCATCATAGATAAAGATGCCCGATCATTTCTGCATAGAGCATCCACAACCTTATTTTACTAACCTAGATGATAGTGGATTGAGATTTCATAAGACTTATTGATCTCTAACGATCTTATCTGGTGTATATTAATCTCTTTTAAAGTGAATATATCTTTGAGACTCTTGTGATCAGTATATATATCACACTTAGCCCCATAGAGATAACGTCATCATATAAATGCAAAGATCACACCTTCCAACTATAGATCATTTTTTGGATATATTTGTTCACGAATTGTCAACATAATGGAGGTGTAGGTTTCCACAAAATCAGTTTACAGCAGTACACAACCTAATCCTTTCTTTGAAACAAAGATGCATACCACAAAGTGTTCTCCACTTGTCGGAAGTGTGAGTACTGGCATAATGATAATCCTCATTTTGAGATCCTTATAGCTCAAGTCACATTCTTGAGTCCATACATACTTAAATCCCTTCTGTATAATCTTGGTTATTGGGTTTGAACATTATGATATATGCTACATAAATCACTGGTAATACCAATATGGGCCAAGAAAGATGCGGATCTCAATTATAGATGTTGTCCTGAGCCACAAATCAATTTCATTTTTCATGGAAGGGTATATTGAAATTCCATTAATGGAGATAACATGACCTTAGAATGATAAATCCTCAATCTAGAACTCACATCTACTATAGTTTTCATATAGTATCTCCCTTCGCAAAATCTTCATCATAGTATTCCATGTTTCCTCATGTTTCTACTTTCTATTGAAGAATATTATAATTTCATCGATAAATATTACCCCATATTTGTTGAGGTAACCTATAAATACCTTATTTAATATATACATGAAAACTTCTAGAGAATTAGTTAGTCCAAAGGGAATTACAATAAACTCATAGTATACATAACTCATTCGAAAGGAAGTCTTGGTAATATCTTCCTTCTCTACCTCTAATTGGTGATATGTCAACCAGATGTCCACCATAGATAAATAAATGGCCCAATAATGTTTACGGAACAAGTTATTTATCTAAGGAAGGTTTTACTTTTTCTTTTTCATGATTTTATTTATCTCATGATAATCAATTTAGAGATGAATTTATCCATCTTTATAATAAATAAATATGAAAAGCTCACCCCATGGTGAGACACTCGAGCATATAGAAACCTTGTCCAGATTATCCTATAACTACTTATTTAACTCTTAAAGATCAATGGTTTCAATTATTTAAGTGTCATTGATACATATAGAGATCAAAGAATAAGTTAAATTGAGAACTCAACTTATCAGTCAGTGGGAAGTCCATGAAATTATTTACGGAATACATTAGTGTAATACCTCATGATCAGAATTTCATTGTGCATGACCATATCATTTTCCTTAATCATTTTGAAATTGATTTGATTTCACATATGGCATTAATATCGACAATTGAGAAAATTCTTCTAAATAATATTCATCTTTTTCCTTACACTTATAAATATTTAGTGGATGCTTTACGATATAAATATCGATATAATTTTCTTGACATTTGATGTTGTATTTATATAATTATTGCTATTTCATGCCGAAAATACTGTCAAAATCTACCAAAGGGAGTGAGATATGATTTTATGGGAGGTTGTTCCCACAAACATTAATCAAAAAGGAGTTATGTACTCTAGACCTAGTAGTTTCACCAATAGTTTTTCTCATAGATTACTCATCCTCCAAATTTTATGGTCGTGTTTTAATAGTTTACTAAACATAAAATATATGAAATAATTCATGGAAACAAAATAAAACAGTACATTTTCTATTCATGAATTAATTACCAGCATACCTATCACCACATCAATTTTTCAGGTCTACATCAAGAGTAGTGATAGTAGAATCCCTTTCTGGTTTCGTTGGACATTGTTTAGGATTTCCTCCTAAAGCCCTTGTCTTTGGGAATTGGATCGATAAATTCCCATGTTCCTTATAGTTGAAACACTACACTACTGGTTGAGAATTTTTGTCAAACTTCAATTTTACTTATTTGTATGTGGGATTATTCATATCCCTTAAGTAGTTTTTTCCCAGATTCCCCATTCTTACACAGTTAACAAATTTTATGGTTCCTTTTAGAGAGTTTCCAATATTATTTTCCCATAATTTTGAAATGTGGGATATTCTATCATTTTTCCATAATTAGATTTTTTTGATACAACCATATTAGAATCAATTTTATACTTTTTCCCCTCAAGCCCGTGAGATAATTAAGAGTATCCAATATTCATTTCAACATTGTGGGCATAATGTAAAATCTCTTAATAACTGTTGAAGTCTCAAATTGCCAATGATTTTCTTAGACATAGACTTATTCTACTAAAATCTGACCCACCATGGATTTAGTGTTCATGATAATTCTAGGGGAATATTATTCTATCATTATAAAGTTTTCTTCATATGCTCTAATAAACTAATATAAATTATACTCAAGTATAAGTAACTCTGTTTCCATCATGAGATGGAGGTATCGAGGAAAATATTTATTGATAAACATTTTCTTGAATCTCTACTAATCCATGAAATAAATTTCCTCCTTGGGCTTCATATTTTAAATCAGTTCCCACCGCTGATCAATTTCCCCATAAAAATGATAGTCTTCTATTACAGATTTATATTTTTATTAGAATTGGAGGACAAAGAATGTAATTTAAATGGATTTAATCCATTATTCAATGGGGAGGGTATTTGAAGATCCAGTAAACCTAGGGGCCTTTTCCATATGAAGTATTCCATTGATACTTTCTCATTTCTTAGACAAGAGGGTGTTCCATGCGATTTAGGATTTTATTCATTACATGAGCCAGTTGAGAAAGTACTATCATGATGTTTTGAGAACCCATTTCTATCATATTGGTCATATCATTGGGTAAATCATCATATTCTCAATCAAATTTAATGTTGGAATGTCTTCTTCTATTTTCCACCATTTACTATGAAAAATAATGCTCAATTGGGGGGAATTAAAACTTATCTAATGAGAATAAAGAAGAAACTTTAAACATATAAGGGAACTATTAAAGGGAAATGTATATCCAATATTGTGATTCCCTAGGTTTTAATGTAGGTTATCTATGATATGTTTCATAACATATATTGTCATGGGATCTCTTTCTTCCTAAATAATTTTTTTAATGTGATTATGAATTTACCAACGAATATCCCCTAGGTGTGTCCAAAAAGGTGTGCAGTAAGGCATGTTATTGTGTGTCGGGTTACCCCGAGTTAGGCCCGAAAGATATTTTCTTAGTTTTCACACCTAGGTACATATATTACATAACCACATCAACATGATTTATCTTGAAAGGGATGTATTTTCTTGATAAACCTCTTACACTATACTTACCAATATTTAGGGATGTTTTCTCATACTATGTTATATCTATAGTGATCTTACTAAAGTGTTATATTATTTATATACAAAAATAACTGAAATTTTTATACGATACCATCTATTGTGACCCTAGTCTTTTATAGATATCATAAAATTAATTTAATCATAATAAACATAAAATTAAAATCCAAGTATCGTAAATATCGTGTCTTGAAAAACATGGTACAAAAAACAAAAAACATGGGACATAATAAAATATTTCTTTATTTATCATCCATTAAGAGCTCCTAACTTAATTTAATCCATTTAATCTTAGTAATATAACCTGTTGATAACATGAACAATGGGATGAGCTAAATGGCCCTATATATGAATAAACATTAAAATAATGATTATCCTGTGGGTTAGAAGGAATCACATTTATATATATTAAGGCATGAAACCTCATAAAATATAAGAGGATCATAACTTTTAGACCACGAGATCATATAAAAAGGGAGTCATAATAATGTTCTAGAATCATAAAACATGTCTTTTTTTAGAGTCAGTAACATTTCACATAGAGGAGCATGATTCATGTATAACCACAAATACTATCTCACATGGAGCACTAGTCAAGGATAACCGGCATTCCACTACACATAACCTCCCAATGAACTAAACATTATAGAATGAATTGAAGGGATATCTATGAACACCCATAATAACATTTTTATGAATATATTTACACATAAAGAGTCATATATATGCAATAAATCATAAACACAAAGGTTACCCCTGGAAAGAATTGGGTATCATAATTATTTCAAAAGTTATATCAATATGAGATTATCATAGTGGTGTTAATGAAATGAAGGATATAAATCATAAATGGATATTAATAATGAAATATTTTAATATATTATTATAAGTGACGTCAAAATGAATTTAAAAGAGTGTTTAAGAAACTATAGAAATAAATCATTTTTGTACGGTTTAAGTGAAAACATTCATGATTATTCAAAATGGAACATGCATAATTTTTTTTAACCAGGGTTGAACCAATGTATATTTGTATGATAAAATGAGTGATTTTTTAAAAATAAGGATGGATTATAAATGGGTTATTATTTGGGAAGTTCACTTGAATAAAGATTTCTTATTTGGAATAATTGAGTTGGGAACCTTTTAAAAACATATATATCGCCAAAAAAGAAAGAAGAATGGATCTTGATACCTTTTTCTTGGAAAAATACACACCATTTAGAATATGTACAATAAAATAAAATATACTTTAATTTGGGTAAGAAGAGATAAAGTGTAACCTGAACGAATAGTGGAGGTTTGGTTCACATCCCTTACCTTATGTATGAAATGAACTTCACTTGATCTAAATGACTTGAATAATAAAATTTTATTCATTTATTAATAATTTTAGAACCATATATACATGTATTTGTTTTATATTAAAAATACTAAGTTCATTTATGGCCATTTCCTATGGGTTAAGAGAATCGATTTCATCATATGGGAGCATAGATTTCTATGGTTTTCATGATCGGATTAATTGTATATGGGTATGGAAAATCATGTAAAATGAGGATAGTTGCCCCAACTGAATTTATACATTAATAATGAAAATATATATTATTAAAATTCTATTTTTCTATAGGTTATGAATATTAACATGATTAATAAATAAAGGTAATGGATTAGATTGAATTATCATTTTTTGAACTCAAAGAACATGTTTTATTTTATAAATTAATATAATGTGTACAAATGATTCGGGAACATTAGATATGATATTCTAAAATTATTATAATGTATTGAAAGAAAAAAATGGTTTCCTGACTATACAAGAAGATAAAAATGAATGTTGAAAGCACATCATCCATGAAGGTGGTAAATCAACCCCTCACAGATGATGCTTTCATTTTTAATGTAAATGAGATGGGATAATATATTTGGTGAATATTTATTCCATCAACAATTTAAAATTATATTATATGTAAGATACTATAGTTTTTATGTATTTGGATGAGGTTTAGGTGAGAATAGAAAATAAAAAAAAATATGAAATTGATTAAAAAAATTAAAAGATACGAAAGAGGGTTTTAAATTTTAGGAGGTGTGAGGAGAACATGTGGTGAGGCTTGGTATTTATGGAAGAGGACATGGTGTTCTTTGACTATTTTAATCATGATTTTTTTTCTTTTTCCTAAAAAAATATTGTTGATTCTTAAGACTAAATGCACTAAATAGATCATGTGAGCTCAGGATAATTGGATTTTATCAGAGCTAAATCACCTATTACTCTATAATTCTTGTATTTACCATTTATCATAAATTATCATATTTTACTATTCATTAAAATTTCAAGTATTTTAGAAAAATACAAAAAATTCACTGTAAATATTTTTTCAATGTGTCGAATTAAAAAATAAACTGAATTTTATGAAAATATTTTTCTAATTATGATAAAGTTTAATTTTATATAAAATCATCAATTATATGGAAAATACAGTTTTAAAAATTATAACTAATTTTAAAACACATTGAAAAATTAACTAAGGTCAAATAAAATTATCTTCAAATCATATGACATCAAAATATTAATTTATGTAGACAATTTATGAAAACAAATTTAATTTTTAATTATTAATTTAATCATAAAATTATAATTAAATATTTGTTATTTTTAAAAATACCAACACATTATTAATAATATTTAAAACATTTATTTATCTACACAATGGTATAATTATATCATATTTTCACTTGTAAGATGTATAAATTTTATTTATACTTTCCCTGGTGTTGTTTCTATTCAATAGGATGAAGTTATATTCAGAAGGGTCACATTACTATTCTAAAGGTCACATTACTATTTCATCCATATAGGTTCTTTAACTTCTAGAAATTATTCTTATTTCATTCATTAATCATTTATAAATCTTGTATTGGGTTCTATTATGTGTATATATTATATGGAATAATTATAAGAAGGAAATTTCGACATATTAAAATTTGGGTTATTATAGTTTCTCACATAAATAACATGGTATTATACTGAAATAGTAATCCAAAATATTTTCAATTCCATAAATACCCTTAAATTTTACATCAAACACTGATAAAAAGTAACTATATCTCAATAATCATGTTTTTTGACTATTATTATTCATTTAAAATATAAATTTTTAATGGTCAGTGAAAATAATTAGTTTTGTGTCTAAAAAATAATATCTGAAATTGTTTAATGAATGAATAATATTGAATGTCTTCATCATAGTTTTTGTGAAATTTTATGGAGATTAAACTAAATTATCATATGCATAACCTATCACATATGATTTCTTTTCCATTTTATGACTCAAAACATCCCATGGGGAAAATTAAATATATAAGTCATTAATTAAACGGTTATCCCCATTTCATGCATTGAAAATTTCTTAGCGATATTGTACTAATCTTCAGATCAAAAATATTTTCTAAACATTTTTTCAAAGATAGTCATTAACAAATTTTTATGTAATTTTAACTAAGGAAAATCTAATATATTTTTTGAATATTCTATAAACTCTAATATGACATTGAAATTATTGTGTATCCCTCACTGTTTTTGGCTATGGTCGATAACAGATGGCCTTGAAATTTTATTTTTTAAATTAAATTTGATTTTTATAAAATAAATAAATTATTAAAAAATTATCAATATTCATGAAATCGAATTATTAAAATTTGAGAATAAGAATCTTATCGTTGAATGTTTGAAGAACACCAGCCAACATTTCATAAATATTTTTAAAATATGATTCATAAACTATAAAATCATAAATAATCACTTTCCATATCCACCAAATAAATATAGAAAAAATATCATCCTATGTATTGGAAATTTCCCTAAATAATCATATAAAATAATAAGAAATATTAAATATATAA
Organism: Viscum album; assembly: GCA_963277665.1. Taxonomy (NCBI): domain Eukaryota; kingdom Viridiplantae; phylum Streptophyta; class Magnoliopsida; order Santalales; family Viscaceae; genus Viscum; species Viscum album. The sequence goes on along the minus strand of OY728126.1, from coordinate 352,343,406 downwards.
TATTTACAAAAGGACACATGAAAATAGTGTTTTCATAATCTTCCCACGAAATTTGGATTTAGAAATAATAGTTAAAATCATTCCAGAAAACAATACCTGGTTTGTATAACTAACCTCTTAATAACTTTATCAATAAATGTAAGGGTATAATGGCTGTTTTCATTCACTAAATTGATATTTTTGTAATCAATGTTCACTCTCTATTTTGTAGGAAATATAACATGAATCTGTTCACTAAATTCAATATTTGAAATTAAGAATCCACTATTCTCATAAATAATTTGTATAAGACTCTACAAATATCTATAAGATATGGGGAAAATGATTCTAGTAACTATAATGTCAGTCCTTTCTTTTTTATCCACTTCTAAAAGTTTTGAATTCCTTCCCATTAGAAATTATCTAACAAGTTTGGAATTCTTCCCCAATAAAATTCCTTGTAAGATTAATTAAGGTTAAATTCCTATCATGTATGCTATACTCTATCCTATAGAATTATTTTATATTATAAGGATTCATAAAAAGTCTTTATCTTGAAATTTTGGATACCATTTTGCAACGATAATAGTAAATTGATAATTTTCACCTAAGAACGCATATTGGATATAATTTGGTATTTATTTTAGTTCTAACTAGAGTGGGAAAATTTCATTGGTCAAAGATGGTTTATATGACTTAAAGATTTAAATTTAATCTCCTAAATAATTAAAAAAATTAAGAAATTTCATATCCAATTCTAGGAAGATTTACTATTCATTAGTATATTTATAAATTTTATTTTTTAGAAAAATTCAATATTCAAAGGAACAGATACGATATAAATTTTCCAAAAATTGTTATCACTATTCAATTACTTGGAAGAAATTACACATGTAAAATTATCCTTTTTTATACAAAGAAACAAGAATGTATAATGAATATCTTGGTATCAATAGTTTCATTAAAAATGAAGGAAAATTAAGAAATTCAAAAAAATTCACATGAACTACTCTTAAAATGTTCATGATAAATTACAATAATTTTAAATCCAAGTTTTTTATATTCTTAAAGACATAAAACATATTCATCATTTCATATATTTACAAAATAATAAAATATTTTAGAGGTAACATTTGAAAAATAAGACTATTTACAAATAGAATTATCAATATTTAAACTCTATTCAAATATATTGGATTCCCTTTTACTCAAATCATTTCCAGTATAAACTATGGATTCACTATAAAAAAACATTTGGTGGTTCATCAGATTAAAATCAAGAAACATATCCATTGAAAACTAGTCAATAGTATTCACTTGATGGACTAAATTATCTTACATCGGGTGTCTCCTAGACTGAAAAATGTTAATGTGAACTACTTCTACTCTAAATTCAACTGAAAATGTTCCTTTGTGATCATTTATGATTTCATTACATGTTTTCATAAATGATATCCCAATAATAATACGTTAATTTTTATGAAACCTACCATGTTCTATATTTAAAACAAATAAATCAGATGGAAAAAATATTCTTCTTATCTAAAAAAAACATATTTTTTAACTCCTATAATTTTTTATACACTAACTATCTAATTTAGTGATAATTCCCATAGTTTTCACTTTTATAACCTGAAACTATGAATAAATAGAATGGGTTAGGAAATTTATCGATGCTCTAAAATCTATAATGAAAATATTTCCTCAAAATTACTCTATGGTGTAGGGATAGGTAAATTTCCATAAATCATTACATTTAACATAATTGTCATGTTAAATCATAGAGAAAGAATTATTCTCTATGAACACTTTTCACACCTTTAAATTATCTTTTATGATAACACATTTATTCTAAAAGCTTATAATACCTTGAAATTATTATCACATCATCACCAATAGAATATCGAATTTAACATTTATTAAATTTTATAAAACATATTCATCAAATTCACATGAAACTAGCATTTTCACTGATGGTTACACTAAAGATGATGCATTGGTGGTTTAGTAACTTCTTAATCATTTATGATTTTTTTTGAGATTCTTATCATCCTATCATCCTTCTCCAATTTTTCATTAATATCCTATGAAAATATTCATAATTATATATGGGTTTTTTTTCAGAATATATTATTAATTTTTCATGGGGTTAAAAATATTAAATTCTATAATTAATATGGAATTAAAATGATAAATATTTTCTAGAACAATATATAGGATGTTTTTGTTTATTTTTAGGTTTTTATTTTTCAATTTGGAGTTTTCTACATTATATTACTTCCTATGTTATATAGAAGTCACATTTTACATTCCTTTAACCATGGTATTAAATTGGGATTATAATGGTAAACCACCAATAATTTGATTTCTCCCCAAGAAGTTTTGAAATATCCAAACTCATAATCCATAATTACTGGTGCCCTGAGCCGGGTTGTCGCATTCCCTTAGGTGTGCCTCCTCATACACCAGAGGCAATCGAGTATAATTGAAAGTATAAAAATAAACATGAGGAGACTATACCTTCATATTAGAGTGAATTGACAACAAAAGAAACATCAATCGATAAAATTAAAAATAGAAATAATAAATAGAGTTCATATGAAAAAAACCAACAAGTAACCAACTACACATGCTATAGAATATCAAGAAAATGAACTACACATCAATCATTTATTCAATGAAGACCATAACCAATATTATCATTACTTCTAAACACACACTCGAGTCCTAACTGGGTCCTAACCACCCATGCTCCAACACATAATCCCATGTACAACCAACACCTGGTCCTTGTCTTGAACTTGTAGCAGAAACATTTAGCATCTTCATAGGTATCCAAGTTCCATGGCGACCCAATCAGGGTGTCAATAACAATATGTAGATAGCCACTAATGATATCTAAAGAAATCACTCGTCCATGATATATTTTATTCAGGTATTAAGATCAATAATAATAAGGTAACAAGGGAATCATTTGGGTATTTTTCTAATACCCTTTTCATCAATGATGTTATCAAAGGAAACTAAAAAATAAGACTACTCTATTAAAACTTGGAATCTAAAATAATGAACTAGGGTGACACACACACATAATTAGATAGTATTTATGTAATCCAAACTCAACATATTCACATTAGTTACAGTATTCATTAAATCTACTTTCATCATAATCTCTGTATCATCACTTGTGTTATTTTCATTACTAATATTAAGCTTTATCTTCTGTTCCATGGGTTATGCATTTACATCATTTAGACTAGAGACAAATATGGTTAATTACTAGGCTTGAGGGGGGTAAGTCGATTTCCATATCTCCTTAGATGTAAAATCCTCACAAAATTTACCTCACAAACCTTGGAGCCTCGGTCCAAGTGGTCTTATAGAATGCAACTATTAGGCGAATATATCATTCAACAGATTTCATAAATTTGTAATTTGTGGTAAAGTTCAGAGCCACAATCTTACTCGACCCATGAGTTTCTAACCTCATGTAAAATCTCCACATTACTCAACCTTGTTAAAATGCATATCATGCATTCACCACAAACATAATATATCAAAAACAACACAACCTATAAAAATATCATTCATAATCCCTAACAATCACCATGGGAATTAATACAACTCTATAACTTATTAACACATTTTTGATTTACAATACATCTTATTTTATCCCATTTCCCATTTCGTATGTCTCAAATCATTAGGTATATTCACTAATTTACATGAATTAACCGATTTAACTTATTCAACAACATCCATATGAAAACTCACTAAACAAATTCATGATTTTCATTATTCTACCCACTTAATAATTTCATGTAAAAATCACAATCCTTAGGGTGGATTCAAATTAATCCTATTTAACCCATTTTCACATCATGCTAATCACCCCCACACTTTATCATAAATTGATCCCACTTATAATTAGGTTCATTTCATAATCATTTTACCATTCCAAAATAATTATTTTTGGGGTCTATCATACTATCCCCTACATCCGATCAATTAATATGGTCCAATCCTTATTTTATAGGTGACATCCTGAAAAAAAATTCAAATTAGTCATTGAAATCATCTGGAAACCACCCTTTTAAAAATAGGTCTTCCCCTATGAAAAATTAATCATCACCCATGGTTTTTATTTCCAATTCCAATGAATCAAGACAACAATTAAACCTTTTTTACAAAATTTTTCATTGTTCCCATTTTAAATTCCATTTGGAATATCATAGAAAAAACATCGTTTAATAACTACGAGGTCAATACCACCTTTAAAAATATTTCTTATTTTCAAACATCATTTTTTCATTAAACACATCTAAAATCAAGCCAAAACCCTAAACATACTTTCCAAATCATTTCCAAAACATTCAACCATTCACAAAATCCAACCTATAAATTATCACAATCAATCCATTAACCTTATACCAATATAAATTACATTTTAAATACCCTTTCCCTGTCATAATAACCATATCTCATGGTTTACCAAATGTTTTTCCCAATTAAAGGGACATGTCTTCCCCCAAGGGTATCCATCAGTTCGATCGCACATCATCGATGAACTTGATGGTGTCTATGAAGGTTATCACACCTCAAACTAATGTCCTAATACATTTCCATAACCATATACATCAAGTAAAAAAATAGTTGTGGAATAGAAAAATACATACACATATGAATCATCATGAATATGGGTAAAATATTTAATACCACCTACCTTATAACAGTTAATGATTTCTTTCTTAATATCCACCTATGATTCGAACGCAAACACCTAAAAAATTACTACATATAATATGAATAAAATTGTGGTTTTAGGGATTTGGAATAAGAAGATAGATTTTACAAGACATACTCCAAAAAAATTGAGAAAATAATATTTTTCAACTCAATAGAACTTTTATTTAGATCCACACAACATCCAAACAACCAATACTCAAAAGAGAATCATCCATAGAGGGGGACGGTGTTGCTGGATCACACCTATGGGTACATGGGTCGAATAAGGGGAAATATCATTGGAGAAATAAATAGGTTTGTAAGGGGGAAAGGGTAATTTCCCTTTTTTAAGGGATGGCAGGTTTATAATACATTCACCAACCATATGGATCCATTTTTTCAAGTGGATCTATGCCGAATGATTTCTTGGGGGATCCCAAACAGTTTGGAAAATCAGGTCATAACGTTGCGCTGGCCCTCAATCCGAAATGGTCACCAAGCCGCACATTTTCCAGGGCTTCCCACATGGTTTAAACAAACTCTGTTCCCACTATATTCTATACACTATATTGAAGATTCTCTTATTTTCATGTTACAAACCTTCAAAAAAACATCCAAAACTCATCAAGCACCCGACAACCACTTCTTTATCCATGAAGGAGGGTTTAACCAAATTTTCTAATAAGGATATACCATCTCAAAAAATCAGTATCGTAAAAACTCCCCTCCTTATAATGGGTCATCCTCAAGACACACTCCATGAATTTATATGCCCTTGAGACGAAAAATGATAGACCAAAGACCCACCAAGCAACCTCCACCTTTCGAGTTTCTCCCTAAACACATCCATTCCATAATAATTCCCAGAGAAAGGATACAATCCTACAATGAGAACGTTTCCCTCACAAAGTTTCACAATCACAATATGATTCTCCTTGAGGTCACATTCACCTCAAATCACCATTACAAAATCCCAGAAAAAGAGAAAGGTCCAGTTAATGTTACATTACCATCACATTATAGGATACCAATATGGAACTATATTACCCACAGAGGACCAACTCGAACACTTTCTGTCTAATCCTCCCCATATCTCACGACCTAAATTTCATGGTTCTTTTCCACCTAGATCTTTTAATATATTTATATTTGTTTTATGCCTGAAATCACTGAGGGGAAACATCAACATTTTAACCACCCCTCATGATAGACCCAAGTCCACAACACAAGGCCAAAAAACCATGCATCATCTTGAACATATGAAAAAAATAACCCCAACATACTATATATATAGAGATACACAACCATACAACCCATGATCCAACACCTGTCACAAACTCCACATCACCAAGATTATAAGGACCCGGCCTTAAGCATTACATAATATTGAATTAAATGAATAATTCACATTGAGGATATTTTTAGGTTTAGAGTTTTATTGAATTATGACATAACTATTACATTGAAACATATTACAAATTAGACACTTCTACACAATTTCAATTTTTTTACAAAACATGAACTTTTGAAAAAAAGAGCCATGTCTAGTTCCATGTCTAAGAAATCATAAATTTTCCTTGACCCCATCCTTGACCCTATTCCACATTATATCCTATGAAAAAATTTCAAAAACATGGGATGATCATAAAAAGCTTAGTAAGGGATACACAATGAAGGAAAACTATTAGTTTTTTTAAAACAACAAGTAAACCATGAGAAAGTTAACATAAGTAATACTTTTAACATTTATGAAGTAGTAAATACTCTTCACTGAATAAAAGATCACTACTTACCCTTTTGTAACCAAAATATTACCCATACAAAGAACACATAACATATAAAGGTAACTTGGGACAAAAACATACTTAAATGGAATAACCATACAGTGGACTTCCACACATATCACTAAATGGAATACCCATAAGGCTGACTTCCATACCCAATGTATTGGAGGTTATAACTTAACTACCCATCCTGATATTCACGTCACCACCCATCATTTGTTTTATCACGTAACCACCCGTCAAATGTCCAAGTACCATTAAAAAATCATAACACATAAAAAACATAATAGAAAGAAAACATTTCCACATTTCAATAACAATTTATCACATAAATATATTGACATGAAAATTCATTTATCAAAACCATTTTCAATAGAAAAATACATAAAAGATTATATGGTATTTATTTTCCTTAAAAAACATTACGACTTGTTATGGAAGCCAAATATCCAATAATACTCGCAGCGGCGGAAAAGGTTGTTGTCACCACTTACATTAAAAACAAAATTCATTTTTTCATAGAGTAAAACGCTTCCTAGAAAAATATTTCTTTTTAATAAAAGTAAAATTCAAAGGGGTTTATACTCTGTATAAAATAAAGATGTGTATAAATGAAAATATGCCTCAATGATAGGATATTGGGACGAAGTCCCGTAACTCTTGTCCGAATTGACTCGATCATTATTTAATCTGTTAAATAATAAACTAAAGTTAATTTATACTTTCTTAGGAACCTTTTTCAATTTTATTATACATTTTATATCACTTATTACCATGTTATAAACATTATGTAATCATTTAAGTTAATGATGTTTGTTTTGTTGATATTTGGTACTTGAGTTAAAAATGGACTTCCTATAATTACATGTTGTTCATGTGGTCAATGGGTCATTATATACATAATGATATTCATGATTTTTATATCATATATATCATATATATCCAACATATAAATTTATTTATAATAGTACATAACTTTTAGAGGTAAGAAATGAAATGCACCGTTCATGGAGACGGTAAGCCATACGTACGCAAGAATGCTACTTCCATTTCTATTTCATATTTAATGTAATTAAAACATAATTATAATTAGTAGTATTATAATAAAATTATTTTATCATATATAATATCATCAAATTTATCCTTTATATGTAATACATATGGTATGAATGAGTCATATCACTTTGAGGGGGCGGCAGTTTGCACTTCCTCAAATGAAATTATCGTGTTTACAAATAATAGAAACCATAAAAGTTTTATATATAAAAAAATACAGAAGCATAAAAAAAACATTAACAGAATATAAATCATATATAAATAGAGTTCCATCATAATGGCTACCAAGAGAGGCGGTAGGAGATAGTCGAACAATCAACGTTTAATGAGGCGTTAGTTTTCCATCCACAAAAACATTATGTTCTTCACCCATCAGATGGAGGGGTGTATAAGTGTAGTTAGAAATATTCTCATAAAAAACATCCTAGTATATTGAGGATACTTCTGTTGTTACAAAATTAATGAATAAAAATATTTTAGGGGTTGGAAAATAAAATAAAAGAAAACAATTTAAGAGAAACGGGTACCTTTAATTTGGGTAACTTATTTTGGTATGAACCAAAAAGAGTTCTTGAGGTTCTTTTGACCTAAGGTAAGGATTTTAGAAGGAGGAGGGGGATGTAGGGAGCTTAATTGGGCATAGTTTGGACGAGAAAAAGGTCTTGATAGGTGTGAGGAATTAGTTAGAAGTGGTCTCCTTTTATAAGGGAGAGGAGGGGCCCTTTAAGAAAGTGTGAAAACATTATTTTATTATAAACATATCTTCAGTTTCAAAAGGTAAAATAATAATTAAAGTCGAAGATAAGATGAATCATATTCAAAATAAAATCATCCAATAAGAATTGGACATGTTTTTGATAATATTATAACCATTATTATCTTGTTTATTTAAATCATTTATTAATGAGGTAAATACTGCATCATTATTGTGTCATAAATAATTTAATTTATTTTATGTAAAAAAATTATAAAAAGAATACCATGATTTAGGAAATTTTTTTAGCTTTCCATTGAATATTTATAGGCAAAAATATTACTTATATAACACCATATAAATATTACATTACTAAAAGATTTTTGTTTAAGTCATTTTTCCTTTACATTTAATTAATTAATCTAAAGTGTCATTATCATTTCTAAGTGGCTTCATGGGGTCCCAAAATCGACCCAAATATTCCCATGGTCAGACATGACTCATCCAATAAGTTTTGGACAAGTTTTAAGGTAATTTTGATTTATTATAATATTCTTTTTACATTGAATTACCTTATGTTTCCTTTAACCGCGGTAAATAAAAGTCAAAAGTTTCTATTCACTAAAAATTATTTTCATCTTATTGAACCAAATTTAACTACCTAATAACAACCATGAATGTCATATTTTAAAAATTCAATTCAAAAAAGTGGTAAAATTTAATTTAAATGAAAATGTCATTTTTTAACTACTACTAAGTGGTTTCACTATTCATCAAGAATTTATGTTTTTCTGAAAAATACCAAAAATCCATCCTAAGATATATTTGATATTATGAATTCAATAATGATGTTTATTTTTCCAAATTCAAAACATAAAAGTTTCATTAATTAATTTTAAAATTAATTCTTATTGTTAAAACGAATAGCGTGTTTTTAAGAAACAATAACTATCAAAAGATTGACAGTTGTTTATGTCCAATTTCAAAGTGAAAATAATTCCAATGACCAACATTGGATTAAATGGTAAAAATATACTATAATTAAAATTTAAAACCAATTTATAAGATAATCTCACCATATAAATAAATTTTAATAAAATGAACTTTTGAATTAAAATACTATATTATCACTATTCATTAAAAAATGAACTTTATCCGAAAAAAACCAAAAAATTACCCAAAGTAAAATTTGATTTCCCAAATCTAAAGAAGAAATATATTTGGTCAAATAGAACATATAAAAATTACCAAAACTATATTTAAGGAGGTTTCACCATTAAAAGGTGGTAAATCGACCATTTGATGAAAATTATGCTTAAAATTAGATTCATTCATATTTTAAGCCTCTAACATTTATTTGGATAAATGTAAATACATTTAACAATCATGTATAATCATATTTTAGTTAGTTTTTTTCATTCCTTCCAATACAATGGCTAGGAGTTAACTACCATTTAAAATAATAAAATTATATTATTAGTGTGCAATGTAATATTTTAAAAGAAACTCGTTTTTGCGTATCTGGTACACTATCAAACATAGAAATAATTTTAAAGTAAAATTAATATTTAATTCAAAAATATTAATAAATAGGAAAATATCTTATTCTCCATTTATGTGGGATGTTTCATCCTTCCCCCCTTTTTGAAATTGTGTCCTCGTAATTTTTATTCACTTATCAAAATAAGTGGGGGTATTTATCTCTCATAGCATTTTGAGATTCCCACATTGCCTCTTCAATCATATGGTTTTTTTCCAAAAAAACCTTTACCTAGTGAATTAACTTATTCCGAAACAGTTTCTCTCTACAATCAAGAACTTGAATTGGTTGTTCTTCATAAGAGATATTCTCTTCCAACTGAACTACCTCTAGGCTCAAAACATGAGATGGATCTCACGCATACTTTATCAACATAGAAACATAAAAAACATTGTGTAAGTGGAAAAAACATGGAGGTAAAGCCACTATGTATGCCATTGATCCAACTTTCTCTTGAACTTTTTAAGGCCCAATGAACCTCAGACTCATCTTTCCCTTCTTACCAAAACGTATCACACTTTTCCATGGAGAAACTTTGAGAAAGTCATGATCACCTACCTCAAAATAATGAACCTTCATCCTATTATCTGCATAACATTTCTGTCTGATCTGATCTGGTCTCATGTGCTTCTGATTCAACTGAACTTTCTCTTCCATCTCTTCTACCAATTCTGGTCCCATCAGCTTCCTTTCACCTACTTCCTCCCAAAAAGATGGTGTTCAAAAAAAAATTCCATATAATGCCTCAAATGGAGTCATCAGTATACTGGAATGAAAACTATTATTATATGAAAATTTATCCAAAGAAATATGTTGGTCCCAACATCCCTGGAAATCTAGTGAACAAGAACGTAGCATATCCCCCAATGACTGAATTGTTCGTTCTGATTTCCCATCTGATTGGGGATGAAATGTTGTACTAAAAAGTAATTCAGTACCTAATGACTTATGAAGGCCTTTCCAATAGTTAGAAGTAATCCTGGGATCACTATCATATACTATGGAGAGGGGAAATCAATGCAACATGACTATCTATTTAACATAAAACTAAGCATGTTGATCTAGAGAAAACGTATATCGAATAGGAAGGAAATGAGCAGATTTAGTCAATTGATCAACAATAACCTAGATTGCATTATTACCTCGAGATATATTTGGTAATCCCACAACAATGTCCATTGATATATTTTACCATTTCCAATATTTCATTAGTAAAGGATGAAACATTCATTTTGGTAACTCCTGCTCTGCTTTAACCTGCTGACAACTCAAACACTTCACAGTAAAATCAGCAATATCACTTTTCATTCCATCCCACCAATAATACTCCTGAAGATCTCTCCACATCATTGCACTAACAGGATTAATTGAAAACAGAGAACCATGAGATTCACATAAAAACTCATTCTTCAACTATGAATCACAAGGAACACATATTCTCTTTCCAAACCACAAAACACAATCATTATCAATGCTAAATTCAGGAAACATGCCCCTTTGAACCAACTCTACCTCTTTTTGTAACTCAATGTCTTCTTTATACACTTTCTTAATTATGTCTGATAGAGATGATCTCCCTAACACCTTATAAAAAATAGATGAACTTCCTGAACCAACAACTTTTTTTCCAAAGTTCATCAAATCAAAAACCAAAGGATCTTATTCAAAATGTAACAAAGTTAATGAAGCATTACTTTTTTGACTCAAAGAATCGGCCAGTTTATTTTCTTTCCCCGGATGGTAATGGATCGTTCAATCATAATACATGATTAATTCCAACAATCTCCTCTATCTCATGTTCAATTATTTTTGAGTGAATATATACTTCAAACATTTGTGATCAGTACATATTTCACACATCACTCCATACAAGTTATGCCTCCAAATTTTTAAATCAAAAACAACAGAAGCTAATTCCAAATCATGTGTAGGGTAATTTAACTCACGCGGTTTCAACTGACGTGAAGCATAAGAAATTACCTTATCATTCTACATAAGGACATGACCAATCCCTTTCAAAAAATCATCACGGTAGATAACAAACTCACCATTTATGAAAGACAATTCTAAAACTGGAGCATTCACCAATCTTATTTTCAATTCATGAAAACAATCATCACATTCTTTTGTCCAAATGAACTTAACACATTTTCGAGTTAACATAGTCATTGGGATAGATAACCGTGTAAAAGTTTAAAAAACATCTTCTAATAACTTGCCAAACCAAGATAACTATGAATCTCGGTTTTATTTATGGGTCTTGGCTATTCTTCAACAACTTTTGTTTTTTATGATCAACAGTTATGCCGTTTTTTGAAACAATGTGTCCAAGGAAAGATATTTTTTGTAACCAAAACTCACACTTGCTGAATTTCCCAAATAGTTTCTTTTTTTATGGTTTTCAAGAAAACCCTTAAATGAATTTCATGTTCCTCCATACTTTTTGAATAAACCAAAATATCATCAATGATCACAACCACAAACTTATCCAAGAACTCACAGAAAATTCTATTCATAAGATCCATGAATACATCAAGTGCATTGGATAACCCAAAAGGCATAACAAAAAATTCATAATGGCCATATCTAGTACGAAACATGGTCTATGTAATGACTGCTTCCTTTAATTTCAACTGATGGTACCCCAACCTCAAATCAATCTTCAAAAAATACTAATCTCCCGGGAGCTGATCAAACAAATCATCGATATGAGGCAAAAAATCCTTGTTTTTAAAAGTGAGGTTATTCAATGCTATATAATCAATGAAAAGTCTCATTCAACCATCATTCTTTTTAAAAAACAATACAGGAGAACCCCAGGGTGATGTGCTAGGTCGAATGAACTGTTTATCTAATAACTCATGCAATTTCTTCATTAACTCTAAAAATTCAATTTGAGCCATTTGATAAGGGGTTTTTGAAATTGTATTAGCATCAAGAACTAAGTCAATAGTAAATTCAACTTTCTGATTATGTATTATACCAGGAAACTCATCAGGAAAAAAATCTAGGTACTCATTTACCACTGGTACGTCCTTAATCTGAACAGTTCCTTTATTTTCAACAATACGTGCAAGGTAACATTCATTTCTATATTTTACTAGTTTTGTAGGTTCCTGATATGTTATCAAAATAAAGGGTTATTTATTTTTTACAAAATATAAATATTTCTGAAAAAAACCACTTTAGCTCTGCAATCAATCTTAGCATGATAAATAGAAATCCAATCCATGCCTAAAATAACATCAAACTCTACTAGAATCCAAACAATAAGGTTTGCAGGTAGGTTATTTCCGCACACAAGGACAGGAAGGTTCTTATAATTTCTTTTTGTATTAACATTTCTTCTAGGTGTTTTTACCATAAGTTCATTATTCATATCATGATATGGAATTCACAATTTACTAGAAAACTTCTCAGAAATGAAAGAGTGTGTAGACCCTGAATCAAAAAACACATTGGCATAATCAGAACAAACAAATACTGTACCTAATACTACTTCGTTCGATGGCCCAACATCTACTGAAGTAGATGAAAATGATTTCACAAAAACTTTTTTCTTGTAGTCTGGATGATTTCCCTTAGCTGAGTTCTTCATTGGACACTCATTTTCATAATGACCCATTTCATTGCACTTAAAACATCTTACCGATGTATTTTCTTTTCCTTCTTGATCATCTTCATTATAGTTATGAGAAATATGTCCAGACATACCATACCAGAATAACTTTCCTGGCATTGATATACATTCTCCAGGATTATTTTTACCCTACTTCTTACAAGTTGGATTAATAATTTTCTTACCTACAGGCTTCTTTGATGAATTCTTCCACTTTTCCGGCCAACTGGACCTCTTTTTCTGTTGTTTTTTAAAGAACAATTGATCATCGGGAAACTCCATTTCCACCTTCTCCTCACATCAAAAAAGTTTTTCATAACTTTTGAACTCAAGAGAAGACAATTCTCTTCGATATCGTGGCTTCAGTCCTAAGTAAAATTGATTTATATTACTATCAAGATCTTGGATGAAATTTGGTACATACCTTTCCAGTCAAAGTGCCTTATGCCTAAAGTAAGGATTCTAGGAGGAGGAGAGAGATGTAGGGAGCTTAATTGGGCAGAGGTTGGGCGAGCCAAAAGGCCTGAGTGGTGTGTGGAATTGGTTATAAGTGGTCTCCTTTAATAAGGGAGAGGAGGGGATCCTTAGGAATGTGTGAAAACATTATTTTATTATAAATATATCTTCTGTTTCAAAAGGCCCAAAAATCATTAAAGTCAAATATAAGATGACTCATATTCGAATTAAAATCATCCAATCCGAATTGGACATGTTTTTTATAATATTATAATCATTGTAATCTTATTTATTTAAATCATTTATTAATGAGGTAAATACTTCATCATTATTGTGTCATAAAAATTTAAATTTATTTGATGTATAAAAATTATAAAAAAATACAATGATGTTGGAAATATTATTTTATTTCCAATTATTATTTATAGTCAAAAATATTACTTATATAAAACTATATAAAATTTAATTTACAAAAATAATTTTGTTTATGTCATTTTTGCCTTTACACTAAATTAATTAATCTAAAGTGTCATTGTCTTTCATTAGTGGATCCATGGGGTCCCAAAATCATCCCAAAGATCCCATGGTCAGCCATGACTCATTAAATAAGGTTTCTACTAGTGTTAGTGTAATTTTGAATTATAATAATATTCTTTTTTACCTTGAATTACCTTATTTACCTTTAACAACATTAAATAAAAGTCAAAAGTTACTGTTCAGAAAAAAAAATATTTTCATCTTATTGAACCACATTTACTACCTAATAACAACCATGTATGTTGGATTTTCAAAATTCATTTCACAGAAGTGGTAAAATTTTATTTAAATGAGAAATTCAGTTTATTAACTACTATAAAGTGGTTTCACTATTCATCAAAATTGATGTTTTTCAGAAAAATACCAAAAATCGACCCTAAGATATATTTAATATTACGAACTCAAAAATAATATTTATTTTGAAAAATTAAAAACATAATAGTGTCATTGATAAATTCTAAAATTAATTCTCGTTGTTAAAACATATAGCGTGTTTTTAAGAAACAATAACTATCAAAAGATTGACACTTGTTTGTGTCCAATTTCAAAGTGAAAATAAATCCAATGATCAAAACTGGATTAAATGGTAGGAATATATTCTAATTAAACTTTAAATCCAATTAAAAAGATAATCTTACTATATAAATTAATTATATTAAAATGCACTTTTGAATTAACATACATTATTTTCACTATTCATTAAAAATGAACTTTATCCGAAAAATACCAAAAAAATTACCCAAAGTAAATTTTGTTGTCCCAAATATAAATAATAACTTTATTTGGTCAAATATGACATATAAAAATCACCAAAACTAGATTTAATGAGCGTTCTCCATTGAAAGGTGGTAAATTGGCCTTTTAATGTAAATTAGATTCATTCATATTTGAAGCCTCTAAATTTTATTTGGATAAATGTAAATACATTTAACAATCATGTATAATCATATTTTAGCTTGTTTTTTCATTCCCACCAATACAACGACTAGGATTTAACTACCGTTTAAAATAATAATATTATTTTATTATTGTGCAACGTAAGATTTCAAAGAAACCCATTTTTGTGTATCGGGTACGCTATCGAACATAGAAACCCCTTTAAAGAAAAATTAATATTTAATTCAAAAATATTAATAAATATGAAAATATATTATTCTTCATTTAATAGGGATGTTACAAAGATGGATCCTACCCGATTTCATTCAACTTGAACTACTAGTTACGTCATTCACTGACTAATTTCCCGGTACGGTGCTTCCCACCATATGATTTAGCCCCTCACAACAATTTTTTCAGTACAAAGAACATCCATAATCAAGAAAGATACCAAAATAACTTCATCCAGACATTCACACATTGTATGGCCCGTCTTTCAACTCACATCACTCAAACAACCAAAAGTGAATTATCCAAAATTAGCATTCAACCCATTAATTGAATCCACAAGAATGGGAAAACTACACTATTTAAAATCATTCATTGGTGATTTGTTTCTTCCTCAGAACCCATTCCCAATTCCAAAATGAAATTTTCTTTCCCACATTTACTAGAGGTGGCTTATAACCCACCAAATCCATTCCCTTTTAACATAGATGAGCTAGGCCATCCTTGATTGACTCAGTGAATTGAAGCCTGAACTCCACTTTTGGTTTGTTTCCACATTACATGGACACATCTCCCTTTTCAATTAAGTCATACCTCCAACAACTTCACACACTTACTGAAGTCATCCCAGAAATCCAGTAAAACATCCACCATCTCAACATTCACTACTCTTTAAACTATTATCATTATATATAGAACCCCTCAACACATCTCCATCACGACCACTCTGATTACCTCTATAACTACTATAATCCCTATGCCATCACATGGATCAGATTATCATCACACCAATAGAAAACATAGTTTTCCCTAAGGAACCTTAACATGAACGTCACAAGCTCCTCATTGGCATCACTAGGCCACCACTTCCACCTCCCATCATTTTCTACACACCAATGATTTTATATAATTCTCCCCACCTTAATATTATTGTTTTAACCACTTCACTCATCTAATTTCTTCCTTTGAAGATCATTCTAAAACATAGTTGAACCCCAAGATCTAGATGTGGTCGTCCATATTAGATTATAATAACAAAATATCCATCACCCACTACTGGTTCCCAACTTCTAATTATGACACCCATGTCATATTTCCACATTTGGTCCTTCTTGAGGACCTCTCCCACAACCGTCTGATGGTGTACTCCCCCACCATACTGCTCCCACACAAACACCACTACTTGAGTGTATCTTCCTAGATGATCTATTCCCATAAAAAACACACTCATTCTTATTGGATTAAAGCTAGATCATTCTCATCACACGTAGAAAAATGTCATTATATTGGTAATGATCATCACTGGTTAATATATTCTATGAGGTCATCAATGAACACCACCACATGTCGATTTTTTCTCGTATAGTGTTAAAGATTACAATAGATATGCAATGATGCATTCCGACTATCCGAAACCAACTTGTTCATCCCAAATTCAGGGAATATCCACATTAATTCCATGGGAAACACATGTGATTACATCCAACCCACTTGGGAACATATCCCAACGATACCATGTATCTCTTACTCATTCCCACTACACTGTATTGATCAAAACCATCCTGCCCTTTCACTCTCTCATGACCAAAAAAACAATCTCTAGCTTACACGAGATGATCATGCCACCGGATCTGGGAGCTTCATCTAACTGAAGGATTTCTCAACATCACATCTAACAAAAAACCAGTACCAGAAACTACCCATTAATGCTATGATCACCCTTTCTGTTTCTACCTCAAACAAACATTCACCTCCATGTCTAACTCCAATAAAACCACCATGCCAGGTATCTAAATGATACTTTCCATGAAAAACACTCTGATAAACAAACATAAGAACCCAAGTGCTTACCTAAGGAAATTATGATACATAAATATGAACTTATTTCAAATCATTGTGGCATCCTCCATGAATTGATTTCACCTTTGAAGCATATACCAATGCTTCACATTCCAAGACACTTGCAACACAGGGCCGACCTCCCTTGAGGCCACCATCAATTTCTAATGATTTTCAATTCATTTCCACAACTGAATCCAAATCTTCCAATTCAATAAAAACATCTCAACGTAATCCATTAGGTTAATCATGCAATATCAAACACTCTCTATGTGCCACGTCCAAGGTCCACATCATAAGCTTATTACAAATGCACCTAAAAGCACCAACACCCTGACCGACCTCTCTCACTGGTCATCCTAAAAATTCAAACAATACCAACTCCCCAAACTGGATCCACACCAAGAAAAGGTCACCAAATCTCTCTAAGGCACACACACTAACTCAAGAAACCAGTTGTTCATGGAGGTCAACCTACCCCATTCCCACCACATAATATCTAATGAAACAAAAAACTATTTACTATAGGTCACACACCAAATATACTTTCACACATACATTGGAACCCCAAAAAACATCCAATATAGGTTCCAATACTACTCACATTATCAAAAAACTATGGAATTATCAATAACTAAACCACCCATACCCAGTGTCAACATCTAACCTGTAGAAAAACCACTACTTATGTCTATATGATACACAATTTCCCCATTTTTTCACTTAATTAACCATTCCATTTAAACCCACCATTTCACTTCTCAAAACACTATTTTAAAAAACCTATAATTTAAAATTTTAAATATCATTTTACTAAAACATCCTTTCAATAGTATTAGTTATATTCCAAATATCACTTCAAAAAATTTCCCCATTTTCCAAACCCAATTATTTACACTTTTCAAAACAATTTTAACCCACTTCTCAAAATAAAATGATTCACTACAATTCACTTTTTGTACCAATGTGGTATGTCATCATTTCATTGAAGATCCATTCACATGGAACATACACATGAAATATCAATAATATGTGGCCATCATAATGATTGAACATTCCCACCCTATCTTAACAAACTGATCCAAGAAGTAAAACTTCATAAAAAATAACATTACTTCCTGGTGGACCACTTGAGGTGGAAATATTAATTAACTATAAAATCACAAACCCAAACATCAATCCCCACACATAGAAACCTATATTTTCTTTAATTGTGTGGATTTAGGAACCCCATCATCAGATCATTCCCAGGACCAGATAGGATCATAAACTTCTATCCACCATCTCCCAAATAGTAAGAAAAATGAACTCCTATGAAACCCCTTTGTAATGTCCAAACCTTAATTCTATAATAACTGATGCCTCGAGTAGGGTCGGCACATGACCTCAAGAGTGCCTCCCCATATTCAAGAGGCCTCCAACTAGTAGGGTGAGTCTAAAGAGAAATATGGGAAGAAAAATCCCACTTATTAGAGAAACCGATGGCAGACATAACATCAGTATATAAAAAAACCAATGGAAATAATAATGGAAAACACATGAAAAAACCAATCATGTAACCAAGGGAACATGTGATAGAAAATATATGAAATGCACTACATGTAATGCTATTGTATAATGAAATCTAGAACAAAAACTGTCAAAGATTCTGAACCATGAACTACATCCCATCATGGTCATGAAAACCAATGCCCCAACCCATCAACCCATATATACCTAACACCACGTCCCTATCCTAAACGAGTAACATAAACATGTAGCATATTTTTTGGTACACTACTGACATGGAGGCCTGGGTAGTGTTTGAGTACCACTCAATAGTCCCCAACCAATGGTGTCTAAATCAATAAACAATATATACAAATGTGTAAGCAGGTAATAAGTTATATAATTACAAGGAGACAAGGGAATCATTTAAGTAGTTATCTAATACCCTTTTTTATATAAAAAGTTATCGAGAGGAAAAATAACAACAAGACTACTCAAGTCACATTTTGAATCTAAACCAAGGAATAAGGGAGACACACACAATTAATCATAATGGATTTGAATAATTGCAACTCATCATTTACCCATTATCTACAATATTAATTTAATCGATTTACATAATTATTTCCATTTAATCCCTTAATCTATTTCCATTACTAAGATTCACCTTCATCATGTGTTCCATGGGTTAGGAATTTAGGGATATACACAATGGCCTAAGCCATTCAATTAGGGTTAAAACATCACGAAAATTACATCACACAACTTATAGCCTTTGCCCATGTGGTCTAATTGAATTCAACTATTAGGGAAATAGATCCTGTATCTCCTTTGTTACCCATGAATTTTGGGATAAAGTTTAGAATATTATTTTAACTTGACCCTTGGGATTAGAACCTCATGTAAATACCATACACTACTATGCCATGTGATCATTATTATTTATCCATTCATCACACACATACCATATCACAATGAATATAATCCATAAAAATATGAATCAAAATCCATAACAATCAATATGGGAATTAATACTATGTCTTAACCCATTAACTAATTTTATTGTTATATTACACTACCATTTATCCCAATTCTAATTTCATATGTCTAAACACATTTAGCATATTTACTAATCGCTATGCATTAACCTCTTAAACTTATTCAAAAATTCGATATTTGATCTCATGTAACCCATTCATCATTTCCCATGTATTATCCATTTATTAATTTCATGTAAAAATCACAATACCTTGGGAACATTATCATTAATACCTTTTAACCCATTTTCACATCATGACAAACACCCCACACTTGCTATATCATCAAAAAGTCCCATTAATAATTTGGTCCATTTCATAATCATGTTATCATGACAACATAATTTTTATAGGTTTTATCTCACTAACAATTACATCTCTTCGATTAAGATGGTCCAATTAGGCCTTTATAAAGTACTACATGGAAATAAAATCAATTTCAAATACTCATTGAAATCATCTTGAAAATGACCTTTTAAACACAAGACTTCCCCATTAAAAGAATAAAAAATGTCCAAAGGTTTTTATTTGATTTCCAATCAGGGAAGAAAACCATGAAAATATTTTCACAATAGGTATCCTTATTCCCATTTCAATCGCCATTTGGAATATCATAGAAAAAAACCATTTTAATAACATTGATTTAAATTTGTCCTTTTAAAACATTTTTCATTTTCAAGCATCATTCTTCATTCAATTAATCTTAAATCTTATCAAATCCCAAACATACGTTCAAAATCATTTCAAAACCTTTTGGTAATTTACAAAATCAAACTAATAAATTAGTTCAATCAATCCATTAACCTTATCCCCACATTAATAAATTTTTCACTACCCATTCAATCTCAATATACCCATATCTCAAGTATTAACATATTTTTCACCAATTAAAAGGGTTTTGCTTACCCCATTAGTTTCCCTCAATTTGATCTCACATCATCAACAAACCTGATCGGGTCCTTGAAGGTTTTCACAGGTCAATATAAGGTAAAAATACCTTTTTATAAACCAATATATCAAAATGTAACATATAAGTCGAATATAACAAATACATAAACCTATAATAAATCAATACTATTGGTAAAATATTTGAGACCACCAACTTCAAAACCATTGATGAGAACTATCTTAATATACACCATCAAGCCAAAATCAAATATCCATCAAAATCCCCAACCAATAATATTCTAGAAAGGTGAAGGTTTCAGTGATTTTTAAGAACATGATAGATTGTACATTCCCTAATCAAGAAAATAAAGAAAATATAAGTGTTAGGGTCCTCCATATCAATAATTTTCACCCAAATGCACTCCAAACTCCACAGAATCTAAGGAGAATCATCTGTATAGGGATTGGGGATTTCTTTTCATCACTTAAGGTAGAGGGGTTCAAATGTGGGAAAATTGTGGAAAGGGTAATAAATTGGTTCATAAGGAAAAATGGGAATTATCTTCTTTTTAAGGGATTCACGGTTTGTCCGCATGGTTTACAGACTATGCACCAACTATGAAGATATTGCTACACATGTGGATCAATGCCACATAGATTCCTGGGGGCACCTACAAGATTTGGAAGACTGTGATGTAACTGTGTGCTATCCCTCTCTCTAAAATGGTCACCAAGATTCATGATTTTTAGGGCCAGACACTTGGTTTAAACTAACTATGGTCCAACCACGTGCTATTTATTACGGGACAGTTTTCTCCCTTTTTGTGTCTCACACAAGTGAATCACTTCCAAAGCTCCTCAAAATCTCATGAAACACTTCTTTAGGAATGAATAATGGTTTAACCCAAAATTTTAATAGGGCCCTCCATTCTATAAAGATCAGGATCTTACATGTTGTGTGGTTTAACATTCCTAGACTCCCCCTTAACATTAAAAACATTGATTTTATTTATGGTATTGGGGACTACCATGGCTTGTTCCTATATATTAATGAGCATATTCTCCAACTCTAATATTTGGGAGTTGCTCTAATTTTCTATTAAGATGAACTCAACCCATTCTAATTCAGGCCAAAACCTTCTTAGAGTGGGTCATTTTGTCTCCTAGTGGAAATCACAAGTCCACCATTCCCTTGCTCACTTCAATATGGGATTCCACCTAAATGGCCATTCCCTCTCTAATTTTTAGAATGACAATCAAAGTATTTCTTCATAGTACATGGGAAATAATGTTAGGATACCATTAAATAGACTTAGATGGTTAAGGATTCTTCTATACTGGTTTAAATTTCCTCTACTACCATTATGGTGGTTCCTGGTCATCCATCATTTCCTAACCCAACTATTTTAGATGGTAAATTTAATATATTTCCCACTAACTTAGCCTTGTACTACACCCCTCTATACCTGATAAGATAGTGTGCTAATATTGTCTTTTTCTTTTTCCCTCCTTTTCTTTGAACCATGATTGATTTTGAAAATATTTCTCTATATCAGGACCTGGTGTATTATCTTTGGTTAGTTTCCCTTAGTCTAGTGAATACTTCTCCCTATCATGGAGATAATCATTCCGTCTCACCAATTCCACTTCCCAATGACATGTTCCTATCCATTCCATCTCTTATTAAACTATTTGATGGGTTCATTTCATAAGAACACATGTATTTTATCATGGATGTTTGTGATTCTTCCCTTTTACCCCAAAATTCCCCATGTATAGTACATTCCAAATGAGAACACGACCTCTCCTCATCTAAAACAGTGAGATTGTAAACACTAGGGTCCAAATCTAAGCATCTCACATTTACATAATGTCATTATTGATTTGGAATGATTGGGTTTTTGGGTCATGGTTGATGAAATATTTAATCTCTTTTTAACTTTATCATCATAAGGATTCTCTAGAAGCATTTGAATATAAACAGGACCCACCTAAGATTTAATAAATTACATTCAAACTGGTGATTTATAACTTCATGTATGGGGAGACTAACAATTATTATATATGGTTCTTCAAGAATAAATATAAATATATTGAGATTGATTTTGAATCTAATAAAAAAAATTCAATGAAGGTCAATGAAGACAACTCTAACTAATACACTTCATTTATTCTATGCACGATGCAAGGGAGAATGAACCTTTTTTTGATAAAATGATGAATTCAACCCAATGGATTTTATCTATCTTTTGGGGGAGACATAAATTTCATCATAGAAATATTGTAGAATAATTAAGAGGGTTATTTAAATTAAAGGATGGACCTGATTTTAATACATTCACATTTCATTACGGCCTCTTGAACATGGGGTTCATAGGCGACTGATTTACCTAGTGAAATAATCAGAAGGGGATTTCTCATTTGTGGTGCCTGTTGGATTGATTTTAATATATTTTTTCATCCATATCCTCTATCCATAATTCACATGTGCATTATGTGGTTTGGGAATTGTTACAACATTCACCTCTTCTTATTTGTCGGGATGATTGTGTTTCTCGTAGTGATAAAATTTTCTTTTCTAATTGATGTGTGTTTGACCTTGACTATCATCAAGTGGTACCTTCATTATGGGAGAGATAAATTATTGAAGGATAATGGGTTGATTTTCACAAAAAAAATTAACTATTGAAATAGGATCTTTAATCTTGGGAGTCCAAAAAGAATTCCCATTTTCTAGTTTTATAAATTTAAAGAAGATGTCAAATAACAAGAGGTGGATATGGAAGCATAGAGGGATGATATACATTTTAGTAACATGGTATTCATGAAAAATAATCATTCTGAATCGATTAATGAATCGAAATGAGTTGTAAGGGAACGTTCTATGGTGATGTGTCATAGAGAGGGGGATAATAATACTGCCTTCATTCAGTCCTTTATCAGGGTGAGGAAATGTACAATTTTTCCAAATATGATTATTTAGGATGGATTATAAATCAAAAAATTTTATTAAAGGTATTGTCATATATTTTTTCAGATCCATACATGCTGATGCTAACACTCATACATGAGACAGTTATCATAGAGTCGTTGATTCCCTTTGTTATAGTACCCCATATGTTATTTTTACAGATATTTATTGTTTATTTGAAATCATACATGTTGATGAGTAGACTAGGGAGTCCATTTCAACCCTCAACCATTAAATTTACCTATGATCTAATGGATTCCCCTGAGAATTCTATTTTGATTCATTAGACCTCATCAAATAGAACCTTTTTTGTATCATCGAAGATTTATTCCAGGGAGGGATTACCTTGTGTGGATTATGCCACTATGATGATCCTCATTATAATTGATAAAAATCATTCTAATCAAAACAAGTATAATCTAAACTTCATGTCAAATTTCCCACATAAAATTATTTTTACCGTTATTAATAGAATATTGTCAAATTACCTTTTGATATCGGTATCGAAGGGACATTACGATTTCATTTGGGGCAGTTCCACCCAATTATCCATTGACATGGTGCATGAAATGATATGTGATATTAAAAATAAGGTATTGAGTAATAAAATTTCTATCAAACATGATATGAAAAAAAATATCATAGGGTGGAGTTGAGCATCATCATAAAAATCATGGAATATATGGGATTTTTTGAGGGGGTGGTAGAATATTTATTCAGGAGCATTAGATCTCCAGGGTGTTTGAATAAATTTATGGGGAAAATTAAAGGGATTGATAAGATTGTTATGGGTATAAGAAATGGTATCCCCTACATCCAACTTTATTCATTCTAGTCTAATACTCTTTCTATTGAAACATAAATAGAAGTGTTTGTGAGGGCCATGAGAGTCCATTTTGATATATGATAAAATTTACTAGACTTTCAAACCTATTTTTTTGTATATGTCTATATTTGTTTCATCAATAATTATTGTAGTTCTATCTAATGTAATAATCATATTTTGAATTTATAAAATATTTAGAGTGGAAAATATATAAATAAGGTGAAAATTAATGTCTACCTCTCAAGTTCATGATCATATAAGAGTAAGAATATTGATAGATGATTGGGAGTACCTAGAAGGTCCTTTACAATGGAGTATTTGGGTGCCCCAATTTCAGCTAGTAGAACCAATATTCATCATTTTTAAGGATTGTTTGATATAATTTCTAATTGTAGTCTCAATTACAAATACTTACACCTCTATTTTAGTGGAAACATCACCCTAGTCAATAGTATAGTTACCTTTATTCCCATGACTATCTTGTTGTCCCTCAATGTCCCTAATGTGTTCTTGTAGAAAATTTATAATACATTAATAGCCTTCATCTAGGATGAGAAACATGAAGGTAGATACCAATGGTATTCATGGTGGATGATTGTAAGAGAGGCTGTGAATGGGGTTATTGGGAATAGAAATGCCACAGAGACTATGAACTACGTTAAAGTGAGGCTAACCTAAGAATTTGTGGAGGAAAAGTAATTATGGTATATGAACATCGTCAATAAATATAGGATAAGAAAAGATGAATTAGGGGAAGGTGCTCCATGATTTGGTACTTGATTTGACGCCACATATCTACGCTCTAATAATAATCAAGTTGGATAGTAGGCTGTAGAATTTTCAACTATTGGAATACCAATATGATTGGAAGCGTTCTGTGATTTATAGGATGTTTAGTTATAGATATCATTTTTACATAGGCTAATAATATTACAATGTTTATCCCACCGCCATCTACAATTTACAAGAGAATGTTTATGATAATATTTTAATCAAATAGGATCTTGGTAGACTTTATTTTATGGAATCCTTGAAGAAGATATTCTTAGTAAATTATATTCATCCTATTATTCATGAAAATTTTATCCATAATTAATGTGGAGGATCTCTTTTTTATAATGAGATCTAGACTAATATCAACTTATTTTATTTTCATATTTGTAACCAGGAACATCCCGTATATGAGGGGGTGAAGAAAAATGAGTTTTCCATTAATTCTTGATGATATTTTTTTATTAATACTAAGAAGGAAGTATCTTATCACATGTTATCGGAAGGGGAGTGGGAATCCAATGTTTGGTATGCCTTTTACATATTTAGTAATCTAGAAATACTAAATATTACCAATGAAAAATTTCAACAATATTTGGTTTCATGGAATGAATGACAAGAGAAAATTATACAAGTAAAGATATTTGTTAATGATTTTTGGCTACTGGAATATCTGGAAGGCTCTTAAAAAGGATAAACATGGGGTACATCTTTGTTCACACATATAAGTGATGGTTTTGGATTGGGCCTTCATGGTTGAGCAAGTTCCTCTTCATAAATAGTGGGAGTGTTCACCTTTTTTAGAGATTCCCATGGTCAGAAGATGGGTTGTTAACATGTTTTACATCTAGGTGCAGTATGGTTATTTGGTGTACTAGACTCCTATAGTTCATGTTATTAAATATCAATGTTGATGGATCATGTTCCAATGAGAACATGTAGAGTATAGGATTTATTCATATCAAACTCGGTTCGATCATCCATTTTTTTAGAATCTACTTTGGCCAGTGTGAATCCCTCATTTCTTAGGCCTCCTATTGGATCAAGGGACTTCATCTTTTCTTCTCACATGGTATTATGTTGGATGGGATTGAAACTAATTCACATATTTTTTTATATGTCCATTTAATAGGTTATCTCAATTCCCTAAACTATCAATTTCCTAATTCGTAGATACAAAAACCTCCTCACTAACCACATAGAGGGCAGTCACACATAGTGAGATGGTAATATTATGGCCAACATCTTGGCCTCCTAGGCCACTTATGTTAATCGATGTATCATTTTTACTTCCACATGATCCCTTACATAGAAATTTGTAATTCTTATTAGTGATGAAGACATGGTGCTCCCTTATTTTTGACTCCCATAACTATTTCAAGGCTTCCCCTCTGCTTAATAATATTTCTTAAAATTGAGTGGAAGGTGAAATCTATCATAAAAATATTGAATACAACTTTTCCACTAATTTGATTGTTTCTGTAAATAAAATAAAATATTTTATATACATCCATGTATTCATGTAAATACTCACCATGAATTTTCATATTACCAAAAATGTATTTTCTAATAGAATTAGTTATAGAATCAGAGAAGAATCATCAAGAAAAAGACTCTATAAATCCTTCCAATCCCTATTCAATATAGGGTGTGAATAGATAAATACCTAAATTTAGTTTGATCTCTATTAGTTTCTATTGGCTCCGTATTAAGATTAATTAAACTAAATTTTTATTTCTTTTAAAACCCCATAGCTAAAAATACCTCAAATTCTAGAGGTCTTTGAATAAATATATTTTAATAAAAAATATAATTGGGTCATCATACAATTTCGTAGGAATGTTTTCATTTTTTTATATGATGACGATAATTCATTGAGTTTTTAATATTTAAATATTATATATTATGTTTCTAAGAGTTTTCTTAGGAGTGGTTATGTGTATTTAAAAATACAACCGCCATTAATTCTAATAGCTCTAGTACTAGAGTGATTGTTTTGTTAATTTCACGATCTTAGGGTAAAAGTAGTGGTTTAACCTTGGGAAATACAAAAGTATATTAAAATATATTAAAATCCACCCAAACAATGACCTTAGTCATTTTCAAGGGCCCATTTTCAAAATTTCATCCCTACTAGGAATGCAATATATTGATCCATCTGTTATTCACTAGTGGTGGTTATATGATAAGCTAAAAACAAACTTTTTTTGTAAAATGATAGTAATAGTGTAGATATTAAATATTTGAAAAAAAAAGATAAATATAACTAAAAAAATTCAACAATTCATAAATTAAATATAGAAACAATAAACACATTAGTATGGATTGTTACAAGAATATTTAAAATCAATAATATGGTATAAGTTTTTATCCTCTACAAACATCCTTTTCCCTTTTCATATTGGACTGCCTAATTGAATTTCATAATGTATTCATTAAAACCACAAATTATATATCTAAATATGATGAAATACTAAACCAAGATCTTATTATTGGTGTTGATCCTCTTATAAATGTTATTTGAAAACTGAAATAACATCATGGAATTGATCTGAACAAAATTATTATTCTCAAAGGAAAGACTTCACCTGGGAAGATTAAACAAGTATATTCAACAATTTACATTCATAAATTGAAAAATAAATTATTGAAAAAATAAGGAAAAAAATATTTAATAAACAAACAGACTCTCCTCAATCAAAAATGCAGTTTGTAGTTAAGTTTCACAAGGTTCAAATGATTTAGAAACGAAAAGGGATGCTCTTTGGGATCTCCACTTTCATTTTCCACATGGTTTTTTAGCCACAATTTGATAAATTTAATCCCATATCATTCATCCACAATCATTCTCTCTTGATTACTATGAAATTGTAGTAGTCTATGTGGAATCCTATAAGAGAGCCAACATCTAGGATCCCTAAATCAAATTCAGTCTACTCATGGATATTATATATTTAATAAAATGGATGGAAATTAATTTAATAATATGTTCTCCTATAATTAACTAATAGGAAATATCCATTCACGCACAATACTTTTTACATGTTTGGATATCAGTGTAAAAAAATTTCCTTTTTAAGTGAATGAGTGAGTTTGTACTTGTAAATTTAAATGTACTTCATGTTTTTAATATCATTTATTTATTTTATGATTATCCCATTAACAGTTCCATTGATATCCCCTTAAAATGAGATCTTGAGGATTGTGTGATCAATCACCATGACAATATATATTTTCAATGTGATACTTTCTAAAATTTCATAGTGTGTGGATAATTTATAAAACTATTAATTTTTATAGGACTTATATTTTTTATGACTTTTTAAGACTTTTAGAATATCAAATCCATTTGGTATTTATTATAATGTGAAAAAATGGAAGTTTGAGTCATAAAAAATTGCAAAGATATATGGAATTCAAAAAATATCTTATGGGACATCACAAACAATGTCTTTCAAAAATATGAGAAATCATACCAAAATATATAAAATACTAATAAATTTTTTTAATGTTATAAAACAATACTCAAGAGTCATATAAAGTTAAATTTTGACTTACAAAATTATTAATTTCATATAAATAATTATTAAGATTCATACAAATATATAATTTACCAAAAAATTATTTTTATTTCTTGTTCAAATGTTATTTTCCACGAGAATCCATAAAAATAAAAATAAAAATATGTAATTTTAATTTTAATTTTTTTTTCTATAAATGCATAAATAATTCTAATAACCATGAGTAAATATATTATCTCATTTAAATCCAAACTATCTCTAAATATAAAAAAAAAATTCAATTTTATTCCAAAATAATAATTATTTGGAATTTATTTAACATGATTCAATGAGAAGTTATTAAAATCTAAATTCTGAAAATTGCAACACCCTTACAGTGTCATCCTAATCATTTCATGAAATTTTTTTGATGAATATTCGCTACATATCATTAAAATACATTCTAAAATAATAAAAAGTTAGTGTATTTTGAAACATGGATATATATATAATACATATAAAATCAACAACAAATACTAATATGGTCTTTACAAATAGAACCATTCTTTGGAATGTCATACTTAAAACCTTTCATCATATCCTTTAGAGAGTGAAATATAATAAATTGAATTCTCAGGTGATCAGTAAGGGTAAACATGGGTTATGTCAATCAAGGATCATGTATAAGAATATCATGAGGATAAGAGTGTGATAATATGATATCAACATTTTTATAATCATACCCTATAATTCATAGGTCATAATCATATGTCATAAAATAAAACCTTGATGTTCATGGGAATTGGATCATAATGGAGTGAATGAACATGATCCATGAGATCCTCACATTTCGAAAATAAAATGACATAAAATAGTGGAATAATGTGTTTAGTAATCATAATCATAGAAATAATTTGTCAACGGTATTTACTAATATAATAATCACATGTAGGTCTTCAATAACCACCTTTGTACCCAAATTGGGATTTAAACAACCTCCCAGGTACACTTTTTAGGCGAAGGATGACAACTTGTATACCATCTTTTGTCATTTTGATAACCTAATATGTACCCTTGATTGGATTGGGCTAACAACCTGTGTAACCGGATAATGTTTTGGATAACCACTCAAGTACCCTTTGAGATCATAAAACAGTAATATTATCCCAATAAATTAGAGGTATACAATTGACACACCCATCAGAAAATAGAAATCCATTCATATGTGTTCCATAACAACAAAAAAACTTTTTTCATTTCATAATATCTTAACTAGAGAGAATGAAAACATGTTTCATCCATATTTTATCATCATAATCATAAAATATCTAGGGAAATAATAAAGTTGATTTCATTGGATTAGATTTCTATTGAAGCATAAGTAAATTGAAATTATTTTTTTATACGTGAAAAATATAATACAAGATCACTATAATATTTCTTTCGGTGAATGCCTACTTCATTTTGAAATTACATATTTAAAATATAAAAAATTACAAAATATTATCAAAATAAATTTGATTGAAAACAACCAAGGATTGTTTTAAATGTGTATCATTGAAAATGGTAGCTATAACATTGGGAAAACTAATCCATGCCTAATGAATTAAAATGATGATTTGATTCACACCTTAATTAAAAAGTACCTTTCTGAGAAAATGATAAGAATACTCTATTTAAAACATTTTATAGAATGTAAAACATAGGTAATAATTACCCCAATAAAACATTTGATATTATCAAAAAAAATAAAAAAATTTAATGAAAATATGGACCTGGAAGAAATCAATTTTTCTTTAAAAAAAGTAAGTTTCATTTGTAAATATTCGTTCATAATTTTAGGTACATAGAAAAAATAAAATGTGAGGATAGCTCATAATTTTGATAAATATAAATAATATAATATAATTAATTATAGTTTTCATATAAATATCATATAATTCTATAATATGAAATTTAATCATAAAAAATCATGATAAAAATTATACATTAATGAAAAACCCTTACATCATTGATAACTATTGAATCTTAAAACCTAGGAAAGGTATATCTCCATATGTAACCCTTACATTATATTTAATTTGATTCATAAGAAATCTAGCCTCCAATATAATAAATTAATATTCAGTATAATATTTAACAAGAACCATTTTAAAACTTATAATATAATATATGATTCAATTGTAACATTTATACACTTGTTTGTGAATAATATTTTATTGAAATCCTAATTTTTGGTTAGTAACTCTGTCATTATTCATGTTTTATTCAATCCAACAATTATGGTCCAAGAAATTTAATCATGGATACATTATATAATGAATTTTAATGACCCTATATGTATCATATTTTCTCATTAAATATAATTTTATAACCATCCATACAAATTGGTGACAAAAAAATGATTTGCATCTCATCATGGAGTCGGTCGTCTCTATATACACATGAGTGATGTTTCCACTTTCTGTTTGATGGAATTAAAGATAGGTAAATAATAATTCACAATTATAGAATCTTTATTTTATCCTAAATATAATATATATTAATTAAATCTATCCTAATTACCATCAATGTAATGTAGAAATGAAAATTGGATCGCATCACATTGTGGAGGCGGTAGTCTACAAAAAAACGTGATTGACGTAATTATTTTCCAATGAATGGGATATCCAGTTGATAGATAATAATTTATAATTATAAATTAAATGTTTTCTATTAAATATTATATATCCACATTAAATAAATCAAATAACCAACCATTAATGATTGTTATGGGAAATGAATCATATCACATTGTGGAGGTTGTAATCCACACATACACCAAATCAATACTATTATTTCCCATTTGATGAATAACTGGTGGAAATGGTTATTAAATCATCATCATAACATATTATTATATTTATAATAATTTATTAATAATTTAATGATGGATAAAATCGGTTTAGATAAAGTGGAAGTACAAATAAAATTGAAAGATCTCTGTTAAGATTTATACTTCTTCTTTGAGTGACCACTTTGGGCTTTCAATATAATCCTTGAAATATTACCCAGACGATAAAACCAGAGGCATAATAATTATTTGAAATAATATTATAAGCTTTTGGGATAATTATTTCTAGATCTAAATTGATAAACATTCATGAATAAAGATAGATTTTTTTGGATCCCTTTTATAAGTAAGGGAGAGGGGACACATGTTATTACTTAAATGATTTGAATATATTTAATTCATTTCACAATTATAATGCTTAAAAATATAAAATTATTTGAATATAAGATTATATAGTGTATAAAAATCTTCAAAAATAATAATAAAACAATTTTATGTTGAAAACATACCAGAATCACGTAGTTTAACCCTTAGTATATCAGATTTAACCTTAACTATGGTAAGAAAAAAAATTTATCTTTTTAATATCCATTATGTCCAAAATTAGAAGTGTCTACATTATGAAATTTTAAAATTACAATTTAAAATATATATTGAGTTTTATCAAATTCAATTTCTATAATTTGGAGAAATTAAATTGATTGTAAATGTGATTTACTCTATGAAAGCATATTTTTTGAATAATTCATTTTAGGCATTATAATGTTTTTCTATTCATTTCCACTAGTAAAATAAATAAAATGAATTTTAAAATATTTGAAAGCATATATAACATATATATACCATTAAAATAATTAAATTATAATTACTTATTAAATATATTAACCCATTAGATGCCTTTAAATTTATTTTAAAAAATGTGTGTTTAGCACAAAAAACGATCTTATAATGAAATATAGTATAATTTTTATAATTAAATTTTTAATAATATTATTTATTATTAATTTATAATTATGTTAAATTATTATCAAAATTAAAATAAAATGGAATTTTTAATTATTTTATTTAATGAAAATAATGGATAGTTTTCCAAAATCATTATTTTCAAAATTCACATTAAAACAAAACACTTCCCAAAAATTCTCTCTTAGATAATATTGAAACATTTTTTTCAAAAATAATATTCATTAACTCTAAAAAACATAAAATGGAATAAAATAATTATATTATTCTCCAAAAAAATGTAATGTAAAATATTCTGGAATAAAATATAGTTTTGAAACACAAAAAGACTTTATAAAATATTGAGTAAATATTTATTTGGAGTTAATAAATATGTTTTCATAATAGAGAACTACTGTACATGTATTTTTATAATGTATTTATTTATTTTCATACATCAAATTTAATCTCTAGGATATTATAGTCACATTAAAAAAATATAATTATAGTGTATTGTTGTTCTCTTAAATCTTAGTGTTGCATGTTAATAATATTATTGTTCATAATACTATATTGAACTGAATTTTGAAGGAGTGGCATTTTTTCACTTAAATAAAATTTTTCCTTTAAATTTTTATCTTGTTAATCAAGTGTTCAATAATTGAAAATGGATTTGTTGAAAACCCACATCGTACAAAGGGATACTAAAACTTCTCAAGAAAATGGGATGTTGGAGACCTACATTTTTTCATGAAATACCACATTATCAGGTTCCCATATAAATAAAATATTAGTGTTATGTGAATATATGGACATTAATGAGAAAGGTAATGTAAAAA
This sequence comes from Viscum album, assembly GCA_963277665.1. NCBI lineage: Eukaryota > Viridiplantae > Streptophyta > Magnoliopsida > Santalales > Viscaceae > Viscum > Viscum album. Next base: position 352,309,978 of record OY728126.1, on the reverse strand, counting down.
AAGTATATATAGAGATATAGAACAAGGAAATAATAATTTTAATTGCAAAAAATCCATAAATCTATTAGAGGAGGAAAGGCCATCAATTCATTATAAATGATTTTATGCAGAAAAAAATTTCATTTTCAAGACACTATTCTAACTGTTTAGGAATTATTTTACCATGGAGTATGAGAAAGTATATTAATTTTTTTTCAATTAAGTAAACAAAATTTCATCATTTGGTTTTGAGTGTCAATTAGTTTCTACCTATTTTAATCACATATTTCAATGATGAATGAAATGTATGAATTAATCAGTCATAAATCAATAAAATAAAATTCTAATAGTTCATGAGTTCTATATATGGATAATGGTATATTCAATTATTTTCTATTAAGTTCTTGAACCAAAAATATTTTATTATACATTAATATAACAAGTAAGGAAAAACTATCATTTCAATGATTAATAAAAAATATTTTAATAGTAATACCCAAAAGGTCTACATAATTTGTTCCATAAATAGATAATTACTAAAATTCCTCAAAATATTTTTAACAAGTATATAAGATTAGTTTTTTTAAAGGGTCAAACTATATCCAATGCCAAATTAATAATACACCCTAAAAAAGAAAAAGTTTATCTTAATTTCAAAAATCTGACAGGTGAGTACCTTGATCATATATTATCATAAAACATGATAATCCTTTCCAAAAATAACCAAAGTCACCCTAAAACCACAATAAAAACATAAATTATTACGAAATCTAGTTTTATACTTATTATGAAAATAAAACCAGATACTATCAAATTTATTAAAAAGAACAACATCATAGATAACATAAACCACTCGATCAATAAATCACTAATTAATTTATTGTTCAACGATACTATCCAATTAATTTTTCAAAATCAATCAACCATTTATCAAAAAAAACATCATTATCTCAACCTAATCCATAAATTTGGAGTCATCTATCCCTCACTAATGTATTTTAAAAAAATATCAACATACCACTACATCAATTTTGATGGTTATTCATACCATTCAACATGTGAATTAAAATATTTAGGGAAAAAATTGTGGAAAAATCATTAGATGTTTTATTATTCTTATAAAAAGGATATCATTAATCAAAAATTTATATAACATAATTCTCTAATCCCAATACAAACACAATTCAATCATTCCACGTCCATCTTAAACCATAAAATAAGCATCATAATCTTGTTATACAATATTTCCTTCCTACAATATCAAATATATATCATATATTAAGATTTATCTACCTCAATATTATCAGATATCTTACTTTAACAAAAGATATACTATTAAAATAATTCAGATATTTTATATTTCATCAGTAATATCTTCATCATCAATTATAAAAACTTTACACACACAACCATATTGATCTATTTCATGATATTACCCTATAAGAAATTTATTTGAAGAATAAATATATTTTATATAATTAAAATATTCAATTATAGATAATACATTACAAAAACCATTATTCCCATCAATAACATTAACCAAAAATTTCATTCTTATTTGAAAATTTACTAATTTATTCCCTTATTTTCCATAAATTAAAGAATTTCATATTCGTTTGGGATATTCCCGTATCTATTTTCCCAACATATAGACACTGATGAAATCAAATCTTCTTTAATATTTGGTTTCTATCAAATTAAAATTCTTAAAAGTCCATTTTTATATTATTACAGGTGTTAGGAAAATCACCTAGGTTCAAGTTGTTAATCATAAATCATTATATATATATATATGCATAACAATGTTATTTTAACCCAAGAATATATCTCGATTCATTTCACATTCAAATAACCAATGTAGTGTCTATTTTTAACATTGTTACCCATAGTTCTAGTCATTCAATAATTCCAAAATTCATAAAGTGAGTAACAATAATCAAAGTGAGAAATCATATAATCTTGAAACATATATCATTTAAACCATAAATTTTATACATAATTATTAAAGCATTTTAGATGAATATACATTACATATCATTTTGATCAATTCCAAAACCATAAAGGTTTAATTTCCTTGGAAATGTGGATATATGAAAAAATGATGTATAAAATATATACACATTATCTCTAAACAAGTTCTCATAACTAGAACCCATCATAAATATGTCATAATTAAAATCTCACTTCATCTATTGTGGAAATTGAATCATAATAAAAGGTGAGTTTATTTGATCAGTAACAGTAAACATGAGAGATATCAAACAATAATCATATGCAAGCATATCAAGAGATTAATGGTATTATAATATGATATTAATATTTAAAAAGAATTCCTATTATTTCATAGATCATAATCATGAGTCATGAAAAGAAAATTGGAATTTGAAACGTCATTTATTGTAAAGAAATTAAATTACATGAGTCATAAAAATATAACATTTGAATAATATCATGACATAAATGAGCGTCAAAACATTTGGAATAATAATAATCCCCAAAATACATTTCTAAGGATATCTACTAAAACATTCATCACATTTGAGTCTTAGTATAACCAATTTTTTACCCTAATTGGGATTAGGATAACCTCCCATGCGCCCTCATTTAGGATTTTGATATCATCTTATGTACACTTATTATGATTGTTTGACCACATTTGAACATTTTTTGGTCTTTAGATAACCTTATATATACCCTGTGATCTCCAAAATCTTTAATAATAACCCAATGAATTAGAGGGATAAATGAAAATCACCAGTCACATAATCATAATTCCTTCATATGTATTATATAAGATTACGAAAAAAATTATAATTTCATCATCTCCTAGTCCGTGAAAAAATAAAATGGGTTTTATCAGTATTTAATCTTCATAATTTTTAACAATCTAAAAAATTAATAAAAATAGTATTATCGGATCATATCCCTAGAGAATCATTTGTCACATCAATGGATGTTATCATGAATGAAAATTAATTTCAAAGATCATTGGAAGTTTTCTTGAGGAAAACACCCATTTCATTTTAAATTAACTTACTTAATATATCAAAATTTTCATAATATTGTGGAAAACAATTATTCGAAATAACTATGGTAACAATTAAATAAATCATTAAAGTAAATAGTTTTCTTTGTATTTGGAAAATTCACTCATGTAGTATAAATTAAAATGAATACTCAATTCATAACATTTATTTGAAGTAACTCATTTGGAAAATTAAATGAATATTAATTTAAAATCATTTTATAGATAGAAAAACAAGGTAAAATGAATTCAATCAACCATTTTTTAGCTGTAAACCCATTATCAAAAAAATATGAACATGGATGAAAAATATTCCAGACCAAATAGAAAAATAAAGTCAGATTTACTTTAAATAAAACTCCAACTTTTTAATACATATATATTTGAAAATGAAAGGAATAATTTTAACATTCAAAAATAACTAAAGGATAACAAAATTTAGGATATTTTTGATATATTGATCAAATAATTTCATCATCTGATATTTATGAATAAAATCCTACAAAAAATGATATTGTAATATAAAACCTTTACCACATTAGAATATTTTGAATAATAAAGAAAATGAAAGGAATAACCTAAAATAAAACATTAAATAAAATACAAATAAATAGATTCATTATAATAAATATTTAATGGTATTTATATTAACCACACGAAATAAACTAGTACTAAATATAGAATAGGTCTCATAGAAATAAAATTGATATAGTAAACCCCTACGTTATGTGTGACTTTATTCAAAATAACTCTATCCACTTATATAATAAATTTAGATTTATTATAATTATAATTAAAAACTATTTACACACTTATAATTTCATATATAATAAACTAATAACATTTCTGAACCACTTTATTAATATTCATTTATGAAATCCTCGCTTTAGGTGATAACTCTTTCGATTTTCATTTATGCATCATTCCGATAGTTATGGTCATTAAACATTAATCAAGGATAAATTATAACCAAAATTTTAATAATGTAATAAGTAACATATTTAATTCTTATATAAACATTTGTATGCATTCATATAATGTTGTGATGAAAATTGAACAAAAAAACTTTGTTGATATGATAGTTTGTATGTACACACGAGTGATGTTTTTACATTTAGATAGATGAAATTAAAGAATGATAAACTATAATTCACATTGAAATTATAATTATTATATTATAAATATCATATATATTAATTAAATATAACCTTATTACCATCCATGTAAAGAGAAAATGAATAATTAAGCACATTTCATTATGGAGGAGGTAGTCCACATGCACACATAAGTGATATTATCATTTTCAAAAAAATGAGATAATAAGAAGGCGTATAAAATATTATAATTAAAAAAGGTAATTATGAAAAAAATGCAATATATTAAATTTAAAGTTATTGTTTAGTAAACTACTTCATATCATGTTATGGAGGCCATAGTATCTATGTATGCATGAGTGGTACATTTATTTTCATTTTGATAGAGAAGGGGTGTAAAATAGGTTTACTATCATCACTATACTATATATAATTATATATATTTATTATAATTAATTAATTTTTTTATTATGTATACAAAAAGTTAATATAAGGATAAAAATACATGAATTATTAGGAGAGGAGGTTCCCTTTTATATGTGAGCGAGAAGACACTCAGGACGTTACTTATAATATTTAAATATAATAAATACATTTATAATGTATAATGCTTCCAAATAATCATGTATATGAGTTAAGATAATATATTTTCTAAAATCTTTCAACCAATATCAATTATACAATTTTATGTGGAAATTTTACCCTTATCTATAAATATGGATATTTTTATTCCATATATAGAATAGATTTGATAAATTTCAATTTATAAATTTGGAAGATAATAATATTCAAATAAATGTTCTAAACATAATGAAAATATTTTTTTATAATATGATTTTTTTAAATAAAACTGAATTTACTATCATTCATCACCTAGTAAAAACTATAAAATGGATAAAAAAATATATTATTATATAAATAATAAATAAATTTAATTAAAATAATTAATAAATATTTATTTATTTAATTTAATAAAAAAAACAACTTTTCCGCAAAAAAAATAGTTTTTTGGGAAAAAAATTTATGTCTAAAAAAACATATAGAAAAATAAAGTATAATGATGATTATTTTTTAATTACTTAGATTATTTATAATTAAATTATAACAATGTTAATTTATGTTCAAATTAATAAAACTGTTAGAATTTAAAATTATATGATTTAATGACATGAAATGATTGTTGTAAATAAATTTTTTTCTCACTATTCTCATTATAGTAAATCATTACCCAATGGTTAACCATAAGATAATATTGAAATGATTAGTCCAAAGAATTCGTATTCATCAACTCAAATACATTTTCCATAAATGGTACAAATTAATTATAATGTATGTCAAAAATGGAATAAATCCTCTTTTTGAAGAAAACATAATCTTGAAGCGTAAAATGGCTTTACATAAAATTATTTACTTATTAATTATGAAAAAAATATTCTTTCATTATATAAAAACATTATGTATATTTTTAATAACATGGTTATTCATACACTACAAATATAACGACTAGCTGATAACGGTCACAATTAAATAGTATCTTTTAATTAAATCATCATTCTCTTAATGCTTGGTTGTGTGTGTTAAAAAAGATATAAAGAATAATTTCGTTTTAATATAATTTATTGGGGTGTTACATGTATAAATTGGAAACCATGACAAGTAATCATGAAATAACACCATTGAAATTTCAATACAAAATACCATGTGATCAACTAATTTAACAACAAGTCACTCAAAATTAATGTGCATCCTAATTATTTTTTTGAAAATTATCTACTATGTTCACTAAATATGTCCTGTCTTTTTTTTGCCTCTCTAGAAAAAAAAACACTTATCTCCCTATCATTTTCCCACATCATAAAAATATGATTTTTTGTAAATTTGTTTCTAATATAGAACATATATAACAATCTGCATTGTATTTATATGTTTATAAATCTCTAACCAATTATGTTAACAACTTATATCCATTATATGAAAATTTTAAGGATGTTAAAAGGATTAAATGGGGTAGGTTTAAAAATGTCCAAAATTTATGAGAAATAAAAATTTGTTTTAGATATATTTTTTAAAATAAAATTTTGATTTGTTTTTTTACTCAAAAATGGTCTTCCCCTTACTCCCCATTGAAATAAGGGAATTAAAAAATTAGTTAAAAATTATAATATAGGTCGCACCTTCAATATATAAATAACAATATTTCATTAACTAGTCTTCCTTTAAATAATTGAATCATTTTTTCAATGTTTTCAAATAATTCATACCTAGATTTTTGGGGGAATGTGGTTTTTTTAAATCATAAATTTATTCCCATTTATTTCTTGTCAATATAATAAATTATAAGACATCACTTCATCTTATTAAATTATATTTTTATTTGATTTTATATAAGATTTATCACATAAAATTAGTTTAAAAAGTTTTAATTTGTAAATATATTTTTAAAATAGTCTTTAGTGGAACCACAGAAAAATAGTTCCAAAAAATACCATATATTTTTATTTTCTACAGAAAACATACATAAAAACATATAAAAATATAGATCAAATTCCCTCACTTGAGTTAAAATGAATCATTAATTTATACATTTAAAGTAGGTTAGGTGAGGATTTCAACATTAGGATTAGAATTTTGAATAAGTTTTATCATGGAATAATAAGGGATCAAAATGATTAAATTTAATGTTTTGGCCTAAATGAAAGAGTTATTTTGAGAAGGTTATTTAAAAATAAAATAATTTTCTTAATCATTTCAACGTATTTACCATAAACTCTGTTGTTTTTATTTTAAAGAATAATAGTTTGTTAAAAAAACATTGTTTGGTTATCCTACGTACTGATGGGAATGAGAATAATATTTAATAAGCGTGTTGTGTTCCAATAGGTATGTGATTATTAAATATGTACAACGATTCATGGAATTTAATTAAATGTTTCAGATATTTTCTCATAAATTACCCAATATATTGAGATTTGAAAAATGTGCATCTCAATATTATTTTAAATTTATTTGTGTGTATAAAATAAGTTTATTTATTAATATGGGATGTAAAAATTAAAATTTTATTCATTCAATATCATAATTTAAAAAAATATAATAATAATAAATTACCCACAAAAAATTAAAAGAACAAATGAAATAAAATTTGAAATTAAAAAAATAAAAAATATTAAAAATATTAGTCAGTAGAAAAGGATATCCCTATTATACTTAATTTATTCAGTATCTCTATTTTAAACTAATTTGTATGAGAAAATATAATAAAAAATCATAGGCACCATAGAAAAAACGTATGAAGTAAAGACAAAACCTACTATGCAGTAGTACATATCAGCTTTAAGGGTGATCTCCATGATGATTCGTGAAAATTATTTTTAAAAGCATCATTCCATGAATAATGGATATAAATGGTGTCTTCTTCTCTGGTTATCTAATCTAGGTGTCAGAAAATAATAAAACATGAGTAAAATGAAAGTTATTTAACTTTTTAATGAAATTGACAAATAAATAGCTTCACCCGGGATTGATACTATAACACTTTATTTCATTCATTAATGTAATTTCTCATATTATTCCATAACGAAAAAATTGGTTTTCAACCGGTAAATTCTAGATATTTAAAATGCATTTTTTAGGATTTTTTAAACATTGTAAAGTATAATTCATTTCATTTTCCTATAGAAAATACATATATACTGCGTGTTTTATAAACCCAAAGAGTTTGTTTTTTAATTATTTCGGTAGCTGAAAATATTTCACATAGAAAATTATAATATTTGAAATTACAATTATGGATTGGAATATTGTATTATAATCCCATTGAAAATCATCAAATCTCAAATTATCATATTTTCTATTTGGGTTCACAATTTCTGTAAAAAATCATCTTTTTGAGTTAAACCATTACATTTAATTGTGGTTGATATGGTAAAAATACCTATGATGAACACCAAATTTCATCAAAATATATTCCAAAATCTTTTACTGAAGTGGGTAAATAGATTAGGAATTATAAAAATTAAGAAAATAGTGGTAAATATATTTCCACTCAATAATCTAGAGATAATTTTTTATCGTCAACATTAGATGAAATAGATTCCATCCACCTTGAAACATAATCAATTGAAAAAAAAATATAATGATATATATAAGAATTAGGTAATGGTCATATGAAATCCAATCCATATAAATCCAATTAATTGAAATACAAAATTATTATTGAGGCACATCATTATTCTTGTAAATTGTACCTTGTAATTAAAAGGTTTTTTCAATTCTACATAATTCAAAATGTTATCTAAAAAATGTTATGTTAATACAGAACTAATTCAAGAATAATCCCAATTTTTAATTGGTATCATGTTTTTCCAATACATCATAGGTTATGGAGAAAATAAATTTTTAATGAACTTTAAAATTTTAAATATTTCCCTTATTATTTTGTTACAACAAAAATTCCGTAATTAAATATCATCCCATATTTATTCCTTTAAATAAAAAAAATTAAAAAATGAATCCTTAAAAACTAATTTAGTGATTTATTAATATCCAAAATTGTCATATGATCAGAAATCCATTATCTATTATTATTTAAACCATACACTAGTTAATTAGGAAAACATCTTTAATTTTTGTAAAGAACTAATTTTTATTATCTAAATTAGTGGGTATTCAACTGAAATAGTTAGATAATATATTTTAACTTCCATTTATATTATTTATATTAAAATAAAACTCCTATTAAAACAAAATAAATATAAAAACATTCTTTTTTCATTATGTTTCTTCATCAAAAAATGGTTGTTGAATTGTGGGTTAAAAAATAAGTTCACATCCTAAAAAAATAACATCTAAACTTTTTTTAAAAGAAAGACAAAATCTTTTCCCAAATATGGTGTAATTATTGTTATCTTTAACTAATTTCATAGAATCATAATCTATCACTTGATATTTCTTTTCTAACTTTTGAATCAAAAATTCCCTTCGGTAAAACTACATTTTATATTTCATTAATTAAAAGAGTAAATTTTATTTTGGTTTTGAATAATGGATAGGGATATAATATTTTGTTTTAAATCCCAAATTCATTGCATATAATTTTCATAAATGATTTTTAACACTTTTTAAAGAAATCTAGAGAGAGGAGATGTTGTTTTACACAAATATTTTACATATATCTTATAAAAACCAATATTTCAATAAAATTATCTTATTTCTCTCACTATTCTTTTGGTATAATAGAGAAAAATAACCGCAAATTTATATTTTTCAACATGGATTTCATTATTAGACACTACGTGACTAATAGAAAACCATTTATCTATAATGAAATTAAATATTTTTAATTTGACCCCAATATTTTTATTAATGCATGTTTTAAGAAAATAAGACAACCTTTTCAAATAGATTTTGAACGATGATTTATAAATTTGAAAATCATCTATAAAAACATTAATGCGGCTTTTTTGGAATTTCTTAAAGATATTTTTAAAAAAAGATTGAAATGTAAATGGGGAATCACACAAACCAGAGGGAATTATATTATAGGAAAACATTCAAAATGGATATGTAGATACTTTTTTCTCAAAAATTTTGATTCCATGTATATTTTAATTGAACCGTAAAATCCATCAACAATATAATAGTGGCTATGTCCAGCTAAACTCTGATGCACATAGTGAATAAATAAAGTGGGAAAATTTTCCTTCCCTGTCATGAAATTATGATTTCTATAATCATTCAAAAAGTTACATTTTAGAGGAAGTATAAAAGTAATGAGTTCACCATGTTCGTGCTTTGGAATTTTGAAATCATTCTTCTTTTGGTAAAATTTGATAAGACTCAACCAATTACTATCATAGATACGGAAAATGATTCTAATATTTAATATGGTGGTAACTTAATTTTTAATAACCTATAAAATCGTGGGGTTTAATCACCGTAAAATTATGTAATGAGTTTTTTATTCTCCTATAAAAATTATATACAAGAGAACCAAATGAGGTTTTTTTGGTCAAGTTCTTTAAGGTCCATCCTAAATTTTTTCTTATGAGTTATAAGGACTTATAATATAAATTTTACTGATTCTATTTATTTCCATTTTAAAATAATGATAAGGATTTGTTTATTTTCACATAATAATGATATTTGAGAATATTAAGGTAGTGGTTTTAGTTAAAACAAAGATGAATGGATTTCATTTATCGAGGATTCTTCATGTGAGTGAAAAAAATAAATTTTAGCTACTAATTCATTCCCAAATTGATGATAATTTAGAGTCAAGATACAAAATATGAATTTTTTAAGTCTTTTTGATATGTTGTTTTCAAAAAAATATCAATTTCAAAAGATCACTCAAGGTTTTTATTTTTATAATAAATTTTCACAATATTGATTTTCTAATTATTTTTTTAACATGTAAAATTTTCAATATTTTTTGGAATTCAACATGGAGGTTCAAAATCATTCTTGGTTTCAATAGTTGCATTAAAAATAAAAGAAAATTCAATAATATATAAACATTACATATAGTTTTCTTAATAAGTCCAATATACTCAATGATAATTTGAAATCTAGAATTATAGACTTATTATAAATAGAAAACAAATTCATCATTTTCTATAATTATAAACATTTCCCTGAAGTTAAATGAAAAATTTTCAAAATAAAAGGTCTTACAAACCATAGTTTCAATATTTTAACTCTCACCACATATGTTAGTTTCACACTTATGAAAATTGTTTTACAAGAAAACAAGAATTCTCTTTTTGAAACAATAGGTTGTTGTTTTCTATACATACAATCAAGAACATACTAATGGAAAACCAATCAATCATATTCACTTTAGGGAATACATTAACATCCATTTAGTGATTCATTGACTGGAAAATATTAATTTGAATTAATTTTACACAAAATTCAATATTAATGTTTCCTTTGTTAATATTCATGATTTCCTAAGATGTTTTAAAATATTCTTCTAGGAAAAAGAGGTTCATATGTACTAAAAATGTCATAGTATTTATCCAAAACATATAAATATATCGGGAAAATCACGTCTCTTACCAAAACAAAAAAAAAATTCTATAACTACAGTAGTTTTGGATTTATACTGATGGGAAAGTTGAATGACAATTCTAGTGGGTTTTAGTTATCCAACATCAAAATATAAATAAAAAAATATATAATTAAACTTATAGAATCTTTATAATATAGAAATAAATCCGTAAATTTAAATTACCCAATGATTTTCAGAATGAAAATTTTTCTTGAGTATTTTCATTTAACAAATGGGTAGTTTTAAATCATAGAGGAAACATTTTTCTATATGATCACATTTTATCAACTATTAATTTTTTTAATAAAACAAATTTACTTTAGAAATGAGGAATAACATAGAATCTAGTTCCTCACATCTAATGAAATGATATTAGATTGAACTTTACTATTTGTCACTAAAATAACTTTATTAAATTTAATTTCGGAAAACCTCCACACCAGTGTGATATTCCAAGGGAAATGTCATGGTGGATTATGACATTATTTGTAACTTTTATCATTTTTTTGAGAGACATATATGATCATATAATCCTTCTTTTTTATTTCTTATGTCTCCTAAGAAAATCGTCTCCCTTTGATAATAATGTTATTTAAAAATACAATCTAAATTTTCAACTAGCCTAACATATATTGTTCTTTAATTAAAAGGGTCTAAAATAAGTGAATTATGTTTCGAACCTTCATTAACATGTTCATGTTTATAATTAGGTTTTTATTTCTAAGGGGATTTTTTAGCTCTATGTCACTTCTACGTGCTATGGCACTCAGGATTTTCTATCCTTTAACATGGGTATTTTTTGGGTTGTAAAGATAAACCTACACTAATTTTATTTCATCTAAAACCATAATCTATTTCTAATTAACCCATTTGTGTCATAAAATTACTCATCAAAATATAATTCATCTCATATCTTGATCATGGATATTTATTGATTTTTAAATACACTTTTCATGTTAGAAGTACCTATAGAATGTTAATTTTCATTCTCAATAATGTAACATGGTTGAGAATTTATTGATTTTACATGGAAAAATTTCTTAGGTTCATTAGGTTGTATCAATATATCATTAGATTAGTTATTAATAATTGATTAATATTTTGGATAGGTTTAGAATTAATTTTTTTTATTTATTAATGGTGTCTTCGTAGTCAAAAAATTATTTAAATTTTCCGAGGTATCGTATATTTAAGGTAAATTTTTAACAAAATATTCATTATAAAATTAAATTTCAAATAAAAATAGAAATTCAAAACTAGTTTCATTTTTTTGGGATATATTTTTCATGTGTGTACCAATGTCATTATCCTAAACATTATGTCATGATCCTTAAGTAGAATTATAATATTTATATTTTTAGAAGTAGAAGTGTGAACTTACTGAGAATAATTTTCCGGTAAAATACCTCATGTTCCTAATTTTCGAACATTTGTTCCTATGTTTGAAATTAAATTCTTATCATCAATTTGGATTTTATCAATTAAATGTCCTCTTAAAAAATTATGTATTATAATTCTATTAGTATGTAAAAATACCTCATAGAAATAATGAATAAATTTTTTCACAAATTTAATGATATGGGACTAATAGAAAATATTTAAAATCTATAACGTAATTCATACAAAGAATCCTATTAAATTTATCTATCCCAAAACATTTTGTTCAAATGATAGTATTACAAAATGGACAGTAATATTTTTCCAAAAAACATTTCTTAAATAGATTCCAATACTAAATTAGAGATGGATAAGAATAAAAAAACCATTTCATTGACAATTCATCTTATAAAAAAGAATATACATCAATTTCAATTCATATGTAATTAATATTTTTGAATTATTTTTAACAAAAGAGTAATAAAATTCATGAATGTGTTTTTCTATATCAACACCTATGATTCCACTAAATTTTAGTAGTTACGGAATAAAAAAAGAAAAAAATAAACGGAAATAGGTGGATCAAGGTACTCAATGAATATATTTTATTCTATCCTTAAGATGAATCCAATTATTCAAGTATGTGGTCTCTAGAAATTGTTATTTCGATTTAAGAAGGATTATTTATAGTTTTTTAATTGAATTAGATCATGATTAATTGGATATTCTAATAGCACTACATTTTAGTGATATGTTCAATTATTTAAGTATATAGGTAAAAAATTATGTTTTGAATCCTAGGATAAATAAGAAAATAAAAAATCATAGTAAACCTTCCTATTAATGGTTTCAATTGAATGAAGGGGTTTTCATTGAGGCCTTTTAAATATTGTATCTGTACGATGAATATACTATAGCGGTTTCAAGTGTTGTCTCTCATGGTGGTGGAGAGATAAGTTAAATAAAAACAACCACATTTTAATTTTTTTGAAAAATAATTGTAATATTTTGGATTTGATTTGTTTTTTAGATTCTTAATTCATCAAATAAAATAAACAATTCAAGAATCAAATATAGAATCTGAAAACAGATTGGAAAAAAGTGTGGAAATTAGATTTATAATCAATGAAAGTAGAAATTTTTTTATCCTTCATAAACATATTATATATATTTTTTAATTTAATTTCCTAATTTATATTATTAATGTACAATTTAAGACCTAAATGTATATATCTAAATCTATGTAAATACAATACCATAAGAACATCGTATTTTTTGATTATATGATGAAAGTGATTCAAAATCTCAATGATCTATAAGAAATAATATTGCAAGAAACACACAATGATAAAATGTTTTACCTCACCTAAGACCTTAAAATAGTTATATTAGAGCCTTTAGTTTCAAAAACTGGACAACAGTCCATGATATTTTAGAATAAAAATTATTTAAGTATCAAAAATACCATTTTCAGAAGAAAATTTATTTTCCCTTGAAATTCAAAAATGATAGAATGAATTATAAGAAATAATATGTAAGTGATGTTACATATCAAATCTATTTAGATTATTTGGAGTGTATCTATATATAGATTAATTTTCTAATATATCATTCTTCCTCCCTCTCTTATTACTTTATATATCTTGTAGAAAACTAGAAAAAATATTTATGTAGTTCCAGACTTTAGAAACTTTTTAGATGCGTCTAGAGGAGTTGTTGATGCTATATATCGAATGAAAATGGATGTAAAAATATTTGTAAAATATTTTTTCCTTTAAGTCACCTTTGCAGAAAAAAATTTCTTTGACACACTTTTTTCACTGTCGAATCTAGGTGGTAATAAAAGTAATTCCTTTTTCACATCCATGAGTGGGTTGTAAATTGTTATTTCCAATGTTCGCAAATATTTTAGTAGCCTTTATTCATACTATAATTATCCAATGAACATCATATATTCATATTCGATTTAAATGAACCCATGGGGATTGGATGGGGTATCTCTTAACAACCTATAGTTGCGACGCGATTCTCCATAAAATTAGAGAATGAATTGAAAATATATATGACTAATAATCTTCAAAGATACTATAATTATTATATCTTTTAATGTATTGAATAATCCAAAATTTGTATGAGATTATTTTTGAAGTCGTAAATAATAGAAATGATAGTAAGAAAAATCCAAATTCATACCGAATTCCAAACAATGTTTTATAAAAATCTAAATAAGTCATAAGAAACAGGATAAAAGGATTAAATAATTTTCTAGAAGTAAAATGAAATTTTTCTCAAGATTTATACTAAATTGAATTAAGTCATATGTAATTAGTAAAAGTCATATGAAATATAAGTAAAATTATTATGAAAGTAGTATTAATGGATAAATCATCTTAATTCATGTTAATGATTATTTTCCCTATGAATTTAAGTAATCATAAATGAAAAAAATAGATTTTTCAATTCCATATTGAAATATTCAAAAATAATAAGAAAAAATAATAAATCCATTTATCAATTAAATCCACAATGATTTAAAAAAAATGGTTTAATTATATTAAAAAAAGTAAAATGGTTGGTATTTGTTCATAGAAATTCAAATAAAAAGTCATGCATATAGTAGTTTTATCAAATCAACTTATTGATATGTGAGAATAAAAAAGATGAAATAATATACAGAATCATTCCTGAATTTTTAAAGGCACATCCATGTCCTATTCTCTATGATTAATTGATAAAAAATTCCTGTTTTATCTACTAAATCAACATCCTAATGAAAACTAAGCATGAAAGTATCAACACTCATCTAGTGATATCAGTCTCCACCCTTATCAAGTAATAATACCAATAGTGTTTCCTTCCTGTAAGATCATGTCCAACACTATCATGCCTAATAATATCAACTATGATGGATAGTAACAGTAACTATAGTTGAACTCGACCTCATAGGCCCTATCCATTGTTCATAATATCATAATGGCCTTAGTAACATAGATAGTGGAAAACACCCAATACCTATGTCCACCACTCATATGAAAAGCCTTTATTTCCACAAGTGGTAATGTTCATGAACACATGTGTTACATCAAGAAACCCATGTCACTAATAAAATTACAATCCACTCTGATAATGTTTCTATGGAACAAAATAATGATAATTGTTCTAGGCGGTTACTGGAGTTGTACTGTAGCAGCAGATCCACTATAGCAGTGGAAGGTCGCTTTAGCAGGGGCGGGTACAATAGCAGACAAGTACTGTAGATTTAATATTCATCGAATGGTTAAAGGAAACATATTTTGGGCCAATAGTCCATGTAATGGGTTACATGCCCATTGTGATTTCGGGCTATGTAATGGGTCCCCCTAAACCTATTTAAAAGTGGTATTTTCTTTTGATGTAATAATAAAATGAAGCTTCAGCCCCAACCTTTAAAAAAAGTAGTATAAGAACCAATAAGCATGAATATCTGCATGAAATTATTATCCTACCATATACTACATGAGACCACTTATAAGAAATTAATAAGAATAATATAAATTATATGTTTTTCTATACCTAGTATCATAGATATCCTAGGCCAAACAAAGAAATCACAAGATTAATAAACACATTATTTAATAAGAAGTATCTAGGAAACTCCCACCTATAATTATTAAGACTATACTAATTGATTATCATTCTACTCATTGACTATAGAATGAAAAAATCGAGAAACCGAAAGGAGAATCCCTAAAATAATTAATTCGGTCAAAACATATTGAAGTGATGATATACCTAGAAAAAAATTAATAACATAAATGGAAGGTAATCCCTACCAATGTTAATATCCTATTATAGATGGATCTCTAAACAGATGAGAAATAGTGATAATTTTTCTTCATTAAATGTAATTTGAGTAGAAGGGCATGGAATGCTCTAGTCATTTGGGGATCCCTATGTCATAAAATAATAACCTAATTAATTGTTATCATAAATAATTAGTAAAATTAAAAAAAAATAGGGAACCATTTAAACTCTAATATACCCTGACATGATATTTGGTGTGTTAGAAAGTGGAATAGACATTGTCCGGCCATACAAACTCTGATATCCTCATATAAAAATTATCTCATGATATTTTCTTACATTCAAAAATCTTAAATAATGATCTATTTTCCTAAAAATATTTCATAGTTCCCCAAATTATTCCGCTAAAAATCATTAATTATTAATTACACACAGTTATTATAATATTAGACCCAAATAACATCACTTGATTACTATGGTCATCACATAGTCTCATTGGAAAAATAAAATTTTGATAAAAAATAGATTTCATGAATATATTAAGAGTGTAAACTTAAATGTATTGTTATAAGAACTATATACCATGAATTATTTTTGATAGGGTGTGATTTAGTTTATTTATTTACCACTATCATCAATGTTTATGGGATAATAAATACAGTGCTGTAACAAAACATTATTAATGTCGATAGGAGTTCAAGTGGGACTCAGAGAAGTGAAATTTTAGGATATGAAATTTATGTATGTTGGGTGATAATATTTTTTAATGTCCAAAATAAATTTTACTGTCCTATGTGAGATAAAACTATCCCAACTCTTACAAATTTCACCTACTCCTCCTCCCTTATTTCATGAATATATCTTCTGATTGGAATACATTTAGAGAGACGTAATCGTAAGCATGTACCTAAAAATAAATTTATTGTAATTATTAATAATATTCATATTTCATTGAACATTTTTTTAATTTTTTTTATAAAATATGGGTTATGTTGATTTTGGAAGGTTGTAGAAAATCTGTGTATATGGTAATATTCATTTAGAACCCATCATTTGGAGGCATTACAGATCTTATAATATAGGTGTCCTTAATGAATTGATATTTTTTATGTATATGAATTATGTTTCTACTCTATAAATCTATGTAGGTTAGAACTTCCAATACGTGAGGATGTATAAGATACCTAAATCTATAAAACAATTCTCATTTTTTTATATGATTACTTATTATATTGCAATTATTTAAAAAAAATAGACATCTGAAGATCAGGTGAATCTAATTAAAATAAATGAATTTTATATTGTAGAAGTAAAATAATGAATGTAAAAGGAATATACATGTATGAAAATTGCAATAGACTACAATGAAATGGGTTATATTATGATTCACCATTTACATAAATGATAAAATAATTAATTTAGAATTGGAAGTAAATATTTTAGAAATAATGGGGTTGGATTTACAATAAGATGAAAAGTTATAAATCAAAGGATGTTGATGTGTTTATATTATTATTTTTGTGATATATTAATTAATTAATTAATTAATTATTGTCTTCATTAATAGGGAATATTTCTATTACAAGAAATTATATTTTTTAGGATGTTTGTAGTGTGAAGGGAATTAAATAATGACATGAAGTTTTAATTGAATTTTTGAATATTGGAAAGTGGGAATGATATAATTATGTGGTAAATGATTTAAATATGATACAATATTTGTTTTTTAACCATTTAAATGGTTTTATATATAATGTGATTATTTTATTATGGTCATATTTTTTCTACATTAATTTTTATACCTCTATTTAGTTTCTAATCATAATAATATTGATTACTTATAGACATTTTTATTACCACTGTGGTCACTGAATTATTTTATGTTTTAAAATTATACTTATGTGACAAATTAATATATATTATATTTTTTGTTATATAGGTATTTTATAATGAATGATAATTAATTATTCTCCAAAATCTATTCATAAGCGTATATGAAATACTTAAATTATAATAATTAAAATCAAGGGGAATATCAATTACATAGACTCTATGTGGTTAAATGTAACAACTGAAGATTTTATCTATTTAAATTATATTATTATAATTATTTAATATGGTATAATACATATTAAAAA
Source organism: Viscum album (assembly GCA_963277665.1). Lineage (NCBI taxonomy): Eukaryota > Viridiplantae > Streptophyta > Magnoliopsida > Santalales > Viscaceae > Viscum > Viscum album. The sequence goes on along the minus strand of OY728126.1, from coordinate 352,291,528 downwards.
AATATAATCTTTATAAATGTTGATTGAATGAAATAAGAAGCATTTCTAGAAGTTAAGGAACATATACCAATGAAATTGTAACTCGAAATTTGGAATAGTAATGTGACCCTTATGAGTAATAAATTTTCCAACTAAATAGAAAACTTAACAGTGAAATTATAAAAAAAAATTATATCTTATAAGGTAAAATATGATATAATTATATCGTAGTACGTGTGAATTAATATTTTAAAAATTATTAACAACGTGTTGGTATTTTTGTAATTCATAAATATATAATTACATTTTTATGAATAATTTAACAATTTAAAAGAAATTTTCTTTTAATAAAATGTATTCATAAATTAATATATTTATTTATTTTTATTATAAGATAATTTTTTGAGACCTTAGTTAATTTTCCAACCTGATATAAATTCTGTTATAGTTTTCATATCTATTTGTTTGATTAAATAGTGATTTTAATTAAAAATTAATTTTCTTATATTAAGAAAAATATTTTCATATAATGTAGTTTATATATTAATTCAAAAAATTAATAAATATTTATGGTTAAAATTTTGGATTTTTCTTAAGTACTTGATTTTTTTTGATTAGTAAAATATAGTTACATGAGAAATTTATACTTAATATTTTCAATACATTATACATTGAGTCATAGATGATGTAAGAAAAATTAGTTATAACTCACAATATCAAATTAATATATTTATCCTCAATAATCAACACTATTTATTGTATTGAAAAAATAATAAACCAATGAATTTAAAAATTAGAAATCACCCATATCCTCCACTATAAATACTACCCCACATCAACTCTTCTCCTCACACTTCTCAATGTGTGAACCCTATCCAAATTATACTAAAATATCATCCAGATTACCTTCCTTAAGTACAAGATCTATTTTTTAACAAAAGTCAAAAAAAAAGGTACGTATGTTTTCAAGACAAATGATTCAAGATGTAAACCCCTCTACTTATTCTCTTAACTTCTTTTCATGTGGTTTTACTTTCGTTTATATCCTCAACTACAGTCATAAAAAAGTTCTGGAAACTTCATTTCATTAACATACTAATTTTTTTATTATAATTGAATAATTCATCATCATCACTCTTTCCCCCCTCCTATTATACTTTAAGTAAAAACATTATCCTAGATGTGTTAATTTACTACATTCATGGACAAAGGGTTATCAATTTTTATTAACATCTTCATGGATGGTCATGAAAAAAAATATTTAGTGAAAAAGATCATAATATATATATTTTATCTTATTTAATGATCTTTAATCTTTATACACACATTACATAAAATAATAAAACACGACACGTTCGATGTGAGAGAATCAGTTTAAAATAATCCAACTGATTATTATTATTGATTTATATAATGATTCTTCCTCATCAAAAATAACCAAATGAATTATCTGATCATTTAAAATTATGTATGATCAATAATTACTTATAAATTTAAATCTATACATCAATTCCCATATTAAATGAACTTCTATACTCTTATATAATCGAGTCGATCATGAAAATTAAAAAAATGATAACTCATGAATGATGAAATTGAACACTATAACTCATAAAAAGGTGATAAATAAACCTAATAACGTTATAATAAATTAAATAAATTTATAAAGGGTTAGGAAATTATTATTTAATGAATCTAATTTGATTATCATTGTCATTAAGATCAATTGTGTAACCGTTTCGAAGGTAAGGTAAGGGATCCTTTACGAACCTCCATATTTACTTTGGGTTACGTCTTATCCATGTTTAGCAAATAAAAAAAATTCTTACATTGTTTTTAATGCTCCATAATTTTATTTATATGTTCATATCCGCATTATTCAGAACATATAACCCATAATTTATAGGGTAATACATGTTTTAATATGACTCCCTTCTCAATGGTCCTAAAATGCAAACCCAATTCAAGGGAACATTTTGAATTCATACCCACTTTAATGTGCAATCAATAATCTATTTTTAGAAAAAATTTATTTTTATAAAATGACCCTTTTATATTTAAAATGTCATTGGCTCTATTATTTTTTATATAAAAAATTATAACATTTTCTTCGTTAAATAGTCTTTAATATTTTCCTTAAAACACACAAGAATTTTTTTACTATAATGTTTCTAAAATACTCTTTTTGCATGTTATCACTTTAGTATGACATCAATTATGTCTATTATCTTTTATGAATATCCATGTATGATTTAATTACTCTATTTCTTGGAAACTTTTATGATAATATAATTTATTATGATCTATGAAATGAATACGGGGCTTGTTTCTTTCCACATGTAACCTTTATGTTTATCATTGATTCCATTTGATTGATTATTTATGTGGAAAAAATATTCATGAACATGATTCAAATAATGCACCCAGATAATTCTCCAAATAATTGGGTTAATTTTATTCTAGTGATACCTTATGTGAAAAAGTCTTGTGGGTTAGCATTAACTCGTGCTCCTCTATATGCTACGAGCCTTGACTCGTGCTCCTTTATGTGCAGTGAGCCTTGACCCATGGCCCTTTATGTGAACTGAATTATGACTCGTGCTTAAGTCATGTTTTAAGTTTATATAATATTGAAATTATTCATTGATTATATGATCCCATTTTTTATATGTTATTATTCCTTATATTTAATCATCTTATACACCCTTTTATATCATTATGTTATACCTTATAACCCATGTGCTAAGCTTTATCTTATTTTTTGTTTCATGACTAGGATTTTTATCGCATCCCTTTATTCATGTTATACCCAGTGTACCCTCTAATGATTTATGGGCTCAATGGAAGTTATGATTTATTTATGAAGGTTTAATAAATGATTTTTCTTATTTTAGATTCATGGTGTTCAATTATGTACCTAGTCATCCAAAACCATGTATATTAAGATCTCTTTCAAGAAATTTCAATGTTTAATTATGTTAATAATCATGTAAAGATAGTTGTAAAAGGATAGGGTTGCAATATTTAATTTAAATAAAATTGTATTCATATACATAGGTATAAATCCCTAAGAGGATTTCCATGCTTGTACATAATACATAATACCCTAGAGGAACAATTATTACTTATACTTAAATAAGGGGCATGTAATTACTTATATTGTGAGAAATATGTTGAGTGAAACTATACTATTACATACACACAATTTTATCTCCCAATAAGATGATTAAATATATTTATACAAAAACGTGACTGTCTAAGAGAAAATTCAACTTGTTGTTTGGTAATCTAAGTCGTAGTTCTAATATTATAAGACCCAATGTGTTTAAAACTTTCTATTTTTAATTTTTGGATTTTATTTATATGGGAAACAAGTGTGATTTTTTTGTATTATGTCACTAAAATTTAGGATATTACTCATAAACAAACAAACAAACACACACACACACATATATATATATATATATTATATGTCATGTATATAAATATTGAAATGATTTTGGATAATGTATCGCCTGCATTCTCTTCATGAAGACCCTAATAATTTTTTTTTGATGATAAATTTGTTACAAAAATCATTATTTTCTCTCAACAATCATGTTAGTTATAGACTCTATGATGTCATTGATAAAAATATTGTGGAACTTCAAATATAACTGTCTATAGATATTATAGTAGGATGAGATATTGATAGAGTGGTTAAACTAGAAAAGGATATTAGAGATGAAAACCATCCTCTCATGGTGCAGTTTCACTTAATGAAAAAGTCAACTAAATAATTTACTCATTAAGGAGGCTTTCCTTAAGTTGATTATTATGAAGGGTTTAATTCAACATTTCTATAGCAATCATGAATATATATTATATCAACTCAATATTTTTTTAGGTTCATGATCACAAAGTAAATCATGTTGTCTTCTAGTGGTAATCCTAGAAAAGTGGAGGACACAATAAAAAGTATATCTAATATATGATGATTCCTATATTGGAGGTGTAAACTAATTTGAAGGGTTTTTTCTATATTTTTTTATCTAAATATTTTAAGCGTCGTGTTTAGAGGTTAAATTCTATTACCCTATTTATTGGTATTTTTTGTATTCAAGAGTGGGATTGTTATTTCAAACCATTTGATAGTTGAAATAATAAGGTTCAAAATATGATTAATGTAATCAGTTTTAATTTAATTCTATGTCACCCTTGAATTATATATGATATTTTTATTTTAATTGGAATCCCTATGGCAGTGTATAAAGACACTAAAGTGTATTTATTTGGGTACTTTGATGTATCAAAATTTAACTAGATTTGGAATCCACTTGGATTAAAAATAATGTAATTTTTACTAATATATATGATATTTACACATTGGTTGAATATGAGAAACATTATCAATTTTATTTTAGTACCCAATAAATTGGTTATGTACAATTAAACTATTATAAAGATGTGATTTGTTGTTTTTTATTATTAAATATGTAAACTAAAAAAATTCAAACATTGATGTAATAAGTATGGTTATTGTAGATTAGTTATGGGATCTTGTGAACTCTAATTAGAATGTGGATTATAAGTTCTATGGGTAATAGGATGGGAATTCAAGTAAAAATCACAATAGAAATATATTGGTATGAATATATGGACATGAAGTGTATATACAGTTAGGGATATCCATTTCAGATTTTTAAGAACACTATTAAACCATAGTCACATCCAAGATTGGGGATAATCAATATGGAAAATGTTAAACATGTTTTATTGTATTAAAATTGGATAGGATCTTGTGAATGGAATTCCTAGTTCTTAAAGCATTGTTGAGGATGTTGTTGAAATAAATGTAGTTGTGTAGAATTATTGAGGGGAAATGGTTTTTTTCAGATCCATTTTGGCATGGTATCATAGATTATGTAATTTATAAGTGAATGATATGCATGTATTTGAGCATATAAAAGGGTCCTAGTCCTTGGTGGGAGATAATTTTCTTGGTGTGATGTGGATCAACATATAGGACCATCTATACTCTCAAATTTTGGATGGTATCAGTATGAAAATAAATGTAACTTTATTGAATGAATCTATACAAATACATAGGATGAAAAATCACCTTAAAATATCTCACCATATAGGATTCTTCTTCAAAAATGAATGATGACATTGGTTGAAAAAGAGGAATTTGAAAACTTTACACCAATGAAATGATATAAATAAAAATATTATTCACAAGTAAACAAATTATGGTTATAAGATCTTATGAGTGATCCTTCTAAAACTATGATTCTTATAATGATTTTGATTTTTTAAATGAGTTATTTTACAATAACTATTGACTTTAATTTTTCGAATTCTTATTCAATTTTATTTATATAATGAGAGAGGTTTTTTATTATAAACACATCATCTTTGTTGTGTAATAGATAAAAAATAATATAATGGAATTGATACCAAATGTTTCAGATAAATAATATAATAAAAATATGTCCCTAATACCAAAACTCATCCTAATATTGAGGCTCAAAGTGGGGGGTGAATTTAACTTTTTACCAACACATCAATTTTTACCACTCTAAAAAATGTGTTATTTGGATTTTACATGTTTTGAAATATTAGACAAAAAAATTGAGTGAAGTGGGATATAAAATATTAAGAAGATATAACTTAACCAAATTAAATAAAGCAATGAAAAATTAAAGATAATATACAAATATAATGTATTATTATTATGGACCTCATAAAACAAGTTATAAACTTATAAAAAGATTTAATAATGGATATAATAGTTTATATATCTGTAACACTTTGTTTTAAACCACTGTGGAATGTGGATCAGTACATAGATTCAAAGGAGAAAATAGTTTTTGAATAGAAACTTTTAAATTTAATGAATCATAAGAACATGTTTTATCCCTATACATATTCAAAAAAGGATGGTTACTATAATATCTTACAAAATATCTACCCTGTGGTTTAAATATTAGAATCAGTTATTTAATTCTCCCCAATATTTATTTGAACACATAAGTATATAATTAGAATCTAATGTCCCTAAATATATTCAACCATTAAAGATCATAATAATGTAATTAAAATGGAAAAAATATCTTTTAAACATAATTGGAATCATTAAGATCATACAAAAAATTAAAACAATCGGAAACTGTTAATCCACTAAGGTATTGAACAAATTTCAGGAATAAATAATTCAATGTGATTCTGTTAAGAAGAAAATGTTCAATAAATCCACAATCTCATATTTACATGTTTTTAGTGTGATAAACATTTAATGTTATACTCCAAGAAATTTGACAACATTTTTCCTTTTTAAAAATTATGCAACCTCTTATATTATCTTTCATTTATACAATTTGTTTCAGTTACATTACAATGTTCTCAAATATTAATTTAAAAAAAATGGATTTTTAGAAATATTTTATTCATAAGAAAAATAAATACAATAATTATTAAGAGAAATCATCAAGTTAACTCATGTAAAATATAAGGCATCTTTTGATTTTCAAAACAAATGATACAAAATGATTAATCTTATGAAAATAAATCAACACACTTTATTGATCTTTTCATTTATTTACTTCATTAAAAATATCTATATTAGATCATAGCTCTAACAATAATGATTATTGTCAACTTATTAGTATGAGAGAGTGATTTTAAATGATGATTTAGTAGATATCCCTAAAGGAGGATCCTTTTCAAATAATCGTGATCTTGTTTTTTTCATAAAGCATTGTTCTCAATCTTCAAGAGTTCTTGTGATTTTGAAAGTAATATTAGTAATTTGAGGGACCAAATAAGTGATAAGGTTGATAAAAAATAATGAATTTATTGGATTTATGTTCCGTGAAAAAAATTCAATTTTGTATCTTTGATAAGAATATTTAGGAAAGTAATTATTTATCATGTTAAGGTATTTGAGGTAGTGATCTTAGAGAGGACTGATTTGTGTAAAAATTTGATCCCCACATAATCATTATTTCCAAAAGTTGAAGGATATGAAATTTTTACTAGTCTATCAATTTATATTACATCCAACTATGGATTTTATTATTGGAAGATAATTGTTATTAGGTGGTTATTTCCCAAATCATCATTCCCTGTGATGAACTAGAAAATTATTAATATTTTATTGGTTATCTTCATCTTATGTGTGGTATTATTTATAATCCGAAATGAGGTATCTATTTTAATCCTTTTCATTTTAGGAATTCTAGGATCTAGGTATATATTTGAATATTTATAATTTCTTAGGTATATTGGAATCCTATAATTTTGTAATATGTTGCTTCATTAATCAAAATCCTGAATAATTTGAAATTAATATAATGAAATATTTTTAGGGAATTTTTAATTGATCTTTTTTAATGTTATAAATTAATATAACCTTATTAATATAAGGGATCATTTTACATATAACGATGAAATTTCATTGAATGATAAAAATAAATGACTTTCAATTTTTTTAATGAATGTTAGTAAATTTATAATGTTCTTGATGACTATTATAGAACAAAGTCTGTATGTTATTATTTTAAAATTTAGGGTTATTCAATTAATTCATTTTGGAATTATTTTAATTATTAAAAAAAGAAAAAAGTTATATGATTATTATATATTACTATAGAGAAAAATATGATACCTCTAAAAGAAGGTGACATAACATTAACATGTAACAAGAATGTTTAGGGGAATATTGATTTAGCAAATTTTGATGAATTAGATATATAAGAAGATGATCTGAATAATTCAAAATAGGTATATCCTACATATTATAATAATTTATATATTATTGATGATTTTATTACAACATCAAATCCTCGTGAGATACCTATATTGAACACATTAACTCATCGTCAGTGTCGATAAAAAGTATTACATTCCATGAAGTTGAATATTTCAGTCCCATTTATTCTGATTATGGGTTAAAAATGAATTATACTTCCTATAAATATTTTTTATTTATTTATGTTGATACTGTACAATTTAAATGCATTGATGATGACTGATATTTTGATTATAACAAATAAATCGGTAAATCCAAAAATTAACATTTCTAAATTAAATAATATTCTTATCACTTTATCTTTATCAAAATGATCTTCATGCATTGGAACTATCAAGATATTAATAATTTATTAACAATATCAATCATTTTAAATTTTATTAATTTCATTAAGTCCTGGTTTATTATCCCATCCAAACCTATATTGTATTTTTATGTTTGAACTCCTTATGTTGGAATTTTATTATTTAAAAACTTATTTCAATGTCTATATAACTATATTATTGAAAATATATGGTTATTTGATAATTAATTTTTTGATCTTATATTAATATTTTATTTCAAAAAACATATTATAGTTTATATTTTTCAAAAACAAATATGTCAATTTTTGTTTCCCTTACTGATGCTCACACTCCATACTTTGAATAGATATTCCTCTAAGAGTATTTCTCACTATAATCTTCTAGAAAAATTTATATTTGGAATTATTTCATATATTTTGACATTATAACTATTCGTTATGAGTAATTTTTTTAATTATTATATCAATTTGTACTTTTAGAAGATTAGAATATTTCATGACATTATTGTTATTTATAAAATAATTGTTTTTGGTGCTGAATTTAAATGGGTTGGAAACATTATTAATGGAATAAAGGTCAATAAAATAGATATTCTTTTGTACACATTGGATGGTGAGGATTCATCTATATATTTATCATGTAAAACATTTCCTAGTTTTTATTCAAATAATAATATTTTCATTATTAATACCCATAGTGTTGAGAGGATTACCCCTATTCTATTTAAATTAAATAATTCTTAGACTACAACTCTGATACGTAAGGGACATTTTGTCCTATAATTTGGTAAAACAAAATATATTAGCTTTTCTCTAACGGTATCTCAAAAAATAAATAGTGTTAATACATCCCTTTGGATTTGGAGTAATTATAAGTTCATTTATATTGATTCCTTTATTAGAATTAATGATTTTGAGTTGTATGAATCTAAAAATATCAAATCCAATATAATTTTATTTATGATGAATTAAAAAGTCAATTACAGAATTATGAGATTATACGTATCAAGGATAAGCTATTTAAGGATCATTTTTCCTAACAATGGGGAAAATTATGTGATAAGAATTCCAATAAATCATTCTTTTTACAAATATAAGAAATCTAGATGGAATGCTTCAATTATATATATTAATTTATAAATTTTAAATATGTATGAGAGAATTAATAAAACTACACATTATTATTTCACTAATATTTTTATTTAGGATCCTGATGATTTGAGACACGTCTAAAACAAATTATATTCTAGTTATCTCTATTTACATTTATATTAAGTTATATTTAGTTTTTTACCATTAATGTGTTAAGTAAAAAATTCATTTCACTTAATTTTTTTTCTCTATAATCCCTTATGGTTTATCCAATTTATATTCATGTTTTATTATAATATTATTCATTTATAAATCATTATTTAATTAAATGATTTATTCATCAAACCTTTTTTTATATATTAGATAAATTATTATTTTATTTCTATAATTACTATAGTTGAGAATTAATTTGATATAAAGGGATTTAAAAATATTACCATTAGGAATGTGTTTTAATGTTTTTTAATAATATCCTCTCATTTAAATATAAAATGTTTTCCTCTAATCATTTCTCTTTAAATTAATATGTCTTTATTCCAGGCGAGAGAGTTAAAAAACAATATATTATTTTTAAGTGTATAATTTTTTTATAAAAAAAAGTATAATTGAGGATTATTTTTTCATAATCATGACATATTTAGATCTTTAGACACTATTTAGTAGAAATTTATCTCTACGGTGTAGGATAATATAACTTCTCTAAAATCACATTTGAAAAAAATAAACTGTTAGGATATAAGTGGGGATAAAAAGTTCACTATGGGGATATTTTAAGGGATCTAGAATGGTGGGGCAAGGATAACAGGATTTTTATCTATATTTTGGGTTATTTGCAATACTATCATTGTATATTCATATTAGTTGATGTTTATATTGATAGATAAATTCCCTATTAGTTGGAAAAATAGTATGATATGCCATTAAGAAGGGAGGTTGAATAAGTGGTAGTATGTTTTTATCCATTCTTAATACTAAGTTAACCACTATGATTTTTTAGAGTATTTATCCCATCAAACATCTTATATATATCTGGTAGACACCCAATCTTGATGTACATGGAATTTACCTTACTTTTTCAGAATACTTCATACATAAACAAAATAGACACCCAAGGAGTGTAATAGTTTAGTGTCTTCGGAAAATCAGAACATAATCTTCTAATCATGGTGAAAGATCTTCAAAATCTCCTATAAAGATATTCCTTTTTGTTTTATTACCTAAAATCTTTCTTTTTATCTTGTGTAAAAGAAAATATATAATGGTTGATCTCAAATTCTCAGTAAGCATAAATATGGATAACGTAAAACAATCCATAAACATTTTAACCTAAAAACATGAACATAAAACATCGAAATCTTGAGTAATGACACAAATCATGGAAGTACATAAGGTATAGATCACAAAATAACATTAATCATGATAACATTGAATGGTAATAAAATGTGTAATTGTAGAAAAACATTACAAACATGATATGATTTCCATAGTATCAAAGGCATTACTGCCAAGACCATCATAGTGGACAAAGTCCAGTACTGAACCGAGTTTACTTGTTGTTCCAGCCCTGTATTACTGAACATGATTTACTTTCCATTCCAGCCTTGTCTGTATCATGAGATATAAATCCTTACCCAATTCCTTTGAGGGAGATATAGTTCCCACACATCTCATAATGAAATCATTATCTCATTTTCCACAAAATAAATATAAATCATTTATCATAACCCAATTAATAAAATGGGTTTCATAAACATCATCCCATCATAACATAATCCATATAAATGGGCATGATTCTAACATAAACAACACCAAAAAATTTAAATAATAGTGAACTTATACTTGAAACATTCCCATATTAAATAATGTGTTCTTATATGTAAAATAGTTTTGGTAAAACCCATGAAATGAGTTTTTGAGGAAAAATTCCTTTCTTCTTCAAAATCATATTATTTTCTCAAAATGCAGTGAAATTTAAAAATAAAATAATTTTGTTGAAAATAATAATGAAATATTGAGGATGAATCTTAATAGGAATAAGGCACTATAAAACTGTAAAAATCCATTCATGCTATATAAGTTTAAAAAAACATTCTCTTTTTACTTTTGCCAAATAGTCAAAAAGTACCTCGTATGGTAAAAAAAAGAAAGATTCCTTCCATACGCCATAGTAAAAGTCAAAAATGGGTAATCATGAATATAAAAATACATGGGAGAATAATAAACATTTTATGGAAACATTTTTATAAAACATGGGCATGGATGATTAATATAACCCCAATAAATACATGCATATAAGCAATCTCAGATAAAAATGATATTGCAAAATTATCCCTTACCATAGGTCCAATTTCATCCGTACGTGTCCGAAACTCCTATGTAGTGGGTTTAAACATATAATTACCTTGTAAAGCAACCATAATAATATTTATGTTATCATATATGATTCAATTATTACTTTATATTACCCATTATTTTTTCAATTCCTTGTTAAAGTAGCGTTTTGGGTAAATATGTTTCATTTATCATTCGTGTTTGGAATTTTTATTCTTGATATTATTATTAATTATATCATGATATGATTACTTATATAAATTAAAACATGATTTATATATCATATATATTCAGTATATATATATATATAATAGATAGATAAATGAAATGAAATACACTGTTCATGGAGACGGTAGACCATAGGTACGCATGAACGTTGTTTTCATTTCCTTATTAAATTGAATGGAAGTAAATGAAACATATATATGAAAGAATATAGTATCATTATTATTTCATATATTTTATTATTACTTATCATATATAATTTATAATCATTATTGAATTGTTAACATGGATAATGAATCTCATCGCATCGTGGAGACGATAATCCATATGTACGCACCTACGATGATATCATTCCCATAATTATTGAATGGAATTAGTGTGGACGATATAATATCTCAGAATTATTATTATGTTATAATAATCATATGTAGTTTTTATTTCCACCATTATACCCTTCCAAGTAAGGTGGTGGTAGAAAAACAAATTACACCACAACGTGGAGACCGTATTCTGTACATACGCACACACAATGATTCTTTTTTTGTAGGATGGGTGGAAGGTTAAATAGGGTTGTTTCATATTTATAATAACATATCAGTATATTAGTGATACTAATGTTATTACATGATAACTAAACAACTAAATAAGAAGAAGTGTAAGAATAAATAAACATGAAATAATTGGAAAAGGATATTACCTATTCTTTGACACGCCTCTTCTAAACCTCTTCATAGAACACTAAAGTTGGTCGTTGAAAAAGACCAGAACCTATAGTATGTTTCTAGGGAACTTTAAAAGATAAATGGACATGGTTTGGCCGAGCATGAAGGCTAAAAAAAATTTCATGGGGGAGGGAGGAGGTTCCCTTTTATAAGAGAGGAGATTGGCACTTTTGGAATCCCCTAAAATATTAATTTATAATAAACTCAAACCCCACCAAAAAACCACCAAAAATTACTAAATTATAATATTTGATGAGATAGGGTTGTAATCTCATCAACCAATAAAATTATGACTTGTTTTATGTTTATTTTAAAACTTATCATTTTGATATATCCTTATTCTATATCTTTAATTTTATTTGCGGTAATATTATACTAATTTTTAAATTGTTATAAATAATTACATATGTGTTGTGAATTGTCCATAATTATATAATTTATGACATTTTAGACCATATAAATTTAAATTTATAATTTTTAAACCATTTTGGGATTTTTAAACAATTTAACAATATGTAATTTTTATAAAATAACATAATGTGTCAATTTTATCACTATTCATTTATTTGAATTTAAATAAAATCCACACATAAGTTATATTCGGAAAAATATATTTAATAGATACCTACCAAGTAATTTTCATCTTAAAATTTTTTTAAATCACATTAAGTAGTTCATATATGTTCTATTTTGTCATTTTTAAAATCATTTATTTGATATTTCAATCAATAAAATAATTGCTACGTCACTATTATGTCACCATTAATGATAATTATTTAATCTCTAAAAATTCTAAATAAATTCACATGATATAGATAATTTTATTAGATTCTTTGTGACTATTTATTTATGATGTTTTATTAAGTTTATCACTCAATTAAAATTCCTACACTTATAAGATATAAGAGAGTGACATGTTGTCACTTTATTTGGTTTTAATAATAATTACTTCCTTTTCCTAGTTAAAAGTTCATTAAATGAATCTATTCTGAACCTTTCATGATATAGATCGACTTTTATTCATCCAATAGAATTTTGGCCAGTGTTAGGGTAATTTTATAATCTTATTTTAACCCTTAATTACCTTATTTACCTTTAACAGTGGTAAATAAAATTTACCGTAGTTACTATTCACAATGCCTAAAAATAAAAAGTATCCTATTAACATAATTTGGACCTGATGATTCCAAATATGGAATCCAATTTTCTGAATTCAATACACAGATGTGGTAGTATTTAATTTAATATTAATCTTGATGTTGTGAAAATGAGTTTTGGAAGTTGAAATATTCAAAATATTGAAATGTTTTTACATATAAATTCAGTGTAAAATTAATGCTAATGACTTAAATTATATTAAATTATAAAAATATATTTAATTTATAATTTAAACCAACTAAATATTATAATTTAACAATATAAATTATCTCTATGAAAAAAGTTGTTTTGAATTAAAATTTAGCATATTTTTATTATTCATTTAAATATGATGGTTATCAGAATAATTTCAAAAATTTATCCAATGTAAATTTTTATATCCTGATTTTAACGAAGAATATTTATTTGTCAAATTTTACTTATAAACATGTAAAAAACTAAATTGAAAGTGGATGCACCATCAAAAGGCAGAAAAACTGTATTTTTGGAAAAATATTTCCTTTATACGAAAAATTGATTTTGTTCGCATAACTTGTTCTAGAAAATGATTATGATGAATTATAATTTTATAAAATTCAAAATTTTGTTTATAATATTCATAATGGATAGTTAATAATATTATTAGAACAATAAATCATTGTTTAGTGAAACTCGATAATGCGTATAACACACCCTATTGAGGAAGGTCTCTCTAGCGTGCAACACAAGCCAAGAATAGTGTTTGCAAATACTACAAGCTAATACGGTGTTGTGTATAGTGAAATCTAATTTTGGTGTAGGGTAAAACATAATACATCAAGGAAATTTAAAATAATATTTCTCATAATATCTCGGTGTGTTAAATTCTACCTCCTATAAAATGAATTTCACCCACGATATTCATTGGGGCTATAAATGGTTTACTCTTTGAACGTTTATTTCATAGAAACCCACATTCTAAAAAGGAATACTACAACTAAATTTTAACAACTAATGTATGAGAAGTAATAGTTACCCAAATTAACTCATCACTAGGTTTCCACAAAAGAGAACATAGGTGAAAATATGGATATTGAAGGAAATCAAGCCATCATGTTCTGATGGAGAGTGGTAGAGAACATGACTTTTAAAAATACAACAATCATGAAGTCGTAAATTTGTAATGATCTAAGGTACCATATGAATCATTGGATATGAAGGTACTAGGAAAAAAATTTGTGTTTTCAAGACCATTTCCCTAAATTTGATGAATTTTTTCATAAGGATAAATACTTACTTAATTTCAGTGTAATATCATCATTTGTCATTCCATGAACAATTTCCACTTCATCTCTTATTTAATGAAATGAAGTTGAATTTGTCCTTCTTGAATTGTTAGTAGCTCATTCGATATAATGATAAGTTATTCTACCTGTATCGAACAAAAATTTTTCAAAAGTTATTAAATATACATAAGTCTGTCTATGGTTAGATTAACCATATATGATCCCAAAAATAGACTAATACTTCAACTATCATACCACTTAATAAAATAAAACTAATTTCTACTAACCAGGGACTTCTTGTAGGCCAGTGGTAGGAGACAAAGGCTTGTCGCACTTCAGTTTTGGGTTCGATTCTTGCATTCTTGTTCGTTGTGGCGGGTTTTCACCCATCCAATAGGTTTTCCTTTTTAAAAAACAATATTATTATAACATTTCAGAAATAATATCAATAAGTTATAGCCTTAAATAATACTATCTGATTTCTAACATAATCCATTCCAATCATTAGGCTTATCAAAAATACTTCTTTCCAATCTCATAGTATAATGAAAAATATTACTAGAGAGGTCATCTACCAAGCATGTGAAAACCATCATTTATCCCTTATATATCATAATATCTATCATTGTAGAGACCCGAAATTTTGAATAAATCTTGTTTCCTAATTTTGTGTGTTATTTTATTTTATACTCAACAAAATTGTTTCATTTGATAACATGAGTATAATTAATATGAGACCATTGGGTTTCTACTGTTATATGACCATTGGTCAATATGACCGCTGGAAACTAAATGTTTTGATTATTGTCTCCAAATACCAGTGATCTTGGTTAATTAATATAAAAAGAAGATTTGTTGGCCTCATCCAGTATTCTTGGGAAAATCGAATCCCATCTAACAGAACTTGGGAAGGAGGGAGCCACATTAGGCTTTTCTCTGGACCAAACCTTAGCTGAACTTCATCGTGTAAAGCTGGAATGGAATCTCCTTCGCGAGAAGTTCAAGCTAGTAGAAATAACTATTCGTGCGATGTTGGCCGAGCCGCCCTTAGATTATCTCACCCTAGGACACCTTACTCTTAGGTCCTATGATGGTGTTATATGGGGCTATGTAACGAGACCGTAACAGCATTGTGTACTCATTTGACTTAAATAAAAATTGTGATTTCTTCTTATGATGAAGTTTGTGAATTTTTCCAATGTCTCGATAAATATAGTATAGATATTTTTGATGAATTCTAGAAAAAGGATATTTGAAAATATTTATGTAAACCTTAGATAATTAATTATGTGTAATGATTTTCAAAAAATGGTCTTCTACAATTATGTTCAGTACGAAATTTAGAGTCTAATAAGATCAACTTAATTTTTTTGAATAGTAAATTATGAATATTAATTTTACACTTATGATTAGTAATGTGACCAAATGGATTAGTAATCTCACTTAAAGAAAGTATTAATATAATTTAGGCACCTTGATTAATTAATGTGATTCAATAAAATGGTTAAATAAGAGTTTCATAAATTATTAGTCATGTTTTAGTTTTTTCAGTAAAATAGTGTTTTTTAATTAAAAATTAAATTAAAAATACTTATAAAATTATTTTTATAAAATCTACTTTATTTTTTAACTCAAAGCGTCGATATTATGTTAAGGTAATTTTTGTGGATTTTTCTAAAAAAATGAATTTTTGGTGAATATAGTTTTTATTTAAATATTAAATTAAAAATATTTAGAAAATTATTTTTATAAAATGGATTTCATTTTATAAATTTGAGCATCGATATTTGGTTAAGGTGAAATTTTGGGATTTGTCTGAGAAAGTTGAATTTTCAATGAATAGTGAAAATACAGTTTTTAATATACGGGTGTTTAATGACATCATAACTACATCATGATGATGTGATGAGATATTTTAAGGTATGGACGACTAAAGAGGGGGAATTATTGTATTAGGGGTCCCATGTGGGTAAAACCATGGGCAAATAGAATGGGCAAGCCCATGGTTTTTCCAAAACCACCAATGAGGTGTCCCTTGGCCATTAATGCCTTGTCCCCTCACTTTCCCTATAAATACCCACCCTTTACTCCTTTATTTTTCACTAACAACTCTCCCCCAACGAAGCTCTAGTCTCATTACCTCCCAGAGAGTCCTCCCAAGGTGCCCCCCAAGCCCGCAAGGTCCCAACCTTTGAGTTTTAAGAGTCACATTTTATGGTAAGGGGTCCTACCTCTCTCTTTCTTTCCAAGAACTCTCTTTTATGTAATTTATTTTATGATACATGTTATTATGTGGTAGGATCTTATTTAATATTCATCCTATTTTCCTATTCATGTTCATAAGATGAGATACCCCCTCTTCCTCTTATAAATTAATTTTAAGAATGTTTATGTGGCGTTGTTAGGCTGCCGAATTTTTAATGGATTCTTTCACCCTTCTCGTTTTCAAGATCTATTTTCATGTCAAGACCTTCAAGTTCCATTTCTTATGTTGGTGTATGATATCTGTATATATCATACTTACCATTAATTTTCATATTATTAGAGTCCCTATTTTATCTCATCAATTCATTTTTTTGATGTTTTAAGTGACGCTGTTAGGCTGCCGAATTTTTAAGGGATTTTTTCACCCTTCTCGTTTTCAAGATCTATTTTCATGTCAAGTCTTTCAAGTTCCTTTTATTATGTTTGGGTATGTTCTCTGTATCTATCATTCTGAGATTTTATGTTCATATGATTATATACCCTATTGGATCTCGCCAATTCATTTTTTTGAAGTTTTAAGTGACGTCGGTAGACTGCCGAATTTTCATAAGAGAAATATTATTTTTGTCTTCCTTCCATGTTTTTCATTTCATATGGTATGTATTTAAAATTTCATTACCATGTTCTTATATAATTTATATTATGTCCCCCTACAGTGTTATGGATCATTTATGAGTGGGTGACTCATGTCCCCTCTCTTTTAAATGTTTACTAAAACCTTGTAACATAGCTGTTATGCTGTAGAATTTTCATCTCAAAATGCCTCTCTCTTTTTCTCAAATTCTTTTATTTTATTAAGTGAATAATCAAAGCACAATTTTTTCAGGGGTATTCACATATATATCAAAATTTTCTATTATAATTATCGGATTTATATACACGAAACCATCTTTCCTTTTTCGCGGGTTTAAAATGACATAAAGATCATGTCTTAAAAGCAGTTTATAAAAAATTATGATTATGAAATGAAACCCATTTATTTTATGCTATATGTTTTATTTATGAAATGTTTTATGATTATATTTGTGGATAACATGAATATAAAGACAAATTTAAGGGTACGCCCTAATAGCGCTCACATGCATTGGGTAATGATGTAACCACTAGAGATTACAATTTTAACGATACCTTAGTGAATAGCCTTTGTAATTTTCAAATGACACCTTGGGGATGGACCTTGGTGATATGTTCATGATTGTCTATGTTAAATGTTGTAGCCACATCTTCATAACCTAATTTCCCTTGTTTCACTTATTGGTCCTTTTTCTCACCCTTTCCTATGATGTATGCTCCTAGGTTATGAGATACTGTAATGAACATAGAATGAACAAATGAAGAATCCTTTAAAGTGTTTAAGAAAAATGTTATTTTTTTCATGTATTAGGTTCATGGTTTCCAAGACATTAAACCTTAAATATCATCGGTTTTGTGTAATGTAACTAAAGTTTATGTGATAAAAAGGAGGGATGCTATAGTTGGTATTAAAGGATGGTTTAGTTATTTGTTGAAATTAGGTTATAAAAACATTATGAAGAACCCTGTAGAAAATATAAAATATAGGTAATCTTCCTAGTATTTTGGTGAGTATTGATTAGGTGTTTTATCAAGAAAATACATCCCTGTCTGGATACGAGCAGGTATAGGTGTCTCTGGCACAGATTTACATAGGGGTAAAACCCGAAAACACCACTTTGTGCAAGACTCGAATGGGAACTGGTACATGACAACAGGCCTTATTGCACTCTTGGTTATGACACTCCATGGGTATATGCTTTGGTAAATTCATATGCCTAGTATGAACCATTATTAAAAGAACAAAGATAAAATAAAATAAATATTCACATAAGAATATATGATCATGGATATCCTAGATTGGAACCTAGGGGATCACAAGATAGGATATACTTTTCATCTACAAGTTTATCCTTCTATTCTTAAAGTTTCCTTTTCATGATTATTGGCTAAGTATTTAAGTCCCAAATTATACTTTCTTTTTATAGTCAATGGCAGGAAATAGAAGAGCTTTTCCCAACAACCCATGTGATAGGAAATGTGATGATTTACCTATTAATATGACATAGATGAAGAGAGATCAAGTTGAACATATTGTGATTATGCCAAACCAGATATCAAAAATCACAATTAATAATTGGTACCTAGTTGAATTCCCAAATTCATCAAAGAAGAAGACGAAGTCTCAAAGATGTTCATCTGATAAAGTTGGTAAGGGAAAGAAGACCAAATTTTTTTATGCAAAAAGTGTGGAAAGTGGCACCCATGAGAATGTCACAACAGAACCACGAGATTTTTTTAAGTGTGGGGTGATAGGGCATAAAGTATCCAATTGCTTCAATAAAATGGATAATGTGATGAATAGAGATAAGGTTCCATCTAATTTACATTATACTTTTCAATGTTGTAAATGTGTAGAAGTTGGAAATTATTCAAGGAAATGCTCTCTTGGAAGGGATAAGAAGCATGATGAGCATCAACAATCTTCAAGGACAAGGGAACAATGCAAGTCCTATGCTGAGATGAATCATGATGACTAAATTACATGCAACTTCCTCGCAATAATTGTCTATGTCATGTTGTATTCTTGTTCGTGCCCTATGAGCATATCTTTAATGTTTTCTAATAACATCAAGTCACTACCTAAGATGGTTTTATATCCTTAAGGAAAACATCTATTGTTATGTTCCACATGTTGATGTAGTGAAGCTTCTATTCAAGGGTGATTAGGGGATTAAAAGATGGTTATTATTTTGGAAGATGTTCATTATTTTGGGAACCCTTTATGATTGAGGTAAATAGATTACTAAGGTATTTTATTTTAGGAGTAAAGTTTGACTTTTATTTTGAAGAATCGATGAATTTAAGGTGAACTTATAGTAATTTAGGTTACTTATGGAAATGATTAACCTATCTTGGGGAAAATGTGATTTGGTTAGTGACTTTTGTTATCAGATATTTGGATTGGTTGATGTTGTTTGGAGATGAACGATAAAGTTTATCTTGGAAGAAAATGTTATCAAATCCTTCTTGTCTTTGGGTTTCATTCATACTTTGGTTTATTTTGTGGAATTTTAAGGATAGTTATTTATAGAATGGTCTATGATGAACTCTGGGTAGTACAGTGGAATTTTCAAGATTTAAAATAGTTTCCATAACTATGGGGTTATTTCTTTTTGAAGAGTTGTTTTATCTTACCATTTCTATTTTTTGGGATAACATTTAAAGATAGAAGAAATATATAGTTAATATTTTGTGGATTATGTGATTCTATAGAAGACAATTCTTGTTCTTTGATGAGAGCAAGTAGTTTTGAATGCTCATTATTTGGAGAAAAGATTATTCTTGGTAGAAACGTATTAGAGGATGAAACTCTACTTTAAGGTAAGTATATTTTCTTGTATTCTTATTCTATGTAGTAAATGAATTCCTCAAAATTATTAAAAGGACCGTAAAAAAAACGTTGTTGGTTTATGTTTCCTACTGGGTAATCAAAGACCGTTTACACACATCATAGGTTTGTGATTTTCTTGTGGTTAACTTTCTCTTAATCATGATTTCTTTCACTCACCCTCATAACTTGACCCTTTTTTTTCTCTTACATGTCCATATTTTCCTACATGGAATCTTAGTGTGGGTTAACTTGGGTGACATTTTTAATTCCCTTTCTTTCATTTAAAGTAATAGTTTTACTGACTCCTTTTCTGATGTGGGACTTTAAATGAAATTTCCGAGCCCAATTTTAAAAATTGTGAGGGCATAATATCTTAAAGGGGGAAGAATGTAATGACCTGAAATTTTGAATAAATCTTGTTTCCTAATTTTGTGTGTCATTTTATTTTATACTCAACAAAACTATTTCATTTGATAACATGAGTATAATTAAAATAAGACCATTGGGTTTCGATTGTTATATGACCGTTGGTCAATATGACTGATGGAAACTAAATGTTTCAATTATTGTCTCTAAATAAAAGTGATCTTGGTTAATTAATATAGAAAGAAGATTCGATGTCCTCATCCAGAAGTCTTAGTCCAATTGAAGCCCATCTAATAGAACTTGGGAAGGAGCTAGCACCATTGGGCTTTTCTCTGGACCAAACCCTAGCTGAAATTCATCGTGTAAAGATGGAACGTAATCGCGTTCATGAGAAGTTCAAATTAATAGAAATAACTACTCATGAGATGTTGGCCGAGCCACCCTCAGATTCTCTCACCCTAGAACACCTTACTCTTAGGTCCTATGCTGGTGTTATAAGGGGCTATGTAACGAGACTGTAAGAGCCTTGTGTAATCCTTTGACTTAAATAAAAATTGTGATTTTTCTTATGATGAGGATTGTGAATTTTTCAAATGTTCGGATAATTATAGTATGCATATTTCTTATTAATTCTAGAAAAAGGATATTTGAAAATATTTATTTAACCTTAGATAATTAATTATGTGTAATGATTTTCAAAAAATGGTCTTCTATAATTATGTTCAGAACGAACTTTAGAGTCTAATAAGATCAACATAATTTTTTATGAATAGTAAATTATAGACAGTGATTTTATACTTACGATTAGTAATGTGACCAAATGGATTAGTAATCTCACTTTAAGAAAGTATTAATATAATTTAGGCGCCTTGATTAAATAATGTGATTCAATAAAATGGTTAAATAACGGTTTTATAAATTATTAGCCAAGTATTAGTTTTTTTGGGTGAATAGTTTTTTTAATTAAAAATTAAATTAAAAATATTTATGAAATTATTTTTATAAAATTGACTTCATTCTTGAACTCAGAGCATCGATACTAAGTTAAGGGAATTTTTGGGGATTTTTCTGAAAAAATGAATTTTCTGTGAATTGTATTTTTATTTAAAAATTAAATTAAAATTATTTAGAAATTTATTTTTATATAATGGAGTTGATTTTTGAAATTAGTGCATCGATATTTGGTGAAGGTGAAATTTTGGGATTTTCTGAGAAAATTGAATTTTCGATTAATAGTGAAAATACGGTTTTTAAGTTACGGGTGTCTAATGACATCATAAGTGCATCATGATGATGTGATGAGATATTTTAAGGGATGGAAGACTGAAGGGGATGATTTATTGTATGAGGGGTCCCATGTGGTTAAAACCATGGGAAAATACCATGGGCAGGCACATGGTTTTTCCAAACCCACCAATGAGATGTCCCTTGGCCATTAATGCCTTCTCCCCTCAGTTTCCCTATAAATACCCACACTTTACACCTTTAGTTTTCACTCGCAACTCTCCCCCAATGATTCTATGGTCTCATTACCTCCAAAATATTCCTCCCAAGGTTCACCCAAGACATCAAGGTCCCATCCTTTGAGTTTTAAGAGTTACGTTTTAAAGTAAGGGATCCTACCTCTCTCTTTCTTTCTAAGTACTCTCTTTTATGTCATTTCTTTTATACTCCATGTTATTATGTTGTAAAATGTTTTTTTATATTCATCCTATTTTTATTTTCATTTTCATATGATGAGGAACCCCCTCTTGTTCTCATCAATTCATATTAAGAATGTTTAAGTGGCACCATTAGGCTGCCGAATTTTTTAGGGATTCTTTCACCCTTCTCATTTTAAAGATCTATTTTTATGTCAAGTCTTTCAAGTTCCTTTTCTTATGTTGGGTTATGATATCTATATCTATAATAATAATATTTTATTTTCATATGTTGAGATACCCTATTTGATCTTTTCGATTCATTTTTTGATGTTTTAAGTGACGTCGTTAGGCCGCCGAATTTTTACGGGATTCTTTCACCCTTCTCGTTTTCAAGATATATTTTCATGTCAAGTCTTTAAAGTTACTTTTCTTATGTTAGGGTATGATCTCTATATCAATAATACTGATATTTTATGTTCATATAATGAGATACCCTATTTGATCTCATCAATTCATTTTTTTGATGTTTTAAGTGATGTCGTTAGGCTACCGAATTTTCATAAGAGAAATCTTATTTTTTCCTTCCTTCCATGTTTTTCATTTCATATGGTATGTCTTTAAAATTTCATTACCATGTTATTATATCATTTATATTTTTCCCCCAACTGTATTATGAATAATTTATGAGTGGTTTACTCATGTCCCCTCTCTTTTCAATGTTTTCTAAAACCTTGTAACATAGCTGTTATGCTGCATAATTTTCATCTAAAAATGTCTCTCTCTTTATCTAAAATTATTTTATTTTATTAAGTGAATACTAAAATAAATTTTTTCTATAGGGTTATTCACATATATATCAAACATTTCTATTTTATTTATGGGATTTACATACACGAAACCCTCTTTTCTTTTTCGTGGGTTTAAAATGACATAAAGATCATGTCTTAAATGCAGTTTTTAAAAAGTTATGATTATGAAATGAAACCCATTTCTTTTCTGCTATATGGGTTATTTATGAAATGATTGATGATGATATATTTGTCTCACATTATTATACAGAAAAATTTAAGGATGTGCCCTGATATCACTCCAATGCATTGGGTAATCATGTAACCACTAGAGATTAAAATTTTAACGATACCTTGGTGAATAGCCTTGGTAATTTTTAAATGACACCTCGGGGATGGACTTCAGTGATATGTTCATGATTTTATAAGTCAAATTTTGTAGCCAAATCTTCATGTTATGAAACATGTTATTTTTTTTATCATATGCCTCATTATTTCTTTCTCATGCCTTAAAGTTATTTTTCATGACTTTTGATGTATCTCATGTTCTCATGTAAAATGTTTCCCTTGTTTCCCTTACTGGGCCATTTTCACACCCTTTCCTTTAATGTGTGCTCCCAGGTTAGGAGATGTTGTAGTGAAAATAGGATGAAAAAATGAATAATCCTTTAAATTGTTTAAGAAGAATGTTATTTTGTCATGTATTAAGTTCCTGGTTTCCAAGACACTAAACCTTAAAAATTCTCGATTTTGTATAATGTAATGAAATTTTATGTGATAAAAAGGCGGGATGCTATAATCTTGTGGGTCACATTCCAAACATTTGAATACCTTAATCATGTTTTCTCTTGAAATATTAAATTCCATAGAACCTTAGTGAAAATAGGAATGCCTTCAAAAGTTATCACTTTCCACATACAAAAATCCCAAAATTTTTATATACACAAACCACGATGTCACAATATCGTTATATCAGTCATGAGCTCATTAATACTATCAAATATATTATTTTCAACATATACCTTCATTATTCACATATTATCTTCTTTAAAAAAATATTTCAATCACTTTTCAGGGTTACCGGGACCATGCAATTATTGAAAACCAATACATAGATATTTCAATATTCCATAAATGAGATTCCAAAACACTATTTTGTAATCCCGTTACAAATACACTTAATCATTCCACCACTTCATTGTCATATTCAAAATAACCGATAGTGATCGCATTTTACTTCCCTTTATTCTTTTACTTAAGTGGTTTTTGATGTCAATAATCATAAACCCTTGTATTAGGGAATTGGTTAACATAATGCCCCATTTCCATCCACATGAAGCATTGAAGTGTTAGTGGTGCGTTCTCTATAGTATTTTCTCCATTCACATCATTATCTACCTTTTTTCCATTACATTGACACTCAACTACTCGATGACCTTCTTTTCCATACATAAAACATTTTCTTGTCCCATTAAGACAATCTACACCATGCTTCTATCCACACTTTTAGCATAACGAAACATTCATCTTCTTTTCACATTTGTTTTGAGATTTTTCCTTGAACTCCATCTTTTTTTCTTATCAAAACCAAGAGATGGATATAAAACACCATATTATAGTTCTACCGTGATAGCACAAAGAAAAATTTCTTTATAGCTACTGAAGACTCTTATAGATAATGCCCTTCGAAGACTTGGTTTTAAGCCTCTAAATAATCGATCAAGTTTACTTTCAGGTTGGATGATAAAGCCAGATGAATACCTAGAAATCCATGTAAATTTCACCTTGTATATACCAACAGATTCATCATCATTTTTCTTAAGCTCAATGAACTCTTTTTCCATCTTTGTTCGAAGAATACAAGGGAATTAGTTATTGAAAAACATGTTCTTGAACTCGTCCAATTCCATGGATTCAATTTCATTTTGGGGCCTTATATTCTTAATTAGATTCCACCACTAGTCTCCTTCACCATCTAAATGGTAAACAGCCGAAATGAACATTTCATGATCTAAACAGCGAAGTATGAAAAATATATTTTCAATGGTACTGATCCATTGTTCAGCAAAAAGTGGATCAGAAGACCCACTAAAAGAAGCTGGATGTTGCTCATGAAGGACTCAACAGAATATTTTTCCCTTTTCTACTGATTTGGAAGTCCGTAATGATTCATAGCTTGTGAAATTATAGAAATATGATTTTCTTACTCCATTCCCCATAACATTTTGGTTTTCAAGAGGGAAATCATTGCATTGCCCAGTGCATTGATCTTTAACACAGCTTCTTCAGGTTCCGACCATTATCTAAAACCCAAAATGAAAAGTGTGAGAGGAAAAAATCATACTAGGAAAACAAAATAATCAAGGGGAGTAACATAAATATCTAACGTCTTAGGTTTAATCCTAGGTTATTAATGATCATTACCATAATTCTAGGACTATAACCTATACTTATTCTTAACCATAGGGACATCCCTAGACATAACATAGAAATATCTCTAGGGATCTCACTAAAGATTTCGCATCCTAGTTTCCAAAGGTTAACTAAACCTCCCTCTGATACCAACTATATAGAACCAAGATTGATGTACATGGAAATTACATTACTTTTACAGAATACTTAAAACATATCAAAAATAGAAACCCAAGGACCATAATAGTTTAGTGTCTTTTGAAACTCATAACATAATCTTCTAATCGTGGTAAAAGGTCTTCAACATCTCCAATAAAAATATTCCCATTTTGTTTTCTTACCTAGAACCTTTTACTTATATCCTAGGGAAAATAAAATATATAAATGGATATCTCAAATGATCATTAAGAGTAAAACTGGAGAACCTAAAACAATCCATAAACATTTGAACGTAAAAATATTTACATAAAACATCAAAATCCTGAGTAAAGACATAAATCATTGCAGTACATAAGACATAGATCACAAAGGAAGATTAATCATGATAAAATAGCATGGGAATAAAACATGTAATTGTGAAAAATAAATATTCACATGATATAATTTCTATATTAGCCAAGGCATTTCTTCCAAGACCATCGTATTGGACAAAGTCCGTTACAAAACCGGGTTTACTTGTCATTCCAGCACTATATTACTGAACCAGATTTACTTGTCATTCCAACCATCTCTATATCATGAGATATAAATCTTTACCCAATTCATTGGTGGGAGATATATGTCCGACCCATCTCATAATGAAATAATTATTTTTTGTGCCACAAAATAAATATAAATCATTCATCATAACCCAACGAATAAAATGGGTTTCATAAACAACATCCCATCATATCATAATCAATATAAATGGATATAATTTCATCATAAAAACATAAAAATATGTAAATAATAGTGAAATTATACTTGAAACATACCCATATTAATGAATGTCATATTAGATGGATAATAGTTTTGATAAATCACATGAAATGAATTCTTGATGAAAATATCATTTCTTCTTCATAATCACCTTCTTTTCTCAAAATGCTATGGAATTTCAAAATAAAATAATTTAGTTGAAAATAATCATGAAATCTTGTAGGAAAAGCATCATAGAAATAAGGATTTATGAAACTATAAAAATCAGTTCATACCTTATAAGTTTAAAAAAACATTCTCCTTGTACTTTTTCCAGAAAGTAAAAAAGTACCTCATATGGTAAACCAAAGAATGATTTCTTCCATAATACATAGTAAAATTAAAAATGGGGTAAACATGACTTTAAACATAAATGGAAGAATATCAATCACATAATGAAAACATTTTTATAAAACATGGATTTGGATGATAAATATAACCCCAGTAAATATTTACATATAAGAAATCGCAGATAAAAATGAGATTGCAAAATTATCCGTTGCCTTAGGTCCAATTTCTTCTGTACGTGTCCGAAACTCTGGTATAGTGGGTGTAAACATATTATTAACTTGTAAAAAACCATAATAATGTTTATGATATCATATATGATTCAATTTTGACTTTATATTACCCATTCATTTGTCAATTCCATGTTAAAGCAGCGTTTTGGGTAAAATCGTTTCATTTATCGAACATGTTTGGACTTGTAGTTCTTGATATTATTATTACTTGTATCAAGATTTACATACATCTAGAATTTATAACAAGATATATATATATATATATATATTTATTATATATATTCAGTATATATATATATATATATAACATAGATAGATGAAATGAAATACACTGTTCATGAAGACGGTAGACTGTACGTACGCATGAACGCTGTTTTTCTTTACTTATTAAGTTGAATAGAAATAAAAGACATATGTATAAATAAATCCATCAGAATTATTATGTCATATATTTCATTATTAATTATTATATATACTTTATAATCATTCTTGAATGGATAACATGTAGAATGAATCTCATCGTGTCGTGGAGACGGTAATCCGTACGTACGCACGAGCGATGATATCATTCCCATGATTATTTTATAGAATTTGGGTGGATGATATAATATCTCAGAATTATTATAATGAGATAATAATCATATATAGTTATTATTTACACCATTATACCCATCCAAGTAAGGTGGTGGTGGGAAAAAAATTACACCACGGTGTGGAGATGGTATTTTGTATGTACGCACGCACAATGATGTCATTTTCCGTAGGATGGGTAGAAGGTGAAATAGGGTTTTTTCATATTTATAATAAAATATCAGTATATTAGTGATACTGATTTAATTACTTTATAATGAAACAACTAAAGAATAATAAGTAGAAGAATAAAGAAACATGAAGGAATCAGTAAAGGATATTACCTCGTCTTCTACGAGCATCTTCTAAAACTCCTCTTATAGCACTAAAGTTGGTCTTTGAAGAATACAATAACCTCTAGTTTGTTTATAGGGAAGTGGATGAGATAAATGGATAGGGTTTGGCCTAGCTTGAAGGCTTAAAATGTTTTGAAGAGGATAGGGAGGAGGTTCACTTTTATAAGAGAGGAGAGGGGCACTTTTGGAAACCTCTAAAATATTAATTTATAATAAACACAAACCCCACCTAAAATACTCCAAAAATTACTCAAATCAAATATTAGATGATATAGGGATGTAATATCATAAACCAATATAATTTTTAAATGTTTTATGCTTATTTTAAGCCTTATCATTTTTATTTATCCTTATTTTTTCTCCTTAATTTTCTTTATGGTAATAATATTCTAATTTTTAAATTGTTATAAATAATTACTTATTTGTTGTAAATTGTCCAAAATTGGATAATTTATGAAATTTTAGACCATATAAATTTAAATTAAAAATTATTAAACATTTTGGTGATTTTTATACAATTTAATAATATGTAATGTTTATAAACTAACAATAGTGTCAATTTTGTAACTATTCATTTATTTCAATTTAAATAAAATAAACTCATAAGATATATTCAAACCAAAATATTTACTAGATACCTAACATGTAATATTCATCTTAAAATTCGTGGATCACATTAAATATTTCATATAGTTTTTATTTCAATATTTTTAAAACCATTTATTTTATATTTCAATCAATAAATTAATTCCTAAATCACAATTGTGTCACCATTAATGATAAATATTTAATCCCTAAAAATTATAAAAAAATTCACATGATGTAAATAATTTTATCAGATTTCTGGTGAATATTTATGTTCTATGTTTTATGAAGCTTATCACTAAATTAAAATTATTACACTTATAAGATATAAGCGAGTGGCATGTTGTCACTTTCCTTGGTTTTAATAATTATTACATCCTTATCATTGTTAAAAGTCCATTAAATGAATCTATTCCAACCCTTAGGTGATATGGGTCGACTTTTATTCATCCAATATAATTTTTTTAGGTGTTAGACTAATTTTATAATCTTATATTTTCCCTTAATTATCTGGTTTACCTTTAATAGTGGCAAATAAAATTTATCGTAGTTACTATTTATAATGCCTAAAAATAAAAAAGAATCATATTAACATAATTTTGAACTAATGATTCCAAATTTGGAATCCATTTTACCAAATTCAATACACATAAGCGGGAGTATTTAATTTAAAATTAATCCTGCTGTTGAGAAAATGGGTTTTAAAAGTTATAAAATTCCAAAAGATTGAAATGTTTTTACCTATAAATTCTATGTAAAATTAATTCTAATGAATTAAATAATATTAAATGGTAAAAATATATTATATTTATACTTTAAAACCAATCAATATTTTAATTTAACCACCTTAATTATCTTGATGAAAAAAGTTTTTCTAAATTAAAATTTAGCGTATTTTTACTATTCATCTAAATATGATGGTTATCAGAATATTATCAAAAATTTATCCACAGTAAATTTTTATATTTTGATTCCAATGAAGAAGTTTTATTTGTCAAATTAAACTTATAAACATTTCATAAACTATATTTAATGTGGTTGTGCCATCAAAAGTTGGCAAAACTGTATTTTTGGAAAAACAATTCCTTTATACAAAAATTTGTTTTTGTTCTCATAACATGTTCTAGAATATGATTTTGATGAATTATAATGTTATAAAAGTAAATATATAGTTAAAACTATTCATAAAGGCTATTTTATAAAAATATTATAACAATATATCTTTTTTTAGTGAAACTCGGTATTGCGTACAACACAAACTATTGAGGAAGGTCTCTTTTTCATGCAACACAAGCCAAGAATAGGGTTTGCATATACTGCAAGCTAATATGGTATTGCGTATAGTGAAATCTAACCTTGGTGTAGTTTAAAACACAGGACATCAATGAAATTAAAAATAATATTTCTCATAAAATCTCGGGGTGTTACATAGCCCTTACAAATATGGAACAAAAATAAAGTAAACTTGAGGCACACATGTTTTTACAAGCTATGATACTAATTTGGGTACCTAATCCTTGAAAAGTTTATGTTCAATACGTGATAGTGATTTTTCACCACCATCAGTCATTTATTACAGTAGTTCGTAGGGATGTAATCACCCTCTACCATATGGTAATGATGGATAGAATAAACCATATCGTAATTTTATACGAGAAGTTATCTCCTATAAAAGGGGTGGAATTATATTATAATCTATATTTTACATATTTTTGTATCATAATAAACCGGGAAACAACACTTTCTCTCTAAACAACATTAGAAAAAAATCTAATCTTCCTCTAACACATTAAGTTGAGATGAATCTCCTCCTAAACAGCACCTTGATTTTTAGATGATAGTTTCTTGTAGTATTAATTTCTAGATATTTTACTTCTAGTACCTCAACTTTGAAAACATTGATAATTTATGAAAATTTTCTACCATTCTGAATTTATTATAAATAGAATATTTCCTTCTTCAAGAAAACATAACTTTCAAAACGTGTATGATGTGATCACTATATTTTTAACATTAAAAAACCTATAAACCATTCAATAAATTACCTTTCCACTTATACAAAAATAATTTCCTTGGAAAAAAAAACCCAATGCTATGTACCAACAACCTTTTACATATATCAGTTAACTACCATTAATGCCTCTAAACATATAAATTTTTTATTCTCATAAACTCCCACAAAACTCTGCATCAATGTTCTTCAAGAATTACAAAAATATTTTTTGAGAATCCTGAATTCAACATCACAAATATCATATCATCGATGTATATCTCTATATATTCACAATTCACACTTTCTGCGATCTTAGATTCTTTGAGTTTCAGTATACTAGTCATCCTGATTCTGAATCTACCACTGAGTTCTTTAAGATATCTTGATCATGTAGCCTTTGAATTATCTGAACTGAATCATACATAAAACCCAAATTACTATTCGTCAAGCATCCATTTCTCAAACATGTTGTTCTAATTAAAACTAATTATTTTTCATCCTAATAAATTCTCTTTATATTCACATACTATAGTCTTCATCTTTTTATTTCCATAACTTTTTCTCTTCCAAGCTTTATAACTTCCATCCCTACAGAATTATAAACTATCCCATTTGGAAATATCATTTAGGAAAATCTTAAGTATTATCTTCTATAACTCTAAAACACAAGAGACATCCTTTCACCTTAGCTAATTATCAAAGATTCAATTTATGTTATATCCTTCACTATTTACTTTTTTATCTTTTAGCTCTTAGTACCATCATACTTAATATCGATTGATTTTATAATAAGAAAAAAATATTACATCTCAAGATCAACCTACCAAACCTTTTTTCTTTATTAACTAGACTATGGATTTATTAATTAAACTCTTCTTCAATAACATTTTATTATATAATAACCATTATATTTTTAACTTTTAATAATATCATACCACATATAATTAATCATTAAAATCTATAAAATATTATAGATATTTTAGTTCTCATAGATACATAATCTTTACTTTTCATTATAGCTCAATATATATTTCTCATCTTTCCTTGCTACCCCAAATTTAACTTGTTAAAAGAATCTTTTGTTTTTTCATATTAACCCTATTTTAAAATGTAATTATTCATCTTTATCTCCTTATGCAATTAAAAGTTTCCAAATTTTATTAATGATTAGCTTTATGCCAGAAATTTTTATTCTTATCTATTATATAATCAATTCCTCATTTCCATTCTTTCAAACCCACAAAAAATATCTTTCATGTGTTTTGAGAATAATACATATTATATAACAAATTTTCATTACTTATATTCAAGAGGTTATTAAAAAAATATAATATATATTAAAGAAATCATAGTCATTTAATACCATTTTCACATTCCAGCAAACATACCAAAACGTCTCAGATTTTTAGGTTCCATAACATCGGTCATTGAAAACCATTAAATTTTAAATATATAAATAAATATCAAATCCTAAATTTACTAATATTTAGGAAATTATCTAAACATTTGGATCGTAGATATATTTTATACCCTATATCATATCACCTCATGATATAACATCTAGAATCATAACTCCATAAATTATAGATCTATCTTTAAATACTATTCAAAAAAAATTATTCATCATAAGTTTGATAAAAAAAATTAAACATCTTCATTAATTCAAATACGTGCGTTCTTCTATCTCCCCATTTGGATATGTTTTCAACACCCACACAATTAATTTTTATACCAATTATAATAATTAAAATTGTTCATCATTATTCATCAATCCATATCCTTTCTTAGAGAGAAGTGTCCTAACACCATGCCACTGGATAGAACAATGGTTTTTAGAGAATTTCACCTTCCATCAATGAAAAACATTGGGGCCAATGAACATGATGTTATCCTCCTCAATAAAGTCATGTAAATTTATCTTTTAAACATTTTATCCCCATTTATATGATAAAAAATATTCATATACCCAAAATATACAGAAAAGGGTTGTGTTGCACTAGTTTCTTGGAATGATAAATGATTCCCTAATTATCTTCAGTGATTTTCAATTTTTTGGAAGTGTTCACTTTTAAATATTACTCCTAAACCATCATCCAAAACAATTATTTAAAATAATTTTTGGTAGTAGTATACCCGACCTCAGTTGTACTCGATTTTAATGAACATTTTCTATTACCATGATAGCTCACAATGTATTCCCAAAAAAATAAAGATCCTCCAAATATTGGTTTTCAATTATTACAATCATTAGTCCAATCAACATCATTAAATCCCAAAAAAGTTCAAATGTATATTTATTTTACAAATGAAACTATATCTTTTATGTTTCTTTTATATAATATAGGATTTTTTAGTGTCCAGATTGTGTGACTCCATAGGATAACTTTGAAATCAATTAATTAAATTCATTACATATACAATATCTAGAATTAATTTTATTAGATATATCATCATTTTGATCAATAACATAAAGTCTTTATGATTCACATTTCTTTCATCATTATCTTTACTTAATTTCAAATCCTCTATGATAGGTTCTAAAAATTAATTTTAATATTCTGTGATAAATATCTTCAATAATTCCTTTATATATTTCTATTATCTAAGGAATATATAACTAATTTTTATCAAACTAGTAATCCTATAAAAAAATTCATCTCTATATGAATTTAAAACTCAAAGTACACCTTCATATGATTTCAAAATTCTTCATATGTATACTTCTTTTCACCTTTAACAATTATTTCCTCAACATATAAAATGAAAATTATAGGTCCTATGATCATTAATTTAAAATATATAATACTAAAAACTTTTAATTTAAAAATTCCAATTGTTTAAAAAATAATCATGTTTGGAATATTAATATATTGGATCTTAATTCAAAACATATAAGTCTTTTTAAAAGATGTATAATGTTGTTAAATCATCATTAACAATAAAACCTTCATCATAATTAATGTAAACTTCTTAATAAAGATCAATAATAATGAAATATGATTTTACATTCATCTCAACACATTTATAATGCATATGTATATAAACAGACATTAATATCCTGATAACTTACATTGTTTTAACAAAAAAAAATATTCAAAAAATACACACCTTTTACAAATGTATTCAATTTTCACACTAATATGGCCTTATTCCTCAATATATCGCTGTTTTTTACCTTAATTTGAAATTTCCACATTGGTCCACTAATATATTTATCTTTAAATATATGAAGAAGATCCAAGGTTATATTTTTATAAATATAATCATATAATATATTCTTCATATTTATCCATTATTTTCACTCATGTTATTAAATTATCAGCTAGGGTTAATCCTTTAAAATAAGATCAATCTAGTTCTTAATTCTTTATATCATTATCATTTATTGTATAACTCCCTTAAATTTTATGGCATTATATTATTCAATATGATTTTTAACATCTAATACCTTATATTTTTATCTTTATTCTAATCATCACAGGAATCATAAAATTATTGTTATCACAAGTTGGATTCAAAACTCCTTCCCTTTCATTGACTTTTTCATAATTCGATAACATATCTTATATTAAGTAATTATAATATACTTCATCTATTACCTTCATTCTAGGATATTATTTTATCACTACGACATTATCAAAATCAAATAGATTTTTTAAAATAAATTCTATCACTCGTAACTACTTATGTTGAATGAATATCCAGGAAAACTCATTACATTATTTTTTATTAAAACATTTCACAATAATATTTTTAACCCTCATTAAACACACAACTATTGAAAACATTGAAATACTTCACTATGTTTTTTATTATACCACATCTCATAAGAATTAATGTTTTATTCTAGTGTCAAAACCTATTTTCTAATGTATACAGGTAATTAATTATTCCACCTATTTTCACTTAAAAATTTCAGATTCTGTGAGAAAAATTCTTCTCATCCCAATTAATCTTTTACTATCACTTTAAATGGTACCATTTATCTAGGTTGTGTAAGGAGAATTATATTTTTTTCTTAATTTCAAGTTTTTATAGATGGGATTAAATGTAATTAATAATAATTTTTTTTTATTTTTTTCCTTTAGAATCTAGATATATAAACCCATCCTTTCCTCAAATTATCTGCTAAAAATTATGATCATCTAAAGTTCATTTCATTTATATTTTAGAAACATCACATTCTATTTTGAAATAAATATTTTCAATTAAGGTGATTAATTAAAAGTCACCACTAGTATATTGATCTCTCACATGATTTTATAAGACTGAGAATTAAATCAAGTGGTCAATATGATTGCATTTTCCCCATTTGGTGACTTCATCTTACCATGCTCAAGTTTCCACATGTTTGACAGATATCTTCTCAATCATTTTTTGGTTTAGGTAGGCCTCTCACCACATCATTCATTCATGTTGTTTTTTATAATTTATTCATTAGTATATCTATTTCACCTCCTCCATTACTTTTTTTCTTCCATTAAACTCATATACCAGGAGTAACTTGGAACTCCAATTTAGAAGAAATATATACTGGTTCGTTCTCTTATAGTGATAATTTTCCCTTATTTTAAGTTATTGATAATGGATTTGTTTTATTAGAGATAAATATGGTTTTAATCATCACATAGTCAAACTATAGTTAATAATTTTTTCTTCATTACATCAATGAATATAACATATCTACTATTCAATTTCTAATCATTAATTCATATTTCTACCTACTCCATTTATCTTAAGAGAACTAAAATTTTCACATGTAACTACTCCCAAATCAAACTATTAAATGTTAATTTAGACATTAGTGACACCTATGATATTATGGAAACAACTATTTTCAATTATCCAAGGTTTACCCTTCTTAAAAATTTTAGGGAAACTTTAGCAATGCGAGATTTATCGTCAAATTTCCTTGACATAACTTTTATTTCATTTTCATCATAATGAAATTTCCATAATTGATTGGTCATTAATTTTTAAAACCAATAAACCTATTTATAACATCATTTATATATATCTTATAAAAATTTTAATCTATTTTTAGAATCATGGCTACTCAATATTTTAGTTTTATCTCACTTCTCTTAATGATTATTTCTCCTCTTCTCAAAACAACTTCCCTTCTTAGGGTATATCCCCCTCTCGACTCATTCCATATCCATGGAAGTGAAATGTTATGAAAATATAGTCATGTTTTTACCAAAAATATTCCACAATACTAAAAATACCTATATAAATACATATTTTACATTAAAATGGTACATGTTTTAAAAAACAATGTTTGAAAAAAATTATTATTATTGAGTAATATATTTATCTTTTTATTGGTTCTTCCATAGATGGTAATTCCTCATTTAATTTCCTCAAACTTCACCTAACATATGATTATATTTCATAATACCATTATTATAAAATGTAACACATTATTTTTTATTACACTTATATGAATTTTGAAAATGGATTTTGTATCCCTTAAAATAATAGGCTCTATTTATACCAGTTTTACCCAGCTTACATCCTCAAACTCCTTATATAATTCAGCCTTAGCTTATGAAGCATTAAGTAATTATTCATTCAGCCTTTTTAAATTATTTTATGCCTTAATTATTAATAATTTATCCTTTTTATTCTCTTCTCCCTTCACAGAAAGTTTCACTATAAGATATTTTAATATCTTTTCTTTCTCAGAAACCATTAAAATTTTTGTTTTTAATTTAATCAAGACAACCATTTTCTTTTTATATAACCTCCACATTCGATTATAATTTATTTATCATTTTGAAATCCCTTTTTTTAAACAAGTCCCAATATACCCTTTAAACATATATTCCATGTATGTTTCCACTCATTCTTGTTCCTCATTGCTCTATGTTTTGGTTTGTTTTCCTTCCCAGATACAAAGTTTCTTAATTTCATAATAGCCTCAAATTCATACCCACTACATATAAAAGAACTATATTATAATTATTTAATATACATGTTTCTTCTGTTTATTCTAGAAATAATTTTCTTGATCCTGGTAGATTATTCAAATTCTTATATAGTCTTACCCCACTAATTCCATGAGGATTTCCATTGTTCTCACCAAATTTTTAGTTTTACTTGTTCTTACTAGGATGACTTAATTACAACATTTAGTGGTATTTTGATGATATACTATCCAGAACCATATTTAACGTTTTTTGAGATAAAACCCATGAATCTATTATAATTTTCAATATTCTATTCTTCATCTTTTGATGTTCTAGAGAAAAAATCTTTTTCTTCATAGATATTAAATATTCTAATGGATTTAAATTCCCATTATCCATTGATATTCATCTTAAATTTTAGGTATTTTCTCATTTAATATTATACATCAAAGTAGTGAAACTCGTCAAGAGATAAATCAAATCAATTTTCTATAGAAGATCCTTTGGAATCAAACATGTCATGGAATCTCCTAATAAATTTCTTGGTGATTATTTAATCTTATAAATTTTCTTCAAATCCAATAATATTGATGTAGATCCCATTTATTGTTATACATTAATCATTAATAGTTTCTTAATTGTCTATCCTCAAAATATCAAAAGTATATTATATATTTGTATAATCTCATATTTTACATTATCTTTTCCTTTAAAGAGACTTTTATGTCTACCTCAAATATTTTATATATTTGAGGGACCCATAATATTCATATATACATTGTTTGATAATAACAAAAAGGATAAAGTTACTTAACTATCCGTTGACCTCGTAATTTCTTATATCGGTACAAACCATAGTAACATCATTCACCAAAATTTTAAATCCCACTTTAGAAATATATAAAACTATGATGTTAGGTGATAGAAGATAGGGTATCATCCAATTATTTGTTCCGTGAAATATATTTTCAATAAAATTAATAAATAACATTCATATTTAATGAATCTAGATTCAATATATCCACAATGTAAGGTTACTTCATAGGAAACATGAGATTCTCTAATACAACATTGATTTCCAAGAATCTGATGTTCTATTGATAATGTTCTGGGGTTGAATCAATTATGTCATTTTTATAAAATATTTTAAATGAAGTGAACATCGATGATTTTATTGAAGCAAATGCATTAAATCTTTTAATATTTATCATATTAATTATAATTAAAATGAAAATGTGGTGCACAATTTTTTCATGGTTCTATCCCAATGTCTATATCTAATCCTTCCCTTGTTTGTGTTATTTATGATGCATAGATTTTCCAATATTATTCTTCATATAATACTAAAGTGGTTTGGTAAATAATCATTCTTTATGGTGAGATAGTTAAGGAAGAGTGCACCCTTAACCATATTTTTCCTGGGAATAAATCATCCTTAATAGGTTTTATATTTGTATCACAATTTTATAGATTTATACAATATAATCAACTAAGAAAGATCACATTAAATCTTATCCACATTGGGAAAAAATTATCCACCTCTAAGACATTATGTTGAGTTTAATCTTAACATAATTACTACACCAATTTCTAAATCTTAATTATTCATATCTTCAATATCGTATGATTTTAATTTTTGGTCCCTCAAATCATTGAACTTCATTAATTTATTAATATATTAAACTACCCGGAAGTTCATTTTCATTCATATTTTCTAAAATGTGTAGATCGATATCGTTATGTTTTTATTCTCACAAAACCATTATAAAAATATTGTTATAATATTTCCTTTTATATAACCCACCTTATTATGATAAAATTTTTCATCAACTTCTGTATCATTAGCCTTATTAATATCTCAGTCAACCACCTTAAATGAATTAAAAGATATTTAATTTTTTTACTACATTGAATATCCCTCAAAACTCTGTGTCAATATCCACTTATAATTTCAAAAATATTAGATATAATAATGACTAAAAAATCATGTATATCTTAAAATTAATTTTTAGTTAATACTTTTCAAAAATAATACCTAAAAATATGTTGACTAACAGAAGATTTGATTTTCTCCCCCTCTTGGTTCTATCTCTAACTCAGAGTTCATCACACCATCTTGATCAAAAATCCTTTAAATTATTCTAACTTAATATAAAATAATTCTATAACTTATAGTTTTTTATCTTATTATTATTTTAAATTATATTTCAATTCTAACTTTTAGTATCTAAACCTAATAAATTCATATGATATTCACCTTTAATAGTATTATCTATTATATAACTATAACTTCTTCTCACCTATGATTCATAACTTCTATATTTGTAAACATATAAAATTTATCATTTTGGTATTCTTACCTCATTCATATAAAGAATAATATTCCATAACCCTAAAACACCAAAGTTATTATTATTCAATAGTGAATTATATGAGTTCCACTTCTAATATTGAACTCATTCAGAATTTATTTTTATATCATCTAATTCTTATAATTACTCTACTTAAATTTAATTTATTCATCAATAAGAATTATCATCTTATCATTCTCAATATTAGAATTGTTTTTTTATTCTATTTTCAAATACCCCATTTAGATTCATTAACTAAAATAAACATGAATAATTTTTTATGCTAAAATCACCATGATATTTCTAACATTAAATAATAACATATCACAATATGACTAAAATTTTAAAACGTTTTGATATTTCACAATTCATATTTTTCACCCCAATTTTATATTTTGAATACCTTACAACTCATCATGCATACTTAAGCTTTGAATTATACACCTTATGGATTATTTACCTCCATAAACTAATCTAATTGGAATAATTTTATGTTTGTTCTTGTTGAATCTAACATTAAAAAAAATCTTACACATATCATTATTCTTGAAGAATTTTATAAATTTTTGTGTCCATTACCTTCATGGTAAAAATATTCATTTTTTCTTATTATATAATAGATAACCCTTTGCATTATTTTAGGACCCGAAGAAAATAACTTCCATATTATATGATATTGATGTATATTTGGTATGTTTTTTAGTTTTCTATTTATTCTAGATTCTTCGATAAATATATTACATTTGGAATAATTAATTTCCATATAATTCCATTGTCACATTTTATCAACTACACCATAGATTCTATAATTTTTGGGTTCCTTAACATCCAATAATTTAACTCATCAACTTCCAAAAATCTAAAAAATATTATCTTTAAGAGAAATAATATTTATTAGTAACTCTCAAATCATCTGGAATATGGATACCTATAAAACTCGACATATATTCCCCTCAATTTATGACTTTGATATTCAAATATATAGATTTTATAGATTCAACATGAAATAGTACTCAATAATATCATTCCATGTACTATTTAAAATGAATAAAAAACCCTAAAAATTCCAATCCATGGGTTCTTCACTTTATAAGATGAAAGAAATCACTATTCCCCATATTTCCTCCATTATGATGACAATAAAGTTTTATTTAGTAATGTTGATGTCAAAACTATTGGTATTATGAAATTTCTCTTCATCTATTTTTGAATTCATTTTATGAAATATATTATTTGTATCAATTTCATTATTAACAATGATAAGTGTTGGTGCCAAAATACACACATAAGTAAAGGACCCATAGAAATACCCTTCCCAAAGGGGATACCTCACGAAGCCCATTCGTGGGGCCCCACACCACCATTCCATTTGTGGATCACCAAAACACCGCTGTTGAAGCAAATATGAAGACCCCTCTGTGGTCGCTGCGGAGTAAATAGGTTGAAGGCTCTGTGGTTACAACATAATTTACAAGAACTTTCGATCTTCTAAGGGAGCCAAATTGACCTCTACGAACCCATCGAACTGAATGGAATCCTCTGTGAGGGACGTGAAAATCACCCCAAGGAGCTCTATGCCGAACATGGGATGACGGTTGACTCTATGGTTATGACAAAGTTGATGAAATATACAGCCGATATCGGATCGCCACGTGGATTCACACAGAGTTGTCCCTACTTCGTGTCCCCCCTTGCCTGTAAGTATCAGGCTCCCCTCGTGTCTAAAGGACAGATACTCTGAAATTTTTATTTTTCTTCTCTCAAATCGCAAAGAAAAATTTTCTCTACAAAACCATCAAAAAGTGATCTCTTCCATGTACTTGATCATTGAGAAGTACCTTTTCCTTAGTTGAAATACAACCCCTCTTCAAGCAGACATGTCCCTCATAGAGCCCATGGGCCAACACAATGGAAGTATATCCTCAAGGGGACTCAGGTCTTCACAAATCAATCATGGTTCATGAAGTACCCTATAATCATATGTAAACCATATGCTAAGGTAGGGTCACTGTGCTTCGCGAAGCACATTGCATCGCAGTGCTATGATTTTTGAGGTACCCTTTCCTCCTGATGCCATACTCCATGAAATCCTTTCCCCTTAATAAATAACCCTCCAAATTAACCTATTACCTATTCATTAGACCATGAAACCCCATTTCGTTAAGCATACCCCTTGGCTAAGCCCCTACACTACATAGAGCACCAGAACATCACAACGTCCCTTCTCGTGAACCCATTTTCTTCAAAAACCCTTCTCTCGTACAACCCTCTAGGTTAGTACGAAGTTATTTCAAGGTCCCTTGGGTGGTTCTTTATGTAGTGTTGCATAATATTATGCTTCTTCATATAGGAAAACTAATGGGTATTTCTTCTTCACATAGCCACACTAATTTTGGCCCCTTAGTTGATAACTCTGCAATACCCCTTCATCGCGACATTGTAGCCTCCTTCCCATCACGAAGTGTGGAAGTGCACTAGTAATGTACGTACTAGGGTTGCAGAGTGAACCCATCTCATTTGAGCTACATGACATTAACCATCCAAGCACCATCATCCTTAGCACATGACATTAAAATGTGTCCTCATGCCATGTAATTCGTGCAGGGTTCTCCATCTCGGACATTCTCTACACCCTCTCATCTCCAATGGAGTTTGATCTTCCTCACATGGAATGATATTATCTTTGTTGTAGATATGTATGTCCGCGAGGAAGGTCAACCATCTTATTTTAAGACCAAGTAATTTCTTGTGGGAGGTAGCATCCCTTCTCCTCCACTCTTCTTCAGTGCCAGAGACTGGAAATGAGATGGGCACCGAGACGTTATTTATATTGTACCTCTCTCTCTGGGATTTTTATCCATCAGGCCTCCTTCTTGGAGTATGTACCAATATCCATATCCCTAGGCCACTAACCAGGCATAATCGCATGTTTCCTCTTTGGTCCACTGACCATGTGTAATCCCCACTCCACTTCCCATGGATGTAACCTTCACGACATGATCGTTAGGTATTTTTTCCCTCTTGTTTCTCACACCGAGCATGAATCACATGGTCTTAGGGTATGTATTGACCATAGAATCCTTCCTGGTCCACCCCAGAGTGTAATAAAAAATCCACTATTTTGAACTACATGGACTTTGATCCCTATCTCCTAGGCAGGGTATGTAGGAAGCATCCCCGAGGTTAAATCCCAACAACTTCTTGGTCTAAACCCTTCATGTCTGTTCACATTCATACCGCATGTTGTTAAATTATATCCACCATTCCGAACTACATGGACATTGATCATTGTCTCTTAGGAAGGGTACATAAGAAGCCTCCTTGAGGTTCAAGCCCAACACCAATTTTTTTCAACCCAATCACATCTATCCACCTTCATCCCATAGGACATTAAACTATATCCACAATTCTGAACTATGTGGACTTTGATCCTTTTCTCTTAAGCATGGTATGTAGGAAGCCTCCCTGAGTTTCAATCCCAACACCAATTGTTCCTGACCACTTCATGTCGGTCCACCATCGTCCTGCACGACATTATACTATACGCCCCCTATTTGTCTTTCAAGATGTTAAACATAACACTTTTTGAACAATGTGGGTGTTGATCATTCCCTCCTAGACATGGTACATAAGGCGCCTCTCTATGTTCTAAATCCGAATAGATGATATTCTATTTTCATTCCCAATCAATGATAGGGTATTTTGTTTCCCAATTGATGGAAAGTCATTTTGTTTCCCAATCGATGATAAGACGTTGTGTTTCCCAATCGATTGTAAGCCATTGTGTTTCCCAATCGACGGTAAGATGTTGTGTATCCTAATAAATGGTAAGCCTTTATAATTTCTAACCAGTAGTAAGTTGTTGGAACCCCAATCAACTATAAACAATTGTGGCTCCATGAAATGGTAATCCATTTTAGTCTGCAATTGACTGAATGCCATTATAGTCCCCTTCACTGGGACCCACATCTCTTGTCCTCCCCCTAGTGTCAACCCAACCTAGGCTGCTAACCACACGTAAGCCAAAGTATATCATCAAGTCATTGTCCTATGTGTACACCCCAATTTTATACCCCCAACATTAAATATGTGCACATTGATTCCCTAAAATTTGGATACATAAGAATTCTCTCTGATGATCAATCCCATCATTCATTTCTTATCCTAGTTTCTCCCTTAAGCCTCTGCGTTTTGGGTAGGTCATGCCCCTACCCTAGAGGTTCCACTTCATCAAGGTCCTATCTAGGAATCAATTCTTATGGGTTGCCTCCTCAAGTGTCCCATGACCCCACTGAAATATGTGGACTTTGATTCCCTTCCACATGGATAAATATAAATCCTCTTCATAACTCCATCCCGACATCACCATCTTCGTCACACAAGTTCTATATAATTATCCATTATGCCTCAACCAACTATATCCATCAGGGTTCTTGTCTTTTCCACCACATCCCAGTGAAAACATGTCACTCACTTTCTCTTTGCTTCAAGCAGTAATCAGTTAACTAACCACGAGTTAGCCCTAGAATCAGTGTTCCCTCCTAGGGTTTCTCCAATCTGATCCACTCTATTCAGTGTTATGATTAGTTTGATCCATCTCCAATAGATGTTAAACTCGCAACATACACTG
Source organism: Viscum album (assembly GCA_963277665.1). Lineage (NCBI taxonomy): Eukaryota > Viridiplantae > Streptophyta > Magnoliopsida > Santalales > Viscaceae > Viscum > Viscum album. The sequence goes on along the minus strand of OY728126.1, from coordinate 352,247,926 downwards.
TGTTAAACATGGCATGCTGAAGAAAACCTCATAGACATGCCTATGGAATAAAATTCATTACATTCAATGTGGGATTCCTTGGGCTTTTGTTCCCTCGAGAAACCTTATCATAAGGGGAGGAAAATCAGACACATCAGTGTTCCAGTGTCCAGACACACCAGTGGTGTTCAACATGACTAATCCCATGACCAAAGGTTGCTGCCCTGACAAGGCCGCTTGGAATATCCTAATAGAAGCAGTGAAAATAAATGGTGTCTATGAAGACATGGCATTATTAAGAGTTTCATGAACAACGTCTTAAGTCTATAAGGGAAACCCAGACTAAGAAACACGTTCTGAGGATGAATCCATTGAAGTAGGAACCGACATCGCATCATCCCATTTTGATCAATGATAAAAATTCCTTGAATATGTGACAGATGTCTTCCACATTTGGAAAGTAGGAATGTAGGGTAATAGATTAGCACGTTCTCTGAAATACAGATGTGCACCGCAACCAAAGTATCACAAATTGAAATGGTGAACCCAATGTGGAATTGGTCTCTTCAATGTCGAGATTAGTAGATATTGATAAATAAGTGTATTAGTGTGCCACTGGATCTAGTTATCTGGTTCCAGGTCCCACCTAGAAAAAAGTTGTCCTGGCATGAGACTCACTATAATTTGGTGCGGTTGAACGTTTAACATCCCGGTCTGCGATGCTGTCAGTGTGGATACTTCTCACCAACCACGGAAGAGGGAATGGTGCTGGAAAAATGGATGTCGCCAATCCTTGTTACCAAGATATTGTGGCTTAGTCATCACATTGGTCATAGGACAGCCCTATATGCGGTGGTGTGTCAGCTCATTCATCATATTCTCCACCGTTCAGTCTACTATCTAAGCAGACCACTTTAGTTTCATTTTCTATCCTGAAACCTCCCCTAGAAAATGATTGGGAAAACCAAGGGCCATATTCTATGTCTAAGACAACAATATTTTGGGACATCCTTGTAGTGCATCATTTCCAATAGATGTTTATCCATTCAAAACCACAAACATCAGTTTGCCGGAACCGCTTACCCAAGAGAAACTATAGTGCTTTCGCCAAACCCTATAGGTGATGCACTTCCATATCAATTTTCAGTGAGTGGATTACCCCCAGAGTCAAGCACACTATGAAGTTGTTGACCATCAATTTTGTATGGTCAACTTAGTTGCACTTCATGTGGCCCAGTGCCTAGAGTGACCTGGTCACCACTGGACCCTCTAGTAATGATGCATTCATAGCATTAATGTGCTCCAGAGAATTATTAAGGAGGCTTCCCCCAATTTTCATGTTTGTGTTTGGGGGCTCTATGCTTCCCTCAGTTTCATTTCTATCTGAAAAATCCCAATATTCAATGTGATATTGAGTATATTCCTCTAGGTAGAGTTGTGGTTAACACAGATGATCTATCATAGGGGGATAATAAGATAAAGCTCCTTTACAAGAACTTACCCCCTGGGGGAGTGCCACAACTATTGGATGAGTTGCGAAGGTTTACCCCTCATCAGAGAAATCTACTATGTCTTCCCATCCCACCAAGGTATTAGTCCTCATTCAAAATCCTAATAAGGGAAAGGAACATCTCAGGATCATCGAACCCTCTGGCCCAACTGGCTCAGTGAAGAAGATAGATGACGATCCTTAAAAGGCCTCATTGCGTCAGCAGCTTTTGAAGCGTATGAAAATGATCGATGACCTACTTTTTGAATACACAGTGGGGTAGTGACCAGACTATGGTGATCCTTAGTCAGGGCAGTAGGGGCCAATACATCTTTCCCCTAGAAAGTTTCCCCCACATGACCCTGACTATCGTGACCACATAGATGATAGAAGCTAGAGCTTATGGCCAGAGGGTGCAATATGTATCAAAAACTCCACATGAACAATGAGATGATCCTCAGGACCCAGCTCAGCTTCCCCTAGTCTCTCTACAGGTCATCCCACTAGCTACTCCATGAGCAGCTCGACCTTCTTATCATATTGAAGAGCCTTCCAAAACACTGGTGTTTAGGTATCCTCATCAAGATAGGAATACAAGCCCTAATTTTTAGATGGTGTCCTTCATTTCCCACCTCAAGGCATTAGAAACACGATCGGTGGAAATCCCACCTGATAGAAAGCTATATCCTTCGTGGTTTGATGATATGTCAGCCCCCCTAGGATTTGGAAATCCCACCTTATCCCCCATTAATGGGACGTGCAACCTGCTATAGCATTTTTCACACTTTATCTCATGGTGTGAACCCATCCTAGGAAATCCAGTGTAACAATAGGCCAACAAACTTTAATGTTTCGTACAGACAATGGAAGGGCCAACATTTGTCAAGTACAACCCGCTACCCATTAGGATTGTCGCTAGTTGGGAATATCTCTATAGAAAATTAGTTTACCATTTCAGCTCTACTACCCAGAATGTGATTATTTAATTCCTTTTCATGTGTAAGAATATTCCTAACGAGCACGCCACAAACTATTTAGCCCAGTGGAAAGGCCTCACATACTCCATGGATATTCCACTGACTCAGGAACTGCAGCTGAAAATGTGTGTGGGGAATGTCAAAAACTAATATGCTCCCTAATCTCATTACTCATAATTTCACTTGGGGATTATGATACTTCTATGATAATGTCTAGTGTCCAGAGGAAGCCTTGCATATGGATAAGAAGGTGCGCCTATTGTATCCTTTAGTTCTTGTAAGAAGGGATGCTAAGGCTGAGCCCACCACAGTGGCACCTATAGAGGCCCCCATGAAGCTAGATTTGTTACCAGTGGATCCACCCTCATAGCCTTACAGAGGTCCACCACCTCAGGAATAGCCTCCGGTCCAGTATCACCCACCTTAGAATCACCAGGCACCCCCGCGTAATGCACTACCACCACCCAAGCAAGATAAATAGGTTCCACATCCTCGACATGTTGCTCGAGCTCCTCATCAGGGCTAGGTTCCTAGAACCCCCTTCCCAAATAGGAGAGACTGAACCTAATCATTCAATGAGGCCTAGGTCCTGGGTTATTTCTAATGTTTTTTGGAGTAGGGAATCAAACGGTTTTTTGAATGTAGGAGGCTAAAAGAGGAAGATCTCATTGATCGCCCCAATTACTTCCCCTATCACCAGATCCTGGGACACACCCTCAAACAATGATATGTGTTTAAATAATGTCTTTAAGATTAGGTTGATAACAACATAGTTAGGATAGGCAAATCTCGGGTAGAGGTTGATTGTGTATTCGTGAGGCCTGACAGTGGCATTTATAGCAAATGTGAGTAGTACAAGGTTTCTAACATGGGATCCCAAAATCCTGACAACTGGATGGCTCATAAGAGAGTCACCCATGTCCATGGTATTACCCATGCACATCTGAATCGACCTGATCTTTTAGAGAATTCAGTGTCACCTATAGGAACTACTTCTGCATCGATGGCTCATCCCTCCTCTTCCTATAAGAGCATTCATGGACAATACTAGGGAAAAAAAGTCCCCCACTGATGTTGTCATCATCCCATACTCTCAAAGATTTCATGACCCAGGAGATGGAAATTGACCCCATGATTAATCCAGTAGTGGTGGATTCTTCAAGTGACAATCAAGGGTATGATTTAGTTTACACTATAGAGCTGGTAAACCCCTATGTGATTTATGATGTCTAAGAGCACCATACGGATCCTCCCAATGTCCCCAAACATCACCAACATCAACAAGGCTGTGGACACATGGGATGTTGGATTTCTTTAGTCGGTAATTCTAGATAGGTTGTGCATGCCACCAGAACTGGACAGTAGGACTAACGTAGAGCTCCGCACACACAGCCTTCTCATCTAGTGTTATCGGGTCCACGTTTTCCACCATTTGTGTTACTTGAATAGGTAAAGATGCCTTAACTAAGCCCCAATCAGCCAAACGCTATCACAAAATGGACATAGTCATCTAGCCCACATCTTGTAGTCACTACACAGGTTTTGATAGGTGAGCAGTGGGACATTCCCACCACCATTCATCCGTCGGTTCTGCCAGATGGGCCTATCATAGCCCTTGTGACAGAATGAACTCTTGTAATCAGAAAATCATGCTTGGCATGAATGTATGATATCCTTAAGCATCATTCCATATTTCCTATTAGGATATCTATCCCTGAGGACATTTTCATATTAGTGGAAATTCAAGAATCCCTCACCAATTCTTGATGAATCCCCCTCCAGTTTGAGACAGAGGTAGAAGGGGAAAAAGCCTTCCATGCTGAGGCATTCGAGCATGTTGAATGCCAGGACATTATCTCTTTATCTAGATAAGATGAATGATATCCCATATAGGGGCACATCCACCCACTGTACATCACCTCCCACTTCAATGGCATAGAGTTTCATCGCTGTATTGTCGACACAGGCTTTGGGATCAACCGAATACCGACCCTAACACCTTGAAAAATGGTGTTGTCCAATAATTATCATAGTCCCTATGACCTGAAAATTCTATGTAATGATAGAATGGAATTTACACCAATCATCATTATCAACCTGAAGACATAGTTCAGTGGCTTTGTGGACATCACCGAGTTCATGGTTCTCTCCCATGATACCCCCAACAATGCATTGATAGATTGTCCATGGATTCAACTATATGCGGCAGTTCCTTCATCGTATCACGAGTGCCTTAAGTAATAATTAATTGTAGACTAGGAAACCTCCAGGGTGACATGTCTCCCTTTTTCTATTGTGAATTCGCTACCTGGATGTCGACTATTAAAAGATCATGGACAAGCAGATTCGGGCTAATGAGGTTGGACATGCTACAATTATGACCGAATCATGGACAGGCCTGGATGATGAATACATTTTTTTGATCTACCAATTGGAGGCTACAAACATTGATATAGAGAAATAATTCAATGTTTATGGGATGAGAGGGAAACATATTCCAAATTGTAAGTGATGCCGGAAGATCACCTAGAATTCCTACACAAATGAGGCTCGGGTGATCCCAGATATCATACCCTTATAAGGTATCAGGATGTCCACCCCATAGAAACAACAATACGCCATAATTTCATGTTTCTCTAGAATTGGAAAAACCGGATCAAGTCGACGTGCCACTATTTCTTCGATATCATCAAGAATGGACCCTTGGGCCAAATACCAGGTGGAATCAGGTCGACAGCTTTCATCGCTATGGTTTCAGAAGAAAATGAGTCCCCTGATGCAGTATCTACCAACACTTAGGCTGAAAACATCTTCCCATTTGGGTATGTTGACTCATAGGTATCTCCTCCTACCATGGATCCCTCCTCCTTAAGTGAAGGAGAATATATGGAATATTAACCTCCAAAATTCAGAGAGGGTGTTTCCACCACAGTCAATGAATTGGTTTTGGTGAACCACAAGAGCGAGATGGATCTGAAACACACATTGACCAGTGCCACTCTGCCTACTAAGGGGAAACAATGACATGTGGACTTACAGAAGCAACATCGTGATATGTTTTCCTAGAGTTATAAGAAGATGCCGAGACTAGATCCTTGGGTCATCTTCCACAGGCTTAGACTCCCAGAAGATCACTCGGGGTTCATACAGCCTCCCAAAAAGATGAATCCTTCTTTAGGGGCCATGATCGAGGGTGAAGTTCATAATCCCATCAGATCTAATTTCTTCAAGGAGTTCCAGTGCCCTTGATGGTTAGCAAACATTGTTCTAATCAAGAATAAGAACAAACAGATCAATGTCTACATCGACATCCAAGATCTCAACCGCCACTGTCCAAATGCTGATTTTCCACTTCTTGTGATGAAGTTGTTGATTTATGCCACAAATAGGTTTTAGGCCCTCTCTTTCAAGGATGGGTATTCTGGTATAACCAAGTCCAAATGGCCCCTGAGGATTTGGATTCTATATCCTTCAAGGAATCACAAGGTACTTTTTGTTACCAGATTATACCCTTCATTCTAAAGAAATATTCTACCACCTATCAGTGTTCCAAGCAAAACATATTTAAGCAAATCATCTGGACATTGGTGGAATGAGACATGGAAGATTTGGTGGTAAAATTTTGCTAGTGTCAGTACCATCTCAAATACCTCGAGAAAGTGTTCAGCTTCTTCTATTTCCACCATATATTGGTGAACCCATTGAATTGGTCTTTCAGGGTCACCTTTAGAAAGTTTCTCGTCTTTGTTGTTAGATATAGGGGAATTGAGACTGATCTAGAGAAGATTACGGCCATTTGTCAGATGTCTCCTCTGAGCAGTATTCGAGAGCTTTACAACATTCAAGGCCACTTGGACTACATACACTAATTCATTAAAAATTTTGCTGGAAAGTGTAGGCCCTTTTCTCAGCTCATGAAGAAAGGAATTTTAGATATGTGGGACCAGTAATGTCAGAATTATTTTGAGGAAATAAAGTAGTACATATTATAGCCAATAGTCATAATGCCACCCGTTTCTGGAAGTCCATAGGTCCTTAACGTGACTACCTTGGAATAATCTCATGGAACTCTTCTAGCCTAGAAGAAAAATGTGGGAATAGAGAATAGTGTTTATTACCTAATTCGCATGATCATCTAAAATGAGATTAAATAATCCTCCATCATGAAGAGATTCCTTTCACGGGTATTCATAATGCCTAAATTGTGACATTACATGAAGAACCATGAGGTGCATCTATTGTCCTGAGTGGATCTTCTGATGTATATCCTGAACCTCTCCATGTTGACAGGCCATCTATCTCAGTGGCCAGTAATCCTCTAGCAGTTCGGCATTAGGTTTTTCTTCCTAAAGGCTATTAATGGATAGGAAATGGAAGACTTCCTTACCCCGCATCTAGCTCTGACAGACCAGTCTCTATATCTTAATTTCCCCGATGAGGAAATTCTCTCATTAGAATAAGCCATTTCATGTTATAAAATTTTCATATATGGTGCTCCCCAATGTCCCAATGGTAGAATACTCAATGATCCCAGACTCAATAGGGTGGTCTTGGGTATCATATTCATCATGATAGCAAAATCCATTCATCAATATTCATTTCTATTGTCAAAAGGTTTTACAAACAATTAGGTGGAGTAACAGGCTCTCGTCACTTAACATGAGATGTCCCTTGAGATTGTAGTTCCCCACATGTATGTGAATGGGTACTCTGAACTACTCATCAAACAGATCAATGGTGACAATTTCGTTAGGATACCAAAGCTCGTACCACTGTTGGAATGTACCCTCCAGCTAATGGCCTAGTTCTAGGCTCAGAAAGAAGTTACCCATGTCCCTCGATCCAAGGAGGGTCGAGCCAACGCCTTGGATAGTGTAGCTGCATCTCTTGTAGAGCCAGATCAAGATAATTTGATTCTCCATGTGGCTCATGGGAGATTCATCGGCTCAATAACTCCATAAGATGATGTTATCCCATAGGTAAGTCACCATACCACTAGTGCCTCCACATAGGGACCCCTAAGTCCCCCAGATGTTGTGTTGTTAGTGACTCACTACTATAGGACCCACTTTATTGAGTACCTCCAACATGGTAATCTCCCGAAATATCGAGTCAATCGTGAGCAGATTCAGTGTTGTGCATTACAGTTTACCCTCCAGAGTGGTCCCGGTCATGAGAAAAATGTCTACAAGCGTGGATTTGATGGGGCTCTCCTCCATTGAATTCAAGGAGTTGATATTTCTCGTGTCATGAAGAAGGTTCATTCTGGTTCATGCAGGGCTCATCAGACCAGGCCAAACATTCTCACCAGATCAACAATATGGGGTATTATTGGCCCTCCATGGTCTATGACTATATTGATATTTCCAAGAGGTTTAATAAATTCCAAATTCATGTTAACTTTGTGCATCATCCACCAGAGCCACTCCACACTACCATGTACTCTTGGCCCATTTCGGTCTTGAGACTTGTTGTCGTGGGACCCTATCAACTGGTGATAAGTAACCATTTCAGGTTTATCCTGACCACTGTGGATATCTTTTCCATGAGGGAATAGGCAGTTCCTCTCATCGATGTCAAGTCATGTTTTTTCATTGAATATGTGAGATCCAACATCATCTATTGATTTGGAGTCCCTCATGTCATCCTCATCGATAACGAAACAAACTTCTGGGCAGTTGAGTTAATGAAATTGCACGCCATGTAAAACATCCTTTCTAACCATACCACCTTCTATCATGCGCAATAAAATGGGCAGATTAAGGCATTCAACAAAAACCTATCTAATATCCTTTAGAAAATGGTTCTTTAGAACAAGAAATGATGGCCAGATAAACTCCCCAATGCCCACTGGACCTATTGGACAACAGCGTGCAATTCCATCCATGTGACCCGATATTCCCTGGCATATGGAACAATGGTGTTCCTTCCCATCGAGATTTAATTTTCTTCATTACACAAAACATTCTACAATCAGCAAGCACCAGATAAGGTAGATGAAATCCATCTAGTTGAATTGGAATAACTCGATGAGAATAGGGGTTTTCCCTCAAAAATAAATAAAGGCATCAGAATAAGATAGTTAGAACTTTAAACAAGAAATTTCACCTCTACTCTTTCTTTCAAGGTGACATGGTGTTAGCCTAGAGAACACTGAAGATTCTTGGTAATAAACAACCAAAACTAGAGCCAAAATGGGAGGGACATTACATAATTCAAAATGTTTATCCCAATCGAGCATGCTCTCTGCTTACCACGGATGGTGAGCATCTAAATCCTCCAAAAAATTCTAAATCCCTCATGCAGTATATTTCTTGAGTAAGAAAGGTCCTACATGACATTAAACCGTTACATACTTCATGAAATTAAATTTATTTTTTTTCCAACATGATGATAACCTAAACAACGATCGGAGCTCTATGACCATAAAGTAAGATCTATCTAGTCTTGCTTGACCTTAAACTATTCTATCTATTCCACATGATGTTAAAATGTGTGATTCATTCAAGATGAAGGACATGAAACTACTCATCACTCGTCATCAATGATGTTAAACTATGAGCAGAAGATATACCGTTAAGGTCCAAGCTCTATGACCATAAACAAAGATCTCTCTGGGACCACATCCTCATCGCACGACGTTAAACTGCATGGCCCTTTCAGAATTATTCATGGAATGATTACCATCATCATGAGATATGTTGGAATACCCAGATGCCTTATCTTAGAGTCTAGCGCCCAAACTCTTCTCTTGGACAACCCCCTCGGTGTAGTTCTCTGGGAGGGTCCTATATGGTGTAGTGTAGGCTTCATTGGCCTCACTCATGTCAGGATTAAGATGATCACACCATGTGACCCTCCTCATTCTTCTATCCTCCCACGTTATCATCGCATGATGTCAAAATGCATTTCCCTCTCACAACTATGTATGGGTTGATTACCATCCTCATTGGATATGTAGGAACACTCAAAACCTTCATTTGTAAGCCCAACCCCAATCTTTAGGATCTTTATTTGAGTCAAAACACATGGTGTGTTATATGTTTGTCCCTCATTCACATCAACTTCATTATGACCTCATCATATATCCCTCCCCATGGAGATCCTTACCTCTTTCATCATCCTACATGACATTAAACTACACAGGAACATTCTTACTACACATATTCCCTTTATTTTAGTCTTCACTATCATACACATCCAACAGGACCCCCAGCAGTAAGGATTCTATGTTCAAGGGCTCTCTTACCATTTCATGCAAATGGCATCGGGGATCTCGAATGACAAATTGATACAACCCACGCATTGCCAACAAGGAAAATAGTCAACACTTGTCTGAGCTCCCCATTCTAGGTCACACAATGTGGATGATTTGTTTCAAACATAGTCCATGGCCATCCTCCATCAATTTTTCCACCCCTATAGGTCCTAAATATTGGGTATATTGATTCATTTTGTCCAATTGTCTCTTAAAACATCAGTCTGCCTTAGGAAGGAGTGTTAGTCTTGTTTTTGTTCCCTTATATGTTGTAGAGAGCCAGATCCTATTCATTTTTTCCCACACCTAGCATTTCTCAAATGGGATTAGGTGTTTTTTTAAGTAATATCCTCGTAAATTTTCATTTATCTATTGTCAGAGCCCTATGACCATATATTAAGATCACCTTCATCCTCACCGTAAGATGTTAAACTGCAAATTGGATGTGGATTTTTGTTTGAGGCCTAGACATAGGTCCCTCGGCCTTTCTAAGCCCCTGAACCATGTTCTCACTTAACATTGTTCGGTTTGGTGTGGAATCCATGTCCTTGTTCACATCAGGCTATTTTGACCATGCTGCATACTTCCTCTTGAGATATTTCCCTATCTTTGTTTGTGTGAAATGATGTTAAACTACACAAGTCACATCATGCTTTATAGGTCCCATCATTTGGGTTTCTACTATATTCTAAATCAGAAGAGATCCTAGAAATGAATGGATGCTGGGTCTCAGGGCTCTCCAACCATTTCAGGCCAACGTCCCTAATGATTCTGGATAGAAATTTGATACAATTCCCATGTTGTGAGTATGGTCAGTGGTAGATGCTGAATACATGTCCCCATTCCATGAAATGATATGTATATTGTGTCATTAATATGGTCAGTTCCTATCCTTGATAATTTTTTCAATTTTGTGGCCTCCCCCATAGCAAGCGTGATGATCTACCCATTCCACCCATCTTTCCATTGAACATGACATTAAACTGGGCAACTAAAGTCCATAATCAGTGAACATAAACTAAGATCTACTATGTCCTGGTCACATAAAAAACTACACAGAATCTCCTAGAACTACGTTTGTCTATATTCTAATCCTCATGGGATACATAAGAAAAACCAGACATTTTGTCTATGGGTCCAGCCCATGTTCATTTATTCTTTCTCTCGGCCTCTTGGTCTGAGTTTCTTTGGGAACTATGAATGATGTGGTGTATGTGTGATTATGTCCTTATTCATGTAGGGTCATTCCCCATCACTGTATACATCCCTCATGGAGATACCTTACCCCTATATGTCTTTTTACCACATGATTTAAAACTACACAACATCTTCCAGAACTATGTTTGGATTAATTCCCATCCTCATGGGATATGTAACCCCACTCGGACATTTAGTCTTTGGGTCCAGCCCTGTTTCTTAGAACCCTCCTCATTTTTCTATCCCCTGGCCTGAGTTCCTTGGGAAGAGGTATCTGGTGTGGTATGGGCTTACATCCTCATTTACGAAATGTTTTTAATAGCAACGCCACATACTTATCCCTCCTGAGAACTTTCCCTCCCTCAGTTATATAGTCATCTTTTTGAATCGGCTTCTATTGAAATTGGGCCACTCATCCCTCTTTGGATGTTCAACAACGTTCCCAGGAGCACTCTAGAATAGGATATAGACTTTTGGATTCTACATAGACACATTATCGTCTATTTTCAGAGTTAGTGTTTCACTTCATTTGGGTTCTCATTGTCTTTCACATCCAAATGGTCCCCAAAATGGTACAGATGCCCGGATTAAGGGCTCTGCAATCATTTCGGTCCAATTTCTATGAGGATCTTAAATGAAAAATTTATACAATCCCTGAGTTGAAAATATAGTCAGTGGTCAACACTAATTTGTTGTCCCCATTTTAGGTCACACAATATGGTTTCTATGTTTTGAACACTGTCAAAAACTATCCTCTATCATCATGCCACCCCAATCAGGCCCAAAATGTTGATTGCGTGATTCATATTATTTTCCACTCTATTATGTTCATGTGTAATTTTGACACTCTTCGTGCTATACCTTAGTGTGAATTTGTGCGTTAGGAGGAAAAATCCACTATGTGGAATCATTTGGGGCTTCACGGAATTTTCCTTATTTCATGTATTACAAGTGTTGAAAATACCTTCTCCACCCTTCTTTTCCACATCGAATGTAGCTCACATGGGATTAGGTATTTGTTCATGGATTATGCCCATTAGAAAAAGTCTTGCTTCAATATGGTCTGAGTTCTAAGACCATAAAACAAAGATCTCTTTAAAGATTTTCTACAAGATGTAATATTGCACGACATACATTGAAAAAAAAACATATTGATTCCCATCCTCAGGGGATATGTTGGAACTCTAGGGCATATTGTCTTCAGGTCCAGGTCAGGCTCGTCCCTAATTGTCCCTTCTATTCTGTCTTTTAGCCCTAACATTCATAGGATTTCATGGTGTGGTTTGTGTCTGCTTATGTCCTCATTCCCATCGTGTTTTTAATAGTCACACCAAATACTCCAATTATAGGAGCTAGTCTTTCTTATCCTTTTTGTCCTACATGATGTTAAACTACACTCTCAGAACTACATATGGCTTGATTCCCATCCTCCTGGGATACGTAGGAGCACCTAGACCTTTTCTCCACAGGTCTAGCCCCATATTCTCTGACCTTTTCAAGCCCCTTGGCCTGAGGTTTCTTCCCTGAAATTGCATGTGGTGTGGCATGGACCTCGTCCTCATTCACGTCAGGTATGCTTTATCATTCCTTGAACATTCCCACCAAAAACCTTGTTTATTATGTATATGTCCAAGCCATAGGAATTAAAACTATGCTGCATAGTCCAACAACACATTAAATCATTGCGTCTTTTTTGTAAGACGTTAAATTGTTGGGATTGGTCCGATCATACGACCCTAATCTATGACATTATCATCCTAGCCACTCAATAAAAAAAGAACTGCATTGTGATGTCCTCACTCGAGGGGACATCGTGATTGGTAGTGGTTATCCACCATGCCATTTCTCAATGCCTGCATATGGCTTGATTCCTATCGCGAAAACTAGATTCTCCATCCCATGTTTATCTCTTCACAAAAAAACACACCCATCCATCTTAAAGGACAAACTATATCTATCAAATTCCACTTATTTTGGTGCATGAGCCAGACCTGCATGATAGTATTTTACAGGGCATTTCTACCCTACCATGTCACTTCTAGAACTACATATGGATTGATCCCTAGAATAATGGGGTACGTAGGAATTCCCATGCACATTTCCTTGGTACCAAACCAACTTTCATTTTCAGTCCCTAAATCTTAAACCCCCTTAGGCAGTACAAGGAGTGATATAGACTCCTACCGTCCCCATTCACGCCGGATTTTTTAATTACCGCCCCACATGTCTCCCTCCATCATTTCTATCTATGTTCTGAGCTCTAATACTTTTATACTATGATATGACGCCTGGGTCACTGGAAACCCAACTACTTGAAATTTTCCAAAAATATGTGTGGCTTTATTCCCATCTTCATGGGATATGTAGGAATACCCATACATTCCGTATGTAGGTCTATCCCTTAGAATCTTAAATCCCTCCTCTTTTTTAGCCCCTTGGTCCCACCTCTTTTGGAAGCATGTGGTGTGGTGACTACCTATTGGTTTTAAATTCTCATCAGGTTTTGGGACAACCACACCATGTTTCTTTCTTGTCTCTTCCCACCCTGGTCTGAGTTCTATGACCCTAAACTATGATCTCATTATGGGAATTACACATCGGGTTTGACTACTTCACCACCCTGTGAGGATTTCACTAAATTAGGTCCCCTCTTAATTTTCCACTCTATGTCCTTAAGATTGAAACATGAGACCCCATGATCCTTGTCCTTGGAATGGGATTTGAATCCCTCTATCTGATAATTCTTGTTGATTTACTCAAATGTGTCGTGACAAAGATCCCAAATACGGGAATTTTCACATGGACATTCTCTCATTTAATGTCCAGGATTCATGAGCCATTTATTTCAATCCCAATCCTCTTCCATGTCTGATGGGACCCCCTTTATGGCCTGGTCTCATTCCAAATTGGCTCACCTACCGTCATGGTCCAACGTCCCTGAAGATCTCAGACGACATTTGCGATAGGTCCCATCTTGTGAACTGGGTCAGCGGTCGACCCTCATTTATCTTCCCCCATTCCTAGCTAACACGAAACAAATGATTTGTTTCGATCATGGTCAACATTTATCCTTTATTGTCACAACACATTCATTGGGATATAAATCCTGGGTTTCATGATTCACATCATTCCACTCCCTTATGATCAAGCAGAATTCTAGCGTTCTCGATTCTACCCCCCCCCCCCGCATGTATGTGCGTTAAGAAGGTAGGTCAATAAGAGTAGTACGTAACTCTCCTAGTGGACCACATATCCTAATGATTTCCTCCCTACACAAGGGAAATCCCATTGCTTCTCCTTGTTTCCCACATCAATCATGAATCATGTGGGCTTAGTATTTTTGTTGGGGCATGTACTAGTGCAGATATGCCATGCAGGCATTTCATCCTACATAACGTTAAACATTGATCCCAGAACTACATTTGGCTTGATTCCCAGCCTAATTGGATATATAGGAATGCACATACACTTTTCCTTGGACATAGTATAACTTTCATGTTTGGTCCCTTAACATAAAAAAATTCCTCTGGGAATACGCGGTGTGGTGAAGACATCTTATGTCCTCATTCATTTCCTATTTATAGCTACTGCATCACGTAATCCCTTCCTTGGTATCTCCCCTTTCAGTCTTCATCCTCTCATATGACATTAAAATAATTGGGTCCACATGTCCTCGACACATGACATAAAATGGTGGGTTTACCATGAACAAGTTCAGGATGGCCCAAGCTAATTATGGAATTCCTCAGCTTCCTAAACCAAGAGGATTCCCCCTACCAATGTTGGTATCTTACTAAGCTGTGCTCAAGAACTAAGTTTGGCACGATTCTAATTATCATTTGATACGTAGGGAATTCCAAGAAATTTTCCTTGGACCTAGCCTCAGGTCCATTAAACTATGTGAACAATCCTCAGTATATCAAATTTATGCTACGTGTATATCGTCTTTATTGGTATGACATAAAACCATTGATCATTACAGGTCCTTACCAGAGAGTTCCTATATAGAAGTAAGTGTGATCCCTAATCATACCGATGCATCCACCTAATGTGTTTTCATGATGGTGGTGTAATTTAAAGAGTGCTAGACTCCATTTGACCAACCAATCACTCCACCCTCCAAGATTTTTGTGTAGTTTATTTGGACACTCATCCTATTTCCTGTCTAAAAGAACCCCCTAATAGTATGGATGCTTGGCCAATGGATCACCTATTGTTTTGGGCCAATGTTCTGGATGACTAATGGATAACACTATAAGTTAGGCCCTATGTTTCAAACATGGTCAGCTGTCGACCCTCATTTTTCATCCCCATTTTAGGATAACACAAAAAGGATACTATTTATCGAACACAATTAACAGTTATCATCCATTGGCATGTCACTCTCAATTTGTTCTGAATTTTGGTATCATAATTCACAATTTACACTCCTGTATGATTGGATTGATTCTAATGCCCCTAAGGTTACCCCACTTGTGCACCTGAGCACATTGGGAAAATTGAAATTTGATTGTTCTGAGAACCATATCCTACAGTCAGGCCGCCCTCTATCTTCCCAAAAATCTAGATTGGTTGTTCAAACCATGGATTCCTGTAGCTTTATCAACACTCTCATATTTGACAGGAATAATGAAGTAGTCATCCCTTATTTCTCACATCTGGAATGAACCTTGTGGGATTTGGGATTGATCACTCAATATTTCATGAATGTGATGAAAATGAAGTAAACCAAAACAAATAATAGAACTCATTCATGCACTATAAACGATCAATGCATGAAAGTATGTTTAAATGTATACACACATTAAAACACCCAAGGATTGGCCCCTTACATGGATGGTTTGAACTATTCAATAGATCACTCCAGCTCTGCCTCTCTCTGTCTTATAGTGTCTAGGATCCGATGTCACTGGTTTAGCTTCTGCTCCACCCCAACAGTGATGGGGTGTAGTTCATCAGCTACGATACGGGCCAGCTCCCCATCATTTTGGATGATAGCCATCTCTTCAAAGTCTTGCTCTATTTGTTATTCGGCCTCGGCCAACTAGGCTGTTAGGCATGATACGATCCCTGATTGTATGTTAGGGAAGGCAGAGTGCTCAGTCACCCACACCCTCAACTGGTGAATCTTATCTTCAGATTCCTGGATCCTCTTGATTTTCACCAATTTCCTCTACTACCAACATACACTAAGGAAATGATCATTCTCCCAAATCTTCCCTGGAATGAAGTCCTGAATGAGCAAGGAGGTCATTGGGCATCTACTCCCCAGTGCATCGTTCACACATCCCGGAATGAAGCCTTCCCATCTGATCTATCCATTGCTCTTGAGGGGTCTCCCTAATGAAGTGCCAGATCAACTTCCATGACCAAGGACAAAATATTTTTATATCCTCTACATCAGAAATTGTCTCATCCTAGTTTTTTGGGTCAGTGGGTTCATAGGTATGTAAAGATTCCAAGAAACCATCAGAAGGATTTTTAACTGGTGTCTGGTCGGGTATGTGAGGACACATGTTGCTTGGTTGTTCCCCATTGTCAGATTCCCCCTCAATGATTTCAGGATCGGTCATGCAGATGGACCCACCTGTGATTGGGAGTTCTACAATTTGGTCTTCTCAGGAATCCACTCCCACTACTAGAATTCCCTTAGGAATGTCAGTGCTACGACCTCCAACCAACCTCACAAAGGTGGCTCATGCCATTTGAGGAACTATGCATACAAGAGGCACAAAGATATCAGTTAACCTGATCAATGGATGACAGTTACGAATTCAGTCAAAATTACTTATAGAGGTAAAATAGGTGGTCACTATACGGAGTTGTTATCTTAGAAATCCAGCAGTTTGGCCTTCCATATATTTTTGGGATGTCTGGAGGCTCTGGGATGACCAGCCTGGGTGTCGTGGCCCTACCAAGCATGATGATCGTTGTAGCCTTGGGCGTAGAACCCAATGTTCACACATATGCATATACTCTTTAGCAGTAATTACTTTTGTGTATGAGGCCTTCTTGAACAAGTCATATATTATTTGAGAAGTCCCAAATGCCTCAGATGGAGACTAGAAGGATATGGTTTAAGTTTTAGCTAAAGGGCCTCTGCAAACTCTTCCAACTCCAGGTCCGAGTTCCCTAAATCTCTATCCTCTAGAGGGCTCCCTCTACCGGCCTCCTCCCCCCAAGAGGACTCATATGATTTATTCGGTAGATGAAATCCCTCTAATAATTATAAAGCCAAAAACTTTAGAGGGGTCATTCGATTGAGAAGAACCATTACTCAATCATTCATTGGGCATGAAGCACTCTTGTAGTGCACAAAGTCCTCCATCTCGGAAAGGTGGTTCTCCCCGTCCTATTGGGATACCACAATGCCGAACCTAATAGGACCAATCCCCTGCCAATCTATACCGAGATGATTCATGTGTTTCCACATATTAGACCGATTGAGGAATTTTCTACTGACATCCCTGATGTCCCAAGTCTCCAGGAAGACAGTGTTCTCAAGAATGTCTTTGTGGCGCAGCAGCAACCCCGAAGCATGGGTGGGTATCCTATGGAATCCCATAGGAGGCCTCCCATCTGGACAACTTTTCTACTCAAGGAACATCAGATTTTATGCCTTCCACCCGCCTCTCTATTGGTGTGGGTCTTATCGCCAATGCATCCCGGCCACCACAGGATGTCCTCACCACCTTCCAGCCCCAACATCATGGTTGGGGATTCACTTCATCTCCGACCCGGATGTTCTTCTGCTTCAACATTTCCCCCTAGGAAGGATACCTCCCAACATTGCGTATTTCTTCACCATACCATAGATAGATGTGGGATGAGGTACATCATTCCACATCATTCCATCCTCCAATTTTAAAAAGATCCACATTTTCCTTATAAAAAATGTGTGATCTTAATGGTGCAATCCCAGGTAAACCTACGGTGTGAGTCTCTACATGCTTCGAAACTACCTCACGCAACGGTGTGGGGTGTATGGATCGAAAATAGGCTCTCGATTGACCCACTCCACCAAGAATCCACCCAAAAAGGCCCAAAGGAAGGACTGATGATTCTCTATTCCCCGGCCGCCGTCAGAGATCACACATTTTTGCAGTGGGAACGAGTGGAAGATGAAATAGTACGCATTCTGGACCCTTTTCAACACCATAATAACAGTCAACTTGGTTGGGAAACTCCCCACCATGTTCACAATGGACTGTCAGAAGTATAACCCTAGAGTATAAATAGGGTTCAGATATTCGTAGATGCCACTTACATGCACTGCTATCCCCCCGTATAGACGATTGAAGGGAATCCATATCATGTGTGGCTACTTATCTTCGATAATGTTCCAAAACACCATATATAGCTTGGATTGAATTTGGATTATCATGTTGATCTTCTACAATGTCTCCAACTCAAACTCCATGAGGAACATGATCAGTCGCACACCAATGTTCATATCCCTCACTAGAAAAATCCATCTATAGGTAAGCGCTGAGATGAATGCAGCCAACCTAACCACCAGTTTTTCTAGGTAATGACACTTAATCCCCATTTATTATTGCATTGGTTGTTCTCTAGGAGTCTCCAATATGTGTTCTCCTTACAACGTTGAACCCCCTTTGGGCATGTTCGAGGCCTCACGTGAAACTTTCTATCTTCAGGGGAATTAAAAATCTACTTGAACCACAAACTAAAGTGGACATCCCTCACTAACTACTTGTCCTCCCCTATCACCAAGACCATCGATGCCTATTCTAGTAGTGGAATATACTCCGGGTCTTCACATGTATTCAAGTAAGGGAGGAAATTTTCATACATTATCATAGTATCGGACCCCCCAAGATATAGTTCTTGACCCAGAGGCTGATACAAAACACCCCATGGCGATGATGGGAGGTATTGGTCCTCAATGACCACATACATAGAAAATTTGGCATCAGCATATTGAGGTGGTTAATGTATGATTTGGAAGACCAGACGTCCTCATACCGGCCGACTCACCTCAACTCTCCCCCAAACTCCTCGCACGAGGCGCCTAACTAGTAGGTCCATACCCAGTCATCTGTGAAGTTTTTTCCTGGACACAAATCCCACTCATCAATCCACCCCGTATCTGGGATCTACAAGGCCACCTTTAGAATGGTGTGGTATAGTGGGGGAGATACCTTTGGTTTAAATTCATTCTCATTGACAATCTTAACATGGTTATACAACTAGTCGGCATTGACAGGTGTGAAATCCTCCCATGTATGGCCGTTAGACACCATAAACCACAAGTGCAGGCACATTGTACTCTTGAACCAGTTGGTTGGCTCATATATGCTTGCTTTGGGAATGAAAACATCATCCCTTGGACTGAAGGTAGACAGGGGAATCCTTTTTCACAGTGGGAAGTTCTTCTTACCTTCTAATAATCAATCCACTAGGTACTCATGGTCTGAATAGCTCCAAACCTTCTCACTGATTCCCATGTTATTCTCCATATCATCAATTTGGGAATCATCTTCAAGGACCCCCCCCCCCCAAGATTCTCCCTAATGACCAATTCAGTGTTCATGTTTTTTGAAATTTTGTCATGGATTGTGAAAATCGATTGAGAATCTCAATATTGAAGATTGATCCCAGAGACAGGTCATAGATCCCTTCCACATGCCTCGAAGATGCAAGCTATAGAGATCTCACTCATGAAGTCAAAGGACACGATGTGCGTTGTGATGCAGAAATGCCTGATTCACAAAGATCAGTCACACATCGTGCAGAGCTTTGTGAATCGAGATCTCAGGCACGAAAACAAAAATATGATAAAGGAAAAAAAGGTAGGTTAGAGTACCCTATTTATAGTCGAGGACCCCCTATACTTCATGGTCTATCTGGACGTGGTGATATTTGCAGTGCTTGTAACCCATTCATTGCCACTATGCATCAGGATAGTACATTGTGATCGTGCTTTGGGATTCACCAGAACATTTTTGCAATTTTCCCTTGGACTTTGACCCTCATTTTCTCCTTAGATCTATGTCTATTGTGGGGAATTTTTGGCACAAAAATATGTGCAGAAGGAATGGACATGAAGAAGAAACTCATGCCAAAGGGGCTACCTTGTGAAGCCCCATAGATCCATGCCATTCACGGAGACATAAGAAACTGCAATCGACAGGATGATGAAGCCCCCTTAATGGTTGCCACAGAGTAAAGAGGCGAGAGGCTTCATGGTTATGATGCAATTGACTAAGAGATTCACACTGCTAAGGGATCCTAATCAAACTCCGCAAACCCATTGAACTATATGGAGGCCTCTGTGAATGCCACACAGAGCATCCTGGGGAGCTCCGTGATAAGGAGGGGATGATAGTAGACTCCATGGTTATGATGAACTTGATGAAATCTGTGACCGATCATTGAGCTCCACATGGCATTGCACTGAGCTTTCCCTGCTTCGTACTAGCCCATTCCAATAAATTTCGTGTTACCCTTGATCCCAAAGGATGGATAATCCGAACTTTTTATTTCTCTACCATAAAATTGTCAAGAAACATTTTCACCATGAATCCTTGAGAAAAATGAGTTCTTTATGTTAATTCTGAATTGCATAGTAACATTCCCTTAGATCAAATGAAACCCCTCTTCATGCACGGATGCCCTTCACAGAGCCCATGGGCCACCATGAAGTACGTAGATCATCAAGGAGACTTAGTTTATCACAAATCACTCATTATTCACGAATTACCCTCCATGCACATGTTAACCATATGCTATGGAAGGGTCACTGTGCTTTAGGAAGCACATTGCTTCCCCGTGATATGCATTTCAAGGTACCCCTGCTTCACAAATCCCTAATACAAAAAAGACTTTCCACTTCACAAATTTCCCCCCATATTCACCTATGACCAATTCCTTGGCTAGGCTACCCCAAATCGCGAAGCATACTCTTTCGCGAAGCACCTCCACTACATGGAGTATCAAAGCTTCACAAGGTCCCTTCATGAGAACCCATTTCCCTCGCAAACCCTTATCTCGTACAACCCTCTAGGTTTGTACAAAGTTATTTCAAGGTCCCTTGTGTGATGATTTACATTTCATTTCTTATACATATGCTTCTTCGCATAGTCATGCTAATGGATATTACTTATTCGCATATCCATGAAAATGTGGACGCTCAGTGGATCACTCTACAACTCCCCTTCCCCAAAACATTTCTGGTGCCTTCCCTCAACCAAGGGTGAAAGTGCACAATTTATATAAGTACTGGTGGTGAAGACTGAACGAGCCTCTTCTGAGCTGCAGGATGTTAAACTGCAAGGCACCATTTTCCTCAGCACAAGATGCTAAACTATGCCCTCTACCCGTGCAATGCGTGTGGGGAACCCCATCTTAGAAAATTTCTACACCTGCTAATATTGACAAGAGTGAGATATTACTCTCATGGAATGATATCCTCTTTGATGGACCAACTTCTGTACATGGGGAAGGGATACTATCTTAGAGTTATCCCATAGCCTTTCTTGTGGGAGGTAGCATCTCTTATTCTTCTCTATTCTTTAGTGACAAAGACTGGAGGAGAGATCGGCACATAGACCTTCATTATCCCATCCATCTTTCTCTGGGATTTGTCTCTATTGGGACTCCATCCTAGAGTATGTCAAAGTCTCTATCTCATGAGGCCGCAAATCAAGCGTATTCACCTGTTTACATTTTGGGACACTAACCACATGTAATCCCTACTCCACTTCCCATAGGCACACCGTTCAGGATGTGATTGTCAGGAATTTTTTTCCTCATGTTTCTCATACAAAGTGTGAATCTCATAGACTTAGGGTAAGGATTTACCATGGAATCCTTTGTAGGAATCCGAAGATCATAATCCCCAATACACCATTCGGAACTATGAGGTCTTTGATCCTTGTCTCTTAGGCAGGGTACATAGGACTCCTCCATGAGGTTCAAGCCCAACACCTACTTATTCCGAACACTTCACATCAGTTCACCTTCATCCCACATGTCAGTATACTATATCTACCATTCCAAACTACATGGAATTTGGCCCTTTTCTTCTAGAAAGTGTAGCTAGGAATCCAACTTGAGTTTCACGCCCAACACATACTTGTTCCACCCCCTTTGGTTCACCTTCTTTGCGCATGATGTTAAACATTATACCCCATTCCAAAAATACGTGCACTTTGATCCTTGTATCATAAAGAAAGGTGCATAGGAAGCCTCAATAAGGATCAAGACCAACACCCCTTAGTCCCGACCAATTCTCATTGGTCCTCCCTCACCTTTCATGACATTAAATTGTGATCCCCATTTCTATTCCATAGGATTTTAAATTGTACCCATACTAACAATGTGGGATTTGATCCATGTCTTATAGATAAGGTACATTAAAAGCCTCCCTGAAGTCCAAATCCCAGAAGATGGTAAGCCATTTTACTTACCAATCTATAATAAGCCGTTGTGTTTCCCAATCCATCGTAAGTCATTTTGTTTCCCAATCGACGATAATCCATTGTGTTTCCCAACCAATGGTAAGCTGTTGTGT
This sequence comes from Viscum album, assembly GCA_963277665.1. Classification (NCBI taxonomy): domain Eukaryota; kingdom Viridiplantae; phylum Streptophyta; class Magnoliopsida; order Santalales; family Viscaceae; genus Viscum; species Viscum album. The sequence continues at coordinate 352,225,490 of OY728126.1, read as the reverse complement.
TTCCTAATTGACTATAAGTCGTTGTATATCCAAATAGATGGTAAGAAATTATGATACTCATCCAGTAGTATGATTTTGGACCCCTAATCAATTGTATGTCGTGGTAGCCCCATACAGTGGTAATTCGTTGTAGTCAAAAATCAACATTAATCCATTGTAGTGCCCTTCGCAAGGACCCACATCTCTAGTCCACCCCTATGGCATCACACCAACCAGGGCTGCAAACCACACATAAGCCCTAGTATATCATCGAGTCGTTTTCCTATGTGTACACCCCAATTCTATACCCCCACCATGAACTATGTAGAATTTGATTCCCTACCATGGGGATACTTATGAAGCATCCCTGAGATTCAAGCCCATAATTCATGTCACATCATGGTTTCCCCCATGGGCCTATGTGTTTTTAGAAGGTTATGCCCCTAACCCATATGTTCCACTTCCTCCAGGGCCCATCTATGAATCCATTCTTATGGTCTGCCTCTTTAGGTGTCCCATCGCCCCACCGAACTGCATGGAAATTGATTCCCTACAATGGGGATACGTAAAAAGTCTCCTTGAGTCTCATTCCCTACATGATCATCATCCTCATATCAGTTCCATACCATTCTCCATCCACCCTCAAAAATCCACATCCATCCTAATTCTTATTCTGGACACCACATCTCGGTGAGATCATGTCACTTACATTCATGCTACTCATATAAGCAATCAGGTAACTAACCACTTGTTACCCCTAGCATCAGTATTCCCTCTTGGAATTTCACCCTTAAGATCTACTCGTGTCAGTGTTTTGATTAGAATAATTTGTCTATGCTACATGTTAAACTCACAGCATACCCTATGTTAAACATGGGAAGTAGAGGAAAACCTCAGAGACATGCCTATACCATAAATTTCCTGGCATTCGACCTAGGATACCTCGGGCTTCCACACCCTCCAAAAGCCCTATCATAAGAAGAATAAACTGGGACACATCAGTGTTCCCGCGTCCATACATTCCAGAGTTTTCCAACGTGACTACTTCCCCAACTAGACCCCTTGGAATGTCCGGATAGAAGCATCATAATTAACCGATGTCCATGAAGACTTGGCACTGGGAAGAGTATCACAAACATCATATTAGGTCTATGATGGTGACCCAGAATACGCAACAAGTTCCAAGGAGGAATCCACAAAATGAGGAACCAATATCACATCATCCTGTTTCTATCAAGGATATAACGTCCCTGAATATGTAATAGATGTCTCCCGCCTTTAAAAATAGGGAATATAGGGCAAAGGATTAGTGCGCCCTCCTACAAATGAATGTTCACCCCGACGAAAGCATCAGAAAGAGTAAGGTATTTTCTTGTTTAAAAAATCTCACCATTCTGGAATCATTGAATTTAAACCAAGGTGAACTATTGTTGAATTATATTGGAATTCACCTTTTTAGGGAATATTCATGGTTGTCTAATTTGAAGATATTTCATTTAAAATTATCTAAATTATTATAAAGTATAACAGTATGATACTCTCTTAATTTTTAAGTGTTTTTAATATTAAATATGTTATTAAAAATATATTATAATTCACATTCACTGTATATTAATATCATCAATTTATAGTTTTGAAAATTATATATATATCAAAAAAAATATAGTGGTTTATTTGTTATATAAAATAATATATCATAATGGCATAGGGTAAACATGTAAATTGCTAAGATGGGAGAGATATGTGTTTTAAAATCATCATGAAATTTAATTATACACTGATTAATAAATTTACAATGAATATTTTTTAGTATTTAAATTATTCCACTTACTTTTTAAAGTAATGTTTCATTGTAAATTAGTAAAGTGAAAAATATTTCTACCTTGGGGGATCTCTCTTATAGTAATTACATCTTCATTAAAATACTTTTTTCTATTATCAATTTATTCTATGTAATTAATATGAATTATATTTATTCCACTCAAAATATATTGGTTTCCCTCTACAAAAAATCATTGAAGTCCTCAGTTTTTTGGGTAATATTTTAATTTCATATATTTTTTATCATAATGATTTGTTTTATGATATTTTTATTCTAATGTTATTAAAATAATGATATTTTTTCATTAATACATTATCATTTTCATTCTGATAAGTTTTGGAATATTTAATTGATGTATTTATTATAGATTTTGTGTGGAAGCCCAAGGAACACTACAGGTTGGTCACAAAAAATTAGAAGGAATTTTATTCTGATAAGAAAATTAGTTTTTATTTTTTATCTTTCCCATAAAATGTTAACTTTTTGAAGATTATTTTTTCTACTACATGTCAATGGGGTTTAGTTTCATACTGGTGTGTATATGGGGTTCAATATCAATTTCATTTTCTCATTATGGAATTGCAAAATCATTCTATTCATACCCAAGTGATTTTTTAGTCAAATTTTATAATTTTTGAAGCCGTAAATGATCTTATGAAAATGGTTTTATAACTAAAATAAAATGAGTTGGTACACAATACCAGAGTTAGTAAGGTAATTTCATGAATGTTTTATATTGGGAATAAAAGATATGCAGTTATAACTTTCATTCATAAGGAATATTTGTTGAAAATAATGTATACATGGATAATGAAGTATCCAACTAGAATTTAATCAAGAATCTTACTATAATGAAGTTGTTAAAATGTTTGTTCCATATAATATAGATTCTCATAGGGGGTTAATTTGAATTTTTCAATTTTAAAAAAATCCTTCCAGTGAAGTTGTTCCAAAATTATGAAAAAATACTAATTTTCTTCACAATGAATATGAATTCAATAAATAATAAAAGAGAGGAATAATAGATTTTATGTGGTTTACCCAAAATACGTTGTGCACAAATATCGCACACATAACATTATTTCAATAAACCAAAACACACTAATTGAACTACTTGTTCATTAAAATATAGAGTGGTCACACTAAACCACTAGGTTTAAAACTAACCCAAAAATTGATAATTCGTGACACTTCACACTTAGAAAGAACACACTCTTCCTCCTTGATAAAACAAGACCTCACACAAACTGATAATGATAACTATGCAAATATAGGAATATCAATTGAATATTTATTCATATAATGGATATATTTCCATGAACTATTAGAAATTGGAAATTCTAAATATACTTATTTTCTTACTATTATTGTATATAATTACACATTTTTCTCATAATAAATCACTAATATTTTTCTTCTTTTGGAATAAGATGATATCTCTCATCCCCAAATAGATTTTATAACCTACACTTAATTAATTATTTGATGCAATCATTTAAATAATGAGAAACCTCACCAATACAAATATTCCAAATTTTTGTAACCCACTTTTTAAATTAGGACACTTAAAGCATCCAAAAGGATAGGAATTGTTGATCTGTAAATATCTGTAACTAAACAATATCATATCACAGTGAAAAAAGTCTCAATACAAAATTCTCTTCTTTCAAAAATAATGGCTCCAATTCACTCTGACATTGATATTTATACTTTCATGAAACATTTCGGAAATATAATCTTTTCTCCCATTATGGAATATTATATACATCCTTTAATAATTACCCTTAACATGTATAACATCAATCATTCATTGTCATCATATCATGAAAAAAATAACATTTTCATTGACACAAACTATAATATTATGGAATGAACTTATAACTACAGATAATATTATTCATTATTTTTAATCATACTAAGGAAAATATCCTCATAAACACCTTATTTACGGACATAAATCACTAACTGCTACTCATGTAGATAGATAATAATGATAAGGTACAATATGATACATGATAATTGGCTTTATGGGGTAGCCAACAGAATGGTGGAGTGATCACTATCGCTAGAATAGAAATTAATTTTAGTATTTCAATCACCACTAAACTAAATATTAGGAATAAACTATGGTTTCTTGATAATATTTTATGTTTTATTTAATTTTCTATCAAACTCAATCAAAAAAATGGTTCCTTGTATTTTTTCTAACAATCTCCACATTTGTGATTTTTAACAATACCATACTTTAAAAAACATAAACTATAAACACCATACAATACTTACCACCTACATAATTAGATAATGAATTCAATAGTTATAACTCACCATAGAAAAAAATAACGGACAGAACTTTGAAAAACATACAAACCAAACATTCAAACCTCTTTTAGTAGTATCAAATTTTATTAAAAATGTTAGAAAATTATTTCTACGATATTTAAAATCATAATCTCTCCCCTTTCTCATATAAAGAATGTTAGATCTACCCTTTTTAAACATTATAAAAGAAAACTATTATAAACTACCTTTTTATGACTAAATATCCTCTTAAAATCTATTAATTTATATATCCCTCATATAAATTGAATATATCACCACCTTTTTTAACAAATATGAATATTATTTCCATTAATGATTATAAGAGATAAAAAAATAAGTATACTCAAACAAATCAAGAGGGATTACATACCATTCAATTAATCACATAAATATAATCAAATGTTTTAAGAATATGAGTGGATCCAAAAAACATAGGGTGGTAGGTTTCTTCTTTCCAAACACCTAAGTAAGTTAATATTATTAAACTCTAAGAGAAACATAATGTTTTTCAAACACATAATTAGATAGATTCTTTTTCATGATGTCCTCTATTTTAATTTGATTAAACACATTCTCCAATCTCACTATCCTTTTCTCAACATTTTCTTTAATGATGTGTTTTTTAATCCCAATGTTAATTTTTCTTGAGTGAGGTACTAAATTTGTTTCTATGATCAATATCACATATGTCATCCCATTTTATTACAATGGGATATTTGACCTAACATCCAACATTATTAAAATATTATTTCATCCAAAATACTTTTTTTACATGCTTGAGTAGTAGTGGTATTTTGAATATATAAAGTGATCAAAGTGTTATAGTCTTTTTTGTTTCATAGATAAGAAATACACTAATTTCTCTGATAAATAGTTAGATAATACCTTTTGATCATATATTATACTTCCCAAATTATTATATATAAATTAAAATAATTCCTATTATTATATAAGAATATAAAATAATTAAAAGTCTATTATTCCTTAGATATACCAAAGTATCATTTTCACTAATTTCATGTTACTTTCCGTTAAATTAATTTGGTACCAAGATTCATAATTAACTACAAAAATATTATTTTGTTTATTTCATTTTCAATTATAACTGGATCCTAACGATCTATATATATTTCGACACATTTATCTATTTGGAATTTGTATCCCATTATAAATTCAATAAAAACAATTCATGATTTTCCCTCAAAAACTCTATAATAAATATTTAAATACCACATTCGAAATATTTAGATTGGGAAATAAAATTTCCATGGATTCCTTATATTACTTACATAAAAAGGAAATTTATTAAATAAAAATTAATTAAAATTTGAATGTCATGCCTCTAGAATTACACAAATTTCATATGTTTTTCATTATTCAATCATGAAAAGATTATTTCATAAACATAAATTGTCAAAATAATACATTGATTATTACCCTTATTTATATAATGATGATGACCAAATCCTCTATACTAGAGTCCAATATTTCTAAATTAATGATAGGGTCAATAAGTCAATGATCTTGGGGGTTGATTGTTCCCATTAATAACATTTTTCAAAAAATAAATCTTATTCCAATTTTTATAAATAAAAAATATTTTTATCTATTAAAAAAATAATTCTTCCCTACGAAATCAAGTTATTATTGATGATATGAAATCCATTTGGAATATCTTAAACCTATTTTTCAAATTTATGTCTAGGAATAAATAAATCATTTTTGTCATAGCCATCATTAATAATGTCTCATTCACATTGATTCCTTCAATTTTGAAATAATATTTTTATAAAATTCATTCATTATTTGGAATTAATTCTCCTTCCTTATCTAGATATTTATGAAATCCCCACATGAATTTTATAATATTATTATAATATAGTGTCATAACAATTTATCAAGGTTGATTATTCTTTATTTGACCAATATCTTCATTAATATCCTTAAAAAACATTATAAATAATTTATTCATTGAAATTATTAGGATCAAATTGTAAAATAAGTAATGTATTTTGTAGAGTATTAATTATTTATGTTTCAACTGGATCTATCTAGTCACTAAAAATGTATTAATTATTGGATTTTATTCTGATATTTCATACAATTGATGGTCATATTGTATCAGCCTTGCTATTTGTTTCTAATTAGAATCACTACATAGAATTTGTGCTCTACCAATGATGGTTAATTCATTATAGATTTCCTCTAATTAGTATTGTTGTTTTATTGAAATATATTATTTCTTTCAAAAATAGTTAAAATCGAATTTTTAGAATTTTTTATAGACAGTTTAAAGAAAATTTTATGAAATTCAGTTTGATGGATATCTAAAAAATAATATATCATTTTTCTCAAGATTCAAACTTTATGTGGTTCTTCTACTTATAGAGAATAATGAACATACATCCATGAATTGAAATGTACTTCATTGTTTTATTTTTTTTTCCATAACATTTATCTAATGGTGTCATTCATAATATGAGAACAAAAAGGTTTCTTTTCTAAATATAGAATAATTTCAAGACCATATCCTTTAAAAAAATGTTCAATAGTTCCTTCAGAAATAACATCATTTGAGATATGTTGTTTATGATATGGTTTCTACTATCAACTATATAATTTCTTTAAGCTCTCATACGACTAATAATTTATTACTTATCCAATTATTCTCAAAATATTCCACCACATGGATATTGATATACTCCATTCCATTATAAATCTAGATTTTTATAGTTTTCAATGAAAACATATTCTTATCCATCCTCTAATATAGTGTCATATAATTTAACACCTCATAATTTTGGTTGATCACCATCAATCATTCCATAATAATTATTCATTACTTAATATCATATAATACTTATTTATATTCATGGATCATAGTGATATTTACACACAGACAACAATGTGAACCAATTACAATAACTATGTTGACTTCTTATATTTTATCATACGGGTCTATCAAATGATATTCTATTTTAAAAAAAATAATATATGTTAATACAATCATGTGTAATTTTTGGGATATCATGAGATATATCATATTTCAAAAACTTCTCCAAGGAATAATATCTTAATAATATAATAAATTTTTTCCATATAATTATTTTTTCAACATTCGATAGAAATCACATGATGTATTCTCTACTAATAAGGTAGAAATTTCCAATCAACCACTTCCATTTAATTAAATTTTATCCATCATTTAACTTAGTAGTACATTCCTTGTTGATGAATATTATTTCATTCCCTATGTAACATAATTGGATTAAATAAATATTATTTTAACAAATTATATCATCTTAAAAACATTTTATAAACCAGATGTCGATATTTTTTATTGACTAATGAAAATGTTCTTTACACTTTATCATTACTAAATATTGTAACCCTTTTCTTATTAGATTAAATGACCATGATAATATATTTTCTTTTCAAATTATACAGGATGTGAATCTACTATCTAGGATCTAAACACTAAATTAGTTTTCTTATTTCAAATATATCTCTATTATAGTTGTTTTTTCATGGATTTTAATTATATCCATATCAACTGATTCACATCTGATGATGAGTATTCTTGTTTCTCTATAGGATATAGTCAATAAACATCCACTTGAAATGTTTTAAATTGGTTTATCATTTTTAACTTCTTTGATTATGCCTTTATATACTCATTTTCTTAATTGATAAACAATAAATCCATTTTAAACCATATCCCATACACCAAATATAGTATCCATTAAAAATATACTGAGAGTATTAATTACATATCTTTTTAACTACTTCTTATAATCATGAAGGAATTTATTGTACATAGGAAACTAATTTTTTTTGTTTCATATTTCTATAACAATAATACATTTTTATGTATTCTTGTGTGACTTTATTTATAAACAAGTAGGTTTTTAGGTTCCACCAAAACAAAACATATTTTTATGTGGTTATTTTGATTTATATTTAACAAAGATCACTTTTAATGATAAAGGCACATGAATTATTAAAAATTCTAGAAAATATATTTATTTTTTATAAAACCTTCCAAATTAATAATTGGATCACTATGTGTTTCAATTAATTTCATTAGAGCATATATAATATAAAATGTTATGTCATTCTTAGAGTAAATAACCTTTCTCAACCATTTATCATTTGTCTCATTTTAATAATTTTTCATTCAATCGTATTGATTCCTTTGAACCTATCATTCAATGTATTTGTAAATACATGAATGATATCATATTTCATTTTTTTGTGCACAATAATACTGTTTGAGTTTTTAGCTTTCTAGATTTACTATATTCAATCTCAACCTTTAACTCTGCTTTCCATTCATCTTTAAAATATTTCAAGAGTTGCGAATCCCATACTATTGTATTTAATTTAAATATTTTTTCTTAAAAAATTATATATAACTGAGATAATACACGAAATCTAATTTTTTTCCACTTATTTATCCACTTAATCATCATTACCATAACTTTTTTCTTCGCATTGTGGTTTCTCTATGACTATCATAAGGTTTTCTTAATAAGTTCTTTATAATACTATATCTCCACTTGTATTATTTATTCCAATATGTTATCCTTTTTTGAAAAAAAATCTTCTTTTTGGAGATAAATTTCATTTCACTCATCTTTCCTAATACATATTTTAGGGAGTATAATTGTCTTCATCATCTCAAAAGTTTACATGAAAATTCTTAGTAATGTTCCAAACATTTCCACATTAAAATAACACGAATCAATAAATCCCCTTCAACTTTCCTTTGAAATTTTTAGGTTTTCAAAAAAGAAAATTATGGGGGTTTCAACCTATTTTCTTTAGGATCATCTGCTATATGAGTGTTAATTCATTGTTCTGAATTCCAAATCATGAGATTTCCCTTTTTCCGCCAAATTATCATCATTAGTTATAATACCATATCCAATTATATTTATATGAAGACTATCCAATGAAACATTTTTTAGATAATTTTCCTAGAGAACCAAAATATCCATATTTAATCAAGGTGCTTATCTTCTTAGAATAATATTTAGAATAATGAAATCATCAAGGGTTTCTTTCAGTCAGAACAAGTCCTCTAAAATCAAATTCACCCGATCAATGAATATATAAATCAATTTAATTGATTTCATCCTCAATTCCTAAAAATTGTTCCGTATAACTTATAATTTTACATTACATGGTTTTGATTCACCGCCAAAAATTATATTAACATTCCATTCATGGTATGAGAGGATATATGATAACATTAATTTGTATATATATTTTAATAATATTTTCCATTGATAATTAGAATTATTTATCATTAATTCACTTTTATTTTCATCTGTTACAGTATATTGAATCATAATGAATAATTTATATCTGGTTGAATGATTAATATGAAAAATGGGAAAAAAATAATACCCCAAAAAATATAATTGTGTTGTGGTTCTTTTAGGAGTTATTGTAGTTTTAGATCATAATGAAACGGTGGCATAATGTTTAAATACACCCTAAATCAATTATAGATATGAGTAATATGAAAATAATGAAGTTTAAATAATTTAGAAATTATTATTGATACACCATAATGGGTGTAAAAGTGAAAAACATTATCTCAATGCAATAATATAGTCAATATAATTCTCTACACGCAGTGCTAAGCTTTAATTAGATTTTGATATACTATATAAATATTATTAAAATATGACTATTATACTGTATAATTTAAATTTTATCAATATTTATAAGAATAAAAACATTAATAAAAAATTTTATAAGGGTTTTATATAATTAATATGTTTTAATTAATTCATAATATATATATACTCAATCTCTTATAAGATTATTTTACATTTAAAAAATATGCTTTCTCAACAAATAGTTTTTTTTTATTTTTTGTGAATCAAAATTATAATTAATTTATTTCAATTTTTTTTAAAAATATAATTTTTTTGAAAATGTGTGTCAATATTATATTGGGGAGAATTTTTCATATGTTTCTTAAAGGATTTATTTTTTGGAAAATTGTGGAAAATACTAATTTTTGTATCATTATAATTTATTTACATTAAATCGTGAAATATAAAATTAAAATTATGTTATAAATTTAATAATAACATAGTATAAAATATTTTATTTATAAATATTTTAATTAATTATTTGTTAATCAATATTTAACTTGATTTTGGTATAAGACCAATTTTTCACTTAAAAATATTTTCCAAAAAAACTGTTTTTATGTAACCAAGGTGTTTTTATATTAATTAATTTAAAAATAACTATTGATTAAATATGTAAATTAAGATGATATATTATATATTGAATAATATATTTTAATATTTATTTTACTATTATAAATAAACATGGATTAAAAATAAATTAATTCTTATTATTAAAAATTCAATTTTTAAAATGCGAATTTTTATTGATTTGAAGACATATTTTGAAGTAAATTTATACCAATTATAGAAATTTATTTTTAAAAATTTATTAAATGTTTTGAAAAAAAATTACATAATTTTTAATGAGACCACTTTAATTTTTTACATAACAAATTTTAAAAATAAAAAAAATTACCCTGATTTAAGTAAAAACTACTTTACCGGGTATTAAACCAAGAGATTAGGGTAATGATTTCACACAAAAAAAATTATTATTCGTATTGAATATTAAAAACACTGTATTAACTTACTGAAAAATATTTTATCATTTAGAAGAATTATACATTATAAATAAATTAATTATATTTAAATATTTTTTGTAATTTCAAGTGTGTCCTCTCCTATCTAATAAAAGGGCACCTCCCCACCTCCATTACTCATGAATTTTTAGACTACTGAATCAAATAATTATTTCCCTAAAAATATACATTGATTCATTTAATTATTATTATATCTCGTAGTCTTTCCCTAATACCAATCATTTAATGCTTTAGGTGTAATCCAAATGAAGTCTCTTAATGAAGATGTATAAATTAGAACCAATATCTTTTAATTTTATTTATCTTTACCCATATATAAAACTATTATATACACAATAGAATCATTAATAAAATATAATTAATATAATAAGATGTTATTGTGGGAATTTAAAATCCATTTTAACCACATCTCCATCAAATGGGAATTGAAGGCATTGCTCATGCATACCTGTGGACTATCGCCACCTCGTAGCGATATGAATCATTTTAAATCACTATATTTCATGGTAAGTTATTACAATTGAATTTAGATTTATATATTATATTTATTACTTTTTATTATTCTATGATAATAATATATTATCTACATTCTTACCATCCCCTATATGGGAAAATGATAATATCGCTCGAGTGTACGTGTGGATTACCACCTCCATGAAGCAATGATTTTTTTTTAATTTCAAATTTATAAGGATGGTTATAAGGATATATTATATATATATATTTTAATAATTATTATTTAATGTTTAATTCTATTCGGTTGAAAATATTTTTCATCAATATCTATATTTTCTTCAAAATTATTTTAATAATGTTTTTAATGTTATCCTATGATTTTTTAAAGTGATGTTTACCAATTTTTTAAATTCTATAAAATTTATTAAAATGAAAATTCATTCCATTTTCTGAATAATGTGTTCTTTACCAAAGGTATCAATTGAATCTTTGTTTTAACATGCATCACATAGATGAATTTCACTAACATAGTTTCTAAAATATTGATTTAAATATTATTTTACATTTGGTAAAACTTTTCAAAGAATATATTGTCCTTAAAAGTTTGGAATTTATTTATTTTAAATAACTAATTATAATATTTAATGGATATTTTACTCAAATAATATTCTAGTGAGATTTTAATGGAAGCTTTTATCAATGATAACATCATTTGATATTACTTATGCCTCATTGGAGATATAATTATATGATTCTATCCCAATTATTCTCTATATGATTTACAATAATGTTAATGAAATGTTGATGAAACTCATTTTCTTTTCGATAAGATAATATGTGATTAGACTATAAATGTTATCATGATCTCATTACATAAATATAAATGTATTATTATTATCTCATGGGTGGGTAAGTTATAACCATCCAATGATTTGGGTAAATATTAGTGTTTCAAGACATGAAATGGTATATGGGAGGGTAACCCCATCTAAAAGATTGTACAAGGGTGGTTATCTCAAGCCTAATATGTGATTCATGTTAATAGTGGTAGCCTTGACACAAGATTTATAATATTATGTTTACACAAAAATTTATAACACTATTTCATGAAATGATCTTATTATAATATTATGATCTCATGGATCACTTTATTTAATTACATTATGATTCAAATCATATAAAATATTGTTCATTAATCCATGACATATGATTATGATCAATGTATTTAATCGTATGATTATAAGATGTTAATTTCATGTTCTCATACACTTATTCAAATGTTATTCTTGAAAATGATCATTTATTGATATCTTCCTTGTTTACCATTACTGATATTCTAAGATCACCTTTTATTATTTTCTCTTTTTCCAAGGTTATAAATAATGATTTTATGTATGAAACATCTTAGAAGGTTTCTAGTTGGGAGGAACATAGTGGGAGACGATATAGATAATCTATGTTCTAATTGTTAATATATCCATTTTTACAAATACTACTAATATTTATAGTTATATAATATATTTTAATGATAGGAAATGAATATTCATCTAATTATATTGAATATTTATATATGTAATACTTGGGAAAGAATAGTTGGTTTTATAAAAATATTTATTTATTTTTGGAAACTATAATGATAAATATATAGTGAGGACCCTTAGAATAATCTTACTATAAGTTAAAATTATATATTATTGTAAATATGGAGTTTTATTTATTAAACAAATATAACATTATCTTGATACTAGAAAGTGGATATTGTTTTGGAATAGTAAATATTAGTTGTAAAAAGTACGAATAGAGTATATTTGGTATTAACTAGAGCATCACTCAAGCACTATATGTGGGTCTATGACTGCAAACTTGGATAAACACTCTATGAAGATATGGTTATTTTATTTCCCAATTAATTTTTGAATATTTATGATATATTTTAAAATACAGTTATAATAGATGATGTAGATTAAAATAAAGGGGTGATATATTGAAAATAAGAAGTCATTATTTAGACATCCTCTGAAATATATTTCGTGATTATCTGATTACATACTATGCATATTATTACTTAGACTATAACATTTTCAATTAGTTAAAATAAATAAGAAGAACCATGTTAATAATGAATTTAATGGATGATGTAAGGATTTTCCCCAAGTGAAACTTAACAAAATGAGAGATTGAATTTAAAATATTATTATTATTCCTAAATATTTATATTTATATAGGATTAATAACCGAAAAATTGGAGAGTTTATCAGTAAATAAAATTATCTAAAAATGGATTTTCATGAAGACCATTGAGGAAAGAATACTTAGTTTCCAACATGATCAGAATTTGGGAATAATCACCCAATGAAATCAATCAAGGGAATGCAGATATGTTTTATGTGTGGAAAATAAGGGCATAGAGAAATTAGTTCATAGAGAAAATAAATTGTTAAAAAGAGGGAAATTATGTACACCCTATGGTATAATTTTTAGTTTAATGCATTATATGGGAAACATGATAATTATCTGTGTCAATTCCCTATTCCAAGATCTGACTCCTTGACCAAGGAGAGGCATATGATATGTTAATCCTTGATGTAAAAATATTAAAGTAGTTAAATATTGGGACCCAATATTTATGTTATAAAAGTGTTTTATCAAGTGTGTTCTAGTAATAAGAATCTTGAATCCTCTAAATAATACCCTATAAATTTTTTTATTATAGATTTTTTGGAATATTTTTAATGCTAAAATTTAATAATAAATGTTCTCTTGTGATAAGGAAATATTTTTGGAATACACATGATTGAGGGATAAATAACATTTAATATGTTCCTTATGTTTAGATAATTTTTTTAGCAATGATAAAGAGACGATTTATTGTGAATAGGTTAATTTAAAAGTATTTGTAACAAAGAAATAAATTATTAATTTGATGAGAAACCACATTATGTTATCTTTGATAAAGATTATTTTATTTTAGGGATTATAGAATATATTTTTTAGTCATTAATTTTATTTAAGGAATATGGATATCAATAACTGTTAAAATAATTTATATTTTCATTATGGTTTAAGGGTGATTTAATTATTTTGGGAAATGATTTCATTAGTTTAAGAGAGTATATGATCATGTTATTCTCATGTTTGTTGTGTGAAACTTTGAGATACATTATGTTATTTGGGGATTAATGTTAATGTTTATCGGGGAAAAAATATGTGATTATAAACATCATCTTTCTTTATTTGGAATTTTATCATACATATTTTGGAGGATTCTAATGGTTAAATATTTGGGGAATGGTTAGTGATGAGCTTTGGTTTTTAATATAGAGATATCTGTTATTACTGTATCGTTTCATCAAATTAATAGATAACCATATTTGATTACATTTTCTAACAATCCTGTATTTGGATAAAATATTGATATAAGTGGTATTAATTTTAAATATATTCTAGATATTATGGAATATTAATTGTTAATTTGTGTTCTTCATGCAAGAAAAAATCATCTTGAATATTCATTTCAGGGTTTAAGAGATGAGAAAGAACTAGAAATTGATCGATGCACTACCAAAGGATGTAATTTAGTTTATGAAATGGAAATAAATCATATTAGTATATTTTATAAGGTTCTATATATTTAGGATAATTTAATCTTTCAACTCTAGGAAAATGATCATGAAATATAAATACTGTTATTTTAGATTCATTTAGGATTAATTGACGGCCTTTTAGATCCCTTACTATTTTATCATTTTTTGGTCATTAAATTTCTAATGATAAAGTTATATATTTTTCTATATTACTTGTATGATGTTATTTTTATCCTCCATTTCTGTAATTTCACTTCCCACTAATTTTATCCTTATCTAGGAACCTAATTATGTTCTATTCCTGGTATCCTTTATGTATTATACTTCCCCTTTAAAAAATGTTTGTTATCCCTTCATATTATCTGGGTTATTAACAAATCTACATTCAAATATTGAACCATTTATTAGAAATATGAAAATTGTGATGATGAAATTTATTTAGGGGAGAATTTAAAAACATAAAAATTTAGATTCAAATCATACTATGCTTTATATCTTACTTATAATGAAACAATGAGGTTTAATAGAACTACAATATAATATAAAAATATTATTTAAATTTGATTATTATAACCTAGATCTCAAATTAAAGGCATGTATATGAATACCCTAATTATGAAAAATATTTTATTTTTATATAATTAATATTTATTTAATAATTCATTTTAAATATATATGCAAATTTCAATAAGGTCAATTTACGCTAAAAAATGTGTCCTCTTCAAAAATGGGTTTTATTGAATTTTGTGTGAAAAAATTATAATTAATTTTTATCATTTTTAAACATTATATTTAGATAATTAATATAAATTTTAAGATAATTAATTCAATAATTTGTTAGGGTTAATTTTTGGTATTTTTCTTAAAACATTAATTGTTCAGTGAAAAGTGAAAAATACAGTGCTTTGTGAAATTTTTTATTCATTTCATCAAATAATGTAATTTAAATGTAAAATTATGTTTTTAATTTTATATTAAAGTAAAATCAGTCTTATTTATCAAGATATAATATAATTAATTAAATTTTAGCCATTACTATACTTTTTTTGGTATAAGTTCATTTTTTGGATTATAAACACAAATTTTAAACTCAATTTTTATTGGTGTAATTAAATTTAAATAAATTTGTTAAATGAATAATTATTGGTTAATTATATTTACTAAATTAATATATTATATATTCAAAAAAAATTCATATAAATTTATCAATTTTAATTTGAATGGAATAATAAATCCAGTTATATGCTTAAACATTCATTTATCAAAACAACCTTTTGTTTTCATTTTCCACATTTTGAAAGTTAATTTATCCCACATATAAAAATTAATTTTCTTTTAAAATTTATTAAACATATGAAATATTCATTTACTAATTAATGAACTATAAATCGTTAATTTTTTCATAATGAATTGTAAAAATAATAAAAAAATGTGTTGGTGTGGTTAGTGTTAAATTGTATTTATTGGGGGTCAAACTAAGAGATAAGGGTTTGAATACCCTATAATCATGTCTTATTATTAATTTATGAACATATTTACAACCTAAATTATATTAAATTTCATTTAGTTTTCCATTTTAAGGAATTATACATTATAAATAAATTAATTATATTTAAATCTCTTAAGTAACATGATGTGTGTCCCCTCCCCAATTATAAAACGACAACTCTTCTCCTCCTTGGTTAAAGAATTTTGAGCATTGTAGATGAGTAAGTAACTTTAAAAAACCATCAATGGTTTCATAATTTTTTCTTATATCCCCTAGTATTCTCTTTGGCCCAATATTTCAAAGCTTAAGGATTTAGCCAAAGGAGGTCATTCAAAGAAGAGTTATAAATCTTAAACAATATATTTAGATAGTATTTGTTCATAAACCTTACACAATCCAATTTTATACATCATAAAAGCTTAAAATTAATAGTTATAAATATACTTATATGTTATTATTATTTTCTAACAACCATTTTTGACATCATTAATATCAAATGGGAAACAAATGTATCGCTCATGCATTCGTGTGGATAACCGCCTCTATGCAATGATATGCTTCATTTTTCATCACCATATTTCATGATTATTTATTATGATAGATTTAAGTCATATATATGTATGATATAATTATGCCACTAATTTTATAATATCTTTTTTGCCTTCTTACCACCCCCTCTATTGGAAAACGATAATATCATCCATGTGTGAGTATAGACCACCACCACCTTGAAGAGATGTGATTCAATTTTCATTTAAGGCTTACATAGATGGTAATAAGGGTAGATATAATAATTATATATGATATTTATGATTTTATAATGATTTTATAATGGTGAATTATTATTTACCCTTCTTTCATTAGATCCATCGAAATGATGAAACATTTTTCATGTGGATGAATGGAATATTGTCTCAATGAAGTGATATAATTAATTTTTCTTCTCCAGTATATATGAATTTTTATAAAATTGTGTATAATGTTAGAATATATTACTTATTACATTAATAATATTCTTGAGATGATGGAATCATCATTAGTGTGAAAATACCATAACAATCGAACAAAAATACACATGAAAAACGAAACCATTATCACCCGGAAATGAGTATTTTAAAAATAAATTATTCATAAAAGAGAAATAGAATGATATAATTGGATTATATATGATTTTATAAGTGTTTAAATGGTTCATTTATATAATTGTAAGAAATAGAAAATATATACAATAGGTTAGAGAACTTACGAATCAATTCAGACATAAGGAATTGTTTCTTCTCTTAAATACAGTTTCATTCAGACAAGTTTGTTGTTATAACCCAAATTATTTCTATGAGGGTTATCTAAAATCCATTTGATAATTTTTATTATTAATATAATTTTTTTAATTGTATTTAATGTTTATTTTTAAATTATTTCATTTATGAAGTTTATGATTCAAATGTTACCAAAGGAGAAAGAGTTTTATGTATCAATGTCACTTCTAACAAGGATTTTTTATTACTAAATTATATAATGATGAAATTATATGATCAATCTTTCAATAATATATTTAATTATATTCTCATATACTCCTTTATTGGGTTTATAATTTTTTATCACTTTCCTATCTTTAAGTACTCAATAGACAGAAAGACAATTTTTATGGATATCCAACTCTATTTTTCTATTTAGTCGAGAGATTTTTTCTTCAATATCCTGATTTTCAATGAAATATAATCAATAATATGTTAAATATTATCCTACTATTTTTTAAATTTATTTTTACTCATGTTTTAATTTCTATAAAAAATTTAAAGGGAGTAATCCTTTCATATTTTGAATGATGTACGTTTTCTTAAAAGTGTAAACCGAATTTTTGATTTCATATACACCTATTGAATGAATTTTCATGCCATAATGAATAATTTTTTAATTAAGAAATTATTATAAATAATTTATTGGTCCTTTCAGAGAAATTTCTTTTTAATATTTTCCAAAATACTAGATTTAAAATATGTTATTTAAAAATGTAAATCATATTTTCTTCAAGAAAATTTTCAATGACCATTTAATGAAAATTATCATTTATGATATCATTATTTGATGTTACATATGTTTCACTAGGGATATGATTATGTGGTACCATCCTTATTTTTCATTAGATAATTTATATTTTTGTGTAAAAATATTTATGAAAACTATTTAATTTTCCATGGTATAAGATGTTATGAAATGATAAATAATTTCTTAATTTTATGGCATATATATAAAATGATGAAAATTTTGTAATTACTGAGTTATTTATATCCATCAAATTAATTGGGTAAATAGAAAGTTTTTATGATCTCACTGGGTACATGAGAGGTTATCTCAATCCCAAAAGAGGGTACTTCAGTGGTAATACCAATCCTAAATTATGTACACAGGTGTTTATCCTAATACTAACATAAGATGAATGTCGTATTGGAATCCTTGGAATAATATTTCAAATATTATGATTATTCTTCACTTTCTACCTCAATTTTTTGACATGAACTTATGGAAATGTTATTCTCCATGGATCTTGTTATTTGATTTGTTTATGATCAAGGACTTAGGAAATTTCAGGATTTATTCCATAACATATAGTTATTATCTGTGAATTCCATAGTGTTATTTTCAAAGGTTAATATCAGGTTATCATACCCTTATTCTCATTTAATACATAAAAACGTTCATTGATTAATACCTCTCTTATTCACCCTTACTGAGCATTTCTTATCACCATTTATTATGTTTACTTTTCCACATGATATACAGAAATACTTTAATTATAATATATAAAATAAGGTTGATATTTTTGAAGAAAATAGAGGGAGAGGATGTTGATATTTTTTGTACTAGTTGCTTATGCGTCCATGTTTTTAATAGAGCAAAAAGATTACAGTTCTATCATGAATCATAGTGACATGTAATAAATATTCATCAAACATGATGTAATATTTATGGATGTAATTTTTTGTTCACATCACTGGGAACATGAAGGATTATTATGGAAGTCTTACTATGTAAAGAAGAATAAAATAATTATTCATCTAACTATACAAGATATACATTGATATTACTTTCTCATGTACAATTACAGTATCTTTTTATATGACTAACCAAGAAGAAACCATAATACAAAACACTAAACCATGATAAACCATGAGGTATATTATGTTAAATTATAATAATATGAGGAAATATATAACCGTGAACTTATTTAATCACACCACAAAAAATCAATGATAGATTAATATGGAGGAAATTATTTGATATTATGTCTCATTTTAAGAAAAATAAATGTATGGCTAATGAAATAACTAAAGCTAAATATTCTTATAGATGTTAATTCATTTCTCAAAACACTTTTTATAATACAAATTTTTTTCTCGAGGATTTTAAGAGGCAAAAATCATAGCCATGAAATCTGAAGCCCCGACTATAATCATTTGTATTTTTAGAGATTTTCGGAGAAGTTGGTTGGAATATATTTCCTTATCATATGTTATAGATTAATTATGAAACATTTAGAGTAATAAATTTTTTTATGTAATACTATACTACTTAAAAGGTCATCATGCATTTATTTCATTGAATATTAAATATTAAAGACATAAAAAATTAGTATTTTTAGTTGACTAAATGTATTGATTTCAAATATTGGGGATAGTCTATATGATTTCATTTATATTTGGTTAAAATTATATTGAGTAACAAAAAAATTAGATTTATATGTTTTATATAATTATTGATTTTAAATATTCAGTACATTGTTTTTTATTTTAGGAAGGTAAGGGTGTGTGGTGGTATTCTTCCTCTACAGACACCCCTATAGAATGTTAACTCCTAGTAAAGTATAAAGGGGTTAAAATTTCCACAATGATGATACTGAAGCTAAAATTGACAATATCAATCAAATACATTTTTGTGGATTATCACGGTAGACTCTAAAAGGATTTTTATGACCATTTTGAGTTGAATTTTCTCACTATTAATAAATGATAATATGGATAATTATTTTGAAACATATAGATATTGTTATCTAATTTATTTAACTAATTTATGAGTAACTCATGGTGTTTTGACTTGGAGGAAATGATGGCTAAAATCATAGTGGATTAAAGAGGATTTATTTTGGTAAGGTTCTTAAATTCTATATGGGTTTCCATAATGAAGATTTGACATGGTGGAAATGGAATGATAAAATATATATTTGAACATTATTGATTGATATTTCACCACAATTTATTTTTTTAATTCTATAGTAAATTTCAGGGATATCCACTAGCATCTAATTATTATTTGACTAAGGTGGAAAAAATATATACATATGTGTTTTATAGGTAATATTTTCAAAATATAATCAATATAGGTTATTTGACTATATATTTAGAGATATATTAATTGAGGATCCACGAGGGGATGAAGATATTGGAATATAATGATATTTTTTTAAGAAGTATGAGTAGTTATGGGGAGGGATCAACCATAATGCGATTGACCATTGTGGGATCAATGTCTTGGGGGGAACGATCTATCATCGACCACCAGGAATATTTTAGTTATGATTTATTTTATTTTCTGTTGTTTTTTATTTTATAATATTGTAATTCTTATATTATAAGTATCTATGAAATTATAATAAATATTCTATAATTATTCAATATTTTCACTATTCATTTATTTTTATTTCTTTTTTATGATGTTTAGCTCATTCTAGGATAATAAACAGTAAACTATAAATCCTTAACATCAAATAAGATTGATGGATTGATATAAATAGATGTTTTTGTCATGTTTTAAAATTATTTTTCACTCATGAGTTATTTTTATTAATTTGTGTCCCATAAAGCCTAATTAATACCTCATTTCTTGTGTCGAAGAAAAAATAAATCTATTAAAGGATAAACCCCAATGTGGTAAAGAAAAAATCGATCGTGAGAGACAATCATATACTTTTACTGTATTTGAGATAAATCACTATTAACCATCATCTTATTAGAATAAATTTAATTTATTAATTTATCTTATTTATATAGTATTTATTATATTTAATGATGTGGGATTAATTAACCATATAGAGCATTAGAACTTGTTAATTTAATAAATATCATTATTGAAACAAATTCATTTATATTAAATAGAAACTATACCTGAAATGTTACCCTACTCAATTATTTCTGAAAATATATTGTTAACTCTTAAACTCACTAATTTAGTGTAGAATAATTTAGATACGGTTCATATTCATCATTTTGAAAAAAAATAATATATAATAATTTCATTTGAGATATTAATATGTATTCCTTTTACTCAAAAGGATCAACCTCATAATTTCACTATATTATACCATTAAAGTCATTTATTTATTGAATAAAATCAATTTATAATCATTATGAGTCATTATAATTAATGAATCCTAACATACAGTTAACATTTGTTCATTTTATTCATGAGGAGAGGGAAACTATAAATGATCAAAAATCTAATTTATTAGATCTATTTCCTTTCATCACCCATTCTATTGTTTTTATATTAGCCTAGGTATTTTTATTCCATTTTATGATATTGGGTTTTTTTATTTTTGGTAGTTAATCTCAAAATTATGTCCCACAATTTATTTTAAATAAAATTTTATCTCCTAATTAATCCAATCAATATACTCCTTGGGAAATTTCAACATAAAACTATACAACTAAAATCATCACATGATGGAAGATCTGATTAACTGTCATGTATTAAAGAATAATCTCTCACCTTTATTTAACAATAAATTAAATAAGGATTTCAAATCCTTAAAAAAGATTAAAATTATTAGATTATATAAAAACAGTCCATTGAATATGCATCAAAATTCATGTTTGACCTGTAATGGAGATATAACAGTGATACTAAGTTTATGTCAAAAATTTTATAATGATGATTTTGAAATTTACATAGAATACTAGATGTAATGTAGAATTTTTTTGATGAAAATGAAGAGGATAAATTTATAGAATAGAAAAAAAGGAATAGAAAAGGAATGATGAAGTGAGAGCTGCTAAAATCCAAATATGAAATAAAGACGTTGATGAAATGTAGTAGGTATAAGTAGTATAGTATTAGTATTAATAGGTTTTTCTAGTCGAGAAGCTACAGTTTCATTTATTAATATATTAAAAATTATTTTTTATCTATAAAGGATATACCAATATACTATTAATGATATAGTTAAAAGTCACTCTGAATGGGTATAAGTCCACGTCATGGTTAAGTCTAATCCAAGTAAAATCATTCAAAAATCCTCTTATGTAGCATAGTGAGTTAAGAAAAATCTTAAAATACATTACAATAGTACTTCAAAGAGGAAACCAAAATTTTAATTATTTTCTTAGGAATTATTTTTATAAAGTTTATTTGTACTATTCTTACTCCTGAAAAGAGACTCCCTCATCATTTTGAATTTTAATAGAATAAGTCTTGAATATTAGTTTTTTATTAAAATTTTATAGTTTTATCTAATAAACCTTTTTAAAAATTAGAATGTACCAACACTACAAAAAACTAAATGGGTTTTAATATAGTTAATTAATTTTTAGGATCAAGGAAAATATGTTTCTTAAATATGTGAAGATTTTTAATTTTTTTATCTTTTAGAGAAATAACATTTTAGTACTTTCACTAATGCATCCCATGAATCTCTCTCACCTTTGATAAAAATTGGGTATAGTTTTTAATTTATTTTTGTAGGAGGGATACTTTGAGGACAATTTGATTTTTTAGCAATAACTAATTAAGTAAATATCATTATTTTAAAGAAATATTTTTATTTGTTACAAATATTTGGATTAATCATGATCATAAATGTTAAATACATAAATAAAAATTGTTAAAAAATAATACTCCTTCAAAATTTTAATTTTTTTAATTATTACTAATATTATTCAAATCAAATATTTTAATCTCTGAAAATTTTGATTTATTATAGTGAACATTTTTATTCATTCCATGAATTAACTGAATAATTTATTATGATTATTATTCCTAATAGGTACTCAAACCATTTTGATTTGTTTTTTTCCATAATTCATATTACTTGAGACGTTCTTCAGAAATCAAATCTAATTAAATATTTCATGATTATATTATCACATACTGATGACTTGTAGCCACAATAATGTTATTGGGTGCAATTGTTGATTATTTTAAGATCATTTGATATTGATACCTATTAAAATTTTAAAATTTAAAATAATCAATAGTAACTATGAATTTCCATATAGTAAGCCATATTGAAATGATATTCTCCCTTCTTATCTCTATTATTTGGTATAATGGCATAAAATTTATTGAGCTAAGTATTATGGGACTTCATGGTGATGATATAATTTTTCTGAAAAATGAAGAAAGTCGGGAGTTATCACATTTATATTTTGTGAAGGGATACCAAACCATCTATAATTGTCAAAAATTTAGTCTTCAATATTTTATTAAAAATATTGAAATAAAAATATGAATTATGGCATACCTTATATTTATCTCTAGATAGTGACCTTACCCATTCTTATTCAAACTATTACATATTGTGTTAATGTCATATTGTTGATGGGGATCAAGGAGATAGTTCAGTTTAAATATATAGGTTTCGATACTAGTTTAAAAAAATACATTGACGAATAGTAATAAATATAAATGTAATTTCATTTATTTTTTTAATATTCTTATTGTGATCAAATGGAGAAAATGATAAGGGAAGTGAGATATTATGAGTTTTCAAGGAGAAGAAGGGGAATGGAATTTTATCATTAACATTAATTAAACATCATTCAATATAATTAACGAAATTAGAACATTTTTTAACCTTGAATTTCTTTTTTACATAAATTACCAACAAATATTTCCCTTAGGGACATTAGATCTGCAATGAAAATTTCTTTTTGAGTTGTGAGGTTTTATTTCAATGGGTACATTTATATAACTTTCAAGATTATGTATATAGTTATTATACTTGAGATTTAGAATGGTTCTTATTAAATGATATTCTTTGATGAGTGGAATTTTATTCTTGTGAGGTGTATTATAGGTGGAAATTATATTAATGATTTCTTGAATAATTTGAGTGAAAGAGAAGAGGGTTATTATATTGAAATGATGCATGAGGTATGATTGGAAAAGATTAAATTTGAAAGGATATATTATTTTAAAATTATTATTTATTAATTAGTTTTCAATAGTATAATAATTTTAATATTTCTTTTATTATAATATAGATTCTATTTGATTTGATCTATATTTTCTTCATGGGGACAAGAAAACGTTTTAGTGTGAGAATTTGTTAACTCTTAATTTGTATATTGTTTTCCTCATATTTTTCCCTAATTATTTGGTTTAATATTTATTAATTTTTATTTATATGTTATACATTTAAAGTTAATGATGAATTTATAGGTGTTTTGATGATTTTGAAGAAAAATAGATGAAATCACATTATAACCCATTGAATTGTGACATTTTTCATTTGAGGAGGTTAGGAAGATTGAAGCCATAAATACACCATGGTGTAACCTATCCACTTACACCATGAAAACACTATATATAAGTAATATGGAAATTATCGTATGTTTATTATGCTACAGTGAACAGCTAAATGCCAAAATGGGGATACATAGTATTAAATATTATTTCTTACTATACGTGTAATAATAAATCAATGAATCGATTGACAAAGACTAGTTCCAATGTTTCAAAGGCCATGTATAATCAAAAATGACTTGAATTTTGACAAAGAAGAATAAAACATATTATTGAACACTACACTATGTAGAAATCATGAGATGTATATGACTAAATTGTTATTAGTTGAGTAATAATTTCCCCATGTCCCTATAGAACTATTATATAATAAATATACATTAGAGTATCATAGAGAATATGAGATCTAATAGTGATACATTATAAAATCCTTGATATAAAGTGTCATCAATTGATTGATGTTCAATATTTTCTTATTGAGTACCATCACTCCAAGAAACTCATTTAGTCTTGAAAAACATTTGATGGTAGATTTTAAGAGATTCAAAACATGATCGAGATATCTGGAGTTCAATCAATTATAAATTAAAATTTCAATGAATTTTGAAGAAAAAATGTTTGAATTTTTTCAATGGTGAATAATCTATATTCATGGAAAAATATTTGTATATGTGGAAGATATTTTGGGACTATTAGGATTGGAAGAAAGATTAAACACCATGATTTCAATGAAAATTCAATATTAATGTATTGAAAAATAATGATTTTTTCATTTACTGAAATTAGTTATTAAAAATATTCAGTACATTATTTATGATTTCATTGGGTCTTGGTTCAAATTTTAGAAAAATAAGAGCTATATTGAAAGACATATCCTTATTTCAGTTCATGGAGAATAGGGAGTGTAGAGGTATTCTCCTTACGGTGAAATTTTTGTAGAGTTTCAACTTATATTAGGGCATGATGAAGCTGAAAAATTAATAATTAAATACATTAATGTTTATATTTATGCGGTATAATAACATTTGGGGGTAAAATATGGTAGAATCTATATTAATTTTTTGGAACATTTTTAATGTAATTTAACCACCATTAATGGTGGATGAGATATTCAATGATTTTAAATATGTATATATTTTTTTGTAATTTAACAGGACTCGTTTATGTTTATCTCATTGGTTTTTTTTTTGAGAATGTCATTGGAAAGATCATGGGTGAATTCAATGGATTTATATGAGAAGATTTTGTAAATTAGATTGGTGATCCATGGTAGAAAATTGACTAGGTGGAAATTGAAATAAATATAGATTCATACCTTATGAATTTATCTTTAGCTATGATTTATTTGGTTAATTATTTGGTAAATTTTGTGGAAATTTATTCTCATAGAATTTTTATTTAATCTAGTAGTAATAAAATATCCACATTTGGGATTAACGTAGAATATATTGAAAATATACTGAATATGGTATATATGACTATATAATTTGGGAGATATTAATGAATTTTTGAAAAGGTAATTAAGATATTTAAAGATATTTAATATTTAAAAGTGATTAAAATGTTACATGGAGAGGGATCAACCACAAGGGCGTTTTCCATTGGGGATTAATAACTTGGGAGGAACCACCAAGAATAGACTACCTGAGCCATTTTAGTTTAGATATATTTTCTTTTTTCTCATTGCGTATTTTTGAAATTATTATGTTGTGTATATACTTATAAATATAGTAAGTGTTCCATTTTTAATAAATATTTTCCTAGATTTTTTGATTTATATTTTATTATTTATTTATTGTTCACGGTTAACGAACATTCATCCGTGAGTGGTTAAATTCATAGAGGATGGTACGATTAATGGAAGTTAATGTGAGATAAATCATTCAAATATGTTATTCACTCATTAGATATTAAAAGTAATTGTAATAACATTGAGTATAATCAACCCCTCATTCTATGATTCTTATAAATAGTGATAACAATTAAGGGACGAACCCTAAGGTGGTGTTGATGGATTAAATCATGAGTTCCAACCAAATCCTACATTTAGCTTTGAGATAATTCATAATATTACTCAATATTATTGGATTCCATTTAGCATATGAGTTTAAAAAATTTAGGTTGTATTCATACATAGTGATAATGGTATATTACTTATCATTAAGGAGTATTAGGACATATTAATTTGATTAATATCAGGAGTGAATTTTAATGATTTTAATTAAATTTGAACCATAATTGGGAGTAAAACCCCATCAATTATTATCCTAGTTTTTATTTAAAATTTTAACTCACTAATTTAGTCTATAATAATTAAATTTAGATTTAAATTTAATGTTTTGACATAATTTTTATGATCTAAAAATTGGAATGAATATTGTAAGTGATATTGTTTATTTAATGTGAGATCGACCACATACATTCAATATACTACACCAGTGCATTTATTATTATATGGAGTAATTTGAATTTATTAACCTTCTTCACTATGATATTTAATGACACCTCATATTTGGTAATTTATATGGAATAATTAGTGGGGAATAAAGAAAATTAGTAATGATCAAAACCAATTTATTATATCAAAATATTTTCTTATATATTTTTGGTTTATAAATTTAGTTTTATTAATTTTTTCATTTAATTTTTTTAAATTTTTTTATTTTGTTGTATATTTAAATTATAAAGGCTGATATGCTCTTGAATGTGTAATTGGATCTCATTGGTCAACAAATAAAAAAACTCAAAAGGATAATTAAACAACCAATTTTGAGTACATTATCATACAATGATTGAAGTTAATAATATTTTTTATATAGTAAATAATAATATCACAATTTCAAGGAAAAAATAAAAGAAAGGTGTACACTACTAAAAAAGTTGTAAAGTAGTAGGGGAATTGGTTAGAATAATTAATTACTGGAGGTTGAATCTAAATTAATGGTTAAACTAGAAGAGTAATGTGATTCTGATAAAAAGTTTGTTAATGGATCTATGGAGTTTTATAATGATGAAAGTGGAATTAAAATATAATTTGGAATTGAAGGAACATATTACATTTTATAAATTGATGAATATGTATGTTTAGAGTAAGAGAAGAATATATGATCAAATAATAAGAGGAATATACCAAATTCAAAGATACATTGATTAATTAGAAGAAATATTTCTGAAGGAATAGATTATAGAGGATTACTAATAGGCTTTTTCATTATATGAGTTATTGGTCCATTAATTTAGATATTTTGAACCAGTGTTTACCCCTTAATAAATTTTCAAATTGATATCAATGTGATGGAGAACAAATAACTGTTATGAACTAATATTTACATTATAGGTAAATCCAGACTGGTTAAATTACATTCACACTCTTATTATATGATACAGAGAGGTATGATCTAAATTAAATACATTAAAAAATGTTACCCCTAGAGATAACCAAAATAAGAGTTTATTTATTAGGAATTAGTTTTATAAACTTATTTCAAGGTTGTTATTTGTGTTCAAAAGGAACTCCTTAGTATTTTTAAATTATAATGGAATTGACTTAGAATTGAATTGTTTATTCAGATTTTATATGATTAAAGAGGTGTAGACCTAAATGAAAGAATAATATACCAACACAAAAAAATTAATTTATTTCAAGGAAATTAATCCATTTCAAGTATCAATGAAAACATATTTTTTAAACAATAAAGATCCCAACCAAATTAAATCTCTACCTAACACCATCACTAGTTTCTCATCAACACCCAACTCTGTATAATAAATTTCCAAATTTCCAATTTTATAATGACTATAAATTTATATATTATTCGAATAAAAAAATGCATTACCTATTATTTTAATGGTTTTTTATATTTTATTTATCAATAGTTGAAATTTTTTTCATTAAAGGTTGTAATACCAATATAATTTATTTCTATTTTCAAGGAATCCAAATAGATAAATCTCTATTAATTTCATATTTCTACTCTTATACACTATTTTTATACCATAAAAGGTAGTTAAAATGAGTGAGGGGTGGGGTAAATCAAGATATATCAATTTAAAATGACCCTTACCAAGGAAGGTTTTTCATAGTTACGAAAATAAATCATCTCTCACTTATATTGGATACGAATGAAATAAATAATAAAGAGTGGAATAATAAATTCCACTAACTTCTCAAAAACTAGGCTATATATGTGGAGCATACACATCATTATGTTATGATGTACCAAAACCAAGTAAAAAAATTATTATGTTTGAAAAATTTAGAGTTTTTTTTAACAAACCTATACGTTTTAAATGCTCACAATCATTAAGAACACATTGTACTCATCAGTTTGAAAGGGTAAAAT
Source organism: Viscum album (assembly GCA_963277665.1). Classification (NCBI taxonomy): domain Eukaryota; kingdom Viridiplantae; phylum Streptophyta; class Magnoliopsida; order Santalales; family Viscaceae; genus Viscum; species Viscum album. Next base: position 352,196,290 of record OY728126.1, on the reverse strand, counting down.
ACACTTCAAATTAACACCATAATATTCTATGAATTAAGAATGAGAATTAAAATAAGCTTATTTTAGAGATATACTCCTCATTAATCCACTTTATGAATATCCATGAACTTAATATAAGATAGAGTCCAATATATTGTTATTTAATTTATGATTAAAGATTGAATTATTAATTTTTTCATAATAAATATTTGATATTAATCTTCAATTTGGATATGAATGTATCCTTCTTATCTTGAGTGAATACATATATTTCACCTTATTAATTACTTTAAGTCACATTCAAATAAATGGGAATTTTTTTGCACAAAATTGTTTTAAATATTCCTCATCCACTATTAACATAGATCGATTAAATTTCCTTAATATAAAGGAATATTATAAACTCATAACATTTTACAAAAAAACATATTTATCATAGTATTATATACAAAAAATCATGTCATGATGTAAACCACTTCTAAAAATCATAACTAAAGTCAATATGAACTCTGATATCTACAAGTTAACCAATCTTATGGAAATATATTTATGTCATCTATCATGGTGAAATACATACCTCATGACACAATGTTCATTAACTAGTAGAATGTATATCATTCATAACCTCTACATCATGTTTCATTAAAACTATCCATGGAGTGACCTATATTATTATAAAGTTAACTTCTACCAATTTTCCATACTCTATAGTATTTTTTTTCTATGTATGGACTTATTATGCTTCGATCATATTTCATAATGGCTTGATACAATAACTACCATTAACTTATATGAACTAGATAATCTTGGGGTAATTTTTTAATATAATATTTGAATTCACTAAAATGTATCCAATGTTTTCGTATGGTCTCTATCTATGGATTATAACCTCATCCAAGTATTCTAAACACCTAAAAAATACATGTTATAAACCATAAAAAATTCCTTGATCCTATAAAGTGTTTTATAACTTATTCAATAAATATAATACAAAAATGAAACATTTTACTATTTATGACATAAAAATCCCAATGTTTATTAGTAGATAATATAGATTCCCCCCCTATAATCATTGATTAAATTCAAAATCAATAGTGTGGATATTGGTGTACTTGACATAGTTAGATCTGGTGTTGTATTTTGGACTTGCACATCTTTCTTTATGATATCCTTATGTTACATCATTCGTTGTAGAATATATTTTGAATCAAAAATTTGGACTATTATACTTTTCAAGGGGTATGGAAAAAAAGACTCAATGAGACTAATATATAATTATAAATTGACTCTAATTTGGGTTTCAATATTCATAGAGGTTGAATATTGTGTTGTTCTTTGATATTATTGATTGATTAGGTTGGTTTCCCTGATTACATGAATAGTATTCAAGTTTTAATTTCACACTAATAAGGGATGTAGGTTTTATATTTTCTCTCATTAATTTCAACTCATTTTGTATATTTTATTTCGATTTAATACCCTATGGCAATTGGGGTTGGAAATTTATAGAGGTAATTTGAAATATTGAGTTGGTGGAATATTAATTTTGAGAACTAAGACCAAGAATTAATATCTAAGGGTTTATAGATTCGAAGATATTTTATGTGATGTGAATTAAGGTTTGGTGGATGTATCAGGTGTTTAGGTGAACTTCATGGTAGTGTTAAGGGGCCTAGGCTACAAGAATGTATTGTTGTGTCCCTTTTAGGTTAGGAAAATGGTATTCACACTATGTAATGGTATTAGTGGTTGCTCCAGATTGTGAAATGCGAAAAAGGGATGAGGTGGGAAATTATACAGAAAAGTTGTGTCATGAAACATATTGGACTAGTTTTTTAATTTTAAATTGCAGGATCATCCCCCCATTCTCTTTAGTGGAGGATCTAATGGATGGTATATTGGTTGATTAACCTCATCAACTCCCATATCCACTATGTTTATGGTGATTATAGGTGAAATTTTATAGTTTTTCTCGGTAAGGTCTGCCACTTCTCTCTCTTCATCTTCCTTTCCCTCAATTTAAAAAAAATCATCTAAGGATACAATGATGATTTCACCATAGTATGAAGAAATAACGGATTTTCGATGAGGTTTTATTCATCCTATTTAAAGGAGAACTCAAGGCGAGGTCTTCTAATCATCATGTGTCATTTATATGAAGGTGAATTGAAAGTGTTATTTTTTGACACTACTATGTGAATTTTTTGGATAAATTTTCAATTCAATCAATGATGTAAATTTTTTATTTTTTGAAATATTGTTTTGGGTACATTTCAAGAGAGGGTTATACCTCATTGTCAGAGATTTTAGTTTGATAGGATGATCTAATGACTTTAAAGAATTTATACCTATATCATTTAATTTTTCTAATTAATTATAATTTTCTATAATTAATTTATTATTTTCAAGACGTGAGTATGTGAATCAAATGATATAATGATGCTTGGTGTGACATGGACGACCTTAGATGAGGTATGGTAGTAGCTTCTTTAAAAAATATTAATTTATAAAAGATTCAACAGTTTGGAAATAGATATTGCATACATTCCCTTACAGTTTATTAATGTATTATGTGGCATGTTTTAAGCAGTTCCACCACTGAGGGTGATAACCATTGGTAGAGAAAATAATTTTTTACAAATTATTTTCTAAATTAGACTAAAAAAGGGGTCTAGGGCCCCTATGGGACCTTAGAAACTAACAATTAGCATTGGATGCTAATATTTGAAGGCTTAAATGGTCTAGTTATGAAGCCCTGTGATGTTTAGTTACCTTTAGGTGTGTGACTATTCATGGAATGAATTTGTGTCCATTTATTAGAACCATGTTTCTTGAATCCATGTGAAGGTGTGGCATGATGAAGATTTTATATACCCTTATGGACTGGATGAGGACCCTTGAAATATTTTAGGACTATGTGGATTGACCTTATGAATATTAGAGATAGTTTGGGTGTGTTGACCGGTTCGGGGTGACCCTAGACATTCTGATGGGTCTCAATCCTTCTCTCATGACTATAACTAGTAAGGAAAATCCATGAGGCTTGTGAGGTTTTGTGATGAATTTGGTGATTTTGAGGGAAAGGATGTCCTCTGAGCATCTAGTGTTTTCTCAAAGGTCCATTTTGACTAAGTATCATGACTAGGATTCATTCTCTCTAGTAATGATCTAGGGGACCCTCATGGGTTCCCCTTTGAGATATAACACATAATGGGTGAATGTGGATACTGGTAAATATGGTAGTGGTTGTCACCCAAGAACCTGAACTGGTTTCTAGGACTAATGCAGATTATATCGTAATGATAGGAATAAGAATTCCAATAGCCCTTTATATGTTTTTATTTTATTATTTCATTATGATATTTGGTTTACGAGGATTTTAAGTAATTGGTTGTTGGGAATAACACTATTTTCATTACTCGGGATACCTAGAATTTACCTAATGAGATGGATGAGACCATGGAAATACCTAGATGTTTGGGATATGGTCTCCTAGTATTTTACAGGTTGATTCATAGATTGACTAGATTCCATTATTTTTAGCACATTGATGGATGCCTTTGCGAGGTTCCTAGGAAACATTATTAGAGTATATGGTAGGATCCATGCTGGAATAACCAAAATTCTCGGGAATCCTTTGATCTATGGAAATAATTATAAATTCTATAGGGAATAGTATTAGAAGAGTGATACAATTAAAACAATGTGAATTCCTAAAACTATTGGAATTTTGATGGATATATGAGGTATCAGGTGGGTGTATATCCCTAATCATGGATTTTTATTATATAAATTGTGTTTGATGAATTCTCTGGATCGATGCCTATGATTCCACTAAGGATCAGGTGGGTGCACCAGTGATGGTTTGGATGAGGACCCAAAATATATTGTATTCCTTAGTGATTTATTATTCGATCTAATGAGGTTATTCCATTGGACTATGAGGGATTACTATGAATTATTCATTCATAGAAGTATATGATTTCCAAGGGCCTAACTCTCATTAAAAATTACAAATAAAACTAGTATTCAAAATGAGTGGTTACTTCCATCATTTTCAGCATGGGGACTTGAAAATTATTGATGTATATTGATTCCCTATGGTATGCTAATAATCATGATGGTGGTTTGAGAATGGTATCCCCAGTTAGTACACCTAGGATCCCCTAAAGTGATTATTATGATCAGAGTCACTATAGAAATGGATGGAGAATGTATGGTTGATTGGGGTAGTTTCTAATACATTTATAGGGTGTAGTGTCATCCTTCTCTAGGTGGTGATGTGTAGTTTCCTATTTCCATGATTTCCCACATTCCATAGGTAGGTGGATTTCATAAATTTACTCTGTTTTGTATTCTCCTTAATTGAAATTGGTTGATAATATCTTGGTTCTTCCTTCTATGGATTCCTCCCTAGAGCTCGTTTCCTAGTCTGAGTCTCCCCCAGATATTTATGACTTGTTCATAAGAGTCATTCCCAGTGCCATCACAAGGTTCACACTGGTTAATTATGATTATTTTTTTATCAAAAGGGATTAATCATTTGATTAGGATTGGTAATATCAGTGAGAACCTTGGTCATTGTAAGACATTGGATAGGTTAGCACTTATACGGTCTACCACTTTTAGAGGGAATTTCATGTGTGAGGCATCTAAGGCATGGAACCCAATGCATCTCATGTTGGAAACGAGGTACATGATGCTAGGGTAATATGTCATAATATGATTTTGTTTAAATTAGTCATCCCATTTTAATTATATGGGTTATATATCATGGATCTTGGGTTGAAATAAACATATCATGAGGATTTTGGGAAGGATATGCCACAAGTTTAGAATTTTGTGGGGAAAAGATGGGAATAGGTTTAAAATCATTTAGGGAATATTTGGGTCATGATTTCTATATATTCTGAGGAGAGGTATGGTCACTGTTTTAACTTCTTGCAGGAAAAAATAGTCATAGGTTTAACATCTTGTGAGGAAACGTTGGTGGAGTGTGCTCCCAGGGTGAAGATTTTACACTGATATTTGATGGAGTTTATGTCACAAAACGAATCTTGTCGCAACCAAAATCAGGATGAAACCCATCCTGTGGCATGGCCCGAAGGGCATTTCTGATCCCCACTGACTGTCAAAATTGCTTGGGTATCATAAATAAAAAATTGGGATCGATTTACCCAATTTTATAAAATTAAAACAACAATTGAATCCAATAAAATAAATCTGGATTTTTCAAACCAAACAATCTTTTACCAAAAAAACAGAACTGAATTAAATAGTTTAAAACAACTCAAAAAGACTATAACAAAGGTACAAAACCAAAAAGAAATATCCCATGAACCCTAATGGAAACAGGCACTACCCTCAAGTCATCTTCATAAGACATCACCACCAACAACCTACTAGGAAACTGAACCAATGGCTCTATAAACTATACCCAAACTACGACATCAAGAAAAACCAAGTCTACTTACAACCAAAGGTGTAAGTAGTGTATGATCCAAAGCCTAGTAGGATTCCACCACTAAGAGATTCCATTTTATAAACATTCAAAGACTAAAATCATTATTGTTTTCAAAAATATGTAATTTCTAGTTATAATTTCAAAAGGATGCAACATTTAAAAAAATTAGTTTTCAAGTGGGCCAATTTATAGAGTCAAAACTTTTAAAATAAATTCCAAAGCTACAAAATTTTACAGCCAAATATATTGTATGCCGACAGTATGTATAAATGATCTAATGAGCATAAGTAATAGGAAATAACCCCAAGGAACTCTCCAGCTGTGGGTCCCAGGTACCTTGTATCTCTGTGAGAGTAACCATCACAAATATCTGTTCTCATGCACGAGCCACTAGTAGGGAACATACGCATAAACTAGTGGAACACAATCATCATCATCATAGTTTAGTTATATTTTTATGTGTCAATCATTCTAAGTGAAATTGAGGCCAGACCCCACGGATTCACTAGCATACTAGTACGCATCCAACAACTTAGATACACAGGTTTACCCCTTTGGCTTAAAAAGATAAAAAAGTCAATAAATATACTTTTCACATGAAAATATCATTTCCACATCAAAAATTCACCAAACCGCCCACATGTATACCAGACAAGTCACCAAAATCCACTTTTCATTCGAATTGATTTTGAAATATGACTCACACCAAAATAGCCCACAACACTTTTCATGTTTCTTTATCCCTTCCAAAAATCCATTAAACAATTATATAAAACATTCCTAGATATTACAAATCACATAACAACCCACTAAAATTTTACATAATACTATTTTCATAACCAAAATCCTTTTTTCACATCACACTCACACAAAACATACCACATCACTTTCACATCCCTTACACACTTTCGTAAAACCTTCAAGCAATTACAAGATGGCACACATCACAAATCAACCCCTTTCACATTTAAAATTTAACATTTCAAAATATACACACTCCAAAACAGTTTTCCAGTATGGTTTCACCTCTTACATTGATTATTAAATCTTTTAAATCTTTCATAAAACAATTCTAAAGAGTATACCCAAACATTGCTCATTAAAACCATTTCAAAACCATATTTAAAGGACAAAACCACACAGAAACACTACCAAAGTAGAATTTGGATCTCTAGATACATTTATAAAACCACTTCAAAGTGTTATAAAATCACCATGAATAACACCATGAATGATGCCAAGGAAAACACCCATTTTCATAAAATGATCTCACAAAGTATAACAATGTTATACACACCAAACCTATTCCAAAAACCCCCTTCCAAGGCCCACATGAAACTAAGTCATTAAAAAACATAATTTTCATCCCCTTTCAACAACTTATCAATCAATTTCATATTTTGTAAAACTACCACAAAAGATACCACTTGTGTTACATTCGAAAAATTCACAATTTCAATAAAAATGAAATTATAAAATTAAATGCTTTACCCAATCCCTAAAAAACGGTTTTTGCACCACAAAAATTATATGGGAAACATGGAAAACTAGTAAAACAAGAATACTAACTCATCAAGGAATTTTTAAACATGGTATCACATACCTTTTGATTCTAAACCCTTGAATGATGGTGCAAAACATTATATCCACCACCACCGCACAAAAAGGGATATAAACCCCATATAAATCCACAATATTTCTACAAAAATACACAAACTAAAATCCTAGGTTTGAACCCTAACTTCTGGACATATGGGAACTTCACAAAGGGGGAAGAACCCCTAATGAAAGGGAAGAAATAATATAAAGAAACACTTACTTTATGAGATGTTTCAAAAATGACACAAAATCAACAATATTTTGAATCCTTGAGAAATAAAGACTGATAGTGAGGCTTGACTACGTCTGAGGATGTCATGTGGAGACTAAAATCGGGATAAAAGAGTGAAAAATGAATTATTTATGAAGGAATAATGTTACCCTCTCATATAAGGATGGTTTGAGAAACACTGAAAATATTCACCACAAATCACAGTTCAAATGAGCACCAAAAATGAAAAAATGATAATGAGGCGATCCTAGGGATATAATCTTCTATGGGGAGATGGAATCAACAAATAAAACAAACAACTACTGATATATTAAATAATTAAAAAACTTCTAATCTAGAAAATGTGTTTACGGTCAGGTCGAACACCATATATCAAAACCAAGATACACCAAGATTATTGATTTCTAAAGGCTCCAAATTGACATATCAGTGTTAATAGGTCAGGGTAGGCCAAGTAGAAATTCAAATGGTTGAAAAATGTTGAATAATGCAGATTTATAAATGAAATAAATTGGTTCTTAAATCTATAACTGGGCTCGCGGTTTGTCTGAAATTTTGAAAACCCACTTTTCCACCAAAATGCATGAGAAACCCCCAAAAATGCATAAATCGAAACTAAATTAAAAATAACATTTAAATAAGTCACTTATGTGACAATTATTCCAACAAGAAAAATTTTATCCCTCGTAAATTAAAAATAATTCTGAAAGTAAAAAACACCAAACTCAACCAAAAGACCAAAATGGACACCATTGCCAAGCTTCGCCCCAAAGGCCAAAACACCACCAGTGATCAAGTAGTAAAGAAATAATCTCACAAATAAAAACATACAGCACTATCTTGAAATGATTAATCACATTAATACTTTATCACAAAATAAAACCCCTCAATCTTCATCTGAACAAGATTACAGAAATTTACCTAAACAAACAACAACAACAAACTAGGTTACACTTACCTTGCTTTAACAAAACCATTAGGAATTATAATATATCAACCTTTACCCAAGTAATATGTAGTTTTATAGATATCCCTGAACAAGAATACCAACCAAAAATACAAGACAAAGGACCAAACTGCATTACTAACATGGGGAGGCATAAATAGGCTCCCCACAAAAAGATAAAACCTAGTGTTTTTCCAAGACAAAATCAGGAAACCAATAAGAGGAGTCATGAATGGACTCCCTGGTATAAGGGCTAGGCTTCCATTTGAAATATCCAAAAGAAAATACATGAGACTCATAGTGGGTCTCCCTACCATAATAACCATCCATCTTAAATAATCGGCACAAGCCAACATGAAAAGTCCCCGAAATTATAGAGTTGGCACGACCACACGGTTATCCCACATGGTTTGGGAAACCCTGCACAAACCCTAGGGATCATTCTATTTTCCTGGAATCCTAGAACATGGTCACTAATAATCATTCAAAAACCATTTGATCAACCTATCTATCCAAATTCCCAACCATGCTCCAGAAACTCCAAGGAAAACGTTGGGGAAAAGAATGAAATTAGCGATAACATGGGTACGAGGCCCTCCACCACTTTCCACCGAATAAGAACAATAAAAGAATAATGATGAAACAAGTAGTTAAAAATAATCTCATATTTCATACTGAATAAAGGACATTTTACAAGGGTTTGAAGAACCTTGGGATAACCCCTGACTATGTTCCATCCTCAATCCAGGACATATGGCTGGAGATCAAATGATTGAAGCATCTTCAACCTCACAGTTAGGCTTTGGAAACTCCTGAACAAAACTTTTTCTTTCAGTGCTACAAAAAAACTACACGTAATCTGAGATAATTTTACCGAGACATGACACAACCACACTCACATTACCCTAACCTGGAATTTCACTGAAACAAGGTCTTAGAAGATGCACACACATAACACATTGTTTCTTCGGGTAAGAAACAACAGTAGAAAAGGACACATATAAACACCTTCCTCTAAAATAGAGAATTTTACTATTTCCAAGGGAGATATACTCTAAACATAATAGATACACTTAGAGGATTTCACAACCATCGCATTTACAGTTAAATGATCACATGACATCACAAGGAATCACCTAACATGACCATTGTGACTGATAGAAACAATACATGGAAAGGTGCCTTATTCGAAGTTCCCAAACAAAACAAAATTTTAGAAAGTGGCCATAATAACCTCCCTTGACCAGATCTCCAAAACTAGATGTTTAACGTAAACCATTTCTTTTAAGAGACTACAAAGTACCTATTGCCCCTCTTAAACACCATCCACTCTATAAACCCTAGACTACATACACATTTGATGAATCAGGTAGCTTAAGAATCTAAGGTCTCTTTCAACCATCCAGGATAACTCTCTTAATAAAATTGTGTCCACCAAACCAAGAGAGGAAAATGTGTAAAATAAATCTCCAAATCTTGATAAAATGATTCCTTATATTGATCAACTAAAGGATCTTCCAATGGAGAAACAACCTGGGATACCCATTAGTTTTTCACTAACCTGTAATGGGGGTGTACCTTATCTAATGAGAAAACCCAAGGACCCAAATGAAGGGGTATATTGGTCAAAACTTTCCACAAACCAGATCCAAACACATGAATGAATCCACTGTAAAGGCATCCCGAAACATTTCTCAGAAGAGTCTACTAACTATCCCTTCTACCCATCATACCATCTAAACATAAACCCAAAACACTGTTCAAACAAGAGGGTTTCTAGGACTCAAAACATTACAGAAAATAAAAATTTAAAAAAAAACATAATACAAACCATCCCAAAACACTCAAAAAGACATCAAGTTTTCATTTTAAAAACATTTCTTTGAAAAAAATGGTTCAACCGTTAGCGTATCCACCCATGGTACCCCATGGGACCACACAAGCATGTTTATATACCACGTCCGGCACCGTCCTCTTATCCATCCATACACTCATCTAGTCATGCCATAAACAATCCATCATCCCATAAAACCCCATTTATGTGGTCTCCCATGAAAATACCAAAGTTTAAATCAAGTACTCTTTCCACTTTTCCTAACCAAAACAATCAACCAATACTTCCAATTTTTTAATACCACTAATGACAAAATCGTTCCCAAATTAATGCATACAGAACTTTTCATAAAGGTACAATCATTCAAATGAAATCTCACTTTTAAGTCATACACATTAATTTCCAAAGATCCCATCCCATTAACACACCTTTCCGTAGTTTATATTAGTCTATATGAAACACTTTTTCAAAACCAACATTAACATATTTCTTGGTTTCAAAAGAGGCGTAAACACACCATTTTCCTAATTAAAAAATATGAAATTTTTGTTCCACCATTTCAAAAATAAAACCCTTCCCTCTTGATTGGAAAATCATTTCACAAAAACCTTATGCTTCGTAAAACCATGTCATTTTTAATTTAAAACCGAACTTCCAAGACTTCAAAACTGAATGGCGTTTGAAAATTCGTGGGGGGACTAGCATTAGTGGGAGTCTTGAACATATGGGTGGTGGCTATAAGACAATAACTTAACCATTGTAGAGAGTGATATAGAGTAATATCCCCACCTCCACATGGCTTTCCAGTCCCTCTAATCTCACAGAGACCATTACCCAACTCTTTTATCATTTCCCATAATCATCACCATAACAAAAAAACCAATGTAATTAGATAAGTCCCGAACTCCCATGGTGACTTGAATCCCATCATGAGTTGTGGTGATCAGTCACACTACCCATAATAGGAATTCAAGTCCGGACAATCCTAAATCCATACAATCTCAATTGTTCCCCAAATAACATAACTCAAAGAGTTAACATAAACCTCCTTTAATACCATTTTGTCACAAACCGAATCTGGTCACCACCAAAACCGGAACCAAACCCATCCCGGGACATGGACCGAAGGGTGTTCCCAATATCCACGATATGGTACAGGTTCCTAGGATTTATAAACTAAAGTTTTGAATGATTTACCCATGTTTATAAATGTAATACAATAAATGAATCCAATAAAATATATCTGGAATTTTCAAACCAAACAATCATTTACAAAAATTCAAAACCGAATTACATAGTTTAAAATAACTCAAAAATATTATATCAAAGTTAAAAAACCAAAAAGAATAATTCCATGAACCCTCGTGGTTAGAGGCATCGCTAACAATCCATCTCCACAAGACATCACCACTTAGAACCTTCTAGAAACCTGAACCACTGGCACTATAAACTATACCCAAAATTCGACATAAAAAACCATGTTAACATACACCAAAATGTGTATTTAGGGTGTGATACAAAGCCCAGTATTATAACACCACTAAGATATTCCACGCGATAAACATTCAAAGACAAAAAATCATGCATCTTTTCAAAAACATGTAATTTCTAGTTACAATTTCTAAAAGAAGCACATTAAAAAAATCAGTTTTCAAGTGGGTTAATTTAAAAAATAATCACTTTTATAATAAATTCCAAAGATACTATATGTTTCATCCAAATATACCGTATACTGATGGTATGTATAAAAAAATCTAATGAGCACAAGCAATAAGAAATAACCCCTAGGCTCTAACAAGATCTGGGACACAGGTACCTTGTATCTCAGTGATAGTAACCATCACAAAATATTTTTTCTTGTCATGACCCATCCTCGGGACCCGTGCCGTAACTACCCCAAGCCTTCCTTCCATAGGCCAGGGGATGACGACTAGCACCAAAGGTGTAAAACACGATAACCGGGAAGGCATTGCCTTTATAAAAGTAATCAAAACATCACAGAGTACAAGAGGAAGTAATACACTAAGTACAAAAGGAAGTGCAGAAAAGTAAGTGGGCAAGAATACAAACCCAATAGAATGTACAGCTACAACAGAACAAAAGTACAACATAAAAAGACAACAGCTGGAAGAAAGGAAGCAGCTCCTGGGTTGTCCTACTTGGATCCTACCTGAAGGGTAGGTACAGATAGCGCATCTCCTGGATCGTCCACCCCGGATCCTACCTGAAGGGTATGTACAGATAGACTCCACAACGATCTCACCCATCAACCTCCTCTGAGTATCACCTCGTCATGAAGTCCACCACCGGATACTGTCTTGTCGTGAGGTCCACCTCTGGGTACCATCCAGTCCTCGAACACTCGGCCTCTGTCTGCACTGCCCGCCGTCTGCAACCAACACAACGAGGTGCGGGCATAGCCCGTGTAGGGGTGAGTATAACGATACTCATTAGAGACCCTGAGACCCTCAAGGTCTCACTAAATATAATAAGGATAACCACAAAGAATATCTCAACAGATAAACTCTACTTAGGTATATGCCCATACATATACCTAGGTTATCAAGTAACCCATCTCAATCATGAGGTGACACAAAGATTTATGAAATCAACAGATAACCACTACCTAGGTATATGCCCATACATATACCTAATTTATCAAGTGACCCATCTCAATCATGAGGTAAACACAAAGGTCATTGACTCAGCTCAACCAGGATTTTATTCATGATGTCAAAACCACGGTTGCTGGAGAACTCCTCCTCCATCGAGTACAGTGGGCCTGCCGCTATAACCAAGCGCGCCCCACTACCTCAGACTGTTGTAGTACTCCACCTATCAAGTACTGTGGGCCTGCTGCTACAACCAAGCACTTCACACCATGGGTCTACCGCTACAACCAAGAGCTCCCCCTTATAGGCTCTAGAGGTACTCCTTCTTTTAAGTACTGCGGGTCTGCTGTTACAACCAAGCACTCCTCCACCGTGGGTTTGCTGCCACAACCAAGCGCTCCCCCTCATAGCCTCCAAAGGTACATCTTATATTGATTAACATGGGTATGCCGCTACTACCAAGCGCTCCTCCGCCGTGGGTCTGCCACTACAACTAAGTGCTCCCCATTGGGCTATCTGATACACACCAAGTCGATAGATCAGGAGTCGTCAAGACTCACCCAGCTACTAGGTCTCTGCACTCTGCTAGCTCGTCACCGGGAGGGTCTTCTCCACAAGTTACTGGTCGATACTCCAATTATCATGATGTTTCACAAAGAAGTATCTCAAAGGACCGCCTCATCATAGGGGTCTTAACGCAACAGACGGCACGTCATTCGGACGCCCAGTCTGTGAGTTACTATCCTTTTTGTCCCAGGGGCCCGGTTGGTTTTGTGTGCAACCTACCTGGAAATATCTCGTCTATACCCCGAACTCTCATAGGGTATGCTCATAGGTACCGTCTCTCAATGTGATAACCAACACCGCTGACGGTTCATCAAACAGACGTCCAGTCTGAAAGTTATCAGCTTTTCCGTTCTAGGGGCCTGGTTGGATTTCGGGTACAATCCAACCCGGCCATTATCCAACTACATCCAGAACTTAGGAGAAGCATTCCAAAAGTTTTGTCTCATCATGACAAATCCAACAATGTCGACGGAACATCAATTGGACGTCCGGAGCTCAAGATATAAGTGTTTCCGCTCCAAGGGCCCGGTTGGTTTCGTAACCAAACCAACCCGGCCATACTCAAATTTCTCCAAAACCTTGAGTGTAACATACTGAAACGACCATATAGATCCAAGGATCGCATCGCAACTGACAGTACGTCGATCGGAGGTCTGTAGCCCATGTTATGGGCAAAAGACAAAAAGAGGTCTGGAAGTGGAGGTTTCGGGCCCGGACCGATCCGGCCTGAACCGGGTCGACCCGACCTGGGTCTGGGTCCAGCCCGCTTGGGCGCGGCCCGGCCCAGCCCAGGCTGGCGGTCCGGCCTGGCAGCTCAGCCCGGCATGCTGGCGCTGGCCAGGTGGCTCTGCCGAAACGACGAGCGTTTGGGGTGCGGGGGGGGGGGGGGGGGGGGGGGGGGGCGCTGCCCCCCGCCTGTTCGTAACCGTGGCTCCCATGTGGGGGGCCGCTCTTGTCCGGCCAGCCGGGGGTCGTAACTCCCGGCTCCTCCTCTGACCGTCTGGCCCACTTCGTCCGGCCGGCTGCTGCCGCCACGGGACCATCATGGGCCGGTCCCCCTGCTCCACCGACGGCGGCCCGAAACTGTCCGCTGGTCCCTGCTCCACCGCGGCCTCAGCCGCGGCCTTGGTCCGTCCGGCGGGGCGCGATGGTGCCGCGCCCCTCCGCCGTGGGCCCGCTCCGGCCGCGGTGTCTTCGAGGTTCTCCGGTGCGGTGCGACGGCGCCACGCCTTTGTTCGACTAAAATGGCATGGCACGACGACGCCGCGCACCCTTGCCGTATGATCCCGCACGGTGGCGTTGCACCACGCTGCTTTCCTTCGAACCGCATCAACACAACGTACAAGGGAGCAGGGTCAGACGTGTTTGTGCGGTCCGGCCCTCTCCCATTAACCGATATCAAGTGGAAAAGATTCATGAATAACGACAATGGAAGTATTCACGAACAAAAAGAATATAATTCCCCTACCTCGAGGAAAAGCTGAATGAAGGCTCGCCGTGGGATTGCACATCGCGGTAGAAGGCGTCGCAGAAGGAGGATCGTCGCGTCGCAGAGAAAATATTAGTCGGCGTCGCGTCATCGATCTCTGAGGATCCAGTATTCTGTTCGACCTTCGTCGGAGGTTGGCGTTCTTCGCGTTCTTCACGTTCTTCGTGTTCTTCGCGTTCTTCGTCGAGGAAGAATAATGTTCAAGGCTTCGAGTAATTCTCCTAAGCCCTCTCTCAAAAAGTTAACCACCAATAAAATAAGAGTTTGTCTTATTTTATTACTCATGCCAAAGCTCTTGAAATTCAAAAATGAATCAACAATTAATTGAATTAATTGCAGCACTTAAATCGCCTTATTAATAGAGGCGTTTAATATTTAATTAAACGCACGAGTTGACTTATAATTAAGGGGGGGGGGGCGGGTGCGTTACTAAATTTAAGGAGGGGGTTTTGAGGGAGTTGAAAAGTTGGAGATCATTTGGGACCCACCTCACAGATATCCTCCCTAGTGGGGTAGGAAATTGTGGGTCCCACTCCAACCAATTAGCTTACGTTAAACAACTTTAACAAAATAAAATTGGTTGCAGCTCTTTTATTTTATTCCTTTACATAACCCAAAACTTTAATAACCACACCCAAGAAAACGCAACTCTGGAAAAGGTGTTTCTAAGAAATTATCGGCGCTGCGATTCCATCGGTGTCCTCGGATTTTGATACCGAGCTCCGGTTCAAAAGTAAAAAAATCTCGCTCGTTCGTTCACTAAACGTACCCGAGCTAAACTTCGAAAATTGATTCTGGGAACACCGGGCCTCAGAATCAGGTGCCGTCAGAAACTGCACCCTCGTAAAATTCCAAGGAATAATTAAGAAAAAATTTCCCTTGATTTTTACAGGTCTTTAAATTACACCCACCTTAGGGATTTACGTCCCCATAAAGCTATAACACAAACTAGGGAAACAAAAGTGGTACTGAGCACGCATCTGAGCCTTCTGCTCCCATGTGCTCACCTGGAGGTTTCCGTGCTGCCAACGAAGGCACACAAGATGAATCGACTGTCCTCATAGGACTCGCTCCGGTCGTTCCTCATCCTCTACTGGAACCCCGCAAAAGCAACCCCATGGTCGATGAAATGTGCCGGGTCCTGCTCGTATCTCCTCAGCTGAGATACGTAGAAGACGTCGTGCACCTGGTGCAACTGAGGTAGATGGGTCAAGCGGTAAACCACCTCTCCTACCCTATTTAGGACCTAGAAGGGTCCAAAGAAGCGCGGAGACAACTTGCCACCTCGGCCAAATCTCCGTAACTCACGTCGAGGTGAGACCCGTAGGGAAACGTGGTCACCATCCTTGAACTCTAGTGGCCTCCGCCTCCTGTCAGCCAAGAATTTTGCCGGCTCTGAGCTGTCCTCATCCACTCTTGGATGACTTGGACCTTTTCTGGTCCTACAAGAGCTGCTGAGATTTTCTCTTTGCCGATAAGATAAATCTGGTCTCATCCCTTAGATGAACCACGTTATTCACTTAATACAGTCAATCACGACATAGATGATACTAATCAATACCAAGGATGATGTCGTAAGGCCTCGACGCTACTACCAAGAGATCCAACCATTACCCTCACCTCCAAGAGTTGAGTCACACTGTCGGCATCAGTGTGTGGTCACTAGGTCTCCTCCAGTAGGTATCTCAAAGTGAGGGTCAATTCAACGGTTTTTAATCCAGAACCTATTAGAAACAACTTAAAGAGAGTACAGGAAGGTAAAGGCCACAAGAAATGTGTCTTTTATTACTGAAGATCAAAGTAAAAAGACAAAAAGCATCTACAAACAAATATCAACCAAGCTAGAAGAAAAAAGAACAAAAGTCTCCAGGTCTGGAGCTAGTCCCTCTCCTGTCCATATGCTCCTGGAGATCCATGATCGTAGGCCTTAGGTGATGAAGTTGAGCTCTCCCATGTCCACCTGTTCCCTGTGGTCGGGGTGGACCTCCTAGTTGTGGTGGTGGAAACACCTCGAAGTGTCATCCACCTCCAGCTGCACGGCCAGGTCCCCTGCCTTGGTCTCCCACTCCTTGCAGTCCACCTTGATCGAACCTCTACCTCTGCCTGGGAGGTCCTTCGTTCATCTGATGGTCATCTGTATGGTGGGTCTGACAGTCACGAGCCATGTGACCAACCCCACCGCAGGAGTAACACTGTCTGCTCATGGTAAGTCATTGTCCACCCCGGGTGCCTCGCACAAACGATCCGGTGTCATGCGGTCGACCACCTATAGGTCTAGTCCTCTTGGACCTCTGCATCATCTGTCTACTGTCCACTGCAGAAGACTCTGCCGCATGCCAGCTAGTGGTGGGTCCTGCTGCTGGAGACTGCTCAGCAAGGAAACTCTCCACTAAGAGGGCTCGCTCCAACACCCCTGTCTGTGTCGGAATGCAGTGAGAAACAACTGAAGCTCTGATCTCTCACCTGAGCCCCTGCTCGAAGGTTCCGGCCCTAAAGAATGGGTCATGTACCATGTTCGTGGAATAGCATGAGAGATCGGTACACCTCTCCGCGTACTGGGTTACTGTAATGTTCCTGTGTCACAGCTGTAGTAGCTCCTGGATGTGCACCGCACGGAGGGTGGCTGGGACGAACTCTGAGCAGAAGAGGCTCTCAAAGTCCGTCCAAAGGAGAGATGCCTCATCGTGCACCTGGAGCATCAAGCTCCACCACTTGCCTGCTGCCGCATTCAAGAGGCTTGCTGCAAGGACCACCATAAGGTCTGCTGGTGTCCCTACCAATCGAAAAACTCGTACAACTGCCTCCAGCCAATCCTCGGATGCCTGAGGGTCCATCTCCCCGCAGAACCTGTGCGGTCTCTGACGCTAAAACTCATGCAGTGCACTAAGGCGACGTGCACTATCAGTGGCTAGGGCTGGTAACATTGGTGGCTCGGCAGGTAATGGTACCGTCGTTGCCTCCGTAGTCAAAGGGCCCTGCACCGAGACCTCATCGCTCGGTGGGCTTTCAGCATGAAAAAAACTCGGAACCCTAGGTGGTTGCATCGTGGGGCCATCCTGAAAAGAAATATGAGTTACATGGTTAAACAGTATACCTGGTGAGCTGACACAAAGTAATCACAAAGAAAACATGAAACACACATGCAATCAATGTTTTCGTGCATTATGTCGGAATATAGAAGTCAGGGTCCTATTGTACGGATATGTCGGCCTCCACACCAACACTGGACTCCTTGGACTGATAACCACACCCAATACCCTTAACAATATTTCTTCACATAGTAGAAAGATCAAAGTCCAGAGTTATGCGGTAGAACCGAACTCTTCTGATACCAATTTTTCACAACCCTTCCTCAGTACCCGTACCGTGACTACCCCAAGCCCGCCTTACATAGGCCAGGGGCTGGCGACTAACACCAAAGGCGTAAAACCCTATAACTAGGACGACATTGCCTTTATAAATGTAAACAAAACATCACATAATATAGCAGGGAGTAGTACACTAAGTACAAAAGGAAGTGCTGAAAAGTAAGTGGGCCAGAATACAAACCCAATCGAAAGTACAGCTACAACTAGAAAAAAGTACAAGAGAAAAATACAACAGCTGGAAGAAAGGAAGCAACTCCTGGTTCGTTCTCCTCGGATCCTGCCTAAATGGTAGGTACAAATAGCGCAGCTCCTGGATCGTCCACCACGGATCCTACCTGAAGGGTAGGTACATATAGCCTCCACAACGCTATCACCCGTCAACCTCCTCCGAGTGTCACCTCGTCGTGAAGTCCACCACCAGATACAGTCTCATCGTGAGGTCCACATCCGAGTACCGTCCAGTCCTCGAACACTCGGCCTCTGTCTGCACTGCCTGTCGTCGGCAACCAACACAACAAGGTGCGGGCATAGCCCGTGCAGTGGTGAGTATAACGATACTCAATAGGGACCTCAAGACCCTCAAGGTCTTACTAAATCCAACAAAGATAACCACAAATAATATCTCAACAGAAAACCTCTACTTAGGTATATTCCCACACATATACCCAAGTTATCAAGTAACCCATCTCAATCAAGAGGTAACAAAAAGATTTATGAAATCAATGGATAACAACTACCCAGGTATATTCCCATACATATACCTAATTTACCAAGTGACCCATATCAATCATGAGGTAAAAAAAAGGTCATAGACTAAGTTCAACCAGGATTTTATTCATGATGTCGAAACCACGGCTGCTGGAGAACTCCTCCTCTGTCGAGTACAGTGGGTCTGCCACTATAACCAAGCGCGCCCCACTAACCTTGGACTGTTGTAGTACTCCACCTATCAAGTATTATGGACCTGCTGCTACTACCAAGCGCTTCCCACCATGGGTCTGCCGCTACAACCAAGCACTCCCCCTTATAGGATCCAGAGGTACTCCTTCTGTTGAGTACCGCGGGTCTGCCGCTACAACCAAGCGCTCCTCCGCCATGGGTCTGCCGCTACAACCAAGCACTTCCACCCTCATATCCTGCAGAGGTACTCCTTCTATTGAGTACCACGGGTCTGCCGCTACTACCAAGCGCTCCTCCACCATGGGTCTGCCGCTAAAACCAAGCACTCCCCAATGGGCTATCCGAAACACACAAGTCGATAGATCAACAGTAATCAAGACTTAGCCAGCTACTAGGTCTATGAACTCTGCTAGCTTGTCACCGGGAGGGTCCGCTCCATGAGATATTGGTTGATACTCCAAGTATCATGAAGTTCCACGAAGATGTATTTCAATGGACCGCCTCGTCATAGGGGTCTCAACGCAACATACGGCGCGTCAGTCGGACGCCCGGTCTGTGAGTTACTAGCCTTTTCGTCCCAGGGGCCCGGTTGGTTTCGGGTGTGAACCAACCCGGCCATATCTTGACTGTACCCCGAAATCTCATAGGTTATGCTCATAGGGACCGTTTCTGAACGTGATCACCAACGCCGCTGACGGTTCGTCAAACGGACGTCCAGTCTGAAAGTTATCAGTTTTTCCGTTCTAGGGGCCCGGTTGGATTTCGGGTACAATCCAACCCAGCCATTATCCAACTGCATCCAGAACTCAGGCGAAGCATGCCAAAAGTTTAGTCTCATCAATAGTAATCCAACAAAATCGACAGCACTACAATTGGACGTCCGGAGCTCAAGATATAAGTGTTTCCACTCCGAGGGCCCGGTTGGTTTCGTATCCAAACCAACCCGGTCATAAGAAAAGTTCTCCGAAACCTTGAGTGTAAATACCAAAATTACCGTCTCGATCCAAGGATCGCATCGCAACTGGCAGTGCGTCGATCGGAGGTCCGTAGCCCATGTTATGGAAAAAAGACCGAAAGAGCTCCGGAAGTAGGGGTTTCGGGCCCGGACCGATCCGGCCCGAGACCACATAGGTCGGCCCGAACAGGGTCGACCCCACCCGGGTCTGGGCCTGGCCCACTTGGGTGCGGCCCGACCTGGCTGGCGCGGCCCCGCCCAGCCTGGGCGCGGCCTGGCCCGGCCTGGGCGCGGCCCGGCCCGGCAGCCCGGCCTGGCGGTCCGGCCCGGCGGCTCGGCCCGGCTCGCTGGCGCTGGCCCGGTGGCTCGGCCGAAACAGCCGAGTGTTTGGAGTGCGGGGGGGGGGGGGGGGGGGGGCGCTGCCCCCCGCCTGTTCATAACCGCGGCCCCCTTGTGGGGGCCGCTCTTGTCTGGCCATCCGGGGGTTGTAATCCCCGGCTCCTCCTCTGACCGGCCGGCCCGCTCCGGCCGGCTGGCTGCTGCCGCCATGGGACCGACATCGGCCGGTCCCCCTGCTCCGACGCCGGCAGCCCAAAACCGGCCGCCGGTCCCTACTCCTCCGCGGCCTTAGTCCGTCCGGCACAGTCCGACGGCGCCGCACATTTGTTCAACTTCAACGGCACGGCGCGATGGCGCCACACACCCTTGTTGTATGATCCCACGCGGTGCCATTTCACCGGACCACTTTCCTTCAAACTGCATCAACACAACATACAATGGAGGAGGGTCGGCCGTGTTTGTGTTATCCGGCCCCCTCCCGTTAATCGATAGAAAGCGGCAAAGTTTCACGAAAAACAACAATGGAAGTATTCAAGAACAAAAAGAATATAATTTCCCTACCTCGAGGAAAATTTGAACGAAGGTTCATCGCGGGATTGCAGGTCGCGGAAGAAGGCGTCGTGGAAGTAGGATCTCCGCGTCGCGGAGAAAAGATTTTTCGGCATCACGTCATCGATCTCCAAGGATCCGGTGTTCTTGTCGACCTTCGTCGGAGGTCGGCGTTCTTCGCGTTCTTCATGTTCTCCACGTTTTTCGCATTCTTCATCGAGGAAGAAAAAGGCTCAAGGCTTTGAGTAATAATCCCAAGCCCTCTCTCAACCAGCTAACCACCAATAAAATAAGAGTCTGTCCTATTTTATTACTCATGCCAAAGCTCATGAAATTCAAAAACGAATCAACAATTAATTGAATTAACTGCAACGCTTAAACATCCCAATTAATAGAGGCAATTAATATTTAATTAAACGCATGAGTTGACTTATAATTAAGTGGGGGGGGGTGCGGGTGTGTTACTAAATTTAAGGAGGGGGTTTTTAGGGAGTTGAAATGGTGGGTCTCGTGTGGGCCCCACCTCACAAATATCCTACCCAGTGGGGTAGGATACTGTGGGTCCCACTACAACCACTTAGATTAGGTTAAAAAACTTTAATAAAATAAAATTGGTTCCACCTCTTTTATTTTATTCCTTTACTTAAACCAAAAATTTAATAACCACACCCGAGCAAACGTAGCTCTGGAAAAGGTGTCTCTAAGAAATTACCGGCGCTGCGATTCCATCGTTGTCCTCGAATTTTGATTCCGAGCTCGGGTTCAAAAGTTAGGAAATCTCATTCGTTCGTTCACTAAACGTACCTGAGCTGAGCTTTAGAAATTGATTTCGGGCACACCGGGCCTCGGAATCAGGTGCCGTCAGAAACTGCGCACTCCTAAAATTCCAAAGAAAAATTAAGAAACAATTTTCCTTAAATTTTAAGGGTCATTATAGTTCTTGTGAATTCCCCACTAGTAGGGAACATACTCATAACCTAGTGGTCTCTAATCGTTATCCTCATAGTTTAGTTTATGTTTTATGCATCAATCGTTCTTTGTGAAACTGAGGCCAAACCCCACAGATTCACTAGCATAATAGGGCACGACCAACCACCTAGATAACCAGGTTTTCCACTTGTTCCCAACAAGTTAAACAAGTCATGAAATAAATTTTTCGCATGAAAATATCGTTTCCATATCAAAAATTC
Source organism: Viscum album (assembly GCA_963277665.1). Classification (NCBI taxonomy): domain Eukaryota; kingdom Viridiplantae; phylum Streptophyta; class Magnoliopsida; order Santalales; family Viscaceae; genus Viscum; species Viscum album. The sequence continues at coordinate 352,174,267 of OY728126.1, read as the reverse complement.
ACCCAACAGCCCACATGTATACCACAAAAGTCAAAAAATTCCATTTTTCATTCAAATTGATTTTGAAATATTACTCACACCAAAATAGCCCGCAACACATTTCACATTTCTTTAACACATCCACAAATCTATTAAAAAATTTTATAATAACATTACAGGATATTTCAAATCACATATCATCCCACACAAATGTCACATAATACCCATTTCATAACAAAAAATCCATTTTTCACATCACACTCACACAAAACATGCCACATTACTTTCGCATCTCTTACACACTTAAGTAAATAATTAAATAATATTTATAAAACATTTACAAGATAGAAAACATAAAAAAGAAGCCCCTTCCACATTTAAAATGTACCATTTCAAAATTTACACACTCCAAAATAGTTTTCCAGTATGGTTTCACCTCTTACATAAATCATTAAATATTTCAAATCTTTGTAAAACAATTCTAAAGAGTATACCCAAACAATTCCCATAAAACCAATTTCAAAACCATATTTTAAGGAAAAAACCACACCAAAACACTAGAAATGTAGAATTAGAATCCCTAGATACATTTATAAAACCACTTTCAATTTTTATAAAACTACCTTGAATAATACCATGAACGATACAAATAAAAACACTCATTTTCATAAAATTCTCTCAAGAAGTATAGAAAAGTTTTACACACCAAACCAATTTCAAAAACCCCATTAAAAGGCCCACAAGAAACTAAGGTATTAAGAAATCATAATTTTCATCCCCTTTAAAGAGCTAATAAATCAATTTCATTTTTTATAAAACTACCAAAAAAGACAGCACATGTGTTAAATTCGAAAATATATCAACTTCAACAAAAATGCAATAATAAAATTAGTTGATTTACCAAATCCCTAAAAAACAGTTTTTCCACCACACACAACATATGGAAACATGAAAAAAATGTAAAGTAATCAAACTAACTCATTAAGGAATGGTTAACCGTGGAATCACCTTCTTTTTGAGTTAAAACCCTTGAATCATGGTGCAAAACATTAACCACACCACAACCGCACCAAAAGGGAGATAAAACCAACCTTAATCCAAAATATTTCACAAAAAATTCACAAACCCAAAACCTAGGTTCGAACCCTTACTTCTAGACATAAGGGAACATCATGAAAGGTGGAAGAAACCCTAATGTAAGGGATGAAATCAAATAAAGAAACACTTAATTGAAGAGAAGTTGAATAAATAACCCCAAATCAACCAAATGTTGAATTTCCAAGCAACCAAACCTGATATTGAGGATCTAATTATGCTGAGGGGTCATGTGGGGACTTAAATGAGGGAAAATACTGAAAATGAATGATTTATGAAGGAGGCAAGTTACACTCTCAAATCTAGATGCTTTTATAAACCTTGAATCTAATTATCATAATTCGCGGTTCCAATGAGCATCAAAAATGCGAAAATGATAATGGGGGTGATCCTAGGGATATTGGCATTGAGGGGGAGGTGGGATTACCCAAAAAAATTAAAAAATGAACGATATATTAATGAATTAAAAAACATATAAACTAGAAAATTTTCCTATGGGTAGGCCCAATACCTTAAATAAAAACCCAAATACACCATTATTATGGATTTATAAAGGCTCCAAACTGAAATGGTGGAGTTAATTGGTCAAGGGAGTCCAAGTAGTAATTTTAATGGATGTAAATTTTTGAAACATTATGGTTTTATAAAAGATAAAAAATTGGTTTTTAAATCTAGAAATGGGCTCATGGTTTTGCCAAAATTTTGAAAACCCACCATTTCCACCAATATACATGACAAACCCCTAAAACAAAGAAATAATGGATATTAAATTAAAAATAACTTTAAAATAAGTCATGTATGTGACAATTTTTCCTCTCAAGGGGGTATTTCCAACTTGTATGATGTTGAGATTTAAACTCAATGTGGAATCCAACATAACCAAATTAATAGACAGGGATCAAAACACACATAGTTTGATAGAACAGTTTAAGGTTGTGTTACAGGACCGATCCATTTAGTTTATTATTGTGTGGTAAGGACTCTCATGTCATGGAAAGAGTATAAATGATGGATGGTTGTGTGGATTGCACATAAATATACCCATAAAGGGAGTCATGTATGATGGAGTGAAAGATGGTGTGTGGCATATGGGTATAATCTACCCGGAAAGGGTGTCACATCAGATGGTTGGGTGGGAGGGTGTCATCCAATGAAATTTATACATGAATAATCCTATCATCATATAGGGTAAGGATATAGTTTAACATCATGGGAAATGTGTATTTTCATATAGTTTAACATCATATTTCTAGGACATGTGTATAGGTAGTTTAACATTATGAAACTCAGGCATGGTGGGGGATTACACCTCAAGGGGGTCATGTCAAGGTGGTAGGAATATTCATCATAATTCCTATTGAGATAGGTAAACAATTCCCCATTAATATTCCACCAATATGTCATATATTTCCTTCTCTCGTGTGCCCCTGGTCAGAGCATGTCATTGACTCTATTGTGGGGGAGTGGGAATCAATAGTCATAATGTTAGGGTACCTATACATCATAGAAATATTAATTTGGGTACATTTTTATATGATCATTATGTTTGATGATGTCTCTAGACACCTTTGGATAAATGTGGTAAGTCACAAGAGTGTTTGTTTCCAGACGCACATGGACTTGGAGGGTATTCGAAAAAGTTTTTGAATGACCACATGGTGCCTAGGAACTAAACTTTCACCAATGGGGATGAAATTAATGTAGTAACCATAGGGATCCATGCAGATGGAATTCTTGAAATATTGGGTTTCATGATGGTTTAGAGCCTATTGAATGCCATGGGCCTCATGGATGTGACATGTCTTGTGATACATTAAGTTTTTTAAAATCTATTGACCTTGCCTCGATGTAAAGTCTTGGTTCCCATCGGGTTAGTTTCATGAAGGCTAATTATCATGAAAAATACCAAGATACTCATTGCAATTTATTCATAGAAAAATTAAATGGACCTTTTTGAAAGGAATCCCAATGATGGGTTGAGGTTCTCAAAAACCCATGGGATGTGATTTTGTGAATTATAGCGGCCTTGGAAAATCCATCCCCTCTTTCACTAGAAAATATTATAAATATCATGAATTCAAAGATTTCTTTTGAGAATCAAAAATGTATCCACCCCCTAAAAGTATAATAGTATGGGGTATTTAATGGAATAGAGGAGGTGAGGACTCTAGATTCCTTAAATATAGATTCTTTCAAAAACTCTACGAGCTTTGTTAATAGTCGTTGTTCCATAATCCAGAGTTACACATTGTAAAGTTTACCTTTAATGCTGAACTTGGAAATGGCCTTTCATGAATTAGAGTTATGATTTCAAGACTTATACTGAATGGAGGATAATTTTAAACCTCTATGGATCCATGAATTTCATGAACTGTGAACATTCATGGATGTGCGGACCATTGTGACCCCTGTCACATAAGAAGATTTTGGATTGTTTACCCAAATATTCTCTAAACTGGTCATTCCTTCCTCACCCCCTCATATGACATGTAAATTTTACATAAACAAATGAATCACCCACATATAATTGGATTTTAATGGATAAAGTAGGGTTGGATTCTGAGGAAAAACTACAGAAATTTGGAAATTGGAAATCCCCACTCATGAAAATTGTCTTGACCAAACATCTATAAATAGGGGTGGGGGTCTCTTAGGGAACAACAAGAAATTTTAAAAAGATATAAATGTTCTATTATTTCATGAAACTCAATACCTCTTCATGAATGTTTATATCTGGATCCTCCCTCGTCAAGAAACTAACTTCTTCTGTGAACTTTTCCACTACGAACATAATTCTGTTATCATACATTCATGAACCTAACTTTAATGATCCAACCATCAAAAATATCCCTAAAAAAATTCTACGCCTTGGATAAAATGGTTTCTAAAGGTAAAAATTCTATAGAGACACATGTATATGTCATAGTTTGATCATTATGATTAGAAAGAGAATATGTATCTCATCAGATCATAACACTCTAAACACAATAATTATGGAGGCATGGTATGAATACCGTCTCTATAAAAGGCTTACACTATATGGAATTATATTGAGGGATAATGTTTTTATGCATACTTCTGATTGAGAAAAGGCCACCTGTGACTTTAAAATATCACCTAGACTATAACAGGGACATAGGTCTACTGGAGGAAACATTCTAAAAGATCATTCACCTCTTATAGTGAACAGTCTCTAGATCCATTAGAACAATATCAATAGGGAGGAATTGGAGGTAGATGCATACCCCCTCAACATGAGACCATTCAAATAGAGGGATTATCATACCATCTCAAAGTGAGGATAGATGAATGAGAATAATTCTCCTGTCTCAATTTCAAGGATAAATAGGCCTATGCATATTGGTTGTAATAGTATTTCTATGAGTTTCATGTGGTGATAAATCAGGTTGATTTTTAAGAGGTTTCATGGTCCTTGGAATTACGCATCTACATCCACCTAGAAATAATTCTGTAGTTATTGAGAACGTTGTCTTCGTGGACCAAAACATTTATCAACATCATGGAGATGTTAGTGATTTCTTGTTGGTTATTTACCATATTGATGGAATCCCATTCATGATGTCGTGTATGACAAGTTACTTCTTATTGAGAATATTTAAGAGGGAAGTGAAAAATAACCATCCATATAAAGGGAGCTATTTTGTTTGGTATATGGTATGGTCGAGCATAATATTGGGATAAAGGACATCTCAATCAAGTAGTGGTTTGGGTACTTTCTGAATAAACCAATAAACAAACTACTTAGGAGGCCTCATCAATTCCCCTAGGGTATTTCTATGAGGAAAGGAGAACTATTAAAGGAAGATTCTAGAGGTGATATAGTGGAATTTATAGGGATATATTAGGAATCATGAGACTCATTTGGTTAGGCTATAAGGGTTTATTTTCTTTTTAAGGTGATGATGGAATCTTTTGGTGAGGGATGAGTGCATGGGGTTGTGGTCAAGAACCTTCATCATGATAGAGATTTTGTGGATGGGAATTACATCAACCCAGATATCATGGATTTGTGAATTTATACATGGTGCTTCACCACATCATCCAAGGGAAGACTCAGATCCATTTGTGTGGACCCTTAAACATATTGTATGGTTGGGTCGATCCACACATGGTGGGATATAAATATTCAAACCTTATCCATCCTCTCAGTAAAAACTTCTGGTTATTTATTCCGAACACCATCTGTTGGGGTATTGGCTTAGAGGGTCAACTACAATGTGATCTGTGAGCCGTACGTCCCATATCAATTCATGAGGTGGTTTCAATTACACTACAGATTAACCTCGAAGTTGTACACATAGGTTCTCTACAAGTTCCAACCCTCTATACTTAGACATATCTGGCACATATTTATGTGTGAATATGGAAAATGAAAGAATGATTTTCCACTACCTATCTCTAATAATGGTCTCACATATGATTATGTGCTAAACTATGAGATTTAATATCCTAGGGAGATTATAAGGTGTAGAACTACTCAATATAATAAAGGAGTGGTCCTAAAACAATAGTGTTGAGGTAGATTGAAGGATAAAACATATCATGGAATTACTATTGGTCTACCTGGTAGGGAAGTAGCTACAGAACTAACATTTCCTGATTCGGAACAAGCCTAATTTCTAGGGATGGGAGAGGATAAATGCTAAATTCTCATGGGAAAATGGGATTGGGATGAGGGTGTAACCCATGGGGTAGTCCTAGGGGTGTACATACAAGGTCTGGGAAAGAATTGATTCCACCCATAGGTGCCAAGTGATGTTGTATTTCCTTATTCTTGTGAGATATGTGGTGTATATAGACAATACACCACTCGCCATAGGATATGGTTGAATCTAAATAGATATGGTTTACTCCGCACTAGGTTAGGCTATGGCATGGTAAAAATCCACATCCCCCAATCCAAGCTGAGGTAGTATATAATAAATTTAGAGGACTTAGTCCTTTCTTACGACACCATGTATCCCCTGATCAACTGATTGAAGGTGTTACTATACATGAAATATTCTCTAGATATTTTGGAATGTGAATTAGCGACATGTTCACCTTTTACAGAGGGGTCACATGAGGAGTCCTTCAGAAGTGAATATTATTGGTATTCTTCCATTGGATGGGGTCTTTTCATCGACCATTTAAATATCTTGATCACATGTACCATGGATATAACCCATCATTTTTGAATTTATTCCTAACATCAATTTCACTTATGAAGGAATCATCAATTTTAGAGAAGTTTTATGATAGTTGTTACCCTATGACATCGGGTAAGGGATCCATAAACCATAAAGGATAGATCATGGGGACACTTCCTAATTTATTTTTAAAAGATTTATAACCGTCACATGTTGTGACACTTGAGAATGAGGAGATTACAATTGGGATAATTCCTTAGTCAGGGGGATTATTTGAGAACCTTCCTGGGTTATTGACCGAACAATACAATTCTAGTAATCCGATCCCATTTTTACCATTTTATTTCATGTTTTTCATTTCAACATCTAACAAAATTGTGTTTAAATGGAAATACAAAATATTTTTTTTGGCTAAGCCACTAGCTCACACATTTGAGTCAGTGGTTCCTAAATTTTAAGTGACGATAGTGGGTGAGGCTCTTTCGACGATGATTTTCAGGGAGGCTATAGTGGTTAGACCCACCATAAAGGTTCCACAAGAAGGGGTTGTTAAGCCCATTTCAATGAAGGAGGGTTTTATGACTCTTCCCATAATGGGGAAAGATAGGGGTTTTGGTTGATAATTCTTTTATAGATGTTCCATTGGAAGTGATAGTTGGAGATAAGTCTTTAATGGAGGGGGGTGACTTGTGCAAGTAACTAAAATGATTGAGGAGGTTGTAATAGATGTTTCTAAAATTGAAGATCCTTCGAAAGTAGGTACTAGAGGTGAGTCCTCAATGAAGGTGGTCAATATCATAGCACAAACAGAGGAGGATGAGGAGGTGGAGATGGTTGAGTCTGCCTTACAGCTGTCAACGGAGGTAGTTGTGGATCCCACTATGGATGAAGGGGATGGTGAGGATCCATCTACCTTGGAAATGGAGTTTAGAATCCTTGAGTTAATGCCTATGGATTATCTATCCACCCATCAATTAGTGGTATTTTCTTTATAACATCCTATATGTCTTTTGGATCATTAAGATTCTTGATCAGACACTACCGAGGATAACTGATTCATTCATTGCAGATAGATGGAGGTACATGTGGAACATCACCACCTGCACCCCACTAGTTGAACTTCCAAACCAAGTGGGATCCCTTGGTAATTGGATAATCAACCTATGAACTAATAGGTTATACTCTAGTGGCCACGATGCATTGGGTTAAAACATTATCATCAACCAGGTGTGTGTCGAGTGGAAGGTGTTCAATGTTTTATGCCAAAAGTATAAGACTAGCGGACCAAGGATCCTCCCGAAGCAGAGGAGAAAATTTACCATTAGGCTTTTCCATAAAAATATTATTTAGACTTAATTACTACTCAATCGAATATTATTATCTAACAAAGGGAATAATTGGTAAAATATGAGCCTATGGATGCAGATGAAACATCTTTAGTGGATTATTTTTGAGCCTTATTATAATAGATGGGGATTATGGCCTAAGAATTTATTCCTAAATCAAATGAAGAGGCAGGAATTCTAAAAGAGTAGTATTTGAATCTAGAGGCTACTCAACAGAGGCTATATAAGATCAATCACTCAACCATTGGGAATAAAACTTCGAGTAATTTTGTTTTATCCAAAAATAAAAAAGAGGCTTCAATATGTGTATGACCCACCCAAACAGTGGATGGTCTTATTTAAATACACATATTCGTGAAAATGTTTTTCTTTTTATACTCTTCTAGTCACATTAACAAGAAAACCAATTATTAATCCCTATTCCCACATGAGTAATTCTTGGTGTTTGAAGCAATGTAAAAATAGAATAATTTTCATTTATATGAGAGTATCTGGAAAGGGCCAATCAATTAGGGTCTAAAATTTTTTATCATCTAAAAAGAGATTCCTATCCAAGAATGATCAGAATATAGTGAGAGTATCTTTGAAATATATAATTTCATTCTCAATGTGTGCTAGTCCAGAAATGGAGTAATTCCAAGGGAGTTGAAATCTACATTAAGGAATGGAAATGAAGATAATGAATTGAGATTCCTTTGGTTTGGATGAAAAAATGTTTTTCGTGATGACAAAGGATAGTTGTTGACCATGTTCGAAGTGAAGAATATGTTATAGATTTTTCGATGATGGAGATAAACAAGTGAGGGTTAACCAATTAACATGTTTGAAACTGAAAGCATTTACCAAGATGTCATTAAAATTATTTTAGGGCATGTTCGTAGGATGGTAGGTGAGGAAATGTGGAATTGGACCAGGCATCCAAGGGGAGCCCTTCATGTATAAAAGATGATGGGGATCCAAGTTGAGGGAAATGAAATGAACGGGGATGAAGTAATGAAATGATTAAATGGAGTTCAAAAATCTTAGAATTATTTCACTATGTCATTGAGAACATTGGGTAGCATTAACATTTTTTAAAAATGTCACAATATGATGTTAAGGGGAGCTTTGTCTCGGATACTGAGCAACAGTCGAAGAACATGAACGATGTGTTTAGTGACCAACACCGATTGATGAATGGGATTCTATAGAGAGTTCCTAAGATGCCTCCGAATTTTAAATAATTATAGGCGGAAAATGGACATGTTTTTTAATATCATATATTGAGGATGATGGGAACAAAGCTTAATTTCATATATTGAGGATGATGTATCATATCTTTTGTGATTTTGTGATTCGGAGATCAAGATATAATGTTTAACATCTTTTGACCATGATAACATCCTCTTAGTTAATGTTTGTAAAGTTTCTAATAATTGAAAATAGTTTAAGATTATAATACCTATAACATAGGTTTGTATATCATGATGGATAATGAACAGTATTGAATGAAGAGTACTCGACATGAATGGATGGTCCAATGAGGCTACCTGATGTTGAACAAAGAATTTATAGGGTTACATGCACATTGTATAGGGACATGATGCTTGGACATGAGGGTGAGAATCCAAAAAATATATATGTATTAAAGAAAAGTGATAAACCCTGTGTGTATTAAGTTTCTAAGAAGGCTCGATTCCCTATAAAACATTCCTAGGGTGAATTGAATAATGTTTAGAGTCACAATGTTTTTAATTGGGGTTTAAGTTTAAGGTCCTAGAGTTTGGACCATTGCACATAATTTCACTCAACCATGCCTAATAAAAACACCCTTTCAACTCCAAATACCACTAGATCTACCATAGTGTGAGAAACAAGGATCAATATAGAGTTCCCATTGTTTGTAGAGAAGAACAAAATGAGGGGCGAACATGTTTGACAATTCAAGTAAGGGAGATTGCAAATATCAAGTCCTGGATAGTAAAAGGGGAGTGAAAAATTAGTGGGCAAAATTTTTATCATGGTTCAAATATATTTTATAAGTCCAAATCATATTAAAATGGGTATAATGAATGCGGTATCGACCATTAGTCGAGATAAAAACCTGGGAACTGGTAATTTTTTTCTGAAGATATTTCGAGGCATGAGCTCAAGATAGTAGGTTAGCTTGTGTGGAAAATAAAAAAATCCATTAGTGAGATTATTCATATTAGGAGGATTATGATTATCCAAATTATATATAGCATGATGTTCATAAGTGTAAATAGGGAATGTCCCCTGGGAAATATCGATATCCCTATGAGCTGCACCATAATAAGCTCAAACATGCAGGATGATCATAATGGTAAGAGATAATAATGTCTCAATTAGAGGGGAAATACCCTGAAATTATTTTATTGTAGGGATGTGACCATTATGAGATATCCATTTATCATCATGTATCACATTATATTATGAGTCAAGCCACATATAGTTCTGTACTGTAACTTGGTAGAAGACTACCATTGGACGGGTGATATCCTCTCTGTAAATGATATCAAATAATCACATATTACTATTCATTCTGATTTCATATGGGGTATGTTTTTTAATCATCCCAAACCTATCATACAAGGCATCCCAATTTACTTAGGTTAATATATTTTGGTTATTCCATACATATCTAATGAGTTATCCGTGTTTCACATGGGGTAATATTTTTTTCATCCCATACTTATCATACAATGCATCCTAATTTAATATTGGTTAAGGATAAAATTTAACATCATGTGTAGACGATATTTTTTTGGTTCATCTCATATCATATTAATAATCCTAGTTTCATATGGGGTAAAGAAACAATTTAACATTGAGTGTCTTGGATGCTTGGGCTTTGCAGTTTAATGTCACAGAACTCAGGAAATGGTTTCTACAAGTTTGAATTCATAGAGATCAGATTATGAGGGGTGATTCTAATTTATTTTCATAAGGATTGGACCCAAGTGGGGGGGGGGATTAGTGTCCCAAAGAGGCTTGTAATACATTAAAGAATAGTAAAATTATTTGAAAAGAGGTATAAAGGTTCCCTTTATCACAAAAAACCTGAACATTTTTAATGTAGGGAAATATCATGATGTTGGGGTATGAAAAAACACAATAATTAGTTGAATATGGTATTTATTACCATTAGGATATATCTATGCATCACCACATATCCCATGAAAATGGAAATCAAGCCACACATAGTTCTGGGAAATGGAATGGTTGGAGACTGATGTCGATAGGGGTTATCCTATAACATGATGATATTGGAACATCTCGTACAATGATATGACACATCATTAACTCATATGAAGAATGTATATAGTTTAAAATATTTTAATGAGGGCACTAGAAGTTCTTTCTCATTAGATTTCCCATCATTTTCTTCCCCATGACTGGTCATGAGGTAATATCAGCCTGCTAATGGCTCAAGGAATATGGTTGGTAATTATACCTAAAGGGGAGTCCCACGAACATTTTTGGGCAATAGCACCATGATTAATATATGACTTTTTGGTGACTTTACAACTGGTTTCAGAGAAAAAATTTCTAGGTATTACTATATATATCATGGGAATGTGAATCAATCCATGTGTAGTTATGGAATGTGTTTTGGTCATAGAATTCTAAAAATGCATGGATTAATCATTCAATTCCATTGTGGGTTTGCGGCATCTAGGTGTACATATTTTAGTTTCATAAACCATTTATTATGATTCCACATTTTCGGTTAGAGAGTGTGTACCATAAGGGAAGGGACTATGTGGATTTAATTATGTTTTCAAAGAGTAAAACCTCAATTTGAAAGGATATAATGAGTATAAAAACCACACAATGTGATCCTAAAGCTAGTTCTACATAGTTTAAAGTCATAAGGCTTGGAATGTGTAAAAAAATTAAATTCATGATGGTTGAACTGAAGGGGTTTTTTGTTTTAAGGGTATTTTCATTGCACGAAATAGGTAAATCATGTTGTGAATAAGAAAATATAGGACCACATACCACATAAATACCTCGAAAAAATCATGAATGGTTTATGTTTGTAATGATTGAACCATAAGTGGGTCCAAAGGGATAAATGTTAGTTAATTTTTAGCTGGTCCTAGGGGAAAAATATTTAGACACCACTACAAAATCATTGGAATTGGTAATCAAGACACACATAGTTCTAGAATGTGATGATGTAGGAGACCAATACTGGTAATGTTTTAAACCCTATATGATGGGGGAATATCTTGTTTATTAAAAAATTAAAGGCTATAATTTATTTTCATGTGATAACGAAATTTCATTTTTTGTTTTCACAATTTTGGTATGTGAGGAAAACTATTTTCACTAGATATGGTAAGCTCACTATTTAACATCATGGACTGATGACGTCTGGCTTTTTAGTTTTGAGATATACAACATGGATTGTGTTTGTGTATCATTTCATGTTATAGAGCTTAGATTATAGGGATTTAAAATAGTTTTTGTTCATAATGTTTTGACCATGGGTTTCTGTTAGTTTAAGGTTGTAGAGATCAAACCCATTTCCAAATGTTTATGGTCATACTATCTGGAACGTGACTCCAAAAATTGAGTATATATTAATAATGTTAGTGTTGGTAGGAGGTGTGATAAGCTCTCCTCCCATGATTATTAAGGATTATTTTCCATTAGAATATGCCTTATGGATAATTGAAGGTCCTTCCCATTTTAGATCTAACTTTAGTATATTTTTTAGGTATCATTAGTGTTCTAATATTAAATTCCACATCATCCTAGATGAAATAGAAGAGGAATACTCTCTTATTGAATTCTCTCAATACCCTATTCGGGTGCCTCTCTATGTTTTGAAGGGATTTAAGACAATTTTTAAGGGCTTCCAAATCATCTGGATGTAGGTTTTTTTATTTTTCATGGAATATTCTAGTCATAAATAGTTCTTCAGAGTGAAAAAAACTAAATCTACAATGGTAAAACTATCTCTATTCAATAAAACAAAGAGAATGGCATCTCTTGGGTTGAATTATGCATTTTCTTCCTATAGTCCTATAGGGACATGGGGAGATTATTGGGAGAACTAATTTTTTTGTCCACAATATTCTACAAAATGTAATAGTGGGTCTTTTTGAATGCCTCAATTTGAATTTTTTTTTAATGGTAGAGAGAACTATAGTTGGACTGGATGTGATACATGGTATAAAATTTCTTCAGCTTAGTATCCAGGAAGTTGGTGTAGTTGTTTGTGAGAACAGCATGAGGAACACCAAATAAATGGATGATGATGGAGCTCACGAACACTATCATGGGTAGGGTTGTGAATTCCTTGAGGGGAATATATTCATACCATTTGGAAAAAAAATTATGTTTAATTCAATATGATCTTTCCCTTTCTAACTGTCACAGAATGGTACAGACTAACAACATTCAGTCCTCATACAAAAAAAGGGCCAAGGATATTTTGTGGTTTGGATAAGCATTGATAGTTGATGAAAAAAGTTTGTGTGGAGCTGACACATGTGACACCTCTTAGTGAACTCCATGATTTCATGGAGCATGGTGCGCCATAAGAAGACAAACCACCTAATTTAGTGGGATATTTTTAATCCCACATGATGAGAGACATTGGATATATCATGGATCCCTTGTATATTATGAGGTATCTCACCTACTTGGATGAAAAATAGAAGAATTCCATAAATACCACATCTATACAATTTTTTATCAATGGTAAGCCCACTATTTAGGGTGAATTATAATACCCAATGATAGATTAACTCGTGTTCTGGTCGGTCTGATGAGAGAGTGGTAGGCTATAGATACTCAATAATGGTAGTAATACAACCGATTGTTTCCTTAACCATGGGAGGACTTGAGAACCCTTGCATATAGGTACTAGTAATAAGTTGACATACATGTTGGTCTCTATCATATAAAGTGGTGAGGGAGATAACCCTGTGATGCGATACATGAATGACCTGATCATTACAGTTTGGTTCTACAATAGATGGGTCCAAACCAACTAACACGTCGACTTATTCATTTTGTTACCAAGATATATGAGTCACTTTTGGCTAAAAAGGAAACTGGGCCATCATCTTCTGATAATGATCTATAAGGGAAACTAGATATTTCTTTCTTATGATGTATTCACCGTTGATTTGATTGATGACTAGTTCAGAGTCTTCCATCAGATGAATATATTTTACATAAAAATTGATGGAAATCATAATAATAGAAATGAGAGTCTTGTACTCTTCCTCATTATCAGTGAATCCTTATGACAAAAGGAATTGTTATGGAATGATAACTTTTTCAAGGGTGATGAATAAAATCCCCATGATGACCCTGATATGCTTGGGCTCATTGAGACTTCAACCGATTACTCTTCAGATGGTACTATCAAAATGTTCTTTCCAACACAGTAAAACCTGATCCACTTAGAGAATATCCTCCTCCAGGAAATCAACATCCATGGTATGTACATTATGGGAAGAATGTGCGGCGAGTAATTCTTTAAATTCCTATTATTATATGGTATTATATAGAAAAAACATGATTTCTAACTATTGGAGGATTACTTCCTAGCATACCTATTGTCCAATCAACATGGGTAGACTGCGGATAAATTTTGCAGGTCTACTCATGACTCCAGCTATATCTCACGATGTTGCAAATAATTTCTCAACATTTTCACTACAAAAACTATTGTTTTGTAGCACTTCAAAATTGGGGAGTACCTTGTCTCCATTTTGAGGATCACGTATCTGAAATAAATTAGGTTTTTTCCTATACTCTTCATTTTTAGGGTAATAAGGGAACTGAGGACCATTACATAGCAGTCACGTAGATGACTAAAGACTTTTCTGAATAATGTGGCATTAGAATAATAGTTTATAGTATGTTTTATTTAATTTCACCTAACATATTCTTTCATGCTTCATAATATTGGTAAATCGTTCCTTTCATCATGATCCCCAATATGGGGTTAAACTTTCCATCCCGATTCTAAATAAATCAATGTATGTATTCTATGTATGCATGGAGGACCCAAAACTCCCAAATATTTCATGATGGATTTATCTAATTGATGCACATAATTTTCTTGAGTAAAATGTTGATTCCTCTATATCATATGAAATATCTGATAAACTTCATAGAGGTAACCATTAATGAACATTTCTTGGGGTTTTTCTTCAATCATCATTAATATACGAAGCTGAAAACATTATCAAGGTCCCCGAGATATTCCTATCACTATTGGGATTTGATCACCAATTCCCACACATAGAACTACACCTGTGTCCCAATAATTGGCTTGAATATGCATGGCATGGACCACTAATAAGTAAACCCATTATTTTCTAAGACAAAAGGTATCACTGGATATAATAAATAACACTTTTTGTAATCCTAATGGTTTTGGAAATCTCATCTTCAGGGCCCATTCATATCTATCTATATCTATAATATCTACAAATGAATGAGAAATCCAAGACCATGTTTTATCATCAATTACTAGATCTATCCCTAAATGGAAAATTCATCCTCTCTATAATTGCGGTTGAGGTACCAAAAATCGATATACACTCTAATATTCCCATTCTTATTCCTAATTAAGACAATATTGGCGAGCCAAATAGGGTACAAGACTTCCCTGATAAATTTTTCTTTTATATTCTTGTCATCTTCTGCCACAACCACAACACCAAAAGCGAGGAACATCCTTCAATGAGGTTATTTGAAACTATGATGACCTACTAGAAGGTTATGATGAAGAAAAACAAACTGAGGGTCCATCCCCGAAATCTCTTCATAGTTGTGGATGAATTTTTTGATGTTCTATTTCATGAATTCCACATACTGATATTTCTCCCACAGAGAAATATCCACCCATATTAGCATCATCCTTGAATCTTAATTTGTACCATGGTTATCATGGGTTAACTCATTAAAGGTGTTGGAGTAAACCTCTTCATAGTCAGGGCAGGTGTATTCTAAATCCACTCTTTCATCTATTAAAGGAGGATTTAAGTATAGAAGGTGGCTCTTCTTGGATATTTGACTTTGGGATGAAACTAGACTATAATCTGGTGGAAATAGATTCCTAATATAGGGTTTCCCATTTTCTAGTGATTATGGTGACAAAATCTATCAATACACTTCAATATGGCTTCCGAACAAGATTTCTAATATTGATGACGAAGCGATGAAGATGATTCTCCATTATACAGGTCATCCCTTCCCCATGCAACTTGTTGTAATGTCATGGATTTGTTGTCATGGGGTGAACTTCTCAATACTTTAAAAGATTAGGAGCTTTTTGAATGAGTTGGGACAACTCAGTGTAGGTGTACAAGATAATCTAAGACTTCTAATTTTATTGGAGTCAAGAAAACCCTTTTTCATAGAGAATATGAAAGACCCCACCCCCATATTGCATTTTTTGGTTCTAAAAAATGTTCTAGGAGAACAAATCTATCTTTTAATTCTACCCAAGGATCAGTTTTAGTGGTCATAAAATAATTAGAAGAATAGATGTGCTCAAACCCATCAATCAAATCATGGTTTCCTTCCATCTTGTAGTAATTCCAGTCCAGATAGCAAAACCCATATGAATCAATGGTTGATGTACCACTCAAGAGTTCCCCTACTCGACCATTGAGGAAGTATTTGAGGCACTGGTGGTATGAAAAGTGTAAGGTCACATGATATCAGATTCTGGGAATACCGAAAAATGACTTGTAGGAAGTATCATGTGAGACTAACATAAATTCACTGCATGATATCAGGCTATCAAGCTAAGTCTTTCAATAAATATTTTAACATAGTTTATAATCGCTCAGATTATACCCCGAATTTTTTATACTGAAGGTAATAATATTTTTTCCCATGATTCTTAGTGTATGGAGCATCAGCATTGGGACAAGATTGATACTATATCTAGTATCCACTAGATTGTGGAATCTTTCTAGGACATTGAGCTGACTTTTGATATATAATGGGCTTCTGTTCTCATGCTTGCTGTCACCCTTGTCTTCTATAGAAAAAGATTTGATTAATCAATTTTACTATTTCTCAACCACCTTTTTATAGTAGGATTCAGTGGAAGCTACCTCATCTTTTAACTAAAGGGTCATTTACAAGGATTTATCATGGGGAGCATGTATTTCATTTGATATGAATATATCCTCATGAATCATAATACTTGAAGGAATTCTATAATGTTTTTTGGGAAAATCTTGCTTCCAGTCCAAGTATATAATATTGCATGGAGTGGATATCCCTTTATTACGGGGCACATAAGAAGTCAGTGGATGAACTATTGGGTCCTGGTTAGTAGTGGAAGCATTCTACTACCAACTAGATATTCTACTTTTCACAACTACATGCAGACTTTTCGTTACCCAATTGATGGCCTCTACCTAGACACATTTGATCATGACCTAGACATGTTTATTTTTCATGGTAAGCTAATAAAATCTATTTGGGAGGGATAAATGATCGTGTGTACTAAGAGGGATATTCTTGTGATGATCTATATAAAATATGTTTCAAAGACTGAATAGCCCAAACAACTTGATTTAAAGTATTGTCCATAGCATTCTGATTGATTCTGTTTCTTCTGCCTTTCCTTTAACGATGTTGAAAAAGGGAACCCTAGGGGTTCTAATGGTATTTATCACTATCATGTTTTGTGAAGTGATCTACCATAATGATCAAATAAATGGAGATTCACTCCTACTCATAATCTGTAGAACAATGCATATTGGGGTATACCCTTAGTGCATATCCTAAAAAGAGTGGAATGAAGTCACTAAGAGTGAGAGATGGCTTTGAAAACTTTAGGGGACTCTGACTTCCCTTTAAATATTTGTGTCTGTTCTTCTAAGACAAAAACATTTTTCATACAGATGTGTAGTCTACAGTCAGGGGAGGCCTAATGACCATACTATCTTATGGTTTTTGGAATTTTAAATGTATGGTAAATTAACTGCGACATATAGTCTTGTGAGGAAACCAATCATCATAATTTTCTATGATGAGAGTGGTTTTTAACAGGTTCCTCGCAAATAAATTATT
Organism: Viscum album; assembly: GCA_963277665.1. Lineage (NCBI taxonomy): Eukaryota > Viridiplantae > Streptophyta > Magnoliopsida > Santalales > Viscaceae > Viscum > Viscum album. Next base: position 352,156,629 of record OY728126.1, on the reverse strand, counting down.
ATTACCTAAGAATGTACCATAGTTGCACAACCTACGATCGATCTAGAGGAGGCTGCTCACAACACGCTGAATTTCTATTATCACAATTTATAACATAAATAATATAAAATTCGTTATATACTAATATAAATAGAGGGTTGATTCTGAAAATACATAAAGTATAATATATATTAATAATAATATAAAAAACACAAGGAATGAAAGAATACACATTGAAATTGGTGAAGAATTATTGTCGTTATTTGGAGATCATAGAGATAAAATCATTGTTCTTTAAAAGTATTTATCATCAATACTGTACTCAATGTTAAGATCCACCTTATCAGTCAACTCCATCCAATGAATTATTATTATCCTGCACCGACCATCCTCATTCAAGATAATAATTACTCACAGCATCACCACAATGCTGCTGCACCCTACATACAATATTATAATGATGGAGAGGAAAATTTGAAAATGGGATGAAGAAATCAAAAGAAATGAAATTTTGGTGAACCCTACACCAAAACCTTTTTTGTACTACTAAAATTATTAGAATAAAATAAAGGGAAACATTTAAGGACAATGAACTCAAGAACCAACACTCCCCCTGAAACAAAAATGAGAGTTAGTTCTACATTTTCATGAAGATTAGAAGGATAATTGTGGTGGAACACAAAATAAAAAATTAAAGAGAAAATAAATTCCCCAAAGAAAAAGATTAACTAAGATAAAATATAATTAAAATATAACAAACTATTATAGATACCACATAAGTAAAATATGTTAGTTTGTGTTAAATTTAATGTGATAAAGCTTAAAATTAATTAAAAACATGCCTTTATTTAATATTATAAGTTTATTTTATACATAATCATCAAATATTTAAAATTATGAATTTTGGATTCCAATTTTGATTTTATCTTTACCTTTATAATATTATTGTAAAATAAAAAAAAAATGTCACTTTATTATTTTCAACGTCAATATTACTTTTTGACGGAGTTAAAAACAACATATGATTTGGTATATGCATATTTAGATACATATAAAAAATTATTGATGTTTTGAGGGTTAATATTCCATTTCTTTTACTGTATCAATGCTTTTTTTCAATTTCAAATTAAATTTATAGTTCTAAATTGGACATTAATTTTATTTTTAATAAAAATTTTTATTTAATGATCAAAAATTCCAAAAAATATTATCTTCAGAATAGTGAAATTTAAATGAATTAATTTATCAAACCTTTTATATTTATATATGATTTTTCCATTATTTTTTTACTTTTTGACTCCTGGCCTGTAAAAAACATTAATATCACAATAAATTTTAAAGGGTCAACATGGGAAAAAATAAAGTGATATTGGTGAAAACATTACCTGAAGTTTTCCAAATTTTACTGTATTTGAGGATTTATACCCATAATAAAAAATTATATATAAATCAGTTTCAGTATATTTTATCAAGAATTTTTATTTATATCAATTTAAAACATTTATGAGTCTTTAAGAGTTCCTCCCCCTCATTTATAAAAGCATGCCTCATGTCCTCCCATAATAACATGATTTGAGTACTCTATATCATCCAAGACCTACTAAAACCCTTTCCTAAAACTTTTCACACTATCCTAGAGTCCCTGGATTGATAAAAAACTATCCTATAATAGATTTAGGTATAAAACAAAAGTGGTTTCCAATGGAGAGGTATAGTTCTTCACCTATAAAATTCATTTTGTTTATTCTACTACCTCCATTAAATATTCTTAATCTAAGAAAAAATAATAACATAACTATACACCCAAATTATGGATGATATAATTTTTTGTAAAAAGAAATAACCATCTCATCTTCTATAAAATCGGATGAAAACCATTGTCTATATGTATGGAAGACTACTGCCTCACAAACTGTTGTAATTTTTTTCCATCACCACCTATCAATGTTTTATATAATTATTGATTTAATTTACATATATGTGTTAAAAATTTTAAATTAGTCATTCTTTAAGGATAATATATAATCTAATTTTTTAAATTTATATCAATTTTAAAATGATAATTGGATTTGTGCCCACATGTGGACTACCCCTCATGAAGTGATGTGATTATTTTTTCATCACCATATCATATTGAACAAATATATATGCTTATTATTAGATGAAATATTAAAAAAATTTATAATAAAAAGTTTAAATTTTAATATTGTAGTTACCTTCTTTTCATAATAATCCATGAAAAATATAACATTATTTATTCTTACATATGTCACATTATATCTCTGATTTGTAACATTATTAATTTTCTCATAACTATATATTATGGTTTATTTTAAATTTATAATCCTTATTAAAAAATTATTTCATGATTATTATTTTGGAGATGATGTAATAATGATTTCATGGACCATAGTTAACCAGGAGAAGTCAGTTTGTCTATATGAGTTTGATATCATCAAATCATATGATGTGTGAATAATTGATTATGTAATTATTATAACATGGTAATAAAACAAAATCAATAAAAATAAAAATGTTTTTATGAATGTAAATAACTAAAATAATTTTTTTTCAAGATATTAAATAACATATTTGATAAATTATACTCATAAAATTACAAACATTACCATAAAAACCTCATTTTAAATGTTTTCAAGATTTATTGTTTACATATTATTATTCCATGTCCATATTCATAAAATTATTCTATTGATGTATTTTTTGGGGAATAATTAAACTAGAAAGAAAAATTTTATGACTCTTTTGATGATATTTCAACAATTTTCAAAAGGAATTTTTATACATATTTCATACTGATCATTTTGAAAAAATGGGCAAAACAATGTAATATTATAATTTATAAAACATCAACAGTTTCTTCCAACACCATATTTTATATTTTATGAATTTATTACTTCATAAGATACATGGTTTCATCAACTAAAAACCATCATTCCCTATTTTCTGGGAATTTTCAAAAAGGAATTTTTTTCATTTGAATGGATATTTCTATATACAAGAATGTTTTTCATTTCGGTGAGAAAAATATTTTTTACCAGATTTTATTTGTAATAATTATGTTATAGTTTTTAATCAACGTCAATAACTCTAGTTGGTTCTATTATAATAACCGGATAGTTGGTTACATCATAAAACATTGATGAGTGGTCATGTTATAATCCAAAGATAGGGGGTCTTGATATTTCTCTCGAATAAATTTGGTAAACTAACATATTTCACCGGATGGGTTTCCCCTATGAAATTTATAGAAATTAACTTGTAGGTTTTTTATATGTAATGGTTTTATCATTAGGGATATGGAAATGTTTTCCCTTAATATCCATATGATTTATATATGGTTTTTATGTCCAAAAAAGTAGTATTTAACGTTAATATTCATATAAGAACAAGTTTCTGAAGTTATTTCCTTATTTTTATACATACCTCACTAAGATCATTAAAATCATCCCATACATTCTGAAAACTTTTCTAGGGTTTTATGAAGGAGTTGGAAGAAGTAAGAGGTCATGATGAAAACTATGATGATATTTTATGAAAAAAATGTGTTTTATATCTTATATGTTATATATTTCGGAAAATTTATGTTGGTTGGTTGTGTCTACTTAGTGATCAAATAATTATTTTATGTAATTGTGATGTTTGGATTCTCCAAAACTCTAAACCTAAAAGATATTATGGAACCCAAGTAATGATGTTATATAAAAAAATATAGTTTAAATATTGTTAATGGTTGGGTAATATATTTTGTCATAGAGTGATGTTTTACATAATTTTAGTGGTTAGGTTAATATAACAGAATACACTTAAGAGATTAAATTTTATTTTTTCTAGATATATAATTTAAATATTATAATTTTTTTCAAATAAACTATTTCAATTTAGAATGATTTTATAGAGAGGAAAAATGGATTGTAAAATAAGAAGGCACCTAGAGGACACTATCTTTCCAAATTACAAACCTTGAAGGAATTCTTTCTGATTAGTATTTTCTTGTAATGGATTTGTTGATAATTAAAATAAATGGTAGCCCATAAATTATGGAGATATGTTATATCAAATATAAAATATCTTATTGATAGTGTAATGTTTTATGATGTGACACCCTCTAGAGTTCAGTCGATATATTGACCTAGTGGTTGATGGTGGATGGATTAAATATTTAGAAAAAATATTCAAAGATAGTTGTTGTTTGGATCAATAAAATTTAAAATTTATTATTTGTATTTTTAAGGTGAAGCTGATCATTCATTTCCAATGATTAATAATACTAGAGTATGATATGATATTTACCCCATGGAATGGGATAAATTTATGAATATTTTCATTGAGGATTTGTTTCCCAAAAATTTTATATATATAATGAAAAAGTCATGGAATTAATGTAGAAAGAATAATATTTATTAAGTATTTAAGAATAAAACATTTCTTAATATGAAAGGTACACACAAATTTTTATTCAATATATTGATAGTGAACATAATAATTTTTACCTATGATTAAATGCAAGATACAAAATGGAATTTGTTTCTTATGATTGCAGTGGTTATGAGAAACATTTTCAATATACCAGGATGATATATATGGATTTATTTGATGATCATGTATTCCATGAAAAAGGGGGGAAATGGATTTTTGTTGTATGCCAATGGGAATAAGACAACAAATAAATAATATGGTAAGAAGTAATGCTTCAAATTTATAATAGGTGTGGGAAAAAATAATCTGGTTAATTCCATAAGATATATGGAATAATAAAAATATAATTATCCAAACCCTAGAATATTTGATCTAATTCCAATGTATTACATTGGATATAAATACAAGAAATCACATACTAAAGGACTGAATTGTTTTGTAGTCTTTGTAATCTAGATACTTATAAGATTCCCATATTAAATTTTTATATAACATAATTTTTTTCCCAAAACATTATTATTACCTATAAAATATCCTTTGATATCATTCATAGTACAATTCCTCAGTTCTTTGAGAAGTCAAAAAAATAAGGGCAAGTTCAAATTTTCTGTATGTTTAATTACATTGGAATCTATCATTAATTAATAAGAATAATAAACATGGAATGGTAAATAAATAAACAAAAAATGAAATTTAAATATTTTTAATATATTGATTAAATTATAAATTACTAATATAGAAAGGTAAATAGATTAAAAAACATTACAATTAATCAAGAACATGACAATCATGAATATATTGATAAAAACAACATATAAAGGTAAATAACAATAAACCAATTATAATTAATCAATAAACTGATAATAAAATGCATCGAGAGGTAATAAATATAACAAAATGACAACGATAAAAATAGATAAATTCTCAATGAAGTGAATTCATAGTAATTGCATGAAATGGTCAAAGGAATCAAGGTTAATATAATTTTTATACCACTTAGAATGCATTTTAAAACTGATGGGTAGGTACTCACCATAAACCCATATAACTTAGTCTATCCAACTACTTCGTCTCATGATACTATTGATACATCATGGGGATATCTATAATTTTTCCCCTTCAATGTTTTAATGTTCAACCCATTTCTCATATATAAAATGAATGATTTAATTCATTAATAGGATTCCTTAACAATAAATCGTCGTGTCGAGTAAGGAATGCAGATAAAAAATAATTTCCCATGAAATGAATATAACATTCAATATAAAACTTTGGATGTATAAATTATATACAGTTTATGTTTAAATTATATCAATGATTTATAATATTAATATTTTGCTGAAATTTAAAGTCCAATTGTCATTGTACAGTGAATATTCCAAGGGAAGGATAATGACTACAAAAATGAATTAAGAAAGGTAATTTCAGTAATTTCCTTTTTAAAGATAATCATAACCCATCCATATAAAAAATCACCATGGTATAAATAAACCATATCCCCAATTTACTATAAGTAAAATAAAAGGTTTGTTTTTTATGAATATAAATACCGTAAAATGTTCTTTGAAAATATTCCTAATGAAAGTATGGTTTTTATTTTAGAAAAACATTTAAAATAAATTATGACCAAAAAAAATTTAAATATTTTTTTTGAAATAAAATTTTAAAATGGTAAAATAATATTTAAAACATTGATTGTTCATGATGGTGGGAAATTCCATACATTTTGTAAATGTTAAAAAAATATTCTTTTTATATTTTATGGAAAAGTGAAATATGAATTATTTGGAAAATGCCATAAAGATTCCTTAAGAAAATTGTAAAATTTCATTCATTGGTAAAAATTTCTTTAATACATCATTTTTAAAGATAAAATCATTTTTACAATCATATTTAGAAAACATGGTTTTGGAAGAAAAAGGATTATCGACCAATGAGTGAAATGATGTGATATTTTATTGATACATTTTTCTTAATAATTATAAGTACTTAATAGAGGAATATGGTACTATTGCATGAAAAAATGAAAATAACCGTATGACTTTAAAATAAAAGGGTTTTATTAGAAAATGATCAAATAATTTCTTTTAATGTATATATAAGAATAAACAATCCTGATAAAAATGAGGTTTTAAAATAAACCATAACAAAGATCAAAATGTTGATGTGAAATTTAGTCAATGAATATGTTATTTATAAAAAAATTAAACCCACATAAAAAGTGTAATTAAAACATGATTTATTCTAATTTCATTACAATTACATTCCTAAATATCAAAGACACTAAAGAAGTAATAAAACCTAAGGAAAATAAATTTAGTTGTGAAATTATTTACCACTTCGTATTATAAAAGTCAAATAAACCTCAATGAAACAATTAAACGTTAAACTTGAAAAAACATTAAGAATTAATTATTCAACATATTATAAAAACAATGATTTATATACACCATATAAAATAAATTAGATGCATAAAAATATTTCATTCCTCAATGAAGAGAATTTGTGATGAAGTCCCCCACCACACAATTCCTTTTGGTTGATTGGGATTTAACAACATGTATAATGGTATTATAAATTTCAATAATTTATTTAAGATACATATTCACATTTATAATATAATATATGATACCTTATAATATTTTACTACCAATGTTTTATAGTTTTTTTTATTTTAAACATTTCATGTGTTAACAACCATGTTTTCTCATTCATGATTTGTTAAGAAATTTCTAGTTATCATGAATGTTATATAGTTCAATAATTTAAGTAATGTAATTAATTATACAAATATTTCATTTTATTATATATATTTTAAAAATTAGTATTTAAATTTTAATATGTAGAATGGATCACATTGATTCTTGGAGACAATATGACATTCGTATGCATGAGAGATTTTATAATATCCATAATGGTTGAATGTGTAAGGAAGTGGGTGAAATATAATTTTTAAAAAATAAATATCACTTCATAAATATCACATATAGTCATTAATCAAAAAATTATTATCTACCATGTAATGTGTAATCGATAAATGTGTCACATCACTTCAAGTGGTGGTAGTTCGCCTAACACACGACTATTGTTTTCAAAATTTAAATGGCATGCAAAGTAAAAAAGGTAAATGTTATGTCACAATTTAAAAATTATAATAATTTAATAAATATTATATATATACATTAAAACCATTACTGTATACAATCATGATATATATTTCTGGAAGACGAGTTATATCGGTTTGTGAGTTAGTAGCCCATCGTACCGATAATCAATGACTTCATTTACCATTTGATTGATTGGAAGATAGATATTCATCATCACCATAACATAATAACATATAAATATTTTTCATATAATGAGGTTATTATAAAATCATATTTTAATACAATTTTTTTGAGGTGGAAGACGAAAAAATAAAACTCTCATTTAAGAACATTGGCTCTTCTTGAAATTTTTGTACGAATTTTCTTAAAAATAAATTATAGATTATATTTATGTTGTGAAAAGGTATCTAATATTAATATAGTGGTTGATTAAGTAATATGGGTTTGTCTTTTCTGAAAAAATTTCTTGAGAGGTGAGAATAATTCATGGGAATGAGTGGCCTTTTCTAAGTATAAGATATGGTTGACAATGAATTTTTTAAAAGAATCAATTAAACCCATGTTATTATCATGAAAAAGTATCCTAAATGGGTTTTAAAATACATTTAGAGGTTATAAGGTTGAAATGAGGATATAAATTGGGTTTTGGATATGTTTTAGGCCATTTTACACCTTATCTACTTAGTTTAACACCAGAAAAACCTATTTTGTACTTTATCTATGGAAATTAATTTTTATTATTTACAAAAATAATTATAGTAATTAATTATGTTTAACTTATTATATAATATAAATTATTTTGAATCTAGATATTGAATTGATTTTTCTAATGTCAATTTATTTATTATTCAAAATCCAATTATAAATTATACTTGTGGACATGACGAAAGAGTGGGTTTAAAAAGAGAAAATTCTCATAAATAAAGTAAGATTTATTATCAAAAATAAATATAAAATTTATTCAAATGACAAAAGTTCATTAAAATTTAATATAATTGAACAAATTTTAATTTAAACCTTTTTTAAAATATATTTTTAACTAATAAATAATTTAAATTAAAAGGGAGACTGTAATAAAATTTATTCTTTCTCATAATTCTTCTAAAAATGTTACTTTTCAATAATATCCCAAAACCTTAACCCAATATAATTTCAATATATATATTTGAATAATGAAATAAAATTTTTATGATAAATCTTTTACAAGTGGTAAAAATTTATTTTAAATTATGTGTGAAAAGCGTGACTAATAAATTTTTTAGAAAAATAATGTTTTTTAGAAAACATTTCATTATTTATTTAGTGATTCTTATTTTATTTATAATAAATATTTATAAAAAAATTCATAATTTAGTTAATATTATTCAAAACAAAAAATTTAATGACTATTTTATAATGGTGTGATGTATTGTAGTTAATTTATTCTCAGAGATTATACACTCGTAAGATATTGAAGATATTAAAATTATAAAAACGTATTGTGTGGGTTTTTTTGGAATGGCATTGCATGTCATGTATGATATCGAATATAATGTTATTTATTTTTAATTATATGGTGTTACATTTTTTCCACCTTAAAATAATTCAATCCCCACAATTTGATCTTTCACTCATGTATCATGAGTTTTATATTTGAAAATTCTATTGTTGAAAACCAAAACCCTCAAATCTATTAATACAACATCCTATTAAAAAAAGAAATATATGTTCAATGGAAATATGTAATAATACATAATTAGGTTTCAAATTTGTAAAACATTTGTTGAAATCAATGATATGTACATGTAATAAAAGATTAATTAATTTTAGATAATGACGTATATCATTTTTCAAAATAAATTGAATATTATATTGAATGATAAGGACCTCAAAACCACAAAATTCAACTGATTTAAAATATAGTTTGATTCATTAGACATGAATGTATTTGGAATAAATTTTTTATTTCGGGATCTTATTCCTAATGTGGAGGAATTATTTTAATGTATATGAATATAATAAAATATATATTCTGGAGATGTTTATATTTGATAAGAACAATTTTACCCTTTTTTTGTTCCTCAATAAATTTTCACATATCTTTTTCTCTAGGAAATAAACATCCAAAATAATTTTTTTCATGAAGCACTAAAATTATCATTTAGAATATCATAAAATCAATAAAATAGTGGATATTGTTTCCAAATTTTAATAAATATTTTCTAAAACCAATATGGTTAGAAGACTTTTTTAAATATATACATTAATTTATAAACCTAAATAGTAAAATCATTACCTCTTTATTAATATTTATTTTCCAAATCATTTAATTAAAAGAATGACATATTAACTAGAACATGAAATAGGCTAGAGTTAAGATCTAAACACAAAATTTCCATCAATTTTGGGTTTAATCTCCCTATCCTTCATTGAAATAAATGGATCGTGAACCATTATATGGGGTGCCCATTTTCAGAATCTATATTAATATAAATCCTATAAAAATTCCTAATTTTGATGACCCATAATTACCTCAACATCAAGATAAGATAAACCCTAAAGGTTAACAATACATTTAATCTTATTCTAATAAAATTTTAGGTTATTATACCTAAAATATTTTTTTACTAAATCATATAGTAATCCAATGGGTTGTGTTAGTACAGTTTTTTCGAAAAATTTCCTTATTCTTTACAGACTCTCAACACATAAAACATATAAAATTGATTATGAAATGGAAATTATAATCAATGTTAATCTCATAAACCAATGATGTTATCCACATCTCTTAAGTTACAAAAGATTAATATTATTCTAAAATCAATACAATCCTTATATGTTTCTTGGTTTTTATAACAAAAATACATTTGGTAAAAATACATATAAAATATAGTTATGGAATCCCAATAAATATTTAAATGGTTTTATTTCAACATTCATCCTTACACGGTCTATCTATTAACCATTAAATGAGATAATCGACATGGATAACTCAATGTTTCCCAATATTTATGATAACAAACTATAAATGTATCCCTATAATAATATTTATTTCTTTCCATAACAATAATCATTTTTCAGGAAAACTCATTTCACGATTCCATACTTTTCTACACATAAAATGTTATATGATTCCATTGAGACACAATAGTATTTTTATCTTTACAAATTTATAACATGAATAAAATCAACCCTGCTTTCCTCTATGGTGTCCACCACTCGATGTCTTAGAAAAATAAATTTTTATCTTCCTTGGTGAGTTTGAGAGTTGGTTATGGTATAGGTTGTAGATAAAATTTTGGTAAAACTAATTAAGCATAATGATGGTATCATTTAATTCCTTTATAATCCCATTTGGTTTCTCATAGTCACCACAATTTCCTTCATGTTCAATTTTAACACAATATCTTCTGTGTTCCATCCATGGACTAAAACTAAAAATTATAGTGTCGGTATTAATAATCATAGTAGGAAAACACATATTCATTAATAATAATTTATATTATTTCTACATCAAGAATTTTTTATTAATGTATAGGGAACCATAGGTTTAACCTAGTTACTTCATTTTCATAGTCTATTAAAATCAATCATAATGGGTTGTAAAGAAAATGTAAATTATCCTGAGGATATCCCCTAATAATACCAAACTAGGAGCACAATAACCCTATTTGTCTTCTACCAGTCATCATGTCTGTACCTATGTTCTTTCTTTAGGGTTATTATCCCAAGATACTTTTTTATGAAAAAAATCACCTGTAATATCCAATGTGGGACTTATTTGTAGGAAAATGAGATTATTATTTTATATTTCAATAATTGTTTTTTGGAGAGTATAATTTTTCACTATAATATATCCTTTTATATCATTTATATTATTATTCAAGAGATTATATTAGGTACATTGTGTGATCATTAGTTATATGAAAAGCTCTAAAAATGCCACTTTTGGATGGACCAGATTCACTTCTTGGGTCATTTTATCTTAGAGACAAGAGTATCAGTAGACCCACAAAAAGTGAGAGAAGTGGTTTCATAGGAGCATCCAAGGAACGTCTTTGAGGTATGGAGTTTTCTAGGGAATCTTGGTTACTAAAGAGACTTTATATAGGACTTTTCACGCTAAAAAGCGCCACTAACAAGCCTAACTAAAAAGGGAGAAAATTACTAGTTGAAAAAATCCCATAATTCAAACATTTAGGAGCAGATGTGGAGACTGACTTCATCACCGATCATGATTTATGTGTAGTTGATAAATAGTTACACAATTTACTATGATGCATCAGGTATTGGGCTGGGATCGATGCCTATGCAAGGGGAATGAGTCGTTGCGTATAGTTCTCGACAGTTGAGGCCACGTGAAAGGAATTACTCAACACACGATCTCAGGTTAGCTGCATTTGAGCAAGCTTTTCATTATTGGAGACATTATGTTTTGGGAGATCATTTTGCGGTATACACTGAATTAAAATCCTTATGTACATATTTATTCGACATGATCTGAATTATAGAATCTGATTTTGGGTTGAGCACCTTCAATATTTTGACATTGAACTTTCTTTCAGGCCTGGGAAAGGCAATGCAATCGATAATGCACTGAACAAGAGGACTGAGATATAGGTTGTTCAAAAGGCCAGTAGTGAGTGGTAGCTTATGCATTTTTTCTCACATATGCCTCTGGATATGAATGATAGGTAGGGTTAGACTTTGACTTTTTCTATAGCAATTACATCTACTCTTCTACAGCGAGTGATAATGAGGTAGCTATTAGGTTTTGAAGGCCTAGTCTTATGGGAGAGTATGCTAGGAGAAGACCCTACTCCTAGTTGGACAATAGACAACAATGAGACCTTGTATTTTCTTGGGTGCATATGGGTTTCAACAGACATACGTGAGAAGCTATTTCAAGATTTTCATTCCTTAGTTTGGTCAGTTCATCCTGGTGTCACCAAGATGTATCAAGATCCACACCGTCAGTATTTTTGGCTAGGTACAAATCATGTTGTGGTTAGTTTTGTTATGAGATGGTCCACCTGTTAGTAGGTGAAGGAATAACATAAGAAACTTGAAGGGATTTTCTAGTAGTTACCCATTCTTGAGTGGAAATTGAATGATGTCATGTTGGATTTCGTGATGGGTTTACTGAGATATCCTTGCAGGAATGATGTAGTTGGTGTTATTATGAAAATACTCAAGAAGTCGTCACACTTCTTTCCAGTAAATTAAACCTTTAGTGTTTATGGTCATAAAAAGCTATAAGTATGGTAGATTATACATTTTCATGGGTTTCACACACTATCATTTCTGACAGGGATGCCCGTTTTACAACTCGTGTCTGGAAGGGACTACAGACTGCTTTTGGTATATAGTAACTTCTGAGTATAGCTTACCATTCCCAAATAGATGGCCAATCCAAGTGCACGATTCAGGTTTGGGAGGACATGCTATAAGCATGGATCCTAGATTTTTAGGGGCTCTTGGGAGAGCCATATACCCTTTTTGGAGTTTTCCTACAATAACAAATTCTAGGAAATGATTCTGATGGAACCTTCTGGGGATTTGTACAATAGGTCACACAGATCACCGCTTTGTTGGATAGAGGTAGGAGATGCAGATATTCTAGGAAATAATCATGTATAAAAGAGAACTGAGCTGGTGGTGTTGATTCAGAATAGGATAGATACTGCATAGTCTTAGAAGAAATCTTATACTGATCGATGGATACGACCTCTATAGTTCGAGGCCAGAGATCAGGTTTTCCTTATGTGTAACGTCGAGGTTGGGAAACAGGAGTATTCTCAGATAGGGAAAGACTTCATGGAGATACGTCGGGAAATTTGTGGTTTTGGAGAAAATATGGTTGGCCGCCTATCAGTTGTTGTTACCATAGAGATGTCGAGCTATGCACGACATCTTCCATGATTCTCAGCTATGACATTACTTTTCAGACATGTCTCACATTTTTCAACCTAAGGTGGTTATGGTGAAAGTGGATACATGCTTTGAAGAAGACCCTATTAGGATTGTGGATAAGAGCATGAATTTTCTCTTTGTATGGTTTGTTCCTCTTGTACAGGTGCTATGGAAGCATGGTTGAGTACATGATGATACTTTTGAGAGGTACCCTAACATATGATCAGAGTGGCTAGAGTGTTATGAATATTCCATTTCCCCACCCCTATAAGAGAAATTCAGTGATGAATTTCCTTAATGTGGGATGTTTTCTAGAAGTTGGATCCTTATTTTGTGTATGGATCTTTATTTCTGGTTGTTTGTAAGGAAAAAAGATCTTTTTTTATTCTCTAAGTACATGTCGTGTCCTCTTGAGTACATTCTATATACTCGATTATCACATGTAGCCTTGTACATGCCATGTAACAGCTAAGTACATGGACATGTAGGTGACCTGGCAGACTGCCTAATGTGTGGGATGGCGGAGGCATGTACATGGAGTGTACATTAAATAAACACATGGTGTACTTTTCTTTTTAATTGAATAATCAGAGTGGGGTCTCGTCTCATCACAAGAACACACTTCTACTAAACTTGGTTCGTCTAAGAGAGACCAAGATTGAAAATCAATGTTCGATCAACCATTTCTCCACCAAGGGTCCGATCCAAACTCTAGAGGGTGATTTTGAATCCCACCATCGAGTTCATCCTTCTTCTTGATCCTCTATTCCTAGATTATCATCTCTCATGAGTTATTGAGGCTTAATCATTTGTAACATTTCCATATATCTACATCTTTCTAGGCCAATTAAAGTGCTAACATTCGAGAGTGTCTATTGTACAACATTAGGGTAAGTGTTTTGTTCTATTCATTGATTTTCTTTTGATTATATATGCTTATGTGCTGAACACCCTTGACTAGGGTATTGCGTGTTTTGGAATTTAACCTTATTTAAGACCTCTTATGGTTTGTTTGATCAAGAAAAGGTTATTTTATTATGCATAAAGTTTTATACCTTGATTATGGATTTGTTTTAAATGTTTGATTAATTATTATTGTTTGGTATATGAAGTATATTGGTCTTGATTTTTTTCCATTCCTTGTGTTGTTAGGATGAAGTTACAGATTATATGAGATGCATGGGTTTCTCATTGTTAAAGTTTAACCAAGGGTAATTAATTGTGATAGATTTTGAGACAGGGTCTATTATATATAATTGTTGTTATGTTGACCAAGAGGTATTGATTGTGAGAGCTACCAGGTGGACATAGGCTAGAGGAGTCAGCCTATGAGAGATACCTGAGGGTCGTTATTAAATGAATGTTGGACCATAGGAAATTGACAGTGAGAGTTTCCAGTGTGTCATTATAATTAATTGTTGTTATGAAGACCAAGGGGGTATTGACTATGAGAGCTACCTTGGAAGTTGTTTGTAAACGGTTAATGATGTGTGGGACTAAAGGTGTTAAATCACTAGATCATTCCCAGAGGTTCATTATTTTATTTATTTGATGATTTGTTAAACAAGATGGTTTTGAATGTGAGAACTTCCCCATAGGATTTCTTTTTGAATGATTGAATGATTGAGATGAGTCTGCCAACAAAAATCTTGGACTCTATCGTACTTGATAGTTTATATGGTCTTTTGAGATGTATGTGTGTTATATTACACAAGGGGATACATTGGTTAGGATAGATCCCGAGGATACTTTATTTAATGTATTGAATAATTATTACATGTAAATGAGTGTTTCTAAAACTGTAGGATTTTTTTCTTTTGAGTACTTCTTAGTTTAATGATGTATTCATTCTTATTACCTACTATATATTTTCACTAACATCTTGGCACTGATATTTTGGTTGTTTCCAATTATGATTCTCCTCACACAATGATTGGGTCATGATTTTAAGCCCAAAAATATTATATGGTTGCATGTATAGAAAAGGTAAAGCACCATTCTTCATCAAGTAATTGATTTCTATTGTAGCATGAGAGAATGGGACTAAGCCGAGGATTGTGACTCTGTTGGAGTTTACTATTTTCTATACATTTGATTCAGTATTATATTTACAGCATTGTGTCTTCTTTGGATGCTTTCCTAGATACATTTAACATGAATCATTTATTTATTTATGTTGGAGTTGTTTTAACTATTATTCTTCCACTATTTACATTGTTATGTGGTATTACTGCATCCGCATTTATTTATTATTGTTATTCCATTGTGTATACTTGGTCTATGAGGGAATAGTTTCCCCACCTTTCTGACCTTGGCCCTTGCTACAAGTCAGTAGCCTCTGGTGTTTGGGGAAATGCGCTTGATGTTATGTGACCAACCATATCTGGGAAACCTCTGGGTGACACCCAGATCCGAGATGTTATAGAATTTCCTTTGGAAAATACATCATAAATAACTCATATTAGACGGTATGTACACATAATAACCCTTCATGGATACAAAAATGTGTGAACACCATGGGAAGTAGTACAAATTCTTTATACCCCTAAAACACTATATATTTAGACAAATAAAATTTCCCATCAGATATTTTTCCTCTATAACATGTGAAATTTCACTAAGAATATAATTGTATTCTCTATAGGTTATCATTATTTTAGGGAATTTATAAAAACATTTAATGAAAAATACTCTAAAAAAATTATCACATTAGTTATATATTGAATAAAAATCATCATGATATATGGTATTTTCTAATATTTTATAAATGAAATGTACAATGTATGATTGTTTTTTGAAACCAACTCCAAAAAATGTACATAATGTGAATAAAAAAAGTGATTTCATATGGTGAGAAAACTTTCTACTTCATGATATATGCTGATTTTGAAATGGTTTTAATTAAAAATAAATATATGATATTATTTAGGAAGAAAAAAATACATCATTAAGTGTGGGTGTCCATCCTTATGTAATCAAGAATGGAGGCTTTTTTATTTGTTGACTATAACACAAAGATGATGGTCAGAAAAGGTTATGTTGGATGGTAAGATATATGATTAATTTATTTTTTATTAATTGATGAACTAATTTTTATGTAATATTATGAATTTAAATGCGATGATTATTTTGGAAATATTTATAAATTTAAATGTTTCATGAAAATTATTAATATATAAAAATATTCCAAGTGAATTATGATTATCTGTATTGAGAATTTTTGACATA
Source organism: Viscum album (assembly GCA_963277665.1). Taxonomy (NCBI): domain Eukaryota; kingdom Viridiplantae; phylum Streptophyta; class Magnoliopsida; order Santalales; family Viscaceae; genus Viscum; species Viscum album. The sequence continues at coordinate 352,139,986 of OY728126.1, read as the reverse complement.
ATCCTAAAGTAATTTATGTTGTTTTGAGATGGGTTGGTGTTACTGTAGATACATGAGAAGGTTAAAAGAGGTTCTGAGTGAATTTGATGATGTTTTGGAATTCTAATATCGGTGTGAAAAAATTAATAAACCCATATAAAATATACCTCAAAAAAGAAATATTGTAAAAATACTAGAGCTCAATAACATATGTAACATTATCAAGATAAAATATATTAAAATCAAAGAGTTATGATATCATACATAATACATTTTTATCAAGGTGAAGATTAATTGGGATATGTTACTATTCCCTGCCATGTATAATAATTTGACGATTGTGTATGATAATAAAAAGGGAATAAATTGGAAATGAACTTCCCAAATTGTCAAACATAAGATATTTTTTATGATAAAAATGTAGGAAAATGAATTTGATAGATTATATTTTAAATAAGTAAGCTCTTCAAGAGAAATATGATGATATTTTTAATTATGTGTGAAATTATTTGTCTCATTGAAGTGATATATAGGATAATATATATATTAAATAATGTTTTTAGTTTGAAGATAGAATTAATTATAAAGAATTCAATCAAATGTTATTTTGATAACATTCAAATATTACTTATTATTTGTATGTATTAATAATTATGTCCAATATTTAAAGAATTATATATTAGAAAAAAATTTGTGGATTATATTGAAATATTTTCATGGTTTCAAATATGTATATTAAAAATAAATTACAGAGATATGTGCTATAAGATCTATTAGGAGACATATTTTACTAGTTTTAAATGATAGTTAATTGATAATATTCTGTATCTGATCTTACACACATGGATGATGATAATTTTAATGGGTATTTTTAGATGATCAATTTAATAGTATTAGATATATTATAAGGCATTGAGTCTATAATAAATTATCTCTTGTGAAGATTTATCAATTAATATATGGGTGAAAACACACATGTGATCTTGATAATGAGTGTATATAAAAATTAAAAACAGTAATAATAAATGTTTTGTGAGTGTTAGAATGAACTAATACTTAAATTACTAATGATTGTTCGAAGAAACTATGTTTTTGAAGAAAATAATATTTTAAAAAATCATATCATATTCATTGGGGGAAAATTATAAGAAAAATGTAGATATAATATGAATGAGGCATATGACCGACTACTATTTAATGCCCAATTATCAACAATAGAAAAAAGAAAAATAAAATTAATAAAAGATAAACGATAGAAGAGTTAATGAATTTGGATACATTTTTCATCTAAAAATAATCTATTTAATAAATTACATACAAAAAATATAGATATTGAGTTAATAATAAATATGAATTTTAATATTTCAATATATTATTTTTATGATATTAAATTAAATAGGAATTAAAAAATGATAAAAAGAAAACTAGTTATTCTTTAATTCAATATAGATATTGAGTTCAGATGAATTGAATGATGAGTATACTATTGTAGAATATTATGTATTGGTTTTAAAAGACACTTATTATGGAAGAAGATTTGTATTTACTACAAGGGTAGTGTAGATATTTGAGAAATATCTTGTACATTAATGAGTTAGTTGGACCCTTTGTAAACAAGAAGTAGTAATTATAATAACCAATAAGGATAATGTATTGTTTATTCTAGTGATATACTTTGGTTTAATGATGATTCATTCCCCACCTGTATTGACATCATTTTACTAGTAAATATCAAATTAAATTACTCTTCTCAAACAAAAAAATGGATATATTCATACAAATAGAGTAGAAACCTTATAAAAATATAATGTACTTTGAGTATAATTCATTTGTGTCATTTCTTGTATTATCTTTGTTAAGAAATAATAAGAAAATCCATTCACCCAAATAGGTGAAAAGGTTTGAATATTAATAGGTTTATTGAAAGGGAAAATAATTTGGTAAAATTAATTCCGACAGATTCACCCATACACACATACTCAATGTCATGACATATATCATTATGAACTTAAACTTTTACCACAGCAGAAGTCTCAACCTCAGAATTGATATTATATATTTCATAGTTACATTTACATTCCCGACATAATTTGTAGTTTGAAAAAATACTTTGATCACACTACCACTATTATATTATATATTTTATTGAAAATCATGAATAAAATAAAATAAAAAGTAACATTGATGTCGGGAAAATGTAAAAAAAATAAAAATAGGGTACACATAAAATTTATGGTAATTCTCATGATACTTTATATGTTAAATATCTAATGAGATAGACTATAAAAAATTGTGTGTATTATTTGAAATTTATGATATTATTGAATTACAGTGGGAATTTTAATTTGTCACATATGATAATTTTACTAATAATACATTTGATGTTTTCAAAAATACGTTAGAGATTACTCGGGGACAATATATGGATAAAAATCAACTAGGGCTAGAATATGATGAAATTGAAGAATCATTGGTAGTAATGTTTCAAAATTTAAAATATCAATTCAAATATGATACAACATAATAACATTCCCCACTAACACTATTTAAATGAATATTTTATGTTATAGCTTAAAGTTAAGAAAAATATTTTTAGAAAACAATATTTGAAACCCACTACTTAATATATTGAATGTATAAATACATGGAGAATGATTAGTTCCCCAAATTTTTCAAAAAAAATGTTTACACTCAAAAATATCAAGAATCTAAATCTAGAAAGACCACTACACAAAGAATGTAACTCAGATTTATTGGTCATTTTTAGGGTTTAGAATGATTTAAAAAAAGGATATTGAATGTTGGAAAAAAATTTCAATTACCAACGATTATAGAAGTCCTATATTTGGGTGGTCAAGACTGGGAAGAAGAAAATCATATATAATATGGTATATATAATCACTAAAAACATCCTTATAAATTAGTTAATTTCTTTGGAAACTGAAATACATGGGGCGGTTGTGACCATGAGTATATATTCGCATAAACCTTTTATAAAAAATATTTTTATTGATGAAATAAGACCAACTTTTATGAGTTGGATTCAACGAACATAATATTTTTTTTAATTAGGGAACAAGCATGTGAAGAGTGTCAAATAAAACCAACCAATGTGGAATATTAAAATGGATGTTATACCATGGAGGAGATTCATCTACTAAAAAAGAAATTTTATACACATATATTATGTCAAATAGGAAATTATATAAAATTTTTAGTAAGAAAGCTAAATAAAAGAAAGAACATCATCCATGAATGAAACACAATGATGAGTTTTGTATAATCTATTGATAATTAAAAACATTACAGGTTTCTATATGTGGGTGGCCAATGATTTATATGAGGTGATGAGGGAAATATAAGAAATGTGAGCATCTTCCAAAAAGAATGCTCCCTTATTTGGATATCTTACTCATAAATTTTAAATAATATTGTTGGAGAATAAAATAATGGAATCACATGACTAGGTTTTGTGAGAATTAAATTCCATATCAGTAGATGATTTTTAAAATTAAGGATACCATATAAAAAAATAATATTTATGATAGTAAAATAAAAGGGGGAAAATGATGAAGATTTTTCAAATGATTTATGATAAAAAAGAAAATATTTTATTTGTGAAGAATAAATTATCATTTTTTCTTTTCTCAATATGTAGATTTAATGATTCCTACTTATTCTCATATATTTTATATTGTTTCTATATGAATTTAAATATATTTGATGTGAGTAGAGGAGAATTATAATGTTTTTAATTCCTTATAGCTTGGATTATTAGCCATCATGAAGTGATTTAACTAGTATCATTATCCATCATTGAAACTGTTCAGTAGGTATAATATATATATCCAAGGATTTATTTTTTAAATAAAACTATACATGATGATGATTGATGGATCATATCCCTTGAAGGTTATTTGGGAAATAAAGCTATCAGTATATTATTATTTCATAGAAATATTGTATTTTAATGAATGACGGTGTTGAATTATGATAATCAACATGAAATCCTTGATTTGATTGAATGATATATATATATTAATTGGAATAGTTTTTGAGATGACAAATTACATGAATTGGTAGAAACCTAGTCATAACAGAATTTTTTTTGTTAAATATGTTATTTACATGTGAAAATTTTGAATGTCAATTTAAACTACCCCTAGATAAATATATTTGATTTAGTGTCATCTGTTGAGATATTTTGGACTATATTTCTAGATTAATCTCCCTTGTTTTTAAACCTTTCATGCTCAATTATATATATAGCTAATTAATCATTTCCCCACTGCTTATAAAAAGGTGATTATACCATTACCTAAAGTGTATGATAATTTACTATCAAAAAGATAATAATAGGTCTAAATCTTGATTATAGTATGATATCTTTGGGCTTCCTCTTTACTCTTGAATATTAATATTTATTTTCAGTAATGGGGAGTTAATACATAGAGAAAATTTAATAAAACCAAATTGAAAATTAACGTGGATGTTGATAAAAACATCAAGGGGGGATATTTTAATTCCCATAGAATTGTGAGTGTTATATTCTTTTAAATAATACATTAAGGGTTTGAGAAACTAGTAAATTTGATATATTTTTTATGATATCCATTTTGAGTTACCTCTGAAATTTTTTTGTGGGGTATTCCATTAGATATGATGACGATGTTTTATTCAGAACATAGGAAAGGATATTTGATGAAAATATTGATATGATTATTTTTATTTTTGAATATAAATATTTAGGTAAGTAGATATAATATCTCACGACCATTCCGTATAATTAGGGAGAATCAGTGAAAAGTGTTTCATTTTGAAGATTTCACTATCTCACCCATGATATTTGATAATATTAGAATTCAATATTATGAAAATCTTCAAAATATGTGATTAAATACAGGATGTAAGTCTAAATATATATATATCCATGTGTTATTAGGCATGAAGTTTGTTTCATTTAATTATTAAAAAACATGGATGATGATCGTTTACCAACCATAATATCTAATTACAAAAAATATAGAATTAATGAGAATAAATTATTAGTGATTATGAATAATGATTGAGCTATCTAATACATTATTCCAGAAAATTTTGAAAATATTTAAAGAATTGAAGAAGAAAATAAGTATTTTTAGAAGAGTGACTGACCATCCCAATGTTATCAAACAAGAAGAATAACAAAACTTTTGATTGAAAACAATGATAAATGTATGGAGGAGGTGGAGGAATTTAAAGCATAGATAATTTATACAATTATTATGGATTAACTAATTTATTCAAATTTTAGAAATATGATGAGATTTATGATGATAAAATATTTTGGGAATTGAAATATACTAAAATAAAGAAAGAGTTTCTATATTTTTTAGGATTATTTTTAAATTTTATTGAGCTGTTTTGAGAAGTTTTCATATATTAATAATTTTATTTAAGTTGATTTGAGATTATTTGACATGGTTGGAAGTTCAATAAGAATGATGTAAGATTTTCAGAGACATTATGAAAAGTATATAACTATGAATTGGACATGAAAATTTTGACAATTTTTGGAAAATATCAAACAGAATAAAATAGTATAAACTTTCTAGATCTCATTGTGATAAATAACATTCTATGATTGATATGTAAGAAAATCAGGTAGTTACAATATAAAATATTTCATCTTTTATATGGTAAGTAATTTCTTCCAGATGACACATTTTATATAAATGTGCATATGAAACAAACGGTAAATTTTATTCTACAATAAAGAAATAGAAATAATATTTTGTGATATGTATGATATTTGGAGAATGTAAAAGAATTAGAGAGATATTTAATATCATAGTTGTGTTGGGTAATTTTTTTAATATGGTAACTAATATAATTAATATTGAAATTTTTAAGTGTATTAGTCCTATCATTTTTCATATAATATTCACGTTGATAAAAAAGATATGCACTAGAAGTAATAATATTCAATTAATAATATATTAAATCTATATGAGAATATAAAAGATATTATTTATGATTTTTGAGATATTTAATCTTTCTAATGTGATACCTATGATATTATATTTCTTCTTTTTGGATTGTCAGTTTCGAAAGTTCTAGTGTAGTGTGAAAAATAAAATTATTTTTTTCTGATCATCAACTATTAAAAATAGCAATATTGTTAGAGATATTATTTTGATTCTTATAGATAATTAAGAAGCAATAAACAAGAAGGAATTGAAAGTTACATGGTTCAATAATTTTTTGATTTTAAATATGATGACTTGAAGATAGTCATGGAGGTCAACGATGGATTTTATATTTTGACAAATATCTTCAAAATTTTAAAATAGAGTTCTTGGAGAATATTCCACTTACGATCCTACGCATGTAAAATATGATAATTGGTGACAAAATTTTTTATAATAAACTTATAAATAATAACTAAATGAGATGGAGGATATATCTTGGCTAATATTTACATGTGAATAGTTATTTATTGATGAATAAAGTGAATAGACCTAAGTGATCTAGTGAAAAGTTGTTTATAAGAATGTGCAGATGAAGAAGTAGAAGTTATGTGTAACATAGTTGAAATATATTATAAAATTCATTATGATTTTTTCTATTTAAGTTTGATATTATCAAAAAATTAATATATTTAGAATGGGTAGATAACCTGTATTATGGAACAAAAGGATAAAGAATGAAATGAAATAGGGAATATGGAGGATAAAAATGTGATTCTTCTATAACACACCTTCTTATAATAAATGTTAAAATAAAATAAAATATTATATAAGGAGGGATGAGTTTATAATGGTCAACAATATAGTTGTATGTTCGTAATCTACGTGTCAAATCCCTTGAAATAAAAGGATATTATTAAGGTAAGTATTAATATATATCTGATATTTGAAAATATTATAGCCAATAATGATATTAGGTGAAAGATGAAGAAGACAATATTAAGAAACCTAAAAAATAAATTCATTGATCTTTCTTGATATTATTTTGAGATGATGAGGTCGATGTTTATACTATTGCAGACTATTTTCCTGATGTTTTAGGTGATCTATGAACTCACAATAACAATATAAATGAATTAGTGTGACCCAGTATTAGTTATTTATTGTACACTACCAATTAAAACTATTAAAATTCAAACCACAACATATATTAGGTTGAATATATTCTATTACTATTTTCCAACACACCATACCACATGTGGAGAAGAGAATTAACAAGAATGGTTAAACATCTTATTTTTACAATGATCGATTCCAATTTGTGTATCACTCATTATTAGTTTTATGTTTTGTTTGTGAAATAGATATCCACTTTAATAATAAATTAAATAGTTTTTTAGAGGATTCTATCATTATCCCCAAGTCTTTATCTAACAAAATCTTTTTTATCTTATTATAGTTTTTATAATCTCCATATTAGTTCATTATGATGGCTCATACTAGTATACAATGGATCATTCCAAACTCACACTAAAATAATATATTCTTCTCTACTCCCAATTTTCAATATACTAATGGATATGAGATTATTTCTAAAAATGATAATTATTTGAAAATTTTATACCCTTATACAAAAATATATACATCATTATCTTCATATTAGTTTAATATTTTTATTGTTCATCTTTAGGATCTTCGTTGAACATGTTATGAATAGAAAATGGCCGTGTGGTTTCTTCTCAAATTTTATTATTTTTTCCATCATTATCTTCTTTTATTTATAGAATATACACTGACATAGTGTCTTTGGATTCTCTCACTCTCATTATTTTATACTCAAAATCATTATAAATTTCAGTATTGGTTCATTCTTCATTATCGTTTCTACTAACTACCTTCTTCTATTTATCACTTCATATTCATCACTATAATAGTTCTTATGAATTTCTCCACAAAATCTTAAATAAATTACTAATAAATTGGAATTAATTCATGATCTCATATCATTGCAATTCTATTAATGTTTTTCAACTAAATATCAAAAAATAATTGAAACAATTTCCATCATTAAATTGAAGAAGATTGTATTTTTTATATTCTCATTTAACTAATCATTAAAAGAATCCAAATATTTAACTAGATAATGCCTCATTACATAACCATCATAATTTATTTCGGATTTCCATATTTCAATTCCATTAGTTATTTCACCATGATCCTCCAAAAAGTATTATCATTGATTTCTTCTTTTGACATGGATGTAATCATGTCTTTGTTACTACTATAATCTTTTAACAATTTAAAGAAGATAATATCATTTTATAATTTACTTTTTTGTAACTCTATAAATTTTAAAGCCTTTATCCAATACATAATTAATACCATATCTTATGTATCACATCATAGATATAAACAATATATTCTACATCCTCATTAATATCTTTTATAAGATTAAAATGATCTTATGTATTCTCAAAATAATATTATCTATACCTTTTCGTTTCAAATGTGTCATCAATAATATCTTATATTCCAAAATAGTTCTTATACATAAACAAAAATCACAACGTATAACTTTTTTAACTAATAATTGAATTTTTTTTACAAACATGAAAACATTATAAATGATCCAAATATCTTATATATCATTGTGTGGACATTACATTACAACATTTCTATATGACCATCCATATATGTATTTTTAATTAATTTAGATAAATTATATATTGTAATTAAAAAATTATGTACCATATATAAGATGTAATTTATTAAAATTTTATTCTCATATTTCTATACATTTAATTTATATAATGTTTTATATCATAGTTTATCTTGTACGTTTCTAATATTCTACTCTAAAGGAAACTATAAAGATCTTCTTTAAATTCTCATATCTAACTCATAATTCTAAATTTTTTAAATAATCCAAATCATTATTAATAATTATAATGTAATTTCCTACCTCCCCAACATATACCAAAATAACATAGATGAATTTTGGAAATTATCTATAAATTTTTAATGTTATTCCACTTCATTTAAAATGAATTACAAAACATCTGTAATAAAATTTGGGTACATCAACAGATCTACACTTCCTTGAATAAATATTTATTATTATAAAATTTATATTCTAAATAATTTTTCTTAATAAACATTTAATCCTTCATAGTTTATAACACATATATGGATACTCATAGTTCTAGATAGTTGTGTTCTTATTTAATCATTATCAATCGTATCCAACATCTCAAACACTTTAAGAACATTTTGTAAAAAGTGAATAAATGTTCCATCATAACATTTCATTGATTGTAGTAAATTATATCTCAATAATAATTATATGTTATCATTTCTTCAAAACAAAAACAAAAAAAATCATGTATATCCTATATAGAATTTACTAGATCCTCATGTTCAAAACCATTTCATGAAAACTGATACAATCCTCAAAGTCTATTTCATATTTGAATATCCACAATCACATCTATATTTAAAAGCCATTAAAATTTTTAATTATGCTAATGTAAATATGTTAAATATCTTACTTCACCCATTATTTTAAAAAAATACAAATATTTAGTTGTAAATATGAATCAATACTCATGCTATATTATTATATAAAATTCAATATTATTCCTTCCATTAAAACTAAACCATGGTTTACTTTATATAAGTATGGTATCACATACTCTTAATAATTGACCCATAATTTAATATACTATATGTCTAAATCATCAATTTATTTTGTTTAAAAAAATATTGAAAATATTTGATATCAAAGATACCTACAAACTCTCCACATCTGACACTAACACCTATTTCATCATCAAGGGTCTATTGAAGATGTTTTTTTTATTTTACATAATGCACTCAAAATGATAAAAAAATCAAACCATGAAAACATAATTTATCCCCCTAATTAAATTACATTCCAGATAATAAAACTCTCCACCTAAATAAAAAGACATTACTCACATAAAATATGGATAATAAAGTGATTACTATAGAAAAACATTAACATTAATATAAAATTTACTTATTTATATATTTACATGAAATAATAAAATTCTATTAGTTACTCAACATAGATTCCCTATAACGGTTAATATAAAACTATAATAACATTATGAGTTTTTTCTCTTTTTTAGACAAAATTTGAATTTTTTCATTTCTCAGAAATATTTTTTCAATAACAAGGAATAAAATTTTAGTCTTGAGTGTTTTATTATTCAAAAAATACCTTTATTTTATGGGTTTTCATGTTAGTTCATTTCCAAGACTGTTTAAAAGAGAGTTTTGGGAAATATGGTGTGGTTGAAGAATATAATTGATCTATTATATGATGTTCTTGTCATTATGTATCCAATAAAGACTATAGTTTTTCAGATAGAGGACTAGGGGGATCCCTTCCGGGGTGGTCCATGGTGTGAATTATTATTTCCTACCATGAAGTTAAAGGGTTAACATATCAAAAAAAGGGCTTAACCACTTTTTTTCTTGAAATATGGGTCCAGACAAGGGGGGTTCTCAAATTGGTCGCACTCTCTATTCTTCTCTCAATTTTAGATAATTTTGGGTGTGACATATGAGTGATATATGTCTTTTTCTACATATATTTTCATATGATATTCCTCTTGGTTATCATGATTAATTTCTACCATTATCGGTTTGGTTTTTTATGTCTATTCCATCAGAGGAGGGTGAAATCAATAGAGATGGATGGGGATATGTCATGGATTTCATAAAGGAGGACCTAAGACATTATATCAACCCCATCACATGGTTTTTCTTAGATTTCATATAACTATATGAATTTTTCATTGGGTTTTAGTGATTTCAGGTTAAATAAATATTTTGAATGAGCATCTAATTTAAGGATTTTTAGTGTCTTCGGTCTACACTCATTTTAGGAGTGGAAAGCTACCCAATGCTTCAGTTTTAGGCTATAAGTACATTACTAATGAGTATTTAGGTGTTTTTTACTATATAAATAAACTAAAATTATAAATTATAAATGGTTATAATTTGTTTAAAATTTTTTATGGCCGTATATAGATTTATGGAAGCATAGAATGAGCTCAGTTGGCTTAGATGAGGCCTGGTAGAGATTAGTGATATGTTAAAACCATTTTCCTGTTTCGTGGACAGTATAATAGAATTTAAAATGACTCTTTTTTCTTATGGGTGAATTAAAATATATGTAATGGGGTTCTATAACGTTGTGTAGGGACCGATAGTTCCATGGCTAGAATAGTTAGTATGGATTTAGGCCTTTATATTTTAATTATGTAATCTTATGCTCTAGGATGAATCTGGATGACATGGATACTATGTATCCATGGTACGAGTGTTCCAAGTGAGATATTGAGAGACATATAAGTGTTAAAATGTTTTGATATGAGTCTTATGGAGGATTCTTTTTTGTAAATATGGTAGGTGGATGGCATGAATTTCAATGAAGATGGGTAGTGATGGGTAAGACAAGTGTATATATCATGAGTAATGAGGGACACACTCTTAAGGATGGTAGAAGTTATTAATGTGTTCTCGTAGTGGTAGGAGATATTTTAGACATGGAACAAGGATGAAAAGGAGGTTAGGGTTAGTTTTTTATCCCTCCTATTGAGTCCATGAAATGGTAAATGTGATTGTCTAGGATTTTCCTAGAGTAGTTTGACCAAGAGTGGGGGTGACATTAGTGAAGGTGGATAGGACCATGGGTTCTGGGTCTGTGTAAGACTATGGGAAGTGATTTCACCAATGATGATAAGGGTGGACATGTTTTTTTTTTAGTTGAGACACTTTAGGTTCTGTATAAATTAATGGGAACCCTAGAAGGTGATATGAGGCACATCATGATGATAGGAATAGTCTCCAATGAATAAAACCATGAGATTAGTCAGTGACCAATGGGATGGTCTTCTTGAAATTGTTATGTGTATTATATTTTTTCAACTACTTTGAACATGTGGGAATGGGTCTTTATTCTTTTGGTATCCCTATATTCTATTGTGATGGGTTGATCTATTATAAGCTCCTTAGAGTTCATGGTGGTGGTTTAGTGGGATGAAAATGCCCGATTAATTTAGTTGTATGGTTGATAAACATTTTGGGCCTTACAAGGATCAGTTTGGTGATCATTCCCTATTAAGATAATTAGGTAGAGAACCATTCTAGGTATATCTTGTGTTTTTGTTCCTGAATTGGTCCTTACATTGAGTTGAATTTGGTAGTGGACCGCCTGAGGGGAAGTGTCAAGGACTGATATATGACAAGACTGAACGAACTCTGATGCATGAGAAGAGATGGGTCGATGCATCTAAAAAATGATTATTCCCATTTAATTAAATTATTTGGTCATTTTTTTATATACTTCCATTTTCTATGACATTGGTTACGAGTGAGGCATTTGTCATGATTTATGAGATTTTGAGTAGATTATGACATGGTGTTGAAGTAGGTGTGGTCAAGGTCTGGGTGGCCTAGTTAACACTCTATTCCCTACTAATAATGTGTAAATTATTGAATATTGTCATAGTCTAGTCAGCAAACAATGATCCAGATAGATTATTTTGGTTATTTCTTTTCCTCATGCATGCATACACATATGAATATGTATATTAGGGGTGTGTGGTGAGACCCTACTGAGTTATATGATCACACCCAGTATGAGAATCTTGATATTTTCTAGATTTATGTGTATATTTTATGTCATGCATGGGATGTACAGTGAATCAATATGGGTCATATTAATGGTTTCATGGATATGGGGTGTATAATCCCCATTTATGGTCATACGGCATTAGGGAATGTCTTGTATTTTTTAGTATATTTTATATTTGGGGTCTAGACATGGATGAAACATTATATGATTTATATGATAGCATCAGTTATTATTTTATATGGTTATTTAATTATTTAATTGTGTTCTATAATGTTATATATGTGTAATATTCATGTTTATTTTCCCACTATTGTATGACTATGATTTGAATTCATATTCTCCCAGCTATAAAAAACGACCCTCTCTATTAGTTAAAATCCTCTAATGTATAAGTATAAACAACAATGTTTTTTGGATTCTCTTGTACACTAACTATTAAGTGATCAAGGATGGGTAATAAAAAATGATAGTATTATTTTAATGGGATATAGGAATGTTTCAAAGCTTTTGATATAAATTCTACTAGTCCATCAAGAACACCTTTTCTGGTAAGATTTATAGGTAACAAGGCACATGTGGTTGCATTTAGTATTTTTTTATGTTATGGTTCTATGATTTCACCTATTGTTACCCAAATATATTTGGTGGGTTTTTGAATTATTATGTTTTCCAGATCATGGACCATTACAAATATTATATATTCATACATCATGTTAGTAATATATGATTCGAATGAAATATTTTTTCTTGCGTATTTGATGATGAGTGATTTAGTTGTTTAATGTATCAAAAACATTTTATGGTGTTTTAGAAAATTCCTTTTTGCGGGATTTCTACTCATCTAATTGCAAATTTATATACCTTTTATTCTTGTTTAATTAGATCATATAGCATGTCATTTTCTATAGATAGAAAAATATTCCCTTTATCAATTGTTGTATGGAGACATGTTGTGGATCGGTCAAGGAATTTGGTGCACTAGTAATGAACCCATGAGGGAATGGTATGCATGAGAGGTGATCTGAAGAATTAAACGAGTTTACATAAGAATTGTGGATACTAATGGCCATTAATGATATTATTTTAACAATTTAATTTTATGATAACAACCTATATGGTTTGTAGGTTATTACATCAATTTTATACAATCTAACTAGGTAGTTTATTATAAACCCTAAGGAGTTTTAAGAATGGAATGGAAAATGAAATGACCTATTGTGGTCTGATGTTCATGGAGTGTTTCCAGCATTGAGGTCAGTTTCTAAGGGATAGAAGATTCATATGCCTCAACTAGTGGTTCTTATGATATGCTTTTTTTATCATAGTTAGAGTGTGTTTAAACATGGGTATATTTGGAAATGACACTCATGTGGAAGGTGTTTGTACATTTATACACAGAATGAGTGAGATTTTGTGGAATATTTGGATATCCTAAAATACGATGGGACATGGATAGAACATTTGGAAAACAATCCTATGTTAGATTTGTTACAAATAAATAGATATTTATTCTATATATGGTACTTGGATGTACTAGTGTATGAAACCATTAGGTTTGGGGGATACTAGGTATGGTCATGGGAGAAAAATTGAGTGCTTCTATAGTGTACAACTCTTCTTCATTATTTTTATACTGAGTTTGGTGCATGTTTTTAAGGATAATTATTAGCATTTGGGTGATGGATTGTGCTGGGGTCTTACTATCCCACTTGAGTGGAGGATCATTGAATGGATCATGTGTGCTTTTTTTTGTATGTGTGTTGTCGAGAATTTTTTTGGTAGTTTGTGAACTCGATTATAGTATTAGTAAAAGCACTATCACATTTATAGTTTGGGTTTACACTCGTAGTGAGGAAACCAATGTGTTCGTTGAAAATTAGATATGTACCTGTATGGTGGAAGGTGAAAATGGTAAAATATCAAGGTACATTGGTATGGTATACATGAATAAACACAATAAAATACACTATTAGGTAGTTGTGATGCTAAATAATTATAGGAAACACATTTGGATATGGGGGAGGATCATATGTGTGCTGTCAATACCAATTTAGATATGTAATCATGGAGAAGTGTATAGGACTTTTTATAGTGGGGAGTGAACCATTGGATGTTGGAGTATTATAATCTAGGTAGTCCATGTATGGATTATGTTGGATTATTCTACTACAACTAGTGTACAATAACAAAAGTCATGTTTATCTTTTTTGTTTGGTAATTTAAAAAGCTTTGGTAATGGATATTTGGTGTTTTGGTTGGATGGGGGATGGTAATGATACTCCTTTTGTGGGGAGATTCATATAGAGCCTAGGTTAACAACCCTTGTTTTTGAAGGATTTTCGGTGTTATTATATGGGGTAGTTGATATCGAATGTGAAACTAAGGTATCGGTGTGTAATAATATCCAATGAAATCTCATACCTTCTGAATTATTGATTTGAAATTTAGATTGGTAGCTTCTCAATTTTGTGTGTTGGCATTATTCTTGGGGTAGTTTTGGTGTAATAAAGGGTAATTAATGGGGTAAGACATTACTTGTTTAATAGTTAATGTGATGAAATGTAGTTTGTGGGGTTATTTAGTGGATGGATCATGGTTATTAACATGGTTCGAGGGTTGAAATGTGGTTTGTGATGTGATTCATGAGGTGAATCCCCATTATTCACATGCTTTAGGTGTGAACCTAACATTGAGTATGATTTAGGGTAGAATCATTTGATGAAATGTAGTGAAGATTTTGTTTTTAGAATAGATGATTGGGAAATTAATAGAAGTTGGTTTCATAGATTGAGTTATGACTATGAACCCTCTTCTGGGGTATTTATTTGAAATTCCATGTTTGAGAATATTTATTCCACATACACACAATGGGTGTGACTAAATATTTTTGAATGTCCACAATATGATGTCTGAAGAGCATTTTATATTGGATGAGATGTGGCTGAGGAGGTCCATGGATCAAATTGAGTGCTTTTATAGGAAGTCCAATGAATCTATTTTTGGTCTATTAGAGTTTCCTATAAGTGGAATGTTTATAATTCCATTATGGAATATGGTGACTTCTTAGTGTTTTAGGGACTGTTATATACCGAGAGATGTGATTCAAGTACTATAATGGCATCATGGGGTTGGAAAGTATTAGAGTGGGGAGTTTGTAGTGAACATAATATTTTCATGTCATTATTTGTGATGGAGTTTAAATTATCAATTTTTTGCATTTTATTTAGAGAACTAGGACTTATAATAGGGTTTCGAGAATTTGAACATCTAAAAATGGTGTTATTAGATGGTATATGTGATTTGGTGGATGACATAATGGTAAGAATGTGATTCAGAGGAATACCTCATTGGATGGACTAGAGTAGGGTTCTACTACATTCCATTCATGTTATAGAGTAAGGCATCATAACATGAGTTCATTGTAAAGATGAATTGGGGGTTTTCTACCCTCATTCTTTAGTGTGTGGAACAATGGTTCCCTCCATGAAGTTGTCATGATGCATTTTTTAAAAAGGGACTCATACCTTTTTCTATTAACAAATGGACATTTTTGGGTAGAGTCTTAGTCATACCTACCACTCTATATTATCCCATTTATTTGATCTTATTAAATAAGGGATCTAATAGATATCTATTTTTTTCCTATGTCATCATATATTTTTTATTTTGGTTTTCAGTGTTGATTTTATCTTATTTTAGTTTAGTATATTTCTATTGATTCCACAATTTCATTGTGGAATCAACTAATTGAGATGTTTATTTTGATCAGCTTGTCTTTGGGATGACTCGTGATATTATATTCAATCTATTACTAGTCGTTTCAATGAAGGTGTGTTTTCATATAAATGTTTCTATTTTTTCTAGTTATATTGGGAAACAATACTCATTGGAACTAGTGTTTAATTTTAGGATTACATGTTACATAGTTTCAGTTGTGTGTCAAGAGTGTACCATGCCCCACTGATCCTAAAATTGGTATAAATAGTATCCCAATGGTTTTAAGGTAACTATTATTAACCAAATTATATCGAATTATTAAATTTATATTTATATAATTAGTTGTGAAAGGTGTAATGCATGAGACAGGTGCCTAGGATTATTGAATATTCTTATTTTTCTTAGATGAGGTGCAGAAAACCACGGTATGGGGTTACCTATATATTATATTATGGTATCCATAATAATATAATTCCATATGTTCTTATATTCATGATATTTCTACTCAAAAAATTGCATTGGTTTTTAGAATGGTGTTTAGGGAATATGGGGGGCCCAAGTTAGAATAGGTAGGATAATATTAGGCCTCCTAGGAATGAATTAGAATTTAGTAATTAATTAAATAAAACGGGGGCACTTGGAAATTGTGTCTCCTAGGGGAGATGGTTACATGTTAATTAAATATATACCTATTAGAGGTCTTCTATTAAGAAATGAGTTTTTGATTTTTCTAGGTTGGGTTTATATGGTTGTTGGGAAGGTGTGACTGGCAAGGTGGATGAGTGATGGTGAGTGATACTATTTTATTTCTTTTGAGTGATCAGGTACTCCATTTTGATGGTGGTTTAAAGTATTAACATGTTCTTGGAGTAGGTTCCAATATTCAAGGCTTCCCCTTGGGATGCCATGGTGTTTTTAGTTGGGGTTTTGAACCCTCTATATTGAGGATATTGTTGGGTAGAAAAGAAGGTTTGTGATGGTCCTAGGGTAGGAATACCTAATGTCATAAGGGCCTTGATTGAGGTTGGACTAGAACTTTTGGTTATTGTCTAGGTAAACCTACAAACAATTATGTCACTAGTTGGTGAAGAGAATGATACCATTTTGATTGGATGATTCTATGTAGGTTTTAGAGGAAAAATTTGGTAACCTATCATGTTAGTTTAGGTAAATAATTCTAAAAGTATATGTATTTATTATCTAGTTCGTTAAGATCTAATGATGAGTTGTTTGCTCGTTTGGGGTCCTTGATTGTGTGCATGTGCTAATTTAACCTCCCTATAGTCTATGGGATTGGGTCGCTATTCTTGTGTCCTCACTAGAACCCATGGGGATGGGCCATTCTATTATGAACTCTATATGGTATAGGCTCATATGTAACTGGTATTAATGTGGCATGTTCCAACAGGTTTTATGTATAGTAGCTATTATGCAAGGATTGTGTTGGTTTCATAATTTTTTCCCTAATAATGGTATTGGGATGATGCAATTTTCCACCTTGTCATGTGTCAGTGTTCTTAAATTGGACATTAACATGGACAGGCTTGTGTCATATTCTAACCATGAGGTAGGGTCATGTAATGATGTGAGATAAGATGGATGGAGATCCCTCAATTGTGAGGTAATTGGATTGGTATTATGGGTGCATGATCATGTATACTGTCTACAGATATTGGGACTGGTTTTGGATGCCACACTAACATGATCCATTGGGTATGGGATTGGTACTTGTCAAAATGGAATGTTGTGGTGGGTAGATTAAACCAAAGAACTATAGAATGTATAGTAAGTGTTGGGGTTACCATTTTATCACATGATGCCCTTATGAGCAATTCATACTCATCAGGTGTCATGGTGACCTTGTTAGAGGAAAAAAACCTCATGTACATGTTTTCATAAATTATTTATTCATGCATAAGATACCAAAATTTTATATAGATTTCAATTCCTATAAATTACCTTTTTAGACTACTTTTTTAATCTAATAATGGTAATTAAAATCTTAATGAAGATTCTTGTAGTGTCTGTGGCTTTTTCACAACCTAGTGCTCTGCTTTTTTGATGAATAGATTGAGTTTCATGGTTAGTGCATGGTTAGTTGTAACAATTTTAATCAACCATGTGGATGAAAGAGGAATAGAATGTTTTGAAAAACAATCAGATGGAGGTAGCATGGATATTAAAAATGATTTAGGATAATTTACAAGATTAAATGCATGATGGGAACATAATTTATCTAATCACACGCATAACTATGAAACAGACAATTACTGATTCATAGTGACAATGCACGGTCACAAAAATGTTTTTCAGATGGTATACTTAGCCATGCAAAGTTGTGCTGCACTTAGACAATGGAGGCCCACTGTTGGCACAAGGTTTTTCTGAACATGTATCCAAACTATCTACATCATTATAACCACCCAAAAATAACTAGCATTTTCTTTCCCCCTAAAATATTAAACCCCAATTAACCCATTACTTTTTACTTAGTAGTGTATTTCATGGGAGATCCTCCACACTCTTTTCCAAGTATTTGAGATGAATCACTCGTATGATGCCAGATTCAAGTTTCATGATTTACATTGGATCCATATATTTAAGACACTAATTACTCTTACTTATTTTATACATTTATTTTCCAAATAGAATGCTAAATATATGTGTGGTAATAAGACCTATTTCCATGATATTTTTCTATTTCTCCACTTTCACCCATTTTATCTTTGATTGGAGTAAAACATTGGATATGGATTCATCTAATGGTATATGGTTGGTAGTCTTGTGATTTTCCCAAAAAGTATATCCATTTATATTAAGTGTATGTATATCATGTTATAGAATTTCCATGTGTCACCACTTAAAATGTGTTATCCATAATTGGATATATGGGCCTCTCCATAGGTGTTTTTGGTGACTCTATAACACAAAATACAGTTAAACAGCTCGCATTAAACAATCCTTTTGGGTGTTTTATTAAGAAATATAAAACAGAAATATTTTTTATTATTAAATTGATTTACCATTGAAGTGTGTCATTTCAACCATTTTTGTCGGGTGTCAAAAAAATTAAATAAAATTATTAACTGAAATAAATGAAAGAAAAATGGTGGTGAGACTATATCACAGAGCCTATGAAATCCCCTTCAATATTGTTTCATTGAACCATATAAATGAAAAAAAAATAAAATTAATGATTAATAAATTTAAGTGTGAAATAAAATTTGTGACTTTTTGTTCTAATTATTGAATTCCTTTGACATTCCCACTAGATATTTAAATTGAATGATTTTTAATGGAATTATGGCGTTCCATGAGTGATAAATGGATCCTATGTAGTATTACTTTTGTAGTATCATCGAGAATATGAGATTAAATTTTTCCATGGGACACAGTTGGGTATCCTTTGAGAAATTCCTAAGATGAGGTTAGGGGAACAAATATACCATACATAGAGTGATATATGTGTTCTAAATGTGGAACTCCTTGGATAAACTCATAAGGTGATGAGTTTTTACAGAATATCTAGTTCAATGTCTTCATATTCTATGGGTAACTTCTTAGATGGGTTCAATTATTGAATAAATTAAATGATTCTCCTCTAGAGACCATGAAAATACAAGGATTCGGTCAATGCTTTACATGCAAGACAACCATGTCTTAATTTCTTGTTTTGATTCATAAATGAAGTGGGTTCTAGTCATATATTTTACAAATATAATTACCATAGACTCTTTTTATAAGAATATTGGGTCCCAAGACAATAATTTAATTAATTCATAATTAATTATCATTCTAAGACATTCCATCATTTTCCGAAGTTGTTTTTATCATAAAATTGTCCAATTGGGACCTAGAATAACACGAGTATTATGTATTTCATTTAAAATCATTATTTTTGTTGAAAACTACTCACTGTATATTTATGGATATGATAGCTCTAGAAACCATTTTTGGTGGCCTAATAAGTTTTTGTCGCACCATGTTCAAACCACTGATTTGTACTTGTACATACATCATATATGAAACTAGGGATAACGGAAAGCACCAAGCATTAGAAAGATGCTTTTATATAATAGGATGGATTAGGAGAGTAGAACACCACGATTATTCTCATGAATCTATTAGATATGTATATCCATATTATTTTCATTCTTTTTCAAAAAAAATTATATTCTTATCATTTTATTTCCTTATATTCTTTTTTTTTCATTACATACATACATGGACTCATTGTTTGGTTTATGCGCCTATATATTTTTTATGTAGGATTAATTGGTCTATATGTTCACATCCACTATTCCAAAATTTGTATGAATTTTTTATAATATTTTTTACAATTGTACATTTACTCTGATAAAAGTGGGTCTAATCTCCCAACTATACTATTATTGGACATCACTATTATTTGACACCCTTTATCATTTGGTGAGGCATGATTGATTCCACATGATCTACTAGGATTAGTTACATAAATGTGAATCGAGTTCAGGATGTCAGAAGTGGTGTCAAAACCTTTTTCCATCTATATTACTAATTTTGGTTATCTAACTAGTGTTTAGGATGTGTCAAAATATGGTAAAGACCCTATGCTTTGGAGTAGTAACCCAAATACTGGGAAAACGATTGTTCTCTTGAATAGGACATGTTTTTATATTTAATTCTTATTATAGTTTTATTTATTTCAATGCTTGGTGGAACACATGATTTTTAGAGTTTATTAATATTTTGGATTTTATTTTTACACTTCATCTAGTATTCCAGTGATGAATTTGGTCATAAATCCTTATAGGTACATGTGGATTCACATGTCATGAATATTCCATTCCATATTTATTTAATTTAAATCATTTCCTTTACCATAATATATATTTCATGATTTCAATATTTTTAAATGTGTTCATGTTTCTTATAGGGAATGAAATAATTTCTTACACAACAAAACATCATTAACATAAATGTTGTTTTCTTGAATAGCTTGATTGTGGAGCCTTAAATAAGAATTTATTACATGGTTTGAGCCCATATTTATAGGTTGAATGGGATGAAGCCTCTGTGGTTTAAATTAAATGTATTGCAATTGAAATTATAATGTGTATAGGCTTCTATAAATTTTGAGTTGCGATCTATATAGTTAATCAAATGTAAAATAGTTGGTCAGTTGTTTTTACATTAAATTTTAATTAAAAATTATAAAACATAGCAATTTATAACTAGGAAATGGAGAAGGAATCTAGCTAGACCATGGTGTATATATATATATATGTATAAAAATTCTTAATTTTATATTTATGAATAAAATGGTTTCCATTAAATAAACGAAATCTAAATTCTTATTTAAAGGGTTTTTCCCTCTATACGTTCAAATTGACACTCTATATACATGGATTTATACTATAAAATATCAAAACTAAACCCAAACCTATTTTTATTGGTATACAAATTGGGCTTTGACTCTATTATCGTAATTATTTGGACACTACCTAATTTGATGTTAAAATATTCTCTATTATCATGATTTTTATTTGGATTTTATTTGTAATTTTATATATATTCCCTTATGACAGCCTCAGGTTGAACGTCATATATTGGTGGTGAGAACTCTTATAAAATGGAGACACTAAAACTACATGTAGTTCCACCTGTACACATTCTTTTAAACCTTATTTGGTCACTAATTCCTAGTGTTGAGATGTATTCCTATGGTTCTTTTATACCATTCTATGCGACCCACAATCAACCCATTCTATGGAAAATTTTACATGATAATTTTAGAAGGCTAATCCACTGACCTTTTCTAGGGTTTGGGGGCCCCCCATGTCATTTATTCATGGCTAGAGTCTATGCTGACTATATTTTGGCATCATGAGACAACTCGAGAATGGAGGGTCAATCTTGTTGTTTATTTTCGTTGCGATTATAATATGTTTTGATGGGAATTTATTATTCTAGAAGATAATCATCAGAATATGGTCAATTGGGACTTCGATATATATTTCTATGATTATTACTTCTCAAATATGTTGAGATAGAAACAAATGAGGGAGCTTATAGATCCAAAAAAATGTTCCATATTTTTCAAGGACTATTCAGCTCATTTTAATGAGATATACTGTTTCACACTTACACATTTGGGGATGAGTTGAATGGAGAGAGATGATTTGAGGATGGAATCAAATAGTCCATCCAATATTAGGTAAACATATTTTGTTTAAATACAATTTCATTAATATTTAACCAATCCCTCATCACTGAGAGAAGTTTAGGGAAGAGGAAGGTGTTTCCTAGGGTTTCTAATTATCTTGATAAGAAAGTGGTTAATCTAGTGGAAAGAAGTTCCACCTTGAGTTTTTATGTTGAGGATGTAGAAGCCAGAAAATGTAGAATATAACTTATGAAGTGTGTTATCAGTGTGGTAGGTCAATTCGTAAGAATCCTCAGTATATAATAAACCCTATTGACTATCGATCTTGTGAAAATTGGGACCATCATTAGTATTTTTGAAGACCACTTCATATGGTTCCTAGTGAGAGGGGTTCTATTACGGTTACATATTCTAGGTGAGGATCAGTAGCTCCATGTCATACTAGGAGATGTATTACCTATAGATATTTTGGTCTAGGGGGTGGATGTGGTCATGGAAGCCATTCTATTGAGACTTGATGCCAAGATTGTATGGTCCTGAATATTAGTAAGGTTGTAGTTTAGGGTTTTTGATTTTGAGGTCTACCTAAGGTATAGATTCTACCATAGGAGTTGAGATCCATTCCTTATAAGATATGAGATTGGATTTTAGTATCCTCAACATTTGTGTATGTTTTATTTGAAATGGGTTAAAAAAAATTATATATGTTGATATAATAGAAATTCCACACCTCTGTATTTCTTATTTATGTAGAGTGATGATGCTTGAAAATCATTCAGGTGTGTAGCCAGAATGTGTATACTAATGCATAGATTTAATCCAAGAGATAGGTGGTTATCACCTCTAGTGGAACCTCTTAATTGTTGAGAAGAAGAGATTTGATATAATTTCTAATATGGAGTGGTTAGTTCTTTATCAAACTCAATTTTTTTACTTCCATAAAGTATCATTTATATCACCATATGTTATTATAAATATTAGGAAATGTGAATGGGATATCCAAGCTAGTCAAGATGCACATGAGCAGCATGGGTCAGATGATGTTTCTGCTTAGATAATTAGTCTTCTATTAGATGATCATAGAATTTTATGGATAGATTTCCCTCCCATTGTTAATTTATTCAAGGATGCCTTCCCTGGTGAATTTTCTAGGTTTCCTTCTCATAGAGAGGTAGCTTTGATTATTTTGTTAGTACTTAGAGCATCACCAGTTTCCAATCATTCATATAGTATGGATCCTACATGGGTTTAGTAAATTAGGAGAATGTTGGGGACCCAAATTCAATTGGGTGTGTATTAAATAGTAAGTCCCATTGGGGTTCTGTAACACCCCACCCCTACCTCATTGGCTTGAGGAGGCGGTGGGGGCTACTTGGACATAAGCGACATTCCCAAGGTACCAAAGGCTGGAAATAAATGCAGAGGGCTTCTAAACAAATTGGGGAACGAATTTCCCTTAAGAAAAAACCATCCAACAATCCACTAACAACCACTATATGATGAATGTCAACAAAATATCCCAGTATGTATTTCTAAAAGACAACCAAATCATTTTACAAAACAACCCAACAAAAATATAACTAGACATGTCCACCAACATTAGAGTACAAAGTGGAAACTAAACAACAAACACCATGAGCCATGACACCACCATAGCTCCACACCAAGCTCCAAGCTCCAAGATGCACCAAGGGACCACAAAGCTCCACTAAAGGAGGGTGATGCCTTACCTTTCCCCACGTCATGATACACAACATCTGCAAAGAGACCAACGAGCCAAAGTAGGAAGCGAGTACTAAAACTCAGTAGGATTTTCACAAATGACTTCCCTACACACGCCACTATGATTAAACTATTATCAAATTTATATAAAACAGTTTATATAAATTAAATCACAAGTGAAACCATTTTCATATGCCAAACATGCCCTTACCAAGCCATCACATCCAACCCAACAAACCAAGGGAAATCCCACCAAAAATGCCCCAAGTCATCTCATCATTTACACATTAGCACAACAAGTCCATCTTGCAATGCAATGAACAACAATGCAACCAAAACAACCAAACAACCAAATGGTGGAGATTCTGCCCTACCAGTTCACCCATTCACACTTAGTGGCACTTCCTGTCCACTTACCATTGATGGTGGCCCTTCTGTCCACTATCCATCCCATTTCTATTGTGGTAATTACCGCCACTTCGACACAACATTCCAAACAATCCAATACAGTCATATAACCTACCAAGGTCACAACATAATTCAATGAACCAATTCCACTGCATATCAATCAATTTCAATAAATTATCCATTTATTGAAAACCATTTTCCATGCCAAAAAACATTTCAATAAATCAAACCTTTTTATTGAAAACCCTTTCCATAAATCATTTTCACAAATCAATCATAGAATCCAATTTTAAAATTTCCATTTTAAAATCCACAAAATTTTCATTTCACCACGAAACTCTCTTTTTCCCAAAAATCCCCAAAACATCACCCAAGGGATTTCGATTCAATTTTGCACATCAAAACACAATTAATTTTAAGCACATAAAAATAATTTTAACCCAAAACATTACCTCTAACCAAGTGGATTCGAGAGAGAAGCCACCTACCTTAAGGGTTCCCAAGGAATCGACCCACGAACAACCGCGCCTCAAATCCGGCAAACGCACCACCGAAACCTCTCTAGACCCCTTTCCATAAAAATAACAAGCTATAAAAGCATCATTAAGGCAAAAAATAACCCTATATCTACACACAACAAATGAATATCTAAAAAACCAAGAAAGGGGGAAAAGCATATCTAGAGGAAAAGACAAGAAAAACAAGAGTATAGATTTACTCAGGAGAAACCACCTTCAAACCGCCATGAAACCTCTTCAAAATCCTTCCAAAACGAGTGGTAGAGCCTCTAGAACCCCTGAGAACCCAAAATCACGAGTGAGCCTTGAGTGGGAGGAGGTTTGGAGTGAAATAGGTTAAGCCCGAGGGAGCCTGGGACTTGTAACCCTATTCTTAAGTGGATACACGATTAGTCTGCACAGTTTGGAAAACTGTGCGCTAACCATGCGCATGCTACTGCCTCGAGAGCAAGGGTCCACATGGATTCCTCGCACGGTTTGAAAAACCATGCACAGGCCTTGCGAATCCTACTGTCCCACTTGCACGGCTTCTTGGGGAATCTGCATGGTTACCACTAACCGTGCTCAAACCGTGCACCCCTTTAAAAGCTTCCAAACTCAACCAAAACCATTCCAAACACTCCCAATCTCTTCTCAACTCATCCCATGAACTTTGAACATGTAAATATGCATAAAAAGGCCACATACCTCAAACCAGGAGTACTAAATTCTCCCCACCATTGTACTTTCTATCCTAAGAAAGTAGTGAACCCGCCCTTTGCCGAAAGGGCTCGAGCCACTACTCCACCATTTCTTTATCCCGCTCCAAGTATCCTCTTGAATCTGACCATGTTTCCACAAAACCCGAACTAAACCAATGCTTTTACCATGAAAAACTTTCTCTTCCCTATTCACAACCCGCACTGGAATGTGCACCGACGAAGCATCTAGTTCTAGCTCAACATGATCCCATCAAATGACATTGTCACGATCCGGCTTATACTTTTTCAACTGCAACACATGAATCACATTTTACACCGCACTGAACCTAGGTGTAAATGCCAAATGATAAGCCCTCTCACCAACCTGCTCAAGAATCTCAATAGTTCCAATATACCTCTGGGATAACTTTACCTGCTTCCCAAACCGGCTATGTCCCAACCTAGGAGAGATCCTCAAGAAAACATGATCACTCGCCTCAAATGATAATGGTTGTCGATGATGATCCGCCTAAGATTTCTGACGACTCTAAGCCATCTCCATTCTCTTCCTTATCAACTTGATCTTCTCCTTAGTCTCCTAGACAAGGCTTGGTCCAACCATCGAGGACTCACCCGTTTCCACACAATATAGTGGAGAACGACACGGCCGCCCATACAATGCTTCGAACGGAGCCATATGTATGGATGCCTGATAATAGTTATTGTACAAAAAATCAACCAATGACAAGTTCTCCTCCCATGAGCCACCAAAATACATGACACGAGACTGCAACACATCTTCCAATGTTAGCATCGTCCTCTCAGATTGACCATCCATCTGAGGGTGATACGCTGTGCTCACATTCAACTGTGTCCCAAGCGCTTGCTGTAAGGATTTCCAAAAATGAGAATTCAACCTTGGATCTCTATCCGATACAATCGAAACTGGAACACCATGCATCTTTATCACCTCCCAGATATAGATTTTGGACAGATCCTCCACTGTATGAAATTCAAAAATCAAGATGAAATGGGCTAACTTCGTTAACCAATCCACTATCACCCATATGTAATCTTGATTTCTAACCATTCATGGGAGACCTATCAAAATATCCATCACTATCTGCTCCCACTTCCAAACAGGGATTGGAAAAGACTGTAACATTCCTACTATCCTCTAATGTTCTTCCTTGACCGGCTAACAAGTCAAGCATCTCGAAACAAACTCAGCCACACTTCTTTTCATACCAGCCCACCAGAAGTGCACTTTCAACACATTATACATTTTCTGAATTCCAGGATGAACGACCCACCTTGAATGATGATATTCCCTAAGAAGATCCTCCTGACAAGAAATTTGTACAACCATCTAATTGTAAAAACACAAAATTGAATCTCCATTCAGTTACCAACCCTCAATGGTCTCCCCACCATTGTGTCTCAACCCCATGGTCACACACGCCGAATTGGATATATGGGCCTCTCTAACCAGGCCAACCAATTCATGAATCAATAAAACTGGAAGGAAGACCTCTCTATCGCCTTGGTCTTCCCATTCCAACCGCATATCGACTATAACCGACATCAACTGGCACTAGTCTGATGCCTGTTTCACCAATTGAGCATATGATTTTCTAAAAAATGTATCTTCCACCAAATGTCTGTTACTTGGTGTGTACATTATGTCAAAATAAAACATCTGGAGATATTCCATCCATATCCTTTGTCTCAAGTTCAATTACATTTATGAGAAAATGTGCTTCAAGCTCTTATGATCCGTATAAACCGTGAATTTCTCACCAAAGAGATAATGATGCCACACTTTCAAAGCATGGACCACCGCTGCCAACTCCAAATCATGAGTTGGGTAGTTATTCTCATGTACCCTCAACTGTTGTGATCCATATGAAACCACATGATTCTCTTTCATAAGAACGCACCCCAACCCTAATCTCGGTGCATTGCAATACACCATGTACCCTCTTCATTGTTCAGGAATAACCATGATTGGTGATTATGTAAGACGACCCATTAGCTCTTCCAAACTATGCTGACACTATTCATTCCACTGGAATGAAACATTATATCTTTTCAAAGATGTCATCGGCGAAGCCAAACATGAAAAATCATGAACAAAATTCCAATAATACCCAGCTAGACCAAGGAAAATCCGTATCTCAAACAAATTCTTTGGCAGTTTCCATGAGATAATAGCCACTATCATTTCCAGATCCACTAAAACACCCCTTTCAGAAATCACATGGCCAAGAAAATGAACTTCCAATATCTAAAAGTCACACTTTGACAATTTGGCATACAACCGATGATCCCTCAAGATCCTCATCACTGTCACCAAGTGCTTCTCATGCTCCACCCTTGTCTTTGAACACACCAGAATATCTTCTACAAACACCACCACAAATTAATACAAATATCTCTGAAATATCTTATTCATCAATTCCCTAAAAACCGATGGCACATTCTTTAGACCAAAGGGAATAACCACATATTCATAGTGGCCATATCTACTTCTGAAATCTGTTTTAGGAATATCCTCCTTCCTCACCCGCAATTGTTGATATCTCGACCTCAGGTTGATCTTGGAGAACCACTAGGCTCCCCTCAGTTGGTCAAAAAAATCATCAATTTTCTGGAAGTGGATATTTTTTCTTTATCATAACATGGTTAAGTCTACGATAATCAACAAAGAGACTCAAAGTTCCATCTTCCTTTTTCAAAAACAACACCGGTTCTTCCCAAAGATATGTAATAGGTCGGATAAACCCTTTGTATTCTAACTCTTCCAACTGGAATTTCAATTCCCATAATTCCGTAGGTTCCATCCGGTAAGACAAAAGTTAGAGTGGACTGGTCCCCAGAAGGAGATCAATCGTAAACTCCACTTATCTTACAGGAGGTAACCCAAAGAATTATTTAGGAAAAACATCCATGAACTGATCTAACACTGTTGGAAGAATAGTTTTCTCAACATCCTCTACTAATTCCAATGAAAAAACTTCCAACTAATACGATAACGCACCCACTGCTGGTGACAACAAACCCATTACACCCTACCTTTCAGGCTTCTCTCCTCTAAATAGATGTCTAATGCCATCGTGTGTCAAAAAATCCATCGTCCGCACATCAAAATCGATGTGGGCCTTAAAAGCCACCACCCAATCCATTCCAAATATTTCATCATACCCATCCATCTCAAGCATTGAAATATTCCACACTATCTCAAATTTCCCCACAATGATACAAAATTCTCTACAAAAGAAGGCTCAACACTCTCTTTGACCTAGAGGATTTTGAAGTTTCAAAACAGAGGGAATCATTTCTACCCTTAAACCTAGCAAATCAACAACATGTGCCGCAATAAATGAGTGTGAAGCACTTGTATCAAACATCAATTACATCAATGTAGAATTTAAAAGAATAGTACCTCGCACCTAGGATGGTCCAGACTGATCATCCACCACACCATGTTCAGCTCTAAACACATGATTACTTGCCACACTCTGCTCTTTATTTCTCGACTGAGGCATCGTGGTATTCTGAGAATCACCATGACCCTCTTTACTCTACTGACGAGGGGTGTGCTGCTGTCCCCGTCCCATTGAAGCATACGGCGTCTGCGATCCCGGATGAGTGTAACGCGCACCCAACCTTGGAGAATTCCGACAATAAAGCTAAAAATTCCCCATATGCTTACAATTATGACATTATCATGGTTATTTCATACAATCCCGCTTGATGTGGCTTGTAGAACCACACTGAAAACATCTCGGCTTGGTATGGGGCCTTGGAGGAAGATTTACCGATCTTGCTGTCAAATTATATGCCATATTTCCACCCTGGGAATAAGTGTCCCTCCTTCTCTTGAACCCATCATTAGATTTTCCTCAATTCCCCACGGGTACCACCATGCTTCCTCCACCTAGAGTGCCCAACAAATCCTTCTCAGCCACTACGGCTCTATTCACCATCTATGTGTAATCATGTATACACAAAACTACTATCTTTGAACGGATTTCTGAACTTAATTACACTTCAGAGATCCTAGCCTTCAACAACGTGCTACTCGCCACCTAGGTTGAAAACCACACTATGTTCATAAACATAGCTTCATAATCTGTCACACACATAAGCTCATTCCACAAACTGAAGAAATCAGTCATATGATGAATTCTAAACATATGTAGGTAGAATTGTTTGTTAAAAAATTCCTCAAAGCCCTCCCACATCATACCCTGGTCCGTCCCAGCATGGACTAACATCTCCCACCATTGAAGGTCAAGATCTTCGAACATATACGTGGCCAACTTCACCTTTAACTATACTAGCATTCCCAAGAACTTGAAGATCTTGTTTATTCTATTCAACCATGCTTCTGCCCTCTTTGGCTATGAATCGCCCCTGAAGATGGCTTGATTCTGCTTTTGAAACTGAACTGCATGATCTACATGGCTTGGTTCATCCATTCTATTTCCACTTTCCATTGCTCGGAAAGCTTTCACTATGCTTTGCACTAACTGTGTGTTCACCTGGGGCTCAGGTGCTACCACATTCTCAACAGCCTCCTCTGGTTGGTCTCTATGTCGCCTACCAGGTGCCATTTATATAAAAAGAAAACAAACAACCATGAGTCTCACATCCATGGACATCACGGAATCCCATTTAAAATCACATTACACGACACTATCACAATAAGGCTTTCCCCATTTTCCACATGTGCCATGTTTCACCATTTTGAAAACCAAACCATTTTCAAAATAAGAATTTATTCACATCACAATTTCACACATTCCAATCACATCATAAATCATTATACCCCAATAAAATATGCATACTATGTTGAGTCAATAAGGTTTTCCTTATGACTTTTCTATTCCTTCATATATGGGGGAGATTGAGAAGTCATCAAGGTTTCCTTATGAATTGATCATTCCTCTTGTTTTGAAAATCCCAAACACCTTATCTTAAAACAAATCTTATTTTACTATTGTTTTACTTCTATAATGAAAATTTACTTCCCCAAAGAAATTTACCCTAACCTAGATTTCATTACTAAAATCAAAATTTTTCTTATGTATAAAAATCGGATTCATACCTAAAAAAATGAAATAGTATAATACTTAGACATGAAGCATTCTGTTTTAGGATCTAAATTCTTATTATGACCTTTTATGAAGTTCTACTCCGAATTCTCTGTTACGAAATTTTATGATGTTCAACCTTGAGTTCTGAATAAGAACATATATAAAATTGTAACTACGAGTTCTGATGATGAGTTCTGATTACGAATTCTCATTACGAATTATGATGATAAATTTTGATTACGAATTCTCATTACAAATTCTGATTACGAATTCTCATTACAAATTTTGATGATGTATTCTGATTACAAATTCTCATTACGAATTCTGATGATGAGTTCTGATTAAGAATTCTCATTACATATTCTGATGATGAATTCTGATTACGAATTCTCATTACGAATTACGATGATGAATTCCGATTATGAATTCTCATTATGAATTCTGATGATGAATTCTGATTACAAATTCTCATTACAATTTCTGATTAGGAATTCCCATTATAAATTCTCATTACAAATTTTGATGATGAATTCTGATTACCAATTATCATTACGAATTCCTTAGAAAAATAGAATCTTAATATCCTAGTACTAAAGACTCATAATTAAGTTTTTACAAAGATTCCGAACTTTAACTTTTTCCATTCCAAATATTCATTTTCTAAATTCTGAATATCATTTTTTGGTTATGCTTACACTTGATCTATTATAAAATGATGTCGTGCCTTCAGTTATTAACTAACAATTTTTTGAGTGACATGTGTATAGGTCCCTCCAAAATTCAAGGAAAAATATGACGGTTGGAGGAAGGAGCCGACCGTTGGAGCTTCACTTATAAATATGACCTCATTTTAACATGCTCGGTAATTTTGGAATTTTGATGCACAGAACTTCTTGAAGTGATTTCTAGAGAGAGAGAGAGAGGCTCTTATCAACTCTCAAGCGTCATTCAGAAAGTTTGAATAGCTTGTTCAAACTTTACCATGTGTATATTTTCTTTGTGAGACTCCGATTGTTGTTGTGTACCATTGAGGGCTTCCGGGGATAGGAAGATAGAGGTTCCAACCCATTGAAGTTGAGGGCTTCTTTAATGAGGAATAAAGAGGTTCCTTCTACCTGATAGTTGAGGGATTTTGGGGATAGTAAGATAGACTATGATCATGGTATCGAGGGCTTACCCCGGTGTGGGTAAGACAGACTTTCTTGAAAGTATAAATCAAGGGACCTTTATCTAAGGTTTTTTGATACCCTTATCTTTGGGTTAAAATACTTATTACTTGTTAACTATTTTGTTACATGTTTTTCCGCTGCATTTGTATTGTTATATAAAGTATAAATTTCATATACTTCCTTTCCCTTGTACTCTGATATAGTTAGATTCTATATGCTTTAAGGTAGAAGCTTCATCTTTTTAAACATTAGTTAAGTTCCATTTCTAGAATCATTTTTTTAGAATTTAGAAAGTGATTAGAACTTATAGAGGTCTTGTGAATTATCATGTTTAACCTTGTTAAACATAACCATCTTTAAAAGTTCCAAAATATTTTTTAAAAGGTACAATTCACCCCCCTCTTGTATATGAGAATCTCATTCTTATTTCAATCCTACATTTGGTATTATAGAGTATATCATACTCAGACATACCATCCTAACAATTTGTATCAAAGGATTTGGTTCAATATGAATTAATTTCCTAATTAGATTCATTAGAGAATTCTCGGAATTAAATCTTCGGATTCACACTTCCAGATTCATATATTTTTTTCACAGAATCTGTTTTTCAGAAACTTAGTTCGGATTCAATTTTTCATAGAGATACCTTAACTCTATATTTTTTTCTTACTCAGAATATTTTCCTTATTTACAAACTTTTTCTACTAACATGTTTTTGAGGAAAATGATTTTATTAAAGATGGAATGAATCCATGTTGGTTCAATAGACAATCTCAATCCAACCAGACCACCTATCTTTGATGATAATGATTACGAATATTTGAGAGATCGCATGAAGACGTTCATTATCAACATTGGGGTTGAAAATTTTTTTATGCTTATCGGTGGATAAAAAATCCCTGATAAAGAAGTAAGTAACTTTAGAAATCAGGAAAAGCATGAATATCAACTTAATTATAAGGTACACAATACTATATATTATTCAATGACTAGAAATATATATAGCCAAATTTCATCTTGTGAAGCAGCAAATTCTATATGGATGAAACCTCATGTTACTCACTTTAGAACTTCTAATGTAATTGAGACTAGACAATCCATGCTTAGAGCTGAATATCATGGTTTTAGTTTTCCTTATGGTGAACCCATATACAAGGGGAAACAGAGAATCATGACTATTGTGAATAGTTTACAATCAATGGGTGAAAAAGGATTAGATGATGAAGCCCTTGTTGGAAAGGTCATTAACATAATGCAAAATGAGTGGGAATCTAGAAGGACTGCAATTGATGAGAATAGAAAGGTCACTTAGATTACCCTTGAGGAGCTGTTTGGAACCCTTCTTCAGCTTGAGACTAGAATGAAGAGAGATCCAGATATTGTGAAGAAGAAGAATGGAAATGGCAGTGTAGCTTTTACAACTACTTCCAATCATATAAAATACAAGACTCCTGATAGATTTACTAGATCTAGATCTAAGAAAGTAGTTATCCATTCCGAATCTAGTGGAAGTGAATCCTCAAAAAATGAATTAGAAAATTTTGCTCGAAGGTTGAACAAGATAGCTGGACAGAGAAACTTTCGATCGAAATATAAGAATAAGGAAAGGAAATACAAGAAATATTCTGAAGTTACATGCTATGAATGCAAGAGATCTGGACACATAAGACCAGAATACCCTATGCTCAAGATAAAACAAAGAAAGGAAAGGCATTATTAGGAAAACAAAAAGAAGTATTACAAGTCCAATGCTAAGAAAGTGTTGAATGCCAATGACAAATGGAGTGCCAGTGGTTGAGATTCTTTAGATGAATCTTCGAATTATGAATCTTCTAAACAGAAGAATATTGGTCTTTTATCCAGGCTACCTATTGGTAATCATTTCCTGATGGCTAAGGTACACAATGCTAAATCAATGACCAATGTTTCATTAAATTAAAATGATAATAAATATTATAACTCTTCGGATGAATAATCTTCTTCTGATGAAGATAATACGTTACCTAACTATGAAGAAGTTTCTAGGTTTTCCAAAATCATTGAGAATGAGGATTATAAACTCTTGAAAAAACTTCATAAGGAAAATTCTAGGAATATTATTCTCACTAAGGAAATATCAGATCTTTGTAATGATCTTGATAAGAAAAATTCTGATTTTGAAAATATTTCAAAAAATCGTTGGTATGTAAGTTCTGAGAAGAATAAACTTTCTAGAGATCTAGAAAACATTATTTCTAAGAAAAATGTTTTTGAGCCTAGATATAGTTTAAATGTTTTTGAAGAAAAGAACATAGTCATAAAACTCAAATCCGAAATATTCTCCTCGAGGAAGTGTTTGTCAAACTTTACTATAGGCAAGGAAAATTTTGATAAAATGTATTAAAAAATCCAACCTCGAAGGAATACTTCTGGTTTTGGTTATATTGGTTCTAAACCAACCTTTA
This sequence comes from Viscum album, assembly GCA_963277665.1. NCBI lineage: Eukaryota > Viridiplantae > Streptophyta > Magnoliopsida > Santalales > Viscaceae > Viscum > Viscum album. The sequence continues at coordinate 352,105,484 of OY728126.1, read as the reverse complement.
ATAACAATTATTGTGTTCCTAAAAGTGCCCCATTTTGCACTAAGTGTCAATGTGGTGGTCACTGGGCAAATAATTTTTCTCTAAACAAAACTCAATCTTTAGGATTTCATAAATCATATTTTTCTAAGAAGTTGTTGGTTCCAAAAATTTTACTTCATGAAATTTCCGGATCCAAGCAAGTCTGGATTCTGAAAACCTAACTTTTTCTTATTTTAAAGAAAATTGGGAAATTACCAATAGCAATTCATGGTACATGGATAGTGGATGTTCCTGACATATGACTGGTAACAAAAACTATTTCTAATAGATTATCAAGACAAGGGGAAAATTAGCTTTTATAGATAAATATCAGGGAGAAATTATTGGTATAGGTAACATCATTATTCTTGGAAAAACATTGATTTCAAATGTTTTATTTGTTAAGGGTCTTAAGCACAACCTCATCAGCTTAAGCCTATTATGTGATGAAGGCTACCTTGTGAATTTTAGGAATGATAAGTGCTTAGTACACAATTTCAAGTAAGAGTTTATTCTTTCTTCCCATAGGCAAGAGAATGTTTACACACTAATCTTAGAAGACCATAGGAGCCAAGACTTACCTTGCCTTGGTGCAATGGAATATCATTCTTGGTTATGGAATAAGAGTTTAGGATACTGTAACCTTAGGAACATATGCAATCTTTCTAAGAAGAGACTAGTTAAGGATGTACCAGAGCATATATTCGATTCTTCAAAAGTTTTTGACCCTTGTAAATATGGAAAGAATCATAAATCATGTTTTAAATCAGTCGGTGAAGTCTCAGCAACTGATGCATTACAGCTAGTTCTTATGGATCTTTTTGGTCCAACACAAACTGGAAGCATTGGGGGAAATTATTATGTATTTGTCTTAGTTTATGATTACACTAGATATAGGTGGGACTATTTTCAATCAAGGAAGTCTGAAGCTTTTTATTATTTCAAAAGTTTGATATCCCATGTTAAATATGAGAAAAACCTTCCATTGAAAAATATTCATAGTGATCATGGAAGAGAATTTCAAAAATCGGATTTTGAAACTTTTTGAAGTAAAAAAGGCCATACTCATAACTTTTAATCACCTAGAACACCTCAACACAATGGTGTTGTTCATAGAATAAATATAATTATTCAAGAGATAACAAGAACCATGTTGAGTGAGTATTCTTTTGCTAAATTATTTTGGGCTGAAGCTATAAGTACTGCTTGTTATACTATAAATCAAGTTTTGATTAGACCATTTCTTAATAAATCTTCTTATGAGTTGTGGAATGGTAGAAAACCTAGACTTTCCTACTTTAAGGTTTTTGGTTTCAAGGTATTCATTCTGAATACAAAAGATAACTTAAACAAATTTGCACCAAAATCTGATGAAGGAATTTTTCTAGGCTACTCCACAACTTCTAAGGCCTATAGAGTTTTTAACCAAAACACATGTACTGTTGAAGAAACAGTACATTTCAAATTTTTTGAAACTGATCCTTTTGTTTTTAAACAACCTCAACCTATATCCATGGATGTGTTTCCAAAAACTGATTATCAACATATGATAGAAGATCCTTCTGATAAAGAAAATGTTCAAGAAGATACTCCTGAAACATTTACCCCAGAAGATTTCTTACCATATATTGATGAATAGATTCTACAAAACCCAAATCAGTCTCTTATAATGAATCATCCTAGTGATAGTATCATTGGTGATGTAAATCAACCTGTATGGACTAGAAGTTCCTCAAGAAATAAAGTAGAGCATCTAGAATTCCTTTCCCAATTTGAACCAAAAATCACTGATGAAGCTTTAGGTGATGATGATTGGATGAAATCCATGCAAGATGAAATAAATGAATTAGAAAGCAATAAATTCTGGACCTTTGTTGGAAGACCTATGGAAACTTCTTTAATTGGAGTAAAATGAGTCTTCATAAATAAGTGTGATGAAAATGGAATAATTGTAAGAAATAAATCTATATTAGTTGCTAAAGGATATAATCAACAAAAAAGAATAGATAATGAAGAAACCTATGCTCTAGTAGCTATACTTGAATCTATTCGTTTTTACATGCCTTTATAGCATTCTTCAATTTCAAACTTTTTCAAATGGATGTGAATTGTTCTTTCCTTAATGGTTATGTTCAAGAGGATGTTTTTGTTGAAAAACCTCCTATATTTGAAGATACAAAACATCGTAATCTTGTTTTTATACTTACCAAAGCTTTGTATGGCCTTAAACATGCCCCTTGATCTTGGTATGATAGACTTACATGATTTTGGATTCGAAATAAATATGCTAAGGGAAATGCAGATCCAACTCTTTTATATAAAGAAATATAATAAAAATGTTATGATTGTTCAAATTTATGTTGATGACATTATATTTGGTTCGACTCAGCAATCATTAACTGATAACTTTGTCAATCTAATGAAATCTGGGTTTGAAATGAGTATAATGGATGAGTTAACATTTTTCATTAGTTTTAAAATTTCTCAAAAACCAGAAGGAATCTACATATCCCAACATATGTATATTAAATAACTTCTTAAAAATTATGGATATGACAAAACTAAGAGTATAAGTACTCCCATTGGTACTTCAAATACACTTGATCTTGATTAATTTGGAAAACCAGTAGATCAAACATCTTTTAGAGGAATGGTAGGAAGTCTAATTTACATGACAGCTTGTCATCCAGACTTAATGTTTTCAGTATTTTTATGTTCTAGATATCCATCCAATCCTAAGTAATCTAATCTAAAGTTAGTGTAACGAAATTTTTGATACATAAAGGGAACCATGGATTTAGGACTATTTTACAATTCTGGAAATGATTTTGTTTTAAAGAGCTTTTTGGATGCTGATATTGGTGGATATAGAATGGATAGAAAGAGTACATCCAGAACTTGTCATTTATTAGGAGATTCATTAGTTTCTTGGTCATGTAAAAACGAAACACTCAGTAGCACTTTTCACTACTGAGGCTGAATATGTAGTAGCTGGAAGTTGTTCTTTTCAAGTGTGGTGGATGAAACAAACACTCACATACTATGGCTTGAGCATTACTAAGACTCAAATTCTGTGCGATAACACAAGTTCCATTTCCCTTAGTAAAAACCCTGCACATCACTCTTGTAAAAAGCACATAGACATTAGGCATCACTTTCTTAGAGATCATACACTAAAAGGAGATATCATTCTTCAATTCATCAGAACCCAAGATCAACTTGCTGATATTTTAATAAAATCTTTACCAAATGATAGATTTGAATACATTAAACATAATTTAGGAATGATAACTTTGAATTAATATACCTTCATTAACTTTCTAATGAACCAATCTCCTTACAGAAATAAACTCATTTTCATAGGGATAGTACATATGTTATTAAAGTTTCTCAAAATTTTCATAATGAATGTTTTTGTAGTCTATCTTTCAAATTTTCATAATGAATGTTTTCATAGTCTGCCTTTCAAATTTTCATAATGAATGTTTTCTTAGTCAGTTTTTCAAATTTTAGTAATGAAAATTTTCATAGTTAGTTTCTTAAAATTATCGTAATGAAAATTTTCATAGTTAATTTTTCAAAATTTTTGTAATGAAAATTTTTATAGTTAATTTTTCAAATTTTTCGTAATAAAATTTTCATAGTTTGTTTTTTCAAAATTTTAGTAATGAAATTTTAGTAATGAAAATTTTCATAATGAAAATTTTCATAATGGAAATTTTCATAATACAAATTTTCGTACTGGATATTTTAGTACTGAAAATTTTCATAATGGATATTTTCATAATGGAAATTTTCATAATACAAATTTTTGTACTGGAAATTTTAGTACTTATAAATTTCATAATGGAAATTTTCATAATGGGAATTTTCATACTCATAATTTTCGTAATCGAGTTTTTTTCGGTACTCATACTTTTTGAAATAAAACTTTTAGATGTTAAGTTTTTTGTAGTAAGTTTTCATAGTTAGTTTTTCGTAGTGAGTTTTTTGTAGTACATCTTTTTCATAGTCAAGTTTTTTCTTCATGAAGAATATCACTTATTACGAATAAACTTATTATCCAATCCGAAAGGTATGATTTCTGCACTTAAGTATTCTTAGTCATTTTTAATTACTGGTATTTTCTTTTAATATTTTGGATTCGTTTCCTCTTAAATTCAAATTATTTTTCTTAAATCCTCAAAATAATGGATTAAGGATTTCCTTGCGGGTATGTTTTCAACCGTCAGATAAGATCATAGTGTTTTTCAACCGTTAGATTGGTTTTGAAAGTTGAAAGGTCACCACCATCGCCTATATAAAGGGGACCCCCAATGGTACCCACATTGGTTTCCAAGCTCTCGCTTCTCGACGCTCTACCTCTGTTCTTAATCCCATTCTGAATCTCACAGAGTTCCTCCAGTCCAAATGTCTGTAGAAGCCTCTTCTCAAGAAATTTCTACCACGAAGCCAATCTCAAAATGGAAAGTATACAGGGAAAGGTTGGTGCATCCAAACTTTTTCAAGTACGATTATATCATTTCTAAGAATATCAAGTTAAATGGTTGGGAAGATGTCTGCTTATCTAAGACAGGTGTTCAAGACATGGTGTATCCGGATTTACTCATAGAGTTTTATGAATTAGTGTGCTTCTTTAAGGAAGATGATAGAGAAAGTTTTTCATTCATGTCTTATGGAAAAACCTACAAACATTCTTATACCAAGGTATCCATCTTGGTGGGATTATCATATAAAGGGGAGGCAGATTTTTTCTCCCACACACACCCAGATGTTAAAGGTAGTTTTGTTAAGGTAAAGTCCTTGGAATGTCATGGACTTTCTGAATTCAAGACAACAAAGATTTCTCATCTATCTTCTAACAACCAGATCCTTCAACTATGGGTACAAGGTTTTTTAGTACTGAGAAAAGGTGACAAAGATACCATTAAGAAAAGTGACATATATTTATTAGATTTCCAGGTATATAAAAGGAAAATCAATTTGATTAGGTATGTTCTTATTACAATCTAGAACATCAGGAATCAAAATCTTAGAGCTCAGATCATTATGTATCTGGAACTAATTCTAAAGCTGATAGTTCGATGTCTTGAATCATTCAAGATTGCATGAAAATCCAAGTCTCGAAATTGCAAAGTTATGCTTTTAGTGATGACACTCTGAAAAGAATGAATATGGGCTATTCTAAAGAGACAGAATAGTTTTATGATCATCCATAGGAGGAGGAATAATTCAATCTAGAAATTGTTGAAAAACCTGATCCATCGAAGAAGGTTGGAAAGAAAAGGAAGTAGAAAGAAGTGGAAGTTGAAAATAAAAACCCTAAAACTAAGGAAGCCCAATCTGCACCTCCCAAACCAATGAAATAGAAATCGTATCTGGATGAGGTAGTTACAAAATGGAGGTAAGTTAAGGAAATGAGGAAAGAAGTGGATCCACAGTTCAGCTTGGACCCTGCTGAGTCTAAGGCCATAAAAGAAAAAGCTGCTGATGAGCTAGAGAAACAAGCAATGGAGAAAAAGCAGAAGAAGAATATCATGATAGAGGCTGACATTTTTTAGTCCCTTCTGAGGGATACTGAAATTGCATCTGAAAACATTCCTATACCAAAAACCTTTTTGGTGGAGCCATTACTTGAGACTTTGGGGAAGAATTTCTTTACTCCGGAAAAATCTAAAGGGAAATACGTTTTTGAAGAATTGGAAGAAGTTGTTGAAAATGAAGAAGAAGTAGAAGTAGAACAAGAAAGTTGTGATTTAGATGATCTGATTAAACAAGTTGACAAATATCAAGAAAAGACAAATCCATCAAAGAAATTACCCCTCCGGACATCTGAGGCCGAGTCCTAAAAGCTTGTCACTCTTAGAAAGGAAGAAGAGAAATATGGAAAGAAAGATGAAGACAAGTTAGAAGAAGAAGTAAATGAATTATATATGGAAGAAAGCTATGAAATGAACATTATCGTGGAAGGAGTAGAAAAGGAGAAATTTGATGATGATAGAGTTGTTCAATTATTCGATAGCGGGCATAAATCTCCTGATGAGAAAGTCATATGGAAGATTGATAATGGTAAGCAAGTGTTTGGTGATTCTCAAAGAAAATCTACATTGAAGTGGAAGGAAGTTGTAGGAACTTCAAAAAGGAAGCTTGTTGATCTTGAAAAACCAATCTCACCAAGTAATGTCTCAGATTCGGAGTCATCTTCACTTAGTCATGATTTTGGGGAGCAGTATTTAAAGAAGCTTATTGGTTACATTATGAATTTTACAAACATAGATTCTAGATGCCAGATTCTCCAACACACTCTTAATTAGAAGTTGGATTATGTGTCCATGGTGATGGAAATGTGCGTAAAGATAGAATAAGATTTCAAAACTTTTCTTATAGGATACAAATCTCACAGGAATTCCTGCAAGAAAATGACCACTTTGTCAAAGAAGATCGTCTAGAATATGGCAGAGCATTATAAATTTAAATAGGATGTAAAAGAGGCTTTTGATACCGAATATTCCAAGAACAATTATCTTACAAATACTTTTCAAGAAAAGCTGACCATTGAGCTAAATACTCAGAATCAACAGGTGAAGGATCTGAATGGGAAGCTTAACTCAGTTTCTCAAAACTGGAAATGGGAAAGAGATCTCTGGATTGAGATCGAAGAGAAGCTTGTAAAGTAGGATGAAGTTATTAAGGCTTAGTCTGAGGCTCTGAAGGCTCATGATTACATGATTTAATCCTTAGAAAAGAAAGCTGGGGAGGACCAAAAAGAGTTAAAGAAGCTAAAAACCCTTTTGAAGAAGTTAATCCCCAAGGAAAAAGAAGACAAATAGACCAATCTAATCTTTTGTTGTATTTTTTTCCTTGTACTAATATTTCCAATCATAATGAAATTGTTGATGTCTGTCTTGTTTGTATGTCTTTAATGTTTCAGGTACCGTATTTATTTTCCATTCCCTCAAACACTTTTTGAAAATCACAATGGGGGAGAAGGAAAAAATAACTCAAAAGGGAGGAGGAAAAAATTCTATGTATAAGAAGAACTATCCCTATGTAAGGGAGAGTTTATGTAAGGGGGAGTGCTCATTACGAAGAATTCTATATTCATAATGAAAATCACATTTCAGAAATCTATAATATGATCTATAGAGTACCGAAGCCTAAGGGTGAGTTAGTCGTATTCACCATTATCCATGAACAAAGGGAGATACGCTTTAATTTCAATGTCTAGAAATTTATGCTAAGTTCCTACATTCTTTTTCATAAGGATGTTTGTGCTTTCCAAAAAGGGGGAGATTGTTGAGTTAATAAGGTTTTCCTTATGAATTTTCCATTCCTTCATATATGGGGGAGATTGATAAGTCATCAATGTTTCCTTATGACTTGATCATTCCTCTTGTTTTGAAAATCACAAACACTTTTTCATAAAACAAATCTTATTTTACCCCTATTTTACTTCTATAAGGAAAATTTCCTTCCCCAAGGAAATTTACCCTTACCTAGATTTCATTGCTCAAATCATAAATTTTTTAGGAATTAAAATTGGATTCATATCTAAAAACATAGAATCATATAATACTTACACATGAAGCACTCTGTTTTAGGACCTGAATTCTTGTTATGAACTTCTATGAAGTTCTACTCTGAATTCATTATTACGAACTTTTTTGAAGTTCAAACCTGAATTATGACTAGGAACTTATATAAAGTTCTAACTAAAAATTCTGATGATGAAATCTGATTACGAATTCTCATTACGAATTCTGATGATGAAATCTGATTATGAATTCTCATTACGAAATCTGATTACGAATTCTCCTTACAAATTCTGATGAAGAATTCTCCTTACAAATTCTGATGATGAATTCGGATTACGAATTATCATTAGGAATTCTGATGATGAATTATGATTATGAATTCTCATTATGAATTATGATGATGAATTATGATTACGAATTCTCCTTAAGAATTCTGCTGATGAATTCTGATTACGAATTCACATTACGAATTCTGATGATGAATTCTGATAAAAAATAATCATTACGAATTCTGATGAGGAATTCTGATTACGAATTCTCATTAAGAATTCTCATTACGAATTCTGATGATGAATTCTGATTATGAATTATCATTATGAATTCCATAGAAAAATAGAATCTTAATATCCTAGTATTACAGACTCCGAATACAGTTTTTACTTAGATTCAAAACATTAACTTTTTGCATTCGGAACTTTCTTTTTCTCCATTCCAAATATCAGTTTTTTCTAATTATTACACTTTTTCTATTATAAAGAGACGTTGTTCCTTCAGTTATTAACTAACTATTGTTTGAGTGACACGTGTACAAGTCCCACTGAAATTCAAGGAAAAAAATGACTGTTGAAGGATGGAGCCGACCGTTGGAGCTTCACCTATAAATAAGAGCTCATTTGAATGTGCTCAGTACAATTGGAAGTTTGATGCTTATAACATCATAAAGTGATTTCTAGAGAGAAGCTCTTATCAACTCTCAAGCTTCATGTAGAAAGTTTGAATAGCTTGTTCAAACATTTCCTTGTGCAGATTTGCTTCATGCGACTCTGATTGTTGATGTGTACAATCGAGGGCTTCCGGGGATAGGAAGACAGAGGTACCAACACCTTGATGTTGAGGGCTTCCTCGATGAGGAAGATAGATGTGCCAAATAGCTTATAGTTGAGGGCTAGCAAGAATAGAAATATAACTCTGATCTTCGTATTGAGTACATACCTAGGTGTGGGTAAGATAGACCTTCTTGAATGTATAAATCAAGGGACCTTTATCCAAGGTTGTTGGAAAACCATTCTCTTTGGGTTAAAAGACTTATTACATGTTACCTGTTTTGTTACAAGTTTTTCCAATGAATTTGTATTGTTAATGAAAGTATAACTTTCATATACTTCCTTACTCTTGTACTCTGATATAGTTAGATTCTATACGCTTTAAGGTAGAATCTTCATCGTTGTAAACATTATTTAAGTTCCATTTCCTAAATCACATTTCTAGAATTTAGCAAGTGATTAGAAATTATAGAGGTCTTGCGAATTATCTTGTTTAACCTTGTTAAACATAACCATATTTAAAAGTTCCAAAGGATTTTTTAAAATATACAATTCACCCCCCCCCCCCTCTTGTATCTAAGAATATCATTCTTATTTCGATCCTACATTTGTTATTATAGAGTATATCATACTCAGACATACCAACCTAACATCCTAGTGGGAAGTCATTTCTACCATGCATGCCATGCTAATCTCATTGGCTACACCCATGAAAATGATATATCCTTTTCCTATAAGTGTATCTAAAGCACTTATGTACCCAAATACCCCCTAACTTGAATTTCAGCATAAAAGGGTTATCTACGACTTTTTATACTCTACATTCCATGTTGCAACATTCCTATGCCATGCTACCATCACGACTCAAAGAATGTACCACAAGGAATGTCAACACCAAATCCAAGAATCAACTCCAAAGGGCAAAACTAACTGATACCACTCGTAACACCCCACCCCTACCTCATTTTCTTGAGGAGGCGGAGAGGGATACATGGCCTTAAGTGACGTTCCCAAGGTGCCAAAGGTTGGAAATAAATGTTGAGGGCTTCTAAACAAATTCGGGAACTATTTTTCCTTAATATAAAACCAACCAACAATCCACAAACAACCACTATATGACGCATGTCAACAAAACATCCCAGCATGTATTTCCTAAAGACAACCAAGTGGTCTTACAAAACAATATAACACCAATATAACTAGACATGTCCACCAACATCAGAGTACAAAGCGGAAACTAAACCACAAACACCATGATCCATGACACCACAACAACTCCACACCAGGATCCAAGCTCCAAGTTCCACCAAGGGATCAGAAATCTCCACTAAAGGAGGGTGATGCCTTACCTTTGTCCATGTCACGATACACAACATCTGCAAAGACACAAATGTGCCAAATAAGGGGGTGAAACTAAAACATAGTATGATTTCCCCAAATTACATCCCTACAAATGCCACTAGGATAAAACTATTAGCACAATTATATAGAACAGCTTATATAAATTAAATCACAAGTGCAACCATTTCCATAAGAAAAACATGCCCTTGCCAAGCCTTCACATCCAACCCAAGCAACCAAGGGAAAGACAACCAAACATGCCACAAGCCATCTCATCATTTACACATTAGCACAAAAATTCCATCTTTCAAAGCAATGCACAACAACACAACCAAAACAACCAAATAACCAAATGGTGGAGCTTTTGTCCAACCCGTTCACCCATTCACACTTAGTGGCACTTTCCGTCCACTAACCATTGTTGGTGGACCTTCTTTCCACTACATATCCCCTTTTTATAGTGGTACTTCCCGCCACTTCCACACATCATTCCAAATAAGCCAAGCCATGCATATAGCCCACCATGTTCAACACCACTTGCAATCAACCGATTCCATTGCATATCAATCCATTATAATAAATTATCCATTTATTGAAAACCATTTTCCATGCCAAAAAAACACATAAATAGAACAACCCTTTTTATTAAAAACCATTTCCATCAATCATTTTCTAAAATCAACCATAGCATCCCATTTCAAAATCTCCATTTTAAAATCCACAACAACACCATTTCACCACGAAACCCTATTTTTCCAAAAATCCCCAAAACATCACCCAAAGGATTTCTAATGAATATTTCACATAAAAACACAATTAATTTCAAGCACAAAAAATTAATTGTAACCAAAACCATTATCTCTAAACAAGCGGAGTCAAGAGAGAATCCACCTACCTTTAGGGTTTCCAAGGAATCGACTCATGAACAACCGCGCCTCAAATCCGAAAAACGCACCACCGAAACCTATCTAGATCCCCTTCCCTAACTATCACAAGCCATAAAAACATCATTCAAGGAAACCTCAACCCTAGATCAACACACAACAAGTGTATATCTAGAAAACCATGAATGAAAGAAGAGGGGATCTAGAGGAAAACACAAGAGAAACAAGAGTAGAGACTTACCTGGGAGAAACCACCATCAAATCGCCAAGAAACCTCTTCAAAATCCTTCCAAACCGAGTGGGAGAGACTCTCCAACCCCTGAGAATACGAAATCATGATTGAGCCTGGAGTGGGAGGAAGTTTGGAGTGAAATAGGTTAATATCTATGGAGCTCAGAACTTATAACCCTATTTTTAAGTGGCTGCATGGTTAGTCCACACGGTTTGGAAAACCGTGCGCTAACCGTGCACACGCTACTGCCCCGGGAGAAAGGGTCTGCATGGTTTCCTCACATGGTTTGGAAAACCTTGCACAGGCCTTGAGAAGCCTACTCTTTACCTTGAACGACTTCCTAGGTAATCCACATGGTTTCCACTAACCATGCTCAAACCGTGCACCCCTTTAAAAGCCTCCAAACTAAACCAAAACCATTCCAAACACTCCCAACATCTTCCCAACTCATCCCATGCTCTTTAAACATATAAAAATTCCTAAAAAAGCCACATAACTCAAACTGGGGGTACTACAGGTTCACCATTAATTGTTTCAAAAAAGGCGAATGATAAAATCATACCTTTTCATGGACTACCAATAATTGAACCATCCTACAAATAAGAACCAATATCTACTGCCTCTAATAGATAACATTTTTTCATTCTAGAGGAACTAGAAGTTTCTCAAAGGGAGATTTGATGTTGGGATATAATAAGCTAAGGGTTAAACCATCATATATATTACATACATCATTCTATATTATCTATGGCTTGAACGAGTATTTGGTAGCATTTTTCAGTCTCATGAATAGAAATTAATTTTCCACAAATCTAGTGAATTAGGTTTTTTGACCGTATTTGAATTCTTTTATGGGGATTTTCATTGGAGACATATTACTGTACTAATAAAAATGAAACATTAATTCCAAACACCTTGATATCGTATTGAGTACACTGATCATGAGTAGTTTTTATTTCAAGATCACAAAACTCTACTTTTGGATCGATAATGATTACTCCATGGGTTTCATTATCTCAAAGGTATGAGTATTTGTGAACTAATAAACTGTGATTTATTTGGTGTATTGGGAACACCCCAATAATTTATTGGATATTTTGAGTCTCTTAGGGATATACAGTTACATTAGGAATTTCTATCATGAAATTTCTTGCATTATAAAACATCTTAAAAATTTTACCAAGAAGGGTGTTATATCTATATTATCTTAATCTTGTTATAAACCATTTCATGAGTTGGAAGAAAGGTTGACTCCATCAAAAACACAAATTTTATTATATCCTAGTAAAGGAAATATGATTTATTATGATGAATATTGAATTTTTATAGGATTATTTATGATTCAAGGAGATCAATTTGTGGAATATGGGTCTTTCTATGTGATTCCTCGTGAGTGAAATTATGCAATAGATAACCTCAATCCAGTTTTCATAGTTTATTTCTTGTGTTGTTAGAGGTATTATTGTCTATGAGAATGGGACATAATATACATAGATCATGAAATTTTCTAATAAATTTACAATTTGTTTTCATAAATCAAATACAATGAATTTGGGTTTAATACTTATAGTCCTTTGACTATTATATTTCTTATACTCTTAGTAAAGGAAATTCACATTGTAGATTCTCAGAGCATAAAGACTCTTAAAAGAGAGATTATATAGACCAACAGTCAATAATCATTGAAGGCATTGTTTTCTAAAACTATATCTTGAGATTTATGAGTGTCATGAGTAGATTTTACATTCATCATCATCAGTTATCTCTTAACTTCTAGATAGAGTAAAGGTAAGGAAAAATTCTAATCATAACAATTTTTTCCTAGGAGAGATTATTTGAGGAGGGGATCCACCACCTAATTTGGTTGTTTATGTAGATGAGATTTTCTTCATTCATGGGGTTTTCTAGGATACAATTAATATATTGGAGGAATGGACATAAGAATATCATTCCTCTTCATGGGAAGTACTTCCATATCTTACCAAGATATAATATAAATTATGATTCTAGTATTGGTCATTTGGTGTAAAAAAAGATATTGGGCTTCATTGCTTTGTATTATGCCTATAAATAGGTGAAGGTGGAACCATAGTACCCAACGGTACTTTTATATCCATTACCCATTATTGAGTGTAAGTGGGATGAAATCTATAGGTATTTTATTTATCTTTTAAATATTCAGGCTATGATATAGTCTGGATTATCATCGCTATAATGAAAAAGTTCACTCATTTTTTCTGATCAATGATGAATTTTATATAGAGAATATGGGGAGGCTATGTTTCATAGATAATCTATATATTCATGTAGTTCCATAAAATATAGTATTATATAAGGATATTCATTCAATGTTCCAGATTGAGAAAGGGTTATAGAAGTAACTGAGTTTATGAGTACTTCTGAGTATGACCTATCTCCCAAAAAGTGATAGAGAGTCTAAGAGTAAAATGTGGTTGATAAAGGACATAAACTTAGAACACATATTATATTTTTCTAGTTCTAAGAAGAAATATTTATCTCTAGTTGAGTTAACCTAAAAAAAATTTATAGGATACTATACAGATGGATTCTTCTGAGTACCTATATGGTAGTGAATGTAATTCAACATTATGTTGTTTAGAGGAATGAGAGTTCGATCCAATAGGACAATGTATCTTCTAAGAGACATCAAAGAAAATACAACTTATCAAGAAACATATTGCTGAATCTCAGTATAGGCTGAAGTCATTGGTCAATCATCATCACTGGTCTCTAGAGTTTGAGGTGGGATATTTGGTCTTCTTTCATATTTCACCTATAAATGGATAACTATGGATTCAGAGACAAGGGAAGAAATATCCTAAGACCATTATTCTCTCTTAAATTTAGGGTATATTCAGGCTAGATGAATACAAGTTTTAGTTACCTCAGATGTATTCTTCTATTCATTACATCTTCCATGTTTCCCAATATATATTACTATTCAGGCTCATCCCAATTTTTCTATCATATAAGGTGGAGTTTTATTCTGATGTTTCCTTTGACTAGAGTCTATTTATCATTATTTATTAGACCCTATAGGATTTCAATGTAAGGTTAGTTCAGATACTTCATATTTTTTAACATCTCGTCCATATATAGAATTAGTCCTAAGAGTATATGACTGACATACAAGCGTAGCGGAGGGAATTATTCTCAAATTATATACAAAAACATTCATAAGGGAAACTCATTTATTATTCATTCTGAGGGCATGTTGTAACGTGAAAAAATATCATAGAGGTTTGGATTCCATTAAATTAATGATTGAATCACCATTTTACACTAATATATATTCCAAAGAGTTTAATCATGTGTTTGATGTATTCTGAGGCTTTTTCAGATCCTGGTGCTCTGATTTGTTGAAGAATAGACTAAGGTGCATGGTTTTCAAATAGATTGTAGTAACCATAATTCACAGTCATCAAAACCCATTGAGGTGGATCATTATTTGAAAAACCATGTGATAGAGGTCTCAAGGCTTTGAAAATGGTATATTCTTATTTAAGAGATGAAATTCATGGTCAATTCATGGTTTTACAAAACCATGCCCCTAATAGTTTGAGGTGGTAAGACTTATGATTAGTGACAATGTAAGGGTTGCACATATTTTTTCAAACTGTGTGCCAATTCGTTTGAAGGGCTATGAATCATTGATTGTGGTGTCACATGGGTATTTTATATTTTGGTAAACCATGTGCCCAAACTATATGATGCATTAAAAACCCATATGAAATGAAATTTTTTAAATTTCCCAAAAAAACTCAAACCCCTTTTCTTGATATAAATTTTAAACAACAAGGACAACTATATGATCACCTCGACACCCACATCTGATACATTGGTCCCCATAATTTAAAAACAATCCAATTCATGTGTTATTCATTTTATTGTTTCTGAGTCAATAATAATTTCATTCCTCTTATTTCATTTTTCATTTCATTCACCGAATAAAATTCTAAATTTTGTTGACTTAATGTTCCCTATTATTTATTTTTTTTATATTTTTCTAATTTTTTTACCATTAGATCAAATTAATGGCTAATACTAGATGTGGATTTAATTAATATTATATGGTAGGTGGTCTATGACTTCACATAAATTTTATCCAATTAAACTATGTGAAATTGTTCTATACTATGTATATTTTGTGTGTTACCTCCTAAAATATGTTCTCCTTAATTAGATGTATGTTATTCAAACTAGGTTACCCATTAAACCTAATTTCCCAAATAGGGATTAAAACCACCAATTTTTACCTAACTATTGGATTTGTAAGTAACATATATAAAATAAGCGTATTTTTTCTTATGAAAATTATTTTCCATTGAATCGTTTCATTTTTTCCTTCTAAATGGGGAGTCTAAAAAAATATATGAAATTCTTGAAATAATTACATAAAAGGATAGTGGTAGTAAGAACATGCCACATATCAAGTTATAAACTCTTTAATTTTATTGTGCTTTATCTTATAAATTAAATGACCAATTTGAATTAGTGATATATGAATGGAATTATGAAATTCCATGGGAAACACTTGCGTTTCATTATGGAACTCCTTTCAAATGATCATTGGACATTTATATTGACTAATTTTTTAATACAATTATGATGTAAATATAATAATACATAGATCCTTTATAGAATGTATCAAATTTCCCCACCAACAATATTATATTATATTATAACATTAGAAACACTTAAGTTACCTATAAATAATTTCTTTGGATGGGATTAGAGTTAAATGCATAGAAATACCTTTCCTTGAGTGATACATGGGTTCCCTTTGAAGAATTCATTGGATTGACTCTTAAGTTGATGTGTCTTTATAGTGTACATAGCACAATACCTACATACCCTATATAAAATTACATAGAAATAATATGGTTACCAATGGATTAAATGATTCCTCAACCATGTCAAATTACATAAATGGATCCTGTAAATTCTTTACAGACATTAAGACTATGTCTTACTTCAATTGTTGAGTCATAAATGAAATAGGATTTACTCATCCCTTTTATAAATATAATTATCTAGGGATTTATTATCTATGAGTATTGTAATAAAATATTTTAAATTAATTAATTCACAATAAAATAATTATATGTATTTTAACATAGGATGAAGTAGGTTGTATGGGATTTTTATCTCTTTCAGAAACAAAAATTATATGAGTATAAGGTAGTTTTTTTAATTTCATTATTATTATTATCTTCTCACTACTCATTGTATTTTCATGGATTTGATTTTTCTCAACATCATTTTTGATATCCTTATGTGTCTTATTCATACCATATTCAAGTCATAGATTTATACCCAGAAAGACTTCATGGAGAAAGGTGAGTACAAGGATAAGAACCATGATTTGTATGATTGATTTTATATACTAGTATAGAGTACGAGGGTAGAGTACTGAGCCTATTCTTGTGATGATATCAAATATGGAAATTGGTCATTTGTTCATTTTTTGACTGGAATATTGCATATTCCTTATCCTTTTTTCATTTTATTCCCCATGTTCTATAATATATATATATATAACATCATTTTTTTATATGTAATTTGGGGTTGTTTATATCTGTTTAAATTGTAAGGATGTTCACATTCAATGTTCCATATTTTCTAGGTTTCCACTATTTATTCACATATTATACTATTTTGATTCTACTCTAATAAAAGAGGGTATAGTATCTCCATACATTGCATGGGTATCTTGTTTTGTTTGGTAACCATATGTTCCCATTTTATGTCAATCAATTGAAATAAAATATACTAGGTCGGAATATGTCGACATGTTCACATAGAAAATGTTTTTGAGTTTAGGGGATTAAAGTAGGTCCATGTAGAATATGCTCTATTTTTTGTTTATTTTATATTTGGGGTTGGCGTTGTGGGTAAAAAGTTGTATATTCTATTTGACAGCATCATTTATTATGATATGTGATTGGTTTCTTTTTTTTAATTTTTGCACTGTGATTTTATGTATGTGTATAATGAATTGTTTTTTTATTTGTTGTACAACAATGATTTAAGGGTACAGTATCTTCAACATATGGATTTTTCCTTTCTCGCTAATTTAAAACTTATGGCTTATGCAAAAAAGTGCATGAGGGATTTTAAACTCTATAGTATATATACTATTGAGTGGTCTCTGATAGGGTGTTAGATATATAATATTTGTCATGTTTATTGTTATTTAAAATATTGAACAAACAAATCTTTCTAATGTGTGTTAAAGTATTGGAAGGATGAATTATTATACTAGTTAATTTATATATGATAAATAATAATTAATTATATAAGACATTCCTTGGAATATAATTCCCTAGGTATACTTAATATTAATTATTTTGTTGAGAGAACACAACACAAATATATAGAAGTGAGGTAGAGTATCGTAATATAAATAATGATAGAAACATTTATGAGATTTTTTATTTAACAAAAAAACTCATTTTTTATCATCTCCAATGGTGTGAGAAATATTTATGCTTTTTATCCATTGACTTTTCATAGTATAGAATTAATGGGAATCATATTCATCGTTCATTTCCAAATATTTATCTTAAGTTTAATTTGGTTTTTCAATATCATCTACCATTTATGATTCATTATTTTTTACATTATCAATAATCATAGCTAGTTAAAATAAAGCTATACATATGATCATGAATTCTATTTAAATATTTCCAACCCTATTGATTTTAAACATGAATTATAATAAACTATTATATATTTATTCATAGAAACATCTAGAATTCTTCTTTCTTAGTTTTAATTCAACAAACTAATAATTTTATTTCTTTGTTATATTGTTTGTCTTTTTATTTCGAGATTTAATTCAAAAAATTTTATTTTTAGGGGTATTCATAATGGTCTATGATGTGACCTTTCCACCCAGAGTTAATTAGTTTCCTACATCTTGGATTTTCTTCATTAATAAATTTCTTCTTGAATTTTCATTACTCAATATTTTTTTTATATTCATACACAAAGATAATCTCAATAAAATTTTTATGTTTTATTCTCCTCACTTATGTTATTATTTATCAAAAATATTATAGTACGTGATTGATCAATATATGGCATCACCCATCTTCACAAGTGTCACATTGTGTTTAGTTCCATATAATTCCATATGACATTCCAAACTATTTTTAGATTTTAAAATTTACCTTTTCTATATGCTTTACTTATACTCATAAAATCTCCCCCTTGATGTAGTCCTTTAATAAACATTAGGAACTCTAATATTATGAAAAATTGACATGTACCTACACTTTTCATGAAACCAATAATTTCAAATAAACATTTTACTCAAGCCCTTAGTTTCAATTTTTCTAGATTTAAAACTTTCATTTTTTTTGAGGTAAAAAATCCTTATGTTTAGAAAAATATTTTAAACCACTAAATTTTTTTCATTATTACCTTCACCATTCATTTTTGGTTTATTTTATATAGTCTTTATACACTCATTTATATCTATATTTTTAGTTTTAACGAAATTTTCAGGTAAAAAATTATTATTATGTATACAATTTTCTAGAATTTGGTATTCTTATATTTTGAATTTTTAGTATATTGAACATTAGATGATCTAAATACTTTTTAATACTTTAATAAGGCTTTTTATAATTGATACAATTAATATAAACGTTCATGTATGAACCTCATTCAGCTGTTGTTTGGGAATATTCATCTTTTTTGATTTCATGATTTCTCACTTTTACATCAAGTACAAGACACAACAAGTTTGGGAAAATATTCTCATACTTAAATGATCACAAACTTTCTTCCCATATAATTTTCATCATATTAATATTGACCTCATGAATATTATTGGATTCATGAAAATAGTTTCATATTCTTTTTTTATTTCAAAAAGATCATCCTTAATACCGAAAATTTCATTATTACATTTTTCTATTTCATGGATCCTCTAATAATAATATTTTTTAACTAAAATTTATTATAAGTGATCTTTGTAATAATTATTCTAAAATGAAGAGTTTTTAGTTAGGGATCAATCAGAACAATTCATTATCATCAATGTGTTTAATGATATTGTTTCATTTTAAATATTTTCTTTCAATTCATCTTCCATTATATCAACTACCAACTCCAGCTGTGACTTATCATCCGATAAAACATTGATAAACGATAGTAAATATTGTATAAATTTAACAGGTCAATTTTACAATAAAATCATTCATTTCAATGTATAAATAAACAACTGATTTAATTATATCATACAAATTAATTCTCATACTTTTTTCAAGTGGACGAGTATATATATTTATATATATGAATAATTATCAATATTATTACCCTTTACTAGTTCACTATCACTGTTATCATTATAAACATTTCAATGATTATATATTTTCTTTTCCTCCTTCATCTAATTTTTATTTGGTGAAACTTCCATGTTGGTATTAACTAGGATGGAAATTATATTCTACCTCTAATAAAACATAACCGTCATTAAATCTAAATTTCATTTTAGGTATACAAAAATTGGAAAAAATATTAAATCCACTTATCTGTAGAACCAACTCTAAAATGAATTGATGTTTATAGAGATCTATGTAATCACACTATAACAAGGGCGAATCTGTGTAAACATATTTAAATGAATTATTTTAATATTTTAACTACCCATCATTACAAAAAAAAAATATTAACCTATTAGGGTCAATGGATCTGCATATGAATTCCCATCACACCCTCACATTCAATAAAATAAAAAAAATAAGAACAAAAGCCCATAGATTTTATCATTGCTCCTTCCAAATGTGGGTAACTTCTCCTTATTGTATTCATGTTAGTCTAATATATATATATATAATATAATATAATAATTATGCCATTATTTGTGGTAAAGGATTCAACATTACCCACATGGTTATTTATAAAAGAACAACATTATATCTGGCAGTTTTTAAAATCTTCTGATCCATTCTTTATACTAGATTCCACATATTCACAATAGACCCTCCCAAATACTCTAATAACAATAATATTCTTCTCGTCCATGGATGTCACTACATCAACTAGTAAATTTTGGTTCCTTATTCACAATATCAGAAATATGTATGATAATATAATATAGTAACATGCATTTTTATCTATTTATCACAAACAAAAATGTTATGACTCTTCTTATTTAAGAACATCAACACACAAATTATGAATAGACTGTAGTTTTTTGGGAGTTTCTGTGATATTTTTCAATTTCTTTATTCTTTATTGTTCTTTAATACAAAATTTTTTTAATCTATTATTATTTTTTCATTTTTTAACTCTATTTTTTGATATATTTATTCTCTATGAATTTTAGTATCAATTTATTCTTCATAATATCTTCTATTAACTACCTTCTTCTTCTATATTACTTATATTTATCTTCCTTAAAAGTTGATATGGTTTTGTTCCACATCATCATCAATAAATAACTTCTCACATGAAATATCCCAATGATCTATGTTGGTTTTTATTTTTTATATATACTACAAATTATTTTCCCAAAAAAAATTCACCAATTATTATCATAAAAGTGGAAAGGATAATATAATAAAAATTCCAATTTAATTATCCTTAAAAAATTTCAATTATATATTCCAATAAAATATACATTTTTTATTATAATTTATATAATTTCAATATATTAGATATCCTGTATTTATTTCACCCTTATACTCTATAATTATTCACGTTTATTTCTATTTTTTATGGGGATTTAGAAAAATCTCAATCACCAACATTATGGTATTTCATATTTTAATATTGGACCGTAAAATCTTATTTAATTCCCTTAAATTTTTTAATTTCAAAATCAAATAAACCTTAATTAATAAATAAAATATCTTATGTATCACTTTAGTGAGATTGATAATATCTTATGTAACCTATAGAGTATCATCCATATGATCTTGTGGATATTACTTATTCTTGGTATAAAATTATACAAACACTTTCATAACTGATATAATATTCATCATATGATATATACTAATCTAGGTCTGATGCTTTTATAAATTTCACATGGTAACGAATTATATACAACTTATAATGTATTATGTACTGATCAGAAAATATTTTGAATGGTCCAAATATCTTTCATATCATAGTTTGTTCTAGACTTTTTCATATTTCTCCATGAACATAAAATTATATGTTAGATATATTTTGAGATATTCGATATATCATTAAGGAAATATTATGTACCATCCATTGTATGTTCTACAATATTGAGTGATTCTAAAATTTTATGATTTATCATTATATAAAAGATTCATATCACTATATGCATCTATAAATATCTAATAATAAATTCAAGGGGATAATTCTTATTCCTTTGTGAAATTTTCTCCTCTAACTCAGAATACTAAATCATCTTAAAATCATCTTAGATCCTCTTAATTCATTCTCATGGTACCACTTTCCACATAAATCATTTCAAAACATCTGAAATGATTTTTTTAACATTATGAATATATATCCAAATCCATTTACATCATCTTAAAATCCATTTTTTATTTGATTACTCAATTTTTTATATAAAAATGGATTTCATTACCAAAATTATGTAATACTTTCCATTATATATTCTAAATCACACTGATCAATCTATTTAAAAACATTCATACTTGATAACTCAGGGATGGTTACAAACTCTTTCTACCAATGGTGACCTTATTTAATCATCTTCAATTACTATAAGTATGTAAAAAATATTAACAATATAATTCAAAATGGGTATTCATATTCTATTTAAAGTAGTAATTTATTTTCATAATTTCCATTTAAAAAACTATTAGACCTTAATGATGCCTCAAAAACCCAAAGTACCATATGATATCACCTATATTAAAATTTTTAACACCTCAGGATCTTCATCTTTTGTTGAAAAAATTATAACACCCTCAATCCTTTCATAATTTTACATTTATCTACATTCAATGACTTTGATATAGTAATTAAAATCTATAGTTGTTTTTGTAGCATTATATAGAATTGAAGAAGATCATGTTCATTAATGGGTGTATAAAACTCATTTTAAACTAATGGGTGTCTATGTAAAAATAGTTGAGAAGACTGTATATGAATTTCTGGAGATAGTCTTTAGGTTAAGTATAAAATATTCCTAGTTCATTTTAGGGTACCACTAGATTACATGTTATCTCCTGAAACTACCCACCAGAAAACACGAACTAGAACCATTAGGTCAACACATTGGCTCATTTTTGTGATGTTCCATAACATAGAAAAAACTCAAACCTAACTCACTTCTACAAAATGAAAAAAAGAATACCAGACATAAATATATGAAAGGTATGGTTTTATAGAAATATAGGTAACTAATTGCAAAATAAATTTTATATGGTTCAAAAAAAGGTCTATTTTGTGGGGGAGATCTGTAAGATTTTTATTCATGGAAAGGAAAATGGATAAAATCATTCATTAAGAAATCATACATAAACCTTCATAATATATTTTCAAATCCTATAACATAAAAATGTGTTCATTCAGTGAAAAAAATTCCCCAAAATTTTTATCATCATGGTGAGAGTGTCAATATAGAATAGAACATCACTGCCACTCCTCCACATATTCAAATACTTCTACTAACTTAACTCCTCTACTGGTTGAATAGTGAATGAACATAAAAACTCAATAACTATATTCTTACAGAACCTTTTGAAGAAAAATATATAATCACATTTCCAGAACCCACCAAAGGTAAATCCATACATAATCATAGGAGCATGCTTACAAATCTACAAATTTACTCTTATATGAGTCCTTCTTGTTTCTTGAATTCTCACATCATTTTTCTGAGTATGTCTTTTAATTTACCACTTTAAATGGTCTAATTATTGTCAATAAAATTCCATACATATGAGTGTTGTCTCTATCACTCCATAATATAAATTTGTACAAAAAATATATTTATAGAATCACTCCTTCCACTAGTTTTGATGAAATTTCATGAATTTTTTTCATATAGAAGATCCTAAGAAACTCTCAGTTGATAATAATTGTCACTATTTATCACTTATTCATATATCATAAAATAAAAACATCTTCAACTATATAGATTACATAGTAGTTACACGGTTCTACCACCATGACATTGATTATAAGAGACCAATAAAGGCACATCAAGGACCCCCCACATCCCAGAATACTACTTGTTTAGAATATCTAAGGTATTTCAAAATCCATTTATATTTTATACATCTAGAACTATATAATTATACATCCCTTTGATAATGTTATTATTCAAAATAATGTGACTAATCATGGATGGAAATATTATATTATTTTCAAAGTTTATTTATATTTTTAAATAAAATATATAATCCTATATTCCTAGGTTCTTCCAATATATTCCATCATCCCCTATAAAAAACTAGCTCCTTCAAATATTTTTGTAATGAAATGTAATACAATTTTATATTATAAATTGAAACTACTTGTGGAATCATCAATTACTAAATTAATTTAAAAACACAAAAACTGGATATGTAACCCATAGTGGTTTCCCATGAACAAATATCTCTCTAAAATTATAAATCAAGAAAACTATAAAATGATTTTTTGGTTAAAAATATATGGTAAAAAACTTTCAATCCTTTATGATAGATGAAGAATCCACCATACAACATTACAGTTTTCTATTCTATGATTCAAAATGAATGTGATAAATTCCACCATTACATGAAAAATGATGGGGTGTTTCAAAACATGTAATACAACTTGAATTAAGATGATTATACAAAAGGAACCTTACATGCGTTCTTAACAAGATCTTCAATTTGTGGTTCTTTCTCTTTATTCTATATAAAATTTCTGATCAAGGTAGTGGTCTCTGTTTTTTAAGATCTCATTTTGAATCATTCTACCACCTTAGGGAGTTTATATATTATTTTAGGAATACATTTATGTATTTATATTCCTTTATAATCTAGGTACCTGAAATCCATTTCTTTATATTAAGATCAATCATCTTGAAATATATTGATAATTTATTTTTTGTCTCATCAATAATTTCCTTCATAATACTATAAATAAACATTTCTTGATAATAGAGAAGTAAGATTCTGAATCTTGAATTATCAAACACATTATTGAAATAGAAATGGTCATAATTTATCTAGATAAACATTAATACATCCAAAAAGACGTTGAGAAATAACTTCCACATCCATGATGATTTCTCTAATCCATAATGGCTCTACATTTTCTCATATACAACTTCCCAATTTTTGTTCCCATGAAAATTAATGGCTACTATATCAAATTATTTTAATCTATATCTCTTTAATTAAATATGATTTTCACATCTAATTAATAAATATGAAACACTTATATAGAAACTATATTGAAAAAAATTATAAATAGTTTTTAAAAAAACATAATAAAATATCTTGAATAAATCTATACCTTTACATTTTTAAAACCCTATAAATCCAATAAATTTTAATAACACATTATATAGTCTTATTTATTTTCAGCTGATAATAACATTATTTATGAAGTACCCTTATACCATTACGAATTTACATTAACTCCCTTGATTGGGAAACATGTAATTAATCTATTTCATCATATGTCAGAAAATAACATAAATTACTGAATTATAGACATGTATCCTTTATTTGGAATATTTGGATCTCTAACACTAGTGAGAAGAAAATTTATAACTTACATCCATTTCTCTTCACATGACACTAGATACTGGGATAACTCTATAATTTTTTGTACTTCACCTTCTAGAGATCTTCCGAAAAATTCCACAATACATCCTCAATCAGGATCTTATGGACATACAAAACCCCTCAAATCTTTAAAAACACCTGTAACTTCATTAAAAATTATTTTTTTTCTTGAATTGAAATACTCCCATGATATTTTCAAAATAAGTTACTTCTTAATTTCAATTCATCCAAACCTTATATGGTGATAATACATTAAACATATCCCAAACATCAAATATTTTCAATATTTGAACAAGATCCATTAATTGAAGAATATATTTCTAAATATGAAAATTCTATAATATTTTAAATCTTATATAAATAATCCAAAGGCATTATCTACATAGCCTACAATATAACATTATTAAGACTTTTCCTCTAGATAATCTATTTATTCCTAAGCAATACAGAAATAAGAGAGTGAACCAAGGAATTTTAGGTATAACAGTTAATTTTTCTTCATAAAAATTATGTATCCGTATTTTCATATTAAAATGAAGAATAAGGACTCATATTCAATGAATATGAGTAAATATTCATTAATTAAAAAACATTTTGAAATCCCATGTGAATATTCATGCACACATTATTATAAAATAACATTTTACCCACCTTCATCTAGAATCCTTTTTATTTTTGGCTTCCTAGTATAATATTTTCAAATTTTATTTCCTTTGGACAATAGATCCTAAATAACATTTTGATTATGTGTTCCCCACTATTATAAAAAAACTAATACATTAGTTCTATTTTGGTACCCTTTTCTTCCACAACTCTCCATTGAATTAATGTTCACAATGTACCATAATTTTTCTTGATAAAGAACACAAGTACAATCCATTAATATCCCCAATAAAAGTAACAAATTATTTTGTAAATCTAGGAGAATGAAATGGATCTAATCTTTACACAACAATATAAACCTTCTCTAACTTCTAACCCTTTGATTGCTTACCATCCATTTATAATGAAACAATTTTCTACCTCCCAAGGAAAAAGAATTGGTTTTTTTATACACCATGATTCAAAACAGAAGCATTCTTTAATTGTAATAATTTTCTTCCATTTCTCATATATGGGACTTAGATATTCTTGTCCTAACATTATCAATGTTATTTTTCAGACATGCAATGAACATTCCGAAACTAATATTAGGCAAAACAATTCTAATCCCCTCTATTCATGTCCCATAATCTCATTTGATCAACCATCTTCCATATGTACATTCCCATATATTTCATAATTAAAATTCCTCATACTCCATCTCTTAGAAGTATAGTGAAAATATTTTAGAGATACGATAATTCATGACTCAAGAAAATGTATGGAACATAGTATATGAAAATTCTGATATTTTAATAATATATTATTTAAATTATCTTCTAGAAGCGTATATTTTATAATTAACTCTTAATATACTACAATAATTATTCAAATGGACATTCATCTATGATTTTGAAACATGGAACCACCTTCATTGGAGCCAATATGGCTCTGAATTCACATTTATTTGTCTTTATTATAACTTTTATTTTATTTGAAATTTCCCATTCTATCCTCGCTATATTTTTTGGGTTAATACTTTGATCTCTTTATGCCGACTCTAGATCTTTTAATCTCAGCTTCGTAGATTCCAACGGATATTGAATGATGAAAAATTTATTGATGTAGTAAAGAGAAGGTTTTTATGTTAAGAATATCATAATAAATAACCTATGAAAAAGAAAAACCATATTCCTCAAGGTTAACCTCTCATAAATATTTGAAAGATAATCCATAATATTGAAGTAGTCTTGACCTCTTAGATGTCACAGGCCATGGTCTGGGATCTAAAATCTTGATAACATAAACATATTTCTTATCAAACCCTTTTTATTATTCTTTATTCATTTATTATACCTAGGTAACTATTAACAGAATATCTAGATCCATATATAGTGGAAAATACAATATCTCCATCATCTAAAATTTTAATTTCTTTCGATTGAAAATATCTTCCCCGAAGTTATGCTTATTATTTTCCATTACTTTTCAGGTCTATGGAATCCCAATACATTATATAGAATGTAAAAGTTATATATAACTTCTTAATATAATTATAATATAAGCCCTACGGTAGGTTGATTCTATTTAAACTACCTCTAATAAAATTTTGGAGTTCATTCTATTTGAGACATGATAACAAAATCACTAATACTACTAGATGGTTCTAAAAACCTCTCAATAAGAAGATACTACAAGAATATTCTTAGGAGAATACAAGAATCAACCCCAATAAATTAAAACCCGAAACAACATAAAAACATACAGGAAGTTTGAAAAAAAAAGATTCAGACTAGATTATTTCTCTACACAAATATTCCCTTAAACATACTAGATAAGAAATTACAATAAATAAATAAATAAATAAATATAGAAAAAACAATAGAAATTTTAGGTTGTTTAGACTAGTCCATACCCCATGGGTATACATATTTATAATTTTATTAATGGAATATACATGTATTATAATAATTTATTCATCAATTATAGATGATCCTCTGGGACATATCTACGAAACCAACTACATAAAATATAATTCATCCAGTGTAGTCAATTCCACATCCTTATAATATATTTAATGAGAATATTTGCATAGATAATATATTTTTGGGAACCCCATTACTTAGTGACGCAAATTAAATCATATTAAATTCTCTATATGATGAAAATTTATCACTTTTAGGAACTCCAAAACTAAACTCTTACATATACATTTAAACCCCATTTTGTGGTTCATTGGCCAAAACATTATAGTGAGAAAAACCTTTCCAATTATTAGGATGGATCTTATGGTTCCATAGGGTTACAATTACTCAACTTATTTGAATCCTTATACGTATCCCATTAGAAATAGCCATATCATATCAATGATATATTAGTAAATGAATGAACAAAATGAATATATTATATGGAAGGACATTGTGCATCTAGTCAGTCCCAACCAAATTCCATTCATTCTATTCTCATCAAAGATTATAAGAAATACTCTTTCTAGGATAACACACTCTAAAGGCTATATTATCCATAGATACACTCATCCAAGAGGTCATGATCATTGGGGCCCACCCAAGGAAAATCACCAGTCTCTGAAGACCACTATACTTGGATATGGGATCACACACAGGACCACCATAAACAAAATATCAATCAACCCTCTATGTCAGGTATTGTATACCAATATTACCCAGAACCTTTCTGAAATGAACTTATAGATGGAGGAAAAACACCCCACATATGGAGGTCAAATCGATTCCAAAAAACCCACCTAGGGTATAAGAAAAAATAATAGAGGATCAAACATGTGTCTCAAATAGGCATAGAAAAAATACTATATAAGATTAATCCTACATAGATGATCAAATTCGAGATATGAATACATAATTCCACATTGTACCCTCAAAGAAAGATATTAAGGGAACACAGTCTACTAATACTTATCATACACTATTAAAACAAATGGATATTTAAACCCACAAAGGTGGTACATGTTATGTAGGGGGAGTATATGGAGTGTCCAACCAGACCCTATTCTACATGTGTGGTGCTTCCTTAGATGGCCTATATATATTTATATACATGGAATATTCCAAAGGGTACATGTCTTGTATAGGTCAATAAGCACCATTTCAATTTTTTCTATCTATTATCATGTTCTTCTAGTTATGCCCAGGTACACTTGTTCGTACTCTTATACACCTAAGCATGTCTCAGTATCACACCCATACCATTTCTAGTTACCCTCCATGGTACACATTGGACTACCATGTTGGATCACATGGAGTTTTGCAGTCATCAAATATTGTGTGATATTTTACACATTGAGGATATCCTTGTACCGTATAGAGGGTTCCACACAGTTTGTATATCCAGATTACTCAACGTGACCACTATTTTTTTCTTTAACACATGGGTTAATATCTTCTTCATCCACAAACATTTCAAATATCTCTAGAATAAAGGTTCCAGGGATGACCACCCATTCTATCTGAACTCCTCGGGATCGGGTTTTAGATCTATTTGAAAAACATCACTATTGAGCATCGGTTACCTCAACATGTCAAAACCAGTAAGAACAGAACCTGTAAATCAATCTGATCTACCTTTTATCTCCCTCTATTATTGTCGTACCACAATTTATCCCTCGGTCATGAACCAAACCCATGGTATTGATCCATTTTCCCAAATAATAGTCTTGAAACATTTAAATACCTGATGTTCATCAAACCATGTATATAAAATTTCTATAATGAATGTTTGATGAAACATGGGATAAATCCATTAACCAAAATATGTGAGGAATGTACCATTACATTTTTTTCTTTCCATTTATCTAATTTTGAATTTATATTGGAACGAAGAAGTCATAATCAACTAAAAAATAAATCCACTATAAATAAATTAATTATTGATGTACGAATCAATTCATGTTCATTGAATTGATCTGAGTTCAACTGAGATGTAGAAATGGGATGGAATTCATTGAAATCAAACATTGTACCTATTGTTTGGGTTGATCACTATGATGAACGGTCTAGGGATTCCATCATTTTTAGTATCCATGAACTATGATAGAGAAAAATAATCAATCTCAATCCTATTAAATGTCGTTTTCCAAGATATCATCCATTGTTCCTCTCTAATGGATCCTCTCAATTAGTAAACTTATATAGATAACACAAAAAATTACCTATAAAATCATATTTATAAAGAATTATTAGGTTGGGATTAGATAATTTAATAAGAAAATAAATATAAATTTATTTTTTTGTTTATTCTACCATGGAGGAACTCAAGACCATCACATGGTGCTGACATAGATTATATATATTCAAGGGTAAAACCCCTATCATGAACTCAACATCAGCCTTCAATTTTTGATATAAGAATCTTTTTGGGGAGTTTATGAACATTAAAAGAAAAAATGTGTCTATGTAATTTTAATTAATTTTCAATATATTTAAGATAATAATTTTGGGCCCACTTGGAATTAGAATCTCATGTTGTCTCATCACCTAACTGCAAAAACATTTGATATAGTATTCTAAAAAAACACATAAAAAAGGAGTGTCATTTCATTATATCTAACATTGGACTTCATGTATCAAAAAATATAAAACCCTACTCAAATTGATGGGTGTATTGGGCTTGCATTTGGTTCTCCCACTACCATGTTCTTTAAGGAAGATGAACATGCTTCCACCAGATGTGCACTAAGGGAATCAATCTCCCATGAAGGCTCCTCTCCAATTGATCCTCAATCTCTATAAGGTACTCATCAAAGGAATCCAAATCCTGTATGTATATCTAACCTAAGTCGATAACATGTAATGGTTCATGCACATACCTCCTCATCTATGACACATAGAAGAAGTTGTTTAGTTGGTCCAACTATGGTGGTATAGATAATAAGTACACCACCGCTACAACTCTATGTAGTATATGGAAAGGTCCAATGAATATCAAAGGTAGATTTATGCCCCAACAACATCTCTATAATCCATGTTAATGTGATAACCTAAGAAATAAATGGCCTCCCAAATCAAAATCTATAGGAATTCATTACTATTATACATAGGACTTCATAAAACTCTATGCAATCCTCATCCTATCTTGTATTATCTAGACCATATTTGATGTCGTTCACACTGAATTTGGGACCATGAGTGAAGACTCTTCTAAATCAGTCAAATAGAGTGTTAAGGGATATGGTCAGCCATATGAGGACTCAAATTGTTTCATACCAATCAAGTAAAATTAAATAGTAATCTATGTAAAATCCATAAATGGTAGGTGGTCCTTCCAACTATATCCATATTCCAACATGAAATATCATAGTATTTACTCGAATACTTGAATGGTCCAATTAGTATAACGATCATTCTGGGGGTAAACCTCTATTCTCAAAAGAAACATAGTCCCAGAGGCATTTGATAATTCTCTCCATAAATATAGTGTGAATCAATAATAATGATCCCAAATGATCTTCAAGGGAACTCATTGGAGATGAATTATCACATGAACATACAAGAGTCTCATTACCTATAATGACCTCTTATCCTAAATAGATAGAACGTGGGCTGAGTTGGTCAGCCAGTCTATGCTCACCCATATATAATCCTTTCTCCTAGATGTATGTGGTAACATCATCACAATGTACATGGATATCCTATCCTAATTACACTCTATAACCTCAAGGGGTTGTGTCAAACTCATGGAAACATGGTACATAGCCTTGAATTTCTAACAAGTGAGGCATGAAGAGACATACTAAAAAAATTGTATTTCCTTTACACAAAAACAAACATTAGAGTTCGTTATACTTATTATCAAAACAAGAATAATATACCAAATGGGATCTATAAAACACCCTTGAAACCTCCTCACCAAACATACTTGGTCCCATCATCCATCCTATGAAATGGATATCAAGCTCTAAATAATTGTCAAATCTGTTTGGATTTTGTTTAGTGGATATCTTAGTATGTATGGTCTCATAATTTTTAACTACATGTTGACCTCGCTAACACGCTGTAAAAGTGGTGGGCTAACAAAATAAACTAAAGATATTATGCACCATTATTTTCAATGAATGACCACTGCAATGAGGGTAACTACTAAAAAAGATCAACCAAAAAGTATGAATTAGTTATCTTACTGAGAATAACTACCACCATGCTCCCCTTCTTAGGAGTATATACAAACTCGATCTTAGAGTCCTAGAGAAACTCTTTCCATCATCTTTATCACAAGTTAATATCCTTATAAAACTATATATTCTTGAGACTCTTACATTTAGATTAGATGATTAACCACCTTTTCATCAGGAAGTGTCACCACATATTAAGTGATAACAATATCATCATTAACATAAGATCCTTGGTTTTCTAGTTCTCCTCATGTATTATCAACTTCCTAGACCAATAAGCAATCACTTCCGAACACATCATTAGAACATATTCTTGTTTGGTCTCTTAGGAATCACAGAACAAAATATACTAAACACCCTCATATAGTATTCTCAAGATTGGGGTGCTCATCAATCTCTAAATCAACCTTAGAAACACTACAGGATCATTTTTGTCCCAATGGAAGGTTTCCCCTTTTGTGTAAAATATTTAAATCTTTCTTCCAATTTAGAGAAATTGTGTAAAAACCACAAATATTACCCCCACCAAACAAAGGAAAATCTTCATGTTGATAACACTCTTGGGTGGATCCCAAGCTATTAGTACCTCAACCATCACTGGGTCCCCTTCCACTCATTCTTCTAAGGTGAAATTTCCTAGGAATTTGACCTCTTAAATGAAAAAACTAGAAATTAAATATATTTATATAAAATTGATTCTATTGGAGTGTGTCCATGTCCATCCTCTCCTTTATAGACTCTGAGTACACTAGTATATCATCAATGAAGACCTCCAAAAACCGGCGTAAAAAGAATAAAAAAATTCATTTCATGAACCCCACTAACACTTATAGTGATTTAATTGCACTTATAGGCGTAAACATGTACTCAGAGTGACTGTAGAGACATCAGAATACAATTTAGTTATATCATCATCTCGTACTCAAAAATGGTGATAGCCACATCTATGTTCAATCGAGGAGAACCATATCTCCCCTCTCAACTGGAAAAAGAGGTTATTGATCCTAATTAGAAGAAACTTTTTCTTCACGGTCACCTAATTTAAGATCCAATAATCCACAAATAACCTCAAACCCCAATCATCATTCCTAGTGAATAACACTTGGAATCCCTATGGAGATTCATTGGGTCTCTTGAAACTCATCACTAGAAAGTCCTATAACCAAACCTTATTATCATGATGCTTTGTAGGATCTATCTGATATGATAGATTAGATTATAGGGTCCTTTGAGGGTTTAATTTTAAATATAATTCTAGATCTAGATTGGGAGATAAGTATAGAACATCCTCATCGATGACTTCCTCATACTCTTCCACCAACGCAAAGAACATGTTCCCATAACATCCCTTGATAAAAGAGCCATGAAAGAAAACTATTGATATAATGGCTCAACTCTCCTATTTTTATGAACACCTTGGTCTTATAGGTTTTCCATTACACTGAAAAAGGAAAACCACATCCTATCACTATAGACACACCGCACCCTCCACCTAAACAGTCCATCTATGTTTTAACTATGGATATATAGTCCACAAATAAAATGACATCATAAGGACTCATCACGTCTATAAAGAGATCTCATAGAAGGCTCTCACCTCCAAACATTAGTTCACAATATTGGAAAAGGTTTTTAATACCAGAGTCACATTATATTAGAATCTCAATGAAAAATGGTTGACCTAAAGGCCCAAGAGAAGTCACTATGTCATGAACTAGTGACGTGGCAAGAATGGAATGACTCACACCTATGCCTATCAGTACAACATCTAATGTTTAAAAAAACATATAATACCTCATATCATACATGGAGCCTATTTTCATATGCCTTTATAGATTGATGTTTCCATTATCCTTGAAAACTAACTCCCTTGTACTAGTGGGAACCACCTAGGGGTGGTGGTAGTAATAGGTCAAACATGTGAAAACATCATCTTACTCTACTGACCCCTATACCATATCTTCCACAATGTGGACCTCCCTTCTCCTACCAATTCCTCTATCATGGGGTCCCTCAATCGTTTATGGATGAACTGTATGATGGATCATACAATCCCATGAACGATGTCCACAACCATCTCATGAGAAACACCACATCTCCCTAGGAAAACAAGAGAAACCCTAACATCCTTACACCACTCATATTCTTTCATGGGATTGTCCCCTAATGTGTTTGAAACATCTATATCCCTTTGATCATCATAAAATTACTTATGAGGTCTAATATACTGGGTTACCACTACCATCACCCAATATGAGTGGTGACTCTTTTTGGAATTTCTCCACCACTATGTCCCACTCTTACACTCCAACATAAGTGGGAATGCAAAGAGATATCACTCAATCCCTAATATCTTTGTGTAATCCCTAATCATTTAATTTTTCCATGAATAATTGATCCCCGCTATATTAATGTAGTATTATGAGAGATCAGTAACCCTCATCTAACACTCTTCCATGGTCATAGGGCCCTACTGAAGAAGAAAAGTATCATGGATTCACACTGAACACAATGTGGATATATAAAACTCCATCCTAGAGAGTATCTCAATGTCAAACTAGGAGAGGAATTTGATGTTATGTTCTTGAGTCACTATAATCTACCATCTCCTAGTGGATCCTTGATGCAAGCTCGTCGCGTGGACCACCAACAAATCTATAGGAATCCTCACAAGGTGGAAAACTGATGTTACTACCTCTATCCTATGCTCATCCAACTAGGGGACTATATGACCCCAAAACATGGGACGTCGCTACCTATGTAACTCAAGAATCAAAATATGCATGGGTGAATACTAATCTGACATTCCCATCACTAACTATTTTATAATGGGTGGGGTAAAGCTGGTAAACCAATCCGAGGATCAATATCTAGTACAAGCCCATGTACATAATCCTCCTCACTATATGGTTCGTCATTTTGATCAGACAGTAGAATATTCGATAGTTGTCTTCACGGATTCATCCTAAAATAAAATATATATACCACAGTCAATGAGTGTATCTTGAGAGCTGGCTCAACAATGATAACAAAACCACATCCAATTCCTATATGATGCATGTAGTAATTTTTTTCCAACAACCAATGTATAAATGTACCGATTTGAATGGTAGGTGATCCAATTCATGGTGTTTCGATATGTCGATGGCCACCCAAATAATATAGTCCATTACAAACAATTTTAACATGAAACCCTTACCACAATTTCCAAAAAAACCCAAAACAACCTCAAAACTCCAATATTATAGAAGAACATACTATATATAATACCACTCTATCATGACCTATCCCGAAGGGGCCTAAACCGTGACTACCCCAACCCCACCATTAATAGACTTGGGGCAGAAACAAGCATGAGTTAGAATATGACACACATAGGAGGAATTAATTTTTTACCAAAAATCACTCTCCCATCTCTAAGAACATAAAATAATAAAATGTAAAACAATTATGACCAATTCATGAATACAACTACAATCCCATAATAATATTGTGATGGTAAAGTACTAAAATTGAAAATGGGTATAAATACAGGCTAAAAAACCTGTAGAGATTCTAACATACTCATATGGTGATAACTAAAAATAATCCAATCACCCAAAAAAATTCATGGTTAGTATGGATCAATCTATGCTCTACCATCTCCCTGTCCCCCCAAGACACCATCAAATGTGACTTCATCTACAGAATACACGACA
This sequence comes from Viscum album, assembly GCA_963277665.1. Classification (NCBI taxonomy): domain Eukaryota; kingdom Viridiplantae; phylum Streptophyta; class Magnoliopsida; order Santalales; family Viscaceae; genus Viscum; species Viscum album. The sequence continues at coordinate 352,070,261 of OY728126.1, read as the reverse complement.
CATGTGGGAAGATCCCATGAAGTGGTGAGAATAAAAATACATAGCAGAACTCCACAAAAACACTAAACACATAGAATTAAGAATAATTATATCATAAAAATAATATATCAATTAATGCATAAAACCCCTAGATATACTCTTGAAGAACATTGTCCCTCCCAGAGGTCTCAACCAAACATCAAGTCACATTATTCTGCTCAATGATTCAAGGAAAATGTCATTCTGGGATAACCCACTCCACAAGACATGCTATCATCAGAGACACTCATCCAAGTGTTCATGATCATTGGGCCATGTCCATGAACACATACTAGTCTCTAAAGACATCAATACTTGGATTGGAGATCACTCCCATGACCGTTGGGGGACACCCCTAGAAAATCAGCTTCAATATGGAACTATGAAATAATGTGTTGGCCATCCTAGTGTACCGACACCATTTTCATTGTGTCTGTCTATGCACATATATTGTTGGCCATCTGTCCGTACCAACCCATGTAAACCTGGTCATGCCTATTTAAACCAGTTGATGTTCAAGTATCCTGGCATGCTCATGCATGTGTACCCTCTTAGGTACAAGCTAAGTAGACAACATAGTAAAAAGGTCATGTGATAGGTGACACACAGTTTGTGAAAATTTTCAATCACTCTAAACCCTAAAGCCACACAGTGGGACCTACACAACACGTATCTCCATATTACACACCATGTATCCCAGTATATTTCAAAACCTAGGGGTTATTTTCCATAGATTCCTTTATACCATCACCACCTCAAATCCCACTAAATTCAATGGTTCATGGTTTACCAACCCCTATCATCACCACTCTTCAGGATCTGAGTTTAGATCTTCTTGGAAGACATCATAGTCAATACATCTATCTACATCACACATCAAAATTGGGGGAAATATAATTCAACAATTAATATAATCTACCTTCTATCATTTTAAATCATCATCACACATCGATTTAAAGCCACACACGTGGTATCGGCATGTTGTGACAAATAATGGTTATCCAATGATAATATACCTAGTACTCATCAAACCAAAGGCCAATGAAATTTCTCTTCAATCATATTTAAATAAAAGGGGTAGAAATACAAAAACCAAATGTTTTGAGGAATAAATCTATAAAATATTTAATTCATCCTTCATACATTTTTGAATAATTTGAATAATAAGGAGGTAATAATGTATGGAAAAAAAATCTATCATGGATGCCTAAATAAATTATAATTTGTTAAATAGATATGTGTTCAACTTTGAAGAGGAAAATGTATGGGATTAATAAAAATAAACCATTCTACCTAATGTTTGATTCAATTTCTAAGGAATAATAGTAATTTGTTTCCATCGTTAATAAGATCCATGAACTATGATAGTGAAATGATCTTGGATCTTGATCTAATCATATTTCATCATGCTAGATCACCTCCAATATTCCTATCCAAAGTATCCTCTCAATTTTCAGTATAATGTGGATTTCCCGAAAAATGGGAATATATGTTTATTTATATAGAATTATTTTTCTAGGGTTTAAATTAAATAATAAACTAAATATGACTAAATTTATATAATTATTCTACCATGAAGGAGATAAAGACCAACACCCGATGTAGACATAGATTATGTCCCACCTAGGGTTGTACCCACTCTTTAGACTCAAGGATAGCCTCACGATTTTTTATTTGAACTTATTATATGGTTTTTGTTATACATTTTCAAGAATAATGCTCATGATTTATTTTATTTTATTATTAATATGATTCATAAAATAACTTTGGGATCACCTAGACTTGGGATCTCACTCTGTTTCAATGTCTAACTCTGAAAATAATCAATATAATATTATATAAAATACATGAAAAAATAAGAGTCAACTGTAACGCCATGACCCCAAAATATTAGAGTAGTTGCATTATTACAATAAATTAGAATTATTACATGGAATAAAATATAGAAATAATGTTTAGTTTAGCAGACTTGGAATTCTAGATTACATAAATAATACCAATAAAACATTGGGAAAATGGAATAAAACATGCTACATAATAAATTGAAATAAAATACATCCTTGAAAGATTATTCAGAGTTCACTTCTTCATAACTTATGGAATGAAAAATAAAAATGGTGAGTTCAAATTTTCAGTATGGTTAAATTAAATGGAAGGAATAATGAATCATTATATATGGAATGATTAATAATTGATTAAACATTCGATAAAAATAAATTGATAAAGCTAAAATAATGTTACTAGTAAGAAACCAAAACACATTCCATAAATCAATAAACAAAGAATGAACTACGTTTATAGATACGTTGATGAAAAATGTTGTGGAAAAAATGATGGTATAGGGTTTAAGGAATAAAAATATCTATTGTATAAAAGTATGTATATTACATTAAATTTTAAATGAAACTTTTTTATAATAATGTAATTTCTTTAATGGAAAGATAAAAGTCAAAAAATGAAGTGAGATTAAGAACATTCTTGAGGATAATAATCTTTAATCATTTGAAAGTGCCCCATACCACTTGGAACAATTTAAATATTAATCACCACAATGTCACGACATAAAATTAATCATATAATATCATAAGAATTATAGGATTCTAGATTTAATATATCAAATTTTTCAGTTTTTATGTCATACCAAAGAAATATGTTGTGAATTAGTTATTAATCTCTTAGATTTAAAAATTTGAAATAAAAATCCCTTACCATATCCTTTGTTTTATGTTGTGTGGTATTTAGATTCTTATGAAGTGGAGAAAAATATGTAATTAAATAATAATATAATGAATATAATTTTTAAAATATCATATATTATCTTATTAGAGTATTTTATAACTCATTTGTTTAAAAATATTCCATTATTTTGACTATTTTAGGTGTTAATTTCCTAGTTTGTTGAGAATGTTTTAACTTGTTATATGTTGGTATTGTTGAATATATAATAGTTTCATCATCTATTAAAATTAAAACATCAATTAATTTTATTTTATATTATTTACATATTTGTTTATAATAGTACAAAATATTTTAAGATTATAAATGAAGTGCATCGTTCATGGATATGGAAGGACGTACGTACGAATGAATGCTGCTTCCTGTTCTGAGTTGAATTAGAAGAATTAAAAATAAATAATGCATATTTATTTTATAATATTATGTATCAAATTTATGTTATATATGTTTCATTCATTTATTATAACCAACCTTTATTTGTTCCTTGTATGGCATGAATGAACCATATCGCTTAGTGGGGCAGTAGTCCACACTTCCTCAAATGAAATTATCATATTTACACACCTTGGATAGCATAAAGTTATGTTCAAAATGAAAATTACATAATCATAAGACATTATAAATAACATATATATCTTATATAAATACATTTTCCATTACAATTCCCACCATGATAGGAGGTAGAGAGAAATTTAACAATCATCATTTTGTGGGGCTGTATTTCACCATACATAGAAATCGTATGTTTGTTACCCAATAGATGGGGTTTTATGAAAGTTTTGTTCGAAACCATATCATAAAAACATCCTTGTATATTGAGGATACTGGTTTTATTATGTAATCATATAATAATAATATTATAGGGAGTGTAAAATTGAAATGAAATTAGAAATCATGAGCGAAGGTATTACCTCTTAATTGTGTAACTTCTTTTGGTTAATATCAAAAGGATTCCAGAGAAATATTTATTCACAAAGGGATGATTATAGATCGAGTGGAGGGACATTGGGAGACTATTTGGTTAGAGTTTTTCCAAACTTCTGTGGTTTTATAATTATTATGAATGTACATAGGTGGTGGAATTTTATTGGGAAGGGGGAGTGGAACTTTTGTAAATATGAAATGGTATTCATTAAAAGTTTGTCTATTTTAACTAAAGATCCTCCAATATAGAAATATAATGGATTAATAAAAAAAATAACAGTCTATAAAAACCTCATTGATACAAAAATATTTCAATATTATTAATTTGGTTCTTTATCGTCTTAATATTCCAAAATTTTATCATTTTGGTTTCTATTAATGAATTTGAGGATATTTTCAGGTTATAGATTAAAATAATTAAGGAATAAATTACACATTAAACCCTCTATTATATTGGTAGAAACATTCATGAGATTTTGTCTTTAATTTTTGTGTAGAGAGATCACAACACAAATATATTGAAGTGAGGTAGAGTATCGTAATATACATAATGATAGAAACATTTATGAGATTTTGTCTTTACCAAAAAAACTCATTTATTACCATCTCCAATGGTGTGAGAAATATATATGATTTTTATCCATTGACTTTTAGGCATATAGAATTGATGGGAATCATATTCATCGTTCATTTCCGAATATTTATCTTAAGTTTAATTGGGTTTTTCATTTCATCTACCATTTCTCATTCCTTATTTTGTACATTATCAATAATCATAGCTAGTTAAAATAGAGTTATACATATGATCATGAATTCTATTTAAAAATTTCCACCCCTATTGATTTTAAACATGAATTTTAATAAACTATTAAATAATTTATTCATAGAAACATCTAAAATTCTTCTTTCTTAGTTTTAATTCAACAAACCAATAATTTTATTTCTTTTTTATATTGTTTCTCTTTTTATTTCCCGATTTAATTTAAAAAATTTCATTTTGAGGGGTATTCGTAATGGTCCATGATGTGACCTTTCCCCCATAGTCAATTAATTTCTTACATCTTGGATTTTCTTCATTCATAAATTTCTTCTTGATTTTTCATTACTTAAAATTGTCTACTATTCATACACAAAGATAATCTCAATAAAATGTTGATGTTTTATTCTCCTAACTTATGGTATTTTTCATCAAAAATATTATAGTACGCGATTGATCAATATATGGCATCACCCATCTTCACAAGTGTCACATTGTGTTTAGTTCCATATAAATCCATATGATATTCAAAACTATTTTTAGAGTTCAAATTTTACATTTTTTATATGCTTTACTTCTACTCATACAATCTCCCCCTTGATGCAGTACTTTAATAAACATTAGGAACTATTATATTTTGAAAAATGGACATGTACCTACACATTTCATGAAACCAATAATTTCCAATAAACATTTTACTCAAGCCCTTAGTTTCAATTTTTCTAGATTTAAAACTTTCATTTTTGTGAAGTAAAAAACCCTTATGATTTGAAAATTTTTTCAACCACTAAAAATTTTCATTCTTATCTTTACCATTTATTTTTGGTTTATTTTATTGAGTCTTTATACACTCATGTATATCTATATTTTTAGTTTTAATGAAATTTTCTGGTAAAAAATTATAATTATGTATACAATTTTATAGAATAAGGGATTATTATTTTTTGAAATTTTAGTATATTGAACATTAGATGATCCAGATACCTTTTCATACTTAATAAGGATTTTTATAATTGATACAATTATTATAAATTTTTAGGGATGAACCTAATTCAGCTATAGTTTGGGAAGATTCATATTTTTTTATTTCATGATTTCTCACTTTTACATCAAGTACTAAACAAAAAAAGTTGCGGAAAATATTCTCATACTTAAATGATCACAAAATTTCTTCCCATATAATTTTCATCATATTAATATTGACCTCATGAATATTATAGGCTTCATGAAAAGAGTTTCATATTCTTTTTTTATTTCCAATAGATCATCCTTAACACCGAAAATTTCATTATTATATTTTTTTAATTCATGGATCCTCTCATAATAATATTTTCTAACTAAAATTTATTATAGGTGAACTTTATACTAATTACTCTAAAATGAAGAGTTTTTAGTTGGGGATCAATCAGAACAGTTCATTATCGTCAATGTGTTTAATGATATTGTTTCACTTTTGAAAATTTTCTTTCAATTATTATTCCATTGTATCAACTACCAACTCTAGTTGTGACTTATCATCCAATAAAACCTTGATAAACGATATTAAATATTTTATAAATTTAAGAGGAAAATTTTACAATAAAATATTTCATTTCAGTGTATAAATAAACAACTAATTTAATTGTATCATACAAAGTAAGTATCATACTTTTTTCAAGTGGATGAAAATATATATATATATATATGAATAATTATCAATATTATTACACTTTACTAGTTCACTATCACTGTTATCATTATAAACATTTCAATTATTATATATTTTCTTTTCCGCATTCATCTACTAGCTATTTAGTGAAACGTCCATGTTGGTATTAACTAGGATGGAAATTATATTCTCTATAGAATAAAACATAACCGTCATTAAATCTAAATTTCATTTTAGGTATTAAAAAATTTGAAAAAATATTATATCCACTTATCTGTAGAACCATCTCTAAAATGAATTGATGTTTATACAGATCTATGTATTCACACTATAATGAGGGTGAATCATTGTAAACCTGTTTAAATGAATTATTTTAATATTTTAACTACCCATCATTACACAAAAAACTATTAACCTATTAGGGTCAATGGATCTGCATATGAATTCCCATCACACCATCACATTCAATACAATAAAAAAATAAGAACAAAAGCCCATAGATTTTATCATTTCTCTATCCAAATGTGGGTAACTTATCCTTATTGTATTCATGTTCATCTAATATATATATATATATAATATAATAATAATGTCATTATTTTTGGTAATGGTTTCAAAATTAACCACATGGTTATTTATAAAATAACAACATTATATCTGGAAGTTTTTAAAATCGTGTGATCCATTCTTAATACTAGATCCCACATGTTCCCAATAGACCCTCCCAAATACTCTAATAATAATAATATTCTTCTCATCCTTGGATGTAACTACATCAACTAGTAAAATTAGGTTCCTTATTCACAGTATCTGAAATATGTTTGATAATATAATATAGTAACATGCATTTTTATCTATTTATCACAACAAAAATGTTATGAATCTTCTTATTTAATAACTTCAACACACAAATTATCAATAGACAGTGGATTTTTGGGAGTTTATCTGATATTTTTTAATTTCTTTATTCTTTATTTTTCATCAATACACAATATTTTTAATCTATTATTATTTTTTCATTCATTAACTTAATTGTTTGATATATTTATTCTCTATGAATTTTAGTATCAATTTATTCTTCATCATATATTCTATTAACTGCCTTTTTCTTCTATATTAATTTTATTTATCTTCCTCAAAATTTTATATCGATTTGTTCCACATCATTATCAATAAATAACCTCTCACATGAAATATCCGAATGATCTATGTTGGTTTTCATTTTTTAAATATACTACAAATTATTTTCCCAAAAAACATTCACCAAATATCATCATAAAATTGGAAAGGATAATATAATAAAAATTACAATTTAATTATCCTTAAAAAATGTCAATTATTTATTCCAATAAAATATCCATTTTTTTTCCAGAATTTATATAATTCCAATATATTTGATATTCTGTATTTATTTAACCCATATACTCCATAATTATTCCCATTTATTTCTATTTTTTAATGGGGATTTAGAAAAAATATCAATCACCAACATTATGGTATTTCATATTTTAATATTGGACCATAAAATCATATTTAATTCCACCTAATTATTTAATTTCAAAATCGAATAAACCTTATTTAATAAATAATATATCTTATGTGTCACTTTAGTGAGATAGATAATATCTTATGTAACCTAAAGAGTATCATCCATATGATCTTGTTGATATTACTTATTCTTGGTATAAAATTATACAAACATTTTCATAACTGGTATAATATTCATCATATGATATATAATATTGTAGGTCTGATAATTTTATAAATTTCACTTGGTAACAACTTATATTGAACTTATAAAATATTATGTACTAATCAGAATATATTTTGAATGGTCCTAATATCTTTTATATCATAGTTTGTTCTAGACATTTTCACATTTCTCCATGAACATAAAATTATATCTTAAATATATTTGGAGATATTCTATATATCATTAAAGAAATATTATGTACCATCCATTATATGTTCTACAATATTGAGTGATTCTAAAATTTTATAATTTATCGTTATATAAAAGATGCATATCACTATATGCTTATATAAATATCTAATAATCAATTCAAGGGGATATTTCTTATTCCTTTGTGAAATTATCTCCTCTAACTCAGAATACTAAATCATCTTAAAATCATCTTAGATCCTCTTCATGCATTCTCATGGTACCACTTTCCACAAAAATCATTTCAATACATCTGAAATGAATTTTTTAACATTATGAATATATATCCAAATCCATTTACATCATCTTAAAATCCTTTTGGTATTTGATTACTCAATTTTGTATATAAAAATGGATTTCATTACCACAATTACTTAATATTTTCCATTATATATTCTAAATCACACTGATAAATCTATTTTGAAACCTTCATACTTGATAACTCATGGATGGTTACACACTCTTTCTACTGATGGTGACCTTCTTTAATCATCTTCAATTACTATAAGTATGTAAAAAATTGTTGGCGCCAAAAATATGGCCCGCACGAAAGGAATGAAAAAGGCCAGCGTGCTGCCTCGCGAAGCACAGCCGCGAAGCACCGCCGCGAAGCACCCACGCGAAGCCCCGCCGCGAAGTGCCCCGACCATGGAGGCCTCACGAAGCTCCGGAGGAGGTAATGCTCTGTGAACGCATTTGACGTTCGCGAGCCGCCGCGAAGCTCCTGAGGCGGTAATGCTCCACGGACGACGTTGACGTTCGCGAGCGCGCCGCGAAGCACCGAAGGCGGCGCGTGAGTTCTGCTTTGCGGCTCCCCTTACCTATAAATACTGGACTCCCCCTGAGTCCCGAAGATGGACAATCCGACCTTTCGGCTTCTCCTCTCCCGAATCGCGAAGCACTCTTTGCCCCGGGAATCATGAGCTCCGCGAGGTATTTCTACTTCGTGAGACGCCTCTGCTTTGTCTCGTTTTGAGCCCCTCTTCCGAGAGGGATGCCCTTCGCGAAGCTCAAGGGCGTTCGCAAAGGAAGGGGATTCCCAAGGGAACCCGGGCAGCCGTGGAGCATTTATGCTTCGCGAAACACCCAACCCATGCTAGTGATCCCTATGCTAAGGTAGGATCGCTACACATCGCGAAGCACACTGCTTCGCAGGACCCTGCTTCGCGAGGCACCCCTTCTTCGCAAGGCAGTGCTCCGCGAACACTGTTCCACTTCGCGAAGCACCTTCCACTCACACCTATGCCCCATGCTAAGGCCAAGGCACTCCACTTCGCGAAGCACACTCCTCTGCATAGTGATTCCTCTTCCCGTGTGACCCTCCAGGTTTGCACGAAGTGATTTCAAAGTCCCATGGACAATACCACCCGTAGCGTTGGTTCGCCTAATTCTTCTTCGCAAAGGCACGCTAACAGATATTGCTTCTTCGCATAGCCATGCTAACGTGGACCCCTCGATGGTTCGTTCCACGACCCCCCCCCCTTCACCATGGCCTTACTGGTACCTTCCCTTCCCCAAGGACCAGAGGGTACCGGTTATGTAAGTCCTAGGGGTGTGGAGTGAACCCACCTCGTCCGAGCTGCAGGACATTAAACTGCCAAGCACCACGTCCTCAACACATGACGTTAAACTGTGACCCAACCTCGTCTCCCTCACGAAGGGTCCCCCCAGGTCGAATATTTTTTTTACACCACTCGTCTCCACGGGAATGGAATCACCCATCCACAACGGATGATATCCTCCTTATTGGAGTGGCGTATGTTCGTAGGGGAAGGGTTGCCTCAGAGCGTAAGCCCCTAACCTTTCGTACAGATGATTGAACCTGTGCATCTCCGTACTTCCCCACTACCAAGGTCAGTGGAGGGCGTGATAGGGAACGAGGCACCTACCATCATTGGACCAAGGTCCCTCTTTCCCGCGCTTCGTCGCACTTTGGGCCTCCATCCTGGAGTAAGTCCCAGCACCATGGGCCGCCCAACGCGTAAGCCCCTTTTCGCTTCTCACGGACGCACCCTTCGTGACGTGCTCGTCAGGTCCTTGCAACCTCTTGTTTCTCACACCGAGCATGACTCACGTGGGCTTAGAGCGAGCACCGACCCTGACCCCTCATCCTTTTGAACTACGAGGTCTTTGATCCATGTCAAGGCATGGTACGTAGGAAGCCTCCATGAGGTTCAAGCCCACCCGTCATTCTTCCACGTTGGGTCTCATTCCCGTCCAGCATGACGTTAAACTGCACATTCCATCCGAACTACGAGGACTTTGATCCATGTCAAGGCATGGTACGTAGGAAGCCTTCACGAGGTTCAAGCCCACCAATAGTGGACCCCCGGGTCTACTTTCACATCGGTTCACCGACAAACCCATCCTAGAGAACTACGAGGTCTTTGATCCATGTCAAGACATGGTACGTAGGAAGCCTCCATGAGGTTCAAGCCCACCCGTCATTTCACGTCGGGTCTCACCCCCGTCCAGCATGACGTTAAACTACATTATGGCCCAGAGGTAAGCCGCTGCGACCCATCCTTGATAACTATGAGGTCTTTGATCCATGTCAAGGCATGGTACGTAGGAAGCCTCCATGAGGTTCAAGCCACACTGCTCGGTCGTTCATTCACATCGAGTTTCTCCCTCATCCAGCATGATGTTAAAATGTATGCCCTCCTTGTCACGTATGACATTAAACTGTACACCCATTCCCACCTGAACTACGAGGTCTTGGATCCATGTCAAGGCATGGTACGTAAGAAGCCTTCCAGAGGTTCAAGCCCACCACTCATTGGACCAAGGTCCGCTTTCATGTCGGTCCACCGACAAAGCCCCATCCGAACTACGAGGACATTGATCCATTCCAAGGCATGATACATAGGAAGCCTCCACGAGGTTCAAGCCCACCCATCATCCAATTCGCGTTGTGTTCTATCTACGCCCAGCATGACGTTAAATTTCAATTCTAGTCCGACGGCAAGCCGTTGTGACTAATCCGAACAACAAGGGCTTTTATTCATGTCAAGCCATGGTACGTAGGAAGCCTCCTCGAGGTTCAAGCCCAAATCCCATCGGACAAAGGTCCCTCACTTACGTCGGTTCGCTGGCACCCACCGCTCGTCGTTTATTCACGTCAGGGTTCACTATCGTCCTGCATGACGTTAAACTGTATTCTTTGAACTACGAGGACTTTGATCCATGTCAAGGCATGGTACGTAGGGAACCTTCCCAAGGTTCAAGCCCACCACTAGTGGACCCACGGGTCTACATTCACATCGGTACGCTGACGATGCTCACCGGGCCAAGGTCCACCTTCACGTCGGTTTATCGACATCATCCCGAACTACTTGGACTTTGATTCCCTGCCACGGGGATACGTAGGAAGCCTCATCAAGGCTCAAGCCCAACTTTACCGTCGCCCCTGCGATGGTCCCATTTCACTCTCCCTTCACTTCATCCATCAACCTATCACCCATCCCAATTCTCACCCGGACCGTCCTATCCCGGTGAGACCATGTCGGCACGCTCTTCTTCGCAGCCATCCATGGGCTGGCCCCGTTATCGACATCCCTTCAAGGAGGATCCCTCAATCCGATCTATCCTAGCTAATGCTCTGGTTGGGTTGATCCATCTCCGCTAGACGTTAAACTCGCGGCATACCCTGTGTTGAGCACGGGAAGCCGAGGAAAACCTCAGATATGTGTCTATGACATATAATTCCCTGCGCTCGATGTGGGATGCCTCGGGCCTCCACGCCATCGAGAAGCCTTGTTACCAAGGATAACAGACAGACATGCCAGGTACCCCAGCATCCAGACACGCTACTGATGCCTCAACGTGACTACTCCCCTGACTGAAGGTTGCTGCCCTGACTGGACCCTTTGGAATGTCCCGACAGAAGCAGGGTAATTAACCGGCGTCCATGGAAACATGGCACTGGGAAGAGTTTCACGAACTACGTATTAAATCTATGAGGGAGACCCGGACTAGGTGACGAGTTCTGAGGAAGAATCTGCAGGAGGAAGAACCGACATCCCATCATCCCGTTTCGATCAAGGAGCAGGCATCCCTGAATAAGGAGAAAATGCCGCCCGCCTTTGGAAAGCGGGAATTCGGGGCAACAGAAGCGCCGCGCGTCCTCCCCCGCAGACACGGAGCGGAAAGCACGCGCGCGCCCCGGCGGAAAGCGTCGGAAATAGAAATGGTGAACCCGACGTGAAATTCTTCTCCTCAGTATGGAGATTAGTAGGGTTAGAGACACCAGTAGATTAACGTGTCACCGGATCCAGATATCCGGTGCCTGGTCCCGCCAAGAAAATAGCGGGCCTGTCGTGAAACTCACCGGAAGTTGGGGCAGTAGAACGTGGGGCACTCCGCTCTGCAGCGTGTTGGCGTGGATCCTTCTTATAGACATGGAGAATGAAAGGACGTTGGGGAACTGGCTGTTAATCCTTTTCCTCTCAGTGCTGATGAGTTGATCCCTTCGTTTCTCAGGAACCAGGTTGCTGTTACAGAGACGCGGTCACCATCCGCTCCCCGCCCACGCAGGGGCAGGGGCAACACCGCCACGGCCACCCCACGTAGTGCCGCTACCGCCACGATGGCCGCCACATCATGGAATATGGGGCGTCCACGTCCCCTTTCCCCATCATAGGTCATCCAGTGAAGGGTGATCAACAACCTCGTGCGCAGGTACGAGGAAGAAGGGGTCATCCCAACCCGGGATATGGCCCGCCTGGACCTGGATGCCTCCAGGCCCCGCCGTCAACGCCGCCCTAACAGGCCGCGCAGGGAGCCCCTGCTCCCCACCCCAACATTCAACCGTTTCGGGAGCCTATCTCCGGAACGCCTTGACGACTCCTCGCCTTACACTGAAGAGGCAGGCGTCGTCCGGCTCAGCCCGCTCAGGGTCCCGACCCAAGGGCTCCAGGTGAGAGCTCCCGCCCGGCCGCGTCAGCGCCGTCGTCCGGCCCCGCAGGAAGAGCAGGCATGCTACATCCCTGCACCACCTGCACCAGTTCGCCTAACCCGACGTCAGCGTCGGGCCCGGGCTGAGGACGCTCGCCCAGGCGCGTCGACGTCGACAGCTACTGTGGACTGAGCCACCGCTGACGTGCGTCATGAAGCCCCTGCATACGCTGAGCAGGGGCACTCCTTCACCCAACCAGGATCGGGACCCCAACCACCCCACGGGCAGGCTGGGTTGACTCTCTGGGTTGCAGGCCCAAGTGGTGATCGTCGCGAGCTAACCTGCGGTAATGTCACCCCGTACGGAGGTCCTCCCCATACCACTACTCCACAGAGCATGGGCCTTCACCGCTCCGAGGTACGTCATAGAGGCATGCCTCGTGCTACCCCCATCCCGCAGGAAGACCTGCCCCGCGGCAGTGACGCTCAGCGCGGAAACATTTCTTGCGCCCACCTTACAGGGTATGGAGTCCATCCTTCTGCCCCCGGCCGCCAACCTGAAGGCACCGTCCATCCGGTCCCTCTCCAACGTGGGGGCCCTCCCTACGTCCTCTCTGCAACTGGCGAAGGTCCTCCTCGCCCCGGCAACTCGAGGAGTGAAGGTCAGCCTCGCTCCACTCACATCTATCATGGAGGTCCTCCTCATGATCCTGCCGATTCTAACAGAGGCTCCACCTATATTGGTGCTGTTCATGGAGGTCCTCCCCATGTACCCTTCAACATTTTCCCCGGTGCCCCTCGCACCCTGGCTATCTCGAGTGGGGGCCCTCTCTGCCACGACGCCAGCACCGCCCCGAGGCTGCCTAATAGGGATCAACCCTGTCCTGAAGAGCCGCCCCGGGGCAGAAGAGCGGGTCGTCGCCACCACAAGAAGAATCCTGGGAAGGCCCAGGTGGAGATCAAACCTTCCCGCTTCTCCGAATTGGAAGCGGAATGCGATTCAGCGGTGGAACCTTCTCCCTGCTCCTCCGTATCATGGACTGGGGCAGGAACCAGACGCGTTAGCCTCGTTCTCCCAGAATTTGAGGGACACCAGATTCCCGTCTCTCTCCGCAGGTACATCCAGGAGGAAGAAATCCTGGGAATTCCGCATGTCTTGACCGCTCAATCACCGCCTCTGTCACCAGAAGAGCCTTCTACCTCCACCAGAGATCACAGAGAGTTATTTTGGGGGCCAACGACAGTAGAGTGACGACACGACCTGTCGCCGGTAGCCGCGGCTCCTGTTCCGGAAGCTGTGGTTATCAGCCCATCGTATCGTGACATCGTGGCTAGGTCACCTCACTCTTCGGAGGATGGCCCGGAATTCGACGGCCAGTCATCTCGTCTGCCGTATTCTCCACCGCCGAGCTTACTATCCCAGAGGTCCGCCTCGGTACCGCTACCGGTCCCTCAGCTGCCCCCGATTGACGAGTGGGGCAACACAGGGCCAGACCCTGAGTCCGAGCCCAGGAGCTTCTGGTGTATTCTTGCAGCGGATTACTTCCCGGAGAAGTTATGGCTGACGGCGGCGCTGAATTTCCACATACCAGAGTCTCTTACCCCTGAAGAAGTTGGGTGCTTTTGTCGAACCCTATGGGAGACACACTTCCGCCTCTGTTATGAATGGGTGGTGTACCCCAGAAGTCGAGAGCACTTCAGAGAAATCGGCGAGCAGTGTCGCCTGATCGATGCGGCCGCACTTCTTGTGACCTAGCACCCAGAGTCGCCAGTCCACCAGAGCGCCCTTCAACGAAAATGCGTTCAGAGTCTTAAAGCACTCCGCAGAATCGTTAGGGAAGCCACCCCCCATGTGCAAGTCCTTGGTTGGGGACACTATGCCGCTCTCCTCTTCGACCCTATCCGACGGCAACCCGATTCTCTATGCGACATCGAGGACATGCCCTCAAGAGGGGTCGCAGCCCACATGGCCGACGTTGTGGATAAGGAAGATGAGCTTGAATTCCTTGATGGAGATTTACCACCCGAGGGCGTACTACCGCTGCTCGACCCATCAGGGAGGGTTACTCGTCAGCAGAGGAACCTGCTAGGTCTCCTCGTACCCACCGAATCACTGGTACTCGGTCGAAACACCGGCAAGGGTAAGGAGCACGTCGGAGCTTTCAAGCAATCTGAACCATCTGCCTCTGCGCAGAAGACGGAAGAGGATCCTGAGAAGTCCATGTTACGCCAGCAGCTTGCTGAGCAGAAGAGGCTGGTTGACGAACTCTTGGCTGAGCGCGCCGCAGAGCGGCGACCGGACTATGGTAATCTCAGGCCGGGGCAGCAGGGGCAGGAACAATTTCCCCCCGGTGGGATGCCTCTGGGCCACCCTTATCATGCTACTGCCGCAGACAGGGTGGAAGCCGGAACATATGGCAAGAGGGCGTGATACGTCTCGCCAAATCCCCCCGAACGACGGGGAAATCTGAAGAATCCAACTCGGGTTCCCCCAGTCGCCCTGCAGGTCGTCCAGCCAGTCGACCCACGAGCGGCCGAAGCCGTCTACCGTGTTGAAGAACCTGAAAATGCACTTGTGGTTAGGGATCCCCGTCAAGACAGGTACCCCCACCCGGAGGATCTTATCGCGGCGCTCACAGCCCGCCTCGAAGCGTTGGAAACGCGGCAGGTGGCGGTCCCACCGGATGGCAAGCCTTATCTCGCGTGGGTGGATGATATGCCCGCACCTTCGGGTTTTGGGAACCCCACTTTTTTGCCTTTCAACGGGACAGGGGACCCGCCCCAGCACTTGGATCATTTCTCTTCCAGGTGTGGCCCCATGCTGGGGACCCCGGCTCAGCAAGAAGCCGCCAAGCTCCGATGTTTCGTACAGACATTGGAAGGTCCGGCATTCGTCTGGTATAGCCAGCTCCCTATCGGATTGGTGACCGGTTGGGAGGATCTTTGCCGGCAGTTCTTGTACCAGTTCAGCTCCACCACGCGAAAGACCAGCATTGCAGACCTCTTCAAGTGCAAGCAAAGGCCTGATGAGCGGGTTGCATATTTCATCGCCCGGTGGAAGGGACTTACGTATTCCCTCGATATGCCACTGACTCAGGAGAAATTACTAACTATGTGTGTGGGTAACGTCAAGACAGAGCTGGTAGCCTCCCTAATTACCCAGAACTACCCTGGAGGGTTCAGATATTTCTCAGATAAGGCTCAGCGCCTCGAGGAAGCCCTGCAACAGGCTAGTCAGGCATGTTTGTTTCCCCCTATGATCCCAGCCAAGAGGACCGCCAGGGCTGAACCCACCGCGGTGGCTCAAATAGAAGCCCCGAGGCAACTGGAGTTGCTGCCGGTGGCACCACCCCCGCAACCCCGCAGAGGTCCTCCACCTCAAGCACAGGCTCCGGCCCAGCAGCGACCGCCTCAGAACCGACAGGTTCCCCCGCGCAACGCGCCACCGCCACCTAGGCGAGACAATCAGGCGCCGCCTCCTCGGCAGGCTTCTCCGGCCCCTCATCAGGGCCAGGCCCCCAGGGCCCCCTATCCGAAAAGAAGGTACCAGACCTATTCGTTCAACGAAAATCAGGTCCCTGGCTACTTCAGAAGTGCTTTAGATCAAGGAATTGTGCGTCTGCCTGAGTGCAGAAGGCCGGCAGAGGCACATCTCACCGATCACCCCAACTACTGCCCTTATCATCGGATCCTGGGACACACCATCAAGCAATGCTATGTGTTTAAAGACTGGCTTCAAGACCAGGTCAACAACAACATAGTCATGTTGGGCCCAGCACCAGCGCAAGTGGCTGGTGTCTTTGCAGGATCAGAGATCGGCAGCGACAGTGAAGGTGAGTGGCAGCAGGTCCCTAGCCACGGGTCCCGGAAATACGACGACTGGATGGCTCGAAAAACCATCGTCCGTGCCCATGAAATCATTCGGGTGCACCTGAAGCAGCCGAAACCTTCAGAAGAAGAAGCCGGTGCCTCTGCATCATCTTCACAGTCGGCCCCTTCCCAAAAGGGCAAGCAGCGGAGACGCAAGAAGAAGCAACGCGCACCACCAGTGTCGTCATCATCCCACACTCTTGGCGACTTTATTCCCCCTAAAATGCGGATTCCTCCCCGAATACGCCCAGTGGTGGATGAATCCTCGAGCGACATCCAAGGGTACGCTTCGGTTAACACCGTGGAGATGGTAAAGCCCTATATGACCCCCGACGAGGTGGAATGCCAAGCAAACCTCCCCAACGTTTCCAGCTGACGTCAACGTCAGCGGAATCGCAACCGCGCCGGTCCTCGAGGTACATCGGCAGACACTTTTGGCCAAGCCGTGCACGCTACCGAGACCAGGCAGCAGGCTCAGCGCAGATCTCAGCATGCGCAAACCCATCCAACACCCTCGGATCTACCTCCACCACCGTCGTTCGTGCTACTGGATCGGGGGGAGCTGCCTCGTTCGTATCACAGTTGGACTTTCCCGGCTACAGGCCAGCCTCCGCTGTCCGATCCTAGTCCAGCGACTACTCTTCAGGCTTCTACTAGTAGGCAACAGGATGTACCCAGTACTAGTCAATCGTCGGTTCAGCCGGCCAGACCCGCTGTGCCTCCAAATGCCGAACGACCTCCTATAAGCAGAGGTTCGCGTTTGGCACGAAAGTACGATGTTCTGAAGCACATGTCCGGCATTCCGGGGAGGCTCTCCATCCTTTAGGCCCTTCACCTGTCATCTGAAATGTGCGAAGCACTTGCCGAGGCCCTAAGGAGCCCCCTCCAGTTCTAGACGGAGGTAGCAGCTGCAGAAGACTTCCATACCGAGATGATTGAAAACGCTGAATGTCAGGCGATTATCTTGTTCTCCGGTGAAGATGAGGACCCTCCTATATAGGGGCACATTCGCCCGCTGTATATCACTGGCCACTTCAACGGTGTGGAAGTCTGCCGCTGCCTCGTTGACACAGGTTCCGGAATCAATCTAATTCCGACCCGGACGCTGCGAAAGCTGGGCCTGTCCGAAGGTGATTTAACTCCCTCTGACCTTAGGATCCAGGGGTACGACAGGACAGAGAAAACCCCAGTCAGCAAGATCCACCTGAAGACTCAGTTCGGTGGCTTAATTTCCAGCACCGAGTTCTTGGTTGTCTCTCAGGACACCGCCTACAACGCATTGATGGGTAGGCCATGGCTCCATCTGCATGCAGCGGTCCCTTCGTCGTATCACCAGTGCCTCAAGTACTCGCTCAACGGTCGAGTAGGCGTGCTCCAAGGAGACGCGTCCCCTTTCGATTCTTGTGAGGCCCGCTATCTGGATGCAGGTTATTACAAAAGTAAGGATAAACAAATCCTAGTAAGCGAGGATGAGCCCGCTCCAGTCACAAGTGACCCCTAGGTAAGCATGGATGACGCCTACATCCTCCTGATCCACCGGTTGGAGGCCACGACCCCCGACATGGGGCAATGTTTTGTTGCTTCGGGTACGCAAGGAAGGCATGTTCCCGTGTCCAAGCGACGACGGAAAATAACCTCGTACTCCTACATCAACCAGGCTCAAGTCATCCTGGAACCCCCTACCCCTGTATGGTACCGGGACGTCAATCCTATGACAACGGCGGTGCGCCATACGTGTCTCTTCCGCCGGGCTGGAATTAACCGACTCAGGCCGACACGTCACCACTGCTTTGATATCATCAAACGTGGCCCTTTAGGCCGAAGGCCAGATGGGATAGGATCGACTACCTTCATTGCTATGGTCTCAATGACAAGCGAGTCTCCCGATGTGATGACCACTGCTGCACAAGCCGGCACCAGCTGCCCCTCGGATTTTGATAGGCCAGAAGTATCTTCCGTCGTGAGAAGTCCCCCCACAGGTGGGGAGGAAGACCTGGAGGATGCTCCCCCAGCCTTTGAAGAAGGCGTCTCTACCACGGTTGATGAACTGGTACAGGTGAACCTTGGCAGCGAGGCAGATCCGAAACCCACATTGATCAGTGCAGCCATGTCCCCTGAGGAGCGGCAGCAGTACATCGACTTCCTCAAACAGCACCGTGATGTGTTTGTATGGAGTTACAACGAGATGCCAGGGCTAGATCCCCAAGTAGTCGTTCACCGTTTGGGCCTCCCAGCAAAACATCGTGGGTTTAAGCAGCCTCCCAGGAAGATGCACCCTTCTCATGGTGCTATGGTTGAGGCCGAAGTTGACAAGCTAATCAAAGACAACTTCGTCAAGGAGGTCCAGTACCCCAAGTGTCTTGCCAACATTGTGCCATTCAGGAAGAAGAATGGATAGATCAGAGTCTGTATCGACTTCCGCGATCTTAATCGCCACTGCCCAAAGGATGACTTCCCACTCCCGGTGACAGAGCTGTTGATTGACGCCACGGCCGGGTTCCAAGCCCTATCTTTCATGGATGGGTATTCCGGGTATAACCAGATCCGGATGGCCCCTGAAGACGAGGAGTCCACTGCCTTCAGGGCTCCCCAAGGTACCTTTTGCTACAAGGTAATGCCATTCGGTTTGAAAAATTCAGGTGCCACTTATCAGAGGGCCATGCATCGCATATTCAAACCGATTCTTGGGACATTGGTGGAATGCTATGTGGATGACCTCGTAGTCAAATTATGTCAGCTCCAGGACCATCTCAAAGACCTTGAGAAAGTGTTTGGTTTCCTCCATTCCCGTCACCTGACGATGAACCCGCTGAAGTGTGCCTTCGGGGTCACCTTCGGGAAGTTCCTGGGATTTTTTGTCAGATACCGAGGTATCGAGATCGACCCAAAGAAAATCAAGGCTATCAACCAGATGCCTCCCCCGAGCAACATTTCGGAGCTTCGAGGCCTTCAAGGCCACTCAGCCTATATACGCCGATTCATCGCGAATCTGGCCGACAAGTGTAAGCCCTTTTCCCAGCTCATGAAGAAGGGTGCTGCCTATGAATGGGATGAGGAGTGTCGGACCGCCTTCGAGGAAATCAAGCAGTATCTGCTCCAACCTTCGGTCTTGATGCCACCCCTCTCCGGAAAGCCGCTGGTCCTTTATGTGACCGCCCTGGAGAAATCCCTCGGTGCGCTGCTCGCCCAGAAGAACAACGAGGGTACTGAGAACAGTCTCTACTATCTCAGCCACATGCTTCTCGATACAGAGGTTAGATACTCCCCTATCGAAAGGAGCTGCCTTGCGCTCGTCTTCGCCGTGCAGAAGTTGCGACATTACCTGCAGCACCACGAGGTGAAATTGGTCTCCCGGGTAGACCCACTGAAGTACATCCTGAACCGCCCCATGCTGACTGGCCGACTAGCACGGTGGGCAGGGATTCTCCAGTAGTTTGATATCAGGTTTGTACCTCAGAAGGCCATTAAGGGACAGGCATTGGCAGACTTTTTAGCTGCCCATCCAACCTCTGCGGATCAATCCCTAGACTTGGATTTCCCTGATGAGACGATCCTCTCAGTCGATCATGTTGTCCCGTGTTGGTAAATTCATTTGGACGGTGCCTCCCGGAGCCCCACCGGTAGGAGGCTCAACGATCCCTAGCTCAATAGAGTGGGCCTGGGTATTGTCTTCATTACCCCGGTGCAAGCCGTCCTGCCATACTCGTTCCTATTGTCAGAAGGCTGTACGAACAACGAGGCAGAGTACCAATCTCTCATCACCGGCCTCAAGCTGGCCCTTGAGATCCATGTGCCCCATCTACATGTGAAGGGAGATTCCGAGCTGGTAATCAAACAGGTTAATGGAGACTACGTTGTCAGGAAGCCGGAGCTCGCACCGTTGCTAGAGTACACCCTCCACCTAATGGCCCAGTTCTCTTCTCGACCAGAGGTTAACCATGTCCCATGGTCGCAGAACGGCCAAGTAGACCCCATGGATGGTTTAGCCGCATTTCTCGCAGAACCCGAGCAAGTTGACTTGATCATACATGTGGCACACCAGAGAGTCATTGCCCCCATCACCCAAGAGGACCGTGATAGCCTGCGGGTAAGTCATCTCACCGCCGGACCCTCCCTATCGGGATTCCCGGGTTCGTCAGACGCAGTGGTTGAAACCACCCCCGACTGGAGGGCACCTTTTGTCGAGTATCTCCAAAATGGTCATCTCGCGGACGACTGGGCCGAACGCGAGGGAATCCGACGCCGTGCGCTGCAATTTACCATCTAGAGCGGCCCCAGTCTTGAACATATCCTTTATAAGCGGAGTTTCGATGGTTTCCTACTCTGTTGCATCCAAATAGAGGAGATACCTCAAGTTATGCAAGAGGTCCATGCCGGTTCCTGTGGCGCCCATCAAGTTGGGCCGAAACTGTCCCATCAAATTCGAAGGTTAGGGTACTTTTGGCCCTCTATGATCCACGATTGTATTGGATATGCCAAGAGATGCCACGCGTGCCAAGTACACGCCAACATCTTGCATCGGCCGCCGGAGCCCCTCCACCCCACCAAGAACTCTTGGCCATTTGTGGTATGGGGACTTGATGTAGTGGGACCGTATCCACCAGCAACATCCCGCCAGTGTAGGTTCATCCTGACTGCTACAGATTTCTTCTCCAAGTGGGCAGAGGCAGTTCCGCTCAAAGAGGTCAAGGCCTGTTCCATCATTGACTTTGTGAGCTCCAATATTATCCACCGGTTTGGAGTCCCTCACGCCGTCCTCACCGATAACGACACCAACTTCCGAGCAGCTGAATTGAAGAAATTGTACGCTAAGTACAACATCCGGTCGAACCATACCTCCCGCTACCATGCACAGGCGAATGGACAGATCGAGGCGTTCAACAAGACCCTCTCTAACATTATACAGAAGATGGTTGGTCAGAACAAGAAAATTTGGCCGGACAAGCTCCCCAACGCCCTCTGGGCTTACCGGACGACGACTCGCAACTCTACCCAGGTGACCCCATATTCCCTGGTGTATGGAGCTGAGGCCATCCTACCCATTGAGATCCAGCTGCCGTCGTTACGCACTGCAGTTTATGACCACCAGACACCAGATGAGGTAGCCGAGATCCGTCTAGCTGAATTAGAAGCACTGGACGAGAACCGGCTTCGTGCCCTGCACAATCTGGAAAGGCATCAGGACAAGATAGAGAGAGCCTTTGACAAGAAGGTTCGTCTCCGCTCTTTTCTACAGGGTGACCTGGTACTGGCCCTTCGAGCGCCAATGATTCCCAGTAGGAAACTGCCCAAGGTAGAACCCAAATCGGAAGGGACTTATATCATCCATAAGGTTTACCCCAATGGAGCATACTCCTTGGTGACCATGGATGGAGAGCGTATAACCCCTCCCACCAATGCCAAGTTCCTCAAGAGATACTTTTCCTAGGTGAAAAAAGGTCCAGCATGACCTTAAACTGCGAGATGGTCCCGCATGACCCTAAACTGCATCCCCATCCTTATTGCAAGATGTTAAACTGCAAGCCAGTCAGGCCTTCTTGACCGAGGCTCAGCCTCAGGCCCCTTGGCTTATTTGGGCCCCTGGCCCCCCGTCCTTATTGCAAGACGTTAAACTGCAAGAAAGTAAGTCCTTCCTGACCAAGGCTTAGCCTCAGGCCCCTTGGCCTCCTCGGGCCTCTGGCCCCCGTCTTTACCGCGAGACGTTAAACAGCAAGATGGTTAGGTCTCCCTGACCGCGGTCCGGCCCCAGGCCCCCCTAGTTTTCTCTGATCTACCCTCTTGCGGTATTGTACGGTATGGTGTAGGACTACGTCCTCATTCACGTCGGATTACTCATTGTACCATACATATCCCCTAATGAGATGCTTCTCATCGTCCCGCATGACGTTAAACTGAATTTCTAGAACTACGTATGGCTTTATTCCCATCTTCATGGGATACGTAGGAACGCTCGGACGCCCCGTCTTGAGTCCAGCCCCAAGCGTTTCCCTTCTACAATTCCCCCTGGGAGTAGTTTCCTTGGAGTATCTTTGTGTAGCAGGGAGTAGGCTTTCTTGGCCCCACTCATGCAACCCCGTTCGCACAAGGATTGTAAGGGTCACACCATGTGCCCACTCCTGTTCTTCTATTCCTTCCACGTCCTCACCGCATGACGCTAAACTTCATGGCCTTCAAGAACTACATATGGCTTGATTCTCATCCTCATGAAATACGTAGGAACGCCCGGACATTTCGTCCTTTGGCCCAGCCCAAAAGCCAAAATCTTCCCCTCAGGTCAAGACATGGCGGGGTGCACACTTTTTCCCCAACTCACATCGAGCAAGCCTCGACCCGGCTGCACATTCCCCCCTGGAGGTGTGTGTCCCTTTCGTGGATGGATACAGCTATGCTTCACCCACCCCTTGACTAGGATTCCATCATTTTTCACACCCAGAGGGACCCCCAAGAACGGACTGGATACAATGCCCAAGGGCTCTCCTACCGATACGGGCCAACGCCCCTGAGGGTTTTCAAGCAACCAGCCGATACAAGTCCCGCGTTGTGAATTTGGTCAGCGGTCGACGCTCATTTGTTGATCCCATACGGGTCACCATAGGAACGCTGTGTTTCGAACATGGTCAACAGTGTCCTGGATCTTCGGGTCCACCCCAAAATGTCCCAGACATCAAGTGCAGTGATTCGTTCTGCCCCATCCCGAGGTGACAAACTTCCCCCAGGTGGTGCTAGCGATCGGGCCACGGCCCAGGATTCCTCATAGGGGTGTACGGTGTGATGTGGGACTATGTCCTCATTCACATCAGGATCATGTACCATGCCGTACGACTCCCCTTACGAGGCCCAGCCTCAGGCCCCTTGGCCTCCGTGGGTCCCCGGTCCTCGTCCTCATTGCAAGACGTTAAACTACAAGCAGGTCAGGCCTTCCTGACCAATGCCTTCCCATCTTGGCCCCATGGACTATCCTTCCTCTATCAGAGGATTATATGGTGTGGTGTGGGATTATGTCCTCATTCACGACGGTCTCGTAATGACAACGCCATGTACCTCCCCCTACTGAGCTGTTTTGTCGATCCCCTTTCGGCGGTTCACCAATGTGCTTAAGAGTACTCTGGTTTATTACCCGGAACTCCAAGCTTTATTCGGACACGTCCGCACCCGCTTTCCAGGCATTGTGTATCCCTGTATCAGGACTTCCATCATCTTTCACGCCCGGAGGGACCCCCAATAACGGCCTGGATACTATGCCCAAGGGCTCTCCTACCGTTACAGGCCGATGCTCCGAAGGTTTCTGACATCAAATCGATAAAATCCCGCGTTGCGAATATGGTCAGTGGTCGATGCTCGTTTGTTGTTCCCACCTCAGGATAACGCGATATGGACGCTGTGTTTCCACCATGGTTAACAGTTTTCCTCTATCGCCACGCCAACCCATTAAGCCCAAATGCCGGGTACACAATTCACACCCTTCATCACTCCATCATGTCCAAGTAGAGTCTCGGAACTCTTGGTACTTTTCCTCCGTGCACGTCTACGCGTTGGGGGGACAAGCTACATAAAAAGTGTCCTTCGGAACTCTCTACTGACTCCCCTTTGATGGATTCCCCAAGTATTGCAATGAGGATACCCCCCTTGTTTCCCAAACCGAGTTTATCTCACGTGGGCTTAGGGATTGGGTTGACACCTGTGCTTACTCGGGGAGTTGTCACCATCCACGGTCCGAGCTCTAAGACCATAAACTAAGATTCTCATCTGGAACTACGTTCAAGACCCCTTGTCTTTGGGTCCAGCTTGAGTTTAACTAATTCGCCTCTCGGGTCCTACCATTGGGACCCCGACCACCGGACCGCGTGGCGTAGTGAAGGATTACGTCCTCATTCACGTCAGGTTTACAATAGCTACACCACACGCACCTCGTTCGGAGAGTTAGCCCTCCTATTCCTTGTCCTGCATGACATTAAAAGGCACCCTTCAGAACTACGTGTGGCTTGATTCCCATCCTCATGGGATACGTAGGACCACCTGAATGTCTAAGATTCAGGTCCAGCCCGACCTCCTAGTGATCTCCTGATATCCCGGTCACCTGGGCCACTTGGTCTATCCCTCTCCATAAGGGGGATGTGTAGACACAAGGTTTTGGGCATCGTGCCCCCTTCCCCCAAGAATCTTCCATCTCTCGATCACCATCAAGGTTGAGTCCCTTGACTCCTTACAGTGGTTCACCCATGTATTAAGAGTACTCTGGTCTGGGACCAAGAGTGTCAGATTCAACTTGATCAAGTTCCTTCCACTTGTCAAGCTTCGTGTTCCCCTCCATTCGGTCTTCCATCACCTTTCACACCCGGAGGGACCCCCCAAGAACGGCCTGGATACAATGCCCAAGGGCTCTCCTACCATTACGGGCCAACGCCCCCGAGGGTTTTGGACAACAAATCGATAAAATCCCGCGTTGCAAATATGGTAAGCTGTCGATGCTCATTTGTTTCTCCTCATTTCAGGCTAACGCGACATGATGTTGTGTTGCGAACATGGTCAGCAGTAATCCTCTGTCGTCACGCCAGTCCCTTTAGTCCTTGAATGTTGGTTGCATGATTCAAATCATTTTCCACCCCATCATGTCCAGGTGGAATATCGACACTTTTGGCGCTATCCCTCAGTGCACCTTTGCATGTCAGGGAGACAAAGCTGCAATCTGGCATCCTTCGGGGCTCCCATGGTCCGAGCTCTAAGACCATATACTAAGATCCATTCGGGACTACGTTCAACTTGATTACCGTCCTCATGGGATACATAGGACCGCCCAGACACCCTGTGTCCGGGTACAACCCATTCAGGAAGCCAGTCTCTCCCCCTGTTTCACCTCTGTATAGGCCCCTCGGCCTAAGGTTTCCCTCCCCGAATGGCGTACAATCTGATGTGGGATCATGTCTCCGTCAATTGTGTTTTATAACACTGTGCACATTTCCCGCCTAGCATCGTCTCTGCTACGTCTGCACTGCATGACGATAAAATGCATGCTTGGTCCTATCATACGACCCTAAACTGTGACATTATCGTCCTGGCCGCACGATGAAAAACGGCACCGCATTGTGGTGACCTCGTTGTAGAGGACATCATGTTGGGTATTGGTCACGTGCCATGCCATTTGTCAACGCCCATCACGGCTTGATCCTTATAGCGACATCACATCCTACTATTCTAGGTCTGTCGCTTCAAAAAAGAAAACCATTCACCTTAAAGAAAAAACAAGATACATCAAATTCCGCTTCTTTTAGTGCATGGGCAATGCCTGCACTCCCCTTTTCCCCTAGCATTGGTATCTTACCATGTCACCTTTCAGAAATACGTATGTCTTGATTCTCATCCTTATGAGATACGTAGGAGTGCCCGGGCACTTCCCCGCGGGCCCAGCCTAACCTTTGTTTTCGGTCCCTCGAGCATTTCCTCAGAGAACGCATGGTAAGTAGGGCTTAGGTCCTCCTCCACGTCGGGTTTTGTTGCCATGTGTCCCCTGCTCCCTTTACCCATTTATGGTCTAACGCCCATCAAGAACTACGTAAGGCTTGATTCTCATCCTCATGAGATACGTAGGAGCGCCCGAACACTTCCCCGCGGGCCCAGCCTAACTTTCGCTTTCGGTCCCTTGACCAAAAACCTCTCCCAAGGAGGTTGTGCCGTGTGATATGGGGTTGTTCCCTCATTCATGTCGGGTTGTTCACCGTGCCGTACACACCTCCTATTCCCGTTCACGCCAGGTGTTTGAGTTACTCCACCATGTGCCTCTTATGTTTCCTCTCACCCATGGTCCGAATTCTACGACCCTAAAACTAAGACCCCCCCAAGGGAAAGGAATCTGCTCCCTCTCTCTAATACGTTTCGTTTCCATATTCAGATGTGTTTTGACAAAGAGCCCGAAGTGTGGGATTTTCACAGGGACATTCCCCTCGTCCCATGACCAAGCTTCGTGAGCTCGCTATTTGGATCCTCATCCTCTTCCACATCCAAAAGGACCCTCGGGTGACATGGATACTAGGCTTAAGGGCTCTCCATGAATGCTGGACCTAAGGGCCCTTCAATCGTTTCGGGCCAACGTCCCTACGGATATTGGACAACAAATCGATAAAATCCCGCATTGCGAATATGGTCAGCGGTTGATGCTCATTTGTCTGTCCCCATTCTAGGCTAACGCGACAGGATGCTGTGTTGCGAACATGGTCAGCAGTTATCCTCCATCGTCACGCCGCCATCATCGTGATCTGAATCTTGAGAACCATGATTCACACATTTACACTTCCCCATGTTCAAGTGGAATGCCATCATACTCGGCTCTTTCTCTTTGCGCATCTAGGTGCGCCACAAGATCGTGTTAGTGTCATTGGGTCAGGATTCACTGAGCATCCCTTTTCCCTAACCTGCCCCTCTCTGTGTCAGGAAATTCCCACCACTACTGCTTGTTTTCCACACTGAGCACGACTCACGTGGGCTTAGTAGTTTTGGCAGGATGTGTACCAACACGGTCGGGCTGCTCATCGTCCTGCATGACGTTAAAATGCGCTTCCAGAACTACGTATGGCTTAATTCCCATCCTCATGGGGTACGCAAGAATGCCCGGCCACTTTGCTTCGGGCCCAGCCCAATCCTCACTCTTGGTCCCTCGACCTGAAGAGTTTCCTCCAGGGATATGTGGTGTGATTTGGACTCAAAGTCCACATTCACGTCGGTTTTATATCTACCGCGCCACACGCTTCCTTCCCTTTTATTCCACGTCCTATCGTATGACGTTAAACTATAGGAGTCTATATGTTATCAACGCATGACAATAAACTGCGGTTCTACCCTAAACAAGTTCAGGATGCCCCAAGATCCCATTGGGAAGTGACAGATCCCCTTGCCCGAGAGGCCCTGTCCCAAAGAAGGAATGATCCATGATCAAACCAATGCATCCATATGGCGTACTCCCACCACGGTGGTGTAACTACCTAAGCGTTGGATTCTGTTTGAAAAAACCATCACTCCGTATTCCACACTTTGCGTACCCCTTATTCGGACCCTCGTCCCCTTTCATGTCTGAAGGAAACCCCTAACGGCCTGGTCTCATGCCGCATCGGCTCACCTACCGTCCTAGGCCAATGTTCCGGAAGACGGGTCATGTCTGGAAGGACCCCCTAATAGTATGGATTTTTGACCTATGGTCTGCCAACTATCCTGGTCCAACCTCCCGAAGGATTGATCAACAACATTTGTGACATGGTCCTGTGTTTCGAACATGGTCAACGGTCGACCCTCATTTGTTGTCCCCATTTCAGGCTAACGCAGTAAGGTTACCGCTTCTCCTCCAGAGTTAAAGGTTGTCCCTTATTTTCACTCCATCCCCACAGTGTTCCGAATCTTGGGTATTGTGATTCACACTTCCCATTTTCATCTGTTTGGACCGATTTCAGTGCCTATGGTGTTGCCCCGTTCGTGCATAAGAGAACGTTGAAGAAATGGTAATTCGGCTATCCTGAAAGTTCCTTCTCCCATCAAGCCTCTCCCGTCTCTCAGAGATCCAGACTGGTAATCCGAATCCCGGACATCGGGCTCGACCCATGTGGGCTTGGGAAATTATCGTCGGATGTCCCGCAAACATTGTAGGGATGTAACAAGGCAATTCAACAGTGGAAATCGTGCGTGCTACGATATTCAAAACAAAGGTAAAATTTGGAAGCACGAAAGTACCAATAAAAGGGTTATGGGTTTGTTACAAAACTCTGGGTTAACTTTCCCCATGGACGGGTTGACCTCGTCAAAGGAGCGTTGCAGCTCCGCCACCCGTTGACTTGCGGCATCCAAGGCTTGATGCCGCTAAACCAGCTCTCGCTCCTCCTCAGCAGTGGCGGGGCACAGTTCATCAGTTCTGGCTTTGGCCCTCTCTACGTCAGCTTGAACGGCAGCCATCTTTCTAGAGGTCTGCCTCATATGCTCTTCTGCTTATACCAGCTGGGCCTTCAATCGTGAGACCAGCTCAGATTGTACGTCAAGAGAGGCTGAAAGCTCGTCTGCCCGGGTCTGCATCTGTTGAACCTCGCCTTCAGCCTCCTGGAGCTTCTTAATGCTGGTCACATTCCTCCTCTACCAGCCCAAGCTAATCCCACGATCATACTCCCGGATCTTCTCAGCCATAAGATCTCGGATGAGTGCGTAAGGATGTTGGGCATCCACTCCCCCAGCGCACAGTTCTCGCAACCGCGAGAAAAGCCTATCCATTTCAGCCAGCCATTGTGCCTGGGGAGTGTCCTTGATAAAGCGCGCAATCAGCTTCCACGACCGACGGCGGACTATGCTGCTGTCTTCCTCGTCGGAGGCCGTTTCGTCCCAGTCTGCGCGATTGGCAGGCTCGTACGTGGGATACGCCCGCAGGAAATCCTTGGCAGGATCAACGTCCGGTGTTGAATCCAGTGCGACACCTGGCACCGAAGCGGGCGCGACAGAACTGGGACCGACCGATTGATCCTCTTCCTCGGAGTCCACCTCAATGATTTCGGGTACGGCCCTACTGGTGGTCCCGCCAGCGATGATGTACGTTGCATCTTGAGAAGATGGCGGGACTATCGCCACCATTACCGGCATGCCCCTAGGAGGGACGCCACCAGACATTCCGACCAGTCTTGCCGCAGCAGCCCACGCCAGTCGAAGAACTGTACGACAAAGAGGGACATAAACGTTAGTTGGCATGGTCTACATGTGACAACGAGGAGACCTGTGGAATAGACTTACAGAGATCGACCTCCGAGCACTGCTCCTGAGCCGGTAATGACGGGACCCCGAGACGAGGCCCCCGTATACTGTTGGAAGGTCTGTAGATTTCGGAGGAGCCACCTCGGGCACCCTGGTCCCACCAGACGCGGAACTGGACGCAGCCATAGGCGCGGGTTCTGAAGGTCCCGCCTCATCACCCACTAAGGAGTGAGAACGAGGCCTACGAACAAGTTCCTCCTGCATGGATCAAACATTGGTGAGAAGTCCATAGGGACCCAAGAATAGATCGTAAGGAGAGAAGTTCAGAATGCTACCTCGAGAGCCTCCGCGAACTCGTCGGATTTTGAGCCTCGGTCTCCGACCTAGCCCTCCTCCAGCGGGCTCCCTCCTCCAACCTCATCCTCCCAAGAGGAGTCCTCTGATTCCTCCGGCAAGGGGAAGCGCTCCCTCAGATCGGCAGCCGATAACTATGGGGGGACCGTCTGATTCAACAGTACCCTCACCCGGTCATTCATTGGGCGAGGGACACCACTGGAGTGGACGTAATCCTCCATCTCTTCCAGGTACTGTTCTGCCTCCGCCGGAGACGCCATGAATCCAGCTCGAACTGGGCCTATACCCGGTAATTCCATCCCGAGGCGATTCAGGTGGGCCCATATCTCGGATGGGCTGAGGAATTTCCGGTTGACATCCCAAATGTCCCAAGATTCCAGAAAGACGGCATCCTCCGCCATGTCAATGTGACGCAGGCGCTTCCCCAGAGCCTAAGTGGATATCCTATGAAATCCCCTCGGTGTCCGCCCCTCCGGATGACCCTGCTCTCCCGGAATCACCGGATCCACCGCTCCTGCCATACCCTCGGCCGGTGCGGGTCTCGCCGCCATGGCAGCCCCGCTACCGCGAGCGGCCCTAGCTGCCCTCCGACCCCAGCCTCGAGATAGAGGAGGCCCACCGTCACCAACCCGGATCGTTGGTTGCTTCAGCATCTCCCCTGGATAAGCGGACTCCCAACTGATGGCATACTCCTTCACTAATCTGAAGGCGGCGGTGGATGGAGGCAATGCAATCCGCATCTTTCCATCTTCCCGTGTGAACATGAGCCACAGCTGCCTCATCACACATGGGTGCTCCTCGTGACGCACCTCCCAGTAGACCTGCGGGGTCAGCCGCTGGAGGCACCGGAACTGCCTCGCAAACCGATGCGGAGTGTACGGTTCACAGAGCAGCTCACGATCTATTCGTGCCACCAAAACTCCACCTCGGAAGGCCAGGAGGTAAGACCGATGTTCTTCCGTTCCATGTCAGTCATCAGTAATCATCCCCTTCGGCAATGGGAAGGGATGGAAGTTGAACTCATCCGCCCTCCACACCCTATTCAGCACCATCGGAATGGCCAGTTTGAACGGGAAGCTCCCAACCGCGTTCAGGATGGAGGGGCGGAAGTTTGATCCCGGTGGCGAAATGGGGTTTGGATACTCGTAAATCCCCCTGATATGCGCTGCGATCCACCCATACAAGAGGTGGAAGGGCCCGCATATCCTTGGCGGCTTCTAGACATCACTAATATGCCACAGCATTCTGTATAGTTTGGTGAGCATCGGGATCCCCAGGTTGATCCGCTGCCCCATGGCCAACATCGACGCCATGATAAACGAGCTGGGCCGTACCCCCATGCCTGTATCTCTCACCGGTAGGATCCAGCCACAGATGAGAGCCGCGATGAACGCCGCCAGCCTGACTATCGGTTGTTGTTCAGTGCTGACACTGAAACCCCAAGTCTTCCATTGGCTGTCCTCCAAGACCCGCCAATACGAGTGCCCCTTGCCCCGTTGGGCTGCCCTTGGACAAGTTCGAGGCCTTGGAGGGAACTCTCGGTCCTCTGGGAAATTCAGGAAGCATTTGAACCATCTCCTAAAATGGACATCCCTCACTGCCTCCTTGTCCTCTCCGGGGACAAGTGCCATCAGCACCGATGCCAGTCGCGACATTTTCTCTGCATCCCCCCACGCGCTGGCAACCAGGAGGAATTCGTCATACATGGCCCCCAAGATTGGGACCCCAGAAATCTGGTGGACATCCCACAGGCTAATGACCACCTCCCCGTGATGCAGGTGAAAAGTGTTGGTCCTAGATGACCATCTACTCAGCAACTCCGGCATTAGCTGCTTCAGTTGGTAAATGTGGAATTGGGAGGCCCACTCCGCCTCATACAACCCCAATCTCCTCAGCTCGGCCCCGAACTCCTCGCATGAGGCACCTACCCAGTAGGCCTAGGCCCAGTCATCAGTAAAGTTGCCACCCTGGCGCAGGTCCCACTCATCAGACCATCCCTTCTTTGAATCCTGCAAGGCCGCCTTAAGCATGGTACAGTAGAGAGGAGGGGACGTCTCCGGTTGTAATGGCTTCCCGTCAATGTCATTCACATGGTTGTAGAGACAGTCAGCGGTAACAGTTGTGAAGTCCTCCTGCGCGTGACCATCAGCTGCCCTGAACCATTGGTGCTGGCACGATGTGCTCCTGAACCAGCAAGCTGGTTCGTCCCTACTCGCCTCAGGGATGAAGACGTCATCCCTCATCCCGAAGCCGTACAATGGCAGTTTCTTGCACTACGGATAATCTTTCTGACCCTCAGAGAGCAGATCTGTCAGAGAAGTGTGGTCCGAGTGGCTCCGGATCATCTCCCCCAAGCCTGGACGGTTGGCCATCTCATCTCGACGAGCAGCATCTGCAAGGACCCCCAATACAGCTTCTTGATGGGCCATTTTAACTCTGGCCCTCAGAAAAGAATTCTTTCCGCTGGATCACGAAGCTCGACCGTGAAGCTCGACCGCGAAGCTCGACCGCGAAGCTGGATCGTGAAGATCGTTCGTGAGATCAAGCCGCGAAGTCTGGCCAAGGCCGACATGCAGAGATTCGCTTGGCGCGGACGCGGAGTCGGAGACCCGCGGTTCACCGCGAAGCTCGATTCGCGAAGGACTATCACGGAGTACGCGGAGCTTCGTGAAGTCGAGATCACAAAAAGACAAGGAAGTCACATGAAGACAAAAGAGGTCAGCCCCCCTATTTATAGGCGGCGACCCCGGATCATCGCTGCGCGCCTCACCCGTGCGGAGCATCGCGGCGCGTCTGGATCTGTGGCCCCGGTCAGCACCGCGGGCCCCCTTCGCGAAGCCGCTTCGCGAACCACCGACAATTTTGGTGATTTTCCCTCAGACTTCGACCCTTGGCCCTCCACGGCTCCAAGTCTGAGGGGGGGGGGGATTTTTTGGCGCCAAAAATATGGCCCGCACGAAAGGAATGAAAAAGGCCGGCGCACGGCCTCGCGAAGCACATCCGCGAAGCACCGCTGCGAAGCACCCACGCGAAGCCCAGTCACGAAGCGCCCCGACCATGGCGGCCTCGCGAAGCTCCGGAGGCGGTAATTCTATGCGAACGCATTTGACATTCACGAGCCGCCTCAAAGCTCCTGAGGCGGTAATGCTCCGCGGACGACATTGACGTTCGCGAGCACGCCGTGAAGCACCGAAGGCGGCGCGCGAGTTCTTCTTCGCGGCGCCCCTTCCCTATAAATACTGGACTCCCCCTGAGTCCCGAAGATGGACAGTCCGACCTTTCGTCTTCTCCTCTCCCGAATCGTGAAGCACTCTTTTCCCCGTGAATCATGAGCTCCGTGAGGTATTTCTACTTCGCGAGACGCCTCTACTTTGTCTCGTTTTGAGCCCCTCTTCCGAGAGGGATGCCCTTCGCGAAGCTCAAGGGCGTTCGCAATGGAAGGGGATTCCCAAGGGAACCCGGGCAGCCGCGGAGCGTTTATGCTTCGCAAAACACCCAACCCATGCTAGTGATCCCTATGCTAAGGCAGGATCGCTACACATCGCGAAGCACACTGCTTCGTAGGACCCTGCTTCACGAGGCACCCCATCTTCGTGAGGCAGTGCTCCGCGAACACTGTTCCACTTCACGAAGCACCTTCCACTCACACCTATGCCCCATGCTAAGGCCAAGGAACTCCACTTCGCGAAGCACACTCCTCTGATTAGCGATTCCTCTTCCCATGCGACCCTCCAGGTTTGCACGATGTGATTTCAAAGTCCCATGGACAATACCACCCGTAGCGTTGCTTCGCCTAATGCTTCTTCGCATAGGCACGCTAACGGCTATTGCTTCTTCACATAGCCACGCTAACATGGACCCCACGATGGTTCATTCCATGACCCCCCTTCACCATGGCCTTACTGGTACCTTCCCTTCCCAAAGGACCAGAGGGTACCAGTTATGTAAGTCCTAGGGGTGTGGAGTGAACCCACCTCGTCCGAGCTGCAGGACGTTAAACTGCCAAGCACCACATCCTCAACACATGACGTTAAACTGTGACCCAACCTCGTCTCCCTCACGAAGGGTCCCCCCAGGTCGAATATTTTTTTTACACCACTCGTCTCCACGGGAATGGAATCACCCATCCACAAGGGATGATATCCTCTTTATTGGAGTGGCGTATGTTCGTAGGGGAAGGGCTGCCTCAGAGCGTAAGCCCCTAACCTTTCGTACGGATGATTGCACCCGTGCATCTCCGTACTTCCACACTACCAAGGTCAGTGGAGGGCGTGATAGGGAATGAGGCACCTCCCATCATTGGACCAAGGTCCCTCTTTCCCGCGCTTCGTCGCACTTTGGGCCTCCATCCTGGAGTAAGTCCCAGCACCATGGGCCGCCCAACGCGTAAGCCCCTTTTCACTTCTCACGGACTCACCCTTTGCGACGTGATCGTCAGGTCCTTGCAACCTCTTGTTTCTCACACCAAGCATGACTCAAGTGGGCTTAGAGCGAGCACCGACCCTGACCCCTCATCCTTTTGAACTACGAGGTCTTTAATCCATATCAAGGCATGGTACAGAGGAAGCCTCCATGAGGTTCAAGCCCACCCGTCATTCTTCCACGTCAGGTCTCATTACCGTCCAGCATGACGTTAAACTTCACATTCCATCCGAACTATGAGTACTTTGATCCATGTCAAGGCATGGTACGTAGGAAGCCTTCACGCGGTTCAAGCCCACCAATAGTGGACCCCCGGGTCTACTTTCATGTCGGTTCACCGACAAACCCATCCTATAGAACTACGAGGTCTTTGATCCATGTCAAGACATGGTACGTAGGAAGCCTCCATGAGGTTCAAGCCCACCCGTCATTTCACGTCGGGTCTCACCCCCATCCAGCATGACGTTAAACTACATTCTGGTCCAGTGGTAAGCCATTGCGACCCATCCTTGAGAACTATGAGGTCTTTGATCCATGTTAAGGCATGGTACGTAGGAAGCCTCCATGAGGTTCAAGCCACACTGCTCGGTCATTCATTCACGTCGAGTTTCGCCCTCATCCAGCATGACGTTAAACTGTATGCCCTCCTTGTCCCATATGAAATTAAACTGCACACCCATTCCCACCTGAACTACGAGGTCTTTGATCCATGTCAAGGCATTGTACGTAGGAAGCCTTCCAGAGGTTCAAGCCCACCACTCATTGGACCAAGGTCCGCTTTCATGTCGGTCCACCGACAAAGCCCCATCCGAACTATGAGGACTTTGATCCATGCCAAGGCATGATACGTAGGAAGCCTCCACGAGTTTCAAGCCCACCCATCATCTAATTCGCGTCGTGTTCTATCTACGCCCAGCACGATGTTAAATTGAAATTCTAGTCCGACAGCAAGCCGTTGTGACTAATCCGAACTACGAGGACTTTGATTCATGTCAAGGAATGGTACGTAGGAAGCCTACCCGAGGTTCAAGCCCAACTCCCATCAGACCAAGGTCCCTCACTTATGTCGGTTCGCCGACACCCACCGCCCGTCGTTTATTCACGTCAGGGTTCACTATCGTCCTGCATGACGTGAAACTGTATTCTTTGAACTACGAGGACATTGATCCATGTCAATGCATGGTACATAGGAAACCTTCCCAAGGTTCAAGCCCACCACTAGTGGACCCACGGGTCTACTTTCACGTTGGTACGCTGACGATGCTCACCGGGCCAAGGTCCACCTTCACCTCGGTTTATCGACATCATCCCGAACTACGCGGACTTTGATTCCCTGCCACGGGGATACGTAGGAAGCCTAGTCAAGGCTCAAGCCCAACTTCACCGTCGCCCCTACGATGGTCCCATTTCACTCTCCCTTCACTTCATCCATCAACCTATCACCCATCCCAATTCTCACCCAGACCGTCCTATCCCGGTGAGACCATGTCGGCACGCTCTTCTTCGCATCCATCCATGGGCTGGCCCCGATATCGACATCCCTTCAAGGAGGATCCCTCAATCCGATCTATCCTAGCTAATGCTCTGGTTGGGTTGATCCATCTCCTCTAGACGTTAAACGCGCGGCATACCCTGTGTTGAGCACGGGAAGCCGAGGAAAACCTCAGATATGTGTCTATGACATATAATTCCCTGCGCTCGATGTGGGATGCCTCGGGCCTCCACGCCCTCAAGAAGCCTTGTTACCAAGGATAACAGACAGACATGCCAGGTACCCCAGCATCCAGACACGCTACTGATGCCTCAAAGTGACTACTCCCCTGACTGAAGGTTGCTGCCCTGACTGGAACCTTTGGAATGTCCCGACAGAAGCAGTGTAATTAACCGGCGTCCATGGAAACATGGAACTGGGAAGAGTTTCACGAACTATGTATTAAATATATGAGGGAGACCCGGACTAGGTGACGAGTTCTGAGGA
Organism: Viscum album; assembly: GCA_963277665.1. Taxonomy (NCBI): domain Eukaryota; kingdom Viridiplantae; phylum Streptophyta; class Magnoliopsida; order Santalales; family Viscaceae; genus Viscum; species Viscum album. The sequence goes on along the minus strand of OY728126.1, from coordinate 352,034,005 downwards.
GGAATTCGCAGAAGGAAGAACCGACATCCCATCACCCTATTTCGATCAAGGAGCAGGCGTCCCTGAATAAGGAGCGAATGCCGCCCGCCTTTGGAAAGCGGGAATGTGGGGCAACAGAAGCGCCGCGCGTCCTCCCCCGCGGACACGGAGCGGAACGCGCGCGTGTGCCATGGCGGAAAGCGTCAGAAACAAACATATTAACAATATAATTCATAATGGGTATTCATATTCTATTTGAAGTAGTAATTTATTATCAAAAATTCCATTTGAAAAACTATTTGACATTAATGATGCCTCAAAAACCCAAAGTACCATAGGATATTGGCTATATTAAAACTTTGAACTCCTCAGAATCTACATCTATTATTCAAAAAATTATAACACCCTCAATTCTTTCATAATTTTACATTTATCTACTTCCAATGACTTTGATATAGTAATTAAAATCAATAGTTTTTTTGTAGCATTGTAGAGAATTGAAGAAGATCATGTTCATTAATGGGTTTGTAAGTCACATTTTAAACTAATGGGTGTCTATGTAAAAATAGTTGAGAATACTATATATATATATTTCTAGATATAGTCTTTAGGTTAAGTATAAAATATTCCTAGTGCATTCTAGGGAACCACTAGATTACAAGTTATCTCCCAAAACTAACAACCAGAAATTGAGAACTAGAACCATCAGGTCAACACATTGGCTCATGTATGTGATGTACCATAACATAGAAAAAACTCAAACCTAACTCACTTCCACAAAATAAAAAGAATAATACCAGACATCAATATATGAATGGTATGGTTTTAAAGAAATATAGGTAACTAATTGCATAATAAATTTTATATGGTTCAAAAATATGTCTATTTTGTGGGGGAGAGTAGTAAGATTTTTTTTCATGGGATGGAAAAGGGATAAAATCAATCAATCAGAAATCATACATAAACCTTCATAATATATTTTCAAATCCTATAACATAAAAAACTGTTCATTCAGTGAAACAAATTCCCCAACATTTTTATCATCATGGTGAGAGTGTCAACATAGGACTGAACATCATTGCCACTCCTCCACATATTCAAATACATCTACTGACTTAACACCTCTATTGTTTGAATAGTGAATGACCATAAAAACTCAATAACTTTATTCTTACAAAACCTTTTGATGAAAAATATATAATCACATTTCCAAAACCCACCAAAGGTAAAACCATACATAATCATAGGAGCATACTTACAAATCTACAAATTTACTCTTATATGAGTCCTTCTAGTTTCTTCAATTCTACCTTAATTTTTTGAGTATATATTTTAATTTACCACTTTAAATGGTCTAATTATTTTCTATAAAAATCCAAACTTATGAGTGTTGTCTCTATCACTCCATAATATAAATTTGTGCGAAAAAATATATGTATATAATCACTCCTTCCACTAGTTTTGATGAAGTTTCGTGAATTTTTTTCATATAGAAGATCCTAAGAAACTCTCAGTTGATAATAATTTTCAAGATTTATCACTTATTCATATATCATAAAATACAAACATCTTTAACTCTATATATTACATAGTAGTTACATGGTTCCACAACCATGACATTGATTTCAAGAGACCAATTATGGCACATCAATGACCCCCCACATACTAGAATAGTACTTGTTTAGAATATATAAGGTATTTCAAAATCATTTTATATTCTATACATCTAGAACTATATCCTTATAAATCCATTTTATAATGTTATACTTCAAAAGAATGTGACTAATCATGGAAGGAAATATTATATTATTTTCAAAGTGTATTTATATTTTAAAATAAAAAATATAATCCTATATTCCTAGCTTCTTCCAATAGATTACATGATCCCCTTTAATAAACCAACTCCTTTCAATATTTTTTTAATGAAATGTAATGCATTTTTATATTATAAATTGAAACTACTAGTGGAATCATCAAGTACTAAATGAAGTTAAAAACACAACAATTGGACATGTAACCCATAGTGGTTTCCCATGAACAAATATCTCTCTAAAATTATAAATCAAGAAAACTATAAAATGTGTTTGGTTAAATTTCTAAGGTAAAAAAACATTCAATCCTTTATGATACAAGAAGAATCCATCATTCAACATCACAGTTTTCTATTCTATGATTCAAAATGAACGTGATAAATTCCACCATTACATGAAAAATGATGGAGTGTTTCAAAACATGTAATACAACATGAATTAAGATGATTATACAAAAGGAACCTTACATGCGTTCTTAACACAATCTTCTATTTGTGGTTCTTTCCTTTTTCATATATAAAACGTCTGATGAAGGTAGTGGTCTCTGTTTTTTAAGCTATCATTTTTAATCATTCTACCACGTTTGGGAGTTTATATATTATTTTAGGAATAAATTTATGTAGTTATATTCCTTATAATCTAGGTACCTAAAATCCATTTCTTTATATTAAGATCCATCATCTTGAAATATATTGATAATTTAGTTTTTGTCTCATCAATAATTTACTTCATAATACTATAAATAAACATTTCGTGATAATAGAGAAGTAAGATTCTGAATCTTGCATTATCAAACACATTATTGAAATAGAAAAGGTCATAATTTATCTAGATACACATTAATACATCCAAAAATATGTTGAGAAATTACTTCCACATCCAGGATGATTTCTCTAATCCCTAATGGCTCTATATTTTCTTGTATACAACTTCCCAATTTTTGTTCCCATGAAATATAATGGCTACTATATCAAATTCTTTTAATCTATATGTCTTTAATAAAATATGATTTTCACATCTAATTAATAAATATGAAACACTTAAATAGAAACTATACTGAAAAAAATTATAAATAGTTTTTCAAAAAACATAATAAAATATCTTGAATGAATCTATACCTTTACATTTTTAAAACCCTATCAAACCAATACATTTTTATAACACATTATAATGTCTTATTCATTTTCTGCTGATAAAACCATTATTTTTGAAGTACCCTTATACCATTATGAATTTCCATTAGCTCCCATGATTGGGAAACATGTAATTAATCTATTTCATCATATGTCTGAAAATAACATAAATTAATGAATTATAGACATGTATCCTTTTTTGAAATATTTGGATCTCTAACAATAGTGAGAAGAAAATTTATAACTTACATCCATTTCTCTTCACATGACACTAGATCCTCGGATCACTCTATAATTTTTTGTACTTCACCTTCTAGAGATCTTTCAAAAAATTCCAAAATACATCATCAATCAGGATCTTATGGACATACACAACCCCTCAAATCATTTAAAACAGATGTAACTTCATTAAAAATTATATTTCTTCTTGAATTAAAATACTCCCATGATATTTTGGAAATATGTTACTTCTTAACTTCAATTCATCCAAATCTTATCTTGTGATAATATGTTAAACATATCCCAAACATCAAATATTTTCAATATTTGAAAAAGATCCATTAATTGAAGAATATATTTCTAAATATGAAAATTCTATAAGATTTTAAATCTTATATCAATAATCCAAAGGCTTTATCTACATATCCTACAATGTAAAATTATTAAGACTTTTTCTCTGGATAATCCATTTATTCCTAAGAAATATAGAAATAAGAGACTGAACCAAGGAATTTCAGGTATAATAGTTAATTTTTCTTCGTAAAAATTACATATCCATATTTTCATATTCAAATGAAGAATAATGACTCATATTCATTAAATAAGAGTAACTATTCATTAATTGAATAAAACATTTTGAAAGCCCAGGTTAATATTCATGCACACATTATTATGAAATAACATTTTACACACCTTTATCTAGAATCCATTTTATTTTTGGCTTCCTAGTATAATATTTCCAAATTTTATTTACTTTGGCCAATAGATCCTAAATAACATTGTGATTATGTGTTCCCTGATATTATAAAAAAACTAATACATTAGTTCTCTTTTGGTATCCTTTTCCACCACGAATCTCCATTGAATTAAAGTTCTCAATGTACCTTAACATTTATTGATAAATAACACAAGTACCATCCTTTCATATCCCAAATAAAAGTAACAAATTATATTGTAAATCTATGAGAATGAAATGGATCTAATATTTACACAACAATATAAACCTTCTCTAACTTCTGACCCTATGATAGCTTACCATCCATTTAGAATGAAACAATTTTCTAACTCCCAAGGAAAAATTATTGGTTTTTTATACACCATGATTCAGAACATAAGCATTGTTTAATTGAAATAATATTCTTCCATTTCTCTTATATGGGACTTAGATATTCATGTCCTAACATTATCAATGTTATTTTTCAAACATGCAACGAGCCTTCCAAAACTAATATTAGGAAAAACAATTCTAATTCCCTCTATTCATGTCCCACAATCACATTTGATCAACCATCTTCCATATGTACATTCCAAGAAATTTCATAATTAAAATTCCTCATACTCCATCTCTTAGATGTATATGAAAACTCTGATATTTTAATAATATATTATTTAAATTCTCTTCTAGAAGCATATATTTTATAATTAACTCTTAATATACTATAATACTTATTCAAATGGACATTCATCTATGATTTTGAAACCTGGAACCACCATCATTGGATCCAATATGCCTCTGAATTCACATTTATTTGTCTTTATTACACCTTTTATTTTATTTGAAATTTCCCATTCTATCCTCGCTATATTTTTTGAGTTAAAACTGTGATCACTTTATGACGACTCTAGATCTATAAATCTCAGCTTCGCAGATTCCAACTGATATTGAATGATGTAAAATTGATTGATGTAGTAAAGAGAAAGTTTTTATGTTAAAAATATCATAATAAATAACCTATGAAAATGAAAAACCATATTCCTCAAGTTTAACCTCTCATAAATATTTTAAAGATAATCCATAATATTGAGGTAGTATTCACCTCTTAGATGTCACAGGCCATAGTCTGGGATCTAAAATCGAGATAATATAAAGGGATTTATTATATAACCCTTTTTATTATTCTTTATTTATTGATTATACCTAGGTAATTATTAACAGAATATCTATATCCTTATATAGTAGAAAATACAATATCTCCATCTTCTAAAATTTTAATTTCTTTCGATTGAAAATATCTCCCCAAAAGTTATGATTATTATTTTCCATTACTTTTCATGTATATAGAATCCCAATAAATTATATATCATGTAAAAGTTATAAGTAACCTCTTAATATAATTATAATATAAGTCCTACGGTAGGTTGATTCTATTGAAACAACCTCTAATAAAATTTTGGAGTTCATTCTATTTGAGACATGATATCAAAATCACTAATACTACTAGATGGTTCTAAAAACCTCTCCATAAGAAGATACAACAAGAACATTCTTAAGAGAATCCAAGAATCAAAACCAATAAATTAAAACCCAAAACAACATAAAAACTTATCGGATGTTAGAAAAAAAATTCAGACTAGAATATTTCTCTACACAAAGACTCCTTTAAATATACTAGATAAGAAATTACAAAAAATAAATGAATAAATAAATATAGAAAAAACATTTGAAATTTTATGTTTTTCAGACTAGACCATAACCCATGTGTATACATATTTATAATTTTATTAATGGAATATACATTTATTATAATAATTTATTCATCAATTATAGATGATCCTCTTGGATATATCTATGAAACCAACTATATAAAATATAATTCATCTAGTGTAGTCAATTCCACTTCATTATAATATGTTTAATGAGAATATTTGCATAGATCATATATTTTAGGGAACCCCATTACTTAGTCAAATAATTAAATCATTTTAAATTCTCCATATGATGAAAATTTATCACTTTTCGGAACTCCAAAACTAAACTCTTACATATACATTTTAACCCCCTTTTGTTATTCATTAGCCAAAACATTCTAGTGAGAGAAACCATTCCTATTAATAGGATGGATCTTATGGTTCCATAGGGTTACACTTACTCAATTTATTTGAATCTCTATACTTATCCCATAAGAAATAGGCATATCATATCAATGATATATTAGTAAATGAATGAACAAAATACATATATTATATGGAAGGACATTGTGCATCTAGTCAGTCTCAACCAAATTCCAGTCACACTATTATCCTCTAAGATTATAGGAAATACTCTTTCTAGGATAACAAACTCTGAAGGCTATATTTTCCTTAGATACACTCATCTAAGAGGTCATGATCATTGGGGCCCACCCAAGGAAAATTATCAGTCTCTGAAGACCACTGTACTTGTATATGGGATCACACATAGGACCGCCAAAAACCAAATATCAATCAACCCTCTATGTAGGGTATTGTATACCAATATTATCCAGAACCTTTCTAAAATGACCATATAGATGGAGGACAAACACCCCATATATGGAGGTTAAATTGATTCCAAAAAAACGCCTAGGGAATAAGAAAAAATAATAGAGGATCAAACATGTGTCTCAAAGAGGTATAGAAAAAATACTATATAAGATTCATCCTACATAGATGATCAAATTCGTGAGATGCAGACATAATTCCACATTGTACCCTCAAAGAAAGAGATTAAGGGAACACAGTCTACTAATACTTATTGTAGACTATTAAAACAAATGGATATTTAAACCCACAAAGGGGGTACATGTTATGTATGAGGAGTATATGGAGTGTCCAATCAGACCCTATTCTGCAAATGTGGTGCGGCCTTAGATGGCCTATATATATTTATATACATGGAATATTCCAAAGGGTACATGTCCTGTAGAGGACAATAAGCACCATTTCAAGTTCGTCTATCTATTATCATGTTCTTGTAGTAATGCCCAGGTACACTTGGTCGTGCTCTTATACACCTAAGCATGTCTCAGTATCACACCCATACCATTCCCAGTTACCCTCCATGGTACATGTTGGACTACCATGTTGGATCACATGGAGTGTTGTAGGCATCAAATAGTGTGTGATATTTTACACTTTGAGGATAACCTTGTACCGTATAGAGGGTTCCACACCGTTTGTATATCCATATTACTCATCGTGACCGCTGAGTTTTTCTAGAACACATGGGTTCATCTCTTCTTCATCCACAAATATTTCAAATATCACTGGAATAAAGGTTCCAGGTATGACCACTCCTTCTATCTGAACTCCTCGGGATCGGGGTTCATATCTGTTCGAAAAATATCACTATTGAGTATCGGTCACCACCACATGTCAAAACCAGTAAGAACAAAACCTGTAAATCAATCTGATCTACCTTTTATCACCCTCTATTATTGTCGTACCACAATTTCTCCCTCGTCCATGAACCAAACCCACGGTATTGATTCATTTCCCCATATAATAGTCTTGAAACATTTAAATACCTGATGTTCATCTAACCACGTATATAAAATTTCTATGATGAATGTTTGATGATACTTGGGATAAATACATTAACCAAAATATGTGAGGAATGTACCATTACATTTTTTTTCTTTCCATTGATCCATTTTTAAATATATATTTGAATGAAGAAGTTATAATCAACTAAAAAATAAATCCACTATAAATAAATCAATTATTGATGCACGAATCAATTCATGTCCATGGAATTTATCTGATTTTAACTAAGATATGGAAATGGGATGGAATTCATAGAAATCATACATTGTACCTACTGTATGGGTCAATCACTATGATGAACGGTCCAGGGATTCCATCTTTTTTAGTATCCATGAACTATGATAGAGAAAAATCATCAATCTCAATCCTATTAAATGTCGGTTTCCATGATATCATCCATTTTTCCTCTCTAATGGATCCTCTCAATTAGTAAGCTTATATAGATAACAGAAAAAATTCCCTATAAAATCATATTTATAAGGAATTATTAGGTTGGAATTAGATAATTTAATAATAAAAGAAATATATATTTATTTTTTTGTTTATTCTACCATGGAGGAACTCAAGACCATCACATGGTGCTGACATTGATTATATACATTCAAGGGTAAAACCCCAGTCATGAACTCAACATCAGCCTTCTATTTTTGATATAAGCCTATTTTTGGGGAGTTTTTGAACATTAAAAGAAAAACTGTGAGTATATGATTTTAATTAATTTTTAATATATTTAAAATAATAATTTTTGGCCCACTTTGCATTAGAATCTCATGTCATCTCATCACCTAACTGCAAAAAGAATTGATATAATATTCTAAAAAAACATGTCAAAAAAAGGAGTGTCATTTCATTATACCCATCTTTGGACTTCATGTATCAAAAATATAATACCCTACTCAAAATGAGGTGGGTATTGGGCTTGCATTTGGTTCTCCCACTACCATGTTCTTTAATAAAGATGAGCATGATTCTACCAGATGTGCGCTAAGGGAATCAATCTCTCATGATGGCTCCTCTCCAATTGATCCTCAATCTCTATAAGGTACTCATCAAAGGTATCCACATCCTACATGTATATCTAACCTAAGTCGATAACATGTTATGGTTCATGCACATACATCCTCAGCTATGACACATAGAAGAAGTTTTTTATTTGCTCTAGCTATGGTGGTATAGATAATAAGTACACCACTACTACAACTCTCTATAGTATCTGGAAAGGTCCAATGAATATCAAAGATAGATTTATGCCCCAACAAAATCACTATAATCCATGTTGACCTGATAACCTAAGAAATGCATGGCCTCCCAAATCAAAATCTAGAGGAATTCATTACTATTATACATAGGACTTTATAAAACTCTATGCAATCCTCATCCTATATTGTATTATCTAAACCATATTTGATGTCGTCCACACTGAATTTGGGCCAATGGTGAAGACTCTTCTAAATCAGTCCAACAAAGTGTTGAGGTATATGGTCACCCATATGGGGACTCAAATTGTTTCATACCAATCAAGTAATAGTAAATATAAATCTATGTAAACTCCATAAATGGTAGGTGGTCCTCCCAACTATGTCCAAATTCCAACATGCAATATCATAGTATTTACTCGAATACTTGAATGGTCCAATTAGTATAACCATTATTCTGGGGGTAAACCTCCATTCTCAAAAGAAACATAGTCCCAAATGCATCTGATAATTCTCTCCATAATTACAGTGTGAATCAATAATAATGATCCCAAATGATCTTCAAAGGAACTCATTGGAGATGAATTATCTCATACATATACAAGAGTCTAATTCCCTCTAAAGAACTCTTATCCTAAATAGATAGAACGTGGGATGAGTTGGTCAACCAGTCTATGCTCACCCATATATAATCCTTTCTCCTATATGTATGTGGTAACATCATCACAATGTAAATGGATATCCTATCCTAATTACACTCTGGAACCTCAAGGGGTTTTGTCAAACTCGTGGAAACATGTTACTTAGCCTTGAATTTCTATCAAGTGAGGAATGAAGAGACATACTCAACAAAACAAATGTTATTTTCTTTCCACCAAAACAAACATCAAAGGTCTTTATACTTATTATCAAAAAATGAATCTTATACCAAATGGGATGTATAAAACACCCTTGAATCCTCCTCACCAAACATACTCGGTCCCATCATCAATCCTCTGAAATGGATATCATGCTCTAAAGCATCGTAAAATCCGTTTTGATTATGTTCAGTGGATATATTTGTATGTAAGGTCCCATAATTTTTAACTACATGTTGAGCTTCCCTAACACACTGTAAAAGTGGTGGGATAACAAAATAAACTAAAGATATTATGCACCATTATTTTCGATGAATGACCATTGCAACGAGGGTAACTACTAAAAAAGATCAACCAAAAACTATGAATGTGATATCTTACTAAGATTAACTACCACCATGATCCCCTTCATAAGAGTATATACAAACTCGATCTTAGAGTCCTGGAGAAACTCTTTCCATTATCTTTATCACATGTTAACATCTTTATAATAGTATATATTCTTGAGACTCTTACATTTAGATTAGATGATTAACCACATTTCCATCAGGTAGTGTCACCACATCTTAAGGGATAACACTATCATAATTAGCTCAAGATCCTGGATTTTCTAGTTCTCCTCAAGTATTATCAGCTTCCTAGACCAATAAGCAATCACTTCCAAACACATCATTAGAAAATATTCTTGTTTGGTCTCTTAGGAATCAAAGAACAAAATCTACTCAACACCCTCATACAGTATTCTCAATATTGGGGTGCTCATCAATCTCTAAATAAACCGTAGAAACACTACAGAAAAATTTTCATCCCTATGGACGGTTTCCCCTTTTATGTCAAATATTTAACCCTTTCATACAATCTAGAGAAATTGAGTAAAAACCACAAATATTAGCCCCCCCCCAAACAAAGAAAACTTCTCATGTTGATAACACTCTTGGGTGGATCCCAAGCTATCACTACCTCAACCATCACTGGGTCCCCTTCCACTCATTCCTCTATGGAGAAATTTCCAAGGAATTAGACCTCTTAAATAAAAAAACTGGAAATTCAATATATTTACATAAAATTGATTCTATTGGAGTGTATCCAGGTCTGTCCTCTCCTCTTTAGACTCTGAGTACAATAGTATATCATCAATGAAGACCACCAAACACCGACGTAAAAAGAATAAAAAGACTCATTTCATGAACCCCAATAACACTTATAGTGCTTTCGTTGCACTTAAAGGCATCAACATGTACTCATAGTGATTGTATAGACATCATAATACAATTTAGTTATATCATCATCTCGTACTCGAAAATGGTGATAGTCACATATATGTTCAATCTAGGAGAACCATATCTCCCCTCTCAACTGGTCAAAAAGGTTATTGATCCTAATTAGTAGAAACTTTTTCTTTACAGTCACATAATTTAAGATCAAATAATCCACACATAACCTCAAACTCCAATATTCATTCTTAATGAATAACACGTGAAATCCCTAGGGGGAAACATTCGGTCTCTTGAAACTCATCACTAGAAAGTCCTATAAACATACCTTATTCTCATGATGCTTTGTAGGATCTATCTGATATGATAGATTATATTTTATGGTCCTTTGAGGGTTTAATATTAAATATAATTATAGATATAGATGGGGAAATAAGTATAGAACATCCTCATCGATGACTTCTTCATACTCTTCCACCAACGCAAAGAACATGTACACATAACATCCCTTGATAAAAGATTCATGAAAGGAAACTATTGATAAAATGGCTCAACTCTCCTGTTTTTATGAACACAATGGTATTATAGGTTTTCCATTACACATAAAAAGGAAAACCACATCATATCACTATAGACACACCACACCCTCCACCTAAACAGTCCATCTATGTTTTAACTATGGATATATTGTCCACAAATAAAATGACATCATAAGGACTCATCACGTCTATAAAGATATCTCATAGAAGGCTTCACCTACAAACATTAGATCAAAATATTGGAAAAGGTGTGCAATACCTGAGTCACATTATATTTGAATCTCCAAGAAAAATGGTTGATCTAAAGGCCCAAGAGAAGTCAATATGTCATCAACTATAGAAGTGGAAAGAATGGAATGACTCACACCTATGCCTATCAGTACAACATCAAAGGTTTAAAAAAACATATAATACCTCATATCATCCATGGAGCCTCTTTTCATATTCATTTATAGATTTATGTTTCCATTATCCTTGAAAACCGACTCCCTAGTCCTAGTGGGAACCACCTAGGGGTGGTCGAAGTAATAAGTTAAACATGTGAAAACATCATCTTACTCTACTGATCCCTATACCATATCTTCCACACTGTGGACCTCCCTTCTCCTACCAATACCTCTATCATGGGGTCCCTCAATCGTCTATGGATGAACTGTATGATGGATCATACAATCCCATGAACGATGTCCACAACCATCTCATGAGAAACACCACATCTCCCTTAGAAAACAAGAGAAACCCTAACATCCCTACACCACTCATATTCTATCATGGGATTGTCCCCTAATGTGTTTGAAACGTCTATATCCCTTTGATCATCATAAAATTACTTATGAGGTCTAATATAATGGGTTACCAATACCATCAACCAATATGAGTGGCGACTCTTTTAAAAATTTTTCCACTACTATGTCCCACTCCAACACTCCGACATAAGTGGGAATGAAAATAGATATCACTCAATACATAATATCATGGTGTAATCCCTACTCATTGGATTTTTCTCTGAATAATTGATCCCCACTATATTAATTTAATATTATGAGAGACCAGTAACCCTCATCTAACACTCTTCCATGGTCATAGTGCCCTACTGAGGAAGAAAAATATCCTAAATTCACACTGAACACAATGTGGATATATAAAACTCCACCCTAGAGAGTATCTCAATGTCAAACTAGGAGAGAGATTTGATGTCATGTTCCTGAGTCACTATAATCTACCATCGCCTAGTAGATCCCCCAAGAAGGCTCATCGCATGGACCACCATCATATCTATAGGAATCCTCACAAGGTGGAAAACTCAGGTTACTACCTCTAGCATGTGCTCAGCCAACTAGGGGACTAGATTACCCCAAAACATGGGAGGTCACTACCTATGTAACTCAAGCATCACAATATGCATGTGTGAATACTAATCTGACATTCCCATCACTAACTATTGAATAATTGGTGGGGTATAGCTGGTAAACCTATCTGAGGATCAATCTCTAGTACAAGCCCATGTACAGAAGCCTCCTCACTATATGGTTTGTCATTTTGATCAGACAGTAGAATATTAAATAGTTGTCTTCATGGATTCATCCTAAAATAATATATATACACCATAGTCAAGGAGTGTATCTTGAGAGCTGACTCAATAATAATAATGAAACCATATCGAATTCCTATATGATGCATGTAGTAAATTTTTTACAACAACCAATGTATAAATGTACCGATTTGAATGGTAGGTGATCCAATTCATGGTGTTTCGATATGTCGATGGCCACCCAAATACTATAGTCTGTTACAATCAATATGAACTTGAAACACATACCACAATTTCCAAAAAAAACCAAACCAATCACAAAACTCCAATATTATAGAAGAACAGACTACATATAATACCACTCTATCATGACCTACCCCAAAGGGGCTTAAACCATGACTACCCTAACCCCACCATTAATAGACTAGGGGCGGAAACAAACCTGAGTAAGAATATGACACCCATTGGAGGAATTAATTTTTTTTACCAATAATCATGCACACATATCTAAAAACATAAAATAATAAAATGTAAAACAATTATGACCAATTCATGAATACATCTACAATCCCATAATAATATTATGATAGTAATGTGCTAAAATTGATAATGGGTATAAATACATTCTAAAAAATCTGTAGAGATTCTAACATACTCATATGGTGATAACTACATACAATCCAATAACCCAAAAAATTACATGGTTAGTCCGGATCAATCTATGCTCTACCATCTCCCTATCCTCCGAAGACACCATCAAATGTGAAGTCATCTATAGAATACACGCCACATGTGGGAAGATCCCATGAAGTGGTGAGAATAAAAATACACAGAAGTACTCCACAAAAACACTAAACACATAGAATTAAGAATATTTATATCATAACAATAATATATCAATTGATGCATAAAACCCATAGATATACTCTGGAAGAACATTGTCTCTCTTAGAGGTCTCAACCAAACATCAAGTCACATTATTCTGCTTAATGATTCAAGGAAAATGTCATTCTGGGATAACCCACTCCACAAGACATGCTATCATCGGAGACACTCATCCAAGTGTTCATGATCATTGGTCCATGTTCATGAACACATACTGGTCTCTAGTGACATCAATACATGGATTAGCGATCACTCTCATGACAGTTGGGGGACACCACAATAAAATCAGCATCAATATGGAACTATGAAATATAGTGTTGGTCATCCTCGTGTAACAACACCATTTTCATTCTGTCTGTCTATGTACATATAGTGTTGGCCATCCGTGTGTACCAACCCATGTAAACCTAGTCATGCCCGTGTAAACCAATTGATGTTCTAGTATCCTGGCATGCTCATGCATTTGTACCCTCTGAGGTACAAGCTAAGTAGACAACATAGTGAAAACGTCATGTGATTGGTGACACAGAGTTTGTGAAAATTTTCAATCTCTCTAAACCCTAGCTCCACATAGTGGGTCCCTCACAACACGTATCTCCATATTACAAACCATGTATCCTAGTATATTTCAAAACCTAGGGGTTATTTTTCACATATTACTCTATACCATCACCACCTCAAATCCCACTAAATTCAATGGTTCATGGTTTACCAACCCCTCTCATCACCACTCTTCAGGATCTGAGTTTAGATCTTCATGGAAGACAGCATAGTCAATACATATGTCTACATCACACATCAAAGTTGGGGAAAATATAATTCATCAATCAATATAATCTACCTTCTATCATTTTAAATAATCATCACACATCGATTTAAAGCCACACCCGTGGTATTGGCATATTGTGACAAATAATGGCCATCCAACGATAATATACCCAGTACTCATCAAACTAATGGCCAATGAAATTTCTCTTCAATCATATTTAAATAAAAGGGGTAGAAATACAGAAACCAAATGTTTTGAGGAATAAATCTATACAATATTTCATTCATCCTTGATACATTGTTCAATAATTAGAATAATAAAAAGGTAATAATTAATGGAAAAAATAAAACTGTCATGGATGCCCAAATAAATTCTTATTTGTTAATTAGATATGTGTTTAACCTTGAAGAGGAAAATGTATGGGATTAATAAAAATAAAACATTCTACCTAATGTTTGGTTCAATTTCTAAGGAATAATAGTAATGTGTTTTCATCGATAGTAAGATCCATGAACTATGATAGTGAAATGATCTTGGATCTTGATCTAATCAGATTTCATCATGCTAGATCACCTCCAATATTCCACTCCAAAGTCTACTATCAATTTTCAGTATAATGTGGATTTCCCAAAAAATGGGAATATATGTGTATTTATATAGAATTATGTTTCTAGGACTTTGAATTAAATAATAAACTAAATATTACTAAATTTATAAAATTATTCTACCTAGAAGAAGATAAAGACCAACACCCGACGTAGACATAGATTATGTCCCACCTAGGGTTGTACCCACTCTTTATACTCAAGGATAGCCTCAGAATTCTTATTTGATCTTCTATATGGTTGTTGTTACACCTTTTCAAGAATACTGCTCATGAGTTGTTTTATTTTATTTTTAATATGATTCCTAAAATAATTTTGTAATCACCTAGACTTGGGATCTCACTCTGTTTCAGTGTCTAACTCTGAAAATAATCCATATAATATTATATAAAATACATGGAAAAATAAGAGTCAATTGTAACGCACTGACCCCAAAATCATGGAGCAGTTGCATTATTACAATAAATTAGAATTATTACATGGAATAAAATCTAGAAATAATGTTTAGTTTAGCAGTCTTGTAATGCTAAATTACATAGATAATACTAATAAAACATTGGGAAAATGGAATAAAACATGCTACATAATAAAGTGAAAAAAATACATCCTTGAATGATTATTCAGAGTTCACTTCTACATAACTTATGGAATGAAAAATAAAAAGGGTGTGTTCAAAATTTCAACAAAGTTATATTAAATGGAAGGAATAATGAATTATTATATATGGAAAGTTAAATAATTGATTAAATATTCCATAAAAATAACTTGAGAAAGCATAAATAATGTTACTAGTAAGAAACCAACACACATTCCATAAATAAATAAACTAAGAATGAACTACGTTCATAGATACATTGATGAAAAATCCTGTGAAAAAAATGATGGTATAGGGTTTAAGAAATAAAAATATCCATTTTAAGAGAGTATGTATATTACTTTAAATTTTCAATGAAGTTTTTTTATAATAATGTAATTTCTTCAATGGAAAGTTAACAGTCAAAAAATGAAGTGAGATAAAGAACATTTTTGAGGATAATAATCTTTAATCATTCCAAAGTGCCCCATACCACTTGGAAGCATTTAAATAATAATCACCACAATGGCATGACATTAAATGAATCATATAACATCATGAGAATTATAGAATTCTAGATATAATATATCAAAATTTTCAGTTTTTATGTCATACCAATGAAATATGTTGTGAATAAGTTATTAATCTCATATATTTAAAAATTTGAAATGAAAATCCCTTACCATATCCTTCTTTTTATGTTGTGTGGTATTTAGCTTCCTGTAAAGTGGAGTAAAATATGTAATTAAATAATAATAGAATGAATATAATTTTTATAATATCATATATTATCTTATTATAGTATTTTATAACTTATTTGTTTAAAAATATTCCATTATTTTTACTATTTTAGGTGTTAACTTCCTAGTTTGTCGAGAATTTTTTAACTTTATATATGTTGTGATTATAAAATATATAATGGTTTCATCATATCTTAAATTTAAAACATCACTAAATTTTATTTTATATTATTTACAAATTTTTTTATAATAGTACAACATATTTGAAGATTATAAATGAAGTGCATCGTTCATGGAGATGGAAGGTCGTACGTACGAATGAACGCTACTTCATGTTCTGTGTTGAATTAGAAGAATTAAAAACAAATAATATATATTTATTTTATAATATTATGTATCATATGTATGTTATATATGTTTCATTAATTTATTATAACCAACCATTATATTTTCCTTGTATGACATGAATGAACCATATCGCTTAGTGGGGCAGTAGTCCACACTTCCTCAAATGAAATTATCATATTTACACACCTTGGATAGCATAAAGTTTTGTTGAAAATGAAAATTACAGAATCATAGGACATTATAAAGAACATATATATCTTATATAAATACAGTTTTATTGCAATTCCCAACATGATAGGAGGTAGAGAGAAATTTAAAAATCATCATTTTTTGGGGTTGTATTTCGCCGTACATAGAAATAGTATGTTTGTTACCCAATAGATGGGGTTTTATGAAAGTGTTGTTCGAAACCATATCATAAAAACATCCTTGTAGGTTGAGGATGCTGGTTTTGTTATGTAATCATATAATAATAATATTATAGGGAGTGGAAAATTGAAATGAAATTTGAAATCTTGAGCGAAGGTATTACCTCTTAATTGTGTAACTTCTTTTGGTTAATACCGAAAGGATTTCAAAGAAATCTTTATTTACAACGGGATGATTATAGATCGAGTGGAGGGAGGTTGGGAGACTATTTGGTTAGGGTTTTTCAAAACTTAAGTGGTTTTTTAATTTTTATTAATCTACATAGGTGGTGGACTTTTATAGGGAAGGGGGAGTGGCACATTTGTAAATACGAAATGGTATTTATTAAAAGGTTGTCTATCTTAACTAAAGATCCTCCAATATAGATATATAATGGATTAATAAAAAATAACAGTCTAAAAAAACCTCATTGATACAAATATATTTTAATATTATTAATTTCGTTCTTTATCTTCTTAATATTCCAAAATTTTATCATTTTGGTTTCTAGTAATGCATTGAGAATCTTTTCAGTTTATAGATTAAAATAATTATGGAATAAATTACACATAAAACCCTATATTATAATGATATAAACATTTATGAGATTCTTTCTTTAATTTTTATGCTTGGAGATCACACAAAAAATATATAGAAGTGAGGTAGAGTATCGTAATATACATAATGATAGAAACTTTTGTGAGATTTTGTCTTTACCAAAAAAACTCTTTTATTATCTTCTACAATGGTGTGAGAAATATGTATGATTTTTATCCATCATCTTTTCAAAGTATATAATTAATGGTAATCATATTCATCGTTCATTTCCAAATATTTATCTTATGTTTAATTGGGTTTTTCATATCATCTACCATTTCACATTAATTATTCTATACATTATCAATAATCATAGCTAGTTAAAATAGAGTTATTTATATGATCATGAATTCTATTTAAATATTTCCACCCCTATTGATTTTAAACATGAATTATAATAAACTATTATATAATTTATTCATAGAAACAACTAAAATTCTTCTTTCTTAGTTTTCATTCAACAAACCAATAATTTTATTTCTTTGTTATATTTTTTCTCTTTTTATTTCCTTATTTAATTAAAAAAAATTATTTCGAGGGGTATTCATAATGGTCCATGATGTGACCTTTCCACCATAGTTAATTAATTTCCTACATCTTGGATTTTCTTCATTCATAAATTTTTTCTTGAATTTTCATTACTCAATATTTTTCTTCTATTCATACACAAAGATAATCTCAATAAAATGTTTATGTTTTAATCGCCTCAATTATGGTATTATTCATCAAAAATATTATAGTACGCGATTGATCAATATATGGCATCACCCATCTTCACCAGTGTCACATTGTGTTTAGTTCCATATAAATCCATATGATATTCAAAACTATTTTTATTGTGTAAAGTTTACCTTTTTTATATGCTTTACTTCTACTAATACAATATCCCCCTTGATGGAGTCCTTTAATAGACATTAGGAACTCTCATATTATGAAAAATGGGCATGTACCTACACTTTTCATGAAATCAATAATTTCAAATAAACATTTCTCTTAATCCCATAGTTTCAATTTTTCTAGATTTAAATTTTTTCTTTTTTTGAGGTAAAAAACCCTTATGTTTAGCAAAAAAAATTCAACCACTAAAATTTTGCATTATTACCTTCACCATTTATTTTTTGTTTATTTTATTGAGTCTTTATACACTCATGTATATCTATAATTTTATTTTTAATGAAATTTTCAGGTAAAAAATTATTATTATGTATACAATTTTCTATAATAAGGGATCCTTATTTTTTAAAATTTTAGTATATTAAACATTAGATGATCCAAATATCTTTTAATAATTTAATATGGATTTTTATAATTGATAAAGTTAATACAAACGTTTATGGATGAAACTCATTCAACTATAGTTTGGGAAGATTCATCTTTTTTTTCATGATTTCTCACTTTTACATCAATTACACGACACAACAAGTTGGGGAAAATATTATCATACTTAAATGATCTAAACATTCTTCCAATATAATTTTCATCATATTAATATTGACCTCATGAATATTATAGGCTTCATGAAAGGAGTTTCATATTCTATCTTTATTTCCAATACATCATCCTTAACACTGAAAATTTCAATATTATATTTTTCTAATTCATGGATCCTCTCATAATAATATTTTTCTAAATAAAATTTATTATAAGTCAACTTTATACTAATTATTATAAAATGAAGATTTTTTAGTTAGGGATCAATAAGAACAATTCATTGTCATCAATTTGTTTAATGATATTGTTTCACTTTTGAAAATCTTCCTTCAATTTTTCTTCCATTGTATCAACTACAAACTCCAACTATGAGTTATCATCCAATAAAACCATGATAAACGATATTGAATATTTTATTAATTTAACAGGTAAATTTTACAATAAAATCTTTCATTTCAGTGTATAAATAAACAACTGATTTAATTGTATCATACAAATTAAGTCTCATCCTTCTTTCAAGTGGATGATAATATATATATATATATGAATAATTATCAATATTATTACCCTTTACTAGTTCACTATCACTTTTGTCATTATAAACATTTCAATGATTATATATTTTCTTTTCCTCATTCTTCTACTCGTTATTTAGTGAAACTTCCATGTTGGTATTAACTAGGATGAAAATTTCATTCTCCCTCTAATAAAACATAACAGTCATTAAATCTAAATTTCATTTTAGGTATACAAAAATTGGAAAAAAATTTATATCCACTTATTTGTAGAACCAACTCTAAAATTAATTGATGTTTATAGAGATCTATGTATTAACACTATAACGAGGGTGAATCAGTGTAAACCTGTTTAAAGGAATTATTTTAATATTTTAATTACCCATCATTACACAAAAGACTATTAACCTTTTAGGGTCAATGGATCTTCATATGAATTCCCATCACACCCTCACATACAAAAAAATAAAAAAATAAGAACAAAAGCCCATAGAGTTTATCATTGCTCCATCAAAATGTGGGTAACTTCTCCTTATTGTATTCATGTTAGTATAATATTTATATATATATATAATATAATAATAATGTCATTATTTGTGGTAAAGGTTTCAACATTAACCACATGGTTATTTATAAAAGAACAACATTATATCAGGCAGTTTTTAAAATCTTGTGATCCATTCTTTATACTAGATCCCACATGTTCACAATGGACCCTCCCAAATACTTTAATAATAATAATATTCTTCTCATCCATGGATGTCACTACATCAACTAGTAAAATTCGGTTCCTTATTCAAAGTATCTGAAATATTTATCATAATATAATATAGTAACATTCATTTTTATCAATTTATCATAACAAAAATGTTATGACTCTTCTTATTTAAGAACTTCAACACAAATATTATGAATAGATAGCAGTTTTTTGGGAGTTTCTCTGATATTTTTTAATATCTTTATTCTTTATTTTTCTTCAATACACAATATTTTTAATCTATTATTATTTTTTCATTCTTTATCTTTATTTTTTGATATATTTATTCTCTATGAATTATTGTATCAAATTATTCTTAATAATATCTTCTATTAACTATATTATTCTTCTATATTACTTATATTTATGTTCCTTAAAAGTTGATATGATTTTGTTCCACATCATCATCAATAAATAACTTCTCACATGAAATATCCCAATGATCTATTTTGGTTTTCATTTTTTAAATATACTACAAATTATTTTCCCAAAAAACATTTACCAATTATCATCATAAAAGTGGAAAGGATAATATAACAAAAATTCCAATTTAATTATCCTTAAAAAAATTCAATTGTTTGTTCCAATAAAATATCCATTTTTTATTATAATTTAAATAATTTCAATATATTTGATATCCTGTATTTATTTCACCCATATACTCTAAAATTATTCACATTTATTTATATTTTTTATGGGGATTTAGAAAAATATGAATCACCAACATTATGGTATTTTATATTTTAATATTGACCATCAAATCTTATTTAATTCCCCTAATTATTTAGCTTCAAAATATGATAAACCATATTTAATAAATAATATATCTTATGTATCACTTTAGTGAGATAGATAATATCTTATGTATCCTAAAGAGTATCATCCATATGATCTTGTGGATATTACTTATTCTTGGTATAAAATTATACAAACATTTTCATAACTGATATAATATTCATCATATGATATATACTAATGTAGGTCTGATACTTTTATAAATTTCACTTGGTAAAAATTTATATACAACTTATAAAATATTATGTACTGATAGGAAAATATTTTGAATGGTCCTAAAATCTTTCCTATCATAGTTTGTTCAAGACTTTTTCACATTTCTCCATAAACATAAAATTATATTTAGATATATTTGGATATATTCTGTATATCATTAAAGAAATATTATGTACCATCCATTATATGTTCAACAATATTGAGTGATTCTAAAATTTTATGATTTATCATTATATAAAACATGCATATCACTATATGCATCTATAAATATCTTATAATCAATTCAAGGGGATATTTCTTAATTTTTTGTGAAATTTTATCCTCTATCCCAGAATAATAAATCATCTTAAAATCATCATAGATCCTCTTCATGCATTCTCATGGTACCACATTCCACAAAAATCATTTCAATACATCTGAAATTATTTTTTTAACATTATGAATATATATCCAAAACCATTTACATCATCTTAAAATCCTTTTTGTATTTGATTACTCAATTTTTTATATAAAAATGGATTTCATTACCACAATTACTTAATATTTTCCATTATATATTCTAAATCACACTGATCAATCTATTTAAAAACCATCATAGTTGATAACTCAGGGATGGTTACTCACTCTTTCTACCAATGGTGACCTTATTTAATCATCTTCAATTACTATAAGTATGTAAAAAATTTTAACAATATAATTCAAAATGGGTATTCATATTATATTTTAAGTACTAATTTATTTTCATAATTTCCATTTCAAAAACTATTAGACATTAATGATTCCTAAAAATCCCAAAGTACTATATGATATCACCTATATTAAAATTTTGAACTCTTCAGGATCTTCATCTATTATTGAAAAAATTATAACACCCTCAATCCTTTCATAATTTTACATTTATCTACATTCAATGACTTTGATATAGTAATTAAAATCTATAGTTGTTTTTTTAGCATTATAGATAATTGAAGAAGATCGTGTTCATTAATGTGTTTGTAAAACACATTTTAAACTAATGGGTGTCTATGTAAAAATAGTTGAGAAGACTGTATATGAATTTCTAGAGATAGTCTTTAGGTTAAGTATAAAATATTTTTAGTACATTCAAGGGAACCACTAGATTACAGGTTATCTCCTGAAACTACCCAAAATAAAATAAGAACTAGAACCATCAGGTCAACACATTGGCTCATGTATGGGATGTACCATAAAATAGATAAAACTCAAACCTAACTCACTTCCACAAAATTAAAAAAATAATACCAGATATAAATATATGAAAGGTATGGTTTTTTATAAATATAGTTAACTAATTGAAAAATAAATTTTATATGGTTCAAAAATAGGTCTATTTTGTGGGGGAGAGCTGTAATATTTTTATTCCTGGAAAAGAAAATGGATAAAATCAATCAATCAGCAATCATACATAAAACTTCATAGTATATTTTAAAATCCAATAACATAAAAAAGTGTTCATTTAGTGAAACAAATTCCCCAAAATTTATATCATCATGGTGAGAGTGTCAACATAGAATATAACATCATTGCCACTCCTCCACATATTCAAATACCTATACTAACTTAACACCTCTACTGGTTGAATAGTGAATGACCATAAAAACTGAATTACTTTATTCTTACATAACCTTTTGAAGACAAATATATAATCACATTTCCAAAACCCACCAAAGGTAAAACCATACATAATCATAAGAGCATTCTTACAAATCTACAAATTTACTCTTATATGAGTCCTTCTTGTTTCTTCAATTATCCCATCATTTTTTGAGTGTATCTTTTAATTTACCAATTTTAATGGACTAATTATTGTCTATAAAATTCCAGACATGTGAGTGTTGTCTCTATTACTCCATAATATAAATTTTTCCGAAAAGAATATATTTATAGAATCTCTCCTTCCATTGGTTTTGATAAAATTTCATGAATGCTTTTCAAATAGAAGATCCTAAGAAACTATCAGTTGATAATAATTGTCATGATTTATCACTTATTCATATATCATAAAATAAAAACATCTTCAACTCTATAGATTAAAAAGTAGTTACGTGGTTCTACCACCATGAAATTGATTATAAGAGACCAATTAAGGCACATCAATGACCCCCACATCTAGGAATACTACTTGTTTAGAATATCTAAGGTATTTCAAAATCCGTTTATATTCTATACATCTAGAACGATATCCTTATAAATCTCTATGATAATGATATACTTCAAATGAATGTGACTAATCATGGAAGGATATATTATATAATTTTCAAAGTGTATTTATATTTTTGAATAAAAAATTAATCCTATATTCCTAGCTTCTTCCAATATATTCCATCATCCTCATTAATAAATCAACTCCTTAAAATATTTTTTGTAATGAAATGTAATGAATTTTCATATTATAAATTGAAACTACTAGTGGAATCATCAAGTACTAAATGAAGTTAAAAACACAAAAATTGGACATGTAACCCATAGTGGTTTTCCATGAAAAAATATCTCTCTAAAATTATAAATCAAGAAAACTATAAAATGTTTTTTTGGTTAAATATCTAAGGTAAAAAAACTTTCAATCCTTTATGATACAAGAAGAATCCACCATACAACATCACAGTTTTCTATTCTATGATTCAAAATGAACGTGATAAATTCCACCATTACATGAAAAATGATGGGGTGTTTCAAAACATATAATACAACATGAATTAAGATGATTATACAAAAGGAACCTTACATGCGTTCTTAACACGATCTTCTATTTGTGGTTCGTTCTCTTTTTTCTATATAAAATTTCTGATCAAGGAAGTGGTATATGTTTTTTAAGCTCTCATTTTGAATCATTCTACCACCTTTGGGAGTTAATATATTATTTTAGGAATAAATTTATGTATTTATATTCCTTTATAATCTAGGTACCTAAAATAAATTTCTTTATATTAAGATTCATCATCTTGAAATATATTGATAATTTAGTTTTTGTCTCATCAATAATTTCCTTCATAATACTATAATAAACATTTCTTGATAATAGAGAAGTAAGATTCTGAATCTTTCATTATCAAACACATTATTGAATATAAATGGTCATAATTTATCTAGATAAACATTAATACATCCAAAAAGACATTGAGAAATTACTTCCACATCCATGATGATTTCTCTAATCCATATTGGCTCTACATTCACTTGTATACAACTTCCCAATTTTTGTTCCCAGGAATAATAATGGCTACTATATCAAATTATTTTAATATATATCTCTTTAATAAAATATGATTTTCACATATAATTAATAAATATAAAACACTTCTATAGAAGCTATACTGGAAGAAATTATAAATAGTTTTTTAAAAAAACATAATAAAATATCTTGAATGAATCTATACCTTTACATTTTTAAAACCCTATAAAACCAATACATTTTT
The DNA here is from genome assembly GCA_963277665.1 of Viscum album. Classification (NCBI taxonomy): domain Eukaryota; kingdom Viridiplantae; phylum Streptophyta; class Magnoliopsida; order Santalales; family Viscaceae; genus Viscum; species Viscum album. Next base: position 352,009,165 of record OY728126.1, on the reverse strand, counting down.
ATTACACATTCTAATGTCTTATTTACTTTCAGCTGATAATACCATTATTTATGAAGTACCCTTATACCAGTCCCAATTTCCATTAGATCCCCTGATTGAGAAACATGTAATTAATCTGTTTCATCATATGTTAGAAAATAACATAAATTAATGAATTATTGACATGTATCCTTTTTTGTGGAATATTTGGATCTCTAATACTAGTGAGAATAAAATTTATAACTTTCATCCATTTCTCTTCACATGACACTAGATCCTCGGATAACTCTATTATTTTTTGTACTTCACCTTCTATAGATCTTCCGAAAACTTTCACAATACATTCTCAATCTGGATCTTCTGAACATACAAAACCCCTCAAATATTTAAAAACATATGTAACTTCATTAAAAATTATATTTTTTCTTGAATTTAAATAATCCCATGATATTTTGGAAATAAGGTACTTTTTAATTTCAATTCATCCAAACCTTATCCAGTGATAATACATTAAACATATCCCAAACATCAAATATTTTCAATATTTGAACTAGATCCATTAATGGAAGAATATATTTCTAGATATGAAAATTCTATAAGATTTTAAATATTATATCAATAATCCAAAGGCTTTATCTACATATCCTACAATGTAACATTATTAAGACTTTTTCTCTAGATAATATTTTTATTCCTAAGCAATACAAAAATAAGAGAGTGAACCAAGTAATTTTAGGTATAATAGTTAATTATATTCATAAAAATTACATATCCATATTTTCATATTAAAATGAAGAATAAGGACTCATATTCAATAAATATGAGTAACTACTCATTAATTGAAAAAAACATTTTGAAAGCCCATGTGAATATTCATGCACACATTATTATCAAAAAACATTTTACCCACCCTTTTCTAGAATCCATTTTGTTTCTGGATTCCTAGTATAATATTTCCTAATTTTATTTCCTTTGGCCAAATAGATCCTAAATAACATTTTAATTATGTGTTCCCCACTATTATAAAAAAACTAATACATTAGTTCTATTTTGTAAGCCTTTTCCACCACGAATCTCCATTGAATTAATGTTCCCAATGTACAATAATTTTTCTTGATAAAGAACACAAGTACCATCCTTTCATATCCCCTATAAAGGAAAAAATTATATTGGAAATCTATGAGAATGAAATGGATCTAATATTTACACAACAATATAAACCTTGTCTAACTTCTGACCCTTTGATAGCTTAACATCCATTTAGAATGAAAAAAGTTTCTACCTCCCAAGGAAAAATAATTGGTTTTTTATACACCATGATTCAAAACATATGCATTGTTTAATTGAAATAATTTTCTTCCATTTCTCATATATGTGACTTAGATATTCATGTCCTAACATTATCAATGTTATTTTTCAAACATGCAATGAACCTTCCAAAACTACTATTAGGAAAAACAATTCTAATTCCCTCTATTCATGTCCCACAATCTCATTTGATCAACCATCTTCCATATGTACATTCCCATATATTTCATAATTAAAATTCCTCATACTCCATCTCTTAATAGTATAGTGAAAATAGTTTATAGATTCTATAATCCATGACTCAAGAAAATGTATGGAACATAGTATATGAAAACTCTAATATTTTAATAATATATTATTTAAATTCTCTTCTAGAAGCGTATATTTTATAATTAACTCTTAATATACAACAATAATTATTCAAATGGACATTCATCTATGATTTTGAAATAAGGAACCACCTTCATTGGAGACAATATGGCTCTGAATTCACATTTATTTTTCTTTATTCAACTTTTATTTTATTTGAAATTTTCCATTTTATCCTCACTATATTTTTTGGGTTAAAACTTTGATCTCTTTATGCCGACTCTAGATCCCTAAATCTCAGATTTGAAAATTCCAACTAATATTGAATGATTTAAAATTGATTGATGTAGTAAAGAGAAGGTTTTTATGTTAATAATGTCATAATAAATAACCTATAAAAAAGAAAAACCATATTCCTCAAGGTTAACCACTCGTAAATATTTAAAAGATAATCCATAATATTGAAGTAGTCTTTACCTCTTAGATGTCACAGGCCATAGTCTTGGATCTAAAATCGAGATAATATAAATGGATTTCTTATCTAACCCTTTTTATTATTCTTTATTCATTGATTATACCTAGGTAACTATTAACAGAATATCTAGATCTTTATATAGTAGAAAATACAATATCTCCATCATCTAAAATTTTAATTTATTTCAATTGAAAATATCTTCCCAAAAGTTATGCTTATTATTTTCCATTACTTTTCATGTCTATGGAATCAAAATAAATTATATATCATATAAAAGTTATAAGTAACTTATTGATATAATTATAATATAAGTCCTACGGTAGGTTAATTCAATTTAAACTACATCTAATAAAATTTTGGAGTTCATTCTATTTGAGACATAATATCAAAATCACTAATACTACTAGATGGTTCTAAAACCTCTTGATAAAATGATACCACAAGAACATTCATAGGAGAATACAAGAATCAAACCCAGTAAATTATGTCACAACCCGTCCTCGGGGCCCGTGTCGTGACTACCCCCAGCCCGCCTTCCATAGGCCAGGGGCTGGTGACTAGCCCCAAGGCGTAAATCCTGGTAAAAAGGGAAGGTATTGTCTTTGTAAAGTAAACAAACACCACAGAGCAAGCAAGCAGTAGAAGTAAACACTAAGTAAAAACTGAGTACAACAGTAAGTGCAGAAAAGTAAGTGGGCCAGTATACAAACCCAAACTAAAAAGTAAAGTACAACTGGAAGGGAAAAACAGCAACTGAAAAGTAAAGCCGAAACGTCGAGCTGTCCACTAGAAACCCCACGGAAGGGTGGGTACAGATAGCCTCCACTACTCCTCGGGTCCAGGCAACCGCTCCGAGTATGTCCCGCCCAGTGGTCCACCTCCAGGTACCGTCCTGTTCCGCAAGCCTTAACTACGATCAGTGATGTCTGTCGTCTGCAACCAACACAACGTAGTGCGGGAATAACCCGTGCAGGGGTGAGTATAAGCTACTCATTAGGGACCCCAAGACCCCCGAAGGTCTCCCAAAATTTGCAAAGGATAATCCACAAAGGAAAGATGCAATCACGAAGTAACATCTGACACTACTTAGATGTATGCCCATACATATACCTAAGTCATCTATTCCCGATCGGCTCCAACATCCGAGACCAAGCACAACCCATTCCACACAGGAAAGCAAAACATAAATCCACATAGGATAGCATAACACAATACACATAGGAAAGAAAAATGTAAATCCACATAGGATAGCACAACACAATCCACATAGGAAAGAAAAACGGGATTCAGTTCACACAGGAATACTTCTTGAATTATGATAGAGATGATCAGATGTAGCCACTAATTCATCTAAGCCATCGGACCCACAAAGGATCGGTAGGTACTACCCCCCGCAATGACCCACACATGATCGATCATGAAGTTGAAAACATAGCTATTGGGAAACTCCTTCTCCAACAAGTAAAGTGGTTATGCCGCTACAACCAAACACTTCCCTATAACCTTGGACAGCTGTAGTACTCCACCTATCGAGTACTGTGGGCCTGCTGCTACAACCAAGTGTTCCCACCATGAGTCTGCTGCTACAACCAAGCGCTCCCCCTCATAGCCTCTAGAGGTACTCCTTCTGTTGAGTACCACAGGTCAGCCACTACAACCAAGCGCTCCTCCGTCGTGGGTCTGCCGCTACAACCAAGTGCTCCCCCGTGCTGCTACAACCAAGTGCTCCTCCGTCGTGGGTCTGCCGCTACAACCAAGAGCTCCTCCGTCATGGGTCTGCTGTTACAACCAAGCACTTCCCACTGGACTATCTGTAACACACCGAGTCGTTCGATCAGTAGTCGTCAAGTCTCATCCGGCTCTAGGATTTCCGCACACAGCATGCTTGTTCCGGGAGGGTCCACTCCACGAGCCAAGAGGTCGATGCATCAACTGACACATAGTCCGGAGTTGATGTATCCTAAAATTACCGTAGTGGTCACTACCGAACCCACATAGGATTCCCATACGGTCTTCATTGTCGTCGCAGACGCAGCCAGCTCTAGGGTTCCCGCACACAGCAAGCTCACTCGGGAGGGTCCGCTCCACGAGCCGAGGGGATGATACATCAACTGACACATAGTCCAGATTTGATGTATCCAGAAGTTCCTTATCGCCAACAGGAACTCAACATCGCAGACGGCGCGTCAAACGGACGCCCGGTCTGAGAGTTATTGGATTTTTCGTCCTAGGGGCCCGGTTGGTTTTTAAGGCAAAACCAACCCGACCATACTCCACCTATGTCCAAACCTCAGGCGGAGTAAGCCAAAAGATCTGTCTCACTTAGAGGAATCCACCAAAGTCGACGACACATCAATCGGACGTCCAAAGCTCAAGATAAGAGTGTTTCCGCTCCGAGGTCCCGGTTGGTTTCGTGTACGAACCAACCCGGACGAACCCAGAGTATTACGAAACCTTCAGTGTGATATATCGAAACGACCGTCTCGATCCATGGATTGCATTGCCGCTGACGGAGCATCGATCGGAGGCCCGTAGCTCAAGATACGGCCAAAAGACCAAAAAGGTTTCGAAAACGGGGGTTTCGGGCCCGGACCGACCCGGCCCGAGACCCCCTGGGTTGGACCGGCCTGGGCGCGGCCCGGCCCGGCCTGGGCACGGCCCGGCTCGGCTGCCGTCCTGGCGGCTCAGTGCTAGCCAAGCCACTGTGCTGAAGGAGCCGCGACCCCCCGCGCGGGGGCTGCTCCGTGTCACCGGAAGTGGCGCAAGCCTGCGTCCCTTCCCCGCAGTCCTATGCGGCTGCGGGACAGGCTCTCGCCGCCACGACGGGTCTTTTTGGCTGCGCACTGGGCACCGCCGTGCCGGCGTGGCGCACCGGCGGGAACTTTCGTGGACCACCAGACGCACTCCAGTGGTCCGTTTTGCCTGCGGTTTGCGCCTACGGCTCTCCAGGGATTCGAACTTTGCTGCAAAGGCCTCCAATCGCCAATCCGATCCCATTTCGTAAATGTCGTTAATCCACGCATCAACAAAAAACGGCGGAGGCTTGTCGGGCCATGTTTTTTTGGCCCACACCCTCCGCGTTAGGTGATAGCAAATTGGAAATAATATTCAACAAATGGAAACACAACAAGGCACAATATTAATAAATTATAATTGAAATTTGATCTGGGTTCTTTTTTTTATAAGGAAACAACCATGGGAATAAATATTATTCTCAAATAAAACCCTTACCTCGTCGTAGACGTCAAACGAGAGTTCTTCGCGGAATTGACCGTCGTGGAAGAAGAGGATCGTCGCACCGCGGATGGGCGTCGCGTCGTCACGGTATACAGCATCGCGTTGACGATCTCCAATGGTTTAAGAAAACACACAGATTTAATTTCACGAATTAAATCCATGTTAAGGATAAAATCCAAAAAGGAAATTTAAAAGTTCTGTAATCTCCTACCTCAAGCAGTTGATCGAAGATTTTCGCTGGAGGAGAATCGTCGCAGAAGAACGTCAGAGAAAGAGAATCGTCGGCATCGCGGTACACGGTGTCGCATCGTCGATCTCCGAGGGTTCGGCGTTCTTCATCGCCTTTCGTCGAAGGCCGGCGTTCTTCGCGTTCTTCACGTTCTTCGCGAAGGAGGATGAAGATACAGTCTCTCCAAATCCTCTCAACAAGCAACCCGTCAACAAAAAGGGTGTTGGTCTTAGTTTATTATTATGCCAACAGTTTGAAAAACAGGTTAAGAAACGAACCATAAATTTGGTGAATTAATGGTAACGACTTAACAGTCCATTTAATAGGGGTGTTAAGAGTTTTAGAAAATGCACCAGTTGACTTTCATTATAGAGGGATTTTCGCGGGTGCGTTACTTAGCGGAAAAGAAACGTTGGGGCTCGTGCGGGCCCCACCTCACATATATCCTACCGAGAGGGTAGGATATTTTTGATCTCACCCTATCCACTTCAACTTAGATCAAGTGGCTTTAAGTGCCTTTAAGTGAAATAAAATAAAGTTTTTGCACCACTTTATTTTATTTCTTAACTTAACCCCAAAAATTAAAAACCACACCCGAGAAAACACAACTCTGGAAGAGGAGTTTGTAAGAAAATACCGGCACTGTGATTCCATCGGTGCCCTCAGAATTCGATTCCAAGCACCGGTCCAAAAGTTAGAAAAACCCACTCGTTCGTTCACTGAACGTACCCGAGCCAAACTTCGGAAAATGATTCTGGGCACACCGGGCCTCGGAATCACGTGCCATCAGAAACCGCGTTCTTGTAAAATTCTAAAGAAAATTAAGAAAAAAAAATTTCCTTGAAATTTACGGGTCTTTACAAATTAAAACTCGAAACAACATAAAAACATATAGGATGTGAGAAAAAAAATATTCAGACTAGAATATTTCTCTACACAAAGATTCCCTTAAACATACTAGATAAGAAATTACAAAAAATAAATGACTAAACAAATATAGAAAAAAAATTTAAATTTTATGTGGTTTAGACTTGTCCATACCCCATGGGTATACATATATATAATTTTATTAATGGAATATAAATTTATAATAATAATGTATTCATCAATTATAGATGATCCCCTTGGACATATCTACAAAACCAACTACATAAAATATAATTCATCTAGTGTAGTCAATTCCACATCCTTATAATATATTTAATGAGAATATTTGCATAGATCATATATTTTTGGGAACCCCATTACATAGTCAAATAATTTAATCATATTAAATTCACCATATGATGAAAATTGATCACTTTTAGGAACTCCAAACCTAAACTCTTACATATACATTTAAACCCCCTTTTGTAGTTCATTAGCCAAAACATTCTAGTAATAAAAACATTTCCAATTAATAGGATGGATCTTATGGTTCTATAGGGTTACACTTACTCAATTTATTTGAATCTCTATAATTAACCTATAAGAAAAAGGCATATCATATCAATGATATATTAATAAATGAATGAACAAAATACATATATTATATAGAAGTACATTGTGCATTTATTCAGTCTCAACCAAATTCTATTCACACTATTCTCCTCAACGATTATAGGAATAACTCTTTCTAGGATAACACACTCTGAAGGAAATATTACCCTTAGATACACTCATCCAAGAGGTCATGATCATTAGGGCCCACCCAAGGAAAATTACCAGTCTCTAAAGACCACTAAACTTTGATATGGGATCACACACCAGACCGCCAAAAACCAAATATCAATGAACCATCTATTTAAGGTATTGTATACCAACATTCCCCAGAACCTTTCTAAAATGACCTTATAGATGGAGGAAAACACCCCACATATGGAGGTCAAATCGATTCCAAAAGACCCACCTAGGGTATAAGAAAAAATAATTGAGGGTCAAACATGTGTGTCAAAGAGGCATAGAAAAATACTATATAAGATTCATCCTACATAGATGATCAAATTCGATAGATGCAGACATAATTCCACATTTTACCCTCAAATAAAGAGATTAAGGGAACATAGTCTACTAATACTTATCATACACTATTAAAACAAATGGAAATTTAAACCCGCAAAGGGGGTACATGTTATGTATGAGGAGTATATGGAGTGTCCAACCAGACCTTATTCTGCATGTGTGGTTCGGCCTTAGATGGCCTATATATACTTATATTCATGGAATATTCCAAAGGGTACATGTCTTGTGGAGGTCAATAAGCACCATTTCAATTTTTTCATTCTATTATCATGTTCTTCTAGTTATACCAAGGTACACTTGGTCGTGCTCTAATACACCTAAGCATGTCTTAGTATCACACCCATACCATTCCCAGTTACCCTCCATGGTACACATTGGACTACCATGTTGGATCACATGGAGTGTTGTAGGCATCAAATATTGTGTGATATTTTACACTTTGAGGATAAACTTATACAGTATAGAGGGTTCCACACAGTTTGTATATCCAGATTACTCATCGTGACAACTGAGTTTTTCTAGAACACATGGGTTCACCTATTCTTTATCCACAAATATTTCAATTAACACTGGAATAAAGGTTCCAGGGATGGACACTCCTTCTATATAAACTCCTCGGGATCGGGGTTCAGATCTGTTTGAAAAAATATCAATATCGAGCATCAGTCCCCACCACATGTCAAAACCAGTAAGAACAAAACCTGTAAATCAATCTGATCTACCTTTTATCACCCTCTATTTTTTTCGTACCATAATTTCTCCCTCGGTCATGAACCAAACCCACGGTATTGATCCATTTTCCCAAATAATAGTCTTGAAAAATTTAAATACCTGATGTTCATCTAACCACGTATATGAAATTTCTATGATGAATGTTTGATGAAACATGGGATAAATCCATTAACCAAAATATGTGAGGAATGTACCATTCAATGTTTTTCTTTCCATTGATCCATTTTTAAATATATATTGGAATGAAGAAGTTATAATAAACTAAAAAATAAATCCACTATAAATAAATCAATTATTGATGCACGATTCAATTCATGTTCATGGAATTGATCTTAGTTCAACTGAGATATGGAAATGGGATGGAATTCACAGAAATCAAACATTGTACCTACTATTTGGGTCGATCACTATGATGAATGGTCCATGGATTCAATCATTTTTTGTTTCCATGAACTATGATAGGGCAAAATCATCAGTCTCAATCCTATTAAATGTCATTTTCCAAGATATCATCCATTTTCCTCTCTAATGGATCCTCTAAATTAGTAAGCTTATATAGATAACTCAAAAACTTCTCTATAAAATCATATTTATAAGGAATTATTAGGTTAGGATTAGATAATTTAATAATAAAATAAATATAAATTTATTTTTTTGCAAATTCTACCATGGAGGAACTCAAGACCATCACATGGTGTTGACATAGATTATATATATTCAAGGGTAAAACCCCAGTCATGAACTCAACATCAGCCTTCTATTTTTGATCTAAGCCTCTTTTTGAGGAGTTTTTGAACATTAAAAGAAAAATGTGAAAATATGATTTTAATTAATTTGCAATATATTTAAAATAGTAATTTTGGGCCCACTTGGTAATAGAATCTCATGTCGTCTCATCACCTAACTACAAAACAATTTGATATAATATTCTAAAAAACACGTGAAAAAGGAGTGTCATTTCATTATACCCAACTTTGGAATTCATGTATCCAATATATAAAACCCTACTCAAAATGATGTGGGTATTGGGCTTGCATTTGGTTCTCCCACTACCATGTTCTTTAAGGAAGATGAACATGCTTCCACCAGATGTGCACTAAGGGAATCAATCTCTCATGAAGGCTCCTCTCCAATTGATCCTCAATCACTAAAAGGTACTCATCAAAGGTATCCACATACTACATGTATAGCTCCCCTAAGTCGATAACATGTAATGGTTCATGCACATACCTCCTCAGCTATGACTCATAGAAGAAGTTTTTTAGTTGGTCCAACTATGGTGGTATAGATAATTAGTACACCACCGCAACAACTCTATATAGTATTCGGAAATGTCCAATGAATATCAAAGGTAGATTTATGCCCCAACAAAATCCCAATAATCCATGTTGATGTGATAACCTAAGAAATACACGGCCTCCCAAATCAAAATCTAGAGGAATCCATTACTATAATACATAGGACTTCATAAAACTTTATGCAATCCTCATCCTATCATGTAATATCAAGACCATATTTGATGTCGCTCACACTAAATTTGGGCCCATGAGTGAAGACTCTTCTAAATAAGTCCAACAATGTGTTGAGGTATATGGTCACCCATATGAGGACTCAAACTATTTCATACCAATTGAGTAATAGTAAATATTAATCTATGTAAACTCCATAAATGGTAGGTGGTCCTCCCAACTATGTCCAAATTCCAACATACAATATCATAGTATTTATTCGAATACTTGAATGGTCCAATTAGTATAACCATCATTCTGCGGGTAAACCACCATTCTCAAAAGAAACATAGTCCCAATGGCATCTGATAATATTTTCCATAATTACAATGTGAATAAATAAAAATGGTCCCAATTGATCTTCCAGGTAACTCCTTGGAGATGAATTATCTCATGCACATATAAGAGTCTCATTCCCTCTAATGACCTCTTATCCTAAATAGATAGAACGTGGGCTGAGTTGGTCAGCCAGTATATGCACACCAATATAGAATCATTTCTCCTAGATGTATGTGGTAACATCATCATAATGTACATGGACATCCTATCCTAATTACACTCTAGCACCTCAAGGGGTTGTGTCAAACTCGTGGAAACTTGGTACTTAGCATTGAATTTCTAACAAGTGAGGTATGAAGAGACATACTCAACAAAAAAAATTTTATTTCCTTTCTACCAAAACAAACATCAAAGGTATTTATAATTTTTATCAAAACATGAATCTTATACTAAATGGGATGTATAAAACACCCTTGAAACCTCCTCACTAAACATACTCAGCCCCATCATCCATCATCTGAAATGGATATCATGCTCTAAAGCATCGTAAAATCTGATTGGATTATGTGCAGTGGATATCTTAGTATGTAAGGTCAAACAATTTTTAACTACATGTTGAGATTCCCTAACACGTTGTAAAAGTGGTGGGCTAAAAAAATAAACTAAAGAAATAATGAACCATTTTTTTCAATGAATGACCACTGCAATGATGGTAACTACTATAAAAGATCAACCAAAAACTATGAATGAGATATCTTACTGAGATTAACTACCACCATCCTCCCCTTCTTAGGAGTATATAAAAACTCTATCATAGAGTCCTTGAGAAACTCTTTCCATCATCATTATCACAAGCTAAGATCCTTATAAAATAATATATTCTTGAGACTCTTACATTTAGATTAGATGATTAACCACCTTTCCATCAGGTAGTGTCACCAAATATTAGGGGATAACGCTATCATCATTAGCTCAAGATCCTGGGTTTTCTAGTTCTCCTCATGTATTATCAACTTCCTAGACCAATAAGCAATCACTTCCAAACTCATCATTAGAACATATTATTGTATGGTCTCTTAGGTATCATAGAACAAAATCTACTCAACACCCTCATGTAGTATTCTCAATATTGGGGTTCTCATAAATCTCTATATCATCTTTAGAAACACTAATGGAACATTTTAATCCCTATGGAAGGTTTCCCCTTTTGTGTCAAATATTTAAATCATTCGTCTAATCTAGAGAAATTGAGTAAAAACCACAAATATTACCCCCACCAAACAAAGGAAACTTCTCATGTAGATAGAACTCTTGGGTGGATCCCAAGCTATCAATACCTCAACCATCACTGGGTCCCCTTCCACTCATTCCACTAAGGTGAAATTTACTAGGAATTTGACCTATTAAATAAAAAACAAAAAATTCAATATATTTACATAAAATTGATTCTTTTGGAGTCTATCTAGGTCCATCCTCTCCTCTATAGACTCTGAGTACACTAGTATATCATCAATGAAGACCGCCAAACACCGGCATAAAAATAATAATAAACTCATTTCATGAACCCCACTAACACTTATAGTGCTTTCATTGCACTTAAAGGAATCAACCTGTTCTCATAGTGACTGTAGATAAATTAGAATACAATTTAGTTATATCATCATCTCTTACTCGAAAATTGTGATATCCACATCTATGTTCAATCGTGGAGAACCATATATCCCCTCTCAACTGGTCAAAGAGATTATTGATCCCAATTAGTAGACACTTTTTCTTCATAGTCACCTAATTTAAGATCCAATAATCCACACATAACCTCAAACTCCAATCTTCATTCTTAGTGAATAACACTTGGAATCCCAAGGGGGAAACATTGGGTCTCTTGAAACTCATCACTAGAAAGTCCTATAACCAAACCTTATGCTCATGATGCTTTGTAGGATCTATCTGATATGATAGATTAGATTATAGGGTCCTTTGAGGGTTTAATTTTAAATATAATTCTAGATCTAGATGGGGAAATAAGTATAGAACATCCTCATCGATAAATTCCTTATACTCTTCCACCAACGCAAAGTACATGTACCCATAGCATCCCTTGATAAAAGAGTCATAAATGACAACTATTGATACAATGGCTCAACTCTCTTGTTTTTATGAACACCTTGGTCTTATATGGTTTCCATTCCACTGAAAAAGGAAAATCACATTCTATCACTATAGATACACCACACCCTCCACCTAAACAGTCCATCTATGTTTTAACTATGGATATATAGTCCACAAATAAAATGACATCATAAGGACTCATCACGTCTATAAATAGATTTCATTTAAGGCTCTCACCTCCAAAAATTAGATCACAATATTGGAAAAGTTGTGCAATACCCGAGTCACATTATACGGGAACCTCAAAGAAAAATGGTTGATCTAATGGCCCAAGAGAAGTCACTATGTCATGAACTATAGAAGTGGCAAGAATGGAATGACTCACACCTATGCCTATCAATACAACATCAAAGGTTTAAAAAAACATATAATACCTTATATCATCCAGGGAGCCTCTTTTCATATCCCTTTATAGGTTGATGTTTCCATAATCCTTGAAAACTGACTCCCTAGTCCTAGTTGGAACCACCTAGGGGTGGTGATAGTAATAGGTCAAACATGTGAAAACATCATCTTACTCTACTGACCCCTATACCATATCTTCCACATTGTGGACCTCCCTTCTCCAACCAATACCTCTATCATGGGGTCCCTCAATCGTCTATGGATGAACTGTATGGTGGATCATACAATCCCATGAATGATGTCCACAACTATCTCATGAGAAACACCACATCTCCCTTGGAAAACAAGAGCAACCCTAACATCCCTACACCACTCATATTCTATCATGGGATTGTCCCCTAATGTGTTTGAAACATCGATATACCTTTGATCATCATAAAATTACTTATGAGGTCTAATATAATGGGTTACCACTACCATCACCCAATATGAGTGGTGACTCTTTTAGGAATTTCTCCACCACTATGTCTGACTCCCACACTCCAACATAAGTGGGAATGCAAAGAGATACCACTCAATGAATAATATCTAGGTGTAATCCATACTCGTTGGATTTTTCCCTGAATAATTGATCCCCATTATTTTAATGTAGTATTATGAGAGATCAGTAACCCTCATCTAAAACTCTTCCATGGTAATAGTTCCCTAATGAAGAAGAATAATATCCTGGATTCACACTGAACACAATGTGGATATATTAAACCCCACCCTAGAGAGTGTCTCAATGTCAAATTAGGAGAGAGATTTTTTGTCATGTTCCTGAGTCACTATAATCTACCATCGCCTAGTGGACCCCTGAAGCAGGCTCATCGCATGGACCACCATCATATCTATAGGAATCTTCACAAGGTGGAAAAATCAGGTTACTACCTCTAGCCTGTGCTCAACCAACTAGGGGACTACATAAACCCAAAACATGGGAGGTCACTACCTATGTAACTCAAGCATCAAAATATGATTGTGTGAATACTAATCTAACATTCCCATCACTAAATATTGAATAATGGGTGGGGTATAGCTGGTAAAACAATCTGAGGAGAAATCTATAGTACAAGACCATGTACAGAAGCCTCCTCACTATATGGTTCTTCATTTTGATCAGACAGTAGAATATTGGATTGTTGTCTTCATGGATTCATCCTAAAATAAAATATATATACCACAGTCCATGAGTGTATCTTGAGAGCTGACTCAATAAGGATAATGAAACCACATCCAATTCTTATATGATGCATGTAGTAAATTATTTCCAACAACCAATGTATAAATCTACCGATTTGAATGGTAAGTGATCCAATTCATGGTGTTTTGATATGTTGATGGCCACCCAAATACTATAGTCCATTACAATCAATATGAACTTGAAACACTTACCACAATTTCGAAAAAAACCCAAACCAATATTAAAAACTCGATTATTATAGAAGAACATACTACATATAATACCACTATATCATGACCTATCCCGAAGGGGACTAAACCGTGACTACCCCAACCCCACCATTAATAGACTAGGGGGGAGACAAGCCTGAGTTAGAATATGACAGACATATGAGGAATTATTTTTTTTACCAATAACCATGCACACATCTCGAAGATCATAAAATAATAAAATGTAAAACAATTATAACCAATTCATGAATACATCTACAATCCCCTAATAATATTATGATAGTAAAGTACTAAAATTGATAATGGGTATAAATACAAGCTAAAAAATCTGTAGAGATTCTAACATACTCATATGGTGATAACTACAAACAATCCAATCACCCAAAAAACTACATGGAAAGTATGGATCAATCTATGCTCTACTATCTCCCTGTTCTCCCAAGACACCATCAAATGTGACGTCATCTATATAATACACGACACATGTGGGAAGATCCCATGAAGTGGTGAGAATAAAAATACACAGCATTACTCCACAAAAAACACTAAACACATAGAATTAAGAATAATTATATCATAACAATAATATATCAATTGATGCATAAAACCCCTAGATATACTCTGGAAGAACATTGTCCCTCCCAGAGTTCTAAACCAAACATCAAGTCACATTATTCTGCTCCATGATTCAAGGAAAATTTCATTATGGTATAACCCACTCCACAAGACATGCAATCATCAGAGACACTCATCCAAGAGTTAATGATCATTGGGACATGTCCATGAACACATATTAGTATCTAAATACATCAATACTTGGATTGGAAATGACTCCCATGACCGTTGGGGGACGCAACAAGAAAATCAGCCTCAATATAGATCTATGAAATATAGTGTTGGTCATCATAGTGTACAAACACCATTTTCATTCTGTCTGTCTATACACATATAGTGATGGCCATCCGTGTGTACCAACCCATGTAAACCTTGTCATTCCCAAGTAAACCAGTTGATGTTATAGTATCCTGGCATGCTCATGCATGTGTACCCTCTGAGGTACAAGCTAAGTAGACAAAAGAGTAAAAACGTCATGTGATATGTGACATACAGTTTGTGAAAATTTTCAATCTCCCTAAATGCTAGCGCCATAAAGTGGGTCCCACACAACACGTATCTCCATATTACACACCATGTATCCTAGTATATTTCAAAACCTAGGGGTTATTTTCCACATCTTCCTCTATACAATCACCACCTCAAATCCAACTAAATTCAATGGTTCATGGTTTACCAACCCCTTTCATCACCACTCTTCAGGATCTGAGTTTAGATCTTCTTGGAATACATCATAGTCAATACATATGTCTACATCACACATCAAAATTGGGGAAAATATAATTCATCAATCAATATAATCTACCTCCTATCATTTCAAATCATCATCACACATCGATTTAAATCCACACCCGTGGTATTGGCATGTTGTGACAAATAATGTTCATCCAACGATAATATACCCAATAATCATCAAACCAAAGGCCAATGAAAATTATCTTCAAGCATATTTAAATAAAAGGGGTATAAATACTGAAACCAAAGGTTTTGAGGAATAAATATATACAATATTTCATTCATCCTTGATATATTGTTGAATAATTTTAATAATAAAGTGGTAATAATGAATGGAAAAATAAATATATCATGGATTCCCAAATAAATTATTATTTGTTAAATAGATATGTGTTCAACCTTGTAGATGAAAATGTATTTGATTAATAAAAATAAAACATTCTACCTAATGTTTGGTCCATTTTCTAAGGAATAATAGTAATGTGTTTCCATTGTTAGTAAGATCCATGAACTCTGATAGTGAAATGATCTTGTATCCTGATGTAATAAGATTTCATCATGCTAGATCACCTCCAATATTCATCTCCAAAGTCTCCTCTCAATTTTCAGTATAATGTGGATTTCCAAAAAAATGGGAGTATATGTGTATTTATATAGAATGATTTTTCTATGGTTTTTAATTGAATAATAATCTAAATATTACTAAATTCATATAATTATTCTACCCTGAAGGAGATAAAGACCAACACTCGATGTAGACATAGATTATGTCCCACCTAGGGTTTTATACACTCTTTAGACTCAAGGATAGCCTCAGAATTCTTATTTGATCTTCGATATGGTTCTCGTTACACCTTTTCAAGAATACTGCTCATGAGTTAATTTATTTAATTTTTAATATGATTCATAAATTAATTTTGGGATCACATAGAATTGGGATCTCACTCTGTTTCAGCGTCTAACTCTAAAAATAATCCATATAATATTATATAAACTATATGGAAAAATAAGAGTCAACTTTAACGCCCTGACCCCAAAATCTTGGAGGAGTTGCATTATTACAATAAATTAGAATTATTACAAGGAATAAAATTTAGAAATAATGTTTAGTTTAGCAATCTTGGAATGCTAGATTACATAAATAATACCAATAAAACTTTGGGAAAATGGAATAAAACATTCTACATAATAAAGTGAAATAAAATACATCCTTGAAAGATTATTCAGAGTTCACTTCTTCATAACTTATGGAATGAAAAATAAAAAGGGTGAGTTCAAATTTTCAGTAAGGTTAAATTAAATGGAAGGAATAATGAATCATTATATATGGAATGATAAATAATTGATTAAAAATTCCATAAAAATAACTTGATAAAGAATAAATAATGTTAATAGTAAGAAATAAAAACACATTCCATAAATCAATAAACTAAGAATGAACTACATCCATAGATACGTTGATGAAAAAATCTTGTGAAAAAAATGATAGTATAGGGTTTATGAAATAAAAATATCCATTGTATTAGAGTATGTATATTACTTTAAATTTTCAATGAAATTTTTTTATAATAATGTAATTACTTCAATGGAAAGTTAACAGTCAAAAATGAAGTGAGATTGAGAACATTCTTGAGGATAATAATCTTTAATAATTCTAAAGTGCCCCATACCACTTGGAACCATTTAAATAATAATCACCACAATGGTATGACATTAAATGAATCATATAATATCATGAGAATTATAGGATTCTAGATATAATATATCAAAATTTTCATTTTTTATGGAATACCAAAGAAATTTGTTGTGAATAGGTTATTAATCTCATAGAGTGTAAATTTTGAGATGAAAATCCCTTACCATATCCTTAGTTTTATGTTGTGTGGTCTTTAGCTTCATGTAAAGAGGAGTAAAATATGTAATTAAATAATAATATAATGAATATAATGTTTTTAATATCATATATTATCTTATTATAGTATTTTATAACTCATTTTTTTAAAAATATTCCAATATTTTTACTATTTTAGGTGTTAATTGCCTAGTTTGTCGAGAATGTTTTAACTTGTTATATGTTGTTATTGTAAAATATATAATAGTTTCATCATCTCTTAAATTTAAAACATCACTAAATTTTATTTTATATTATTTACATATTTATTTATAATAGTACAAAATATTTAAAGATTATAAATGAAGTGCATTGTTCATGGAGAAGGAAGGTCGTACGTACGAATGAACGCTACTTCCATATCTATGTTGAATTAGAAGAATTAAAAATAAATAATGCATATTTATTTTATAATATTATGTATCATATGTATGTTATATATGACCAATTAATTTATTATAACCAACCTTTATATGTTCATTGAATGGCATGAATGAACCATATCACTTAGTGGGGCAGTAGTCCACACTTCCTCAAATGAATTTATTATATTTACACACATTGGATAACATAAAGTTATGTTCAAAATAAAAATTATAGAATCATAGTAAATTATAAATAACATATATATCTTATATAAATATAGTTTCCATAACAATTCCCACAATGATAGAAGGTAGAAAGAAATTTAACAGTCATCATTTTGCGGGATTGTAATTCGTCGTACATAGAAATAGTATGTTTTTTACCCAATATATGGGGTTTTATGAAAGTGTTGTTTGAAATCGTATCATAAAAACATCCTTTTATATTGAGGATACTAGTTTTTTTATGTAATCATATAATAATAATATTATAGGGAGTGGAAAATTGAAATAAAATTAAAAATCGTGAGCGAAGGTATTACCTCTTAATTTTGTAACTTCTATTGGTTAATACCAAAAGGATTTTAGAGAAATATTTATTCACGATGGAATGATTATAGATCGAGTAGAGAGAGGTTGGGAGACTATTTGGTTAGGTTTTTTTCAAACTTATGTGGTTTTATAGGTTTTATGAATGTACATAAGTGGTGGACTTTTATAGGGAAGGGGGAGTGGCACTTTTGTAAATATGAAATGGTATTCATTAAAAGGTTTTCTATCTTAACAAAATATCCTCCAATATCTAGATATAATAGATTAATAAAAAATAACGGTCTTGAAAAATCTCATTGATACAAAAAATATTTTAGTATTATTAATTTGGTTCTTTATCTTCTTAATATTTCTAAATTTTATCATTTTGGATTCTATTAATGCATATAGTTTTCTAATATGATTAATTTAACCATTAAGACTATATTAAAGTGATATTTATTAGAAAATTTGAATACAATAAGTTATTCATATTATATATAGATTATAAAACAAAATTCCACTGTTTTTTGGAAATTAATTCTAAAATAAGTGCATCTGATGCGCTAAAACACTACTTGAACATGAACTATGTTGGCAACATTTTTACAGTTTGTGGGAAAATATGTTAACTATAAATAATTCATTAGTCCATTAAATGAACATATTTAATATTTATTAAATATTACAAATAACTTGGAAGAATATATTATTTTTTTTAATTTTAAATATTTTAATAAGATTCATTTATTTTAAAATATCAATAATGCCAATTTTGACATTATTTAATTATTTTTAATATTAAAATATAAATATTATACTAGAAAAAAATATATTAGGATTAATTTTTTTAAAATGATAAAATAAAATTGAAAATTAACTAAAAATAATAATTCAACCAATCATCTTCAATTTTAATATTTATAGAATCATTTATTTTAGTTAATTATTAACTAAACAATCACTATATTGAGGTTTCATAATCAATTTAACTACCTAAACCATTTAAAAAATTTCTTAATAATTTGTTATTATAAAAATAGCCCATATAGCGTTAAAAAGTTTATATATAAACGAATATATGATGTTTTTTACATATCTTAATGAATTATAATTGATAAAGTTAAGGAAAGTTCCATTTTTGTCTTTATTCTTACTTAACCATTTATATAGGGAACTTCCATTTACTAATATCCCAATAACCATATATTTTGATCTAAGTGGAAAATGTTCTAACTATTGGCTGTCAATGGATTTTGGACACGTTTCCATGTCATTTTTATCCACAATATTATGGTTTAGTCCCTTATTAAGCTTTATCTTTCCTTAAGTAGTGTAATTAATTTTAATCACATAGACTAATCATTTTGGTCAAAAAATGGAGTTCTTATTAGACCAAAAATATAATACTAATCACCTAAATTCATGTTTAATTTTCAAAATTCCAATCACAGAAGGGGGAAAACTATGATTCACGCTAACCCAATAGATGGGGTGAAATAAAAAGTTTTTGTAGTAGATAAATGTTGGGAAGATTTTTAAGTATTCATATTCAATGTGAAAGTAAAATTGATTCTAAAGAACATAATTTTATAAATATATTTATCATTTATATAATTTGACTCCATAAATATCTAATATATAATTTTCCATTAATAATTATTTAAGAAAAGGATGTTTTTAAATAAAATTCCGTAATTTTTACATTTTTTCTGAAAATGATGTTTCTTAGAAAAAACCAAAAATTATACCATAAGCTTATTTTGATAGTATAAAATTAAAAATAAAGTTTTTTTATATATTAATAATCATAAAATTTTCAAATTTTAGTTTTAAAAT
Organism: Viscum album; assembly: GCA_963277665.1. Classification (NCBI taxonomy): domain Eukaryota; kingdom Viridiplantae; phylum Streptophyta; class Magnoliopsida; order Santalales; family Viscaceae; genus Viscum; species Viscum album. The sequence goes on along the minus strand of OY728126.1, from coordinate 351,989,166 downwards.
ATGTTCATCATTAAAAAGACATAAAACTCTATCTTTCCTGTAACAAAAGCTAATTCAATGTCTAATGAAACATGATTTTATCATTGTATATAAATAATTCCAATAAAAATATATTCAGTATAAAAGGATAATATTTTAATTTATTGAGGTGTCCCATTCTCCCCACCTTATTTAAATTCCATCCTAACAATTTAAACATGACCTCATAATATAGGGATTGAAAATAAAATATTTCTAAAAGTCCCACTTCATAAAAAGGGTCAATATAATATTTTCTTAATTAGAGATAAAAGAAAGTAAAATGGTCATGTATATATGTTCCCTAGTAGGATAACATAGCCTGAAAATGGAAACATGTATATGTATGAAAAATCTATCCATCATGTTCTGATTGAGCGTGCTAGAGAAAATGTTTAGATGAAAGTTGTTGACCACAAAACCATAAACCATATACGTGAATAAAGGTCATTGAAATCATCAAAATGGTGATAATTGGAAAAAAAATTGTGTCATGCCCATTTTTTCTATATTTATGTGATTATTTTACCTTATAATAATATAAGTAAATATATGTTTCAATAAACATAATCTTTTCTTTTGATTATGAATTTAACTATTTCAACTCTATCTATTATCACATGATGCATCATATAATGAAGTAACACATTACAATATAAAATACCATCTAATTATAATATTAAACCATATAAAAATAGTTATCTTTTATAATATATTTTCATCCAATTACTTCTGAATGAAAGTCACAGAACATCTAATATGAACATTTCATTTTCCTTCAATCAATAAAAAGAAACTCAAAAATATTAAATTCCAAATACAAAAATATATTAATCATATATCATTTTGAAGTTTGGTAATCACAAAATTCACAACAGAACCATGTTAGAAATATTTATTCATCCTTATTCCTTAATTTATAAATATGTTATTGGATGTATTCTTTAAATATATAAGGGTTGTAAACTCTATCAATGATATCAGAGACCACTAGTTGAAAAGTCTATAATCAGTTCCAAGGTAGTCAATAATAATCCTAATCAATCATTTCTTTATAATTATCTTAACATCTAGAATATATTAAGGGTTTTATTTCCCTCTATCATGTGTTTTTCAAAAATTGTAACTTTCTACTGAATAACGTTTCTTACTACCATTCAAGATATGATTTCAAATCATTAATGAAAATGTAATGTACTACATTACTCATATATTCCACAATTCATATAACCATTACATTACATATAAAATAATAAAATGAAATAATTATTTAAAAATCATTTTAATCATTCCACTTTATTTGTAGAAGTATCATAACTTAATCACTGTCCAATAGCATCATCTGGGGTATATTCCTTTGACTCTTAGGATATTGATCTGCATACTGTCTCTTCTCCTTGTAATAGAAGCATTGAAAGATGAAAACCTTTTTATTACCCTTTAAATCATAATCTTGGTGTAATTTTTCTCCACAAATATAACAAACTCATATCCCCTGTATGCATTTATCGGGGTGATTCTTTCCAAAGTTATCATATGTTAGAAAACCCTTCTTTCCTTTCTTCCCATTATCCTTATTTTTCACTACCATCCTCTAATTCCTATAAAATCTATAGGACTCGGACAATAATTTACTTATCTTGTGAAAACATGATATTATCTCCTCATATAATGAGATTAATTTGGAGCCTATATCCCTTCGAAATATTGTCTTAATACCGTGAAAGATTTTTTCCTTCTAACTCTTTGAATCACGTGCATTAGTGAGGTTCAAATTCCTTTGACTAGGAACCATTTATAAACAATTAAATATACTAGATAAAATCATAAATTATGAACTTTATATAACCCTAAAAATTGTATATATCTTAACCAAAATTTATGCATCATAAATCCTAGAACCAAATACATTGGCTAAATTGGGGAAATTCATACTTCTAAATCCTTCAAAAGGTAGGTAAACACAATGTGAATAATTAAGAGAATATCCTACGATGGTATCAAAATAGATGCAAAAAAAGTGTTATTGTTGTGTACATGTTTCCTACTATCAAGCCTGGAACACCTTTTTGGAGTTGTTACTCCTTAGTACATATCTCATAAAACCACTTCAACATGTAGTATCCAGAAAAAAGATTTATTTCTAGGAATTACCACATAATATTATATCAACCAAAACTCTAGGATGTTCTTATATACTTATCCTAAATGTATATCTTAGGGTTTTTCTCCAAAATCATTGTTTTTTAAATCATGTTTCCATGGTTGTTGCTAAAATTCATTTAATACAAACTATAATTCCATAGCCCCAAAAGCCTAGAGCCGATGCATTATTACCTTAAATTTGAATTACTACATGGAATATAATCCTAAAGGAACATTCAATTTATTAGTGTTAGAAAACCATATTACATACATAATACCCATAATAAATTGGAAAAATATAAATAAACATGTAACAGAATAAACTGAAATAAAATCCAACCTGAAAGATTATTCAAGGTTCTCTTCTTCATAACCTACAGAAAGTAACAAAATAATGGTGAGTTCAAATTCCCAGTAAAGGTAAGTATAACAGAAGTAATAATGAATCATTATATATGGAAAAGTAAATAACTGAGTAAAAATACTATATAAATTACTAAATATGGTACAAATTATGTGGCACGTAAGAAACTGAAACACAAGCCATAAGTCAATAAAATGAGAATGAACTACATTCATAGATATGTCCCCAAACAATATCACGGACAAACAATAACTATTAATAAATGAGCGAAATTTCTTTCTTATTGGATGTCATGTATCAAGAAAATTAAAACTTATTATCATCAAGACCTTTCACAAGATGGTTTAAAACATGGATAAATACCCGTTTAATATGGCCATCTTATTTCTCTCGTGATAACCTTTTAATGCATCATGAAACTATATAATGTCCATGCTAGACCCATCATTTCTAGTACAAATAATTTTTCATATTTAACAATAAAAATGGCTAATATGCTTCCTCAAATAACTATATTGAATGATAAATAATAATTTATCAATAATTCCCCAATTAATAAAATAATTGTCAAAGTAACCAGTTTATGAATCATAATATCTGGATTTGGAAAAACCAATATCCATTATTTGAGAGTATGGATATTAAATTTAATTTTAAATTTAAAATTATTATAATAATGTCAATTCTTTAGGAGAAATATAATCATCCCAAAAGGAAACTATATTTAGTATATTCTTGAGGAGAATAATCTTTAAACAATCCAAAGTCTGTCATACCACTTTGAAGTATTTAAATAATATTCCCCAGAAAATAATGACATTAAATGAAACATAAAATATAATTAAAATAAGACAATTCATGATATAATATATCATAATGGTTAGTAGTTACATCACACAAAATAATTATGTAGTGAATATGGAATTAATCTCACAGATTTAAAAAGGGAGATTGAAATCACTAACCTTATCATTTATTTTTGTTACGTGGTAATTAGCCTCCTATATAGTGTTTTGAAATATGTTAATAACTAATAAAATAACCATAATCATGTTTATAATATCATTTATTTACCTATTATAATATTTCATTATCCATATGTTCAGCAGTATTCCATTATTTTGACTATTTCGGGTGTTATTTTCCCAGTTTGTTGAGTATGTTTTAACTTGTTATTTATTGTTATTATAAATTATATCATGGTTTCAACATATTAAGAATTTAAATCATTTATAAATTATATTATATATTCCATAAATATTTATTTATAATATTCCATAACATTTTGATATTATAAATGAAGTGACTAATTCATGGAGATGGCAGGTCGCATGTCAGCATGAACACTAATTCCATTTCTTTGTTGAATTAAAAAAATTTAAAAACTAATTATAATTATGTATTTTATAATTTTTAGTATCATATTTATTATATAAATATTTCATATTCTTATCATAACGAACCATTATATGTACAATTTTTGGCATGAACAAGTCATATCATTTTGAGGCGGTGGTAGTTCACACAGCCTCTAATGAAATTATTATATTTTCACAAAATGGATAACATAAAGGTATGTTCCAAATAAAAATTACAGAATAATAATAAATCATAAATAACATATATATTTTATATAAATATAGTATCTATCATAAATTCCAACATGAGAGGTGGTAGGGAAAATTGAACAGTCATCGTTTCGTGAGGCTCTATTTCGTAGTGCCCAATAATAGTATGTTTGTTACCCATTAGATGAGGGTGTTTGGAAGTGTATTTTGAAAAATTATAATATCAATATCTTAGTGTATTTAGTATAATAGTTTATTATGTAATCATAGAATAATAATATTATAAGGAGGGGATAATGGAAACAAAATTATAAAGCATGAGCGAAGGTGTTACCTCTAAATCGGGTAACTTTTTCTGGATTATACCAAAATGATACCTTGGAAAGCTTTCTTCCCAAATGGAATCTTATAAATATAGTGGAATGATTTTGAGAGAATATTTTGGTAGTTAATTTCCGATATTAGTTGTTTCTATAGTTGTTTGGAATAGGGATAGGTGGTGGCCTTTTATAGGGAAGGGGGAGTGGCACTTTGGTAAATACAAAATGGAATTTAATAATGGTTTGTCTATAATACCTAAAGATCCTTAAAATAGAAAACTAATGTAGTAAAGTAGAATCATGGTTGAGAAAAACATCCTAAACATAAAAATATTTTCATTTCAATAATTTGATTCCTTAAATTCATAGATTCCCAAATTTTATCTTCTTGGTTTTTATTAAAGCATCTATTTTTATAATCTAATTAATTTAACCATTAATGATAAATTAAAGTGACATTTATTTTAAAAAATATATCAAATAAATTATTAAAATTATATCTAATATATAAAATAAAATTCCCAAGTGTTTTGGAAATTAATTTCAAAACAAGCGCGTGTGATGTGGTAAAATGATGCTTGAACCCGAATAATATTGACATCATTTTTACAATATATGGGGAAAATGTTAATTATAAATGATTAATTGTTACATTATAAGACCATATTTAATTTTAATTAAAAAATTCAAATAACATTCCATATTATATTTTTTTATTAATTTTAAATCATTTTATAATATTCATTTTTTGTAAAATAACAATAAAGTCAAATCTCACATTATTTATTTAATGTTAATTTAAAAATATAAATCTTATATTGGTATTCAAATATATTATGATTAATTTTTTTAACATTATGTATTCATATACGAAGATAAAAAATTATAATAATTAAATAAATTAACTTCACTTTTAATTTTTATAGTATCATATTGTTTAGTTAATGATTAACTAAATAATCAATATATTTATATTTCTTAATCATTTTATGTGCCTAAACCATCACTAAAATTTATTGATAAGTTATAATGATTAAAATAACCCATATATATTTAAAAATTAAATCCATAACCGAAAATATGTAGTTTTTGACATATCTCAATGTTTTAAAAATATTAAAGGTAGGGAAAGTATTTTTTTCCTTTTCCCTTATTTAACCTTTTATATAGGGAATATTCATTTAATAATAACCCAATAACCATATATTTCAAACAAAGTGGGTACATGGTCAAATTATTGGCAGAAAATGGATTTTGGACAAGTTTACAAGTCATTTTTCTCCTTAATATTAAGGTCAAGTTCTTTATTAAGATTAGTCATACCTTAATCACATTAATTTATTTTAATCCCATTCTATAATGATTTTGGTAAAAAGAATAAGTTGACTTTATTAGATCAAAAATATCATAGTAATTACATTTGATTATGTTGAATAATAAAAATTCTAATAATAGACTTGGGAAAATTATGATTAATGCTAATATTGTAGACATGGTAATATAACGAGTATTTATAGTAGAGAAACATTCAAAGGTTTTTTATATAGTCAATTTTAATGTAAAATGGATTATAATGAACTTAATTCTATAAATAGATAGAACATTGATATTATTTGATTGTATAACAAATATAAAATATAATTTTTCATTAATAAATATTTAATTAAAAAATATTTTTTAACTAAATTGCATAAATGATCATTATTCATCAAAAAAATGATGGTTCTTAAAAAATCCAAAAAATTGACCATAAGATAATTACGACATTATAAATTCCAAAATGATGTTTATTTTTTAAAGAAAATTCATTAAATTGTCAAAAATATGTTTTAAAATATATTCTTCATTTAAGGGTGGTAAAACTCGGTATTTGGTGTAAAACAAGCAAATTTAGTTTCGTATGTAGCATAATTTAAAAATTGTTTATAAATAATTCCAACAAAATTTTTTTTATTTAATATAAATGTAAAATATTTTATTGTTTTCTTGTATCAAATCATTACACATGAATCTTCCTGGGAATTGAAATGTTTATTTAAAAAATTATGATTTATGTCTATATATTCCACAACACAAGAAAAAACCTTCATACTAGGATCGTTTATTTAGTTGACATTACTGTCCAGAATATTTATATTTTTTTATATTGTAACATGATATTTTTTTACCCTGGATGTAGTGGTCTTCTAGGAATATTCCTCCTTACATTTATAATCAATGAGGGCCTCTCACATAACTTCATATAATCATTAGTCTTAAACTTGTTTTTAAAACCTACAATCTCCTAAATTATAGCTTTATATTTAGATTTTTTTAAAATATATTATTAAGGTTTATTAAGAAACCAATTCTCAAAAATATAATAAGACTCAAAATTAACTTCAGTTAACTTGATTAAGACATCTCTTAAATTATTTTAATCTTTTTTGGTTATTAAACACATTCATTTTTTATTGGTCAACTCTTTTCCTTTCCTATCCATCATTGATTCACTTCCTCCAACCATCTTTTAATTGTAAACCACCTTTTATATATTCTTCATAACCACATAAACATTAATTTCTTATTAATTTTCTTATGCATTTATCTTATTATATATTTTAATATTTTATTTTACTATATTTCATTTTCTCTTCTTGAACATTATAATTTTTTATAGGAAATATTCTAGTTCAACTCTCAATAACAACGTTAAAGGTTTTCTTACTTCTCCATCGTCTTTGATGAATGTATCAAAACCTATCTCAACATGAGCTATAAAATTAACATTATATTAAAATTTTATACTATATTATGAGTTAGTTATTTTTATTTTGAACATCAAAAACATTTTCCTTAATTAGTGTTTCTTCTTCTTACTCTCATCCAATTTCTATTTTTATAGTTTAGATATTCTTCCTTAAAATCTGAATTAGATTAAACTATGATCTTCTTTCTTGAAATTTGTGAAAAATTTTCTAGTTACATTTTAGTCTTATAAAATTGGTAGTTTCTCTCCCTTTAATTATCATTTCCATTCTTTAAATTTTGTTGGAAGAGGAGAAGAAAATATTTTTGATGTATTCATTATCTTCTACATTTAAAAAATCACATGATTCTAAAATTCTTAATCTATGGATTTATTTGTTCTCATAGATTCAATTCCTATATAATATTTCTATTGAATTTTTATTCCATGGGTTTTACCTATTAAATATGTACTGATAATGATTTTCTGCCCATTGAATATCATGTAATCACAATCATTCCGGGAAAATACTTTTAGAACAAATTGATCTTTAAATTTTTTCATTAATTTCATGTCAATGGTCGAATAATATAACTTTTTAGAGAACTATATGACATTAATCACCAACTGAATCATGAAAAATAATAATCATTTTATTCATCACCACTGATTTTAGGATCATTAAATATGTTCATTTAAATGTCTAATTGGGATTTATGTGGATTTTTATTACATTCAAAACAATGTGAACACATTTCCCAAGTTTCTTAGGAATTTGTAAGTTACATTATATTTGTGTATAAATTTACTAATAGGGATAGAATTATGGTATTTTTATCTATATGATCTGAATACTATATTTTTTTTTATAAAAAGTCCTCGGATCACCATAGGTAATAGGTGGAAATCCCAGATTTTATTCATCTTTAACTTCTATAATATGTGAAAGAAGATATGGTAACATAGTACTTGTCCATATTTGGTAATTACTATATAAAATATAGTTAAACCCCTAATAATATTAAAATTTATCTTATCTTTACATATAAAATTCTAAAATCTTTATCAGGACCATGACATTCACTAATAACCCTTGTAGATTCAATGTATCATTATGTTTCTCTAATATGGGGAGTAAATTGATGGAAAACTTTCTAAATTTTAACTTTGAATTAATCCCATTTAAATAGATAAATTTTTTATCATGTCAATATAAATTTCTCACCTTCACTTTATATACACTAGAAATAATGAGGTTTGGGAATATATGGATTTATAAGATTCGTCTTGAGAATCCTACATGTCTTTATTGCTGAGTCTCTCCAATCACAGATTCAGTCACTGTATGGCTAAGTGGTTATGCCAATAATATAACGACCCATACTTTACATACATTGTTAATACTTCAAAATTGAAGCACACTTATTACAACATATGATAAAACCACAAAGGACCGTATAGGTATAGTGTCTTTAGAAACTGGGAAACATAAACAACTGGTTCATAAATCTTCTACAGTGTCTCCCATTTATTTCATCATATCTAGGGTCCCTTTTAGCATATTCTACTTAATATCCATCTTCCTGACCTGGGGAAAAGAAAACATAAAAGGGTGAGCTCAAATGCTCAGCAAGGGCAAATAAAGGAAATAAAAATCATATCATATCATTTTGAAAATCATAACCTGCAAAAGAGATCATAAAATCTTAATAAACCAAAGAAGTGAAAATGAGATCCCCATAATCATAACATGAAACTTGAAACTTTGTGGCATGCACACATAATCATGGAAAATCATTTCTTGTTAGTCATGACTTATTGCCAAGACTATCTTAGTGGACAAAGTCCCTTTCTGAACCGAGTTCACTCCTCGTTTCAGTCCTGTATCACTGAACCGAAATAACCTTCCGTTCCAGCCATGTCTATCTCATGAGATATAAAATCATTACCCAATGCATTGGAGGGAGATATAGGTCCCACCCATCTTATAATTAATCCTTTCTTATGTGTGCCACATAATCATAAATCATACATCATCGCATAACCCATGTAATAAAAATGGGATTCTTAAACAACATGACATCATAAAACAATTCATATAAGATAAAGGAATTCATAAAAATGTTTCCATCACAACATAATCAAATCCATGTAATAATAGGGGTAAAAACAGAACCCTTTTATTATCTTAGATGGAAAATAATTTTGATAAAATACTTGAACTTCATTCTTGAGGAAAATATCCTTTCTACTTCAAAAACACTTTTCCTTTCTTAACATGTCATGCAATTTTAAAATAAAAGAAGTTTATTAAAAATAAACTTGAAAACTTGTAAAGGAAGCTTCTTGGAAATAATGTTTTAAAAATCCATTCATGCCGTATAAGTTAAAAAAAAACATTCTTCGTATTTTTGTCGGAAAAGTCAAAAAGTACCTCGTACGAAAAACGACAAAAGATTCCTTTCATACATATTACTAAAAACTCACCTAAGGGTAAAAATGGATTTAAACAATTGTAGGTGGATGGAAATAATATTACATATTGATGAAACATGGATGTGGATGATAAAATACATCCCAGTAAGTACTTACGAATAAACAATCTCGGATAAAAATGAGATTGCGATATTTCCCTTACCTTAGGTCCAATTTGCTTTGTTCGTGTCAGAAGCTCCTGTATAATGGTTTAAATAATGTTATTGACTTATTCCAGAATCATACATATTGATATGATATCATATATGGTCATATTATTAGCTTCTTGTTAGTAATATTTCATTGTTACTTGTTACTCGGGTCTTTATAACTTTTTGTTCTTATGCGTGTTTTGTTGAATAAATTCTTATTCTTATCTTTAGGTTATAGATAATTCATTTCCAGAATGGTATTAGTGTAGTATATACCATATTCATTCATTCAATTCATTTATATAATCATTATGAAATGAAGATCATGTAGAACGAGTCGCATCACATCGTGGAGACGGTATTCCGTTCGTACGCACGAGTGATGATATCGTTCCTATGATCGTGGAATTGTATTGGATTATATATATATATATTATTTCAGTATCAATATTACTTCATAATAATCATATATAGTTACTCATTACACCATTATACCCATCCTTGTAAGGTGATGGTGGAAAATAGATTACACCACGGCGTGGAGACGGTATTCCGTACGTACGCACGCGCGGTGATTTCATTTTCCCGTAACATGGATAGAAGGTGAATTAGGGTTGTTTCATATTTATAATAACATACCAGTATGTAAGTAATACTGATGTTTTTACTTTATCATGAAACAACTAAAGAAGAAGAAGTTGAAGAAGAATGAAATTGAAAAGATCGGTAATGGATATTACCTCTTCTTTGGTACGCCTCTTTGAATCCTCCACTTAAGGAACTAAGAGTGGACTTTGGAGAAGAACAGGACCTCTAGGATTATTCTAGGGAAGTGGAGAGGAGAAAATGGCAGGGGTTGGCCGAGCTTGAGTGCTCAATTTGGTGTGAGGAGGAGGGGGAGGAGGTGCCCTTTTATAAGGGAGGAGAGGGGCACCTTAGGAATTTCTCAAAATATTATTTTATATTAAAGTCAAAATCGGTTTATAATGGTTCCAAAGGGTCTTATTTCGAAGCTAAAGTGGGTAAGGGTCGAAATCGCATCAACCAATAGGATTTAGACAAGTTTAGGGTATTATTTTAACCTTATCAATTAGATTTAACTCTAAGTTAAATAATTTAACTTTTACCGTGTCTTTTTGTTTTCTTTCACTATATGGTTAATACACTTACTATAACATGCCAAACGAACCCCAAATTGTTTATTATTAATATATATATCCTTATCTAAGTCATTTGGCCGAACCTTAGATTTTTAGGAATAAAAAAACAATTAATAATATAATATTTGATTTAAAAACTATTTTGTGTCAATTTTGACACTATTTGATATATGATTTTTGTGAAAGTCATAACAGAATTATATGTTCGAACCAAGTTGATTAAAGAAACACTAATATATCATAGTAACCTAGAAAATTAGTGGAATTCAAAAAAAGTCTCAAATTATATTTATTTTGGTGTTTATAACATCAATTATGTCAATATTTCATTAATAAGATAATTACTGCATCATCATTGTGTCATAAATAAATTAAATTATTTGATGTCTAAAAATTACAAATAAAATACCATCATGTAGTAAATCTTTTTAGCTTTCTAATGAATATTTACAATCGAATTTATCTTATGTATAACCCCATATTAAAAATGATTTACTTATTAAACTTCGATTTTAACTATTTTAACCCTTCTTTAAATAAATTAATAATAAATGTCCTAATCTAACCCAAGTGGGCCTAAATGGTCATATTTTATTCCTAAGTTTGTTTTTGGTCGAATTACACTTGTCCAATAGAATTAGGACATGTGTTAGGGTAATATTGATATCATATTTACCCTTAGTTACCCTATTTACTATTAACCGCGGTAAAAATAGTAAAAAGTTACTATTCACCAAAAAAATTATTTTCATCTCATTGAACCACATTTTAGTCCTTGATATTAACCGTGTCTCTCCGATTTTTGAAATTCCATTCACAGAAGCGGTAAAATTAAGTTTTATGCAAAAATTCAGTTTTTAACCTACCACTTAGTGGTTTCACTATTCATCAAAAATTGAAAGTTTTCAGAAAAATACCAAAATTTCACCCTAGGCTAATTTCGATATTCTGAGTCCAAAAATGAAGTCCATTTTGAAAAATAAAATTTATAAAATTTCAAAAAGTGGTTATTACTATTCATAACGGCTAGTTTTAATAGTATATTGTTGTTTAGTGAAACTCGGTATTGCGTACGACGCAAGCTATCGAGGAAGGTCGCGATTGCGTGCAAAGCAAGCCAAGCAAGTGTTGTGTAGAAAAAGATTCCTTTGATGGTTTATATAACATAAAAGTCTCGGGTGTTACATTCTACCCCCCTTAAAAAGAATTTCTCCCTCGAAATTCGTCACTTTGTAACAAACAAATGAGGATGCTTCTCCCTCATCATATCCTCAAGCTCCCATGTAGCTTCTTCAAGTTGGTGGTTCCTCCATAAAACTTTCACCAAGCGAGTGGTCTTGTTTCGTAGGACTTTTTCGCTACGATCCAGAATCTCTATCGGCTGTTCTTCATAAGAAAGATCTTGCTCCAGCGGTAAAACTTCTGAGCTGAGTACATGTGACGGATCTGGTATGTACTTTCTCAGGAGAGATACATGGAACACATCGTGAACTTGAGAGAGATTCGGTGGAAGCGCCAATCGGTAAGCTACCTTCCCAACACGATCCAGTATTTCGAAAGGACCGATATATCTAGGGCTCAACTTCCCCTTCTTTCCAAATCTCATAACCCTCTTCCAGGGAGATATTCGTAAGAACACTTTATCGCCCACTTCAAACTCTAGGTCTTTTCTTCGGTTGTCGGCATAACTTTTCTGTCGACTCTGAGCTGCTCTTATGTGTTGTTGAATAGTTCTGACCTTTTCTGCCATTTCATCAACGAGATCAGGTCCTAACAGCTTTCTTTCCCCAACTTCATCCCAGCAAGTTGGAGTCCTGCATTTCTTTCCATAGAGAGCTTCATAAGGAGCCATCTGAATACTGGAGTGAAAGCTATTATTATAAGAAAATTCCACCAAAGGTAGGTGTTGATCCCAACCTCCTTTGAAATACATAGAGCAAGCTCTCAACATATCTTCTAGGGTTTGAATTGTTCTCTCAGACTGACCGTCTGTCTGGGGATGATAAGCAGTGCTGAAACTTAACTCTGTATCCAGAGTATGTTGAAAACTTCGCCAGAACTTCGAGGTAAATCTCGGATCCCGATCAGATATAATAGAAAGTGGTACTCCATGCAATCTTACCACTTCCTTTACATATATCCTGGCAAGCTGATCTAGAGGGAAATCCTCTCTAATAGCAATGAAGTGTGCGGACTTTGTAAGACGATCAACTATGACCCAGATAGCATTATTGCCTTTGGATGTTTTAGGAAGTCCTGTGACAAAGTCCATAGTGATGTTTTCCCATTTCCATTCGGGTATGGGTAATGGTTGTAACATCCCCTTAGACTTTTGTCTCTCAGCTTTAACTTGTTGACAAACCAAGCATCGAGAGACATATTCAGCAACATCTCTTTTCATGCCATCCCACCAGAAGTACTCTTTCAGGTCCCTATACATCTTCGTACTTCCAGGATGAATAGAGAATGATGAACTATGAGCCTCATCCAGCAGCTCCTTCTTTAATTCGGGGATGGGAGGAACACAAACCCGATTCCTGAACTTTACTATCCCATCACAATCAAGGTTGAATTCAGGAACATTTCTCACCTTCTTTTGTAACTCGACATTTTCTTTCTGTGCCTCTTTAATCTTCACATGTATAGATGGTTGAACATTCATTTGATAAAGATAAGATTTTTCCCCATCCATTATAACTCCAAGATCCATCCTTTGTAAATCCATAAATATTGGATCTTTTGTGATCCTCATCATGGATAAACTAGCATGGTATTGTCGACTTAATGCATCTTCCACCTTGTTTGCTTTTCCAGGGTGGTAATGGATTGAGCAGTCGTAATCCTTAATCAGCTCCAACCATCTTCTTTGACGCATATTCAGCTCCTTTTGTGTGAAAATATACTTTAAACTTTTATGATCAGTATAAATATCACACCTTTCACCATAAAGGTAATGCCTCCAAATCTTTAATGCAAAGATTACCGCAGCCAACTCCAAATCATGTGTTGGGTAATTTTGCTCATGGATTTTCAACTGTCGTGAGGCATAAGCTATCACCATATCATTTTGCATAAGAACACACCCCAATCCCTTCTTGGATGCATCACTGTAGATCACAAACCTTTCTCCACTACAAGGCAGTGTGAGCACAGGTGCACTGGATAACCTTCTTTTCAACTCCTTGAAATTCTCTTCACATTCCTCTGTCCAGAACAACTTAACTCCTTTCCGAGTCAACTTGGTGAGTGGATTAGATAATCGTGAAAAATCTTTTACAAAACGTCGATAATATCCAGCCAAACCAAGAAAACTTCGGATCTCAGTTACTGTTGTTGGTCTCGACCATCTTTCGATAACCTCTGTTTTTGCTGGATCCACAGATATCCCCTCTTTTGAGATTATGTGACCCAAAAATGCAACTCTTTGAAGCCAAAATTCACACTTAGTAAATTTGGCATAAAGCTTCTCCTTTCTCAGGGTCTTCAATATAATTCTCAAGTGATCTTCATGCTCTTCCTTGCTCTTTGAATAGACAAGAATATCTTCTATAAAGACTACCACAAATTGATCAAGATAGTCTCTAAAGACTCTATTCATTAGATCCATGAAGATAGCAGGGGCATTAGTAAGACCAAATGGCATCACTATAAATTCATAGTGTCCATACCTTGTACGGAAAGCCGTCTTTGGTATATCCTCCCTTTTGACCCTTAATTGATGATACCCTGAACGAAGATCAATCTTGGAAAAGTATTGTGCTCCGCGTAGTTGGTCAAATAAGTCATCAATGCGTGGGAGAGGATATTTGTTCTTGATAGTGATCTTGTTAAGTTCTCGATAATCAATGCAGAGTCTCATTGATCCATCTTTCTTCTTAACAAATAGAACAGGTGCTCCCCAAGGTGACGCACTAGGGCGTATGAATCCCTTATCAAGATTCTCTTGGAGTTGCTTCTTCAATTCCTGCAACTCAATTGGGGCCATTCTATAAGGTGTCTTTGAAATAGGCAAAGCACCCGGTACGAGTTCTATTGAAAACTCAACTTCACAATTTGGTGGAAGACCCGGTAATTCCTCCAGAAATACATCATCAAACTCCCGTACAATGGGCATATTCTTAATCGTGAGTTTCTCACCAACCATTTGAGATAAATAACCTTCATTTAGTGGAATCAATACCCATAAAATGGAAGAAATTTCCACTGGAAGGTTATGTTCATCCTTGCATTGATAGACGATCATAGATTGATCTGGAATATGAAATGTGACTTCCCTTATTTGGCAATTGATATGAGCTCCGTATAAAGAAAGCCAATCCATGCCAAGAATCACATCAAATTCAACTATAGGAAGGATCACAAGATTTGCAGGAAGCACTTTCCCACAAACTTCGATCGGAGAAGAATTATAAACTTTTGATGCGATTGATGTGCCATTAGGTGTTGTCACAGCTAACTCAACATCTAATTGTTGAGGTAATACGGTGATACCCTTAGAAAAATCTTCAGAAATAAAAGAGTGGGTGGATCCAAAATCAAATAAAACATTTGCTACTTTAGAGTGGATGGTAAGTGTACCTTTCACCACATCGTTATCGTACTCCACATCGCTGATAGAAATTGCATGTGACTTTCCTTTGTCTTTAGCCTTAAGATTTTGTTGACGTCGGCCATCATCACCAACCCTTGGATTTGGGCATTGATTGGCATAATGCCCCATCTCCTTGCACTTGAAACATTGAAGTGTAGTAGGATCATTCTGTGTATCCCTTCCTTTGTTTGCATCATTAGACATCTTCTTCCCATTATCACGGCATTCAAATGCCCGATGACCTTCTTTTCCACATTTAAAACATTTACTTGTCCCTTTAAGACAACTCCCTCCATGTTTCTTTCCACACTTTGAGCATAAGGAAAAGCTCATCTTCTTTTCCGTGTGCTCTTTAGATTTTTCTTTGAATTCCATCTTCCTCTTCTTATCAAACCCATGTGACTGATGGGTTACTCCAATCTCCATCTCGACTTTGAGAGCACATCGAACGATTTCCTCGTAGCTATTGAAGTCCCTTATGGCTAACGCCCTTCGAAGACTTGGTTTTAAGCCACTAAAGAATCGATCGATCTTACTCTCAGGTTGGATAATAATACCAGAAGCGTATCTTGCATGTCTTGTAAAATTTGCTTCATAGGTACTAACAGATTCATCATCCCTTTGCTTCAGTTCAAGGAACACTTTCTCCATCTTTGTTCGGAGAATACGAGGGAAGTACTTATTGAAAAATAAGTTCTTGAACACGTCCCATTCCATAGACTCAATTTCATCCCTTTGCCTCGTATTCTTAACAAGATTCCACCATTGATCAACATCTCCTTCTAAACGATACACTACTAGGATGACTTTATCATGTTCAGAACATTGAAGAACTGAAAATATCTTTTCAGTAGTACTAATCCATTGTTCAGCAACTAATGGATCAGTAGACCCACTGAAAGAAGGTGGACGCTGCCTCATGAAGGATTCAACAGAATGTTGCTCCCTCCTTTGCTCGTTTGGAAGTCCTGCATGATTCATAGCTTGAGAAAGTTGTGTGAGCATGGCTACAAGATTTTGCATTCCAGCTCCCATATCGTTTGGTTGCTCAGGGGGACAATCATTGCATTGCCCATCGCATTCCGCATTAACACGGTTCCTTCGGGTTCCAGCCATTGACTAAAACCAAGAAGAATAGTGTGAGCAACACTAATTATAATAGAAAACCACATAATTCAAGAATAAAATTTTCATGCTTATGGTCTTATCCTAGGTTATTCAAGGCCATTTCTAAAACACTAAGATTGTGTTCTATGCTTAGACTTATCCTTAGGGTTCTTACTAAGGCTTTCACATCCTAGTTTCCAAAGGTTGACTATACCTTTCCTCTGATACCAACTATAATGACCCATACTTTACATACATTGTTAATACTTCAAAATTGAAGCACACTTATTACAACATATGATAAAACCACAAAGGACCGTATAGGTATAGTGTCTTTAGAAACTGGGAAACATAAACAACTGGTTCATAAATCTTCTACAGTGTCTCCCATTTATTTCATCATATCTAGGGTCCCTTTTAGCATATTCTACTTAATATCCATCTTCCTGACCTGGGGAAAAGAAAACATAAAAGGGTGAGCTCAAATGCTCAGCAAGGGCAAATAAAGGAAATAAAAATCATATCATATCTTTTTGAAAATCATAACCTGCAAAAGAGATCATAAAATCTTAATAAACCATAGAAGTGAAAATGAGATCCCCATAATCATAACATGAAACTTGAAACTTTGTGTCATGCACACATAATCATGGAAAATCATTTCTTGTTAGTCATGACTTATTGCCAAGACTATCTTAGTGGACAAAGTCCCTTTCTGAACCGAGTTCACTCCTCGTTTCAGTCCTGTATCACTGAACCGAAATAACCTTCCGTTCCAGCCATGTCTATCTCATGAGATATAAAATCTTTACCCAATGCATTGGAGGGAGATATAGGTCCCACCCATCTTATAATGAATCCTTTCTTATGTGTGCCACATAATCATAAATCATACATCATCGCATAACCCATGTCATAAAAATGGGATTCTTAAACAACATGACATCATAAAACAATTCATATAAGATAAAGGAATTCATAAAAATGTTTCCATCACAACATAATCAAATCCATGTAATAATAGGGGTAAAAACAGAACCCTTTTATTATCTTAGATGGAAAATAATTTTGATAAAATACTTGAACTTCATTCTTGAGGAAAATATCCTTTCTACTTCAAAAACACTTTTCCTTTCTTAACATGTCATGCAATTTTAAAATAAAAGAAGTTTATTAAAAATAAACTTGAAAACTTGTAAATGAAGCTTCTTGGAAATAATGTTTTAAAAATCCATTCATGCCGTATAAGTTAAAAAAACATTCTTCGTATTTTTGTCGGAAAAGTCAAAAAGTACCTCGTACGAAAAACGACAAAAGATTCCTTTCATACATATTACTAAAAACTCACCTAAGGGTAAAAATGGATTTAAACAATTGTAGGTGGATGGAAATAATATTACATATTGATGAAACATGGATGTGGATGATAAAATACATCCCAGTAAGTACTTACGAATAAACAATCTCGGATAAAAATGAGATTGCGATATTTCCATTACCTTAGGTCCAATTTGCTTTGTTCGTGTCCGAAGCTCCTGTATAATGGTTTAAATAATGTTATTGACTTATTCCAGAATCATACATATTGATATGTTATCATATATGGTCATATTATTAGCTTCTTGTTAGTAATATTTCATTGTTACTTGTTACTCGGGTCTTTATAACTTTTTGTTCTTATGCGTGTTTTGTTGAATAAATTCTTATTCTTATCTTTAGGTTATAGATAATTCATTTCCAGAATGGTATTAGTGTAGTATATACCATATTCATTCATTCAATTCATTTATATAATCATTATGAAATGAAGATCATGTAGAACGAGTCGCATCACATCGTGGAGACGGTATTCCGTTCGTACGCACGAGTGATGATATCGTTCCTATGATCGTGGAATTGTATTGGATTATATATATATATATATATTATTTCATTATCAATATTACTTCATAATAATCATATATAGTTACTCATTACACCATTATACCCATCCTTGTAAGGTGATGGTGGAAAATAGATTACACCACGGCGTGGAGACGGTATTCCGTACGTACGCACGCGCGGTGATTTCATTTTCCCGTAAGATGGATAGAAGGTGAATTAGGGTTGTTTCATATTTATAATAACATACCAGTATGTAAGTAATACTGATGTTATTACTTTATCATGAAACAACTAAAGAAGAAGAAGTTGAAGAAGAAAGAAATTGAAAAGATCGGTAATGGATATTACCTCTTCTTTGGTACGCCTCTTTGAATCCTCCACTTAAGGAACTAAGAGTGGTCTTTGGAGAAGAACATGACCTCTAGGATTATTCTAGGGAAGTGGAGAGGAGAAAATGGCAGGGTTTGGCCGAGCTTGAGTGCTCAATTTGGTGTGAGGAGGAGGGGGAGGAGGTGCCCTTTTATAAGGGAGGAGAGGGGCACCTTAGGAATTTCTCAAAATATTATTTTATATTAAAGTCAAAATCGGTTTATAATGGTTCCAAAGGGTCTTATTTCGAAGCTAAAGTGGGTAAGGGTCGAAATCCCATCATCCAATATGATTTAGACAAGTTTAGGGTATTATTTTAACCTTATCAATTAGATTTAACTCTAAGTTAAATAATTTAACTTTTACCGTGTCTTTTTGTTTTCTTTCACTATATGGTTAATACACTTACTATAACATGCCAAAAGAACCCCAAATTGTTTATTATTAATATATATATCCTTATCTAAGTCATTTGGCCGATCCTTAGATTTTTAGGAATAAAATAACAATTAATAATATAATATTTGATTTAAAAACTATTTTGTGTCAATTTTGACACTATTTGATATATGATTTTTGTGAAAGTCATAACAGAATTATATGTTCGAACCAAGTTGATTAAATCAACACTAATATATCATAGTAACCTAGAAAATTAGTGGAATTCATAAAAAGTCTCAAATTATATTTATTTTGGTGTTTATAACATCAATTATGTCAATATTTCATTAATAAGATAATTACTGCATCATCATTGTGTCATAAATAAATTAAATTATTTGATGTCTAAAAATTACAAATAAAATACCATCATGTATTAAATATTTTTAGCTTTCTAATGAATATTTACAATCGAATTTATCTTATGTATAAACCCATATTAAAAATTATTTACTTATTAAACTTTGATTTTAACTATTTTAACCCTTCTTTAAATAAATTAATAATAAATGTCCTAATCTAACCCAAGTGGGCCTAAATGGTCATATTTTATTCCTAAGTTTGTTTTTGGTCGAATTACACTTGTCCAATAGAATTAGGACATGTGTTAGGGTAATATTGATATCATATTTACCCTTAGTTACCCTATTTACTATTAACCGCGGTAAAAATAGTAAAAAGTTACTATTCACCAAAGAATTATTTTCATCTCATTGAACCACATTTTAGTCCTTGATATTAACCGTGTCTCTCGGATTTTTGAAATTCCATTCACAGAAGCGGTAAAATTAAGTTTTATGCAAAAATTCAGTTTTTAACCTACCACTTAGTGGTTTCACTATTCATCAAAAATTGAAAGTTTTCAGAAAAATACCAAAATTTCACCCTAGGCTAATTTCGATATTCTGAGTCCAAAAATGAAGTCCATTTTGAAAAATAAAATTTATAAAATTTCAAAAAGTGGTTATTACTATTCATAACGGCTAGTTTTAATAGTATATTGTTGTTTAGTGAAACTCGGTATTGCGTACGACGCAAGCTATCGAGGAAGGTCGCGATTGCGTGCAAAGCAAGCCAAGCAAGTGTTGTGTAGAAAAAGATTCCTTTGATGGTTTATATAACATAAAAGTCTCGGGTGTTACAAATAACCTTCCTAGTATTGTCAACATATATTCCTACTATCTTAGTTTTCCATATTCCCACTAGATAAAATAGCTCCCTCTATAAGGTATGATCGAAAATAAGAAAACCACACTTTCACTCGGGCATTATTCTATACCACTAAACATTTATCTTTCTACCTAAACAAAATGGATAAATATGTTTTATTAAGTACACCATATTTAATAAAATTATTATCTAAAATATATAATTAGAACTCATCGTCTCAGACTCTTAGACTAGATCATCTATGAATTTTGTCATGTAAGAAACCAAAAACCTTAGGAACATAATGATTCTTCCTTCTTGAATGAGACATAGATTTGAACTCTTCTCCTCTTCAAGACACTATAGTGTATTACACTCTTAATACTTCTCAACACTTAGAAAACACTCACAGTATTCTTGATATAAAATTATATCACCTTATATCACATATATATTCATTAAATAATTTCATTATTATTAATTTTGAAAAGAGAAATATTCAAAACTACATTAAAATATAAATTAGTAACTAAAATATTTTTTAATTGGTAAATGGATTCCTCATTTATCTTTTATTAAAACACATTATAATATAAAAAATCCCAATAAACTTGATATTTTTCACCTTAGAACTCCCATGAATCATCATATTTATATTTCTTAAAATTATCCATATGTCCATTTCTCTATGACATCACACTTGAATATTACAGTTTGGATCTCCTCTTTTAATCGCATATAATTATTAACTTGTATTCATCTAATCTCGAATTGTACCAAAATTCATTTGGATTAATCCTAATGTTTGAATCCTTGTGTAATGGGTCTCAAAGATCTTTTATTATTTCATCTGAAATCATATAAAATTTGGTATTTTTTATTTCATTTCATTTCAATAGATGGAACATTTCTTAAAAATTATCAAATATTAGATTACATATCAATCTTACACATATTTATTATTAAAACCATGTATCATATGAATTATGTTATCATAAAATAAATTATTATCCTATAAATGTAGGATATTGTAAAAAAATTATATTATACTTTCTGGCATTTCTAACACTGAATAAATCGTAATATCTTATTATCTCATACATATGGGTGTCTTATAATGTTAATTAATCATATATGGAATTTCATAATATCTTCTATATTTCATGTATTATAAATTTTTAGGGCCTCTTATTTGTATTTTTAATTCCATTTACATTCTTCAAATATGACCAGTAACCCCAAACTCTATTAAATTCCTGTAAAACCTCTTAATCTTGTTCTGAAGACATCCCAACTAGTTAAATGAAATTAAATATGTTATATAATAAAATTAATACATAGATAACATAACTTGAATGAATTCTAAATCCATCTCCAAAACTATCTATAGCCTCCATATTATATTAAATGTTTTAGGTAACACTCTCATCATTAGATCTTTCCTTAATCATGAAGCACGATGCATAATTCATCACATGAATGTTGATGCTTTTTCATGAATCTATCCAAGAAAAATTATCAACATATAGCCTTAACCATATTCTTAGTATTATTTGAAATTTCTTCATTATATATTTTTGGAAAATAATAAGACTCAATCTTTTTGTAAAATCAATTGTGATACATGGGGATTAATTAAACAATATAAAATATCCTTTCAAAAAGGTTGATTTTAATGAATCCTTGAGAGTGGAAGGTGAAGAACATGTATAAACCTTATAAGGAAATTTAGAATAATGTAGATAAATATGTGGTATAAATATATCTAATAGAAAATATGTATAGGAAAATTATATATAATGAAGTAGAGTTATAGAGAGAGGTTGTATAACCTAAAATAAAAGAGGGTGGTTTAGAGGTTCTGATACCTCAAATTCTAAAACATGTGGTCTATGCATATAACCTATAGAAAACCAACCTATTTTTTAAATTATTTATTTATAACCATTATCACCTATATTTTACTTCATAATTTCTATTTAATATCATATTTCAATCATTTATTGAATAGTTCTTTCTCTCATCATCCACAAGTAGTTGTTTAGATGACTTCCCAATAAATATATAGTTATATAGAACATGTTCAATGGTGTGATAAAATAGATTTATAATCTGTAGAATTATATATTTAGATTAATTTTAATTCAATTGGAACAAAAGTTTTATATCTCTAAAAAAGTCCCCAAAATTGATTCAAATAAATAAAGATAACATAGAATGATCATTTTGGGTAGTTAAGATACTTATAATAGTTTATTTTTAATATAATTTATTTATTTGTCAATTTATATTTCCTGGATTTTAATCATGTATCAAATATAATATATATTCAATATATTCATTTTTTTAACCACAAATATAATTTAGTGATGAATAGTAATATACATCCTCCATTGTACTGATTAAGTAACTATAATATGTGTGGCATTTTCATTTTTCAAAGTGATGGGATGAAGGTAGATAATGGTTACTAAATATACCAAATAATAATTAAGTTTATAAAATATATTTAATCTGCCATATTATGATGGGTATAATATATATAGAGGAGGTATAATGATAAAACAGAAAGGAAAGTAAATGAGATTGTTCGTAGGAGTTCTCACCTTACTCATTGTGATTACTCCTTTATTAATTGAATTTCTTATTTGATGGGCATTCTTTTGAAGAGACCAAAACCTAAATAAACTTTAAATGATTGTTTCATAAGGTTTTTTAATATATTTCTGGATATATGAAACTTTAGTTGTAAGGATAAGCGGGGTGGTGAAGGGTATCTTTTTATAAGCGAGAGGGGTGGAAATTTTAATGATCTTACTTTCTTAATATAAAAATTAATTTCACCTTCATTGAAAGTCAATAAAAATTGATAATTAATGAGGATAAGATTTTTTTATTCAAAAAATCTTTTCTTCCATTATATATATATATATATAAACATTTATTAACATCACCTTCTAATTTAACAAATTTTCAACATTTTTGACTTTACTGTAGGGAATGAATTTTACATAGGTAACATTTTCTTATACCCTAAAATTAAATAAAACTAATTAAATAATTATGAATATACTAATTATAAATAAAAAAATAATTTCATGGAATTCAATTTCCAAAGTTGAAAATAATAAACATCAATAAATACGCATCACACAATCAAACCGATGTTGATAAAAATTTATTTTTAATCATAAGATACATATTTTAGAAAAATATTATGAATAAAATTAATAAAAATGATAGTTATTTATTTATTATTAAATAAATCATTTTTATTTTTATTTAAAACAAATCCAAAAAGAAATATAATATGCGGATTAATTAGTTTATTTAAAAATATCAAATCTAGTTTTTTTGAAATAAAATATAACACAGGTTCTAAAATGTAAATAATATGTTTATAAAGGTAAAATAATATATTTTAAAATGGATTTATAAGGAAGGAATCTATATTTTTTGTGAAACATGTTTCATATATTATTTCTTATTTATTATATCATGATGATGTTATAAACATTTTTGTGTTTTTAAATTTAATATTTTGTACAATTCACCTAAAAATAAAACCTAAAATAGAAATTAAAAAACTAACTAAATCATGAAATTACAGAACCAAAATATTATTTTAATATTATCAAATTAAAATTCAAAGATTTTATAATTTATCTTGTAAATGAAAATATAAAACATAATGATAAAATATTTTTTTAAAAAATAAAATTTCCAATGTTATATGTTCATAATAATATTTCATGTCAATTACTAATTAACGATGTGTTACTTAGATTTTACATTTAAAAATATTATTTGAATAATAATTTATGATTTATCAATTTAATTTATGATAAAAATACACATCACATTTCAAACAGTTCATTGAAAAAATACTCTTTTTAACATTAATTAATTTTAAAAACATCTGATTAATTATTTATCTTTTAACAATAATATTTTCATTAATTATTTAGTATTAGAGCATAGAAAAATATTTTTTGAGAAATAATTAATATTATTAAGTAAATAAAATAAATCACTTTCAAAAAATTGTTATTTAATTAATGTTTTAGTCTTATTTTTATTTTTATAATGATATTTCAAATTTTATTTTCATAAAGTATTAATTTTAATATTGTATTGTAGCATCATTCAAGGTCATATAGAATTTTTTAATGATAAAATATTTTCAATATAGTATTTCCTTAAATTAAAATAAATATTAAATTATCTAGGTGTTATGCTCTTCCCTAAAGAGAAAACCCTGAATCAAAATATGGCAATGTAGGTAAATACCAACATCCATGTATCTCCCCCTTAATCATTATTATTAAAATAATTTTTTTAAACCATCATTATTAGTTATTTTAAAAAATCTATACGCATAATATATCATTTAAAATATACAAATACATGCTTCTGAAATAACATGGAAATTATTAACTATCAACATAAAAAAGGTATGATATCAACTAAGGGAGTATGTATTCAACCCATACCATCCTACTTGTTAAAAAGTATATATATGAAATCTCTATTTAATTATTCTTAAGGTTTCTACTAAATTACATTTTAAATTGTTTCAAGTAATAATATATATATAACAAATATTTGAGAACACATGACATATAATGATAACCAAATCATTCATTCTTATCAATATTAATATAATATTGGATATTTAATGATAGGGGACATGATAATAAAAAAATTAAATGAAATCCCATACTACCCCTAATAACTCAAACTACCACCATAGTTAAACTATTCATGCATGGGTAATTTCCAGAGTTTTGATGTTTCTATCTCCAAGCTACTCACATTGACCATACATGAAAGATTATTTCATTGGATAAAAACCCATATGATTTCATCTATTATTTGAATACATGAATTATTCCAAAATAATGTTTTCCCCACAACTCAGATACACCACCCAATCACCACATGATAGTATAAATGTTAGGGGTTAAATAATACACATGTGATATGTGTATTTCTCCCCTTAAATGAGATAAAAATAATTCATGGTCAATACTAATAAGTAAAAAAGGAATATGGAAGATAAAATTATACACAGTGTGGATCCAATGTAAAATATAAGTGGATGGTAACACGATTCAATAAAAAATTTATAACCATATATAAATAATAATAAACCTTAAATATTTACCATAGATACCTATAATTTTTTTTAAAAATTATGTTACTAAAAAAAATCTGTATATGTATTTATATGTCGATCCAGACATGGATAAAGTCCCAAAATTGTTGAACCAATTTTTAAAAAACTCTAAAAAGGCATAAGGGATAGAAAATGTTTCATCCCTTAGGCCACTTAGAAAATCCCTAAATTAGTTCCATAAAAATCCATACTCTATAAGGGATAAGATACTATACTGGGGATCTTTTACATTATATGGATCACCTATAAAAGAGTTTTCCCATATCCTAAATGGAGAATGTGTAGTGAGGGTGTATAAAAATACCTAGAAGTTAGTCACCACCCACCCATAATAAACATTCGTAAACCCGAGTTTATCCCATATATTATAAAATTATAAAATTAATAAAAAACATTATTGATAATTATTTTAAAATGAATTATACATAAGAATAAAAATTTACAAGTAACCATTGTGTATCATGGATGATGTGTTATTTCAATTCCCATTGTGTGAAGGTGACCATTACTATAAATCTTCCAAACATGTATATTTATAACATCATATGTATATGTGTGAGTTTTTGAAAAATTTTGCATCCTAGTGACCAATCATATTGAGATAAATGGAATCATGTATTCAAATTTATGGAAATATTTTAGCACATGCCTTTTAGAATAATGGAAAGGGAATAAAATATCATGTAATTATGAGCTCAACCCTTATAACTCACTATTTCATCAAAATGGAGGATATGGATCATGTTTATCTATCATAATATACATATATTCTATATAAGTAATGCAGTGAAAAATAAATATTGAAATACCCCATATATATAATCCCAGATCTAACATAGAAAGCATAATCATTACAAAACTATTTTAAAACTGAATGAACAGCCAAAAATATCATCATCTATATTTATAATATCAAAACAAATATTTAGTCACTTAGATAAACAAAAAAAATTAGTTCCATAGTTATATAAAATTATAATAAAACATTTAACCTACAAAACATATATCTCTCACATCTAATGAGAATTTTCCCATTAAAGCAAAGATGTATTATTTCACAACAATCCTTCAACATCTTTCATAAAATTTACTTAAAATTATACCCATAAAATAATATCATATATAATAATATACTTTATTACCTATGAAAATATAAACATATTAATGGTGAGATAAAAAATTCATTTTGGGTGAAAAAAATGAAGAAAATCAAAGACAATAAGTGAGTGTAATATAATCATTTGTGTATGAAAAGAAAATCATGATATAAAAACTCCTAATTATGAAATTTCACCTGATAAATCATGTATTATAAGTCATAAATCATTATATAAGACTTTTTTAATAATGAATTAAACATCTTTGCATCATGAAAACACAATAATGTTGTAGAAAATGAAAATATCACCTAATAATCCTAAGTCATGGATCAATACCAAGATAAAATAACATAGTGTATAGTGTCCCATATTATTGTTTGTTTACTCCCCAATCCCTTACATATCATATGTTTCCATAAAAATCATTGCCCAATGCATTATAAGAAAATGAAATTGTGGGCTCACCAATAACATCATAATATGTTCATGCATATGCGTGTCACATAAGAAAATATTTACAACATTATCAATGAATAATTAACCAAAGAAAGAAATAGATATAATAAATATTTCCACAGTATAGGATAACATGTCATCTAGAAAAAGAAGATATATTGAATCAATAAACAATATCTGTAGTGAATCATAATAATAATTATTTAATGTTTATATAGATAAAAATACTTTTATAATAACAATGTTAAATTAAAAAATTTGAATGTTATCACATAAGAAGATATAAAAAAATTAGATCATTTAATATTAGAAGAAAAATATCATAGAATAAAAACATCATATTAGATGTTGAAAAATGAACAGAAACTTCAATAGAGATAAATATATTAGAATTTGAGAAGGAAATAAAATAAATATTATAAATAGAATCATGAAGGTTTTGTAAAATATATGTAAAGGAAAACATAGAATTCACTTAATAAATCCAATTCAAGGGGTATATAGTGTATATATAAAATCATAATTTTTGGATGATATCAAATATTGATACCAAAAGAAGAAAAATCAAATAGATACAAATGTGGAGTGGAGTAAAAAAATATACTTATGTGGAATAAAATTTCTTTTCTCATTCTTTTAAAATTATATTCATAATTTGTAAAATGAAAAATTAAGACATAAATATTATTTTATTTTCAAAACCATGGTGGATTTAGTGTAAATATTAATTATTAATAATTTTCATGAAGGTAGAAAATTTTCTTCACGTGAAAGTTATTAATACAAAAAAGACACACTTTAGTAAAAATCCAAGAGTTACCCATGAAAATGACATTAAAAAGATTCCATTTTGAACTTTTTAAAGAATCCTATATATCTTGTAAAATGACTTTAAATAATAATTTTTTATATGTAGTAAATATATTTAAATAATATGAATAATATGTATTTGGAAGGAAAACATCCATTAGAAGGCATGTAATTTTTTATAACATCATCATATTTTTATGAAAAATGTGATTCATAAAAGAAGAGTATTTTGATATAAAAATTTAAATTCCATAGATAGGAAGATAAATTACCAATTTAAATAAATAAATTCTATAATATAAGAATAATATAATTTTATTGTAAATGAATAATATTTTTTTCCCAATAAAAAGTGTATTGAGTTGATAAAACCCATATAGCAATGGTGAGTTCATAAAAAATTCCCAGAAAGAAAGAATATAAAATGGGATATTAAACATCATGAAAAATGGTCTAATCCTAATATAATAGTTAAATTTGTTATTATTTATGCCATTGAAAATAAAATAAGTTCATCATATTAAGCATATTTCAAAGAAGAAAATTTAGAGACAAGAAACAATTACCATATATCCTATTTTATTTATCCAATTTATGCATCCAATATAATAAACTTATTTTATTAAAAAATCATAAATAGATTATTTATATTCAATTTTTTCATTATTGAACTTTTACAATGAATAAAATTATTTTTAAAAATTCATCTTCAAATAGAATGACTTGAAGATATGTCTTCTTTAAAATAATCTTGTTTTGTTTTGATATCATGATTTAGATCATTATAAATTTATAATATTATAAAAAAATCAACATAATCATATAATATATTAATATTATATTATATATCATAATTTAAAATAATAATCCATTTAATAAGTGATATTTAATACGTTGAAAATTTCTATATAAGCGGATAAAACTAACCATTATTTGGACTTCTCAACAGAGAGAGAGAGAGTGTGTGTGTGTGTACAAAAAACAGATATATATTTATATATGATTATTATAAATAAAATTATATTTTTATATAATGTTATATTATGTATTGTAGAATACATGGAAAGGGATTTTAATTGGGATATTCAAAAAAAGAAATAATGGGAAAACAAGGACAATTGGGATATCCTCTTTGTGGAAGATTTAAACCATTGCAAATCCATAAAGGATTGGGGTTGAGTTCCTATAGAATAACCCTATGGTTATTGAGAGACATATTAGGGGGTTAAAAGGATGTTATTTTCCACTATTAATTTAATTTTATGTGATTTTATATTTGAAAATATGTGGCATTTAGACATGATAAGAAGGGTTTTTTAATAAAATATTTACCAATTAATCATTTAGTCCAAATACTTTTGAAATCTATTTATTACCATAAATGTTTTGGGTTATGATTAAACAAATAATGGTTATGTGACATTTCTACAAAGAAAAATATGATTAAATTAAACAACTCAATTAATTTCAATGAACAAAAATATTTCTTCATTCTGATAAAATATAATTTATATTCCAAAATATAAAATAAACATTTTTAAATGAAAATTAAAATTTTTATATTTATTATTTTACTCCATAAATACAATTTTTTTGAGAATAGATTTAAAAAATAAAGTATTCCAAATTGATTTCATGATGATATAATAATGTTATAGAATTCATAAAAATTGCATTTTTTAATATTCAATAAAAATTAAAATTAATTAGAAAACTAAATATAATTCACACTAACTTAATTATTAGGTATTGATTTAAATTTTTTAGTACTTTTTATTATATTATAAAACTTATAATTGAGGGATTTATATTTTAAATGAAATCATATAATATAACCAAAAAATAATTTTACTCAATAAAATAGTTCATTAAATTTCATGTGTCTAAAATTTTTCTTCATCGAAATTACTAACTAAATGAGGGGTGTTAAATTAAATGTGTTCATTTTAATTTATAATGATAAAATAATAATTTAAAATTAAACATTTCCTTGAAAAACAATACATTTAACCCAAAATTCCTTAAAAAGAATCCATTATTTATTTTCTTTATCCATTTAATTTTTTCCCTTGTTATTATAAAAATAAAATTATTGTCTAAAAAAATAATCATAATGTGTAAAATAAATAAATTTTATAAAAAAATTATTTTCAAAATTTTTAATATTTCATATAATTTTGAGTTTGATATTTCACATTTTTCCTTATGATTCATAAATGTTTAAATTAAATTGTAAAGTACAGCATGGTTCATTTTAGTTCGTTATTTTGAATGATAAAATCTATTAAATATAGTATTTATTTAATGGAAAACACATACTAAAATATCTAGGTGTTATATTCTATTCCCTTATATAAATTGTGTCCACGAAGATTTATTTTCTATCAGTGATGGAAATCGATGAAGGTAATCATAATACTATCATGAATCCTGACATATTAATTTTTTCAAACCCTTCATAAAGGTTCTTGAAGATGTTATAAATCAACCAAATTTTACCCCCTGATTATTGGACCAAGTTTTCCATTAGTTCATCTAGTTCTTCACTGACTTTGGATTGAGTAATTAATGAACCAACCATTTTTAGTCTAATTAAACTTTGGTGAATTAGAGTTGGAGCCTTTATCCTTTTTTTGTATCTGAATAAGAATTTTATTATTTGGTAGCCTCACACTCTATAATTAAACAAATTATTTAGATTTTTTCCTTTATTTAGATTTATTATTATGATTTCCAATGAAATATTCTAGTCCAAATTATAAAATTCTAATTAAACTTATGTTTTTCAATATGTTTCTTACTATATTCTAAACCCAAAATTAAATGAAAAAAATGCTCCAAGGATTCAAATTAACTGTTATCCCTAAAATAATTATTCCCAACATAATAAATATATAAATTATTCATATATACTACAAAAAATATAGTAATATTTTCTGAAAATAAACATAATTTCATTTACATCAAATTATAAGACAATCTTAAGGGTTTTCTATACCTATATCATGTGTTCTTCCTAAAACCCAACAAAAATCTTCTAAAAATATTTAATCTCCTTAAAATAAAATATAATATGTCTTCAAAAGGGTTCATAACTCAAACATTATCCTCGATATATAAAATTATAATTCTTGAAGATATCTAATCCCAGCTCAAATTCAAACGAAGACACACTAGACCTACACTCTCATATATAGAGAAATCATTATTCACATTGGTTTTCATACTGACTAATCTGATCCAAAAAAACAATTCATCATTATAATTTATGTGTAAAATATTAGGTCACCTACATACCCAATACCATTTTATGTTGAATGATCTATTTAATTAGGAAATAATACATATCTAAAAAATCTATGTTTTTACCTTCCAATGAGAATTTTACCATTAAACCAAAGATTCCTTTTTTTATAATAAGTCATCTATAAAAACACACAAAAATACTTATACATGATCGATATCTAAAAAGTTTATATCTAATACATTTTTTATATCCTTGGTAAATATAAATATAAGATTGGGGACCTCAAATTCTCTATAAGTTTAAATATAAGGGATAATAATCAATGATCGTAAGTGGGAATTTTATAAATTTTTAGATATGAGAATATAATCAATTTTAAAGAACATATCATAAGGAAAGAATACCCAATAAATTAGGTATCAAAATTCAAAAATCAATATAAAATCCTTTCTTCAAAAACAATTAGATAGCATAGGATTAATGAATTGTAAGTATTTAACAACAACATAACGTGTGACATTATTTGAATAAGCTGTAGATTTTTTCCAGGATAACATAACATAGTGGGTAGGGTCCGATATTGGATTGATTTTACCCCTCTTTCTCTTAAATATCATCTCAATAAATATAAAATATTAACCCATATATTATAGATATATATAATTTTGGTCCCACCTGTCACAAAATGATATCTAAATGAATATGTTCTCTACTAGTGAATTTTTTTAAAATTTCATCAAAGCATTGTTAATATGAGAAAGATATAGTTTTAATAAATATTTATACATTAAATGATAATATGAAATTTAATAAAATAATATAGATGGTATAAATAAAAGACATACCAAGTGAAGAATGATAATGAATATAGAATTTTGACCTATATGAAAAATAATTTTATAAAAATGTTGGATATTAAATAATGTCAAATTCTATCACATATGAAGTTCTTAAGAATTATTTTATATTGTACCCCATGTTCAATATCCTATAATAAAAACATATTTATGTAATATAAATTTTATACCATGATAAGTATCTATAAATGATATATCTTTTTGAGTTTGAGAGTAAAACGAATGTGAAATTATAAACAAATTAAAAATATTTTCTAAAATGGTTATTAAAACAAGATTATATGTTAATTATAATTATATTTCAATGGGGATAAAAGACGAAATTGAAATCATAAATTTTAAGATAATTAAATATAATGAAATATTTAATGGAAATAATGTTGAAGATTAGAAATGTGGAGGGGAATATATATTGGAATAAAACCCCTATATTTATTCATATAAAATATTATTATTTATTTTTAAATTGTAAAATTCATAAATTTATTAGATTTTATTTGAAATCCCATTAAAATAATGAACGGAATCATAAAAATAAATAACAAACATTTCGGTGGAATCATCCCCTTATCCAAAAAAATTAATTTTTTTTACAATTTAGTATAAAAATTAAGGAGATCTTATGAAGATGATGTCAAAAAGATTCACATTCAAAAAAATTATGTAATTAAAAATATTATGGAACATGAATTTAAAAATCAATAAATTGCATGGAATAAAATATTTTGGAAAAATAGTGCATATGTTCATGGAAAATAGTTACATTAGAAAGTATGAGAACTTTTCCAAACATCGTTATACGTTTATTTATAGGGGGACTCAGAAAAGAAGAATATTTTGATGAAAAAATGAAAATTAATTAAAATTAAATAGAAAAGTGCCTAAGAAATAAATTTATTATATACTACATGTAAAAAAGTCTATATTAAAAGAATAATTCTTATACATCGATGAAAATTGAATTTTGACTACAAAACCCTTACGACGATGTTGACATTCAAAACAAAATACCAATAAATATAAAATGTGAAATTTAATATTAAAAATCACTAATAATGATATAATCATGATTTAATTTTTCAAATAGTTATATTATATTTAGTGTAAATGAAACTTGTTGGGTCATACAAAACAAATCTTGGAAACATAACTTCTGAGAATAGTAATGCTTATATTATGTCTTATTTATTCATCATGTTTACACCTCATATATAATAAAAATAGAGTTTATAAATGA
Organism: Viscum album; assembly: GCA_963277665.1. Taxonomy (NCBI): domain Eukaryota; kingdom Viridiplantae; phylum Streptophyta; class Magnoliopsida; order Santalales; family Viscaceae; genus Viscum; species Viscum album. The sequence continues at coordinate 351,955,809 of OY728126.1, read as the reverse complement.
ATTAATCCATGTATTTTAATATTTTTTATTTTTATTAATTATTGGTAACAATTATTGAAATTTATATATGGTTAATTCATCTTAAAACAAAAGGTCTTAATGATATTTTTTTTCTATTAAATTGTTCTCTTTAGATTCGATTTAATTTTTTTATTATTTTCGAGTAATAATTTTGAAAAAAATTATTTCTATAAGACTATAATAAATTAAAATATATTTTTATAATTTAGTATACACTAACCATTAATGTAGATTGTGATAGGTGAAGCCTAGATAATTTCATCATAGGGATAGGAAACACACCATTATCGAGATAGGTCAAAACTAATGGAGATAGAGTATATTCTATAAATTGATTACAATAACCATAACAATATCATAATAACAGTAATATGTTATATAATTATATATTATATTTATAATAAAGGGATAAAAGGGGAAATTGATTAAGGGGTTACAAAGAAGAAGATAAAAAAATAATGAATGGGAATCTGGGTTACGCTTCATAATGATTGAAAATTTTATTTAAACCATAATATATTGTTGTGTAGTTCCTCAAAAATATCCCTACGCATACAAAGAGACATATTATAGTTTAAATTGGATGAAAATGGGATTTATTAACTGAATATAACGTGATGTTCCATGGGAAAGAATGGGGATATTTTGGGGATATATAGTTATTATTTTATCATCAAGCCTAACTAATTTTGAATTATTCTGATTCCCATGATCTTTAATGTTTATTATGAAATAAATTAGGTTTATTTAGCATTTATATCATTAAAAAATCAAATGTCACCACCCAAATACAAAATTAAATTCAATGAACTAGAAATCATTTTTTATCAAGCTAGAATAAAATATAGGATTTAAAAAATTACTATATGATTCTAAATTAAACTTATTATTTGTGAATTAATTATTTTAGTCCTAAAATAAAGTCATGGTTCATAAAAAAGATTTAATAATTTTAAAAAAAATTATGTCACCGTGATGACATAAATGGAAAATTTTATATAAAAACCTGTATTTTTACTATAAACTAAAAATTCAACTACTTTATAAACATCACAAAACAATAGATCTAAGATAAAATCAACACGATGATTTAAAAAATTAAATATTTCTATGAAAATTAAATTTTAAAATTTTATAATATAAAATTAATTATAAAAATATATTATAATGAAAATTATTTTATATAAAATAAAATGACTATTTAAAAATTTTATCTTAATTTTATTTCATATTAATTACTAATGAAATGTCTCTTAACATATATGTTTATTATATTTATATTTTTATTAGAAAAATATTTTTAAAAAAATTAATTTTATTTAATAATATAAAAAAATACTTAATATGAGAAAATATAATAATTTAAAAATATGATCTTCTAATATAAAATTATTTTAAATTATGTTTTACAATTCTTATAAATTTCTAATTTATATTTCGCATTATTTTCCCAAGATTTATTGATGATTATTTTTAATTATAAAATATATTGTGGTTTATTTTTGTTCCATTTTTACAATGGTAAAAGATATTAAAAGTTATTAATTTAATGGATATCATGTATTAAAATCTATGACTATAACACAAACACTTTGTGATATAACATAAAAAGGAAGTAAGTTATGATGGAAACTATATGACTTTATTTATATGTAATGGAAGGTTTTTTATAATGTAAATATTGTTTTTTCATTCTTTTCAAGGCAAAAAAATTAATAGGGATGTTGTCCCTGTTTAAAATGGTAAACACAGATTTTATTTTATAGAATAAAATGATTTACTTGTCAGACAAAAACAAAGGTAATATCAATACATATATTAATTAAAATGATGATTTAGGATAAATTTTATTATTTTTAAACTCCATGTTTTATTTAGATTAACCCATTTGCAGAAATTACATGGGTAACCCTATAAATATATAAGAGTTAAAAATGTTACACCTTCCAAATTTTTTGATAATAATTAAATTAATATTTATATATGAGTAATGATACACCAGTAGCCACAATGAAACAATATAGATGAGTGGTTTATATATGTAATTAATTTCAATATAAATAGAAATAATCTAAAATGAAATCTCATTAGTTGACATTAGAATTTAATTAGTCTAATAAACTAAAATAAAAATTAAAAAGGGAAAATGATAGTTTAGATGAATTAATGGAACCTAATAATTGGATTATATTGTCTTTTACCCACTACTATAAAGAACTTATAAAATATGGGAGATCAAAGTAATCAATAGCCTTACCATGTTAATAAAAATATTTGATGAATAACTAGAGGTGAATAGATAACCATTAAAATATAGTCAATATTTAAGAATTTAACATGAGTGGGGATCATGATTTCTAATAATATATAATATAATTGAATTAAAATAATTTTATGGATCATAAATGAAGAGTTTTTGGAATTCAATTATGACCAATTATCATCTTTCCACATTATAAAAACATTATGAAACCACTTTTATAAGTACATGTCATTAAAAATTATATAATAGTGTGTCTCAATTCAATAGATTATTATCTTTAATTTGAGGATATTTTCAGGTTATAGATTAAAATAATTCAGGAATAAATTAGACATAAAACCCTATATTTGAAAAAGTGAGCAGTTCTGATCTGTATCCATATTTTCCAACATATAAAACAATTAAAACAAACCATGATTTCTTTTCATGAAAAATCATAACAATTTTTTACTTAAAAACATAAATTATATTAAAAATCCATAAATATTTTGAAAGTCATTTTTAAATAATAGGTTGAGAAAAAAATTATATGTTATATAAAATGAAGAATATTATTAATCTAGTGGATAACATGAAACCCATGAAATTTTTTTTCCAAAACCCATAAATTTTTACCCACAAATAAAATTATCAATATTTTAGAAAATATTTTGTATTTACTTTAAAAAATATATTTTAATATAAACTCATTAGAATGCATAGAAAATTTATGTAGGTTCCCTGGATATAATCTCATAGAACCATTATATAGACCTCATAGAACCCTTATAGATTGGAATATCTATATATCCAATATCAAATATAATTCACTATATAACATAATGTTTACCCAATGAATTTGAATGATAAATATTCTCATCCATTGTAATCAATATCCAAAGACTATTTCACAAATAAAACATTAATTTCTTGTAAATTTTCAACATAAAATCATTAAAAAACATTTTTAACCTTGGTTTCAAAAAACATTCAGTTACCAATGTACCACATTATATTAAAAAGATATTTTCAAGCCATAAATTACCTAAAAATGGAAATATAATATCTCCTTGATGGAAAAAATTAACACTTTCAATGGAATACATCCTTTAAATTATGGTTACAGTGGAAATTAAATTCATTATTTATCTTTATTCTTAAAAAGAACATTCCTTTTATCAATTTATAATTTTTACCCCAATATTTATTTTTTCAGAAACCATGAATGATATAATAAATTTTCATTTATAAAAATATAATTTCCATATTAATATCATTTTAAAAAAAATGGATGAATGAAATAGGGAGTTATAATGAAAACATTTAAAGATAAACTTTTTTAAATAAAAATCACATATCACTTAGGAAATATTTTAATAATATTTCCCATGAAAAAAATAAAATTAAATATAAAATTAAATAGTATTATAGTAGTTAAATTTTTTGTATGACATGTTGAATGTATTATATATATAAATCATAAAACAATAAATGTGACTGACATCAAAACATTCCATAATGAAAAGAAATTGAGAGGAAGTCCCTTACCATAAGCCTAAATTGTCAAATACATTATTTATCATCCTTCATAATAAACATAAAATTATTATTTAATTTCTTCATAGTATTTTTGGAGTTTATTATTCATTTAATATAAATAATTCTGAGGTTATATACAATTAATTAATCAATAAATTTTTTGTCAAGTGTTTCAACAATATTTAACTTGTGTGTCATAAATAAATTTTATAGGTTGACCAATGTTCAAAGAGGTCATTATTAAACATCTAAAAATTAATAATCAATTAATAATTATAATATTTAAACATAAATTATTCTTTTTAAAACAAATCATGAATTGTGGATATGTAAAATTAAAAATATTACAATTATAGAGATGGTGGGTTATGCATATGCATTAGTAACATTTCCAATTTTTTGTTATATTTATGGATAAAAGTTATCAATTATTTTTTAATTAAAACTATAATATTACCATAAATATCATATTACTTCATAAAATATACTTATAGATATCATCCACCTGATTTAGTGATTATACATTTATCACATCGCTTCATCGAGGTTGTAGATATACACATCCATGAATGACACAATCATTTTTCAGTGTAATAATGAAGATCATACATTATCTAAGAATAATGAAAAATAAGTAGTGAATATAATTTTTATTGTATATATATATAATATTCATTAAAATTGTCCTTATTAACTTCAAATGAGAGCATCACTAGAAAAATGTCTCACATCCCTTAGGGTTGCAGAAGTGTGCCAAACACACAAGTGATGATATCGTATCCCCCACAACATGAAAAGTGAGATTTTATGTTTGATATCAAACACCAATAATTTTTAATATGTTGAAAATATAATATCTTATATATATATTCATTAATTCCATCATTAATATAATCCATGAGAGATAATGATAGAAAATGAGTGCCATTGTTTCACAAGGAGGTAAACTACAGCACACATGAATGACGATTGTTTATACCCTATGATAGAAAAGGATAGAGATTTAGGTTATTAAATTAACCTAAAATCATATTAATATATGAGATATAATTTTGGTTTTATATATTCATAATTTATTATTATTTTATGTATTTTTATGACTAGATAAAATAAAGATGGTTAGTTAAGGACGATACATCTTCTTCAAGAATCCTCTATAGGGATTAACTGAAACCCTTTTTTGGATAGATTCTGATAAAAAAGGGATCAATATTATAGTGAGTGAAATATATATTTTTTTGAGTATTTTCTGATCTAAAGGGAGTTGATGTTGTGAAGTCGAGAGTAGAGGGTGTGTCTTTTATAATTGAGATTATTGGCACACTTGTAATTTTTTATAAGAAAATTTTTTGTCCATTTTCTTAAAAATAAAAAGTCTCCAAAATTTAACATTATAGATAATTATACATGATATAGTGATAATATGTGTATAAAATATATTTTATAAATGTTTTAGGTACTTTTAACAGTTATGTTTTATGTTTATCCCATAATAAATCCTTTTTTACCTTAACTAAAGTAATAAATTTTTTTTATTTTCATTGTTCATTAAGGTAAAAACTTTTGTTGAAAATATTTGATAACATATTTTTTTTGAATCAAAATATTGAATCTGTTATACCAAATTCAATTCACTTTACTTCCAACACTTAATTTATTACAGAACCCCATGACATGATGAATTAGTCTGTTTTTAAACAGTATATTTTTCATGAAAAATTAAATTTTATACAATCTTTATGACTAATATAAATAATATAAATTATATAAATTATAATTTATTTAAATATATTTTATACATTTCATTTAGAAATTCAATATTATTGATTATCTATTTTATTGAAAATGGAAAAACATTATTCATTTTAAAACAGTTTTTAAAAAAATATCATCTTTAATCCCAACACAAAATATAAAAAAATAAAATATAAATTTGATTCAAAACGAACAAATATATTTAAATATAAATAAATAATTATTATGTTACTTTAAATTTTATTCAATATATAATGACACTTTTAATTGAATTATTTTATTGGAAAGAAGAGATATTTTTTCAAAATTTTTGAAATTTTCATTATTCATTTAGAAAACAATATTATAAAAGGAATCCAAATATTACACCCTATATTAATTTTGATATATTTATTTTGAAATTTAAATTAATTTTACAAAATTATATTCTATAATTTGTAAATTAATATTTTATATGAAAACCAATAATAAAATAATTTAATTAAAAATATTTTATTTTTTATTTATGAATTATATAATATTTTTAAAATTATTGTAACATTATATTTAATGTAAATAAATAAAAAATGATTTATACTATCATTACCTTGGTTAGTACATCCTTCCACCTTTATATAAATTGTGTCCTGATAATTGTATTAATTTATTAAACATGCATGGATATCTTTCCCTCGTAGCATTTTAAAATTTCCATGTTGCCACATCAACCATAGAGTTTTGTATAAAAACTTAACCTTGGGAGTCAAAATATTCCGAAAAAATACTCTATATAGTCGGGAATATAATAGGATTTTCCTTACAAGAAAGTTTCGCTTCCAACTGAACTACTTTAGGGCTCATAAAAGTTAATGCGTCTAGAACATATTTACTTAACATTAGTACATGAAAGTAGTTGTATACCTAAGATAAACATGCAGGTATGGCCACTCAGTATAGAACTAATCCACCATTATCCATAATTTTATATGGAAAAATTAAAAATAAACTTAGAATCCCATTTTATCAACACCGGAAAAAATTTACCATAGAGATAAATTAAGAAAAACTATATCCCCACCCTTAGAAGAGAGATATTTCATCCGGTTATCCAGATAAAGTTTCTATATGCTCTGAGTCTTCCTCCTATTTTTTTGAACCGTCTTACCCTTCTCATCTAACTCCTCTTTTTTACTCTAGTCCCATCAATTTCTATTTTCTAAATTCTCCCAAAATGATTTCATTCAATAACGATTTACATTTAATTCCTCAATTGGAGAAATATTTATACTAGAATGAAAAAAATTGTTATAAGAAAATACATCCAAAAATATATTGTGATCCCAAATTTTTTTGTAATTTATCAAAAAATAACAAATAATATCTCATGTGGAATGAATTGTTTACATTGAATTTTCATTTATATTACTGATCAGAATGTCCAGATTTACTTAATTGATCATTAATAACCCAAATTGTGGTATTACTTTGTGATTTATTTGGTATTACCACTATTAAATACAATGAAATATATCTTCATCCCACTCTATCACTGTAAAAGTTTGAAGCATTTCCATTGTAAATTTTTATTATTCATTAACCTAGAAACAATTCAAACACTACATGATAATATCGAAAGTATTTTTTTCATTTGATCACCCTATTAATAATCTCTAAAGTCTATGTACATAAAAGTGTAGAATTTATAAATAATAAATAGAGAAATAGGAGCTTCACTCAACAACTCTTTCTTCAACTAAGAATCAAAAAGAAAACCAAATATTTTTAAAAATAATAAAACACATTCTTTACTAGTATTAAAATATTTAAAATTTACATTCTCAAAATATTCTACCATTTCACACAAATCATGATCCTCTTTATTATCATGCTTTATTAATTTTGATAAATTTATCTACATTGAAACCTAAAAAAGAATAAGGGTATTCCTTGCATACATAACCACTATGAAAAAATATATTAACTAATTAATATGTGGATCATGTTATAAGAAAACCCTGGTAATGTGTCATTATTTTCAATCTATGAATTGACCACTCTATTTTCTTTTTTAGGATAGTAAGGATTAATGAAATCATAACCCTCGATCATTTCTATCCATCTTACCTCTCTCATTTTCAATTATTTACGAGTGAATATATACTTAAAACTTTTTTGATCGTTATATATTTCATAATTTAAACCATGAAAAGTATTCCTTCTAATTGATAAATAAAAACCCATAGCCACTAATTCCAGATCAAATATTGGGTATTTTCAATCTTGATGTTTCATCTGACATGAATCATAATCAACAACCCAATCATTCTGCATTTGGACATAACCCAGTTAATTTAATGAAGTATCACTATATATGAATAAAAATTAATTTTAGGATGGTAGGGAAAAAACAAGAACATAAACCAATATTAATTTTTTCCCTAGAAAAAGTCATCACATTATTTTATCTTGGTTAATTTATGTCCTTTTTCATTTTATATACTCAATGGGATAGAAAACTAATAAATATTTTCACCAAAGGATCAGCAACATTACTATGAAGATAGAAAACTTCAATTATATATGATATTTTTTGTGTCTAGATAATTCTTCAAAAAAAATTGTGTTATTAGGATCAAGAGTTATTCTATATTTATAAAAAATGTGTCCAATGAGAGAAATTATCTGAAACAAAAATTTATACTTACTATATTTCCCATACATTTTCTTTTCTATTATGCTTTATAAAAAAATCCTTAGGTGTCATTCATGATCCCCCTAAATTTTATAATATAATAAAATTTAATGGATAAATAAATCAAAAAACTTGTCTAAGAACTCCTGAAAACTATATTCATAAGTTTTATAAATATATGAGGTTCATTTGATAACCCAAAGGTAAAAAATAAAACTCATAATGACAAAATATTTTCTGAAAAAGGTCTTTATAATATAATCCACCTTCACATTCCACTGATAGAACCCAAACATGAGATAATCCTTCAAAAAACATTTCTCCCTAGATCTGATCCACAAATCATATATACGAGTCAAATGAAACTTGTTCTTGATAGTAATTTTATTCAAATATCTATAGTCAATAAAAACTATCATTGAACCAATTTTTTAACATAGAAAAACATATTATCACATTATTTTTAAGTCTAATGTCCAATTTAACTATTTTAAAATAGTTGCAGCAATTTATTTGTCAATTTTGAAACCTTCAAATGATTCATTTGATAAGGAGTTTTAGAAATATCCTTATCATAAGAAACTAATTTAGTAGTAAATTCAACTTCATGATCATAAATAAATCTGGGAAAATAATATAGAAAAAATACATTCATATATAATGTGAACAATTTCATTATTTTCTATAATATGAACTTAGTAACTTTCATTTCCATCTTTAATAAATTTAATTACTTCTTGGTATGTTATCAAATCTATAAAATCATTGAATAAAACATTCTTTTCTCTTATTCTATATTATAATATTAAAATGAAATCTAATCCATCCCAAATATGATATGAAACTCTAATATGACCTAATAATAAATTTTTTAACGATTTTTTATTCACATTATATTAATAAGAATATTCCAACTACTCTGGGAATCTTTAACACATCCAGCCATACATTTCACCAAAAGTTCTATCTTAATTTCTGGTGGTGATATTTCTAAATAAATGAAAAATTCTTATAAATGAAAGGATTTGAAGAACCAAGGTCCAACATTTTATTGGAATAATTTGAAAACATATGTAAAATACCTTTCACCACATTATTTGATGGCCCACAAAGACTATAGTAGAATGACCCAAATTATTGACATTGAAATACCACACCATTAGGTGACTATTCATTAACTCTTTATTTAAATCATATGGTTTCTTTTCAATGAAATCAAGAGATAAATGGGCAAACGTTACACATTAGTAAAACATCCCTTATTTCCTATGACATTCTATAGTGGGATTTTTTCCACACTGACCATAATATAGGAACAACATTTTCTTAACTCTAGATGTTATTATTCTATGCATTCATATCAGCTACCATCCTGACCATGTCTTACTTTATTCATCATTATGAACATAAGTTTCATAAAAATCCATCTAAAATTTTTCAATAAAATGAAAACCATTCTCATAGATTATAAATTCTCATAATGATAAATCTTTTTGTGGATTTGGTTTTAATAGAGAGTAAAATGTATTAATTATAACATAAATTTTTGAAAGAAATCTAATATGTACCTATCAATTCATGTAAAATCATATTTATACATAAGAATATAATCATCAATGTTTTTCTTCAATTCTATAAATTTTTTAAAATAGATTCAAATAGCTATATGGAAATATTTATTCATGAAAATGTACTTAAATATTTCCAATTCCTTGGTATCAAAATCGCGTTTCTATTTAGTATTTGTAACAAATGACCTCCATCAATTAGCTTCACCCTCAAAATGACAAATTGAAAGAGTTACATTTTTACCTTCAAAACATCTCATCACCACAAATATCTTCTCTAGAGAATTGATATATCCTTTGGTTACCACAGGTTTAGATGATCTATTAAATTATGGGGGAAATATCCACATCGAATGATCCCCTATAGGATGGTTACTTCCTGGAAGATCGGTTTCCTCTCTGCTATGGATACAACCACCATTTATATCACTTTGAACATATTTATCACTATAAAAAACTATTATATTCTAATTGCAACCATCTTAAGATACGGATATATAAGGATATTATCATATTTGCATCATCACATTATTGCTTACTTGTTAACTCTACATGAAAAAAATTGAATAAAATATATATAGATGAATAAAACATGTTAATCATAAAATTCTATATCATTTCAACTTAACCATATTGTAATAAAATTACAGGTAATGATATTAACATTATCTTAACCTTGAAATCTATCAAAAATATTATTTTTAACAAACTATAACATTCTGGAATTATTTTTAGTCGACTATAATTGATATCTATTAGAGAACCTGATTGGATTTTACAACTCCAAGGCAGTAAACACCAGCATCCATAGTGGACACTTTTGATCAGTTTCTATTTTTCCCACAATATAAAATATTAAAAAACGTGATTTGTTTCATGAAAAATATTAATGTATTTCAAATTTCCATAAATAAATGGTAGAAAATTTTAAAAATGTTATATGGCCACAAAAAAAGTCACTATCGAACATAAAATGAAAAAACAATTTATAGTAGTGAAAAACCTAAAATCACATAATAATGGTTAACTAAAATCGTAAATTTTCTACAAGAGGTAATATTTTTTATTTTATAAATATCATTTATATTAACTTTTTTAAACTAATTATCTTCCTGAAAATATAGTAGTAATCATAGAAAAGTCTTGTAGGTTCCTGTATTTTTCATCTCATATAAAACTTATAAAAACCTTACTGAACCCATATAAATTTAAATATCCTTATGGCCAACATATAATATAATTATATGGTGAACATAATAATTTCCCAATGAATTGGAGTTACTTTTTGGAATGACCATCATAACTAATTTACAAGGACAATTTCACTAAAAACATTTTATGTGTGTTATCATTCATTATAAAACCCTTGAAAAAATAAACATGTTTTCATAATACTTTCAGATATCAAAATACCATTTTATTTTAAAATAACATTTTAAAAAGATAAATCATATAAAATAAGGTATATAGTGGTTTTTCTTGAAGAATAAATGAACTACTTTTAAGGAATTCCTTCTAAAATAATTTTTATTAATGTGGGAAAAGTTTTTGTTTCTTACATGTTAAAATAGATAATTCATTTTTTCATTTATAAAGAGAGTCAAATATTCTATACAAATATTACATTTTTCAAAAAATATTATGGTCTTAAATATCATTATTAAAACTCTCAATTAAAATATATAATCATTTTAAATACATGTACATAGAGTAAATAAAGAGTTATATTTAAAAAATAAAAATTGTTCTTCTTAAAAACAGTCCCTTATCACTTTGGAAATATTTGAATTATAATCCCCATGAAATAATAACATTAAATAAATATTGAATACCATAATAATAGAAAACATCATGAAATAAAATTTAAAAGGAGATGTATGTACACCTCATAAAATAAAATAGTTTCAAAACATCAAAATATGCCTCAATGAATAGAAATTGTGAAAAAGTCTCTTTCCTAGAGTCTGACTTGTCTTGAACATTCTTTATCTACCTAAATAATAATATTTTGTTAATTATTTAATTTATTTATAAAATTTAGAAAATTTATTATTCCTTTTATTTAAATATTTTCCATGTTTTCTATAAATACTTAGTCAATTATATTTACATTAGTTGTTTCGGTGATGTTTGGCTTGTGTCAAAAATGACTTTGGTATGTTGACTATAGTTATATAAGGTCATTATTCAGAATCTTTTTTTATAATAATCATTAACTAATTCTCATATTTATATATAATTTATAAATTTTTAAACCAATCATGAAATAAGGTTATGATAAATGAACTACGTTATGTGAATTTGAGATTTTAGGTCACACGTACGCATGACTGACAGTTCAATTTTTTAATGATCCTTATAAAAAAGGAATAAATTATTTTAACATATCATATTTATCATAATATAATATATAGAATATTATTTAATTAAACATACTTATATATCTCATCCATGTGATTTAGTGATAAAAAATAATCACATCACCTCATGGAGGTGGTAGTCCACAGGTCGACACGTGACGTTAACATTTTTTAGTGTAAGAACAAAATTTAAATATCATTCATTACTAATGAAAAATATTTCCTGAATATCATTATTATTTCATTTATATCACATATATTAATTAATTATTTCTTTATTACATTTTATTTAAATAATTAATAAAAAACAAATCACATATCTTGGTGAGATAGTAGACTAATATACACACAAGTGACGATATCATATCCCCCTGAAAAAGGAAATCAATAATTTATTTATGATATAATATCTCCAAATTAGAATTATGTTACAATTATCATATATATACACACACTTTCAATCCATCATTACAATCGTCCATGAGAGGTCGGGATGGAATAAGAATGGCATCGGTGCGTGAGGTAGAATATCACCACATATAAGGTCGTAGATTTTCTTAAAGCATGTTTTTATTATATTAAGGTTTAGGAGTTGTTAGTTTGGATATATATGCATTTTCTTATGTCCTATAGAAGGATAGTGGTGTTCTGAGTGTTTGGGAAATGAAAAAGGGGGGTAATGGGGCTTTCTGGGAAATCTACACGGTTTGCGCACGGTTTGGAAAACCATGTGAGGGGAGACCATGTAGGGAGAAAAAAAATTTGTGGTTTGAACATGGTCTAGAAGAACATGTGATAAAAGGTGTGTAGGTATTATACTATGCACAGTTTTTGCATGGTTTGGGTTGACCATTGTTAAATCTGTTTTTACCATAACAGTAGTAATTATTTTTTAAGGTATTCACTATTTACAATGGTGAAAAATTAACTTGACCTTAACAGAACATATAAATTATTTTGATACCAAGAATTTTATATAGTTTCCCAAATTAATACTATATATGTGTAATTCTATAATTAAAAATCCCATGATGAAAATATGGTTTTTCAGTAAGTATATTTTTCATGCAAAAAAAGTTATTTAATTAACTCTATGACTGATAATAATCTTTATATGAATTTAAATTAATTTTTTATGAAATAAAATCAATATATTACATTTAAATCATTAATTAGTATGGATGATATTAATCAGTTAAAATATTGAAACAATATTCATTTTAAAATAGTTTTGAGATAAATCCAAATTTTAAACTCAAATACAATTATATACTAAAATCGAAAATAAATTTGATGGAAATTTAATTATGTAGATTAAATATAAATAAGGAATAATTTTTATATTTTACATTATAATCACAAATTCATGAGTAAATTAAATTACTTTATTTGTTGAAAATAAAAGGCATTTTTATAAAGAAGGATATTTATAACTATTCAATGAAAATTAATATTTTTTGAAAAATAAATATATTTCATCAAAATTTATTATTGATATGTTAATTTAAAAAATTAAATTATTTTTTATATTCAAATTATATAATTTCTAAATTTTTATTTTATATATAACCATGTAATAAAATAGTTTTTTATAAACTATTTTATTTTTTATTTAATGATTATGTAATATTTCTAGGATTGATTTATCTATCTAATTTATATTTTTAGATATGAAAAAAATGTATTCTACCATTTTATAGGATATTATAACTGCATTTTTTGAGGAAAGCATCAAACATCTGATGGAAGAGGAAAATGATTCGATATTAGCTAATAGAATTCTACAGTCCCCCACCAAACATCTAGTTAGAGTTCACCACCTAATAAGATTACACAACTCCCTTATATCAAAACATAACACCAAATTTTCTTCAATACCTCCATCAATAAAAATATTCCAAATACACCAATAAATATATATAGAAACATAAAATAATTGGAATTATTATACTATATTGGTTAGGGTCCTTTCAAAAGTTATTTAGAAAGATACTTTATTATTTATCTTAATGATCATTCTATTATTCCAACTGTCAAGATAATTCTCTAATATTGAAGTTATTATTCTGATGGTAAAATTAGAATTTTAGTGGTCATATTTCGAATATTCATATAACCATTACACTTCCTTTACGTACTACCTATTCCAATAATTATTCATTTACAAATTTTCCCTCATGATTTATTATATTTGACCAAAAAATTTGAATCATACATTTAATAATTTGTATTTAATTCAAATTATTGTTCATGGTTTTGATATTATCAAGAGACCGTCAACATATAAAATTAGAATATCAAATTAGGTAATTTTTTTATTTTTCTATTACACAAATTTTTAATTTAAGGGGAGAAATTTTCATTTCTATTTAACTATATAAACTGATGATTTTCACTGTACATATTGTTTTACATATATTGATTGAATTAAATTTTAAAATTATTAATATTTTATATATGTATAATTATTAATTAATTTAAAATAATAATGTTAAAAATATGTATAAATTTTAGTTTCATATCATCATAAATAAAATGAAATAAATTAATTTATTGCTTTCAAAATGTATGATGCAAAACATTATGAAAGTGTATTTTAAAATTCTATTGTGAAAAAATCCTAACATACATAGAGGTATTAAAAAAATATAACATAATAATACTTTAAATTAATTATAATAACTCAAATCCAAAATTTCATGTTATAGAAATAAAAAATTTTCTTTGATAACCAACACTTCATGTATAAATTATAACAAATAAACATATATATAACTTAACTAGATGTAGGGAAAACATTATATAACTATTTCAAATAAAATCATTATAACAAAAAAAATCTTTTAAAGTAAGTTGGTATCATGAATCAATCATTAAAACCGATTTAAAATTATTTTAAAATATATTGTCCAATTTTAAAAATTAAAATGAAGTATGACCCACAAAACATGATTTTATTTTAACCATTTAAAGGACAAAATAATATGTGGATAAAAATTATTAATAGAATATATACATAATTTTAAAAAAATTATCTTGGTTTTTGACACAGAAGTCAAGTTTGTGAAAAAAATGTTTGAGACCCCAGATTAAAATGTATTATAACGGAAACCAGGGTGTCTCCAGATAGAAGCGGTAAAACTCAATTTTAAATTTTTAGATAGAAAATTTTTATTATTTTATTTTGTTTGTATAGATAAAAAAATCATGAAATTGAAATATGGGTATAAGAATAATTTTATAGAAAAGAAATGGGTTCCACATTATATATCCTATTATAATGTTATAATAGTTTTTAAATATTTTACTCCTCATCTTATTAACTAACTAATGAGAGGTTCTCCAATAATTTAACTTCATACTATTGGATTAATTAATTTTTTAAATATTAACTTGGTAGAAATATATTTGTGGTATATCATTCATTCTATGTTACTGAAGTAGTATTAACGACACAAAATAGTTAACCATAATTATATTACCTAGGAAATACCTAATTGGGTTTGGGTGTTCCTGATAAGATCAAGAGTATTAAACAACCACCACCCACATATAAATACTTTTTAAACACCTCATCAATCGATATGTCAATTCCATTTTATATAGTTTATTTTTTGTAGAGTATTCATTGTCACCATCATCCATATTAGCATGCAATGAATAGATTTAAAAATTAAAAAACATTCAGAAATAAATCTGTGAACATTGATAGAATTATAAAATAATCTAAATCAATACAGATATATATTCATAAAATATTAGAAGAAAAAAATTTAAATTTTAAATATCCCAATTTCCTGATCACCCACTATTTTTACCACTACATTTGATATATAACAATAGTAAAAATAGATGCATAGGGAATTACCTAATTGTAAAATGAAAAAATAAAAATGCAAAAGTTGTGGATTTACCATTCAACTTATAAGAGATATCACTCTCCTCCTCAACATCCTCCCTTCCTATGGAAGCTTCTCTTAAAACCAATTTTATTTTTTCAAATATTCTGAGATCCTTAATATCATTAATTTTAAAAAATTTCCTTCCTCTTCAGAATCTCCCTAGAAAATCACAATATATTCTTCCAAAAGATATAAAACATTACTCAATTTTTTGAATAAATTAAAACTAATATATTATGATTTATAGTACCTTATGATTGTGTTTTATTATTACTGATGTGGAACACCAATAATTTTATTTAAGTCTTGGGATAGCCTTAAAAACTCCCCTAAAAATAAATTTTTCTACATTTTCAAAATTTATTTTTCCATAAAAACTAATCTTTCATTCATATGATGTTGGAAAATAATCCTTATAAATTGAGGGGAAAGGCACATAAACTTAATGTATTCCTTATAGAGTCATTCTATTGTCCTTAAAGAGTTAATTTTCATCGTTATGAAGTTCGATTGGAATACTTATGAAGTCAATTTTAATTAAATTTTTTGGCATTCCTCTTAGATTAATCATTAAAAAGTGATGTAATGAGTCTTATATAAATAAACAATAACATTATAAAGACTGCATTCATCCTTAAGGATCACTGGATGATTATTATGGAATACCTGATTAATCCATTTATTCTCGATATTAAATGAATCAGTTAAATTTCAAATTTAAACATTTTTAAAATATAAAAAAATCAAATAAATTTATAAATTAATTAAATAATTATTAAATAATTTAATTAATGTAAAAATACGATGGAATAAAATTAATTGAATTATTAAAAATATAAATCAATTATTTATTCTATCAATTTGAAATTGAAAAAAAACACGTTAAAATGAAATTATTTATTAAATGGAATTACATAAATAAATAAAATATTTACAATATATAATGCATTAATGTTTATTTTTATAGTTTCATTGGGTATAATTTACAACTAGAGATCCATATAATCAAAGTAAATTCCTTAATATATATAATATTTGAGTCTTTCAAGAAGTTTTTATGATCTAAAACATAAAACCACTAAAAATTTTTCAACCCTATATGAAACATCAAGAATATATAGTCATATTAACATTATAATGATGAATATTATTAAAAAACGCGAGAAAATATATTTTGAGGCTCTTGATCTAAAAAACACCATAAACCCAAAATAATTAAGAGTAGATAATAGAGGGAAATTAGACCAATATATTGAAACTATTTTCAGTTAGAGATAAATTTTAATAAGAGATAAGGTGATAAAATTCTTGAAAAATAATCTTAAAAGGTGAAAAATATTGAATTTTCATCCAAAATAAAAGATTGGATGGATGGTCAATTGTAATGTTCATGGGGTTAGGACAAACCAATTTTCAAATAAAAAATTTTATAATCACATTTCAAGGTCCATTTAACCTTTCATTTACACCAATAAATATAAATAAACAATGTTTTACATTTTAAAACAAAACATCAATAATACGAAAACAATAAATTATAAGTAAAATAATATTCTCTAAATAATACATGGATTTGTTCTTAAATCACTACAATTATTTTAAAAAAATATTATTATATGTCTTAAATGATTTAAAATATTAATTTTTATAGAAAAAAATTTAAAATACAGTTTTCTAGATTATAACATCCAATAATTTTGAAAATCGGAATGTAATGATCTCACAAGAATGACCAAGTTGTATGGGTAATAAAATATCCACTTTTTAAAAAAATAATTAATAATGATATCCATTTAGTAAAAATATTTGGTTTTTTGAAATAAATTTTAAAATGATAAACCAAATATATCAATAGTTAGATAAAGGAGTATGGGATAAGAAATATAAAATCCCTTAAAGCTAAAAATAAAAATGTTATTAATTTACTAAACCCTTGAATATTATCTCTTTTAATCGAAAATAGAATGTTTAGTTTGTATAAAATATTTTCTAAATAAAAATAATGATTCTAATTATTCTATATCATATTGAAAAGTATGGTTATGTTATTAATGATGAACATCTAAATTTAAAGAAAAAATAGATTTGTGAAAAATGACATAAAAAAGGGTTTCCCCTTTTTAAAGTTAGATAGAGGTTCTATACATTGATATGGCATAGGGGGAGAATTATAAATTCATTAATTTAATGATAATATGGATATTTTTAGTATATTCAAGACTTTTATTCTTATGATTTTTTATTTTTCTTTTCCCTCTCAATTATTTTACACTAACACCGGTCCAAATTTATAAATATAAATCACCATTATGTCCCTTTTAATATTGTTTATATTTCCTTCTTGGAAGAAGAATTAATTATTTTGTTACCCAACAATAATCATGAAATTTATCAAAGTCTGAAAAATAAGTGTGCATTAAATAAATTACCCTTTATCATTGGTCAAATAATTTCAACAATATATAGGTGATATTCTATTATAATATCATAAATTCCGAAAAGAATCACTAGAAATCAAGATATGTAACATTCTCAAGGGAATCCATCCATTTACTAAATATAAAAATCAAATAGAGTTTGAATCATATATTTGGTAAGTTAACACCTCCTTTTATGATATATATTGATATCATGATTTGTTAGTTTATTTATATATGAAGTATATTTTGAAATTTTATTTTCATAAAACCAAAAAAATATATTTTTTATATTTTTTATATTTTACTAATATAATAATAGAGGAACTGGTAGTAAAATATGTATGCCTATTATGATTATAAAAATAAATAAATTATAAAGATTCCTTAATTAAATTACACATCACCTTCTAATCATAAAATTTAAAAAAATATATTGGGATTATTATATGCTAATGTATATGTTCTAGTGAGAACACAAGATAGTGGTGTTTATCGATACATTATTAATTTTACTATCAATTGATATTGGTATGGTTATTTGATTTATATGAAAGATAATTTTAAACATTTCATATTTTAAGGGTATTCAAAAATTATGTACAAAATATATAATTATTATATATGAAATTATATAATTATCATGGTTTTCTTACTTAAGACAATAAATTATTGATCATATGATAGATTACAATGTTTTTTCAAAAAATATTCCACCAATAATGCCTCCATAGAATAATATATATCAAATTGTTTAATTTTAAATTTGGTACGTGATTTAATTTTGGATGTTTAAATATTTAATTTTTATATCATTTTATAGTTATTAATTTGAAAATTCATTTTTACTAAATAATAATATTATAAATAATGCAGTGGTAGAGAAATTATATGAGATATGCACCAACAGACATCTAATATTTTATTTTAGGAATATCTTTTTCATTAAATATTATTTAATTACAATATTTTAAATAGGATTTTACCTAACTTTGAAAAGTTAAAATTTTAAAAATATCAATGTAATTAAGAGGTTGTTACTTTTGTTATGAATATAAATATTTGGATTATTTATTGATATATAATTAACATTTTTTGGAACCAATGTAAGAAAAATTGTATTTGGAGAAGGTAATGTATATTGATTATGGGTTTTTCTTATGGTCTAAACTAACAATTTTGTATAGAAATTAATTATAAAATACCCACACATGTAAAAAAAATAAACCCGAAGGTTTGGTGTAATTCATAAGAATTCTCAAAGATTTTGTTTCTTGTGAATAATGTAAATGAAATTCATTTTACATAAGATAAAAATATTAACATCTACAAGAAATTTAAGTTTCTAATTATAACAAATGATTATAGTATATGAAATTTTAGATGGTTTATATAAAAAAATATGTTTAAAACATCGTTGATCCACCTGAAAAGGTATGATACACATGGTGAAAATATTTTTCTAAAATAAAATATACATGGATTAAATAATTTCAAAATATAATGATCTATTATTGGTTAATTTTTGTTAATAAATAAATCATATTGACATTGATTAAAACTTTTAACAAATACCAATTATAAAATCAATGAATAAAATTAATGAAATTGTAGAATTCTGTGATTATAAAATTTATTAAAAACATGTAATAATTTCTATCATGAATTTTAATTAAATCAAGGATAAAATTTTATATAATAATAATAATAATAAATGTTGATTTTAAATATCCTAATAGTACTATTAATATATAAAATATTCAATTTTCTATTTCTGGATTAACATAACTATATTGAAGATTGAAAATAAATTTTAATTATGTTATTAAAGAGTTAAATTTTATCATGATTGAAAATAAATATTATCTTCATAAGCTTTCATGAGGTGGAAATATTCATCAATGATATAATAATCATGAATAATGAAATTTTATTATTGAATATAACAGATAAATTTTTTTTCATTATTCACAGTAGTATATAAAGGAGAATTTTCATATAATCAATTTAAGAATATCTATAGGGATAGATTGGAAAGGATACATATCCAATTTAAATATACCCAAATAATTAATGTTATTATAAAATTAAAAATAGATATATCCATGAATGTTTATTTAATTTTGGTACATGTTATTTTTTTATAATGTGTCAATTTCAATATATTGATGTAGAGATTATTGGCATAAAATTGGTTTTTAATTCCACTATAATTGGATTTATTGTATATATAATGTTAAAAATTAGTCAAGTTATTTATTAAGATTTAAGAATAATATTTAATACCAATAATATTTATATGAAACCATATATATATTTATTATTTATATAAATAATTAGTTAATAAGGATAAAGGCAATATCCATACTCTTTATAGGTGAAGAAGATATCATTATTATTTGTTTCACTAATGTTTTATACTAAAAATTAAATAAGGATAATATGTCTCAATTAAAATTTTAAATTTTCCCCAATGGATTTTAAGTTAGTTAATAGATTTATAAAATCTTAACATGGATGAATCAATAATAAAATCACAGTATACTACTAAATCTGAAGTTACATATACATTTTTTTATAAATAATTCATTACTCAACTAAACATAGTTCTTAATGAATAGACCCTAATATATATCTATTATAAAACCAATTGACATACTATATAGGCTAATA
Organism: Viscum album; assembly: GCA_963277665.1. Lineage (NCBI taxonomy): Eukaryota > Viridiplantae > Streptophyta > Magnoliopsida > Santalales > Viscaceae > Viscum > Viscum album. The sequence goes on along the minus strand of OY728126.1, from coordinate 351,934,661 downwards.
ATATCCAATATAGTAAAAGGAACAAGAATATACTTCATACTTTTCATCTTAATTAAGAATGAATTTTGAATTCAAAGTATGTTTGAATGGGCACAAAATATATTGTATTATAACATTTAACAAAAAATTAATGAAAAAAAATTGTGTTTTATATCAAGTACAAAGGTATTTAATACAAATGGGAATAGATTTAAATCATTGTTCCTTTTTTGTATTCTTAAGTTTTTTTTCATTTGATTTAAATATTTTGAGTAATAAATGCATAATTATTTTAATTTTATTGGAAATAAAATTATTATAATTCTTTTAGGTTAATTTCATTTATTACATGACATTTAAATTATATATATCCAACTAGTGATAAAAATGTTCTATTCCTTAATCTATGATCATTATTAAAAGTTAGGGGTTGTAATGAGAAGTTTGGATCTGACCTTGTGGGGAAGGAAACTTATTATCTTAAATCAAATCCAGTGATAAAAATATTATGAAATGATAATATTTTTGGTTTCTATATATTAATCATTCAATGATGTTGGTATTGTACAATGGATATGGTTGATGCTCAAATTTAATGGTAGCATGGGGTGGAGATGATTCAGCTGTTGGTGTGGCAGATGGATTGTTGGGTTTGACAATGAAAAGGTGTGTCCATGAAAGGGGGATCAATATAATGATCATCATAATTTCCATGGTGAAAATTTGTCTTGGATGGTGGAGACATGTTTCGTCAGTTGTGCAGGTTGTACCGATAGTGGATGATGGTGGTGTTGGACTACAATGGATGATATAGGGAGGTGATAATGAAGGGGTTTGGCAATGATGTCCATAGGGGGAAAAAGAAAAAGATAAAAGAAATATCATAGGTGTAGACAAGATGTTGTTTAATGCTAGAGTTGCCATCAAAAAAATATATCAAATTAAATGAATGAGTGGGTATGGCTTTCTCCATCGGAATCACAAACCATGCAGTTAAATATATGGAATTTCCATATGTTCTGTCTTGTTCAGTGGGTGCTTTGTAGAATCATTTACATCGACTAGGGAAGTGTCTCCAAGTGTGTCTTTAGGCCTTATATGTCCTGTACAAGGCCTATGTGCCTAAGTGATTATAGGCAACATAAGGATACCCCTAAAACTAGTTAAGGGGGAAACTAAATAATCATTAAGTCATGTTTGTGATTATATTCTAGGATTTGTAGGTTTAGGGGATCATATATGGTTATAAAGGTCACTCATAAGAAACATGCATGATTTACATTATAAAATAGAATCCTATAATTATATTATATGAAATGAAGATAATATATTTATATATTTTATATAGTGTTAATATATTATAATAATCTTCATTAACAAAGACTAAAAAATAAATTTTCTTATGAAACTTATTTATTGAAACAAATTTCATACTAAACGTAAAGGTTGATCCAGTCAGAATTTGTATACGTTTTCTGTCATGCAGTGGGTTTTTTTTAATTAGTTTCTTATTTACACCTTTTAAAATGGGTAGTGTGTATAGTTTATTAATTTTTTTATATTTATGAAATATATGTTCATTTTTTGTTTACAAACATATATCATAATAATTAATTTGTATAAATGGTATATCAAGTATCTATCCAATTTGTCGATTATTCAAATAGAAAAAAGAATAAATGATTTGGCCTATATGGTTATGACCTATTCCATATCACATTTTTATAATTAATATCTTGGATTATGGTTTAATAATAGTATAAATTTTAGTAATGAAGATACTTCTAGTAAAGATTCTCATATAGGGATATATGTCTCTTCTTGAGATCACAGTAGTTACCTTTGTAGTTTGTGCGGAATAATGATTTTCTATGTGGTATTTTTTTAGTATGGTTCTAAATAATGAGTTTATGATCATTTAAATTTTATAAATGATCATAATGTTATGTATATGTCATTAACCAAGGGTATTAATATATATATATATATATATATATTCCAATGTCTTAGAGGTTTCATTAGAATTTTTTTTCCAAGGAGGTTCTATATAAGAAAAATAATTATTGATAAATTTGTTTAAATTTTATAATTTTATATCATATGTGGGACATTGAAATATTTATATTCTGATAAACATTTAATATACTAAATACATCATATTTCATAGATTAATATGTGAAGAATGTTATAGATATAATATATTCCATTGTCTTCTGTGTACAGTATATTTCTAAAATAAACAATCATTGAATGGATTATTATATCCATTGATGATGGTATTAAAGAAATTTATTACCATTTTTTGGGTTATAGAATCATTAAATGACTTAATAATATATTATAAAGAGTTATCATATAAGTTTACAATTTTATTAAATATTAATGAATTTTTTTTTGTACCAAGGTCCACATTACTATAATATAGGTTATTAATAAAATTAATATACATTCTTGATGAAACAATTGCATTAGTGAATAATTAATTGTATAATATTTCTTTCTCCATGGTAATTTTTCCCTTATAGTGTTAGTTTTTTTCATGCTTTTTAAGATAAAATAAACCTATAATAGTGTTTTAAAAAACATTAGAATATATTATATTATGTAAAAAATAATCTTGTAGTTATTTAGTGATCATCACAAAAACAATATTTGATGAATCTGGGGTTTGTTGTAAAAAATGGTCTTCATTTTCATTAAATATGTGATTCTTCTCTGGTTCTTCATCTCTATGATCTTGGAATTATAATTAACTTTACATAGTAAATTAATAATGATTAAAAACTCTGAAATAAAATAACAAACATATTTATAGACCCTATTCATTTTGTAAAAACTTTTATTTTTTAAGAACCGTGCCCCACGATTCTGTTAAAAATAATTATTTATATGTTTCATAAAAGAAAATTTTCTATTGGAGTGCTATCAGGATCTAAAAAATGAACAATATATTATGTGATTAAGAAAAAAAGATATCAAGAAATTTAAAATTTTATCTAGATTCTCAATATTTATAAATCAAACTATTTCAAAAGATCTTATTCTCATATAACACGTGAGACATATGGCTTTCAGTTACTGTATTTTATATTAATTAGATTGGGATGAAATTTAACTGAGTTTGGTAATTCAGGAACATAAATAGAATTTTCATTAACATTATTTTTTCTAAAATATGGAATGTCAAATATGTATAAAAAATCACACTACTCTTATACTAAAAATAATATATCCTACTGATCACTGTAAGGATTTAGAGAACTAATTGTAAAATTATCCAATGACCATTTACTATAAAGGTTTTTTACAAGTTCTAGGATTGTTCAGCATTCACATGAGGTGGATTACAACAAGATGAAAAATAATAAACCTGAGAATAAAATATTACCTTATTTATTGGTGTTCCTATTATGCGAACACTATACCACCCATAGTTGATGTGTCTTTAAAAAATATGGTATTTGAAATTTATTCAGGAATCCACATCCACCCCATACTCTGCCTCTTTCTACTTTATTTTCCATTAACATCGATCAATAATTATCATCCTTTGTGTGAAATCTCTGATATATTATATATTCCATTTTTACCCTCTCTAAACATATCATTTCAAATGTTATAGTGTTATATCCCAGGATTCATTTAACAATTATTATCAATTAATTATATACATCACATTGTAAATAAGTTATTTTTGATTAATAACCCTTCCATGTCTCCACATTGTGATCAAATTATTCCACATCATATTTATTTCAACAAAAGTTATCCCTAAATCCTGGAAAAACCTCATACGTACGCATATAGTGTTCTATGCTTTTTTCTCTTGATTCTTTTAATTTCCAAAAATCATATTCCATTATTTTTACTTTTTAATGGTTCAATAAAAATTCTATAGAGGAAATATATATATATATATATATTCAATTATTTTAATAAAATAATATTGGTATGGTAATATTTTTATATTATTTTAATAATAGTGGCACAATTAGAGGGTTATTAAAATTATATAATTAATTTATTATATAAATTATTATAGAAGTTAATTTTTTTATATATTAATTTTTCCTATTGGGAATGTGGATAAGAATGAAATATATGGTTCATATGGAGTATTATGCTTATGTGTTGGACTATATCAACATTTAATTTGGGTTTCCAAAAGATTAAAATGGTATCTTATATATAATTAGAATGAAAATATTGATATTATTATAGGGGGAATAAAATTATATGGCAATGAATTATTTATTATATTTTTTATATATATTAAAGTAAATTGATAAAAATGGAAATGAGATAAATATCTTTAGTAAATGAAGAACTATACTCACTAATTATAATTCATATATGGGACACCATATTTTAAAACATGGAAAAATATTATGGAAGTGATTTATTTGTTGAATTAATAATTATTAAAAGATATAATTTATTGTATTAATATTAAAAGAAATTTATTTTTAAAAAAATATTATATTATATTATACGGTTCTGACCATAAATGTTTTCTATTATATTCTATAAGTAAAAAACAGTTGAGATAATTATACTATGGGAACCAAGAGTTACATTAAAAATAATACTATAAGTAGAGATAAGTATATTGATGACAATTTTTATCATGGAATTGAGGTTGGAAACATTAGATAAAATCCTTTTTTACAGTAATATTTTAGCATATTAATTTATATTTTTTTGAAGGATTAAATTATTCTAATATGGATAAGATAAATGAGATATTAAATAATATTATATTGGGTATATGAAAATTAATGAATATTATAAATGTATGATTAATAATTGATATAATTATTTTTAGGAAATCATATATATATTTTTACTTTATTTAAAAATTGATTTTAGGATAAATATTAATTATAATGAGATATAGGAAGAATTTAAAGAAAATAATTATTCAGAATTACAATTTTCAGAAATTAGATAAATGTCACAAATGCTCATATAAACAAATATCTATTTTCATTATTTCCTATCATTTATGATTTGGATTTTCATGTGTAAATTTATTTAACATTAAATAGATAGTGAAAATTTATTGTATTTAAAATATATTTGTTTTAATGTATTTTATGGGAATGTAAAAAATAGAAAAGTGTTTAATTTGAATAAAATTAGAACTAATCTTTCAACCACTATCGTTAATTGGTGTCATGTGAAATATCATACTAGTATTTCAGATAAGAACAAATCTTAAATGAAATCAGTACACATGTCCGGCCACCTGCATTCTCTACTTCTAAAATTATTTCTAATGGCTCAATGTAGTGTAAAACTAAAATTTGGTGGTGTAAAATTTTTATAAAATAACTATTATTCATTTTTTAAATTAATAATATCCTCTTTAATGTTATAAGAGGGGTTATAAAATTATTGGAGAGTGATTAATGAATGGAATACATGGAAGGATAGTGATGGGTGTTTTTATTAAGATATAATATGGTATGAAATTGTGGTAATGAACATGGAGGTGTTAAATATATATGATTTATGGTACGTTACAATGATAAGTAGGGATTTGTGTAATAATTGTGGTTAAAACATTATAATTTCTATTTTTAATGAAAATTATAGTAATTTAAATTTATAATATCATAAATTGAAATGGTTTATAAATATCCATATAGATAATAATTTATATTCCTAAAATATTAATTATACTATTTAGTTTTTTTTTTATGATAATTTTGGGGAAAAAAATTTGTTTTCTATTATTCATGTTTTTCATAATTCTACCTAAACATAAGTGAGTGATGAGTATTGGAAATTCTATTAATTCTTGTTAATCAAAGGGTTGTTTTGATTATCTATGAGTGAACATATTTTATATTTTTTCAAAAATACCAAATGACTAGTGATAATTGAAGACATTATATGCATATTGAATCATAAATAAGAGTATTTATTATAGAAACCAATAAATATATGGGTTATTGTTTTTGGATTAAATTTTAATTACTGGTCCAAGAGAAAAGTAAGTATCAATAATCAAGATATGCATCAAAATTATGAGGGGTTGATTATCTCAGGGAGTTTTTTTGGAAATTATAAGTGGCCCAAGAGGTTATTTGGGTTCTCTGTTGAAATTTAATGTAGTTTTGGGATGGAATGACTATAGAAAATTCCTATAAGAAATACACTATGCCACATCCTATGTGTGTTTCATCTTTTAGTGCATCACATTTTTAATTTTCACAAGGGAAAATATTTTATGTATTACGTTTTTGGTTTTTCATGTTATGTAGGAGATAAGGTTGTGTCTCGAGGGTCTCTAACAAGGTAGGTCCCAATGGGATTACAATTTTCAAAGGAAAATATTGATTTATGGAGTTTGGGTTATGGTATAGGTCATCATGCTTTGATAGGGGGGATCTAAATATAGTGTTAGGGATATACTATAATGAATTATTTGATGTAAGTCAATAAAACATAGCCCTAGAGTTGTGTTTTGGAGGTTTCTAATGAGGTATGATAGTTGACCTCTATCGAGAGGAGTGCTACACTAGGTATCCCTTTGTTGATGTAGTAGTTTACCCAAGGGTAGAACATCTCACTCAAATCCATGGGTGAAAAATAAAAAAATGTTGGGTGATAAACCTTATGTCGTGGCATTCTAATCTATGTCGTAAAGGACCTGTATCTCTATTTTTAGAAAATAGCATATGCATATGAATTCTATGTTATCCCCTTTCAAGTTTTAGGATAATTTGGTGTGGGAGAAGTCCATTTTAGTGGGATCTATCTTTTCTATTTTCCCTTTTGATCCCCTATAGATTAGGATGGTTCATGGATTATCCAATGGAATATTTGATGTATGGTATTCATATTTCTCCCTAAATTATTCTCCTCCGATTTTGGAAGCTGATTTCAATATCTTGGACTATGGGTTGGATTCTATTCTACTATAGTTTGGACAAATCAACCAAAAATTAAGAGTTTTATTAGATTATCATGAAGATATATCTGGAGGATGAATGCAGCAGTTTTCTAGTGGTTTTATTTATATAATAATTCTTACTGAGAATTTAGGAGAGTATGGATAAATGTATTTAAAACAATATTTAATTATAAAATAATGAAAATAATAATTTTGGATGTTGTGGGATTGGGTGTGGATACGAGCTTGGATGAGGAATGGATGGTCCTGGTTGGAGAAGAGAAAAGTACTGTAGGGAATGTAACTGCATATTATATGTAGTCGATCCCTTTAAGACAAAACCCTATACAGAATTTTAAATTAATGTGCATTATTGAGTGAGTGAATAAGATAGGTTAAGGGGATTGCGACATATTTCTCCCTAGTTAAAAGAGGTAGTATGGAATTATGAACCCAATGAATGGAATAAGTTCTATTAAAACTAGGGATAATTTGGGATCGCTAGCGACCATGTCATCAAGGGTTGGATGTGTTAATTAAATAGATATAATCCAATAGTTAGTTCTCAGGATTTGGGAAGTAACCTGAATATCTAAGGTTATATCCTAAGTCTATATTAGGTCTCTCTGAAAGTATTAATCCTTACAATAATTTGTGAGATGGTCACACATCTCCATCTTGGTGGGGGATAACCTATTGAGGGTCAATATGAATCTGGGTTCACATTTTCGTGGGAAGAATAACCTGGGACTAAATGTAGTGTGATTTAATATTTTATTCTTATTTATGGGAAATACATATGTTGTAATTTATATGCAATATGGAACCCAAATGAGGGTTGAATTTTTTTAGGGGATATTATATCGATATTCCAAGGAGATTAGTGAAATCTATCTTGAGACAATCCTTGTAACACCCCGCCCCTACCACATTGGCTTGAGGAGGTGGTGAGGGTTACTTGGCCTTAAGTAATGTTCCCAAGGTGCCAAAGGCTGGAAAATAATGTCGAGGTCTTTGAGAACAAATTTGGGAGCGATTTCCCATAAGAAAAAACCAACCAAACCATCGACTATCAAACACTATATGATGCATGTCAATTAAACAACCAAACATGTATTCCCAAAAGACAACCAATTTGTAAAATAATACAACCCAAAACCAACACAAAAAGACAAGCCTACACCACATTAGAGTCCAAGTGGAAACCAACAACCAAATCTACAAGCCATGACATACCCATAGCTCCACACCAAGACATCATGATGCACTACTAAAGGAGTGAGACTCCTTACCTTTTCCCACGTCATGTTACACAATATCTGCAAAGACACCAACATTCCAAAGTTGGTGGTGAGTACTAAAACTCAGTAGGATTTCCACAAATTACTTCCCTACACACGCCACTAGGATAAAACCATTAGCACATTTATATAAAGTAGGTTATATAAAATAATCAGAAGTGAAACCTTTACCCGAAGCCAAAAACGCCCTTACTATGCCATCACACGCAAACCAAGCAACCAAGGGAAATCCAACCAAACATTCCACAATCCATATCATCATTTACACACTGGCACTACAATTTCCAAATTGCAATGAAATGCACACCAAACAACCAAAACGGTGGGACTTCTGCCCAACCCGTTCCCCCATCTTCAACTAGCAGGACTTCCCACCCACTTCCTATCAACCCAAAATGGTAACGGTGGGACTTTATGCCCTACTCATTCACCTTTTTATTGAGACTTCCCGCCCACTTACACACAACATTTCAATCAGTCCATACCAAGCACAGAACCCACTAAGGTCACAACCACAAGCAATCAACCAATTCCATTGCATATCAATCCACATCAATAAATCACCCATTTACTGAAAAAAAATTTCCATGCCAAACTACATTTCAATAAAACAACCCTTTTATTAAAAACCATTTCCACCAATCAATTTAGCAAATCAACCATAGCATCCCATTTTAAAATCCAAAAGAATCTCATTTCACCATAAAACACACCTTTTCCCAAAAATCCCCAAAACATCACCCAAGGGATTTCTAACCAATTTAACAGATCAAAACACAATTAATTTCAATAAAAAAAATTAATTATAACCAAAACAATTATCTCTAACCAATTGGAGTCGAGAGAGAAGCCACCTACCTTTAGGTTTCCAAAGAAATCGACCCACAATCACCCACACCTCAAATCTGGCGAACACACCACCAAAACCTCTATAGATCCCTTTCCCTAACATCCACAATCCTTAAAAACATTATCCAAGGCTACCACAACCATATGTCTACACACAAAATTTTTAGATCTAGAAAACCAAGAAATATAGGGATATAGATCTAGAGGAAAAGACAAGGAAACCAAGAGGAGAGACTTACCCTAGAGAAACCCCCTTCAAACCGCCAAGAAACATCATCAAAATCCTTCCAAATTGAATGGGAGAGCCCCTCCAACCCCTGAGAACCCAAAATACTGAGTGAGGCTCGAGTGGGAGTAATATTCGAGTGTTTTAGGTCATGATCGAGAGAGTATGGACTTAAAAACACCAACTATAAGTGGTCGCATGGTTAGCCCACACGGTTTGGGAAACTGTGTGCTAACCATGCGCATGATACTGCCCCGAGAGAAAGGGTCCACACGGTTTCCTCACATGGTTTGGAAAATTGTGCGCAAGCCATGTGAATCCTACTGTATCCCACCACAATGTTTCTTGGAGAATATGCACGGTTTCCACTAACCATGCTCAAACCGTGAACCCACAGAATAGCCTTCAAACTCATCCAAAACCTTTAAAAACTCTCCCAAACTCTTTCCAACTCATCTCATGCACTTTTAACCCATAAAAATGCATAAAAAATTCCACATTCATCAAACTGGGGGTTCTAAATTCTCCCCACCATTGGAATTTCCATCCTCGGAATGTAGTGAACCCAACCTTTGCTGAAAGAGATCGAGCCACTGCTCGACCATCTCTTTCTCCCTCTCCCAAGACTCCTCTTGAATCTGACCATGCTACCACAAAACACGAACTAAACCAATGATTTTACCTCAAAATACTTTCTCTTTCCTATCCACATCCCGCACTAGCTCGTGCACCAACGAAGCACCAGGTTCTAGTTCAACATGATCCCATCGAATCACATGATAACGATCCGGGTGATAATTTTTCAATTGTGACACATGAAACACATTGTGCACTACACTAAACCTAGGTGGGAAAGACAAAGGATAATCCACCTCACCAACCCATTCAAGAATCTCAAAAGGACCAATATACCTCAAAGATAACATTCCCGGCTTCCCAAACCAACGATGTCCCAGCCTAGGAGTGATCCTCAAGAAAACATGATTACTCACCTCGAACAACAACAGTCGTCGATGATGATCCCCATTTAATATCTGACAACTCTGATCCATCTACATTATCTTCCTGATCTACTTGATCTTCTCTATAGTTTCCTGGACAAGGCTTGGTCCAACAACTGAGGACTCACCCGTTTCCACCCAACAAAGTAGAGAACGACACAGCGGCCCATAAAACACTTCAAACGGAGCCATATGTATGGATGCCTGATAACTGTTATTGTATGAGAAGTCCACCAATGTCAATTGATCCTCCCATGAGCCACCAAAATCCATGACACAAGCCCACAACATATCCTCCAGAGTTTGTATCGTCCTCTCAGATTGACCATCTATCTGACGGTGATATGTCTTACTCACGGTCAGCTTAGTTCTAATGGCTTGCTATAAGGATTTCCAGAAACGAGATGTAAACCTAGGATCTATATCGGATACGATCGAAACATGAACACCATGCCCCTTTACCACCTCCCAGATATAGATTTTGGAAAGATCCTCCATCGTATGTGATTCACGAATCGGGATGAAATGGGCCGACTTCGTTAGCCGATCCACTATCACCAAAATGGCATCATGATTTCTGACCGTTCTTGGGAAACCTATAACAAAACCCATCTCTATTTGCTCCCAATTCCAAATAGGGATTGGTAAAGACTTCAACATTCATGCTGGCCTCTAATGTTCTTAATTAACCTGCTAACAAGTCAAGCATCTCGAAACGAACTCAGCCACTCTTCATTTCATACCAGCCCACCAGAATTGTGCTTTCAATGCTTTATACATTTTTTGAATTTCAAGATAAACAACCCACCTATAATGATGATACTCCCTGAGAAGATACTCCTGACATGAAACCGGTACAACCGTCCAATTCTGAAAACACAAAACTGAATCTCAATTCAGTTGCCAACCCTCAATGGTCTCCCCACCATTGAGTCTCGAACCCATGGTCACAAACTCATAATTAGATATTTGTGCCTTTATAACCAAGACAACCAAGTCAGTAATCAACAAAACTGAAAAGAAGACTGCTCTATCACCCTGTTCCTCGCATTCCCACCACATATTGGCTATAACCGACATCAACTACCAATGGTTTGATGTCTGTTTTAACACTTGAGCATATGATTTTCTACTTAATGAATCCAGCACCAAAATTCCCTTAACTAGTGTGTACAATAAGTCAAAAACAAACATCTGGAGATATTCAATCCATTTCCTTTGCCTCAAGTTCAAATCCCTTTGTGAGAAAATGTGCTTCAAGATCTTATGATCTGTATATACCGTGAATTTCTCACTGAAGAGATAATGACGCCACACTTTCAAGGCATGGACCACTGGTGCCAATTCCAAATCTTTAGTTGGGTAGTTCTTCTCATTTACACTCAATTGCTATGATCCATATACAACCACATTATTCCCTTGCATGAGAACACACCCCAACCATGATCCCGATGCATCGCAATACACCACGTACTCTTTTCCTGGTTCTGGAAAAACCAAGATTGGTGCTGATGTAAGGCGACCCTTTAGCTCTTCAAAACACTGCTAACACTGTTCATTCCACTAGAATGGAATATTATTTCTTGTCAAATCTGTCATCGGTGAAGACAAACAAGAAAAATCACAAACAAAATGCCGATAATACACAGCTAGACCAAGGAAGCTCTGTATCTCAAACACATTCTTGGGTGGTTTCCATGAGATAACAACCTCTATCATTTTCAAATCCACTAAAACACCTCTTTCAGAAATCACATGTCCAATAAAATTAACTTCTTGTATCCAAAAGTCACAATTTGACAATTTGGCATACAACTGCTAATCCCTCAAGATCCCCAGCACTGTCGCCAAGTGCTACTCATGCCCCACCCTTGTCTTTGAATACACCAGAATATCGTCTACAAACACCACCACAAATGAATCCAGATATCTATGAAATATCTAATTCATCAATGCCATAACACCGCTGGTGCATTTGTTAGAGCAAAGGGCATAACCACATATTCATAATGGCCATATCTACCCCTGAAAGCTATTTTTGGAATATCATCCTTCCTTAACCAAAATTGATGATATCCCAACCTAAGGACAATCGTGGAGAACCACTGTGCTCCCCTCAACTGGTTGAAAAAATCATCATTTCCTAGAATTTGATGTATGTTCAATAATGTAACTTGTTTATGTCTATGATAATCAATATAGAGCCTCAAAGTTTCATCTCCCTTTTTCACAAACAATAACGACGCTACCCACAAGGACATGCTAGGCTAGATAAACCCTTTGTTTTCTAAGTCTTACAACTGGAATTTCAATTCCAAAAATTTAGAAGGTTCCATCTGGTAAGATGAAAGTGAGATAGGACTGGTCCCTGGAAGGAGATCAATCGCAAACTCCACTTCTCTTACGGAAAGTAACCCAGAGAATTATTCAGGAAAAACATTCATGAACTGATCCACCGTTGCCGGAAGAACACTCTTCTCAACACCATCTACCGATTCTAATGACAACACTGCCAACTAGAATGATATCGTGCCCACTACTAGTGCCAAAAAACATGTTACACCCAACGTTTCATGCTTCTTGCCTCTAAAGAGATGTCTCACACTATCATGTGTCATAAAATCCACTTTCTGCACATTACAGTCGATGTGGTCCTTAAACTCCACTAGCTAATCCATTCATAGGATTTTATCATACCCATCCATCTCAATCACTAAAAAATTCCACATCAGCTCAAATTGGCCCACAATGATACAACATGTTCTACACAAGAAGAATCAACACTCTCTTAGACCCAGATGAGTTTGAAGTTTCAAAACTGAAAGAATCATTTCTGCCCTTAAACCTAGAAAATCAACCACACATCCAGTAATAGAGTTCCCAACCTAGTAATAAGTGTCCCTCCTCTACTTGAACCCAGTGTTAGAGTTCCTACAATTTCCCATGGGTACCATCATGCTTCCTCCGCCCGGGGCTCCCAATATATCTCGTTGAGCCACGGATGCTCAATTCACCATCGCTGTGTAATAACCAATACACATCACTGTTGTATTTGAACGTATCTCTTGCCTTAAACCTGCTTCAAATATCCTTTCCTTTAATGACAAGCTACCCTCCACCTTATGTGCAAACCGCACTGAGCTCATAAACTTAGCTGCATACTCAGTCACAGACATATGCTATTGCTTCTGACCAAAGAAATCAATTGTGCGCTGAATTCTGAACGTATGTGGGTATAATTGTTTACTAGAAAATTCCTTAAATCCTTCTTAAGTCATACCCTGGTCCATCCCCACTTGGAATACCAAATCCCCCCACTGAAGAGCAAGATCCTCTAGCTTATACGTCACTAGATTTACTTTCAACTCTACCTGTGTCCCCAGGAATTCGAAAAATCTGTTCATTCAGAACAACCACACCTCTTCCCTTTCCGGGTCCGAATCACCCCTAAAAAGGGGTGGATTTTGCTTCTAAAATTGAACCTCATGATTCAAAATCCTTGGTTCATTCGTTTTATGTCCACTTTCCATAGCATGGAAATCTTGCACTATACTTTTCACTAACTACTAGTTCACCTCAGGCTCAAGTGCAACCACATTCTCATCGACCACATCCAGTTGGTCTCTACGATGCCTACCCGGTTCCATTACTATATATAGAAAACAAAAAAAACCATGACTCTCACTTCCGTAGTCAATAATAATTCCCATTTCACATCGCATTACACAACACTATCACAATGAGGATTTCCACCATTCCACATTTTCCATGTTTCACCATTTTTGAAAATCATACCATTTTCAAAATACCAAATTTATTCAGATTAGAATTTCACACATTTTAAAAACCATTTCTCAATTTAGCTCATAAATCATTATGCCCAATGAAATATGCATCCTATAGGGAAGTCATTTATTCCATGCATTCCATGCTCATCTCATTGGCTACACCGAAGACAATGAGATATCCAATGCTTATAAGTGTCTCCAAAATACTAATGTACCCAACTCCCTGGTAACATGAAGTTCTGCATAAAAGGGTTAGCTATTTCCATTTATGCTATACATTCCATGTTCCGACATTCCTATGCCTTTCTACCATCCCGACACAAGGAATATTCCACAACAGATTTCAACACCAAAACCAAGAATCAACTCCAAAGGAACGAACAGGATGATACCATTTGTAACACCCCGCCCCTACCTCATTGGCTTGATAAGGCAGTGAGGGTTACTTGGCCTTAAGCAACGTTCCCAAGGAGCCAAAGGCTGGAAATAAATGCAGAGGGATTCGAGAAAAAATTGGGGAATGTTTTTCCCTTAAGATGAAACCAACCAAACCATACACTATCAAACACTATATGATGCATGTCAATTAAACAGCCAAACATGAATTCCCAAAAGACAACCAAGTTGTACAATAATATAACCAAAAACCAACACAACCAGACATGTCTACACCACATCAGATTACAAGCGGAAACCAACAACCAACTCTACAATCCATGACACCCCCATAGTTCCACACCAAGCTGCATGCTCCAATCTCAACCAAGACATCGCGATGCACAACTAAAAGAGGGAGATTCCTTACCTTTTCCAATGTCACATCACACAATATCTGCAAAGACCCCAATGTGCCAAAGAAAAGGGTGAGTAATAAAACTCAATAGGATTTCCCCAAATGACTTTCCTACACATGCTACTAGGATAAAACCATTATCACATTTATATAAATCATTTTATATAAAATAATCACAAGTGCAACCATTACCAGAAGCCAAACACGCCCTTACCAAACCATCACAACAAAACAAAGAAACCAAGGGAAAGCCAAACAAACATGCCACAATCCATTTAATCATTTACAAACTAGAACAAAAATTTCCAACTTGCAAAGAAATGCACAAAAAACAACCAAAACAGTGGGACTTCTACCCAACTCGTTCACCCATTCACACCAAAACAACCAAAATGGTGGTACTTCCACCTAACCTGTTCCCCCATCTTCAGCTATCAAGACTTCCCGCCCACTACCTGTCAACCCAAAATGGTAATGGTAGGACTTCCCGCCAAACTCAGTCACTTTTTATAGTGAAACCTCCCACCCACTTCCACAAAAATTGAAATCAAGCCAAACCAAGAATAAAACCCACCAATGTCATAACCACAAGCAATCAACCAATTCCATTGCATATTAATCCACTTCAATAAATCCCCTAGTTATTGAAAACTAGTTTCCATGCCAAAAAAACATTTCAATAAAAAAACTCTTTTATTGAAATACATTTCCATAAATTTTTTTCAAAAATCAACCATTGTATCCCATTTTAAAATTTCCATTTTAAAATCCCCAAGAATCGCATTTCACCATAAAACACCTTTTCCCCAAAAATCCCCAAAACATCACCCAAGGGATTTCCACCAAATTTCTCACATAAAAACAAAATTAATTTCAAGCACAAAAAAATAATTATAACCAAAACCATTATCTCTAACCAATTGGAGTGAAGAGAGAAGCCACCTACCTTTAGGGTTCCTGAGAAATCAGCCCACAAGAACATGCACCTCAAATCCAGAAAACTCACCACCAAAACCACTCTAGATCCATTTACCTAACATCCAAAAGCCTTAAAAACATCATAAAATGCAACCAAAACCATAGATATACACAAAAAATGTTTATATATAGAAGAAAAAGAATGATAGGGATGTAGATATAGAGGAAAACACAAGGAAAACAAGAGGAGAGACCTACCCCAAAGAAACCACCTTGAAACCACCAAGAAACCTCATAAAAATCCTTCCAAACTGAATGGGAGAGCCCCTCCCACCCATGCGAACCTGGAATCCCGAGTGTGGTTCAAGTGGGAGGAAGATTGCAGTGTTTTAGGTCAAGCCCGAGGAATCCCAGACTTAAAAACATGAAATTTAAGTTACAACATGGTTAGCCCACACGGTTTGGAAAACCGTGCACATGCTACTGCCCCGAGAGAAAGGGTCTACACGGTTTCCTCGCATAGTTTAGAAAAACAATCACATGCCATGCGAAGCCTACTGTCTCCCTGTAAGGTTTTCTGGATAATCCGCATAGTTTCTACTAACCGTACTCAAACCGTGTACCCATAAAAAAGCCTTCAAACTCATCCAAAACCTTTCCAAACTCTCCCAACCACTTCTCAACTCATATCATTCACTTTTAAGACAAAAATATGCATAAAAAGGTCAGATACCTCAAACTGGGGGTACTAAAATCCTGGGTTAGTAGAGTTAGGTTCTCATGAAAAATTGGAAGAGGGGTTGGACTAAAATTTTCAATCTTGAGTCGAATTGGAAATGCTAAAAAAATATTATACTATGGGTTGTATGATATGGATGGTTACTTTATCACTCAATGTTTTCTCATATGCCACCATGAGTAAAAAGGTAGTGGTCAAGGGAATGGCCTCATATTGATTAAAAAGGTGTCAGTATATACATCATTGATTGAGATTTTTTTTACATGGTTTGATGTGGTATATCATTGTAGATGGTGGACCCCACACAAAATTCTAATATTTTGGTTGGTATGAGATATAAGGCTCAACAATGAGAGATAATTTTGTACATGGGGCTTGATTTGTGACTACCCTTTAGTGATAAGGTTGGGTTGGGGACTCCATGTGTGACCTCCCTTGGGTGGAGATAGTCTAGATTTATGATGAGGTATTCATCCCTTGGATGTAGGATAGTGTTCATAAATATGGTATAAAACCCTACTCTAGGCCTTTTGTATTGGTATAAGGTTCGTGGATTGAGATAGATAATTTTCATCATAGGTTGATACAGGTCTGCTCAACTGTAATTAGGGTCTGGTTAAAACCTGATGACCCAACATTAATTTTTATTTACATTTTTTCCTCAAGGATATATATGTTTGATTTCATATATTTTTGTAATGTTGTGATTCATAAATAAGATGTATTTTTGATAAATCATATACGAAATTTGGTGCATATGCGAGCCTTATGTCTAATTGTAGGTTGATAATACGATGTGCAGTGTATTTGGTTTCATAATAAGAAATCTATATATTGTGATGATATATGATAAGTAATAGGGTGGTCCTCATATCCTATTTTGTATTTTTTTCTTTATCGATTCATATATTTCAACTCTTAGTGAGGTATTAGTTAGTGTCTGACTATATCACATCAACATAGAAATGTTATTATCGTATGTCTATGTTCATTTACTTTTCATAGATTAACGGTTTTATGTAGATAAAGATTAGACATTTTTTTATTTTTACTATAAATTTAGTTCATATCCTCCCTAATAAATAATTTATTCACCCTCTCCTACCTGGTAACCTTGTTTTATTTGAGAAAGAATTCTTGAGGCCTCATGGATGCTTTAATTAGGGCACTAAAAATTATTATTTTTCTAGAGTGTGAAAACATTATATCAGATTATTATTTTATATTTTTTTGTTATTTTTGATATCTTATAAAAGGAATAGGATTGTTTTGGTGATTTTTATTTACCTTTGACAATTGGTTCATCAAAACCACTTTTATGGGATGTCTATGATACAAGGTATAAGGGATTTCAATTCCCAAAATTTACTATTATGATTAAGATATTTAGTAAAATATGATATTTTGATTAGTGTTTTCTATTTGTGGTTTGGTTTCATGGTACCTAGTGGAAAGAGGACTCTATAAAACCTCATATTTGGTATGTAGGACACACATGACATATATGTTTTTTCATGTCATTTTTTTTCTGAATATAGTAGGTTTAATAATTTTATGTGTCAAATAAAACATATATTGTTTTTCCCATATATCAAATCATTGTAATTTCAATCAATTAAACCATTAAATGTTCTTTCGATGGTCGGATAAATTCATCTTTTGTATAATGTACTTTGGCGATGGTTATATTGTTCGTTTTGAAAGGGTTCATTAATTTGGTATTACTTGATTCATTTATATCTATTAATTTAATCACAAAACTCTTTTATTTGTTACTTAAATATATAAATGTTCAACAATAACTCCAAACGGTCATGTAAAACCTAAGTCAACAATGAATGTACTTTATAAGAGATCAAAATATTGTAGGTAAGGCCTATTTTTATTGAACCAGAATTGTAGGATCCTTAAATATATTTTCTTATATAATACTAAGGGTAATTAATATCTCATTATTTCTAAAAAACATTAACATTATCATTGAATTCATTTTTCATGGGTAAGTGTTTCGTTCTAACACTTTTCATTGTTATTCTTTCTCAATCTCATTCTAGAACCTTTCTCCCCTTTGATTTTAAATTGTACTGGGAATTCTAGGCATCTGATCTTGTTCCAGTTGATGTGAATGCATGGTTCTAGTGACAAATCAGTTGATGATTCATTACATTTCTATTGATACACTTGAGTTACGAAGTCTCTCAGCATTTAGGGCCAAAAATTAGCTTATACTATAAAAATATTTCTTATTTAACTATGGCCTTTATAACATTGTCTTTGAATTTTTAGGTATGAATATGGGTAACCAAGTTATAAAAAACTATGTAATGATCCTAATCAGTAAAAGTTTATTGATTAATTCTTAGAAAATTACTACTCAATTATAATTAACGTCATTTTATGCTTCGAAAATATGTTTTCTTAAAAAAATGGTTTTTAATCTTTTTTTGTAGTGATATTTTAATTAATTTATAAAGTATTTATAAATATAATTATAACAAATGAATAAAATCATCGGAATTATATTCTTAAAAATATTTAGGGTTGAGTTTTTTTGTAATTCTCTTAAAATGTTGAAATTTGGGTTAATAGTGAAAATACTAATTGTTTTTAAAAAAACATCCTTTTATTCTATATTATTCAAACAAACCCATATTTATTCGAATTTTTTATACAATTTCAATAGTTTTATTCTAAAAATAATTTAATTTATAAACTTTTAACAATATTATACTTGATTATGATATAAAAATACATTTTTACAAAAAAATGTATTTTTCATAAAATAGTTTTTCAACTTGTTTTGTAGGTTTATTATTAAAATGTATTTATAAATAATGTAAAAGTTTATTATTTTAAAATTGATTCAATATTTTGAATCATCCAAATTTACATTATTTAAAAGTGTAAACATAATTTTTGTCCATAATAACTAGATAAAACAATAAAAATTTATCACCATGTTAAATGTTAAAATTTGGTTAGCATTGGTTAAAACAAATTTGATAAGGTTTAAAATTCGTTAAAAAAATTCATATATTTATGTGGATGGGTATATGTACTCTATAATCATCAAAACATATAAAACTTTATCTATTTTATCCATTTAAAACTATTTATGACTGATATAACATATTAAGAAATGAAAAATAAAAAATTGTACACTCTTACTTATAAAAATCATATATATGTTCCAATAGAGATAATAAATTTTTTTAAATACATCATTAAGGATATTTTATAACATTGAAATTATTTAAATTATGGTAGTTTATTTTTAATTTTTAGATATTAAATAATTACCTTAGACAATTAAAAAAAATATGGACATATTGTTTATGAAGGAAGTATAAAAGTCAAGTAAATTATTTTTAAATCGTTAAGAAGTGTAATTTGGATGAATTATTTAATTATAAATACTATTTATAAAAATATAAAATATTAATAATGGTTTAATTTTTTATATTAAAATTCCTTTACTATTGTCGGGTCATTAAATTCAAATTTTACAGAATAATGAAAAGATACAGTTTTCTCAGAACTGGTAAATTTTTTCGATTTTATTATAAAGTAAATATGTTGTATATATTTATGAAACATATATAAGAATATATGTATGAAGAAAAAATATAAATAAAAAATAATTCAAAATAAAAAAAATTATAATCTATATCATAATAAATATGAAAAGTGTTTATAGTTCAATTATAGTGCATGCACGGCCCTAGAAAATCAATATTTTATGTCCTAAAGAAAATACATGATAAGTACAAGGTATTTTAATTACATTTTTACTAAATATATAGTATAAATGAAATCTTTTAATGATATTTCTAAAAATTGGATTTTTTATAAAAAGAGTCCAATCCAAATGCATGTACAATTTTTGTACAATGTGTGAAAAATCATATAGGGTCTTCTCATGATAGAAGACTCTACCACCTAAATTATTCACTAGGATGGAAAGAATATACAATTTCAGTATAATCCCATTCTTAATAATTTTATTGTTTACCCTTATTTGAGTTTCGTTTCTATCCCATCATGGTGTCGCGTAGGTTTTTCGGTGAGGCGAGCTGTGGCTTTAGGGGTGATTGTTTTTAGGTTTGATGTCCCATGAGAAGCAGTTCAAATTAGAATTGGTTGATAACAATAAAATATGTTTTTAGTTGTCTTTAGTGATAGATCTTCAACACAATTTTATTTTGAGATCTCATTTGATATTGTGCTTGGTTTCTTTTCATAGAGTATAGGACACTAGTAGTGATAATGTTCATGTTCTCACTTATTCTTTAAACGTCTTTTGAATTAAAATAAGAAAGTAATTTGTCTAATGTAGTGTTATTCAATGATTTTTTGATAAGTAAAATTTAATTTCTCAATGTTTAATTTCAACTTTAATCATATGTAATTACATTTTTTCCACTTAATTACTTCATTGAATAATTATCACTTCAATTATATGAGCTTTTTAAGGGGATGCCTTCTCAATTTCACTACATTGGGACATAATTTATATTCAGTACCTATTTTCATTTATATAGTGTATATACTACCCATTTTTAATTTAATATCTTGTCTATATTTAATTTGATGGTATATAATGTTTAATTTCAAGTTAATTCATTGAAGGATCTTAAATTCTAGATTTACCCAAATAGTGAAATTTTATTTTATAATCCCACTAATTAAAAGGTTATTTTTATACATAAATTTATGATGAGAATAATATAGGATATCTCTATCAAATCCCTTTTTTATTCCCCTATAATTATTTCTATGGTTTTCATGTATTACTTCCATTTTTACCTTCTTTCGCACTTGACATGATCGAGAGAATTTTTTAATAAATTTTGACCTTATTTTATTTTTGGTTAATAATCTTTTGATTATATATCAATATTTTTTAAAAAAATTATAAATAATATTTTTAACATTTTTAAATGATTTTTTTGAATTCATTTTCTACTATAATATATATATTTATAACAATTTTAAAGTTATATTCTATAATTTTCCTAAAATTTACCTTTTAGTTTTTACATAAAACATAAAAGGAATATTTTTTAAGGTTTGATAATTGGATGGATTATCCCCCGTCATGACCATAAATTTCTATGGATATTCCTTTTTAATCATCAATGGTTATTTTCAAATAAAATAAATTTTACATTATTTTATAATTTTTAGAAAATTAAAATCTTTTAGAAATGTTTGAAAATTTGTTTTTGATGTAATATAAATATTTATCTGTTTATATTATTAAAAAAATTAACAAAAATTATTTAAAATATTTTATTTACAATCTCATCCATGTTTTCTAAAAGCATTCCCCTTACTAAAAATACAATATTTCAAATGAATGTATGTTATTATATCATCTATTTTTGATTCAAAGTTGTGTAGTCATTGACTTTCTCAGTATCATTCACTCTCTTTTGATCATGTTCTCTAGAGTTATCTATCATCTTGGGATTGTAACTTTTTCTTCAAAAAATATATATTTTTTTTCTTTGATATTTTTATTCTTAAAATCTTATATGATTTATGTAAATGGTTTATTATGAAGAAAGATAATATAAAGTTTATTAGATTGACTAGTAAATTATGACTATTCCATATTCTTGATTAACTATGGATATGTTTTAATTGATAAGGAATTTTGATTATAATTTCAATTGATCAGTCAATATATGAGGAGTGAATTTGAAATAATTAAGTAAAAGATGGGTTTGGGATATATATATCCCTGTGATGCATTAATAGTCTCATGTGATGAAATAGGATGACATGATGTATAAGTAAAAGTTATACTGTCACGACTCATCCCCCGATGGCCCGTTTTGAGACTACACCAAGCTCGCCTTCCATAGGCTAGGAGCTGGAGAATTGAACCGAAGGCGTTTTCACTAATACAAGGAAGGAATTACCTTTATAACCTATAAACACACGCAACCAAGCATATAGCAAGATACAAACTCTAGTAAATTGAATAGTAAATAGGGTGAGTAGAAAAGGCAAAAGGGGCCAGAATACAAGCCCAACTATAAAGTTCAATAAAATAAAAGTAAAAATAAACTTGAAAAACTCATGTGATAATCTTATAAGGATCCTACCTAAAGTGTAGGTACATATCTTGAACAGTCGTCTCTGTGGTACGCCTCATCTATGGTCCACCTCCAAACTACCTCTAGTCCTCAGTCAGTGTTGTCTGTCGTCTGCACCAAACACAATGAGCTGTCGGCATAGAACGTTCAGGGATGAGTATAAAAATACTCAATAGGGACCCCAAGACCCTCAAGGCCTCGAAAAATCTACCAAGGATAAACCTCAAATAATGTAAACCAGTGACAAACCTACTTTGGTATATGACCATACATATACCTAAGTTATCATGTATAACCATCTCAGTCATGAGGAAACACAAATTCCAACTCAAAAGCTCAATGATCAATTGTTCCACAAAGGAAGGAACACTATAAAGGTAAGTACCACACTGGTACACCACACAGAAGAATACCAAAAAGGTACTGGCTCATCTCACACCAGGTATTTCTTAGGTAAATTAGTATACATGATTAGATGTAACTACTGAATCATCTTACTCTGTTAAGAGGAAACCCCATGAAGGATCCTAGTATATTTCTAGTACATCGTTAATCCCACATAGGATTTCTTGGTGCTCACCCACACATAATCGCTCGGTGCTGACCCACAGAGGATCGCTCGGTGTGGACCCACACAGGATCGCTCGGTGCTGACCCACATAGAATTGCTAGGTTTTGACCCACACAAGATCACTCTGTGTTGACCCACACATAATCGCTTGGTGCTAACCCACACATGATCTCTAGGTGCTGACCCACACAGGATCACTTGGTGTGGACCCACACAAGGTCTCTATTCATTCTTCACGTCACAGCTAGCTATTGGGTTCCCGCATTAAGATTGCTCATCTCTGAAAGGGTCAACTACTCATTCCACTGGTTGATACTCCAAATACCATGAAGTCCCAAAAAAAAGTATCCCAAAGATCTTCCACATCATAGGAGTCTCAACGCAATAGATGGTGCGTCAATCAGATGCCCGGTCTGCAACATATTAGCCTTTTAGTTCCGAGGGCCCAGTTGGATTCATTCTCGATCCAACCCAACCATATCCCACTTTATCCAAAACTTTATTTTGTATACTCAATGGGAACATATCGCTCCATGGTTTCTATTTCCGCTGATAGTTCATCAAACAGACACCTGGTGCCAAAGTTATAGCCGATAGAGCAAAAAGTTTGAAGTTGGCCCTGGTCTGGTCTGGCCCGGCCCATTGGTTCTAGCCCGGCACGCGGGGTCTATCCCGGCCTGCTGGGTCTGAATCAGGCACGCTGGGCTTCTCGGCCCATGTTGGGCGGTGCAGAGGTTGAAGATCCCCTGAGGGCGGCGCGGAGGGCCGCGAAGCGGTGAGGTCATGGGGTGGCAAGGCCGCGAGGTGGAGTGAAGGGTCGTGGGGGGGCAGGGGAAGGCCGCCGGGCTGCGTGGAGGAAAGGCTATGGGGTGTGGGGGTGAGGCCATGGGTCGTCGAGGCCGTGGGGGCCACCACCCCATGGGGGCCGCCAAGCCGTGGGATAGCGGAGGCCGCGGAGTGGCGGTCCGTCGTGGCTGGCCGTGCGGCATGGTCACGCATTACGCCTATACGAGCTGCCGTCATGACCGATAGCCCTTCGTTTACTGCCTTCATCACAGCTGTTCGTGGTGACGACCACAGTTCTTGAGTTCCACCAGTGCCAAACACTGGCACCAGTCATCGTCACCATCGTAAATAACACACAAAAGGACCATAAGGTTTGCGGAGGGGTCGGACCATGTTTGTTTGGCCCGTACCCTCTATGTTAGGGTGGTAGCAAGAAGATCAAGGGGAATGATTCAATGTGAGAGGAAAATTAACATTGATCAATTTAAAATACACCCAAACCTCAATTGTTCGGTTGAATATTGTCTGTGGTTGAGAGAGATTGGTGTCTTTTGATCTCCAAACAAGTCTCCTCCAATGACGTTAGTGATGAGAGGAAAAAGATGAAGTCAGTGACGATGGGGTTTCCTTGATTTTGGGTTTGTTCGACGTTGTAGATCCTTCAATGAAGTTTGAATAAATATTCATCGAAGGATAAGAGTTCTTCATTGGCGTTCTTTATTGGAGAAGCTCTTCCACAAGTTATCCCCTCTCATTGGCCAACCCAAAAATCCTCTCTCCAAGGATGAGGTACCAACATAAAATATTATTTAACATTTTAATTGTTGGCACCATTAAGTTGGAATCATTTAATTGGCATAATTAATCAGAGGGTGTGTCACAATTAATGTGGGGGAATATCAAGAGACTTCCCCACATTTAAGTGAGAGGTTCACGGGTCATGTGGTCCCCACCTTTGAATTCAAATTTGGGGGGTTTAGGCTTGAGTGGTCCCCCCACCATAACCAATGTGGGAGGCTTTAGTTCAGGTGGTCCCTACACTTATAACATCAAAATAGGAGGTTTCAACAAAAATAAAAATGTTTTTCATTTTTATTTTCTTTTATACTTCCATGAAAAACCCAAAATCTAACATTCACCCTCAACCTACTATGGTTGAGTTGAAGGTATCCTTAAGATTATACGGCGCTGTGAGTTCATCGGTGCCCTCGTATTTTGATTCTAAGCACTGGTTCAAAAGTTACAAAAACATGCTCGCCCATTTACTGAATATCCCCGAAAATACTATAGAAATTCATTCTGGAAACACCGGGCCTCGGAATCACGCACTGTCAATTCTCATTGACTTGTAAAATTTCCAAATAATTAAAACTAGATTTACATGGAATTTTTGGGTCTTTAAATTCACCCTACCTCAGGTCTTTGCGTCCCTGAAAGCCACATCCCAAAAACTAGGAAAACAAGTGGGGGTACTGAGCATGAATCTAAGGTCATGGTCCTGCACCACCGGCTGCCCTCTTCTGTCGGTCGTGGCCTAGGGCTGCGGTCCTACTCCACTGGCACGGTGTGATGGCACCACGCCCCTCCGTCGCGACCCGACTTGGTCACGGCCCAACTTTCCTCTGCCCCGCACGATGGTGCTGCGCCTTTCCGGTGACCCGGCGGTCTTGCGCTGCCGGTCTCCTCGTGGCCAGCCCGACACCGGCCACCATTGTATGCTCCCATCGTCAACCACAAAAAAGATAAAAAAAAGAAGATTCAGCCATGTTGGTGCGGTCTGAATTTCTCCATGTTACAGTGATATCTTTTGGTTGTCAAACCACTATTTCAATGACGTATAACAAGTACAAGAATTCAAAACCCCTACCTTATAATTCGGTGTTGACTCGGCGAAGTCGTGGGAAGGCGACGTCGTTCTATGGATGTTGGGAGGAGATGACAATATCGTTGGTGACTTTCTTCATGGGTGGCATCTTCTCTTTCTTGCCCTGATTGGAGAGGGAGACGACGGCGTCATCGTTCCTCGATGGAGACGGGCGTTCTTCGTTGAGAGAAGATGTCATTCTCCGTTTGGAGGATATTTTCTCAATCCTTCCAAGACTCCATCACAAGATTAATCTAGACCCAAAATAATAAAATAAAACATCTTAATATAATGTTAGCTTAAAGAATTCAAATTTATTCAAATTCATTAAGTTACATCACATAATTAAAAGGTGTTGTTGTCTTAATAAATCTAGAGAGGGAATGCGAAGAGTTCCCCACATTAATAGGGAACTCAAGGGGTTTTCGGGGGTTTATGGGGGTTTGAGCTTCTTTGGGCCCCACCAAATAATATCCTCCCAAGTTAGGTTATGCGCAAGTGGGCCCCACATCCAACCACCCCTTGGAGGATTAAACCACCACTCAAATAAAAATATGTTAGACATTTTTTTATTTAATTTATTTTGAAAACCCCCAAAAAATAACTTCCAACCTCGATAAAACGCGACTGCGGTGAAGGTATCCTTAAGAGAATATCGGCGCTTCGAGTTCAACAGTGTTCTCAGCATTCAATTCTGATCACTTTTTAAAAAGATATGAAAAGCCACTTGCACGTTTACTGAATGTACCGGAAAACAAGTTCATAAAATTATTAACATCCACCCTCGACCCACTGCGGTCGAGGTTAGGCTAAGACTAGGTAAAACACGCACCAAACAACCAAATGGTACCCTTGGATTTCCAATTCGAGTTAGCTTTTAAAAGTTATGAATTTTATAATAAAATAATTGTCACTTATTTATTTTATTCGTGACCAAAAACTAACTTTCTCTGGTGGCCCTCACTGACACACGTTAGTATCTTCATAACGAAAGCATACCCTCACAAGTTCAGCAGTGGTCTTATATTTTTAATCCGAGTTAACGTTTGTGAGTTATAAGAATTTGAAAAAAAATAACATTATTCAATTATTTTATTTACGGTTACGCAATTTTTGGGTTTTCTCACAGGAGGCCTGAGCCGACTAAAATTAAGTCATGCCTAGGGTAAACCCACCATCCTGAGTGCAACGGTGGCCTATGATTTCTAATCCAAGTAACCTTTTATGAGTTATTCCACTTTTTCAGGAAAATTGCATATGAACGTTAATTTAATTTTAACAAAACTTCAACGGATCATTCTGGGCACTTCGGGCCTCAAAGTCGTGCACCGTCAAAAACTACGAAATCGAAATATTGACAAGCATTTAACAAAAAAAATTCCATGGAAATTCCGTGTCTTTAGACATGTCATATATCACTCAACCTCATAATTTTGGAATTAATTTTCCACTATGCTTCTATTTTCACATACCATTAAATTTCTTCTAATGTGGTAAGAAAGTTATGTCTTATTCAACACATCCTTTATGATTCCCAAATCCTCTTATTAAAAGGATATTTTATGTTTCCTTATTATGGTGTGGGTTTTCAAAAAACCTATTGAACCATTGATTACTATGATTAAGATAAAATTGTGGGGTGGAATTTATTTAAAAGGGGACAATGTAACAAACTAAATATTTAATTAATAATAATACTATAATCGTTATATATCATTTGAAGAAATAATGACCTTTAATAAATGTTATATTTACTATCAATATTAGAATTGAGGGTTTTCTTAGCTGATCTATTTTAACATTTTTCCCTGACCATTGGGATCAGTTGTTATACTAAAGTCTATCACAACGGATTCTTAAGAAAATTGGATACAGTGGATTATTCCAATAGTTTTTTAAAACTATTGGCATAGGGGTTCCCTGATTTCCCTTGAAAGAATCACTCCCCTCACACTACCCCTTCCTCCATCTGGACCCCCTGCAACCCCACTCATCTCCTACCATTCTCAACCCTTACACATGGATCCCCTCCTCCCATCTCAATCCCCTATAGCGCTCCCCTAGAAATAAAATACTGAGATCATTGTGGCGTATACCCCTCTTCTTCCCATTCGACGAGAACACCACTTCTTCATAGTTGGAAATTACTCTTATTCTTCCCAACTAGTGGTTCATCATTGTTTTATGTCATTAAGCTTCCTACACATCAAAATAGTGAATTTAAAATGAGTTATATCTTCTGCCTTTATTTATTTTTCCCTATAAACTATAATTCTTAGTTTCAGTCCTCATACACATCAATCTATCAGCAATGGTTTTCATTCGATTACTCATGAATATGAAATTAGATTGTTGAAAATACATCATATGTGTAAAAATGACATATATATTAGAATGTTATGTTTATAATTTGTATTGATTTAACATTAATGACATATTTTTTGTAGTATGTGATTTTTAGATTCAGGTTATTTAATTTTAAATGGTAATAATTTGATTTTTTATGTGAAGTTGTTTTTGTTATATTAGTTTAACTTTAATTATTTTGTTATCATAATAATATATATATATATCATTTTTGGTTATTTTTTTAATTATTTTGATATGTGGATATTTCTATACTACCCACCATTTCATAGATATTTTTCTTTCATGAATGTTTTATTCCATAATGATATTGTGGTATAAATGGAAGTCACATTCCACTATTATTGTATGATGTGGTAATCTATGACATGGTGGTTTTTTTCGGATAACAGCTAAAAATTATACTTTTTGACCTCTTATTTGAATTTTTTTAATAACCCAAAGATGCATTAATATTATACATCAAGATTTAAAATAGATTATTCTTGTTATAGAAAATAGAAAATATTTTTTAAATTTATATACTATTTTTTATGAAGATTTAAATATTCTACATTAGGATTAAAAAAGTATAAGGGGTTGTATTTTATCATGACAGAAAAATGAGAGGTAGAAAGGGGAGTTTGAGAGAATGTGAGTATAAATTAGTGTAAATGAGATGGTGATCTCACCCTAGTAGATACGAGTTGATGTAAAATACACTAATATATATCTAATTGAACTAAAATAGAAGGATGTGGACTAAATTGAACCTAAATAAAATAATTTCTAATGTAATAATAAAAAATAAACTCACTTGAACTATTTAAAATAAAATCCAAATAGGCTTTCACTGACCCAATCCAAAAAAAAAACCAAACCCAAACAAACAAAATTGACCATAAATAGACCAATCATAAAAAATAAAACTGTACAAAATTAATCAAAATCAAATTGATGATGGTAAACTAGTAATAATAATATTATATACATGAATTTATTGAATATGCATAATAATATTTAAAAGGAGAATAAATAAATAGAATATATAGAAACATCAATTATAAGATTTTTTTTGTGTAGTATTATGTATAGTTATTACTCATTAATATAATGGAATCCAATATCTGGTTTTTAAATTTATAGTATTTTCATGTATATATATTATTTTTTCTATTATATTATGAATCCCATAAAAACTAATTTGTCATTTATTGTTTCATATAAATTGAAAAAAATCTAATTTCGTTCAATAAATTACCAATTAAAATACAATTTTATTTAATTAATTATAAACAATTACATATAGCATGTTATTTACAAAATGGATAGATGGTGGATGTATGAAACTGATCGAGACTTAAGAAAGTTGGGATGATTTTTAGATTTTTCCTTTATCAATGCTTTAAATAGTGGTCACAGACATTTCCCATGTTATAATTATGTGGGAAGACCTTAGTTAAGATATAAAGAGGTTAGCTACCATATGAACAATTATGGATTTTTAAAAAACTACTATGTGCGGTATCATAATTGGGAGAAAATATAGTCTCAAAATACTCGTGATCTAAATGAGGGGACTAGATTGGAGAATATGTTATATGACAACTTTTTTTATTAGATTTCAAGGGAAGGGAGGAATCCATACCCTTGAAATCTTATATATGTGCACACTTTATGTGTCTAATGAAAATGATGATGTTGATAGGATGAAAAAATTGAATGATTCTTCCAGGTTTTCAGTATATTAGCAGTGTGGTAAAATATAAGATGATGGAATTTGTAATCAGATTGGTTCGTGGGAAAACAATGTATAGGATTTATAATACAACAATAGATTAAATTTTTTCCCTTTTGAATTATTTTTTTCCATTTGATTAAGATATTACCGAAAAACATTATATATTGTGAAATTTAGTTTAAGAACATGGATTTTAAAAAAAAAATCCATTATTTCCGGAATGAATGGAGCATATTCTTTGGAGAAACTGGTAAACTCAATGATATTATAAAATGTGGTACATCCCAATGGATTCCAGAAGATGATGGATGCCATCCGGTGTGACAAATAATGTAATGTTGAACTTTACATTGATTCTCACACAACAAAATCATTCCATTTCTGATGAAATAGCAATGAAAATGTGGTGGCATGATACTGAGCGAAAGAAGAATAATAATGATTTGGTTCACCCGGTATATGGATTTCCATGGTAGGGATTTGATTATTGATATCTTGAGTTCTCATATAACATGTGTAACATCTGTTTGGGTCTCGCAGTTGACATTTTTAATCCATTTGGGTAAATACTTACTTTGCGCAACACACAACCAGTTTGTATACTCATTTATATAATTCCTCCATAGTTGTGTATGAAAAAACATTTCACGCTCATGAGTATAAAAATATCTATATATTCTAATCCTAAAAATTATATAGAGGAAAACATGAAACCCTTAATAAAAGAGTTGAAACATCATGAGAATGTGGGTGTGGGCACAAATGTTTTATGTTGGAAAGAAATATTTCATATATTTGTTACACTAATGTGGGAGATCAATATTTTATAATTATGAAATTATTTATAGAAGGATCACGAAGGGAAACATATCTAGAACTATTTGGATGAAGAATACATGTTCTAGAAGATTAAAAAATAATCATAGTTTCATCTTTATAGGACATCTATGATTCTTTCAGTTGTATCACCCATATAGAAATAATAATTGATGATTTGACGGTACCATGGAGACTGCCTTTCCACCTCAATATATCTTTGGAACATATATTCTTAATGAATTATAAGATTTCATTCTTTCATTCGGCTCTGGTCTAATGAAATTTTAAAAGTTGAAGAAATTTTCCATGAAAATTTATTACAACTGGGAGAGGAGTGGTATATTGGTGGAGTGGTGCATCAGGCTAGATTTTCATCTAGTGTGTATCTAGTGAAATAAATGTAAAGTCCCATGTGATTCATATGTGATGACACTATCAGAAAAAATAAAATTATTGAGGTTATATATACTATTAAAATTTCATTATTTCCATTCAAGAAACATTTAAAAATGGTTCAATAGAAGATAGTTGAATCTGAAATCATTAAAGTCTCATGATTATCATATATTTCTTCAATATTTGATTGTAATAGCGATATTTAATCCTCTGTCCAATAATGTAAGGGTATAATTTATTCAATTCTTCCATTTCATTAAAGATATTTATTCTAAGAAGTCATCTAATTCATTCTTGCAAACAACATGGGTTGAGGTATCGTTAATTTATTAAAAGTTAGAGAAACTATTCCTCCATCATTTTTCACATGCTTGATGCTTCAAATTGTCCGTTTTCTAACTCAAATAATTCTCATAGTACCTATTTATTTTCATTGTATGTTTCATAATAAATAAAACATGAACACATTGAAGTCATATGTTAATAATAGAAATCAACCCCAAATTTTTATTGTCAAAGGTTACATGGCATAAGAATGTATGGATTTTTTAATGTATTTTCAAGATATGACTACGAGATGGAACAGACCATAGAGAAATAAATAAAATTATTATGAGAAAATTGAACCCAATTTTCCATCACTTTCTTAAAATATTTCGAAATCTAGGATTATATACATCAATGATGTTAAGTCTTGAAGAGTGGTAAATGAAACAACTCATAGTTTTGTTTAACTGTGATTTGTTCTATAACAACATCAATTAAGTAAATTGAACATGTATATCTTATTTCAAATCATTTAATTTTTCATATATTTCAAAATATTTATATTTTTTTATTAGGGAACACAAAAATATGATAACTAGAAAGAATCATTTGTTATCATTGAGAGGGAGAGAGACTTTGCATAAACATAATTTAATGCTTGGTTGAAATTTATAGAAGAAATATATGTGTAATAAATTAATAAAATAAATATTTAATTAAGTTTAATATTGATTTATATTGCAGGGATTGAGTTTTTATAGTAGATATGTCTCTATAGAAATGATAGATTTTTGTTTTGGTCCTAATTATGTTTTTCATGAATGTAAATCAATTGAGATCAATGGGCACATGTTTATTATCACTAAATGTAAAAATAAAATGAGAACACAACCTCATGCTGTTATGTTATCTTCTAAAAAAGACTATTATTCTCATGCACTGGATAGTAGACCTCGAATTAAAATTTTATTTTCTTATAGAGATGTTGAGAATATATTAATATTGGATTATTGCTCTCATGGTTGAGTCACTATGATAAAATACTAGTGGTTCGATTTCCTAATGAGGCATGAAAAATTTATTGATGTTTATGGATTTCGATTTATTAACAGGACTCGCAAACTCCCTATCGATGAACCAAATGTAATGGAATCAATGGTGAAACATTTTTTTATTTCAGAGATCATCTTCAACCTTAATTTGGTGTCCATATTTATGTAATCCCAAAACATATTTTTTTTATGGTAATGATGGAATTGAAATAATCCCCTATCTCATTGGACCTGACCCATTTATTACTAATGATGGCTCAAATACATCAACTATTAGATTTGATGGTGAGCATGAAGTTGTTGTGGGAAATATATAT
The DNA here is from genome assembly GCA_963277665.1 of Viscum album. Lineage (NCBI taxonomy): Eukaryota > Viridiplantae > Streptophyta > Magnoliopsida > Santalales > Viscaceae > Viscum > Viscum album. The sequence continues at coordinate 351,901,903 of OY728126.1, read as the reverse complement.
AATCATTCATATAAGTTCTCAGTTCTTTTTGTTTTTCTTGAATTGGGTTTTTGAGGTTGGTGCTATAAAAATTTTTTAACTATTGACTACAAATATTTTGTATCCAACTAGACCAACATTTTCATTTTAAATATTTACATGTTGTATTTTTCATTGAGTTTCATTTTATAATATTGATTTTAATTATATTCAAACCTACCAAACTAAAAAAAGGGAAAGAGTTAAATTATAACAAAAAAAAGATAAATTTAATTGGACATATTAGACTAATTGATATGAACTTAAAAACCAATGAAAATAATGACATAAAAATGGGAAAATGAACTAACCCAAAATATAAACAAACTAACCTGATACAAAAAATAAGGCATAGATGACCTCATCAATTAAAAAATTAACCAAATTACATATGACAAATAAAAATTGAAAAATGACCAAACCAAATGACCAAAATCAGCCAAATGACCTATCCAAAATTGAATTGGATCGAATTGAAAATTGAAGAAATAAGTACCATACCATGATAATCCTTCTAATTTGAATATATTGTTTTCTCTATAACATTTGATTTGTTTTTATATCATTAACATTGGAAATAAATTTTTTTTATAACACTACGTGTCTTATATTTGGTCAGACAAGTGGTATTTGTTAATTTAGTCATGTTTCATATTATTTCTTGATTTGGTTACCCAGTAGTTATGTATTTCTGATTAATTCCATTTTATGTTTAAATTTATGTGATAAAACACTTAAAATAAATGAATAAAAAAGAAGGCAGATGACAATTGCCCAATGATTGAGATTGGAACCCCTCCTTAAGTTATCATTGTGAGTATATTATTTTAAAAATAAATATAAATAACATATAATTTCATGCTATTAATTTTTCTCTTATCTTTTAATTAGAATTTTCAACTAAGGTTCAAGTTTTTCACTGTCAGCCTAGTGATTTTGTTTCTCAGGTTGGAGATTTTAGGGGGGGTGCTATGGATAGGAACACTAATCAGCGTGTCTGGTCACACTATGTCCCCATACAGGATATACATTATTCCACACTTTATGATCCAGTGTTGTCATAAAAAATAGTTGAGATATTTAGGCCACATATTTTTACACCCCCATTTTCAATTGACCCCCCACCTCTCTTTTCTATATAAACCGATTATAAGACCCCAGCCTTAAACATTACATAATCTTGAGTTAAATTAAGAATTCACATTGAGGATGTTTTCTGGATTAAGGTTTAGGGAATTAGGCTATTAATATTAGATTTTATCTCAAATATTAAGTAGACAATACTACTCAGTATCCAGTTTTTCATAAAATAAAAATTATTATGAGAAAAAAAATTTCTTGATATAAATATTCATGAATTCTTCATTTCTCTTTACCGACCTTATGCACTATGAAAACCATTTCAAAATCATGATATGAGAATAAAATTCTCAGTAAGGGTTATAAAATAAAGAAATAAATCATTAGTCCATCAATAAATACAAAACATAAGAAATTAAAAACCTCCAAAAAATCATAAGATTTATGAATAATACATACTAATAACAAATCATAAAGGTAACTTGGGGCATCCATACCATTCTTCAATGTAGCTTTCACAACAACATAGGGTGTTACATTTTGAAAATCAATCATGGTATATCCCATAAATACCTTTTTAGAAACATTAATGTTTACCACAATCACATTAACCAATGCATTGGAGAGCTATCTCAAACTCACCCTCCCTAGGTTTATCATAGAACTGTATCTATACGTAAACAATGCTGAAGAACTCTAACATAATAAAACCACATAACACAAGAATAATAAAGAGATAACATTTCCACATCGCAATAATAATATATCATTACGATATATTGACATAAAATTCCATTATCCAAACCATTTTCAATAAAAAAAATACATAAAAATAGTATATGGTTTTTGTTATCCTTTTAAAAACACTACTGCATATTAAGGACGCCAAATCTCTAACAATGCTCGCGGTGGCAGAAATGTCTTTGTCACCGTGTACGTTAAAAAACATTATTTTTTTTCTTTTAGTAAAAAGATTCATAGAGAAAATTTTCTCTTTGAATGAAATTAAATTTAAAATGGGTTTATACACAATATAAAGAAATGTCATCTATAAATCAAAGTTTTCATCAATGAAAGGGGATTAAGACAAAGTCTCTTACCTCATGTCCGACTTGACTAGTTTGTTATTTAGTCTCTTGAATAAAAAACTAAAGTTAATTTATAATTGATTCTGAACCTTTTTCAAGTTTATTATTCCTTTTATATAACTTATTACCATGGTATAAACATTACATAATCATTTAATTTAAAAATGGTTGTTTTTTAATACTTGGTACTTGAGTCAAAAATGAACTTATTATAATTACTTGTTGCCTATGTGGTAAAAATTCCATTACCTCAAATATTATATTCATGATTTAGATAACATATTTATAATATATATCCATTAAAAATTTTATTAAAAATTGTACATAACATTTGGAGATAAGAAATGAAATGCACCATTCAAGGAGACGGTATGTCGCACAAACGCATGAATGATACTTTCATTTATATTTCATATTTAATGGAATGAAAACATAATGATGCATAGGTATATTATAATTATAGTATAATATAATATATAATTTTAGTAACTCCGTTCTTTATATGTTCCACGTATGGCATGAACGGGTCATATCACCTTGAGAGGTAGTCGTCTGCACTTCCTCAAATGAAATTATCGTATATAACCATTATGGAAACCATAAAAGTATCATATAAATGAAAAATAAACAATAATAGAGAAAACCTAAATATAATAGATATCACATATAAATTCAGTTCCATATTAATGGAAACCATAAGATTTGGTAGGAGATAATTGATCAATCATCCTTTCGTGAGGCAGTAGTTCATCGTCCACAGAAACAGTACGTTCATATCCATTAGGTGGTGGTGTGTGGATGTGTAGTTAGAATAATTCTCATAAAAAAATCCTAGTATATTTATAATAATGGTGTTGTTATAAAATAATGGACTAAAGATATTTTATGGGGGTAGAAATAGAAAATAATTGAAAAGAATTTGAAATAAGATGTTACCTTTAAATCGGGTAACATTTTTTGATTTGGGCCAAAGGGATCTCTTGAATTTCCTTATGCCTAATAGAAGGATTATATGAAGAATAGAGGGATTTTTTATTCTTATTTGAGAAGATTTTGGATGATCCATGGGGTCTTGAGAGGTGTGAGTAAGGGTTAGAGTTGATGGATTTTTATAAAGGGGATGAGGGGCTCTTTAGGAATGTTTGAATATATTTTTTTATTATAAACTGAATTTTGATTTTAAAAGTTCCCTAACTTATTTAATTAAAAGTTAATGTCAGTATTGTTTGCAATAATCTCATTCAATGGGTTTTAGAGAATTTACGGGCATAAAATTAACCTTATCTTTTAGCTTTAACCTCTAGTTAACTAATATAACTTTTACCATGTCCTCTTATATATTCATAATATATGGTTAATATATTTACTATAAAATTCCTAGAGACCCAAAAAATGGATCATTAATGAATTTAGTAACATTATATATTTCATCTTGCCTAATCATATATTTTTAGGAATATTTTATCATTTAATAAAATAATAATTGATTTAAAAACTCATTTATATCAATTTGTATATTATTCTTGTCTTGAATTTTTTTAAAATCCAAACCAACATGGTTATTCCTAAAAAGATTCATTAATTAAAATATAAAACGTCATCCTAATATATAAAATTCTTGAATGGAATAAAAATTTTCCAAATAAATTTATTTTAATATTTATAATATCATTTATTTGAATCCTTTATTAATGAAGCAACTACAACATCACCATTGTGTCATGTTTTAAATTTTGTTTTTTAATGTCTAAAAATTGGAAATAAAATTTCAAGATTTAGGAAATATTATTATCTTTATAATTAATATTTACAAAGGAAATTATAACTTATAAATCCCCATATGAAAATGGTTTTAATAAAAGATATACGTTTTTGTTACATTTTCTTTAACTTTAAATTAATTTTTAAAATGTGTCATTTTTACTTACAAGTGGATCCATGGGGTCACCAAATCAACCCAAGATTGAACATGGTCAGAAATATATCCTTCAATATTATTATAACACATGTTAGGGTAATTTAATATTATTATTATTATATTTTTTACGCTTATTTACCTAATTTCCCCTTTAACAATGGTTAATAAAATATTTAGTCAAGTTACTATTCATAATGTCTAAAAAAATATACCTATTTACGCAATATATACATCCTAATTTCATATATAGACTCCATTTTTCCAAATTCAAAACACAGAAGTTCCAAAAATTAATTAAAAATTAATTCAGGTTGTCAAAACAAAAAAGCCGGTTTTTTAAGAAATAATAACTATCAAATGATTGACAGTTGTTTATGTTCAATTTCAAAGTGAAATTAATTCCAATAACCAACATTGGTTTAATTGGAAAAAATATATTCTAATTATACTTTAAAACCAATTAAAAATATAATCAATCCATATAATGAAATTATATTAAAAGGTAGTTTTGAATTAAAATGTAGTATTATTTATTATTCATTACAAAATGAAATTTATCGAAAAAATACACAAATTTTTTAGTACTGAAGTTTGATGTCACGATTCAAAAATAAAATTTTATTTTGTCAAATAGAACATATAAAAGTGAAAAAATTTTGATTTTAAAATGGTTTTCCATCAAAAGGTAGTAAATCAACTTTTTAAAAAATATAATATTATTGAAGCTTAAAATTGGATCCATTCATCTTTTAAGAGTCTAAATTTTATTGGATAAATGTAAAACATTTAACAAAGATTTATAATAATATTGTAGTTATTTCTATTCAGTATCTCCAACACAATGGATAGGCGTTAACGACTATTTAAAATAATGTTATTTTTTATTTTTTCGGTATACATCAATGTTGTGTGCAATGTAAGATTGAAAAAGAAACTCATTGTTACGTATCGGGTACTCCATTGAACATAGCTTCCCCTTTAAAGTAAACTTAATATTTAACTGAAAATTAAATTTTTATTATTTCATCACTTTTGAAGAAAAAGTGAGAAACCCAACATGACATCAAATACATAAGGACAACCAAACCACCATAGTACAAAAGTTTAAGTCCAAACAACTCATTCAATACAACAGATAAGAGCCCCACCCAGCATGAAAAACAATAAGATCAGCTTCCTCCTACTCCTCACTACTCGTCTAGCTATCCCATGCATGAATGCATGCGACAGGTACTGATGGAAGCACCATACCCTCTCCAACATCCAATTCTGAAAAGCAAGGACCAGGAGAAAACTCACAGCTCTGAACCCCATCTAGAGCAACCCCTTGTAAGAAAATAGTTGTAGCAACCCTCAAACCTCAAACCACTGGGCCACAAGGAAATCACAACCAAAAAAAGATCAAACTACATTATATTCAAACATAAAAATCCTTCAAAACACTCCCTTCAGCTTGAGGCTTCACGTGACAACCTCCAACATATCACACACCAGGAGATCCACCAAATTATCGCAATCAACAAAAACAAAGGATTAACCATGATCAGGCATTAAAGAGACCGTGGGACTATTAGAAACCCGAAACAAGTGACCCTCCCCCCTCGGCTCCACTCCGAGGCCGATGTCGAACCTTCCCTCTGATGCCAAGCCAAGAACCAAGATGTCTTCGCTCGCGGAAATTCCTCTACCCGCCCAGATCTGAAGCCACATACACCAGAATCTTCACCCGCTGAGTATTGCGGGATGATGCCTTTTTTGAACAGACAAAGCCAAAAGCCTGAAGCTGTGCCCGCGGATATGAGATTCCCTTTCCCGCCGAATGCCTCCACCCGCCCAGATCATAAATAGGCCCACCGACTGCCGAGTGACACAGGGTGAAAAAGAAATCATCTTGCCTCAGCAGACAAAGCAAGAAAATGCCATAGCGGACCGAGCTGACACTGAGATGGAAAAAATTGACCCTACGCCATCTAAGTTATGCCGGAGGAGGGGAGGGAGTGACTCTAGTAGATGAAACCCTATCCCCATGAGAGAGAGAAAACACAGTCGCTTGGAGGCCGAATCAAAAACCCGATCTCGAAAGTTAAATTAATAATTAATTTACTGATTTTAAAAAAATTAAAAATATCATATTATTTATTTAACTCAAATGTTACATCATTCCCCCTTTTGGTAATTGCATCCCCAAAATTCTATACACATATTAGTTAAGTAGGGGTGTTTGTCCCTCACAGCATTTCTATATTCCCACATTGTCTCTTGAACCATATTTTTCTTCCGAAAAAAATTAACTTATAAATTACCTTATTCCGCAACACATTCTCCCTATAGTCAAGAATCTGGGCTGGTTATTCTTTATAAGAAAGATTATCTTACAACTAAACACCCTCTGGAGGTAAATCCACTTGGTACAAAATTTATCCAACTTTCTCTAGGATTTCATAGGGTCCAATAAACCTTAGACTCAACTTCCCCTTCTTACCAAAATACTTCACACATTTCCTTGGAGAAACATTGTGAAAGACATAATCACATACCTAAAAAGAAAGATCCTTCCTTCGATTATCCACAGAACTTTTCTTCCTGCTCTAAGATGTTCTCATGTGATTCTGAATCAATTGAACTTTTTACTCTATCTCCTCTACCAATTCTAGTCCAATCAACTTCTTTTCACCAAAATTATCCCAAAAATCTCGAGTTAGACATCTCTTTCCATATAATTAGCCAAATGTTTCCATCTTTATCCTGAAATAAAAATTGATATTATAAGAAAATTAAACCCAAAAAATATGTTGGTCCTAACTTCCCTATTAATCCATTGAGCCAGCACCTATAATATCTTCTCATGGCTGAATTTTTATTTTTGACTGCCCATATGATTGAGGATGAAAATTTGTACTAAAATTTAATTCAGTACCAAAAAAATTCTGAATTTCTTTCCAAAAGTCAGAAGTGAGCCTGGGTTCACAATCAAATACAATAAAGAGGGTGAATCCCTATAGGCTGACTATATATTTAACATATAATTGATAATGTTGATTTAGAGACAAAGTATCTCAAATAGGAAGGAAATGAACATACATAGTAAATCGATCAATAATAACCTAGATTTCATTATTACCTGGAGATGTCTTTGGAGATCGCACGCTGAAATCCATGGGCATGTTTTCCCATTTCCACTTTGGAATTGTTAAAGGCTCAATCATCTCTTTAAGTAACTGCCACTCTGCATTAACTTGTTCACAAGTCAAACACTTCACTGTAATGTCATCAATGTCTCTTTTCATTCCATCACACCAGTAATACTCCCAAAAAGCTATGTACCTCATAGTAATACTGAGATGAACGGAAAACAATGAACTATAAGATTTAGATAACAACTCATTCTTAAATAGTGAATCACAAGGCACACATAATATATTCCCAAACCACAAAACACAATTATTTTCAATGTTAAATTCATGTAACATACCCTCCTGAACCAACTCTATCTTTTTATGCAACTCACTGTCTTCTTTCTCTGCTTTATTTATTTTTTCTATGAGGGTTGATGTCACTAACACCTAAAAAAAGACATAGAAATTTCTCCACCAAAAACTTCTATTACAATTTTCATAAAATAACTAATCAAAGGATCTTGTTCCAAACACAATGTGGATAATGTAGCATTACTCTTTTGAATAATAGCCTCATCCACTTTATTTTCCTTTCCTGGGTTGTAATGAATCGTTCAATCATAATCCTTGATTAATTCCTTCCATATTATCTATATCATGTTCAATTATTTTTGATTGAATATATATTTCAAACTTTTATGGTAAGTATATATTTTAAATATTACTCCATATGGATGATACCTCCAAATCTTTAATGCAAAAACAACATAAGATGATTCCAAATCGTGTGTAGGGTAATTTAACTCATGAGGCTTGAACTCATTTGAAGCATAAGCAATTATGTGATCATTCTACATTAGGAAACAACCATTTCCTTTCAAAAAATCATCACTATAGATAAAAAAACTCACCATTTTTGTAAGGTAGTTCCAAAATTTGAGAATTCACTAATCTTCTTTTCAATTCCTAAAAACAATCATCACATTACTTTGAACAAATTAACTTAACCCATTTTTGTGTTAATTAATTCAGTGGGATAGATAACCATGAAAAATATTCTACAAACCTCCATTAATAACCTACAAAACTAAGAAAACTACAAATCTAAGTTATATTTGTGGTTCTTGGCCATTATTCAATAACTTTTGTTTTAGCATGACCAACAGTTATGGAATTTTTTTGATACAATGTCACCATGGAATGAAATTTGTTGTTTCCAAAATTCACACTTTAAATATTTCCCATACAGTTTCTTTTATTTTAAGGTTTTCAAGTCAACCCTTATTTAGAATTCATGTTCATTTTTTCCTTTTGAATAAACCAAAATATTACCAATAACACAACCATAAACTTATCTCGGAACTCATTGAAAATTCTATTCATAAGATCCATGAATTCTTGAGGTGTATTGTTTAAACCAAAATGAAAAACTAAAAATTCATAATGGACATATCTATTACGAAACATAGTCTTCAGAATTTCTGATTCCTTAATTTCAATTGATGGTTCCCCGACCTCAAGTCAATCATAGAAAAATATAGAGCTCCCTAGAGCTAATCAAACAAATCATCGATATGAGGTGAATGATACTAGTTCTTAATAGTGATGTTATTCAGTGCTCTATAATCAATGAAAAGTCTCATTGAACCATGATTCTTTTTAAAAAACAAGACAAGAGAACCCCAGGATGAAATGCTAGGTCAAATGAAACCTTTATCTAATAACTCCAGAAATTTCTTCATTAACTATAAAAGATCAATTTGATTTATTCGATAAGGGGGTTTTGAAATTGGCATTGCATCAGGAATTGAGTCAACAATAAATTAAACTTCCAAATAAGCTATTATACCAGTAAAATTAAAAAGAAAATCATTATGATACTCTTTTACCACTGGCACATAGTTAATCTGAATAGTTCCTTAGTTTTTCACAATACGTGCAAGGTAACATGCATTTCCACCTTTTACTAGTTTCTCAGTTTCGTGATATGTTATCAAAAGTAAGGGTTCATGTTTGTACACTAACTGAAATTAATTCTAAAAATAAACCACTTTACTATGCCATTCAACATTCACATGATAAGTAGAGAGACAATCTATACCCAAAATAACATCAGACTCTACTAGATGAAAAACAATAAGGTTTGAAGGTAGATTCTTTTTGCACACAAGGACAATAATGTTTTTTTAATTTCACTATATATAAATATTTCCTCTCAATGTTTTTACCATAAGTTTTCGATTTATACCTTGAGATATAATTACTAATTTAATATAAAACATCTCATAAATGAACGAATATGTAGAACCTGAATCAAAAACCACATTGGCATAATCTAAATAAATAACCAGTGTACCTGATACTACATCATTTTATGTCCCAACATCTTCTGAAGTTGTTTCAAAGGATTTCACCACCCATTTTTTCTTGTTGTCCAGATGCTTTCCATCAATCGAGTTCTTTTTGGGACACTTATTTGAATAAGAACCCATTTAATTTCACATAAAACATTTTACTAACAGTAAATCATATTTTTTGTTAGCATTACCCTGATCATGTTCAGTGAAAGTACAATCCTTTTTCTCCATTATACCACATTGGTTTCACTTACCAGAATTCAAAACACTTTCCCCAGCATGCTTTTTACAATAATTTTCACAAATTTTAAACTTATGTTTCTTACCATCATAATTTTTTGAAGAGTTATTCCCTTTTTTCTACCACCTCAACCTCTTATTCTGTTGTTTTTCAAAGAACACCTGATTATCATAAAACTTCATTTCCACCTTCTCATCACATTGAAAATTTTTTATACCTTTTTAACTCACTATAAACTATATACCTATGATACATCATCATTAATCTTGATAAAAATGATTTATTTTACTACCAAGATCTCGTATGAAATTTAGAATATACATTTCCAGTCGAGTGAATTTTTCTTCATAATCAGCCACTGAGTCATCCACCTACCTCAATTCCAAGAATTGTTTTTCCATTCTATGAAAAACCACCATAAGAAAATTTTTCTCAAGAAACATAACTTTGAATTCATCCCAATCAATAGAATCAATCTTCTCACTATCCATGGAATTTTTAACCATCGACCACCAATGATCGGCCTCAAATTCAAAAAGATAAACAGCAAGACTAATCTTTTAATTTTATGAACACCCCATAAAATTGAAAATCTTTTCCAATGCTTTAATTCACCCTTAAACTTCCACAGGGTCAAATGATCATTTTAAAGATGGGGGTTGTTTCCTCATTAAATGATACACTACTAACATGTTCCTATGTGGTTGACATGGACGATCTCGTGCATGGGTACCACCACAATTTATAGCCTAAGTCAATTTTTCTGTAACTGCAACTAACTACTCAGTTCCTATTCTGTCAATCTCAGGTTGCTGATTTACAAGGTTGTTTTACTCTTGATGTCATACCATCATAGCTGCCCTTTTTTCTCTGTAGAAAACCATTTTAAACACATAAATATCTTAAGTGAAAGAACATGGTAATCTTTAAATTTTATACCATTTCAATTTTAATATAAATTAATCTATGAATATTAATTTAATAATACACTAACTACTAAAGTTGTTTAAACCACCATCTCATACCTACTATAAGGCCCCAACCATAAATATTACATAATCTTGAGTTAAATTAAGAATTCACATTGAGGATCTATTCATGTTTAGAGTTTTAGAGAATTAGGCCTTAACAATTACTTTACATCTCAAATATTACAATGTAGACACTTTTATTCAGAATCCACTATTTCATAAAATAAAAATTCTTAAAATAAATAAATAATAATTTTCTTGATAGAAATATTCATGATTTATTCCTTTATTTTACCCTACCTTATACCTTGTGAAAAACATTTCTAAAACATGGTATGAGCATAAAATGCTCAGTAAACATTATAAAATAAAGAAGGAAACCATTAGTCCATTAATACATACAAAACATATGCTCTTTAACACAACCCATGAAATCATAAGATTTTTGAATAACACCTAGTAATCAGAAATCATAATGTTAACTTGTGGCATCTATAACATACTTTATTTTAGCTTTCATATCTACATAGGGAGTTACCATTGGAAAACCCATCACGGTAGATTCCCTAAATCTCTTTGGGGAAACATTAACATTTACCTCTGTCATGTTAAAATATGAATTAGAGAGCTATCTCGGGCTCACCTACCCTAGGATTATCATGGAACCACCTATATACATAAATAATTCCCAAGAACCATAACATAATCACAACACATAACACAATCCTAAAGGATAGCTAATATTTCAACATTGAAATAATAATATATCATCAAAATATATTGACATAATCAATCCATTCTCAAAAATATTTTTAATACCAAGATAAATTAAAATATTATATGGTATTTAATTTCCTTTTAAAAATATTACGGCTTGGTAAGGAAGCGAAAAATCAAATAGTGCTCGCAATGATCGAAAGGTCATTGTCACCACGTGTGTAAAAATAGTATTTTTGTCTTTTAGAAAAAATAATTCATAGAGAAAATATTCCCTTTGATTGAGATTAAAAGTAAAAGGGACTTATACACCGTATAAAGGAAAGTCATGTATAAATCAATGTATGCCTCAATGAAAGGAGATTGAGACGAAGACCCTTAACTCATGTCCGACTTGACTCGTTTGTTCTTTAGTCTTCAGAATAATAAACTAATGTTAATTTCTACTTGCTTAATAATATTTTTGAAGTTTAATATATCTTTTATGTCACTTATTAACATTTTATAAACATTACATGATCATTTATGTTAATTATGGTCATTTTGTCGATATTTTGTACTTGACTCCAAAAAGAACTTATTATAATTTAAGTTATCTATGTGGTAAAAATTCCATTATCTCTATAATGTTATTAATGATTTAGATATCATATATTTTATATACATCCATTATATATATGTATTTATAATTATACATAATATTTGGAGATAAGAAATGAAATACGTCATTAATGAAGATGGTAAGTCGTACGTACGAATGAACACTACATTCATTTCTATTTAGTATTTAATGGAATGAAAATTGAATGATACATAGGTAGATTATAATTATAGTATAATATCATATATAATTTCAGTAAATCCATCTTCTATATGTTTCAGTTATGGCGTGAACGAGTCATATCACTTTAAGGGGCAATACTCCTCACTTCCTCAAAAAAATTATCATATTTACCTATTATGGAAACCAAAAAACGTATGCTATAAATAAAAAATATCGAATCATAGAGACAATAAAAATATAATATATATCACATATAAATATAGTGTCATCTTAGTTTCCACAATAACAGGTGCTAAGAGATAGTTGAACTATCATTGTTTCATGAGGTTATAGTTCGTCGTTCAAAGAAACAATATCATCGTATCCATTAGATAGAGGTGTCTAGAAGTGTATTTCGATTTATTATCATAACAAAATTCTAGTATTTTTAGGACATTTCTTTTTTATAAAATAATAGAATAATGAGATTTTAGGAGGTTAGAGAAGGAAAATAATTGAAAAGAATATGTGACAAGATGTTACCTTTAAATCATTTAACTTCTATGGATTTGATCCATAGTGCTCTCTGTAATAGCTTTTGGCCAATGAAAAGGATTCTAGAAGTATGATAGATATGTTGGGAGATTATTTGGGATGAATTTGGACAATACAAGGGGTCTTGAGAGGTGTGAGTAAGGGTTATACGTGATTGATGTTTATAAGGTGGAGGAGGGGAACTTTAGGAATGTTTGAAAATATAATTTGATTATAAACGGGATTTTGAATTGAAAAGGTCCCAAACACATTTAATTTGTATATAAGGTGATTATTGTTCAAAATATTTTCATTAAATGAGTTTTAGACAAGTTTAGGGCATAAAATTAGCCATATATTTTATCTTTAACCTTTAGTTAACAAAATTAACTTTTACCATGTTCTTTTTATATTCATACTATATGGTTAATAAATTTACTATAAAATGATAAAAGACCCAAAAATTGATTATTAATGACATTAATACCATCATATATGTCATTTGTATGAATCATATATTTTTAGGACTATTTTATCTTTTAATAAAATATAAAATGATTTAAAAACTCATTTATTTCAATTTTATACTATTAATATCATGAATTTTTAATAAATCCAAAAAAACATGGTTATTTATAAAAAACTTCATTAATTTAAAGATAACAAGTCATCCTAATATAAAAATTCATATCGAGAATAAAGAAATAAAAAATAATTATTTTAATATTTATAATATCATTTTTTTGAATCCTTTATTAATGAAGTAATTACTACGTCACCATTTTTTCAAAATTAAATTTATTTATTTAATGTCTAAAAACTATCAATATAATACCATGATTTAGAAAAAAAATTATTTCTAATGACTATTTATTTTTTAAAATATAACTTATATATCCCTATATTAAAATTGTTGTACTAAATGAAATAAGATTACGTTATATTTTCCTTAACATTAAATTAATTCTTATAGTGTCATTTTCACAAACAATTGGCTCCATGGGGTCCCAAAATCGATCCAAGGATGCCCATGGTTAGACATGCATCCTAAAATATTATGATAACATGTGTTAGGGTAATTTTATATTATTATAATTTTATTTTTTACCTTTATTTACTGATTTTACCTTTAACCATGGTAAATAAAATATTTACTGATGTTACTTTTGATAATGTCTGAAAATAAAAGTTACCTATTGATATAATTTAGACCTACTCCACTCCAATGGCCCGAAGGCCTTAATTTTTTATTTATTGATAATCCACCTTTCAAGGATGAGGTGGAACCCTATTACATGCTCTAGGCCATATAGGAACCAATGCCCGTAGGCACAAACATACCATACAACCCAGACTAAAAACTTGGAACTGCTCCTCCCTAGCATCTTCATCTTTGAAATCAGCTCTTCACCTCCGCATGGCTGTTCGGCTAGGCATTCCCGTGCATGCACAAGCTTGTCCCGATGGCAGGTGCCATACCCTCTCATTCTTGCAATCCGTTTAGCTCCTACTGTGGTGAAAGCTCCTTTGCTCATCCTCCTTGTAGAGCTTGTTCCTTGTAGTTTTTTGGTCTGGTTTGTATCTGCAGGTGACCCGAAGGCCATATGGATAGCCCGAAGGCCTAACTGACCCGAAGGCCTGGGTGCCCGAAGGCCAATGAAGGACTCGATGACCAAATCTGATGCCCGAAGGCCCAAACGGGGGAATATTCTCGGCTGCTACAGTGCCAAACAGTGCCTGCTATAGTTCCTACTACAGTACCTGCTACAATGCTGCTACAGTAACCCGGAAATCCTACCTGCTCCTGGTTTTGATACCTGGTCGCTTGGATGCACCATCAGAGACCTTGCCAACCGGGCTAAGGCTCATGTGCTAGACCTACTTATTTTAAATACAGAATACATTTTTCCATATTTTGAGTATGGAAGTTTCAGAAATTAATTTAAAATTAATTCCCTTTTTCAAAACAAAAAAGCGTGTTTTTAAGAAATAATAATTATCCCAAGATTGAAAGTTGTTTATGTTCAATTTAGACGTGAAATTACATCCAATGAGAAAATTTGGATTAAATGGTAAAAATATAATCTAATTACAATTTAAAAGAAATTAAAGTTATAATCTAGTAATATAAATAAAATAGATTAAAATATATTCTGGAATAATAATGCAATATTTTGCACTAGTCATTACAAAATTAATATTATATGAAAAATACCTAAATTTCATCCAAAGTAAATTTTGATGTTATTATTCTAAATAAGAATTTTAATTTTTTCAAATATAACATATAAAAGTGACAAAAACAAGATTTTAGAAAGTTTCCCCATCACAAGGCAGTAAATCGTCCTTTTAAAAAATATTATAGTATTTATGCTTAAAATTGGATTCATTAATATTTTAAGCCCCAATATTTTATTGGATTAATGTAAAACATTTATCAAAACATATATAATCATATTGTTGTTATTTTTATTCATCCCCACCAATACAATGGTTATGCGTTAACTACCATTTAAAATAATATTATATTTTTATATTTTTTCAGTATAACTCAACGTTGTGTGCAGTGGAAGATTTAAAAAAACTCATTGTTGTGTATCTGGTATTCCATCGAACATAGAGTAACCATTAAATAAAAATTAATATTTAATTTACTAATACTAATAAATATGAAAATATCATTTTTGGTTTTTACCTAGGATGATACATCGATGATTGTTACTCCTCATCCTTATTATGCATTGGTACAATTATTTGTCCCGTCTTCATTTCCTCAACTACCTTCTCCCTAAGCTTCAACATTCTATATTATTAGATTACTTATCTGACACCTAATAACCTTGTATAGTAAATACTTGGACCCACTATATCTATAGAGGTCGAGATTCTTTCAGTGCATATGGATCTAGTGATTCCCACTAATTAGACTACCTCATGTATATTTATAAAACCCCGGTAATTTTATTATTATAATTTATTTTACTTATTGTATTTATTGATATAATATTTTCTTTATTTTTTAATTTATGGATATACTAATAAGTGGCATGGGTGTACACACATTTGTGTGGTGTGGAACCACCGCACATAGCTGATGGTGGAGTATAATGTACACCAAAAAAAGATGTGAATGTTGGGGTTTTTTACGATTCTTTCCAAATAATCTAAAATTATTCTCATCAATCCTCTCTCATGGAGACACCTATAAAACGAAATAAAGGATAATTATTAGGCACAAGTATGAGAAAAAAATATTTGGATTTAATTTCATATTATTATTGTATTTGTTTGAATTAATATCTTAGTGCATGCTTCGTTTTAATTTTCTCGATGGTGAGACTGTGATGACAGCCCGACATATGGAATTAGGTAAGATATGGGGAGGCTATAAACATGCATTATATGATGGAAATATTTCAGGATTTGGTATGGATTTATAGGCTACACCTATCAGGGATTACTACCTGGTAGAATATTCTTAGGAAATTATTACAAAGTGGATGTGTACTGAGTTCATGTTATTAATCAAATTTGAGGTTTTTAATGAAAATTTCCCTGATTTTTATAAATAATTACTCTTGTATTATTTAATATTTTTTATAGGAATTTTTAGGAAAAAATAATATAAACAAGGATTTTATGACATAACTCTATACTAAGTGGAAAACTACGATTATGGATTATGAGAGGAAATAGGTAAGACACTCATTTACATATATATAATTTATTTTTTATGTCTTATAAAAACAAGGAAGTCAATCAGCTTACAAATTACCATTCTAAAAAATAACATCTAGCTAAATAGATTCTAAAGGATTACCCTAAAATATATTTAAATCTCAGATGAAAAATTTCTTCAAATATTTCTCTACATTGATGTAGAGGTATAAAATCCTCTTAAAAGTATTCTCCTCCTCCTGCCCACGGCAGTTTGAACTCGTTTTATCAAATGGATCACTCTAAAGAGTGTTGATAGACCAAAACTGAGTACAAATAAACATCTAACTTCTATCCTATTTATATTATTCAATATTGTACTGAAACTAAATTTTTCATCTTCTAGAATCACATCAAAAATATTAAATTAATTTTAACCTTTTAAAATAACTCTGGGACTCTTAATTATCTTATAAAACACATTACTTAAAGATTAAAATTTGAACAACATCATTATTTTCCATGAGTTTTACTTTTCTTGTTTGTTGATTGATTACTATTCAATAAATCCCCTGGAACTTGTATTTCAAAATATTATTAAGAATATATTATTAATTGAAGTACTTTAATTGTATATAGTTATTTGATACAAAAATTTAAATTTATTATATCTATCTAATATGGGGATCATTTAAAATTTTTGGGTATATTTGAAAGCTTCTAACTATATTGTACTAATATTTTTCGTATTTTCAATCTAAATTTGAAATTATAATATTAAAAAACCTTTTTACTATGTTTAGTTGTCTTACCCCTATCAAATATGTCTGTTTTCTTGAGATAGATCGTCATAAATTAAACCACATTTGAAAATTTGTAGCCAATTATTAAGGGTATTTTTATTTTGAGATATGTATGCATTATGATGGAAATATTGACATCCAAAAAAACTATTTTGGTTATCAAATTTCTAGTGAAGTATGACATTGTTAATTCATGTTATATTGATCTGGGATTTTGAGTAACTTGAAGCCAGAAACTGTAGATGTTTTCTTCAACATTGAATATGATATTTTTTGATAGAACATTATATTTTTTGCGGAAAATTATTTTTATATATATTGATGATTTTGGAATTTTAATCCTTTCCTGTTTAAATATTCTTTGATCTCCATTATGAATTTAACATGACAAAATAGTAATAAATATTGAAATTTAACTATGATTTGAACTCTTAATTTACTCTTGAAACACTTCACTACCAAAATTCACATCAGTCTACCCCTTTCATGGGACCTGATCTGCCATATCTTAGAAATTTTATTACTTGGCCAAAATTCCCAATAGGTAATACTTTCTAGACAACTATGTATGACTTCCCTGCTTTACCCACTCAAAACCTAAAAGTCGTATGAATTGGAATTGTCATACATAAGACTTGAGAGACAAAATCCTTCCCCAAGGATACTCTTAATGGATATTTATGAGTGACAAACACCAAGTGATACCTACATGAGATCCTCCACATATCCTTATGAGAAGATTCACATCCAATCATAGCACCAAGCAGTGGCACACAACTCTCCTCTACACCCACATCATCATTAACAAATCTTTATTCATATTGAAATTATATGAATGAAATATTAATGATAAAATCTAAACTAAACTAAAATAAATAATATTAAAAAACATGAATCAAACCAAATAAAATTTTACCAAATATAATGGAATATGATAAAGAAATATAAAATAAAATAAAATAAAATATTTACAAAATTAACCAAACCCAACTAGAATATAATTAGAACAAACTAAACTAATGAAAAGTAAATTAAATAAAATAAACACAATATAAGTAAACTAAATATAATTTAAGGGAAAAAATTTTAACCAAATAAATAAGAATTAACCTTACACAAAAAGTGATAACCCCACCCAAATAGTCCTAACCAAGAATTTTGTTTTGAATATAACTAAACTAAAAAATTAAAATTAAATAAACAAAATTGAAGTGAAGTGATACAAATTTATATAACACAAAAAAATGGCCCAAACCCAAAATGGCTCACATAATTTCATATCTCAATAGTAAAAATAAGATATCTAAATATTTATATCTCCCTTTTAAAAATATACACTAAATTCAAATAGATATTATACTTAATTAATGGATGATTTTCTTCTTGAATTTCAATAAGAGTAATTTTTTTATAATCAAAACATTTAGTTTTTTTACCTATTTTCCATTTTTAATTATATCTTGATTTAATTTTTGACTTCTAGTAGGCTATTCTTCCTCTAATATCCCTTCATTAACATATTTTGATATTATTTATTCCATATCCTTTCCATTCATAGAAGTGATATCCATTAAACATTATATTGGATGAATTTTAGATTGTATTTTTATTTTATCTTGATGTGTCTATTTATAATATTTAAAAATATCCTTGTATAGAGAGGTATTAAATATTTAAGGGAATGTTCCCCAAGAAATTTTTTTTTCTCAAGTTGAAAGAAAAAAATATGGAAGCATGATAAAAGAATATACACATTAGATAATTTTAAATTTTACTTTGTAGATTTCAATTTTTAATATCAATTTTTTAGCTTAATAATATATTGATATTTGTAACAATAAACTTCGGAGGACCTTGATGCTCAAGAACCCAAAAAAATTGTCCTAAACCATCACTTTCACCTTTTTTTGGGGAGATGATCTACATGAAAACTAAATTTTCAACAATGGAAGAGTATTTTCCTGATAAGGTATTCTCCCAAATCAGTTGTTGGTTCTAGTAACATTGATTTAGAATGGGTAGGAATGGTTGAGGTTGAAGAAGAAAAGAAAAAAAATATCCATATTGGTGTAAGAATGATCCCAACTGTAAATCAATGAATTTATGAAACTGTTGGTTGTATTATGTCCATAACTTCTACCAGAGAGATCCATGGCTTGTGATACATATATGTTGAGTATTCGTAAGTTATATAGTGCATTGAGTAATTGTAAGATCCCGGATTCTCCTTAAAGGTAGATTTTTAGTTATGCTTTATTTTAAGTCACTTATTTTAGTTAAGTAAGTGTACCCTGAGTTCATGAGAAGGCATGTGGGTGTTCTAGGGGTTAGGGACACAAAAAAGAGGGAAATGGTTTTTTGGCATGTTTCATGATTTGTGCATGGTTGGGGAAAACCATGATGAGTATCCAATGAAACCATGTTGGGGGATAATTTAGGGATAATATCTCCCACACAAATTGGAAAATCATGTGGGTAAACCATGCTAAAGGATAATTATGGGAAAGTGGCAATCGCACGATGCATGGTATAAAAAACCATGCAGGTAAACTACGCAGCCTACAAAATTTCATAAATTTACAATTTTCCATTACATGATTTTAGTTATTTCTCACAACTTTTCTTCCATTTCTATAACTTATATCCTTAAAAACACCCCCAAAACCCTCATGATCTCTCATGGATAGATATCCTTCATCTCTAGGTCATTTGGAGAGTCATTAGTTGCGGATTGAAGCTCTGGGTAACTAAAATCTTCATCTGGTTCTTGTTTTGATGATTATGGTTTGTAGTTTCTCTCATATATTCTCAAAGCTCTAAAACCCTATATTTTCGAAGTAAACTAATATTGAACATCGGGGGGGTTTGTATAGAGACCTAAATCTTCATTTGAGAGTTTGTTCATCGTCATCTTTGAAGTATGTGGTCTACAAGGAATATCCCATAGTGTTGTTATATATTTGTGCATGTCTGTTCAGATCATGCTTCTCTTTTAGAGTGAAATTATCACCCTCAGTAATATTCTGTATGATTAATGGATAAAAAATGATTTAGACCCCTCCTAAACTCTTTTGGATTTTTTCAGGATGATTTTAAAGTTGTATGGCCACCCATGGGTTATGCCCTCTTTCCCGAACCTAGACATTGTTAAGAATAAATGAAGAGTTGATGCGTATTATCATTGGTACCTTATTAAACATGTAATTATGGGTAGTTTAGTGAATGTTTGATATTTATGTCTTCAACTAGGTATCATAAAGTCATTAGATCATTTTTGGAAATACTTGAGAAGGATTAATTGGGCTAATTATGATCATGTCAAATGAGTTATGAATTATGTTGAAATGCCCAAGAGGTTCAGTATATATGAAATGATGAGCATGTTAAAATTGAGATGTATTATGAATTGAAGGACATGTAACATGTATTTATTGTGGAATTTTATGAATATGTTTCATGAGTTAAGATGTGGTGATTATTGGTATACCTAATTGGTTGAATGTAATAAAGCGGTCATGCTATAGGAAATAAGAATTTTTCTTCAAACATATAAGCAGAAAAATTCTTGTGAAATGGTAATTATTTATATTCTATAATGTACAGTAATTTGTTCATTATGGATGATGTATTGGAATTCATTAATATGTTTGTTGGGTTAAAGCATGAGAATGGGAATTGGGTGAAAGGTTAATGTATTGTAAATTTCATAATGTTTATCCCCATTATGATTGTTACGAATCATGATTTTTATGTGTATTTTTTGTGATGTGGTATCGTTAAATGAATGGATTTGGTAGGATAGATTAATGCTCCACTCCTTAGTGCTCTATGGTTTTTAATAGAAATGGATGTCTTTTCTGAACCCAAGGGTATAGACATGGAGTTCCATATCGAGGTTGGGATGGTAGGAAATGGTGTTCTGATTACCTGTTAGATTCATGAATTGATGCTTCAAGTTTTTTAACTTATGACCTATTGCTTGGGATAGTCGGACATGGCATACCAGATCCTGGTAGGACACTTGGATTGAGGCTCCTTGGGTTTCAACTCGTGACCATTGTGAAATAAAGTTAAAATGTCAGACTAATGCCTAATTCCCCTAGAGTTATAGTTGATGAAACAACATGGATTGAGGCTTAAGGGTATGTTTTATCTATTTATTGTGAAATTTTATTCCCAAGTGGGATGGGGACTTGATGTATTCCCTTATGCACAGTATTTGATTACCTTAGACCCATATTTAGATGATGTATATGCCTATCAAATGGAACACTTGATAAAAATGGAGGGAGTAATGAAGATGGAATAGATGCTGGAAATGGTAATAATGATAGAAATGTATTAAGTGTGTCTGGTATCTAATGGAACTGGAGTCTTCTATTTGTTTATCATACCTTTTACTCCATATTTTTATGTACGGTCTTCTAGACTAGATATTTTCAAGACACTAATGGTGGTGGCCTACTGAGTTATTCTCACACCCTTATCAGAAATCCATTGGGCACATAAGGATATTTCATTATTATGGGATAAGATATGGGAAATGACAGGTGCTACAAAGTTAAGTTTGTCTTGGGATGTTCATGGATGAGGTTCCAAACACTGTGTCTGGACCGTTTGGGGATTTCCATTATTTTCATTATTTTGGGTTCCCTGCACGTGTGGAACAACTAGTATGGCATGGAAGGGTTATATTTGAATTCTGGTTGTACCCTATTTGGGGATACATGGTGATGAATTACAATATTTGTTTTATGTTTTTCCACTATTTATAATTTTTATGCTCTGGATTACTCTGGTAAAAAGGGTATAGTCTCCCCACATTGCTCATTAGACCCTCATTACTAGTCGAAAACCTCTGGAATATGGGGATGCTTTCTTGAGGTCATGTAACAATATGGCTCGAGGGATTGGTTTAGTAGCTCTCGGGCTGAGGATGTCATAGTAATAGTTCTAGTGGTGGTTATGATGACGACATTCTTGGTGACTGTGAAGATGAGGATATCCACAGGGAAGTGGGTGGGGATGATTGTGAGGAAGAGGTTGGGGATGATGGAATGAAAAATTGCTGGGATGATGCTAATGAAGATGGTCAGGGTGATGGCAAGTAAGAAGATGATCAGGATGAGGATGAGGTCAAGGATGGGGTTGAATATAGAGATAGTTATGAGGAACATATTAATCTGTTACACTTTTTATTTACATTTCTGATATTATTTGTTTAATGATTTTTTTTGAATGAATATATGTTACATTTTTATGTAATTTTTTATTTTTTAGGGAAATAAATTGATTTCCATTGTTATCATAATTTATGTATTATATTGTTACTATTTAAGAATTCTCTATTAATTCCATTGTAGGAACTGTGTGTTAACGATGTTCTATTAGTTTCAATGTAGGTTGAAGATGTTCTATTTTGATTAAAGTATTTCTAGTGGTGTTCTATTTTCATTTCATGTGTTTTGTGTGTTGATTATTTTATGACGTTTTGATTGTAAGTGCTTGTAGGAGTAGTGAGTGGGTAGTGGGGGTATTTTCCCTGGTTAGTTGGGGGGATCTATACCAATTGTTTTCAATCCATTTCCATAGCTCTATTCTAATGGTTCAAGATGTCCCATTGGTAAAAAACTCTATCACCCTATACCAATGGTTCATTGTGAATATTGGGTATAGATCAGTACCAATAGTTCTGAACCATTGAGAAATTCGTATACCAAATGTTCACATTAAACCGTTGGAAAGTTGAATTCCTAAAAATTCTATACCAATGTTTCACTATAAACTATTATTATAGGTCTATGCTTATGTCCAAAATACGAACAGTTTCTAAAAACCATTGGTATAGCCTATCCTAATGGTTTCAGGGGTTATCACAATGGATTCAAAGCATTGGGATAGTTTAAATTTCTAGTAGTGCATAAATATATTATTATTTAAATGTATTGATTATAAAAAAGTCATTAAACTAATAGGAATGAATATGGGTAACCACATTTTGAAATAAATTTATAATGGTCCAACTCAAAAAAATTATTGATGAATATATGGGAAATATGTACTCAATTTCGAATAATGTAGTTTTATGCTTTAAAAATATCTTTTCCACAAGAAAATGGATTTTATGTCATTTTTTTGGTTATTATATTTAATTTATACCAATTTAATAAATATTATTTTTTAAAATTAATATCATTTTTGAAATCATAATGTTAAAAATTCTATAGATATAATTTTTAGAAATGTTTATATAAGGAATATTTTTGTGATAATAAAGGCAATAAAGATATTCCAAAAAAAATTAAAATTTTAAAGTATTTTAAGAACCCCATATTGATTTATATTGTTATTAAAATTTCATTATATTATTATTTATAAAAATATATAAATTTATACATTTTAAATTAAATATTATACTAGACATTTCTCGAAAAATACGTTTAGACTTAAAAGGAAATTTTTCATAAAACCATTTTTATCATGTTTTGTGGATTTATTTTAAACTGAAATTATGAAATTTATATAATTAAAATCTCATAAAATGGATTACATATTTTTTATCAGAATAATAAATATTATTCAATAAGGTCAACTTATTTTTTTTTGTCATAGTGAATAGTAAAAACAATAAAAATGTGTCATCATGGTAAAAGGGTAAAGCAGGTTAACCTTGGTTAAAACTAAGGTGATGAAGCTTAAAATCATTCTATATTTTTTTATTAGTAATTGGATGAGTAAATTTCATTCAAAATAATCCAAAATTTGATCATGTGTCATTTTTTATTCATATATCTTTGATTATGACTTATTTACTTGTTTTGGTATTGAAAAATACAAAATTCCACTCTCTTTGTTTTTAATATCTTTTGTATGCTCACATAGAGGTAAATAAAAGTTCTAAAAATATTAATGTTAATTGTGAAAATAAGGGTATTATTTTCATAATTTTTATTTATTTATAATTTTGATTGATTATATAGTTATGTTAAACACATATGCAACACTGACATGATGCTTATGCCAACATTAGAAAAATAAATTTTATGATATTAAAACTATAAAAATTAGTGTAATTTTGATGAATTATAAACTACAACAAATTTTTCAGATAAAAATTACTTATTTCTAATTTTTAATTTTTAAATTTTAATTCTTTTACTATGTTCATATCTTTGAAGTTAAAATTTGGTGAATAGTAAAAATATTGTTTTTTGAGAAATTGTATATTTTTTGATATTATAATAACATAAATAAGATTTATAAATTTATAAACCTTACAAATGACCAATTTATGATAATATAATAAAAATATTATACAAAAATAATTCAAAACATGAAATTATAATTTATCTCATTGTAAGTATGAAAATCATTTTTAGTCTCAATGTAGCACTTGTAATTCACAAGAAATGACTACTTCGATGTCCCAAAGATAATAATTTGGTATTAAAAAGTATTTTAGTTAATTTTATATTAAATATTATGTATAGATAATTATTTTTATTTATATTTTTGAACATTAGAATCACATAACAATAATATTTTCTAAATTATTGTGCAATTATTGAGTAATGAATGAAAAGTGAAAATAAAATGTTAAAATGTGCGATTAATATAAATGAGAATCGATATAACTTATGAAAAAATAATAAAAAAATTATGTATAATTTTTTATAATTTTTTTAAATAAAATTATTATAGTTTTCTAATACAATTATATTCCAGACTACGACCAATAAGAAAATATTAAAACATAAAAATTAAATAATTTTAAAAATATTCAAAATGAAAATAAATAGTTGATTTTGACTATACCATGAATTTTATAGATATTTAGTATTGATAAGTGGTGATTTAAGAGACTAGATTTTAAATATCTAGTTTTAATGATATTTTTTAATCATGTTTTGAAATTTTTGATGAAAAATTCTTTTGTAGTATTTCATATTTAATAATAATTTTTAAATCATTAAAATTTAATAAAAAAATATCATGGAATATTTAGATATGATATTGTTTATAACATAATTCCTGGTCATAATGTGTTCCACTTTTCTTTTTATGAATTAATTTTATGACCCATACTGAATGAAAAATTGTGAAGACGTCGTTGATTGTTTTCTATAAAAAGGCATTCACCTCAATATTTTTTATAGAACACAAATTCAGTATTTCTATCAAGAATATACCAAAATACCACTATAAACAACCATTTACATGTCCCCCATACATTAGGATGATCATAATTTACTCATAAACATCCCTTAAGATCAATCTATGGGAGGTTACACAAAAAAACAATATTTGGTTTTTCTTAAATCAATTTTCATCCATTAGAATATATTTTTTCTTTATTGATTATGTAATGCCAATATTATGTGAGAGGTAACCATTAATTTACCTATGTTTTATCACCACTCATATGGTTTGTATTCACATTTTTATACAAAATAACATCAATTATAAATTCTCACTACAATAGTATGATCTCTGTAAGGTAATTTGTCTCTAAATCACACCATCGGGACATAATTTATTATATACACATATTATCATTTATAAGGTGTATATAATACCTCTTTTTAATTTAATATATTTATTTCATATTATTTAATGGTATATAATGTTTCCTTTCATTTTAATTCTATTTAGAATTTATGAATTTAGAGTTAACCAAGCAGAAAAATATTATCTTAGAAAGTCACTTTTTACAGTGAAATTTTTATACACAAATTTCCATTATTGAAATTATATGATCTTTATCTCCCTCAAGTATAATTTTTTAAAATCCAATAGATATTTTTATATTCTTAAATTATTAGTTCAATTTTTATCTTGTTTGGGATATATGATCGAGAAAATTGTTTTCAAGAAATGTCAACCTTATTTTCTTTTTGGTCAATTAACATTTTATTCCATATAAATATTCTCTAAAAAATATAATATATTTTTATGAATATAATTTTTTTTAGATTTAATTTTCAAATATATATTATTTTATTTAAAAACATTTAAAAGTCACATTATATCAATTACCAAAAATGATACTTTTGAATTTTTGTAGAAAAATGTAAAAAAAAATATTTGCTGTAACATTTAAATAATAAATGAATTTTTCCACCATCATTAACATTAATAATATTTAAGATTCCTTTTTAAAGATAAATATTTATTTTAAAGGAAAATTATTTTTCCATTATATTTTGAATTTTTAGTAAATTGTATTTATTTATAATAGTGTAAAAATGTTTCAATAAATAATTGATGACAATTTCTTTATAAAAAATTTCTAATGTTTTGAAGAAATAAATTTAAAATATTTACTTCTATTTTATTAGATGTTTTCCAAAATAAATTATTTAACTACAAAACCTATATTTTTTCTGAATGTATAGTTTTATTGAATCTCTTATTGATTCACGGTTTTATTATCATTGAAATACTCATGATCATTCTATTTATTATAATCATGTTCCCTTATATTGTACATCATTCATTAGATATTACCATTTTCCCTAATATTGATTTTTTTATCTTCTATGTGTTTATTTTATAAACCATATATCATTTTTATTTGTGGAGTAATTTGAAGAAACTTCCTATGAATTTTATTCTAGTAAATACGTAATTACTATTATTTTATATTAATAAATCAATACGAACATGGTTTAATTGACAAGAAATATTGATTAGGAATTGTAATGATCAATCACTATTTGAGTAATTAATTGGAAACATATAAGTGATTTTTGGGGCCTGGATATGGATATCCCCTCAATGCATTGATTGTATCATGAGGAAAAACAAAATTACATGATGTATAACCCAAAGACATAGGATCATGTCATAAACGTTGGGAATCATATATATTCCACCCATTAATGAATGTAAAAATAAATGAGGGATTTGATAATTAATTCATTTCATCTCGTTATAAGTCATTTCATGTGAATTTATTTTTGTCACAGTATACACCGGTTGTACTTGTACACTCATGTTAATGATCAATTAGACTTTTCCTCTTAAATTTTATTAATAAAATGTTGTGTGGGCATCTAGATACATATGTAGACATCCTGATATGAATTTTGGTATGGGTAATGGGCCGATGGTAGGAAGATGTGTTGAAGAGTATGGAGTTTTTTGGAAGTACTGGGATAGATTCTGAGGGATTTCTATATTATTTTATTTATTCATCTGTTTCACTTTAAACAATTTGGGTTAGCCATCCAAATTGAGAGCATGTTTCATTATTCTTGTATAGTGTTGGTAAAACATTTGTGAAATTTTGTTTACTTTATATTAATATTGATATTTAGGGTTGATTCATTTTATTTATGTGTATAATCTACATTTATCATTATAAATATTATAGTCCCCCCACTTCACTATATTCCATCAACGCTTTTATAAAACTACTTGTCTATGGAGAGTAATGCATGAGTTTTTATATAACTATAATCCAGGAGAAGTCTTTTGGTATGTGGAGTTACATATATGAATTCTATGGATTTGGAAGATAATTTCTTGCATGGACAGACCTCAGATCCCCCTCTCTCTGAAACAACCATGTGCCCCCACATAGAACAAATAAAAACACACACCAATTATAATAGTCATTATCGGACCTCTGAGAAACCACAAAACACCTCATAAGGATATAATCAAATATATCTAGAACAAAAATAAGAAATTCATAGACTAAATCACCATTAGAAAAAAAAGAGATAACACCTAATAAAACGAAAACCATACTCCTTTTTTCTAACATGTTTCCTCAACTCCATAACATATGATATTAGTAAAATTATAACAATTAAATGATCCAAAATACAAGAATATGTTAATGAGTGGTAGAAGTTTATGTCAAACAAGTATGTCATTAGATATAATGAAATAAAAAATATTACATTTCACTATAGTCAGGGCATTGTCAACTTCCACTTAGAATTACTCCACTAGTTTTATCTATTTTACACCAAAAGCCTGTGGATGAAGCTCCAATGTCTTGGAAGCATCTGACTATGCTAAAGTTTCCTTTCAAGCTGATAAACAGCCCCCACGGTGAGGAGATGGTTGGGTCCATAATAACCTCTAGAAATGATCAATATATCTACATGAGGTGTATATCCTTTTAGGAGTGGGTAATATTCATAGAGATCAATTTCTTTCCACATTAGTAGTAATTCAATGGAATAATAATAGTTACTGGTGATGGTGTGGATAGAGCCCGCCACTGAAAACTATGACCACGGCCACCTTAGATATCATGCCTTTTCATTTCTTTCCTTGAGAGCCACTAATGTTACCAATAGGTGGAGAGTATTATCTAAATAGACTTATATTTTCCACTAATTCAAACTGTAATATCATTGGTCTATCCACCGCTTGAATATAATAGGTCATTGTTAATAAGAATACATATGAAAAAAATACCTGATCACCAACCCATCTAGAAGCATTGAGCTTTCATCTGGTTGTTTATCATGACAATAAGAGTAAATGAAACAGATTTGGAAATAGTTTGGAATACTCTAACACAAACTAATCATCATGTTTAATGGTGAGAAATGACATAGAATTCTCCATTGATAAGGATTAAAGACAAAAGTACTAAAATAATATGTTTTTGAATCCCTTCAACTCCAATCCCTCATATCAATTTTTTGTACCATAATTTCACACCATCTCAGGTTGGGACCCTCAAGCATAATGGTTGAACATTTTACCTTTATTGATTCTAGTGCCTTTACAATTTTATAGATCTAGTCAATCATATCGAGTCAGTCCCCCACCCGCTAAGGATCATTTGACCCCTTAAAATGTTACAGATTTCTAACAAAGAAACTAAAAAACATGATCCCATTTTAATAAATCTCTTGATTATATCTATATTTCTAGAGTACATGCATGTGTTACATGTCAGTCCATTGTGCATGTTGTCTCCAATATATCCCCAACAAGGCTTGAATAAATAGGATGGGTCACTTTAGTGGAATTTCCCACAAAACCCTCCCAATGAACTCCTAGAATTCTTCTATGGTACATAATTTCGCACATGAAAATATGAAACAACACCATCATATTAGATGCAAGATCTATTTGAATGAATATAATATATTTATTTAGACAAAACCATAACACATCTTACACCTAACCCAATAAACAATAGTGTCTCAATTCTCTTCGTGAGTAGAGATGTCTCGGAACTAATGTGAAATTTACCCCTTGATTCCCAATAATCCTATATCATGTCTTAAAACCCTCTAAGGTAATAAAAACATGCATAAAAATAATTTGATACCAAAATTGAAATGAACTGACTCAGATCACCCATCAACTAGGGCACCCAACCCGATCTTCAATAAGGCTAAAAGGGTGTTCCTGATCCCCAATGTCTCGTGACAAGCACCCAAACATGAATAATGTAATTTTAGAAATGGTTTTCCCTAAGTGAATGCATACCACTGAAATTCTATAAAAGCACAATATTTGAAAAAATAAACAATAAAACATTATATAATAAATAATAAACAATGTAAGTGAAACCGAAAGGTATAAACAAAACATTACATTGTAAAAATATCTAGAAAAAGTCCCCAACTAACTCAAAACTAATAATAGCTACACCATGAGATATGTGTAAAACATCGTTTTGACTATTTTATGTTTTAATACGTTTTCTTATTAGTGTTTGATCTATTGGTGATGGAATGGTGGATTTATTTAAGAGTTTTATCCATAATTGTTGTTGTAAAAGGCTACCTACCAAATGATGGATTTTGAAAATACCACACACTGATTTAAAGGCCATCAGCCTGGTGGTGGGATTCCATAAGACCACAGGTGGGCTTAGTAGTTTCTATAACAATCATTTGTATCCACTAGATAGATAGTAAAACTCTATCAGCCATTCAAGGGCGTGATACTATGATGGATTAATAAGGGAATAATTTTATTTCTATCCCTATAAAAACACTGATATATTTTATAATCCATATTTCCCAAACATAATTTTACTAGGGATATTATAGAAGATTCACTTTTCCATTCTTGACTCCCTCAACCATCTTCATTTGTATTTATAATCCTATGTTGACCTACTTTAATCAAATTTTTTATTTGATCATTTTATTCCTTTATTTTCTTTACTCGAATATTAGTAGTGGATATATTTTTTGTTGACCTAATATATTGATCATGTGGTTCCATTTATATTTTCTCATATATCAATTGTGTTTTATGGTTTTTAGAGGATGTATTTTGTTTTTTCGGGTATAAAGCTTATGTTTGAGGAAGTATTTGATCTCATTCTATATCCACTAACCATGTGATCATCAAATATAAATTTTGCGATAAATTATTTATTTTAAGGGCATATTATTATCTTCTATTGTAATTCCTTCAATTGGTTCATTGATCTTGTGTTCTCATTTTCCAATCCAAGTTTCAAGTTAGGTTGTTTTGAATAAATTATGTGTTGAATGAATTATGTGTCCTATTTTATTTCTATACACTTTTCAAAATGGATGTTTTCATGATATCTAATTAACAGATGTTTTTTATAATGGATTTTAAAATAATATGGATTAATCCTCTTGAAATGTGATAAATAGTGGATGATTCTAAAGTAAATATGATTTCTTTGAGAAAATTATTTTTCAAATCACGGTTCTGATGATGAATAAAGGGTTGTGGAATTGTTTACTGAATCATGATATTCCATTTGAAACTATTTGATATATAAATAACTTGAGAGACATTGATACCTTGGTTCATTTTTGGGGATTGTAATTTCTATTGACTTGTAGGGTGATCAATAATTTGGGTATTCTAATGATCCTTTGAGAGGCATGTTGGTGACTGATTTGCATGAATTTTTAAGGTGGAATCACACATATGGGTATTCCAATTCCCCTTTCATAGGTGTGATAGTGGAAAGTATATTGTATACTAGTCATGAATGATCATTTTGTGTAAAACCTAAATATCTCAGTTCTATGTTACCCTAATGTGCATCCCATTGTTCTTGTTTTTATATGGATATTGATGCATGTATTGATAAATGAAAAGGGTTTATTTAATGCTATTAGAAAACTGATTATATAATTTGTTGAATATCTTATAAAAATTCTCATTTCAATGATTTTGATATAAATTGAAAAAAAAATTCATCATTACATATTTATTTTAATTTATAAATATATAGATATATTTAACAAACTCTATTTATTAAATAATTTGATATATAGTAGTGTTCTTGTTTTAATCACACCCTACATATACCATAGTGTGTGTATAGACTTTATTTTATCTGATGTAAAAAAGGGAACACAACTATTATAATGTGGTGGGTTTTCATGGTTTATTGGGAATGCGTATTTGGAGGTGAGATGATAGGATAATTCCCACATATACCCTGGAGTAGTTGTCATCATTTTGGTGTACATTGGATTTTCTTTCTATAAATATACATCAGTTTGGTTTATTTAGACCTAATTGTTTCACAATGAATGTTTCTTTAAATTCCTTGAATATGTCATTATTTCGTTTTTCTTCCCTTGTATGTGTATTCCATGTAATTTTTGGCATTTCGGGTTACGAAAAAATAATTCCATATGGTTTTTGTTGATACCCATTAGTTTCTTATTCGATCCTATGAATAAGGAATTCTTTTTGGGCCATGCCATGGATCATTTTGGGTGCCTAGTTTTATGGGTGATCAGGGAAAATTCATGACACTAAACCTCAAATATAATGGATGTGTAAGTGACTCAACATTTGTTGCTTTTATTTTAGTTATAAATGGTTAAGTTTTAGTTTCTTTAGTTGGTTTCAAAGAAAGCATATATAAAATGTTCTTATTAACACCCTATCAAGGAGTGATGGTTAATGTCATAATTTTTTTACTATATTATTATTTATATAAAATTATATAAATGGAAAAGTGCTAGATCGGGGTATACATACCCCTTACTGTTGTTATGTGATTTGATGTTAATGAAATTTGTGTTATTATTGGAAATTGATATTATATTTTGAGAGTATACAAGATATATGTTTATATTTATTAGTATGTGTTGGACTCCTCAAGTTATAATCATGTTTTAATGATCAAAAAACAGGTTCACCTTGTTTAATCTATCTCAAATGATGTGTAGATATGCTTTTTGGCTATGTCTGACAAATGGTAATCCAGATATCGTGACCCAAACACCGTAAAACAGACACCGTGACCCTGACTCTGTATGCTAGACACTGTGACCAAGAAACCGAATGCCAGACACGGTGACCCGAACATCGTAAGCTAGACACGGTGTCCCAGACACAGTTAGCTAGACACTATAACGAGTTTGATATTTCATAGAGTTTGTGACACTGGTTCCTTACTACCATCACCAAGACATCATTCGATGTTTTGAAAAAGGACTAGACACCGGTCCCAAGACACCATGATCCTGGCACTGCATCTGTGCTACTAGTTCCTTATCTCAATAAAACTATGGAATCATGAATATCCCACTGCTCAAAAGAAAAAAAGAAGATATTGTTTCCTGGTGACATCATTTCTAAGTGATACCGTTTCAATAAAAATTGTGACATCGTTCTATAATCTATTTTTTTATTTTCAAATTAATTTATAATGGTCATATTTGATTCATTTAAAGGCACTGACATAATTAATGTTTCTTTGTAGACATATCACCTAACAGTACAAGTTACGAGGTGCAGAACACATGGATCATGTCTGCTCCAACACATGCACCTAATAACAAAAAGGAAACCATGGCCCTGGAACAACATGCATAGGAATGATCGTTTAAAAAAGCTAATGGATGCATGCAACATGATAACAGTTAGGAACAAACGAAGGACTATCAACCCCTAAAGGATGAACCACCGTAGATCGGAGTCTCAAACATTTTCGTAGTACCACCTCAAAGAAGAGCATGAGCTATATAGCTCACATCATCGAACTAAAAACCAGAGCACCAGACTTGTGATACTCTATTTTTTTCAAAAGGACTTGATTCTTACATCTACTTCATCTTGAAATTCTAGAGCTTCATATAATAACACTAAAAGCACTTCTAACCCCTACTCATCATCTTTGCTCTGTTGTTTTCAATATTTATCCTTTGAGAAGTGTGTGTGTGTTTTTGTATTTAAAAACACACTCTCCCTTGTACTAAACTGAAAGACACAAGATATTATTCCTCTCATATATTCATACATCTGTTTACTCCAATGGATAATTGTGGAAGAGGTCCTTGTGTGACCTGGTTGTTTATAACCACGAAGAACAGTGGAAGAGGTCATGTGACATGGACAGTCCTGTGTAATATTATTTAATGCAATCAAGGGTGTGGATCAATCTTTTTTCTATATAGACTGCATAGTGTGATTTGATCACCAAGTGGATTGGACTAAGTCTCAGATTGAAACTGAACCACTTCTTTTATCTGCACGGTCTTTTGATTTATTTTTTCCCTCCTTTACATTATATTTCGGAACACAAAATTTTACTTTTATAGTTAGTCTTGGATAGAAGTTATAACTATTTTTCATTATTAGAATAGCTTAAAAAGATGTATCAATAAGTCACAATGATATTACTAAGAATTAATCAATCTTCAGAGAATTTATTTGAATATTAAAAAAATTATTACTATATTACCATGATTAAATGTCCTGTATTTATTTTTATTGGGGGTCATTATTAAGGGAGATTTTTAACAAAAATTTGTATAGATACTCAATTAACAACCCCCTCTTGAGTAATCTACTCTAACCAATGTCTGTTATCAGATGAATTTATTCTTATTAAGGCTCTAGTTTTAAAATTTTATTAATTGTGTTTTAGTTATACATTAAATATCATTAAATTTATGTTAGTTATAAATTTCTATCTCTTTAAAAGTATTTCATTATTATGGAAAATATACTCAAAGGTGGTGCTACAAATAGACCGCCATTTTGTAATGGAACCAGCTATGCCCAATAAACAATTAAAATAAAAATGTATTTAGAAAGTATGGGTTTTGAATTATGGTCTTCAATTGTAGATGAGTATAAAATTCCTACTACAGAAAGAACTACTTTGGATGAACCAACTAAGACTGCTTATAACAATAATTGAAAATCCATGAATAACTTATACTGCACTTTAAGATATCATGAATTTGACCTAAATTTCATCATGTAAAACGACCCATGAAATTCGAGACACTTTTTCTATTTCACAGGATGGAACTTCTATTGTTAATGAAATGAGACTTAATACTTATACTATAAAATATAATAACATTAAAATGAATCCTGATGAGCCTATATCGGACATCTATCTCAGGGTTAAAAAAATTCAACACAATGATCTATCTCGGAAGAGAAGTTACATCCAATGAACAAATTATAAGGATTCTTAGAAGCCTACCTGGCAGTTAGAGAGGAACTTATGTCTCTATTAGAGAGTCATGTGACATCAGAAAATTACATATCAAAGAACTAATTGGGAAAATAATAATGTACAACGAAGATCTGATAATCAACAAGGAAGAGTATGATGAACCCAAAAGAAAATCTATGGAATTTAAAACCACAACCTATAAACAGAAAGAAATGGAGAAACTGAAGGTCTCTATTGAAAGTTTCAGCAGTGAAAAATCATTACCTGACAATGATGAGGAGATGGATCAATTATTTAGAAGGTTTAATAACTTTTACAAAAGATATAAATTTTTCAGAAATCCTAACATCCAAGTAAGATATTGTAACACCCCAAGATTACATGGTACGTTTCTCTTTGAATAATGCAATATCTTGCATTGTACGTAACTTCAATATTCTAACACATCGCGACCAATCAAACTAGAAATTATAAATAGTAACACCTAGTTTTTGAACTATTATAAATTTTATCTTTCCAAATGGACTTCATTTTTGGATTCAGAATATCAAAATTATCTTAGGGTGAATATTTGGTATTTTTCAAAAAACATTCAATTTTTGATGATTTGTGAAAAACACTGAGTTATTGTCTAAAACAGACTTTTTATTTACATAATTATTTATTTTATTTAAATTTATTTTAGGTCAAAATAGATACATAAAAACTATATAAGTTTAATGTAATTCATTGGAGTCAGTTTGAAATAATTTTAGATATATGAAAATTTTATTGAACTTTTTACCATCTTTTACCCACCTCCTGGGAGCATTTGAAAATTTATATAAAACATAATTTTACCTCTTTTGTGAGTTTAATTTGGAAAATCCAAGATACACAGTTGATATCATTAAGTAAAATGTTTTTTAATTAGATGAAAATAATTTTTGGTGAAACATAACTTTTGACTTTTATTTACCACGGTTAAAAGTTAATATGGTAATTAAAGGTAAAAATGATATTATTATTATTATTATTATTACCCTAACACATGTCCTAATTCTATTGGATAAGTATAATTCGACCAAAAACAACCTTATGAATAAAATATGATCCTTTTGGTCCACTTGGTTTAGATTAGGACAATCATTATTATTTAATTCAAAGAAGAGTTAAAAGTGTTAAATTCAATGTTTAATAACTAAACCAATTTTAATATAGATTTATACATAACATAAATTAAACTATAAATATTCATTAGAAATATAAAAAGATTTAATACATAATTGTTTTTTATTTATATTTTTTAGACATTAAATAATATAATTTATTTATGACACAATTATGATGCAGTAATTACCTAATTAATGAAATATTAAAATATTTGATATTATAAATATCCAAATAAAGGTAATTTTAAGCATTTTATTAATTAAACTAAATTTATAGGTTAAAATAACATTTTAGGGTTGGTTAGAAGATTTTTTTTTGAAGTAATAATGCTGTTATAAATTTATAAAAAACAAAATACAAAATAGTGTCAAAATTGACATAAAAGAGTTTTTTAAACAAATATTATATTATTAATTGATATTTTATTCCTAAAAATCTAATGTTCGGCCAGAAGACTTATATAATGATATTTGTGTCATTAATGAACCACTTTTGGTTCTCTTAAAAGTATATTGTATGTTTATTAACCATATAATATAAAAATACAAAGAGACATGGTAAATGTCGAACTATTTAACTAAGAATTAAATCAAAAATATAATATTTATATAGTGACCCAAACCTGTATAAAACCTATTGGTTGAGTGGTTTTAGACCCATCCTCACCTTATCCTTTAAATAACTCATTTTTGAGCCATTAGAAACCGAAAAGTATTTTATTACAAAATAATATTTGTAGCTTTTTCTAAGGTTCCCCTCACCCCTCTTATAAAAGCGCACTCCCCCTTCCCACAAATTCACACCTTCAAATCCTTTTGTCTCGGAAAAAATATGGCCAAATAACCTCTCATATATCCTCCCTTAATCCTAGAGGCCTTTCATTATTCATAAAGCAAATATAAGGAGCCTTTTTGATCAAATCAAAAGGAAGAACCTAAAGAAGAGGTAAATATTTCATCACCTCTTTCTAGTTCCTTTCTTCTTCCACTTGCACTTTCTTTGTTTTTTCCATTATAAAATAATAAATCCTGTATCTTATATATACTATGATGTTATAATAAATATTTTACAAACATATTCATTATTCTTTCCATCCATTGAATGGAATGTCACCATATGTGCGTACGTACGGCTTACCGTCTCCACGTCGTGGTGTAATTGTAATTCAATACATTATTATTTGGATGGGTATAATAATTATGTATAATTGATGTAAATAATAAATATTACACTATAATGATTATTTATATGTTATATAACATCCAATTATATATTATTTAAATATCAAAAGAATGATATTGGCGCTCGTGCATACATACAGATTACTATCTCCACGAACACGATGAGATTCATTCCCCATCGTAATCCATTCAAGAATTATTTTCTTAGATGATTAAAAATAATTTTCAAATACTTAATATCATTCTTAATATGAATAAGATACATCCCATCCATAAAAAACATTACTTACATAACAAAGCATATAAAGGAAAATGAATCAGTTAACACCTGAAACAACTGTAATACTGAGATATTATTAACAAAGCTATGTTAAAAGATCATATATGATATAATATTAATTTATATGATTCTAGTATAATTTAATAACAATTATTTCACCATTATACAGGAGGTTAACCGACCCATGACCAAGGAAAATTACTAGCTAAGGGTTAATTTCATAATCTCTTTATTATCCGAGGATGTTTTTACGTAAGTATCTACTGGGACCTCTTTGTCATCAACATACATGTTTCTTAAAAATGTATTTCAAAACATTTTTACTATTTTCTAAATAGTGGGGTAAAGTAATTTATACCCTTATTTGACCTTATATGTTTTGAAATAAATATTTCCATAGTTTTCTAAACAAGGTACTTTATGACCTTTTTGACAAAATTAAGTTAAGAATATTTTTTTAACTTATAC
Source organism: Viscum album (assembly GCA_963277665.1). Classification (NCBI taxonomy): domain Eukaryota; kingdom Viridiplantae; phylum Streptophyta; class Magnoliopsida; order Santalales; family Viscaceae; genus Viscum; species Viscum album. Next base: position 351,864,152 of record OY728126.1, on the reverse strand, counting down.
GGTAGGTGCATCTATTTTCCGCCACTATAACATCGTGGATGTTTCCCATAGAATATTATAAAAATATTTTAAAAATAAATGTTTTCTATAATAATTATATGACTTTTAAATGATTTCAAATTAGTATGAGATATTTATTTAAAAAGAGGTTTTTATTTAATCTATGTCAATATCCTTTGATCGATTCTATGTTGGTTTGAAGATGATTTATTATTATACAAAACATCAATATTGTTTTGAAGGTTTTGTGATATTTTTGACTGTGGATGTTTTATTTTTATACCATTCATGGTTTATTGATAAAGTATTGACATTTCTGTAAGAACTCAGTTTTTTCTATAAAAGACTTTGGAATATTCTTGATGTTATTCCAGAGTAGCGCCTTCAGACGGTGTGAGATTCTGAGCCCCAGTGTGGCTGGAATTAAATTTTCAGTGTGTTCACACGGGGAATTCCAAATAAATGAAATAACTCTTAAACAGTAGTTCAGATGGGAAAACTGAGGGAACCGTTGAGTCTGGAGCATGCCTTTTTCCATAGGGGGTGTAATTTTCACGGGTACATCCCTTTTTTGGAGAATGGCCCAAGGGGGTTTTCATAATTTAGCGGCCTCAGGCGTTAAGTTTTATAACTTTTGAAGGGGGCCATGGATGAAACTTCTGAGACCACCGTTGTGCACGGAAGGTGGTTTTTACTCTAAGGGGGGTTAAATCTTGACCGTGTTGGGGTTTTGGACGTGGGTGTTTTCAGAGGTCGAGTTTTTAATTAAAAAGAGTTTAATTACTTAAACCTCCTCTCCCTCTCCCCCAGCCTCATTCCACCCCCTAAAGAAACCCACCTTCTCCCCCAAACCTTCATTCTAAACCACCTCCTCCTCTTCCTCTGATCATGATGTGGGCGACAATGGTGAGGTGCATATATATCGTGAAGCGTCGGGCTACGCCCCTGCATGTAGAAGATTTCGTTTTGCATTTTAATTTCTGAACCCTTTTTCATGTTCAATTATAACATCGAAATATTGTTTGATATTCGAGAAAATCTCGTATTTGTGTAGTTTATATCCTGAGATTCCTGCTGCACTTTTTGGATTCAAAATCTGAGTTCCGAGGCGACCACAATGGTCCGACGAATATCATCTTGTTTTTGGGTGTTTTTCCAGAGAGGTTCCAGCCATCCGAGCTGTGGCGGCCTGGGGTAACGGCTGTCCGGCCTTCCAAGCGCGGCGGCATGGGTTCCCTTCAGAAGAGGCAGTTGGGGTATTGCGAGGTCGATCAGGGGGTGGCCGGGCATGGCTGCGGACGACGGGTAGTGTCCGGGGTCGAGGGCGTCGGGCGAGCAACAAACGGCGAGGTGGACCGGGCAGCGGGGTCGCCGTCGGGGCACGACTATGCTGAGAACTGGTGTCTTGTGACCTCTGTTGGCAGACAGGACCTGCGCAACATGGGTCCACTTGGAGACTGGACTGACCGATCCAGTCCGGGTGGTTCGAGGCGGTCCGCACGGTGAACCGCGGACCGCCAGTCCAGGGTTTGGGTGGGCCGGCCGAACCGGCCTGGCCCACCCATTTCGGTCCTTTAATACTAAAACATGACAAATTTTCAAAACGTAAATCACATTCACGTGCCTTCAGCTGCGACGCGTTCCATGGATTGAGACAGACATTTTGAGATGGTCTTGGGAATTTTTAATTCCCGATACGAGGGGCTCGGTGCCAAGACACGTACGTTATGTGCATTGGCATTTTTCCAGGAGTTATTGTTTTGGATGCTGCGGACACATCCAATTTCTGATTTAAGTGTCGTCAAGGGTGTTGGGACCCTGGCGTCGAGGCAGAGCTTTCCATGGTTTTTAAGGCATTGAGGCCAGAGTTGAGTCATGGACCCCAAATCCCGTCTTTTATGCTGCATGCAGCACTTTATAACTTTTTCATTGGACCTCTGTTCGGGGCTTGCGAGCAGTCGATTCTAGGTGTTTTTTTGAGGGCATTGTAATGGCGCAATCTACCATCTTTAATACTGCATGATGGTGCGGGCCCCACGAGGGTCGTTTTGGGCATTGATGCGGAATTCCACCTTTTTCATCGGGTCTCCGTTTTGGACAAGTTATTAGTCAATCTTCTGTACTTTTTCAAGAGGATTGCAATGGTGAAATCCATTCGATGCACTTTGGGACCGAGTTTTGGGTCCCACGAAGCCCCGCTCCAATGCGGTATGGTGAAATGCATCCTTTTATCTGGATATCCATTCCACGCAAGAATGTAGTCAATTTGATGTGTCTTCCCAAGGAGATCACAATGGTGTGATGCGCTCGACTATTTTCGGGACCGAGGCTCGGGACCACAGGACATAATTCGGGCGTAAAGTGGTGTCAGACGACTTTTACATCGGATATCTGTTGTAGGAGAGTACATAGTCTATCTCGAATGTTTTTCCATGAGGAGTACAACGGTACGATCTGTTTGGATGTGCAGAGCCTCATTCAAGATCTCATTAAATGTGGAAGCAAGAAAGGTGCTCTAGTGGCGGTTCTTCTTGCTATGTCTGGAAGCGAACCCTTGGTGTGTGATCGTGTTCACTCCCATGTGAGTGAAGTTTAAGTTTTAAGAGATTTGTTTGGCCATGCTAGCGTCATTGAGGAAGTAGGTTGGCGAAATTGCGTTTACACCTTTTTACATTGACTTTGGGTGATGTGTGCATGATAGCCCTTGGGCGGGAAATGTGGTATACTCTGAGAGTATACAGGAATGCATGGAGGTGAATGTTGTAGTTTTTACCTGATAATGATTGTGTGCTTGGTTTGGAGATGAGTTTAGTCAACATGTCCTGTGGGTCCTATGTGTGTTCAGTGTTCTACTCTACATACCTTTGACCATTCGTGACGTAGAGGATCCTCTTGTTCTCGATGGTTTGGATGGAAGAGTTGTTTTGGATTCCATATTCTTACAACTGAGGGGGTATTCAGTGTCATGTACCTTTCACCGGACTACGACATCATTTACTGCTACGTGCGTTCATACATTGTGGGTGTGCTCCCACTTTCTGGAGTGAGTTATCTTGGTTCGCTTCAACAGTCGACTCAGCAGACTGGATCATGTATCACCCCGATAGGCCCAGGGAGATCCTCACTTCCATTCTTGTTCCATGGTAGGGTTATTTGGGTATCGGTGTGACCAACACATTACACAGTCACTGATCCTCTACCCAGGAGGTTGTTTCTAGGAGGGTAAGGAGCCCCTAGTGAGCCCTGGGCGTAGACTCCCGAACTGTGGATCCAGATCGTATCTTCCTTTCGCGATCTATCATGACGTGTTTCCCACTACGTGTTCCGGTTACCAATGAGGTACCATCCAGTAGGGATGGCCAGTGAGGTATCATCCAGCTGGTATGGTAAGTGCGGTACCATTCAGTAGGTATGGGCAGTGGTACACCCTCCAGCATGGATGGCTAGTGTGGTACCATCCAGTAGGGATGGCCAGTGGGGTACCATCTAGCCGGGATGGCCAGAGAAGATCCAGGTTTACCCCCAACAGGGCTAATAAGTGGTCCAAGTTGACAGTTTCGGGCCACCATCCATCAGATCACCCTTTCACGAGGCTGGGCATTGGGACCCGTCGACAACTTTTTCCATGTCTCCCTCCAGCGGATTACCCTTTCACGGGGCTGGGCAGTGGGAACCCGTCGACTTTGAGAATACCTCTCAATTGTGTGACAGTGACGAGGTGTGGTTAGATACTCCCACAGAACTCTCAAGTATTAGGGGCACTTTCCCCACCAAGACGCATCCTAGTGACACGACCTAAAACTGTGTGGGCGAGTTAGTGTCGCCAAAAGTGGATAGTGTCAAGGTGCGGTGATTTCAGCCCCCTTACTTGTAATTTGCGGCAGACGTACGGATACTAGGCATCGATGGTGTTCACTTCTGGGACTATTGGCTACTCGCTTTCTTGGGCTGAGCTACTGGAAGGAGATCCCCTTGAGATCTTGTTCGGGTGTTTTGATTGAGTATATGGATATATATATACCTTGTTCTTTTACCCACTCAATGGGTTTGGTTACTCTCCTTCCAGGAGAGGTGAAGACATGCATGGTATGCCATGTGATTTCTGTGTCTAACTTCTAGTGGTTGGATGAGTATACTATCCTACTGTAAGTATCAAAGACTCGATGAGAAGTTTCATCTTCTCACTGTTTTTATCTCCTTGTGTTTGGATGAGTCTACTTCCTTTCTCTTGTTGGGTTGAGCTAATACTATACTGTACTCTTTACTGCACTCTCGATTGTAATCCTTTACTTTTCCCTGTTCGATCTACTACTCACCTCTTCAGTACCATTTTTTTTTCTCCCTCCGGCCTTCGGGTCATCCAACTGAGTATTTTTATACTCACCCCAGCTTGGGATTTTCTTGCACTTGGTGTGCCCTTGCAATCGACAAACAGGATGGTCATGACTTCAGTGGAGCTTCGGGGTTTGGGAGATTGGACCGCGTGTGGTGGTCGTAGTCGGGTTCCAGGTGTGGGACTCTCCCAACTGTTTACTTTTGTTTACGAGTTGCCGGGTTGTGGCACTTTTCTAGTTGGGCGTGTGTTTTATCCTTTTTCTTTTCAGTTTACCTTCAGCTTTTACTTTGTAATGTTTAGAGTTCGATGTACTTTTTTGGTTGTTTATAGCAGTTAATACATTAATTTTCCTTTTACTATTCACTTCTGCATTGAGTGGGATGCGTGTGTGTGTACATGTACTTAGGCAAAAACCTTTCCAAGTTGTTTAGCCTTCTGTGCTTGTCGGTAGACCCTGGCCTATGGAGGCGGGCTTGGGGTAGTTGCGGCTCGAGCCCAGGTAGGGTCGAGTCATGAAAAAGTGGTATCAAAGGTGGTTCATTCCTTGGGACATTGTTCGGACATCCCTAAAAAGGAATTGTTTGGGATATAGGGAAATAGTTTCAACATGTCTCGATAGCGACTCTCAGGCAAGGGTGTCCATTGATGGTGCGGCGACCGACGTATCCATTCACCAGGACCCTGATAATCCACTTGTCGACTCGGCATGTTGAGACAACCGTTGCTGGGAAAATTGTATTGTACATCAAATAGGATTGATTCTTTTACTATCCTTCTTGATTCATCTCCCCATTGTTGCTACTGTTATATACATATATGCTCATCTGACTGTGGTACTCTTTGATAACATCCAGGATGTTTCCGCAAAGATAGCCATCCAGGATACCAGCTTTGGTTCGTGAAGATGACCCTGTGAGCGACAAGGCCTCAGTAGAGGACCCATCATGTGAGTCCTTTTCACAGGGTGGGCCGGTAGCAGCACCCCCACCTGGTGAGCAGCAGACATCTCCAGCAGAGCAGACTGAGCATGAGTGCTAGTTGAGCGTGCTCCGTGAGTTCCAGCGATAGAGACCGCTGAGGTCCAGTGGTTAGCCAGACCCTCACGTAGCATAGTTTTGTCTTGAGATAGTGGTTTGACTCTTCAGGCTTTCATAGGCATTGACAGATCATGGGGTGGCTTGGGCAGCCAGCCTTTTTCCATAAGGAAGTTGGGAGTTGGTGGAGTCTAGTGACTTAGTTACTTGATGAGTCGTCACTTTCATGGGGTGGCTTTCAGCTACTGTTTTGTGAGGAGTTTTACCCCTCCTTCTTACACTCTGTTAAGAACCATGAGCTGCTATATTTTCAGAAGGCAAGGATGACAGTGACCGATTATGAGACTAGTTTTGTAGATCGTGCATGATTTTACCAGAACTTATTCTATGATGGAAACTTCTGAGAACGGAAGTTCGAGCATGGTCTCCAGATAGAGATTTGTTCTATCATAGTACCCATGAGTATTTCCTCTTATGTCGAGGTGCTAGAGCAGACGCTGGTGACAGAGAGATTCCTGTCACATTCTATAGTTGGTGGTGGTAGCAAGCTCGGCAGAGCCGAGACCTCTGCTGTAGCTAGCGGGCATTGGCTGAAAGATACTCGACGCAAGTATCTTTTTGGTAACCGGACTTTGGGAAATGGTTGTACACCACAGTAGTTCCATAGGGCACCAGGATATCCCATAGAGCGTTGATGCTATATTTGTGATGGGCGAGGTCAGTTGGCATAAGACTACCCGACCAGGCACGCTGAGAATATCGAGCATGCAGCAGGTTCACCACCACGGCAGAGGTAGCACCGTGATCTTAGTAGCACCCAGAGAGGTGGTGCTAGTGGAGGAGTGGGGGGGGGGGTGGTAGTGGGGGGAAACTTTATGAGGTCCTACCATCACCACTCGGTGGTCTATTTCAGGCACAGAGAGCTGCCAGTTGGGACTGGGGATAGCCGCGAGCTTTAGATGTTTACGATCCTGTAGAGCATGAAGTTACAAGGGGTAAACTTTATGGCTCTTATACTTTTTTGTAGAATAATTTTTAGACTCTATGTGTGAAATGCTTTTCTCCCCGCTCCTTGCTTGAGTTTTTACCAGGGTGATGCAGGTAGTCGATGTAACCCTATGTTAGTGGAAAAGAAGGCGTGGAACCTTTCTCTTTAGTCGATGGTGGCGAATCCTTCACCTTTTGAGGGTGTAAGAGAGTCTTGGTCAAGGGACATCAACTGTGAAAGCTTGGGTGATCATATATCCTTTGGTGTTTCTTCGAATGTATATTTTAAAGGAGGGAATCACCGGGCTTTGTCCCAGGTCCAAACGGTGACTCCAGTATCGGTGTGCGACATAGAGGTTCGACTGGGGATGTGAGCTACCCCCAAGGTCCTTTGGGCCGTCTGAGACCATGCAAAGGGATAGCTAGGTCCCCACCGCCTTTACCTAAAGGCAAAGACTGGTTTGGGTTCATAATGTCTCCAACATGATGCACCTGAGAAGAAGTGTGTGTGCACCTATGCACATCATCGGCGAAGGCATACCCCACGCGAATGGACCAAATCCATTGGTCCATGCGCGGCGATGCCAAGCTGTGGAAGAGTTTTCCTGGGAACAGGAGACCTAGGTGTGAGACTGGTACCCTGTGTTGTTCCCTAGTTTTTCTTTTCAGGGATGAAAAGCTTGAAGAAGGTAATGATGTAAGAAGCCGGTTTTGCTATATAAGACTTTGTATTATTCTTGATGTTATTCCAGAGCAGCGCCTTCAGACGGCGTGCGATTTCGATCCCCCGTGTGGCCGGAATTAAATTTTCATTGTGTTCACACTGGGAATTCCTAATAAATGAAATAACTTCTAAACGGTATCTCGGATAGTAAAACCAAGGTAACCGTTGAGTCTGGAGCATGCCTTTTTTCCTAGGGGAGTGTAATTTTTGCTGGTGCGGCCCTTCTGTGGAAAATGGCCCCCGGGGTGTTTTCATAATTTAGTGGCCTCGGGCGTTAAGTTCTATAAATTTTGAATGGGGCCTTGGATTTAAATTCTGAGATAGGAGTGGTGCTCAGGAGGTGGTTTTTACTCTAGGGGTGGCTTAATCTTGATCGCATCTAGTGTTTTGGATGTGGGTGTTTTTAGGGGTCGGGTTTTTAATTAAAAGAGTTTAATTACTTAAACTATCCTCTCCCTCTCCCCCAACCTCATTCCACCCCTTGACGAAACCCACCTTCTCCTTTAACCCTTCCCTCTCAACCTCCTCCTCCTCTTACTCTGATCAAGATGGGGGCGACAACGGCAAGGTGCGGATAGACTATGAAGTGTTGGGCTACGCCCCTGGACGTAGAAGATTTCGTTTTGCCTTTTAATTTCTGAACCCTTCTTTCAAGTTCAATTATAGAATCTAAATGCTATTTTATCTTTGAGAAAAGCATGTATTTGAGTATTTTATATCCTGAACTTCCTGATGCAATTTTTGGATTAAAAATCCAAGTTTCGTGGTGACCTTAGTCATCCGACGAAGATTAGTGGATTTTTGGGTGTTTTTCCGGTGATGTTCTGACCATCCGGGCGGCGGCGACACCAGGTAGTGGCGGTCCGGCCTTCCGTGCAAGGCGTCGTGGGCTCCCTTCATCTGAGGTGGTCGGCGGATAGTGAGGTCGAGCGGGGGGTGGCTGGGTGTGCCTACGGACAACGGGCAGTGGCAGGGGTTCAGGGTGTCGGGCGAGCAGGCGACGATGAGGCGGACCGGGCAGCGGGGTAGTCGCCGGGGCATGACGACACGAAAAATCGGGGTCGTGGGACCCTGGTAGACAGACAGGACCCGCTCCATGCAGGTCCACTTGAAGACTGAACCTATTGAGCCGGTCTGGGTAGTTCGGGGCGGTCCGCGTGGTGAACCGCGGACGGCTGGTCCAGGGTGTGGGTGGGCCGGCCAAACTGGCCTGGCCCACCCTTTTCTATCCATTAATACTAAAACACGCAAAATTTTCAAATCGTAAATCAGATTCATGTTTTGTCAGCGACGACGCATTCGTTGGATCGAGAAAGAAATTTTGAGGTGGTCTTGGGAATTTTTAATTCCCAAGACGATGGGATCCGGGGTACAACATGTACGTTAAGTGGATTGGCATTTTTCTGTGAGTTATTGTTTTGGATGGCGCAGATAGATCCGATGTCTGATTTAAGTACCGTCAGTGGCACTGGGACCTTGGCGCCAAGGTGGAGTTTCTAGGGTGGTTTCAGGAATTGAAGCCATAGTTTAGGTGTGGACCCCACAGACCGTCTTTTATGTTGCGTGCAGTGCTTGGTAACTTTTTCATCAGAGGTCCGTTCGGGGCATGTGTATCTTTTTCTCCGGATATCCTTTCTGGTACGATGAAATGTATCTTTTTCTCCAGATATCCATTCTAGGGAAGAAAGTAGCCAATTTGACGTGTCTTTCCAAGGAAATCACAATGGTGTGATGCGCCCGACTGTTTTTGGGACTGAGTCTCGGCACCACGGGACGCCGTTCGGGCGTAAAGCGGTGTCAGAAAAATTATACATCGGATATCCTTTGGAGGCAAGTAGATAGTCTATCTCGCATGTTTTTCCATGAGGATTACAACGGTACAATCTGTTTGGATGTGCAGAGCCCCATTCAAGATATCATTAAATGTTGAAGCATGAAATAAGCTTCAGTGGAAGTTCTTCTTGTTGTTTTTGGAAGAGAAACTTTGGTGTGTGATCGTGTTCACTCTTATGTGAGTTAAGTTGATGTTTGTAGAGATTTGGTTGGCCATGCTGGGGCCTTGGAGGAAGCAGGTTGGTGAAATTGCATTTACACCTTTTTGTGTCGACTTTGGGTGCCATGTGTATGATAGCCCTTGGGCTGGAAATGTGGTATACTCTGGGAGTATACGGGAATTATTGGATGCACATGTTTTATTTTGTACCTGAGAACATTTGTGCACTTGGTTTGGAGATGAGTTTGGGCCACACGTAATGTGGGAACCATGTGTGTGTCGTATTCCACTCTGCGTACCATTGACCTCTCGCGATGTAGAGGGTCCTCCTATTCTAGATGGTTTGGCTGGCAGAGTTGTTTTGGTTCCCCTGTTCTTTCAGCTGAGGGGGTTTTCAGTGTCGTGTCCCTTTCACCGGATTGCAACATCGTTTATGGCTACATGCAATCGTATAGTGTGGGTGGGCTCTAACTTTCTAGAGTGAGTTGTCTCGGTCCGCTTCAACAGTAGACTCAGCAGATTAGAGCATGTATCACCCCAAGAGGCCCGGGGAGATCCTCGCGTCCCTTCGTGTTCCCTAGTAGGGTTATTTGAGTATCGATGTGACCAACACATTATGTGGGCACCGATCCTCTACCTAGGAGGTAGTTTCCAGTAGGGTAAGGATCGCTTAGTGAGCCCAGGGCGCAGACTCCCAAACTATGTATCAAGATCATATCTTCCTTCCGCTATCTATCATGACGTGTTTCCCACTACGTGTTCCAGTTTCCAGTGACGTACCATCTAGTAGGGATGGCCAATGAGGTACCTTCCAGCAGGGATGGACAGTGCGGTACCATCCATTAGGGATGGCTAGTGGTGTACCATCTAGTAGGGATGGCCAGTGTGGTACCATCCAACAGGGATGGAAAGTGGGGTACCATCCAACAGGGGTGGCCAAAGAAGATTCGGGTTTACCTCAAGTGGGGCTGGGAAGTGGTACCTGATGATGGTTTCGGGCCTCCCTCCAGTGGATCACCCTTTCATGGGGCTCGGCTTTGGGACCCGTCGATGACTTTTTCCGTGTCTCTCTCTAACGGATTTCCCTTCCACAGGGCTGGGTAGTGGGAACCTGCCGACATTGAGAAGACCTCTCGACTGTGTGATAGTGATGAGGTGTGGCTTAACGCTCCCCCAGAACTCTAAAGAACGAGGGGCTCTTTTCTCACTGAGACGCCTCCTTGTGACTTGACATAAAACCATGTCAGCGAGTCAGTTTCGCCCAATGCGGATACTGTCAAGGTGCGGTGATTTGAGCCCCTTGACATGCAGTTCAGGGTAGACATATAGATACTGGGCATCGATGTTGTTCTCTTCTGGGACTATTGGCTACTCACTTTCTTGGGCTGAGCTATGGGATGGAGATCCCCTTGAGATATTGTTTTGGTTTCTTGATTGAGCATATGGATATGTATATACCTTGTTCCATTACCCACTCCATGGGTTTGGTTACTCTCTTTCTAGGAGAGGCGAAGACGCACGGGGAATGCCACGTGCTTTCTGTGTCTAACTTCTCATTTTTGGATGAGTCTACTCTCCTAATATAGGTAGAGAAGAATCGACGAGAAGTTTCATCTTCTCGCCGTTTCTAGCTCCTTGTGTTTGGACGAGTCTACTTCCTTTCTCTTGTTGGGTTGAGCTAATACTCTACTATACTCTTTACTGCACTCTTGGTTGTACTCCTTTACTTTTCCCTGTTTGATCTACTAATCACCTCTTCAGTACCTTGTTTTTTGCTCCCTCGAGTCTTTGGGGAATCTTACTGAGTATTTTTATAATCACCGCTGCTTGGGATTTTCCCGCACTTGGTGTGCCCTTACAAAAGATGGAAAGGTTGTTCGTGACTTCAATGGAGCTTCGGAGTTCGGTATCTTGGACTTCTGTGGTGTTCATAGTCGAGTTCTAGGTGTGGGACTATCCTATCTATTTACTTTTGTTTACCTATTTCCAGGTTGTGGCACTTTTTTGGTTGGGCGTGTGTTTTTTCCTTTTTCTTTTCAATTTACCTTCAACATTTACTTTGTACTGTTTAGATGTCTATGCACTTTTGTGGTTGTTTATAGCAGTTAGTACTTTACTTTTCTTTTTACTCTACACTTCTGCATTGAGTGGGCTACGTGTGTGTGTAAAGGTACCCAGGAAAAGGCCTCCCCACATTGTTTATCCTCCGGCGCTTGTCTCCAGCCCCTGGCCTATGGAGGTGGGCTTGGGGTAGTTGCGGTCGAGCCCATGTAGGTCGGGTCATGACAATTTTGTATGCTAGTTTTAATACAAATGATTATGTTATGTTTAAACCTTTTCATATGAAGAATGCATTGGACTCAGTAAGTGACAGGTGGAGCCTGCTATAGCTCCTCGATGCATCAGTATATCTCATGAGATAAAATTGTGTCCTGGCACAAGGCTTTGACAAAATTTTATTTTCAGTCTTGGAACACGTCCTTGACTAAGTTGCTATGATTGTCTTGCATTATTCATTCCATCATTATGAAAGTGGAAATTGAAATTGCATGTTATTATTCGACTAGTAGAATATCCAGGTGATTAATTAAATGGAATTATTTGATTTTATCATTTCCATATTATGATGAAGTTCATTATTAAAAGGATTTTTGTTTTAGTCTTATACATTTCCTTAAATATTTGTGCTTATTTATGAAAGTTTTCTCGGTATTGTTATCCTTACTGAGCATCTGAGATCACCCCTTTCTATGTTGTATTATTCCCAAGATGTGAAAAGGTATATTATAACTGACTTGTGGGGATAGTTTATGAGATCTCAGTGTTGTATATGTAATCAATGTTGTTGTAGTTTTCCAAATTATGGTGTAATGTAAACCTTATGAATGTATCTAGTACTTCCCAGGATACTAAACTAACAAGTCTTTCAAGATTTGATCATTTTTTATCATGATAATGATACATAATAATTCACCAACTTTGTTCTTCTAGGGTCGGGTGTTACAGTTGGTATCCGAGGAATTTTAGTGAAAACCTTGGGAACTAGATTTAGGTAAACTCTGATTAGAGCACATATACCTTAAGATAGACTTTGAGGATTACTATAGAAGAACTTCATAAAATTTTGATTTTTTATAGATTTTGTGAGTTTTTCAAGCAATAACTCCATTTCTAGATACAAGCAGGTAGAGGCAGCTCAGGGACAGATGTACATAGGGGTAAAAACCAAAAACACCACTTTGAGCTATAATCGAACTGGAATTGGTGTACGACGACGGGCCTTGCTGCACTTTTGGTTATGACACTCCTTTGGGATATTCTTAGGAAAATTATCATTTCTTTACAAATCATTATGAAGTGTTTATGAGTATATACTTTCTCAAAGAAAATAGTTTTATGATTAGGGATTTTATCCATAAACTGTTCAGTTTATGGTAAGTGTTTTACAAGATTGGAATTATGTATTTTGATTCATAAACTAATCTAGTTTATTCCCTTGTTTAGAAATGGTGCCTAGGGGAACAAAAGGAAACTGTATCAGTGCACGCACTCCATGAGGGGATGGCCATCCTACTCAAGATATTTATAGTGGAGGTTGTAATACAACTGGTGGCGATCAGCTTATCACTGTATTGGGACAACTCACTCAGGTTATGAATAATAACCCTACCCATATGGAGCACACTGATCCGCAGTGTGGAGGATCAATGTTATATCACTTCATGAGGCAACAACCACCAACATTCAATGGGGGTAAAAATCCACAAGTAGCTGAGCAATGGATAAATTCCTCAGAAAAATTATTCCATGCCTTGGGGAGTAGAAAAAGGGGAAATGTTGTCATGGCAGTTTACCGCATCACTGGAGATGTTGATCGATAGTTTTTATTAATTAAAAACACAAAGGAAGATGATGAAGTATCAAATATGAAATAGAATTATTTTAAAGAAATTTTCTAAGAAAAATACTTTCCTAATGACAATCGAGCAGATATGGACAGACACTTTCTGAGTTTGAGTTAAAAGAAGGATGAGAATGTCGCAAAGTATGAAGCTAACATTACAAAGTTAGAGAGGAATGTTTTAGATTATATATGTATCTGAAGAAATAAGATTGATCATATAATTGATGGGTTTAAACCATTTCTCTATTGAGAATTAGTCTCGCAATCCTTCTCATCGAATGAAGATATTGTCTCATGTGCTATCAAGACAGAAAAAGAATTCTCAAAGTCTAACGACTTGAAAGAAATGCAAGAGAAGAATATATCTGTTGAACACTCTAGAAATGTAAATAAGGGGAAGAAGGGAAATGTCGAATATCCATTCTGAAGTAAATGTTTGAAGAAACACCCTAGTACTTGCCTAAAGGGAATGGTATTATGTTACAAGTGTGGTGAAAAATCCCCCCAAGCTCATCATTACAAGGGGAAGAAAGTGGTTGTTGATGTTGAATGCTACAGTTGTAGAGAAATGGGGAATTATGAGAATGAATGTCTTAAGTGTCAAGGTAAGTTGCCTCAGAAAAGGCCAAGTGATCAAGGACAAGCTTATGCTATCACTACTAATAAGTTTGTTGCTCTGAAAGACATAGTGGCAGGTAATTTAATGGTTTCCTCTAGTTTAGAAAATGCTTTATTTGATTCTGGATCATAGAATTATTTCATATCTTCCCAGTTTTCTAAGAAAATTAGGTATTTCCAATTTGATTTAATAAGGGAGTTGTCAGTCAAAACACCTAAGAGAAGTATCATTACAAAAAGGTTTTGTGAATCAATCCCCATTAGGGCATATAAATGTTCTTCATCTGATGATCACATCATCATACATATAATTGAATTTGATATAATCCTCAGTATAGATTAGTTTTGGGACCATGATGCAAGAATTTATTGAAAGAAGACTGAGGTTACTATTTTTGACAATGATGATAAAGAACACCTTATCTTTAGAGCAGAATATTCACCACAAAATTCTTATCTAGATCCACCCCCAATAGATCAACTAAATTCAGTTATTAGGAAGGAAGAGAATGAGATAAATGTGGGTGAGGAAATCAATGTTCAAATAGAGGATGTACATATTGTGAAAGAATATTTCGATGTGTTTCTAGAAGATTAACATAGACATCCTCCAGAATGAAAAATTGTGTTTTCCATTGATTTAATTCATGTATCAAGGCCCATATCAAAGACCCCTTATAGAATGGTCACAATGGAATTAGTGGAACTAAGGGAAAAACTGGAGGAATTGATTAATAATGGATTTATTAACCCGAGTTTTTCTCCATGGGGAGCCCCTGTTCTTTTTGTTAAGAAGAAAGATGGATCTCTGAGGTTGTGAATTGACTAAAGGGAGGTCAATGCTATAATAATGAAGAACAAGTATCCCCTACTTCACATTGATGATTTATTCAACCAAATTCATGGAGCTCAATACTTTTCAATGATTGACCTTAAATATGGATATCATCGGTTGTGTGTGAAGAAAGAGACATTCTAAAAACAGCATTTCGAACCAGGTATGGGCATTACGAGTTTACATTAAGGCCTTTTAGATTGACTAATTCACCCTCTGTCTTCATGGATCTAATGAATAGAGTTATCAAGGATTATTTTGATGACTTTGTAGTGGTATTTAATGATGATATCTTGGTATACTCTAAAAGCTATGAGGATCATGAAAATCACTTGCGCATTATCCTGAATACTCTTAGAAGAAATGAATTATATGGGAAGTTTAGCAAGTGTGAATTCTAGCTTCAAGGGATTTCTTTTCTTATCCATATAATCTCCAAGGGTAGAATCTATATTGATCCTTATAATACAATATCAATCCAAGAATGGCCAGCACCGATGAGTATAACTGAGGTACGTAGTCTTATTTTATTAGAAGGTTATTATTGGCATTTCAACCAGAATTTTCCCCAATTGGATATCCCATTAATAAAGCTCACACAAAAAGGAATTAAATTTTCTTGGACAAAAGAGTGTGAAGAATGTTTTGAATAATTGAAGAGAAGATTAGTCAATGCTCCAATATTGAATCTACCATCCGAGAATGATGGTTTTTTTATTTACAGTGATGCATCAAAGAAAGGACTTGGTTGTGTCCTTATACACAATGATAGAGTTATTGCCTTTGAATCATGATAGCTGAAAATTTATTAGTATAAATATCCTACTCATCATCTTCAGTTAGCAGCTGTAATCTTTGATTTGAAGATTTGGAGACACTATCTCCATGGTGAAAAATGTGAGATTTATACTGATCACAAGAGTTTGAAGTATATTTTCTCATAGAGAGAACTCAACATGAGGAAAACGAGATGGCTTGAACTTTTCAAGGATTATTATTGCATGATAAACTACCACCCGGGTAAGGAAAATAAGGTGGCAGATGCTTTGAGCAGAAAAGATCATGGAGTTTTAAACAAGATGAGAGTTTAAAAGGATCCTATTTTCATAGATCTAGTAAATATGGATATGGGAATAACCATGGAAGGTAAAACATTAATTATTTTTCAAATTGTTACCAAAACATCATTACCAGAAAGGATAAAATGTTCTCAGGTTGATGATGTGGAGTTTCAAAATAAGATTAAATCTGTGAATGATGGGAAATTGAGTGACTTCATATATGAAGATGGAATTTTGAAATTTGGGAAGATACGTTGTGTTCTGGATATACCTGATCTAAAAAGATAATTATTGGTTGATTCTCATAGCTCCAATTTCTCTATTCACCTTGGGAGCACCAAAATGCATAGAGATTTGAAGGAACATTTTTTGTGGGACAACATGAAGAGGGAGATTGCAGATTTTTTTATCAAGATGTATGGTTTTTCAACAAGTGAAAGATGGAAGGGAAAAACCTGGAGGAGTCATGAAACCTCTTCCCATACCTGAGTGGAAATGGAATAATATTATGATGGACTTTTTAATGGGGCTACAAAAGACTCCAAGAAGGAAGGATGCAATATGGGTCACTGTTGATCGTATTACCTTGTCAGCACATTTTCTTGCTATAAGAGAAGATTTACAACTTGGACATCTAGAAAAAAAAATATTAATGAAGTTGTGAGACTTCATGGAGTACCCCTATTGGTTGTTTCTAATCGAGATCCCCGTTTTAAATCAAGATTCTGGAAATGTATTCAGAAAGCCCTAGATACTGAACTTCGTTTGAGCACTGCCTACCACCCCTAAACTGGTGGAAAATCATAACGTCCAATTAAAACCATAGAAGATGTGTTTAGATCATGAAAACCTGACCTTTAAGGTATGGTGGATTAATATTTACCTCTGGTTGAATTTTTTAATAACAATATCTTCCATTCAAGTATTTAGATGGCACCATATTAAGCGTTATACGGAAAGAGATGTCACACACCAAACTGATGGGATGATGTTGGTGAAAGAAAAATCATTGGCCTAGAACATGTTGAGGAAATGATGGAAAAGGTGAAGGTAATAAAAACCCACATCAAAGAAGATCAAATTAAGAGGAAGATCTATGCTGATAACCGAAGGAAGGATTTGGAATTTCATGTAGGAGATCATGTTTTCTTGAAGGTTTCTTTATGGAAGGGTGTTATAGATTTTGGTAAGAAGGGTAAATTGAGTCCCAGGTACATCGCACCTTTCAGAATTCTAGAATGAATTGAGGTTGTAGCTTACCATTTTGAAATGCCTCCAAGTCTCTACAAAGTTCACGATGTCTTCCACGTATCACAGTTGACAAAATACATGTTTGATCCAACACATTACTTACCTATGAGGAATTAGAACTGAAACCCGAGTTGTCTTATTGCAAAGAGCCTGTCAAGGTTCTTGATACAAGATAATAGGTGTTGATAAACTGGAATAAATTATTTAATGGATGGTAGAATGTAACACCCCAATCTTCCACGATACGTTTCCCTTTTAATAATGCAATAGGTTGTGTTGTACGCAACTTCGAGATTTTAACACATCGTGACCAATCAAACTAGCCGATATGAATATTAATACCCACTTTTTGAAATATTATAAATTTTATATTTCAAAATGGGCATCATTTTTCGATTCCTAATATCGATGTTATCTTAGGGTGAATTTTTGTTATTTTTCTGAAAAATTTCAATTTTTGATGAATAGAGAAAAACACTGAGTTATTGTCTGAAACCGACTTTTTATATAATAATCATTAATTTCATTCAAATTTATTTTAGATAAAAATAGATACATGATACCTATATAAGTTCAATTTAATTCATTGGAGTCAGTTTATAATAATTTTAGATATATAAAATTTTTACGTAACTTTTTACCGTCTATTACCCACCTCTTAAGAGCATCTGAAAATTTACATAAAACAAAATTTTACATCTTCTGTGAGTTGAATTTAGAAAATTAGAGAGACATGGTTGATATCAGAAAGTAAAATGTGGTTCAATAATATGAAAATAATTTATGGTGAATAGTAACTTTTGACTTTTATTTACCATAGTTTAAAGTAAATAGGGTAATTAATGGTAAATATGATATTATTATTTCCCTATCACTTGTTATAATTCTATTGGATAAGTTTATTTCGACAAAAAATAAACTTAGGAATAAAATATTATCCTTTAGGTCCACTTGGATTAGATTATCACATTTATTATTATTTAATTCAAAGAAGAGTTAAAAGTGTTAAATTCAAAGTTTAATGACTAAACCATTTCTAATATAAGGTTATACATAAGATAAATTTTCCAATAAATATTTATTTTTAATCTAAAAGTATTTCCTACAAAATGGTATTTTATTTATATTTTTTATACATTAAATAGTATAATTTATTTATGAGACAATGATGATGGAGTAATTACCAAGTTAATAAAATATTAAAATATTTGATATTATAAGTATCCAAATAAATGTAGTTTGGTACTTTTTATGAATTACACTAATTTTATAGGTTAATATGACATGTTCGGGTTGGTTAGTGGAATTTTATTCGAAGTAATAATGCTGTTATAAATTTAGAAAAAACAAAATACCAAATACTGTCAAAATTGACATAAAAGAGTTTTTAAAACAAATATTATATTATTAATTTATATTCTATTCTTAAAAATCTAATATTCAGCCAAAATACATATATAATGATAGGTGTGTCATTAATGAACCACTTGGGGTTCTCTTGGAAGTATATAGTATGTTTATTAACCACGTAATATAAAAATACAAATTGATATGGAAATTGTCAAACTATTTAACTAAGAGTTAAATATAAAAGATAAGGTTAATATAGTGACCCTAACCTATCTAAAACCTATTGGTTGAGTGTTTTTCGACCCATCCTAGCTTATCCTTTAAATTATTTATTTTGGGGCCATTAGAAACCGAAAATGATTTTATTTTGAAATAATATTTCTATCTTTTTCTAAGGTGCCCCTCACCCCTCTTATAAAAGGGAACTCCCCCTTCCCTCAAATTTACACCTTCAAAGCATTTTGGCTCATCCAACCTCTACCCAAATACCCTCTCAACTATCATCCCTTCATCCTAGAGGCCTTATGTTAATCAGAAATCCAACCAATGGATCCCTTTTGACCAAATCAAAACAAAGAACCCGGAGAAAAGGTAAATATTTCATCACCTCTTTCAAGTTCCTTTCTTCTTCCACTTCCCCTTTCTTTGTTGTTTCCATTATAAAATAATAACTCCAATATCTTCTATATACTGTGATGTTATTATAAATATTGTAAAATCATATTCATTATTCTATCCATCCTTTGAATGACATGTCACCATACGTGCGTACGTACGACTTGCCATCTTTACGTCGTGGTGTAATTGTTATTCAGTACATTATTATTTGGATGGGTATAATAATGATGTGTAATTGATGTAAATAATAAATATAAAATTATAATTATTATTTATATTTGATATACCATAAAATTATATATTATTTTAATATCAAAAGAATGATATATCCCCTCGTGCATACGTACGGATTACCATCTCCACGAACGCGAGGATATTCATTCCCCATCGTAATACATTCAAGACTAATTTTCATAGGTGATTAAAAATAATTTTTAAAGACATAATAACATTATGAATATGAATAATATACATCCTATCTATAAAAAACATTACTTATATAACAAACCATATTATATAAAAGGAATCAGTTAACACCTGAAACGATGATAATACCAAGATATTATTAACAAATAAATGTTAAAAGATCATATATGATAACATATTATTATATTTGATTCTAGTATAATTTAGTAAATATTATTTCACCATTATATATGAGTTTATCCTACCCATGACCAAGTAAAAGTACAAGGTAAGGGTTAATTTCACAATCTCTTTATTATACGAGGTCTGTTTTACATAAATATCTACTAGGACCTATTTATCATCCACATCCATGTTTTTTAAAATTGTATTTTATAACATTTTTAATATTTACAAAATAATGGGGTAAATTCAATTATACCCTTATTTTACCTTATATGTTTTTAAAGGAATCGTTCCATCATTTTCCAATCAAGGTACTTTATGACCTTTTCGACAAAACAAAGGTAAGAATGTTTTCTTAACATATATGGAGGTTGCGGCTATTTTCTTCCATTATAACATTGTCGAAGTTTCCCTTACAATCTTATAATAATATTTTCAAAATAAATGTTTTCTTTTATAATTATATGGCTTTTAAATGATTTCAAAATAGCAAGAGATATTTCTCTATAAAAAGGCTTTGATTTCATCTATGTCAACATCCTTTGATGGATTTTAAGTTTATTTGAAGTTGATTTATTGTGATACAATTCTTCCATATTGTATTGAAGGTTCTGTGATATGTTTGAATGTGGATGTGTAATTTCTATACCATTCATGGTTAATAGATAAAGTATTGATATTTCATATGCCATTTTTAATACGAATGTTTATGTTATGTTTAAGCCTTTTCGTACGAGGAATGCATTGGACATAGAAGGTGATGGGTGGAGTCTGCAATAGTTCCTCAATGCATCAGTCCGTATCATGAGAAAAAATTGTCTCTTGGCACAAAGCCTTGATAAAATCTTATTTGTAGTCTTGGCACAAGGCCTTGACTTAGTGTTTATGAACGTTTGGCAGTATACATTCCATCATTATGAAAGTGGTTATTGATATTTCATGTGATTATTCAACTAGTAGAATATCCTTCTGAATAAGTAAATATCATTATTTGATTTTATCTTTTCCATATTATTCTAAATTTCATGTTTAAAAGGATTTTGTTTTAGTCTTATACATTGCTTTAAATGTTTATGCTTATTTATGAATGTTTCCTCTATATTGTTATCCTTACTGATCATCTGAGCTCACCTATTTCTATGTTTTATTTTTCCCATGATTCAAAGAAGTATATTATGAATAACCTCTAGGGTTATTCTACGGGATATCAGTGTTTAAAATGGAAACAATGTTTGTGCCTTTTTCCATTTTATGATGTAATTTAAACCTTATGAATATATCTAGTACATCTAAGGCTACTAAACTAATCGGTATTTCGAGACATGATCTTTTGTGATCATGTCAATGATACATAATAATTCACCGACTCTGGGATTTTGGAGTCATGGAATTACAGATATGATCAAAAGGTAAGCTAGAAGTAATATTGAAAAATAAATTAAAAGTTAGAATATATTGAATGTTATGAATATAATCGAAAGGGATGTGTAAATACTGACTGTCCCAATCTCAAGTATAAAAATAATTATGCGTGCAATTACAGAAAGTTTAAAAAATGCAATTAAAGAATCTTTTAGTGCTTATGAGGAAAGATTAAGTGACTCAGATTCATCACATGATGAACAAACTAACAAAGAAAATATGTGTTTCATGAAAAACACATCTGAGGTAACCCTGGAATCTCATATTCAAAATTCCTATTATTTTGAAGATGAAAGTGATTCTAAAAGTAAGTCTAAAGAATAAATTTTTGAGTATTAAAATATTATTGAATATAAATATAATGAAATAAATGATAAATAAAAGTCTTTTAATAAAATAGTATTCTATTATCTCAAAAAATAAATCTAAAATTACTATAAAAAGAGGGAAAAATGTTCAATTATTCAAAGAAAATAATGAATTTAATCCATCTAATTATAAATTGAAAAATGACCTTTAAAAAATTACTAATAGTAAATATACCTTGGAATAAATAAAAGGTAAATAGATTTCCCCTTAATACACTAATGGTATTGGTTATCAACCTGGTAAATGAAATTTTGTAAAAACCAATTTTGTTTCTAAATCTAGAACATACAGTTTTTCTCCTAGTTCAGGAAAACATTATGCTAGTTCAAACTATGATACATCTTCTACTATTTCATGTTTTTCTATACCAAATAAATTTTATTTCACAAATACATTACATAATTCTTATAGTAAACCTTTAAAGCATATGTGGGATCCTAAATCACTAGTTTCTAATATTACTGGACCCAAAAAAATATGGGTACCAATGTCCGTCTTTATTTAACTATTTTATAGGATATTAGTTTATATATCTCCTGTAAAATCTTATGATACTAGGATAGTGGGTTTTCAAGACACATGAATGGAGAATATTCATGTTTCATTAACCTAATAAATATTTATGGTGAACAAGTCACCTTTGGTGACAATTCCAATAGAAAAATCATTGGCCTAGGAAAAATTGGTAACTCTAATTTAGTTTTAATTTATGAAGTTCTTTTGGTTTATGGACTGAAATATAATCTGCACAGTATTTCAAAACTATGTGGTGATGGATTTCATGATAAAATTTAAAATTATGCTTACATGGTTCTTAATTTTAAAAATGAATTATTATTTTCTACATTAAGAAATGAAAATGATTATTCTTCTAACTTGGATTCTTTAGTTTCTCAAAATTCTTCATGATTAAATGTATTTCATAATTATTCGTGGCTTTGGCATAGAAGACAAGAAATCTACAATATTCACAACATTATAAATCTAACTATAAAAAGATTAGTCAAAGATCAACCAAATCTAGATTTTCCAAATGATAAAGTGTGTAATCCTTGTCAAAAGGGAAAGCAACATAAAATTTTCTTTCAAACAAAAGAAATAAGATTCAACTTCTCAACCTCTTGAGTTGGTTCACATGGATTTTTTGGATCATCTAGTGTTTCTAGTTTAAATGTGAAGCACTATGTTTATGTTATTGTGGATGACTTTTCTAGGAATAGTTGGAACTTCTTCTTGGCTCACAAAAGTGAAGTATTCTCTCATTCCACCAAATATTCTAAAATTATAGAAAACCATAGCGGACTTAGAATCAAATCACTAATATGTGATCATGGCTGTGAGTTTTAAAATCCTGAGTTTGAATGATTTTATCAAAATATGGCTATAATTATAATTTATATTCCCCTAGAACAACTCAAAAAATGGAGTTGTAGAAAGAAGAAATAGGACCTTGCATGAAATCTCTAGAACCTTGCTTAATTAATATGACTTACTAATTTATTTTTGGCTTGAAGCTATAAATACTTCTTGATATATTATTAATAAAGTGTTTATTAGATCTATTCCTAAAATAATTCCATATGAGTTGTGGAACAATAGAAAACACAATGTAAACTACTTCAATGTATTTGGTTGAAAATTTTATAGCCTTAATACCGAATATAGTCTTCACAAATTTTCATCCAAGAGTGATGAAGGAATATATCAAGGATACTCTACCACTATTAAATTCTATAGAGTTATTATAAAAAGAACTAAACATGTGAAGGAATATTTCCATGTCATGTTTGATGAGATAGATCCACATGAGCATAAGACCACTCTATAGAATCTTGAGGTTCCTATGTCTAATCTAGGAATCAATTCTAAATCCTCCCACTATCTTGTAAAGGAATCTGTAAAAACATCCAGTTATGGAAATTATCTAGATTCAAGACATAATGAACCCAAAACTATTAAAAGACATGAAATCACAAGCCCCTCATTTTATAGTGTTGTTAGAACCCTTAAGATCCATTCTTTAGATGTTGTTGTAGGAGATTTAGATAAAGGAACCCAAAATCGAGCTTCTATCAGAAATTAGTTTGAACAACAATCTTTCTTGTCAAACCTTGAACCTAAAAACATCCATTATTTTATCAGTGGTGAATTTTGGGTAATGGATATGAAAGAATAACTTAATTAGTTTTAAGAGAACAAATTTTGTAAACTCGTTGACATACCAAAAGATATTTTTACTATAGTCTCTGACAGGGTTTTTATAAATAAATTATATGATGCTTGTTACATAGTTAGAAACAAATCTAGATTGGTTGCACAAGGCTATAGTCAGGAAGAAGGAATTGAATATTAGGAGACCTTTTCACCAGGGTCTAGACATGAATCCATTTGAATCATTCTTGCAACTTCAACCCATCGGAATTTAAAACTATATGAAATGGATGTCAATAGTGAGCTCATAAATTGGTATATAGTCGAGGATGTTTTTGTTGAACAATCCCCGAGTTTCACAAATCCCCACTTTCCAAATCGTGTTTTAAAGTTATCAAAAGATTTGTATGGTTTAAATGTAGAGACCCGAAGCCTGACGTACATTGACATTACATTACATTTGCAGAATACTTAGTACATAACAAAAACACACACACAAGGATCGTAATAGTTTAGTGTCTTTGGAAACTCGGAATATAATCTTCTAATCTTGGTGAAAGATCTTCAACATCTCCCATAAAGATCTTTTTTTTATACATAAAACCTTTCTTTATATCCTGGGGAAAAGAAAACATAAAAGGGTGAGCTCAAATGCTCAGTAAGTGTAAAAAAAAGAAATATTAATCACATCATATACATAAGCACATAACTTTTGGAAATATTAACCTGTAAAAGAGATCATAATTTCATAACTTGGGATAACTCATGGCAGTGAAATGTAATCACAATAATCATAACTTAAAACATTAAACTTTGTGTCATACACACATAATCATAGAGAATCATTTCTTGTTAGTCAAGACTCATTGCCAAGACTATCTTAGTGGACAAAGTCCCTTTTTGAACCGAGTCACCCTCGTTTCAGTCCTGTTTCACTGAACCGGTATAACCTACCATTACAGCCATGTCTATCTCATGAGATATAAAATATTTACCCAATGCATTGGAGGGAGATATAGGTCCCACCCATCTCATAATGATACCATTCTTATGTGTGCCACAAAATCATAAGTCATACATCATAGCATAACCCATGAAATAAAATGGGATTCTTAAACATCATGCCATCATAACATAATCCATAAAAAATTGATAAAATTTCATCATAAGAAAATTGAATCCATTTAAATCATAGAGAAATTTTACTTGAAACATACACATATGAAATAATGTCATCCTAGATGTAAAATAGTTTTGACAAAACACTTGAAATGAATTCTTGAGGAAAATATCCTTTCTTCTTTAAAATCATGTTATTTTCACAAAATTCCATGCAATTTTAAAAGATAAGGGTTTTATTGAAAATAATCATGCAATCTTGTAGAGGAAGCTTCTTGAAAATGAGGCGTTATGAAACTGTAAAAATCCGTTCACGCCGTATAAGTTAAAAATACATTCTCCTCGTACTTTTGTCGGAAAAGTCAAAAAGTACCTTATATGGTAACCAAACGAAAGATTCCATTCATACAATGTGGTAAAAAGTAAATAAAGGGTAAAAATGACTTTAAACATCTATGGAGGAATGGTAAACATTTTATGAAATCATTTTTAGAAATCATGGCCATGGATGATAAACGTAACCCCAGTAAATACTTACGTATAAGCAATCTCGGATAAAAATGAGATTGAAAATTTATCCCTTACCTTAGGTCCGATTTGCTTCGTAAGTGTCCGAACCTCCTGTATAATGATTTAAATAATGTCATTGACTTATTAAAGAATCATATTAATTGTTATTATATCATATATGGTTCACTTATGACATTATATTACCCATTCTTTTGTAAATTCATGTTAAAGTAGCGTTTTGGGTAAAATCGTCTCATTTTTCGTTCATGTTTTAACTTGTAATTATTCATATGATTACTTAGATAATTATTACTTAATTATAGAATATAAAACATGATTTATATATAATATATATTCAGAATATACATATATATAATGGATCGATAAATGGAAAGAAATACACCGTTCATGGAAATGGTAGGCCGTACGTACGCATGAACGCTGTTTTCGTTTCCTTATTGAATTGAGTGGAATTAAGTAGATGACATAAATATATATACACATAAATACAGTAGCTTTATAATGTCATATATTTCATTATTAATTCTTATATATACTTTATAATCATTCTTAAATGGATAACATGGAGAATGAATCTCATCGCGTCGTGGAGACGGTAGTCCGTATGTACGCAGGAGCGATTATATCATTTCCATAATTATTGAATTGAATTGGAGTGGATGATACAATATATCAGAATCATTATGATGTTATAATAACTATTTATAGTTATTCTTTACACCATAATACCCATCCATGTAAGGTGTTGGTGGAAAAACAGATTACACCATGGCGTGGAGACGGTATTCCGTACGTATGCACGCGCGGTGATTTCGTTTTCCGTAGGATGGATAGATGGTGAATTAGGATTGTTTCATACTTATAATAACATATCAGTATATGAGTGATACTAATGTAATTACTTCATAATGTAACAACCTAAGAAGAATAAGTGGAAGAAGAAATAAAGGTGAAAACATTGGTAACGGAAATTACCTCTTCTTTGAAGCGCCTCTTTGATACCTCCTCTTAGGGCACTAAAATTGGTCTTTGAGGAAGACCAGAACCTCTAGGATGTTTCTAGGGAAGTGGAGAAGAGATTTTGTCAGGGGTTGGCCGAGCTTGAAAGCTCAATGTTGTGTGAGGAAGAGAGGGAGGAGGTGTCCTTTTATAAGGGAGAAGAGGGGCACCTTTCGAATAACTAAAAATATTATTTTATTATAAAGTCATGTTCGTTTTTAAATAGATCCAAATTGATTTATTTCGAGGATAAGGTGGGTATGGTTCGAAATCCTCTCATCCAATAGAATTTAGACAAGTTTAGGTTCCTATTTTAACCTTATCATTTATATTTAACATTAAGTTAAATAATTTTACTTTTACCGTGTCTTCTTGTGTTCTTATACTCTAAGGTTAATAAACTTACTTTATCAAGCCAAACGAACCCCAAGTAGTTTATTATTAATATATCTATCCTTATATAAGTCATTTGGCCGAACCTTAGATTTTTAATAATTAAATAACAATTAATAATATAATATTTTTTAAAAAACTAATTTATGTCAATTTTGACACTATTTGGTACATGATTTTTATGAAATTTATAACAGAATGATAAGTTCGAACCAAGTTACTTAAATCAACAATAACATGTCATATTAACCTATAAAATTAGTTTAAGTCAAAAAAAGTCTCAAATTACATTTATTTGGGCATTTATAACATCAATTATGTTAATATTTTCTTAAAAATGTAATTACTGCATCATCGTTGTGTCATAAATAAATTACATTATTTAATGTCAAAAAATTACAAATAAAATACAATTATGTAGTAAATCTTTTTATATTTCTAATGAATATTTATAGTCGAATTTATCTTATGTATAACCCCATATCAAAAATATTTTATTAAATAAACTTTGATTTTAACTCTTTTAACCCTTCTTTAAATAAATTAATAATAAATGTCCTAATCTAATCCAAGTGGGCCTAAATGGTCATATTTTATTCCTAAGTTTGTTTTTGGTCGAATTACACATGTCCAATAGAATTAGGACATGTGTTAGGGTAATAATAATATCATTTCTACCCTTAATTACCCTATTTACTTTTAACCATGGTAAAAAAAAAGTAAAAAGTTACTATTCACCAAAAAATTATTTTCATCTCATTGAACCCCATTTTACTTACTGACATCAACCGTGTCTCTCGGATTTTTGAAATTCCATTCACAGAAGCGGTAAAATTATGTTTTATGAAAAATTCAGTTTTTTTTAACTACCACTTAGTGGTTTCACTATTCATCAAAAATTGAAAGTTTTCAGAAAAATACAAAAAATTGGGCCTAAGGTATATTTGATATTATGTACTCAAAAAAGAATTCTATTTTACCAAATTCCGAACTTATCAGTTGCATTAATTAATTTAAAAATTAATTCCCATCGTCAAAACAAATAGCTTGTTCTTAAGAGATAATAACTATCAAAAGATTTACACTTGTTTATGTCTGGTTTAAATGTGAAATTACATCCAATGACCAACATTGTATTAAATTGTAAAAATATATTCTAAATATACTTTAAAACCACTCAAATTAATAATTTATCACTATTAATTACTTCGATTGAAAAAGTTGTTTTTAATTAAAATTTAGTAATTTTCACTATTCATTAAAATATGAAAGTTATCTGAAAATCACCAAAATTTCACCCTAAGCTAATTTCGATATTATGAATCCAAAAATGAATTCCATTTTGAAAAATAAAATTTAAAAAATTTCAAAAAGTGGTTATTATTATTCATAACGGCTAGTTTTAATAATATTTTAATAGCATATCGTTGTTTAGTGAAACTCGGTATTGCATACTACACACGCTATCAAGGAAGGCCGCGATTGTGTGTAATGAAAGGTAAGTCAAGGATGCGTGCTGTGATAGCTCCTTTTGGTGTAGCGTACAACACAAGACATTATTGAAATTAAAAAGAATATTTTTCATAAAATCTCGGGGTGTTACATTCTACCCCCCTTAAAATGAATTTCTCCCTCGAAATTCGTCGGGGTTATAAATGGTTTTCTATTCAAAAGTTTCGTTAATAGAAACCCATATCATAAAAAATAATACTAAAACCAATCTTTAAAAACGAAAGTATGAAACGTAACGGTTACCCAAATAAACTAATCACTAGGTTTCAACATAGGTTAAAATATGGATATGGAAAAAAAATCTAACCATCATGTTCTGATGGAGAGTGGTAGAGAACATGGCTATGGAAAAGCCAACAATCACAAATCCATAAATTTGTGACGATCTAAGGTACCGTCTGATTAATCAGATATTAGAGCACTAGGGCAACATTTTTGGTTTTCAAGATCGTTTCCCTAAAGTTGAAGAATTTGAATTAGAATAAATACTTACTTTATTTTGGTACAATATCACTATTGTTCGTGACTTGAACAATTTCCACTTCATCTCTTAAATAAATGAAGTTGAATTTGTTATTCGAGAAGTGTTAGCAGATCATGTGATAGAATGACGGGTCATTCCATCTGTCTCAAACAAAAGGTAAGAAAAAGTTATTAAATATACATAAGTCATTCTATAGTGAGATTAATCATATATGGTTCCTAAAATGGACTTATACTTCATATATCATACCGCTTAATATAATAAAACTAGTTTCTACTAAACAGGGACTTCCTGTAGGCCAGTGGTAGGCGATAATGGCCAGTCGCACTTCGGTTGTGGGTTCGATTCCCACTGCCTTGTCCGACGTGATGGGTTGTCGCCCATCCTGCAGGTTGTCCTTTTTCTAAAACTACATTACTATAACGTCACATAAATAATATCAAAAAAAGTTCTATACTTAAACAATACTAACTTATGGTTAACATAATCAATTCCAATCTTTAGGCTTATCTAAAATACTTCAGTCCATGCTCATAGTATAAAGAAAATGATTAATTGAAATGTCTTCAACCAAGCATGTGAATACCATCATTTATCCCCCATATATCTTGTTGGTCACATTCCAATCATGTGAATACCTTAATGATGTATTCTTTTGAAAAATGAATACCCATTAAACCTTATTGAAAACATGAATGCTGTCAAAAGTTAACTCTTTCCACATACCAAAATCCAAAAATTCTATATACTCAAACCATGATATAACCTTCTCCTTATATCAGTCATGAGCTCATGAATACTATCAAACATTTAATTTTCTCCTTATCCCTTCATTATGCGCATATCATCTTATTTCCAAAAACATCTCAATCACTTTGAATACCACATTAGACCAATACATAAATATTCCAATACTCCATGATACAACATTATTTTGGAATCCCATTACATAAACACTTAATCATTCAACCACATCATTGTCATATTCAACATCTCCAATAGTGATCGCATGTGACTTCCCTTTTCCCTTTTCCTTAAGCGGTTTCTCATGTCGATCATCACTAACCCTTGGATTAGGGAATTTATTAGAATAATGCCCCATTTCCTTGCACTTGAAGAATTGAAGTGTTGGTGGTGCGTTCTCTTCAGTGTTTGCTTTATTCACATCATTAGAATCCCTTTTTCCATTACTTTGACACTCAGCTGCTCGATGATCTTCTTTTCAACACTTAAAACATTTTCTAGTCCCTTTAAGACAATCTCCACCATGCTTCTTTCCACACTTTGTGCATAAGGAAACATTCATCTTCTTTTCACCATTATTCTGAGATTTCTCCTTGAACTCCATCTTTCGATTCTTGTCAAAACCATTAGATGGATATGTAACACCAACTTCCATTTCTACCTTGATAGCAGAACGCATAATTTCTTCATAGCTACTGAAGTCTCTTATAGCTAATTCCCATCGAAGACTTGGTTTTAAGCCACTGAAAAATCGATCAACTTTACTTTCAGGTTGTATGATAATGCCAGATGCATACCTTGCAAGTCTTGTAAAATTCGCTTCGTATATACCAACAGATTCATCATCCTTCTGGTTCAGCTCAAGAAACTCCTTTTCCATCTCTGTTCGAAGAATACGAGGAAAGTACTTACTGAAAAACAAGTTCTTGAACTTTTCCCATTCCATGGACTCAATTTCATCTCTTGGCCTCGTATTCTGGATAAGATTCCACCATTGATCAGCTTCAGCTTCCAAACGATATACTGCTAAGATGACTTTATCATGTTCAGAACATTGAAGAACTGAAAATATCTTTTCAGTGGTACTGATCCATTGTTCAGCAACAAGTGGATTGGAAGTCCCACTGAAAGAAGGTGGACATTTCCTCATGAAGGACTCAATAGAATATTGTTCCCTTCTCTGCTCATTTAGAAGTCCAGAATGATTCATAGCTTGTGTATGTATAGCAATAATATTTTTCACTCCATCTCCCATAACATTTGTTTGTTCAGGAGGACAATCATTGCATTGTCCATTGCATTGATCAACACGGTTCCTTCGGGTTCCATCCATTGTCTAAAACCCAAAAAGAATAGTGTGAGAGGCAATAATCATGCTAGGGAAAACAACATAATAAAGGAGGAGTACCTTAAATATCTAACATCTTAGGTTTAATTCTATGATCGTTAGCATAATTCTAGTACTATAACCTATACGTATACTTAACCTTAGAGACATCCCTAGACATAGCTTAGAAATATCTCTAGGGATCTCACTAAAGTTCTCGCATCCTAGTTTCCAAAGGTTGACTAAACCTTTCCTCTGATACCAACTGTAGAGACCCGACGCCTGACGTACATTGACATTACATTACATTTTCAGAATACTTAGTACATAACAAAAACACACACACAAGGATCGTAATAGTTTAATGTCTTTGGAAACTCGGAATATAATCTTCTAATCCTGGTGAAAGATCTTCAACATCTCCCATAAAGATCTTCTTTTTTTTATACCTAAAACCTTTCTTTATATTCTGGGGAAAAGAAAACATAAAAGGGTGAGCTCAAATGCTTAGTAAGGGTAAAAAAAGAAATATTAATCACATCATATACATAAGTACATAACTTTTGGAAATCTTCACCTGTAAAAGAGATCATAATTTCATAACCTGGGATAACTCATGGTAGTGAAATGTAATCACAATAATCATAACTTAAAACATTAAACTTTGTGGAATACACACATAATCATAGAGAATCATTTCTTGTTAGTCAAGACTCATTGCCAAGACTATCTTAGTGGACAAAGTCAATTTCTGAACCGAGTCACCCTCGTTTCTGTCCTGTTTCACTGAACCGGTATAACCTACCATTCCAGCCATGTCTATCTCATGAGATATAAAATCTTTACCCAATGCATTGGAGGGAGATATAGGTCCCACCCATCTCATAATGATACCATTCTTATGTGTGCCACAAAATCATAAATCATACATCATAGCATAACCCATGAAATAAAATGGGATTCTTAAACATCATGCCATCATAACATAATCCATAAACAATTGATAAAATTTCATCATAAGAAAATTGAATCCATTTAAATCATAGAGAAATTCTACCTGAAACATACACATATGAAATAATGTCATCCTAGATGTAAAATAGTTTTGACAAAACACTTGAAATTAATTCTTGAGGAAAATATCCTTTCTTCTTTAAAATCATGTTCTTTTCACAAAATTCCATGCAATTTTAAAAGATAAGGGTTTTTTTGAAAATAATCACGCAATCTTGTAGAGGAAGATTCTTGAAAATGAGGCATTATGAAACTGTAAAAATTTGTTCATGCCGTATAAGTTAAAAATAACATTCTCCTCGTACTTTTATCGGAAAAGTCAAAAAGTACCTTATATGGTAACCAAACGAAAGATTCCCTTCATACAATGTGGTAAAAAGTAAATAAAGGGTAAAAATGACTTTAAAAATCCATGGAAGAATGGTAAACATTTTATGAAATCATTTTTAGAAATCATTGTCATGGATGATAAATGTAACCCCAGTAAATACTTACGTATAAGCAATCTCGGATAAAAATGAGATTGAAAATTTATCCCTTACCTTTGGTCCGATTTGCTTCGTAAGTGTCCAAACCTCCTGTATAATGATTTAAATAATGTCATTGACTTATTACAGAATCATATTCATTGTTATTATATCATATATAGTTCACTTATGACTTTATATTACCCGTTCTTTTGTAAATTCATGTTAAAGTAGCGTTTTGGGTAAAATAGTCTCATTTGTCTTTCGTGTTTTAACTTGTAATTATTCATATAATTACTTAGATCATTATTACTTAATTATAGAATATAAAACATGATTTATATATAATATATATTCAGAATATACATATATATAATGGATCGATAAATGGAAAGAAATACACCGTTCATGGAGACGGTAGGCCGTACGTACGCATGAACGCTGTTTTCTTTTCCTTATTTAATTGAGTGGAATTAATTAGATGACATACATATATATACACATAAATCCAGTAGCTTTATAATGTCATATATTTCATTATTATTGCTTATATATACTTTATAATCATTCTTAAATGGATAACATGGAGAATGAATCTCATCGCGTCGTGGAGATAGTAGTCCGTACGTACGCACGAGCGATGATATCATTTCCATAAATATTGAATTGAATTGGAGTGGATGATACAATATATCAGAATCATTATGATGTTATAATAACTATGTATAGTTATTCTTTACACCATAATACCCATCCATGTAAGGTGTTGGTGGAAAAACAGATTACACCACGGCGTGGAGACGGTATTCCGTACGTACGCACGCACGGTGATTTCGTTTTCCGTAGGATGGATAGATGGTGAATTAGGATTGTTTCATACTTATAATAACATATCAGTATATGAGTGATACTGATGTTATTACTTCATAATGAAACAACCTAAGAAGAAGAAGTGGAAGCAGAAATAAAGGTGAAAGAATTGGTAACGGAAATTACCTCTTCTTTGAAGCGCCTCTTTGAGACCTCCTCTTAGGGCACTAAAATTGGTCTTTGAGGAAGACCAGAACCTCTAGGATGTTTCTAGGGAAGTGGAGAAGAGATTTTTGCAGGGTTTGGCCGAGCTTGAAGGCTCAATGTTGTGTGAGGAAGAGAGGGAGGAGGTGTCCTTTTATAAGGGAGGAGAGGGGCACCTTTGGAATAACTAAAAATATTATTTTATAATAAAGTCATGTTCGATTTTAAATAGCTCCAAATTTATTTATTTCTAGGATAAGGTGGGGATGGGTCTAAATCCTCTCATCCGATAGAATTTAGACAAGTTTATGTTCCTATTTTAACCTTATCATTTAGATTTAACATTAAGTTAAATAATTTTACTTTTACCGTGTCTTCTTGTGTTCTTATACTATAAGGTTAATAAACTTACTATATCAAGCCAAAAGAACCCCAAGTTGTTTATTATTAATATATCTATCCTTATCTAAGTCATTTGGCAGAACCTTAGATTTTTAGGAATTAAATAAAAATTAATAATATAAAATTTGTTTTAAAAACTAATTTATGTCAATTTTGACACTATTTGGTACATGATTTTTATGAAATTTTTAACAGAATTATAAGTTCTAACCAAGTTACATAAATCCACAATAACATGTCATATTAACCTAAAAAATTAGTTTAAGTCATAAAAAGTCTCAAATTACATTTATTTGGTCATTTATAACATCAATTATGTTAATATTTTCTTAAAAATGTAATTACTGCATCATTGTTGTGTCATAAATAAATTAAATTATTTAATGTCAAAAAATTACACATAAAATACAATTATGTAGGAAATACTTTTATATTTCTAATGAATATTTATAGTCGAATTTATATTATGTATAACCCCATATCAAAAATGTTTTAGTAAATAAACTTTGATTCTAACTCTTTTAACCCTTCTTTAAATAAATTAATAATAAATGTCCTAATCTAATCCAAGTGGGCCTAAATGGTCATATTTTATTCCTAAGTTTGTTTTTGGTCGAATTACACATGTCCAATAGAATTAGGACATGTGTTAGGGTAATAATAATATCATTTCTACCCTTAATTGCCCTATTTGCTTTTAACCGTGGTAAAAAAAAGTAAAAAGTTACTATTCACCAAAAAAATTATTTTCATCTCATTGAACCACATTTTACTTACTGACATCAACCGTGTCTCTCGGATTTTTGAAATTCCACTCACAGAAGCGGTAAAATTAAGTTTTATGAAAAATTCAGTTTTTTTTACTACCACTTAGTGGTTTCACTATTCATCAAAAATTGAAAGTTTTCAGAAAAATACCAAAAATTAGGCCTAAGCTATATTTGATATTATGTACTCAAAAATGAATTCTATTTTACCAAATTCAGAACATATCAGTTGCATTAATTAATTTAAAAATTAATTCCCGTCGTCAAAACAAATAGCGTGTTCTTAAGAGATAATAACTATCAAAAGATTTACACTTATTTATGTCTAGTTTAAATGTGAAATTACATACAATGACCAACATTGTTTTCAATTGTAAAAATATATTCTAAATATACTTTAAAATCTCTCAAATTAATAATTTATCACTATTAATTATTTCGACTGAAAAAGTTGTTTTTAATTAAAATTTAGTAATTTTCACTCTTCATCAAAATATGAAAGTTATCCGAAAATCACCAAAATTTCACCCTAAGCTAATTTCGATATTATGAATCCAAAAATGAATTCCATTTTGAAAAATAAAATTTACAAAATTTCAAAAAGTGGTTATTACTATTCATAATGGCTAGTTTTAATAATATTTTAATAGCATATCGTTGTTTACTGAAACTCGGTATTGCGTACTACACACGTTATCAAGGAAGGCCGCGATTGCGTGTAATGAAAGGTAAGTCAAGGATGCGTGTTGTGCTAGCTCATTTTGGTGTAGCGTACAACACAAGACATTAATGAAATTAAAAAGAATATTTTTCATAAAATCTCGGTGTGTTTCATTAAAACAAATGAAAAGAGCTTGGTATGATAGATTATGTACTTTTTTATTTCCAAAGGTTTTACAAAAGGTATATCTGATCCTAATATTTTTATAAAAATAATTTTCAATGATGTTCTATTAGTTAATATTTATTTAGATGATAATTATTTGGGTCTTCAAAAAATTACTTATGTATTTAGTTTTATAAAATGCTACCAAATTAATTTGTAGTGTGTTTAAAGGGTGAACTAAAATTCGTTCTTTTATTTCATATCTTTCAAAATAATGAAGTTATTATTTTAAATCAATGAAAATATACCATAGAACATATAAAAATTTTTTTCCTGGAAATCACTAAAAGAAGTGATACTTTAAGGAGTACTACTTGTATATGGGATCTTGATAAAGATAGAAAATCTGTTTATCAAACCACTTAAGAAGAATGATTGGAAGCATACTCTACATAACTACTATCTGGCCTGATATTATGTTTACTTTATGTATGTTTTCTTGTTTTCATGAAAACACAAATGAGTCTAATTTAAATTATGTTAAAATTATTTTCAAATACCTCAAACATAAACACAATCTAGGACTGTTCCATCCTATAGGACAATCATTTGAGTTAGTTAGCTATTATGATACTGATTCTGGTGGTTGTAAGTTATATATAAAAAGAACCTCTGGATCATGTCACATTTTAGGCTAGACTCTAGAGTCAAGGTGTAGTAAGAAACAAAATTATCTAGCATTATCTACTGCCAATGATGAATACAGAGAATTTGGTAGTTGTTGCATACAATTTTTTTGGATGAAACTCATATTACTAGACTATGGATATCAATTCAGTCATGTACCTATAATTTTTTGTAATACAAGTGCTATTAACATTTCAATGAATCTTTCTTCACACTCGAGGAAAAGAAATATTGATGCAAGACATCACTATTTGAGAGACCATTATCAAAATGGTGATATCACTTTAGAATTCATTTGAACTTAATTTCATCTTGATAATATATTTACTAAACCATTAAATTTTAAAAGGATAAATTACATCATACATTAATTAAGAAAGAAAAATCTCAAATAGAAATTGTACAACTTCAAAACATGTTGTTTCACAAATTACGGTTTTGTGTTTACGGTCTCACAGTTACTGTCTCTTGGTTACTATCTTGCACTTAGTGTCTCAAATGATGTGGTCACACCATTTGGAGTCCCACCATAAGGATAAAACCATGAAAATCTATTCCGATCTCACCAAGACAATTTTTTTTGTCTCACCATGACAATCAATTTTAGTCCCACTATAAGGACTCAGTTTTCATTTTATTTTTATTTTATTAACCATATCACTGTATTGATTATTTTTATTGTTATTATCCCTTGATTTTGAAATTGTGATGCTTAAAATACCTAAATGATAAAAACTAAATATATTTCACTCTTTTTTTCACTTGAGATCTCTTCTCTCAAAATCAAAACCCCTCTCTTTCAAAAGATAAGTCTTATTTCATCCCATTATCTCTCTCAAACCCAAGTTGAATTCACAAAATGAAGCGTCCATCTTCCTAAACTTCTGAGAATAACTGATCTTAGAAGTAAGTGAAAAGGGAACACAAGTATCGCCCAAAGGATCGTTAAATCCAAATATAGCTGAGATAATAGTAGATCCAAAAAATGAAATTTATCCTAAGTGGTTTCTGACAATTAATTGATTTGTTTTGAAAGTACTAGGTGAGTAGGGATGGATGAACTATTTCACAAAATAGAAAAGGCCAATTTATACAAAACATGTTTCTCAGTTTTGTTGGTATGTCTGGATTTCATAAGAAAGTGAAGATGGTTTTATTGTAAGAAGATATATTAATGGTCAATGGTGTAATTTTTCCTCAAGGTTATAGGCTGGCTACATAGGGATACCTCATGAAGGAACATTTGAGGACTACATGAGAGGTCATCTTCCTCCTAGTTATGTTTTTTTCTTAAAATAATACCTAGGATGTTTGTTTGGAAATAAGAATAAAAGAGTGTAAATTTATGTTGATTTGGATAGTGAAACATGGTTGTTGTTTTTGTTTTTGCAGAATATTTTTAGCACAAGGAATGTGTATTTTTATACCCTCATGTTTCAAGATGTAATATTAATACATCTTAGGAAAAATGGACACATGTTTTATCTCTATAAGTATATTATACTTCACATGTGTGAATTGATTAAGACAACCTCAAAATATACCTCTTTGTTATATTCAATGTTAATATATTCAATGGTGTTTTCTAAAGGGGTGGTTAGCCTGAATAAAGATGTCATCAATGATTATGAGTTCTGTATCTCAAAGTATATAGTTATAAGGATGAAAGTAAGTCATAATACTTGGAAATAGTCTTGGGTGGAGGACAATGAAAGGGGGTATGAAAATTTCAATCTTGTTGAGAATCCTTCAACTCCTAAGAACATATCTGATCTTGGCTTGGAACCAGATGAATTGGTTTATTATTCTAATGAAGAAGAACAGGAAGAGAAAATTGTTTCATCTAAAGAAGGAACTATCTTGGAAAAAGAAGATTGTGGTCTAACTATTGCACAAAATGTAATTGATAAAGATATACCTGTTACTGAAAGACATGTTGATTTAAAAGATGAACTTGATTCTTGAAAATAATCTACTAATAGTATTAAAAAAATTATGAGGAGAATCTATGAGAAGAACTATCTATTGATGAAGAGGCTACTATTGGAGAACAACTACATACTGATCCCGAATTTATCTCATCTGGTGAGCAAGTATTGGAACAATCCTTTCAGTAGGAAAAAAAAGGGCCGATTCCATTAGAGATGAAAATTTAGAAATTGATCAAGGGACTGAATCTCTCAGTCATATAGAAGATACACCTATTGAGGGGGAGAATAACCCCAATAAAGAAAGTGTTTAACTTCCCAATATTTATGATCAAATATCCATGGATACTTAGTATTAGTTTACTAGTTACATTGATGTGAATAATACCTAGGAGGCATCAGTTAATGGCATATACCTTTCCACTATTTTTAAATTGAAACCTGTTTTTACTATAGAAGTAAACTCTGCTAAGGATCATGAACCTGTCTTGGCTTCTGTTCCTAAACCTTCACAATAACCTTTTACTTATAGGATTCATAGTAATCTTGATGCTTTTAAAGATACTATTTTAGTTGGATTTTAAAATCACATGAACACAAAACATAATCATGTAAAAAATATTAGTGAAAGATATATTGCCTTGCTATTAGAGAATATCATATAGAAAATCCAACCAAAAATAATTCATGAAATACAAGAAGTTAGAATAGAGAACATACAATTGAGTGAGGAGTTTAATTCTCTCAGATCTATGGTTACAGATATGAAAAAAGTGTTGCAACCCAGACAATATCTTTTTTCTCATCCAATTAAGGATGTTAGTCATCAGATTCAATAAAAAATTTCAACTTTGATACAAGCAAACATGACTTCAATTTATGACAATGTGGCTGAGAGAAACATAAAGATAGTCAATGAGATGTGTGAGCTTGTTTTTGTTCATAAAAAGCTGACTGATGAGTACAAGGGGTGTCTATAGAATGTTCTAAATCAGCTCAATTCTCTCACTTCAACCATTATATCATCCAATGCCTATGGACAGTCATATCAACTTATAGATACTAATTTCTCAGTACTATTTTTGAGTAGGAACATTAATTGGTGTTAAGAGGTTTTGACAAAGAAATATTATCTTTGGTTGTCATGAATAGTGACATAATACATGACCCAGTGAGGATTCATTCAAAGATTTCAAATGATGCTTAGGAATAAAATACTATGAAATTTGATTTCTATGTTAATATGATTTTATCTAACAATGATATGTCCAATCAATTCAAATATATTATAGAGAACATGAAAATTTCTCTTGTCACTAAATCCTTCAAGGCTCATCTCAAAAAGATGAAATATTTCACACCTCTATTGGACATGTTCATAGAGAACAAAGATGACTTCAGGAAGTCCATGAAGTATAGTGGTGAGATAATTTCTGATTTCATTCAATTTTTGAAGCTTTGTATTCATGTGAAAAGCACTACCATTGTGGATTCTATAGCCACACCTTTGCAGATTGGTTTAACTCCTTTCTCATCCAATGCCTTTTCTTCTGCCTTCATGTATGTTTATCATGATCAAAGCCAAATAAGACCTGTTATCCTTGACCATTTCTATTATCTCTCTTAATCTAACCCCACACTAGCACCTTCTATTTTTGAATGTCTCCCTATTCTTTCTCTGACAGTTGGATCAATCCCTTCTTCAACCTATACTTTTCATTTTTGGATTCTTTTGATTCTCCTACCAAGAGCAAGGAGAAGGCTTCTAGTGGAGAGGATAAGTGAACAAAATTGATAGGGAGGTTTTATACTTTTGCCTTATGCTTGTAATGAAAAATATCTTTCCATCTAAAAATATGTGAATTTTTCTTCTCTATTCCCTTACATGCCTATATTACATGTCTACTTTTAATTTTCCTATATTATTTTTGATAATCCCAAAAGGGAGAGAAAGGATGCTGATATTAGACTTCTAACTCCTATGATTAGTGATCATCAAAGAGGGGGAGATTGTTAGACTCCTCATGTTTTAATCATGTTTTAATGATCAAAAAACTTTCTCACCTTGTTTAATCTATCTCAAATCATGTTTAGAGATGAT
The DNA here is from genome assembly GCA_963277665.1 of Viscum album. NCBI lineage: Eukaryota > Viridiplantae > Streptophyta > Magnoliopsida > Santalales > Viscaceae > Viscum > Viscum album. Next base: position 351,824,593 of record OY728126.1, on the reverse strand, counting down.
TTTTTTCTATGTTTGACAAACGATAAGGTAGACACCATGACCCAGACACCGTAAGCTAGACATAGTGACCTTGAAATCATAAGCTAGACATGGTGACCGAGTCACCATAAGTCAGACACCATAAGACATACACTGTGACCAAGACACTAAGATCTTGAATACATAAACATTCTCATATTTTATAGAGTCTATGATACCGATTCTTTACTACCATCACCAAGACACTATTTTATGTTTTGAAAAAAGACTAGAACTAGTACTGAGACATCGTGATCCTGACATCGCATCTCTGCTACCGGTTCTTGATCTCAATGCAACAATGGCATGATGACTATCTCACCACTCAATGTCAAAGAAGAAGCCGCCGTTTCCTGGTGACACCATTTCCAAGTGATACTATTTCAAGAAAAATGGTGACAATGTTCTTTATTCTATTTTTTTTATTTTTTATTAAATTTATAACGGTCATATTTTAGCCATTTAAATGTGATGACATAATTAATGATTCTTTTTAGGCATGTAATCTAATAGTACAACGTATGAGGTGCAGAACATATGCATCTTATCGTCTCCAAAACGTGCACCAGGTAACAAAAAAGATAGTGTGGAACTGGAACAATGTGTAGAGGAACGAGCATCTGAAAAATATAATTGATACATGCAACAAGATACAAATGAAGAACACAAAAAGCACTATAGACCCCTGGAGGGTGAACCACCATAGATTAGAGTCTCAAAAATCATTGTAGTACCACTTCAAAGAAGTACATGATCTACACATCTCACATTAACGAACTAAAAAATAGAGAACCAGATTGGAGATACTCTGTTTTTTTTTCACAAAAGTTCTCAATACTTGTATCTACTTCATCTTACAAGTATATAGTTTCATATAACTACACTGAGAGCACTTTTAACCCTTTATCATCATCTTTTCTCTATTGTGTACTATTTTTATTATTCGAGCAGTGTGTGTGTTTGTGTTTATATTTAAACACACATTATCTCTTATATTAAACTAAAGGATACAATATATCCTTCTAATCATATCTTCACACATCTTTTTACACCTATGGATAAGTGTGGAAGAGGTCCTTGTGTGACCTAGCAGTTTATGCCCATGAAGAATAGTGTAAGAGGTTGTGTGACCTGTATAGTACTATGTATTATTGTCTGCCCCGATCCAGGGTTTTGATCAATATCTTATCTATATAGGCTGTGTAGTGTAAAGTAATCACCAAGTGGAGTGGATTGTGTCTCAGATTTAGATAGAACCACTTTTTTTATCTATTGTGTCTTTTAATTTTGTTATTCTCTCCATTACTTTATATTTCAGAAAACCTAATTTTACTTTGATAGTTAGTCTCAAATAAAAGTTATAACTATTTTTCCCTTATTATAATAGCTTTAAAAGTTTTATCAACAACTGACTTTGATATTATTGAGAATTAATCCATCTTATGAAAAGTTATTTGAATAGTCAAAATATTATAACTGTATTACCTTGATTAACTAGACTGCATCTATTTCTACTAGGGGATTATTTTTACATGAAATTTTAACAGAAATTTTTATAGATACTCAATTCACCCCCCCCCCCCACCTCTTGAGTAATTTACTCCTACCAACAATATGTTATTTTGTATTTTTTTACCCGAGGATTGAGTTTCAATTTGGGAGTATATGTTTTCATGAATTTTGTGCTTAATATATGGTACATAGTTTTTTTATTTAATAATAATTTTGGAATATAGTACATTAATGGAATCACTATGGATAAATTTAAATATAGGAAAAAATTCTCAAAAATTAGTAATGTAAAGAATTTATTGTTTCCTAGAAATTTAATCCATATCTGGAAACAAACAATGGGATACAGGCTCCTCCTCAGATTCACCTTGGGATAATAAGGTTGAAAGTTGTGGTTGAGTATTAAAATAATTTTCACATGGTTCATAAGAAATGTTCTTAACAACACACTTGGTTTTACACTCCAAGGGGATACACTTTGGATGATTCTCAAGATAAGTATAAATTATTATTAAAATTTTAAATTGAATTTGAGAATGTAATATATGACTAGTGAGGTTAGAGAACCTAATTTAAAAATTACTTACATAAAATAGATTTAATCCTATAAATTTATATGTTAGGATATGTATGTCCTTAAATATGGAATCATAATGTATGTTTTATTAGATTTTATTTGAGTTTGTTATAAAAAGTTATAGTATTTTATTGGATGCAGTATCATGAATATGGCACAATGAAAGGTATGTCTATAGAAAAATCTATTTCATATATCCAATAATGGAAAACTATTTTCATAAATGGTATCAACTTATTAAAATTAAGAAGGAAATATGAGTTTCATAGTCTTACATAATATTGTGATGTTGATATTATATCACGAGTATTGTCTATATTATAGAAACCCTAAACTATCTTCATTTTTGAGTAGTAATTACAAATAATGTGGGTGAATTTTTTTTAATGGGAAGAATATAACATAGTATAATTTAGGGATCATTTCTGTTATTTATATTACATGTCTTCAATTAAAGATAATTTTTTAATATTATTTCAAAACAATAAAAATTTATTATGAAATGTGTCATAAAATATATGAATCAAACTAATAACACTTTATTCATTTATAATGAAACATTAAAACTGTGGTATATGACACCATATATTATATACCATAGAATATTTTACACCATGGATGATTAAATGCATTAGAAATTCATAAAGTAAAGTGGGATAATAAATAAAAAAGTATGTTATATTTATAACTAAGACACCCGCTAGGTTATCTTAACCTTTAAGAATCATATTTATTAAAACAAATTCTACACTATAAATGAATATCCTAATTTGAGAACGCATGTTCTAAAATCTAAAATGAAATGGAATGAGATGTGTGATTTAAGATGTAATAATTAAATTACTTTATAGGATGAAATGGGAGTAACATAGTCTTTATAAAGAGAAATGTTATCATTGTAAATATTTGAATTCGAAATATGTTCATTAAAAATTTGGTGATTCAAAATATAGTCATAGATATAAATGTAACTATTAGGTGTAGTTTTTTGTTTATTTTTTTAAAAAATTTAAAATAATATAATTAACAGATAAAAAAAATATTATAAAAATAAATATCTAATTAAAATATTTTTATGTGTTAAATTTTATTACTAATTAACTATGCAATTACATATTTATAAAATTCAAATTATGGTTTTAATATCAATCGATTGATAATATTAAATTTTAGGGTATATGTTATTAATTTTTATTTTACTTTATAAACATTATTTAATATAATTTTGTTCTCTCTTAAAGAAATTCTTTCAATGTGTATTGCATTTGATGTAATTTATTAAGAAATAATTAATTCAATAAAATTTATTAATAATATTTCAGATAAAATGAATTTACATCCATGTGATATGTATTTCTAGGAAAATAATGAGAATAAATTTGTTTTATTCTTAAAAGATGTATTTTTTCTACATTTTTTTATTATGTTGGATTATATATATAAAAATTAATCAACTCTAGAAATTATGTAACTAAAAAACCATATTTTTAATCAAAATAATAAAATGTAGCATCCTTCCCTGTGTGTAAGTGAAAAGTTCCCCTATACAGTGGGCCACAAGAACCCAATTACATCTCCACAAATTCTAGAGACTGCCAAATAGCATCAAGGGACTTGGGTGTGTCTATTGTGAGACTATGTCATCATAGATCAGAGTAATCATAGATTAAATCAACAGATAATAAATGAAGAATAATAATAAATAAATAAACTATATTGAAAGATATGGTAATAAGCCTGGAAAAATAAATAACATGGGGGAATCTAAATAAAAATAGTAGATACAAAAATGATGATCATGATTTCAAATTTATATACAAATTATGAGTATGCGGAGCAGGTGTAACAGAATATGCTACTTTCTTGAAAAAAAAATAAAACAAAAAAAAATACTATATGAATCTCGATAATAGGCTTGATCCTCAACCCCAGTCTCCATCCTAAATCCAGAAATCAATCAATCATCGGAAGATGCATGCTTCCCATTATCCTAACCAACTTTCATAAAGTCTGATTAGGTACTAATGGTGCCCAATCAATGTGTGACACCATAGTAGACCAACACCCACAATGTATAAGACGATCTATTTCATGCAATAATCAAACAAAAGAGTTCCATAATAAGTGAATTTAGGGAAGTAGACAATCTAAACATTAACAACATCATTATGGGTTCCTAGATGGACATCCAACTGATATCAGCTGCTTCAACCTATGTCGGATGTCTCATAAGAGTATATGTGGAAATCATAATATTTATATTTGTGCTAATGAAAATGAATAGTTAAAATTAAAAGTATCCCCCAAGCTTGTTCTTTTCCTTGGAGGCCACATTTTTTCGTCATCATATATCTCATATCATAATAATTATTAAGAATACATCATATGAAATTAATAATGAATAAAGATTTCAAATCCAATAGTAGAGTCTCATGGATATCCAAGTTGATCTAAAATAATCCCAATGGTCTCCATAAGAACATCCAAAATAACCAATTTCATTGATTCCATATAAGGCAACACAAATGGTGTCCCTTGTATCACTGAAGACATGGTGACTCTGAGTCTATACTATTTATCTCACATAGGGGACTGGATATCACCTAAGTCATAGCATTGACATCTTACCCATTCTACTATCCTCAGATACTCCCTTAGTGAACTGGTATTACTCACCTGTATAAGTAAACCGTATCGAAAGACCGTACCGTGAAACACAAAGTATCATTCTCAGGACGTCTAGTAAAACCTACCAAGAACAATGAGTCTGTCCATTGCATCCTTAAATTAGGACATGTGTTCTCTTTCAGCCCATAGAAAGTGATCCTTGGTAATTAAGAAAATATCACATTTCGGAATAGAATTTCTATAATCATTTTTCATCAAAAATCATAGAAATTACACAAGCTACCAAACAAGCCAAATATTAAAATTTGTGCCATAAAACATGGTGAAATTTATATGGGAAGGAATATAGAATGTAAATATTGTAATAAAATTTCATCAGTGACATTTCAAGGTCACAAGATAATAATCTTGACCCTAAAATCCATTCAATTCAAACCACCCAAATATGGCACAGGTAATAATGGCATAGAAATATATAAAAATCTCAAAAATATAAGTCACATGGAAATTTATCTATCAAAATAATGTCTTCAGTAAAAAAAAGGAATCCAACAAATGTTCATATACAATTAAATTAGGAAGGGAGAGTCATGAACCTCATGGGACACTCTTATTCCCATCCATTTATCTTAATTAAAACAAAGAAATTCAGTCATTTAATAATGGAGCAACTCACATAAGGTGTTTTAACTATTTATGGCATGGAAAATTGGCCATTGATGGTGAGAACACCAAAATGGGTGTCCAATTACAAGAGAACAACCAACATATGGGTTTCTCAATAAGGACAGGTCACACACAACATGGAAAACCACATTCATAAATTTATTAAAAATTAATGACGTGTAGTTGGAAGGGTCCAATGGGAATTACAGTGGTATGTCACTTAAAAGTGAAAAAACCACTCTAAAGACCATATACTACCAACCTAGATGTAGTAATGCTCTACTAACCCATTATTGAGTCTTGATTTGACATAAAATTGAAGAAATTTTAATATTTTTTAAACAGACTGAAAATAGGGAAAGACATCAAACTAAAATAGAACAATGGATTAATAGGGAACCTTGAAATAGATTAGTGTAGAATAAAGAGATTCCATGGGATTTCTATTTCATTAGATGATGAAGGAAACAGACACCATTAGAGGGAGATAGCTCAAAACCCCATGGATGATGGAGGAGATATATATGCACCTAGGGGAGAAAAATCCTAATAGAATGGAGAGTGGAGGAAAAAATGAATCATAAAATATTTCATTAAGTTAGAAGGGAAATTTCACCCATAAAAACATTGTGCATGATTTGGCTGCATGGTTTGGTCGAACCATGCAGTAACTATGCACCATTTATAGTAATAAGGGGGCACCTGACATGGTACGGTGCATTATTTGAATAACCTTGAGAAAACCATGTGAAACTGCTCTATTTAAACATTACAGTTAGTTTCATGGTCATGTATCTATGGTAACATGGTCTTAGACTAATCATGCATCCCACATGTGCCCACTATCACCTACTAATTTTTTTTATGAAACTACGTGGTCTAGGATGCATGGTTTCCTCTAACTTCTTGGCCTATCCTACCTCTCACAAATACGGGGCTTTGGGCTTCAAACGAGCCTCAAACTCAACCAATATATCATTAAACCACTTTAGAATAATTATTTGGTGTGTTTAATATAATTTAAACCAAAACATAATGGTATGGAACTTTATAAAATGCTAGGATATTAAAACCTACCCTACTTAAAACAACTCATCCCTATGTTTCCCTTCCTAGGGTTGTATAATGTTTTTTGGGAAGAGCCTATTTTTCAACGTAGGCACATTGAACTCTCGCTAATAGGTCTCATCCTATAAGAACTTGTGCTTCCATTCCACCATGACTAGAGTAACTAACCTTCCATGGAGAATATTCATGCTATGATCAATGATACGAATTGGATGATCTGTGCAGGAAAATTCCACTTCTAACTCAATATCATTAGGGTCGAATGAATGAGATGGGTGTGGATGATATTATTGAAACTGAGACACATGCAAGACATTATGCATTTAATGGATCCTCTAATGTAATAGAACCTGGTAGGCTACCAGTCTAACTCTTTCCACTATCTCAAAAGTCCTAACATAATACAGAAAAAACATTCCATGTATCTTGATTCATCTCAAGTACAACCTCGGTGATACACACTGAAATACACAATATCCCACCTATAACTCTAGAGGTCTGTGCCAATGATTGGGATTGGACTTATTCACAGATTAACCAGTAGCCATATGCTTCTGAATTAGTTGTACTCTCTCAGATGTCTCATGGATGAGAGGTGGACACAATAGATCTGCCTCACCTTCCTCAATCCATAATAAAGGTGAATGATATAATCTGTCGTAGGGGGACTCATATAGATCCATTTGAATTGTTGTCTGAAACCTATTATGGTTACAAAACTCAACTAGAGGAATATTATTTTTCCACATACTATCAAAATCTGGGATATAGGTCTGGATTGTATCCTCTAACACCTATATGGTCTACTCAAACAACCCTTATATCTGAGGGTGATATGATGTTCTCATGAACACCTATAAACCCACTTCCTTTTCCAATGATTTTAGTAACCATTATGTGAATAGGTAATCATTGAGTGGTAGGTCAACAAAAACAAAAGTGGCTTCTTTACTCTATGGAACTTCATGGACAAGCAGGTCAATAATATTAAAAAATTATTGGGTTTTAATTGAATAAAGTTTCCCCTAGAGTATATTGGATCCCCTATTTCCTAAGGAATGATAATTATTACTCATTTTGAGGGTATTTTCATCCATATCACTGATGGAATCCCAAACTAGAATAACATGTTCTTATCTTTTGGCACCAGAATTTCTCAGTTCAATTGTGTTCTCATGTCTATCCCCATGTACATGCTATCATTTCTCAATGTTCCATAAAAAAATTTGAAAATTTTGAAGGTATTTTGTCCGCATTCATTTGGGACTCCGATAGAGAAGGATGGTGGAGATGGGCTTCATGGAAAATAATGGTCATCCAAATGGAAGATGAGGCATCAATATATAAAATATCGTCAGTTCTATGAAATTCAACCATTAAAAATTGTTATGGGTTGTAATGGAAAGAAGGTATATGATGGTTAAATTCATAAGAGGAAAATATAGTGATGGTCTATAATCGCTGAGATGAAAGGTCTCTACAAATTAGAAAACTATTCATGAGAATGTTCCCCTTTTCAATCTCTACTTCTGATGGATTGTGGGGTGGTGTGACATCACCGGTTGGTTTGAAAACTATACAGAAGATATTCTTCGTTTCCCAAGATGTCCAACTCACTATAATTCCTTTTCACAAAAAAACCTCTACTCCTCTTTTATGAAGGCCAGCCTCAACCTCATGTAATTTTTGGCTTTTGATCTCATTGAAATCGTAGTGGCCAATGATCACTTTGTTTTAACAGGCTTCACAACATCTGATTTTTTGGAGAAGACCTATAGGCTTTTTCTATAGAGAAATAATGGGAGTCCTAATGGCCATGTGGTTTTCTAGTACAAGGATATTCCTCTCAAAATAACATCCTTTATGTACAATTCAAAACATTTCCATTCCCATGTATTATTTGAATAGAAGTAAGGGGATTAATCTAGCTTTGAAATGTTGGAATTATTATAATGGAAATAAATAATTTATTAGTAATATCTTATTTGATAGAATGTGGGAATTAGTGGTATAGAGAGGCTTTGGGGATATATATTATATTTACATGACACTCTAATGGGTAAATGAATTAATTTATGGTCTTTTATCTAGGGGAAAACAAGAACCTTTTGCAGTGCTAGGATAGGGTGACTATTTTGTCCATAGGATATTAGTGAATTTTGGATACTGGAAATAAATCTCACTCTAAGGGAATCTCTTACTTGAAACCAATTATGAGGACAAGACTATAGAGTATTTTGATGGAACTGAGTCTCAGGGTGAAGCGATGGGATTGCAGTAGTTCTTTGAGGTGTGTCATGGAAGAAATAAGGATCATACCTCTTGTTCATTACCACTATGGTAGATGGATCTATAGGAAACCTCCGGAGCAAGGCCTCAAACCTAACATGGATTTCTCATGTAATCATGTACTTTTGAGTGGAGTAGGTTTCATACAGAACGGGTATGATTTTCTTATCTTGGACTTTATCAGCTTCTATGGAAATGAAAATTTCATCATGGATGAGGATAATGCATTTATGAATGGGCTTTAAACCCACCTGAACCATTGTATCTCTATTGCTGTCATTGAACTGGACCAAATGCCAATTCACATCTCTCTTAAAGGAAAGTACCTCACTCTATGGTCCCTCAATTATCTCATCCATAAATTTTGTAGGTGAATTTATAATGGAATGATAATTCTTCACACCCATCATGAAGGTAACCAACATTTTGAATTCTTGGCTGCATGGTGTGATCCTAATTCACCCAGTGTGGTCTACACATGTATTTTATCCCTCCAATCATAGTTTGTAAAATTTATTAGAGGTTAGTTTCTTAGATTTAACTATTTTATACCACCAAGAGTGTTTGTACCATTTTTTCCATATGCCTTTAATGGAATTTATTATTTATTCCTATCAATAGATAATTTTTCCCAAGACAATTGGAAGGGTGTGACCTTTGTCAAGTTTTTTATGATCACCAAAACTAAATAACCACTTATAAGAGATCTCATAAATCTTGTCAAAAAATTCATGATCACATTGTTCCATTCACACTCAGTAATAACATGAGGTTATACGAGTCCAACATGTCACTGGTGATTTACCTTCACGAGCTGACATGTGGAGCACCTAGTAATGAAGCATGTTGTCATCCCATTCATACATGAACAGTAGTACGGATGATGAATATCTCTATACATCAGGGTAAGACCAGGGATAACTATTCATATAGAAGCTTGTGATTCCCTCAACATCTCTTCCTGTACGCCAGAAGGCTCCCATACATGACCATGAAATAGTAGAGTTTCCCTGCTATCAACAACCCAACCATAAGGTGGGTTCTCTCCTGTGCTACTCTCCCTTAGAATAATGCCTTCATAATCAAATAATTGCCTCATCTGAACCCATTCTATGATAGAATATTTCACTGCTATAGTTTCTAGAACTAGTTGCTTGTGATTTTCCTGAACATCCGAGTGTATATAAGAAAATAGAGTCCTTAGATTCCACTCCTATTTGGATACCTGGAAGGATTGCATATGAGTTTTTCAGCTCACAACATCAGAAATGAAATTTTGTTTTCCATGTGTGTAAGAAAACTCATTGACGAAGGACTGCTGCTATTCCACCCACCTTCACTATCTGAAATCAATGTCTCTCTATGTGGAGATGTATTTGAGAATTTTATGATCCATTTAAACAAAAAATAATTTTCTTAAAAGGTAGTTAATACAATAGATTAGATCATGGACCATGGATGGTATCTCGAGTTCTTGTGCAGAGTACTTTTTCTCATGAGGCCTCAGCTAGTAGGACCAGAATGCCATGCCTCAATCAAGCTACATTAAAACTACACCAAACCCAATTACAAAACCATCATAATAGATTCGATAACTCCTTCCCATCACTATAAGATTTTACATCAGTGGTTAAGTGATTATTCTTTTTAAATTCTAAAAATTACTCTATCAAGCTTCAGACCACAATAATTACACACCCTTCTTAGTTAGGGATGTAGAGGTACTTTAATTATTGAAATCTTATTAGTGAATCACATGTAATAGCCATATATCCACAAGAATCTATGTATGTCAAATACATTATTTGGATGCTCACATGAAACCACAATGATCACCTTGCCTTGTTCAACAGATAAGCCCACCAAAAATAGTATGTGACCCGACATGTAATCCTTTCTTTAAAAAAGATTAATTTACTGAGCTTCATATAAATATGGTACTCTCTTATTGTACTCAGCATGATATCATGATAATTAACATGGTCGTGTATGGTTCCTGAATACACTAAGATTTCATCTATGAAGACTACCATGAAGGAATCAAGATATTAGTGGAAAACTAGATTCATCATGTCCATAAAGACTATCAGCTCATTCTTGAGACAAAATGACATAACCAAATAATTTTTCAGACCTTCCCTGCACCAGAACACTATACATGGTATATCTGATGGACTCACATGAACTTGTTGGTATCATATCCTCAAACTGACCATTGAGAAAATAGTTTCTCCTTAGAGCTTTTCGAAGTGTCCATCTATAAAATGAAATTGGTATTTATTCATCATCGAGAGATGTTTCAATCAATATTAATCCATGAAAAATATTAGGGTACCAACCAACTTCTTAAAAAATATTGGTGAAACCCATGGAGGTGTGATGGGTCTAATGAAACCCTTAGCCGTTAGACCTTCAAGATCGCTTCTTCTGTTACTGGAGCTCTATCAGTGAAATCCAATATAGAGGAATGGGAAATTGTTCTGAACGAGGCACTAGATCAATGGTGAAATCAAACTATTTCTTATGAGTGAAATAAGATTAATATTCATGGAATATGTCCCTGGAATGATCCACGATAGGAAGTAACCCCACCAACACCATTCTCTGATCACTCATAAAGAGTCTCGCTAACTGATTTGTCACTCTTCTAAGAATAGGTTTCTTGGGTCCTCCTCGATATTACTAGATATCCCTGTCACCCTTGTAGATATTTTTTTTCCACATATGAATTGCAAGATACACTATGGTGATAGAAATCACCTTGGGCATCATAAAAAAATAATATAATATGTAACAAGAATGAATTTGAAGTCAGTTATCTCAAGGATAAATGAAGTCCAAAAAAATGGTACCCACCTATCTTAAGGGGGAACCCCTGACACTGGAATATCACCTCAATTATAACCCCTAATGGCGTGTCAAGAGACATGACAAAATATATGTACACTATTTCAAGACCAAGGATTTCCACTATTATAACATATATGAAAGAGTTTGATGCACTGGTATCAAAAAGGGTAGAAAATAAAGTAGAAGTCACTAGAATAGTACCTTTAACAATAGATGGCCCTTGACTCTACTCCTCTAGCACTGGATGCACTACATACATATGGGCCAAGCCACATCCCTGAGATGATTCCTAACTAACCTGATCAGATCAAATCTAATTAAGATGAAGTTCATGGGAATGATTTTATCAATAACAACCACTATTACCTCAGCCTAATTGGTTGGAAGAATACCAACACACACCCTGATGTTGAGTTTTAGATCCCATACCTGATATAGGTGTCTGTATGAATCCCCTCTAAGTAGATGATGGAGGGGATAAATGGAAGAATCGTTGAAGTTGACCCATCCTACCATATGCTCGACACTCGATTGGGTTCCTCATGCCCTGGGAATTCTTATGGTCTGACCTTCCACACTTGTAAAATACTATAGAGTTAATATGTGTCACCTGTCTAGAACCACTGCCACATGTACCCATGAAATGGTGCTTTAGACTACCATATGAAATATCATATTACCTAACAAATTAACCGCCCATGCTCACAGTTCTATATTATTTATGATTTAGTTATATAATTAGGTCATGGTTCACTATATCTATAATGATAGCCAATTAAAATATTTTCACCTATAATAGAATAACATATCCATGAATTTCTTCAAAACATCTCAGAGTCATCAATTCGTTAGATGTCAAATATTGTGTGAAATGTTAAACCTTAGTGAAATGATAAGAATACTCAAGAATAATCCTAGTGGACTTATGAAGATGTATAAACACATGGGAATGATATACCCTCTGAGCCTATGAGAGGAAGTGGTCAATGAAATCATTCTGGAAATATGCTCAGACTATACCTCAGTAATTCTCAGTCTAAGATATGACATCCCACCAGTGTTTGGCAGTCATGAAAATATGTAGGTTGTGATCTTGAACATCCACAATATTGGTGTCCCAAGATGGTCAATGATAGATACCATGGCCTCTAACAATTATTCTGCAGTATGGGGTCCACTATCCCCTGAGAAAGTGGCAGGATACTACTACTGGATGTCTTGAGTCAACTCTTTAATCTTAGGGGCAAGCTGGGGAGAACTCAGAATAGACTACATAAACCTATGTAAACTGACCAAAACCTGAGCCTCGACACCCAATGGATGTTCTACATGAGGTTCTAAAGGTGTCACTATAGGAGGTGTCATGGGTGTCTTGGGTCCCACCACCTCTACAGTGTACTCATCTCTACTGTCTTGGAATACAGAACGAGGATGTCACAGTGGTATAACATTAGAATATCTAAGTGTACTCCTCAGACAAAATTTTAGAATATAATGGATATGTAGATATGGAAAATTATAAAAAAAAGGTCTGGTACAAAGCCTCCCAGAAACACAACGGAATAAAAATCCTACTTCTAGAGGTATTCTTAGATGATTTGGAAGAACTGAATGACCACTAATGGTGTGAGAGTAATAGAATACTTCCCATGGTTATAGTTTGGTTAATATCTCACAATTATCATGTTCAAGGACCATTAAATTTTTAAAGTTGATTTTCACATTATTTCATCCATACATTTTATCCCCTTTCAAATTGGTTTAATTATGTGGATCATCATTCCAATTCATAAAGGCTAGTATGCCTCAAGATATGAAATCAGAATCCACTTATTCCAAACCATGGGAATTCCCAACAAGGAGAACTGGAATAGTTCAATAGTTATAATAAAAAAGAACTATAATACATAATAAGTAAGTCACAATAAAAAATGACATGTGAAATAGAAAATGAATGATAAAATTAGACATGGTATGGCATAATGCAAGATAATTAACCATGTAGTGCATTGTATGATGCATGATTTACATATTCCAACATCTCATCAGGATGAAGTACCAAAAGATTCATTTCCAATAATACTAGTGTGATTACATCATAAAATAATTGTGTCACCCAAAGGTGAATTCACATCAAGAAAAAATGGCATAATCCATTACTGCAATTTCCCATCCCATAAAATTTTGTTTTCCCCTATATATGGGTTAATTACATCAAATAATAGGGTAAATTCCAAATTCTTATTTATTTTTCTTATTTTTAAACCCAAAATTTAATAAAAAATTAAAATATTCCCCATTGATACCACTTTTCAGTGTCTGATGCTGGGTATAACTAAAAAGTTCTCTTAGATGGCGGGCCACAAGACCTCACGCACATATCCCAAAATGCCAGAGGCTGCCGACTATCAGTGAGAGACTTCGGTATGCCTATAGAGAGAGTACTCAATCATAGATCTGAGTAATCAGAGAGGTAATCTATATATAATAAATTAAAAATAATAATAACTAAACAAACTAGAGTAGAAGATAAGGTAAAAATAAAATCATAATAAATAACCAAGTAGAAGGTGAATAATAATTCTAGATACCAAAATGATGATCATGATGCGAAATTTCCATAAAAATTATGAGTATCGGGAGAAGGGGATACAAGAATATACTATATGTTGGAAAAAAATTATAAAGACAAAAAATTATACTACATGAATCTTGAGAATACGCTCGGTCCTCTTTCCCTTGCTCCATCCTATAGTTGGAAATCAATTAAACATATAAAGCCACACATTTCCCATTATCCATAACTACGATCGGGAAATATACTCAGGTATAAAAGGTCTCCCAATTAGGATGTGGGATATAATCTCAGTAGGTTGGTGCCAATTGTGTCTAGTTTGATACATTTCATGCAATAAATAAAGAGCAATGTTCCATAATAAATGAATACATGGAAATAATCCGTCTGAATAATAATCAAATTCGACTGGGTTCCTAAATGGACACCAAACTGATATCAACTGCTTCACCCCAAGATGGGTGTTTGATAAGAGTATATGGATAAGTCATAATATATATATAAAGGCAAATAGAAAATAATCCAAAAAATTTAGTAGAGGACCCCAAGATGATGCTTTATCTTTCAGGTCGTATTTCCATATCACCATATGTGTGAGCTCATAATAATAGTTGTGAATGAATCATATGAAATGAACAATCAATAAATTCTAAAAATTTAATAGTGGAGCCCTGAGACTATACAAGGTTATCTAAATAAATCCCAAGGGAAAATACATGAGCATCTGATATAACTAGTGTCATTGAGTATGTCCAAGTGAACCCATAAGGAATCCCTTGTGTCACTCAACACATTAGGACTCTGAGTCCATACCAAGTACCTCCCAAATGGGACTGACCATTACCTGGGGCATGGCATAGTCATCTTTACCATGATTCTATTCATTATATTCACCCTTATAGAATATGTGTCACTCATGAGCATCAGCAAACTACCCAGAGAGAACATACCTGGAAATACCAAGTATCTCTCTCGATGCGCCGAGTATATCCAACCGAACATGGTGATTCCAAACATGGAATCCTTAAATCACGAACCATGATCTCTCACAGACTATAGATTGTGATCCATGGTAAACAAACACATATCCCAACACATCATGTCATTTATGTAATCAAATTTATTCAAAAATTAGGACAATAACTCATACTACCAAGTTATCTAAATAATAAAATTGAAGCAATTATTCAATGAACAATTTATGTGGGAAGGCACAAGGAATGGAAAATATGTAATCACACATCACCAGTGACATTTCAATATCACAAGATAAAAAATTATTACGAATAATGAAATTAAATTCAAACCCCCCAAATTTGGAATAGGTAATAAAGACATTGAATTATACAATAAGATCAATGTATAAATAACTTGTCAGGGAATAATTGGAAATAAATTTCTTTAGTGAAAAACTAGATGCACCCAAAAATTGTGAATGAATAATTCAATTATAAAGGGTGAGTCATGTAGCTTGAGGGCATCACTCATGTATACCCATTTATCATAATTAAAATTAAGTGATTAAGTCATTTAATAATATAGGAACTCATACATGGTGTTTAAACCTTTTATGCCACGGAAAACTACCCATTGATGGAAATCACAGCCAAATAGAAGGACAATAACAAGGGAATGAACAATATATGTGATTCCATGAATGGATAGGTCACATAAGATATGAAAAACAACTTTAATTTATTTTTTGAATAAGAATGAAGCACCTCTGAAAGTTTCTGGTATTGGAAAAATGGTGCATCATTTAAAAAGTGTTGAAATGAAGGGAAATACACCAGAACACATAATTCAATGTAGCAACGCCCTAATCATCCCTTGTCGAGGATTTATTCATCCTAAAATGGATGAAATTAACGGATTTGTCGAACAAACCAAAAATAGGGAAAAATAAATCATTCCAAATTATCACAATAGAAGTAAGACAAACCTTTAAATGGTTGAGTGTGGAAGTAATATAATACCAATATATTTTTGTTTCTTCTAACAAAAATAGAAATGAACACTGGAAGAGAGAGATAGCTCAAAATCCCATGGATGAGGGAGGAGGAAACCACACCCCAACAGGAGGAGGAAAATCCCCCTAGAATGGAGAGGGAGAAAAGAAAAGAATGTTAAAACATTTACGAAAGGTTATAAGGGTATTTTCACCCACAAAAAACTAGTTCGTGGTTTGGCCACACAGTCTGGCTAAACTGTGCACCATCCAGGCACCATTCACTACAAAAATGGGGAACCTCTCATAGTTAGATGCATATATGGACTAACTGTGTACAAACTATGCAAAACCTCTCTATCCAAAAATTGAATATGGTAACACGGTCATGCATCCTAGGTCTTACGGTTGTAGACTAATCATGCGGCCCCAAAGTGCCCACATTCAATGACTATTTCGTTAAAGAAAATTATGTGGGTTAGGCTATATGGTTCCTCCTAACTGTGCGGCCAAGTCTGCGTCTTACCAATTTAGGGATTTTGGATTCAAATATGCCATGTAAGAACCCAATACCTCCTTCAACCCAATAGGAATAATTAATTCAGTTATTTAAAAGAATTTAAATAAAAAAATAATGGTTTCTACCTTTGTATAAAGTTGGGACATTACCATAAATATTATAACAATTTCATTTCCATTTGTAACAATAAAATAATTTACCAAAGTAATTATTATTCACCTTTGTAAAACAATTATGGTTAAAAGAATTAATTTTTTATATTTTTTTTTAATTTTAAGTAAATGAAATTATTTTCTATTAAATAAAAAATATTATATGATTTATGAACATGTAATTTAATATATTAACACTCATTTATTTAGTAGTTTTTAAAAAATAAGAATTATAACACCTAATGTATTAAACAGAATTTTTCTTCAAAAATATTTTTTCTCTATGTTACATTTAAATTTAAATGTTAATTTTATCATATTTAGATATTTAATTATATTAAATAGTGTCCAAAATTGGATTAATCACATTGAATTTTTTTTACAAAGGATCATCATATATTTTTAGTAAAAACTATAATTTACATAGTAAAATTTAATTAATGTTAATAGGTCAAAATGAGGTAATATATCATGGATTAAATTTTTCTAAATTAACTTTGACACATTGAGCCATATTTAATACTTTTTTTATTAGGTAATTTTAATTCCACTTGTCTCACAAAACTTTCCTCAACTAAATCCCATGTGATTCCATATTTACACCTCAACGTACATTAATTCAAAAGAAATTTTCCTTTTCACCTAAAGATTGGGCCACTTACACCATATTAAAACTACTTCAGTCCTCATAAAATTTGATTGAAACAATGCCAAATTTAAATTTCATTTAATGAACTCCTATATTTGGTATACTTAGTCAAACTAAATTTCCCACAGTTACCCATTTCCAATAAATCCTTCAATAGAAGACTCAAGTAATCAACATGCATCATATCCACTACCCAACTCTTTCAACTATATATTTATCCTAAAAACCAAATGTGATAATAATAATAAAATGACATAAGTTTAGAACCTTGAGAACAAAAATTATATTTTCCTTTAAAAACTAAATATGTTCAATATCTTGCTTTATATGCAACCCCATCTTGAAAAGTACTGTCTAACATTATATAACTATTAACATGTTGTCATAAAAATTGGGAGAAAAAATTGATGTACCATAATTTCTTAATATATGTAAAAATAAATATATTTTTTATTATTGAGACTAATACTTTGAAGAAAATACATATAGTGTTGCTAAATAATTTATATGATTGATTTTTCCTTTAAAAATCTACCTTTCTAAAAATTGGATTTTTAGGTGTTTTTTGAATTTTAATATATTATGTTTAAAATATATTATTCATATGAATAATATATTAAGACTAATTTGATTAGTAATTGATATGAAATAAGAATAATAATAGTTAATTTCATTAAAAAAATTATTTTCCTTTGAACGGTTTTTTCATTATATTTTTATATTTTTAGTTATAATTTATTTCTCACTTATTTTTAATATTAACTTATAAAAATTAAATTCATTTATATATTGAAAATTGAAAAATTATATAAATACTTATTTAATCTATTTTTGTTAAGTAATTTCTTTCTAGCTAAATATTGACAAATGTTGATATTTTTGAAAACATCAGTATTATGACACTATCCAAATACGAGAATGACATTAATATTTTATAATCATATTTATATAAAATATAAATATTTATAAGAAACATAAATCATTTAAATTAAATATTTTTCATTTCTAAATCTCATTTTTACAGTTTTTGAAATGTAATTAATATTTTACCTTAAAAATATATTTATTCTTTTATATTAAACAAATATTTCTTATCATATATAGTAACTGAATTCTAAAAATGTATTTAATATTATTTATCATATTTATCATATATTTTTTCATGTTTGGTTTCATTTTTAGGCAAAAAATGTTGATTCCTAAGATTAATGGTAATAACCATAATAATGTTCAAACTGTAATTTTAATATAATTGTTTTATTAATATTGTGTAATTTTTATCAAATAAAATAAATTAATATCCTGTAAAATTTAAATTTAATATAATTATTATATATATATTTAAATAAATTATCACAAATTCAATTGTTAATAAATAATAAATATGATTGGAAAAATTTATTTGTAAAAGAAATATTTTTCTACAAAATTGTTTTTTGTATATAAAATTTGTTAATTTCCAATTTAATTTCATCATAAAATGAAATTGAATTAATTAAAATTGAAATTAAATATAGGTTAACAACACAAAATTTGGAAGTATCAGTTATTTTATATATTTATTAAAACATATGCTACTTTGGTACAAACTAGTTACCCTTGTAAGAAAAAAAATTAAAAAGAAGAATATATATGAACCAATGAATTACATCTTGTTTTAAACATGTGTTCCAATACATTATTGAAGATTTATAAACCCAATATCATCTCACACACTATTATTTCAATATTTTTAACCATTTAACATTGATGGGTGTCATTCCATTATTAAAAAATATTTTGTTCACAAAAGTATCATTTTCTTCAGTCAATAAGTAGGATAACTTATACCCATAATTTTCTCCTAATTACCAATTTTATATCATTCTAACACTCCATAAATTTATCTAAAAGATTTACCTTTCACAAATAAATCCACTAGTCACTAAAATTTATCATAAGCCCTCTAATTTTAAGGAGTTCATCAAGAGGATTCTCAAGGTATCAACGTAAGAATTACATAATTCTTTACCATTTATTCTTATTTTATCCCATCAAAACCCATCATAACCATAGTTTTATAAACAATAAGTATCACAAGAATACTTATTTGTTATTATTTTAATGTAAGAAACTTTATTAATTAATTCACATCCACATAAAATACAAAATAATGTTGATCATCTATTATGCGAACTACTGCCGACACAATGTAGTATCATTGGTTTCTCATCACCCTCTCTTAATTTTCTATAAGTATAGAATTAAATAATAAATGTTAAAAATTATAATATGAATATTTTTATTATTAGAAAAAAAATTAATCCACCTTCCCTCTCATACTTAGGGAAATGGAAACCTTAAATATGCATTGAGCGTACTGCCGCCTCTCTGAAATTACATTTTTTTGTTTTTCATTCTAATTTTAATTATTTATACATATCAATTAAAGTATGATTCACCAATATAAAATATATACATAATATTATAATAATTATTTTATAATTTTGTTATAAATTTACTCTACCATACTCACCCATTGAGAATTAGCATGTTCATGTTTGGGGTAGGTTTAACCACCAACTAGAACAGTGCTATAAAACTATATCATGGATAACTATAGGAACTAACATACCTATATTATTATAAGTTAATAATAAAATAATTATTAATTTATGGTTATATAATGGTAATATTAATTATTTAACATCTTATTAAAATACCATCTGAAATCTCTAAAATTTCTAGTTTAAGCTAACACAAATTAAATATTTTAGAAAACATAAGAACAAGCAATATGATAAATTAATAGAGCATTGATAATAAATTTACGTTAAAAAATTAAATTTATATCATTAATTTTTCTAATTATTTATATTATATACTTAATTTTATTATTCATTAGGTAATGCACATGTTCTGAACAAACCGTGAACAAGTTAAGGGTTTGGGATAACTCAATTTTTCTCTATTGAGTTATAAATTTTCTTATTAGAATTGATTATTCTAATATTGATTTATTATACCTAAATAATTCATTTTATATTATCAATTCAATATTTTTTAACAATATGTATTTCTTATTTATTATCTCATTATTAAATGATTCTTACCTCAAGGATTATATTACTTAAAAGGGGTTTCATGTCATAATTTTTACCCGATAAGAATTATTTCTAATTATACATCATGTTTTCTTTTGATTGGTGTATCTATATACAATTTAATAGTTTTATCTTGATCCTATAATAATTCTTGGTATTTATTGTTTCATTTTAAATTATTTCCTCTAATGGGTATTGATTTAAAATATTATATATTTATTAATGTTATTTATCTATATTATACATTCCATGAGACATGTTGGATTATTTACGCCATATTTTATTTTATAAGGTCTATTCTCTGTTATATTTCCTTCATGTATAATGAATACCTTTCATTTAATTACATTTTAATTCATCGTATCTCTCCCATGTTCTTTTTTATATTAGATTACCATTATCAAAATGGTATTTTCATTGCAATTTACTTTCATCAAAACATGATTCCTATTTTACCATATATTTAATTTTTTAGTATATATATTTATGATGGATAAAAGTACCAATAAAATTTTATTATAACAGAATAATCATTCATAAAAACATCAATTCCTTTTTCATTCAAATTCATCCTCTGTTATATATTTTATTTTCATCCAATTTATTTCTCTGTGAAAAAAATATTTTCCATTGCATTGTTGAAGGTATGTCACATAAATGAAATGTGATGATCGGTTTGGAAAATTATTGACATAATTATATAACCCATTTTTAATATGGTGTTATACTTATTTTTATTACATAATACTCTATTCCATTTCTTTATTGGAAGAATATTTTAAATCTAGATATATTTTATTACAATATGAATGTTTATTGATTACTAAGTCACGATAGATATGTATTTTATAGTTTATAAATTTCATCATATGATTAATTCATTAGACATACTAAATGATTAGTGAAACTCTCCATAGACTCTTGATGTATCGATAAATCTCATTAAAAAAAATATCATGGTTCCTTTAGTGTAAGGCTAACTAGAAAAAAAATATTTCCAAATCATAGGGTATTAACAAGAAGATCATGAGGCATTAGATCATGATGTCTTGTGTTATAGAAGGAAATTAGTTTTCCATTATTATGTATTTTATTGCTAAGGAACCAATTATTTTTTTCCATTAATTTATTTATTCATATATTTATCATTGAAATTTCATAATCATTTTTTAATTTGATTGTGCCATTATATTCATTATCTATATCAACTATATTATTTGTGATAGTTTTTTTCTCACTTATGATCATTGATTATCATCTCATATGTTTAACCTTACTAAGTTTTTCATCTCACCACTTCTTATGTATTCATTTCCCCATGTTGTAAATAAATTTATTACACAACATATGTCTAATAGAATATCTTTTGTGAAGAATTTTATAAGATAAGGAAAATATTTATTAGGGATTTAGTAGATTCTTGTATAGTGGAAAACATTTCCATTTAATGAGATATACATGTGATTTATTACTTAAAATGTTTTCCCAAAACTAAAAACCACTAGACCAAAAATTTCATTCAAATGTAATTGAATCAATATTATTTTGAGATATTTTAATTATTGATTCTTATAATGGGGTCATGCTGGTTTATTTCAATGCAGATATATTTTGGGCACCAAATCTAAGAGTTGGGGTCTGGGGATTCATAATATATATCATTTGTATATTGAAATTTTCTTATGTATATAGAAAAACTGTTATCCTTTCCCCTCCAATCCATTAGGAAATAATCCTGGAATTCAGTGGTTAGAAATTCACTAAATCTTTACTCAATTCACAACAAATGGAACAAACTACACACCTAGTCTGACACTCTTGGGGGATATGCCTTGAACGATTCATAATATATTTACAAACTATTATAAAGTACTTAAATAAAATTTTATGATGCAATATATTACTACTGATGTGATATAACTAAATAAGAAAATGGCCATGAATAACATATGTTTAGATCTAGGTACTCATATGTAATGAAATGTGTGTTATTAAATATGGAACGATAAGATTAGTTTTTATATTTTTTATAGGATGTATGTATCACAATTTTTATTACAGTAATTTCTTTGATATAGTGTCTCAAAAATCACATTGTGAAAGGTATGTCACTAGAAACTCTATTTTATAATATCCAAATATTGGAAAAAATTTCCAAAATGGTTTTAATATATAGAAATTATGAAGTAATATATGATTTTTATTGTCTTAACAAATATACTGTGGTTGATATTTTACCATGAGTATTTTCAATGGTATGAAAACCCTTAACAATTTTCATTAGTGATTAATAATTTAAAATTAGGAGAATGTAATTTTTTTAATTGGAGGATAATGTGACACCAAATATTTTTAGACCAATTATATTAATGTAAATAAAATCTCTTTAAATCAAAAGTCTATTTTTTAATTATTTTGAAAAATAAAAATTGATTCGTAAATAAGTCATATAATGTGATGTCTTTGACCCAGATGCCACTCAATTTTCCCCAATCTTGGTTGTCCACATGGCCTCAACCGTATCTCCCTGAATTCTAGAGGCCACTAACTAGCAGGGAGGGCCTTGGTTGTATCTATAGGGAAACTATTTCCTCATTATCAAAGTGGAAGAAAATTGGTATGTAATAAAAAATAATAGAATTTATATATAAATAACCAACCATTAGAAATCAGCTAATAACTGAAAACCAAATCATATAAAATAGATGATCATCTATGTAAGGTATTGATAAAGAAAGAAAACATGGATACAAACTGTAAGTAGGAGTATTTTACAAAAAGGTACCAAAAGGAAAAAATCTTTCACTGCGTCCCGAGATCCTGCCTAGTCATCTATTTCTATCTTCATCCTAAGATAATCTAGAAGTCACGTATTTGTAAGAGAATGATTCCCTTTATCTACACCTTTAAGAAAATAATCTTCTCAGGTACCATAGGTAGTTAAGATACGGTGTCAGATAAATCCCATTTGGCCACCACCAATGAATTCTATAAATATTCTTCATGTGTATACAATATAACAGTGTGAAGGTTTAGAAAAGTAAAAAAGTAATAATAATAGTAAATGGGTTGGCTCTGGTTCATGAAAAGAAACAAGGTGGACAATACCAACTTTAGTCCATGTCAGAATAACTTTAAAATTGTATCAAGGGACCTGAATACAGTATCAAATTTATAAGGGATCTATTAAATGTGTCATTGTAGTATAGGGGACACCATTCAGAGTATCAAAGTAGTGTCACAAGGGACTCCATGCCAATATAGTATCATAATATAAGATCAAAATTCCATGTATCACATAATAGGGACTCCATTGTCAGTATAACCAAATATGGATTCCATGACCATTATCACAGAATGGGGAGGTTGTGCCCAATATCAAATATATAGGGATGACATACCTTTATATTATTATAAAGGGTCTATATTCCCATAATTCATATTTATATGAGGGTAACCATTCCCATTTAAAATATTTATTAATGTTCCACATACCAATTTAATATATTTAATAATATTCTATGTTCCCATTTAATATATTTATTATGGGTCAGCATACCCTTATGCCATATCACTAATAAATAACAATTGGCTAGAATACAATCCATTGTATAATCCATTTCTCATTATCATTAGATTTCAACTAGGGTATAACCATTTTCAAATTTAATATAGTTGGAACGCACTTACCAATCACCATAATCTAATTAAATTCTTTATAATAGTGTTCTCTATTCTACAACCCGACATCCATACATTTAATTTATAATTTCACAGTTAAAAATCAAGTCCAAACACCCCAATTGGTTCTTTCTCCATGTTTTCCTTAATTTCATCTAGGACTATAAGTGGACGCACCCAAAGGGGTGGATTCATCTAAGGTGGTTTATTTCAAGGGGTCTGTCAAGATATTTAGGTTCCAAACAAGGCATCCAATTTAAGGAAGATGCAATTTAAGAGCAATTCATATTGAAAATGGAATGTGGCGTGACGACACATATTATAAAACATCAAAACAAGGGGAGTAATTTATAGGCACCCTTACTTGTACTCATAATACTCTCCTCATCTAGTATTATCCTTTAGTTCAACCTGGATAGGAAGAAACCTAAACAACAGTCCAATGCCCTGATAATAGGTATACAATCCTGCAACTCAATAACATAATAGATGAGAAGAAGTAAAAATAATATCCAAAAATTAATTAAGATCTTACCTATTCATGTCCAATGAGACAAATGGCATTTCGATAAATCATTGGAAGGATGAATGGGATCAATTACAACCAAATAGAAAAAAGGGCTCTCAAATGGGGGAGGAAAGCCTCTTATGTCTCATGTAAGAGAAAATGAATAATTTTTATCAAATAATAAACCATTAAGGTAAAATGGTATTTTTATACTAAAATAGGGGACACACAGTTTGGCCACATGGTAAGATAAATTGTGCGCCAATTTTATTCCTTTTACTGTGCTTAGGGGTCACCCACACAGCTAGGCTTCATAGTTATAGAACTTGTCTACCAACCCTGAAAACACCTCTACAAATTTGTCTGTAGTTTTTTCAATAATGTGTGGCCCCTAGAACAATATTATGGAAAACCATTCACCCTAATTCACCCCACATTCAAGGCCTAAACAATTATAAGAAACTATGCAGACTGGGTCACACGGTTTCTACTAACTATACAGCTTAGTGTTTTTCTCCACCATCCTAGGTTTTAATCTATGAATAATCCATGAACTCCCTAAAAACATTTATAAACTCATTAGTAATCTGTATTAGGTTAATAATAAAGAATTAGTCCGAAATTAAATGTATCTGAACCGAAAGTAAA
Organism: Viscum album; assembly: GCA_963277665.1. Classification (NCBI taxonomy): domain Eukaryota; kingdom Viridiplantae; phylum Streptophyta; class Magnoliopsida; order Santalales; family Viscaceae; genus Viscum; species Viscum album. Next base: position 351,799,221 of record OY728126.1, on the reverse strand, counting down.
AAAACTGGGTTCTTACAATCTTCCCCTATAATGGAGCTCATCCCTAGGTTTTCCTTCCAAGGTCAGTGATGAACAGTCTAAGAATAAATATGGATAGTGGTCATGCACATCGATATCACACTCCCAAGTCTCACCATGTATTTGACTATGCTTGCATAGCACCCATACTAAAGAAACATACTCGCCTCTGAGAGCCTTTTTGATTTGATCAAAGATGTTTATAGGATACTCTATAATGGAGTAATTGGAATCAATCTCAACACCCTCATGATAAAATGTATCAGATAGTTTGTAAATATATAATAAAATTTATGAAACATAAAAACTATCATGCACGTGATGGTACCTCTGAGGTAATAGGAACTAAAAGGTTACCAACTTTACCCTCCCTTGGATATCAAACTTCCTGAAAAAGTCTAGTGATATCTCTTCTTTCCTCTATAACTATCTATTACCGTACCTTGGAGATACCTTCAAGAATAAATAATCCCCAGACATGAACAACAAAGATCATCAATGAAAATCTACATATGATTTATTTCTATAATTAGTAGTGGAAATTTTCATCTTCGTTAGTTAAACCTGTATTTATGTCTCTATAATGAGATGAGGACCCAATAGCACTACCTCTCTTCTATCATTCATAATGTGACCCCAAAAGTGAACTTTCTCGATCTGCAAGTGACTTTTAATGAGATTAGAATATATTAAGTTCTATATAAGTTTATTTAAAATGATCTAGAAATGATTTTCATGGTTTATTTGAGTATAAGAGTACATTAATATTTCATCTAAAAATACCATGACAATAGAATCTAGATAGGGAAGGAAAATTGTATTCATAAAATCCATGTATACGAATGGGGTGACAATAATACTTAACAGAATCACTAGATAGTAACATAATCTATAAAAACTATAGAAATCTGTACCGGGAATATCTGATGTTCTGACATGAACCTGTTGATATCCTAATCTCAAGTCTATCATCGAAAATACCCTATATCCTCTGATCTGGTCAATAATATCATCTATGTTAGGTAATAAATAATGGTTTTCATAGTAAGCTGATCCAACTTCTGGTATTCTAAGAAAATTATAAGGATTATTTTCTCCTTCATGGAAAAGAGAACCATTGATCCCAAGGTAGAAGTGCAGGGTTGTATAAAACCATTGTTCCTTAAATCCTCTAACTGCCTCTCAAGCTCCTAAATCTCTGTAGTACCCATTCTATAAGGGGGAATAGATACTTTTTCATATACAGTCAGTACTTCGGTTTTAATCTCTACCTCTCTCTTACCAGTTATTCTAGAAAATTCTTTGAGGAATAAATCCTTAAAATGGCTGACTATTAAATGGATACCAATCCGACACAATCCAGAATCATTCATATAAATCCTATCAATCTAGGAAGTCATCCCCCTAGACCATCATGCACTAGTCTAGCTCTACTGTCCTTGACATCCTACTCCCCTTTGTGAATGTACGTACTACCCCCTAGTCTTATAAAAAAACACCATATTGTAATAATAGTACACATAGGTATGATAGAGAACCAACCAGTCCATTCTGAGAATGATGTCAAAGCCTGTCATCTTATGGATGTATAGGTTCCATGTAAAACAATGGCTGCCTATCTCAACAGGATAATAATTTCACTGGAGTATGCTTTCTGATCAAATTCATAAAGGATTATATAGCTTCACTAAACAACAGTAGTATTCAACATGAAGTCTAAGAATATCTACAATAAGAACATGTATGAAGGTATGTGATAAAACTATATCAAATAAAGCAGAAACAATAGTAGTTGCTACTATAAAGATACAACAATCTACAAATGGGCTAGCATCCTACTCCCCGGTTATATTCTACAATAAATATATATGGAATTATCCCCAATCTTGTGCCAAAACCTATCTTCCTTGAGTCTCTTTGCTATTTTGGAACTAAAAATATGAGGTTTTTCTACCATGGACACAACCAACTATTTTCCATGTACATAAAATAGTATCCCAGCTACCTTCCTAGAAAGATGCTGCTAAACCTAGTCCAGATGGTTGAGATATCAAAGTTCCTATCCAACTCCAAATAGATGGGAATGTCAGGAAAATAGACCTGAAGATATCCCAATCTTTTGTGAACTCAACACTCAACGGGATAGCGAGGACACTTGAGCCTGTAATGCTCAGCCTTCCCATATTGATGACATACCACATAACTGAATTTGGGTTTTAACATACTTCCACCACTCACGTGCATGATCTTAAAACATCGCTTCTGACCACTAGTAGAACCACTAGTCTGTATGGGTTATGAACCACCCTTGCTCACATATTCTACATCCCTTTGGTTCCACTCTAAGATAAGAGAAAACTTCACTATTTATGATATTATGGTCTACCTAAAAACATTTATTTGATAACTAATAGGATTCATCAGACCATCCTAAAATCATCTCTATATTGTTGGATCATTAGTAGTATAGATAGTATTCAAGCACCGAGTCATTATAAAATGATCTGAATAGATCATTAATATCATATAACATTGCTTAAAGTTCATTAAATCACTAGCACGGTCATCCCTTAGGGTCTCAAAGAAGAGATAATCGATGAAGATCTACTAGAATTTTATCAATGCTGGTTTTCGATACTTACCAACCAGATTTCGATTATCCCCCCTACATTTGGAGGATTGTCTCATTATATATGTGGTGAGTTTCACTCCCCTAAAAGGATGCATATCTAGATTTTTAAATATACAATGTAGCATATCGATCCATAAATCTATATCATTCCAACCACCATCCCATGAAAATAGGGGTGGATGAAACTACTTGAATTCAAATGTCACATCTCCCATAGAAGGGGTAGAGTGTGGAGATCCTTGTAAGGTATTCATAAGCTAGAGAAAGTATCCTCAAACTGATAATCATCTCCCACATAATGAATAGAAAGAGGTTCCACATATGGAGGTATAGATGGATGCTCATGGCCCACCACCTCTAGGGCATGGTCGTCACTGCCCTACTTGTGTATGATTGGAAGACTTTCTAGTGGAATTGGCCTATAATCCCCAAACTCACGCCTAAATAGGATTCAATAATGTAATAGTAAATATATATATGAATAGAAAGGTACAAATCATTTTTATGTATTAGTCTCACCCCTCTTCCAGCCTAAAGAGTTGGGTCTAGGAGACAGAAACATTTATACAGAACAACAGAGGAGATACCTACTTCCCACAACTAATGTTGGTACTGATTCAAACTCTATATTTTTTAATTCAATTAGATTTAATCTATATATTTTATTTTAATTTATTATTTTAATGGTTGAACTAAATGGTTCACCACTTCCAAATTATAAGTTCTGATACATAGTATGAACCAAAATATGGAATCCAGATAGTTTGTACAATAACACGTTCTACTCCATGTGACCAATGGTCAATGACTCAACATGCCATAGTTGGATTCTTAGGGATTCTGATATTGCCTTTGTTAGAAAAAAACTTTCAGGTTATATCAATAACTAAATGTATCAGAAATGTTCTCTCAATACCCTACAATAATCATTATCTAATGATAATTCCATTTACTACAGTCAAAAAACTCATTTAAATCATGAAAATATCAAAGAACATAAGGATTATATATGTCATGGAATATGTATGGAATGTGAATTTCCTACATAGTGCCTAATTTAATCCATTCTCAATGATACTTTTCCCACATCTCAGCAGGCCAAGGATAAAAGATAACCACAATTATTTAACTAATAATATAAAATTTCAAGTACATGACCCAACAATGTAATCAAATCCACTATAAATAGAAAAAAAATGTAAATATCAATTTCCATTCCAGACAATTTGTCTTTTATCTATACATAGGTTAGCTACGCCTAGGGACATCTTATTAAAAAACACTATAGACTTCCAAATTCATTTCTATTATCAGAAAATAGTATGGAAACAATGAAATTTCTTTGATACCACTTTGTGACCTCTCATACACGGATTCCACAAAACAGTACCCTATTCCTGGTTGGCCACATGGAATTAAGAACATCTCCATGAACGTAACAGGCTTCTAACTAGCATCGAGGGTTTGGAGGTGTCTATGGCTGGACTATACCCCCATAACCAGAGTTGAACAAAGTGGTTAGGTAATAAAAGATAACAGCAGAATCATATATAAACAACTAACCAATTGTAATCAACTCGTGGTTGAAGACTGAATCATATACAATGGATGATCATGTATTTCATGTATCTATAAAGCAGGAAAACATGTATTCAAATAGAAGGTTACAGTACTATTAAAAAATGTAACCAAAGTGAAAAACCCATCCCAACATCCCAAGATAGAGAATGTTCATTTACTATAAGATCCATCCAATGTCAAGATATATGTCATGAATCTGTAAGAGGATGCTTCCCCTTATCCACACTAGCAAGAATGTAATCATATAGAGCACCATAGGTATCCTCGATATTGTGTGAGATAATTCTAAGTAGTTCACCACAAATGATTGCAATAAATCCTATGTTTACAATACTATAATGTGTTGGTATAACACTGTTAAACAACAAAAAAACTCCAAAAGGGTTAGCTCTCATTCTTGAAAAGAATCCAGGCTGACACTACCTGATATATCCCATGGAGGAATAACTCTAAAATCGTATCAAGGGATGCAAATCCTTATATCACATTTATATGGGAAGACATTCCCAATTCCTAGTATTATTGGGGGCTACATGCCCAATGTCACTGAATTATCATAAAGGACTCCATTCCTGTATAGTATCCGAGTATTGGGATGTCATGCCAGACATTACAGAATAGGGATGTCATGCCAAGTATCAAAGGGGAATCCATGCCTGTATAGTAAAATAGAACAATGAATCCATGCCCAGCATCACATCATAGGGATGGCATGCCCAATATCACATAACATGGATTTCAATCCCAGTATCACTTGTATAGGGATTTCATGCGTGTATTTCATTATTAATGTGTTTCCGTGAACATTCGATATATTTAATAAGGATCATCATTCCCATTTAATATATTTCTTAGAGGTTCTTATACCCATTTAATATATTTACAAAGGCCTTTATTCCCTTCTGTTGTATCAGTAATAAAAAAACCATTGGCCTTAATACGATCCAAGGTATAATCAATTTCTCGTTATCATTTAATATCAACAAGGGCAGAACCATTTTTAAATTTAGAATAGGTGGTATGGGATTACCACTCACCACTATACAATTTAGTTGTTTTTAATATTCTTAGCCATGTTATAACACTACTTGTATCCAATTCATTCATAATACCACCATTCATAAGTAAGACTAAACATTTTAATATGTGTTGTGTCTATATTATCATTAAATCAATTTAGGATGTAAGAGGGAACGCCTAAAGGGGTGGCTCCATCTAAAGTGGCAAATCTCAAAGGGTTTAAGAAGATAATTTGGTTACTAACAAGGAACCTATTTTAAGTAATATGCAATTTAGGATCATTGTAGAGTGAAACCATCATGCATCACAACGACATATATTATAAAACATCAAAACATGAGGAATAATTTATAGAACTCCTACCTCGTACTCGTATGACTCTCCTCATCTATTATAAGGATTTAGATTGGTGTATATTTAAAATAAATATTTAGAATGGTCTGATGCCTTGAAAATAGGGCATATAAGTCTGAAATTCAATAACATAATCGAGGAGTAGAGGAATAAAGATTTGATAAAAATGAATTAAAATCATACCATCATGGAACCAACAAGATGAATGGTTATTTGATCGGACACTAGAAAGAGTAAAGGGAAAAATACTATCAAAGTAGAAAAAGGAATCTCAAAAGAAAGATGAAACCCTATGTTTCCCACTGGAAGAGCAATAGATGAATGGGGTATCCAATACGGTACCATAAAGAGAACAAGGGTAATTGGCCCAAAAATAGGGTTTGGATATCTTGGTATTATGTTGGGCCAATCCATACACCGACTATGATCCTTATAATGTGAAATGGGGGAACCCACATGGTGAGGATGCATGGTTAAAGAAATCGTGTTCCAACCATGAAAAACACCTCTACATAATTGTCTACTATTTTTCCTAGGCGTGCGGCCCCTGACGCATGGTTAAAGAAAACAGTCTTCCCTACATCATCCCACCATCCGGTTCTATACAGTTAGGGGAGACCATGTAGGATCCATCACATGGTTTCTAATAAAATGTGCCCCAGTCTTTTTCTCCATCGGTCGGTGTTCTAAGTTCAAAACAAGCCACAGACATACCCGAAACCAAAATAATTTCATTATACATCTTTATTAGTTATTTAAAAAATAAAAATTAAATTAAATTACTTAAGAAAAATATCGGGTTCTTACATATAAGATACAGATCAAGATAACAACACATTATTCATTTATGTTGATGATATACAACCAAGATATATGAAATAGTGTAATATATACAATATAATACCGAAGAATATTGTTTTATATATCATTTTTTTTGCTATTTTAACTTTTACTATTCAGAGAATTTTTTTAAAAATAGATTTAGTAAATATTTTTTCTACATATTTCAGTTCTAAACAGCATGAAAATTTATTTTTCTCGACCTTTCAAAAAATAATACAGTAGAAACAGTCAAAATCTTTTGAATGATAAATCGTTTTATGTTGGAAATAAAATAACTAATAAGAAATATATATTTGTTTCAATCCATCATTTCAATAATAAAATGACCACTATAAAGCATTTAAATTTTAATAAAATTAAAAAAATATTTATAATTCATCATATAAATCAAAATTTGAAGTGCGTTGATGAATAGAAGTATAAAATTGTGGTACAAATTGAAGTCATTTCAACTTTGAAATTAGAAATTAAAACATAAAAATATATATTAAAAATAAACTAAAACCAAATGAAACCTGTAAAATAATCCACCCATGCTCCTCGTAAGTGATTTAGATCATTTTTAGAATAATTGTGAGCATCATCTAAAAATTAAAAAAAAAAAGTTCATTTATGTTATTTTATAAATATAAATATCATATAAAATAAAGGAAATTTTTTAATTAAACTTAAAAATGTAAATTCATGTAGTTTTCCTATTTAAATAATTTTAAATAGAAATCTTAGAACATTATTTCCACCTTCGATTACTTCTTGTGGATAATGATAGTTATTTTTTCAAAATAATTTTTCATTTAAGAAAATTTGACTACCAATAGCTGAAATATAGTATTTGAAAATGAGAAGCCATAGTTGTGCACACATATTTTATCTATTTTTTCCTCTTTCTTATTGTATCTCTAAATAAATTACATGCCATTTTTATGAATTATGAGTATGAAATAAAAATTCAATTCAATATAATATATAAGTAGTGAAATAATCAAGCATGTATGTCGAATATGTTGTCGAAAATTTATAACATGTCCCCAGATATAGAGAATAACCATTAATATTTCTTCTATTTTGAAAAAACAAAACATCAAATGGTCACTAATATTCAAAAAAAGTAAAATGTGGGTTGTTATTCAGTTCATAATAATAAAATATTAAGAAATATTTATCTCACATGCCTCAAGAAAAATATGTATCCAATACCAAACTGTATTATTTTGAAATAATTTGGCAATATATAATATTATTTCTATGTATTTCATTGTAAACATTAGGGGTGAAATAATTTTTTGGTCACAAAATTAAACCGATGACATATCATATTAAACATACATTTTATAATGATACATATTACAATACAAACATAAGTATGAAGATTTGTTGAATTAAAATAACTAGAAGAAATATGATACTCTCTAGATATGGAAAATATATTCATTATATTAATTCCCAAAAAATATCTAATTATAAGTTCCATGATGTATCTCTTTAAAATCACCAAATCTATTTCACTCCAAAAAATGATGGCATAAATTATAATTTCATTATCTTCTAACCAAAAAATGAATATGTTTATAATCAATCAACTATAGAAAAAGTAGTATATGAAGTCATAACATCATTTGGTTGTTTTTGAATATATAGAATTTATTTAACCATAATGTTGGAAGAAAAATAAAATATATAGAATTAAATAAATTTTAAAATATTAAAAAATATTCACTCTAATATGAAATAAATTATAGAATTTATACAAACCTTCTTGGAAATTTTTTAGACATTTCTAAATGGCCAAAAGAATTTTTGTGACCTAATCTATTGGAAATGATACTCTTATTGATCTATATATAAGATTATTCACTATGAACCAAATTTAACCATCCTTATATAGTGATGATAAATGGAATCCCAAATATAATATACAATCCCACATGAAAAAATATGATGACAAAGATCGTCAATATTGAAATCAAAATAAATGGGAAGCTATAAAGACTGAAACGTTAAAAGAAAATTATTATGTATTATTATATTAATATTAATTACAATTCAATAAAATATATTCTATAACAATAAAGGATAAATTTTTAGGTAACATGGATATATATATCACTCATACATAAAATATCTACAACACCTTCAAATTAGATCTTCATAATGAGAACATTTTTTATACATTTCATACTTCAAACATTTCGTTATATTCTACAGAAAAGGAATTAAAAAAGGGAGGTATAATATGTTTCATAATAATTAAAATATTAGATATCGATCAATGATATTATATATTCATATCATTAGAATAAGGGTATGATAACATAATCTATGCCGATTAAATTTCTACCCAATACTTCATAGATCATAATCCTGAGTGATGGAATAAATCCTGCAATTTTATAAGACATGAATCATTAAAGGAATAAAATAACATGAACCATGAGACTATAATATTAGCACAATATCATGTAATAAATAAGTGGAAATAGGTTTATCATAATCTTAATCATAGAAATATTAGGTATAGGCTACCACCATTGATTTCATCAACTGTTAGTCTTCTAATAACCTCTAATGTTCCCTCTTTTGGGCTTGGGAAACCACTAATATTCCATGTGAGATCATAAAACATTAATATTTAAAAAATAATTTGTGGATATAATGGACCCATCTATCAAATAATCATATTCTTCATAAATTTATGACATAAGACCATTAAAACATTTATTGTTTCATCCAAACATTACCCATGTAAAAAAAATGGGTTTTATCAATATTTAGTCATCACAATAGTATGTTATTTAGAGAAATAATAAAGGTGGTATCATTATTTCATGTCCCTGGTGTATCATATGTTCCATCAAATGATATTTTCTTGTTTGATAATACTTTTTAAATATCACTAAAACATTTACTTGGTGAAAATTCAATTTTCATTTTAAAATAACTTATTTAGAATCTAAAACATTTAAAAAAATTATGTAAATAATTTTATTTAAAAATGACCATATAAAAAGATAAATGAATCCTCAATTAAAATACTACTTTTTATGGTGAAAAAATAATTTTATATGGTTTATTCCAAATAAATATTTCATTCACATTTTTGTTAAGAAGTCAGAAGTACATCATTAAAAAATAACAAGGAGATTCATTTTAAATGGTTTTAGAGATATTGAAACAATGATTAAAATGCTTTTATACTATTATTGTAGAATAGTTAAAACATTATAGATAATATAATAAATAAATTTGGATATCCAAAAAAAATCTCTACCAAATAGTGAAATAAATTCTTTTTTCCCCAAAACCATCATTTTGGTGTCTTCAGTACTTAAAGATATGAAAATGACAGGAAAACATGAAATATATTGAAGTAAAAATAGGATAATAAAATAAATAATATTTTTTTATTGAATTATCATATAATTTCATAATTAAAATTTTAAGTAAATAAAATCTCAGTAAAAAGTGAGATTATAATAGAAAACCTATTTTGTTTTGGTAACTTTTGGTAATTTAGTCCGATAAAATAAATAAAATTAACTGAGACATTAAATTCAATAAAAATAATTATATTTTGGATTTTTATTTAAAATTTTCAATAAAACACCTTTTAGAATAAGGTAGGTGTATAACATATTATATGGCATGACGAAGACAATTTGAGACAATAAACTCATTCAATTATGGTAACATTCAAATAAAAACACCTTGGGTGAAATAATTTTTATTCCAATATCTAATAATATTAACTAATAATTATACATGATATAATACATAAATGTTGTAAAATATACACCTCATAAAGATATATAGTTTCATAACATCAAACATGTCTCAATGAAACAATATCGAAATGAATACCCATTAGCTTAGGTACAACTTTATTGGTAAGTAATCTAACCTCATATATATAAAATTTTAATAAATTATAATTCTATACCCAAACCATATATTCTTATAATATAAAATGATATCCACTTTTGAAATTTCAACACACATTTATTAATCATTATTTATTTAAATCATTGTTCCTCGGTGTTAACTGTTTCATATTTAGTTTATGTTTTGGTTCAGCATTTAGGGTTCCTTAAATTTGATCATGGATCCATCATCAACAAAATATTAATAATGTCCTAAGTATCAAATTTAATAATTATATAAATTTTTATAAGTCTTCATATAATTTAGTAATGAAAACATAATTGTATTACCTCATGGATACAATAACACTAATATACACACGAGTGATGTTTCCACTTCTCGATTCATGGAAATAAAGAAGTTAAATAATAATTAACCATTCCAGAATCATTATTATATCATTAATATAATATATATTCATTTAATATATTTTTATTACTTTCCTTGTAAAGAATATATTAAAAATTAATTACATCACTACGTAGATGTGGTGGTCCACACATACACCCAAGTGATGATATAATTTTCCACATATATGAAACATATAAGGTATATAAGATATTATAATTACAGAATAAATTATTTAATAAATATCCTATATAAAAATTAAATCCATATTAATAATAAACAATGAAATATTAAGATATTTAATGAAGCATACCACAATGTGGAGAAGGTTGTGTACATATATGCACGAGCCATACATTCATTTTCCATTTGAAGGAACGATGGTGGGAAATGATTGTTTCATCATCATAAAAACATATAAACATATTTATGAAAGATTATTAATAAATTTATTATGTATAAAATAGTTTTATATTGGTTTTATAAGAAATAAAATTTAATGTTCCTGGTTAATATTTATACCTCTTGTTTAACAGATCTTCTTTGGCTTACACCTGACTACTTAATAGGATAGACTTAAAGAAATGAAATAAGATCTATGGTGGAGGGATGTAATCCAGAATGGTTTTGAAATGGGTCTTGGTTAAGATATAAGGCTAAAATTTATTAAATAAGGTAGAGGAAGATGTTCCCTTTATAAGTGAGGGAAGGGACACATAAGGAATTAATTAAAAGAATTAAATAATATAAGGTCTCTTTCTATCAGAAGTTGATCCAGGTGGTCAATAATTTAAATTTAGGATAATATAATTTTGAATATCAATAAATAATAATTATTAAATATGTTTATGTTGTATTATTACCCATATCTCTTACATAACCCACTCCCTAGTAAACATATATTAACCTTTACCGTAGTAAAAACATTTTATTATTTTTTAATTTGTTATGGTAAAAGATTAAGTTCAACCTATTAAATTATGTTAGGTTTTAAAGTTACAAAAAAAAATTAAAATATTAAATATCTATAGTTGTCCAAAATTCACATCAAAATAAGTGTGAGAAACACAATGACAAAACTTTCAAAAAAATATATTTTGAATAATAAAATAGGGTTTATATTAATTCCTTCAAAATTAAAAATGATAAAATGAATTTTAAAATATTTTATTTAACATATAATATATAAAATTCAATAAAATGATTTATTAATAATGAATTATTTAAATTTTTTATGATAAAAAAACATTGTGCAAATAAAAAATGATTTTATACAAATGTGTTTTTATCCCCCAAAACAAACTTATAAAAAATTAAGTATAATACCATATACAATTGAATTAATTAAATTATCTTCAATTTAATTACATGAATTTTAATGTATGATCAAATCCAAAGTATAATGGGACATTAAAATTACTTAAAAAGGAATGGAAATATTCAGAAAATTGATATATTTCATTATACATGTAAATAATAAATATTTAAAAAAAATAAAAATTTCACCATAAGGTAATAATGGAATTATAATTTAAAAAATTAAATTAATTTCATGAAATAATATATCTACAAATGGTATAAATTATTTCAAATTTAATTTCCCAAAATAAAATAAAAAACATTCTTGAGGATATCATATTTTTATACATAAAATGATTTTACTAAAAATTGTTTAATCATTTATTATAAAAATGTATTAAATTGAAATTATATAAAACTTTTATACATATTTTTCATAATTTTTAATAAAAAACCATAATTTCCTATTTAATTGATATGTTTTAATGGTTTAATATGTCAAGGTTCATTAAAAATTTGTGTTATGTGTACAATAATCTATTGAATACCACATGTTTATTTTGAATAAAGGCAAATTAAAATAATTTTTTTATTGAATTTGTATAGGGTTATGTGTAGTGATTTTATATGGATTTATAGGTGGAGTGGGGCATGAAAACAAAGGAGAGGGATTTGGACTTACACTACGAAACTCTATTTGTATTTCTGCAAACATTGACTATACTGAATCTGTAATCCTCTCCCCCATTCTCTCACCCATATCATTAAAAATATCATTTAATAATTCTATTTTCCTATTTATAAATCTTCGTTTTGAGAGCCAACAAAATGATAAAACCACTTTTTACTAATACATCATCCTTATACACTAGTACATGGAACTATTAGTGGGATTTCCCAATGCAATAGCTAAAATATCCTTTCTACCCTTTGCATTTAAGGTCCACTATATTATTTATTTCTCAAGTGATTTGTGCTGATAATATTTAAAATTTAATTACCCAGTCACAGTGTAAAGAATTTAAATATCTTAAATAAACCCAAAAATCACCTTAATTATAGCCCTTGACTCTTTTTTAAGATATCTTCATTTTTATATCATTTGAGTACTTTTTGATTTTCTATACCTAGGTAAAGTGAGGTTAGAAAACCTCTTCAGAACCTTAATACTCTACTCTTAGTGTGTTAAATTCATCAATAATTATTTTTTCTTTATCAAACATATATCCTCCTTGAGATAAAGTACAAGGGTATACATATTTTTATTAAATATCTTGATAAGATATCCTATGTTATTGTGAATTAAGGAAAAAAATAATTGATATGATTTTCAATTTATAAAAAATTCTAAGATATAACATTTCAATTTCAAAAAACACTTCATTTCATCAACTTTTAACAATTATTCTATGTATCTTCATTTAGAAAAGGATATATTTCACATTGTTTTTTATATTTTCTATTTCCAAAAAATGAAATTTGATGTGATAGTTGATTTAAAATCACTCCATATCCTTATATCTAGGGATATACACTTCATGTCGACTTATCTACATTCAATTATTTCATATCACATATTATAAGAATTTAAAATATGTAAATTAGTAAAAAATTATGATATGTAGGATAATATTGAATGATCTTACCAAAAATGTCTCCCATAGTTGAGATATTGTCTTTTTATCAACACTTTTTCAATCATGAATAAAAATGATAATTTTTTCCTGAAATTTCATTAAAAATATTTATTTTTAATTTTTAATTTTGACCCATTGGATTATAGTCATCATAAACAAAATCAACAAATTCGCATTCAAACATGTCAAAGGGAAACTTATAATTTTGGTAAACCTATGCTACCATATTTACCAACCCTAGAAACCTTCTATACCCCTATATAAGTAGACGGTTCCTATGTAGAAGGATGGGGAGGCTCCTCAAAAAAAGTATTTGAATTCATTCACCCCCCCCCCCAAGATCTAGGTGAATCGTCTATATGATCAAGAATTATCATATAAATTAAATTAATTAAAAATTAGCACACAAATATAAAAATCCAATTATTACCTATTAAATAAATAAAAATAAAAACTGAGCAAACAAAAAAGGAAACTAAACTAAACTTTTTTTGTTTAATATTTGTTAAAATAATTAAAGACATTAGTGAGAGATGAAATGATATAAATTTTTAAAATAAAAAATAAGTAAAGTATTATAAAAAAACAACTATAATATAAAAATTTAAATAAAACTTTTAAAATTATTCAAACAAAATAAAATAATAAAAAAAAGTAACATATTTTCATATTGTATAAAATATTTAAAAATTTTCAAATAGAATATTAGAAATATTCATGATGTTAAGGTTTTGTATTTAAAAATTTTATAATAATAATGATAATATTTATTAAACATAAAATGATATATATAAAAGAAAAAAATGATTAAGTAAAAATATATAAAAATCTAATTGTTACATATAAAGTTGATAATTTCTAAATATTATCCAAAAAATAAAAATTAATCGAAAAAAAATTAAAAATACTTTTTAAGAGGTATTCTTTAGGTAAAAAATTAAACTAATATATCTAAAATTTTATAAACTTTAAAAGGGTAAACAATAAATAAATCTATGTTTCTTGTAATATTAGGATATTAGAATAGGGTTTTTTCAAATATTATTTCCTCGTGTTAATTTTATATAGAAAAAACTATATCTATGATGTGATCATTAGTATTCTCTAATAATATTTCCTTTGAAGTAGGTACTAAATATAAATTATAATCATTGTTATGTTTAACAAAACCAAAAAAATATTCCAAATAGAATTATTGACTATTATAAATTTTGTGGATCAAGAACCTATAAAATTTTATTTTAATGTGTTTCAAATTTAAAAGGCATAGTGTTATATTCTAATCTATTCTGATTAACTATTAATATCCAAAATTCATCATGTCAGACATTATGGTTACCAATTACTCTTTTGAAGTTAAATATTGTAAATTCAAATTCAATTTAATCAATAAATAATATATCTTCAATAACTATACAATATGCACTCAATACAGACATGGGGTTTGTTTCTTTAGCAATTGAAAAAATATATTTCTTATGTGAAAACTATTACACTGTTTTTCTAAAATATACTTCTATTGTCCTAATCTTTGGTATAAAATATATGGACACTAATGAAAAACAAAGATTATGTCATCAAATTTAATCCTTGATGGAATGATAATAATCTCAATATTTATGTTGTATCTAATATACCTTTCACAATCTCTTAAACCATGGGAAAAATCTTATGATCGATAAATATCTCCATATCATTCTTATTTGGAAAAAAATTACACATTACTATTAAATTTTATATATGTCTAAGAATCATCTATATTATTCAGGTTGTATAAATGTGGATTATTTATTTGATCACCTGTCATGGATTTTATATTCAAGATATTGATTAAATTTCTACTAAAACTGACTCCTTTATGGAGAGATATAGGAAAAACAATATTCTCAAATAAAGATCAATAGATTTTTAAATCTATGCTATAACATAACATACTTCTCACTAATGGTGTATTTAGGTTCATATTTATTATTAAATTATACCTCCTATATCTTCATATACCTTGAAAAAATGATACACCAATGTTTTTAAGTGAGGCTATTTGTCTATCTCTCTACGTCTCTATTAGCAGTTTTTCAGTGATAAGGTCATGCAGCCAACCCCCCCCCACCCTTCATCTTAGTTGGAGTGGAGGGTTCCATCCATGCTCCAACGACTTCCCAAATTCGACCATTCATCGAATTCACTAACCCATTCCTTATCCCCAATGTTCAAAAGTTCGATTTTATCCCTAAAGTTCTATTATAAGAATATGGGTTTTTGTGGATATCTAGTTCCTCGTGGGAGTTTACCAATGCATCTTCTCAGCTTCATCGTGCTTTGACAGCTCTCTTTGGCTAGGTAAATCCCTTGGTGGATTTCTTTGATAAGTTAATCATTCAATCATGGATATTATCCGATCGTTTGATTTTAGGTCTCCTAGACCAGCATCATTTTTTGATTTTGTTTTTGAATAAATACCAATTGATCTCATCTTGGGATTCGAATGCATATGATCTCTCTAAATTTTTTTTTTGCACAGTTTCATTGGTTTTTGAGTACTACCTAAACCGGGATCTTCCACTAGAACTTATTTAGATTACACATCCCTTATTATATATTCCATCTCAAAATCTAGGGTTTCTGAGGATTATTTGTATCATGGTGGTTTGTTTCTTATGTTTAGTTCACTACACTCATTCCTTCTATCGCCCAATTTCATTAAATATTTGCACTAAAATTTATGTCTCTAAGGGCATGTTGGATTTCATTTATATTGATATTGATGGTGGATTCAACAGAAGTAGTGGGTATGATGTGAAACATGGGTTGATTTATGTTTTTCTAGTAATCATCTTTTCATGTTTCTTTTATCAACCAATATGGGGTGAAAGTCGATCCTCCTATGGGAATCTCAACTGTGCTCTTAAGAAAACATTGGTGGTGATAATGATGAACCTACTCTAAATGGGGTGAGGCCTCAACAACCAGAACTATGGGTAATAGAAATATTTTCTCTTCTAATGCTTGACCAAAAAGGATTCCAGCTAGTATATATATAATGAGAGAGGAGTGGATGTGAAATCCTTCCATTATTTACAACAATGCTCAGATTGTGTCTTCTTGTATTTGGTGTAATGGAAACAAACTTGACACTCAACCCATATCACTCTCTAGAATGATCACCACTAACATTTTATGAGTGGAATAGATTTCATTTCCATAGGTTTGTGTTCCCTTTGGATCTCCATATCCAGCCTTGATTGCCAATTTAGTATATTTTAGTCCCTAAGATCATACTAATTCATGTGAAAGACCTTTTCCTCAATGAGAGTTTCCTAAGTTGTAGGCTCCCTATTCTTCATTCCATCTCTAAAAATAGTTTAACTCTTTAAATTAACCATGTATATTGATTCTATGTTGTAAGGATGGTAGACTTTCATTCCATGGTGGAAAATTAAGGAGGCCATATCTAAGATCCAGGCTAGAACAGATTCATGTGTTCCATAATTATACTCTCAACCTGATTCAAATGTGGAACATGATCATCAACCAATACTTGAAGCATGTTTTGGATCAAGGAAATGGAATAAAAGAACCCATGACTTTGTAGATTATCTATTGAGTAAAGATAAAATAAAGAAACAGTGTAAAGACTACTCTGATTTAACAGAACCCATGGTAACCAGATAATCTGGTAATCCAAATATCAATGAGGTAGATAGTAGGCTATCGTTATTTGATTTTATCCCAGGAGTGGTCTAGGATCGCATATTTTATGAGGGGGAGGAGGAATACCCCCTAATGATGAGGTGTGAGAATCCAAATCTTATAGGGAAAATCCATATTAGAATCTACAATTGGATGTGAGAGCTCTAAATGATACAGGTAAGAATTATATAGATATAAAAACAACCAAGTATATTTTTATTCACTCCAAAGAAGATATTCTAGAAGATTGTATTTTAATAAATTTTTCAAATGAGGTTAGAGCCAAAATATTTGAAATAATTCTTTAACTGGATCTCAATGGAGAGTATTATTGTTGGATAAATTAATAGAACTTCATTTTTCTATAGAGTTAATGATATTAGAATATGATTTTAGGGCTACGTTCAAACATGGGAGAAGATGTCCTACCAATTTTAGGATCTCATCAATGGTGATCCAGATACACTGGTAAACTCTATTGAATGAAGGCTATATAATGTAATAATTACAAAAAGTTTAATTTTTTTATAGAATGGTTTGGTAATATCTAACATGGTTTATCATTTGATTTTCTCCTACAATTTGAGGGTTCCCACTAACCCCATAATATTTCATTTGAAATAAAATTTCAATTTTCTATTAGACGTGAAATATAGATATATAAGTCTAGGATGAATTATTTATTTCACAAATTGAGATATTAAATTCCCTATGATATTAAGAAAATCTAGGGGAGAGTAAATTTACAATTGTAAATGTATATAAACTACATAATTAATAAAATTAAACAATTAATCCATATTAATTACAATGATACAAATTGAATTGAAAATATAACACAACTTCGAGATAGGCATCCAATGAATCCAAATTAATCACTCTATCAATGTCTAGTATTATGATGAAAATAAAATACATTAAAATAATAATTGTGTGGTACATTGATACCATGTTGGAGCTGATAAAATATAATTTTCTCCCTCTTATTTTATTTATGAGAGGACGGAGGTAAGTTTTTTTCTTCTTCAATTAGGAGTGGGATCGAACTCCAAATTTATCTTCATCAAGATTCATTCAAATATATAAGTCAACCATATATCAATGTTTCTTTCAATATATAAGAATATTACAATCACGATTATATAAATATTCTTCTCCACATTAATGAAATAAATTTTATGTTTTTCCCTATGATATCTACAATATTCAATCCCAAAAAATATTGATCATTTCTTCCAAATATTTTAGTCATTACTAGATTATTGTGTCTTTTTCCATGAGACATCACTATTTTTCAAAGTCTCCAAGTATTTATCAGAGGATAAAGGTTTTGATGTAATATCAAATTACTATAATCCATTGAATAAATTTTTTAATCTATGATATGACTGATTCATATAGAAAATCCATTGATGAACCATGTATACTATTTTCCACCCTAGTAATTGTTGATAATATAAAGTCAGTTCTTCCAAAATTAGAGAGGCTTTATGCCCATAAAAAGTATATCCCGAAAAGTTTCCTTATTCAAGAAAGTAATTTATAGTTAAAATAATCATTTGATGCTATTAAATATCTTTTAATTTATAATAATCATACAATTTTTTATCATCCACCCATAAAAGTTCCAAATCATCTATTAATCAATACAGAAGAGAATGAATATCCTTTCAATTTTCTTATTTTTTTAGAAATAATTAAACCGAAATGATATATTTAAGCATCAAAAAATATTTTGGTGATAAGTTAAAAACTAAAACTAAACAATACATAAATTTTTTTGGTACTAATGATTTGATATCTATCTAGGAAAATCCCTTGTAAGATATTTCTTACTTCATTTCCAAATGTAGGAAATTGTTGATCTATTTTCATTCATTGTTTAAAATCTACAAGATGACATAATTTTCTATAATATTTTCATTCATCATCATTCCATAGTACCTTTTTTATCATTTTAATTTTAAAATATCTTTATAAAATGAGGAATTATAGTAATATTCCAATTTTCTATAGCATTAGTATTTATAACTGTTATATCAGCCTATAATTTTTCATTCTAATTATATCATGATATGACATATTTTGGATGCCCTGATAGATCTTTGTATTGATTCCTATATAACACACAATATATCTATGTATATTTGTTAATGTTAAGGTATTAAATCCTCCAATTAATTGGGTATGGATATCAGTTGGGGAGGAATTTCATTGGAAGAAATTGTTCGTGTTTATGTCTTGGATGGATTTCTAATCGTCTTATTTATGCATTGGGAACTTGTTCTCCTATTGTTGATGTTTAATCAGGGAAAATCAAGGGTAATTCATTGTCCCGTGTCTAAGAGGGCCTAATCGCATTTTCCCCATAGTTGATTATACATAAACCAGAGAGTTCATCCTTGTTTCTCCTCTTTATAAAGTCTCTGGTACTTCTGGTGTTGATTCGAAGGTGCTAGACATATTAGATAGATTTAAATGATATTCGGTTGTTTCTAGTTTTATATCAAATGGACCATGCGTCAATGGATTGTCTCATCCAATGGTATATTTTTCTAATGTGAAAAAAGTTAGAGGCATGGGAAAATGGTTGGCACCCATCCTACTCACTACAGTACAGTTCCTACATGGTTAGAATATAGTCCCTCCTAGTCAGAGGTCCCTTGACCATTAAGACGGTCCAAATAATTATATATCAAAAATTGTTTCTCTTATTTGGATTTGGAGAGAAGAATAATGTGGGTCTTGAATTATGGAGCACTTTTATTCCAAAATGTAAAAAGACAAAGGATGTATCAAGGACCCTGTATGATTTTGATATAAGAAATAAGGATTAGGACTGGAAAATAATGTCCAACCCTTAAAAGGACACGTACATGGTTATAAGTATTGGGATATGATCCAGAAAATGATGGGAGGGAAACCTTCTCTCTAGTGATTTACCAATCATCAAGGGGAAAAAATAAAGGCCTCTAAAGGACTAATACATCTTATCGAAAGTCGTGGTTACCAGATCATCTAGAAAATTTAAAAAATATGGGGGCAGATATACTGTTAGCCAGATCAAGATGGGTTGATTATTTTATTCATGTTCACAGTATATAGGGAAATAAATCATCAACATTGAGTGATAGGGTAGAATAGTATCAATGTGTAAATGGAGGGAAATCAGAATTCTTGATAGGATATTGGTTGGATAGAGAAATCAACCCAGAGCCAAAGCTAGCCTCAAATAATATTTCTCTCAAGGGTGATAATAATAAGGTTGATATCCGAGCAGTGTTCTAGTAGATCCTAATTAATTTTAATTAAGAGTTGTTGGAGGAATCATTAAATATAAATATATTTAATGAGTATTATTATCGTATTTTTGAAATAATGCTACAGGTTAGTTGGAATGAATAATGTCTTTCTTAGATCAACAAACAGAATAGAATATTGATGTGTGGCTTTAATAAGGGGGAGACATGGTTTCAGGAACATTTTTGGGAATGGGAATGGATGGCCTTCCAATTTTAGGAGCATATAATGGAAAATCAAGGCTTGGAGGTAAATTTTATCCAATAGAAATGATATGGAGTTTATCATTACAACTCTTTTAATTTTATTTTGAATGGCCAATATTTATCATTATATTTTTTATGTTTATTTTGGTTTTGTATACTCTATCGGTTTTTGAATTTTCCATCTAATAGATTTGGAAGAAAAACTACTGATAAAAAAAAGAAAAATTGATATTACAAAACATGATAAAGAATATAAATACATGCCTCCACTTATACAAAATTTTACATGTAAGTGTGACTATAAAACATACTCATTAGAATCATCAAAAATATATTCCATATAAAGAAATTTCAAATGAAAATCCAATAATTTTGATTTCATGTTATTATAATGATTGGAATATTTTAAATTTTTTCATATTCTATAATAAAAAAATGAATTTAAAAATATGCATTGTTGAAATTTAGAGGTTTTCATTAAATTTTTAATAGACTCAAATAACATATTAAAATAATTAAAATTTTCAACCTAAATTAATCCTTATTTAGACTAACAGAGTTTTAAAAATAATGTACTAAAATAAAATTATATACCTATAAGAAAAATGGTTGTGAAATATGTATTTCATTAGTGACATGATCAAATATAAGATAATGTGTTATTCTATCACAATAAGATTCTGCAATTGGGATGATCATCTAAATATATATTATTAATACTCTATATTCAAACTCTATAATCCACAATACCATTAAAACTCCATATAAAAATTCAAGAAAAAAACATTTATTAAACAATAATTAATCATAAAATTAATAATCATTATAATTCCAATACATCAGATAATCATTTAATCATATTATAATCTCAAATCATGCATTCATCATATGACAAATACCATAGATACATAGCGAATATAAACTAAACATATATAATATAAAGAGATTTAAAATAGAAGTTCTCAGAGGTCTCATACAATAGAATAACAAAGCCAAAAAAATTCATCAAATTAAACATACCTTATATGAATGGATAATCTTAACCATACATTCAAGCCATAAAGAGATGTCAGATAGAAGTGGTGTCAGCGGATGACAACAAATTAGAAGGTGACAATAACAGTTACTATATTGGAATGAATGAGGGTTAGGATAATGAGGAGTAATGAGAGAAAATATTTTGAACTATAGTTCAAGAGAAGAAAACAAGGGTATGAAGAGGTGCAAACGAACACATGACACATAACATGATGCTTTTTTATGGAGATTACATCTATTTTCAAAAACCATTTTTATATCATAGTTTTATAACCTCATTTTTATTAACTAACATAAAAATATACTTGTTCACTTCGTTCATTATAAAACCAATGTGAAAGATAGACTAAAATTTATTTTTATGTCTGGTAATTTTTAACTGACATTGAAACTCATTTATAACGATTTCTATTAAAAATTTATCTTATAACCCTGTCGTAAAAAATATTGATTAAACTTTTAATATAATATAATATACCCTTGATTATTAAATTCATTAAAGTTTTACTAATTAAAATGGGTCATTAATTTAAATTGAATAATTTCTTTAAAACTGGGAGATCTCTAAGAAAATATATGCCCTAGAGAATCACCATTAGTAGTACTAATCCTAAAATAAAAAATTACACTGTGAATGGATAAATTCATGTTTTGAGATCCTAAATTAAATGAGATGAAATGGTTGATTCAATAAGTAATAAAAGGATGAATTAATATGACTTAATGTGGGCAACATTCCCATCATAAATGGAAATTCAACTGTAAAAAATATAGTCATTAGAAATACTATCATTCAGAAAATGATCACTCGATAGATAGTCCTAGATGTACATTTATATGATAGGTATACTGATGATGTTAATTTTCATTAATAAATTTAAAATAATATTATTCAAATATAACAAATAGATAAAATAAAATAAAATATTTATTTATAATATTTATTTGTATAAATATTTTTATGTGTTAAATATTGTTATTATTAAAGTATGAAATGGTGTATTAGGATAATTCAATGTAAAATGTAAATATAAATTTATTTATTAAATTAAATTTTTATGATATAGATATTTATTTTTAAAGGTATGTGGTGAAAATTATTCAATATAATAGTGATAGTTCTAAAAAACCTCTTTATTTTAGGTGTTGGGTATTTTTAATAAATATTCTCTATAGAATTATTTTAATGAAATTTATTGACACTATTAAGATGAAACTAAATTAAATTCAATATAATTGTTATTTATCATTATATAATACGAAAGATATAATTTTAAATGTAAATTATATATTTTTCCAAAAAAATGTTTTTTTTATGTTATGGGTGCCTATATTGGAATAATTTTTTTTATAAAATCTTGGAATTTAATTTAATAAAATTGTTTTCATTGTTTTAATCAAAAAATAAAATATATTTTTTATGTTCAATTACATTTTTATCATAAAAACAAGTTACTGAAATTAATATTATTTACCATGTTAAAACAGTTATTTTTCAAAGAACATCCTTTCTAAATGTTGGATAATTTTTAAATATATTAAATTGATCTTTTTAATGTAATTAATATAATATGATGTTTATATATATATAAATATATATATTAACACTTTTTAATTCATAACTAATATTGAATTAGAACAAAAACATCTTAGTCTGCAAGAAATATTTTTTTTCTATTTTTTATATTCAAATTTAGATTTTAATTTTATCATATTTAGATATTTAATTTGATTAAACAGAGTTTGAATTTTGTTAGGTTACATCAAAACGTGGAGATTAAAATCATCTTTTGTCTTCAGTAAAAAAGATAATTAACATTATAAATATTTAATCATGGTTAGAGGGTAAAAAAGAGGTTATCCACCATGTATCAAAAGTTTCTAGACTAACATGAAACTTATATCATATATAGGGTCTTTTTAATTTGTTAATGACAATATGATAGGTCTAACCAAAATTTCCTTACTAGACTAACCTAACTCCCATGTGATTTGATCATTATCATTCACCAAACCTTAGTTTCCAAATAAATTTCCCTCTATTACACCTATAAAAAGGATCACTCCCACCATCCTCAAACTACACTATTCCTTCAAAATTTCTATAAAAACGTCCCATTTTACCTACCCTATAATCATATACCATGTTTTCCTTCCCTTGTTACTGTTTTATGTCCTAAGTCCTCTATTTATAAGGGAACATCCAAACAAATAATTATTTCCTCAGTGTGATTATTGTCCACTCCCTTACCTTTTCCTCTCTACCTTTATCCTCATAATATATTCTATCTATATTAATATAAGGACATAAATATCATTATTAAAATTAAATTTTATTATTTTGGTGGAAAAACCGTTATATTTCTCTCTCGTCAATTGGGAAATGAAAACTTCACATGTTTCTTGTCTAGTCTACCACTTCAATAAATGATATGTTTCACTTTCTACAACCTCTATACATGGATTGATCAATGAGATTATATTATGAAAAAAATATTTCTATAAAATAATTCATATTATAAAAAGATAAAATTATAATTCTATTAATGTCACACATGTTATTCATATACTACTTGTAACCCATCACCAACTACGAGAACTCCTCCAAGGCAAGGAATACAGAGATGTACTAACCTCTAAATCCCACCTCCAGTGGGAAATAGTTTTGTGACTATCACTAAGGATATTAAACATAAAATTCTACGGAATTTTTTTCATAAATGAATTCAATTGTCATAAATAATATAAAAATCACTCAACAACACCTTTTCATATATATATATATATATATATATAATTAACATCATCTCACACCGCATGTCAAAAAAATAAAATAAAATCTCCAAAAATAAACTACACCAAGGGAATTCACAAGAATTAAATGCCACAAATACTTGAAATTCCTAGCTAGATATGTACAACAAGGTTTTGAAAACCCTCTTAAAATACAAAAAATATATTTATATATATGTAAGGTGAACAAAATATATATACATTGTTGGATTATACTCATGGTCAATCATGATAATGGGATAATAGAATACTAAAACTTCAATAAATATATTAAATAATAAAAAACACAAAATATGTCAACTACCCAAACTTTAACTCACTAAGTCTCACTCAATAAATAATATACCCAATGTAGTAAGATAATATTAAGGGGAATATAATTCATGGTACCATGTGACAAGCTAATTGTAAATTATAAGTCCATATTCTCATCAGTATACATGATTATCATATCCATGGATGTTGGTTGTCATGAACAAGAATTACACAAATATCTTACCCTCCTCAAACATTGCATGACCCCACCATAATTATTTTAAGAAATGTAGTGACACAAGATTTACACATATGGGTCTCATCATGGTTTAGATAAAGAATATTATTATATTGTTGGATATGAAACATAGTTTTTACCCTAGGAAAAAAATAAATCTCATGCTCATTATAGTTCTATTGGAGGCTTAGCTGTGGGAGAATATTTAAGTAAATAATTTTTTAATTTAATTTAATTTATTTATTTGTTTCATCTAATTAATGGTTATTCAAATCTCCCATAAATTTAATATAAACTACATGAATTCTATATGTTTATTCAAAGAACCCTGATGATTTATATGGAGGGATAAAATTATATTCATTTTGGATAGAATCATTGAAAACCAATGATGGAATTCATGGATCAATGATCTGATTCATTGGGGATCGTCATAGATGATCGAATTTTTTGGAATCACCAACTACATCATCACAAATTTTTTCTCCACCAATGATCAATCTAATAATAAGGTTTGGATTTTTTATTTTTGGGGTTTACCCAATATTTTATATTTTCCTCCTCACGAGTTATATCTTCAAATATTTCATTCATGATCTATTATATTATGGCCCTATGAATTTATCATTATTTTTTGATTTTTTATTATGTAAAAGTTGTCTATAAACTTATGTACAATATTTTTTTATTTACGACAACCGTAAATGAAGGTTAGTAGTGAATGTTCATCATAATGACAAAAATTTCAATTTTATTTTTTCTCACTAAGGGTTCTTTGTACATTAATCTTGGAAATCAATTGTTCAATGGTTCAACTATTATGTAGAATAATTTCCATTATGGTTTAATACCCAAATTATGTTCATCAATTTGGGATTGACATTGAGTATTGTAATGAGAGTATGTAATCTAATGTATTATGACATGCAATGTAATGATGGGATCATGATACTTCACGTGTGGTAGATACATACAGAAGGAAGGGGAATCAATGGAAAATCATGATAACATTAATCAATAGATGATTCTGATATGACCCATAAAATGGAGGATTATTAATATTTTATCAATTTCAATGAATAAAGGATATATTTTATTATCAAAATGAGGCATGTGAGGAATACATAAAGACTGTGGAGATATATATTTTTTTGGAAAGTATTTGTAAGATTCAAACTTCTATCGATGACAAAAACTCTATCAATATGGTCTTTAAGCATTCCATTATTAATTTCTCTTGTGATGAAGAGTTTGGTGGAGATTTGAGAGGAATCTAGGAATCTATAAATTCCAAAACTATACCGAGTGACATTTTTATAGCATATTCATTGTCTCTTATTAATGTGACACTAGGTTTTTTTGACCTATAGGAATATCACATGACCATATAGTCAAACCCAAAATTCTAGTGCCCCTAAATGAGCATCTCTTCTTGTAAAAATCACAAAAATCAAGGAATAATGAGTACTATCACAAGACATATAGACGGGAAACTCATAGTGTGGCCTCATTGAAAAATTACTTTGGATGTGAGAAACACATAGAGCATCTAACCCATTCCCTCATTTCATTTGACTAGACTCAGATGTAGTGTAGTTGGTCTTCTGCACATATTTTGGGGCAGTGTACAGATCCAAGTTAACTATGTGGGGTAAAACCCCATATACCCCCTTATCAACATCTTTTAATTTCCATTAATTTTTATTTGGAAATTAGAGTAGTCATTTATGTGTTTAATTCCATGAGGGATATAGTTATAATGTCTATTATTCCCCTAAATAACATCACATATCCCACTATGTGACTCATGTCATGTCATCCCTTATCTACCGGTCTATCACGGATTGAGCCAAGTTCCCCCCACCCCATGGTCCCCACGGTCATAATCCTCTATTAATTTTTTTTCAATATGGTTTCATGCATCCCAAAACCTACGTGAGGGGAACGTGTTCCCATCCCATGGGATAGTATATATGGATTCAAGTTTCCCCATGTAGCCCATTTAATGATTGACTAACTGTGAGTAGCACTATGATGGATTCAGGTATCCCCCTGATCCAAGGGTATGATCTACTATCTATGAGTCAAATCCCCTTGCCTGAGGTGTGTTTTCACTCAAAAAATTTCTCGATAGATCTGAGACCATAATTTATATTTGGTATTCCCTCAATGAGAATATTAAAGTTTATCATGTCCCCTCAAGTAGAATGTGATAATATGGAAGGTGAGAATTCTCTAGGGTTGAGCAGACTCGCCATATTATTTTTTGGCAGTCACATGGCTACTAGAATCCATTACATTAATGTATTTTATAATAATTTCTATTTCTCAACAACCTTTGGTTACATTCGATATGATATAATTTGGATGGTAATAAATAACTACCTTTTTTGGTTTTAATGCCATTAAAATCCCCCTTTGGGTGCATGTATGAAGTGTACTTGACGATTGTAATTGTGATGGTCAAAATTTATTCAAATCCTAAGGATTCCAGTAATTGGTAATATCTATATTTTTCTTCTTAAGCCCATTTCAGACAGTTCCTATTTCCATGAAATTTGATATGATATTTCCCCTTATGATTCTTCGTGGTTATCAAGGTATCCTAATGAATAAGTTTTTAATCACCCATGAATGGGCCTTAGGCCCACACATGTTTTTTTTATTAAGTTGTTGCACTGTTGGGAAATCCTATTGTTGTTTGGGATAAAATATAAATTTTCTTTAGTTGATTCTTGGTCACTTTAGGGGATGTGGTTTTTCATGAGTTAGTGTTACCAATAGATAATGGTATTAAATGGTGTTTATGTAGGATATTTCTTGTACTTGGGGATTTTTATTTATTTGTGGTTATCGTTTTTCTTTATTGGGTGTTATGAAATTATTTATAGAAATTTTACATTTTTTTTATTTACACTAGTTACCAATGTGAATCTTATTGGTTATTTCAAACATTCATTTTTTACAATTATGTTGACTAATTGTATATATCCTACTAGTATTATTTCAATCCTTGTACATTGGAAATATGTATTAATAATGGTTCTTCTATTATAAGGCCTCCCATGTTGGCAGATGTGCCAAATCAATGTTATTCTTCAAACCCTAGCATATTGTATGTAAGATTGGGGTTTCACAATCAGCTTACCATAAGTCTAAGTGGGATCCTGGGGGGTCAGGTCAGGTCAGAGTGAATTCAGAGTAGGTATACCCCAGATATTGTGTTAAGATAATGTAGTTATTTGAATATTGTTTTTGGGATATAGGGAAACAATGTTAAGGGTTCAATGAGTTTAGTTAATAGGTTAAAGGATACTCTATAGGTGTGGCATCTTTAATGTCCTTTTTATAGGTATATGGTTACCTAATTATCTAATCAAAACCTAATGACATCAATTTTAGGGTGAAATTAATTCTATACATGAATCATGTAGTGTTCAGTCTTGATCTATTATGTCATTCCTATGACCTGTCATTCATATATTCTATAATGCTTGTGGGAGTGTCCTATAATATATATGATTCTATCTTCTAATATCCATATATTATATAATGGTAGGGTCTTGATGATCCCATTCATATAGTCTATCCTCTCACCATGGAAGGTGATCAATGATACATTGTTTTTGTGAGTTGATTTAGATTTTTCCTTGTCCTGTGATTTGAGGAACACCACCTTCCCTTGAAATTGGGGTATATATTTATCATTATAAATACGGTAGTCCCTACTGGGTTTTATGAGACTAACTAAAGATTAGTTATTCTACATGTTTCTGATGGTAGAGGCATCATGATTTAGTGAGTAAATAATATCCCTTGAATGATAAAGGATCATTACGAGACTGGGACTCATGATTCCATCTAGTTTAGAATTTATCTATTTGGATATTATTTTAGGTTTTGATATTCCTTGGGGCTTATGCAAGCCATTAGGGGATGAATCATTTCCCAAACTCATGACACTACTAATAGAACATGGTTTTAGTTAAATACCTTTCTAGATATATATTTTTTAACATAGAACATGAACCTTTCATTGAGATGCATGCCCCTGATTAAATAAACATCGAGAACATAGTCTTTATGAGGTGTGTTTCTGAAAACATTTATTGAGTTGTGTTCAAGCTCAAAGATTATGGGAAACTATAGATAATTAATTTTTTTAGTGGGTGAGCATTCATGAAACTCCACTTATGTTTGAGTCTCCAGAGAAAGACATGAAATATTGGAAATCATGGAAGATGTTTATCCAAAAAATAGGATAAGGTTAAATATACATATTAATATTTCTAGAGTAATGTTTTGAGCAGACTTATCTATTCTTGATAGTGAATCTTGATATATCATTTTCAGATAACCAAATGTTTTTATATGTTTTTGGCAAATAAATGGTGTTTTGAGGTCATTGGCCTTCACAAATGCATTGATTCTCCCCCATCATCACTGCCCATGGGTTGGATCTTGACTGGTACAAATGTCCTGGGACTCGAATTATGGTTTGATGTAGGGTATGGATTCTTATGTATGGGATGAAACTAATGTGCAAAATAGTAATAATTGTTTCTATTTCCTCATAGACCATTATGGTGTTTTGTGTAGACATCTACTAATCACATAGTATGGTATTTCTAAATTTTTGAGAGTGAAATGAAATATTAGTTGAGACAACTGATAGTCTAGAAACTTATATGTATTTAAAGCATTATTCACTCATCCACATGGTGTGGTTATCCTACCTTTGGTGGAGGAAGATACCTTTTTAATTATTCCTTCATGAAAAAGAATTGGTTTGATTGTATCACCTCAATATGAATTTTTTATCCTCTATCGTAGTCACTAGGTACTAGAATTTGTGTGGATTAGGTGAGTTATGTTTATTATAGTGACTAATGGCCCTAGTGCTTGTAAAGAGAATCCAACCCTTCAGTTTTTATGTTAGTTGGTCATCAGTTGGTGAACCTTGATTCACGTTCATTATTACTGTACAAAAATTTATATTCATGTTAATATCAATAAATGTGTAGAAACATCATGAGGGTGACATATGGTTTACCCTTACTGAAGAGTCAGTGTAGAGACCCAAGCTTGACGTACATGGACATTACATTACTTTTTCAGAATACTTAATACATGAATAAAAAACCCCCAAGGAGCATGATACTAGAGTTTCTTTGAAAACTCAGAACATAATCTTCTAATCATAGTGAATACTCTTCAATATATCCCATAGAGATCTTCCAATTTTGTTTTCTTCCCTAAAACATTTCTTTATATTATGGGAAAAGAAAACATATTGAGGGTGATCTCAAATTCTCGATAAGGGTAATCATGGAGAAAACAAAATAAACCATATACATTTTAACTTAAAAACATGAAAATAATGTTTAAACATAAAAAAATTGAGCAATGACATAAAACATGGTTGTACGTAAGGCATAGATCATAATGGAACATCAATCATGATAAAATATCATGGGAATAAAACATGTAATTGTGGAAAACCATTAATCACATGACATGATTTCCATAGTAGCCAAGGCATTACTGCCAAGACCATCATAGTGGATGAAGTCCATTACTGAACCTGGTTTACATCCCGTTCGAGTCATGTTTATCTCATGAGATATAAATATTTACCCAATGCATTGAAGGGAGATATAGGTCCCACAAATCTTAGAATTAAATCCTTCTTTCAGTTTCCACAAAATAAACATAAATCATTCATCATAACCCAATGAATAAAATGGGTTTCATAAACATCATCCCATCATAACATAATCCATATAAAATAATGGATATCATTTCATCGTAAACAAAATCAAACCATGTAAATAATAGGAACATTATTATTGAAACATAACCATATTTAAGAATTTAATCTTATATGGAAAATAGTTTTGAATAAACACGTGAAATGAATTCATAATGAAAATATCCTTTCTTCTTCAAAATCATTTTATATCCTCCAAATTCCATGAAATTTTAAAAGAAAATAATTTCATTGAAAATAATCATGAAATCATGTAAAAGAAGATTCATGTAAATAAGGCATTATGAAACTGTAAAAATCTGTTCATTCCATATATGTTAAAAAACATTCACCTCGTACTTTTTCCAGAAAATTCAAAAAGTTATTTGTATAGTAAACAAAAGAATGATTCCTTCCATACAATGTGATAAAAGACAAAAAAGGGTAAAAATGAATTTAAACATACATGGAATAATTGTAAAAAATTTATGAAAACGTTTTGAGAAAACATGGACATGGATGATAAACATAACCCCAATAAATACTTATGTTTAAGCAATCTCAGATAAAATGAGATTACAAAATTATCCCTTAAATTAGGACCAATTTCTTCTATAAGTGTCCGAAACTCATGTATAGTGGGTTTAAACATATTATTAACTTGAAATAGAACCATAATAATTTTTATGATATCATATATGATGCACTTATAACTTTATATTACCCGTTATTTTGTCAATTCCATGTTAAAGCAGCATTTTGGGTAAAATGGTTTCATTTATCGTACGTGTTTGGACATGATGTTCTTGATATTATAACTTATATCCTGATTCACTTATTTCCAAAATTTAAAAAAATATTTATATATAATATATATTCAGAATATAAATATATATGATATATTGATAAATGGAATGAAATACACTATTCATGGAGATGGTAGGTCGTACGTAAGCATGAACAATGTTTTCATTTCCATATTGAATTGAATGGAATTACTTAAATGAAACATATATGTACATAAATTAAGTATCATTATTATTTTAAATCTTTCATGATTATTTATTATATATACTTTATAATTATTCTTGAATGGTTAACATGAAGAATGAATTTCATCGCGTCGTGGACACGGAAATCCATACGTACGCAGAAGCGATGATATCATTCCCATAAATACTGAATGGAATTGGAGTGGATGATATAATATCATAGAATTAGTATCATTTTATAATAATCATATATAGTTATTATTCCCACCATTATACCCATCCATGTAAGGTGGTGTTGGAA
Source organism: Viscum album (assembly GCA_963277665.1). Taxonomy (NCBI): domain Eukaryota; kingdom Viridiplantae; phylum Streptophyta; class Magnoliopsida; order Santalales; family Viscaceae; genus Viscum; species Viscum album. The sequence continues at coordinate 351,767,009 of OY728126.1, read as the reverse complement.
AACGGATTACACCACGGCGTGGAGATAGTATTTCGTACGTACGCATGCGCGGTAATTTTGTTTTCTATAGGATGGATAGAAGGTAAAAGAAGGTTTTTTAATTTTTATAATAACATATAAGTATATTAGTTATATTGATGTTTTTACTTTATAATGAAAAAAATAAATAAGAGGAAGTATAAGAGGAAATAAATTTGAAAGAATCGGTAAAGGATATTACCACTTCTTTGATACGCCTCTTCTAAACCTCCTCTTAGGGCACTAAAGTTGGTATTAGAAGAAGACCTGGACATCTATTATGTTTATAGGGAAGTGTAGAAGGTAAATGGTCAGGGTTTGGACGATCTTGAATTCTCAAAATGTTGTGAAGAGTAGAGGGAGGACGTGCCCTTTTATAAGAGAGGGGAGGGTCACTTTTGGAAACCTCTAAAATATTAATTTATCATATGCTCAAAACCCACTTAAAAACCACAAAAATGATACAAATTCGATTTATATATGATATAGGGTTTTAATATAATCATAAAATATATTTTAAACATGTTGGGAATTTATTTTAAACCTTATCAACTTGATTTATCCTTATTTAATCTTTTTAATTTTATTTGTGGTAATAATATTCTAAATTTGAAATTGTTATAAATAATTACTTATGCATTCTTAATTGTCCATAATTAGATACGTTATGACATTTTAGAACATATAAATATAAATTTATAATTTTTAAATAATTTTGTCATTTCTAAACAATTTAATAATATGTTATTTTTGTAAAATAACAATATTGTCAATTTTGACACTATTCATTAATTTGAATTTAAATAAAACCCAAACAGAGGAAATATTAGAAATAAAATATTTATTAGATTCCATAAATGTCATATGTATCTATAAAATTCTTTCAGCACATTAAATTGTTCATATAATATTTATTTTAATATTTTTAAAACCATTTATTTGATATTTCAATTAATAAAATAATTTATACATCACTATTGTGTCACCATTTATAAAAATTATTTAATCCCTAAAAAAATAAAATAAATTCACATGATGTATATAATTTTATTTTATTTCCATTGAATATTTATGTTCTATGTTTTATGAAGTTTATCACTAAATTAAAATTATTTTACTAATAAGATATAAGAGAGTGGCATGTTGTCACTTTATTTGGTTTTAATAATAATTACATCATTTTCATCATCAAAATCTCATGAAATGAATCAATTCCAATCATTTGGTGATATGGGTCGACTTTGATTCCTCCAATAGAATTTTTTCAGGTGTTAGGGTAATTTTATAATCTTATTTTTACCTTTAATTACCTAATTTACCTTTAACTCTGGTAAATAAAATTTACAGTAGTTACTATTCATAGTGCCTAAAAATAAAAAGTATTGCTATTAACATATTTTAAACCTTTTGATTCAAAATATGGAGTCTATTTTTCTTAATTCTAAACACAGAAGTTGTAGTATTTAATTTATAATTAATCCCACTGTTGAGAAAATGGGTTTTAAATGTTAAAACGTTGCAAAAGATTAAAATGTTTTTACCTATGAATTCAGTGTAAAATCAATGCTACTGATTTACATTATATTAAATGGTAAAAATATATTATATTTATACTTTAAAACCATTCAATATTATAATTTAACCATATAAATTATCTCAATGAAAAAATTTGTTTTTAATTAAAATTTAGCATATTTTTATTATTCATCAAAATATTAAGGTTAACATAATAATGTAAAAAATTTATCCAAAGTAAATTTTTATATCCTGATTCCAAGGAAGAAGTTTTAATTGTCAAATTCAACTTTCAAACATGTCCAGAACTATATTTAAAGTTGGTGCGCCATCAAAAGGCGGCAAAACTGCATTTTTTGAAAAATACTTATTTTACCTGAAAATTTTATTTTGTTCTCATACCATGTTCTATAATATGTGTAAGATGAATGATATTGTTATAAAATTCAAAATGTGGTTAATACTATTCATAACGTCTAGTTCATAATATATCGTTGTTTAGTAAAACTCGATATTGCGTACAACACACGCAATTGAGTAAGGTCACTCTTGCGTGCAACAGAAGCCAAGAATAGTGTTTGCATATACTACAGGCTAATACGGTGTTGCATATAGCCCAAGATAATCTTGTTTTAGTGTACAACACAAGATATCAATAAAATTAAAAATAATCTATCTCATAAAATTTTGGGGTGTTACAGTCGGTGTATGCATCAACTCCCATTTTGAGAATGATTAGAGCCTTTTTGAAGTATAGTGTATTAAAAAAATCCCTCATTGAGAATATATGTGATGGGGAAAATCAGAGGTTCTGGTTCTTATAATATGAATCCCCGATTTATATAGTTTCTTGAATCTTTATGAATTGAGGACATAAAAGGCAAGGATATAGGAGTAGTCAATCATTGGTGTGGTGGTGATATATCTCTGATGAATGGATTTATGTGAAAGAAACTATCAAAACTAGTGATTTTCTGTCTTGGGTGGTTGTTTATTTCTTAAAAGGGGATACATTTCCCTCTTTCAGTCAATGGTAACATCCTACTATCCTTATTTCATGTAGAGTATTTATAGGGCATTATTTTAACTTTTTGAACTTGTGGGACTCAATTTTGTTTCATGGAGGTGGGGTTAACATTTTCACATCCATAGGAGGATAGTGGTTCTACCCTAGCACATGTAATAACCCCACCAAATGGGACCCACCTAGCTAATGGAAGGCTAGGCTATCACCACCACAATCCTATATAGAATAGTCCATGGGATGGAAAGAAGCATATATAAAGAATAAATATAATAAGATTCCTTTTACTACAGAACCAGAACACATACACCCGACAGTCTATATGAAATAGTGCGTAGGAATAAAATGTATAGACTGTAACATATATAGATAAACCATGAATTTAATAAACTCTAGGGAATACATTAGCGTAAAAAATTATATAACCAAAGTTTAAAAGGTAAAAATATACACCCAACCAGAAATGAATTCCAAACTATTAACCTACTAGAAATAATGAAATTTGATAGATACGTACTCATGATATCTATTATTAGCCAACATTCATGGTCATTGCACCAAAGTATCACGATTCTCCAATATAATCGCCACTGGTCTATTTTTTATCTCTATAAGGCATGAAACATGTAGGAAAATCCCAAACATGGGTGATTATATGCATTCCAAGTAGGAACCCTGAAACTAAAAGGGATTTATGGAGAGATATATTATAATTCACTCAACCGAATGTAAGAGGGAAATGAATCCCATTACACAGAGAAAAACACACACTCACATATATATATATATATATATATATATATATATATATATATATATTTGTGTGTTCATGTGTGTTTTTCTGTGTGTGTGTGTGTGTGATAGTAAACAAACCCAAACGAGAGAGAAAATATATCTCCAACTTACAACCCATTCATAGTCGATGAGTATGACGATAACTCTTGAAACCCAGCACAGATGCCCCAAATCAAATTCATCCTCACAAAATAGGATTGGAGGGGCCAAAAACTCAGAGCAACCATCTATAATAGATGGAGTACACATCACTTATAGAGGACCCACACCCCGCTGGAGCTCAAAGATGATGGGGTACTACTTCTTATATAGAGAACATATATCCTATAGTAAATGGATTATTGGACCTACCTATATAATGAAACATGGTACTCACACCCTAGTTTTACAAGGGAGTACTGACCTCAATTTAACTTTGATAGCTTGAGGAACAGGTGGCCTAGTCTGACAGGGTAGTATTGACTGTGTAATTTATATGATAGCATGGGGAATCATGCCATGGTATGATAGGGGAGTATCTTATAGAGTGGATAAACTGTGAAATATTGTGAAATTGAGTTCTGACACTAGTATCTATCTAATAATCACTTTTTTTGACTTATTTCATCAAGAGTCTACAAATAAACATCACACTTAGATCATATCTCATTATATCTCAAAATAAAATTTGACTAACACTATATAATTATACTGAAAAAACACTCTAATGAGGTTATTTTCTATCCAAAAATCTACATCAAAATCAAGGGGATATAAGAGGTTGAATATTCTCTTCGGAGTATTCATCATGTAGGTGGTACACAAAACATGTGGCCTCACTCTGTGTCCTGGTTGTGTTCACCCAGTGCACCGCTCCAGATATCATGTCTCTGTACATGGTGCGTTCTATAGGGTACACCATGTGTATGAACACATTAGATCATGGTTTTGTATCTCAACATGTTCCTATGTATTCATGATCATGTCCATGTACTCTATTACATGGTATTCTCATCCACACGGGGCCACAAGCAGGTGAATATGACACATGTCTTGAACAACCTAGTAATTGCACATTGTGTTTAAGCCCTTTTACATGGCATGGGATATTTACCATCACATAAAACCATAACACCATTGCCAAGGGTGATACATAGTGTGTATTTATCCCAGTACACACCATTTTGTATTCCTATTCGTAGAAAATATTACTCTTTAATTCTATTACCAAATTCAAACTCTTCATCATGAATCATGCCCATTTTCCACCCAAAATAGGAGGTAGCTACCTCAATACATCATTTATTTCCCACCAGTGGTGGAAAACCAAAATTTGGTGTCTTTCTCATAGTCTACATGACCGCCCGTCTCTCATAACACCTCACATCACCACCCATAGCCACTCTAGATATGAGATCCATGAAGACAAACCAATAGTAAATCCTCACCTATCTTAATATCATTAATATCGTCATATTTTTCAAATCAACAACATATTTTTAGGGTGAAATCATGTTGAGACCCACTCAGAAATGTCAAACCATGGCCCTATAGGCCAAAAATGAAGAAGAGGAGGAATGGTTATAGGAAAGGAATTAGAACAATGGTATTTAAATAATTCTCCAATAATTATTTTACATTGATCATATATCTATGAAAACAATGTGATAACAGGGGTTAATTCAATAAATTGAACAAATAAAAATTAATTTGTCAGATAGGCTCATATGAAGGGTGAAAAAACAAAGATTAATACTGAAAAATAAAATCAAGGCATAGTAATCTAATGAAAATGAGGAAAATAATTAATTAATAATACCAACATTGAAAGGGTATAAACCATTGATGAAAAACACATCTCCACCAATAGATAAGATCCACAAGGTATACTGTCTATCGATCCACATCAATCAGATCAACCATTGTCTTGAGTTCTCGATCTTCCAAATAAGAACGTTAGAGCTCCCCTGAATTATCCCAGGGTTTAGAAACATAATATAGAGAATTAGTATAAATATTAATATATAGATAATTTTTTTAATGATCATTCAAATAAAATAAATACATATAATTATTTATTTTAACTAAACCCACCGCTTATGACTACATCAACTTTACATCGGGTGTTGACCTATCATAAGTCATTCCTAGGGTAAACATATAATTCCAAACTCAATAGAATTTGTAAAGTACTGATCTAGGACTCTATTTTATAATTATTCCATTATTCCCAAAAAAATAAATGCACATGATTTAAATATATTTAGTATTTTTATAATATAAATTTTAGACACACTGGGCTTCAGAATCATGTGTAGCCTCAAAACCTACCTCTAATAATATTACTCAATATATTTTAATACCTTATAAGAAAAAATAGGGTCACTAGATTAATCTCCCTTCAAGGATTTTAATCCCAAAAAACACAGTCTAAAAAATGGTAGGGATATTGAACCTACAAATGGGTCCCGAATTGCTACTACATGACTCTCCGCGACCATCATATAGACTATGAATCATATTTAGAGATGATCCTCATGTGTATCCATTACATCCAAATGATCTCCCATACATACAACTATCTCAGAATCATCAGTGAACTCTGCTCCCTAATAGAAGAGAAGGGTGCATAATTCGTATGTCAATCCATAATCACCTATATTGAATCATGGCATATTTCTATCCATGGAATCCCTTAAAAAGTCCATAGATATTACCTATCATTTCATTTTGGAAATATCCAAAGGATATTTCAATATTTCATAAACCTGGTCCTTATCCTTCACATACTTATAGGTGTGACACAGAGAGTTGAATTCATCAACACTCTACCTCATTACATTACACAAATACTTCAATTTAAATCATGTGTACATCATCCCTATACTGAGATGTAATTATAAATGAGAATATTGAAATTCTCTCATCATTGACTCTCGTATAATGACTATAACAACTATTAATCCCTAGAAAGGGATGATTTTTTCCCCTTGATTCAAAAATACCAATATGGTGAATCACTTGAAGATTATAGTCATGTATGACCCCACATTCCATGCCTCGCAACTGGACCTCCCTTTAATTCTAGAGAAGAGGAGTAGCTAACAAAATTTAATAAATATAATATGAACCCTTCTCCTCTACTAGAATCATATATAAAGAATCTAGTTTCTTACATTCCTCCTCTGCTAAAGGGGACTGGGACTTCCTTCTAGGGTATCTCCTACCATGGTGGAATTCCCAAGAGTATAGACTATCTCAATGTCATAGTCCTTATAGAAATCCAACCATTTCTTATGTATCACATTTAGATCTCTTTATATGAATATATACCTAATACACTAATGGTCGGAGTAAACAATAAACTTGTTCACTTAGAAGAAAGTGCCTCCACAAATTCAAAGAGATCACTACCAATTCCAACTGTACATCGCGAGTCACATAATTATTCCCATGGTTTTCCAACTTCCTTGACCAATATTCCACCATGTATTACGTCTATATCAACACATAGAAAAAATCATCTCCAAAGTCATCATAATACACTACGTACTCTGCACCTTCCAACGGTAGTCTCAATATAGTATCACTAGTTTGCCTCATACTCTTCTCCTCAAAGGATCTCTTACACTACTTGGTCTATGAAAAGATCTGCCCTTTCTACATCAATTTTTTCAATGGGGATGAAATCCTAGATCATTATTCAACAAACCTCATATTGTACCCTTCCAAGATATGAAAACTATAGACCTATGAAATGATCTTGTGTGGCTCCCAAGGAATCACTAAATCAATCTTCAATAGGAATTTATTAGAAATAAAATTCCCCATGAATTTAACCTCATTGATTCATAATAGAAACTTCTAGATATTACCATAATTATGGTGAACCCAAATATAGTCTATTCCAATCTTCCAGTGCTCTGAATTCTTCTACTCTGGTGATAAGTAGATGAGTATTTCATCAAATAAGACAATCAAAAATCAGTCCATGTATGGTTGGAAAATAAGGTCCTTCAATTCCATAAAAATAGTGGTGAAATTCATCATCACAAAAGTAATCATCAGCAATACATATTTTCTATACCAACATTGGAATGACAACATTCTAGTATCAACATTGCAAAATATCAATTAGTTGATGTCATACTTAAGAAAAATTTACAGGATCCAAATCTCACATCAAAATAGATCAAATATGTTTTCAATCCTCAATAAGGGGTAATGGAACTTTATCATGGCCTTATTCAGGGGATGATAATCAATATAAATCTAAAAGACCTCATCCTCCTTTTTCACAAACAAAACTAGAGCTTCATTGGGGGAACACTACTTCCTACAAAACCCTTCTCTCAAAGGTGATCCAACTGCACCCTTATCTCCGAGATCCAGGTAGGGGATACCTTATTTTTTATAGAATATATCATAATGGTATCAGGTGTAATTAAATTCATAATTCCTTATCCCACATTGGAGGTAGTCTTGAAACATCATTGGCTAAGACAACCATAATTTCCTCCACTATCAAAGAAATCCATATTCATTAAGAGTCTGTTATGCCAAGTACAATACATGAAACCAAATGGAAGGTGGGTTACATGCACCATCATAAAATCCCCACTAATTCTTCCATGATATCTATGTTCCCCATATAGGATAAATTCATCCCAACTATATGAATCCATCTGACCCTTCTACAATGAAAATCAATCAAGGCTTGAATCATGGAAAACCAATCCATACCAAATATGGCATCATAAGGTTTCATCAGGAAGACCAAAAGGACCCATATAAAAATACATACACCAAAATACAACTCAAGATGCTAGGAAAGAAGTGATATTGAATAATTTCTCCCTATATAAACCACTAGCAGTATCTACTAGTACTAGGTCTCAACTAAAAGTTCCATATATCACGCCAATAATATGGGGATTAATTAATCACTTGAATCATGGACAACCAATCCATACCAAATATGACAGCATACGGTTTCATCAGGAAGACCAAAAGGACCCATATAAAACTAACTCCTCCCAAATAAAACTCAAGATGCTAGGAAAGAAGTGATATTGATTAATTTCTCCCTATAGAAACCACTAGCAGTAGCTACTAGTACAAGGTCTCAACTAAAAGCTCCATATATCACGCAAATAATATGGGTATGAATTAATAACTTGTACATGAGTGTCTTTATATTGAGTAATGTTTATAATTATCAAAAATCATAACTTGTATAATCCCATGTGTATCTTAGTCATATCCCACTATGGACTTCAATATCCCATAGCTCATACTGCCAACTCTCTTATCTTGACGTGTGACACCAGGTGGTGGTGGTGGTTGGAGATCATAACGTCTCCCTCCATTAACTGCTACCTCTTCTAGATATTCTCTTGATCCTCTTCTTTCACCCTCTCCAAAGGTACTCCATATCCACATTTTGGGGATCCATAATCAAAGTGTTGCCTCTGACATTGATGTCAATCCACTGTCTTTCAGTCCTCCTCATCATGATTGTTCAAAAAATCTCAAGCCAAGTGACCATACTCATAATAAGAATAATATCACCCCTCTCCAACATTACTATGTTCTGTACACAATTCCTGATCTATAGACCCATGTTTCCAAGTCCTAGAATTCCTCCGTTAGAAAGCACTCGATGTGTGACACATGTTACCTGATGCAGAAAATTCAGCCACATGCTACCCACCACTATATCCAACTATTAGGAACCCTTCTTTAGGAAATGTATTAGTCACTATATCACTCTGTATTACTACATCACAAGTTTTTAGGTAAAAGGAGACCACACAGGCGTGAATTTCTCTCTGGAAACCCTAATCTAACTTCCTCTTCTTCAAGAAAATGTGTACTACTATATAGAGGGGCTAGATAATAATGTTATTTAACATCAAAACATGTTCATATACTATCATAGTACCAATATAAAACTTAAGAAACTCTTGGTTCTGAACTAAGTGCATGCATAATTGGTAATACACATCATGAAATAGCTACTTGAAGCTAGACCATGAGAGAATTATCTCATCATGGGTCAACATAACCAAGATCCCATAGTGCCCAGTTGCATTATGGATAATTATGGATTCTGCTACGACCATATAATATTTCATAGTCTGAACTAGCCTAAAGATATATATTAAAATATCAATATAATCCTATATTTCATGGTGATCATGTTAATGGTAGAATGACAGTGGTCTCTGACACTAGAACTTGTATAGTGCACTAATCTTGAGCAAAACCATGTCCTAAACTTCTAGAAATAACTACTACTCAAATGGAGGGGTACTTCACCCTACCACTGGCAAAAATATCATCATGAGATGGATCCTCAAATAAGGCATCCTCAATCGTTGGATCGTCACCATGATCGTAAATCAGTAACCTCTATCCCTATATTTGTAGAGGAATCTTGAACGTAATCAAGAAATACCTTGATCAAATGAGGATATATATATATGGAGACATATAAATAAGTATAGTAAATGGAAATAATCTTATATGATGTATCTACTAATTTTCTAGGAAATCAATGTATTTGTATTCTATGTTGACAGGAAGGTTTTCAAAGTCCTAGTGCATGGTTTTATTTGCCACTGCACCTACATTGGGTTCCCTAACCTAGAAGAAATACTCGAGACACTCCAATAATATTTCATTAAGTTCCCAACCAAACCACATAAGGTGAAAAACTCCAAAAAATTATCATGAGGATGAAAACCTTCTAATACAAATCTGTAATGACCTGACCCACTAGTGCCCACCAAGATGGGGGAAGGTCGAGTTCCCAAAACCCCAATCCCAACCCCAATATGCTAGGGGCTAGATGAAGCACCAAGAAGGCATAACTATAATGATAGACCATTTCCAAATGAACTTGTACACAAAAACCCAACCATATCTATACAATAGTGTAGAGTAATATAAATTAAAAGACATAAAATCTACATATTTACCATGGATGAAAGACACACTAGGTAATACATATGAGTATAAATCTATATATAAAAATATTCTAAAAGGTTATAATACACGATGAGCAAGAAATGAAGTATCAACTAGAAAAAAATTGAAAATTATTAAATTTGATAGAATCATACTCTTTATTTCTCATCATGTCCACCATATGTGGTTATAAAAACCAAGTATCACTATGCTCCACTCTAATCATCAATGATCTACCAGTCGTCTTCATAACATAAAACACATGCATGAAAATCCAATTTGTGTTTGAGTATATACAAAGCTAGTTGGACACCTCAAAACTGATAGGGGAGATTGAGAGAAAAAAAATTCATTCTTCCCTAATCAATAGTTAAACCAATCCCATTAGATGAACAAATATAAGAAAATAAAGAACCCAAATGAAAGAAAAATGGGGTCTCCATCTCATTTCACTTCCATATATGATGAGTTATACTAAAGCTTCAGATGTCTAAAATGGAAGCCTAGCAACAAGCACGACCTCACAAGAGTATGATTAGAGGGTCCCACACATTGTGACTTTGATACACATCTCTGGGACCCCATATCACATGTGGAGGCTCCACACACCATTGAAGCATGAATATAATGGAGTACCACTCTTTAGGTAGCTAAATTTCACCCTATTGTAATGGTAGTAGTGACATTACCAATATAACGAAATGGGTAACCCATCCCCACATATGATAGGGGAGTACTAAGCTGATATCTCTATGATTAATTGAGTAACATGGTCTCTGGTGTGAAAACGGAGTAATGACATTGATATTTATATGATATCATTGGGAACCCAAGACTTAGTGCAATCAGAAGGCACTGGACCCAAAATCTATATGAGAGAGAAAATAACTCATGACCTAGTATGACATGGGAGTACTAACACTTGAATTTATTTAATGACCCCACCAAAGGAATTCCATTGAAAAACATCTCCTCAATAAGAATACTTCCCAGAACATATTTTAGGTTATCTAAAAATCCACTTTGAAGGCCTCTATTGATTCTATACATAAAAACATAGTGTATAGGCTACTCACAGACCAAAAATATGAGTCCAACTGAAGGATATATGAGAGGTAGAAGATTCACATAGGAGCACCCTATCACACCCAAATTTTTTTCTTTGACCTATGGTCTAGTTTATCTCTTGTAATTTGATTTGGCTCTCGAGTTTCGGTTGTGATGGGTTTAAAGATTGATTTTTTGGGTGTTTTCCCCTTAGATCATGGTATTTTCACTATTCAGGAAATCTGTGCGGCATGCTTAGGGACACTATACTGCTCAAGTGTTGGTGAGAGAGGCATGGTTCATGGCTTGTGCTTGGTTAGTCAAACTATGAGGAAAGTGTGTGGGGAGGTTCTATCTTGGGATAATGGTGTTTATAACGGTAGACGCATAGTTTGCAAACCATGTGGCCAACCGTTGTGGGTTCCCAAGTGTGTCCATTGATGAGCGCATTATTGGTGCATAATTTTGTAAATCATGTAGCCTAACCATGTGAGCTTTCTAGATCTAAATTTTTTGAAATTCCAAGCATTCCCCCTCCATATTTTTAACCCAAACGGATTCCACCCTCTTCCCTCTAGTTTGTATGACTCTAAGGGGCCTCTCTAATTATTCTCCAAGCATCCACCCTTCTCCAATTGTGTGGATCTAGGGTTTCTTCAAGTTATTGGAAAATATTTTCAAGGTAATCTCCTCTCTAATCCTAAATATCCATTGTTCTTTCTATTTTATTTTGATTCATCCTTCCCCTATGATATCTCAGACTAATTGTTTATGTATCCCCTTGATTTATGTTGGCGTTTTTTGAGTGTTTAGTGTTTATCTTGGTAGATCTTGGTTCTAGTATCCTTTGTGGTGTGGTTTCGTGTGTGCATTCTTAGAGCGCCATGATATTGAGGTAGTTTTACCATAAACTTTCCTTTTTAATTTAAGAGTTACTGATTTTATTATTTTTCACATCCCTTGATTTTTAAATATCGAAATTTGTTACTTGAAATAACTTTTTGGTATGAAAATAGTTATTTCTTCATTATTTTGTGATAGAATTTTTTATTTTGGTTATATTGTGCACACTAAATGTTCTATTAATTTCCCAGTAGACTTTCATGGGTGAACTGTGATATAAAAATCATGATTTTCAATCCTAAATAAATTTATGGTATTTTAAATGATGATTTGGGTTTCTTTAATGGGTTCTCAATGGTTTTTGGATTTAAATGGAATGTGTATTTGGATTTCAAATGTGGTTTGGCATGGTTTTATGGTTATTGTCTTGTTCGGAATTTTGATAAGAATGTTTTTGGATTAAAAATGAAATTTGAGTAATTTGATAGAATTGTTTTCCAAATGGTTATGAAATGGAAAGGGTTATTTTTTTCACTCTTGGAGGAAATATATTTTTTCTTTAAATGATGATGGTAATTTTAAATTTTCTTGAGGTTGGTTAGGAAATTTTTTGAAAATTATATAAATGTTTTCTATGAAAAAACACCTTGCATGATTATCTTTAATTTATTATTTGAAAGTGTGGGGTGTACCTATTGTGGAATTCTCCTGACCTAGTTACTTTAATAGAATGGTAGATCCTTGGTATAAACATCTTTGTGATTTAGTGGTTTTATGGAAAGATATAAATTATTGAGGTGACTCGGGTGATGCCTGTTGTTTGAATAATTATATATGGGCATGTGGTTGGAAGCCCGAGTTGCATCAGTTAGATCACCCACTTTTATATCATGACATGGGATCCTGGTATAGTGAGTTAATTTTCTAAGAGCAGTTGATGAAATTTTTATATTATTCACTAGATAGTATCCCATAGGAGGTTGGATAATTGTTATTATTGCTATGGGATTGGGCCCCTCCATCTGTTCCATGTGGGGTGTGCCTGAGTGTGTTAGGGAATTTTCAATTCCTTGAGTAAATAAAATCATTCTAGGATGATTCAACATGTACTAATTTATTTTGTATTATTCACAAGCTCCAAGGTTTAACCATGTCTATTAGAACATAGTTCCTATCTGTGATGATTGTTATACTTTTTGGTTGGTCAATTATGTGTTTATTTCAATTTCCCTTGTTATTTGATTATTGATATATTCATATGTGCGGGTAATTACTTTGGAAAGTGATGTGTTGGTTTTAATTGGTTTATAAATTTTTTTTTAAATTTGAACATGTTTTATACTCACTTTTACATATTTTAAATGAGAGAATCACATTCCCCTTGAAAATGTTAATGTTGTTTTGATCGAAAGAAATAAGAATATGAAATGAAAAATGGAAATGGAATATGATTTGTTTTAATTTATAAAACATGTTTTAAAATATTAATTTTTAAATTTTATTTCAAACATGAGTATGATGATTATTTTATTTCAAATGAGGTGCATTGGGAATAGATTTTTTCCGGTATACCTACAGAGTTTTAATACTTGTTACAAAATTTTATTCTCTTTTTCATCTTGTAGTTAAGGTTTCTTCTTGGCCTTTATCATTGTGGGTGATAATGTTTCTTGGTATTGGAGAATGACCCATGGGGTTACATGGAGATGTTGCAGTTCTCTGGACAATTTTTCAGTTTTGGTTCAGTTTATTTTATTTTTCTTTTTTTTATGAAAGATGTTCTATTTTAGATATTGTTATATCTAGTTGTATTATTTTTTTTTATTTCATCTATTGAGTTTATTTATTATTGGGATATATCATTCCCTAGTTTATTTAGTCAATTCCCATCACTAATTTCTAGCACCTGGGGATTGGGGACGCCCTTCGGTCCATGATGCTAATAGACTCAGGTGACCTGTTTGCAGTCAAATCGGGTTGGTTTCTGACAAAATGGTATTAGAGTAGGTACGATCTTTATAGGATCTTTCATTTCATAGCTCCATTCTATTACATGGATATTTCATGGTATATGGAGTAGGACTCTCTGGACTCGATATGTAGGAACATGAAGGAAAATAATGAACCCTTTCTCATTTTGATCCTCAGGTTTCCAAGGGATGCCTGATATTGTTGGTTTCTTTTAGTTCTTGTGAATTGTTTGGTGTTTTAGATGTGAAAAGTGAGTTTTGATAGTGGTATCTATGAGATAGAAGGGCTAGTTAATCTATATGGATCTCGGGAAATATTCTTTGATGACTCTCCCTGATGATGGTGTGTTTTTCCTATAACCCTCAACTATATATTCAAGTCACCCAAAGACACTAGTTCCTTCCTATGAATTGTTTTAACCATTACATATTTTTGATTTGTTTTTGTGAAATCTTGTTTTGGAATTCATAAAACTGGATTTGAAGTGGAATGGTTTGGTTTTGGGAAGATGGGAAATTAATTTTCATTAAGGTTTGGAAGGAGGCAGTATAAAATGGATTTTTGTAAACTGGTTTTTGGGTAAATGGGGTTGAGTATTTTATGATTGGAATTATATAATCCAAACATGGGGTTTATCAGAGTTGGTTGCCTGGGAAACTAATTTTTAAAAAAATGGTTTTGGAAACTTATTTTAACTAAGAAGAAATTTTCTTTTAATTAAATGGTTTTTAGTGGAATTAGATTTGTTGAGATACTGGAAAATGTGTTGAATGAAAAAAATTGATTTTTTATGGAAATTGATGAGATTTTATTTTTGAAAATAATGAGATTGATTAAAAAATGTAATCTGAAAATGGTTTTTGACATGGTGGGTAGCGAATGAATGTTTGATCCTTGGTATGGACTCCTTTGTGATGAATGGGTTTAAAGGTAAGAAATAGATCCTTGGGGTGACTCGGGTGAGGCCTATTGTTTGAGTTATTATATACATGCACATGATTGGTTGCTCCGCTGGAATCAGATGGATCACCCTCTTTAATATATTGGCATGGGAACTAAGTATAGTTAGAAAATTTTCTGAGAATGATTTCTACATTAGGTAGTATCCCCTAGCAGGGGAATATTTGTTATTATTGATATGTAATTTGACACCAATGTCTATGTCATGTGGGATTTGGTCCAGCATGATAGGTATTTTTTGATTTCATCAAGTGAGGCATGGTTTCCAAGAATAGACAACATGTATTAGTATGTTATTGATTATTCATGAGATCTTAGGTTCACCCATGTCTATTGTCACGTGTTTTGTTGTAGTAATTACTGTTATGCTTATTGGCTGTTTAATTCTTTGTTTATTTCATTTCCCTTATTGTGTGACTATTGTGATTTTCATATGTGTTGGGTATTCCTTTGGAAAGTGATTTGTTGGTTTCCAATGTTTTATGAAAAAAAATTAAAGTAGAACATGTTTTATACTCACTTACACCAGTTTTAAATGAGATCATCGCTTTCCCCATAAACATGATAATGTAGTTTTTGTAGAAATAAATATAGATTTGAAAGGAAAAGGGAAAATATAACATGATTTATTTTAATTTGTAAAATGTGTGGAAAAATATGACTTTGTATATTATTTTTCCAAATTGAGGTGTATGTTTCTTTTATTTTAAATAAAGTGAATTGGAAATAGATTTTTTTAATATCACCTTCTGAGATTTAATATTAACACCTATATTTTCTTATATTATTTATCTTGTGGTGTATGTATTAGTGAGGTCTTGATCACCATGGTTTATAGTTATTATTAATATCACAGATTGACCCTTAGAGTCACTTGGACATGTAGCAGTTGCTATGTACAGTTTGGTTTTGTTTATTAGTCTGTTGTATTTATTTGTATAAAAATGTTCCATTTGGATATTTTTATATCTATTCGGATGATTTGTTTATTTATATAATTTATTTTATTTCTAATTGGGTCGAATCATTCACTGGTATACTTAGTTGATTCCCAACACTAGTTTCCAACCTGTGGGGATTAGGAACGTCCTTTGGGCATTGTTTCAAATGGGCTCGGGTGACCATTATGGGGTTATCCTAGGATGTTTCGTGAAATATGAAATGTGTAGGGGGTATACATAGAATGTGGCCCTACTCTTCTTCCTAGATATGTTTTCTCTGAACATAATTTTGGAATCCATGTCTATATACACAACATGTATTCTAGGTTACACAGTGTGTATGAAAACCCAAGGTCCTTCCCATTCATCTCCTTCTATGCTTGTGTATTCCTACATATTCACATGTACTCTGGAATACTATGTGTCCTCCCACATGGGTCCTTGGGCATTTTCAGTAGGGAAATGCCATGGAAACCCGAGTAGAGTCACATCAAATATGGGCCTACCTATATGGCGTATGATGTTTAACTTCTCCAGAAACCCTAGATCCATTTCCAAGGGGCTAAACATCATGTGTTCATACCAATGCATGTAGCATAGAAGTTTTTTTTAAATAAAATCATGTTATTCCATGTTGTTTCTAGATCCACACTCATCAATGTGAATCACACTTTTTGGCCACCAAAAATCAAAGGTAACCACATCCAACCATCGTTTACCAGTCTCTAATGGTTAAAAATTAAAATTAGTTGATTAAATAAAATTATATGTCACTTTTCATTTCTCGTAGTCACTCGTTTCATATCCTTTTCCCACAAAAGATAAAATATCAAAAAAAACACAATACATCCTAATCTATCCACAAGTCATCAATCTGGTCATTGTGCACACCTCTAATAAGAATCTAGGGTTCTGATCGGGCTCATACCCACCAGACAATGTTGAACAATGGTCCCATAGGAAGATGGTGAAGAATGAGAAGAATATGTATGGAGAAGTCTTAAAATAAAAGGTTAAAAAATAATTAACCATGAGTTATTGGATAATTATCATAGATTTCAGAAACCGATGTGGGAACATTTCACAATTAATTAAGTAAAAGAATAAACAATTCAATTAGTTATATGAGCTCATGTGACATGAGTGAAAACATAGATCAATAATAGAAGATAAATTTAATGCTCAATATTTTAATCAAAATGGAATAAATCAGAAGTTTATGACCCCTACCTTGAAGTGGGATCAATCATTAGTGAATAACATGTTCTCTAGGTAATAATAAGAACAATTGCGTCTGTTGCCTCTTAAGAGGATAAAACTATAAAATAGTTATAAAGTGGTATATATAGAGTATTTTAGGTTATGGGAGTTTAAAATAATATAAAAAAATTATTTATTTATTTTTAATTAAACACACCACCAATGATTGTATCAACCAAACATCAAGTGTCGAGAAACCTAAGGTTTCACAGACTCAACATTTATCATAGATTTGTGATATGATACCCAATTTAATATTTATTCTATTATTCATAAGAAACTATATACTTATGATAATAATATAGTTAATATTTTTATAATAAAATCTTGGCCCATTGAGCCTCAAAATATTTTTTCATCATGTCGCCTAACTCCAAAAACATTGCTTAATATATTTCTATGTCTTAATAGGAAGACATGGATCACTAAAGTACACATGATTCATATAATGATGGGTATACTGATTGGATACCACTTTGGTAAAATCATGTTTCTTATTGTGTTTTTTGATGTGGTTATATTTGGGTAATCCAATCCTTAGGGGAATCTAATTGGTGAGTAGGAGGAGGATCTATCAATTGTTAATATTTATCACTTGCACGGGTCATTTCCATGGGTTTGGAGATATAAAAACAATGATATTTAAATATTTATGACCATTCTGTTTATAATTTGGTAGATTTAGACACCTGAAGAGTATTGGAATGGAGTTGAATAATTTTTTGATGTGTTTTTATTGTAATTTTTTGTTCTTATCAAATGAATAATAATATGTGTGATGAAAAACCCTTCAAAATAAATTTTACTCAGGTTTTAAATATTTCAATGTTCATCGCTCAAATGGTAAAACCATTGGATGTTTGTGTTGATTATTGGATATAGAGAATGTGTTGTAATATTCCACAAGATAGAAATTATGGATCATTTTCCATGTTTTCAAGTTGTGGTGTAGGTTATTGATGAATATTATAATAATATAGAAACATTTCATTTCTATGGTGTTGTCATGGAATTCAGTTAAATGCCTACTATGTTTTTAAATTTGAGTTCATTCTGGGATGTTAATTTGGAATGATCTTAAAAATTTGGAGAGTGGTATATTCCAACCAAATGCAGCCAAGATAGAGTCCCATTTTGGGGGAAAGAGTATGATGTTTTATGAGATTATCACCTTATATGAGTTATAGAAGACTCTCTAATAAAGTGTATGGGATGAGTGAGATTTTCCAATTATGGATTCTTGATTTTTTACCATAAATAATTAATATAAACTAGATCCAATGTACTCAGGGATGGGATAAGGTGTTATATGTTATAGAAGGCGGTTTTCTATCTTTCCTTAGAGCTCACATCTCTAAAGATGAAGGGTTTGTGTCTGAGGGTGTGAATTTTTCTACATGGATCATCATTGATGATGATATTTTCAACAATCATAAATGACATCAGCACAAACTCATTATTCACCATAAATAGAACGAACAATGATTTTGTTATTTTTTCATTATAGATTTTATAATACATTTGATATTCTTGACATCATAGAATAATTAATCTAAAATTTATTTTTTTATCAACCTCCACATATCCAATCCAATTTATACTTTTAGTTATTTTTTATTATTGGTTAGTTTGTCATGAACCTATGTTATTTCATTTTTTATTCATTTTTTTGTGATCATTGATGATAGTAAATTATGAATGGACATTGTTGTATCCCACATTTTTGATTTCTTGGTTACCCATTGTTGTTATTCATGCTTTTATCAATGTAAATCACTAGGTTGATTGTTTGACTTTTAGAAAGATTGATTTCTATTGTATTTGAATAAATGGATCACATTCATATACTCTTGATTGATGATGAGGATAGTAAGATGAGAATGGAATCTAGAGGTTGAAAACATTTAGTAGAATAATGGAATGGGACACTCAAATTTATTGGACACATGAAGAGTGATACGAATTGAATCGAATATCCTGATATAGAAAATCAATCATCAAAAATCATTTTCCCATAGAGGATTCATATAAAACATGTCCACCTGAGGATCACTTGTAGTGTTATAATTTTTAGGGAGAACGAAGGTGGATGTTTAATGTGATAGGTAGTGCAAAAAATATAGAAATTCAAGGGAAATAAATTAACTAAGAGATTAGTGATTAGAATCCCACTTCCAGTGGGGATGCAATCTTTGTTAACATGGTTTTTGGGTGCTTCGATGGTTATTATAGTGACCCAACCTTTTCTTACATTAATATTACATTATTTTAGATAAAAAAATAATATTATTATAAATATAGGATCTTAATTTTTAGTGTCTTGTGAAAACTAGGACCATACATATCAATTAAATCATCATGCATAAGCATTTATTTAATTTCTTCTTCTCTAGCTTCTTATTGGCATTTTACCTCTTTAGTACATGTATCCACCTGAGGATATACATCAAAAGGGGTGAGATAAAATCCCAGTAAGAGTATAGATAAGAACAATATAGCATGGGGTGAGCATAATCATAACATTGGAAAAAGATCATGATAATGATAGGAAGGATAAATAATATACGTAAAGTGTGGCAATGCATAAAAATGAAACATCATGTATTAGTGGTTAACTACCACACATAATTGTGAACAAATATAGAATCATGTCTACATCATTTCACATTTACTCATTATATTCATCACTTTACCCGAGGCATTGGAGTTTCGTACAATTCTGGGTGCACCAATCACATTCAAGCATTCATATTACGCTATATAATTGCGGGTGCACCCGTCACATTGTAATATTATCATTATCATGCATGCCACATAGAAAATATATCAGTAATGAACATAAATAACCCATGGAAAGTAATGGGTTTCATCTCATAAGAACACATTCCTAAACATTGGTTTCCCAAAACAAAGAGGGAATAACATACATGGTACAAGAACCATCTACCTTGAATGAGAAGTAAAAGGTGTGTTCTTAAAAGTAGAGTTCTTTGGAAAACATTTTGTTTGACATAATCAATATTTTTAAACATGTATATCCCAAAAAAAGAAATCCAATGATGGAAAAATGTTTTGTTAGGAGTAACCATGTCAAAAATGGATTGAATGAGGGAGAACCCCAAGGATGAAATTTGGGTTCGAGAATTCCCCTTACCTTGTATACGAACACTTCATTATCTTTATTATCCTGTATAATGACATTATATTCATTAATTAAAAATTAAAAAACCTTTAATACATTAATAGGGTTCATTCTGGTCTCATTATATGATTTTATGTTCCTTTGGATGACTAATAGAGTTTAAAAACATTTTTCAGGGATGTACATTTTATGGTCTTTCTTGGGTGGTTCACTTGTATTCATAAATTTAAGTTCAGGTAGAACATGGGTAAACATCCAGAACTGATATTACATGTAATTAATAAAATTTCAAAATTCAAAATGATCTTATAATGAGTTATATTATATTCCATGTGGATGAATAATTGGATAAAAATTAGATGACGATTGTTTGGGTTAATTTGGGTTGTTTTTCGATCACAACGAACTAGTTTTAATTTATCACATAGTAATATGTACATATGTTAGATACAGAAATTTATGTAGGATATAATACATATAAAATATTCTGGTTAAAATGTAAAAATGGTTTCATGACCAGATCTGAAGGTAGAAATTGAAGAAGAAAACATGTCGTTCTTGAAGGTGATAAATTAACACCTCACGAACAACGTTCTCTTTAATAAAATAAAAGGAAGAGGGAAATGGGTTGGATGATATAATATCCCATTAGTATCATAACTTTCCATTATATTCATGATACTGGAGTTACCATACCATTTAGACAAAGATATGGAGGGATAGAATAATAAAAGAACTTGAAATTGAAAGGGAATTAAAGAAGAAGAGGGAGAGAAATTACCTCTTGAATCCTCCTCTTGAGATCCTCCTTAAGGGACTAAGCTTGGTCATTTGATGAGACCAGTATCTCTTGGACATGGGGGAGGGATTAGAGAAAATTTTGGACTGATCTTACACAAGGCTTCAAGCTTGAGAGGTGTGAGGAAATGAGGTTGTGAAGGGTGGTAATTATAGTGGAGGGGAGAGGGGTTTCCTTAATATAAAATTCATTAGTTTATTAATTTCCCCTAAGACATAGAATAGTGAGTCTTAAATGATCAAGAATAGTAATTGTATCATGTGATCTTGAACCAAGTGGTAATCCATCTGCGTAATATCACACATGACTCTATAATTAGCTTATTTATCTTATTTTGTAAATTATGGTATTTTACTATTCATCAAAAATTCAAGTATCTCAGAAAAATCCCCAAAATTTAAACCAACCATTTTTCGATATTTAGAATACAAAAATGAATTCCATTTTTCAAAAATGATTTTCCAAATATTATTAATTTAATATTTAATTAAAAACATGGTTTATTTCTAAAAACAGTTTTAAAACATTCATTTACTTATTCTAAAATATAGGTACATCATACATTCACTTGAATATTATTTTTATACTATAATAGGTAAGGTTGTTATTCATTAGGGAATATCACTATTCATAAGGGTATGTTACTAATCATAAGGGTATATTACTATTCACCAAAAATTATTTTTGTATTATTAGACTCCAAAAATCATCTTGAACATGACCATGTATGTCAGATTTTCATAATTCCAAACAATGAAGTGACAAACTTATGTTTAATGGTCACTTACCACTTAGTAGTTCATTATGTTGTGTTTTCATGTGATTTTATGACATCATTATAAAAATGGAATTTCCATTGAAAAACTTTGGGTCATTACATTCTTCCCCCCTTAGGAAATTCCACCCATGAAATTTCACATTACACAAACAGGTCTTGGTACTTATCTTTCATTGCATCTTCTGCCTCCCAAGTTACTTCCTCAAACATATGGTTCCTCCACAACACATTAATAAGATGAGTTGTCTTTTTGTGTAGAACGATATCTCTCCGATCCAGAATCTCTACTAGTTGTTCCTCATAAACGAGATCATCTTCTAGCTGTACCTCCTCTGAGTTTAGTTCATGTGAGGGGTCCGGTATATACTTCCTTAGGAGTGATATGTGAAACACATCATGAACTTGCGCCATATTTGGTGGAAGTTCATGTCGATAGGCCATGGCACTTATGCAGTCAAGGATCTCAAAGGGGCTAATTTACCTTGGGCTTAGCTTCCCTTTATTTCCAAATAGCATGACTCTCATCCACGGAGATATTTGAAGGAAGACATTATATCCAACGTCGAACTCCAAGTCCCTTCAACGGTTGTCATCATAGCTATTTTTCCGACTCTGATCATATTTGATGTGTTTCTAGATGACTTGAACATTCTATGTCATCTCTTGAACAAGATTGGGTCAAAGTAGCTTTCTTTCTCCAACTTCATCCCAACAGGTTGGAGTTCTACATCTCTTTCCATACAGAGCTTCATATAGAGCCATCTGAATACACGAGTGGAAGCTATAGTTCTATGATAACTCAACCAATGGGAGATGCTGATCCTATCCACATTAAATTCTAGAGAGCATGCTCTTATCATATCTTCAAGCATATGAATAGTCCTTTCAGACTGGCCATCAGTTTAGGGGTGATAAGCCATGTTGAAATTTAATTCAGTACTCAAAGTATGTTTAAGGATCATCCAGAATTTAGATGTGAACATTCGATCATGGTCAGAGACAATTGAGAGTGGAACACCGTGCAGTCTCACCGCTTCCTTCACATATATCTTTGCAAGTTGTTCAAGCGATAGATTTTCCTGAATAGAGATAAAATGGGAAGTTTTGGTGAGTTGTTCAACCATAACCCATATCGCATTATTTCCCTTTGATGTATTCAGGATACCCATGACAAAGTCCATAGTAACATTTTCCCATTTCCACTTGGGTATAGGCAATGGCTGCATCATCCCTTTGGACATTTTTTGCTCTGATTTAACTTGCTGACATACCAAGCACCTTAATATATATTCTGCAATCTCCTTCTTCATGTTATACCACCATAAGAGTTCTCAAAGATCACGATACATCTTGGTACTCCTAGGATGGATAGAGAAAGTTGAGCTATGTGCATTCTCCAATAGATCCTTTTTTATCCCGGGCGATGAAGGCACACAAAGTTGTGTTCCGAAACGATTCACGCCATCATCAATGATATGGAACTCTTGCAGAATCCCTTCCTTTACAGCATTCACCCACTTTTGTATATCCACATCATCCCTTTGTTCTTTTATAATCTTATCTTGGATGGATAGTTGTGCAATCATTTGGGAGAGGTAAGATGTATCCCCTACCCATATGATTTCCAAATCCATCCTTTGCATATCTAAGAAGATATGGTCTTTCTAAATCCATAACATGGATAGAGTAGCAGGTTCTTTTCTGCTTAGAGAATTAGATACCTTGTTTTCATTTCCAGGATGGTAGTGAATAGAGCAATCGTAATCCTTGATTATCTCTAACCATCTCCTTTGACACATGTTGAGCTCCTTTTGTGTGAATATATACTTTAGGCTCTTGTGGTTAGTTTATATGTCACACTACTCACCATAATGGTAGTGCAACGAGATTTTCAATGAAAAAATCACTACTGTCAGCTCTAGATCGTGCGTCGGGTAGTTCTGCTCATGGATCTTATATTATCATGATGTATAGGCTATCACATTGTCATTTTGCATTAGTATTCAACCCAAGCCTTTCTTTGAAGCATAACTATATATCACAATACTTTATCCAATTTTCGGTAGTGTGAGTACATTTGCAGTGATCATCCTTCTCTTTAGCTCCTTAAAGCTTCCCTCACATTCTTCCATCCAAACACACTTTACCCAGTTCCTTTTTAACTTAGTTAGTGGGCTAGAAAATCGTGAGATGTTTCTCAGAAAACATCAGTAGTACCCAGCTTATCCAAGAAAACTATGGATTTCTTGGACACTAGAGGCCCTGATCCATTCCTCAATCGCCTTTGTATTTGAAGGATCCATAGAAACTCCCTCACTTGTGATCACATGTCCCAAGAACGTTACATACTTCATCCAAAAGTCACACTTGCAAAACTTGGTGTACAACTTCTCTTTTTTCAATGATGCCAACACAATTCTTAGATGTTCTTCATGTTCCTACATGCTCTTAGAGTAGATGAGAATATCATCAATAAACACTACCACAAATTTTTCAAGGTAATGTCTAAA
This sequence comes from Viscum album, assembly GCA_963277665.1. Lineage (NCBI taxonomy): Eukaryota > Viridiplantae > Streptophyta > Magnoliopsida > Santalales > Viscaceae > Viscum > Viscum album. Next base: position 351,742,455 of record OY728126.1, on the reverse strand, counting down.
GAATCTATTCATCAAATCCATGACGATTTCATGGGCATTGGTAAGTCCAAAGGGCATCACCAAAAAATCATAGTGCCCATACCTTGTACGGAAGGTAGTCATCTGAATATCTTCCTTCTTCACCTTTACCTGATCATATCCAGAACGAAGATCCACCTTTGAGAAGTATTGTTCTCCTATTAACTGATCAAACAATTCATCAATCCTTGGAAGAGGACACTTGTTATTTATGGGGATCTTGTTGAGTTCCCGATAATCAATACACAGCAGAATTGTTCCATCCTTCTTCTTCACAAAGAGTACTGGTGCACCCTAAGATGATGCACTAGGGTGTATGAACCCTTTTTACTGATGCTCTTGCAGCTGCTTATTTAACTCTTCTAGTTTTATAGGATCCATCCTATAGGGATATTTTGAGATAGGAGTAGCTTCGGGTATAAGTTCAATTGAGAACTCTACTTCACGATCTGGGGGAATTTTGGGTAACTCTTTGGGAAATAAATCTTCGTATTCCCTTATGAGGGGAATTTCCACAAGGTTGGAACTCTCCTTAGACCCAACCATTTGGGAGAGGTATGCTTCTTCGTAGGGGAACAACATCCACACATATGAAGGACCTTTCAAAGGATATTTATGATCTTCCTTGCATTTATAGAGGAGCATGGGATGGTTCAGAATATGAAAAGATATATCGTTTTCCGGACAATTGATATGTTCTCTATATAACGAGAGCCAATCCATTCCCATTATAGCTTTGAAATCCACCAAGGGAAGTATTACATGATTCGACAGAAGAATATTCAAACATACACCAATAGGAGAAGAGTCAAACACTTGGGTTGTAATGATTTCACCAATTGTTTTTTACTAATATCACTACTTCAAGTTTTTGGGGCTTCGATTATATAGTTATATCACACTTTAAAGATATAAAGGAATGCGTAGAACCAGAATAAAATAATAATTTTTCCATTATTGAGTGAATAGTATGTGTACCTCATATGACTTCATTATATTTTTCCACTTCTTCAGTAGTGATGGAATAATCCTTACCTTGTTCCTTTGGCTATGGTGGCTGATGATGTTGATTACCCTTATGAACTAGAGGTTTAGAGCACTATCTTGCATAGTGCCCAATAACCCTATAGTTGTAGAATTGAACCATATGTGGTTTTCTCCTTTCATCAGCTACATTTTCCTTCCATTTCGTGTCTTTTTGACACTCTTGAGCATGATGTCCTTCTTTCCCACACTTGAATCATTTCCCCATCCCTTTGAGGCTATTACCTTGGTGAAACTTCCCACATTATTGGCACGTGGGTCATTGAGTTTTCTTCCCAACTTTATCATTAGATCCACCAGCTTGAAACTCTATCTTTCTTTTCTTATCACCATAGCCATGTGGCCATTCTCTAAACACCATCTCCACTTTGAGAGCACACTGAACAACTTCTTCATAACTCCCAATGTCTTGAATTATAAGAGCCTTTCGAAGGTGTGGTTTATTCCACTAAAGAATCTATCAATTTTTCTATCATCATTGATAACAAAATTAGAAACGTACTTTTCATGCCTTGTGAAATTCACTTCATAGGTTGTGACAAACTCTCCATATTTTTGCTTGAGCTCTATGAATTCTCTCTCCATATTCATGCGAAGAGTTCTTAAAAAATAATTGTTAAGAAACATTATCTTAAAGTCTTCCTATTCCATCTCTTCAATTTCCTCCCTTGGCTTGGTGTTCTTAATCAAAGCACACCATTGATCAGCTTCTCCATCTAGACGGTAAATAGATAGGGTCACATTCTCTATCTCATAACAGTGAAGAAGAGAAAAGATCCCCTATATGGAGTTGACCCATTGATTCGCATCTAGTGGATCAGAAGATCCATTAAACGTCGGTGGTCATTGCCTCATAAAACATTCGATAGCTAGTTCCTCCCTCTTTAGTGAAGGAGGAAGTTACCCATTATTAGGGTTATTGTTCATAACCTGAGAAAATTGGATAAAAATTTCCATGAAGTTCTAAACTCCACCTCCAAAATCATTAGGGATGTCATTCGGGAAATTGTTGCATTAGCCCTCGCATGAGTTGTTGGCCTGATTTCTCCTTGTTCCCATCATTTTATAAAATAGAAAATGTTATTAAAAAACATAAGTAAACAAGTGATGAATAAATAAATTTTTTATATTCCCAATTTATCCTAAAAGCATAACATATGGTACCCCTATGTAAATATTCTTGTGGGCATATTTGTACTTAGTCTCAGGCTAGAGATTTTCTCTACGATTCACTAATCCTAATTTCCAAATTAACTAAACCTTTCCTCTGATAAAAACTATAGCGACCCAACCTTTTCTTACGTTGATATTTCATTATTTTAAGATAAACAAAATAATAGTATTAAAATAGAGGATCCATAGGTTTAGTTTCTCGGGAAAACTAGGACCATACACAACTATTACATCATCAAGCATAAGCATTTATTTAATTTCTTCTTCTCCAGCTTCTTATTGGCACTTGACCTCTTTAGTACATGTTTCCACCTGAGGATATACATAAAAGGGGGTGAACTAAAAGCCTAGTAATAGGAGAGATAAGATCACTATAGCATGAGATGAGCATAATCATAACATGGGAAAAGATCATGAACATGAGAGGAAGCATAAATTAAATACTTGAAGTGTGGAAATGCTTAAAAATGAAACACCATGTCTTAGTGGTTAACTACCACACATAATTGTGAACAAAAATAGAATCTTGTACACATAATTACAAATTTAATCATTAGATTCGTCAATTTACCCAATGCATTGGAGTGCTGTAAAATTTCGAGCGCACTCGTCACATTCAAACATTCATTTTGTGCTATATAATTCCGGGCACACCCCTCACATTATAATATTATCATTATCATGCATGGAACATAGAAGATATATCAATAATGAACATAACTAACCCCTGGTAAGGAATGGTTATCATATCATAAGAACACATTCATAAACATTGGGTTCCCAAAACAAAGAGGGAATAACATACTTGATACAAGAACCATCAACCTTTAATGAGAAGTAAAATGTGAGTTCTTAAAAGAGGAGTTCTTTTGGAAGACATTTTGTTTGACATAAACAATAGTGGTATACATTTATATCCTATAAAATTAAATAAAATGAAGAATAGATGATTTTTTAGTAGTAACCATGTCAAAAATGGAGCGAAAGAGGGAGAACCCAAAGGATGAAATTTGGGTTCGAGAATTTATCCTTACCTTGTCTTTGAATGCTTCATTCTCTTTAATGTCCTATATAATGACATTATATTCATTAATTACATATTACAAAACCTTTTATACATTAATAGGATTTATTATGGTTATATTATGTCATTTTATGTTCCTTTGGATGGCTTATAGAGTTTATAAACATTGTTTGGGGATGTTCGTTTTTATGGTCTTTCTTGGGTGGTTCACTTGTATTCATAAATTGATGTTCTGGTAGAACATGAGTAAAAATCTAGAACTGATATTACATGTTATTAATGACATTCCAGAATTTAAAATGATCTTATGATGGGTTATATTATATACCATGTGGATGAATCATTGGATAAAAATTAAATGATGATTATTTGGGTTAATTTGTGCGGTTTTTCGATCACAACGAAGAGGGAAATGGGTGGGATAATATAATATCCCATTAGTATCATAAAATTCCAATATATTTATTATACTGTAGTTACCATACCATTTGTACAATGACATGTGGGGATAGAATAAGAAAAGAACTTGAAATTGAAAGGGAATTAAAGAAGAAGAGGGAAAGAAATTATCTCTTGAATCCTCCTATTGAGATCCTCCTTAAGGTCCTAAGCTTGGTATTTTGATGAGACCAACAGCTCTTTGATGTGAGGGAGGGGTGAGGGAAGATGTTTTGGTAGAGTTTAGAAAAGTCTTAAATCTTGAGAGGCGTGAGAAAATGAGGGTGTGAAGGGTGGTATTTATAGTGGAGGGGGGAGGGGTTTCCTTAATATAAAATTCATTAGTTTAATAATTTCCCCTAAGACAAGGAATAATGAGTCTTAAATGACCAATAATAGAAATTTCATCACGTGATCCTAACCCAAGTGGGCTTACATCTGCAGAAAAACACACATGACTCTATAATTAGCTTATTTAGCTTATTTTGTAAATTATGGTATTTCACTATTCATCAAAAATTCAAGTATCTCATAAAAATCCCAAAAATTTACCCCAAGTCTCACATCACCTATATGTGTGGTATATTATCCACCCCTATTTTGTATTATATATGGATTTAGGTTTCCCCCTATGGCCCAGGCAATGATCATCTTTCTATGAGTCAATCTTTTCATAATCCATGTGTCCCCAAAAGCCTAGGGCATGATCCTTGGGATAGGACATTAATCCCAAAATTTTATAGGTATTAAAGTATTTTTTTATCATATATATTTTCTTAAGAGGTTAAAAACATTAAAATATGATGGTTTTCCATTCATTGAAAATATAAGGGAATATCCTTTAAGCATGAGTAGTTCATTCTTACATGGTAAAAGATCATTCTTTAAGGTTGAGTGGGGTACCATTATTATCTTTAGGAAGTGTTTTGGATATTGGAAGCCTATTCGGTACTATAATATGAGAGACATGAAATTCGTCATCACCCTAGGGGTTGACATAGAGATGTGATTTTGTGGATAGATATTAACTTATGGCTTCATAGACAATATGAAATTCTTTGTATCTCTAGGAGCTCATAAGATATGGAATCGAGGTTAATATTATAAATGATAGTGACTTCTCAGAATCCTGAGGATTATAATGACTAAGTATATATATATATTATTCTTCCAAAATCAATTTGGATAATCCTTATTAACCTTGATCTTTGGGATGATGTTTTTCATTGTTCTTCTTTGTGCTTTTTTGAGGTATCACATATGGTATGTTTATACCTATCCCTACAAGGGACTTCATCAAGAATATGTTGTGTTTGTAAAGATAAAGTAGAGGTCGGAGATGGTTCTTTAGCTAAGGATTTGACATAACTTTCTTTGAGTTGATGCATATTGACTTTAAGGGATGTGTTATATATGGAGCTCGGTGGTACAAGGAAATTATGGTATAAAATGGGGCCTTTTTAACTTGGTTACTGCTCATTGTTCATTATTTGTTATTGGGAATTTATTTCTATTTTTACATTATTTCCTCTATTCCACTTATACTTATGGATCATATTGATTGTTTCATACATGAATTATTTATAGTTCTTTTAATTATTTGTTTAAATCTTATCAATGATGTTTATTACCCTGTTCATTGAAGATATATATTTTCTAGTGTTACTATAGGCTAAGGCCTCTGATGTTGTGATATATTCTTACTAGTTACTTGTCCCCATCCCTTGACCAATTGAAGATGGTATTAGTGTGACATGCCCACATTACCATGGGTCTATGTGGGACCCTAGTGGGTTGGGTTGTGAAATCAGTGCCACTGCTAACCTGTATCACTAGGTATCAAAAAACTAAACCATCAACACTAGGAATTTCCTCAAACTCAACCGCTATTATATGCAATACAATCAATTGAGCTCTTGTCTCTCGACATCACCCCAAATAAGACATTATCTCTACACACAAATAATGGATTGTGAAAAAAACTAAACCAAAACCCCTTCTGGGAATCAACATGAGATCATCAATTCAGTTGGGTGCATTTATAAATCCCATGGTAGTACATGTATAATACTCACAAAAAATATCAGCCTAAGGGTTCACATTAACTTCCGTACCATAACATTAAACACCAGCACATCTGACCATGAAATCCACCACTAACTAAAGACACCAATAAATGTAACTCACCACAAAAATAGTATCATATATCTTACAATTCCCTTATTTTTTTATATATTCAAACAATTTTCGTATTTACTGGTTACAAACTGATCTCATCTTGTTTAACCATCTATTTATACATTTATAAAAACCCATTCACAAACACAGCTCGTGTTAAATTTATCAATTTCCAATTTCATTCAAATACATTATTGATCATTCAAATCATCATTGAATTTCATACAAAACGTATTTAATTAATTCACATGTTATAGCAATCTCATTATTACTATTTGTGTCTCATAGCTACTAGAAAACTATATGTTACAACCTCAAACCCACACTTATGAATTTGATTCTAACAACATAATATCCATATTTCTGGATTTGATACCAAAATGTGTGACCCAGTTCTCTCTATCTAAAATATATAACATCAAGTTGAAATATTTTATCACCTTCATACCTAATAAACTTTTGGGTTAAGTATTTTTTTAGAAATTTTAAAAACTATTTCATTAGAAATTGGAATCATAAACAAAAATTTCATAAAAATCTATATCATCTCCCACTAAGAACGACACCTATAGTAACCATCTTAGGCATAAAATACTTAAAACCATTCGTTACAACCTGTGGAAATTGAAACATAAGAAAGGTGATCTCAAATGCTCAGTAAGGCTAAGCATTAGAATTAACAATATAATGTAATCAGTTTGCATAAGATGAGCATAAGGGTATACTGAAATAATAAAATTTTGTGAAAAAACAATGGATAATTCAAATGCATCAAAATCTAGATCATAAAACATGATACATTGTATAAATATTAAATAATGTAATGAGTAATAGGAATCAGTAATCATGATCCTTGTGAGGTCATTCATGATCAAAATAGACATTAAAAATGCATAAAAAATATATAAAATTTTTTTTTATCATGGAACATAATCTTTATAAAAACATTAAAAGAACCCTAACCAATTTAATTATAAATATGGTAAACACCCTATATAAATTTTTAGAGGACATAATCATTACCCAGTGCATTGGAGAACTATATTGAGATCGCCGATCTTCATGAGGTATATCAGGATAACTAACCATCCTAAGCTATATCGGGCTCATCCATCATCTTAAACTATTTTCAATAACTATAACATAAACATAACACATAAAATCACTAATTTACCAATATATTAAAAACTATTTCTCTTTTATATCTTGATTTACCTGTAGAAAATGAATAGGTTCTAGGAACATCTCATAATCGACGCAATGAAATAATAATAATTGTTTCATTACAACATAACCCCAGTATATCATAATCAACATTAAGGGTTGTTGTCATTGATGAGTAGAAATACCATTTAAAGTTCATTTATAACATTTTTAAGGAAATTCCACCTTCAAAATTGAAAATATAATTTAAAATTTTAAAATTCATAAAATATTGTGGAAATTATTTTCATTAAAAATCACCATAGAAAATATAAAATGAGATTCGAATAAAATAATATTCATAATTGTAGGAAAACTTGTTCATTCCATAAATGTTAAAAAATATTCTATTCTGTCAATTTTAAATATGACACATGTGAAAGATTATAAGGAATTTACTTTTAAAATAATTTAATAAAAGGTAAAATATCATGTAAAATAATGGTAGGAAATCATTCAGGTTTACAAAATAAGATTCATCAACACCATTTAAAAAACATGGATATAGAATAAATCATTCATGCTCTAATAGAAGATCAATGATTGGTATTACTTACAAACAACATAATTGAAATTTATTTAATAAATAATGGAGGAAATAGAAACTAAACACGTAAAGAACATTAATAACCCAATTAGAATAGAAGATAACTCTTTCCAAAAAATAATATCATATGATCCCACCTAAAGTAACTTCGTACATATAAAATCCCTAAATAAAATGGTATTATATCATAAAAATATTTATATTTATTTAACATTTGAATCTAACTAATGTGAAGTTAATGAATTAAAATGATAAATTAAATAACCTGAATATCAGGATGTACATGATATAACATTTCATGGAATAGTATATAGACCACATAAAAGAAGATATGTAAATAATATAAATATATGTACCACATAATTAAAATTTGAGACTAATAATCCTTACAAGGATAATGTCAATGAATTGAAAATTATTAAATGGGTAGATTATATGCGGAAAATGTAAATACATTAAACAATATCTTAAAATAAAACATAAAACAAAAAAAATGCATTTTTAAACATCATCTTTACATTATATAAACAATAAAGTAGAAGTAGTGCCCAATGAATGGAAAATGACTTAAGAAACCACTTAAAGTGTGGTAACATTGATGACAAATATACAGGGATAAAATAATTTGAATTGGAAAATAAAATACTGGGAATTAAAAATGATTTATAATATAATATTTAAATGGTTAAACATATACACTATAAAAAATAAATTATTTGTATAACATTAAAATATGCCTCAATGAAGGGAAATTAAGATGAAAACCCTTACCCCATGTCCAGACATGAAATGTACATTCTTTTACACTTGAATAATAAAAATATATCAATTATTAAAAAAATTTAAAAAATTTTATAGATTTATTGTATTATGATTTGACATTTTATAATTTACATTACTAACATATTTATTTACAAAATTTTTTAATTCCATGTCATCTGTTTTTGAGGAAGTTCGATTCATAATGGAAAAATGTCTTCGAGGTGTTGACCATGTAAAAGGGTAAATTGATCCATTATATATATAATAATAATGGAATAATTAAATATTTTATATAGAAATTATATATTTAAAAAAATCCAAGAAATTTTGTAATGAAAAATGAACTATGTTACAATTATTGAGATGGTAAGTCATAAATACGCATGAGTAATATTTTCATTTTAGAAGGGCATGAGGGAAAAGATATATGTATTATTTTATATTTATAAAATTATTATTTTATCATATATATCATTATATTTTATTAAATAATTTTTATATTCTATCAATGTGACGTGGTTATGAAAAAAGAATTACATCACTCTAAGGAGGTGGTAAACCACACATACGCCCGAACGACATTATCAATTTCCAATGGATGGAAAGGTAAAAATTATAGGATATACTTTAATTAAAGAGTGACAGTTATATCATGAATAGAATATATATAGATTAAATCCATACTATGATTACCCATTATAGAACGTGATAGGAAACTAATTAAAATTATTTCACAATGTGGCAGACCATAATACAAACAAAGGATGGTTTTGTTTCCCATATAATAGAAGAGAATATGGATATAGGTTATTTTATTAATATAACAACATATCCATGTATGGATAAAATTATTTAATTATTTAATAATTTTTGAATAATTTTTTAAGGATTTATAAATATAAATAGAATGAAGACATTTGGTTAAAAGTTATACCACTTCTTTAGACAACCTCATTTTCCATAAAACTTAATCCCAAAAAGGTATTATACCAAAACCAAGACCAAAAGAATGTTTTAGGGATGTTATGAAGGTATTTAGGTAGGTATTGGATGAATAAAAATGGATCTTTAATTGTATATAGTAGAGGACCGAGTGTGTTCATTTATAAGTGATGGAACATTAATTCTTGGAATTTCATAAACTATTAAATTAATAAAAATATATTTTCAAATTAAAATGAATCCAAAGTGAAATAATTTTTTCATAAGATTATATTTGTTCTATATACTCTCATAAAATAATATATTTAAAAAATTATTTTATTTTTTCACCCTTATCTATTTATTTTGACTCTCTATCAAATTATTTGATAATTTTTGTGATGCAGCATTTTTTACTCATTAAGGGTCATAAAATTAATATAAATGGAAACCTTTTCATTAAATAGAACATAGATTATTATTTAAACCATATCTAATTCAGTAGATGGAATATAGTATTTTTATAAATTTTTAATAATTTAATAAAATATTGTTTTTTATAAAATATCATTAGTGTCATTTTGGGGACTATTCATTTAATTTCGATGTGAAAACATCATGAAAATAAGGTAATTATAATATGATAAATTAATTAATCTCGGATATTATATTTTTTTATATTATTTTTATAGAAAAACTCCAGATAAAATATTATTTATGAGTTTTTAAAGTTATCTACATAATTTTCTACATCTTATAAAAGCACTAAGTCAATATTGGAAAGGCGATTAAGGTAATAATTTCAACTCTAGAATTTCAAATAAATTACCATGACAAAAAAATAATTTAAATTTAATATATAAATTTACAAATGAACTTATTCTCTTTTTATTCCCATATAAAAAACAATTAATAATATTAAAGTCAAAAGAGTGACATATTGAAATTTTATTTATTAAAATATTATAATTGTCAAAATCAAATGAAAAATTGAAATTAAAATCATATTTTCAATTTTAGGATGATTATTAATGAAATATACTAATAAAATAAAAGTAGGGTAATTTTTTAAAATAATTATAATCCTTATCAAAATAGTTTTAATAATAATTAAACTATTTTACCTTTATCATGGAAACAAAAAATTATTATGGTTTTTATAAGTAATGAATAAAATTGAAAGGGAAATATTAACCAAATTTAAAAACTATGATTCTAATTGTAGATTTACTTTTTTGATATTTAATATCTATAATTGGAATAAATTAATTTTATATAAAAATGAAAAACATAAAGAAAAATTATTTTTTTAGAAAAAATAAAATTTAAGCCCATGAAATGATCTTATGAAAATATCAGGTATAATAAACATTCCAATGAAATTAATTAAATCATATATAATTAGATAATAATAATCAAAAATTTATATTAATTTCAAATAATAATTTTAATTTTTTTTAATAAAAAGAAATGAATGTTTTAAAAATATGATATATTTCACTATTCAATAAAAAATAAATCATTTTTTGACAACCGGAAAAATTAACATTAAAATAATTTTGACCTGATAAATTTTAAATATATATCCTTTTACATAAAACAATTTTTAAATTTTCAAATAATTATTTAAAATATTATCCCACAATAAATAAAAAAACATTTTATAATAAAAATAAATTTGCGGGACAAAATGACATTAGTAAACAGGAGTGTGTGTTTGCTAATAATTAATCAAAATATTTTGATTGAGTATGAAATATAAATATATTTGATAATTTTTTTCCCATTATTAATACTTGGAAATTTATTAATGAGTCATAATTATATGTTTTATATAATAATTTTTTTTGATTCTTCTAAACTCATTTTTGTGTGTTTTATAAACTATCAGACATGATGTAGTTATCAAATATCAAGATATTATATTTCCCCCACCCCTTTAATAAATTTTATCCCTCCCCCCATTTTAAATAAATCTTGGTAGAAATTGTTTTCCTTTTTAAATATAACTTGGCTGAAATCCTGTATCCTTAAAAGGGTTAATAAAACTTCTATTTGATAAGAGGGAAAAAGAAATATGAAGGCCATCTTGAATAACACATACTAGGTTTCCCAAAATTAGAGTATTAGTGGGAACTAAAAATCTTTATATATAAGCAAAACCTAATAAACAATTAATTATTGGTAGTGATAAAGAATATTTATCCCAAGAAAGTGACTTAATAGGATAAAATTATTGACCACAAAACCATAAATCAATTAGGTGAGAAAAAGGTAATTATTTCATTAAAAATGAAAGTAAACAGGTAAAAAAATTCAAGACACCTTTCCTTTACTGGATAAATTTCATTACCATATAGACTAAGAAAATAAGGTTATATGCTTACTTCAGAAGTAAAATTTCATCATTTCATCAATTTTAATCACAATATCATATTTATCTCTAAATGATGATTATTTAAGGTAAAATTTTCATGCCTGAAGTACTAAGATAAACTTTTATTGGATCATATAATCCAAAAAAGTATAACAAAATATCCATTTATTGTTCAGATATTTACCAAAAGTAAAATAAATAGCACAATATGAGATAATATTAAAAATGTATAAACCATTATATAAAGAAAGTATACGTTAATCTTTGAAATTCAAAAATAGAACCCAATTTTTGACTAAGAAAATTTTATAAAAAATCAAATTATTCCCCACTATGTTAAAACCCCAAAAATCAATAATATTTCACCACATGTTCTACCAAAAATAATTTAAAATTTTTCTTAATAATCATTAGTCACACATAAATTCTTATACCCATAATGTATGAGCTTTTATAATATAATTTCCAATATATTCTAATCATTTCCATAGATAACCTCAATCAACATAATGCCAACATAAAATCATAAACAGTTCTAAAATATTATTCTAACATTAATCCTCAAATAACCTTTTCACTACAATACAAACTAAATGAAATGGTTGTTATACTATAAATATCTCCCAAAATAATCTTAATCATCTTAAAATCCAACCACCTAAACCCCCAATGGGGTGTTCAATCCTTTTGAAATGAGATTTACTCTAAAATTATAAACCCATGATCGTATCTATAACTTTGATTTTATCCTTAGATTAAAATATCATAATTTTCAGTGTTATCCAAACCCTACTTTGATACCAACTGTAATACCCCCAAACCCACAAGTCTAGATACTTGGAAAATACATAATCATTAAATATTTTCATTTTATACTAATAAACATGACAATGTTTTCATTTTTCTAGACATGAAATCAAACTAAAATATTGGATCACTTATAGACCCGAATACCTTTTGGGATTGGAATTTTAGGGATTAAGGAAAAACTCTTATATAAAAACTATGATACAAAAAGTACTGGTTTATAAAAATATACAAAATTTATCACAATTATCTTCATATATAGTAACTATATTAGTAATAATATACTTAAAAAAATTCCATTCAACCTAGTTAAATGATAAAAAATAATGATGAGCTCAAATTCTCAGTAAGGATAAACATAAGACTTAACAATATAATTTTATAATAGAGGATAGGGTGAATATAAGGGTATGATGAAAAAATCAAAGTGCAATAATGTAACATAAGAAAATTCATACCCAAAAAAACCTATATCATAAAGCATGATACGTGGTATAAAGATTAAATGAAAGTAATAGTCATATAAAAAATAATCCTGAGCCATGTGATATCAATTTTGATCAAAGGAAACATTAAAACGTATAGAAATCCTAAAGAAATTACAGTGGTATATTAGGATATTATCTTCAAAGAACCCATACAATAACCATTATAGTGGAATTACAATTAATAGAAACATATAATATTATTTATTCTAGTAGTTTTTCATTGCCCAATGTGTTTGAGAGTTTTTTAAGGCTCACCCATTATCATGATCCATATCAAGATCACCTATCATTATAAGATTTATCAGTATTTCCCACCAATATAAGTTATATCAGGCACAGACATCATCATAAACTTTCCCAAAAATCATAACATAATCATAAACACGCTAAATATTTCATTTTTCAACCTAATAAAATATACCATTCTTACATATCATGATTTACCTAGGGAAAAAGAAATGGATTTCCTTAAAATATTATAATCCACCTAATGAAATTATAATGATATTATCATTACAATATATCACCATTTGATCATATATAACTTCAAGGGTTGTTAATTTTGATGATTAAAAATATCATTAAAATATCATTAAAATGTTATTAGGAAAAATATTATTTTTTATATTTATAATTTCTTTTAAAAACTAAATTTTCAAAACATACAAGGGAAATACTTTTCTGTGAAAATAACCTTTGAAACATATAAATGGGTCTTTAAAAAATAACAAATATAAAGAATGGAAAATCCAATCGTGATGTAAACATTTAAAATAAAAAGTCTTTTAAATATTTCGTAAAAGTGACCTATGTAGATAGAGAGAAGTAATTTCATTTTAAAAAAATTATGAAGATGTTATAAGATAATGAAAAATTATTTTAGGACATTTTTTATGTTAAAATTAACATTAAAGAAACCATTTTTAGAAACTAAAATTCTGTTATAGAAGTATTCGTGATCTAAAAGAATATACAATATCAATATCACTTAACAACAACATTCATAATGTTTTTATAAATAAATTGGGATAAAATGTAAAATAAACAAGAAAAAAAATTCATAAATATAAGGGAAGAAAAGTGGTGTATTTCAAGTGTGTAAGAGGAGATGATCCCTCCCAAATGAACTATGAACATACACAATCCTAAAATATGATGACATATTACCTTAAAAATTATTATTGTTTTGGTTACTTTTGAATCTTAATCCCATGAAATAAATAAATTATAATTAAACCTTAAATATCATTAATATAGTTAAATACATGATAAAAATTTTCAAGGGGAAGTATATACACTTCAAAAGAGATGATATGTTCATAACATAAACATATGAACCAAACAATTAAAATTTGAGACATATAACCCATACAGAGAGAATATCAGTAAATTCAAAAAAAATCAATAGATAGAGTATCTTTATAAAATTTATATCAACAAATGAATTGTGATTCAATATTACTTATTTTAAGTTATAATTTATCATGAGAAACACTTTATTTATCCAAAGAGCATGGGTAACGTAGGTGATTAATTTTTTATCTTTCCATAATGACTATTATATCATAAAAAAACATATTATCTTTTGAAAAATTTTATATATAACATCCATGAGATGTGGTTATAAACAATAAATAATTTCTCTTCTTGAAAATGTTAATCCACGAGTATACACAAAGGACATTATAATTTCTTAATGGGTGAAATGGTAAGAAAATAGATGATAAAATATATTTCTACAGTTATATGTATATCATGAATATCATATCTATTATATAAATTCATAATTATAATATTCCATGAGAGGCATTGATTGAAAACTAATTACATTAGTTTCATGAGGCGGTAGTCTTACACATGCACATATGATGATCTCGTTTACCATTTTATAGAAGAGTATATGGATATAGGTTATTATATTAATTTTTAAAAATATAATTATATTTAAGAAACAAGTTTTATTATTTTTACATGTTTTATTAATATTTTAAGGATGTATAATAAAAAAATAGAATAAAAAATTATGTTATAAGTAACACAACTTCATCAAAAAACCTCTTTTTCATTAACCATTAATCCTGATAAGGTCTGTGTCATTCCAAACAAATACCACTAGAAATTGGTTAGAGATATTAGTAATGGATTATGGTAGGTATTTTTGGAAACAAATGGCTCTTAAAGTTTGAAGAGTAGTGGATACGGGTGTCCTTTTTTAGGTGAGGTAAGGGGAATTCTTTGTATTTAGTGAAGTGTTAAATTAATATACATCAATTTTTAAGGTAAAATGTTTAAAAAATTATATAAATAGAATATAATATGAAAAATATCCAAATCATCTAATAAAATAAAATTTAGATATTTTAAAGTGATTTTTCTATCTTATATCTTTATTTTAACCCCCTATTTACCATTTTGAGAATTACTTCTATATCAATGTTTTTACTTTTTATGGGTTATGAAATTTAATATAAAATAAAATATGATAAATAAAAGGACTATTTTTTATATTTTCAATAACTTACCATTCAATTTAAAATGAATTATTTTTAGGAACTTTAAATCTCTTAATAAATAGTGTTTATTGTAAAATATCATTAATTCCATTTTTTGAACAATTCATTTAATTTGACTTTGAAAAAAATATGATAATAAAAAATTATAATATAAAAAATTAACACATATGTAAATTGTAATTTTTTTCTATAAATTTTTTTAGACACTGTAAATCATAAAAAATAATATTACGTTTTGATTTTTTTTTTAAACATTTACAAGGTTTTTCTATAGCTTTGAAAAGTACTAATCTAGTGTTATGAAATAATTTAATGTAATTATTTCATTAATAAAAATTAAAACTAAATTACAATAAAAACATTTACAAGTCAACATATACTCTTTTTTATCTTTATAAGAAAGACATTATAGACATAAAATCCAACAGAGTGTAATTTTGGAGTTTTTTTAGAAGAAATATTATAAAGGTAAATACTAAATATAAAGTAAAAAAATAATATTTTCTATTTTTTTATGATTATGGATGAAATCTATGATGTTGTTAAGGAAACCATTTTATTGTATATAAATCCTTATCTCATTATATATAACACAAATTAGTCAATTTTTCTTTTAACAATATAATTCAAATTTAAAGTGGTTACTATTCATAATTACCAAAAATAAAAGAGTCGTAATAGAAAAATCAGGCCACTTAATTATAAAAATGGAAGAAATTTTTTAATATTTAATTTCTGGAAGTGGAAGAAATTAATTTTATTTAAAATTGAAAAATAAGAAAAAAATATTATTTTATATAAAAAGATGTTTTAATCCTAAAAAAGAACGTATACCAAAATCATGTATAATAATGATTCAAACGAAATTAACTAGAATATATGTAAATAAAAAATACTTATGATCATTTCATATTTATTTCAAATTATAATGGATTTTTTTATTTGATGAAAATAAATGAAAGTTATACTAAAATTAGTATTTTTACTATTCACTTAAAAATAATATATTCAAAAAAACCCAAAAAAACATTAAGATAATTATGAAATGATGAATTCAAAAATGATATCCTTTTAGAAAATCAATATTTATTTTATATAAATTAATTATAAAATTCTCTCACAAAGACATTTAATAATAATTGATAATGAAAACATATTTTTGAAAAATAAAATAAAATTACTAAAAAATGGATTTAATTTTATAATAATTAATAAATACATTTTTATTTAATAGGACATATACTGGAATGTTTAGAATTTGAGCATGCTCAGTCTTAAAAATTTATTAAATAAAATAAAATAAAAACAAAACAAATAATACAAGTGGCACAAACAGCACTAAACACAATAGGAAGATAAATACCACCCCAAATAAGAAAATCGCATCAATCAAAGAAAAAAATTTAAACACCCATGTATAAGCACGCCCCTACACACCGAGAAAACAACACTCTCGTATAAGAAAAACGGCCATCCGAAAAATGAGTCATCAAGGCTCCACACATCCTGCACCACACAAGAAAATACAGAGAGGATACCATCTCAATTAGTCACATGACAAACACCCCTCATGCCGATGTCAATCCCTGTAGAATCAGCACATTAATCTTATTCATACGTGTCAATTTAATGTTTATGTTATAATAACAACATTTAAATAATATTTTTTCTTTGTTCTTTTATATATGTTGGTGTGTGTTTTATATGCTATAAAACATAGAGTTTTTTTAAAATGATAGGATATTACACTAAAAAAAATTCATACCACATAAAAATCCTTATATGTTACGAAAAAATGACAATGATCACCCAATGTTCATCATAAAAGTTCAATCATCATGTATCAATATCCACCAATAAAGAAAATTCCATCACCCCTTAACAAATCCTTTTCCAAACCAGTTGCAGCTCTGGTCCCTTATCACATTCTACCTCTGATTCAGTCAACACCATCACCATACAAACCCACATGAGATTTCAAAAAAAAGTAACATTGGAGAAAGTATGCCGAAAAACATACACATTTTATTCAACCCCTATAGAATCTAAATTTCATTTTTAAAGAGTAAAGTCTCAGTATTTATCTATTATACTAGTTCATTCGGAAAAAATACAAGTTTAAGAAAAATGTATTAATAGCCCATATATAAATGTTTAAACTTTTTTTAAATGATGATTAAATAAACAGTCATAGAAAGTGTTCTAATTTTGTAAAAACCACATCACATATAAGGATTAATAATAAAAGGGGTTTAGAAAAATAATTGTATAAGAATAATCTCATAAAACATATCCCAAAAGTAAGTACACACATGTTAATCCATCCCTTCCCCATTAATTACATTTGATCTAGTCTATTATCTTCTGTATTTAGTACTTAGAATGCACCCAAAAGAAAAAAAACATCTATAATATTATTGTTTTACAAAAATGGGTAGAAAAAATTCCCTTTACCTCAATTGAGACATTATTAATCTCTATGCAAGATTAAATAATTATAAAGTAGATCATTGGGAAAAAAATAACCTAATGGAACACAAATAAATTATAAAAAACGTAGGAAAAAACATTCCCCATAAAACTATATCAACAAAAACACCAAAACTAGCCAATCATAAAGCCACAACATTCTCTAGATAATGAATGATTGTAAAAAAGGTAGGGGTATATAAGGTTTTTAACTATAGAATTCCAATAGCTAATATATTATGCTCTGGGATAAAATACACTAAAGAGGGGGTGAAAGGATTCCAAAGGATTCACATAGTACACCTAAGATTCAAAGTGAAATTTAGAATAATAAAGAGATTCAACTAGATTTATGAATTTATACCTATATTATTTTAAAGGCACCATAGTACAATATCCTAAAAATGTTATAGTAGTTGGGGTTTCCCTAAAACTATTGTGTAGTGTCCTGGTTCATTCCATAATTACCCATCTATTTCAATTCCATTCTAGATTTATATTATCCACTAAAACCTCATAATTTCAAACCAAAACACCAGAATACTACCTCTACACTGTAAGGGACTCCATCACACCGTAGTTTATAGATCCATGTCATAAGATCCTTCTCCACCAAATATTTAAACTAAAACACCTCAAAATTCTCCCAAAAAAGATTTCAGTTCCCTCTAGCACATCAAGATCACAATGTAATGATCCAAGATGCTCTGGACAATCACATTAAATAATCCTAAAATAATCCAATTTCTATGGAATTAAAACGAAAACAAGGAAATAATATGAATGGGAAAAGTTAGGAAAACCATCATAAGAGATACCTCTTAGGAATCGTGTTACATGTAAAACACAACCAAGAACCAAAACCACACTTTGAGAGAAAAATGAACATTTTTTAAATCACTTTAAATTCATACATAACATAAACAATGTAAAAAATTAATAAAAATTAAAATTTAAAAAAACCTAGGGTTCTAAGAATGAATTTGTTTCTCATACTCATAAGGACTCTACTCAATGCCACTATGATTATATATAACACTATCTAAGGGCAGCACATGTCCATACAATACCTTATACTGGTGATCCTAAATCTATTCCAGGAACTCATAAAATGTCACATCATCCTTATTGTTCTAATTTCCGTAGTTGATTACATGGGAGTCATCTGGAAGCCACCAATGAAGTTGGGAAAATTAGAAGACATTTTGTATCATGTATAGTGATGATTGAAGTAAAAAACCATATGCCACCTCAACATTATGTTATGTCACTTGAAAATACCCAATATACTAGGGATAAATATTTATCCCTTGACTAAAACTCTATTTCTCCCATTTAGGGGAAACCCTAAACAACGCATGGTCTCTAGCATCAAACTCTTGGAATCTTTTCCTAAAATTATAATATGAATTCTATAAGTCTTTTACCAAAATTATCTACTCTCAAACCATATTAATCATCTTTGTTATACACTTCCCCACATACTAACCATGTACTCTTAGCTGTTCAATCTCACTCTATCCCAATAGTGATCGACAAGACCACCCATACAATGCCTCCATTGTGGACATACCAAGGGATTATTGATTTCTATTGTTGTGGGAAAACTAGAATGAGGGTTGGAGGATTTTCCATGATCTTCCAAAATCCATGTGATAATCTAGTAAGATATCCTCCATCATATAAATGATATGTTCCATATACCCATCCCTGTTGGGGTGAAAATAAATGTTGAGGTCTAGGTAAGAACAAAAATCATGCTTCAACGCTATCTAGACTAGCAAGGTGAATTTATTCATCCAATTAGAGATAATGTTCATCTGTACCTTATGATGACCCACCACCTCATTTGAAAACCACCTTATAAGAACATACATGCCCCCCAATTCCCAATTATCCATGAAATGGAGAAACATTTTTATTTTTTAACATGATCACTATAATGACATCATATCCTCTCTTGATATTTGGTAAACCAGTGATGAAAGCCACCAAGGTGGCCTATCCTTTCCTCATGCATACATCTAAAGAATAAAGTGAGAAACCAATGGGAATTTTTTTCTTCTTTCACCTTTCGATAGACTAAACACCATTACATGAACTCCACCACTAACTCCTTCACCCCTTTCCAAAAAAAATCATCCTCATGATAAGAAAAATCTCAAACACACCTAGATAAAAACTAATGGTGTGTTTTGAAACTCATATATAATTCCCTCAGGAATGTAAAATGGAGTATTCATCTTCCTCAGAAATTGAATCTGATGTTAACCATCCTCATACCACTAATTTTTAGTATAACCAGGATTTACATGGACTCACATCACCTCAACATCTGAGCCACCCCCTTGAGACTCTTCGTATTTCTATATGGAATAAGATTTCACGTCAACATGAACAAGAACTATTCTCTATATCTCTTTCTACTCTAATATATACGGATAATGACACCTCTATCACCCTCCAAGAATCATGGGAATCTCGGAAGACATCTCCTCGTGATTTCCTACTCAACACACCATCCAAAAAATTAATCTTTCTTCTGATGGTGTGGAACTATAAATCATAATCAAGAAGTATATCTATCCACCTTCATGGATGTGGATTTATATCCCATTGAGTAAAAGGATAATTTAAATTTTTTGTTTGAAAATACCATAAAACATTCATAAATTAGGTAATGTCGCCACTACTTCATAGGAAACAACACTTCCACCAACTTTAATTCATGGGTATTATAGTTATACTTGTATGGATGTAACTACATAAACTAATAATATATTACTTCCATTTATATAATCTTGATATGTCACAAACAAAAATAGGAAGTATTATAAAACACCTTGAAAACTTATCCCTCCATGGGAAATTCAATCAATGGGGAATAGATCAGCCTCTAATTTAGGTAATAAAATATCACTTAACACTGATCTGGCCTAAAAATGGACCCTTAATTCTAGGTCATAGATATTAGTAGGGATCTGATAATAGAAAATTTAGATACATACCTCTAATAATATTCAATAAGAATAAGTAATAAATTAATCATTAATGGGGTTTTGAGTGTATCCAAAGAAATAATTACCTCAATATTTGATAGTTCAATGGACACACCCTACCAAGTCACCATATCTAAAAGGGAGATAACCTATTAGAACCAGAATATATACTTTTATAGCTTCCCATTGAGATTATGGTGTCAAATAACCTTAAGATCAACTCATGGGTTCACCTCATGCACCTATAATATCTTTGAGTAAATGATAATTTAATCAACAAAAAAAACTCCAAACTAATACATAAAATCATCGAACATGGAGTTCAAGATCTCTATAAGCATAATTGGTATGTTCATGACACTAAATGGAATCATTAAAAACCCAATGTGTCTATACCAGCACTAGAATGTAGTTTGTAGGATATCCTCTTCCTTTCCCCTCATTTGAGGATATCATCACAGAATAACGATATTCAAAACCCTAAAGGATCCCTTCATGTTTTCAAATATGTTGTGTATTCTTGGAGGGATATAAATATTATTTATTTTCTCTTGGGTAAACCATTTATAGTCTACACACAACCTCATACTATCATCCCCCTTCATGGGAAATAACACTATCACACCAAAAGAGGATTCAATATCCCCAATAAAGCCTTATATAATAGATCATTTATGTAAAACTTTAAATTCCAAATCGCTATGAATTCCATTAAATAATGTACAAGGGAAATTGGAGAAGCGTCTAGTTTTGAATCTACCCCAAACTCAGAATTACATTGAGAGGGATGTACTACAACCTTGTTTGGGAAGACATCTAGAAAATCCTCAATAAAATTGGGTACCTCTACCACCCATTATTATATCAAAAACTCCATGAACTAATATAAAATAGGGTCCAAACATCTAATATCCATCTGATGGTTTCACTCACTAACGAACACCACCAATTGGCCTTCCACATCCAAAAATTACAACATTTTTCAAAGTAAATTGACATTTTTCCACATGTAATATAGAAAATACATTCTAATGATTGCATCATTGGGATGAATCTACCAGATAAATAAATTCCCTACTAAAAAACAGTTCCCTAACATCAATATAAAATACTGACACATATTGATCAAAATATTATGGACTCATACTCGAATTTATTAAAAAATAAGAACTATAAGTTTCTCCACATATTTTCCCAAATTTAGGGGCCAAATATGATATAGAAAGGGACTGAAAATCTCCATAACCAAAAACAAGTAGAAACTATGGAATGAAAAAAATTATAGTACCTCAAACTACACAATTTCCCTCTAATTATAATTCCTATGTGGAATGAATTTCTCATTTTATAACTCCTCTACCTCACTGGTGATGGTCTCTCGGTCAACCCATTTTTCCAGTCCCTTAAGGTTGAGGACCATCATATCACTAAATCCCCCCCATCCATTATAGGATGATTATAAACGAATTGTCTTGACTATTACACAACTATTGGTAGTCCCTGCTACGGATATGGACTTAAGGGGAACTTTATTGTGGTGGATATAAATGGTTCTAACATTTGATGAATTATTACCCTTCCTAAGTTTTTGGGAACTAATATTGATGGTTACCATAACCCCTATAATTATAACACTTGAACAAGGGGCCCCTAGTGGGTTCTTTGGAACTAAAAGCCTACTATTAGCATGAAATAAATATCCATTGATGGATCCTAATTGGTTAAAGCATTGAATACCATAATAGCTATAATGCCACATTTATAGCTCAACCAGTTGAGAATATCTATTAATATTTTACTAGATAAACCACTCTATGAGAGTAAAAATACTCGATAACTTTACCATTATTTTAATACTCCAAGTAAATAGTAATATTAAAATGTGGGATCACATATCTGATATCTAAGAATAACTCTACCTCAAGAAATTGTGCCCTGGACTCATTATATGGAAAATGGTCTCGTGTGAATCTTATAAGGTCCCTAAAACTAATATAATGATCCCAAATGTTCAGGATCTCATGTTGAAGTGAGAGTAACTCAAACATCATTATTTCATTTGGGATCAACTAAAAGGGCTTCAGAAGAAATTCCATCATAAAAAATCCTAGGATATATCTTCCACATGTTCCACTCACAGATTTTGCATCCACCACCCACATGTCACCCATCTTATCTAACATATTAGTAATGTAATCCAATATTTATCTAATTCCCAATTTAGATTAATTCTATTTGTATCCCCTTTATCCCAAACTCTATCTATAGATTGACAACATTCCCCCAACTCTTCTACTAGAAATAACAAAATGTATTCTTCCACAACTCATCTTCATCTGTCAGATCAATCCTCTAATGATTTACTAGATCTGCATATTGAAACTCACCTCCATGAACTACTTACAGGTGATTACCAATATACCATTATAAAGAGAAAACATAGGAGAAACCACAATCCTTGTAGCATTGAATCTATTAAGACTAATTTATATAAGTCAATGTTAATCTCCGGATATAAACTCATTTAATAAAATGTACAAAACAATGTATGTACCCATTCTACTTCTATAACCCAAAGGAATTTCCAATTCACCTAGGATATTCTTATAGTGTAAGGTCTTTGATTTAGATCATAAGAGTTCCTAAAATCCTATGTGATAGTTGGTCTCCCATGCCAATGTTATGAGTTATGATAAACTAAATTTTTTTCCCTAACAGCCCATGAAATCCCCACAAGTACCTAATCCTGAGATCCATTATATCCCTCAACGAAAACATTTAATACAACTCTATAAAAACAACATGCCACACTCAATCCACCCCCTCACCTCTCCCTATAAGTACCCCTTTTGGACTATAAATGAAGAATAGAAGTGACCCAAAATCCCTCCTCCAATAGGCCCCAGGTTGGATATTGGTAAATAGGATATAAAACAAATAATGGGAGTATTTTACCTCGTAAAATATGAAATATACTAAAAGTATTATGAAACCCACCAATCAAAACCATGTTATAAAAACAAAATAACCATCTTCTCCTGATATATGTCAAGTTACACAACTAAAATCTCCAAAAAGAAATAGTTCTGAGGTAAATACTATGGTATAAATTCCACATTTACTTCAACCTTTAATCTAGTAATATATATATTGTTCTATAAAACACTCCTATAAAACTGATAAATAGTTTATAAATTTTTTTGGTGGAGCATAACACGTATATTCCTTAAGATCATACTCAAGGTATCTCATGAGAATGTGATAAAGGCATATTAATTATCTATATTATAAATGGATGAAAAATTGGTACTTAATTAGGTCCCCTACCCAATACCTACATCACTAAGTCATACTCTTCAAATAATGCATCCAAATTTGTAAGATTATATAAATAGGAATATAATTCATGGTGCCCCACAACCACTTACATACTAATAAAAAGGAACCAACTTCATATTTATCCACACATCTCATATCCAATGTGGTAGGGTGTCATGAACATGATGGTAAAAAACCAAAATTTCTCCTAATACCATGGATAACTACCATCATGAATCTTTTAAGGAGTTCCACTGACAACTGGTAATACATCATCACTGGGAATTGTCACCATGTGAGTTCATATCTCATTGTATCACCCCCAACTAAGCCGTCATCTCTAGGAATCACCACAAAATTATTAATTACCTCTATTAATTACCACCAAATGGTTTTCCATCTCTTGTAAATTTCACCAACAGATCTATGATCATTACACATTTCCAAAAACTAATCAGAATCTCTACTATCGAAAAGAGATCATAGAAAACACCAAGAACCCAAAATATTTGTTTATAGTCCTTATAAATTCTTCACTCTTGTTGGGTGAATATATAAATCCCATAGTGATATATGTATAATAGTCACTTAAAATACCCATCCTATGGTTTTAAAATAATATCACTACCATAAACCTCTACAATACCACATCATCCTTTGACATCCTACAATGATTGAAAACACCACTAAATATAGCTCACCGCACAAAATAAAAACACACATCCCATAATTATATTATTTATTTATAGACTCAAAAAATTTCTTCATTTAATATTATTCGACTAAACAACACGTATTTAACCACATAGTTATATATTTAATGATAAACCAATCTCATACACATTCTATGTTTAATTGATCTATTTATAATTTCATTAGTACACATTATTGATAATTCAATTCATTAATAAATTTACACCCATTGAATTATAGTCCACACATATTTAGTTTCTACTCATGTTATACCCATATCATTGTTACTACCTTTATCCCAAGGCTACAAAAAAACTAAAATACATATCAAGACTTATAAAATGGCATCCATAAAATAAAAAAAAAATTAAAAATCTCTCCCCAAAGTTATCACAGTATCTCAATTATCATATATCAACCACCATCATCCTACCACCACATTACATCCCTAAATGCATCCCACGCCAAACTAGTCATAGCCTCACATCCTTAACATGATAAAATCTAAATTGGCTACCAAAAACATCATAATATATCGTTGTTTAGTAAAACTCGATATTGCGTACAACACACGCAATTGAGTAAGGTCACTCTTGTGTGCAACAGAAGCCAAGAATAGTGTTTTCATATACTACAGGCTAATACGGTGTTGCATATAGCCCAAGATAATCTTGTTTTAGTGTACAACACAAGATATCAATAAAATTAAAAATAATCTATCTCATAAAATTTTGGAGTGTTACAGTCGGTGTATGAATCAACTCCCATTTTGAGAATGATTAGAGCCTTTTTAAAGTATAGTGTATTAAAAAAATCCCACATTGAGAATATATGTGATGGGGCAAATCAGAGGTTCTGGTTCTTATAATATGAAACCCCGATTTATATAGTTTCTTGAATCTTTATGAATTGAGGACATAAAAGGCAAGGATATAGGAGTAGTCAATCATTGGTGTGGTGGTGGTATATCTCTGATGAATGGATTTATGTGAAAGAAACTATCAAAACTAGTGATTTTCTGTCTTGGGTGGTTGTTTATTTCTTAAAAGGGGATACATTTCCCTCTTTCAGTCAATGGTAACATCCTACTATCCTTATTTCATGTAGAGTATTTATAGGGCATGATTTTAACTTTTTGAACTTGTGGGACTCAATTTTGTTTCATGGAGGTGGGGTTAACATTTTCACATCCATAGGAGGATAGTAGTTCTACCCTAGCACATGTAATAACCCCACCCAATGGGGCCCACCTAGCTAATGGAAGGCTAGGCTATCACCACCCCAATCCTATATAGAATAGTCCATGGGATGGAAAGAAGCATATATAAAGAATAACTATAATAAGATTCCTTTTACTACAGAACCAGAACACATACACCCGACATTCTATATGAAATAGTGCGTAGGAATAAAATGTATAGACTGTAACATATATAGATAAACCATGAATTTAATAAACTCTAGGGAATACATTAGCGTAAAAAATTATATAACCAAAGTGTAAAAGGTAAAAATATACACCCAACCAGAAATGAATTCCAAACTATTAACCTACTAGAAATAATGAAATTTGATAGATACGTACTCATGATATCTATTATTAGCCAACATTCATGGTCATTGCACCAAAGTATCACGATGCTCCAATATAATCGCCACTGGTCTATTTTTTATCTCTATAAGGCATGAAACATGTAGGAAAATCCCAAACATGGGTGATTATATGCATTCCAAGTAGGAACCCTGAAACTAAAAGGGATTTATGGAGAGATATATTATAATTCACTCAACCGAATTTAAGAGGGAAATGAATCCCATTACACAGAGAAAAACACACACTCACATATATATATATATATATATATTTGTGTGTTCATGTGTGTTTTTCTGTGTGTGTGTGTGTGTGATCGTAAACAAACCCAAACGAGAGAGAAAATAGATCTCCAACTTACAACCCATTCATAGTCGATGAGTATGACGATAACTCTTGAAACCCAGCACAGATGCCCCAAATCAAATTCATCCTCACCAAAATATGATTGGAGGGGCCAAAAACTCAGAGCAACCATCTATAATAGATGGAGTACACATCTCTTATAGAGGACCCACACCCCGCTGGAGCTCAAAGATGATGGGGTACTACTTCTTATATAGAGAACATATATCCTATAGTAAATGGATTATTGGACCTACCTATATAATGAAACATGGTACTCACACCCTAGTTTTACAAGGGAGTACTGACCTCAATTTAACTTTGATAGCTTGAGGAACAGGTGGCCTACTCTGACAGGGTAGTATTGACTGTGTAATTTCTATGATAGCATGGGGAATCATGCCATGGTTTGATAGGGGAGTATCTTATAGAGTGGATAAACTGTAAAATATTGTGAAATTGAGTTCTGACACTAGTATCTATCTAATAATAACTTTTTATGACTTATTTCATCAAGAGTCTACAAATAAACATCACACTTAGATCATATCTCATCATATCTCAAAATAAAATTTGACTGACACTATATAATTATACTGAAAAAACACTCTAATGAGGTTATTTTCTATCCAAAAATCTACATCAAAATCAAGGGGATATAAGAGGTTGAATATTCTCTTAGGAGT
Organism: Viscum album; assembly: GCA_963277665.1. NCBI lineage: Eukaryota > Viridiplantae > Streptophyta > Magnoliopsida > Santalales > Viscaceae > Viscum > Viscum album. The sequence goes on along the minus strand of OY728126.1, from coordinate 351,714,861 downwards.
ATTCATCATGTAGGTGGTACACAAAACATGTGGCCTCACTCTATGTCCTGGTTGTGTTCACCCAGTGCACCGCTCCAGATATCATGTCTCTGTACATGGTGCGTTCTATAGGGTACACCATGTGTATGAACACATTAGATCATGGTTTTTTATCTCAACATGTTCCTATGTATTCATGATCATGTCCATGTACTCTATTACATGGTATTCTCATTCACACGGGGCCACAAGCAGGTGAATATGACACATGTCTTGAACAACCTAGTAATTGCACATTGTGTTTAAGCCCTTTTACATGGCATGGGATATTTACCATCACCTAAAACCATAACACCATTGCCAAGGGTGATACATAGTGTGTATTTATCCCAGTACACTCCATTTTGTATTCTTATTCGTAGAAAATATTACTCTTTAATTCTATTACCAAATTCAAACTCTTCATCATGAATCATGCCCATTTTCCACCCAAAATAGGAGGTATCTACCTCAATACATCATTTATTTCCCACCAGTGGTGGAAAACCAAAATTTGGTGTCTTTCTCATAGTCTACGTGACCGCCCGTCTCTCATAACACCTCACATCACCACCCATAGCCACTCTAGATATGATATCCATGAAGACAAACCAATAGTAAATCCTCATCTATCTTAATATCATTAATATCGTCATATTTTTCAAATCAACAACATATTTTTAGGGTGAAATCATGTTGAGACCCACTCAGAAATGTCAAACCATGGCCCTATAGGCCAACAATGAAGAAGAGGAGGAATGGTTATAGGAAAGGAATTAGAACAATGGTATTTAAATAATTCTCCAATAATTATTTTACATTGATCATATATCTATGAAAACAATGTGATAACAGGGGTTAATTCAATAAATTGAACAAATAAAAATTAATTTGTTAGATAGGCTTATATGAAGGGTGAAAAAACAAAGATTAATACTGAAAAATAAAATCAAGGCATAGTAATCTAATGAAAATGAGGAAAGTAATTAATTAATAATACCAACCTTGAAAGGGTATCAATCATTGATGAAAAACACATCTCCACCAATAGATAAGATCCACAAGGTATACTGTCTATCGATCCACATCAATCAGATCAACCGTTGTCTTGAGTTCTCGATCTTCCAAATAAGAACGTTAGAGCTCCCCTGAATTATCCTATGGTTTAGAAACATAATATAGAGAATTAGTATAAATATTAATATATAGATAAATTTTTTTAATGATCATTCAAATAAAATAAATACATATAATTATTTATTTTAACTAAACCCACCGCTTATGACTACATCAACTTTACATCGGGTGTTGACCTATCATAAGTCATTCCTAGGGTAAACATATAATTCCAAACTCAATAGAATTTGTAAAGTACTGATCTAGGACTCTATTTTATAATTATTCCATTATTCCCAAAAAAATAAATGCACATGATTTAAATATATTTAGTATTTTTATAATATAAATTTTAGACACACTGGGCTTCAGAATCATGTGTAGCCTCAAAACCTACCTCTAATAATATTACTCAATATATTTTAATACCTTATAAGAAAAAATAGGGTCACTAGATTAATCTCCCTTCAAGGATTTTAATCCCAAAAAACACAGTCTAAAAAATGGTAGGGATATTAAACCTACAAATGGGTCCCGAATTGCTACTACATGACTCTCCGCGACCATCATATAGACTATGAATCATATTTAGAGATGATCCTCATGTGTATCCATTACATCCAAATGATCTCCCATACATACAACTATCTCAGAATCATCAGTGAACTCTGCTCCCTAATAGAAGAGAAGGGTGCATAATTCGTATGTCAATCCATAATCACCTATATTGAATCATGGAATATTTCTATCCATGGAATCCCTTAAAAAGTCCATAGATATTACCTATCATTTCATTTTGGAAATATCCAAAGGATATTTCAATATTTCATAAACCTGGTCCTTATCCTTCACATACTTATAGGTGTGACACAGAGAGTTGAATTCATCAACACTCTACCTCATTACATTACACAAATACTTCAATTTAAATCATGTGTACATCATCCCTATACTGAGATGTAATTATAAATGAGAATATTGAAATTCTCTCATCATTGACTCTCGTATAATGACTATAACCACTATTAATCCCTAGAAAGGGATGATTTTTTCCCCTTGATTCAAAAATACCAATATGGTGAATCACTTGAAGATTATAGTCATGTATGACCCCACATTCCATGCCTCGCAACTGGACCTCCCTTTTATTCTAGAGAAGAGGAGTAGCTAACAAAATTTAATAAATATAATATGAACCCTTCTCCTCTACTAGAATCATATATAAAGAATCTAGTTTCTTACATTCCTCCTCTGCTAAAGGGGACTGGGACTTCCTTCTTAGGGTATCTCCTACCATGGTGGAATTCCCAAGAGTATAGACTATCTCAATGTCATAGTCCTTATAGAAATCCAACCATTTCTTATGTATCACAATTAGATCTCTTTATATGAATATATACCTAATACACTAATGGTCGGAGTAAACAATAAACTTGTTCACTTAGAAGAAAGTGCCTCCACAAATTCAAAGAGATCACTACCAATTCCAACTGTACATCGCGAGTCACATAATTATTCCCATGGTTTTCCAACTTCCTTGACCAATATTCCACCATGTATTACGTCTATATCAACACATAGAAAAAATCATCTCCAAAGTCATCATAATACACTACGTACTCTGCACCTTCCAACGGTAGTCTCAATATAGTATCACTAGTTTGCCTCATACTCTTCTCCTCAAAGGATCTCTTACACTACTTGGTCTATGAAAAGATCTTCCCTTTCTACATCAATTTTGTCAATGGGGCTGAAATCCTAGATCATTATTCAACAAACCTCATATTGTACCCTTCCAAGATATGAAAACTATAGACCTATGAAATGATCTTGTGTGGCTCCCAAGGAATCACTAAATCAATCTTCAATAGGAATTTATTAGAAATAAAATTCCCCATGAATTTAACCACATTGATTCATAATAGAAACTTCTAGATATTACCATAATTATGGTGAACCCAAATATAGTCTATGCCAATCTTCCAGTGCTCTGAATTCTTCTACTCTGGTGATAAGTAGATGAGTATTTCATCAAATAAGACAATCAAAAATCAGTCCATGTATGGTTGGAAAATAAGGTCCTTCAATTCCATAAAAATAGTGGTGAAATTCATCATCACAAAAGTAATCATCAGCAATACATATTTTCTATACCAACATTGGAATGACAACATTCTAGTATCAACATTGCAAAATATCAATTAGTTGATGTCATACATAAGAAAAATTTACAGGATCCAAATCTCACATCAAAATAGATCAAATATGTTTTCAATCCTCAATAAGGGGTAATGGAACTTTATCATGGCCTTATTCAGGGGATGATAATCAATATAAATCTAAAAGACCTCATCCTCCTTTTTCACAAACAAAACTAGAGCTTCATTGGGGGAACACTACTTCCTACAAAACCCTTCTCTCAAAGGTGATCCAACTGCACCCTTATCTCCGAGATCTAGGTAGGGGATACCTTATTTTTTATAGAATATATCATAATGGTATCAGGTGTAATTAAATTCATAATTCCTTATCCCACATTAGAGGTAGTCTTGAAACATCATTGGCTAAGACAACCATAATTTCCTCCACTATCAAAGAAATCCATATTCATTAAGAGTCTGTTATGCCAAGTACAATACATGAAAACAAATGGAAGGTGGGTTATAGGCACCATCATAAAATCCCCACTAATTCTTCCATTATATCTATGTTCCCCATATAGGATAAATTCATCCCAACTATATGAATCCATCTGACCCTTCTACAATGAAATTCAATCAAGGCTTGAATCATGGAAAACCAATCCATACCAAATATGGCATCATAAGATTTCATCAGGAAGACCAAAAGGAACCATATAAAAATACCTACACCAAAATACAACTCAAGATGCTAGGAAAGAAGTGATATTGAATAATTTCTCCCTATATAAACCACTAGCAGTATCTACTAGTACAAGGTCTTAACTAAAAGTTCCATATGTCACGCCAATAATATGGGGATTAATTAATCACTTGAATCATGGACAACCAATCCATACCAAATATGACAGCATACGGTTTCATCAGGAAGACCAAAAGGACCCATATAAAACTAACTCCTCCCAAATAAAACTCAAGATGCTAGGAAAGAAGTGATATTGATTAATTTCTCCCTATAGAAACCACTAGCAGTAGCTACTAGTACAAGGTCTCAACTAAAAGCTCCATATATCACGCAAATAATATGGGTATGAATTAATAACTTGTACATGAGTGTCTTTATATTGAGTAATGTTTATAATTATCAAAAATCATAACTTGTATAATCCCATGTGTATCTTAGTCATATCCCACTATAGACTTCAATATCCCATAGCTCAGACTGCCAACTCTCTTATCTTGACATGTGCCACCAGGTGGTGGTGGTGGTTGGAGATCATAACGTCTCCCTCCATTAACTGCTACCTCTTCTAGATATTCTCTTGATCCTCTTCTTGCATACTCTCAAAAGGTACTCCATATCCACATTTTGGGGATCCATAATCAAAGTGTTGCCTCTGACATGGATGTCAATCCACTGTCTTTCAGTCCTCCTCATCATGATTGTTAAAAAAATCTCAAGCCAAGTGACCATACTCATAATAAGAATAATATCACCCCTCTCCAACATTACTATGTTCTTTACACAATTCCTGATCTATAGACCCATGTTTCCAAGTCCTAGAATTCCTCCGTTAGAAAGCACTCGATGTGTGACACATGTTACCTGATGCAGAAAATTCAGCCACATGCTACCCACCACTAGATCCAACTATTAGGAACCCTTCTTTAGGAAATGTATTAGTCACTATATCACTCTGTAGTACTACATCACAAGTTGTTAGGTAAAAGGAGACCACACAGGCGTGAATTTCTCTCTGGAAACCCTAATCTAACTTCATCTTCTTCAAGAAAATGTGTACTACTATATAGAGGGGCTAACTAATAATGTTATTTAACATAAAAAAATGTTCATATACTATCATAGTACCAATATAAAACTTAATAAACTCTTGGTTCTGAACTAAGTGCATGCATAATTGGTAATACACATCATGAAATAGCTACTTGAAGCTAGACCATGAGAGAATTATCTCATCATGGGTCAACATAACCAAGATCCCATAGTGCCCAGTTGCATTATGGATAATTATGGATTCTGCTACGACCATATAATATTTCATAGTCTGAACTAGCCTAAAGATATATATTAAAATATCAATATAATCCTATATTTCATGGTGATCATGTTAATGGTAGAATGACAGTGGTCTCTGACACTAGAACTTGTATAGTGCACAAATCTTGAGCAAAACCATGTCCTAAACTTCTAGAAATAACTACTACTCAAATGGAGGGGTACTTCACCCTACCACTGGAAAAAATAACATCATGAGATGGATCCTCAAATGAGGCATCCTCAATCGTTGGATCGTCACCATGATCGTAAATCAGTAACCTCTATCCCTATATTTGTAGAGGAATCTTGAACGTAATCAAGAAATACCTTGATCAAATGAGGATATATATATATATGGAGACATATAAATAAGTATAGTAAATGGAAATAATCTTATATGATGTATCTACTAATTTTCTAGGAAATCAATGTATTTGTATTCTATGTTGACAGGAAGGTTTTCAAAGTCCTAGTGCATGGTTTTATTTGCCACTGCACCTACATTGGGTTCCCTAACCTAGAAGAAATACTCGAGACACTCCAATAATATTTCATTAAGTTCCCAACCAAACCTCATAAGGTGAAAAACTCCAAAAAATTATCATGAGGATGAAAACCTTCTAATACAAATCTGTAATGACCTGACCCACTAGTGCCCACCAAGATGGGGGATGGTCGAGTTCCCAAAACCCCAATCCCAACCCCAATATGCTAGGGGCTAGATGAAGCACCAAGAAGGCATAACTATAATGATAGACCATTTCCAAATGAACTTGTACAAAAAAACCCAACCATATCTATACAATAGTGTAGAGTAATATAAATTAAAAGACATAAAATCTACATATTTACCATGGATGAAAGAGACACTAGGTAATACATCTGAGTATAAATCTATATATAAAAATATTCTAAAAGGTTATAATACACGACGAGCAAGAAATGAAGTATCAACTAGAAAAAAATTGAAAATTATTAAATTTGAGAGAATCATACTCTTTATTTCTCATCACGTCCACCATATGTGGTTATAAAAACCAAGTATCACTATGCTCCACTCTAATCATCAATGATCTACCAGTCGTCTTCATAACATAAAACACATGCATGAAAATCCAATTTGTGTTTGAGTATATACAAAGCTAGTTGGACACCTCAAAACTGATAGGGGGAGATTGAGAGAAAAAAAATTCATTCTTCCCTAATCAATAGTTAAACCAATCCCATTAGATGAACAAATATAAGAAAATAAAGAACCCAAATGAAAGAAAAATGGGGTCTCCATCTCATTTCACTTCCATATATGATGAGTTATACTAAAGCTTCAGATGTCTAAAATGGAAGCCTAGCAACAAGCACGACCTCACAAGAGTATGATTAGAGGGTCCCACACATTCTGACTTTGATACACATCTCTGGGACCCCATATCACATGTGGAGGCTCCACACACCATTGAAGCATGAATATAATGGAGTACCACTCTTTAGGTAGCTAAATTTCACCCTATTGTAATGGTATTAGTGACACTACCAATATAACGAAATGGGGAACCCATCCACACATATGATAGGGGAGTACTAAGCTGATATCTCTATGATTAATTGAGTAACATGGTCTCTTGTGTGAAAACGGAGTAATGACATTGATATTTATATGATATCATTGGGAACCCAAGACTTAGTGCAATCAGAAGGCACTGGACCCAAAATCTATATGAGAGAGAAAATAACTCATGACCTAGTATGACATGGGAGTACTAACACTTGAATTTTTTTAATGACCCCACCAAAGGAATTCCATTGAAAAACATCTCCTCAATAAGAATACTTCCCAGAACATATTTTAGGTTATCTAAAAATCAACTTTGAAGGCCTCTATTGATTCTATACATAAAAACACAGTGTATAGGCTACTCACAGACCAATAATATGAGTCCAACTGAAGGATATATGAGAGGTAGAAGATTCACATAGGAGCACCCTATCACACCCAAATTTTTTTCTTTGACCTATGGTCTAGTTTATCTCTTGTAATTTGATTTGGCTCTCGAGTTTCGGCTGTGATGGGTTTAAAGATTGATTTTTTGGTTGTTTTCCCCTTAGATCAATGTATTTTCACTATTCAGGAAATCTGTGCGGCATGCTTAGGGACACTATACTGCTCAAGTGTTGGTGAGAGAGGCATAGTTCATGGCTTGTGCTTGGTTAGTCAAACTATGAGGAAAGTGTGTGGGGAGGTTCTATCTTGGGATAATGGTGTTTATAACGGTAGACGCATAGTTTGCAAACCATGTGGCCAACCGTTCTGGGTTCCCAAGTGTGTCCATTGATGAGCGCATTATTGGTGCATAATTTTGTAAATCATGTAGCCTAACCATGTGAGCTTTCTAGATCTAAATTTTATGAAATTCCAAGCATTCCCCCTCCATATTTTTAACCCAAATGGATTCCACCCTCTTCCCTCTAGTTTTTATGACCCTTAGGGGCCTCTCCACTTATTCTCCAAGCATCCACCCTTCTCCAATTGTGTGGATCTAGGGTTTCTTCAAGTTATTGGAAAATATTTTCAAGGTAATCTCCTCTCTAGTCCTAAATATCCATTGTTATTTCTATTTTATTTTGAGTCATCCTTCCCCTATGGTATCTCAGACTAATTGTTTATGTATCCCCTTGATTTATGTTGGCGTTTTTTTGAGTGTTTAGTGTTTATCTTGGTAGATCTTGGTTCTAGTATCCTTTGTGGTGTGGTTTCGTGTGTGCATTCTTAGAGCGCCATGATATTGAGGTAGTTTTACCATAAACTTGCCTTTTTAATTTAATAGTTACTGATTTTATTATTTTTCACATCCCTTGATTTTTAAATATCGAAATTTGTTACTTGAAATAACTTTTGGGTATGAAAATAGTTATTTCTTCATTATTTTGTGATAGAATTTTTTATTTTGGTTATATTGTGCACACTAAATGTTCTATTAATTGCCCAGTAGACTTTCATGGGTGACTTGTGATATAAAAATCATGATTTTCAATCCTAATTAAATTTATGGTATTTTAAATGATGATTTGGGTTTATTTAATGGGTTCTCAATGGTTTTTGGATTTAAATGGAATGTGTATTTGGATTTCAAATGTGGTTTGGCATGGTTTTTTGGTTATTGTCTTGTTCGGAATTTTGATAAGAATGTTTTTGGATTAAAAATGAAATTTGAGTAATTTGATAGAATTGTTTTCCAAAAGGTTATGAAATGGAAAGGGTTATTTTTTTCCCTCTTGGAGGAAATAAATTTTTTCTTTAAATGATGATGGTAATTTTAAATTTTCTTGAGGTTGGTTAGGAAATTTTTTGAAAATTATATAAATGTTTTCTATGAAAAAACACCTTGCATGATTATCTTTAATTTATTATTTGAAAGTGTAGGGTGTACCTGTTGTGGAATTCTCCTGACCTAGTTACTTTAATAGAATGGTAGATCCTTGGTATAAACATCTTTGTGATTTAGTGGTTTTATGGAAAGATATAGATTATTGAGGTGACTCGGGTGATGCCTGTTGTTTGAATAATTATATATGGGCATGTGGTTGGAAGCCCGAGTGGCATCAGTTAGATCACCCACTTTTATATCATGACATGGGATCCTGGTATAGTGAGTTAATTTTCTAAGAGCAGTTGATGCAATTTTTATATTATTCACTAGCTAGTATCCCATAGGAGGTTGGATAATTGTTATTATTGCTATGGGATTGGGCCCCTCCATCTGTTCCATGTGGGGTGTGCCTGAGTGTGTTAGGGAATTTTCAATTCATTGAGTAAATAAAATCATTCTAGGATGATTCAACATGTACTAATTTATTTTGTATTATTCACAAGCTCCAAGGTTTAACCATGTCTATTAGAACTTAGTTCCTATCTGTGATGATTGTTATACTTTTTGGTTGGTCAATTATGTGTTTATTTCAATTTCCCTTGTTATTTGATTATTGATATATTTATATGTGCGGGTAATTACTTTGGAAAGTGATGTGTTGGTTTTAATTGGTTTATAATTTTTTTTTAAAATTTGAACATGTTTTATACTCACTTTTACATATTTTAAATGAGAGAATCACATTCCCCTTGAAAATGTTAATGTTGTTTTGATTGAAAGAAATAAGAATATGAAATGAAAAATGGAAATGGAATATTATTTGTATTAATTTATAAAACATGTTTTAAAATATTAATTTTTAAATTTTATTTCAAACATGAGTATGATGATTCTTTTATTTCAAATGAGGTGCATTGGGAATAGATTTTTTCAGGTATACCTAAAGAGTTTTAATACTTGTTACAAAATTTTATTCTCTTTTTCATCTTGTAGTTAAGGTTTCTTCTTGGCCTTTATCATTGTGGGTGATAATGTTTCTTGGTATTGGAGAATGACCCATGGGGTTAGATGGAGATGTTGCAGTTCTCTGGACAATTTTGCAGTTTTGGTTCAGTTTATTGTATTTTTCTTTTTTTTTATGAAAGATGTTCTATTTTGGATATTGTTATATCTAGTTGTATTATTTTTTTATTTCATCTATTTAGTTTATTTATTATTGGGATATATCATTCCCTAGTTTATTTAGTCAATTCCCATCACTAATTTCTAGCACCTGGGGATTGGGGACGCCCTTCGGTCCATGATGCTAATAGACTCAGGTGACCTGTTTGCAGTCAAATCGGGTTGGTTTCTGAAAAAATGGTATTAGAGTAGGCAGGATCTTTATAGGATCTTTCATTTCATAGCTCCATTCTATTACATGGATATTTCATGGTATATGGAGTAGGACTCTCTGGACTCGATATGTAGGAACATGAAGGAAAATAATGAACCCTTTCTCATTTTGATCCTCAGGTTTCCAAGGGATGCCTGATAATGTTGGTTTCTTTTAGTTCTTGTGAATTGTTTGGTGTTTTAGATGTGAAAAGTGAGTTTTGATAGTGGTATCTATGAGATAGAAGGGCTAGTTAATCTATATGGATCTCGAGAAATATTCTTTGATGACTCTCCCTGATGATGGTGTGTTTTTCTTATAACCCTCAACTATATATTCAAGTCACCCAAAGACACTAGTTTCTTCCTATGAATTGTTTTAACCATTACCTATTTTGGATTTGTTTTTGTGAAATCTTGTTTTGGAATTCATAAAACTGGATTTAAAGTGGAATGGTTTGGTTTTTGGAAGATGGGAAATTAATTTTCATTAAGGTTTGGAAGGAGGCAGTATAAAATGGATTTTTGTAAACTGGTTTTTGGGTAAATGGGGTTGAGTCTTTTAGGATTGGAATTATATTATCCAAACATGGGGTTTATCAGAGTTGGTTTCCTGGGAAACTAATTTTTAAAAAAATGGTTTTGGAAACATATTTTAACTAAGAAGAAATTTTCTTTTAATTAAATGGTTTTTAGTGGAATTAGATTTGTTGAGATACTGGAAAATGTGTTGAATGAAAAAAATTGATTTTTTTATGGAAATTCATGAGATTTTATTTTTGAAAATAATGAGATTGATTAAAAAAATGTAATCTGAAAATGGTTTTTGACATGGTGGGTAGCGAACCATTCAATGGTTTCGTGATTTTTTAATTTGGATGAACGATTTTTTTTTTGGAAAATGAGAATGGTTCGTTTTGAGCTTTGGTGTACTCTATGAGTTCTCACATGCATGGATATGTGTGAATATTGTTTGGATGATGATTACAATAGATATTTCTCTATATTTTCATGGTTCATGACTACCTGGTATTGCATTAGTTGATATGTTCCTAGATTTTCACCGAAATCTACATGTGGGTGAGACTCTATAGAAAACCATTTGTGTGTGTGAAAGTAAACCACGTTTTTTTACAGAACAAATGTTAAGCTAGAAATTGTGGTGTTTTTCAACTAATGGATGTGTGGATTATTCCTCTATGTTTTTTATGTGTGGTTTATTTGGTGTTATTTCTCATGATTTGGAATTGATTTTCATTTTGGGTTCCAAGTTTGAAATATTCTTAGTGGCTCAATTTTGAAGCAGTTTTTAGTCCATTCTAGAATGGTTTTGGGAATCGTTGACCCAGTTTCCCTCTGTGATGGTGTTTTTTCTATGTGATATTTTATTCATGAACTAGTTCTAACATATCTTTTAGTTTTATTGTTTCCTAGTGCTTACCCCATAGATATTAGATAAATATTAGTTTTTTGGACCAGGTGTTTCCACATTAGAAACCATTCTAGCCGAACAAACTGAAGAATTTGTTATCAAGGCTAAAAATTTAAATAAACCTCTATAAAGGAAACCCCATCCTATATTCAAGAGTACGGTGATTTTCAATCATGGTTTTTAATCAATTTTTCTTGTAATGTTTCTTTTGGTTATATCGGTTGTTCTCGGTGGTGTTTTATTTGTTTTATCATGCACCTTGTTCATTATTATCCTTGTTTGATGTGAGAGAGAATGGTTTTGTGTATATTTTAAGTCCCTATTTGGGTAAAAGTGTCTTGTTTGAGAAAGTGGGTTTTACAGTGTTATAATATTCTATTTCTTCCTAGGGTGATATGTGGTTACTTGTGGCACAAAAAGAAGAAGCCGTGACTAGGGACTTGTAGAACCAGATGGCAAGGGACTAGATGCTTCAAACATCAGGGCACTAGAGAAAGGAATAAAAGTTAAGTAGGTGCATGGATAGGAATACTAGGAGTGTATAGAGTTTAGATCATCTCATATTTTCAGCATTTCAGTTAGGTAGTTTATATATTCCTATTGTGGTATCTCTATCACTACAAATTTCTTATTGATGCAAAGAGCATAGTTGACATTTTCCTCATGCATGTTCTGTTTGGATATACTTTTGTAGATATAATGTGTGATTTGGTTTTGGTTTAAGTGTTCCATTCATTGTGCCCCTTCCCTCCCTTTACCATATAGTAGAGATTTATGATCACTGTTAATGATTTCGAGTTTAATTAATCTCATTAGTTCTTAATGTTGGGGAGAGTTATCACGTGTCTCATTGAGTTTTCTCCTAAATTAGTTCAGTGTTAGTTCATTCTTAATCAAATTAGTTCTTAATGATCATTTCGAGTTTACTTAATATCATTAGTTCTTAATGTTGTATGTCAGTATGGTATAATGGGTTTCTTTTGACGTTGCTAGTTTTAGGTTTTTTTTGTTTGGGTGAGTGTTTCGATTCATAGGAGTAGGCCCAACGTTCCTATTCAAAGCATTGTTGATGAGCTTGTGGGTTGAGTATACCTTCATTTCTCATGATATGGTTTTGGGTTGTTTCTTTGTTTCAGGAAAAAGGTTTAATTTTGGGTTGGTTGTGGTCAATATTTTCATCTCCATAGGTTAGATTATGTGTTTCTTGAAGTCCATAATATTTTAGCGACTAAATAGAATATTTCATGGATTTCTGAGGGAATAAAGCATTAGTGGTAGGAAAAATTGTCACACCTTGATTTTTTATTTTGATCTATGGTCGGATTTATTTACTATCCTTGGGTTTGTCTCTCATGTTTTGGGTGTGATGGGTTTAATGTTTGAGTTTCGGGGTGTTTTTCATTGGATCATGGTCAACACGGAGTTTGGGAATACCATGCATCACACTCTAGGAAATAGTGAGGATCAAGTGTTGGTGGTAGATTCCTAGAGCACGGCTTGGGTATGGTTCATCAAACTACATAGAAATCATGCGTAGAGGTTCTATCTCTGGATAGTGGTGTTGGTTATGGTTTGATCATGGTTTGGAAACAGTGTGGCCAGGCCATCTGGGTTTATATGTGTCTCCAGTGATGGTCGCACGATTGGTTCATAGTTTGGTGAACATGTAGCCAAACCACACAAGCCATGTAGATCTAAAATTTTATGGAACCCCATTTATTACCCCTCGGGATTTTTATCCCAAAACACCCCCCACTCCTTCCTCCGATTTGTGCAACCATGTGAGGCCTCTCTCTTTTTGGCCAATCCTCCACTATTCTCCAATAGTGTGGATCAAGGGTTTCATCAGGTTTTGGGGAAATTTATTAAGGAATTATCCTCTCTTATCCTCCCTCTACATTCTAATTCCATTTTCTTTTGAGATCTCAATCTCTTATAGACTCTCGGACCTAGGGTTCTTGTTTATGGTTTTTTTTTCTTGAGGTTTTTTGATTTTTTAGAATTTTTGTTATGCAAATCATTTTTTTTTCATTTTCTAAAGCCGGGTTAAAGGGAACCGAACCCCAACGTACAACATGCAAACATAGACGATACTTAAACAAACCAGAACAACACAACCTTACATATCATAATAGCCATAATTGTCTCCAAAACCCAAGCAGGATTCCTCCGCACCCGTAGTCGACTCCCACTCTGGATCCCTCCAATAGTTGGCACTTTGAACCCTACTTCTAAGCTGTTCCAGAACAGGCCGTTCAGAAGAGGCATCGACGTCCACTCTTCCCGTTTTCAGAGCAATCACAACCCCCCCACTCCGCTTAGAAGCTGATCTGGTCCTCAACGTCGGCGGAAGATGCGAGTAATCCTTCCGCACCCTTCTTCTTGTTTGAGTAGTCATAGGTTCGCCGCTTGTATCTATTACCTGAGTCCCTCTCTTGACAATATCACTGAAAGAAATCCCAGCCAGCTCACTCACAGTTCCTATTCCTCCCCCAGAGTTCTCCTCTCCTCCACTATGTTGCTCCCTCCGAGAAGAAACCGGGTGTTCGAGATTATCCAGCCTCTGATCTGTATTGCTGATTTCTACTAAAGGGAGACGTCCATCTTCATTCGGAGCTTTTTCCACAGCACTGGACAAGGCCGCATTCCCTTTACTATCATTGCTCCTACTCTTGCCCCTCCTTCTCTTGGGCGAGGTGTTACTTCCATCCAAGCATAACTCCTTGGCGGCCTCCACTCGGTCCCAATTCCGGATATAAGTCTCATTTCTTGTTGATTCCATACCCTCCTCCCCACCTCTGGAGACACTATTTGGAGCCGGATCAACATCACCGTTACGAAGGCATTCAAACCTGTTGGATAAAGCAACAAAAGGCTTGGCCATTGGATCTAAACCTCTAGAACCTTCTGTGTAGGGAACCTGCAAAACATGATTGGTACTCACATCCCCCAATGTCTGAACCAAATCAGCTCCACGTCCCGCGAGCATCCATTCCACCGAATCTTTAGCACCTTGGTCGACCTCCTCTAGCACCCTACTGACTTCAACCACTGGCCCAACCACTGAACCGATGTCAGATTGATGCAGGTATCCCTTACAGATTCATTTTTAACTGAAGAATCGTTGATTTTATGCTTTTCACATATTCCTTGATTATAAAATATTGACATGTGATGTTTGGAATAATTTTTTGTTTTGAAAAATGGTTATTTCTAATTTCTTTTGTCATAAAATGTATTTTTTGGATAAATAGTGAACACAAAATTTTTTATTAAATAAATGATTGGATTTTATGAGTGATTGTTTTATTGAAATCATGTCTTGGAATTTTAAATGAATTCATAGTATTTGAAATGATTATTTGGGTTTCTTGACTTGGTTCATAGGGGGTTCTGTATTTAAATGGAATGTGTATTTGTCTTTCCAATGTAGTTTGGCATGTGTTGACGGTTAGTGGACCATTTGTAATTTTGGTAAGAATGGTTTTGGAATAAAAAAACTATGATTACTTTTGATGGAATTATTTTCCAAATGGTTTTGAAATTTAAAAGTGTGTTTTTTCATCTTGGGGGAAATGAATTTGGTTCATTAAAGGTTGATGGCTATGTAAAATGTTCTGGAGGCCCATTTTTCACTTTTATGAAAATGGTGAAAAATTTTATTACGAAAACTCTCCTTAGATGATTTGCATGTCGTTTTATGTGAATGAGTGGGACTTTGTATTTTTGGAATCCTCATGACTGATTTACTTGTAATGAATGGTTGATCCTTGGTATGGAATCCTTTGTGATGAATGGGTTTAAAGGTAAGAAATAGATCCTTGGGGTGACTCGGGTGAGGCCTATTGTTTGAGTTATTATATACATGCACATGATTGGTTGCTCCGCTGGAATCAGATGGATCGCCCTCTTTAATATATTGGCATGGGAACTAAGTATAGTTAGAAAATTTTCTGAGAATGATTTCTACATTAGGTAGTATCCCCTAGCAGGGGAATATTTGTTATTATTGATATGTAATTTGACACCAATGTCTATGTCATGTGGGATTTGGTCCAGCATGATAGGTATTTTTTGATTTCATCAAGTGAGGCATGGTTTCCAAGAATAGACAACATGTATTAGTATGTTATTGATTATTCATGAGCTCTTAGGTTCACCCATGTCTATTGTCACGTGTTTTGTTGTAGTAATTACTGTTATGCTTATTGGCTGTTTAATTCATTGTTTATTTCATTTCCCTTATTGTGTGACTATTGTGATTTTCATATGTGTTGGGTATTCCTTTGGAAAGTGATTTGTTGGTTTCCAATGGTTTATGAAAAAAATTAAAGTAGAACATGTTTTATACTCACTTACACCAGGTTTAAATGAGATCATCGCTTTCCCCATAAACATGATAATGTAGTTTTTGTAGAAATAAATATAGATTTGAAAGGAAAAGGGAAAATATAACATGATTTATTTTAATTTGTAAAATGTGTGGAAAAATATGACTTTGTATATTATTTTTCCAAATTGAGGTGTGTGTTTCTTTTATTTTAAATAAAGTGAATTGGAAATAGATTTTTTTAATATCACCTTCTGAGATTTAATAATAACACCTATATTTTCTTATATTATTTATCTTGTGGTGTATGTATTAGTGAGGTCTTGATCACCATGGTTTATAGTTATTATTAATATCACAGATTGAACCTTAGAGTCACTTGGACATGTAGCAGTTGTTATGTACAGTTTGGTTTTGTTTATTAGTCTGTTGTATTTATTTGTATAAAAATGTTCCATTTGGATATTTTTATATCTATTCGGATGATTTGTTTATTTATATTATTTATTTTATTTCTAATTGGGTCGAATCATTCACTGGTATACTTAGTTGATTCCCAACAATAGTTTCCAACCTGTGGGGATTAGGAACGTCCTTTGGGCAGTGTTTCAAATGGGCTCGGGTGACCATTATGGGGTTATCCTAGGATGTTTCGTGAAATATGAAATGTGTAGGGGGTATACATAGAATGTGGCCCTACTCTTCTTCCTAGATATGTTCTCTCTGAACATAATTTTGGAATCCATGTCTATATACACAACATGTATTCTAGGTTACACAGTGTGTATGAAAACCCAAGGTCCTTCCCATTCATCTCCTTCTATGCTTGTGTATTCCTACATATTCACATGTACTCTGGAATACTGTGTGTCCTCCCACATGGGTCCTTGGGCATTTTCAGTTGGGACATGCCATGGAAACCCGAGTAGAGTCACATCAAATATGGGCCTACCTATATGGCGTATGATGTTTAACTACTCCAGAAACCCTAGATCCATTTCCAAGGGGCTAAACATCATGTGTTCATACCAATGCATGTAGAATAGAAGTTTTTTTTAAATAAAATCATGTTATTCCATGTTGTTTCTAGATCCACACTCATCAATGTGAATCACACTTTTTGGCCACCAAAAATCAAAGGTAACCACATCCAACCATCGTTTACCAGTCTCTAATGGTTAAAAATTAAAATTAGTTGATTAAATAAAATTATATGTCACTTTTCATTTCTCGTAGTCACTCTTTTCATATCCTTTTCCCACAAAAGATAAAATATCAAAAAAAACACAATACATCCTAATCTATCCACAAGTCATCAATCTGGGCATTGTGCGCACCTCTAATAAGAATCTAGGGTTCTGATCGGGCTCATACCCACCAGACAATGTTGAACAATGGTCCCATAGGAAGATGGTGAAGAATGAGAAGAATATGTATGGAGAAGTCTTAAAATAAAAGGTTAAAAAATAATTAACCATGAGTTATTGGATAATTATCATAGATTTCAGAAACCGGTGTGGGAACATTTCACAATTAATTAATTAAAAGAATAAACAATTCAATTAGTTATATGAGCTCATGTGACATGAGTGAAAACATAGATCAATAATAGAAGATAAATTTAATGCTCAATATTTTAATCAAAATGGAATAAATCAGAAGTTTATGACCCCTACCTTGAAGTGGGATCAATCATTAGTGAATAACATGTTCTCTAGGTAATAATAAGAACAATTGCGTCTGTTGCCTTTTAAGAGGATAAAACTATAAAATAGTTATAAAGTGGTATATATAGAGTATTTTAGGTTATGGGAGTTTAAAATAATATAAAAAAATTATTTATTTATTTTTAATTAAACACACCACCAATGATTGTATCAACCAAACATCATGTGTCGAGAAACCTAAGGTTTCACGGACTCAACATTTATCATAGATTTGTGATATGATACCCAATTTAATATTTATTCTATTATTCATAAGAAACTATATACTTATGATAATAATATAGTTAATATTTTTATAATAAAATCTTGGCCCATTGAGCCTCAAAATATTTTTTCATCATGTCTCCTAACTCCAAAAACATTGCTTAATATATTTCTATGTCTTAATAGGAAGACATGGATCACTAAAGTACACATGATCCATATAATGATGGGTATACTGATTGGATACCACTTTGGTAAAATCATGTTTCTTATTGTGTTTTTTGATGTGGTTATATTTGGGTAATCCTATCCTTAGGGGAATCTAATTGGTGAGTAGGAGGAGGATCTATCAATTGTTAATATTTATCACTTTCACGGGTCATTTCCATGGGTTTGGAGATATAAAAACAATGATATTTAAACATTTATGACCATTCTGTTTATAATTTGGTAGATTTAGACACCTGAAGAGTAGTGGAATGGAGTTGAATAATTTTTTGATGTGTTTTTATTGTAATTTTTTGTTCTTATCAAATGAATAATAATATGTGTGATGAAAAACCCTTCAAAATAAATTTTACTCAGGTTTTAAATATTTCAATGTTCATCGCTCAAATGGTAAAACCATTGGATGTTTGTGTTGATTCTTGGATATAGAGAATGTGTTGTAATATTCCACAAGATAGAAATTATGGATCATTTTCCATGTTTTCAAGTTGTGGTGTAGGTTATTGATGAATATTATAATAATATAGAAACATTTCATTTCTATGGTGTTGTCATGGAATTCAGTTAAATGCCTACTATGTTTTTAAATTTGAGTTCATTCTGGGATGTTAATTTGGAATGATCTTAAAAATTTGGAGAGTGGTATATTCCAACCAAATGCAGCCAAGATAGAGTCCCATTTTGGGGGAAAGAGTATGACGTTTTATGAGATTATCACCTTATATGAGTTATAGAAGACTCTCTAATAAAGTGTATGGGATGAGTGAGATTTTCCAATTATGGATTCTTGATTTTGTTACCATAAATAATTAATATAAACTAGATCCAATGTACTCAGGGATGGGATAAGGTGTTATATGTTATAGAAGGCGGTTTTCTATCTTTCCTTAGAGCTCACATATCTAAAGATGAAGGGTTTGTGTCTGAGGGTGTGAATTTTTCTACATGGATCATCATTGATGATGATATTTTCAACAATCATAAATGACATCGGCACAAACTCATTATTCACCATAAATAGAACGAACAATGATTTTGTTATTTTTTTCATTATAGATTTTATAATACATTTGATATTCTTGACATCATAGAATAATTAATCTAAAATTTATTTTTTTATCAACCTCCACATATCCAATCCAATTTATAGTTTTAGTTATTTTTTATTATTGGTTAGTTTGTCATGAACCTATGTTATTTCATTTTTTATTCATTTTTTTGTGATCATAAATGATAGTAAATTATGAATGGACATTGTTGTATCCCACATTTTTGATTTCTTGGTTACCCATTGTTGTTATTCATGCTTTTATCAATGTAAATCACTAGGTTGATTGTTTGACTTTTAGAAAGATTGATTTCTATTGTATTTGAATAAATGGATCACATTCATATACTCCTGATTGATGATGAGGATAGTAACATGAGAATGGAATCTAGAGGTTGAAAACATTTAGTAGAATAATGGAATGAGATACTCAATTTTATTGGACACATGAAGAGTGATACGAATTGAATCGAATATCCTGATATAGGAAATCAATCATCAAAAATCATTTTCCCATAGAGGATTCATATAAAACATGTCCACCTGAGGATCACTTGTAGTGTTATAATTTTTAGGGAGAACGAAGGTGGATGTTTAATGTGATAGGTAGTGCAAAAAATATAGAAATTCAAGGGAAATAAATTAACTAAGAGATTAGTGATTAGAATCCCACTTCTAGTGGGGATGCAATCTTTGTTAACATGGTTTTTAGGTGCTTCGATGGTTATTATAGTGACCCAACCTTTTCATACATTAATATTACATTATTTTAGATAAAAAAAATAATATTATTAGAAATATAGGATCTTAATTTTTAGTTTCTTGTGAAAACTAGGACCATACATATCAATTAAATCATCAAGCATAAGCATTTATTTAATTTCTTCTTCTCTAGCTTCTTATTGTCATTTTACCTCTTTAGTACATGTATCCACCTGAGGATATACATCAAAAGGGGTGAGATAAAATCCCAGTAAGAGTATAGATAAGAACAATATAGCATGGGGTGAGCATAATCATAACATTGGAAAAAGATCATGATAATGATAGGAAGGATAAATAATATACGTAAAGTGTGGCAATGCATAAAAATGAAACATCATGTATTAGTGGTTAACTACCACACATAATTGTGAACAAATATAGAATCATGTCTACATCATTTCACATTTACTCATTATATTCATCACTTTACCCAAGGCATTGGAGTGTCGTACAATTCGGGGTGCACCTATCACATTCAAGCATTCATATTACGCTATATAATTGCGGGTGCACCCGTCACATCGTAATATTATCATTATCATGCATGCCACATAGAAAATATATCAGTAATGAACATAAATAACCCATGGAAAGTAATGGGTTTCATCTCATAAGAACACATTCCTAAACATTGGTTTCCCAAAACAAAGAGGGAATAACATACATGGTACAAGAACCATCTACCTTGAATGAGAAGTAAAAGGTGTGTTCTTAAAAGTAGAGTTCTTTTGGAAAACATTTTTTTTGACATAATCAATAGTTGTAAACATGTATATCCCAGAAAAAGAAATCCAATGATGAAAAATTGTTTTGTTAGGAGTAACCATGTCAAAAATGGATTGAATGAGGGAGAACCCCAAGGATGAAATTTGGGTTCGAGAATTCCCCTTACCTTGTATACGAACACTTCATTATCTTTATTATCCTGTATAATGACATTATATTCATTAATTAAAAATTAAAAAACCTTTAATACATTAATAGGGTTCATTCTGGTCTCATTATATCATTTTATGTTCCTTTGGATGACTAATAGAGTTTAAAAACATTTTTCAGGGATGTACATTTTATGGTCTTTCTTGGGTGGTTCACTTGTATTCATAAATTGAAGTTCAGGTAGAACATGGGTAAACATCCAGAACTGATATTACATGTAATTAATAAAATTCCAAAATTCAAAATGATATTATAATGAGTTATATTATATTCCATGTGGATGAATCATTGGATAAAAATTAGATGACGATTGTTTGGGTTAATTTGGGTTGTTTTTCGATCACAACGAACTAGTTTTAATTTATCACATAGTAATATGTACATATGTTAGATACAGAAATTTATGTAGGATATAATACATATAAAATATTATGGTTAAAATGTAAAAATGGTTTCATGACCAGATCTGAAGGTAGAAATTGAAGAAGAAAACATGTCGTTCTTGAAGGTGATAAATTAACACCTCACGAACAACGTTCTCTTTAATAAAATAAAAGGAAGAGGGAAATGGGTTAGATGATATAATATCCCATTAGTATCATAACTTTCCATTATATTCATGATACTGGAGTTACCATACCATTTAGACAAAGATACGGGGGGATAGAATAATAAAAGAACTTGAAATTGAAAGGGAATTAAAGAAGAAGAGGGAGAGAAATTACCTCTTGAATCAACCTCTTGAGATCCTCCTTAAGGGACTAAGCTTGGTCATTTGATGAGACCAGTATCTCTTGGACATGGGGGAGGGATTAGGGAAAATTTTGGACTGATCTTACACAAGGCTTCAAGCTTGAGAGGTGTGAGGAAATGAGGTTGTGAAGGGTGGTAATTATAGTGGAGGGGATAGGGGTTTCCTTAATATAAAATTCATTAGTTTATTAATTTCCCCTAAGACATAGAATAGTGAGTCTTAAATGATCAAGAATAGTAATTGTATCATGTGATCCTGAACCAAGTGGTAATCCATCTGCGTAATATCACACATGACTCTATAATTAGCTTATTTATCTTATTTTGTAAATTATGGTATTTTACTATTCATCAAAAATTCAAGTATCTCAGAAAAATCCCAAAAATTTAAACCAACCATTTTTCGATATTTAGAATACAAAAATGAATTCCATTTTTCAAAAATGATTTTCCAAATATGAATAATTTAATATTTAATTAAAAACATGGTTTATTTCTAAAAACAATTTTAAAACATTCATTTACTTATTCTAAAATATAGGTACATCATACATTCACTTGAATATTATTTTTATACTATAATAGGTAAGGTTGTTATTCATTAGGGAATATCACTATTCATAAGGGTATGTTACTAATCATAAGGGTATATTACTATTCACCAAAAATTATTTTTGTATTATTAGACTCCAAAAATCATCTTGAACATGACCATGTATGTCAGATTTTCATAATTCCAAACAATGAAGTGACAAACTTACGTTTAATGGTCACTTACCACTTAGTAGTTCATTATGTTGTGTTTTCATGTGATTTTATGACATCATTATAAAAATGGAATTTCCATTGAAAAACTTTGGGTCATTACATTCTTCCCCCCTTAGGAAATTCCACCCATGAAATTTCACATTACACAAACAGGTCTGGGTACTTATCTTTCATTGCATCTTCTGCCTCCCAAGTTACTTCCTCAAACATATGGTTCCTCCACAACACATTAATAAGATGAGTTGTCTTTTTGTGTAGAACGATATCTCTCCGATCCAGAATCTCTACTAGTTGTTCCTCATAAACGAGATCATCTTCTAGCTGTACCACCTCTGAGTTTAGTTCATGTGAGCGGTCCGGTATATACTTCCTTAGGAGTGATATGTGAAACACATCATGAACTTGCGCCATATTTGGTGGAAGTTCATGTCGATAGGCCATGGCACTTATGCAGTCAAGGATCTCAAAGGGGCCAATTTACCTTGGGCTTAGCTTCCCTTTATTTCCAAATAGCATGACTCTCATCCACGGAGATATTTGAAGGAAGACATTATCTCCAACGTCGAACTCCAAGTCCCTTCAACGGTTGTCATCGTAGCTATTTTTCCGACTCTGATCATATTTGATGTGTTTCTAGATGACTTGAACATTCTATGTCTTCTCTTGAACAAGATTGGGTCAAAGTAGCTTTCTTTCTCCAACTTCACCCCAACAGGTTGGAGTTCTACATCTCTTTCCATACAGAGCTTCATATAGAGCCATCTGAATACACGAGTGGAAGCTATAGTTGTATGATAACTCAACCAATGGGAGATGCTGATCCCATCCACATTAAATTCTAGAGAGCAAGCTCTTATAATATCTTCAAGCATATGAATAGTCCTTTCAGACTGGCCATCAGTTTAGGGGTGATAGGCCATGTTGAAATTTAATTCAGTACTCAAAGTATGTTTAAGGATCATCCAGAATTTAGATGTGAACATTCGATCATGGTCAGAGACAATTGAGAGTGGAACACCGTGCAGTCTCACCGCTTCCTTCACATATATCTTTGCAAGTTGTTCAAGCGATAGATTTTCCTGAATAGAGATAAAATGGGAAGTTTTGGTGAGTTGTTCAACCATAACCCATATCGCATTATTTCCCTTTGATGTATTCAGGATACCCATGACAAATTCCATAGTAACATTTTCCCATTTCCACTTGGGTATAGGCAATGGCTGCATCATCCCTTTGGACATTTTTTGCTCTGATTTAACTTGCTGACATACCAAGCACCTTAATATATATTCTGCAATCTCCTTCTTCATGTTATACCACCATAAGAGTTCTCAAAGATCACGATACATCTTGGTACGCCTAGGATGGATAGAGAAAGTTGAGCTATGTGCATTTTCCAATAGATCCTTCTTTATCCTGGGCGATGAAGGCACACAAAGTTGTGTTCCGAAACGATTCACGCCATCATCAATGATATGTAACTCTTGCAGAATCCCTTCCTTTACAGCATTCACCCACTTTTGTATATCCACATCATCCCTTTGTTCTTCCATAATCTTATCTTGGATGGATAGTTGTGCAATCATTTGGGAGAGGTAAGATGTATCCCCTGCCCTTATGATTTCCAAATCCATCCTTTTCATATCTAAGAAGATATGGTCTTTCTAAATCCATAACATGGATAGAGTAGCAGGTTCTTTTCTGCTTAGAGAATTAGATACCTTGTTTTCATTTCCAGGATGGTAGTGAATAGAGCAATCATAATCCTTGATTATCTCTAACCATCTCCTTTGACACATGTTGAGCTCCTTTTGTGTGAATATATACTTTAGGCTCTTGTGGTTAGTTTATATGTCACACTACTCACCATAATGGTAGTGCAACGAGATTTTCAATGAAAAAATCACTACTGTCAGCTCTAGATCGTGCGTCGGGTAGTTCTGCTCATGGATCTTATATTATCATGATGTATAGGCTATCACATTGTCATTTTGCATTAGTATTCAACCCAAGCCTTTCTATGAAGCATAACTATATATCACAATACTTTATCCAATTTTCGGTAGTGTGAGTACATTTGCAGTGATCATCCTTCTCTTTATCTCATTAAAGATTCCCTCACATTCTTCCATCCAAACACACTTTACCCAGTTCCTTTTTAACTTAGTTAGTGGGCTAGAAAATCGTGAGATGTTTCTCAGAAAACATCAGTAGTACCCAGCTTATCCAAGAAAACTATGGATTTCTGGGACAATAGAGGCCCTGAGCCATTCCTCAATCGCCTTTGTCTTTGAAGGATCCATAGAAACTCCCTCACTTGTGATCACATGTCCCAAGAACGTGACTTACTTCATCCAAAAGTCACACTTGCAAAACATGGTGTACAACTTCTCTTTTTTCAATGATGCCAACACAAGTCTTAGATGTTCTTCATGTTCCTACATGCTCTTAGAGTAGATGAGAATATCATCAATAAACACTATCACAAATTTTTCAAGGTAATGTCTAAAGAATCTATTCATCAAATCCATGACGATTTCATGGGCATTGGTAATTCCAAAGGGCATCACCAAAAAATCATAGTGCCCATACCTTGTACGGAAGGTAGTCATCTGAATATCTTCCTTCTTCACCTTTACCTGATCATATCCAGAACGAAGATCCACCTTTGAGAAGTATTGTTCTCCTATTAACTGATCAAACAATTCATCAATCCTTGGAAGAGGACACTTGTTCTTTATGGGGATCTTGTTGAGTTCCCGATAATCAATACACAGCAGAATTGTTCCATCCTTCTTCTTCACAAAGAGTACTGGTGCACCCCAAGATGATGCACTAGGGTGTATGAACCCTTTTTACCGATGCTCATGCAGCTGCTTATTTAACTCTTCTAGTTTGATAGGATCCATCCTATAGGGATATTTTGAGATAAGAGTAGCTTCGGGTATAAGTTCAATTGAGAACTCTAATTCACGATCTGGGGGAATTTTGGGTAACTCTTCGGGAAATAAATCTTTGTATTCCCTTATGATGGGAATTTCTACAAGGTTGAACTCTCCTTAGACCCAACCATTTGGGAGAGGTATGCTTCTTCGTAGGGGAACAACATCCACACATATGAAGGACTTTTCAAAGGATATTTATGATCTTCCTTGCATTTATAGAGGAGCATGGGATGGTTCAGAATATGAAAAGATATATCGTTTTCCTGAAAATTGATATGTTCTCTATATAACGAGAGCCAATCCATTCCCATTATAGCTTTGAATTCCACCAAGGGAAGTATTACATGATTCGACAGAAGAATATTCAAACATACACCAATAGGAGAAGAGTCAAACACTTGGGTTGCAATGATTTCACCAATTTTTGTTTATACTAATATCACTACTTCAAGTTTTTGGGGCTTCGATTCTATAGTTATAGCACACTTTAAAGATATAAAGGAATGCGTAGAACCAGAATAAAATAATAATTTTTCCATTATTGAGTTAATAGTATGTGTACCTCATATGACTTCATTATCTTTTTCCACTTCTTCAGTAGTGATGGAATAATCCTTACCTTGTTCTTTTGGCTATGGTGGCTGATGATGTTGATTACCCTCAGGAACTAGAGGTTTAGAGCACTATCTTGCATAGTTCCCAATAACCCTATAGTTGTAGAATTGAACCATATGTGGTTTTCTTCTTTCATCGGCTACATTCTCCTTCCATTTCGTTTCTTTTTGACACTGTTGAGCATGATGTCCTTCTTTCCCACACTTGAATCATTTCCCCATCCCTTTGAGGCTATTACCTTGGTGAAACTTCCCACATTATTGGCACGTGGGTCATTGAGTTTTCTTCCCAACTTTATCATTAGATCCACCAGCTTGAAACTCTATCTTTCTTTTCTTATCACCATAGCCATGTGTCCATTCTCCAAACACCATCTCCACTTTGAGAGCACACTGAACAACTTCTTCATAACTCCCAATGTCTTGAATTATAAGAGCCTTTCGAAGGTGTGGTTTTAATCCACTAAAGAATCTATCAATTTTTCTATCATCATTGATAACAAAATTAGAAACGTACTTTTCATGCCTTGTGAAATTCACTTCATAGGTTGTGACAAATTCTCCATATTTTTGCTTGAGCTCTATGAATTCTCTCTCTATATTCATGCGAAGAGTTCTTAAAAAATAATTGTTAAGAAACATTATCTTAAAGTCTTCCTATTCCATCTCTTCAATTTCCTCCCTTGGCTTGGTGTTCTTAATCAAAGCACACCATTGATCAGCTTCTCCATCTAGACGGTAAATAGATAGGGTCACATTCTCTATCTCATAACAGTGAAGAAGAGAAAGGATCCCCTCCATGGAGTTGACCCATTGATTCGCAACTAGTGGATCAGAAGATCCATTAAACGTCGGTGGTCATTGCCTCATAAAACATTCGATAGCTAGTTCCTCCCTCTTTAGTGAAGGAGGAAGTTACCCATTATTAGGGTTATTGTTCATAACCTGAGAAAATTGGATAAAAATTTCCATGAAGTTTTAAACTCCACCTCCAAAATCATTAGGGATGTCATTCGGGAAATTGTTGCATTAGCCCTCGCATGAGTTGTTGGCATGATTTCTCCTTGTTCCCATTATTTTATAAAATAGAAAATGTTATCAAAAAACATAAGTAAACAAGTGATGAATAAATAAATTTTTTATATTCCCAATTTATCCTAAAAGTATAACATATGGTACCCCTATGTAAATATTCTTGTGGGCATATTTGTACTTAGTCTCAGGCTAGAGATTTTCTCTACGATTCACTAATCCTAATTTCCAAATTAACTAAACCTTTCCTCTGATAAAAACTATAGCGAACCAACCTTTTCTTACGTTGATATTTCATTATTTTAAGATAAACAAAATAATAGTATTAAAATAGAGGATCCATAGGTTTAGTTTCTCGGGAAAACTAGGACCATACACAACTATTACATCATCAAGCATAAGCATTTATTTAATTTCTTCTTCTCCAGCTTCTTATTGGCACTTGACCTCTTTAGTACATGTTGCCACCTGAGGATATACATAAAAGGGGGTGAACTAAAAGCCTAGTAATAGGAGAGATAAGATCACTATAGCATGAGATGAGCATAATCATAACATGGGAAAAGATCATGAACATGAGAGGAAGCATAAATTAAATACTTGAAGTGTGGCAATGCTTAAAAATGAAACACCATGTCTTAGTGGTTAACTACCACACATAATTGTGAACAAAAATAGAATCTTGTACACATAATTACAAATTTATTCATTAGATTCGTCAATTTACCCAATGCATTGGAGTGTTGTAAAATTTCGAGTGCACTCGTCACATTCAAACATTCATTTTTTGCTATATAATTCCGGGCACACCCCTCACATTATAATATTATCATTATCATGCATGGAACATAGAAGATATATCAATAATGAACATAACTAACCCCTGGTAAGGAATGGTTATCATATCATAAGAACACATTCATAAACATTGGGTTCCCAAAACAAAGAGGGAATAACATACTTGATACAAGAACCATCAACCTTTAATGATAAGTAAAAGGTGAGTTCTTAAAAGAGGAGTTCTTTTGGAAGACATTTTGTTTGACATAAACAATAGTGGTATACATTTATATCCTATAAAATTAAATAAAATGAAGAATAGATGATTTTTTAGTAGTAACCATGTCAAAAATGGATCGAAAGAGGGAGAAACCAAAGGATGAAATTTGGGTTCGAGAATTTATCCTTACCTTGTATTTGAATGCTTCATTCTCTTTAATGTCCTATATAATGACATTATATTCATTAATTACATATTACAAAACTTTTTATACATTAATAGGATTTATTATGGTTATATTATGTCATTTTATGTTCCTTTGGACGGCTTATAGAGTTTATAAACATTTTTTGGGGATGTTCGTTTTTATGGTCTTTCTTGGGTGGTTCACTTGTATTCATATATTGATGTTCTGGTAGAACATGAGTAAAAATCTAGAACTGATATTACATGTTATTAATGACATTCCATAATTTAAAATGATCTTATGATGGGTTATATTATATACCATGTGGATGAATCATTGGATAAAAATTAAATGATGATTATTTGGGTTAATTTGTGCAGTTTTTCGATCACAACGAAGAGGGAAATGGGTGGGATAATATAATATCCCATTAGTATCATAAAATTCCAATATATTTATTATACTGTAGTTACCATACCATTTTTACAATGACATGTGGGGATAGAATAAGAAAAGAACTTGAAATTGAAAGGGAATTAAAGAAGAAGAGGGAGAGAAATTATCTCTTGAATCCTCCTATTGAGATCCCCCTTAAGGGCCTAAGATTGGTATTTTGATGAGACCAACAGCTCTTTGATGTGAGGGAGGGGTGAGGGAAGATGTTTTGGTAGAGTTTAGAAAAGTCTTAAATCTTGAGAGGCGTGAGAAAATGAGGGTGTGAAGGGTGGTATTTATAGTGGAGGGGGGAGGGGTTTCCTTAATATAAAATTCATTAGTTTAATAATTTCCCCAAAGACAAGGAATAGTGAGTCTTAAATGACCAATAATAGAAATTTCATCACGTGATCCTAACCCAAGTGGGCTTACATCTGCAGAAAAATACACATGACTCTATAATTAGCTTATTTTGTAAATTATGGTATTTCACTATTCATCAAAAATTCAAGTATCTCATAAAAATCCCAAAAATTTACCCCAAGTCTCACATCACCTATATGTGTGGTATATTATCCACCCCTATTTTGTATTATATATGGATTTAGGTTTCCCCCTCTGGCCCAGGCAATGATCATCTTTCTATGAGTCAATCTTTTCATAATCCATGTGTCCCCAAAAGCCTAGGGCATGATCCTTGGGATATGACATTAATCCCAAAATTTTATAGGTATTAAAGTATTTTTTTATCATATATATTTTCTTAAGAGGTTAAAAACATTAAAATATGATGGTTTTCCATTCATTGAAAATATAAGGGACTATCCTTTAAGCATGAGTAGTTCATTCTTACAAGGTAAAAGATCATTCTTTAAGGTTGAGTGGGGTACCATTATTATCTTTAGGAAGTGTTTTGGATATTGGAAGCCTATTCGGTACTATAATATGAGAGACATGAAATTCGTCATCACCCTAGGGGTTGACATAGAGATGTGATTTTGTGGATAGATATTAACTTATGGCTTCATAGACAATATGAAATTCTTTGTATCTCTAGGAGCTCATAAGATATGGAATCGAGGTTAATATTATAAATGATAGTGACTTCTCAGAATCCTGAGGATTATAATGACTAAGTATATATATATTATTCTTCCAAAATCAATATGGATAATCCTTATTAACCTTGATCTTTGGGATGATGTGTTTCATTGTTCTTCTTTGTGCTTTTTTGAGGTATCACATATGGTATGTTTATACCTATCCCTACGAGGGACTTCATCAAGAATATGTTGTGTTTGTAAAGATAAAGTAGAGGTCGGAGATGGTTTTTTAGCTGAGGATTTGACATAACTTTCTTTGAGTTGATGCATAGTGACTTTAAGGGATGTGTCATATATGGAGCTCGGTGGTACAAGGAAATTATGGTATAAAATGGGGCCTTTTTAACTTGGTTGCAGCTCATTGTTCATTATTTGTTATTGGGAATTTATTTCTATTTTTACATTATTTCCTCTATTCCACTTATACTTATGGATCATATTGATTGTTTCATACTTGAATTATTTATATTTCTTTTAATTATTTGTTTATATCTTATCAATGATGTTTATTACCCTGTTCATTGAAGATATATATTTTCTAGTGTTACTATAGGCTAAGGCCTCTGATGTTGTGATATATTATTACTAGTTACTTGTCCCCATCCCTTGACCAATTGAAGATGGTATTAGTGTGACACGCCCACATTACCATGGGTCTATGTGGGACCCTAGTGGGTTGGGTTGTGAAATCAGTGCCACTGCTAACCTGTATCACTAGGTATCCAAAAACTAAACCATCAACACTAGGAATTTCCTCAAACTCAACCGCTATTATATGCAATACAATCAATTGAGCTCTTGTCTCTCGACATCACCCCAAATAAGACATTATCTCTACACACAAATAATGGATTGTGAAAAAAACTAAACCAAAACCCCTTCTGGGAATCAACATGAGATCATCAATTCAGTTGGGTGCATTTATAAATCCCATGGTAGTACATGTATAATACTCACAAAAAATATCAGCCTAAGGGTTCACATTAACTTCCGTACCATAACATTAAACACTAGCACATCTGACCATGACATCCACCACTAACTAAAGACACCAATAAACGTAACTCACCACAAAAATAGTATCATATATCTTACAATTCCCTTATTTTTTTATATATTCAAACAATTTTTATATTTACTGGTTACAAACTGATCTCATCTTGTTTAACCATCTATTTCTACATTTATAAAAACCCATTCACAAACACAGCTCGTGTTAAATTTATCAATTTCCAATTTCATTCAAATAGATTATTGATCATTCAAATAATCATTGAATTTCATACAAAACTTATTTAATTAATTCACATGTTATAGCAATCTCATTATTACTATTTGTGTCTCATAGCTACTAGAAAACTATATGTTACAACCTCAAACCCACACTTATGAATTTGATTCTAACAACATAATATCCATATTTCTGGATTTGATACCAAAATGTGTGACCCAGTTCTCTCTATCTAAAATATATAACATCAAGTTGAAATATTTTATCACCTTCATACCTAATAAACTTTTGGGTTAAGTTTTTTTTTAGAAATTTTAAAAACTATTTCATTAGAAATTGGAATCATAAACAAAAATTTCATAAAAATCTATATCATCTCCCACTAAGAACGACACCTATAGTAACCATCTTAGGCATAAAATACTTAAAACCATTCGTTACAACCTGTGGAAATTGAAACATAAGAAAGGTGATCTCAAATGCTCAGTAAGGCTAAGCATTAGAATTAACAATATAATGTAATCAGTTAGCATAAGATGAGCATAAGGGTATACTGAAATAATAAAATTTTGTGAAAAAACAATGGATAATTCAAATGAATCAAAATGTAGATCATAAAACATGATACATTGTATAAATATTAAATAATGTAATGAGTAATAGGAATCAGTAATCATGATCCTTGTGAGGTCATTCATGATCAAAATAGACATTAAAAATGCATAAAAAATATATAAATTTTTTTTTATCATGGAACATAATCTTTATAAAAACATTAAAATAACCCTAACCAATTTAATTATAAATATGGTAAAAACCCTATATAAATTTTTAGAGGACATAATCATTACCCAGTGCATTGGAGAACTATATTGAGATCGCTGATCTTCATGAGGTATATCAGGATAACTAACCATCCTAAGCTATATCGGGCTCATCCATCATCTTAAACTATTTTCAATAACTATAACATAAACATAACACATAAAATCACTAATTTACCAATATATTAAAAACTATTTCTCTTTTATATCTTGATTTACCTGTAGAAAATGAATAGGTTCTAGGAACATCTCATAATCGACGCAATGAAATAATAATAATTGTTTCATTACAACATAACCCCAGTATATCATAATCAACATTAAGGGTTGTTGTCATTGATGAGTAGAAATACCATTTAAAGTTCATTTATAACATTTTTAAGGAAATTCCACCTTCAAAATTGAAAATATAATTTAAAATTTTAAAATTCATAAAATATTGTGGAAATTATTTTCATTAAAAATCACCATAGAAAATATAAAATGAGATTAGAATAAAATAATATTCATAATTGTAGGAAAACTTGTTCATTCCATAAATGTTAAAAAATATTCTATTCTGTCAATTTTAAATATGACACATGTGAAAGATTATAAGGAATTTACTTTTAAAATAATTTAATAAAAGGTAAAATATCATGTAAAATAATGGTAGGAAATCATTCAGGTTTACAAAATAAGATTCATCAACACCATTGAGAAAACATGGATATAGAATAAATCATTCATGCTCTAATAGAAGATCAATGATTGGTATTACTTACAAACAACATAATTGAAATTTATTTAATAAATAATGGAGGAAATAGAAACTAAACACGTAAAGAACATTAATAACCCAATTAGAATAGAAGAGAACTCTTTCCAAAAAATAATATCATATGATGCCACCTAAAGTAACTTCGTACATATAAAATCCCTAAATAAAATGGTATTATATCATAAAAATATTTATATTTCTTTAACATTTGAATCTAACTAATGTGAAGTTAATGAATTAAAATGATAAATTAAATAACCTAAATATCAGGATGTACATGATATAACATTTCATGGAATAGTATATAGACCACATAAAAGAAGATATGTAAATAATATAAATATATGTACCACATAAATAAAATTTGAGACTAATAATCCTTACAAGGATAATGTCAATGAATTGACAATTATTAAATGGGTAGATTATATGTGGAAAATGTAAATACATTAAACAATATCTTAAAATAAAACATAAAACAAAAAGAAATACATTTTTAAACATCATCCTTACATTATATAAACAATAAAGTAGAAGTACTGCCCAATGAATGGAAATTGACTTAAGAAACCACTTAAAGTGTGGTAACATTGATGAAAAATATACAGGGATAAAATAATTTGAATTGGAAAATAAAATACTGGGAATTAAAAATGATTTATAATATAATATTTAAATGGTTAAACATATACACTATAAAAAATAAATTATTTGTATAAAATTAAAATATGCCTCAATGAAGGGAAATTAAGATGAAAACCCTTACCCCATGTCCAGACATGAAATGTACATTCTTTTACACTTCAATAATAAAAATATATCAATTATTAAAAAAATTTAAAAAATTTTATAGATTTATTGTATTATGATTTGACATTTTACAATTTATATTATTAACATATTTATTTACAAAATTTTTTAATTCCATGTCATCTGTTTTTGAGGAAGTTCGATTCATAATGGAAAAATGTCTTCGAGGTGTTGACCATGTAAAAGGGTAAATTGATCCATTATATATATAATAATAATGGAATAATTAAATATTTTATATAGAAATTATATATTTAAAAAAATCCAAGAAATTTTGTAATGAAAAATGAACTATGCTACAATTATTGAGATGGTAAGTCATAAATACGCATGAGTAATATTTTCATTTTAGAAGGGCATGAGGGAAAAGATATATGTATTATTTTATATTTATAAAATTATTATTTTATCATATATATCATTATATTTTATTAAATAATTTTTATATTCTATTAATGTGACGTGGTTATGAAAAAAGAATTACATCACTCTAAGGAGGTGGTAAACCACACATACGCCCGAACAACATTATCAATTTCCAATGGATGGAAAGGTAAAAATTATAGGATATACTTTAATTAAAGAGTGACAATTATATCATGAATAGAATATATATAGATTAAATCCATACTATGATTACCCATTATAGAACGTGATAGGAAACTAATTAAAATTATTTCACAATGTGGCAGACCATAATACAAACAAAGGATGGTTTTGTTTCCCATATAATAGAAGAGAATATGGATATAGGTTATTTTATTAATATAACAACATATCCATGTATGGATAAAATTATTTAATTATTTAATAATTTTTGAATAATTTTTTAAGGATTTATAAATAGAAATAGAATGAAGACATTTGGTTAAAAGTTATACCACTTCTTTAGACAACCTCATTTTCTATAAAACTTAATCCCAAAAAGGTATTATACCAAAACCAACACCAAAAGAATGTTTTAGGGATGTTATGAAGGTATTTAGGTAGGTATTGGATGAATAAAAATGGATCTTTAATTGTATATAGTAGAGGACCGAGTGTGTTCATTTATAAGTGATGGAACATTAATTCTTGGAATTTCATAAACTATTAAATTAATATAAAAATATTTTCAAATTAAAATGCATCCAAAGTGAAATAATTTTTTCATAAGATTATATTTGTTCTATATACTCTCATAAAATAATATATTTAAAAAATTATTTTATTTTTTCACCCTTATCTATTTATTTTGACTCTCTATCAAATTATTTGATAATTTTTGTGATGCAGCATTTTTTTACTCATTAAGGGTCATAAAATTAATATAAATGGAAACCTTTCCGTTAAATAGAACATAGATTATTATTTAAACCATATCTAATTCAGTATATGGAATATAGTATTTTTATAAATTTTTAATAATTTAATAAAATATTGTTTGTTATAAAATATCATTAGTGTCATTTTGGGGACTATTCATTTAATTTCGATGTGAAAACATCATAAAAATAAGGTAATTATAATATGATAAATTAATTAATCTCGGATATTATATTTTTTTTATATTATTTTTATAGAAAAACTCCAGATAAAATATTATTTATGAGTTTTTAAAGTTATCTACATAATTTTCTACATCTTATAGAAGCACTAAGTCAATATTGGAAAGGCGATTAAGGTAATAATTTCAACTCTAGAATTTCAAATAAATTACCATGACAAAAAAATAATTTAAATTTAATATATAAATTTACAAATGAACTTATTCTCTTTTTATTCCCATATAAAAAACAATTAATAATATTAAAGTCAAAGGAGTGACATATTGAAATTTTATTTATTAAAATATTATAATTGTCAAAATCAAATGAAAAATTGAAATTAAAATCATATTGTCAATTTTAGGATGATTATTAATGAAATATACTAATAAAATAAAAGTAGGGTAATTTTTTAAAATAATTATAATCCTTATCAAAATAGTTTTAATAATAATTAAACTATTTTACCTTTATCATGGAAACAAAAAATTATTATGGTTTTTATAAGTAATGAATAAAATTTAAAGGGAAATATTAACCAAATTTAAAAACTATGATTCTAATTGTAGATTTACTTTTTTGATATTTAATATCTATAATTGGAATAAATTAATTTTATATAAAAATGAAAAACATAAAGAAAAATTATTTTTTTAGAAAAAATAAAATTTAAGCCCATGAAATGATCTTATGAAAATATCAGGTATAATAAACATTCCAATGAAATTAATTAAATCATATATAACTATATAATAATAATCAAAAATTTATATTAATTTCAAATAATAATTTTAATTTTTTTTA
This sequence comes from Viscum album, assembly GCA_963277665.1. NCBI lineage: Eukaryota > Viridiplantae > Streptophyta > Magnoliopsida > Santalales > Viscaceae > Viscum > Viscum album. Next base: position 351,679,326 of record OY728126.1, on the reverse strand, counting down.
ATAAAAAGAAATGAATGTTTTAAAAATATGATATATTTCACTATTCAATAAAAAATAAATCATTTTTTGACAATCGGAAAAATTAACATTAAAATAATTTTGACCTGATAAATTTTAAATATATATCCTTTTACATAAAACAATTTTTAAATTTTCAAATAATTATTTAGAATATTCTCCCACAATAAATAAAAAAACATTTTATAATAAAAATAAATTTGCGGGACAAAATGACATTAGTAAACAGGAGTGTGTGTTTGCTAATAATTAATCAAAATATTTTGATTGAGTATGAAATATAAATATATTTGATAATTTTTTTCCTATTATTAATACTTGGAAATTTATTAATGAGTCATAATTATATGTTTTATATAATAAATTTTTTTGATTCTTCTAAGCTCATTTTTGTGTGTTTTATAAACTATCAGACATGATGTAGTTTTCAAATATCAAGATATTATATTTCCCCCACCCCTTTAATAAATTTTATCCCTCCCCCCATTTTAAATAAATCTTGGTAGAAATTGTTTTCCTTTTTAAATATAACTTTTCTGAAATCCCATATCCTTAAAAGGGTTAATAAAACTTCTATTTGATAAGAGGGAAAAAGAAATATGAAGGCCATCTTGAATAACACATACTAGGTTTCCCAAAATTAGAGTATTAGTGGGAACTAAAAATCTTTATATAGAATCAAAACCTAATAAACAATTAATTATTGGTAGTGATAAAGAATATTTATCCCAAGAAAGTGACTTAATAGGATAAAATTATTGACCACAAAACCATAAATCAATTAGGTGAGAAAAAGGTAATTATTTCATTAAAAATGAAAGTAAACAGGTAAAAAAATTCAAGACACCTTTCCTTTACTGGATAAATTTCATTACCATATAGACTAAGAAAATAAGGTTATATTCTTACTTCAGAAGTAAAATTTCATCATTTCATCAATTTTAATCACAATATCATATTTATCTCTAAATGATGATTATTTATGGTAAATTTTTCATGCCTGAAGAACTAAGATAAACTTTTATTGGATCATATAATCCAAAAAAGTATAACAAAATATCCATTTATTGTTCAGATATTTACCAAAAGTAAAATAAATAGCACAATATGAGATAATATTAAACATGTATAAACCATTATATAAAGAAAGTATACATTAATCTTCGAAATTCAAAAATAGAACCCAATTTTTGACTAAGAAAATTTTATAAAAAATCAAATTATTCCCCACTTTGTTAAAAACCCCAAAAATCAATAATATTTCACCACATGTTCTACCAAAAATAATTTAAATTTTTTCTTAATAATCATTAGTCACACATAAATTCTTATACCCATAATGTATGAGCTTTTATAATATAATTTCCAATATATTCTAATCATTTCCATAGATAACCTCAATCAACATAATTCCAACATAAAATCATAAACAGTTCTAAAATATTATTCTAACATTAATCCTCAAATAACCTTTTCACTACAATACAAACTAAATGAAATGGTTGTTATACTATAAATATCTCCCAAAATAATCTTAATCATCTTAAACTCCAACCACCTAAACCCCCAATGGGGTGTTCAATCCTTTTGAAATGAGATTTACTCTAAAATTATAAACCCTTGATCGTATCTATAACTTTGATGTTATCCTTAGATTAAAATATCATAATTTTCAGTGTTATCCAAACCCTACTTTGATACCAACTGTAATACCCCCAAACCCACAAGTCTAGATACTAGGAAAATACATAATCATTAAATATTTTCATTTTATACTAATAAACATGACCATGTTTTCATTTTTCTAGACATGAAATCAAACTAAAATATTGGATCACTTATAGACCCGAATACCTTTTGGGATTGGAATTTTAGGGATTAAGGACAAACTCTTATATAAAAACTATGATACAAAAAGTACTGGTTTATAAAAATATACAAAATTTATCACAATTATCTTCATATATAGTAACTATATTAGTAATAATATCCTTAAGAAAATTCCATTCAACCTAGTTAAATGATAAAAAATAATGATGAGCTCAAATTCTCAGTAAGGATAAACATAAGACTTAACAATTTAATTTTATAATAGAGGATAGGGTGAATATAAGGGTATGATGAAAAAATCAAAGTGCAATAATGTAACATAAGAAAATTCATACCCAAAAAAACCTATATCATAAAGCATGATACAAGGTATAAAGATTAAACGAAAGTAATAGTCATATAAAAAAATAATCCTGAGCCATGTGATATCAATTTTGATCAAAGGAAACATTAAAACGTATAGAAATCCTAAAGAAATTACAGTGGTATATTAGGATTTTATCTTCACAGAACCCATACAATAACCATTATAGTGGAATAACCATTAATAGAAACATATAATATTATTTATTCTAGTAGTTTTTCATTTCCCAATGTGTTGGAGAGTTTTTTTAGGCTCACCCATTATCATGATCCATATCAAGATCACCTATCATTATTAGATTTATCAGTATTTCCCACCAATATAAGTTATATCAGGCACAGACATCATCATAAACTTTCCCAAAAATCATAACATAATCATAAACACGCTAAATATTTCATTTTTCAACCTAATAAAATATACCATTCTTACATATCATGATTTACCTAGGGAAAAAGAAATGGATTTCCTTAAAATATTATAATCCACCTAATGAAATTATAATGATATTATCATTACAATATATCACCATTTGATCATATATAACTTCAAGCGTTATTAATTTTGATGATTAAAAATATCATAAAAATATCATTAAAATGTTATTAGGAAAAATATTATTTTTTATATTTATAATTTCTTTTAAAAACTAAATTTTCAAAACATACAAGGGAAATACTTTTCTTTGAAAATAACCTTTGAAACATATAAATGGGTCTTTAAAAAAATAACAAATATAAAGAATGGAAAATCCAATCGTGATGTAAACATTTAAAATAAAAAGTCTTTTAAATATTTCGTAAAAGTGACCTATGTAGATAGAGAGAAGGAATTTCATTTTAAAAAAATTATGAAGATGTTATAAGATAATGAAAAATTATTTTAGGACATTTTTTATGTTAAAATTAACATTAAAGAAACCATTTTTAGAAACTAAAATTCTGTTATAGAAGTATTCGTGATCTAAAAGAATATACAATATCAATATCACTTAACAACAACATTCATAATGTTTTTATAAATAAATTGGGATAAAATGTAAAATAAAAAAGAAAAAAAATTCATAAATATAAGGGAAGAAAAGTGGTGTATTTCAAGTGTGTAAGAGGAGATGATCCCTCCCAAATGAACTATGAACATACACAATCCTAAAATATGATGACATATTACCTTAAAAATTATTATTGTTTTGGTTACTTTTGAATCTTAATCCCATGAAATAAATAAATTATAATTAAACCTTAAATATCATTAATATAATTAAATACATGATAAAAATGTTCAAGGGGAATTATATACACTTCAAAATAGATGATATGTTCATAACATAAACATATGAACCAAAGAATTGAAATTTGAGACATATAACCCATACAGAGAGAAAATCATTAAATTCAAAAAAAATCAATAGATAGAGTATCTTTATAAAATTTATATCAACAAATGAATTGTGATTCAATATTACTTATTGTAAGTTATAATTTATCATGAGAAACACTTTATTTATCCAAAGAGCATGGGTAACGTAGGTGATTAATTTTTTATCTTTCCATAATGACTATTATATCATAAAAAACATATTATATTTTGAAAATTTTTATATATAACATCCATGAGATGTGGTTATAAACAATAAATAATTTCTATTCTTGAAAATGGTAATCCACGAGTATACACAAAGGACAGTATAATTTCTTAATGGGTGAAATGGTAAGAAAATAGTTGATAAAATATATTTCTACAGTTATATGTATATCATGAATATCATATCTATTATATAAATTCATAATTATAATATTCCATGAGAGGCATTGATTGAAAACTGATTACATTAGTTTCATGAGGCGGTAGTCTTACACATGCACATATGATGATCTCGTTTACCATTTTATAGAAGAGTATATGGATATAGGTTATTATATTAATTTTTAAAAATATAATTATATTTAAGAAACAAGTTTTATTATTTTTACATGTGTTATTAATATTTTAAGGAGGTATAATAAAAAAATAGAATAAAAAATTATGTTATAAGTAACGCTACTTCATCAAAAAACCTCTTTTTCATTAACCATTAATCCTGATAAGGTCTGTGTCATTCCAAACAAATACCACTAGAAATTGGTTAGGGATATTAGTAATGGATTATGGTAGGTATTTTTGGAAACAAATGGCTCTTAAAGTTTGAAGAGTAGTGGATACGGGTGTCCTTTTTTAGGTGAGGTAAGGGGAATTCGTTGTATTTAGTGAAGTGTTAAATTAATATACATCAATTTTTAAGGTAAAATGTTTAAAAAATTATATAAATAGAATATAATATGAAAAATATCCAAATCATCTAATAAAATAAAATTTAGATATTTTAAGGTGATTTTTCTATCTTATATCTTTATTTTAACCCCCTATTTACCATTTTGAGAATTACTTCTATATCAATGTTTTTACTTTTTATGGGTTATGAAATTTAATATAAAATAAAATATGATAAATAAAAGGACTATTTTTTATATTTTCAATAACTTACCATTCAATTTCAAATGAATTATTTTTAGGAACTTTAAATATCTTAATAAATAGTGTTTATTGTAAAATATCATTAATTCCATTTTTTGAACAATTCATTTAATTTGACTTTGAAAAAAATATGATAATAAAAAATTATAATATAAAAAATTAACACATATGTAAAATGTTATTTTTTTCTATAAATTTTTTTAGACACTGTAAATCATAAAAAATAATATTACGTTTTGATTTTTTTTAAACATTTACAAGGTTTTTCTATAGCTTTGAAAAGTAATAATCTAGTGTTATGAAATAATTTAATGTAATTATTTCATTAATAAAAATTAAAACTAAATTACAATAAAAACATTTACAAGTCAACATATACACTTTTTTATCTTTATAAGAAAAACATTATAGACATCAAATCCAACAGAGTGTAATTTTGGAGTTTTTTTAGAAGAAATATTATAAAGGTAAATACTAAATATAAAGTAAAAAAATAATATTTTCTATTTTTTTATGATTATGGATGAAATCTATGATGTTGTTAAGGAAACCCTTTTATTGTATATAAATCCTTATCTCATTATATATAACACAAATTAGTCAATTTTTCTTTTAACAATATAATTCAATTTTAAAGTGGTTACTATTCATAATTACCAAAAATAAAAGAGTCATAATAGAAAAATTAGGCCACTTGATTATAAAAATGGAAGAAATTTTTTAATATTTAATTTCTGGAAGTGGAAGAAATTAATTTTATTTAAAATTGAAAAATAAGAAAAAAATATTATTTTATATTAAAAGATTTTTTAATCCTAAAAAAGAACGTATACCAAAATTATGTATAATAATGATTCAAACGAAATTAACTAGAATATATGTAAATAAAAAATACTTATGATCATTTCATATTTATTTCAAATTATAATGGATTTTTTTATTTGATGAAAATAAATGAAAGTTATACTAAAATTAGTATTTTTACTATTCACTTAAAAATAATATATTCAAAAAATCCCAAAAAAACATTAAGATAATTATGAAATGATGAATTCAAAAATGATATCCTTTTAGAAAATCAATATTGATTTTATATAAATTAATTATCAAATTCTCTCACAAAGACATTTAATAATAATTGATAATGAAAACATATTTTTGAAAAATAAAATAAAATTACTAAAAAATGGATTTAATTTTATAATAATTAATAAATACATTTTTATTTAATAGGACATATACTGGAATGTTTAGAATTTGAGCATGCTCAGTCTTAAAAATTTATTAAATAAAAAAATAAAAACAAAACACATAATACAAGTGGCACAAACACCACTAAACACAATAGGAAGATAAATACCACCCCAAATAAGAAAATCACATCAATAAAAGAAAAAAATTTATACACCCATGTATAAGCACTCCCCTGCACACCGAGAAAACAACACTCCCGTATAAAAAAACGGCCATCCGAAAAATGAGTCATCAAGGCTCCACACATCCTGCACCACCCAAGAAAATACAGAGAGGATACCATCTCAAATAGTCACATGCCAAACACCCCTCATGCCGATGTCAATCCCTGTAGAATCAACGCATTAATCTTATTCATACCTGTCAATTTAATGTTTATGTTATAATAACAACATTTAAATAATATTTTTTCTTTGTTCTTTTATATATGTTGGTGTGTGTTTTATATGCTATAAAACATAGAGTTTTTTTAAAATGATAGGATATTACACTAAAAAACAATTCATACCACGTAAAAATCCTTATATGTTACGAAAAAATGACAATGATCACCCAATGTTCATCATAAAAGTTCAATCATCATGTATCAATATCCACCAATAAAGAAAATTCCATCACCCCTTAACAAATCCTTTTCCAAACCAGTTGCAGTTCTGGTCCCTTATCACATTCTACCTCTGATTCAGTCAACACCATCACCATACAAACCCACATGAGATTTCACAAAAAAAATAACATTGGAGAAAGTATGCCGACAAACATACACATTTTATTCAACCCCTATAGAATCTACATTTCATTTTTAAAGAGTTCAGACTCAGTATTTATCTATTATACTAGTTCATTCGGAAAAAATACAAGTTTAAGAAAAATGTATTAATAGCCCATATATAAATGTTTAAACTTTTTTTAAATGATGATTAAATAAACAGTCATAGAAAGTGTTCTAATTTTGTAAAAACCACATCACATATAAGGATTAATAATAAAAGGGGTTTAGAAAAATAATTATATAAGAATAATCTCATAAAACATATCCCAAAAGTAAGTACACACATGTTAATCCATCCCTTCCCCATTAATTACATTTGATCTAGTCTATTATCTTCTGTATTTAGTACTTAGAATGCACCCAAAATAAAAAAACATCTATAATATTATTGTTTTACAAAAATGGGTAGAAAAAATTCCCCTTACCTCAATTGAGACATTATTAATCTCTATGCAAGATTAAAGAATTATAAAGTAGATCATTGGGAAAAAAATAACCTAATGGAACACAAATAAATTATAAAAAACGTAGGAAAAAACATTCCCCATAAAACTATATCAACAAAAACACCAAAACTAGCCAATCATAATGCCACAACATTCTCTAGATAATGAATGATAGTAAAAAAGTTAGGGGTATATAAGGTTTTTAACTATAGAATTCCAAGATCTAATATATTATGCTCTGGGATAAAATACACTAAAGAGGGGGTGAAAGGATTCCAAAGGATTCACATAGTACACCTAAGATTCAAAGTGAAATTTAGAATAATAAAGAGATTCAACTAGATTTATGAATTTATACCTATCATATTTTAAAGGCACCATAGTACAATATCCTAAAAATGTTATAGTAGTTGGGGTTTCCCTAAAACTATTGTGTAGTGTCATGGTTCATTCCATAATTACCCATCTATTTCAATTCCATTCTAGGTTTATATTATCCACTAAAACCTCATAATTTCAAACCAAAACACCAGAATACTACCTCTACACTGTAAGGGACTCTATCACACCGTATTTTATAGATCCATGTCATAAGATCCTTCTCCACCAAATATTTAAACTAAAACACCTCAAAATTCTCCCAAAAAAGATTTCAGTTCCCTCTAGCACATCAAGATCACAATGTAATGATCCAAGATGCTCTGGACAATCACATTAAATAATCCTAAAATAATCCAATTTCAATGGAATTAAAACGAAAACAAGGAAATAATATGAATGGGAAAAGTTAGGAAAACCATCATAAGAGATACCTCTTAGGAATCGTGTTACATGTAAAACACAACCAAGAACAAAAACCACACTTTGAGAGAAAAATGAACATTTTTTAAACCAGTTTAAATTCATACATAACATAAACAATGTAAAAAATTAATAAAAATTAATATTTAAAACAACCTAGGGTTCTAAGAATGAATTTGTTTCTCATACTCATAAGGACTCTACTCAATGCCACTATGATTATATATAACACTATCTAAGGGGAGCACATGTCCATACAATACCTTACACTGGTGATCCTAAATCTATTCCAGGAACTCCTAAAATGTCACAGTATCCTTGTTGTTCTAATTTCTGTAGTTGATTACATGGGAGTCATCTGGAAGCCACCAATGAAGTTGGGAAAATTAGAAGACATTTTGTATCATTTCTAGTGATTATTGAAGTAAAAAACCATATGCCACCTCACTATTATGTTATGTCACTTGAAAATACCCAATATACTAGGGATAAATATTTATACCTTGACTAAAACTCTATTTCTCCCATTTAGGGGAAACCCTAAACAACGCATGGTCTCTAGCATCAAACTCTTGGAATCTTTTCCTAAAATTATAATATGAATTCTATAAGTCTTTTACCAAAATTATCTACTCTCAAACCATATTAATCATCTTTTTTATACACTTCCCCACATACTAACCATGTACTCTTAGTTGTTCAATCTCACTCTATCACAATAGTGATTGACAAGACCACCCATACAATGCCTCCATTGGAGACATACCAAGGGATTATTGATTTCTATTGTCGTGGGAAAACTAGAATGAGGGTTGGAGGATTTTCCATGATCTTCCAAAATCCATGTGATAATCTAGTAAGATATCCTCCATCATATAAATGATATGTTCCATATACCCATCCATGTTGGGGTGAAAATAAATATTGAGGTCTAGCTAAGAACCAAAATCATGCTTCAATGCTATCTAGACTAGCAAGGTGAATTTATTCAGCCAATTAGAGATAATGTTCATCTGTACCATATGATGACCCACCACCTCATTTTAAAACCACCTTATAAGAACATATATGCCACCCAATTCCCAATTATCCATGAAATGGAGAAACATTTTTATTTTTTAACGTTATCACTATAATGACAGCATATCCTCCCTTGATATTTGGTAAACCAGTGATGAAAGCCATCAAGGTGGCCTATCCTTTCCTCATGAGTACATCTAAAGACTAAAGTGAGACACCAATGGGAATTTTTCTCTTCTTTCACCTTTCGATAGACTAAACACCATTACATGAACTCCACTACTAACTCCTTCACCCCTTTCCAAAAAAAATCATCCTCATGATAAGAAAAATCTCAAACACACCTAGATAAAAACTAATGGTGTGTTTTGAAACTCATATATAACTCCCTCAGGAATGTAAAATGGAGTATACATCTTCCTCAGAAATTGAATCTGATGTTAACCATCCTCAGACCACTAATTTTTAGTATAACCAGGATTTACATGGACTCACATCACCTCAACATCTGAGCCACCCCCTTGAGACTCTTCGTATTTCTATATGGAATAAGATTTCACGTCAACATGAACAAGAACTATTGTCTATATCTCTTTCTACTCTAATATATAAGGATAATAACACCTCTATCACCCTCCAAGAATCATGGGAATCTCGGAAGACATCTCCACATGATTTCCTACTCAACACACCATCCAAAAAATTAATATTTCTTCTGATGGTGTGGAACTATAAATCATAATCAAGAAGTATATCTATCCACCTTCATGGATGTGGATTTATATCCCATTGAGTAAAAGGATAATTTAAATTTTTTGTTTGAAAATACCATAAAACATTCATAAATTAGGTAATGTCGCCACTACTTCATAGGAAACAACACTTCCACCAACTTTAATTCATGGGTATTATAGTTATACTTGTATGGATGTAACTACATAAACTAATAATATATTACTTCCATTTATATAATCTTGATATGTCACAAACAAAAATAGGAAGTATTATAAAACACCTTGAAAACTTATCCCTCCATGGTAAATTCAATCAATGGGGAATAGATCAGCCTCTCATTTAGGTAATAAAATATCACTTAACACTGATCTGGCCTAAAAATGGACCCTTAATTCTAGGTCATATATATTAGTAGGGATCTGATAATAGAAAATTTAGATACATACCTCTAATAATATTCAATAAGAATAAGTAATAAATTAATCATTAATGGGGTTTTGAGTGTATCCAAAGAAATAATTACCTCAATATTTGATAGTTCAATGGACACACCCTACCAAGTCACCATATCTAAAAGGGAGATAACCTATTATAACCAAAATATATACTTTTATAGCTTCCCATTGAGATTATGGTGTCAAATAACCTTAAGATCAACTCATGGGTTCACCTCATGCACCTATAATATCTTTGAGTAAATGAGAATTTAATCAACAAACAAAACTCCAAACTAATACATAAAATCATCGAACATGGAGTTCAAGATCTCTATAAGCATAATTGGTATGTTCATAACACTAAATGGAATCATTAAAAACCCAATGTGTCTATACCAGCACTAGAATGTAGTTTGTAGGATATCCTCTTCCTTTCCCCTCATTTGAGGATATCATCACAGAAGAACGATATTCAAAACCCTAAAGGATCCCTTCATGTTTTCAAATATGTTGTGTATTCTTGGAGGGATATAAATATTATTTATTTTCTCTTGGGTAAACCATTTATAGTCTACACACAACCTCATACTATCATCCCCCTTCATGGGAAATAACACTAGCACACCAAAAGAGGATTCAATATCCCCAATAAAGCCTTATATAATAGATCATTTATGTAAAACCTTAAATTCCAAATCGCTATGAATTCCATTAAATAATGTACAAGGGAAATTGGAGAAGCGTCTAGTTTTGAATCTACCCCAAACTCAGAATTACATTGAGAGGGATTTACTACAACCTTGTTTGGGAAGACATCTAGAAAATCCTCAATAAAATTGGGTACCTCTACCACCCATTATTATATCAAAAACTCCATGAACTAATATAAAATAGGGTCCAGACATCTAATATCCATCTGATGGTTTCACTCACTAACGAACACCACCAATTGGCCTTCCACATCCAAAAATTACAACGTTTTTCAAAGTAAATTGACATTTTTCCACATGTAATATAGAAAATACATTCTAAGGATTTCATCATTGGGATGAATCTACCAGATAAATAAATTCCCTACTAAAAAAAGTTCCCTAACATCAATATAAAATACTGACACATATTGAACAAAATATTATGGACTCATACTCGAATTTATTAAAAAATAAGAACTATAAGTTTCTCCATATATTTTCCCAAATTTAGGGGCCAAATATGATATAGAAAGGGACTGAAAATCTCCATAACCAAAAACAAGTAGAAACTATGGAATGAAAAAAATTATATTACCTCAAACTACACAATTTCCCTCTAATTATAATTCCTATGTGGAATGAATTTTTCATTTTATAACTCCTCTACCTCACTGGTGATGGTCTCTCGGTCAACCCATTTTTCAAGTCCCTTAAGGTTGAGGACCATCATATCACTAAATCCCCCCCATCCATTATAGGATGATTATAAACGAATTGTCTTGACTATTACACAACTATTGGTAGTCCCTGCTACGGATATAGACTTAAGGGGAACTTTATTGTGGTGGATATAAATGGTTCTAACATTTGATGAATTATTACCCTTCCTAAGTTTTTGGGAACTAATATTGATGGTTACCATAACCCCTATAATTATAATACTTTAACGAGTAGCCCCTAGTGGGTTCTTTGGAACTAAAATCCTACTATTAGCATGAAATAAATATCCATTGATGGATCCTAATTGGTTAAAGCATTGAATACCATAATAGCTATAATTCCACATTTATAGCTCCACCAGTTGAGAATATATATTAATATTTTACTAGATAAACCACTATATGAGACTAAAAATACTCGATAACTTTACCATTATTTTAATACTCTAAGTAAATAGTAATATTAAAATGTGGGATCACATATCTGATATCTAAGAATAACTCTACCTCAAGAAATTGTGCCCTGGACTCATTATAAGGAAAATGGTCTCGTGTGAATCTTATAAGGTCCCTAAAACTAATATAATGATCCCAAATGTTCAGGATCGCATGTTGAAGTGAGAGTAACTCAAAGATCATTATTTCATTTGGGATCAACTACAAGGGCTTCAGAAGAAATTCCATCATAAAAAATCCTAGGATATATCTTCCACATGTTCCACTCACAGATTTTGCATCCACCACCCACATGTCACCCATCTTATCTAACATATTAGTAATGTAATCCAATATTTATATAATTCCCAATTTAGATTAATTCTATTTGTATCCCCTTTATCCCAAACTCTATCTATAGATTGAAAACATTCCCCCAACTCTTCTACTAGAAATAACAAAATGTATTCTTCCACTACTCATCTTCGTCTGTCAGATCAATCCTCTAATGATTTACTAGATCTGCATATTGAAACTCACCTCCATGAACTACTTACAGGTGATTACCAATATACCATTATAAAGAGAAAACATAGGAGAAACCACAATCCTTGTAGCATTGAATCTATTAAGACTAATTTATATAAGTCAATGTTAATCTCCGTATATAAACTCATTTAATAAAATGTACAAAACAATGTATGTACCCATTCTACTTCTATAACCCAAAGGAATTTCCAATTCACCTAGGATATTCTTATAGTGTAAGGTCTTTGATTTAGATCATAAGAGTTCCTAAAATCCTATGTGATAGTTGGTCTCCCATGCCAATGTTATGAGTTATGATAAACTAAAAGTTTTTCCCTAACAGCCCATGAAATCCCCACAAGTACCTAATCCTGAGATCCATTATATCCCTCAACCAAAACATTTAATACAACTCTATAAAAACAACATGCCACACTCAATTCACCCCCTCCCCTCTCCCTATAAGTACCCCTTTTGGACTATAAATGAAGAATAGAAGTGACCCAAAATCCCTCCTCCAATAGGCCCCAGGTTGGATATTGGTAAATAGGATATAAAACAAATAATGGGATTATTTTACCTCGTAAAATATGTAATATACTAAAATTATTATGAAACCCACCAATCAAAACCATGTTATAAAAACAAAATAACCATCTTCTCCTGATATATGTCAAGTTACACAACTAAAATCTCCAAAAAGAAATAGTTCTGAGGTAAATACTATGGTATAAATTCCACATTTACTTCAACCTTTAATCTAGTAATATATATATTTTTCTATAAAACAATCCTATAAAACTGATAAATAGTTTATAAATTTTTTTGGTGGAGCATAACATGTATATTCCTTAAGATCATACTCAAGGTATCTCATGAGAATGTGATAAAGGCATATTAATTATCTATATTATAAATGGATGAAAAATTGGTACTTAATTAGGTCCCCTACCCAATACCTACATCACTAAGTCTTACTCTTCAAATAATGCATCCAAATTTGTAAGATTATATAAATAGGAATATAATTCATGGTGCCCCACAACCACTTACATACTAATAAAAAGGACCCAACTTCATATTTATCCACACATCTCATATCCAATGTGGTAGGGTGTCATGAACATGATGGTAAAAAACCAATATTTCGCCTAATACCATGGATGACTACCATCATCAATCTTTTAAGGAGTTCCACTGACAACTGGTAATACATCATCACTTGGAATTGTCACCATGTGAGTTCATATCTCATTGTATCACCCCCAACTAAGACGTCATCTCTAGGAATCACCACAAAATGATTAATTACCTCTATTAATTACCACTAAATGGTTTTCCATCTCTTGTAAATTTCACCAACAGATCTATGATCATTACACGTTTCCAAAAACTAATCAGAATCTCTACTATCGAAAAGAGATCGTAGAAAACACCAAGAACCCAAAATATTTGTTTATAGTCCCTATAAATTCTCCACTCTTGTTGGGTGAATATATAAATCCCATAGTGATATATGTATAATAGTCACATAAAATACCCATCCTATGGTTTTAAAATAATATCACTACCATAAACCTCTACAATACCACATCATCCTTTGACATCCTAAAATGATTGAAAACACCACTAAATATAGCTCACCACACAAAATAAAAACACACATCCCATAATTATATTATTTATTTATAGACTCAAAAAATTTCTTCATTTAATATTATTCGACTAAACAACACGTATTTAACCACATAGTTATATATTTAATGATAAACCAATCTCATACACATTCTATGTTTAATTGATCTATTTATAATTTCATTAGTACACATTATTGATAATTCAATTCATTAATAAATTTACACCCATTGAATTATAGTCCACACATATTTAGTTTCTACTCATGTTATACCCATATCATTATTACTACCTTTATCCCAAGGCTAAAAAAAACTAAAATACATATCAAGACTTATAAAATGGCATCCATAAAATAAAAAATATTAAAAATCTCTCCCCAAAGTTATCACAGTATCTCAATTATCATATATCAACCACCATCATCCTACCACCATATTACATCCCTAAATGCATCCCACGCCAAACTAGTCATAGCCTCACATCCTTAACATGATAAAATCTACAATGGCCACCAAAAACATCATAAAAACATCTTGAAGAGCCCACATAAAAGGGGATGCCAACAAGATCACTTAATGACTTACAGAGTATATTTTAACCCCTACAAATTCTACAATTACATTTTAAAGGGGGATTTCATATCTCCTCATATTCACTTATAAGTTTTCTTACAACAAACTTTTATATTTACATATAACTTTTTCATCAGCCATATACAAGTGTTAAAAATTTTATGGAATTTTAGTTTAAATAAGAAGTCTTATAAATGGTTCTCATTCCGCAGTATCCACATCACACATATTGTTCAATAATAATAAGGGTTTTTAGTAATGGCAGAAAATAAAAATAATATCATAAAAAATATTAGGAAAAAATGTAACCATGTACAAATCAATAATTTACCATTAAAATTTATTTATTATATATTATCATCTTATTATTCAATCCCCACCATCCATCCAAAAGAAAAGTAATTGCAATATCATAGTTTTACAAAAAAAGAGAGATCAAGGATCGTCTACCTCAATCAAGACTTTCTGAATCACTCAATAATATCCAAGAAATTAGTAGATGATAACAAGGTAGGAATCACCTAGGGTAGCACCAATATGGTATCAATGAAATGGTAAAAAGAGTTCCCCCACCAATATATGGCCACCAAATCACTCAAAATAGCCATTCCCATAACCAATGCCTTCTCTGTTAAAACAATTATTGGAAAACAGATATATGAAATCACATAATCCCTCTTTATAAGGATAAAAACAAATATAATGAATATATGGATAAAAGGCACTAAAAGGGGGTGAATGGACTCTAAATAATGGTATTATATCCCCTATGAGTCAGTAGAAATTTCATAAAAATAAAGAGTTTCCAAGGTGATAGAAAATTTATAACCAGCTATTTCCAAAAGTACTATAGTGTAACACAACAAAGCGCACTATAGTACTTAGGGTTTAAACTAAAACTTTGGTTCATGAGCATATGTCATTCCATAATTTCCACTCTATGTTGTAGCCATGATATATCTAGAGGATCTATAAAAACCCATTATCTCCAAACTCTACTCTATAAAACCACCACTATACTGAAATGGCCTCTACCACAGTGTTGTTTACAGATTAAAATTGCAAGGTCCTCATCAAACTGATATTTCAGGTCTAACAAGAATATATTCTCCCTAAAAAATCTTCCATTTTCTTTTAGCACCACATAATCACTATGTAATATTCTATAATACTCTGGACCTTTACATAACAATTTTTTCATTAAAATTTACAGAAACAATCTCGTTAATTATTTCTTATTTAAAAATCATAAATAAAACTCCCATGGAATAAAATAAAAACTTTTAAAATCATTACTAAAAAACAATAATCCCAAAAATAATATTTTATTAATCAACATTGTATTAAAGCATGAAGATCAACATCAAAATTAGAAAGACAATACAAAAAATAAAAGCTACTAACATTCAGTGATGAAAGTAAATAGTAACTAAGTAATAAATAAATAATAAGTGATTATAATTTAATAGTATAAAAATTAATGGATTTGAATAAGGGTTTGAAATAAGTGAATAATACTATTGTTTTTATAATAACATAGGTCAATGATCATTCATGAATTTAGGTAACAAAGGTAATGTTTGTCATCTCAATTCTACTTTATTAATGTATAATTTCATATTTTGAAAAAATTATTATGTGAAATGGTGTAGTTACATAACTATTTAATTATTTCATCACAAATAAACCTTAATAAATTTATTTAAAAGTATATTTCACAATCTCTCATTAATCATATTTTAATTCATACACTACCAATGTTATAATGGGTTTTTATTACTAAAATTAATTTTGTTGAGTTGTATGGTCTCTTCTTTAACTCCACTCATCTAACTTCTATATATTTTCTCATTTAACAATTTTAAGGTTATTAATTCTTTTTCCCAATGGGAAAAAGAATATTTTAATTCAAAAATACTTCCATGATTAATTATTTTCTCATAAAAGTTTAATTTTGTAAAGAATAATTCTAATAATCATTACTGATTATTTTCCTCCATCTACATATTATTTATTTCCATAATTTTCTTTATTTATTACATTAAAATCCAATTATTTACTATCTCTAGGGATCTATATAATTATCTTTATCACATTTAAAAAGTAGTCTTTGTCACTCGTTTAAGTGATTACGGTTTTAATAAAGGTATTTTAATAAATTAATAAAAAAATTCATTCACTATTATATATTTTATCTTCTACCCCACATTTCCTGTTGATAAAATTTTTATATTTTTAAGGGTCTATTATTATTATTTGATTAAATATTATGATTCAAAAAATTTCCATGTCAACTAATCAAATTGTACTTTTGAAAGTGACTCATAACTTCTCCTTTGGACAACTATTTTAATAAATATATTTGAAATACACTTTTTGTATTTCAAAATAAATTATAATTTGACACTAAATGATATATCACATTTAGAATTATATTTCATATATTACCATATAAATTCTCATATTAATTTATGGTCCATAACACACCATATTCATAGGGGTTATGCTCTCTATTACTCTTCAACTCACCTTTTTCATTATTATTCACCTTCATATACAAAATCTTTACCCCCATGGATGTATACTATATCATCGCCATAATTGACATAAATGTTTGTAAATTAATTTTAACAAAGTGAACATATTATAAATTTAATGGTTTCTATAAGAAAATTTATTCTAGTTATTGGTATGGGAATTTTTGTAATCAGTAATTTAGTTATTTCAATATGGATTTTTATTGATTACAACGGTATGTTGATTATTTATTTTTTATTCATTCCTTTCAAATGATGAAATAATTTCACTTATTTTTTTTATGTGTGGGGTTTTAAATTAAGTATACCCTAAATGAATTAGTATCTATCTTAAGATATACTATCTCAGGTAATATGGTGTATGCCTTACCCATTTATGTATGATGTCGTGGAATGATATTTTAAGAGTATGATTAAGATTCCAATCATTCCATATTCCATTACCATTAAATTAGTTATTTTTATATAATATTTATTTAATGTTATATTGTCCATTTAAATATTACATGATCATGATTTGATTATATAAAGTTATTAATTATAATTTATCCCTTCTATATCATTCATTTCTTGTTTATTCATTGATTGCTTATATATTTTGGGACCACTCACTAAGAATATAATATCTATATTACTTTATTTTCACTTACACCAGGTTATGAAGAAAATTATTAATCATTTTTTATCCAAATGGTATCATGTGTGTAGAATTTGTTTTAATGATGTTTAAGTACCATTATAAAATAAAGATTACCTAGTTTATTTGGAAGAGTTAACATAATATAGGAAATATATATATGCATTTTTTATTAAAATGTTTTTCCTAAGTATTTAAAATACTAAACCTAAAAGGACCATAGTGGTTATGTGACTCGATATTTTTTATTCATATTTAAATTATGGATGGTTAATTTTTGGGTCACATTTTTTTGGATTAAAATTTGATAGATAAAGAATATAATTATTATCCCCAAATCAAGGAGTTTGGATCTTGGGTGTCAGAAAGGGGATTTACACACTTATCATCAGGTGGAATCCATTAATATTGAAATTAATCCCACTATAGTGGAGTATCTAGCCATGATCATCTATCATGAGAATAATTGATTATTATTCACTACTTTATTAACATGATATATTTTTTTGATATTATATTTTTATAAAGGAAAGAAAATAATTGGGGTTTTTTGTGTGTATTTGTAAAAAAAATAAACATGAAATGAAAAGTAAAATAATATGAGGGTAACAAAAATATACTCATTGTATTAGTGTATATGAATTCATTTAATATCAATTATTTTAATGTCATTCACACTAAATGTTCACACTCTATTGTATGTGTAAAAATTCTTAACTAAACATAATTGTGTGCTTATATAACATACCTAATAATCCTCATATATTAAACATCCACCTATATCATGGGAAGTAAACTAGATTATCCATAATCTAGAGAGCACCCAATTTACCCCACTAGCAAGAATTCCTTCATCATTCTCAATTGAATCTAGTAATTCCATCATATACTAGTGAAATTAATTGTGGAAAGGAAGTGTAATATTCATTTTTAAATAAAAATAGTTATAAGTCTTGGATGAGTGGAACTATCACCAACCTCACAACCCAAAAAAATCAATGTGTAATGGAATGACTATAATAAATGCGAAAAAATATGAATATGAAAACCTTGTCTAATCATAGATCGGTTGGAATAAACTACGAATTCCACTGAATGTGAGAATTAAATGATATAAAAAATGCTCAAGAAAAAATAATGGGAAAATAAATGTGTATTGGAATGACTATAATAAATTTAGGGTGCTTGAATATGATTTTAAGTGTTAGAAAACATTAACAATTCTTCAAAATCTCCCCATGGTATGTTATCTTTCCTTTAATTTCGATTGAATTCATGTGGTCATCATAGGATTTGAAATTATTATTATAAAAAATCTATGGGATTTGTTCAATGTTTATTCAAGATGTTTTTAATAGAAACAAAATATTTTAGTGATTGGAAATATATAATTATAACATGAGTAATATTTTTTCCTAATTTTAAAAGAAAATATCCATTATGTTTGCCTTTGTATCAGTTCATGACCCATAAAACACATGAGATTTATTCTCCTATTAGAAAAAGGAATAAACCTTACATACTTGTTATAATAAACCACTCCTAAAAAATATGTTCCAATTAAGGGAGTGAGATAATAAACCCCAATTCCCACCACTAGTAGGCCATGGTTTTCTTACTAGCACAGATGATATAAAAATCTCTTGAAATATGAGGCATTACCCTCTATAATAAAATATGATTGGGAGATATGATTATTCAATTGAAAA
Organism: Viscum album; assembly: GCA_963277665.1. Lineage (NCBI taxonomy): Eukaryota > Viridiplantae > Streptophyta > Magnoliopsida > Santalales > Viscaceae > Viscum > Viscum album. The sequence goes on along the minus strand of OY728126.1, from coordinate 351,659,668 downwards.
CATATCCATGTCGTAATATAAAAAGGAAACCAAAACCATACCACAATGCATGTATAAATAAAATGGATATAGATAAAAATATTGAAAAGTAAACACCAAAATAAAAAAGTTAAAGTAGTGAAACAACAACTATCCAAATGTGTAAGCAAGTAATGTTCAATACAGTCAACATAAGACTCCTATAAAAGTGAAATTCAATTTAAATATATAGTGTGAGCATAAAAGTATTTTCAGTAGGGTAAAAAAGGTCTCTCATATACGTATGAAATAAGCATACTAAAGCACCCATGAGAAAACACCCAAACCAAACAGAACCTAAAAAAGTTAACTGACTATAACCCAAACCTCACCAAGGAATGTTCACAAAAATTATGTCATCCAAATATAATAACATAATAATAATGATATTGATAAAGGTGCCTCATATTGATTTCCCATTTGTATAATGCTACCATAACCCAACGTTATAGTCCCTTGTGCTTCTAATTATTTTGTTTACAAATACAATCCCAGAAGCATGACCACATCACATTTAACCCAAAGAAACCTCATTGATGTCACATCTTGCCTCCCCACCAGCATGATTGCATCACATCCCTCCCAAAGACACCTAGGCCATATCACATCCTCAACCATAAAAGACGAAGTAGGGTGTCATCAACATGAAGGATATAAACTTCATACCCTCCTCTTACGATGCACAAAACCCAGCATAATCCATCTAATTACATCTCATCATACCCAAAAATGCTTGGGCAATATCACGTATCACCTCCCAAAAAACCAATCCACACCACATCTCGCACAAAGACACTTGGTCCATCACCATCACTATCATGTCTTCCATTAGAGCTTCTTCTATCACAACCTATATTGTACCAACCTCACCTAGAAGAGAGAAAGGGAATGTGTGTGTACATATCCATCCATCCTTCCCATTAGATGTTGTTAAAAACACCCCTTCTATAAATATGAATGTCAATAAATAGTTTTTCAATGCAGGTTGGGTGTTTATAGAAATCATAGAGAATATAAAAGGTATTTATGTAATAAAAAACATGAGTCCAATCTATTAGTCCACAACCAAATGTTCCAACTAACTCACATTGTTCCAAAATTTCACTACCACCTCTAATGAAAATTATCATGAAAAAAACCATAAGTCGGGTTTCAAATTACACCCTTATTTTAACAAAATTTATCTAGTTACAATACATCACATTAACATCCAAACCACTCATTTAGGCTAGCCATTTAATAATTTATCCCATGCAATTTCAGTTTAATATTATTATTTAATTCCAATACTACCTCGGAAACATGAAAAAACGCAACCACACGTCATAAGTAGCTCATCATACCAATCAATCCATTACCTCACCACCACAGAAGCATTTCCAAACAAACCATCACCTCGCCAACCCAAACTCATTTCCAAACAAACAACCACCTCACTAAACCGGAAGCAAAGTGGCATCTCACCCATCATCCCCACATTTTGAAACAACACATCATAATTACACATCACTTCCCCACAGCACAACAAAAAATTAAAATACAACACAAAACATTTAATAAATATAGAAAGGGTATTTTATTAACTCCACTTCTTTATTTTAGGGGAATTATTAAATGATCTATTATGCTAGGAAAACCTTTTAATTATCCAAATATAATTAATTCACTAATTTCTTATTTAGGGAGATATCACAATAGTACACTACAATGTTTCTATATCACAGAATATATTGTGCAAGAAAATACCCCCAAAAGCCATGATTTTAAGGGGGAATTTGGGTCAAAGATTTCATAATAGTAAATAAGAATACCAAATCTATAAAGCCATAAATTCCAATCCCCACCCCTTTCAATTCAATTATACAATTATTTATCTTCATTGGGATGGTACAAACTATCTTTCAAAATATAAATAATAATAATTCACTCCCACATACTACACAATAATGAAAAATGAGGGAAATATGAAACTCAAAATAACTTTTTGATAACACAGTGCACCGCAACGTAAAAAATAAATTCCTGTAAATAATAATTTCAAATGTTAAATGTGGAAAAATCCATTCTATACCAAATATCATCACAAAACAATCCTAAACACCCCCAAAAAATCAAACCATTACATAGTGAATCCTCAAAAGAAGAATAGAATAAAAGAAAACAACAAGCAAAGGGATTACCATTGATCACCAATAACCAACCACCATAACCAATAGATCAATGTAAGAAATGATGGGCTATAGATTCTCCCAAAGTTACCTGTGTTTCTGTTAGAAATGAGAGATATAGAGAGAGGGGTATGGATGAATAAAAAAACATCTTAAAGGGTTAATAATATCCTAAAACCTAACACTTTCTTGTCATGTAAAACATCCATGACAGGAATTCCCATGATAAATTTGGTTTACAAGACATAAAACCCGTACATACCATGAAAATAATATAATTCCAACTTCAAATAAATTTCATGCCACCACAACCTTTGTTAATTAGATGTTCGGAATTCACTTTATGATGTGAATACATTTGATGATCTCCTACACTAACATACACAATCTACTAAACTTACTAGTTGTACAAGATATGGGTCGTCAACTAAAAAAATGAATTTAGATCACATAGTCAACCACATACTACAATCCTCCTGTAGTTCCGAACTCCACTGAAAATGCTTAAGGCTCCTTCCAAACACCTCTAATGACCAAAAGTTTCAAGGTAACATTCTATGAAGGCATGGACCACTACATTAGATACCTATCAAATGATTCTCATCCTAAAGATTCAAAACCAAACAAATAAAAAGAAGGTGTCCCAAACAACTACTGTATGAGATACCTATCAAGAAACTCATAATAGTAAACTAAACCACCATCCATACTCAATAACAAAAACACCCTCAAATATATCGATTAACCACACTACCCCAAATATACAAATTTGTAAATTCTATCCTCCGTGATTAGATATTATCCACTCTCTGCAACACTAGATCATTCCAATAGGTTTAATCACATTGTAGTATAATGAGTCTCAATTAGGAATCGAATCTTCCCCTTTTATATTTTATAACATTATCAAACATCATCTATCAATAGAACATCACAGCAATGGAAAATAATCTCTTATAAAAAATCATGATCCAAACATCACATAATCTAGGAAAAACCTAGAAAAACAAATCCACTCAAAATAGATTTTGGTAATAGACATGCATATGTGTCTCGCAATCCCATGTACTCCCTTCTTGGAAACAATACCTCTACAACACAAAAACCAATGGAATGGTTACCCCATGTATCACTTTATCCTAAAAATCGTGGATCTTTACTAACTGCTCCATAAATTTCATGTTGTCCTCAATATCTTACTCTATCTAGTTAATGAAAAAATGTAATTATGCTAAAAATCATGGATCTGAGATACGTAGAAGTTATTATGGATCTGGCTCAGCTGAGGTGGAAATTCCAACTGATACATCACCTCACCATCTCACCACAACACCTTAAAGGGCTCAATAAACTTGTGGAAAATCTTAATCACCTTATAAAACCTCTATTGACCACGTTGAGGGTAAACTCTTCAGAACACTTGGTCTCCAAACACAAAAATATGAGAGCCTAATTCAATGATTAATATAAGAAATATTTCATTCCATGGATTCCTTAATCCTCTAATAAAAATGTTTAACCATTTCAGTCATTCTCTATACCACATCGAGGCCATGAACAACTGCATCCCCAACCTCAATCCAGCACAATAGAGAATGACATGGCCTCCACTAAAAACCCCTAATGGGCCCATTCCAATAGAATATTGAAAACTATTATTATAAGAAATATCAATAAATTTAAAGTTTCATTACCATGAAATTATAATTTCTATGATATATAGCTGATACAGGTCCTTTAGTGTTTGGATAGTGTAATGCCCCGACCCCAGCTACCCAGAGTCGGTGTATTACTTCGTAACATTGGCATGATCACAAAAGATCAAGTCTCGAAAGACCGATTAGTTTATTAGCCTTGGAAACACTAGATACATTTATAAACGTTACATTACATCATAAAGTGAAAAACTACAATAACAAAGTCTCCATAGTCCACACTCATATCCTCTTCTGACTGTCCCTGCAGGTCATTCATAAATTAATTCTTTACATCCTGAAAAATATTAAAACATTGAAAGGGGTGAGCTCAGATGCTTAGTAAGGATAACAATATTGGCGAAGATTTCATAAATAAATATTAACATTTAAGGCAATGTATAACTAAAACAAAAGCCTTTTTAAACTTGAAATTCAGCATAATATGGCAAAAATAAAATTAAATAATGTCATTTACTTACTCACATGGATATTCTACTAGTCAAATAATCACATGCAATATCAATAACCACTTTCATAATGATGGAATGCATAATTCCAGACTATCATAACCACGTAGCCAATGCCTCGTGCCAAGACCACAAATAAGATTTTGTCAAGGCCTCATTCCAAGACACTAGTTTGTCTCATGAGACCTACTGATGCATCGAGGAGCTGTAGCGGGCTCCACCCGTCACTTATTAATTCCAATACATTCCTCATATGAATAGGTTTAAACATATCATAAACCATAACATAATCGTATCACATAAAACATGCATAAAGGAAACATAACATTTCCACATTCCAAGCACAAGATATCAATATAACACATTGATATAATAAAAACACTTTCAAAACCATTTTCAATACCAAAATAAACGAAAGTTAAAACTTTTTATTTATTTTTCATTAAAAAAATTTATGGCTTGTAGAGGAAGCTGAAACACAAATAATGGTCATGGCAGCGGAGAAGTTGTTGTCATCGCATACGTAAGACAAAAACATTCCTTTTGTCATTTAGTAAAACGCTTTGTAAAAAAGATTCCTTTTTGAATAAAAGTCAAAGTCAAAGGGGTTTATACACCGTATAAAAGAAAGTTATGAAAGTAGATTGAGACGAAGAACCTTATAAAGATCATTTTTTTTAAATAAAGTAGATCTATTATGTGTATTCACTATAAGTACACATAAATAAATTACAAATACAAGATAGGACATAATAATATCATGATATAATTTGAAAGTAGGAGATTAACCCAAAGAATAGAAATTGGGTTAAGAAGTTCCCTTACCTTGCGTCTTGTCTTGACTCGACCGTTCTTTAACCTCTTGAATAATAAACTAGAGTTAATTTATAATTGCTTAAAAACCTTTTTCAAGTTTTTTATTCCTTTTATATCACTTATTACCATGTTATGAACATTATGTAATTATTTAAGTTAATAACGGTAGTTTTGTCGATCTTTGGTACTTGAGTCAAAAATAAAATTCTTATAATTACAAGTTGTTCATGTGGTGATATATCCATTATATTCAGAATTATATTCATGATATAGATATCATATATCTCATATATATCCAGTATATACATGCATTTATAATAATCCATAACGTTTAGAGGTAAGAAATGAAATGCACTGCTCATGGAGATGGTAAGCCGTACGTACGCATGAACGCTACTTTCATTTCTATTTTGTATTTAATGAAATCATAATGATATAAAGGTATATTATAATTCCAGTATAATATCATATATAATATCATTTACTCCATCCTTTATACATCCCACATATGGCATTAACGATTCAAATCACTTTGAGGGGGCGGTAGTTCACACTTCCTAAAATGAAAATATCGTGTTTACCCATAATGGAAACCATAAAGGTATTCCATAAATGAAAAATACAGAAGCTTAAGTATAACATAAACATATCATATATCATATATAAATATAGTTACATCTTATTGGCCACCTTTGAAGGTGTTATATGAGTGTTGAACAATCATCGTTTCGTGAGGCAGAAATTCGCCATCCACAGAAATAGTATGTTCTTTAACCATTAGATGTAGGTGTGTGTAAGTGTAGCTCAAATCCTTGTTATAACAACATCCTAGTATATTTATGATACTGTTTTTGTTAAAAAAATGAATAAATAGATTTTAGGGGGTTGGAGAAGAAAAATAAAACATAAGAACACAAGACAAAACACTACCTTTAAAACGGGTAACTCTTTTTGATTTGAGCCAAAGGATTCCTTGGGAAGGATTATTCCCAAATTGAGGCTTCTAGGGGTAAGGGATGGAATTTGGGAGAGTATTTGGGCAGATTTTGGCCGAGCCAAATGTCTTGAAGGTGTGAATAAGGTGGGGGTGGTGGGGGCCTTTTATAAGAGGAGAGGAGGCCCACTCTTGGAAGGATTGAAATGTTACTTTATTATCAAATGCCTTTTGGGATTTTAAAGGTCCCACACTTATATATTTCAAGTTTAAGGTGATAAGGGTTCTAAATATACTCATACAATAGGTTTCTGACAAGTGTAAGGCTTAGATTTTACATTATCTTTTCATTTTATTTAAATCGTTATTTAATGAGGTAATTGTTGCATCATCATGGTCTCATATATAATTTAATTTATTTAATGCATAAAAATTATAAAAAAATTATTATGATGTAGGAAATCTTTTTATATTTCTAATTAATATTTATAGTCAAAAATATGACTTTTGTAACCCCATTTAAAAAAAAATTTAGTAAAATAACTTATGTTTGTGACATTTTTATTTTAACATTAAATAAAAGTTATTTATGTCATTTTCCTACCAAAGTGGCTCCATGGGGTCCCCAAGATGACCCATTTATTTTATTTGTCGTCCATGACTCATACAATAGGGGTAGGACAAGTGTAAAGGTCATTTCATATTTTTATAATACCATTTTTACCATAAATTTCACTAATTACCTTTAATCGCGATTAATTAAACTTAAAAGTTACTATTCACCAAAAAATTATTTTAATCCCATTGAACCACATTTTACATCCTAATGACAACCATGTATGTATTTTGTTTGAAAATAAAATCACAGAAGTGGTAATATTTCATTTAAACGAAAATTCAGTTATTTAACTACCACTTAGTGGTTTCACTATTCATCAAAAATTGAAGTTTTTCAGAACAATGCCAAAATTTCACCCTAAGTTATAATTGATATTCGGAATTAAAAAATGATATCTATTTTATGAAATTCCAAAAATATATGTTTCATTAATTAATTTTATAATTAATTCCCACTGTCACAACAAATAGCGTGTTTTTGAGAAACAATATATATCAAAAGATTGACAATTGTTTATGTCCAATTTCAAAGTGAAATTAATTCTAATGAACACCATTGGAAAAAATGGTAAAAATATATTCTAATTATACTTTAAAACCACTAAATATTATAATTTATCACTATAAATTATTTCGATTAAAAATTTGTTTTATGTATTTTTCACTATTCATAAAAATTTGGAAGTTCTCAGAAAATTAAAAAAAATTCAACATAGGCTAATTTCGACATTCCGAATCCAAAAATGAAATCCATTTTGAAATATAAAATATATATAATTTAAAAAAGTGGGTATTACTATTCATAATGGCAATTTTGATTAGTCGCGGTGTGTTAGAATCTCGAACTTGCGTATAATGCAAGCTATTGCATTATTGAAAGAGAAGCGTATCGTGGAAGCTCGGGGTGTTACATTATCCCCTACTTCAATGAATTGTGTCCTTGCAATTTGAAATTTTTCTTTGAAAATAAAAGGTTGAAAATAAAAAATACCTTTGTGGAAAACCCACATCAGAAATAAGGTTAATAAAATTTAGCCTTAATAAGAGGGAAAGGGAAATGAAAATGTCACCACCCAATTATGATCTCGATTAGGAGAACATTGGTTGAAATTAGAGACATATAATTGGAGGAAAAACTTTAATATTTGTAGGGAGTTATTGAGGTCATCAATCACAAACAAGTGTCAAATTGAGGTCCTCAAAGACTTCAATCTATGTTGATTTAAAATATCATCAGTTCAACAAGACATAAGGTATTAGGATAACACATTTTTTTTGTTTTAATATACCTTTAATAAATTTTAAGAATTAATTTATTAATAGAATAAGATATAGGTATATATATATATTTATGCTTGACAAGTAGAGTTTCAACCTTCAACTAATTTCTACCGCAAACTCATCTTTCACTCAAAAAGATATTCGAACTCAAAAATAATATATTTATCCTAACCGTACAAGTTTTAAAATATTAACACATACCATTTAGATTACAAAAACTATTTTTTAAAAACCAGGGACTTCCTATAGGCTAGTGGTAGGTCATAAAGGCTTGTCGCACTATGGTTGTGCGTTCGATTCCTGCAGCTTTGTCCGACGCGACGGGTTATCCCCCAACCTTCAGGTTGTCCTTTTCCTAAAACAATAGTATTAGAATATTCCAAAAATAATCTTCAAAAATGTTTTAATCTTAAACAATACTATCAAAGGTTGAACTTAATCCATTCCAACCTTTATAGTTATCCAAAATACTTTTGTCCAACTCACAGTCCAAATTTTATGAGGAAGGTAAACATAATGAAGATCCCCATTTTTTTCCGTGTAACAACATGTGAACACCTTCATCATGTATTCTTTTAAAACACTACAATATCCTAAATTACCATGATCCCTTATTCCTTATAAAATAATAGATATACTCCTTCTATCCAAAAATGTATACAAATCATTAATCAGTTTCAAGGAAGTTAAGAATATCCAATATAATTTATCCAAATCAATCATGTATTATTCCAAAATTGCTATCTCGGTATCAGAACCATATTATGGTTTATCTTTCTCTCAACCATATATTTTCCAAAAATTTATCCTACTGTGGAGTCACTTTTCTTGGTTCCACACAATCTCAAGTCCTTGATTAAATAGTACTGTAGTACAATCCTTATATACTCCATAATTATTATAACCAGTACATCATTGATACAACACTCAAATTACAAAATTCTTTAGTAACAACATAAGAACTCTAATCATTCCTCATCATCTGTGGTCATATCATAACTTGATTATTATCCAATAACATCATTTGGGGAACACTCTGATGATTTGGACATTGGTTTGCGTAGTGTCCCCACTCCTTGCAGATGTAGCATTGTACATTTGAACCCTTTTTCTTACCCTTGCAGTCACGCACTTGGTGTCCTTTTTCTCCACACTTATAACAAACTCCCATTCCCTTCAGGCAAGTTTCATGGTGTTTCTTCCCACAGTTATCACATATTGGAAAATTCATCTTTTCTCACATCCCTTTCTCCATCATTCTCTCTTCCATCCTTTTCTTCTCTTTCTTCCCTTCAAAGCCATAATACTCAGAGAATTCTTTACTTATCTTATTAACACATGATACTATTTCTTCATATGTTGAGAACACATGGGAGATTATTTCCCTTATAAATGTTGGATTAATACCATGAAATATATGATCCTTCTTACGCTTTGGATCATACGTATTGCTGGAGTTCACATTCCTTCCATTGGGCACCATTTCTATACAATGGCATAAACTAGGTTAGTTTATGAATTGCAATGAATAATTCCAAACTTGTAAAAAACTTAATGTAAATTGATATGTTTATGGATATAATCCATAATCATAAAAAATGTTTTCTTTGAGAAAGTATATACTCATAAACCCTTCATAATGGTTTGTAAGGAAAATGAGAATTATCCTAAGAATATCCCCCGGGAGTGTCGTAACCAAGAGTGCAACAAGGCCCGTTGTCGTGCACCAGTTCCCATTCGAGTCTAGCTCAAAGCGGTGTTTTCGGGTTTTTCCCCTAGGTACATCTGTGCCAGAGCCACCTCTACCTGCTCGTATCCAGACAGGGATTTATTGCTCGGAAAACTCACAAAATCTCTATAATACCAAAATTCTAGGAAGTTATTCTATACTAATCCTCAAAGTCTATCTTTGGTCTATGTTCTATAATCAGAGTTTATCTAAATCTAGCTTCCAAGGTTAGTACTAAACTACCTCTGATACCAACTGTAATGCCCCGAACCCAGCTACCCAGAGTCGGTGCATTACTTCGTAACATTGGCATGATCACAAAAGATCAATTCTCAAAAGACCTATTAGTTTAGTAGCCTTGGAAACACTAGATACATTTATAAACGTTACATTACATCATAAAGTGAAAAACTACAATAACAAAGTCTCCATGGTCCACACTCATATCCTCTTCTGACTATCCCTGCAGGTTATTAATAAACTACTTCTTCACATCCTGGAAAATATTAAAACATTGAAAGGGGTGAGCTCAGATGATCAGTAAGTATAACAATATTGAGGAAGATTTAATAAATAAACATTAACATTTAAGGCAATGTATAACTAAAACAAAAGCCTTTTTAAACTTGAACTTTAGCATAATATGGAAAAAATAAAATTAAGTAATGTCATTTACTTACTCACATGGATATTCTACTAGTCGAATAATCACATGCAATATCAATAACCACTTTCATAATGATGGAATGCATAATGCCAGAATTTCATAACCACGTAGCCAAGGCCTCGTTCCAAGACCACAAATAAGATTTTGTCAAAGCATCGTGCCAAGACACTAGTTTGTCTCATGAGTCCTACCGTTGCATCAAAGATCTGTAGCGGGCTCCACCCGTCACTTATTAAGTCCAATGCATTCCTCATATGAATAGGTCTAAACATATCATAAACCATAACATAATCATATCACATAAAACATGGATAAAAGAAACATAACATTTTCACATTTCAATCACAAGATATCAATACAACACATTTATATAATAAACACACTTTCAAAACCATTTTCAATACCAAAATAAACTAAAGTTAAAACTTTGTATTTATTTTTCATTAAAAAAAGTTATGGATTTTAGAGGAGGTCGAAACACAAATAATGGTCACGGCGGAAAAGAAGTTGTTGTCACCACATACGTAAGACAAAAACATTCCTTTTTTCATTTAGTAAAACGCTTTGTAAAGAAGATTCCTTTTTGAATAAAAGTCAAAGTCAAAGAGGTTTATACACCGTATAAAAGAAAGTTGTGTATAAAACAAAATATGCCTCAATGAAAGGAGATTGAGACGAAGACCCTTACAAAGATCGTTTTTTTTAAATAAAGTAGATCTATTATGTGTATTCACTATAATTACACATCAATAAAGTACAAATACAAGATAGGACATAATAATATCATGACATAATTTGAAAGTAGGAGATTAACCCAAAGAATAGAAATTGGGTTGAGAAGTTCCCTTACCTTGCATCCTGTCTTGACTCGGCCATTCTTTAACCTCCTGAATAATAAACTAGAGTTAATTTATAATCGATTTAGAACCCTTTTCAAGTATTTTATTCCTTTTATATCACTTATTACCATGTTATGAAAATTATGTAATTATTTAAGTTAATAATGGTAGTTTCGTCGATCTTTGGTATTTGAGTCGAAAATAAAATTCTTATAATTACAAGTTGTTCATGTGGTGAAATATCCATTGTATCCAGAATTATATTCATGATATAGATATCATATATCTCATATATATCCATTATATACATGAATTTATAATATTCCATAACGTTTAGAGGTAAGAAATGAAATGCACCGTTCATGGAGACGGTAAGCCGTACGTACGCATGAACACTACTTTCATTTCTATATTGTATTTAATGAAATAATAATGATATAAAGGTATATTATAATTCCAGTATAATATCATATATAATATCATTTACTCCATCCTTTATACATCCCACATATGGCATTAACGATTCAAATCACTTTGAGGGGGAGGTAGTCCGCACTTCCTAAAATGAAAATATCGCGTTTACCCATAATGGAAACCATAAAGGTATTACATAATTGAAAAATACAGAAGCTTAAGTAAAACATGAAAATATTATATATCATATATAAATATAGTGACATCTTAATGGCCACCTTTGAAGGTGTTATATGAGTGTTGAACAATCATCGTTTCGTGAGGCAGAAATTCGTCATCCACAGAAACAGTATGTTCTTTAACCATTAGATGTAGGTGTGTGTAATTGTAGCTAAAATACTTGTTATAACAACATCCTAGTATATTTATTATACTGGTGTTGTTACAAAAGAAATGAATAAATAGATTTTAGGGGGTTAGAGAAGAAAAATAAAACATAAGAACACAAGATAAAACACTACCTTTAAAACGGGTAACTCTTTTTTATTTGACCCAAAGGCTTACTTGGGAATGATTCTTCCAAAATTGATGCTTTTAAGAGTAAGGGAGGAAATTTGGGAGAGTATTTGGGAAGAAGTTGGCCGAGCCAAATGGCTTGAAGGTGTGAATATGGTGGGAGTGGTGGGGGACTTTTATAAGAGGAGAGGAGGGCCACTCTTGGAAAGATTGAAATGTTACTTTATTATGAAATGCTTTTTCGGATTATAAAGGTCCCACACATATATATTTCAAGTTTAAGGTGATAAGGGTTCGAAATATACTCATACAATAGGTTTTTGACAAGTGTAAGTCTTATATTTTACATTATCTTTTCATTTTATTTAAATCGTTAATTAATGAGGTAATCACTGCATCATCATGGTGTCATAAATAATTTAATTTATTTAATGTATAAAAATTATTAAAAAATTATCATGATGTAGGAAATCGTTTTATCTTTATAATGAATATTTATAGTCAAAAATATTATTTTTATAACCCCATTTAAAAATTGTTTTTGTAAAACAACTTATGTTTGTGACATTTTTATTTTAACTTTAAATAAAAGTTATTTATGTCATTTTCTTACCAAAGTGGCTCCATGAGGTCCCCAAGTTGTCCCATGATTGTCTTGGTCGGCCATGACTCATAAAATAGGGGTAGGACAAGTTTAAATGTCATTTCATATTTTTATAATACCATTTTTACCTTAAATTTCACTAATTACCTTTAATCGCGATTAATTAAACTTAAAAGTTACTATTCACCAAAAAATTATTTTAATCTCATTGAACCACATTTTACTTCCTAATGATAACCATGTATGTCGGATTTTTGAAAATCAAATCACAGAAGTGGTAATATTTCATTTAAACGAAAAATCAGTTATTTAACTACCACTTAGTGGTTACACTATTCATCAAAATTTGAAGTTTTTCAGAACAATGCCAAAATTTCACCCTAAGTTATAATTGAAATTCCGAATTCAAAAATGATGTCTATTTTATAAAATTCCAAAACTATAACTTTCATTAATTAATTTTATAATTAATTCCCACTGTCACAACAAATAGCGTGTTTTTAAGAAACAATATATATCAAAAGATTGACAATTGTTTATGTCCAATTTCAAAATGAAATTAATTATAATGAACGCCATTGGATAAAATGGTAAAAATATATTCTAATTATAATTTAAAACCACTCAATAGTATAATTTATCACTATAAATTATTTTGATTAAAAAGTTGTTTTATGTATTTTTCACTATTCATAAAAATTTGGAAGTTCTCAGAAAATTACAAAAAATTCAACATTTTTCTAATTTAGACATTCCGAATCCAAAAATGAAGTCCATTTTGAAATATTAAATATATATAATTTAAAAAAGTGGGTATTACTATTCATAATGGCTATTTTGATTAGTCGCGGTGTGTTATAATCTCGAACTTGCGTACAATGCAAGCTATTGCATTATTGAAAGAGAAGCGTATCGTGGAAGATCGGGGTGTTACAGATAGCCTGCTTCATCTGCATGTCTGCCTGAGGGTGAAAAGAAGTGATAAGGTGTAAATTAGTTCCAAAAACAGGTTATAATACCACCCAAACACATGATGTAAAAAATGTATCCATATCTACGATTATGTACCTTATAACTCCATAAAATCACACAACCTCATGCATATACCTCCTTCAAAAAATATCCATTGTGCCCGACTCATTGATTTCTAAGAAGTGGGTATATTATACCAAGTGGTACATCATTACCAAGATACCATCATAAAATCCCGAATATTAGTGTAATGTTGTGATGAAGTCCATTGATATTTCATCAAAATTCCACTCAATAACATCTAAATCATGTGTCAAACCATCAGTAACATGATTCTTAGACATTACCAACTAGAAAAACAAGCACCTCACTATAAACTCCACCACTATCATTTTTATCTGAAGCCACAAAAACTTTTTCCTCATTACCTAGTACATCATAGATACCCCATGGTGTACCTATAAGGGTGATCTATAAAAGTGATGGATAACTCCATCATGAATCACTGATTCAAAAAAATTCTCCCTTTAAAAAACATTTTGTTTTAAGCATCCTATGAACATCCCTTAATATTATCAACATGGATAACAGAATTGTGCATCACTTAAACCATTGATTCTACCCACTGAGAGACCCCAATCTTCAACAACAAGAATGAAACCATGATTATCTGATAAATAAATCATCATTCACTACTCTCTACCACATCAATATGTATCAATGAATGCTCCTTCATCCCTTTTTATTACATCTCTTCACTCTCAAACTACATATTTATATTTAATTATTCTCAAAGTATCAGCCACAACATTCACCTTTCTATAGGTGTAAGAGATCCAAAATCATAATACTAATGAAAATCTATAAACCACTTATGTAGATTTATATCATGATGACAAAAGTTTAACCAGAGGCTTTTGTGACCCATGTAGACTACAAAGATCTCCCTAATGAGGTAATTACTCCACTACATGAGTGGAAAAAAACTTCTCCTAACTCAATATAATTCTTTAAATAGTTATGATTATGTGGTTGTAACTTAATGGATCCAAAATAGATTCATACACTCTACTTCATCACAACACCTCTCAAAATCAGATAGGAAGTGTCACAAAAAATCCCAACAATCACCCCTCCTCTAGCAACTAGAGCCCTGGAGCACTGACCAATATCCCCAATAGGTTACCAAATATTATCTGTCACAAATTTGTCCACAAAAAAACATGGTACATAGTTTTAATGATTTTTTTTGGAAAATAGGGAAAATATTTTGGTTTTCTTATCATAATTTAAATTTTTAATAAAACATTTAAATATCCTTGATTTTATTTTATAAAATTGTGTAGTTTTTTGAACTGGTTCTTGTGATTCTATTTTATTAAACATGTGAAAAACATAATTTATAATTAACATTCAAACAAAAAAATTATAAAACTTCATACTAAGGTGCTTATATAGATTTGGTGGGTATTGGTGGCCTAATGAGTGATGTTCTACTCACTTCTATTTAATCATATTTGTAGGTTCCTAGTTCTATTCCTAACCCCTCTTGGGATCATTCATTCATCTTGGTTTAGTTTTTTATTTTATGGAATTTGGACAGCTTTTCTATTACATGGTATTATTAGGAATTCCCATGATTTCCTAGAATTCAAATAATATTTCCTTTTCTATTATTTTCTTTGAAAAAATAATTCTTTTACTGAACTCTATAGTTGGAGTTATAGTGATATTAGGGTTTTCGAGGATAGAGATTTTATGGGAATATTTTCTTTATGGAAGAGGGAGATTAGAGCTACAATGGGTTTTTGGTTCTCATTATTTCTTACTTATTTCCTTATTTCCATTTTTGTCCCGGTTTTTTTTCAATGTGAATATCCAATGCGTGGATGGGTTATGATGCCTTTTTATTATATTTATGATATTTTTTACTATAATTATTATGTGAAACTATTCATAAGTATATTTTTATTATCCACGGGCACTAGTATCTTGCCCTTGGATATTGGGATAACTCTTTTATATAGTGGTTGAATAGTTCATAAAACCATAAGATCAAAAACCTATTATGATTCATTATAGTTGTGGTGGTTGGAGTTTGTTTGGGGGAATTTTTATACCACTACATACTGTGAAAAGATAATTCACATAATGTTTTACCTTCTAATCATGAGGTTATTATAATGGGTTCTATAGGATTTGAAATTATTATTTGGTGTTGAATAATGGTTATAAATAGAGTATTGATGTAAATTTTGAAACCATGGGGAGTGAAACTATTAAATGTTTTTAACATCACCAAGAATGGTTTATTAAAATTGGCCATTATTTTTTGGTATTTTGAATATGTTCATTGGTGAATCTATTACCCAAAAAAATGGATTAAAATACCTCATGGTTTCTTATTATAGTTATTATATATATTGTGGTTTAATATAAAAACACATGAGGTTCCCTTATTATTCTTGAATTTTGGGAAACCATTATTTATTTTAGAAAACCATGACATCATAATGTTTTTGGGGATGATGATTTTGAAGAAGAATAACAAAAAATGTCTTGGAGTGGATATGATTTAGAATCATCCATTTCATATTACCTTTTAATGACCAAAGCTACACTATTGTGTTTAGCTATATATACCTTAGTCTTGACAGTTCCGACAAATTATAAATGTTTTCATTCTCTTCTATTAATTATTTCCTCTTTTAGCCATGTGTCACTATATGGATTCATAATATTTTTTTGTCCCATTGAATGGAATATTTATTTCTTATATTTTTTAGAATATTTTGGATTTTTTATAGAATTAAATAATATCCCTTATTCAATAGTTGAATCATAAAAGATTTTAAGTGTAAGATTTTGATTTTCTATGAAAATTGGACTATTTTATTTGTAATATGAGTGGTGGATGTTTATTAATTTATTTAATATTTGTTTCATATTTTTATTAGATTCATACTAATAATAATATTTGGAGAAGTACATAATGTATAAGTAAATTATTTTATTAATAATGTTGGAAACTTTGTAGATGATTTAGGAGAAAGTATATGAAGATATAATAATAAATTTAGAGAAAATATAGGGAAATAAAAAACAGATTATGGTTTTCCATAAAACATCATGGTTGGGTAGTTCTTGGTAGGGATTATAGTAAAATGGTATGGTGGAGGCAGGAATCAATTTAAATAATTTACAAGACACTTGACACTATTAGAAGATAAAGCATGTTATTGTTTTCTTAAATATCTTGTGTTAATTGTGTGGATTCCTTATAAAGTGAAATTATGATGTGATGTGAATTTATAATCTAGAAGAAAGTTCTGAAGTAGCTACTTAATCCATTGGTAGTGAAACTACATCATAGTTTTATATTCCCTTATATGATCTATTAAAAATTTCCATGGCTATTGTGATGGGTTTAAGATGTACGTTGCAACACCAATTTTTCTAAAAAGTGATTAAACCATCTCATGGTTTCTTATCATGGTTATTTCATAATGATAATTTAGAGAGGAAAACAACTAGGGATCCTTTATCATAGTTAATTTTTTCGATAAAATTATATTATGGGGTGAACCATTCCATAGTGAGGTTATTAAGGATGTGATTTTAAATAAAATGTTCTTTAAAAAATATTTTGAAATGGTTTGGATTTGGGTTTCTGGTTTTTTAATTATATTAAACTCACCAAAATATTACTATTGTTCATATGTACACACTTTTTGGTAGTTATAATACATTATAAATCATTTCATTCTATTTTACTTGATTCGTCTTCCCTCTGTCTAGAGTGGCTATAGAGGTTTTAATTAAAATTCCAAGTAACCTTAGATGAATTCCTTTGATGGGATGTTATCTTCTTATTTAAAGAGAAAATACAAGTATTTAAAGAGTTTAAGAAGATACCATGTGTGAGTACCATGCAATAACAGATCTAAAATAAATTATAGTATGTTTCATATAGCAATAGATGGTATGAGAGTTTTCACCATATATATGTCTTGTATAATTGATATGATTGTGTTTCTAGGATTCGTTTTTATTCCAAATATCCTTTATTTATTATAATACCACTACTCATTTTAATTTTATAAGTTGTTTTTTCCAGATATTACTCTATAGAAATTAATCCATATTATTCCAGTAGTAATTTTATGATTTTAAAATAATAGTAACTAGAAGGATGTGGTTAATTATTGGGACTTCAGTGTGAATTTTAAATTGTTTTTATATTCTGCTCCATTTTATATTGATATTAAAAATATCATCAATTTTTTCAAATCCCTTCTTTAAAATATTCTTTAATATCTATTAAAGTTAATATATTTTGGGGTTTCTTATTTAGAGGGTGATATTAAATTTTTTTTCTTAAGTTGATATTCTACAAAATAATGTTATTTTATTCCAAAATTTTAATTTTTACGGTAGTATTTTATTTTCATCTATTTAGAAACTGAATTTAATAGATATTAAATATTTATTCTATTAAATATGCATTACTAATTTCTGTAGGGCTATTTAAGAATATTTTTTTTACAAATATAAATACAACACTAAAATGGAATATTTAAATTTTTAAATAAGTTTATGGAAATTTAATTTCTTTATTATATATGGAATTATAGATGTGGTTATTTTACTACATTGTCAAAATATATATTTATGTGTATATGAGGTAGGATTTGTAGTTGTGTTATAGAATTTTTGACGCAATGGTGTAATGGAAGTGGTAATATAGTTGTTTGGGAATACAGTAATGTGATATTGAGGTGATGTGGAAGAATTTGATGTGGTGATAAATAGAGGTAATATATAGTAGAGATTGATGGGGTTTCCTAAATATTATTTTCACTTAGTTTAGGGGTAGATACTGAAAAGAATCCTTCCATAGGTTCTCTACTTGAGTGACAGAAATATGACCTCAACTAGAAAGTAAGGATATTATTACAATTAGGTCATTATCGATTAAATTTTAAATTTTAAATTTTAATAATTTTATTAAGTTAATGAGTTTATACTATGGTTATAGTATAGGGTATGGTTTTAATATATTATTTTCCATTATATTTATTTTTTGGGTATATTATTTGATGAAGGGAATATGGACAATGGATATATTTAAGAGATAATGAAATAAGGATAAAAGAACTATTGTCTTGATTCTTATATAAGCTTTTCCTTTCCATTGATTTTTTTAATTTAAATCATTTATGAATCTGTGTATTTCATGAACACTAATACTAATTAGTTTATAGACTATAAAAATACTATGTACCACAAGTGATTACCAACCTATAATTGTTTTTTAGTTAATTTTTCACGATGTTGCACTTGAATAATAAAGGGACTATATTTGATAAATTGAGTTTAATAAAATATATTATTTTAATGATTTACAAAGAAATGTTATACATATTATGCAGTTATATTTCCTAATATTAGGCTCATGTAGAAAAATTTTGGTTTTGAAAAATATTTATGAATTGATATTTGGTCATTGACCGATGGAATTATCATCATTTTCATGTGATTAAATTCATAACAATTTATGAGTTTTTACCATTTTGTTGTAGTTTCAATCCTAGGGTTTTTTGGATGAAAGACATGAGGGTCACTCTTAATCTCATTGGTGACTTAGTTTCAACCCCAATGGGTTCATATCATGATAAATTAATATTAAAGTTAGACTGTTTGATTTAAAATATATTTGGAAGTTATAACCAGTGATAATTTCATTTTTATAGGGTAATAATATTATTTTAGAACATTTTGTGTTTGGGGACAAGAAAATTATAGATGGATATATACGGTGTGTGTTTAATTTGTTTGTTAGTGTAGAAATATAATTTTATCATACTGCCTTTTGTGGTCCATGTAAACTATCAAGGGATATGAAATTTCCCTTATGATCCAAGGAAAGGAACTTTCATTTTCCACTATGATATTTTAATATAATGTTTAATAATTGAACAGTATAAACATAGGTGATGTAAATGAACCATATTTTATTAAAATTGTGAATAATATTTTGGATTTTATGATTTGAAAATATTATCATTAATACGTAAATTTTTATATTTTATTTTTTAATGTATTTATATTTTTATTTATTTCCTTATATTTATAATATGTTTGTATTATTTATAGATAGTGAAAATAGTATAATTTTTGAAATTATAATAAGTAATAGTGCTTATTAAATGTAAATATTTTATGAATAATGAAATCCTTATCGTTTTAAAATTTTACATTAGTCTAAAAACGTAAAACATATTCTAAAATGCTATAATTGTGTTCAAACTTTTGGTGTTTCTTAGTCATTGATCATATATTAGTAATTTAAATTTTCACTAACCTTAATAAAATTTATTGTTTCTGGAACGTGTTTTGAGTTGAAGTTGATATTTTTCTATTATAAAATATTATATTTTTTGTTTAACTATTTCATTTTATAGTTTTATAATTTTATGTTATGATGAATAAAACTGTAATTCTATAAAATGACATGTTATTTAATTTAAAAAATGTAAATATTCTTATAAATCATGTTCTAAAAATATAATTTTTGAACCAATTTTCAAATGTATAACATGTAAAACAAATATTTTACCCATGATGAAATAGTTATTCAAACTTCATTATCAAACATGACATGTTATTTTATTTCACCAATTTAATATGATGTATTTGATCATAGATGATATTTAGATAATGAATTATCAAATATTGAAATGTAATAATTTAAATATGTTTTCTTAGTAATAATATATACTTGAAAATATTTTAATTATGATCATGATGACATGGAGTATGAAAATAAAGCATGTGTTAAAAAGTTATTTTTATAAAATTAAATGAATGTTTGAGAAGTATTAATAAGAATTTACATAAGCTATAAATTACCATGTAAATAATATATTCCTTTAGCAAGAATGATAATAATGTGAGCCACTTATGAAATGTTAAATAAATAGATGTTATCAATATTGGAATTTAATTTTTGGATAGTTTGGAAAATTACCTGTGAGTATAAAAACATTGTGGAATATAAATTAATTTCTGGAAAAGGGTTAAGACTGGGTTTCTTCTAAGATTAATGATTCTTTAGCCTTTGGTGGATGAAATTGATAGTTATTGGATTAAATTTCATTGAAATATATTGGTATTTATTATTATTAGTGGTGGTCTACAATGGGGATCCATTTTGGCTACATGATATTCAAGTATTATTTGTTTCCCAATTTTCCCAAATTTCCAACATTTAGTTATCTTTTTCTTAGCACATTTATAACATATCCTATAGCTATTATACGACTATACCATGAAATATCTTCCTTTTTTATCTTGTGATGTATATCAGTATAATGGTTCCCTCTTTTGGAGTTGATGTAGCAAACTGGTGATGGTTGGATAGAGAGGGAAAGAGGTTATCTAAACACATGTTTATAAGTTTTTTCCTATTTTATTAATTATTTAAAAAATCTATTTTTTCGGAAATTAGTATCTCTAGATTATGGTTATAGAAAAATTTCCTTTGTGGTAACCATGTACTTGGGAGATTCTATGGTTTAACTAGTAGTGAATGAAAATAGTCTGATCAGTGGTGAAACATTGGATTGAATGTTCATTGATCAACTCAAGGGTCATGTCACTACTTAGGGCCTAAGTAGAATCATGTATCAACGTTGAGTAACCTTTTGTATTAAAATAAAGGTGGTAAATATCACATGGTTTTTATGGTTGTATTTTTTATTAGTTTGTTTCAATATGGACTTTTGGATTTATTATGCTACCAGGGGTCGCTATTTTAACATTTTTGGGGGGTTTTTCTTTGTATGTCCAAGAATCTTCGACCTAGAAAATCTCTAGCATAAACATACATTGAATTATACATGAACCTCTGCCATTATTTTAAATTAAGTGAAAAAAATATTGAGTAATTTTTTAATATTATAAATTTTCGTTCGTAAAAATTATTCACAAAATAAATAATTAAATTTTAATGTTTTATTTTTACTATATGGGTTTAAATGATCTAAAGGTGAAGCATTTATTTTTTCCTTTTGTGATTTGTTGTAGAATTTTGATCTGTTACTTCTATAAAAATGATTTGGAAGTTATCTTTTGGGTTTTATTATAAATATATTAAAAAAATTTTAAAAAAAATTGTTTTAATATGTAGTTAGAATTTATGAATTTCATGGATTTCGATGGTGGGTCAATTCGATATTCTCTAAAATATTAAATGTTTTAATCATCAAGTAAATTTTATTATTATGTAATTTATGTCTTAAATCATGAAGAATATAAGATGATTTTTTATAAAATAGAATTTTGTTACTTTGAAATGGCCTTTATTGAGACATTGTTATGATAAAATATGTTGTTCTTTATTATACAGATTTTGTGGATATGCTTGATATGTAAGGGAGTATTTTTCATGTATTAATTAGTTATTAGGGATAGTTAATGGTCTACTTTTTATTGATTATGATCTAGTGGTGTAACTATATTATAAGGAAATATTTTAAAAAATGTTTATCAGTAAGATAGTTAACAATTTTATGAGATTTTGGGATATTTCAGGGGAACAGTGGTGTACTTGAATTGTAAAATTATTTTCATATAAGATATGATTATTAATTTTTATATATTTTATTATTTACGCTAATATTTTTCTAGTATGATATTTTAGATTAAGACAAGTAGTAACACCCTTATATTTTTTAACATATTTCATTACAAATAGATTTTTAAATAGCTTACTATAAATGCAACACTAAATAAAAATGAGTTGTGAAAAATTACATGAATATAATTAAGAAATTATAATATGAACAAAATCTCTAGTGAAGTAAAATGAAGTGATCAATTGAAATTTATAATATTTAAGGGATAAATAAATAATAAAATTTAACATTATAAAAATATTATTCTTTCTCAAATAATGGTTTAGAGGGTTAATAAATTAAATCAAACATTTTTAAAATATTTTTATGATAATTTATGATATTTGGACATATGATCTAACAAATTTACATTATTTAATTTATAAGTTTATATAAAATAATATTAATAACACATTATAATTTAAAATATAATTTTTTAATAGAAATAGATTTCCTTTATATTTTCAATTTTAATTTAAAATATAAATTTATAAATTTCAGATTTTTAATTTTACAAAAAAAATTCAGTTTTAGATTCCAGAAATTAATATTTTCTTAATGATAATTTTCATGACTTTTCATAAACATTTTATTTTTTTATATTGAAAATACTAATTTTAATAGAACTGTAAATTTTATGACCTTATCAATTTATAAGAAACGCTAAAAAGTTTATAAAACCATTTAAATGTTCCAAGATTTATTTAAGGATATAAACTATATATTTCGAATATTTTATACAGAATTTATAAAACCTATGAATTTAAGTAATACTTTCTAATAAGAGAATGTGTTTTTTGGTCTTTTATTTGAATTCAATATTGTTTTAGTAAAATTTTCCTTTCAATTTATATTAAATAAACATAAGTTATATTTTTTTATAATTAAATAATTTAAATAATTCAAACCATGTACATTGAAAATTTTATCTTTCACAAAAATGTTTATCATGAAAACACACTTTTCCTAAAAACTGGTATTTATGCTTTGCATGAGGCTATGTTAAAATTAATTTTTGTTTAAACATAAATGTTTTCTCTAATATAATGGTTTTAATATTTTAATCTATTATATCCAAATTATTTAATAAATTCAAATTTTATTTTATTTTTATGATTTAATTAATTAGGTAAAAACTTCTTACCATAGTAAAAGAGAAAAAGGGTAAAAAGTGTTAACCAAATGAGTAAAAGACCAAATAGGTTAAATTATGTTTATAATTAAGTGGTTGATGTTTTTATATATGAAAAAATACCTATTTTTTTTACATTTTGGTGTCTTCTTTAAATGTGAAAAGGTGAGGTCTTTATATTAAGTTGTAATATTAACAAAAATATCATTCTCCCCACTTATAAAAGGTTCGACTCAACACCCCTTCAAGAATACTTAAATATTTTAGTTTCCTATTGAAAATATACCCATTTTTCATCCCATATAATTCTCTTAAATTTATTTGTTCTTATCTTCATATGATATTTTATTAATACCTTCTATTTTATGGAATCCTCTAAGGAAAATGCATTGATTTCAATGAGATTCCAGTTTTTTACTAGATGTTAGGAATTAAGGTAAGGGTTTATTTTCTAAAAGTTTCTCCCCATGAGACATATTTATTATTATAAAACATTGTTTTATTTTTAATGACGTATATATTTTGCCTTTAATTTTCTTACCATCATACTTACATTATTCATGATATTTAATGCTTAATTAGAAATCATATCCTTCAAGTGTTTTTTATTTGGATGTTACAAACATTATATGGGTTTCACTATCTCATTATCAAATGCATGAGACATTTATATTATTATTCACCCTAATTTATTTCATTAGGTATTATTTCTACCTAATCAAGATATTTTCAATATTCCGGAAATTCATGGATTTTGAAGATCTATATCATGTTCTTTCTTTAAATGTCAATCTATTCAAATTATATGAAAGTTGTAAGGGTTTTTGTTAACTCATCTTCATTAAGATATAATGATTATTATTATAATTATTTCTTACAAAATCATTTTATTCCTCCACAAGTTTTAATTTAATTGAACTTTATCTTTCCCCCTTGGTAAAATGACACTTTCTATTCAAATCTTCCACCTCAGTGAATTGATTATGGATAAAAAGTACATAATTATTGAGAATGATTCTCGTCATCTTTAATAACGGTATCCTCTAATTGTCCATATTTTCCTTTCTAAATATTATTATCTATTTTATTTAGAAATCCTATTTATGTTTTATCTCATATGACCATCATATTTCCCATTACAAACTTTCAAGAGATGTTTTACTACATATATTTACAATTTGGATCTTCAAAAACATTATTCTAATAATATTACAAAAGTTTTTCATCCATTTAAAATAAAATGATTTATCTTAGACTCAAAATTCAATTTTTATAACCTTTATATATTCTAAAATATTTATTAATGAATATTATTTTAAAATTTATAGTTTTTTAGAATGTTTTACCATTACCTTTTTGAAAACATTTTATCATTTTTAAGGCTTTATTGTTGAATATTATTTTTAAAACATAAAAGTTTTAGAAGTTTTTTCACTTAACCTTTATGAAAGTTCATATATTTTTTTAATAAACCACTAATGAATGATCCTTTTAAAGGTATCACTTTTTAAGAAAAATCACCCCACCAATTCAAAAAATAAATTTCAATGTGACTATAACTTCTTCTTCTATACCAAAGTTAAAATATTTTTAAAAAACCCTTTTATTATTTATCCACTATTTTACTTTTAACTCTAAATGAATTATTTCTATTGAAACTATTTTTTGTTAATAACCCTCTAAATGATCATATAAAATAATATTTTAGGTGATTGAATTTAGGGTATCAACAATTTACATTCTTGGGGTCAATTTTTTGATATCATCTAAAAAGGTTGTGAAATCGATTTTTTCCATCGGTTCCTTAAAATATAATGAATGATTGTATTTATATAGAAATAATATGTATGAATAAATGATGAGTGGGGTCTTATATCTCTCTTAAATACATTGGTAAATTTAATATCTCATCTAATCCAAAGGGTACAGGGGATAATTTATCATATTCAAAACATTATATGGGAGAATAATCTCAAGATAGAGCATATACAAGAGTATTTATTCCAATAAAATGTAAGAGTTGGTGTGCTAGAACCAACTGGTTTTACATTGATTACATGGATATTTAATGTATTTTTACATATTGTTCATTTTTCTGCATGATTATGATGTAAAAATGTCTTAGAGTATTTGTTGTATTGATAAGGTCATGGAAGTTCCCCACTAGGATGAGAACCTTGAAATGCTATAACAATATTCTTAAATATAGTTTTCCGGTTAGATGAAATTATATGATGGGACACATGGCATGTAGACCGTCGGGTGCGAGTACTCGTAAGCTGATGAGACTTCCTCTCATGAAGTTCGCACTTGGTAATCTCCAAGATATGAGATTATGAGAACAGACCTGCTAGAAGGTAATCCGCATGTTTTTGTGTCATCGAATATTTCCATCTGCGATCATGTTTAAGGATCCTTAGACTATAATATTATGATTAATACGTGTCATGACTTATGCACTTTTATTTACTGATGAAAACCGTCACGCGGACAGTTGGCAGAAATTAGGGTATGTTGGGTGCGTCATGAGTGGCATGTCATTAATGGATAAGTCAAGGAAGTATTTGTCCCTTCCATTTATGGAAGTTGATATCTCGGCCCTTTGATTTAAATATATCCTTTTTGAAAAATTCCATGGCCATGTTTTAACAACAATTTTATTTCAGGTAGTCAAGGAACGACGTATAAAGCATAAAAGTTGATGACACCGTCATGAAACCTACTTGATGAGATATTGTGACAAAGGGATTATATTACACAGTAAGCGTTCATATGTTGATGTCATTTTTGTTACTTTACATTCTTTCTCTTGGGTTCCAAGACCCATTTCTAGATAGTACTCTTAGACATTAGGTAAGACCACCTAATGCCAACGATAAAGAATCCTAGAGGGTCACACACTATGTGTTTTTTTGGTCTCGGTTAAATTATATTTGAATTTAATTAATGAAATAAATATTATTATCAAGACCATGGAATAATTTTATTCAAGTTATGATGGTCGCATAAATTAAATAAAATATATTTATTTATTCTATTGAAATTTTAATAAATATTTATTTACTAATTTGTAAATAAAATATTTCTTTAAGAGAATAAATTATCTATTTATTCAGGTGTTCAATAAATGAAAGTGGAGTTCGAGCGGGCCAAGGTTGTTCCGGTAGTAGAATAATTATTTTTAAGATGGTAAATATTTATTTAACTAGTTGGCCCAAATTAAAATAACACTGCCATTATTTTTTGATGCGGAATTTTATTTATAATTACGCTTTGTGCAAGTTGGCCCACTATAAATAATGTCATGGTATTATTATTAAATTCATGGGTTTTCTCTAAGTTCATGAATGTATTTAATTTTTTCTATGAAATTAAAAAATTTAACTGAAATTACATGTATAAAAATAGGCAAGTACCCCTATTGTGCCAGAAACCACACCACACACCTGTTGAATTGAGATTTGTCGTGCCAACCAATTTCTCTCTCAAATACTCATCTCTCTCATCTCAAAAATGATAGGCGTTCTTCAAGGCTGAAGAACTAGAGATCAAGAATGATCAACACAAGACACTCACTTCTCCACGCTAGCACTCAGAGAATGACCAGTTTCGGTCGAAGTCCATCGGAGCATGTGTGGATCACTGCTAGAGGGATTCTAGTTTCGATCCTTATAACCGCAATGAGATAATCAGGAAGGGTCAATCTGGATGATCAACATCACCAATGAATAAAAATACCAAAGACATAGGTATTATTTTTCTTTATGAAAATAATTAAATTAATTATATAAATTATGTTCAAGATCCTCTCTAAAGGTTTTAGGCATCCTTTTCCTTTGTCTAAATTTTTTATTATATTTCGTGTAAACTAGTGCTCATTATCATATTGATCCCAAAATAATCATTAATCATGGTAAAACATAAAATTGGGTCCCGCCCCAACCACACTTCCACTACACCAAGAACCTAGAAGTGGTATTAGAGCTGTTACATCATAGTTTATAATTATTTAAATATTTCATTTTTGAATTACACATTTTATAATTTAGTTGTTTCAATTCAATTTAATCGTTCTAAAAATTTGAATCTCGAGATATATTCCTCCTCTTTCATTTCTCGTTCACCTTACATAAATAAATTTTTCTTTTAATTCTTATTAAAATAAAATATATGATCTCATTTGGAGGTTCCAAATGTTACTAGCCATACTACACCAGAATACACACTATATATTCGGAAGTACACGCTGTGTAGTCTAGGTTCAATGCATTGGACTGGTCTGCCAAATCAGGCTGGGTAAATGGGTCTTATCTAAGTCTTTAAGACTCCATGTGTTAACCAGCAGTAGCTGGCACATGGTTTCTAGATTACAGGCCATGTTTCCCAAGGAACACGACATGTAGTCACTTCGGGTTAGGGTTGGACCATGTACTTCATACACGTCTTTCCCGGCTGGAAACTGTTTAACATGGATACTACACGACGTGTGTCCGGCTGAACACGCTGTTTACTCCGAAAATATTCAAAGTACATCTACACACCACGTCCCTGGGCTTGTACTTTGGTTGGATGGTGAAAGAAAGTACATGTCCTGTAGTCAGAACTGCATACTGTGTACTCACACAAATTACCCAGATTTATTAAAATTTATTATTATATTATACAAACCCTTAATATGTGTACCATCATGTTGGCGTAATGATGGGGAACAACACGTGATAGATGTTTTATATATATATATATGTTTGTTTAATTTAAAATCTATGTAATGTTCATTTCTACACATTGGGTAGTTATGAATAGTAATTCACTGAGTTTCCTCAAAGGTACAAGTTATGTACAACTATAATTCTAAATGAATTTATCTGTTTAAAATTATGATGGATGAGAATTTCAAGTAAATTATAAAAAGGGTTTAAGATAAAACGATTGATAAATTAAAGATAATTAATTGATTCAAACATGATTTATCTTAAACAAGAAAAATTAAAGAATTTAATTCTAGTTTTACTTATGTGTAAATATCATTGCATGCATGGATGATCATGATCTAGACCAAGACCTTTGTATGTGAATGGTTTCTTTTAATTTATTTATTTAAATTAAATTTGTTCTCTTGCAAGCCTTCTCCTCATTAATATGTAGGGAATGAATGCTCAATGTTTTTTATGTAAAACCCATTTCTCCCCTCACCTACATGTGAGATAAAATCATATGTAATGGATGGAGCTCCTAAAATAGTGGAGGCAACTCATGTTTGGAGCCAAGGTGAAACCAATCCCAGAATATACAAAGGTGGACATGTGGAAAGCTGTAAACATAAACCCAAAAGGTTCATGTTGTTTCTCACCTAGTTCATGGTTAGTTTATCAGCCTTTGGATAAACTAACCATTATAAAATATCATGATCATGCAATTTTCATTATTTTATTTCTGTGAGTTGCATGGTTTATCAATTTTTATGTGTTTTCATGATCACATAATTAATTAATTAAAAATTCATGCAAGATGGAACTAAAGTAAACTAGACTTATGCATTAATATTATCAAGACATGGTTAATCACTTAAGTAAGTTTCACTTAATATTAACAAGCATGTGATAATGATTAAAATAAATTCACGCATAAGAGATAAAAATCTTTCAACTAAAATATTAAGTCAGAACAAGCCTTTCGTTACTTGATTAAGGGAAAAACACAATAAAACTATGTGTTTGACCAAACCTTGTTGGGAAACATAATTTTATACAATAATCCCTTAAGAAAGGTTTCGGGTTGACTTAACCATATTACTTCAAGAGGAGTAGCCCTTGTAGACTTGGTGTAATATTGGAGGCAAGAGATGAGGAAATCCAAAGTCATGATTTCAGGATTGCGGAGTCCACTCCACATATCAAGGAGCTTCAAGCCCGTAGTTGTAAAAGACCTGCCTACCTAAATACCTTCTAATAGCTTGAACAACCCTTGTTGGGGTTATGTGAAGGGGAATATGGATCCTTTCCACTAGAATGTCATGGAAACTGGACATTCTAAGTTCAACGGTGAGGGCCATTGGGAATTGATAAAATAGTGGGAGACTTAATAAAATTTATTATTTCTCATAAAATGAAATCAAGAAAGTACTAATGACCTGATGTTTTATCTGTAGAATAGAAATGAAAAGCTCATCAACCTCACAATTCGTGCGATAAATTTTGGATAAATTCAACATCCTCACCAGTAGTATGTTCCAGGAATGGTTTAGACTCCTTTGGGTTATCCTATGCCATTAACGAAGTCTTACATAATGGAGTCAGCATTACCTGATCTGCCAGCCAAAGAGGTGTGTGATGAGGATTTCCTAGTCTATGAGAAACATAGGAACAACACGATAAATGTTCAATGATGGATGTTATAATAAATGTATAGTGACTTCATGAAGATTCATGAGAACATTGATGCCTATAGCATGCTCGAGCACTTTCTTGGTATTTACAAGGAGAGATCAAGACAGGAATGGTTTGAGATCTATAAGACACTCTTTTAGATTAATCTTGGAGAAGGTGCCCTAGCTGGGCCTCATGTAGTCAAGCTCAATGGCTACATAGAGTTCCTGGAGGTTCTAGGTTTTAAAATCCACAATTAATTGTGCACCGATCTCATTCTTGCATCACACCCTTGGAGTTTCTCTAACGTTTTTGTCTATTTCAATATGAACGACATTGATAAGTCTCTATCTGGTCTTCTTATCCTCATTTTCCAAGTGAACAAAGATATGAAGTGTGAAAACCCTTATGTACGTATGGTGAATAAGAGGAAAGGGAAGGCGAAGAGATTTAAGCCCAAAGATTCTCCATGACCTTCCATGAAAATGAATATCAAAGGGGAGGCAAGAGAATAGGAGGTTGTCTTTTTTCATGTAGCATGAAGGGAAACTGGAAGAAAAATGACACCCAAGCTAAGAAGCAAGGGGAAGCTTTAGGTGTATTTTTTATCGAATGAAATATACCAATTTCTAAAAATTGGGTATTAGATATAGCTTGTGGTGCTCACATATGTATCTAAATAAATTAACCAAGTAGATTCAGAAAGATTAATCTAGAGGTGGTAGATCTATAAGAATCCAACAGAGAGAGACTTGCTGTTGTAGCTGTCGAGGACTACCACCTCACATTTCCAACTGGGATGGTCTTGGTGTTAAAGGCTTGTTATTATGTTCCTTATGTTACTAAAAACATAATTTCTATATCCATATTAGATACAGATGGATTTTTTATAATGTTTTTAGATGAATGTTTCTTCTATTACAAAGATAACATTTGTTATAGTAGGGAACATTTATACAATGGACTTTGTGTGTTGGATTACATAAACCATGTAATTGAAATCGATAACAAAGATACATCACATAACTCATACCACACCCAAATTTGGAATCACCGACTAGGTCACGTAAATGAGAAATTCTTGACAAAGTTACATCAAGATGGATATTCAGATTCTTTCGAACTAAAACCAATTGGCATATGTCATGCTTGTTTACAAGAAAAAATGACCAAATCCCCATTTAGATGGAAAGTTGAAAGGGATAAAGAACTTCTTGAATTGTTTAATACCGATGTGTGCGGACCATTTTCAAGTGAATCCATGGGAGGGTACTCATAATTCATAACTTTTACAGATTATTTTAGTTGATATGGATATATCTACTCAATGAGGTATAAGTCATATTCTTTTTATAAGTTCAAAGAATACCAAAATGAAGTTGATATGGATATATCTACTCAAAGTGGTATCAGAGTGGGCATTTATTCTCCTTCTCTGAGGGCCTGTAATTTGGGATAGGTTTCCAAGGGATAAGATATTTCGGGCCTTGGTAAATGAGCTCGTGCCTGGGAGTATCTAACCCGTGTACGATGAAAAACCCAAGTCACCCATGGTGGGAAATGTTGTTCTTAGTTGTGTGTTGTTACAGTTAATGATATTTCACCATTGGGTGATGCACATGTGGTTTGATGTGACTGTTTTATGATATTTGGCTTGTGGACTTAACGACACGAGGGTTTTCATTCATGCAACATTGTAGACACCTAGGGAGATAGGTGACATGCATTGTGTTTTGCACACGCATGGGGTGGGTGTGTGAGGTAGGAAGGTATGGTGAATAATGCATTTCATGAAACAAATAAATAATGGGAAGAATGGAATTAAACAAGTGGGTAAATGATGTTTAATGAAATATAAGGGTTTGAAATTAAGTGGAAAATGTTTTTGTAAAATGTTGTGTGAGTTTGGTGGTAGTACATTGTTGTTTACCCAATGTGGACCATTTCTCGTGGTAGGGATGGTTAGGGCGGTGAATTGAGGTGTTAATTTAATTTAATGAGTATATGAAAATTTGTTGTTGTGGCTAGGAAAGAGATTTTGATGAAGTCGTGAATGTTTTGTGGTATGCGTGCTAAACCTCGTGCTTGCCAATGTAAAGAGATACCACCACGACGTCGGTTACCAGATGGGCAATGGGAGGATGTCTCTGATAACACTCCTCCAGTAGAAGAGCATGAAAATGTGGTGATCAATGAAGGTAGATAAGACTGGTTCTGGGAAAACTTGGATCGACTTATACAGATGACAGATCGGGGCCCAGGGTGGGTTGCATCGAGTATGTTTGAGCTGGCCAGGGAGTTCCAGCTGTAGCACCATCTGACCTTCACTGGAGAGGGTGGTCCAGAGGCAGCGGAGTTCTGGATAGAGTTTGTCCAGACGATACTGGATCATCTGGGGACCCCTGTTGAAAATAGAGTAAAGCTGGTTGTTTATATGTTGCAAGTCCAGGCAAAGCGTTGGTGGGACATTCAGTCTCAGACCGAGCAGGCTGAGGGGATGTTGTGGGAGGTTTTCTAGGAGAAGTTTCTGGATAATTTCTACCAAGAGACATTGAGGCAGGAGCGGGCTATAGATTTTATGAGCCTGACTCAGGGATCACTATTAGTGATGGACTATGCGAGTCACTTCACTGATTCGAGACGCATTTTCCCAGTGTTAGCAGGGGATGAGGAAGTGGTAGTAAAGTGTTTCCAGGATGGGTTGAGACATGAGATCAGGTCTAAAGTAAATATCTTCTTCTTGAAGAGGTTTGCAGAGGTGATAGAACATGAACTCTTCTCTGACGGGAACCTGAAGGGAGCTTCGGGTGGTGGGCATATCATGCCAACTGGGGGGACAAGTGGTGCATCTTCTGAAGGTCGGAAGCGCCGTTTGGAAAGTTTCTAGCAAGGTAGTCAGAAGAGAGGGTCAGCCTCTCAGAGTGGGAACCAGGTGTTCTATTATCAGTGCAGTAGGTCGGGGCACATGCAGGTTCAGTTTCCTTGACCACCAAATGAGTTTCATTCATATGGCAGGATGTGGCATGTGCAGAAGTTCTGTAGGAACCCTTGGCAGAAGGGTGAGCATGATGATGAAAAGCAGGTACCAGGTACAGGAAGTGGATCAGTTGCCTCGTATCAGGCCGGATGTTGGAGCTCCATGGGCCGTACTGGCAGGGACAGTGGACTTGGAACTCTAGGGAAAGATCGCTCCCGCCAGCAGGGCAGTGCGGCGTAGGGTGCTCAGGCTGGAGACTAGGGTAGAGGGGCAGGTCAGCTTCAGGAAGTTCAGTTTGCGCCTGGTGATGGCGAGGCCGGATCATCAACTGTTCGAGGTATGACCCTTGTAGCTTCTATGTTTTCTAGTGTGTTGTTTGACACGGTTTCCACACACTCTTTTGTTTCTGTTCAACTTGTGTTAGTGCTAGGTTTACCTATGGATGGGGTGTGTGAAGTTATGTTAATTGACACCTCATTGGGGGTGCAGGATGAGGATATCAAGCAGTGCAAGGGATGTGACTTGGAAGTTTGTGGGTATCATTTTCAGTGGGAATTGTTCATTCACAAGATTTTAGGGTTTGACCTAATCTTAAGAATGGATTGGTTGGTGTTTTATCGGGCGTACATAGACTGTTATCGTCGCAGGGTATCGTTCAGGTCGCTTGAGGGTGACGCTTATGTCCACTGTGGAGAATGGGATGTTCGAGCAGGGCATTGAGGACCGTTTTTCAACAGATGAGTGGAATCAAAGCTCAAGTTTCATGCCTCATGCTTAATGATTATGAAGTAGGGGAAAATTCTTATTTTCCTCCAATGGTGGATCGGGTTTAGGATGTGTTTCCTGAGGATTTCTCAAGGTTACCACCCGAGAGGGGTGTCGAGCTCATGATCGAGTTGATGTCGGGAGCGGAGCCAGTTTCTATTCCGCTATACCTAATGGCATCGGAATAACTCTAGTAACTGAAGGTTTGGCTTGAGGAGTTGTAGCGTAAGGGTTTTATCCATCCTAGTACGTCTCCTTGGGGATCTCCTATTCTTTTTGAAAATAAGGAAGATGGGTCATTGAGGCTGTGTGTTTACAATCGAAAGTTGAATCAGATGACGGTGAAAAATCGATACCCTCTTCCTAGAATTGATGACATGTCTGATCAGTTTAGGGGTGCATCATTGTTTTATAATATTTATCTGAGGTCAAGTTATCACCAGATGAGGGTGAGGTCTTCTGACGTATCACGGATAGATTTCCGAAGTCGGTATGGGTTGTTTGAGTTTTTGGTAATGACTTTCAGCTTGACCAATGCACGAGCGGTGTTTATGGCTTTGATGAACCGAATATTTCATCCCTATTTAGATCAGTTTGTGATTTTCTTTCTTGAAGATATCTTAGTGTACTCAAAAACTCATGCTGATCATGCCCAACATCTTGACATCGTCTTGGGTACGCTATGAGAGCATCGGTTATATGCCAATCTATCAACATGTCAATTCTGGATAGGTGAGGTGAATTTTCTAGGTCACATCATCTCGTAGGTAAGGGTGACAGTGGATCCAAAAAATTTCTAGGCATTTTTATATTAGGAGTATCCCAAGAGTGTTTCTGATGTTCGATATTTTCTGGGTTTGGTCAGGTATTACCGAAGGTTCATTCATGAGTTCTCTCGATTGGAAGCACCACTTTCAGGCTTGAACAAGAAATATTTCAGGTTCAATTGGTCTGAGGCTTGTGAGAATTCCTTCAAAGAGTTGAAGAAGTGGTTGACGACCGCACCTATCTTGATCTTACCTGAGCCAAGTAAAAAATACATCATGTTTTGTGATGCGTATGGAGTCTGACTTGGGGCTGTGTTGATGTAGGATGAGCGGGTTGTGGCTTATGGGTCAAGGAAGTTGAGACCCCATGAGTGGAATTATCCCACTCATGACCTTGAGTTGGTTGTAGTGGTGTACGCATTGAAGTGATGGAGTCACTATCTGTTGGAAGACCGATTTACTGTGTTTACCGACCATAAGAGTTTAAAGTACATCTTCTCACAACAGGATCTGAACCTTCATCATTGAAGATGGGTTGAATATCTTCAGTCTTTTGACTTTGAGTTGGTGTATATGCCAGGAAATGGAAAATGCTTTGCTGATGCTCTGAGTAAGAAGGTTCAGAATCAGGTGGTTCAGGAGTCCATCACTGAGTGGAAGATGATGGATTTGTTTTCAGAGATTCACCTGGAGATACATAAAGAGAGTGTTCAGGTCACTCTTGCTTCCTTAATGATGGATTCAATTATTTTGAGTCTAGTTAAGAAAGGTTAGCTTGATGATCCTGAGTGTTTGATCATAAAGGAAAAGCTTAAAGGTGAGGAGCTACCTTCTTGTTGGTTCATCGACGTGGAAGGTGTTATTCGTGTTCGTGATCGTGTGGTTGTGCCAAAGTGTGTGCGGGAAGAGTTTATGTGTGAGTTCCATGCCTCAAAGTGGGAAGTGCATTCTGGTTTGACCATGATGTACTGTGATCTCTGAAGGTAGTTCTGGTGGCCTGGAATGAAGAAGAAAGTTGTGGGCTTTATTGCACGGTGCCTTACCTGTCAGCAGTTGAATTCCAGGCATCAATGCCCCGGTGGTTTGCTGCATCCATTTCCGATTCCGAAATGGAAGTGGGATGATGTAACAATGGATTTTGTCATGGTTCTTTCAAGGAAACCGCGAAAGAATGATGAAATATGGGTGGTTGTGGATCGGTTAACGAAAGTGTCTCATTTCATACCGATTCAAGAGACCTTTATAGTCGACCAGTTGGGTGAGTTGTATGTTCAGGAAATAGTTTGGTTGCATGGTGTTATGTGAACCATAGTTTCCAACTTAGTTCCATGTTTCACATTGCATTTCTGTTAAGGGTTGCAGAAGGCGCTTAGTATGCAGGTGTTTTTGAGTACAGCTTTCCACCTGCAGACTGACGAGAAATCGGAGCGTATGATCCAAATGTTGGAAGACATTCTAAGAGCTTGTGTCTTGGACTTTGGTTGTTCTTGGGAGAGGCACCTATCGTTAGTTGAGTTTTCCTACAATAATATTTCTCTGGCTACGATTCAAATGGAACCATTTGAGGCACTCTACCGTAGGCCATGTAGATCTCCGTTGTGTTGGATAGAGGCCGGTGAATCTGAGTTGTTGGGGCTAAGTCTCATGCAGGAGACTTCAGAGAGAGTTACATTGATAAGGAAGCAGATGGTTACGGCTCATAGTAGGCATAATTCATATGTAGATTGGAGTCGTAGACATCTTGAGTTTGTGGTGGGTGATAAAGTGTGCCTTTAGGATTCACCAAGGTTGGGTCACCGTCAGATTCAAAAGTAGGGTAAGTTGGCACCCAGGTATGTGGGACCTTTGGAGATTGTGGAGAGGATCGGACCAGTGGCTTACTGATTGGCTCTTCCACTATGGTATGGTGGGATGCATGATGTGTTTCATGTCTCACAGCTTCGATGATATCACCATGACCCATCTCGCGTGGTTGACATGGAGGATGTGGAGCTTGAGGCTGATGCGTCCTTTGAGGAGCATCAGGTTCGTGTGGTGGATCATAGTGAAAAGTTCTTGTGAGGAAAGGTTGTTCAATTAGTCTGAGTACTATGGTAGCATGGAAAAGTTCAGGAAGAAACATGGGAGCAGGAATTGGATATTCGGGCTCAATGGCCCGAACTCTTCTCTACGGTGGATCAATGAGGTTTGGAAACTCAGCTCGAGGACGATCCATTATAAGGTGGGGAGGTTGTAAGATCACTATTTTTTTGGAAGGGTGGGTTTTCATTATGTTTTGGTTGAATCCCTGGTTTCAGTCTTCAAGGGATGTCTTCTGAAAGTATGAGAGGTCTTGGGGGTGTTTCAGGGGCACGGGGCCTGAATTAAAGGAAAACTCGGCAAGACCAGCCTGGGCGCACGGCCTGCGCATGACCAGGGCAAACCATGCAACCCTCTTCCTCCAGACATTAGCATGCACACGGTTTGCTCATGTTTTTTCAAACCGTGCAGCCAAACCCTGCGGCTTCATAAAGTTGGGAAAAATTACGAAATTGGCAACCCATGATTTTAAGAACCCACTCAGGTTTTCCTCTCCATTCCTTGCTCTTCACCCTAGGTAATAGCCAAATTTCCCAAGATCTCCAAGACGTTGATCTCCCTCATTTCTAAGGTGTTTTTGGTGCTGCTGGATGTAGATCGAATCTCCAGGTAAGGCTAATCCCATCCTTGCTTCTCTTTTTGGTTTAGGGTCTGTATCTTCTCTCCCTCTTATTACAAAGCTCTAAAACCCTATCTTTTGGGTGAGTTCTATGTTGAAGCTCCAAAGGCTGGTCGGATTATGGTCGAAGGACTCTATTGGGTGTGCGTTCAACCGCATTTTTGAGGTAGGTGGTATACAAACATTATCCCATAGTTTTATGGCGGATTTTTGAATGTGTGGCTTTTCTCGTGGCTTCCTTTTCATGATCTTTGATCAACCTAGATGTTTTTGATATAAAGGATGCTTGGAAACGGTAAATGGGAACCCTCACGATCCCCATGGGATGCATTGATAATGACATGACCTAATTGGGGCCATCCATGGGATGTATCAGCTTTCCCCAGTCTTAGGGGTTGTTATTAAACAAGTGACCTCGTTGTAATAAATGGCAGAGCCCCTGACGAATATGTTGGCATGATTGGTTGAACTTTGAATGGAAGTTGGGTGATGGACCTAGACTTGGAAATAACCTAAGTGTTGTTTGAAATGGGTTGAATGGTTGATTCATGGAAATGATGAATGGGTTAAATGGGTTAATGTGTAAACTGATTAAAGACCATAACGGGATAGGTTATGGGTTTAGTGTAGAATTATTAGTGAGATAATCATAACACATGGGAATTGGGTGAATTGTTAAATGATGTGAAATGGTAATGTATTAATGGGTTAAGGCATAATGTGAATTCCCATGTGGTTTGTTGTGAATGGTGGTTATCAAAGGAAAATGGTATGGTGGGTTGATGGTTATTTATATATATAAGCATGTGCACATGGCTTGGTAGAGTTGGGTTTGACTTGAGGATTTACGCCAACGAGTCGAGTGAAGAATGATTCTCTAAATTCCACCCTAAATGCATGGGTTAGGAATGGGGACTGAGGATCCTTTCTCCTACCGGTTGCATCCACCCGGACTGAGGCTTCGAGGTGAGGATATGGTTTCTATGAAGAGGTTAGTCCTAGTGAGATAGGATAATGATGTGATTACCCTCTTTCATGTGATTGTTGTCCTTAGACCCATGTAACATAATGTATGTGATTAGCCCATGTACCTTTTTATGAAATGGTATGTGATGATAATTGGTGTGAAATGAATGGTAATGGAAGTGGCAATGGCTTTGGCTTTGAACTGGTTAATGGCACCTTAAATAATTACTGGGCAATTATCATTCATATTCCTTTTGCATGCACTAAATGTTCATAATGGATATTTTTTATACACCGTTGGCGGTGGCCTACTGAATTGTACTCACACCATGCTCGGGCCATTGTAGGGTGCCCAAGCAGACTTCATGTTTGTAGGTCCGGAGGAGGGAAAGGTTCCTTGCTAGATAGTTGAGTGGACATGGGTAGCAATTGGTGGAGGATCCAGACTTGGAGTCAGGACCATTTTGGGGATTCTGGCTGTTGTCTTTATTTTGGGCTTTTGTTCAATTTTTCACTTGTGGTAGTACATGGAATCTTTATTGTTGTAAATGGTTGTTATACATGTTCCATGTTTATTGATTATTGTTTCTGCTATTGGTTTGTTTCTGTTGTGGCTTACTCTGATAAAAAGGGCGTGTTGTCTCCCCACTTGACCACGAAGACCCCCGCTGCTAGTCGGCAGCCTTTGGCATACGGGGAGGCGCTCATAAGGTTATGTAACTACCCGAATCGGAGCACCGGTTTAGTGGATTCAGGATTGGGAACGTTACAAATTGGAATATGTCATGCTTGTTTACAAGAAAAAATGTCCAAATCTCTATTTAGTGGGAAAGGTGAAAGGGCTAAAGAACATCATGAATTGGTTCATACCGATGTGTGTGGAATATTTCCAGGTGAAGCCATGGGAGGGTACTGATACTTCATAACTTTATAGATGATTTTAGTTGATATGGATATATATACTCAATGAGGTATAAGTCAGATTCTTCTGATAAGTTCAAAGAATACCAGAATGAAGTTGAGAACCAGCTTGGTAAGAAGATTAAGAAACTCTGCTTGGACCGAGGCGGAGTATATCTTAATCAAGACTTCACTAATTACATATGGGAGTTTGTGATCCTATCCCAACTCACTCCTCCAAACATGCCCCAATTGAATAGTGTGAGTGAAAGGAGGAACCACACCCTGTTGAACATGGTGAGATAAATGATGAGTTATGTGAGTCTTCCATTATCCTTTTGGGGATATTCATTACAAAAAGTAGCAAACATAATAAACCAAGTACCAACTAAATTGATAAATGGTATTCTATACGAGTTATGGAGTGGAAGAAAATCCATGTTATTGAATTTACATGTGTGGGGTAGTGAATCATTTGTAAGGCCTCTTCAGGTATCAAACTCGCACCCCGAGGCACAAAGTGTACCATTATAGGATACCCCAAGGAAACATGGGGATATTACCTATACAACCCCTTAGACAAAAAATTTATAGTGGAAAGACATGCCATATTCTTTGAGAGGGAGTACATCTCAAAAAGAGATAGTGGGAGAGAGATAGAGTTCGATGATGTTGTGGCTCAAGGTGCACTAGAGGTGGTACAAGAATAGATTCCACAAAAGCTCGATGGAAGAAGAATTTGTTCTAGAGACAAAAGTATTGTGTAGGAGTATAAGAGAGTTAGAGAATCAGAATAGTATGGTTTTCTAGTTACCAAGGATGGTGAATCATTATTATTTGATATTAATGATCCCTAAACCTACAAGGAAGTAGTAAGTGGAACAAAAATTTCCATGTGGAAAGAAGCCATGAATTCTGAAATGGATTCCATGTACCAAAACCAAGTATGGATTTTGGTAGATTCTCCAGTTGATGTAAAGCCTGTTGGTTGCAAATGGTTTTTCAAGAAGAAATTGGACATGGAAGGACAAGTAAGTACCTATAAGGCATGACTGGTTGAAAAAGGTTTCAAACAGCGTCAAGGAATTGAATACGATGAAACCTTCTCACCAGTTAAAATGATGAATCCCATGATAATTCTACATTATTTTTTGTCTTACCATTACTATGAGATTTGGAAAATCGATCTCAAAACAGCCTTCCTTAACGGGAACCTTTAGGAAGATGTCTACATGACACAACCTGAAGGGTTTGGGACTCCAAAAGATTCCAATAATTTATAATAGCTGCAGAAATCCATTTGGGGATTACAGAAACCATCCAGGCCATGTAACATTCATTTTGATGAAGCCATAAAATAAGTTGGTTTTATCAAAAATGAATGTGAGCCTTGTGTCCAGAAACAGTTTAGTGGGAGTGCAGTCATTTTCCTAATAGTATATGATGATGACGTATTACTCATTTGAAATGAGATACCAGTCTTGAAGTCTGTTAAGGCATGTTTTAACCAATGATTCTCCACGAAAGACTAGGGAGAGGCAGCATATATTCCTGGGATCAAGATATGTCATGATAGATCCAAGATATTTCTTGGCCTAAGTCAAAGTACATAAATTGATAAGATACTGAAGAGATTTGGTATGGAACAATCCAAGAGGGGATTCTTGCCAGCATCACATGGAATTCATCATTCCGATAAAATGTTTCCCCAGACACATGAGGAAAGAAAGAAAATGTTAAGGGATCCATACACATCAATGATTGGGTTAGTCATGTATGACATGCTATGCACTGGGCTAGATGTCGCCTATGCATTGAGTGCGGTAGAAAGATATCCAAGATAACCCAGTTGACCACCATTGGATGGAATTCAAGACTATCCTAAAGTATCTAAGTCATACTAAGGATATGTTCCTGTTTTATGATGGAGATGAGGAACTAGTCATCATAGGATATACAGATGCTAGTTTCTAGACTGATCAAGATGACATAAAGTCGCAAACAGGATACATCTGCCCTTTGAATGGAGGTGCAGTGAGCTGGGAGAGCTCAAAAGAGAGTGTGGTCACAGATTCTACAGCAGATTGCAAGTATATTGCAGCCTCTGAGGTAGACAAAGAAGCAGTTTGGATGCAAAGATTCATCTAGGAGCATAATGTGATACCTAGTAGTAAAGATCCCACCACACTATAATATGATAATACTGCATCGGTGGCTCTGGAAATAGAGCCAAGGCCACATCAGCGGATGAAGAACATACTTCATAATTATCATCTATTGAGGGATTTTTCTCAGAGAGGTGAAGTTGAAGTGAGTAGTATTTCCCCAGAAGACAACGTGGTGGACCCCTTGACTAAAGACTGGATTCAGCAGAAACATGATCATCTTGTGAGGTCTAGCGGACTGAAAGTCGTAGGCAGTTGTCTCTAGTCTAATTTGGAGTTTTTAATAGTTAGTGTCCTATAACAAACTGGTTTTACTTTTATTACATCGATATTTAATTTATTATTACATATTGTTCATTTTTCTGCATGATTATGATGTAACAATGTCCTATAGTATTTATTTCATTGATAAGGTCATGGTGGTTCCCTACAATGATGAGAACATTGAAATGCTATAAAAATATTCTTAAATATAGTCTTGCGGTTAGATGACATGCTATGATTGGACACATAGCAAGCATACCACCAGGTGCGAGTACTCAAAAGCACCTAAGACTTCCTCTCATGACGGTCACACTTGGTAATCTCAAAGATATAAGATTATGAGAACAAACCCGGTAGTAGGAATTCTGCATATTTTGGTGTCATCAGATATTTCTATCTGTGAGCGTGTGTAATGATCCTTAGACTTTTAGATTATCATTAATACATGTCAGAACTTGTGCACTTTTATTTACAGATGAAGATCATCCCGCAGACACTTGGTGGAAAGTAGGGTATGTTGGTTGTGTTACAAGTGGCATGTTATTAGTGGATAAGTCTAGGAAGGATTTGTCACTTCCATTTATGGAAGTTGATACCTCTGCCATTTGATTGAAATAGAACTGCCGCTCAAAATTCAATGGTCATGGTGTAATGAAGAGTTTATTTCAGGTAGTCAAAGAATGACGTATCCAGCATAAAAGTTGATGACACAATCATGAAACCTGATTGATGAGATATTGTGACAATGGGATTATATTACAGAGTAAGAATTTGTATGTGGATGTTGTCTTTCCGACTTTACATTCTTTCTCTTGGGTGCCTTGACCTGTTTCTAGACAGTACTCTTAGACTTTAGGTAAGCCCGCCTAATGCCAATGAGAAAGAATCCTAGAGGGTCACAAACTAAGTGTTTTTTGTGGTCTCGATTAAATTCTATATGAATTTAATTAATTAAATAAATATTATTCTCAAGACCGTGGAATAAATTTATTCATGTTAAGATGATCTCATAAATTAAATAAAATATATTTATTTATGTTATTGAACATTTAATAAATATTATTTACTAGTTTGTAAATAAAATATTTATTTAAGAGAATAAATTATTTATTTATTCAGGAGTCTAATAAATAGAAGTGGAGTTTGAGTGGACCCAGGTCGATACAGTAGTAAAATAATTATTTTGAAGATAGTAAATGATTATTTAACTAGTTGGTACAAAATAAAATAACACTGCTATTATTCGATGACATTGAATTTTTTTGTAATTCTGTTTTGAAAAAGTTGGCGCACTATAAATAATTTTGCAGTATTATTATTAAATGAATGTTTTTTTACTAAGTTAATGAATGTATTTAATTTTTTCTATTCAATTAAATATTGTAACATAATTCCATGTTTATAAATATGCAAGTCCCCATTTTGTGCCAGACACCACAACACATGCCTGGTGAACTGAGAATTGTTGAGACAAACAATTTCTCTCTTGAATCCTTTTCTCCCTCCTCTTAAGAATGGGAGGCATTCTTCAAGGCCGAAGAACAAGTGATTAAGAACGATTGACACAATATACTCACTTCTCCGCGCTAGCACCCAGAGAACAAGCGGTGTCGTTCAGAGTCCATCAGTGAACGTGTGGATCATCGCTAGAGGGATTCTAGTTTGGATCCTTACAATCGCGAAAAGAAAATCCAGAAGGGTCAATCTGGACGATCAACATCATCAACAAAGAAAAATACCAAAGAAACAGGTATTATTTTTCTTAATGATATTAACTAAATTAATTATAAACATGATGTGCAAGAACCTCTCTAATGGTTTCAGGCCTCCTTTTTCTTTATCTAAATCTTTGATTATATTCCATGGAGACTGGCATTCATCTTCGTATTGATCCCAGAATAATCATAGATCATGGTAAAAATCAAAATTGGTTCTCTCCCCAACCACGCTTCCATTGTGCCTGGAACCTACGGAAAAGTGAAACAAAAGAGGATTATCCAAATACAATGGGAAATGGGTGGTTTTACACTAATTGAAAGGTCTACATAAGAGGTTTTATCAGAATCTCAAGGGTACAATAGTGTATTATCCCAAGACCAATAAGGTATAAGGGTGATTATCCCAAGTCTACATTACAAAGAATGTCTTTTTGGTATCCATACCAAATTATTTCTAGGCTTATGTTTATGCCACACAATTATTCCATAATATAAAGAATATGATTATTCTCTATGACTCATGTTTTATAACCCATGATTCTACAAAACCTTTTAGATGGTATATATTTATTCATTTGAGATTATATATTCTTCTATCATGACTTATGGAAAACATTTATTATTCTATGCTCTTTTAAAATAATATTTTCCTCATTACCATATTTTGGAATATTCATATGATTGAACCCTTGAATATATATGGATGACTATTTTCCCTTACTAAGTGTTTGATCTAACTCCTTTTATTTTTTGTCTTTAACCAAGATTTTAAAATGAGTGTAATCTATTATATGTCTAGAAGGGATTATAGTATAGTAAAAGTATGAAGAAGTCTGTCCATGTTCTGAAAAATAAGTTTTCTGAGTAACTAGTACTCCAAGTCACTTATCCAAAACATTCTTTGAGCTATGTGATATTATTGAGATATTTAATAATAATGTGAAAAATTTTCAAGTTCATCTTGGATAATATAACTTGGTATAAAAGTTA
This sequence comes from Viscum album, assembly GCA_963277665.1. Taxonomy (NCBI): domain Eukaryota; kingdom Viridiplantae; phylum Streptophyta; class Magnoliopsida; order Santalales; family Viscaceae; genus Viscum; species Viscum album. The sequence goes on along the minus strand of OY728126.1, from coordinate 351,615,543 downwards.
ACTTGTTAAAGTATATGTTTATTGCATCTCTCCTGATAGTATGGTCCTAGAGAACCTTATTTGGTATTGAAGTAGTGTTTATATATTTTTTATAACTAGTTTATTTTTTTGGGAAAAAGATGGGAGGAAATTAGAGAAAATCCTAGGGAAAAAATAAGGGGCAAGTCTAGGTATGGGATAACTTCCTAAAATTTTGTTATAGTGGGGATGATGTGTTTTAAAAGGAAATAAAATCCCATTTCGGATACTTAATGTTGATATGACTGAAAATTCATTTTTTATTATCCAAACACTTTTGAGGAAAAAGTGAGAAACCAACAAACACTTTTGGGGAAAAGTGGTAAACCCACAATGACTTCATGACTTACAATGTTCAAACATCAGAATACAAATCAACTCATTCCACAAACCAAAAAACCACACAGTCATCCAAATCATGAACCTGGGTGTGTGAACATCAGAAGAGCTTAAACAAACCTCAGAACTGGACTCCATGAATGTCATCGACCCGGCGGTGAACTCCAATCAGAGTTCACCCAATCCTTCTAGTGACGTGATATGGTCCATGAACACATCCCAAAAAGGCAACAATGAATCTAGATCGATATAGTCCAGGCAGTGCTGATGCCACACCCAAGTCCGCAGAATCCAGTCACACCAGTCTCACCGACAGCAACACTAGCATCAAATACTAACCCATGCGGATCAAACCAAGCCATATCAACAAAACAAAAAATTCCACCAAACCAAACCAACTCAAGAGAATCAGAACACAAGGTCCCCCTCCCTCCGAGCCCCTGGATCTGACCCCGAACACACCGGTGCACGCCAAGCCAATGACGATAAGGGAAGAAGCCAAGCTAAAGAATCGGAGCCAGAAGGTCGTTGGGGAAGATGTTGTGCACACCGGTGCTAATTCCAGAAGTCACAACAGAACTGCAGAAACCATCGAGGATGACGGTGAGCACACCTGAATCGAAGATAAGCACTTCAAAGCTGCGGAGATAACCAAAGCCAAGAGGAGTGAACTCGACACCGAACCGAAACCCCGAAGCCAGGAACACCGAGGTTGTCGCACGTCGACGCAGATCTAAAAACTCGAAGCCACAAGCAAAACAGATCTTCCATCGAACATACTAGATCCAAAGCGAGATCCCAAGGCTAAAGGGCTCGAATCAGCTGCTAACGAATCAAAACCGAATCCGATCCAAACAGATCCACCACCGATTGACGTTGTACCTAAGCGAGGCAATCATCGACGAAGTCAGCCTGCGCCGGAGGAGGGGAGGGGAATACCGGGTGAAGAAACCCTGGAAGCACGAGGAGAGGGAAGAAGATATCGCTCTTAGGCCCGGTCTCCATCCTTGGATGACTTAATGTTGATATAGTATCTTGAAAATTTTTATATAGTCAGAGTAATCCTAAATGGGGTGTGTTGGTTATTAACAAAATCTTCACTTGGTGCACGAAAAATGGGCCTAACTGCAAATTTGGTTTGACACTCCTAGAGGATATTCCATTGTTAATAACATTATGTTTATGATATATTATGAATTATTTAGTATGATAATCAATTAGGATAAGAAGTGTGAGATTACACAAAATAAATAATCCTAGGATGTACTAAGAGTAATATAGGTTGAACTAAAAGAATTACAGACTGACTTGATGATTTCATAATGTAATACATCTTGAAATTAATTTTAACTGAGGTTTTTTATGATCATTCCCTTATGAAATGACCATTTATCACTCAAGATTAACGTTTTTTTTTGAATGTTTATAGTTAGGAAAAACCAAGCTAATAATGTTCATGATGGATACCGAAAAAATTTTCCTAAAGAGAAACCAAATGGGATTGAAGATATTGTTTAAATATTATGGTTATACTCACTAAACTATATCAAGTTATGATTTATAACTTGAGTTGTTTCATATATATAAACCCAACAAATAATATTTGGAAATTTTTTTACATAATATCAATTGATAAAGAATATGAATGAACTAATATTCAACTTGCTACATGTCAAAAATGTGTGAGGAATTGCCCTAGGGATTATCCTAGAGTAACAAAAAAGTGTTTCTAGTGTATAATGGGTTTTCATCATCATCATGATTATAAATATGAACAAAATAATCTGATCAATGGAATAAAGGTGAATAATTTTAATACTTCATATGTTAGGAGTTTGGGTATTATGAAAAAAATATTCCCTAACTCAATAATTAAGGTTGATAATGAACATTAGAAACACCATAAAATAAGGGAAGAGTTGAAGGTATATGATATCCCTACCAATTAATGTAGGTCAAGAAATATAATCATAATTCTTACACTCACCCTATTGCCCATATTTTTTATATTTAATTTCAAATCAATTTCAAGATACCCATGTAGATCGAGGATGTTTTATTAGACCATCAAATCAATACCTCATTGTTTTGATATTATAAAGCGAAAAATTTTATTATTATTTTATAAAAATTAAATATTTATGGTATATTCATCATAAAAGTATTTTTATTCCTCGTTTGGATGAATTATAAATGATTTTTGAAATTTTTTGTCCATCCCCACATAAAACAGATAATAATCAGAAAAATAAAGAAACCATATTTCATATTTCAAACCAACCTATTCCCATGTTTCAGTGAAAGGGTGGAAAATACCTCTCTCATAAAACTAATTTTGTTATAGGATTTCTGATACCTAGTAATGAGTTTTGTTAATCTCAAATGATTAGAGAAAAACATAATATTTAGATTAACATATTCTAAGGGAAATGGTTTATTTCATATGTTTCCTGATAACTCTCTATAAATTATATCATGAGTTTGGTATATCTCATAGATACCCATTATTAGTTTCTATAGGGAGTGATAATTTAAATTGATAAGAAGAATTTTATTTAAGGGGGGAAGGTAACTCCATGAGATTTTGAAATATATTTCTTTAATTAAATACTTTTTTATGAAATATTATTTAACAAGAAGTGCTAAACAAAAATGAACCACGAAATGTAATTTAAAAATTATCAAAAAATTATAATATTCATAAAAACTCTATTAAATACAAAATAGTATTCAATTTAGTTATTTGTGTTTAAAGGATAACTAATTAATATGATTTGATATTAAAAAAGATATTTATTTCTCAAATAATGGTATAAAGTGTTCCTAAATTAAATAAACGACTTTTAAATATTATAATGATAATATATTATATGAAAATATATAATGACTAATATATTAAAATTACATTAATTTTAAATTGATATAAAATAATATTAATAATAATTAAGGTTTCAAAATGTCAATTTTTAATAAAAGAATTTTCCCAAAATATTTTGATTTATCATTTAAAAGATCACTTTATAAATTTTATAATTTTAAATTTAAAAAATAAAATATTATTTTTGAATTCTATATATAAATATTATCCCATGGTAAATTTTTTTATTCTTCTTAAATAGTTAATTTTACGTGAAAAGTGAAAAATATGTTTTTTACTAAAACTGTAAATTCTATGGCCTTATCATTCTATAAAAGATATCTATATTTTTATAAAACATTTTATTTGAAAATTTTTATATTTAATTAGTATAACTATTTTTTTTAAATACTATTATAAATTTCTAAAACATGTAAAACTAAGTAATATATTTCAACATATGAATTTGTTTTGATCTCTTATTGTAATTAATTTTTTTGTAAAACATGGTTTAAATTTATATTAAAGGAAAATAAATTTTAATTTTTTTTACATTAAAAAATTTATATCTTGGAAATTAAATACATTTACAATTTTATATTATAAAAAATTTAAAACATAAAAATAAAAGTTTTTTAAAAATGGGATTTTATGCATTACATGGGATAATTTTATAATTAATTTTTATTAAAAAAATAAATTTCCAATGATGAAATATATTTCATATTTTGGAATCAAGAAGTGAAAATTATTTAATAATTTCAATTTTAATTATGTGCATTAAAAATTAATTACATAAGTAAAAACTATTAACCACAGTAAAAGCCAAATGTATAAAATGGGATAACCAATGGAGTAAAATACCTATCACATTAAAAATATGTTTCTAATTGTGTTTTTGAAGTCTTTATTGAACAAAAAATATCAAATATTCCTTGTTTTTAAATTCATTTTATTCTTGACATGTGTAACATAAGCCCTCTTTATATTAAGTTGAAATATATACTTAAAAATTTCATTATCACCCCTTTAAAGAGGCCTATCACCGCCCCTTCATAACCACTCATAGAGTGAGATTTACTCATGAAACTATACAATTCTTCAATCACTTATAATAATTTTCATTTTTATTAAGATCATATTTCCCTTTAATTTTATTAATACCTCTATTTTTAAGGAATCATCTAAGAAAAATTAAATCATTTCTAAGAGATTCATGAGATATAGCAAAAGTTGTGAATTATGGTAAGGGTTTCTTATCTCATATTATCGCACATTGAGACATATTTCCTATTATGCTCCATTTATTATTTTTAATGGTGTATATAATGACCCATTAATCTTTTTTATCATGATCCTATAATTATTCATTATATTTAATGCTTCATTTAAAATCATATCTTTCAAGGGGTTTTTATTCAATTGTTTCTAATGTCATAATGGTTATTTATATCATTATAAAATCCATGATGCATGTATGATAATTATCACAATAAAATATTTAATATACTCTGAAAACTAATAATAAATATATTTTTCTATATTCATAAAATTCATTAGTTTGGAAGAGTCATACTGTATTCTTTATTTAAATAGCCTTTGATTCAAAGGATACTAAAGTCGAAAGGGTTTTCTTCAAATAAACTTCTTTTATTGCATTATAATGTGTCATCATGAAAATATTACATCTAGTATTGGTTTCTTCTAGTTTAATATTTTATATAATGGTACTTTCCCTTTCACTAAAAGGAAAATAAAACTTTCTGACTGAAATATTCAACCATGCTGAATTTCATACCCATAAAATGTATATTATTGTGGAGAATAATTCCCATGCACATCAAAGATTATATCCCCTCCTTTTCCATATCTTACTATCATTCCAATATTATTATTAATATTTGGAGACCTCATTTATCTGTTATCTCATGTAAATCTCATATTTTCTATTACCACTTTTCAAAGAGATGTTTTACCACTTATTTTTTTTAGTTGGGTTTTCAACAGTGGTATTTGAAAATATTAAAAAGATTTTTCATCCTTCAAAAATATACCTTTTCTATCTTCCACACCACATTCATTTTTTATCACCTTTATGAATTTAGAAATCTCCATTATTGAATATTTTTTAAAAATTAAAAAAATTCAAACTATTTTCACATCATCTTATTAAATCTATAATGTTTTTTAAGGCTTCACTATGGACGATTATTTTCAAAAACTAAAAGATTTCAAAGTGTTCCAACTTCACCTTTTTTACACCTTTACATATTATATAAGGATCTACCATTTAAATATAAATTCATAACTAAATATTTTTCAAATAAAAATCATTTTATATTTTTTTAAATGATTTTTCAAATTCATTATAACATCTCCATATGAAAAAATGATAAAATCATTTTAAAAAACATAGTATTTCACCACCATTTTCCACATTATCTGAAAAGGAATTATTTTCATAAAAATTATTTTTGATGACTCACTCTCTAAAAGTTTTTCTGAAATACTCTTTTTGATATTTGAATATTAGGTATGAACCATTTGAATTCATTAGTTCAATTTTGGTGATATGATTAGGAAAATATTTACAAAAAAAAATTTCATTCCATTGGTTTATTTTGATATAATAAATAATTATTTTTAAGTGTAACACATATGTGTGGATGAATAACGAGTGGGTTTTTATATCACACTTAAATTAACTGTAAACTTTATACGTAATATGATCAAAAGGATACATGGGATGATTTATCCCAAATAATAGGGTACAAATGAGGATTATCCAACATTTGGGGGTATATGAGAGGATTCACCCCCATAAAAAAGGCACAAAAAATTATTTACCCTAATAAAATGGGTACATTGGAGGATTTTTCCCAAGATAAAGTTTACAAAAATGGATTTATTACAATTAAAATGAATAAAAATGCAGTTTTATCTCAAGAACAATTGTCTGTTGGAAGATTATCTCAATCCCATGAAGGTACATAGGTGATTATCACAAGCCTAGAATGTGTTGAAGTTCTTAGTGGTTGTCCTTGAAATATGGTTTATAAGAATATGTTTATGGCACACTCATATAGCATAATATTTTGGTTTTAATTATTCTAATTGATTCATACTTAATGTCTCAAGATTCCATACACATTTCCCTTGGTATATGTTTTTTTATATGAAATTACATTACCTCTATCGTGAATTATGGATAATTTTTATTCTCCCATGCTATTTTAATAATATATTTATCTTATTCCCAAGTTTTCTCATATTCTTATAATCTAACACTTGATTACATATTGATGAATATTTTCCTTTATAAATCATTTTAGCTTAGCCCTTTCAAATATATTCATTCCCCATGTTATAAAGTTTATTGTAACCTTTTTGAAGTCTAGAAGAGAGTCTAATATGGTTCAATTATGGAAAAATTTCCAAGGGTTTTGAAAAATACATTACCTATGTAACTGGTTCTCAAGTAATATAAACAAAAATGCTCTTTGAGTTATATTTTAATATTTTTATATGTAAAAATACGGTGAATTTTTGTCTGGTTTATCTTGGATAATATCACTCGATATCCAAGATAATTTTCAAAAGTATGTGTTTTTAGTATCGGACCTCAGAGTGTAGGTCTTGGGTACCTCATAGGACACTGAAGGTATATTTTTAAAACCTAGTTAATTTTAATAACAAATCAATTTCATTTATTATTAAGAATAGTAATTATATTTTATAGCTTCATATTCATTAAAATGTTTTTTTTAATCCAAAAAAATAAATAGTTATATTCTAACTAATTTGTTTTCCATTATTATATGTTTTTATTTAATAGTTAAATTCCTAAATTTTAAAGTAAAATTTTATATAATATGATTAAATATTCATATCATCGTATCAAATATATTTTCTAGCTATTTTTTGGATTTTTTTTAAAATTATTTATTTTTAGGTGGATAGTCAAAAATAATGATTTTTATAGAACCGGTCATTTAAGTTTATAACACCACAAGTTTTTGTGAATTGTTTTTTTCAAATAAATTTATTCTTTTTTATATTTTCCATTTCACAAAATTCCAAATATTGATTTTGTTAATTAAAAACGCTATGTTGGGATTGTGTGATACACAACACCAAGATAATCTTGAACTATACTCAGCACTGGCCTAGACTGTGGTATACACAACTCTATTCTTGGATTCAATTACTCAAAAGGTTATATCCCATTCGATATCTTGTGTTACATGCAAAACTGAGTTTTATATAACAATATTATATTATTAAAATATTATTATTTAATATATTAAGATATAACCTAGTAATTAAATTAGGAGTTATGATTTTTATTAACTAGATTATAAAAATATAAGGTTTATTAAATAAATTCATTTTTTACCAATTAATTATAAATGAATATATATACGTGTTTATTATTAATGAAATATTTTTATTCTTATGCTCAGAAATGTGTTATTTCTTAATAAATTAAGTTAATTGATATTATTGAATGATATTAATGAAATATATAAGTTTTTTATGAAATAAAATATTTTTTATATTTGTCTAACATATTTTATAGACATAAGATTAGAGCAAACCCAATTTTACATATAAACCCTTATATTTTTTGAAAGGGTAAATTTAAAACCTTTTAATAGTGAACCCATTTTAAATCTAAATTTTGACACTTTTAGAAATTTTATTTGAAAAAAATAAATTTTTTATTTGAAAATTTGTTATAAAAAATTACTTTGGATGAATATTTTTTATTTTTTGAGAAACTTCATTTTTTGGTGAATCGTGAAAAATACTGCATTTTAGTTCAAAAATGCATTTTCATCTGCATTATTTAAATAAATAAATTTTATCTTAATATTTTTTAAAGTATAACTATTTCAATTATACATAAATAAAATCAATTTATTTCATTAGAATCATTTTTACTTTGAAATTAAATGTAAAAATATTTTTAACAATTGAACTTTTCACTTTAAAAACCTGTTTTCCTGTTTTGTCTATGGGATTAATTTCAAATAAAATTTTCAAATTATATGAACTAAATTAGATAAAATGGATTACATTATTGGAATAAAAAGATCCATATAATGTTTTATTGTCAATATAGTTTTTATGTATAGAATATTTACCATGGTAAAAAAATTATTTACCAAGATATATAAAAAAAATGAAACATGTTAATCCTTAAAGGGAAAATGAATAAAATTCAAAAAAAACAACATACATTAATGGTTTTTGGAGGTGTGTATCAGCCATATAAATCCTAATAATATTAATTGGAAGAAAATTTCTTTTAATTTAATGCCACTATAAAATATTAGGTTTTAAAAATAAAATATTCATTATTTAATCACTTAAACCCAGCTCTCCTCATCACGACCCGACCCATATCGAGGCTCGAGTCCCAACTACCCCAAGCCCACCTCCATTGGCTAGGGGCTGGCTACTAGAACAAAGTCACAACAATCTAGGGGAGGCCTTTGCCTATGAAACTGTACACACACGCGCAACCAACTCAATGAAAAAGTGCAGAGAAAGGAAAGAAAGATACCACACTCCTACAAAAGGGAAACCAACATAAATTCATCGAACTCTAAACAGAAAAATTAAATTGTTGAAAAGTACTGACTAGTAAACTGAATAGAAAAAGGGGAAAAACATGCACCCAACCGGAATGGTTCCACAACCCGGCAACAGGTAAAACGAAAGTAAACCGCTGGTGAGTCTCACACCCAGAAATCCTTCTACAACCACTAAACGCAGCCAAAGCTCCTATGTCCTCTATGATACTCCATAGTCTTGATCAACTTGTTCGTTTTCTGTAAGGCCACACCAAGTGTGGTAAAATTTCAAGAAGGGTGATTATAAAGATACTCAGTAGGATGCCCCGAAAGCTTGAGGGAGCAAAAAAAGAGGTACTAAAACGGTGAGCAGTGGACAAATGAAGAACAGTGCAAGAGTACAATAGAGAGAGAGTGCAGCTCAACCCGACAAGAGAAAGGAAGTAGGATCATCCAACTAAGAGGAGTTAGACACTAAATGCAGGTGGCATGCCCTGTGCGTCATCGCCCCTCCTAGAAAGAGAGTAACTGAACGCAAGGAGTGGGAAAAAAAGTAGGGTGTATAAATATTCTCAACAAGAAACCCAAACGAGTGTGTAAGGGGATCTCTATCTCCAAGCTCAGCCCAGGAAAAGTTGCCAATAGTTCTATGTATATCCATCACTGATGCCAAATAGTCCCACACGCCAAAGCTGCCTCGTCACTGAACCGTACAACTAAGGGTCCCAGTCCGGTAACCAAGGAGAAAAGTCACTAACTAGCCTCATGGAAAGGGTTGAGTCTAAAAAAAGTCATCGAGTACCCACTACCCAGCCTTGCTGGAGGGTGAACTCTAAGTTTTATGTGTAACCCACTTCCCAGCCCCACTGGAGGGTATACCACAAGAGGTTGTCAGGTAACCCACTGTCTAGCCCTACTAGAGGGTAAATCACAAGAGGTTGTCGGGTAACCCACTGCCCAGCCTCGCTGGAGGGTAAATCCCAAGAGGTCCTCTGGTAACCCACTCCCCAGCCCTGCTGGAGGGTAAATCACAAGAGGACTTTAGGTAACCCATTGCACAGCCACGTTAGAGGGTAAATCATAAAATCAACGGGTAACCCACTACCCAGCCCCACTGGAGGGCAAACCCAGAACTAGTCCAATAACTCTGCACTACCCGTTCCATCACTGAGTATCACTAACACTGCTATTGTGCATAGGTTTAGAGTTCATAAAAGGAACCTCTGACCAATGACCTTTCATGTGTCCACATTTAATTAGATCTCAAAGGAGGCTCCTCTCTCCCAAACAGATTACACCATTGTAATCCTTGTGGAAAAACACGTGATATAGACTACTTACTCGCTGGATACGAGATCTTGGTGGAAAATTTATTCAACACCGCTTTATGCCCATACGGCGCCTTGTGGGGACCACACCTCAGACCCTAAAGAGTTTGGGTAAACAGCACCATCACAATGCTCTTGGAAAATCATGCTGAAAACAACTATTCATATGCCCTAAATAGACGCTTGATAAAAAAGTCGTAGTACACTGCACACAGCTTAAAATACGGCATGTGGGGCTCACATCGCAAGTTCGTCTTCAACGCTTGAAACCACCCTGGTCTACTTTTTCTCGATGTTAGGGTCACAACACCACTGACGGCGCCTAAAACGGACTCCGGATACAGAAGTTGCAACTCCCCACGTTATATGAAAACGGGGCCCTGTGAGGCTCCCACCTTGAGCCCAAAACACGTCACGCAGATCCTACCATTGCGTTCCTTGCAGATAACCACGCGGCATAGGCTATTCATTTACCCTGAACGGAATTATGAAGCATAAGTCGTAAAAACACAGCATACGTCAAAAATCCGCCTCATGGGGCCCATGCCTCGGGACCGAGTTTAGGCGGTCGGATTGTGATATTGCAATCCCCTTGGAAAAACACTCCGAAAGGAGTACTCAAACACCCTAAACGGATGTCGGGTGAAAAAGCGGTGTTTCAACGTAAAATGTGTGAACTAGGCCTTGTGGGTCCAGCACCTTGTCTCTAACCCGAATGCTTCATAAATCATCTCAAGAAGTCTGCACGAGGACCGGGGTCACACTACCGCTGACGGCGCGTCAATTGGACATCCCAAGATGGAGTTAGGTCTGATGAAAGAATAATTAATTAATTATTCGCATTAATCATTTCATGTCTCCGAGCAATAAAATCAAACCTCAAGGGTTCCAAACCAACATTGGAAGGACCATCTCAACAACAGGGCCACAGTGCCTCTGACGACACCTCAAACGGACATTTGGCTCATGAGTACGTCCGTTGTAAACTTTAATAATAAAGTAATATTATTAAATTCAAGCGTTCCGGGTCACCCGCCTTTGGGTGCAGAACCCAAAATCCCCGAAACACACTTAAAAAATTCCATCTCAATGAAACGGACCTGCAGTCATAGACGGCGTGTCAAACTGAAGCGCCATTTAGGAATTATGGCCCCCCGAATGAAAGGGGGCCCAACAGGGCCGATTCACCCCGGTCGGCTCGTTCCGAACCGTCGGCCCGCTGTCTAGCCGCGGGACCGGCCCGAATCGCCACGGCCCACTGGCACAGCCCACTCTGGCCACACCAGATCCCTCGGGACTGGTTCTCCTCAGCGTACTGACCAAATGCTGGTCTCCACGTCGTGCCAGCAGGACCCATCGAATGCGGGTTCTGGTCTCCTCTACACCCTCGAGGCTGCTGCCTCGGGTTCCACCTCCGACCATGATAGCCTAAAAGGATCACCTGCACCACATTCCTCCACTGGCTTCCCCTTCAACTATGAAGGACCCCAGGCTGGTTCCTCCTGCAGCACACCGTCGTGCCTCGTTGAAGCCTGTGCCGCCCGACGTCGCCCTTCCGCAGACCCGGCCGCCTCTCGGCGGCTGCTCCGTCATCCACACTGACGACTCCCGACGTCAGAACCTTCGAAGCACCATCCGCCGCACACCTCAGCTCCTCCCGGAACTACCCCAGCCGCACCCCATCTGCGTCGTTACTCCGACCGCACATAAGTTCGGACGCCCGAACCCCGCTGCGCCACCCCGACCTCGGGCCACCGCCCTTGCTACAGTTAGGGATTCCGACGACCGCCACCACTACTCAAATGGCCTGAATTCAAAACTGGACGCGGGTTCGGGATCGTCGGTATGAGGCCTTCACAACGCTTGCCTCCAATCGTTGATCTGACAAGATTTGGCACATTCGAAACATTGTACGAAGAACGCACAAGAATGATAATTGAAACGGGGCTCGAGCATTGGTCATGTTCATTTGGCCAACGCCCCAAATTCTAAAAACTATAGAATTTACAAAATCCTACATCGAATCACTTGTTCGTCTTTGGCGACGCATTCGCAGTGATCCCACTTCAATCTTCCATGGTTCTGACGGAGGTTTCTCCTTGATTCGGCGAAGAATGCCGAAGAACAGGAGAGAGAGACAGAGAGAGAAGAGGAAACCCTAACCCCAACTCCTCATTTTTTCTATTTATAGAAAAAAACCACTTAGCGCGAAAACCAAACCTGTCGTTCCCTCTCACTTTATATCATGCCAAGGAAAAATGCCCCATTTCAAACTCAATAGAAGTCTTGGATTTCCATTCCGAGACATCGTTCGAATGTTATTTGAAAATAACACCAGTGATAAAAATCACTATGTCATTATTTCAAAAATGACGATTTTTCCCCTGGGTGACATCTCTCACAGCAGGTATGCGCCCTTAACTTTTACACCATTTTTAGGGTAAAAGACACGCTCTGGATGCAACAGTTCCCTCAGATTTTAGATCTGAGCTATCGTTTAGGATATAACACAACCCTGCCACCTGCATAGTATAAAAACACTTAACATGTTTAGAAAATTAATTTGGGGCACACCGGGCCTCGGAATTGCATGCCCTCTTCACGACTAGCTTTGGAATCATATATATAAATATTCCAAAGTCTCACTAGGTAAAAACCTGGTCTCTACATCATTCCTTCTTTTAATATTTTTGACCCCGAAAAAAAAACTATGAAAAACAACTCAGGACACATAGCTCACACCTAGCTCTCCCACTCCCAAGGAAATTTGCACAGCATCATGTTGGCACAACAAGTGAACCAATGAGATGGGTCATACTCACAAGGTCTAATACTCTTGAGGACATTCATAGGAATACGCATGCACCTCTTAAGCTATGACATGAGGAAGACATTGTGCACCGACTCCTACTATTTGGAGGGTAGGGCAAGATGGTAGGCAACCTCTCAATCTCTTACACGATTCCCGAACGGCCCAAAGAAACTCGGGCGACTTCCTCAGCTGAACCTCTACTTCACATGTCATGACTGAAATCACGATTTGTTCCTGGAACATGGTCTCATGATTCCCTCCTTCAGAATACCCATCGGGTGCGTTTCCTGTGGATATCTGGTCACGCAGTACCTCACTGTCGGCATCCCCCCCCCAACTAAGACTCTCTCACATGCTCAAGGAGTTAAGGAGTCAACACCATCGACTGTAGGAATTTCGTACCCTCCTGCTCTACCAAGGTCATCCATAGGGAAGCTAACTACTACGAATCTTCCCACGCCTAACGGGTCTATGACTTCCTGCTAATGGAACCTACTACAAAACTGCCACTTTTCATAACATAGACTACCTCGAAGTCCTAGTCCTACAAAAATTTCAAACAGAACCGTAGTCTCGGTTTCAAGTCTCTCTGGGTGTGGGCGCACCTGAGACACTGGTGGTCTGAGCAAACCACAAATCGCTCTACCAGAATATAGTATTTCCACATCCTCAGCACAAGGACTACCACCACCAGTACCACACATTGAAGCACGTAGCTCTATTTTGTGGGGTTTCCATCACCTCGACTTGTACTTGATAACGGTATCAAGATTAACATTGAGAACGCGAGGTACCAACAAACATCTCAAGAGAGAAAACTCATCCAACTAACAGAGGCTAGACACGGAAAGCACGTGTCATACCCCACATGTCTTTTCCCCTCTTGGAAGGAGAGTACTCCCCAAAACAAGCACTCTTCCAGACCCACTAGTGGCACCTCAAGCTAATGGAGGTCAAACAGAAAATCCCCACAGGAAAATATAGAACCTTATCTGACACTCCACCGCACAACCCCACCATGAATGCACATGTCGTAGGGACTCATCCACCACACCTCAATACTATCCACATTGGGTGGTACTGAATCTCCCTCACTATTTTGATCGCATCAGAAAAATGTGTCTCAGTGGGTGAAGAACCCCTTTTTCCCATGCATTCAAACCTACGTCGGACAACACCAACACACGGTTACATCGACGCACTATGTCACCCTCGATAACCCCTCAAATAAGGATTTAGATGAAACGAGTGGCTCATGTAATGTCTAACAAGTTATACTGAGAAAAGTAGAAAAATACACATAGCGTGCCTCTTATCATCTCATGTGTTGCAGGATTATAGACATCCATAGCAAACAGCCGATCGCGGTCCCGTTTTTCAGCTCCCTGAGCCTGGCATGGGACGCCTAGTGGTGATGGAAGGAGCTCAAAATGTCATCTGCCAACCACAGTTCTTCCTACTTTTCTTCCAACACTGCATCCCAGGGGACCACCCTGTCCTCACCTGGGAGTTCTCTGATCACGACACTACCTATGTCGTGGCGGTGCATCTACCAAATATCTAGAAAACTCAGCATATATGGTCGAGTAGTATCACTCCACATGACCTTGCACATCACAACCAAAGAACTATTCCTCCCTGGGCTGTCTCGGTGCTCTATGATTCCCCCCTAACCATGAGCCTGAGTCTCTTCAAGGGGAGACCTCTGGTGTCAGTGCCCAACCAATAGTCGTCCCTCTGACAGAAATTTCTATATCACCAGTGCCTGCTCCATCACTCTGAGATGGGTGGGGATGCACAAGGGTACTACGTTGGTACGAAACTCCTCTACAGAGACCTCTCTGAAACTTCTGTGCTAGAAAGTTTTAGTCATGGACCACGTCTAAAGAGCACCGAGTAAGGTCCGCAAACCCAGTCGCGTACAAGGCCACCGCCATCACTCCCCATTGAAGCCCAAGCAGCTCCCGAAACCATATAAATCATAATTAGGAGGGGTATTAGTCCTCACAAAATAGTTTCTAGAAGTCATCCCACGAGAGTATCGACTCATCATGTATCTGCGTAACCCTGGATCAACTAACACCAAACTTCTTGGTGGAGAAAAAGACCGGTTGTCACAGTCACCATTTAACCTGTCAGTGTCCGAACAAGCCTGAAGAGGTGGACCACCGACTCTAGCCAACCCTTCACTCTCTGAGGGAATGGATCACCGTGGAACCTCAGCAGTCTCTAATGTTAGAACTCACGTAGCGTGCCCACCCCGTGCTCGTCATTAGCCCTAGCTGCCGATACTATCTGCTACTCCACAGGTGGGGGTGCTACGGCATATCCTCCAGGAGAAAGGGTAATTGTATGATGGATTTTTAGCTGAGGTCTCATTGCTCATGGAGTCATCATCATGAACCAGAGCTAGAATCTGGGCTAGCTATCATTGCGAAGACATCCTGAATTCGATCAAGGAGTACCACGGTCAAATGAGGATATATATTTCAACAACGATGGGGAGTTGACTCATAAAGGATAGTCAAAGACCCAATCCTATATGATGCACGAACCAAATTCCCTGCAACAAGTGTCTCAATGTTCTGAGACGACAAGCGGTTTTTCAGGGTCCGGTTGAATGGATATGTCAGTCGCCGCACAATCACTGTACTCCCTGGCCTGAGAGCCACTCTCGAGCCACGTTGACACCATTGCCCCAAAACTCAACCAATTCCTTTTTTGGGATGTCCGAACAACACCCCAAGAATGAAATACATTTGATACCACTTTTTCATGACCTGACCCATACTGGGGCTCCAGCCGCAACTACCCCAAGCCCACCTCCATCGGCCAGGGGCTGGTGACTAGCACCAAAGGCACAACAAACTAGGGGATACCTTTTCCTCTGAAACTATACAAACACACGTAGCCAACCCAATGAAAAGGTGCTGAGAAAGGAAATCAAGATACACCACGGCTAAAAAATGGAAACCAACATACATGCATTGACCTCTAACCAGTACAAGTAAAGTGCTGAAAATTACTGATAAGTAAACTGAACAGAAAATGGGGAAAAATACACACCCTACCAAAAAGGTGCCACAAACCCAGCAACAGGTAAAATAAAAGTAAACCGATGGTGAGTCTCACACCCCGAAATCCTCCTATGACCACTGAACGCAGCCCAAGCCCTTGTGTCCTCTACGCTCCTCCATTGTCTCGATCGACCTATCTGTCATTTGCAAGGGCACACCAAGTGCAGGAAAAGCCCAAATAGGAGTGAGTATAAAGATACTCAGTAGGATGCCCCAAAAGCTCGAGGGAGCAACAAAATAGGTACTAAAACGGTGAGCAGTAAACAGATCATGAATAGTGCAAGAGTACAATAGAGAGTGTAACGCCCCGACCCCAGTTACCCAGAGTCGGTGCATTATTACATAACATTGGTATGATCAAAAGAAAGATCAAATCTCTAAAGACCGATTGGTTTAGTAGTCTTGGAAACACTAGATATATTCATAAGTCTTACATTACATCATAAAATGAAAAACTACTACAAAAACATATTGTCTCCATAATCCACACTCATATCCCCACATAATATCCCTGTAGGTCATTCATAATTTACTTCTTCATTTCCTGGGAAAAATAAAACATAGAAAAGGGGTGAGCTCAAATGCCCAGTACGGATAACAATATAGCGGAAACTTTCATAAATAAGAATAAACATTTAAGGAAATGTATAACTAAAAAAAAAGCCTTTCAAACATGAACTTTCAACATGGTATGGCATAAATAAAATGAAATAATTCCATTTACTTATTCACATGGATATTCTACTAATCGAATAATCACATGAAAAAATCAATAACCACTTTCATAATGTTGGAATGCATAATGTCAGACTATCATAACCACATAGTCAAGGCCTCGTGCCAAGACTACAAATAATATTTTGTCAAGGCCTTGTGCCAAGACACTAGTTTGTCTCATGAGACCTACCGATGCATCGAGGATCTATAGCGGGCTCCACCCGTCACGTATTAAGTCCAATGCATTCCCATATGAAAAGGTTTAAACATAACATAAACATTCCTATTAAAACTAGCATGCGAAATGTCAATACTTTCACCATAAACTATGAATGGTATAAAAAAATAGCACATCCACAGTCAAACATATCAAAAAACCTTCAATACAATATAGAAGTTTTGTATCATAATAAATCAACTTCAAATAAGCGTAAAATCCATCAAAGGATGTTGACATAGATGAAATCAAAATTCTTTTTAAAGAAATATCTCTTTTTATTTTGAAATCATTTAAGATCCATATAAAATAAAACATTTTCTTTGAAAATATTCTTATAAGCTTGTAAGGGAAGCTTTGAAGATTTTATAACGGCGGAAAATAGCCGCACCCGCCGTATAAGTTAAAAAAAACATTCTTACCTTAATTCTGTCGAAAAGGTTAAAAAAGACCTTGTTTTGAAAACGACGGAAAGATTCCTTTATAAACCTCTTATAAAAAGTCAAAAAAGGGTATAAATGACTTTAACCCATATTCTTGTAAATAATAAAAATGTTTTTAAATACATTTCGAAGAAACATGGATGTGGATGATAAAGAAATCCCAGTAGATTATTACATATAAACAACCTCGGATAATGAAGAGATTGTGAAATAACCCTTACCTTGTACTTTTCCTTGGTTGGGGTAGGTTAACCTCCTGTATAATGGTGAAATAATTGTTATTAAATTATAAAAGAATCATATATATTAATATGATATCATATATGATCTTTTAACATTGATTTGTTAATAATATCTTAGAATTATCGTCGTTTCGGGTGTTAACTTACTCATTTTATTTTATATGTTTTGTTACATAAGCCATGTTTGTTGTATCTTATTCATATCCATAATGATATCAAGTCCTTAAACATCATTTTTAAATCATCAAATGATAATTATACTTGAATGGATACGATGGAGAATGAATCTCATCGCGTTCGTAGAGACGGTAGTCCGTACGTACGCACGAGCGACAATATCATTCTTTTGATATTAAAATAATAAATAAAAGGATGGTATATCATATATACAGAATCATTAACATGTTATATTTATTATTTACATGAGTTACAAATCATTATTATACCCATCCAAATAATAATATATTGAATAACAAATACACCACGATGTGGGGACGGTAAGCCTTACGTACGCACGTATGGTGACATGTTATTCAAAGGGTGGATATAATACTGAATATGGTTGTACCATATTTACAATAACATCACAGTATATGTGAGATACTGGAGTTATTATTTTAGAATGGTAAGAACAAAGAAAGAAGAAGTGGAAGAAGAAATGAACTTGAAAAGGGGTGGTGAAAACATTACCTCTTCTTCGGGTTCTTCCTTTTGATTTGATCAAAAGGGCTCCTTAGCTTGGCTTTCTGATCAAACTAAGGCCTCTAGGTTGTAGTGAGGGATGTTGGGAGAGTATTTGGGCGGAGTTTGGCCGAACCAAAAGGCTTTTAAGGTGTGAAGAAATGAGAAGGAGGAGTGCCCTTTTATAAGAGGGGTGAGGGGAACCTTTGGAAAAGATAGGAATATTAATTTATAATAAATTCATATTCGGTTTCTAATGGCTCCAAAGTTGATTATTCAAAGTTTAAGGTGGGTATAGGTCTAAAACCACTCAACCAATAGAATTTAGACAGGTTTGGGTACTTATATTAACCTTATCCTTAAGTATTAACTCTAAGTTAATTAGTTTCACTTTTACAATGTATCTTTGTATTTTTATTTAATATGGTTAATAAACTTACTATATACATCCAAGAGACCCCCAAGTTGTCCATTAATGATGAACCTATCATTATATAAGTCTCTTTTCCGAACCATAGATTTTTAGGAATTTAATATCAATTAATAATAAAATATTTGTTTTAAGAACTCTTTTATGTCAATTTTGACACTATTCAATAGTTGATTTTTGTGAAACTCATAACAGATTTATTACTTCGAACAAAGTCAATTAAATAAATCCTAATATAACATATTATCCTATAAAATTAGTTTAATTCATTAAAAGTTTCATATTATATTTATTTGGGTATTTATAATATTACTTATTTTAATTTTTCACTATTATAGTAATTACTTCCTCATCATTGTGTCATAAAATAAATAAATTATTTAATGTCTAAAAATTATAAATAAACTATCATTATGTAGGAAATATTTTTATCTTTCAAATGAATATTTATAATTTAAAATCCAACATATATAACCGTATGTAACAATTGTTTTGCTAAAAGATATATGCTTGTGTCATTTTTGTATTCATTTTAACTTAATTAAAATAAAGTGTCATTATCACTTACAAGTGGATCCATGGGGTCCCAAAATCGACCCAAAGATTCCCATGGTCGACCATGTATCAACCAATAGGGTTAAGACACGTTTTAGGATAATTTAGTATTATTAAAATATTATTTTTTAACCCTTATTTACCGGATTTACCTTTAACCATGGTAAATAAAATATTTACCGCAGTAATTATTCAAAATGTCTAAAAATAAAAGTTACCTATTTACACAATTTGAACATCCTGATTCCAAATATGGAATCCATTTTTCTAAATTGAAAACACAGAAGTGGCAGAAATTAATTTAAAATTGATTCCCGCTGTCAAAACAAAAAGCGTGTTTTTAAGAGATAATAACTATCAAAAGATTGACACTTGTTTATGTTCGGTTTAATTGTAAAATTATGTCCAATGACCAAAATTATATTAAATGGTAAAAATATATTCTAAATATACTTTAAAATCACTCAAATTCATAATTTATCACTATTAATTATTTTGATTAAAAAAGTTGTTTTTAATTAAAATTTAGTAATTTTCACTATTCATCAAAATATGAAAGTTATCCGAAATGTACCAAAATTTCACCTTAGGCTAAATTCGATATTCCGAATCCAAAAATGAAGTCCATTTAGAAATATAAAATATATATAATTTCAAAAAGTAGGTATTACTATTCATAACGGCTAGTTTGATTGGTTATGGTGTGTTAGAACTCGGTGTTGCGTACAACACACAATATCACATTATTCAAAGAGAAGCGTACCGTAGAAGCTTGGGGTGTTACATTCTCCCCTACTTCAAATAATTTCATCCTCGAAATTTTTAGAATACTTATCACATGAAAATAATCGGGTGGTTCTTCATCATAAGTTCCTCGGGTTCCCACGTTGCCTCCTCCATCTTATGGTTTCTCCACAATACTTTTACCAGACGCGTCGTCCGGTTTCTCAGTACTTGTTCTCTCATATCAAGAATCCTGACGGGCTCTTCACAATAGGAAAGATCGGGTTCCAGTTCTAATTCCTCATAGGTGAGTACATGCGTTGGGTTAGGCATGTATTTTCTCAACAGAGATACGTGGAACACATCGTGAACTTTGGAGAGACTTGGCGGCATTGCCAATCGGTAAGCTACAACCCCAATTCGTTCTAGAATTTCGAAAGGTCTGATGTACCTGGGACTCAATTTACCTTTCTTACCAAAATGTATGACTCCCTTCCATGGAGATACCTTCAGGAAAACATGATCACCGACTTGAAATTCCAAATCCTTCCTTCGATTATCGGCATAGCTCTTCTGCCTACTTTGAGCTGCTCTGATGTGATTTTGGATTACCTTCACCTTTTCCACCGTTTCCTCCACCAGTTCTGGGCCTACAAGTTTTCTTTCACCGACTTCATCCCAACAGGTTGGTGTACGACATCTATTTCCATATAACGCTTCATATGGTCCCATCTGAATACTCGAATGGAAGCTATTGTTATAGGAAAATTTCACCAGTGGTAAATATTGATCCCACATACCCTGAAAGTCAAGTGAGCAAGATCTCAACATGTCTTCTAAGGTCTGAATAGTCCGTTCTGATTGTCCATCTGTCTGAGGGTGGTAAGCAGTGCTCAAAAGAAGTTCAGTATCTAGGGATTTCTGAAGACTTTTCCAAAATCTTGAAGTAAAATGGGGATCACGATCAGAAACAATTGATAGGGGTACTCCATGAAGTCTCACAATTTCATTAATATATAGTCTTGCTAGACGTTCCAGGGGTAGATCTTCTCTTATAGCAAGAAAATGTGCTGACTTGGTAAGACGATCAACTATAACCCATATTGCACCGTTCCTTCTAGGAGTCTTTGGTAGCCCCATGAAAAAGTCCATCGTAATATTGTTCCATTTCCACTCCGGTATGGGAAGAGGTTGCATGACTCCTCCAGGCTATTGCCTTCCAGCTTTCACTTGTTGACAAACCATACATATTGACACAAAATCAGCAATCTCCCTCTTCATGTTGTCCCACCAAAAATGTTCCTTCAAATCTCTATACATTTTGGTGCTCCCAGGGTGTATAGAGAAATTGGAACTATGAGCATCATCCAGCAATTCCCTTTTTAGATCAGGTATATCGGGAACACAAAGTCTCTTCCCGAATTTTAAAATTCCATCTTCATACACAAATTCTCTCAATCTCCCATCATTCACAGCTTTAATATTCTTCTGAAATTCTTCATCATCGGTCTGAGAACTCTTAATCCTTTCTATTAAAGATGGTTTGGAAACCATTTGAAAAAGAAATGATGTTTCGCCTTCCCTGGTTATTCCCATGTCCATCTTCACTAGATCCATGAAAATTGGATCCCTTTCAATTCTCATATTGTTCAAAACTCCATGGTCTTTTCTACTCAAAGCATCTGCCACCTTGTTTGCTTTCCCCGGGTGGTAGTGTATCGTGCAATCATAATCCTTGAGTAATTCAAGCCATCTCCTTTGCCTCATGTTGAGTTCTTTTTGTGAGAAAATATACTTCAAACTCTTGTGATCAGTATAAATCTCACATTTTTCACCATAGAGGTAGTGCCTCCATATCTTCAAAGAAAAGATCACAGCTGCTAACTCGAGATCATGAGTAGGATAGTTTTGTTCATGAATTTTCAACTGTCGTGATGCATAGGAAATAACTCTATCATTCTGCATAAGGACACAACCAAGTCCTTTCTTCGATGCATCACTATAAATAACGAACCCATCATTCCCCGATGGTAGAGTCAATATAGGAGCATTGACTAATCTTCTCTTCAGTTCTTCAAAACATTCTTCACACTCTTTTGTCCAAACAAATTTAACCCCTTTACGTGTGAGCTTCGTTAATGGGTTAGCCAATCGGGCAAAATTCTGGACGAAACGTCGATAATAACCTGCCAAACCAATAAAACTACGTACCTCAGTTATACTCGTAGGTGCTGGCCATTCTTGGATTGCCTTGGTCTTCGAAGGATCAACAGAGATTCCATCTTTATAGACAATATGGCCAGGAAAAGAAATCTCCTGAAGCCAGAATTCACACTTGCTAAACTTCCCATATAATTCATGCCTCCTCAAAGTCTTCAAGATAATGCGCAAGTGATTTTCATGATCTTTGTAGGTTTTGGAGTATACCAAGATATCATCAATAAATACCACCACAAATTCATCGAGATACTCCTTGAAAACTCTATTCATCAGATCCATGAATACAGAGGGTGCATTAGTCAATCCAAACGGCATTACAGTAAACTCGTAATGCCCGTACCTGGTTCGAAATGTTGTCTTCGGAATGTCTTCCTTCTTCACACACAACTGATGGTATCCAGATCGAAGGTAAATCTTTGAAAAGTATTGTGCTCCATGCAGTTGTTCAAATAAATCATCAATATGAGGTAGGGGATACTTGTTCTTTATCGTTATAGCATTGATCTCCCTGTAGTCGATACATAACCTCATAGATCCATATTTCTTTTTAACAAAAAGAACAGGGGCTCCCCATGGAGAAACACTAGGGCGAATAAATCCTTTATTACTCAATTCCTCTAGTTGTTTCTTTAGTTCGACTAACTCTACAGTAGCCATTCTGTAAGGGGTCTTCGATATAGGCCTTGATCCAGGAATCAAATCAATGGAAAACTCAACTTCTCGTTCTGGAGGATGTCCAGGTAAATCTTCCGGAAATACATCTACAAATTCTTTCACAACAGGTACATCCTCTATTTGAACATTCCTTTCCTCACCGACAGTTATTTCATTCTCTTCCTCCCCAATAATTGAATTAAGTTGAGCTACTGGGGGTGGATCTAAATAAGAATTAGGTGGTGACGATTCTGCTCTAAAGATAAGGTGTTCCTTATCATTATCATCAAGAATCGTAACCTCTTTCTTTTTACAATAAATCTTCGCATCATAGTCCGAAAGCCAGTCCATACCGAGGATTATATCAAACTCAATCATAGGTATGATGATGAGATCAGCAGATAAATAAAATTTATGTGCTCTAATGGGGACTGATTCACAAAACTTTGTTGCAATGATACTTCCCTTAGGAGTTTTAACTGACAACTCCCTTATTAAATCAAATTGGAAATATCTAATTTTCTTAGCAAACTGGGAAGATATGAAACAATGCGATGATCCAGAATCAAATAATGTATTTGCTAAACTTGAGGAAACCATTAAATTACCTGCCACCACGTCTTTCAGAGCTTCTACCTCAGCAGTAGTGATAGCATAAGCTTGGACTTGATCCCTTGGCCTTTTCTGAGGTAAGTTCTCCTGACGCTTAGGACATTCATTCACATAATGTCCCATCTCCCTGAAATTGTAGCACTGAACGTTGGTGGCTTCCTTCTTCCTTTTGCAATCACGAGCTTGGTGGCCTTTTTCACCACACTTGTAACAGACTCCCATTCCCTTCAAGCAAGTACCAGGATGTTTCTTCCCACATTTACCACAATATGGATATTCAACCTTTCCCTTCTTCCCCTTATTTCCATTCCCAGATTGATCAGAAGGTCTCTTCTTCTCTTGCTTTTCTTTAAAGTCATAAGACTTAGAGAATTCCTTTTCGGTCTTGATAGCACATGAGAAAATGTCTTCGTACGATGAAAAGGATTGTGAGACTAATGCTCGACGAAGAAATGGTTTTAACCCATCAAAGAAACGATCAATCTTACTTCTTGGGTTGCAAATATAATCTCCAGCATACCTCGCTAACCTTGTAAAGTTAGCCTCATACTTTGTGACATTCTCATCCTCCTTTTGTCTCAGACTCAGAAATTGCCTTTCCATATCCGCTCGGTGGTCACGAGGAAAGTATTTTTCTAAAAACAGATCTTTGAACTCCCTCCATTCCATATTTGATACTTCATCATCTTCCTTCATTTTTTGAATCAATGACCACCATTGATCAGCATCTCCAGTGAGGCGGTAAACTGCCATGATAACTTTTTCCCTTTCACTGCTCCCCAAAGCTTGAAATATTTTCTCTAGGGAATTTATCCATTGCTCAGCTACTAAGGGATTTGTACTCCCATTGAAAGTTGGTGGTTGTTTCCTCATGAATCGATCTAACATTGATCCTCCACGCTGCGGATCAGGGTGCTCCATACGGGTAAGGTTATTATTCATAACCTGAGTAAGTTTTCCCAATATGGTGATTAGCTGATCGGCACCAGTTGCATCACCAGCCCCACTATAATTATCTTGAGCAGGAGGGCAATCCCTACATGGAGTGCGTGCATTGATACGGTTTCCATTTCTTCCACTAGGTGCCATTTCTAAATAATGGCATAAACTAGATCAGTTTATGAATCAAAATACATTATCCCATACTTATAAAACACTTAACATAAATTGAACTATTTATGGATATAATCCATAATCATAAGAATGTTTTCTTTGAGGAAGTATATACTCATAATCCCTTCAAAATGATTTGTAAATAAAATGAGAGTTATCCTAAGCATATCCCCCGGAAGTGTCGTAACCAAGTGTGCAGCAAGGCCCGTTGTCGTGCACCAGTTCCCGTTCGAGTCTAGCTCAAAGCGGTGTTTTCGGGTTTTACCTCTAGGTACATCTGTGCCAGAGCCGCCTCAACCTGCTCGTATCCAGACAGGGATGTATTGCTCGGAAAACTCACAAAATCTCTACAATACCAAAATTCTAGGAAGTTCTTCTATACTAATCCTCAAAGTTCATCTTAGGTCTACGTGCTCTAATCAGAGTTTATCTAAATCTATTTTCCAAGGTTTTTACTAAACTTCCTCTGATAATAACTGTAACGCCCCGACCCCAGTTACCCAGAGTCGGTGCATTATTACATAACATTGGTATGATCACAAGAAAGATCAAATCTCGAAAGACCGATTGGTTTAGTAGTCTTGGAAACACTAGATATATTCATAAGTCTTACATTACATCATAAAATGAAAAACTACTACAAAAACATATTGTCTCCATAATCCAGACTCATATCCCCACATAATATCCCTGTAGGTCATTCATAATTTACTTCTTCATTTCCTGGGAAAAATAAAACATAGAAAAGGGGTGAGCTCAAATGCCCAGTAAGGATAACAATATAGCGGAAACTTTCATAAATAAGAATAAACATTTAAGGCAATGTATAACTAAAACAAAAGCCTTTCAAACATGAACTTTCAACATGGTATGGCATAAATAAATGAAATAATGCCATTTACTTATTCACATGGATATTCTACTAATCGAATAATCACATGCAAAAATCAATAACCACTTTCATAATGTTGGAATGCATAATGCCAGACTATCATAACCACATAGTCAAGGCCTCGTGCCAAGACTATAAATAAGATTTTTTCAAGGCCTTGTGCCAAGACACTAGTCTGTCTCATGAGACCTACCGATGCATCGAGGAGCTATAGGGGGCTCCACCCGTCACGTATTAAGTCCAATGCATTCCCATATAAAAAGGTTTAAACATAACATAAACATTCATATTAAAACTAGCATATGAAATGTCAATACTTTCACCATAAACTATGAATGGTATAAAAAAATAGCACATCCACAGTCAAACATATCACAAAACCTTCAATACAATATAGAAGTTTTGTATCATAATAAATCAACTTCAAATAAGCGTAAAATCCATCAAAGGATGTTGACATAGATGAAATCAAAATTCTTTTTAAAGAAATATCTCTTTTTATTTTGAAATCATTTAAGATCCATATAAAATAAAACATTTTCTTTGAAAATATTCTTATAAGCTTGTAAGGGAAGCTTTGAAGATTTTATAGCGGAGGAAAATAGCCGCACCCGCCGTATAAGTTAAAAAAAACATTCTTACCTTAATTCTGTCGAAAAGGTTAAAAAGGACCTTGTTTTGAAAAAGACGGAAAGATTCCTTTATAAACCTCTTATAAAAAGTCAAACAAGGGTATAAATGACTTTAACCCATATTATTGTAAATAATACAAATGTTTTTAAATACATTTCGAAGAAACATGGATGTGGATGATAAAGAAATCCCAGTAGATTATTACATATAAACAACCTCGGATAATGAAGAGATTGTGAAATAACCCTTACCTTGTACTTTTCCTTGGTTGGGGTAGGTTAACCTCCTGTATAATGGAGAAATAATTGTTATTAAATTATACAAGAGTCATATATATTAATATGATATCATATATGATCTTTTAACATTGATTTGTTAATAATGTCTTAGAATTATCGTCGTTTCGGGTGTTAACTTACTCATTTTCTTTTATATGTTTTGTTACATAAGCCATGTTTGTTGTATCTTATTCATATCCAGAATGATATCAAGTCCTTAAACATCATTTTTAAATCATCAAATGATAATTATAATTGAATGGATACGATGGAGAATGAATCTCATCGCGTTCGTGGAGACGGTAGTCCGTACGTACGCACGAGCGACAATATCATTCTTTTGATATTAAAATAATATATAAAAGGATGGTATATCATATATACAGAATCATTAACATGTTATATTTATTATTTACATGAGTTACACATCATTATTATACCCATCCAAATAATAATATATTGAATAACAAATACACCACGACGTGGAGACGGTAAGCCGTACGTACGCACGTATGGTGACATGTTATTCAAAGGGTGGATAGAATACTGAATATGGTTGTACCATATTTACAATAACATCACAGTATAATATGGTTAATAAACTTACTATATACATCCAAGCGACCCCCAAGTGGTCCATTAATGATGAACCTATCATGATATAAGTCTCTTGTCCAAACCGTAGATTTTTAGGAATTTAATATCAATTAATAATATAATATTTGTTTTAAGAACTCTTTTATGTCAATTTTGACACTATTCAATAGTTGATTTTTGTGAAACTCATAACAGATTGATTACTTCGAACAAAGTCAATTAAATCAATCCTAATATATCATATTATCCCAGAAAATTATTTTAATTCATTAAAAGTTTCATATTATATTTATTTGGGTATTTATAATATCACTTATTTTAATTTTTCACTATTATAGTAATTACTGCATCATCATTGTGTCATAAAATAAATAAATTATTTAATGTCTAAAATTATAAATAAAATATCATTATGTAGGAAATCTTTTTATTTTTCTAATTAATATTTATAATTTAAAATCCAACATATATAACCCTATGTAACAATTGTTTTTCTAAAAGATATATGTTTGTGTCATTTTTGTATTCATTTTAACTTAATTAAAATAAAGTGTCATTATCACTTACAAGTGGATCCATGGGGTCCCAAAATCGATCCAAAGATGCCCATGGTCGACCATGTATCAACCAATAGGGTTAAGACACGTTTTAGGGTAATTTAGTATTATTATAATATTATTTTTTAACCCCTATTTACCGGATTTACCCTTAACCATGGTAAATAAAATATTTACCGCAGTAATTATTCAAAATGTCTAAAAATAAAAGTTACCTATTTACACAATTTGAACATCCGGATTCCAAATATGGAATCCATTTTTCTAAATTCAAAACACAGAAGTGGCCGAAATTAATTTAAAATTGATTCCCGCTGTCAAAACAAAAAGCGTGTTTTTAAGAGATAATAACTATCAAAAGATTGACACTTGTTTATGTTCGGTTTAATTGTAAAATTATGTCCAATGACCAAAATTATATTAAATGGTAAAAATATATTCTAAATATACTTTAAAACCACTCAAATTCCTAATTTATCACTATTAATTATTTTGATTAAAAAATTTGTTTTTAATTAAAATTTAGTAATTTTCACTATTCATCAAAATATGAAAGTTATCCGAAATGTACCAAAATTTCACCTTAGGATAAATTCGATATTCCGAATCCAAAAATGAAGTCCATTTTGAAATATAAAATATATATAATTTCAAAAAGTAGGTATTACTATTCATAACGGCTAGTTTGATTGGTTTT
Source organism: Viscum album (assembly GCA_963277665.1). Lineage (NCBI taxonomy): Eukaryota > Viridiplantae > Streptophyta > Magnoliopsida > Santalales > Viscaceae > Viscum > Viscum album. Next base: position 351,587,272 of record OY728126.1, on the reverse strand, counting down.
GGTGTGTTAGAACTCGGTGTTGCGTACAACACACACTATCACATTATTCAAAGAGAAGCATACTGTAGAAGCTTGGGGTGTTACAGAGAGAGAGTGCAGATCAACCCGATAATAGAAAGGAAGTAGGCTCGTCCAACCAAGAGGATCTAAACACAGAAATCATGTGGCATACCCCACGCTTCTTCTCCCCTAGTAGAAGGAGAGTAACTGAACCCAAAGAGTTGGAACAAAAGTAGGGTGTTTGTACATATACTCAACAAGAAACCTGAACGAGTGTGTAAGGGGATCTCTATCTCCAATCTCAGGCCAGGAAAAGTTGCCAACATTTCTAAGGATATCCATCCCTAATTCCCAATAGTCACGCATGCCAAAGCTGCCTCATCGCTAAACCGTACAACCAAGGGTACTGCTCTGGTAACCACGAAAAAAATTCACTGACTAGACTCGTGGAAAGGGCTGAGTCTGAAACAAGTCATCGGGTACCCACTGGCTAGCCTCACTGGAGGGTGAACTCTAAGGATTACGGGTAACCCACTGCCCAACCCCACGGGAGGGTAAGCCACAAGAGGTCATCAGGTAACCAACTTCCCATCCCCGCTAGAGGGTAAACCGCAAGAGGTTGTCGGGTAACCCACTGCCCAGCCCCATTGGAGGGTACGCCACAAGAGGTCATCGGGTAACCCACTCCACAGCCCTGCTGGAGGGTAAATCACAAGAGTTTGTCGGGTAACCCACTACCCAGCCCCCCTGGAGGGTAAACCCTAAAGTCAATGGGTAACCAGCTACCCATCCCCACTAGAGGGAAAACCCCAAACTGCTCTGATAACTCCGCACTGCCTATGCCATCACTGGGTATCACTAACATTACTACCATGTGTAGGTTCAGAGTGCATCAAGGGAACCAACGACAAACACCCTTTTATGTTTCCACATTTAATGAGATCTCTAAGGAGGATCCTCTATCCCAAATAGATTTAATCGTTGTAATCCTTGCAGAAAAACACGCGAGATAGACTACGTACTCACTGGAAATGGGCTCCCATTGGAAAAGTTATTAAACACCGCTTTATTCCCATTTGACATCTCGAGGGGCCCGCACCTCAAACCTGAAATAGGTCGGGCGAACTGTGCCATCGCGATGCTCTCTAAAAAACATGCCGAAAATGACTATTTGTATGCCCCAAATGGATGCTGGATGAAAAAGTCACAGTATGATGCACACAGCTTAAAAGATGGCTCATGGATTCCAAACCACATGTTCATCTTCAATGCCTAAAATCACCCTAGTCCACTTCGTCTCGATACTAGGGTTACAATGCCACTGATGGTGCCTAAAATGGACTCCATATTCAGAAGCTGCAACTCCCTGCGTTATATGAAAACGGGGCCCTATGGGGCCCACACCACGACCCCGAAACATGTTACACAAATCTTACCATTACGTTCCTTGCAGATAACCATGTGGCGTAGGCTATTCATTTTCCCTGAATGGACTTATGAAGCATAAGTCGTAAAAACACAGCATACATCCGCAAGCCAACTTTAGGGGCCCATGCCTCGGGCCTGATTTTAGGCAGGCGGATTGTGCCATTGAAATCCCCTTGGAAAAACATTCAGAAACGAGTACTCAATCACCATAAATGGATGTCGGGTGAAAAAGTGGTGTTTCACCTTAAAACGTGTGAACTAGGCCATGTGGGGCCCACACCTTGTCTCCAACCCGAACGCTTCAAAAATTATATCAAAGAGCCCGCACGAGGATTGGGTTTACGTTGTTGCTGACGGCGCGTCAATCGGATATCCCAAGCCGGAGTTAGGTCTGACGCAAGAATAATTAATTGATTAATTTATTAATTAATTATTCGAATTTATAATTTCGTGCCTCTAAGCAGCGAAATCAACCTGCAAGGATTCCGAACAAACATTGGAAGGACCATCTTAACTCCAGGGCAACCGTGCCTCTAACAGCGCGTCAAGCGGACATCTGGCTCGTGAGTACGTTCGTTTTAAACATCAATAATAATTTATTATTATTAAATTGAAGAGTTTCGGGTCATCTGTCTTTGGGTGTAGAACCCAAAAACCCAGAAATACACTTAAAAAATTCTTTCTTAGTGACATGGACCTGCATCTTCAGACTCCTCGTCAAAAGGACGTGCCGTTGAAGAATTATAGCCCCCCCGAATGCAAGGGGGCCCAACTGTGTCGGTTCACCCCGGCCGGCCCTGTCTGATCTGCCGACCCGCGGCCTAGCCGCGGGTCTGGCCCGAATATCCATGGCTCGTTCTAGCCACACCTGACACCTCAGCTCCAGTTCTCCTCAGCATACCGGCCAAAGTCCGGTCTCCGCGTTGCGCCAGCAGGACCCGCTGAACGGGGGTCCTGGTCTCCTCCACACCCCTGAGGTCGCCACCTCGGGTTCCCCCTCCGACCGCAACAGCCAGAAGGTGTTTCTTGTACCGCATTCCTCCACAGGCTTCCCATTTGACCGCGACAGACCCAAGGTTGGCGCCTCCTGTAGCGCAACGCCGTGCCTCACCGCGGCCCGCACCGCCCAACGTCGCCCTTCCGCTTCCCCGACTGCCTCTCACCGCTTGCTTTGATGTCCGCACCGGTGACACCCAACGACAGCACCTCCGAAGCCCCGGCCTCCGCACACCTTAGAACCTCCCAGAGCTACCCCGGATGCACCCTGTCCATGCCACGGCTCCCACCGCCCCTGCAGCCGGATGCCCAAACCCCATTGTGCCACCCCGTCCTCCGGCCACCGCCATTACCGGATCTGGGGCTTCCGATGACCGCCTCCACCACTCTGATGGCCCTAATTAAAAAATGAATGTGGGTTCAAGATCCTCTAGTCAAGGCCTTCATAACTCCTTCCCATTATCGTCAATCCGACAAGATTTTTCACGTCCAAAAATTTGGACTGAGAACATCCAAGAACGATAATTAAAATGGGGCTCGGGTGTTGGCAGTGTTCGTTCGTCGAAAGCCCGAAATTCTAAAAAATATAGAATTCTAAGATGAAATTTTATGAAAAAATAATAATAAATCAACAAAGGTGAGAAATTTAACAAGAATCCTAACTTGAATCGCTAGTTCATGGTTGTCGATGCGTTCGCTGTGATCCTACTTCGATCCGCCAAGGTTCCGGAGGAGGTTGCTCATTGATTCGGTGAAGAACGGAAAAGAACGCCGAAGAATAGGAGAGAGGGAGAGAGAGAGAGAAGAGGAAACCCTAACCCCAACTCCTCATTTTTTCTATTTACAAAAAAACAAACTTAGCTTGGAAACTGAAACTGTCGTGCCCTCTCACTTTATATCGCGCCAAGGCAAAACTCCCCATTTCAAACTCAACGGATGTCTCATATTTCCATTATGAGACTTCCTTCGAAAGTTATTTGAAAATAATTCCAGTGATAAATATAACTAAGTCATTATTTCCAAAATGAATGTTTTTTCCTGGGTGACATCTCTCACAGCAGGCCCGCGCCCGCAACTTTTACAGCCCGATTTGGGTAAACGGCACGCTTCGGACGCAACCATGCCCTCGGATTTCCGATCTGATCTACCGTTTAAGAGAAAACATAAAAATTCCACATTCATAGTATAAAAAACAATTAGATTTTTTATAAAATTTATTCCGGGTACACCGGGCCTCATAATTTCACACTATCTTCATGCCTAGCTCTGGATTCATATAAAAAAATATTCCAAAGTCTTAGAGGGTAAAAACTGGGTCTCTACACTTCTCAAGTATAAATATCATCTCTCACCAACCCATTTTGACAAAAAAAACATTTTATCTCCTAAAGGCTATAAAAAAATCTCCTCATCACTCTCCCCATATAAAAGTTCTTCTAGTCACACCAAGAGGCCAAATCTTAGTTCCTTAAAGTTATCTTAAGGATGTGATATTCAAGAGGCAATTTTTCAAAAGTTCCTCTCTTAATTTTATTACATCTTCTACTTTCAACTCACCTACTTCATAAATAATTGAATAATAATTATATAATCATAAATATAATATAATTTTATGTTTCTAATGGAATAACTAATATTAATTTCATTTCTCATCTCTTCTTATTCAAAGAAATAAAATTAATGTCCATGTTATGTTGGCTAATCGCCTTCGTGAATAATGTTTTTGTTATTTTTTCATTACCATATTCATAGAAAGTCATAAAACTATTTTAATGGTTAAATAAGATTTTATTATATATATTATAACCTATTTAATATTATTTAACCAATATAACTCTTAATATTAACTAAAATGGGTCTAGTTTGTGGTGTTCGAAAAAACTGCCAAAATAAACTAAACATTTATCATTAATGTTTAATCTATTAAATATTAGTCATTTAAAAAATAAAAATGATATATGGGACCATATATACTTAAATAATTACATTTTTAAAATTTTATTCTACATCTGAAGATATAATCTCACAACATCCATAATTTTATACAAATTAATTGATCATAATACTATGAAACAAACACACCTGAAACCATGAAAAATAACAAAATATTATTAGTGAATGGGTCATATGATGTTATAGAATAATCATATAAGGGAATATAAAAATTAATATGTTTCTATAATGAGTTAATAACATCCTTTAATAAATTATACAAGTGTTTTTAACATGTTTAAAGGATGTAAAATGTGAGGAGAGGGAATTTCATCACACATTTACTTTCCTTGAGACATATGAGTTATAAAACACTCATTAAATTTGTGTGGTGTACATACTTACCATGAATGTATTATATGATTTTAATAATTTAATATATGGTAATTTACATTTCTATTTGAAGATAACTATTTCATGGGGTTTTATAGTTCAAAAGTTACCCAAAGAGAAAGTTAGTTTTGTCTCAATTTTACTTATTTTAGACACATATTTTTATATAACTATGCTCTTTTAAGAGTTTTATATAATATCATTTCAATTTTACAAAACGTTACCCTTATTTTCAATATTTTTTATTCTTTTTTAAAATTATTATTTTATGGGGATTATGATTCAAATATTTCAATGTGGTATGGGACACATTGAAATGTTTTATGATTATTCTCTTCAAGAAATGTTTTTAAAAGATATCTTAAGATCATTTAAAAGGTTAAAGTACCTTGAAGAATTGTTTTATAATTGGAATTATTATTTTTCAGTTATTCTTTTATAATTATTCAAAACAACTTCCAAAGAAAAAAAGGTTTCTATTTTTTTTCTATAATTTTTTTTCAAATAAAAAAGTATATTTTCTTCAGGAATTGTTTTCAAGAGTTCTATAAAAATTATTTTCCCTATAATATAATACTTTTTTATGTTACTAATGTTTTATTGGATATATACTTCAATGTTACCATTATTATTATTTTTATGAATGGTTATGTTTATGATGGAATCATATTAATGAAATCTATTTAATTTCTAATCATTACATTATGTTTGCATGATGTCTATAAAACTCATTTCATCCCATGGTTTTTGATATTATAAATAATTTATTTTTTTGCGGAACACATATGTATGATTTCATTATCTGATAGAAAGGACCTATATCTCCCTCTAATTCATTGGGTGTTATTTTATATCTCATGAGATAGACATTAAATACCTTGTCCACATAGATAGTTATGTGAGTAAACCCCAACTACCATGACGGTTATTGAAGTGAAACATGACTACCAATATGTTGTGGGGGTATACCCATAATACTAATATGGCCTTGAAAGTGATCCCTTTACTACCAGGTGAATCACTTTTATATTGCTATGTGTTTGCTTAAAATTTTAAGTCTTATTCCTATATTATTCTTTCATATATTATGTTCTTTAATTCCTTATGATTCATGTCTTATTAATTTCCAATATTTTTGTCCTAAATCATGCATATAATTGTTTTATATACCATGTATGATCTTAAAATTTTATGCTCAGGTTTTCATACCCTTATGTTCTTATTATGCTTATATATCTTCCTTGTTTACCCTTACTGTGCGTTTGAGCCCACCATTTTCTTATAATTCCTTTCCCTAGGTAATAAGGAATAGTTTTAATTAGGATTACTAAATGGAATGATATTTTTGGGAAATATTGAATATCTTATAACATGCTAGATGTTTGTGTTCCAGGTTTCCAAAGTAACTAAAATAATATGGTCTTTGGGTGTTCTTTTGGGTAATGTATTAATTATTCTGTATAAGTGATGTAATTTCCATGTATGAAAAACCAGGGTCACTATAGTTCATATTACAGAGAAAGTTTAGTCAAAATTTGGGAACTAGGATGAGAAAACCTAGTAATATCCCTTGTGATATTTCTAATGATATTTCTAGGGATGTATCTAAGGATAATCCTAAGGTTCCATAGATTTAAAAGTAGGTTTCAATATTTAGACAACCTATAACAGATTTTTCATGATTTTTTAGATTTCACTATGTTAATTTTTTATTACTCTATACTTTATGGTTTTAGTCAATGTAGGGAACCTGAAGAAATTGGGTTTACATTGAATGTGGTAGAAAATATTATGATGATAAGTATAATGTGATAGTTTTTGGAGTGAAGGTTGTTGTGATCATGCATATTCAGTTTTCACTGAACATGATTAATAATGTGTACCTTAACCAACTCCTAGACTCATAAAATAATAGACGGAATGATATTTATGGGAGATTTGGGTAATAAAGACCATAGAATAAAGAAAATTTGTTTTATATTATGTATATAATGCAGAAAGAATCACCTACGTAAGTGAATTAGAGCAATAATAAGACGTTTTGACAAAAGAAAGAATGTCATAAAGCAAGTAACTGCACGTAGAAATTTAAAGGTTCAGTTAATGAAATGGAATAGAATATTGGTCTCCCTAATATATCAGTAAAGGTTAAATTCATTGAGTTTAGAATTAATGTTCATTATGAAAATTGATGTCCTAAGTGTAAATCTACTAAAGGGAATCAGAATCATGGTATGCGAAATGATAATATAGATGATGATGTTGAGAATAAAGTTAAAATGTGAAAGGAAATACGTATTAAGTAATAAGATGAGGTATCCTTCTTATGGATTAAGGACTAAGTGGAATAATTAAAGTATTTATTTGTTTTGACTCAATAATTATGTTATATGAATGGTAAAATATACAATTGTTTCCGACGCTTTCGTCGGGGCGCGCGCATCTGTCCGTCTGCGGAGGAGGACGCGCTGCATTATAGCCCTACATTCCCGCTTTCCAATGGAGAGCGGCATTCGCTCCTTATTCAGGGACGTCTTCTTCTTGATCGAAACAGGATGATGGGATGTCGGTTCTTCCTTCTGTGGATTCCTCCTCAGAACTCGTCACCTAGTCCGGGTCTCCATCATAGATTTAATACGTTGTTCGTGAAACTCTTCCCAGGACCATGTTTCTATGGACGTCGGTTAATTACACTGCTTCTGTCGGGACATTCCAAAGGGTCCGGTCAGGGCAGCAACCTTCAGTCGGGGGAGTAGTCACGTCGAGGCATCAGTAGCGTGTCTGGATGCTCGGGAACTGGCATGTCTGTCTATTATCCCTGGTCATAGGGCTTCTCGAGGGCATGGAAGCCCGAGGCATCCCACATCGAGCGCGGGGAATTATATGCTCTAGACATATATCTGAGGTTTTCCTCAGCTTCCTGTGTTTAACACAGGGTATGGTGTGAGTTTAACGTCTAGCAGAGACGGATCAGCCCGATCAGAGCATTTCCTAGGAAGGATCGATTTGAGGGATTTCCCTTGAAGGGGTGCCGATATCGGGACCATCCCATGGGCGGCTGTGAAGAGGAGCGGACCGACATGGTCTCACCGGGATATGACGGTCCGGGTGAGAATCAGGGTGGATGATGGATGGATGGATGATATAAAGGGGGGAATTGCAAGGTACCATCGCAAGGGCGACAGTGAAGTTGGGCTTGAGCCCCGAAAAGACCTCCTATGTATCCTCGTGGCAGGGAATCAAAGTCCACGTAGTTTGGGATGGTGCCGGTGAACCTGCATGAATGTGAACCTTGGTCCGATGGATGTCACCAGCGAACCAACGTGAAGGTGGGCCTTGGTCTGATGCATCAGCAAACCGACGCGAGGGTGGACCTTGGTCCAGATGGTGTGGGGCTTACACACTAGGCTGCCCAGGTGTGGATGAACTGATGTGAAGAAGGTCGGAGTGGCCAACGGGTGGTGGGCTTGGACCTCTGGGAGGTTTCCTACGTACCATGACTTGACATGGATCAAATACCTCGTAGTTCAAAGGGGGGTTCATCGGAAAACCGATGTGAAGATGGACCTTGGTCGCATGGGTAGTGGGCTTAACCTCAAGGAGGCTTCCTACATACCATGTCTTGACATGGATCAAAGTCCTCGTAGTGCGGGACGGTCACGACGGCTTGCCGTCGGACTGGAATGCAGTTTAACGTCATGTTGGACGCGGGTAGAACTCGACGTGAATAAATGACGGGTGGTGAGCTTGAACCTCGTGGAGGCTTCCTACGTACCATGTCTTGACATGGATCAAAGACCTCGTAGTTCAAAGGGTTTCATTGGTGAACCAACGTGAAAGTAGACCCAGGGGTCCACTTGTGATGGGCTTGAACCTCGTGAAGGCTTCCTACGTACCATGCCTTGACATGGATCAAAGTCCTCGTAGTTCGGATGGCGGGTGTCGACGAACCGATGTGAGGAAGGAGGGACCTTGGTCCAAAGGGGGATGGGCTTGAACCTCAGGGAGGCTTCCTACGTACCATGCTTTGACATGGATCAAAGACCTCGTAGTTCTTATGGGTGTGTAGTTTAATGTCATGCTGGATGGGGGGCATACAGTTTAACATCATGCTGGACAAGGGCATACAGTTTAACGTCATGCTGGACGAGGGTATTGTCATGGCCGATGCTTACTCTAAGCCCACGTGATTCATGCTCGGTGTGAGAAATAAGAGGTAGCAAGGACCTGACGATAACGTCGCGAAGGGTGCGTCCGTGAGAAGTGAAGAGGGGCTTACGCGTTAGGCGGCCCATTAGTGTTGTGACTTACTCTAGGATGGAGGCCTGAAGTGAAGAAAAGCGTAGAGAAAGAGGGATTTGGGACCAATGATGGGAGGTGCCTCATTTTCTACCACACCCTCCCCTGACCTTGGTAATGGGGAAGTACGGAGATGCAGGGGTGCAGCCATCCGTTGGGGAACTAGGGTCGCCCTTCTCCTGAGAACATACGCCTCTCCAATAAGGAGGATATCATCCCTTGTGGGGGGAGTGATTCCACTCCTGTGGAGACGAGTGGCATAAAAAATGTTCGATCTGGGGGGACCCTTCATGCGAGGAACGAGGTTGGGTCACAGTTTAACGTCATGTGTTGAGGACGTGGTGCTTGGCAGTTTAACGTCCTGCAGCTCGGACGAGGTGGGTTCACTCAACACCCCAAGCACTTACATAACTGGTACCCTTTCCTCCTTGGGGGAGGGAAGGTACCAGTAAGGCCGTGTTCAAGGGGGGTCGTAGAGCGAACCATCGAGGGGTCCACGTTAGTGTGGCTATGCAAAGAAGCAATATCCATTAGCGTGCCTATGCGAAGAAGCATTAGGCGAAGCAACGCTATGAGTGGTGTTGTCCGTGGGACTTTGAAATCACATCTTGAAACCAGGAGGGTCACACGGGGAGAGGAATTTCCAAGTAGAGGAGTGTGCTTCGCGAAGTGGAATAGTATTCGCGGAGCACTGCCTCACGAAGCAAAGGTGCCTCGCGAAGCAAGGTTCTGCGAGGCAGTGTGCTTTGCGATGTGTAGTGCCTTGGCCTTAGCATGGGGATCACTAGTACAGGATGGGTGTTTCGCAAAGCATAAACGCTCTGCGGCTTCCCGGGTTCCCTTGGGAGTCCCCCTCTTTCGCGAATGCCCTTGAGCTTCGCAAAGGGAATCCCTCTCGGAAGAGGGGCTCAAAACGAGACAAAGCGAAGGCGTCACGTGAAGTAGAAGTACGTCGCGGAGCTCATGATTCCTGGGAGAAGGGTGCTTCGTGTTTCGGGAGAGGAGAAGCCGAAAGGTCAGATTGTCTGTCTCCTAGACTCAGTGGGAGCCTAGTATTTATAGGAAAGGGGCACTGCGAAGCCGAACTCCCGTGCCGCCTCCCGTGCTTTGCGGCGCGCTCGCGAATGTCAAATGTGATCGCGGAGAGGTACTGCCTCCGGCGCTTCGCGGCGGGCTTGCGAACGTCAAATGCGTTCGCGGAGAGGTACCGCTTCCGGTGCTTCGTGGCAGGCTCATGAATGTCAAATCCCTTCGCGGAGAGGTATCGCCTCCGGAGCTTCACGGGACCGCGATGCTCGGGGGGCTTCACGTCATTGCTTCGCATCGGTGCTTCGTGTCGGTGCTTCGCGAGGCGGTGTGCGGGCCTTCTTTTTCATCCCTTCCTTTCATGCAATATTTTGGCTCCAATAAATGCCCCCCTCATACTTGGAGTCGCGGAAGGCTAAAGGGTCGAAGTCTGAGGGAAAATCTCCAAAATTGTCGGTTCTTCGCGATGCCACTTCGCGAAGAGGGCTCGTAGTGCTGACCGGGGCCACAGATCCGGATGCGCCATGATGCTCCGTGTGGGCGGGGCGCGCCGAGATGCTCCGAGGTTTCCTCCTATAAATAGGGGGGTCGACCACTTTTGTCTTCACGCGATTTTATTGTCTTTTTGTGCTCTCGATTTCGCAAAGCTCCGCGTACTCCGCGCCTGCTCTCCGCGGGTCTCCGACTCCATGACCGTGCCAAGTGAACTCCTGTTTTTCAGCCTAGGTCAGACTCAGCAGCTTGGTCTCGCGACCGACCTACGCGATCCAGCTTCACGATCCAGTTTCACGATCCGTTCTGGAAGAATTCTTTTCCGAGTACCGGAACTGAAATGGCCCCTCGAGAAGCTGTATTGGGGGTACTTGCAGATGCCGCCCGTCGGGATGAGATGGCCAACTATCCAGGCCTTGGGGAGATAGTCGGAAGCCACTCGGACCACGTTTCTTTGACAGATCTGCTATCGGAGGGTCATAATAATTATCCGTAGTGTAAGAAGCTACCATTGTACGGCTTCGGGTAGAGGGATGACATCTTCGTCCCTGAGGCGAGTAGGGACGAACTAGTTTGCTGGTTTAGGAGCATGCCATGTCATCACCAATGGTTCAGGGCAGCCGATGGTCATGCACTGGAGGACTTCACACCCATTACCGCTAACTGTCTCTACAACCACATGAACAATATTGATGGGAAGACACTGCAACCGGAGACGTCCCCTCCTCTCTACTGTACCATGCTGAAGGCAGCTTTGCAGGATTCAATGAAAGGATGGTCTGATGAGTGGGACCTGCGCCAGGGCGGCAACTTTACTGATGACTGGGCCTGGGCCTACTGGGTAGGCACCTCATGCGAGGAGTTTGGGGCCGAGCTAAGGAGAGTGTGGTTATATGAGGCGGCATGGGCCTCCCAATTCTACATTTACCAACCAAAACAACTGATGCCAGAACTGCTGAGCAGATGGTTGTCTAGGACCAATACCTTTCACCTGCACCACGGGGAGGTGGGCATCAGCCTGTGGGATGTCCACCAGATTTCTGGGGTTCCGATCTTGGGGGTCATGTATTACGAATTCCTCCCCTTCATGAGCACGTGGGAGGATACAGATCAAATGCCACGACTGGCGTCAGTGCTGATGGCACTCTTCCCTGGAGACGACAAGGAGGCAATGAGGGATATCCACTTTAAGAGATGGTTCCAGTGCTTCCTGAATTTCCCAGAGAATCGAGAGTTCCCTCCGAGGCCTCGAACTTGTCCGAGGGCGGATTAATGGGGTAAGGGGCGCTTGTATTGGCAGGTCTTGGAGGACAGCCAATGGAAGACTTGGGGTTTCAGTGTCAGCACTGAACAACAGCCGATAGTCAGGCTGGTGGCATTCATCGAGGCTCTCATCTACGGTTGGATCCTACCGGTGAGGGATACAAGCATGGGGGTGCGGCCCAGCTCGTTTATTATGGCATCCATGTTGGCCATGGGGCAGCGGGTCAACCTGGAGATTCCAATGCTCGCCAAGCTGTACAGAATGTTGCGGCACATTAGCGAGGGCAAGAAGCCCCCAAGGATATGTGGGCCCTTCCACCTCCTGTATGAGTGGATTGCAGCGTACATCAGGGGGATCTATGAGTATCCAAACCCTATTTCGCCGTCGGGATCAAACATTCGTCCCTCCATCCTGAATGTGGTCGGGAGCTTCCTGTTCAAACTAGCAGTTCCGATGGTGCTGAATTGGGTGTGGAGGGCGGATGAGTTTAATTTCCACCCCTTCCCATTGCCAACGGGGATACTTACTGATGACGGGCGGGGAACGGAAGAACACTGGGCTTACCTCTTGGCCTTTGGAGGCTGAGTTTTGGTGGCATGAGTGGATTGCGAGCCACTCTGTGAACTGTACACCCTGCATCAGTTTGCGAGGCAGTTCTAGTGCCTCCAGCGGCTGACCCCGCAGGTCTACTGGGAGGTGCGTCACGAGGAGCACCTGTGTGTGATGAGGCATCTGTGTCTCATGTTCACACGGGAAGATGGGAAGATGCGAATTGCATTGCCTCCATCCACCACCACTTTCGGATTGGTGAGGGAGTATGCCATTAGTTGGGAAGCTACTTGCCATGGGGAGATGCTGAAGCAGCCAACTATTCGGGTCGGTGATGGTGGGCCTCATCTCTCTCGAGGTCGGTGTCGGAGGGCAGCTAGGGCCTCTCACGGTGGCAGGGCTGCCATGGCGGCGAGACCCGCACCGACCTAGGGTGTGGCAGAAGCGGTGGATTCGGTGATTCTGGAAGATCAGGGCCATCCGGAGGGGTGGCCACCGACGAGATTTCGTAGGATATCAACTCAGGCTCCGGGGAAGCGGCTGCGTCATATCGACATGGTAGAGGATGCTGTCTTCCCGGAATCCTGGGACATTTGGGATGTCAGCCGGCAATTCCTCAGCCCACCCGAGATATGGGCGCACTTGAATCGCCTCGGGGTGGAGTTACCGGGAATAGGCCCAGTCCGGGCTGGTTTCATGGAATCTCCGGCGGAGGCATAGCAATACTTGGACGAGCTGGAGGATTACGTTCACTCCAGTGGTGTCCCTCGCCCAATGACAAACCCGGTGAGGGTACTGCTGAATCGAACGGTCCCCCCACAGTTATCGGTCGTCGATCTAAGGGTGTTTTTCCCCCTGCTAGAAGAATCAGAGGACTCCTCTCGGGAGGATGAGGCTGGAGGAGGGAGCCCGTTGGAGGAGGGCGAGGTCGGAGATGAAGGCTCAGATTCCGACAATTTCACAGAGGCTCTTGAGGTAGAATTCCGAACATCTTTCCTTATGGTCTGTTCTTAGGTCATTATGGGCTTCTCACCGATGTTTGAGCCATGTAGGAGGAACTTGTCCACAGGCCTCGTTCTCGCCCCTCGGCGGGTGATGATGCGGGACCTTCAGAACCCGCACTTATGGCTGCGTCCAGTTCCGCGTCTGGTGGGACCAGAGCACCTGAGGTGGCTCCTTCGAAATCTCCAGATCTTCCAACAGTATACGGAGGGCCTCACCTCGGGGTCTCGTCAGTATCGGCTCAAGAGCAGCACCAGGAGGTCGATCTCTGTAAGTTTCCTCTACCGGTTTCCTTGTCTTCACTTGTAGACTATGCCAACTAACGTTTATGTCCCTCTCGGTCGTACAGTTCTTCGACTGGCATGGGATGCTGCGGAAAGACTAGTTGGGATGTCTGGTGGCGTCCCTCCTAGGGGCATGCTGGTGATGGTGGTGATAGTCCCCCCATCTCCCCGAGCTGCAACACACATCATCACTGGCGGGACCACCAGCAGGGTCTTGCCCGAGGTCATTGAGGTGGACTCCGATGAAGAGGATCGGTCGGCCGGTCCCACTCCTGTTGCGCCTGATTTGGTGCTAGATGTCGTGCTGAATTCAACGCCAGATTTAGATCCTTCCAAGGACTTCCTACAGGCGTATCCTGCATACGAGCCTGCCAATCCCGCAGACTAGGAGGAAACGGCCTCCGACGAGGAAGACAACAGCATAGTCTGCCGCCGGTCATGTAAGCTAATCACGCGCTTCATCAAGGACACCCCCAAGCGCTATGGCTGGCCGAAATGGATAGACTCTGCTCGCGGTTGCGTGAACTGTGCGCTGGGGGAGTGGATGCCCAACGTCCTCACGCGCTCATCTGAGATCTTATGGCTGAGAAGATCTGGGCGCATGATCGTGGGCTCAGCGTGGGATGGAAGCAGAGGAAGGTGACAAACATCAAGAAGCTCCAGGAGTCTCAAAGCGAGGTCCAACAGCTGCAGACCCTGGATGATAAGCACTCAACCTCTCTTAATGTGCAATATGAACTGATCTCCCGGTTGAAGTCCCAGCTGGAAGAGGCAGAGGAGCTTATGAGGCAGGCTTCTGGAAAGATGGTTGCCATTCAGGCTGAGGTAGAGAGGGCCAGAGCCAAGGCTGACGAACTGCGCCCCGCCGCTGCTGAGGAGGAGCGGGAGCTGAGTCAGTGATAGCAAGCCTTGGATGCCACAAGCCAACGCGTGGCGGAGCTGCAACGCTCTTTTGACTGGGTCAACCCATCCATGGGGGGAGTCGACCCCCGGGTACTGTAACAAACTAAAAACCTTTTATTGGTACTTTCGCGCTTCAATTTGTTCCTTCTTTGTTTTGAATGCCGTAGCACACACGATTTCAACTGTTTGAATCGCCTCGTTACATCCCTACAATGTTTGCGGGGTGTTTGGCGATAATTAGCGATAATTCCCCAAGCCCTCGTGGGTCGAGCCCGATGTGAGAAACAGGAGATAGTTGCCTTATCGTCCCACCTAACATAGGAGTGGAGACCATGCTCCGGGAATCTTGGATTTGCATTACCAGTCCGGATTTCCGAAAGATGGGAGAGGCCTGACTGGAGAAGTAACTTTTCATAACAGTCGAATTACCTTTTCTTCAGCATGCCATCATGCATGAATGGTGCAACACTAGGGGCACTGGAATCAGTCCGAACAGATAGAAACGGCAAGCGTGAATTATGATGCCCATGATTCAGAGCACCACGGGGATGGCGTGACAATAAATGACAACCGTTAAACATGGAAGAGAAGCGGTATCCTTACTGTGTTATCCTGTAATGGGGACAAAAAAGAGGGTCAACCGTTGACCATGTTCGAAACACGGGGCCATGTCACAAATATTGTCGATCAATCTTTCAGGACATTGGCCCAGGACAGTTGGCAAACCATAGGTCAAACATCCATACTTTTAGGGGGTCCTTCCAAACATGACCAGTCTTCCGGAACATTGGCCCAGGATGGTAGGTGAGCTGATGCGGCCTGAGACCAGGCCGTTAGGGGGTCCCATCAGACATGAAAGGGGACGAGGATCCGAATAAGGGGCACGCAAAGTGTGGAATATGGAGTGATGGTTTGTCCAGACAGAATCCAACACTTAGGTAGGTACACCACCGTGGTGGGAGTACGCCAGATGGGTGCATTGGTTTGGTCATGGATCCTTCCTTCTTTGGGACAGGGCCTCTCTAGCGAGGGGTCCGACCAGAGGGCTGGAAAGGGGAAGGATGGGATTAATGACTTCTATGGGCTGGACCCTAGGCAAAATACTAGGGTGTATTTACGTATCCCATGAGGATGGGAATCAAGCCATACGTAGTTCTGAAAGTGTAGTTTAACGTCATGCGGGACGATGAGAAGCCCGACCGTGTTGGTACACATCCCGCCAAAACTATCACGTGAGTCATGCTCGGTGTGGGAAACAAGAAGTAGTGGTGGAACTTTCCAGACACAGAAGAGGGAAGTTTATGGTGAAGGGATTCTTGGTGAATACCAACCCCATGATACTAACACACCCATGTGGTGCACTTAGATGCACGAAGAGATAGAGCCGAATATGTTGGAATTCCACGTGAACATGAGGAAGTGGAAATGTGTGAATCATGTCGCTCGAGAGTTGGATCACAATGAAGGCGGCGTGATGATAGAGGATAACTTCTAACCCTGGCGGAAACGCAGCGTCCATATCGTGTTAGCCTAGAATGGGGAAAAACAAATGAGGGTTGACCGCTGACCATATTCGAAACACAGGACCATGTCGCAAATGTTGCCAAAGATCCTTAGAGATGTTGGCTCGAAATGATTGGAGGGCCCTTAGTTCCAGCATCCATGGAGCGCCGTTAAGCCTAGTATCCATGTCGTCTGAGGGTCCTTTTGGATGTGGAAGAGGATGAGGATCCAAATAGCGAGCTCACGAAGCCTGGTCATGGGACGTAGGGAATGTCCCCATGAAAATTCCACACTTCGGGCTTTCTCAAAACACATCTGAGTACGACAATAAGACCTATTAGATAGAGGGAGGAAATATAAGAGGCACATGGTGGAGTAACTCAAACACCTGGCGTGAATGGGAATAGGGGGTGTGTGCGGTGCGGTGAACAACCCGACGCGAATGAGGACACAATCCCATATCACACCGCATGACCCCCTTTGGAGAGGTTTTTTGGTCAAGGGACTGAAAGAGAAAGTTAGGTTGGGCCCGCGGGGAAGTGCTCGGGCGCTCTTACGTATCTCATGAGGATGAGAATCAAGCCATACGTAGTTCTGAAGGGTGCCTTTTAATGTCATGCGGGACAAGGAATAGAAGGGCTAACTCTCAGAACGAGGTGTGCGTGGTGAAGCTATTGTAAACCCAACTTGAATGAGGACATAATCCCTCACTACGCCATGCGGTCCCGTAGTCGGGGTCCTGATGGCAGGACCAGAGAGGCGAATTACCTGAACTCAAGCTGGACCCAAAGATAGGAGGTCTGGGTATTCCTACGTATCCCATTAGGATGGGAATCAAGCTGAACGTAGTTCGGGATGGATCTTAGACCATAAATGGGTAAAGGGGGCAGGGGACGCATGGCAACAAACCCCGATGTGAATTAAGACCTAAGCCCTACATACCATGCGTTCTCTGGGGAAATGCTCGAGTTGAGGGACCAAACACAGAGGTTAGGTTGGGCCTGCGGGGAAGTGCCCGGGTGCTCCTACGTATCTCATGAGGATGAGAATCAAGCCATATGTAGTTTTGAAAGGTGACCTGGTAAGATACCAATTCCTAGGAAAAGGGGATTTCGGGAGTGGCCCTTGCACTAAATGAAGCGGAATTTGATAAATCATGTTTGTCCTTTAAGGTGAGTGGGGTTTTTTTTGTGAAGCGACGGGCCTAGAGCAGTAGGCCGTGGTGTCTCCACAAGAATCAAGCCTTGATAGCCATTGAAAAATGGCATGGCACGTGACCAATACCCAACGTGATGTCCTCTACAACGAGGTCATCACAATGCAGTGCGGTTTTTTGTCGTGCGGCCAGGACGATAATGTCACAGTTTAGGGTCGTGTGATAGAACCAAGCGGGCATTTTATCGTCATGCAGCGCAGACGTAGCAGAGGCGATGCTAAGCGGGGAATGTGCACAGTGTTATAAAACACAATTGATGGAGACATGATCCCACATCACACTATACGCCTCTCCGAAATGGAGACCTCAGGCCGAGGGGCCTATATGGGGGTAAGAGGTGAAAAGAAGGGGGGAGACTAACTCCCTAAATGGGATGGACCCAAAAAAGAGACATTTGGGCAGTCCTACGTATCCCATGAGGATGGGAATCAAGCTGAACGTAGTTCCAGATGGATCTTAGTTTATGGTCTTAGAGCTCGGACCATGAATGGTAACAACTTCCCAAGTTATCGTAGACGACAACCTGATCCCTAAGCCCACGTGAGTTAAACTCGGTGTGGGAAACAAGGGGGAATCCTCATTGCAATACTTGGGGCGTCCATCAGAGGGGAGTCGACAGAGATCCCCGAAGGACACCTTTGACGCGGCTTGCTTCCCCAACGCGCAGACATGCACAGAGGAAAAGTACCAAGAGTTCTGAGACTCTACTTGGACACGATGAAGTGATGAAGGGTGTGAATCGTGTACCCGACATTTTGGGCTTAATGGGTTGGTGTGGCGATAGAGGAAAACTGTTAACCATGGTGGAAACGCAGCGTCCATATCGCGTTAGCCTGAGGTGGGAACAAAAAACAAGCATCGACCGCTGACCATATTCGCAACGCGGGATTTTATTGATTTGTTGTCCGAAACCCTTGGGGGCGTTGGCCTGTAACGGCAGGAGATCCCTTGGGCATAGTATCCAGGCCGTTCTTGGGGGTCCCTTTGGGTGTGAAAGATGATGGAAGGAAGCACTGATGCGGGATAACACAGAGCCTGGAAAGCGGGTGCGGACGCGTCCGATTAAAGCTTGGCATTTTAGGTAATAAACCAGAGTCCCCTTGGTCACATTGGTGAACTGCCGAAAAGGGGTCGACGAAACAGCTCAGGAGGGATAGGTATATAGTATGGTCATTACGAGACCGACGTGAATGAGGAAATAATCCCACACCACAACATATAATCCTCTCATTGAGGAAGGGTAGACCAAGGGGCCAAGGTGGGATGAAGATTCCCGAGAGATGGGGCTGGACCCGAATCCTAGACATTCAGGTGGTCCTACATATCCCATGAGGATGGGAATCAAGCCCCACGTAGTTCCCTAGATGTAGTTTAACGTCATATGAGATGAGGAGGGGAGTAATATACCCCCAAACAAGGGAGGTGTACGGTACGGAGAATAAACCGACGTGAATGGGGAAATAATCTCACAACACACCATACACTCCTATAAGAGAGGGCCTGGGCCGGGGCCCGAAAAGGCCAAGGGGCTGGAGGCTGGGGCTCGTGAGGGATGGAATACGGCATGGTACACGATCCTGACGTGAATGAGGACATAATATCACACCACACCGTACACCCCGGGTAAGAGGCTGGGCGAAGGGGCCCGAGAAGGCCAATGGGCCTAAGGTCAAGCATCGGTCAGGAAGGCCTGACTAGTTCACAGTTTAGCATCTTACGTGAGGATGGGGAAAGAGATAACTTTATCTAATTCGAGGGTGTGTACAACATGGCAAGTAACCTGACGTGAATGAGGATGTAATCCTACACCATGCCGTACATTCCATATAAGATAATCGGGGCCGTGGGCCCGACCGCTAGCACCACCCGGAGGGAAGTTTGTCACTTCTGGATGGGGTAGAACAAATCACTGCACTTGATGTTTGGGACATCTCGGGGTGGACCTGAAGATCCAGGACACTGTTGACCATGTTCGAAACACAACGTTCATATGGTGACCTGATATGGGAGCAACAAATGAGCATCGACCGTTGACAAAATTCGCAACGTGGGACTTGTATCAGCTTGTTTCTTGAAAACCCTTAGGGGCGTCATCCCGTATCAGTAGGTGAGCCCTTGGGCGTAGTATCCAGGCCATTCTTGGGGGTCTCTCCGGGTGTACAAAAATGATGGAATCCCAGTCAAGGAGTGGGTGAAGTACAGCTGTATCCATCCACGAAAGAGGCGAACATCTCCAGGGGGGACGTGCAGCCGGGTCGAGGCTTTCTCGATGTGAGTTGGGGGAAAAGTGTGCACCCCTCCATATGTCTTGACCCGAGGGGAAGATTTTGGATTTTGTGCTCGGACAACGGACAAAATGCCCGGGCATTCCTACGTATCCCATTAGGATGGGAATCAAGCCATACGTAGTTCTTGAAGGCCATTCAGTTTAACGTCATGTGGTGAGGACGTGGGAGGATAGAAGAACGGGAGTGGTCACATGGGTAACCCATACTATCCTTGTATGAGCAGGGTTGTATGAGCGGAGATAAGAAGGCCTACTCCTCGCTACGCAAGGATCCTCCAAAGAAACTATTCCTAGGGGGTATAGTGAAAGAGAAAAGCTTGGGGATGGGCTCAAGACGAGGCATCCCAGCGTTCCTACGTATCCCATTAAGATGGGAAGCAAGCCACACGTAGTTCTTGAAGCGCGGTTTAGTGTTGTTCTGGATGAGAAGTGTGTCTCAACTGGGTATATGTACGGTACGGTGGGTAACCCGATGTGGATGAGGATGTAATCTCACACCACACCATACAATCCTATTTGAGAGTCAGAGTCGACGCAGGCCAAGGGGCCAGAGGCTGAGCCTCGGTCAGGAAGGCCTGACTGGCTTGCAGTTTAATGTCTTACAGTAAGGACGGGGGCCAGGGGACCGAGGAGGACAAGGGGCCTGAGGCTGAGCCTCAGTCAGGATGGCCTGACTGGCTTGCAGTTTAACATCTTATAGTAAGGACGGGGGAAGATCTTAATTTAAGGTCATAGAGCTTGGACCATTTTGTTGTTTATCGTCCTGCAGGATAGCGGGGCAGTTTAAGGTCGTGCAGGACCATACAGTTTAAGGTCGTTTTGGACCATAATGTGCAGTTTGAGGTCATGCGGGACCCTCTAGGATCAAGCGAAGTACCGCTTGAGGAACTTGGAATTGGTGGGAGGAGTTACGCGCTCACCATCCGTGGTCACCAAGGAGTATTCCCCGTTGGGGTAAACCTTATGGATGATATAAGGCCCTTCCCATTTGGGTTCTAGCTTGGGCGGTTTCCTACCGGGGATCATTGGTGCTCGAAGGGCCAGTACTGGGTCACCCTGTAGAAAAGAATGGAGGCAAACCCTCTTGTTGAAGGCCCTCACTATCTTATCCTGATGCCTTTCCAAATTGTGCAGGGCACGAAGCCGGTTCTCGTCCAGTGCTTCTAATTCAGCTAGACGGATTTCGGCCACCTCATCTGATGCCTGGTGATCATAGACTACAGTGCGTAATGATGGCAGCTGGATCTCAATGGGTAGGATGGCCTCAGACCCATACACCAGGCAATATGGGGTCACCTGGGTAGAGTTGTGAGTCGTCGTCCGATAAGCCCAGAGGGCGTTGGGGAGCTTGTCCGGACAACTTTTCTTGTTCTGACCAACCATCTTCTACAGAATGTTAGAGAGGGTTTTGTTGAACGCCCCGATCTATCTGTTTGCCTGCGCGTGGTAGCGGGAGGTATGGTTCAAATGAATGTCGTACTTGGCATAAAATTACTTCAGTTCAGCCTCTCGAAAGTTGGTTCCGTTATCGGTGATGACGGCGTGAGGGAACCCAAACCGGTGGATAATATTGGAGCTCACAAAGTCGACGATGGAACAGGCTTTGACCTCTTAGAGTGGAACTGTCTCTGCCCACTTGGAAATGAAATCTCTAGCAGTCAGGATGAACCTACACTGGCGAGCTTTTTCCGGTGGATATGGTCCCACTACATCAACTCCCCATACCGCAAATGGCCAAGAGTACTTGGTGGGGTGGAGGGGCTCCGGCGGCCGATGTAGGAAGTTGGCGTGAACTTGGCACTTGTAGATTCTCTTGGCATACACAATACAATCGTGGATCATAGAGGGCCAGAAGTACCCCAACCTCCGGATTTGATGGGACAGCTTCGGCCCAGCTTGATGGGCGCCACAGGAACTGGCGCGAACCTCTTGCATAACTTGAGGAATCTCTACTCCTTGAATGCAACAGAGGAGGACGTCATCGAAGCTCCGCTTATAAAGGATCTGTTCAAGACTGGGGCCGCTCTGGAGGGTAAATTGTAGCGCGCAGCGTCGGATTCACTGGCGCTCGGCCCAGTCGTCCGGGAGGCAACCATTTTGGAGATACTCGAAAAAAGGTGCCCTCCAGTCGGGAGTGGCTTCAACCACTGTGTCTGACAAACCCGGGACCCCTGACGTAGAGGGTCCGGCAGTGAGATGACTTATCCGTAGGCCATCATTGTCCTCTTGGGTGATGGGGGCACTGACCCTCCGGTGTGCCACATGTATGATCAAATCATCTTGATCGAGTTCTGCGAGCGACGCGGCCAAGAAAGCCAAGGCGTCTGCTTGACCGATTTGTGACCGTGGGACATGGGTAATCTCTGGTTGAGAGGATAACTGGGCCATTAGGCGAAGGGTGTACTCCAGCAACGGTACAAGCTCCGGCTTCCCGACAACGTAGTCACCGTTTACTTGTTTGATTACCATCTCGGAATCCGCTTTCACATGTAGATGGGGCACGTCGATCTCAAGGGCCAACTCGAGGCTGGTGATGAGAGCCTGGTACTCTGCCACGTTGTTCGTACAACCTTTTGACAACAGGAACAAGTATGGCAGGACGGCTTGTGCCGGGGTGATGAAGACAATACCCAGGCCCACTCTGTTGATCTTAGGATCATTGAGCCTCCTACCAGTGGGGCTCCGGGAGGCACCGTCGAAATGCATTTTCCAACACGGGATGACATGATCGACTGAGAGGATCGTCTCATCAAGAAAATCCAAGTCCATGGATTGTTCTGTGGATGATGGATGGGCAGCTAAAAAGTCTTCCAATGCCTGTCCCTTACTGGCCTTCTGAGTTACGAACCTAATATCAAACTGTTGGAGAATCACCGCCCACCGTGCTAGTCGGCCAGTCAGCATGGGGTGGTTCAGGATGTACTTCAGTGGGTCTACCTGAGAGACCAATTGTACCTCATGGCGCTGCAGGTAATGCTGCAACTTTTGTACGGCGAAGACGAGCGCAAGGTAGTGCTTTTTGATAGGGGATTATCTGACCACCGTATCGAGAAGAATGCGGCTGAGATAGTAGAGACGGATCTCAGTACCCTCATTATTCTTCTGGGCGAGCAATGCACCGAGGGATCTTTCCAGGGCGGTCACGTAAAGGACCAGCGGCTTTCCGGGGACGGGTGGCATCAAAACCGGAGGTTGGAGCAGATACTGCTTGATTTCCTCGAAGGTGGTCTGACACTCCTCATCCCATTCGTAGGCGGCTCCCTTCTTCATGAGACCGGAAAAGGGCTTACACTTGCTGGCCAGATTCGCGATGAATCGGCGTATATAGGCTAAGTGGCCTTGGAGGCCACGAAGTTCCCGAATGTTGCTCGGGGGAGGAATTTTGCTGATGGCCTTGATCTTCTCTAGGTCGATCTCGATGCGTCGGTATCTAACAACAAAGCCCAAAAACTTCCCAGAGGTGACCCCAAAGGCACACTTCAACGGGTTCATCTTCAGGTGACGGGAACGGAGGAAACCGAACACCTTCTCAAGGTCTTTGAGATGGTCCTAGCACTGACATGATTTGAACACTAGGTCATCTACGTAGCATTCCACCAGCGTCCGGAGAATCAACTTGAATATGCGATGCATGGCCCTCTGATAAGTGGCACCTGCATTTTTCAAGACGAAGGGCATAACCTGGTAGCAAAAGGTACATTGTGGAGCCCTGAAGGCAGTGGACTCCTCGTCCTCGGGGGCCATCCGGATCTGGTTGTACCCGGAATACCCATCCATGAAAGAGAGATATTAGAACCCAGCCGTGGCATCAATTAATAACTCCGTCACCGGGAGTGCGAAGTCATCCTTTGGGCAGTGGAAATTAAGGTTGCGGAAGTCGATGCAGACTCTGATCTGCCCATTCTTCTTCCCAATTGGCACAATGTTGGCAAGCCACTTGGGGTACTGGACTTCCTTAACAACGTTGGATTTGATAAGCTTGTCAAATTCGGCCTCAACCATAGCACCATGAGAAGGGTGCATCTTCCTACGAGGCTGCTTAAACCCACAATGGTTTGCTGGGTGGCCCAGGCAGTGAACGACTACCTGGGGATCTAGTCCTGGAATCTCGTTGTAACTCCAGGAAAACACGTCACAGTGTTGTTGGAGGAAGTCTACGTACTACTGCCGCTCCTCGGGGGACATGTCTGAACTGATCAACGTGGGTTTCGGATCTGCCTCGCTACCAAGTTTCACCTGTACCAGTTCATCAACTGTGGCAGAGACTCCTTCCTCAAAGGTGGGGGGGAGCATCCTCCAGGTCTTCCTCTCCACCCCTGGGGGGATTTCCCGCGACGGGAGATACTTCTGGGCTATCAAAACTTGAGGGGAAGCTGGTGCCTACTTGGGCAGCAGTGGTCATCATATCAGGAGACTCACCCACCATTGAGACCATAGCAATGAAGGCAGTCGACCCTATCCCATCTGGCCTTCGGCCTAAGGGGTCATGTTTGATGACATCAAAGCAGTGGTGACGTGTCGGCCTGAGTCGGTTGATTCCATCCCGGCGGAATAGACACGTATGGCGTACCACCGTTGTCATAATCTTGACATTCCGGTACCGTACAGGGGTAGGAGGTTCCGGGATCACCTGAGCCTGGTTGATGTAGGAGTACGAGGTGATTTTCCACGGTCACATGGATACGGGAACACGCCTTCCTTGCGTACCTGAAACAACAAAACATTGGCCCATGTCGGGGGTCGTGGCCTCCAATTGGTGGATCAGGAGGATGTAGGCATCATCCATGCTTGCCCAGGGATCACTTGTGACCGAGGCGAGTTCATCCTCACTTACTAGGATTTTCTTATCCTTACTCTTGTAATAATCATCATACAGATAGCGGGCCTCACAAGAGGCTAAAGGAGCCGCATCTCCCTGGAGAATGCCTACTCGACCGCTGAGTGAGTATTTGAGGCACGGGTGATATGACGAAGGGACCACTGCATGCAGATGGAGCCATGGCCTACCCATCAACGCGTTATAGGCGGTGTCCTGAGAGATGACCATGAACACAATGCTGGCAATTAATCCACTGAACTGAGTCTTCAGGCGGATCTTGCCGACTGGGGTTTTCTCGGTCCTGTCTTACCCCTGGATTCTGAGGTCAGAGGGAGTTAAATAACCTTTAGACAGACCCAGCTTTCGCAATGTCTGAGTCGGAATTAGGTTGATTCTGGAACCCGTGTCAACGAGGCAGCAACGGACATCCACACCATTGAAGTGGCCAGTGATGTACAGCGGGCGAATATGCCCCTATATAAGAGGGACCTCATCTTCACCAGAGAACGAGATAACTGCTTGACATTCGGCATTCTCAATTGTCTCTACATGGAAGGCTTCTGCAGTTGACATCTCCGTCTCAAACTGGAGGGGGCTCTTTAGGGCCTCGGCAAGTGCCTCGCGTATTTCAGATGATAGGCGAAGGGCCTCAAGGATATAAAGCCTTGCCGGAATTCTGGCCAGGTGCTTCAGGACATCATACTTTCGTGCCAAACGCGAACCTCTGCTTACAGGAGGTCGTTCGACAGTTGGAGGCATAGCGGGTCCTATCGGTTGAACCGGTGGTTGGCTAGTACTGGGTACATCCTGCTGCCTACTAGTTCAAGCCTGGAGAGTAGTCGCCAGACTAGGATCAGACAGCGAAGGCTATACTGTAGCTGGGAAAGACTGACTGTGATACGAACGGTGCAGCTCCCCCTGATCTAGTAGCACAAACGGCAGTGGAGGTAGAGCTGAGGGTGTTAGATGGGGTTGCACGTGCTGAGCTCTGCACTGAGCCTGCTGTCTGGCCTCAGTAGCGTGCACATCTTGGCTGAAAGTGCCCGCTAATGTGACTTGATGACCGACATGGTTGTGGCTCCGCTGACGTTGATGTCGGCTGGGGACGTTGGGGAGGCTCGCCTGGCGTTCCCCTTCGTTGGGAGTCATATAAGGCTTTACCAGCTCCACGGTGTTAACTGAAGCGTACCCCTGGTTGTTGCTCGACGAGTCATCCACCGCCGGGCGGATTCTGGGAGGAATCCCCATTTCATGGGGTATCCAAGGGGGTGGATGGGTGTGGGGGGCTGTCCAAGTGGGTGGCGGCCTCTCCAGATGGTATTTGGGGTTGTCCGGGTGGGTGTGGGGCGGTCCAGAGGGTTGGGGGATGTCCAGGGGGGTGTCCAAGGGGGTAGGGGGTGGGGGTGGTGTCCAGGAGGGGCGGGGGGGTGTCCAGAGGGGTCGGGGGGTGTCCAGGGGGGGTGTTATATCTTACTATGTTTTGTTTAAAAAATAATATTCAAGCATATTTTTTTAAATACACATCGATTTTTTTTATATTTCAAAATTGTTTACATTCAAAT
Source organism: Viscum album (assembly GCA_963277665.1). NCBI lineage: Eukaryota > Viridiplantae > Streptophyta > Magnoliopsida > Santalales > Viscaceae > Viscum > Viscum album. The sequence goes on along the minus strand of OY728126.1, from coordinate 351,561,317 downwards.
TATGATTTTTTTCATATAAACATATATTTGTCTTATCTAAAAAATATATATATTTTTGCTATTTGTTATAGGTAATAATGAGTCGAAGTTGGATTATGGAACATCGAATGAGCAATGAATATGAGGAAGGTGTTGATGACTTTTTGGAATTTGCTAAACGAAATGTTCCAAGTAGTGACATTTTTTTCTGTCCATGCCTGAAATGTCTGAATATGAAGAAGTTGAAAAGTAGAGAGATAAAAGATCATCTAATTTGTCATGGTTTCAATCCGAGTTACAACCCTTGGATTTGGCATGGCAAAACTGGACAGAATGTCACTGATGATAATGAATCGCAAGATGGTAACTCCGATGGAATTGAAGAAATGATTCGCGATATTGTAGCAGAACAAATTGAGATAGAACCGACAGTTACACGTCTATATGGTGATGCCGAAAAACCATTATATCCTGGTTGTACAGATTTTACGGTTTTTTCTGCGGTGTTAAGATTGATTAACATGAAGGCGAAACATGGATGGAGTGACATAAGTTTTACAGAGCTGCTACAATTGATGAAAGACATTCTTCCAAAAGATAACGATCTTCCAGATTCACATTATAAGGCCAAAAAAATATTATGCCCGATGGGATTGGGATACAGGAAAATACATGCCTGTCCGAATGACTGCATTATATATAGGAAGGAATATGAATTTCTGAAAGAGTGTCCTAAATGTGGGACATCACGGTATAAGGTGAAAGAAAAATCAAAAGCTGATGTAGAGATTACAAAGCTCCCTTCAAAGGTATTTTGGTATCTTTCTATAATTCCTCGTTTCAAACGTTTATTTGCTAATTCACATGATGCAAAAAGGTTAAGATGGCATGCTGATGAGCGGGTATGTGATGGAAAAATACGTCATCCAGCTGATTGTCCACAATGGAAGAAAATTGATGCCCAGTACCCTACATTTGGAAATGAAATTAGAAATCTGAGACTAGGCTTGTGCACAGATGGAATGAATCCATACCGAACCCTCAGTAGCACACATAGTTCATGACCTGTTTTATTGGTAATTTACAACCTCTCTCCTGAAGTTTGTATGAAGCGCAAATATGTCATGTTGAGTATCATGATCTCTGGTCCAAAGCAACCCGGCAATGATATTGATGTATACTTGTTACCGCTGATTGATGATTTGAAGCTGTTATGGGCTGATGGTATTAGGGTGTATGATTCTTATAAAATGGAATATTTTCAACTGCATGCAGTGCTTCTATTCACTATAAATGACTTCCCAGCATATGGAAATTTGTCTGGATACAGTGTTAAAGGGCATAAAGCATGTCCAATTTGCGAACAACAGATGTCATATTGTCAATTGCATCATGGGAGGAAAACAGTGTACATGGTTCATCGAAAGTTTTTGCCTATGGATCACCCTTATAGAAGACTAAAAAAGGCATTCAATGGCTCACAAGAATTTGATACTGCTCCAAAACCTTTATCCCCAGATTTGTATTTTGAGAGGGTGAAAAACCTTGATGTGACATTGGGAAAGACACAGAAATCTGGTAATGATAGACATATTTGGAAGAAAAGGTCAATATTTTTTGAGCTACCATATTGGAGGTATCATGAAGTCAAACATAATATTGATGTCATGCATGTGGAGAAGAATATCTGTGATTCTTTGATCGGAACATTGCTAGATATTAAAGGAAAGACAAAAGATGGGTTGAATGCAAGGTTAGACCTACTATCAATGGGAATACGTTTGGAGTTAGCTCCCACTCCTAAAGGAAGACGAACATTTCTTCCCTCGGCTTGTCATACATTATCGAAGAGGGAGAAAAGTAGCTTCTGTCAGTGTCTTAATGATATCAAAGTGCCTCAAGGTTATTCTTCAAATGTAAGAAATTTTGTCTCATTGAAAGACTTGAAGTTGATAGGTATGAAATCACATGATTGTCACGTCATGATGCAACAAATTCTACCAGTTGCACTGCGTGGCATATTTCCCATCCGTGTCAGAAAGACTATAATGAGGTTGTGTTATTTTTTCAATTCAATTTGTAACAAGGCGATTGATGTGAATGCTTTGAACATTTTGGAAAAGGATGCAATTTTTATACTTTGTCATTTGGAAATGTATTTTCCTCCAACTTTTTTTGATATGATGGTGCATTTAATGATTCATCTGGTTCGAGAAATAAAGCTTTGTGGACCTGTATATCTTCGTTGGATGTATCCTTTTGAAAGGTATATGAAAATATTAAAGGGATATGTTAAAAATCGATATCGAGATGAAGCCTCCATTATTGAAAAGTATATTTCTGAGGAGGTAGCAGAGTTTTGTACGAGCTACTTGGCTACGGCGCAACACATAGGTTTGCCTCCATCTCGCCATGAACGGGTTAATAATGAGGGAAAGGGGATTCGTGGCTTGAAAGTCAAATCACTGTCAGCTGAACAGATGAAGAAGTTAGAATCATACATCTTGAATAACATAGTTGATGTTCAACCGTATATCACATTGCTTATTAATGAGTTGAAACAATGTCATCCAAAGAAGAAAGAAATGTGGATTTTGAATGAGCACAACAAAACTTTTTTTCCGTGGTTTAAAAAGACCTTGCTTGGTAGATTAGATGTATCAGAGACATTAAAATGGATAGTGGGTGGTCCATCTTTAAATGTGATAACATGGTCCGCTTATGAAATTAATGGATATACATTTCATATGAAAGCTCAGGACAACAGAAGTGCAGTTCAGAATAGTGGTGTATTGGTGTTTGCATAAGCAATGCATTTTTCGAGTGCTAAGGACAGAAACCCAATTTCAGCATCAAGTGCATATTATGGAGTGATTGAAGACATATGGGAGGCTGATTACTTTAAAATTAAAGTTCCTGTTTTTAACTGTAAATGGTTTATCGGTAACAACAGTGTCAGACACGATGAATTTGGAATGACACTTGTTAATCTGAATAGATTGGAAGACACAGCTGATTCTTTTATAATGGCAACACATGCCAAACAAATTTTCTATGTAGTAGATCAATCAGATATGCAGTGGGTTGTTGTTTTACAAGGGAAAAAACAATATGTTGGTGAGGATGAATTTGATGAAGATGCTGATTTATGTGAGATCCCTACTTCCATGGAAAGATTAACAGAACATAATGATGAGTATGTTTAAGACATGGTTTGTGCCATAAGGAATGATCACGACGAAGGAATTTGGGAAAACAATCCAACTGTACATTCCTAAAATTACAGGTAACACATGTTTATTTCTTGTTTACATTTATTTTTTTCATATAATGTTAGATATTGTAAATTTTTTACTTATTAAAACATGTATCAAACCAAAATGATAAAACAATAAAAACCGTAAAGGGGAGAAGTCCTGGGCGCACCGGCGGCCGGTGGTGGATCACCGGTCGGCCGGTGGTCCAGACAGCAAAGCTCTGTCTGGTCCACCGGTCGGCCGGTGATGAGCCAGCGGCCGGCCGGTGGTCCAGACAGAGAGGAAGGCTCTCTGTCTGGTCCACTGGCCGGCCGGTGGTGAGCCAGCGGCCGGACGGTGGTCCAAACAGAGAGGAAGGCTCTCTGTTTGGTCCACCGGTCAGCCGGTGGTGAGCCAGCGGCCGGCCGGTGGTCCAGACAGAGGAAGGCTCTCTGTCTGGTCCACCGGCCGGCCGGTGGTCAAGACAGAGAGGAAGGCTCTCTGTCTGGTCCACCGGCCGGCCGGTGGTGATCCAGCGGCCGGCCGGTGGTCGAGACAGGAAGGCTCTGTCTGGTCCACCGGCCGGCCGGTGACACCAGGCAGTGGGCAAGTCTACTGCCTGGGTCCTCCGGCTGCCCGGGGAGCTCACACCGGCTGACCGGTGGACTCAGTGAGTCCACTTTTCAGCTTTCTTGGGCCAACTCCTTGGCAACCTTTTGCCTATCAACAAAAACACTTGAAAACAAGTTAGAACATAATAAGAGTGATTGTGATCATTAAAATCCAAGAGAGAGGGGTACAACAGACTGTGTTTACCATTTTTATCATTGTTTAACATGCTTACCATATTACCAATGTTTACTATTATGTAATTTAGTACACTTTTCTATTTTCTGATTAAGTAGTATTACAATATTTGAATTTGTATATTTGTGAACTAATGTTTGTTTTTTTGATTTGAAGGAAAATGGCAGATCAATCAGTTGATCAGCCACATGATTCTGGAGATGAGCATATTGGTCATACATCTGGGGAGGAACATTCACATGCTCCTATTACGAAAAAGAGTTCAAAGGTTGGTAAGCGTGGGTGCACACGTTTACCAAAATTATCACTTGCCCGTACGAAGGAGGAGAGGATAGTCGTGGAGTTTGATGATGATGATCTTCCTAGAGGTCCAAATGCTAAAGATTTTAAGGGTTTTGTAGCAACTCAGACTAAGAGCAAAGTAAGCATTCTCTATGATGATTGGAGAAGTGTGGATAAGGTGATAATTTCTCAGCTGTGGGAGACCATTTTGGTAAGATCTTTTGCTATTGTTTGACTGTTCTTTAAATGTTTCTAGTATATATAATATTTTTAACCTCTTTTTTATCAGATGACATTTGATATTCCTGACACTGGAGAAGTCAGGAAGAAATGCTTATCGTTGGCTGCTAGGAGATGGAGGGATTTCAAATCAACCCTCTCATCTGATTTCATTTATGGTCATAGGAGTCGTGAGAATCCATGTCGTATATATCCTTTTATAGATGAAGACACATGGAGACAATTTTTTGAAAGTAGAAGAAAAGAATCATTTTTGGTAAGGGCTGTGGCTTTCTTATATAAATGATCTTATTATTGTTTTGTTAATGATTACTTATTCTTAATTTACAGCAAACAAGGAAAGCTCATCAAGAGATCCAATCTAAAAATGTATACCCTCATAGTTTATCTCGGGGAGGGTATGCATTATTGGAAGAACAAATGATGGCAGAAAAATTTCAACAACTAAGAGTTGAGTCTTTAAGCTCTGGAGAGGTGTCCCCTCCATCCCCTCCATCTAGACATGAGAAATGGAAAAGAGCTCGGAAGGGCAAAAAAGGACAATATCTTTCGGAAGAATCGAGACTCGTAGTTGAGAGGATTGTAAGATATCTATTTTATTTATTTAAGTTTACTATTTTCATCATATATTTCCAATCATTATAGAAATGTTCAATTAATTATTACAGGACTCTCTTGAGGAGCAGAGTTCACAGGGGACATTTACACCATCTGGGAGGGAAGATATTTTATCTGTGGCATTGGGAAAGCCCGAACATCCTGGCCGTGTAAGAGGATATCCGGCAGGTGTATCGGTAAGAAAAGTGTTGCCACGTTCCTCAACTTCTAACGTTGATGGAGTTTATAAAAAAAAATAGAATCCTTGGAGGCTGAAGTCCATAATATTAATGCGACAATGGAGGACAAGATTAGAGCATCGGTGCAGTTTATGTTTGCAGACTTGCAAAGACAATTTCAGGGTGCAGCTCCCACTCCACCTCTCCCAGTAGCTCCCACTCCCCCACCTCAGCCTGCAGACCCCATTTTTGATCCTCCTCCTCCGCCGCAGATACCTACTTATTGTGAGTTGTATGTTGATGATCCTCAACATCATATAGTTGCATATGGGATGGTATATTATATAGGAGATACAGTTCATCATCAACAGTTAGAGGTAGAGAATCAGAGGGTCACTGTACAGGATATTATAGATAGATCAGCTCGGATACCATTACCTACAGATGAGGTGACGACAGTTGGACATAGTATCGGCCATTTTTTACTTTGGCCATCCAGACTTCTTCGACTCATTACCATAGAGGTATGGATGTTATATCTTTTATTTTATATTTTTATTAATGTTTTATCATTTGAAAACTAATATATTTTTCAATTAATTTTAATAGGAATACTTCAAAGGTAAAGAAATACTGTATAGACAACAATAAAGAAAGATAGCTATGACATCAGATGCAGATACTAGCAGTCTTGACAAATTGTCAAGATATTCAAATTTGTTGGCGGATCATTATGACTTTACATTGGAAGCTCATGTCTGTGGACGTGAACTAAGTGTGGGGATTATGAAAACTGATATCATGGAGTTTGTCACTGGAGATAAGTTGGGCATCAACGTGGTGCAAATTTTTATCATGTAAGTCTTAACACCTTTTCCTTGCGTTATATTTATTAAAAATGTATACTTATGTCTGCTTTGTATTAGGTATCTGTATAAAATTTGTGAGAGGAATGAGCTGACAGATGTATATGGATTCGTGGACCCACAATTGATTTCCCCTGAAGCATGTGCATTGGATGAGGAACAAAGAATGATTTATATTGCTGATAGATTTGAAAAGAATGTAATCACATAGTGTTGGATGATGCCTTTTTGTGAGAGGTATGAAACACATCCCTCTCAAAGAGTTAATTATCTTTTAACATAAAAAACCACTAACGTTAAATTTCCTTTTATCAGGGATCATTGGATGTTAGGGGTTTTTTGCCCTAGGGAGAAAGCACTTTATTGGATATGCTCTCTCCATGATGATGTGCGAGAAAGTTTTAAGAATATATTGGAAACGTAAGTTTAAATTTCACAATAGTTTTATATATTATAATGAATTTTAAATTTACCCCATTCGTATTATTTTCTAACAGGGCATGGGTCCAATTTCGAAAAAGCGCAAAGAAAAGGAATTTCAAGATCAAATATGTACATGCGAAGGTAAATATCCATTTATAATTTGTACATTTTGATTTATTACATAAAAATAATATATTGACTTTACACTCATTCAAACAGAAATGTCATGAGCAACAAGGCATCATCGAATGCGGATATTACATGTTAAGATTTATGTATGAAATAATAACAACTGGGACAGTTCTGAGTTTTGACCTGGAAAGATTTCCTCTTTCTCATAATATTTCAATTTGATTTATTCATTATACACGTTGACTACTATCCTTTTCCTTTGTAGCTTTTTGATGACCCTCAACCCTTTACTGCTGAAGATATCAAACACTTACAAGTGGAGTGGTCAAATTATTTTACAGGTTTGATTGACTTTTAGTTGTTTGTAATGTAAAATGTAATTTTGAATATTGTCAATGAAATTGTGTATTTCGTAGTCGTTTAGGTTGGATTTAGTTTTTTTTAAGTTGACAGTGTAAGTTTTGAATGTTATATAAGTGAATGTTTAATTTTTCTCTACTTCTTGTTTTGGTCTACTGTTGATGGTTTTTCTGGTCTGGATTTTGGTATGGGGGGAGAGGTTCCAAGGGGGTGGGTGGGTGTTTGGGGGTGTCCAAGGGATATGGGAGGGGTGTCCAAGGTGTGTTTGGGGCTGTCCTAGGGGTCGGGGGGGTGTAAATGAGGGTGGGAGGGTGTCCCAGGGGTGGGGGGTGTCCAAGGGATATGGGAGGGGTGTCCAAGGTGTGTTTGGGGCTGTCCAAGGGGTCGGTTGGGTGTAAATGAGGGTGGGGGGGGGGATGTCCAAGGGGTGGGGGTGTCCAAGTGGTGGGGGGTGTCCAAGGGATATAGGAGGGGTGTCCAGGGGGGTGTTTGGGGCTGTCCAAGGGGATGGGGGGGTCTCCAAGGGGTCGGGGGGTTTCCAAGGGGTCGGGGGGGTGTCCAGGGGGTGGGGGGCTGTCCAAGGGGTGGGGGTGTCCAAGGGGTGGGGGGGGGGGGGTCCAAGGGATATGGGAGGGGTGTCCAAGGGGTGTTTGGGGCTGTCTTAGTGTTCGGGGGGTGTAAATGAGGGTGGGGGGGCTGTCGAAGGGGTGGGGGTGTCCAAGGGGTGGGGGTGTCCAAGGGATATGGGAGTGGTGTCCAAGGTGTCTGGGAGTTCTGTCCAAGGGGCCGGTTGGGTGTAAATGAGGGTGGGGGCTGTCCAAGGGGTGGGGGTGTCCAAGGGGTGGGGGTGTCCAAGGGATATGGGAGGGGTGTCCAAGGGGTGTTTGGGGCTGTCCAAGGGCTCGGGGTGGTGTCCAGGGGTCGGGGGGTGTCCAAGGGGTCTGGGAGGGCTGTCAAGGTGTGGGGGGTGTCCAATGGGTGTTTGAGGCTGTACTAGGGGTCTTGGGGGTGTAAATGAGGGTGGGGGTGTGTCCAAGGGGTGGGGGTGTCCAAGGGATATGGGAGGGTGTCCAATGGGTGTTTGAGGCTATACTAGGGGTCGTGGGGGTGTAAATGAGGGTGGGGGGGCTGTCCAAGGGCTGGGGGGTGTCCAAGGGTTGTGGTGGGGCTCCAATGTGGTGGGGGAGGGCTGGCCAGGTTGTTAGGTGGGTATAGATGAGGGTGGGGTTTAGTTGGGGCTTGGGGGAGGGCTGGCATGGTTATTTTTGTTGTTTGGTTTCTGGTTGCTTTTTGGTGAGAGCAGTGTAATTATTTAAAAAAAATATCGCTTCCACGTCGGTTATTTTATAACCGACATGGTAAATAAATCAGTAGGGGTTTATCACGTCGGTTTTTTCGAGAACCAACGTGCTAAACCGTTCCCGGGCCTTTTATCACGTCGGTTCTTAATATAACCGACGTGCTAAAAGGCCTGGGAATCGATTTACCACGTCAGTTATTGGATAACCGACGTGCTAAAACGTTTCCCAGGCCTTTTTATCACATCGGTTATGCCATAACCGACGTGATAAACGATATCCCAGGCATTTTATCACATCGGTTTAGAAATAACCGACGTGATAAACCCCCTCCGCGCATATTTAGCACGTCGGTTATTATATAACCGACATGCTAAACCCCCCCACCCACGGTTTATCACGGCGGTTATATAATAACCACCATTATAAATCCCCATCCCCCATCATTTTTCACGTCGGTTATTAATGAACCGACGTGATAAACACCGTGATGTTAGGGAAGTTACGTCGGGTTTTAAATAACCGACGTAAAAAACGTTATTTATAACGTCGTCCGTATTAACGTCGCCTAAAAACCAACGTAAATAATGAAAAATAACCGACGTAAAAAATGTTTTCTGCACTAGTGGGTTGACTATGAAGGCGATGCAAAGGTACTGGATACTTCTTCTAAAGGTTCTGGCTGCTTCAGGCATGCCCAAATGATAACATGGGCATGGACGATGGTTTTTCGAGCCATCCAGTCGTCGTATTTCTGGGATACGCGGCTGGGAACCAGCTGCCACTCCCCTTCGCTGTCGCTACCGATCTCTGACCCTACAAGGACACCCGCCACTTGTGTTGGAGTCGGGCCCAACCTGACTATGTTGTTGTTGACCTAGTCTTGAATCCAGTCTTTAAACACATAGCATTTCTTGAGGGTGTTTCCCAGAATCCGATGATAAGGACAGTAGTTGGGGTGATCGGTGAGATTCGCCTCTACCGGCCTTCGACACTCGGGTAGGCGCAAAATCTCTTGCTCTAGAGCACTTCAAAAGTAGCCAGGGACCTGATTTTCGTTAAACAAATATGTCTGGTTCCTTCTTTCCAGATAAGGGGCCCTGGGGGCCTAGCCCTGACGAGGGGCCAAAGGGGCCTGCTGAGGAGGTGGTGCCTGATTGTATCGCCTAGGTGGAGGTGGCGCATTGCGCGGGGGAACCTGTCGATTCTGAGGGAGTTGTTGTTGGGCAGGAGCCTGTGATTGAGGTCTAGGACCTCTGTTGGGTTGCGGGGATAGTGTCGCTGGCAGTAATTCTAGCTACCCAGGGGCTTCTATTTGGGCCACTGTGGCGGGTTCGGCTCTGGCGGTCCTCCTAGCCAGGATCAAAGGGGGCAACGAACGTGCCTGACTAGCCTGTTGCAGAGCCTCCTCAAGGCGCTGAGTCATAACTGAGAAATCTCGGAACCCTCCAGGGTAGTTCTGGGCAATCAGAGAGGGTACCAGCTTCGTTTTAACAATCCCTACACACATTGTCAGTAATTTCTCCTGATTCAGTGGAATATCGAGGGAGTACGTAATTCCCTTCTACCGGGCAATGAAATCTGCGACTCGCTCATCAGGACTTTGCTTGCACTTGAAGAGGTCTGCAATGCTGGTCTTCGGCATGGTGGAGCTGAACTGGTATAGGAACTGCCAGCGGAGATCCTCCCAACCGGTCACCGATCCGATAGGGAGCTGGCTGTACCAGACGAATGCGGGACCATCCAATGTCTGCATGAAACATCGGAGCTTGGCGGCCTCTTGCAGGGTCGGGGTCCCCAGCATGGGGCCACACCTGGAAGAAAAATGATCCAAGTGTTGCGGCGGGTCCCCTGTCCCGTTGAAGGGAGAGAAAGTGGGGTTCCCAAAACCTGGGGGTGAGGGCATATCATCCACCCACGCGGGATACAGCTTGCCATCCGGTGGGACCGCCACCTGTTGTGTTTCCAACACTTCGAGGCGGGCTATGAGTGCCACTATAAGATCATCCAGGTGGGGGTCTCTGTCTTGACGAGGATCCCTAATCACAAGTATGTTTCCAGGTTCTTTAACCCGGTAGATGGCTTCGGCAGCTCATTGATCGACTGGCAGAACGACCTGTGGGGCGACTGGGGGAACCCAGACTGGATTCTTCATATTGCCCCGTCGTTCAGCGGGGTTTGGCAAGACGTATCGCGCCCTCTTGCCGTAAGTTCTGGCTTCTGCCCTGTCTGCGGAAGTAGCATGATCAGGGTATCCCGGAGGCATCTCACCGGGGGGAAATTGTTCTTGCCCCTGCTGCCCCGGCTTGGGATTACCATAGTTGGGTCACTGCTCTGCAGCGCGCTCAGCCAAGAGTTTGTCAACCAGCCTCTTCTGCTCAGCAAGCTGCTGGCGTAACGTGGACTTCTTGGGATCTTCGTCCATTTTCTGCAAAGAGGAAGATGGGTCGGACTTCTTGACAGTTCCGACTTTCTCCTTACCCTTGCCGGAATTTCGACTGAGTACCAGCAACTCGGTGGGTACAGGGAGGCCTAGAAGGTTCCTCTGCTGACGGGTAACCCTCCCTGATGGGTCCAGCAGTGGCGGTACGCCCTCGGGGGGGTAAGTCTCTATCGAGAAATTCAAACTCGTCTTCCTTGTCCACTAAGTCAGCCATGTGGACCACAACCCCTCTCGAGGGCATGTCCTCAATGTTGTATAATGAATCGGGCTGCCGTCGGATAGGGTTGAAAAGGAGAGTGGCATAGTGACCCCAACCACGGACTTGCACATGGGGTAGCTTCCCTGATGACTCTGCAGAGTACTTTGAAACTTTGAACACATTTCCGTTGAAGGGCGCTCTGACGGCCTGGTGACTCAGGGTGCTGGGCCACAAGGAGTGCGGCCAAATCGATCAGGTGGCATTGCTCACCGATTTCTTCAAAGTGCTCTCGACTTCTGGGGTACATCACCCGCTCGTAACGAAGTCGAAAGTGTGTCACCCATAGGGTTCGACAAAAGAACCCCACTTCTTCAGGGGTAAAGGACTCTGGTGCGTGAAAGTTATGCACCGCCGTCGGCCAGAACTTCTCCGGGAAGTGATCCGCTGCGAGAATGCTCCAGAAGTTCCTGGGTTCGGACTCGGGGTCTGGCCCTATATTTCCCCACTCATCAACCAGGGGCGGCTGAGGGACCGATAGCGGTACTGAGGTGGACCTCTAGGATAGTAAACTCGGTGGTGGAGAATACGGAGAACGAGCTGATTGGCCGCCAAATTCTGGGCCATCCTCTGAAGAGTGAGGTGACCTGGCCACAATATCACGATATGACGGGCTGATAGCCACAGCTTCCAGCACAGGAGTCGCGGCTTCTGGCAATTGGTCATGTCATTGCTCTACCGCCGTTGGTCCCTAAAATAGCTCTCTGTGATCTCTGGTAGAGGTAGAGGGTGCTTCTGGTGACAATGGTGGTGATTTCACGGTCGAGACCTGTGAAATTCCCATGATTTCTTCCTCCTGGATGTACCTGTGGAGAGAGGTGGGAATTTGGTGGACCTCACATTCCGGGAGAATGAGGCTAACTCGCCTGGTTCCTACCCCAGTCCTTGATACGGAGGAGCGGGGAGAAGGTTCCATCGCTGAGTCGCATTCTGCTTCAGAATCTGAGAAACGGGCCGGTTTGATCTCCACCCGGGCCCCCCCAGGACTCTTCTTGTGGCAGCGACGACCCGCTCTCCTGCCCCTGGGTGGCTCTTCGAGACAAGGTTGATTCTCAACATGTAGTCTCGGGGCGGCACTGGCGCCGTGGAGGAGAGGGCCTCCACTCAAGATAGCCAAGGTGTGAGGGGAACCAAGTAAAATGTCGATGGGTACATGGGGAGGACCTCCATGGATAGCACCCATGTGGGCGGAGCCTCTTTTGGAATTGGCAAGAGCATGGGCTGGACCTCCATGGTTGATACGGGCAGAGCGAGGCTGACCTTCACTCCTCGAGTTGATGGGGTGAGGAGGACCTTCGCCCGTTGCAGAGAGGATGTATGGAGGACCCCCACGTTGGAGAGGGACTAGATGGATAGTGCCTTCATATCGACGGTCGGGGACATGAGAAGGGACTCCATACCCTGTATGGTGGGCACTGGAGAGGTTTCCGCGCCGAGTGTCACTGCCGCGGGGCAGGTCATCCTTCAAGATGAGGGTAGCACGAGGCATACCTCTGTGACGAGCTTCGAATCGGGGAAATCCCACGCTATGTGGAATGGTGGTACAGAGAGGACCTCTGTATGGAGTGACGTTACCACGGATTGGTTCACGGTAATCATCACCTGGGCCTGCAACCCCAAGAGTCAAACTAGCCTGCCCATGGGGCGGCTAAGGCCTCGATCCTGGTCGGGCGAAGGAGTGTCCCTGCTCAATGTATGCAGGAACTCCATGACATGCGTCGGCGGTGGCTTGGGCCGCGGTTGTTGTTGACATCGACGCACCTTGACGAGTGTCCTCAGCTCGGGCCCGGCGCTGACGTCGGGTCAGACGAGCTGGCGCGGGTGGTGCAGGGGCATGGTCTGCCTGCTCTTCCTACGGAGTCAGACGGCGGCGCTGATGCGGCCGAATGGGAGCCCTTGCCTGGAGCCCTTCGGTCGGGACCCTAAGCGGTCCGAGCCAGACGTCACCCGTCTCATCAGCATAAGGCGAGGAGTCGTCGAGGCGTTTCGGGGATAGGCTCTCGAAACGATTGAACGTTGGGGTGGGGAGTAAGGGCTCCCTGCGCGGCATGTTAGGGTGGCGTTGACAGCGGGGCCTGGATGCCTCCAGGTCCAGGCGGGCCATATCCCGAGTTGGGATGACCCCTTCCTCCTCGTACCTGCATACAAGGTTGTTGATCACCCTTCGCTGGATGATCTCTGATGGGGAGAGGGGACGTGGTCACCCTGTATTCACAGATGTAGAGGCCATCGTGGCGGTAGCAGAGCCATGCGGGGTGGCAGTGCCGGTGTTTCCCCTGCCCCTGCGTAGGCGAGCGGGCGGTGATCGTGTCTCTGTAATAACAACCTGGTTCCTGAGAAACGAAGGGATCAACTCATCAACACTACGAGGAAAAGGATTGAAAACCAGTGCTCCAGCATCCTTCCATTCTCCAAGTCTGTAAGAAGGATCCACGCCAACACGTTGCAGAATGGAGTGCCCCACGTTCTACTGCCCCGACTTCTGGTGAGTTTTAGGATAGGCCCGCCATTTTCTTGGTGGGACCAGGCGCCAGATATCTGGATCCGGTGACACGTCAATCTAATGGTGTCTCAAACGCTACTAATCTCTACATTGAGGATAAGAGTTTCATGTCGGGTTCACCATTTCGGTTTTAGATGCTTTCCCCGGGGCGCGCACATCCATCCGTCTGTGGAGGAGGACGCGCTGCATTGTAGCCCCGCATTCCATATTTCCAAAGGCGGGCGGCATTCTCTCCTTATTCAGGGGCGTCTGCTCCTTGATCGAAACGGGATAATGGGATGTCAGTTCTTCGTTCTGCAGATTCCTCCTCAGAACTCGTCACCTAGTCCGGGTCTCCCTCATAGATTTAAAACGTTGTTTGTGAAACTCTTCCCAGTGCCATGTTTCCATGGACGCCGATTAATTACACTGCTTATGTCGGGACATTCCAAACGTTCCTGTCAGGGCGGCAACCTTCAGTCGGGGGAGTAGTCATGTCGAGGCATCAGTAGCGTGTCTGGATGCTGGGGAACTGGCATGTCTGTCTATTATCCCTGGTCATAGGGCTTCTCGAGGGCGTTGAAGACCGAGGCATCCCACATCAAGCGCGAAGAATTATATTCTCTAGACATATATCTGAGGTTTTCCTCAGATTCCTGTGTTTAACACAGGGTATGCCGCGAGTTTAACGTCCAGTGGAGACGGATCAGCCCGATCAGAGCATTAGCTAGGAAGGGTTGGGTTGAGGGATTTCCCTTGAAGGGGTGCCGATACTGGGACCAGCCCATGGGCGGCTGTGAAGAGGAGCGGACCGACATGGTATCACCGGGATATGACGGTCCGGGTGAGAATCAGGGTGGATGATGGATGGATGAAGGGAGTGGAGGGGGAATGGAAAGGGACCATCGCAAGGGCAACGGTGAAGTTGGGCTTGAGCCTCGAAGAGACCTCCTACATATCCCTATGGTAGGGAATCAAAGTCCACGTAGTTTGGGATGGTGCCGGTGAACCGGCATGAAGGTGGACCTTGGTCTGATGGATGTCGCCAGCGAACCAACGTGAAGGTGGGCCTTGGTCCAATGTGTCAGCGAACCGACGCGAAGGTGTACCTTGGTCCAGATGGTGTGGGGCATACACACTAGGCTTCCCAGGTGTGGATGAACTGACGTGAAGAAGGTCGGAGTGACCAACGGGTGGTGGGCTTAGACCTCTAGGAGGTTTCCTATGTACCATGCCTTGACATGGATCAAAGACCTCATAGTTCAAAGGGGGATTAGTTGGCAAACTGACGTGAAGGTGGACCTTGGTCAGATGGGTAGTGGGATTGAACCTCAAGGAGGCTTCCTACGTACCATGTATTGACATGGATTAAAGTCCTCGTAGTTTGGGATGGTCACGACGGCTTGTCGTCGGACTGGAATGCAGTTTAACGTCATGTTGGATGAGGGTAGAACTCGACATGAATAAATGACGGGTGGTGGGCTTAAACCTCGTAGAGGATTCCTATGTACCATGTCTTGACATGGATCAAAGACCTCGTAGTTCAAAGGGTTTCATCGGTGAACCGACGTGAAAGTAGACCCAGGGGTCCACTAATGATGGGGTTGAACCTCGTGAAGGCTTCCTACGTACCATGCCTTGACATGGATCAAAGTCCTCATAGTTCGGATGGCGGGTGTCGGCGAACCGACGTGAGGAAGGAGGGACCTTGGTCCAAAGGGGGATGGGATTGAACCTCAGGGAGGCTTCCTACGTACCATGCATTGACATGGATCAAAGACCTTGTAGTTCATATGGGTGTGCAGTTTAATGTCATGCTGGACGGGGGCATACAGTTTATCGTCATGCTGGATGAGGGCATATAGTTTAATGTCATGATGGACGAGGGTATTGCCATGGCCAATGCTTACTCTAAGCCCACAAGATTCATGCTCGGTGTGAGAAACAAGAGGTAGCAAGGACCTGACGATCACGTCGCGAAGGGTGCGTCCGTGAGAAGCGAAGAGGGGCTTACGCGTTAGGCGGCCCATTAGTGCTGGGACTTACTCCAGGATGGAGGCCCGAAGTGCGGCAAAGCGCAGAAAAAGTGGGATTTGGGACCAATGATGGGAGGTGCCTCGTTCCATACCGCGCCCTCCCCTGACCTTGGTAATGGGGATGTACGGAGATGCAGGGGTGCAGTCATCCATTGGGGAACTAGGGTCACCCTTCTCCTGAGAACATACGCCGCTCCAATAAGGAGGATATTATCCCTTGTGGGGGGAGTGATTCCACTCCTATGGAGACAAATGGCGTGAAAAATGTTCGAGCTGGGGGGACCCTTCGTGCGAGGCACGAGGTTGGGTCATAGTTTAAAGTCATGTGATGAGGACGTGGTTCTTGGTAGTTTCACGTCCTGCAGCTCGGAAGAGGTGGGTTCACTCCACACCCCTAGGACTTACATAATTGGTACCCATTGCTCTTTGGGAGAGGGAAGGTGCCGATAATACCGTGGTCAAGGGGGTCGTAGAGCGAACCATCGAGGGGTCCACGTTGGCGTGGCTATGAGAAGAAACAATAGCCGTTAGCGTGCCTATGGGAAGAAGCCTTAGGCAAAGCAACGCTACGAGTGGTGTTGTCCGTTGGACTTTGAAATCACATCGTGCAAACCTGGAGGGTCGCACGGGAAGAGGAATTGCCAAGCGGAGGAGTGTGCTTCGCGAAGTGGAGAGCCTTGGACTTAGCATGGGGCATAGGTGTGGATGGGGGGTGCTTCGCGAAGTGGAATAGTATTCGCGGAGCACTGCCTCGCGAAGAAAAGGTGCCTCGCGAAGCAAGGTGCTGCGAGGTAGTGTGCTTTGCGATGTGTAGTGTCTTGGCCTTAACATGGGGATCACTAGTACATGATGGGTGTTTCATGAAGCATAAACGCTCCGCAGCTTCCCGGGTTCCCTTGGGAATCCCCCTCTTTCGCAAATTCCCTTGAGCTTCGTGAAGGGAATCCCTATCATAAGAGGGGCTCAAAACGAGACAAAGCGAAGGCGCCACGCGAAGTAGAAGTACCTCGCGGAGCTCATGATTCCCGGGGCGAAGGGTGCTTCACGATTCGGGAGAGTAGAAGCCGAAAGGTCGGATTGTCCATCTCCTGGACTCAGGGGGAGGCCAATATTTATAGGCAAGGGGCGCCGCGAAGCCGAACTCCCATGCCACCTCCGGTGCTTCGAGGCGCGCTCGTGAATGACAAATGAGATCGCGGAGAGGTACTGCCTCCGACGCTTCACGGCGGGCTCGCGAACGTCAAATTCATTCGCGGAGAGGTACCGCCTCCGGCGCTTCGCGGTGGGCTCGTGAACGTCAAATCCGTTCGCGGAGAGGTACCGCCTCCGGAGCTTCACGGGACCACGATGCTCGGGGTGCTTCGTGTCGGTGCTTCGCGTTGGTGCTTCGCGAGGCGGCGTGCGGGCCTTCTTTTTTGTCCCTTACTTTTGTGCAATATTTTGGCGCCAACAACAATTATTTTTTATTTTTTGATATTCACTCAGGATTTACAAGTTTATGTTGAATGTTTAGGATAGAGTAGAAAAGTGATTTAATCGTATTGTCACCTTTTTATTAAGGTGATATAACCCTTAATATGTCTCTTCTGTTACGATAATTTTGTTTTGATAAGTATATGTTGGAAATTAATAAGTAAATTGGATGGTACTGATTTCCTTGGGACATATTAAGTATTTGAAGAAAAGTGGGTTACAATATCATTCATTAATCATACAACTATTTAAGACTTAAATAATATATCTAATAATATTTGGATGAAGGAAAGAAGAAATTTTTAAATAATTTTATGTTGTAATTCGGGTTATTACCATGACTAAATAGAATACTTGATGAAGGTATTCACCTATTTGGAATCTGACAACCAAGATCTACCCTATGATATATGGGAGATAAATGTTATGCTGGTTTAGTAAAATTATTTCTGAAGTTTTGGATTTTCAACTTTTTTAAGGACTATATGGTCGCCATTTATGGATTGGTTTATGTTAAACATAGGATATTATTTTAGAGATTAAACTATTATCTCTCTATTTGAGTATTTATGCATATTTAATTACTTTTTCTAAATTTTTTTTGTGATAAAGATACATGTAATGACCTATCAGTCTATTTATGCACCTCAAGATCATCTAAGACTTTTGGATTGAAAAATTCAACATCATTTTGGGGAATAAGATATGACATATAAATTTATCGAGGCACAAAAAAGTGCGAGGTAGTCCTTAAATAAAGTAAGTATATATTTTCATGAAATTTTTTTTAACATTAGGGGAAAGATAATGATTCAAAAAATAAGGTTGTTATTTTATCATAATTTTTATGTTATCAATGGAACTTTATTATTTCTTTAGTTTTTAGTTTTTTAATTTTTAACTTTATCTTAACCAATCACATTATTATGATTAGTGATATTTAGAAATATCTAAAAAAATTATTCTCCTCATCAATTTCAAATCATTTACCTATGTTCTCCTATGTATAAAACTAGTTATAATTTACTTAGGGTAACAGTTGTTTCCCAAATTCTAATTTTTTTTAAAAAAGTTTTAGTATTTATTTTCATGATGTTTGTTTCTTTGAAAGTAACTATAAAGTATTAATAATTAAATAACCTAAACATATTTCAAGGGAAGAAATAATTTTGAGGGGGGTAGAATGAAACTCCTTGAGATTTTTTGATTTTTTTTAAATTAATTTATTATTTTTGAAATGTTTCATTTCATGCAATCCTAAATATATATTTTGTTATATGAAAACCCTATGTTTGGTTTTCATTATACACAACACCAATATAAGTTGTGCTAAATGCAATAATGTATTAGCTTATGGTATATGCAATACTATGATCGGCTTGACTTAAACACATGTTTGAGTTTATTGGATATCTTGCATTAAAAACAAGACTTAGCTTAACAAAACAATAGTATATTATAAAAATATTTGTTATATAATATAGTTAAATACCATAGAGACATTAAATTAGAAGTTATGAATATTATTAACTAATATTTGAAAACATATGGGTTTTAATATAAATTCATCAGCTACCAATACATTAGAAATATTTATATATGGATTAATTGATTATAAAGGATATATTTTTATTTTTTTCTCCCAAAGGAATTCTATATTACTAAATTAAATTAATTACAATTAGTGAATGATATTAATGAAATATATGTGTTATATATTCAATAAAATATTTTTGATATTAAACCAATAAATTTTATAAGCATAAGATATGAACAAACCCCATTTTACGAATA
Source organism: Viscum album (assembly GCA_963277665.1). Taxonomy (NCBI): domain Eukaryota; kingdom Viridiplantae; phylum Streptophyta; class Magnoliopsida; order Santalales; family Viscaceae; genus Viscum; species Viscum album. The sequence goes on along the minus strand of OY728126.1, from coordinate 351,542,434 downwards.
AAACTCTAACTTTTCTCAAAGGGGAATTTTACAACCTTTTAATGAAGAACCCAAATTAAATCTAAATACTGAAAATTTAAAAAAAATTATATAACAAATTTAACTTGTTATTTGAAATAAAGTTACAAAAATTTACTTCTAATGAATTTCTAGTATTTTCGGAGAAACGTCATTTTTTGATTAATAGTGAAAAATACTACATTTTAGTTCCAAACATAAATTTTATCTTCATTAATTATATAGTTAAATTATAATTTAAATTATTTTTAATGTATAATTACTTAAATTATACATCACTAAAACCAATTTAGTTAATTTTAATCATTTTCACAATGAAATTATTTATAAAATTATATTTATATTTTGAATGTTTAACTTGAAAACCCATATTTTTGTGTTTTATCTACATGATTAATTTTAAATATAATTTTTAAAAATATATGAATTAAATTTAGAAAAATGAATTTAATTGTAGTAATCAAAAGTCCTATATTAGTTTTTAAGGTTAATTTCATTTTTAGGTATAAGAAACTAACCATGGTAAAAAATGTATTTACCATGGTATAGGTAAAAAATGAAACATGTTAAAGTTAAAAGGGTAAAGGATTAAAATACCTAAACAATATATCATTTATAGTTTGTTTGAGGTGTGTAAAGATGTTATCCAGTAACAAAAATATTAATTTCCATCCAAATTATTTGAAATTAATTCCAACTCAAAATGGTTGGATTCAAATAAAAAATATTCATTATCTAACCACTTAAACCCACTTCTCCTCAAGAGTAAATATCACCCATCACCACCCTATTTCGACCAAAAAATTCTTTTATCTCCTCAAATATCTGACCCAACCTCCCATCCTCACTCTACCTATGTTCATGTTCTTTTGGTCTCACCAAAATACCAAATCCAAGGTCTTTATGGGTCTCTCAAGGAGGTGATATTCAAGAGGAAATGTTCCCAAATTACCTCTCTTAATTTATACAATTTCTCTACTTTCTCTTCACCATCATCATAAATAAATTAATGATAACTCTAGAATCATGTATATGTTTTATTTTTATGTTTGTAATGCAAAATATCATATAAATTTCATTTCTCATCTCCTCTTATTCAGTAAACAAAATTATTGTCCAAGTTATCCCGGATAATCGCCTCCATGATTAATGTTTTAATTATTTTCTCATTGTTTCCATAATTTTATCATTAAAAACTATTTCAATGGTTTAATATTATTTCAATATTTATATTTTAACCTATTTTATATTTTATAACTAATATATCTCATAATAGTAATTAAAATTAAACTATTTTGTGGTGTTCGAAAAATCACCAAAATAAACTAAACATTTATCATTAAAATTTTACTTAATGAATCATCCTAATTTAAGAAATAAAAAAGATATATGGGACCATTTATAATTATAGAAGTAAATTAATTCTATTTGAACCACTTCTTGAGTTGTAATCTCATAAAATCCATAATTTTACACAAGTAGATTGATCATGAAATTATGAAACAAATACACAAGAAACCATGAAAATAAGGAAATATCATTAATGAATGGTTCATAAGATGTTATTGAATCATCATATATGGTAATATTATTATGAATATGGTTCTTTAATGAGTTAATACCATTATTCAAACAATTATACATGAGTTTTGAACACATTTGAGAGAGGTAGAATGTGAGGTTTTGGAATTCCATCTCATATTTTATTTTCAGGAGATACATGACTTATTCACCGCTAATTTCTTTAGTGTGGTGTAAATAATTCCCATGAATTTATTCTATTATTTTTATAATATAATTTATTTTTATTCACATTTCCATTTTATGATCCTTATTTCTTGGGGTTTTAAGGTTCAAAAGATACTAAATGAGTAAGGTAGTTTTGTCTCAATTTGCCTTCACTAAGACACATGTTTCTATGCACCATTATTCTTTAATGAGTTGTATGTACTACAATTGAAATATTATATCATAATTATCCTTATTTTCTTGATATTTTAATCTTATATTCAAGTTATTAAATCATGGGGATTATCATTCTAATGTTTTAACGTGGTATGGGACACTTTCAAATGTTTGAATATTATTCTCCTCAAGAAATGTTTTTAAAAGATATCTTAATATCATTTTCACATAAAAATGATTTTAAAGAAATGTGTTACGTTTTAAAGTGGTTTTTTTGAAATATATTTTTATATATTTTCAAATCTATTTTCAAACAAAAAGGTTTAAAAAAAATTTCTATGAAACTTTTTCTTCAAAAAAAAATTATTTTTCTCAAAATAAAATTCAAGAGTCCTCAAAAAATTATTTTAGATATAAGATAAAATTGTTTGATGTTACATATATTTTAATACATATATTATTTATTTATTTCATTTTTATTCTTTCTATAAATGTTTATGTTTATAATGGAATGATATTTATGAAACCCATTTTCTCTATGGGTTATGTTATGATTGCATGATATTTACGAAACCTATTTCATTACATGGGATCTGATCTGATAAATGATTTATGTTCTTGTTTGACACATATTTATTATTTCATTATGACTTGGGAGGTACATATATCTCACTCCAATTCATTGGGTAAAGATTTATATCTCATGAGATAGACATAAAGGACCTTGTCTACCAAGATGGTTATGGGGTAAACTACCACTACAAAGATAGTTATGGGAGTGAACCATGACTGCCAAGATGGTATTAGAGTGAACTCATACTACTAATATGGACTTTGAAATGATTTATTTACAACCATGGAAATAACAATTTATATACTTATGTGTGTACCAAAAATTTCATGTCTTATTCCTATATTATTATTTCATGCCTTATGTTCTTTAATTCTTTAAGATTCATATATTATGAACTTCCAATATTTATGTCATGACTCATTCATATAATCTATTGATATGTTGGGTATTCTCTTCAAATGTTATTCACATGTTTTCATTCCATTATGTTGTTTTTATACTTACATGTCTTCTTTTTTTACCCTTACTGAGCATCTGGCATCACTCATTTCTTATGTTTCCTTTCACCAGATTAAAAGGAATGGTGTTAATTAAGATTAAAAAATGGAATAATCTTTGTGGGAAATATTGAATATCTTATAATAGAATTTATTTTTGTGTTTAATTATTCCAAATTCACTAATATAATATGTTATTTTGGTTTTTTTGTAATGTATTAATTATTCTGAAAATGTGATGAAATTTTTATGTACAAAAATCTTGGGTCACTCTAGTACTCAAGTATTTAAAAAGTATCATTTTTTTGGATTAGTTCTGAATAAACATTAGACCCCTTTGAATAAAAACAATCCCATTAAAGTCTAATGATTTATAATACTATATGATCTTAGAATAAATTCATTTTTATGTGTAAAAATTATTTTTTCAAAAAACATTTTTCTTTATGTTTTGTGTTATTATATTAAAATTATATTCTAAAAGTTTTATAAATTGAATATTTAAAAATGGATTTCTTCTTTTATTTCAGGTGGTTTAAATTTAATAATTATATTAATTTCAAATTTTTTCATAATTAAAATTTACTATTGTAAATTTTTATCACCTCGCTAAAGAGTAAAGTTAATTACGGCAAAAAATTGTGATAAGATCAAAAAATCTCATCATAAAAGTCATTGTATGATATGATATTTTCCATTATCACCATATTTAAAAAAAAATTAGGCACAAATTTACTATGAGAAATAAATTCATAAAATTTAAGACTTAAGTATAATTACCCGAGGGTCACACCCCCATGTATTATAGGTTCTTGTGTCACAAAAATATTAATCTATAAGGGTTAAGATTTAAGTCAAGGAGATCCTTTAAAGAATACATATTACACTTAACTAAGTTATCCCATGTCTAGTTCTTAGTCTACATTCATAAAACCTATCATAAAAATTCTAATATAATAACAACAGTATCTCTAATATATTCAAATTTAATAATATTTATGTTACAACCAATTTTCATCTCCACTTCCATCTTATGAGAAATGAAAACACAACTCCTCTATATATGTGCACTGCAACATCCACAATGTGATGTGTTTCATTTTTCTTCACCTCTCATATGGATGGTTAAAATGATGGATAAAATTAATATATATGGTATTTATGATATAATTATTGTTCTATAAATATAATATGTTACATTATCACCCTTCCATCCATTGATAAATGATAACATTTCTTGTGTATGCATATTGACTACAACCTCTAGAAAGTGATGTGATTTGTTTTTCATATCTCCTAGTAATGAATGGTTAAGAAATTTTATTTTATGTATAAAAATAATAATTATGTTGCGAATAATATTATATATATATATAATGTTACAATTAACCATTTGACCATTACAAATATGTTTTGGGATTATGAACTAAAAGTCCTCAAAACCATTGATATAAAATTAGTTAGTATACTAATTATACAAGACATGATAAAAAATGAAAAAATAGGATAATAATAAGGGAATAAACCTATAAAATTTTCTTAAATAAGTAAATTATTAATATAATTTTATTATATAAGTGTTAAAGTACAAAAGTTTTGAGTCAACCTCAATGTATGTTATTTTTTTTAAATGATTTAAATTTTTCCTTCACTTATTCCTTCATATCACAGATTTTTTTACAAATTATCTAAACAATTGTTAACATACCTAAATTTATATTCAAGGTAAACTTAAACTTTATTTTTTCTCTACAAATGTTTTAAAATAGATATTTTTAATGTTTTTCAAGTGGATTGGTTTTTTCTTTCAAAAAGTATCAAAGGAATTTTTTTTCATTTTTTGGAATGAGTGTATTTTCTCTCTATCGTTTAAATTATCCATTAAGAATAGTCATATACAATTGTTCATGGTTTTTAAAATAAAATTTGATTACCCATTTTAAGATTATTTTTATTTATTTTGAAAAAATTCAATGAAATCTATCTTTTATCCGAAATTTTACAAGAATCGTGAAAGTTCTTCTATATATGTGTTAAACAGAAATAATTATGATATTTTAAAATTTAATTGAAATCTTCTAAAAGATTTGTGTTTTTCATGGACCTTTTAAATTTTTCATAATGATAAGTGATCCTGATATATCTCTCTATAGAATTTAAGAGTGATTTTGTTCTATAGTGATTTATATTTGATTGAACGAAAATGGTTATTCCATTTATAAGAGTTATTCTTCTAAGTGTGATTACAAGAGTGTTATTAATAAGATATTCCAAGGTACCAATAAGAATTTTATATTCTTGAAAACTAGATTTCATGGAATTATTTTTATTTTATAAGGTAAGATGAGGCGTTTATGTTTATAAGATATTTTATGCCCCTTTTAATGTTGAAAAGTTTATTATTTAGAAAATGTATTCATGATTTCTCATATTTTACTAGTAACCCTCATGATTAAAATTTCTTCACCATGATTTATTATGATATATTTTATGAAAATCCATGAGAATTAAATTTGATATCTTGAGTAATGAAATGATTGTTTGCATATCAATGTAAATTATATAAAAGGAAATTTTTTTAAACTATTTCATGATTTACAAAATAGACTAAGAGGTTTCTCTAATTTTATGTACTTACTTGATTTGTTTTTCCACATATCACAATTTAAAGGTTTTAATAGTGATTAAGGATGAGTAGGAACTATATCATGTTCTATCATTCCATTATGGGGATTCTTTGTAAAAGAATAAAACTTTATTTGAATGAAACAAGAATTTATATTTGATAATACCATTTTTTGGGAAAAAGGTATATTGAGTAGAAGTGTTTGATTTTTATTTTAAGAGTTTGATATTTAATATTCATTCCTATTTTTCTAAAAAAACCTAAAAGATCATAGGAATTTAAGAAAAATCAAAGGTTCCTATTAAAATCATCACTAAAATATCATTAATCTATTAGTAATTATAGTTAGAATTTGAGAAAGGTTTATTTTACATTATATGTTTGGATGTTACTAAATAATAAATTTAATAGTTTTTTATCTATTTATTAAATTATAATGAGAAAAATTATGGGTTTTCTTCTTATTTCATCTCATTTATATCTATTTTTGAATGTCTTTGCATAAAGGACATAGGGTGCATGTAGTGTAAATGTGTCAAGAGTATAATATCCTTCTGGATAAGAAATATAGAATTTTTAAAATTTTAATAGAGTATTTTTTCGGTTGTGTTAAATCATTTGATGTTTGATATTAATTTGGGAACCCATTTCGTAGAGATATAATACTCCCCAAATAGGAATATGTATATAATAGAGTATTTTATGAAGCAAAATCCTCCATGATTTAGTGTATCTTTAAATCCAATGATAGTTGAAGGACGGATCAATTATCTGGATAATATATTCAATTTTTGTGGGTTGTTTAAAACATCATAATGTTTGTTTTTTAAGGAAAATATTATAAGTGGTGGTTATTGTTTAGGAATACCAAGGAAAATAATGAGATAGATTCCATTGAGTGGATAGTATTTATGTATATTTTCATTGAGAAGTATTTCCCAAAATTTTATTAACATTGGATGAAAAATGTAATATTTGTAATATAAGTAGTAGGAGGTGGAATATAGTTCCATATACGAAGATAAATTTTTTATATTGGCTTGTTATGATTTATATTTTATTATGGGCCACAATAGAAAAACTGAAAGGTTTTTTTCTAGATTAAAACAATTTTTATGAAGATATATATCCTATCATGAATTGAAAAGTGTTGTTAAATATATACATAGTTCTAAGAATGTGGATATGTAGTTTCTTGAATTTTAAAATAACAAATTTAATAATCTATCATGGTGGAAATAAATTGGATAGTATCCTTTGATGAAATTATAATCTAAAATGTAAAAATTCCAATCTTGTGAAAATTATGGTAAGAATCAACATGGGGAGTGTCTTACGAAATATAGAAAGTGTTAATGTTTTGTAATTCTGTGAAATTTTTATTATGATTATATTGAAAATAATAAGGGTAATGGTATGAATAATTTTGATAAGATGGTAGTGAGATGTTTTATATTAAATTACATTGTACATTATATTAATGAATATTTGAATAAATTATTGAATGATAGGAATATCTAATATCATAAGTAAAAGGTTGTGATAAATTTATTCTATAAAACCCCTACGAAAACCAATTCCATCGACTAAAGTGCCGACTTGTACAATACATATTTTTAGATTATGAAAATGTTTTGTTGGATTCTATGTCTAAACATTCGTTTATTTATAGAATTTTCACTAGAAAAATATAAATATTAACTTAAAAAATAGATATATTTCATTTTTTAAATCTCTGGGAGTAATTATTAAATGAAAAAAATATTTATATAATTCTTTTAAATATTATATCTGGAATGGGTTTTCCGAAATATCATGTTATCTTTTACATGTTAAAGATTAAGGTTATTTTGTTTGTTGATTTAAATTCAGTTTCTCATGCTATGATTGATTCAATATATAAGGATGTTTTATTTAATTTTCAAATTGATTGGTAATTTTTATATCAGAATGAGTTCATGCGTACTAAAAAAAATTAGAAGTCGAGAAAGTGATCAAATATGGCATCTATAATACCCCATATTTTAAATGGTTAGAGAATTCCTAATGGAATTATAAATTATACATTGTGGATTTCTCATTTTAGGGATTATAACTCTTAATGAGTTAATAAGGGTTTAAATGTCCTAAAATGGGGTTTCGTAACATTTTTTAACCTCAATGGAGAACCCAAGGGTTCAAAAAACCATCGAATGTATGATAGGTGGTTGAGATACTATATTTTATCTATATAAACACTTTTACGTCATGACCATATCTTTTATTCCATAAGAATTTTGGATAGATGGTGGATATCCGTCTACCCAAGATGTTCACAAGAGTGAACCCATTTTTCCATCACCTAATAATTTTTTTGAAATAACATTATCCTTTATAGCCTGCTTAATAAGAAACATTAAACATTAAGTAAATATTTATATAGTATAAAAATATTATTATTCAAATGTGACCATTAACAAATAGTTGTAAAACTATTTTTATGAATATTAATAATCACATTATAACAAATATTTTATAATGTTTTTATATAATTAAAATTTATTTATTAATTAATAATCAATATATACATAATTTTCAATAAAGTAAATTGTATGTTTCAAAAAAAATGTTTGAAATAGACTTTTTTATGTAAATTATAATAAAGTTCTACAATTTTTTGAAAATTTTTTTTATTCAATTTTTTTAATTTTTCAAATCACCATTTTAATATTTTATTATGATGGATTTTTTTATTTTACAAAAATACATGACTTTAGGTTAGTAGTTAAATTTTTTGAGCTTACAGAACTATCTATTGTATTATATTATAATGATAAAAAAAATAAAAAAATGGGTTACACCATTTTTTAGACTAATAATATAATTTAAACTTAACATAATTTATATAAAAATATAATAAATAACTTATAAACATATGCTTCACATTTTGGAAATCTAAGTATTGTGTTTTCTAAAATAAAAACTATATCTTGTTCTTTCCTTTTAATAATGTATTTATAATGTTATATATAGTTTTTTAATTTAAATTCCAATAAGTACACTTTTATTTAACAAAATTCAATTAATTCCATTGTAATAAACATTATAGATTATGAATTTGTAATATCATTTTTATAATGAAATGGAATTTTTCTAGAGAATCATATTTCATCATGTTTTGTAGTTCTTTTTTAAAATTTAAATATTATAATTATAGAAATTAAATTTGATAATATGAAATTCATGATTAGAATCATGATTTCTTAATTTTTTTCATTATTACACTTTCATTTTTTTTCATTCAAAATAGAAACATTTGTAAAAAAGTTAGTTACTAAGGTGAGAGTAAAAATGGTTATAAATAAAAAGATACATGTTAAAAAAGAACTCAAAGATTTGTCTAAATACTATTATATTGTAATATTTAAATCCAATTTCTTCTTCTATTTGAATTTAATAATTTTGGAGCCAATTAGATCTTGAAATACATAAATATATCTTAATCTTTTGAAAAAATCCAATTATGTCATCTCCCTCCCTTAAAAAGTGACAATGTCTCTCTTCATATCACTTCATTTGACTTATAACTCAAAAAGGGCCTAACCAAATACTTTCCTTATATCCCAACCCATGTCCTATAGGTATTTTTTTATCATAGTAACTTCTTAATAAGGCATCATGTAAAAACCTAAGGAGGTTGTTTGGAGAAGTGTAGTTTTTAACAGAGTGTTTTCTTTTTAATTCTTCTTTTACCTCCTTCAAACCTATCCTAAACATTATGATGTAATAAAATCAGTATTTACCATATAATTAAGTTATATTTTCTCTTTTAAACCCTTTTTCTTCTAATTATCCATCAAATGGAAAATGAAGACATCATTCATGTGTATGCGTGGATTACTGCCTCATAATGATAATGTATTACATTTTCCATCACTGCCTCTTATGGTTGGTCATAATGATGGATAAAAAAAATTAATATTATCTTTATGATATTAATTACTTAAGTATAACTATTTAAATATAATATATCATTTACCTTCTTACTCTTACACCTTTAAAAAATGATATTTTCACTTGTGCATACGTGGGGTCTACCTCCTCCATGAAACTATGTGATTCATTTTTAATGTTACCAATTAAAAATGATTATAAATTTGTATTTAATTACTATATATGATATTTATATCAATATTAACATTATTTATATGATATAACCTTGAGAAATATGAAAGTAATAAAACTAATGAACAAAAACTAACATGAAAAATGAAATAGTTATCACTCATAAATGACAATTTTATTGAATTGTTATAAAATAATGGGTGTCAAAATGATATATGTGGGTAATATATACTATTATGGATGTTTATATAATTTTTTAATATAATTATAATAAAATTAATTTTATAAAAAAAATATTGAAATCACTTATGATGAAATTTGAACCCTATGTAAGGGGTTTCTTAGCACAATTTACTTGCATTGAATTATATATATTCTTTATTAACTATATTCTACAAGAATTATGTGTGGAATATAGTATAAATATTTAATTTAATATTTCCAAATTTTTTAATTGTATTTTCATTTGTAACACATAATGAATTCATTTATTAATTATCATTCTACTGATACGATATTTGTAAAGGTTTCTTATATCATATTTATTTATATGAGACATATTTCATAATTAAAAGTAGTTTTTTTTGTTGAGGTGTTTATAGATAAAATTAAATATTTTTTCTCATGAATCTATTTATACTCATGGTATTTAAATTGTTATTTTATTTTATTTATTTTAATGGGGTTATGATTCAAAATATACCAACATGGTAATTTTTTTTCATCATCTAATCCTCATTCTGGAATATTTTTTTTATGTTGGTTGAATTATATGATCATTATATCTTTAAAAAAATATTTTCATATACTCGAGTTATTTCTAGGTTTATCACGTATTATTTCCAATTTTGACTTCTTTGAACTCAAAAATACCAAAGTGATTTTTTAAAGGAAAACTGGCATTTTTTTATTTAGTCTAAATCATTTTATTCCATGTATATATTTTTTTAAAATGTTTTCATGAATGTTTTTTCCATTATCCACTAATTTATAAATTAAATTTTATAAATATTTTTTCTATAAAATGGTTTAAAATAAATTTTGTTTTCATTTTCCGAATGAGGTACTTTTTACGAAACATGTGAACAAAACATTTTTTCACATTTACTACACAACTAAAAACATAAAGAATCTTTTTCATGAATATTCCTTTATATGTTACCATATTTATTTTCAAATAAAATTTTATCCAAATTTTTTTGGGAATTATTAAATATTAAATAAGTGATCTTAAAATGAAAAAGGGTATTTTTCTTATGAAATGTTTTACTGATATTTTAAATTATTTTCACCTATATCAACATCCTTTGATGAATATTATTATTTATTGGGGATATAAAATAATTATAACATCCAAAATAATACATTGGATGTCTTATGATCATGTTGTTTTATTTATTTATTGGAGAAAATATTAATATTTTGTATTCTATTTTTTTAATAAAAATGTTTATATTGATTAAATATTGAATTTTTATTAATCACTTTCGTATGATGAATGAATTAGACCAATTAAGTATGGAGAATAGATTTTTATATCCCCTAAATGCCTCTGTAGGTCCCATAAGAGTGACTAGTTTTTGTATTTGGCATACTCTTAACCTATTTATGGGTGATATATTAGAACAAGGCATTGATGGTAGAATTAGGTTGTCCGTAATTATGCATTCTAACTTTTTGGCACGAGCGATTGTTATATATATGATATTTTATGTTTCTATACAATCATTAGATTGATTCTCCCTTTATGATATTAGTTATATATAATATTTGATTATTGTTTATCCTTACTATATTATTCATGATTTATTTATTATATGCTATCTTTTTTTGTACGCCTTCCCTTACTAGGAATATGTTCTCACCATTTATTATATTTTACTTACCCCAAGATACCAAGAAGGGATATATGAATTAATATAGGGTTATAATAGAAGAAATAATAATTATTTTACATGGATTTTAAGTTTCATTACATGTTTTTATGTGTAATTTGACAATCATGTATATATCTAATCTTACAAAATTGCATAAATATTTGATCCTTTGAGTTTTTATGCCATTTATCTTTTGAAAATGCAGTAAAATAACCACTTGATTTTATTTAATTGAGTTTGGGTTGTTACAGTTTGTATTATTAATGACCCAGACTATTTAAATGATATTTAGTTCATGAATAAATGTTTGATACGTATTATATAGTATGATACACATGAAAAATAATGATAAACCAGAAAAATGTATTAATTTAACAATAATCATTACATTAGCCTATGATGAATCCAATTAAAGTGAAAAACATTACAACTGGTCAAAAAAATATAAAATAGAATAGCTAAAATAGGAAAGTAAGGATTGCCTTATTCTACTAGATTCATTGCCCCCACTGAAAATTTTATATGAATATAACAAAATACTAGTAAACCAATCAACATCTTATCAAATTAAAATATATCCTTAAGATAAATTGTGTTTAATTTTGAGTGAAATAATGAAGTGGTATTTATATGGTGACCATTGGGATTCAACCATTATGTGATTGTTGGTAAATATTACTATTGGTCAATATGTATAAGGTCTCATCCTTAAACATCACTTCAAGTAATTTCAACTAGTTTTCCATTCATTACAGGCCCACAAATATTTTGGATTAATCTTTTTTGAAAGTTAAAACATAACTCATATATATCATCCCACAATCATACAATGTGGGTAATATTAAAATAGTATCCATTTCTTCCAAAACATAAAATTTTTAACACAAAAGAACAATAAGATGTCGTGGAAAAATATTCATAACATTTTACTTGACTTACTTCATTCTATTACACATCCATATAACCTATAAAAAACATTTAAAAATGTGGGATGAGAATAAAAATCAAAGAAATGGATATAAATTGAAATAAATAAACCATTATACATGAATACTTATAAACATATGAAATCATTTTCACAAAGACATACTTCTCACCCATATATACTTGCTTTGTGAGATTTCTATAAAACATTAAAGAACGTAATTAAGGAAAAAAAAGGTATCTTGGGGAATTAATTACTTGTATTTTATCCATCATGGATACAATATGATTTGTAACCCTCACAGATACCTTACAATGCAACCCTCACAGCTACCTTATGGTGTAACAATCGCAATTACACTTCGTGTGAATATACGGATGACCTTCAATATACACACACCCAACGCAATGAAGGGAGATATAGATCACACCATTAATCATAAATAATTCCTAGGAACCCAAAAATATTAACAAAACATTAATAATTTCATAAAAACATTGTTTTTGAATATCGTAAAATGGAATTTTAAAATATGATTTTTTTAAAAATGTCCCTTACAAATATCATTTAATTTATGTGAAAAATTAATATAATGAAATAAATATGTTTGTAAAATACAAATTAACATAATATAACATTAAATAAACATTAAATCATTATAAAGATAAAATTATTAACACATAATGAATAATTGTGAAGGTTAACACAAAGAATGGGAATTGGGTTAAGAGTTCCCTAACCTCAGGTTTTTCTCACATTAAACTTCATTAAACATACTTTATTATATTTAAAAGGGTGTTATCAATATTGTAGACAAACTATTTACATTTTCAACTCATTATATGATAATTTTATAGCATCATTCCACCCATTAATTAATAATATTTTCTTCTTTCCATTGTTTCAAGTGCATTAATCGCATTATTTGCATGGTCAGTTCGTAAAGGATTTCCATGTCGAATGGAAGTGGAACACCAGAATTGGAATAAAATTTTTTAATATGGTCCTAGAATATTACATTATTTCACAAATCATTTTGTTTTTATGTTATGAGGATGAAGAATTAGATAAATAATTAGTGATTTCCTTTTATATCATTTTGGAGGTTCATTGATAATCACGAACTTGTTTCACTCTAAACCTTTAATATTATGCATATATTTAATTAGAAAACATAAGAGAGGAAATAAAATACACTTAAAAAATATAAAAAATAAAATTGTTTTATATCCAAATTTGAAGGAATTAAATAAAATTAAAGAAACATCATCCACGATGTCAATAAATTGACAAATCACAGACGGTGTTTTTATTTTAAGAATAAGAGGAACATGAATTTTTCTGATAAACATGATAAAATCCAAAATATAAAATAGAATGGAGATTTCATTCCTCTTGTATAATTGTATGTGAAGATATTATATGAAAATAAAAGTAATTGAAAAGAAAACGTAAGAAAATGAAAGACAATTCATGCCTCTTGATCTCTTCTCCTTGGGATCCTACTTAAGGCCATTGGTTTAGGTCTTTTGTTGAGAAAAATTTGTCTTAGACGTGGGGTAGAGCCTTGGGAAGGGGATTGGAGATAATTTAGACAATAATAAAATATTGGGAGGTGTGATAGGAAGATGTGGTAATGGCAGTATTAATTATGGAAGAGAAGAGGGGTTTTCCATTATTTTAAATATTAGTTTAATATTTTCTCTCGAAACTATGAATAGTCTTAATTCATATGACCCAAAAAGTAATTATTTTGTGTGATATTGAACCAATGGCCATTTACATCAGCCATGAATCAATCATAATAAAGATATTCATTTACTTATAATTTTTTTTACATTATCAAATTTAATTGTTCACCATAATTTCAAGTATTTTATAAAAATACCAAAAATTCACCCTAACCATTCTTCAACCTATTAAATTAATAAATGAAATACTTTTTTTGAAAATTATATTCTAAATATTATTAGTTCAATTTTTAATTAAAATCATATTTTATTCCAAAAATAACAATTTTAAAACTATAACTAGTTTTACATCACCTTAAAAAATTAATCAACACCTCATTATCATATAACATTAAGAAAATAAAATTATAATACAATTTAATTTTAAAGAGGGTCATATTTTTATTCATTTTACTATTCACAAGTGTATATTATTATTCACCAAAAAACAAGTTTGTTCTATCATTCTCCAAGTATCTTACAGATCACAATTTTAGATGACCATTTTTCAAAATTCAATTCATAGAAGTGGAAAAATTATGTTTAACATACAATTTATAACTATCTACTAAAAAAAGATTCATTATGTAGAGACTCGGTAATTCATTCATTTAAATTAATTTTTAAAACCTTGGGGAGTTACATTCACCCCACCTTCATTAAATTGCATCATCATAATTTTTTTATTTACTTATTAAACAAGTGAGGGTACCTTTCCCTCATAGAATTTTCAGATTACCATGTTGGTTATTCAACCATGTCGTTTCTCCAAAAAACCATAACCAAATGGATTACCTTATTCCGCAATACTTATTCTCTTCGACCAGTAATTTATATAGGTTTCTCTTTATAAAAAAGATTATCATCTAGCTGAACTGCTTTAGGACTCAAAACATGAGCTGAATCTGGAATATAGTTTCTCAACATCAAAACATGAAAAATATTGTGTACCATAGTTAAACTCTGAGAAAAATATACTCCCTAGGAAACTGGTCCAAGTTTCTCTAAGATTTCATAAGGTCCAATTAAATGTGGACTTATCTTTCCTTTCTTACAAAAATGCACAACAAATTTCAATGGTGATATTCTAAGAAAAACATAATAACCAGTCATAATAGAAAAGACTTTCCTCCTATTATCTGCATAACTTTTCTGAATTCTTTGAGCTATCTTCATGTGTTGTTGGATCATATTCACTTTCTAATCCACTTCCTCTACTAATTCTAGTCCCATCAACTACCTTTCCCTGAATTCATCCCAAAATGTTATAGTTCTACACTGCTAACCATATAATTCCCCAAATAGTTCCATTTGTATACTAGAATGAAAGCTGTTATTATCTGAAAACTAAACTAATGAAATATTTTCATCCAAAATTCCTTGTTAGTCCATTGAAAAAGCTCAAATTATATCTTCCAAAGTCTGAATTTGTTGTTCTGACTACCCATATGATTGAGGATGAAAAGTTGTACAGAAATTTAATTCTGTTCCAAAAAACTTTTGAAGGTCTTTCAAAAATTTAGAAGTGTTCCTGGGAGCATGGTCAAATAAAATGGAAATATGAAATCCATGTAACCTAAAAATCTCTTTGAGGTATAGTTTACAAATTTAATATAAAGACATAATATCTCAAATATGAATGAAATGATCAGATTTAGCCAATCAATCCAAAATAACCCAAATATCATTGTTACCTCGAGAAGTCTTTGGTATCCCCACACTAATGTTCATGGATATATATTTCCATTTCCACTCTAGCACTCGTAAAGTTGGAAACATCCCCTTAGGTAACTTCTTCTCTACTTTAACCTGTTGACATTTCAAACAATTGATGTTAAAATCTATAATATTTTTTTAAAATCCATTCCACCAGTAATACTCCCAAAGTTCTATGTACATCATTGTGCTTCTAGGATGAACTGAAAACATAGTACAACGATCTTCGTACAAAAATTATTTCTTCAATTTATAATCACAAGGCACACACAATCTATTTTTAGATCTTAGAACGAAGCCTTTATCAATGTTAAATTCGGGAAACTTACCCACATTAACTATTTGTACCTTTTTCTTTAGCTCCCACTCTCCCTTTTGCTCATGATTAATTTTTTCTTGTCAAAGATTACTACACAGAAACCTGAAACAAAATAGAGGAATTTCATGAACAAACACCTTCCAATAAAAATTCATTAAATTACTAATCAAAGGGTCTTCTTCTATCCATTTCATTGTTAAAGACGCATAATGTTCTTGAGTTAAGGAATATGCCACTTTTTTGCTTTTACAGGATGGTAATTGAGTGTGAAATCATAATATTTTATTAATTCAAGCCATCTTCTCTCCCTCATGTTTAATTTCTTCTGAGTGAATGTATACTTCAAAATTTTGAGGTCTGTATATCTTTCACATTTGGCTCCATATAAATGATGCCTTTAAATTTTGAAAGAAAAAAACAAAAGATTCTAATTCCAAATCATCTATGGGATAATTTAACTCATGTGGTTTTAGTTGTCTTGAAGCATAATAAATTACATTATCATTCATCATTTGAACACAACCTAGTACCTTCAATGAAGTATCATTGTAGATGAAAAGCATACCATTTCTGGAAGGCATGACCATAACTAGATCATTCATTAATCAATTCTTTTTTTCATGAACACAAACATCACATTATTCTATCAAAACAAATTTAACACCTTTTCATGTTGACTTTGCTAGCGGGCTAGATAAACATGCAATGTTTCTAACAAACCATTGGTTATAACCCTCTAGTCCAAGAAAACTACAAATATTTGTAACATTTTTAGGTCTTGTTTATTCATCAACCACTTTTTTGGTAGGATCAACTATTATACCATCCTTATTTACAGTATTCCCAAGAAAAGAAATCTATTAAAACAAAAATTCACTATTTCTAAATTTTCCATACAGTTTCTTTTCTTTTAAGGTTTGAAAAACAACTCTGAATTTTTTTAATGCTTCTCTTTACTTCTATAATATAACTAAATTTCATCAATACACACAACCACAAACTTATACACAAACTCATGAAATATTCTATTTATAATATCCATGTATAAAGAAGGTGCAATAGTTAACTGAAATATAATACCAACAAATTCATAATTCCCATATCTAGTATGAAATTCAGTCTTCGGGTTGTTTTCTTTTTTTTACTTTCAAATAATGGTACCCCTACCATAGGTCAACCTTCAAAAAATACTGTGCTCTGTAGATCTGACCAAACAAATATATGATATGATACAAAGGATACATTTTTAATAGTGATGTTATTCAAGGCTCTATAATCAATTCAAAGTATCATTAAACCATCATTCTTTTAAATGAACAAAATTGTACAACCAAATGTTGAAGTGCTATGACAAATGAAGAATTTATCAAGAAACACCTACAAAATATTGTATAATTTAATAATTTCCACTAGAGCTATTCGATATGGGGGTTTTGAAATTGTCTTAGAACCAGGAACTAAGTCAATTGTGAATTCAACTTCTTGATTAGTTATAACACTGGGTAACTCATCAAGAAAAACACCATGTGTTTCATTTACCATTGGCACGTCATTAATCTGAACAGTTCCCTTTTTTTCAAAAATTTGAGAAAGATAACATTAAATTCCATATTTAAATATTTTCTCAACTCACTAATATGTTATAAATTTTGTGGGTTCATTCTTTTATACAAACTGAAACACTTTCTGAAAAAAAAACTTCTTTAGCTCAATAATCAATATTATCATGATAAATAGAAATCCAATCCATACCCATAATGACATAAAAATATAATAAGGGAAAACAAGTTTTTAGGTAAATTAATTTTATAGACTATGATATAATGATTCTTATAATTCCTATTTGTTGAAATCTTTCCTCCTAGTGTTTTAACAATAAGTTTTGGTCACATTTTTTGAGGTGATATTTCCAATTTATCAGAAATAAAGTAATTTTTAGACCCTATATTGAAAAAAAATTAGAAAATCCTGACTAATATAATATGGTTCGTTATACCACTTCATTTGATGGTATGATTACGACTGAAAGAGTCACAATGGATCTCACTACAACTTTATACTTAAAATGTCGCATCTTTGTGTCATTCAGATCTTTCATTTGGGATGACATTTGCATAATGGCCCATCCTACCAAATTTAAAACACTTTGCAATTTTCTTATCAATATTATATTTAAGGTCATTTTCATTACAATTTTGAGACATATGTCCAAAGTTACCACATCAAAAACACTTCCCAGTTTTGTAAAGTCATTCCCCTGGGTTTTTTTACCACACATTTCACAAACTAGAAACTAACCTTTATTGCCATTATATTTCATTAATTGATTCTTATAAATTTCTTTCCATCTAGACACAATCTTATATTTGATTTCAAGGTACATGTGTTCATCATGAAAACTCTATTTCTAACCTATTCGCACATTGGAAAAGTTTCGCATAACTTTTTAACTAACATAAAGCCAAACCCTTTGATATCTTTGGTTTAGTCCTGAGTAAAAATGGTTTATTTTTCTATCAAGATCCAAAATAAGATTTTTAGAATACCTCCCGAATGGGGTGACATTTTCTTCATTCACATCAACTGAATATTAATTCTTCTTTATCTATTAGAGTAATTTCTTCTCCATCCTAAGTCAAACTACCTTTGGAAAATATTTTTCATGGAAAATACTTGTAAATTCATCTCACTCTATGGCATCAATATCTTATCTATCCCTGATATTCTTGAATAAGGAACACCACATATCCTCTTTAACTTAAAAATGATATATGGAAAGACTTAGGTTTTGATTATCTAAACATCCATTTACATCAAATATCTTTTCAATGCCTTTATTCCATCCTTCAGCCACTACTGGTTCAGAAGATCCACTAAAAGTAGGAGGGTGTTGCCTCATAAAATTTTTCACTATTATAATTTTTATTTGTAGAAGATTTGGTTTTTATATTTCATAGATTCCATCTCCATTTATTTCCTATGTCAACAGATCCATTACGGTCACAAACTACTCGATTCCAAAACCCATCATTCCCAGTTACACATTAAAAAAGATATCATCCTCTCGATTCCTTCTAACCTCAGCTTCTATATTTCATATATGAAAAAACCATTTTGGACAGACATATCATATATAAAACAAAAAGGTAATATTTAAATTCTATTCCCTTTAAATATAAACAGAATATAAAAAATAGGGTATTCTATTATCATTATATGAACCCTTAAAGTTATCTAAACCAATCTCTGATAACAACTACAAGGTTTCATACTTAAACATTACATATTCTAGTTATTTCAACTAGATTTAACTTCTTTACATTACCAAAGATAGTTTTGGTTTAGTGTTTTAGAAATTTAGATAATAACTCATACATATCAACCAACAAGAATACAAAGTGGGTACCATTAAAACAGTATCCATTTCATTCAAAACATAAAATTTTAGACACCAAACAAAAATATGTGTTCTTTGATAAATCTTCATAACATTTAATTTGACTTCCTTAATTATCTTACACATCCTTATAACCTTTGAAAAGAATTTAAAAACATGGGATAAGCCTAAAAATATTAGTAAGGGATATAAAAAAAGTAAGAAACCAAAAATCCAAGAATAATTATAAACATATGAAATGATTTTCTCAAACCCATACTTTTCACCCAAATATACTCACATTGTGAAACTTGTTATTTCTGTAAAACATTGAAGAACATATGTAAAACCATAAAGGTATATTGTTGAATTAAATACATATATTATAATAATTATGGATACTTTATGATTTTTAACCCCTATGGATACCTTACAATATGATTCTCATGGTTACCTTATGCTGTAACAATTGCAGTTACACTTGAGATAACCATACGGCCAATCTCCAACTTACACATTCAAAATGTATTGGAGTGAGATATTGGTCCCACCCTTAATCATAAAAAATTCCAAAGAACCCAAACATATTAAAAAAACATTAATAATTACATAAAAACATTGCTTTTGAATTTTAGAAAATATAATTTTAAAGATGATTTTTAAAGGAAAGTCCTTTACAAATATCATATAATTGATGTGAGATATAAATATAATGAAATGAATATGTGTATTCCCTATAAGTACGCATACTAAAACTTAATATATAAAAAAATAATTACAAAAATAATCTAATTACCACATAATGAATAATATATAAGGTTAACCCAAAGAATGGAAATTGGGTTAAGAATTCCCTGCACATGAGCCTCATCCTGGTGGGTAAGGACTCTTAAGTGCATCCAGGCGACCTGGGATCAAATCCAGGTGGAGGCACAATTTCTGTTGGTACTGTAGGAGTACTATAGCTGGTACTGCAACAGGTACTGTAGCAGTACTGTAGCAGGTACTATAATGGAAATCTTGCAGTACTATAGCGGGAACTGTAGCAGGCACTATTTGGCACTATAGTAGCCAGGAATTTTCCCATGTTTGCGCCTTCGGGCCACTGATTTGGTCTCCGATTCCTTTAAGTCCTTCGGTCCACCCAAGATTTCGGGCCAGTAAGGCCTTCATGCCACCTCAAGTCCTTCAGGCCACCTTAAGTGCAGATGGAAACCAGACAACCTACAATGAACAATTTCTATAGGAGGATGAGAAATGAGCTTCCACCACAGCCGAAGCTACACAGATTTCAAGAATGAGAGGGTATGGCACCTGCCATTGGGACAAACCTGTGCATTCATGGGACAGCCTAGCCAAATATCCATGCGAAGGTGGAGAGCTAATTTCACTATAAATGTGTTGGGGCGGAGCAGTTCAAGTAGTTAATTTGGGTTGTATGTAATGTTTGAAGCCTACGGGAAATTAATTCTTCTAAGGGATATGAGACATGTAATTATTATTCCTATAGGTCTTGTAATTGTTCCACCTCACCCCATGAAAGGTGGATTATCATAATCAATAAAAAAATTAAGGCATTCAGGCCATTGGATGGATGGTTAAGAATTCCCTTAATTCGGGTTTGTCTTACTTGAAACTTTTTTAAGCCTCATTTATAATCATTAAAAGAGTGTTATAAATATTTTTTAAAAATATATTTATGTTTATAAAACATTATATAGTCATTTTATAACATCTTTACACACATTAATTAATAATTTTTTTTACTTTCTATTATTTCAGGTCTGTTCTTTACATGATTTCCAAGGTCAGTTCGTAAAGGATTTCCTTTTAATATGGAAAAAAGTCCAAAAGTGGGAAGAAATGGTTTTAATATGATTCCAAATTATAAAATGATTCCATAAATCATTTTCTTTATATGTTAATATGATGAATAATTTTATAAATAATTAGTGATTTTTATTTAGATCATTTTGGTAGTTCTTAGAAAATCACAAACTTATTTCACCATACACATTTAATTTTATGCAAATATGTTAATTTCAAGAACATAATAGAAGCCAAAAAATAAAATTTAAGTAAAATTGACAATTAAAATGGTTTTAAAACATGAATTTAATGATGTAAAAGATATTGAAGACACATCATCAATGATGTAGATAAATCGATACATAACGAACGTTGTTTTTATTTTTAGAATAACATGAATAGAAGAGGAAGAATAATGATTTTTTTCCCATAAACATGATTAAATACAGAATATATAATATTTTTGACATTTTTGACCTCTCAGATAAGGGGATTGTAATGGAATATATGGAAATAAAATAAATTGAAAAGAAAAATTATGAAAATGAAAGAAGATTCTTACCTCATGATCTCTTCTCCTTGAGATCCTCCTTAACACCTTTGGTTTTGTCCTTTTGGTGATACCTGTTGGTATTGGACGTGGGGAAGAGCCTTGGGAGGGGAATTGGGTATAATTTAGAAAATGATATAATCTTGAGAGGTATGAGAGAAAGAGGGGGTGATGGTGATATTTATAATGGACAAGAGAAGTGGTTTCCCATTATTTTAATAACTAGTTTAATATTTTTTAACAAGACTATGAATATTCATGATTCATGTGACAAAAAATATTAATAAGTGAATGGGAGTTTAAACCAATGGCCATTTACATCATTCATGATTCAAGCATGAATAATAAATTCATTTATTTATCATTTTAAGTAAACTATCGAATTGACTATTCACAATAAATTTATGTATTTCAGAAAAATCCCAAAAACTCAGCCTAACACTTTTTTCGACATGTAGATTTCAAAAATGAACTCCAATTTTTTAAAATAATTTTATAAATATTATTAATTTAATTTTCAAATGAAATCTTATTGTATTCCAGAAATAACAATTTTAAAACTATAACTTATTTTAAATCTCCCTAAAAAGTTAATATAAATCTCATTATCTTATAACCTTAAGAGAAAAATAATAAACTGATTTTTTATTCCTAAGAGTAATATTAATATTTATATTACTATTAATAAGGGTGTTTTCATATTCACTAAAAAATAGGTTGTTTCTATTAAAATCCAATGATCTTACTGATCACAACCATAGATGTTTATTTTTTTTTAATTCAATTCATAAAAGTGGAAAAGTTATGTTTAACAGCTAGTCTATAAATATCTGCTTAAGAAAAATCCATTTTGTAAAGACTCAATGTTTTATGAATTTTAATTTATTTTTAAAACCTTGGGGTGTTACAATGTGAACATGGGAAACTATACCATTAGAGGATAATTTTACTTTTACAATTAGTTTTTATAAGTAGTGATAACAATGGTTAATTGATAAAGAATTAAGAGTCTACATCCTAAACGAGTAGATTCATACCATTTGAATCCCATTTATCAAAACATGGCAGCGAAGTATCATCACTAGGGTTCTCCCTTAACCCAGATCAATCCAAGCATTAAAAAGTGAGGATTGAATGAAATCAATTATGCGATAAGTTCAAATGAGTGGAGATTACCACTCGGTTGATGTTTTCTAAGCCTCCCCATTAAATAATTGTCATTTCACACCTAACCCTTATGATGATGTGGGTTAAATAAAGGGTTATGTATCCTGACCTGAGTTAGAAAAATTTTAAATTCATTTTTATAAATAAAATTTTCATTCCATCAATTTCTCTTAAGAATATTTTTTCTTAATAAAATATAAGTTTAATTGAGATGAATTTAAAATTTTGATTTTTAGACGCAAATAAAACATAATTATATTTTTATAGAAAATATATAATTACTATAATAAACCATTGTATTCATAATTGTATTTTTTAAATGATATATTATATTAACACACTTCTATTTTAATAATCAAAATTAAAATAATTTTATAATAGGATAAGAAATTTTTTTAATTGTCTGAAATTTGATTGTACCTTACAAAATAACAATTTTAAACAAATAAGGTATTTTATATTAAAAAGTAAAAATTATAGAAATTATAAAAAAATGATAAAATAAACATAATTTTTTAAATAAATAAATAGAAATTATGCTAGGGTAAATTTACAATAATTTTTAAAATACATTATATTTTCATGAATAGTACAAAAATTACAAATTTTGGTTTTTTCTATATTTTATGACATCATACTTATGTCATAAAGTGGTAATAATTAATTAAACACAATCCACGACCAAAATATGTTATTTTAATAATCTTAATTATTTTAATATATATTAATCACTTTTTAAAACTATATGTTACTTTTCAATGTCTTAAAATGAAAATTTAATTTTTTAAAATATTACTTGTGGAATCTATAAATTTCCCAGAAAAAAAATGTATTAAATAATTGTTTTTAGTTTTGGAGGATTAACATATAAAAATATTTGACCCAAATATCGAAAACCATGAGAAAAAACCATGGGTAACCCAATAGTTTTTCATTTTTCATAACCATGATTACAAAGGCCTATATTTCAAAAATTTAAACATTTCCTCCACTTTTTTTTATAAATACCTACCCATTTCACCTCTCCTGGTCACTACTATTCCTACATCATTGATTTTCTGCTTAATGATTCTCCTAATTATTCCTCCCAATGTTTCTTGAATCCCCTGAGGTTCCATCCTCAAGTTTTAGCAACAACTCTTCAAGGTAAGAGAAATATTCACTTCTCTTTCCCATTAAATTTTTTTTTTCATGTGGTATGCCTTCTAATTTATCAAAAAAAAATCTTTTTTAAACTCTATTATATTACATTACTACAAAAACATTATTTTTTTAATGGGATTCCCTTACCACCTTCCATTTTACCATTTTCTAAAACCATGTTTTATATGCACCATGTTGCCGATTTTTCTCCTCAAATTACTATCTTGTACATGATAAATTATCTTTAACCATTTATTTGAATACCTAAAACTGTTTTCTTTGAAATGGTTTTTCGTATGTATTTAAAATTTTATTTTTTATTGTGGTGTTTTCATTTATAAAACTCACATTTCCTTTTATGGGCTAAAAAAGATGTTATGATCATGTCTTTAAGATTTATTGTATACAGAGATACTTTATAATAAAATTGTTTTTTATTCTCCCTGTGTTGTTTATGAAATGACTGATTATGATCTATTTCGATCACATTAATTAATAAATATAAAGGGTTTTCCCTGTTAGCACTCCAATGCATTAGGTAAATAATTTAATCTCTATAGATGACATGTTTTGTGATAACTTGGTGAATAACCTGCATAATTATTTTATGAAACCTTAGTGATAAAACATTATAATATTATTATCATTTTATCATTTAAATGATATATCCACTTTTACATTATATGATTGTTTTTTAATTATTATTAAATTCCTCTTTCTCATATTGTATCATTATGCCCTATATTCTTATTGATATGTCTCTTGATCACATGTTATAAGTCTCTTTTGATTTTACTATTCAAGGCTTCATGCTAACCCCTTTCCTTTATTTTATGTCCCAAGGATATAAGATGATATAAAATTTACATCGGGTGGACCCATAATACTATATTCTAGGGGACTCAAGAGAATGTTTTAATTTTTCATGTATTATGTACCTTTTTTCAGGAAACTAAACTTAAAAATATCCTTTCTTTTCTACAATGTAATGAAATGTTTTTTTTAAAGGTGGTATGTCATAGTTTTTATCAATTTATGGTTTAGTTATTTATGGAAATTAGGAATTAAAAACTTTAAGAAGAACCGTAGAGACATGTATAAATATATGAAATAATCATGATATTTTGGGGAAGTATTAAGTAAGTGGTTTCCAAGAAAGGAAATCCATGTCTAGATATGAAAAAGTATATGTGGCTCTAGAATAGATGTATCTAGTGGTAACAGCCAAAAACACCACTTTGAGATAGAATAGAATAATAACTAGTGCAAGACAATGGTCCTATCTTCACTCCTAGATTTTTACTCCTAAGTGATATGTTTGGTTAATCATAATCTTATTAAGAACCATAATTAAGGATATAAATATATAATGTAATTATTATTAAAGGATATTAATAACATATTTAATAATGATGTTTTAAGACTTTAATTCCCTATTGAACGATAAGATTCATAAATGAAACACGTTTATCACAAAAAAACTATTTATTTTAGATAAAATGGATTGAAATAAGAGGAACTGTTTAAATAATGAGGGAAACAAATGATGACTTGAATGTATTTTGATGGAAACTACAATGGGAAACTTAATGAGTATGATGGATACACAAACTCAGGTTATGAATAATAACATGGATCAAGTAGAGAGACCATATTCACCTATAAGGGAGAAACTTTTCATTGATTCCCTTATGTGTCAATAACCACCATATTTCAATGTTACTATTAACTCATTGATATTTTTACAATGGATAATCTATATAGAAAATATCTTTTTTATAATCTAATGTTTGATGCAAGAAAAATTCACCCAAGAAGTATACCTCTTTCTAGGAGAGGCTGATCAGTTTGGGAAACTAATTAAAAACATGAATCCAAGGAAAGAGATTGGTTTTATGCAGTAGAAAGAGTTCAAGGGAATATTTTTCAATAAATATTTTCCATGTTTGATGTGAAAAGAAATGATAAATGGATTATAAGAACTAAAGAAGAAGGAATATGAATCAATGGGAAGCTATGAGATGAACATTATAATACTTTCTTGATACAACTCTATATTTTCTATGGATCCCTAGGGAAAGGTTGATAGATTCTTTGGGGACTGAGACCCCATATGTAATGGAATCTGTAAAATCATGACTATGAAATCTATGAGCAGATAGTGATAATTGTTTTGAAGGTTTAATTGGAGTTTGGAGGGATGCAGTGGTCACATAAATCGGATAGTAAGAAGATATCAATTTATCCAAACTCATGGGGGACTTTGATCACATAAGAGGAGGAATAAAAGTGGAACTTCACACATGCCACAAATGTGGGAAGAATCATTCAGGGAACTACATACTTGGGTGTGGATTGTGATACAAGTTCATAAAAGATGTACATATATCCTGAAATTATTGTGGGGATGTGAAGTCCCAAATTCTCAACACAAACAAAAAAGGTAATATGGTGCAGGCCTAGCAAGAAGATCAATGCATCATGTGTGGAAAATTGGGCAATTTTCCAATAAATTTCTAAATTAGAAGACAGTGGATGAGAACCACCATCAACCCCAGCATAGGATAAGGGTGTAAGTCATTGATTTTTCTTTCATTATGGATGAATTAGAGACTCCATACAATGTATTAGTAGCTACACTCGTTGTGATCTAAAACTTAGAAAGCACATTTATTGATTTTGGTTCTATGCATTCACTTATTTCATCCAATTTTTCAAAGAATATAAAATCAATCTATGAACTACAAGAAGTAAATTTATCATTCTCCAAGTAGAATTATCCTAGCATCAATGACGTATAGAAACTCTATTATTAACATCATAAAGTAAAATCTCATTGAAAAAATTGTAGTAATTCCCATGGTTAAATTTGATATTATACTAGGGATGGACTGGCTCTCAATGTAAAATTATATGTTAAAATCTAAAAGAATGGAAATTTCATTAGTCTTGAATGGAAAATAGACACTCATTTTCCAAGGAATGATTTCTCGACCTTATATTTCTCTAGAAGCACCTCTCATAGACTTCTTTATAAAGATGATAATTGAATATATAGAAGTAAATGAATGTAAAAAGATTGATAATGTCCCAATAATTTTGTCATATATTTACTTATTTCATAAAAATATACATATAACTACCCAAAAAAAGAGTTATAATTCCCCATTGAACTCATACCTAGATCCATGCTGATATTATATACCCCATATAGAATGAAAAAGACCGAGTTAGAGTAATTATAGAAATAACTTCATGATCTTTTGGAGAAGGTATTTTTAACCAATTTTGTCTCCATAGGGGGAACCAGATCTCTTTATGAAAAAGAAGGATGGATCAATGCACATATGCATTAATTATAGAGAACATAATGGGATTACTGTGAAGAAAAAGTACCCTCTCCCAAAGATTGAAGATTTATTTGAATAGCTTTATAGAGTTCAATTATTCTCCAATATTTACCTTAGATCTAGTTAACGTTGTTTTAGGGTAAAAAATAATATATTCCAAAGGATGCCTTCTGAATAATATATGAGCATTATTAGTGTTTTGTTATTCCACTTGTCTTGACTAAATCTCCTCCCACGTTTACATATTGGATTGATAAATTCTTTAAGGAATACATTGATAAATTCTTGGTAGTTATTATTGATTATATTATAATGTATTTTAAATTTTATGAGGATCATCTAAGGGTTATATTAAAAACATTGATGAAGGATATGATTTTTGGAAAATTTTGAAAATGTGAATTCTAGTTAAAATAATTTGCATTCTTGGGGAACATTATAACAAAAAAAGAATCAAAGTTGACCATGTGAAGAAAAATGTTGTAAAAGAGTGTCCTCATCCTAAAATTGTAACTAATATTCCTAGTTTCCTAGGTTTATCAGGATTTTATATGAGGATCGTGAAAAAAAATTCACAAATATCTATTCTACTCACCATGTTAACTTGAAAAGGGGCTAAATTCATATAGAAAATTTATTGTGAAGAAAATTCCTAAGAATATAAGAATTTCTTGGTTAGGTAACATGTGTCAAATATGTCCTCTTTTGTATAAGGATTAATTATTTATATTGATTCATCTTTGAAAGGGATTGGGTTCTTCCTCTTAAAAAACAACAAGTTGATTTTTTATAAATCTTGGTAGTTAATGTCCCATGAGCAGAATTATCCTACCCATGACATCGATCTAGTTATTATTTTTTCTCTTAAAATATGGAGGCACTATCTTTATAGCTAGAAATGCGATATATACACAGAAAAAAAAAAATTTGAAGTATATTTTCACATAAATGGAATTTATCATGAGGTAAAGGGGATGGTTGGAAATTCTTAAATACCATGAATGTTCTATTGATTATCACCTCAGAAGAGAAAATAGAGTCTTTGATGCATTATGTAAGAAATAAACTATTGTTCCTACAATATTTATGATTCAAGGAGATCCTTTAATAAATGACATAGTAAATTTGTACAAGGGATCCGTAAGAGAATGGAAACTATTAATCCTATCCTAAATGATTTCTCACAAAATATTACTAGAGAATATAAATAAAGAACAAATAGAATATTCCTTGTTACAAAAACAAATATTGAGTTTGTGGAGAATGGGAAGTTTCAAGAGTACAATATTGATCAAGAAGGTGTATTTTTAAATTTCATTCAAGGCTATGTGTTCAATATATCCTATAGATAAAGAAGTATCTGATTGATGAATCTCATAAATCTATATTCTTTATACATCATAGAAGAAATAAAAATTATAGGGACCTTAATGATAATTATTTTTGGAATAATATTAAAAGGGATATTACCAACTACAATGTAAGGTGGTTTATGTGTCATGAGGTGAAGGAAGAGTGATGAATTCCAAAAAGGGTATTGAAACCACTTCCCATACCAATATATAAGTTGTACAATATCACCTTTTACTTCATCACTAGTCTCACAATAATATCCAAAGGAAGCAATGCAATACAGGTAATAGTGGATCATCTCACCAAGACTTTCCATTTCATTTCTATTCAGGGATATTTCTCTCCTAACCAACTTTCCAAGATGCATGTAAAGGAATTGGTGAGGTTTCAGGGGGTGCCACTTTCTATTTTCCAAGATCATGATCCAAGGATCACATCTATATTCTAGAGAAGTATTCAGCATGATATAAATACTAAATTGAATTTTTGTATGACCTATCACCCTCAAACTGATGGCCAATCTGAAAGGACTATTCAAACAAATGAGGACATGATGAGAACATAGTCAATGGAATTAAAGGTGGATGGGATCAACACATCCCATTAGTTGAGCTCTCATAGAAGAACACATTACACTAAAGTATTAAAATTAAACCATATGAATATCAATATATAATATGATGTAAAACTCATACTAGATTGTATGAAGTTGATTAGAAAAAACTTCTTAGGCCTGATTTTGTGGCAAGTTTGAGTCGGTAGAAAATCTATACTAATAATTGTCAAATAGATATGGAATTTTTTGTTGATGATAAATTGTTTCTTTGGATATCACCATAGAATAGATTCTTAAGGCTTTTAAAGAAATTAAATCTTATACCTAGGCACATTGTCCCCAATTAAATTCTAGATTGCATAGGGGAAGTGGAATATTCGCTTGCACTTCCACCAAACCTATCTCAAATTGATGATGTATTTCAGATATCTAACTTAATGATGTACATATTTGATCCCTCACATGTACTAAATTCAGATGTGGTATAACTGGAATTTGACCTCTCATATGAGGAGAAACTGGTGGAGATATTGGACTGTGAAGAAAAGGTTTTATGCAACATAAATACCCACCTTGTAAAAGTTTTGTGGATGAATGATAAATATTATGAAGTGAAATGGGAAGTATAGGATACAATGAAATTGAAGTACCCTCACATTTTCTCAATTGAAAGAAAGATTTAAAATTTCCAGGAAAAATTTAATTATGGGGGGAAGAATGGGATGACCCAGGATTTTTAAATGAGATTTGTTTCCGAAATAATTTTTTTTAACATATTATAAAACACCATAGATATAAAAAATTAATAGAAACTATCAAAATTTTAAATATTTTACAATGATCAATGCATTAGTCAATTAAGAGACCAACTAAAAGGACAAACATTAAAAATGGTCAAAATTTATAATATAAAATAGCTAAAATGGGATACTAAGGATCACCCCAATATAATTGAATCATCACCCCACAATAAATTCTCTAGAAAGAAAAAAATATTTATAAAGCAATCAATATCTAATGAAATTTAAATATATCCTTAATAGAAATTGTAGGGAATTTTGAGTGAAATAATGAAGTGGTATTTATATGGTATAAAGGGAATTCTGACCACTGGGATTCATCTATTATATACCATTGGTCAACATTGTCACTGGTCATTATGACTATTAGAAATTATACCCTTGGTTGATAATTTGTTCCTCATAATCAGTGTTAGTAAGCAGTAATGATAACGAAATTTGATATAGAAAGAAGAATTGATGGCCTCAACTAGTAGAGTTGTGTTATTTAAAGCCCATTTTTTAGAACATGGGAGGGAAGAACATTCACTGGGGTTTACCCTGGACCAAGCCCTAACTTAGCTTCCATAAGTGAAGCTTAAATCAAATATCCTATTGTATATGTTCAAGTTATTGGATATTTTCACTCAACTAATTTTAGCTGATCCACCCCATGACACTACCAACAACGCACGCATAACCATAATGGCATATGTGGTTGTAAGAAGGGGTCACATATCCATATCATAATTATATAAAGTTTAAATTAATTTATATAAATAAAAATTTTATTCTATAAATTCATCTTTAGAATAGTTTTTCCTCAAAAAATATATGATTTATTGAGATGAATTTGATAATTTTATTTTTGATGCAAATAAAAAATAATTGTATTCTTCTAAAAAATATAAAAAATTATAATAAACCAAGGTATTAATAATATTATTTCAATTAATTAATGGTTTTTTAATAAAATTTTATTTAAATAATAAATAATTTTGAATTTTCCTATTGGCTTAGGATATTTTTTAAGTTCCAAAAATTTGATAGTTCCTTAAAAAAATTTATTTTTAAATAAATAATGATATTTATATTTAAAAGATGAAATTATAATAATTAGAAACTTTTTTTGATAAAATTAAACATAATTTTTGAAATAATCGTATCAAAATTAGGCTAGTGTGAATTTATGAGAATTTTCTAAAATAACTTTGTTTGTCTTGAATAGTAAAAAATATAGTTTTAGGGGTTTGATACATTTTATGACATCATACTTATTTCATGATGATGTATTAATTAATTAAACACAATACATGACCTAAAATATTTTATTTTATTAATATTAAATATTTTAATAGATTTTAATACATTTCTAAAAACACATGTTACTTTTAAATTCTAAAAAAGAAAATTTGATTTTTTTTATAACATTACTTTGTTTAATCTCAAACTTTCCTTGAAAAAAGATGCATCAAATAATGGTGTATAGTTTTTGGGGATTAATGTATCATAAAATTTAACCCAAATTTCCAAAACCATGACCAAAAACTATGGTTAAGCCAATTTTTTTTCATTTTCACAGCCTAGATTTCTAAGGCCAATCTTTGGAAATTATTAAATAATTCCTTCAATTTTGATATAAATACCCACACATTTCCCCTCTCCCCATCATTTCCAATCCATACTCTAATACTTTCTGGTGATTTTTCCGCCAAGGATTCCCCTAAGGTTTCATCACACCCCTATGGTTCCATCCTTAATTTTTAGGAATAACTCTTCAAGGTAAGGGAAATCCTCACTTCCCTTTTCCATTCAAGTTCCCGTTTCTTGCAGTATATATTATAATTTCAAAACTATGTCAATTTTTCGACATTATATTATTACATTACTGTAATAATAGTATTTAATAAATGTGACACCCTTTTCCCCTCTAATTTTACCATTTTATGATACCATGTTTATATCCATTATGTTAATAAATTTTCTTCTCAAATTTCCATCTTTTACATGGGAAATAATCTATTCATTTTTATTAGAATACCAAATATTGCTTTTTTTTCAGTGGGTATTCAAATAGATTTAAAAAGTGGATTTTTATTGGGGGATTTACATATATGGAACTCACATTTTCTTCCATGGGATAAAAATAATGTTATGATAATGTCATTAAGCTCTTTTGAGTGCCATAAGTTTAGATAAGAAAATTGTTCTTTATTATCCATAGGTTATTTATGAAATGATTAATATTGATCTATATAGATCACATTAATTAGTAAAAGGTTCCTCCTTGTTGGATCATCAATTCAGTGGTCAAATAATTTAATCTCTATATATGACATGGTTTACGATCACTTATTGAATAACTTTGGTAATTTGTTTATGACACCTATGTGATAAACCATGGAAATATGATTATGAATATACCATTTCAATTTTTTAGACTCTTTTCAATATTATTATTCATGTTCTTATTATTATTATATGCATCATTCTCATGTCTTATCATTATTCATTATGTTATTATTGATATGTCTCATGATCACAAGTTATATGTCTCCCTTTCTTATTCCCATACTAGGATTCACACCCACCCCTTTCCATTGAAGTATATCCCCAAGATATGATATGTGTTAAAATTTACCAAGGTTGAAACAATGAAGGTTTATACAAGTGAAATTTGAAAAAAAAATTATGTTTTCATGTATTATATACAATTAATAACATCCCAAATCTGGGTGACACCCAAAAGTTCCCCGAACCTAGTTGGTCACATAACCTCCAATGCATTTCCCCAAATGCAAGTGGATTCAGACTAGTAATGAGGGATAAGGTAATACATAGGGGAAATGATTCCCTTGTAGGAAAAGTATACACAACAGAATCTAAATATAAAACAAAAGTGGAACCAATAATACCACAAAAAGTAAACATTGGAAGACTGGAAGTAAATCCTACAGAATCAACAATATAAATATGATGAATGGAATATGTATCAAACAAAATATAAAAACAATTCACAATTTTTTAAATAAATACATAAACCAAAGTATAAAAGAAACAATTAAAATCCAGCATCATTTCGAGCCTCATCTTTGTCACATGCTCTCTAGCTCCAACTGCAATCATGTACCTGACGAAGAAAGGATATTTCCCCAATCTATACGTGAAATCATATAATAATTTTTTGTCCAACACATGACCCGAATAAGGTGTGAGACAAATCCCAGTAGGCAACAACCAAAATATCTATGCCTAATTGTCAGTGAATATATATTGCAGTTAATATTCCAAAATGAACTAATAAAAAAGGAAGTACTCAAATGTAAAAAATCCTGCTTTTTTAAATTACATTCATTTACATTTATCAATTATTAATTCCATTAAATCAAGTAACCCAAAGATATAGCATAAGATCTATATCCCTCATGTAATGTAAAAAAAATTCCCAAAATACCATCTAAATAAAAATTAATACTGAAGCCAAGCATGTGATTTTTCTTGGAAGATGTGTCACAATCATTAAATTATTCATAATGACCCTCTAGGAAACCACTCGTAGTCTAACCCCACTAGTCCAACATGCCATTAATCAATTATAAATGACTATCTAGTCAAGGTCTCGTAGTCTAAACCTTTAGGAAAAAGACTCTACATAAAGATCTCATGATCCTTTATAAATAAACAAGGAAACCACCACAGTATTCCTGGCCAAAGGCTCTCAGGGTCCTTTGGAAATTCATATAAATCCCCACAGTTTTCCTAGCCAAAGGATCTCACAGTCCTTAGGAAATACATGGCACATTAAATCCATCAAAATAACCTTACGTAATTCAAACTATTACATGGCTTAAAAATTAATCAATCCATCACACATGGAATTTCATATAATCAATAAAACTCCATAATAATCCATTCAAGGAAATGAAAACAAGGTATTCCACATAGGAAACCTAGACCAAATGGCTATAGACAGTCAGTCACGGGAAATTCACCATTGGGATGTCGAATAAAAAAGTTATCTAACCTTATGCATAAGCAACAACCCTTTATCAATCAATAAAACCATAACAGGTAATAAATAGGGTTTAATTCCAAATCACGCAATACCTGAATGTGGGAATGCGGAATTTTTTTCATATATGATACAAGGGAAACAATTAAAGGAACAAGATTATATAACTCAATTTATTATGATCAATATACTTGAACTTCATCCCTTGAATCAGCCTAGAATAGTGTAGACCTACAATAACATAAAAAAAAGTTCAACCCTTGATAACTCAATTGAGGGAAGGAATCTGGATGAATGGCTCTATGATTTTTTGATAACTCAACGGTGGGATTCCAACTCACCTGACGGTGTCTCAATCAAAGAACTAGCATAGAATCAGGGGATTTGATTTCATCAGTCTTTATGTATCTCTCATGTATGAAACACTATAAGAAGAAAGGGTTTCTAAATATGAGACATGACCCCCTACCAATATATCAAAAAAAACGAAACTACATGGAATGTTCTTTAAAACTACATGCCCTGTAGTATCCTCAATTGGCCCTAGACATAAGAAGGTGTTTTAGGTCACCACACCGCCACGTATTCGGTCATTAAATGGTCAATATGCTGCACTACGTGGAAATCTAGGTACATGACGTGTACTTGTAATTACATGGCTTCTACTAAGAAAATCCATTTTTCCCTTTTCCCCAAAACAACCCAAAAACAAGATCCATACATGAAAAGAAGATATGGGTTCTTAATAATCCCCCCCAGCAATTCATCCCCAAATTTCCCTTCCAAGGGTGGTGAATAAGAATCTCCCAAAACCTCCGGTGAAAACGATCACACATTGGCCTCCCACACCCAAGTATCTTCTTGTACTCACTCGTATATCCATATAACCAGTACCATATGTACATACCGGCCGTATAAAACCATAGTGATGTGATGCACAATTCGAATAAATTTCTCCTCTAAGGATGCAGCCACCTCCAATTCATCCTCCTCGGATTGAAAAACATGATATTTTTTTGAAAAGTAATGTCGTAGGTTAATAACATGAAATAAGTCATGCATAGCCCGGTACCTCTAAGGAAACTACAACCAATTGGAAAATGGACCGACTCTCTCCAAAACCTCAAACAACCTGACATATCTTGATGAAATCTTCTCCTCTATCCTAATCCTCATTTTTTTCAACCTATGTGTGACATGCTAGAATACCTAATCTCTGACCTTGAACTATAGAGGTCATCTCTATCAATCAAAATAAGATTTCTGGAGATACTGTGCAGTATCCATCCTCTTTTGTATCAAATCCACCTGCTCAGTGGTCTCTGGGAAAAGATGAGGTCCCATCATAGCTACCTCTCCTCCCTCCAGCCAACATTGGGGGGGGGGGGTCAGAAAGGCCTACTGTACAAAGACTCATAAGGTTACATCTGAATTGTTCCCTTAAAATAATTATTGGTAGGAAAATACCACCATGAGTATATGTCTCTCCCAATAGACCCCAAAATATTGGATGCATGCTCAAATAATTTCCTACAAAACCTTAATTTATCACTCGGATTGGAAATCTTTTAGGGGATTGTAATATGAAATCACAATTACATGTATAACCAAATCCTTCTATAGTCCCTTCCAGAAAGGAGAATTAAACCAGGCGTCCATGTCTAAAATGATAGAGTATAGAAACCAATGAAAATGTATTATCTCTTGGACGTAAAACATTCCAAGCTCATCAACATTGATGGATTCTTTGATTGGAATGAAATGTGAAACATTCATGAGTATTTCAATAACAACCCATAAAACATCATTTCATCAAGGTGACCTTGGTAAAACCATCAAAAAATTCATCATAGAATCATTCCACTTCCACTCAAAAATGGGTAACTACTATAATAGCCCTGCTAATCGATGATTCACTTCCTTCACCTGCTGATAGGTGTGACATCTCATTAAAAATCCAGCTACATCCCTCTTCATTCATGGACACCAATACTAACTATGTTGATCTCGATACATGTTGGTGACACTAGGATTAACTGACTATACTAAGGCATGAAAATATCACAAAAGCTCCTCTAGAATGTCTACTAACACCCATTTTCACCAATGAAAATTCCAAAAATCATCTTCACCTATGGTCCACCCAGGAGTAGGGTCCTCGCTTGTCACTCTCCCATTGGAATAGGCCTTCAGAATATGATTTCTACCTCATTCACAATCAATCCAGAAGAGTACTGATAATAGATACAAAAGAAATAAATGTATTCCCCTATCTGTCGTTCACCTCCAAATGCATCTCATAGAATAGATCCATAAGCTTCCACTCAATACTGGCCTCCTAAACTACATGTATCTAATTCCTCCCAGTCAATGCATTAGCCACTATATTGCCTTTCCTAGATGTGTAGGTAAGATCAATGTGAAAAGACTGTAGGTACTCAACCCACCTTCATTGTCTCAAATTCATATCACACTAAGTTAATATGTACTTGAGGCTTTTGTGGTCTGTGTACACCACACAATTCTCTCCCAATATTTAATTTCTCTAAGAGCCTAAATCATGAACAACCCACATATAACTCAATATCATGCATAGGGTAGTTTCTCTCATGTGGACTCAACTACTGAGACTCGTACACAAAAAATCCTTCCCTCTATATAGGCACTGTTCCTAGACTGATACTTGATGTGTTGTAGTAAACAATCTAACTCTTACTTGGTTCTGTAAAAACAAGTATTGGTGATGAAGTCGATTTCCCCTTCAACTCCAGAAAGGGGGAATCACAACAACATTTCCATAAGTACTTCATACCCTTCTTAGTTTGGCCCATAAGAGGCGCTGCTAAGCATCAAAAATCCTAAATAAAAATTATGTACTAACCATCCAGTCCCAAAAAACGTCATACCTCAAATACATTCTTTAGCTACTCATAGGAAACTATCACTCTCACCTTCTCTGGGTCTACTAATACTCATGTCTCTGAGATGATAAGACCAAAGAAATGAATATAGTCCATCCAAAAGTGGCACTTTGAGAGCATAGAATATAAAATGTACTCTCTAAATTTACTCAATACTATCTCAAGAGGGTTCGCATGGTCGTTTCTAGTGTGAGAGTACACCAAGATATCATCCATGAAGACTACCATAATATAATCCAAGTAAGGATGGAACACTCAGTTCATCAGTGCCAGGAAAATTTCCAGTGCATTCATGATACTGAATGGAATAACCAAATACTTGTATAGACCAAACATTCTCTAAAAGTCTATAAAAGGTACATATGATGGTCTTACACGCAACTGATGATAATTGTATCTCAAGTCAATATTTGAGAACAAGTGGGCTCCTCAAAGCTGATTAGTGAGATCATCAATCCTCAGAAAGGGATGTCAGTTCTTGACCATCAATCGGTTCTTCTTCTGATAATCCACAAAAATTCTGAGGGTACCATCCACCTTCTTCACAAAAAGGATAGGCGAACCCCATGGAGAAGTACTAGGTTGGATGAAACCCTTTTCCTGCAACTCCTCTAACTACTACTTGAGCTTCACTAACTCTGGTTTAGCCATCCAATAAGGAGGAATGGACACTGGTGATGCTCCTGATATGGGCTCAATATAGAAATATACCCCCCATTTTAGAGGTAGACTAGAAAATTTTACTGGAAAAATGTCCCTGAAATTATCCACAACTGAAGGAAAGTCTCATTGTGAAGTCCCATGGTCGTCTAGATTTAGACAATAAACATGGGCTATAATTCATCCTAACCCATGATTCTCAAGTCTAGATATTCCCATTTGGACATCCCATTATCCCTAGTGTATAAAAGATATGTTCTCTGGTGATATGAGGCTCACCCTATGGCGATAACACTCAACAAATGCCTTAAATGACATAGAATCTTTTAATCTTTGAGACATAGAGGTACCATAATAATTGACACCCACCAATCTCAATAGGGAACTCCTTGAACTGACGTACACTATCCTTCCTAATCCCCAACGAAGTATCTAGCAACCTGAAATTGTCATAAGTAAAGGTACAGATCCCAAGGCTCTCCACAATGGCAACAAATATAAAACTATGGGAATCCCCTTTATCAAAAATATCATAAGATAAAACTATGGTAACTATAATTGAACCTCTAACCGTAGAGGGTCCTGGATCAGGCTCCTGTTGAGTATTCTCTATCACAAAATCCT
Organism: Viscum album; assembly: GCA_963277665.1. Classification (NCBI taxonomy): domain Eukaryota; kingdom Viridiplantae; phylum Streptophyta; class Magnoliopsida; order Santalales; family Viscaceae; genus Viscum; species Viscum album. The sequence goes on along the minus strand of OY728126.1, from coordinate 351,503,843 downwards.
GACCAATACCACAGCCCTACGACCCTACTTGGCTACCCTAAGCTGATCCTCCCTACTATTGCTAAAACCCTGTCATCTGGCTAGCAGAAACATAACCACCTTATTAACATAAATTGATCGAAAAACCCAGTCCCTAGTCTGATTATAAATGGATGACCCCACTCTTATAGATTGAGTCATAATAGATCACATCTCACTACATGCAGGTGAGAACATCCTATAATAACACAGAAGATTTCACTTCTTACCACACGATTGGGACTCAAATGGGTTTCTCAAGCACTGTGATCTCATGTGCCCAGTTTTCCAACACTAGTAACACCTCACCTGGCTACCACTTTTAGCATTCTTCCCATCATTTTATCAACATCCTTATGTTTGACCATAATCATCAGAACCTCTTCCAACATATTTTCACCATAGTGCATAATCAGCTCCAGATTATTCATTGTACCCATGACTTCCTCTTGATGGCTACCATTGATGATTTATTTTAAAGGAACTTCCTCCATGACCATAGTTGTCACCCGATCAGGGTAATCTAAAACCTTGGGATCATCTACACTTGCCTTGGCATTCGACTATTTTGTGGATCTAGTCTCTATTGGAAGGGGAAAATATTAATAATCCTTATAACCCTTCATGTTTCCTTTCTGACCCTTCATCTTCCTTTGAATAAGAATATCTTCACTATAAAGATCATCATTACTATCTCTAGAGAGTTTGAAAGATTTTTTATCATTGGATGCCTAACTCAGTTCACCTTGCACCTCATTCGGATTATCCGGGCCAGCTGCTTCCACCTCCTCTTCCAGAATTTCAAGATCAAGACTCTCAAAGAGGTGGTCAAGCTTTAGGACTGGAGAGTCCCTACTTAGACATGACCTACTGACTGAATTTTCATCATTTTCAATCCTCTAGGATTATTGGGATCCAAACCATTTTAAAGAGTCGTGAGTTGAGTGAACTACATCATCATAAGATGCAGCATTCTGATTCCTTGCATCTCCATCTTCATCCACTGCGACCTTTCCAGTGTTAGAACTCAGAACTCCTCCATGAGATCCCTCTTTTTTGTTAATAAAAGAAGAATCATGGAAAACATCCACATGGACCACCTCCAATATTGTAGGCCCCAGAGTAACACCATTCGATAGAAAGGGCTCACCTAGGTCCCTCTCTAACTACCTAAAAATATCAAAAACCAAAGAATTTTCACCCTGAGACTCATGATGCACAGACTTCGCATTGTTTGGGATAGAAGCATCCAACTGATTCCCCATCATCCCTTCACCAACACCTAACCCCAGTCCTTTCCTTTATCCCTTGAAACCTCATGCAACCATTTTTTTCGACATATAGCCGAACAGTGACCCAGTTTCCTACATGTAGAGAAAATTTTGAACCACGATTCGAAAAACACTCCCTGTTTATGCCGATATTCATCTTCCACTGTAACCCAAATGAACTTTGTAGGTATCTTTGATACATCAACTTCTATTTATATGTGGGGGAAATAGGTTGTGAAACTAACTTAGTCCTACTATCGGACCGTAATTATCGACCAACAAGGTTCCCAATCATGAATAAAATCGATCGGTTTTGAAAAGTTAAAGGTAGTTTGTGGAAACAAACCCAAATTGCCATCGTGGGGATGTAATTCTTCAAATAAAATCCATAGGTCCATTTGAAGTGGTAGAACTGGAAGTCATTGCATTTGCAATGGGCACTAGACCAGGCCTCGACCAGATCATCCCCTGAACCAAAGAGGATCATACTGTGTCTCTTATCGAGGAAAACTACCTTTTCTCAGTCTTGAAATCTCAAAACCTCAAATATAAATATGTAAAAGGAGTCAAATGAATGGCGGGACAACTAAAATTGTGAAATCAAGGTGAGATTCAGAAGATCGGAGGTCGCGTTGATCTCTGAAGTCAAAATCGAAAGTTATGGAAAACCCTTGAATAGATCGAGGATCTTGGGGTTGAGTGGGATTTGATGGAAATCTGGGAAAAATCAGGGTTCAAGAAGAGGGAGAATGATAAAGTAGTGTCCATAAGGGATGGTGGAGGTCTCTCCCCCAATGAGGGTGGAGGGACCGATGCATTGACCAATGCCATCATGGGCTCCCTATGGTGCTTCTTGTTATTAGTCAAAGCAGTACTAACCCAAGATGTTGAACCGCCTGGGGTTGCAGCTCCAAACTCCATCATATAGCACTTAATAATTAGGATATGGTTTACTATAGTAGTCACTGATTTCAACCTTAAAGATCTACCTGTGATCATATGTCATCCCTGAGACCATCATCAAAGTGCCTAGCTAGTGATAACTCATCACACCCCAAGAAAAGGTGTGAAGCGTTGAAGCACTGTAAAGTGATATGAATTATCCAACACTGAAATGGTGTCCTACATTAAATGCATGAACTCCCAGGCACATTCGGCCCTCAATGGATCAGGGTAGAAGTAATCCTAGAAGGTACTCTGCAACTCTTCTCAAGTCATATGCTGATGACATCCCACATGTGACACAACATCCCACCATCTCTTGGAGGAATCACATAACATTTAATTTACAAGATTCAGCCTCCTATCAGGTGGCATCTTCAGAAGCATGAGTATAGAAATCATTACCTCCAACCATGACCCTACAGTGTTTGGTCCTCCATCAACTGAAAAATTGGGAGGAGGCTTCTATTGGAATACCCGCATCAACTCTACCATAGTTGGGGCAGGATGTGGTGCTCCTTGAAAAGTCTACATCATCTTGATAAAGCCATTATAGAACTGCGCATCATCACCTGAATTTAGTATAACAGCTGGTGAAGATATGGTCATGATGGGAGGATCTGTTCTTAGTTCTTAATCTAACTGTTGGACTCCTCATGTATTATTCATGTTTTAATGATCACAAATCTCATTAATGATCACAAATATTATTCAACCTAGTTAACTCCTATAAAATATATACAATCATGTGTATATATGTTTCAAGTTCTCTCATGCTTTATAATGATTATGATCAATCCATTTCATGCATATCATTGTTTAAGTCTGAATATAGTTGTTTGCTTAAGTACAAGACACCGTGAATCCAGACACTGTAAGTCAGACACCGTGAAGCCAGACACTGTGAAGCCAGACACCGTAAGCAAGACACCGTGAAGCCAGACACCGTATACCAGACACCGTGAAGCTAGACACCGTAAACCAGACATCGTCCACAAGGCATCATGAACAAGACACCGTTAACAAGGTACCGTGAACAAGACACCATAAATGAGACATTGTGACACTTAGACACCGTGATGTCTAGAACCCGTGTGAAGGAGACACTGTTTTAATAACTTACTATGACACCGTTTCTTAAAATATTTAGTCATCTTTATATTTATTTTCAAACAGACATATTTTATGCCTTTAATGCACTGACATAATTAATGTTTCTTTGTAGACATAGTACGAGGTACGAGGTGCAGAACACATGGGACCTATCGGCAAAAACTCATGCATTCGAAGATAAAGAGTGAAGTGTGCCCAAGAGCAATATAGTGTGATACTGAATGAAAAACAAGCCTATGAGGACAACTGCAAAAAACTTATTGCAATATTTTCAAAGAAAGCATTGTCTCATGCATATAATCCGACTCTGCTAAAGAATATACGACGTACACTGGAATCTATAGAACATCTTCACATTATCAAAACTTGTGATGTACACAAGCTGGATTGTGACACTGTGTTTTTCAAGACAAAAACTAGAGAAGGACTCAGAAGCATTTCAGTTTAATCAAAGGAGTCCAGAGCTGCACTTCAAATCACTAGAACATTCTAAACTCATATCTACTCTCTCTTAGTGATTCTTTTACTTAATTTTTGAGAAGTGTGTGTACTCTGTATATTCCATACACACACTAAATCCTATTCTAAACTATAGAATTTCTAAATCCTTACACCAAACTCTTTATACTTCTATTTACCAACGAAAACTGTGGAAGAGGTCCCTATGTGGCCTGGTTATTATCTTTGTTAACCCATGAAAACTGTAGTAGAGGTCCCTGTGTAACCTGGATAGTCTGTGTACTGTTGTTAACCCTGATCCAGGGTGTGGATCAATGTTTATTTATATAAACTGCTTGGTTTCATGTGATCACCAAGTGGAGTGGATTAGGTCTCGTCTAGAGACTGAAACACTTATTTCATATCCGATGGGCTGCTTAAATTTGGTATTCTATGTTTTATTTCTTTATTACATAATCCAGAAAACACTAATTTCACTTTGATAGTTAGTCTTGGAAAGAAGTTATAACTGATTTGTCTTAGTAGGAAAACTTCAAAAGTTATATTAATAATACAAATTAAGATTACTGAGAATTAATAAATTTTCTAAGAAGTTGTTTAAAAATTCAAACTCTTATAACAGTATAACCTTGATTAACTGGGTTGTATCTATTTTTGGGGAAACCATTTCTTTTGAAAAGAATATTATTTTAATATAAATTTTTATAGTTACTTAATTCACCCCTCTCCACTTGAGTAAACTACTCCAACCAATATTTGGTATCAAAAGATTCTTGATGAGGAATCTGTGTAATCTTACTCAACTGTGATTGTAGTTTTACTTTAAATATTTGTTAATTTCTATTAATTCTAAATTTCTAGCCCTTTTAAAGTAATTTGTTAGTATGGACAACAGATTGGAAGGTGCTGCAACTAACAGACCACCATTCTATAATGGAACCAATTATGCTCAATAGAAAATTAAAATGAAAATGTATATAGAGAGTATGAGCTTTGAAATTTGGTCATCCATTATAGATGAATACAAACTTCTTGTGACTGATATAATTAAATGGGATGAACCTACCAAGATTTCTTACAATAACAATTGCAAAGCCATGAATGATCTGTACTGTTCCTTAGGAGATGAATAATTTAATAGGATTTATTCTGGTAAAACTACCAACGAAATTTGGGATACCTTGTCTGTCTCACATGAAGTCACATCTAGTGTAAAGGAAATGAGACTTAATACTTATGCTATAAAATATGATAATTTTAAAATGAAACCTGATGAGCATATTTCTGACTTGTATCTCAGGTTCAATGAGATTGTCAACACAATGATTTCTCTAGGAAGAGAAGTCACTGCCAAAGAACAGATCATGAAAATCCTTAGATGTCTACCTGACAGATAGCGGGGAACCTCTCTCTCAATTAGAGAATCGTGCAACATCAGAAAGCTACATGTAAAAGAACTCATTGGAAAACTGATGATGTATGAGGAAGAGCTAAAAGTCAACAAAGAAGAGGAGGATAAACCAAAGAGGATATCTGTAGCATTCAAGACCACCTTCTCGAATCATAAAGACAAAGGGAAACTGGAACCTTCTGTAGAAAGTTCCACCACTGAATAATCATCAACTAACAGTGATGAGGATATGGATCAACTGGCCAAAATATTCAAACAATTTTACAAAAAGAATAACTTTTTCAGAAAGCCTAACTTCAAGGGAATGTATGATCTAAAAGGAAACTGGAAAAAGGACTGGAAAAGAAGTGACAAAACAGATGAAATTGTATGCTATGAATGTAAGCGCAAATGAAATATTGAGGCTAAATTTCCAAAGATCAAGTATAAGATGAAATATTAGTAAAAGGACAAGAATTAAAAAAAGCCAATGAAAGCATCCTGGAGCGCCTCTAAAGATATTTCAAGCAACTCAAAGACATCACATGATGAACAGGCTAACAGAGCCAATATTTGTTTTATGAAAAACACATCTGAGGTAACACTGAACTCTTCTAAACATAATTCATACTATTCTGAAGAGGAAAGTGACACTAAAAATATGACTAATGAAGAAATGTTTGAATACTGTAACATGCTTGATGGGACATGCAATGAATTAAAAGATAAATATAAATCATTGAAGAAACAACAATCTCTCACTGTAAATGTTAAATCTGAACTTACTTCTGAAAATGAGAAAAATGCTCAACTCCTCAAAGAAAATAATGAATTAAAAATGTCTAATGAGAAATTAAAAAGTGACATAGAAAAGTTTAATAATGGGAAAAATACCCTTACCCAAATGCTAGGAAAATAAATTTCCCCCAAATACAATACTGGCATTGTTTATCAACTTAATAAAAGAAACATTGGTAGAACGAATTTTGTTTCAAAATCTAGGACATATGGTTTTGTTCTTAGTTCCGTACACAGCTCAACTAGCTGAAGTCATGATACATATTCTACTGTTTCATGTTTTTTTGGAACAAATATAGTTTATTTTTCAAAACACTTTACATAATGCTTATTGGAAACCTATGATACAAATATGGGTTCCTAAAGCACTTATTACTAATTTTACTATACCCAAACGAGTATGGGTACCAAAATATCTCATTGCTTGAACATGTTATAGGAAAGCTACTTAAAAAGATCCTACAAATATCTGGGGTACTTGGACAGTGGATATTCAAGGCACGTGACAGGAGATTACTCATCCTTCAAGAACCTGATAAAAGTAGATGGAGGACATGTCACATTTGGTGACAATGTAAAATGGAAAATAATTGGCTTAGGCCAAATTGGTAACTCTGATTCGATTTTAATTTCTAAAGTATTGTTTGTTAATGGCTTAAAATATAATCTTCTTAGTATCTCACAATTATGTGATGAGGGATATCATGTTAAATTTTAAAATTATGCATGTAATGTCTTTAATTCTAAATATGAATTAGTATTTTCTGCATCAGGGAATGAGAATGTTTATTCTGTTAATTTAGATTCCTTATCTTATCAAAATGTTTCATGCTTATGTATATTTCATAAAGAATCTTGGCTCTGGAATATGAGACTAGGACACTGTAATGTTCAATCCCGTACAAAGCTAACTAGAAAAGGCCTAGTTAAAGACTTACCAAAACATTATTTTACACATGAAAATGTATGTAATCCTTGTCAAAAGGGAAAACAACACAAAATCTCTTTCAAAACAAAGAAAGAAGTTTCTACATCTCAACCTCTCGAATTGGTTCATATGGATTTGTTTGGACAATCTAGAGTTTCTAGTTTAAATGGGAAGCACTATGTTTATGTTCTGGTAGATGATTTTTATAGATATACCTGGACCTTCTTCATGGCTCACAAAAGTGAAGCCTGATCTTATTTTACTATGTATGCCAAGTCTGTAGAAAATCTTTGTGGACTTAAAATTAATTCTTTAAGAAGTGATCATGGTTGTGAGTTGTAAAATCAAGAGTTTGAATCATTTTTATCACAAAATGGTTATAGTCACAATTTCTCTTCCCCTAGAACACCTCAGCATAATGGTGTTGTATAAAGAAGAAATAGAACCCTGTAAGAAATTTCTATAAAAATTCTTAGTGAATATGACTTGACTATTTATTTTTGGGATGAAGCTATTAATGCAGCATGCTACATAATTAATAGAGTCTTGATTAGACCAATTCTAAAAAAGACCCCGTATGAACTCTGGAATAATATGAAGCCTAAGGTTAATTACTTTAGTGTTTTTGGTTAAAAATTATTTATTCTAAACACTAAGGATAATCTTGACAAATTTGCATCCAAAAGTGATGAATGGATTTTCCTATGTTACTCAACTTTAAGTAACTCTTATAGAGTATTCAATAAGAGAACTAAATGTGTAGAAGAATATGTTCATATAATGTTTGATGAAATAGATCCACATGATCCTAGAACTATCCTATAAAATCTGAGGGATGATGTATCGAATCTGAACATCAACTCAAAATCCTCAAATTCCTCTGTGAAAGAATCTGTGAAAACTTCCAATTCTAGAAATTCTCTACAATCAAGTCATAATGAACCTGAATCTGTTGATGAATGTGAAATCTCTATTCCATCTTTTCCAAGAAAGGTTATAACCCTTAAAAAGCATCCCTTAGATGATGTTGTAGGAGACTTAGTGAAAGGAACACAAACTAGAGATTCTCCTAGAAATTCGGTTGCACATCAAGCCTTCTTGTTACAACATGAACCTAAAAACATTAATTATGCCATCAATGATGAATTTTGGGTAATGGCTATGCCAGAAGAACATAATCCATTTGAAAGAAACAAAGTTTGGAAACTTTTTGAAAGACCCAAGGACACATTCATCATAAAAACTTAATGGGTGTTTAGAAATAAGGTAGATGAAGCTGGGAATATAGTTAGGAACAAGGATAGATTTGTTGCACAAGGCTATAGTCAAGAAATAGGAATTGACTATGAGGAGACCTTTTATCCATTAGCCATACTTAGAGCCATCAGAATCCAACTTGCCTATACTGTACATCTGAATTTCAAACTATATCAAATGGATGTTAAGAGTGCATTCTTAAATGGGTTTATAGCTGAGGATGTCTTTGTTGCACAACCCCATGGATTTACAGATCCTCATTTTCCCAATCATATTTTCAAACTATCAAAAGCTTTATATGGTTTAAAGCAAGCTCCATGAGCTTAGTATGACAAATTTAGTACTTTTATAATTTCCATAGGTTTTACAAAAGGAATAGTTGATCCTACCCTCTTTATAAAACGAATTTCTAATGATGTTTTAGTTGTTCAAATCTATTTAGATGATATTATTTTTGGATCTTCGAAAAATTCATTATTTATTAATTTTTCTAAAATTATGAAAAACATATATGAAATGATTTTAATGGGTGAACTAGAATTCTTTCTTGGATTTCAAATCTTTCAAAATAATGATGGAATTGTTTTAACTCAAAGTAAATACACTAGAGATCTTCTAAAACATTTTGGATTGGATAGCACTAAAAGTAGTGACACTCCCATGAGTACCACCTGTAAGTTGGATCTTGATGAAGATGTAAAATCTATGGATCAAACCACTTATAGAGGAATGATTGGAAGTTTACTCTACTTAACTGCTTGTCATCCGGACATTATGTTTAGTGTGTGTATGTGTGCTCTTTTTCAAGAAAATCCTAAAGAATATTATTAAAATGTTGTAAAGAGAATTTTCAAATACCTCAAGAAGTAACCCAATCTAGGACTGTTCAATCATAAATGATAATCAATTGAACTAGGTAGTTATTCTGATGCTGACATCGGTGGATGTAAGTTAGATAGAAAGAGAACCTCTAGAACATGTCACCTTCTATGCAAGTATACAGTATCATGGTGTAGGAAGAAACAAAATTCTGTTGCATTATCTACTGCAGAAGCTGAATACATAGCTTCTAGCAGTTGTGCAAAATTTTTTTGGATGAATCACACATTACTAGATTATGGATATCAATTTAGACATGTAACAATAAATTTTGACAGCACAAGTGCTATTAACATCTCAAAAAAATCCAATTTCACATTCTAGGACAAAACATATTGATTTAAGACATCACTTTTTGAGAGATCATTATCAAAAAAGATGATATCACCTTGTAATTCACTGGTACTGAACATCAACTAGCTGATATATTCACTAAAACATTAAATTCTGAGAGAATAGACTACATCATACATTATCATGGCATGATAAATCTAAAATAGATATCTTACTTGTCTTACTCTTCAACATTTTACTATATTTTACTTTATTGTTTCAGGATTACGGTTTCTCAGTAACTGTCTCTCATGTTTATGGTCTCACCGTTGGCACATTGTACTTACGGTCTGACATTTTCTGTCACACCGTAAAGCGTACTGAAAAGTTCACTCACTATCTCACCATGATGATAACTCACTGTCTCACCGTGACGACCATGCACTGTCTCACCGTAACAACCATTCACGGTCACATTGTGAAAATTATTTATGTTTTTCTTTAAACCCGTATCGTGGTAATTATTATTTCACCTCTTTTACTTTCATGCATTTTTATTTTTGTGACGATTTTTATTCCTAAAAGATAAAACTAAAAGTTTCACTCGGTTCTTCACTCGACTTTATACTATTCAATCATTTCGAACCTTTTCAACCTTGAAACCCCTTCTCCCTCTCTTTCTCGAACCTTCAGGGGATGCCAAGAATAAAACCTCCATCATCATCCACACCTGAGAAGTGTAGCCCAAAGAAGAAGATGATTTCACCTAAGTTGACACTTGAAGGACCTTTAAATCCGAATCTGGTAAATCGCAGTGTTGTACCAGAGAAATAAATATGCCCTGAATGGCTTATGTCCAGAAAATCTTTAGTCTTGAAAGTGTTAAAAGAACAAGTCTGGTTAGAGTTGTTCTCAAGGGATAATAGACCCATCTATCCTAGGTTAGTAGCTCAGTTCTACCAGTACGTGCAGTTCTCTTTTGACTCTGGTGAAAGTTATGTTGTGAGGAGCTTGATTAATGGCCAAAGATTCTCCTTCTCTTTGAGGTTATGGGTTCATGCCTTAGGATACCTCATGAAGGTATAGTTGAATATTATCATAGAGTACCTCCACCTTCAACTGATTTCTTTGATCTTAAAGATGCTATGAAAACCCTAACAGGAAATGGCACCAAGAGAAGGGCCATCGCTGCTGAACTAGATGGAGAAACAAGACTTCTATTTATGTTTGTTCAAAATATAGTTAGTCTAAGAAAATATGATTTTGCTGTGTTAAAGTATCAAGATGTTTTTTTGATTCATCACATGAAAAATGGACATAGGATCAACTTGTGAAAGTACATCATTCACCATAAGTGTGAGTTGATCATGGTTACATACAAGTCCACTTCTCTATTCTACTCTCAGCTGATATCAGCCATGATTATTGAAAAAGTCGTGGTTGGACCTAATGAAGATATGATTTTGGACTGTGAGTACTGTCTCTCTAAATCCATCATCAAGAGAATGAAGATAAACTGGAATTATTGAAAAAAGGAATGGGTGGAAGAAAATGATAAGGTTTATGAGAAGTTTAATCCTGTGGATTATCCATCAAGGCTCAAAGACATTTCTGATCCTAGTTTGGAACCAGATGAACTTGTTGAGTATTCAAAAGAATGTGAAGAAGAGTTTGAAGTATCATATAGGGATTCAGTTATTGTTGAGGAAGAAAGGACTATTTTCCCTCATGTTGTCCTTGAAGAAGAAGCTCATTTCCCTAGAAATGATGTCAATCTAGGAATCCAACCTGAAGCTGAAAAAGAATAAGTTGTCATAGAATCTGAGCAGCAAGCCATGGAAGATCCTACTATAGAAGAACTCCATGTTGTTCAAGAAGAAAATCTAGAAGAAATACTTATTGTTCACGATGTGAATCTGGAAGAACTCCCTGTGGAACAATCTATTCCTAATATAATACCCTCTGCTAAAGAGAGAATGAAGATAGCCTTTCAGGTGGATAGACCAGAAATGAATGGGTAAAATAGAGATGAAACTTTGGATTTAGAAAAAGCTCCTGAGCCTCTCAATCCAAAGAAGGAGGCACCTGTTGAGGGGGAGAAAACCCAAAAACATAACCATGATGAAGCCTCACATCCAACTGAGTCATGTCTTGTGGGAACTCAGTACAAATTTCCTAGTTTCTATGATGTGAATGAGTCTCATCTGGTTACTACAACTGGGCTTGATCTCTCTTCCCTATTTCAGTTGAAATCATTCACGAACTTTTCACCTGATAAGGAACTTTAACCTGTCCCTATACCAATTCCTACACCTGATGCATTATCTGAATAGATTCCCTTTGTCAGTAAGGATGATCTGAAGGATTTTAAAGATACTCTCTTATCTTGTGTTGAGAAACTTATGAATTCCCAACCTCGTCCTATGAGAAATCTAAGTGAGGGAGATGCCTCACTATTATGGAAAAAGATCATTTATCAAATACAACCTAAGATTCTCCATGAGATTTAAGAAGTGCGAGTTGAAAATAATTTTCTCAGTAATGAAGTGAAAACCCTGAGAAGCAAGGTTAACGACATATAGAAAGAGTTGTATTCGAGATCAAAGCCTGAAACTGCTCCTCTAGCACAAATTATTTCTCAAATCTCTCGAGATGTTTTGTCTCATATTCACCCTTATCTGGCATCCTTCAATGAAAATATTGTTGAAAGGAACAAATAGATGTTGAAGGAAATGAGAGAGCTTATGGTGGACCTTAATAAACTCACAGATGAGTACACTGGTTGTAACACCTGAGAATTTTATGAGAAATATTTTGTTTTTATGTTATATAAATCATCAAAGTAATCTTTCACTACACACAACACTAGCTTGGCTTTACACGCAACCGCGGCCTTCCTCGATAGCTTGCATCGTATGCAATACAAAGTTTCACTAAACAACGATATGATATTAAAATATTATTAAAACTAGCCGCTATGAATAGTACTAACTGAATTTTGAATTTTATAACATTTTAATTCAACTTATACATTTTCTAGAATGAGGTATAAAAGCAAAATCAGTTTTTCTGGATAAAAGAAATATTTTTCAAAAAATATATTTTTGCCGCCTTTTGATGGCGCACCCACATTAAATCTAGTTTTTGACACGTTTATATGTTCAATTTGACAAGATAAATCCTTCTTTTGAATCAGTACATAAAAATTTACTTTGGATAAATTTTTGATATTTTTCTGATAACTTTCATATTTTGATGAATAGTAAAAATATGCTAATTTTTAATTAAAAACAACTTTTTCCATTGAGATAATTTATATGGTTAAATTATAATATTGAATGGTTTAAAGTACAAATAGAATATATTTTTAGCATTTAATATAATGTATTTCATTAGCATTAATTTCACATTGAATTCATAGGTAAAAACATTTCAATCTTTCGCAATGTTTTAACTTTTAAAACCTTTTTTCTTAACAACGGGATTTATTTTAAATTAATTACTGCAACTTATATGTTTTGAATTTTAAAAAATGTATTCCATATTTGGAATCAGTGTGTCCAAATTATGTTAATAGGGTATTTTTTTGGCATTATGAATAGTAACTACGGTAAATTTTATTTACCATTGTTAAAGGTAAATTAGGTAATTAAGGGTAAATATAAGATTATAAAATTACCCTAACACCTGCGAAAATCCTATTGGATGACTAAAAGTCCACCCATATCACCTAAGGGTCGGATTAGATTCATTTAATGGACTTTTGTCCATGAAAATAATTTAATTATTATTAAAACCAAAGAATGTGACAACATGTCACTTTCTTAAATCTCATAAGTATACTAATTTTAATTTGGTGATAAACTTAATGAAACTTCGAACATGAATATTATCCAGAAATATAATAAAATTATATACATCATAGAAATTTATTTAGAATTTTTAGGGATTAAATAATTATCATTAATTATGACACAATAGTGATGTTGAAATTATTTTATTAATTAAATTATCAAATAAATTGTTTTATAATATATTAAAATAAATATTATATGAACTTTTTAATGTGCTACACTAATTTTATAGATACATATGACATTTTATGAATCTATTAAAGATTTTATTTCGAACATATTTTCTGTATATATTTTATTTAAATTCAAATAAATGAATAGTGTCAAAATTGACACTATTGTTATTTTATAAAAATAACATATTATAAAATTGTTTAAAAATCACAAAAATATTCAAAAATTATAAATTAAAATTTATATGGTCTACAATGTCATAAAGTGTCAAATTATATAAAATTCACAATACATATGTAATTATTTATAATAATTTAAATTTAGAATATTATTACCACAAATAAAATAAAATTGATAAATAAGGATAAATCAAGTTGATAATGTTTAAAATAAATTCCTAACGTGTCTAAATTTTATTGGTTGATTATATTACAACCCTATCTCATCTAAGATTCTGATATGAGTCATTTTGGAAGTTTTTAAGTGGGGTTGGGATTTAATAAAAACTAATATTTCTTATATTTCCAAAGGTGCCCCTCTCCTCCCATATAAAAGGGAACCTCCTCCCTCTCTTCCTCACACCAATTTGAGCCTTCAAGATCGGCCAACCCCTGACCATTTCACTTCCCCACTTCCTTAGAAACTTAATAGAGGTACTGGTCTTATCAAAAGACCAACTCTACTTCCTTAAGAGAAAGTTTAAAGGAGGAACTTCGAGAAAGAGGTAATACCTTCTTCCGTTTTCTTCAAGTTCCATTATTCTTCTACTCCCTATTCTTTAGGTGTTTCATTATGAGGTAATAACATCAGTATCATTCATATACTGATATGTCATTATAAATATGGAACAACCCTATTTCACTTCTAATCCATCCTACGGAAAACGAAATCATCGCGCGTGCGTACGTACGGAATACCATCTCCACGCCGTGGTGTAATCTATTTTCCACCACCACCTTACTTGGATGGGTATAAGGGTGAAAGTAATGAATATATATGATTATTGTAAAGTGTTATTGATTCTGAAATAGTATACATACACTCCAATACAATTCCACGATCATGGGAATAATATCATCGCTCCTACGTACGTACGGAATATCGTCTCCACGATGTGATGCGATTCGTTCTACATGATCTTCATTGCATAATGATTATATAAATGAATTTAATAAATGAATATGATATATATTACAATAATACCATTCTGGAAATGAGGTATCTATAACCTAAAGAGAAGAATAAGAATTTATTCGACAAAACACGCATAAGAACAAAAAGTAATAAACACCCGAATAACAAGTAGTAATGAAATATTACTAATGAGAAGCTAGGAATATGACCATATATGATATCATACCAATAATTATGACTCTGTAATAAGTCAATAACATTATTTAAATCATTATATAGGAGGTTCAGACACTTACGAAGCAAATCGGACCTAAGGTAAGGGAAAATCTCGCAATCTCAATTTTTACCCAAGATTGTTTATACATCAGAATTTACTGGGGTGTATTTTATCATCCACATCCATGATTCCTCAATATGTAATATTTTTCCATACACCTACAATTGTTTAAATCCAATTTTACCCTTCAGTGAGTTTTTAGTAAAAGATATGAAAGGAATCTTTTGTCGTTTTTCGTACGAGGTACTTTTTGTCTTTTCTGACAAAAGTACAAGAAGAATGTTTTTTTAACTTATACGGCATGAATGTATTTTTAAAACATTATTTCCAAGAATCTTCCTTTACAAGTTTTCAAGTTTATTTTTAATCAACTTCTTTTAGTTTAAAATTTAATGACATGTTAAAGAAAGGAAACTGTTTTTGAAGTAGAAAGGATATTTTCCTCAAGAATGGAGTTCAAGTGCTTTATCAAAATTATTTTCCATCTAAGATAATATAGGGTTCTGTTTCTATCCCTATTATTACATTGATTTGATTGTGTTGTGATGAAATTATTTTTTATGAATTCCTTTATCTTATATGAATTGTTTTATGATGTCATCTTGCTTAAGAATCCCATTTTTTACTACATGGGTTATGCAATGATGTTTGATTTATGATTTTGTGGCACACATAAGAATGGTATCATTATGAGATGGGTGGGACCTATATCTCCCTCCAATGTATTGGGTAAAGATTTTATATCTCATGAGATAGACATGGCTGGAACGGCAGGTTATATCGGTTCAGTGAAACAGGACTGAAACGAGGAGTGAACTCAGTTCAGAAATGGACATTGTCCACTAAGATAGTCTTGGAAATGAGTCTTGACTAATAAGAAATGATTCTCAATGATTATGTGTGTATTCCACAAAGTTTCATGTTTTAAGTTATGATAATTGGGATTTCATTTCACTACTATGATTTATCCCATGTTATGAAATTATGCTCTCTTTTGCAGGTTAAGATTTCCAAAATGTTATGTTCTTATGAATATGATGTGATTGATATTTCTTTTGTTTACCCTTACTGAGAATTTGAGCTTGCCCTTTTTTATGTTTTCTTTCCCCAGGTCAGGAAGAATATTATTAAGTAAGATATGCCAAAAGGGACTATAGATATGATGAAATAAATGGGAGACAGTGTAGACGCTTTATGAACCAGTTGTTTATGTTTCCCAGTTTCTAAAGACACTATACCTATACGGTCATGGTTTTGTTATATGTTGTAATAAGTATGCTTCAATTTTGAAGTAATAACAATGTATGTAAAGTATGGGTCGTTATAGTTGGTATCAGAGGAAAGTTATAGTCAACCTTTGGAAACTAGGATGTGAAAGCCTTAGTAAGAACACTAAGGAAAAGTCTAAGCATAGAACACAATCTTAGTGTTTTGGAAATGACCATGAATAACCTAGGATAATACCTTAAGTGTGAAATTTTATTCTTGATTATGTGGTTTTCCTATTATAATTAGTGTTGCTCACACTATTCTTCTTGGTTTTAGTCAATGGCTGGAACCCGAAGGAACTGTGTTAATGCGGAATGCGACGGGCAATGCAATGATTGTCCCCCTGAGCAACCAAACATTATTGGAGCTGGAATGAAAAATATTGTAGCCATGATCACACAACTTTCTAAAGCTATGAATCATGCAGGACTTCCAAACGATCAAAGGAATGAGAAACATTTTGTTGAATCCTTCATGACGCAGCATCCACCTTCATTCAGCGGGTCTACTAATCCATTAGTTGCGGAACAATGGATTAGTACTACTGAAAAGATATTTTTAGTTCTTCAATGTTCTGAACATGATAAATTCATCCTAGCAGTGTATCGTTTAGAAGGAGATACTGATCAATGGTGGAATCTTATTAAGAATACGAGGCAAATGGATGAAATTGAGTCTATGGAATGGGATGAGTTCAAGAACTTATTTTTCAATAAGTACTTCCCTCGTATTCTCCGAACAAAGATGGAGAAAGAGTTTCTTGAACTGAAGTAAAAGGATGATGAATCTGTTTGTACCTATGAAGCAAATTTTACAAGACTTGCAAGGTACACTTCTGGTATTATTATCCAACCTAAGAGTAAGATTGATCAATTCTTTAGTGGCTTAAAACCAAGTCTTCGAAGGGCCTTATCCATAAAGGAATTCAATAGCTACAAGGAAATCGTTCGATGTTCTCTCAAAGTTGAGATAGAGATTGGAGTAACCCATCAGTCATATGGGTTTGATAAGAAGAGGAAAATGGAATTCAAAGGAAAATATAAAGAGCACACTGAAAAGAAGATGAGCTTTCCCTTATTCTCAAAGTGTGGAAAGAAACATGGAGGGAGTTGTCTTAAAGGGAGAAGTAAATGTTTCAAATGTGGAAAGGAAGGTCATCGGTCATTTGAATTCCGCAATTATGGGAAGAAGATGTCTAATGATGCAAACAAAGGAAGGGACACACATAATGAACCTACTACACTTCAATGTTTCAAGTGCAAGGAGATGGGGCATTATGCCAATAAATGCCCTAATCCAGGGGTTGTTGATGATGATCAACATCAACAAAATATTAATCCTAAAGACAAAGGAAAGTCACATGAAATTTCTATCAGCGATGTGGAGTACGATAACGATGTGGTGAAAGGTACACTTACCATCCACTCTAAATTAGAAAATGCTTTATTTGATTCTGGATCCACCCACTCTTTTATTTATGAAGAATTTTCTAAGAGTATCACTGTATTACCTCAACAATTAGATGTTGAGTTAGCTGTGACAACCCCTAATGGCACAACAGTTGCATCAAAAGTTTATAATTCTTCCCCGATTGAAGTTTGTGGGAAATTGCTTCCTGCAAATCTTGTGATCCTTCCTATAGTGGAATTTGATGTGATTCTTGGCAAGGATTGGTTTTCTTTATATGGAGCTCATATCAATTTCCAATGAAGGGAAGTCACATTTAATATTCCAGATCAATCTATGATCGTCTATCGATGCAAGGATGAACATAACCTTCCAGTGGAAATTCCTTCTATCTTATGGGTCTTGATTCCACTAAATGAAGGTTATTTATCTCAAATGGTTGTAGAGAAAATCACGATTAAGAATATGCCAGTTGTACGGGATTTTGATGATTTATTTCTAGAGGAATTGCCGGGTCTTCCACCAAATCATGAAGTTGAGTTTTCAATAGAACTCGTACCCGGTGCTTTGCCTATTTCAAAGACACCTTATAGAATGGCCCCAATAGAGTTGTAGAAATTAAAGAAGAAACTCCAAGAGAATCTTGATAAGGGATTCATACGCCCTAGTGCGTCACCTTGGGGAGCACCTGTTCTGTTTGTTAAGAAGAAAGATGGATCAATGAGACTCTGCATTGATTATCGAGAACTTAACAAGATCACTATCAAGAAAAAATATCATCTCCTACGCATTGATGACTTGTTTGACCAACTACGAGGAGCTCAATACTTTTCCAAGATTGATCTTCGTTCGGGGTATCATCAATTAAGGGTCAAAATGGAGGACATACCAAAGACGGCTTTCCGTACAAGGTATGGACACTATGAATTTATGTTGATGCCATTCGATCTTACTAATGCCCCTGCTATCTTCATGGATCTGATGAATAGAGTCTTTAGAGACTATCTTGATTAGTTTGTGGTAGTATTTATAGACGATATTATCATTTATTCAAAGGGAAATGAAGAACATGAAGATAACTTGAGAATTATATTGAAGACCCTTAGAAAGGAGAAGCTTTGTGCCAAATTTACCAAGTGTGAATTTTGGCTTCAAAAAGTTGCATTTTTCGGTCACATAATCTCAAAAGAGGGGATATCTGTGGATCCAGCAAAAATAGAAGTTATCGAAAGATGGTCGAGACCAAAAACAGTAACTGAGATCCGAAGTTTTCTTGGTTTGGCTGGATATTATCGACGTTTTGTGAAAGATTTTTCACGATTATCTAATCCACTCACCAGGTTGACTCGAAAAGGAGTTATGTTCATGTGGACGGACGAATGTGAAGAGAATTTGAAGGAGTTGAAAAGAAGGTTATCCAGTGCACCTATACTCACACTTCCTTGTAGTAGAGAAAGGTTTTTGTCTACAGTGATGCATCCAAGAAGGGACCGGGATGTGTTCTCATGCAAAATGATATGGTGATAGCTTATGCCTCACGACAGTTGAAAATCCATGAGCAAAATTACCCAACTCATGATTTGGAGTTAGCTGCGGTAATCTTTGCATTAAAGATTTGGAGGAATTACCTTTATGGTGAAAGATGTGATATTTATACTGATCATAAAAGTTTAAAGTATATTTTCACACAAAAGGAGGTGAATATGCATCAAAGAAGATGGTTAGAGCTGATTAAGGATTACGACTGCTCAATCCATTACCACCCTGGGAAAGCAAACAAGGTAGCAGACACATTAAGTCGACAAGACCATGCTAGCTTATCCATGATGAGGATCATAAAAGATCCAATATTTATGGATTTACAAAGGATGGATCTTGGAATTATAATGGAAGGGGGAAAATCATATCTTTCTCAAATAAATGTTCATCCATCTATACTTGTGAAGATTAAAGAGGCACAGAAATAAGATGTAGAGTTACAAAAAAAGGTGAGAAATGTTCCTGAATTCAACCTTGATTATGATGGGATAATAAAGTTCAGGAATCGGGTTTGTGTTCCTCCCATCCTTGAATTAAAGAAGAAGCTGCTAGATGAGACTAATAGTTCTTCATTATCTATTCATCCTGGAAGCACGAATATGTATAGGGACCTGATAGAGTAATTCTGGTGGGATGGCATGAAAAGAGATGTTGCTGAATATGTCTCCCGATTCTTGGTTTGTAAGTAAGTTAATGCTGAGAGACAGAAGTCTAAGGGAATGTTACAACCATTACCCATACCCGAATGGAAATGGGAAAACATCACTATGGACTTTGTCACCGGACTTTCTAAAAAATCCAAAGTCAATAATGCTATCTGGGTTATAGTTGATCGTCTTATGAAGTCAGCACACTTCATTGCTATTAGAGATGATTTTTCTCTTGATCAGCTTTCCAGGATATATGTAAATGAAGTGGTAAGATTTCATGGAGTACCACTTTCCATTATATCTGATCGGGATCCGAGGTTTACCTCAAAGTTCTGGAGAAGTCTTCAGCATACTCTGGATACAGAGTTGAGTTTCATCACTACTTATCATCCTTAGATAGACGGTCATTCTGAGAGGACAATTCAAACTCTAGAAGATATGTTGAGAGCTGGATCTATAGATTTCAAAGGTGGTTGGGATCAACACCTACCTTTGGTGGAATTTTCTTATAAGAATAGCTTTCACTCCAGTATTCAGATGGCTCCTTATGAAGATCTATATGGAAAGAAATGCAGGACTCCAACTTGTCGGGATGAATTTGGGGAAAGAAAGCTGTTAGGACCTGATCTTTTTGATGAGATGGCAGAAAAGGTCTGATCTATTCAACAATACATAAGAGCATCTCAGAGTCGACAGAAAAGTTATACCGACAACCGAAGAAAAGACCTAGAGTTTGAAGTGGGTGATAAAGTGTTCTTACGAATATCTCCCTGGAAGAGGGTCATGAGATTTGGAAAAAGGGGAAGTTGACCCCTAGATATATCGGTCCTTTCGAAATACTGGATCGTGTTGGGAAGGTATCTTACCGATTGGTGCTTCCACTGAATCTCTCTCAAGTCCAGGATGTGTTCCATGTATCTCTCCTTAGAAAGTACATACCTAATCCTTCACATGTACTCAGCTTAGAAGTTGTACCGATGGAGAAAGATCTTTCTTATGAAGAACAGCCGATAGAGATTTTGGATGGAAGCGAAAAATTCCTACGAAACAAGACCACTCTCTTGGTAAAAGTTTTATGGAGGAACCACCAATTAGAAGAAGCTACATGGGAGCTTGAAGATATGATGAGGGAGAGGTATCCTCGTCTGTTTGTTACAAAGTGACGAATTTTGAGGGCAAAATTAATTTTAAGGGGGGTAGAATGTAACACCCGAGAATTTTATGAGAAATATTTTGTTTTTATGTTATATAAATCATCAAAGGAATCTTTCACTACACACAACACTAGCTTGGCTTGCTTTACATGCAACTGTGGCCTTCCTCGATAGCTTTTGTGGTACGCAATACCTAGTTTCACTAAACAATGATATGCTATTAAAATATTATTAAAACTAGCCATTATGAATAATACTAACTAAGTTTTGAATTTTATAACATTTTAATTCAACTTATACATTTTCTATAATGAGGTAGAAAAGAAAAATCAGTTTTTTTGGATAAAAGAAATATTTTTCAAAAAATACAGTTTTGCCGCCTTTTGATGGTGCACCCACATTAAATCTAGTTTTTGACACATTTATAAGTTCAACTTGACAAGAGAAATCCTTATTTTGAATCGTGATATACAAATTTACTTTGGATAAATTTTAGATATTTTTCTGATAACTTTCATATTTTGATGAATAGTAAAAATACGCTAATTTTTAATTAAAAACAACTCTTTTCCATTGAGATAATTTATATGGTTAAATTATAATATTGAATGGTTTTAATGTATAAATAGAATATATTTTTACCATTTAATATAATTTATGTAATTAGCATTAATTTCACATTGAATTCATAGGTAAAAATATTTCAATCTTTCGCAATGTTTTAACTTTTAAAACCCATTTTCTTAACAACGTTATTTATTTTAAATTAATTACTGAAACTTATATGTTTTGAATTTTAAAAAATTGATTCAATATTTGGAATCAGTGGGTCCAAATTATGTTAATAGGCTAATTTTTATTTTTGGGAATTATGAATAGTAACTACGGTAAATTTTATTTACCATAGTTAAAGCTAAATCAGGTAATTAAGGGTAAATATAAAATTATAAAATTACCCTAAAACCTGAAAAAATCTTATTGAATGACTGATAGTCGACCCATATGACCTAAGGGTCGGATTAGATTCATTTAATGGGCTTTTTTCAATGAAAATAATTTAATTATTATTAAAACTAATGAATGTGACAACATGTCACTTTCTTAAATCTTATAAGTATAATAATTTTAATTTTGTGATAAACTTAATGAAACTTAGAATAGGAATAGTATCCAGAAATCTAACACAATTATCTACATCATAGGAATTTATTTATTATTTTTAGGGATTAAATAATTATCCTTAATTATGACACAATAGTGATGTTGAAATTATTTTATTAATTAAAATATCAAATAAATTGTTTTAAAAAATATTAAAATAAATATTATATGAACTATTTAATGTGCTAAACTAATTTTCTAGATACATATGACATTTTATGAATCTATTAAAGCTTTTATTTCGAACATATATTCTGTATATATTTTATTTAAATTCAAATAAATGAATAGTGTTAAAATTGACACTATTGTTATTTTATAAAAATAACATATTATAAAGTTGTTTAAAAATCACAAAAATATTTAAAAATTATAAATTAAAATTTATATGGCTGAAATTTTCATAAAGTGTCAAATTATGGAAAATTTACAATACATATGTAATTATTTATAATAATTTAAAATTTAGAATATTATTACCATAAATAAAATTAAATTGATAAATAAGGATAAATCAAGTTGATAATGCTTAAAATAAATTCCTAACATGTCTAAATTTTATTGTTTGATGATATTACAACCCTATCCCATCTAGGCCTAAGATATGAGTCATTTTGGATGTTTTTAAGTGGGGTTGGGATTTAATATAAACTAATATTTCTTATACTTCCAAAGGTGCCCCTCTCCTCCCTTATAAAAGGGCAACTCCTCCCTCTCTTCCTAACACCAATTTGAGCCTTCAAGCATGGAAAAACCCTTACCATTTCACTTTCACACTTCCTTAGAAACCTACTAGAGGTACTGGTCTTATCAAAAGACCTACTCTAGTGCCTTAAGAGAAAGTTTAAAGGAGGCACTTCGAGAAAGAGGTAATACCTTCTACCGTTTTCTTCAAGTTCCATTCTTCTTCTACTCCCTCTTCTTTAGTTGTTTCATTTTGAGGTAATAACATCAGTATCACTCATATAATGATATGTTATTATAAATATGAAACAACCACATTTCACCTCTTATCCATCCTACGGAAAACGAAATCATCGCGCGTGCGTACGTACAGAATACCATCTCCACGCCGTGGTGTAATCTATTTTCCACCACCACCTTACTTGGATGGGTATAAGGGTGAAATTAATGAATATATATGATTATTGTAAAGTGTTATTGATTCTGAAATAGTATACATACACTCCAATACAATTCCACGATCATGGGAACGATATCATCGCTCGTGCGTACGTACGGAATACCGTCTCCACGATGTGATGCGATTCGTTCTACATGATCTTCATTGCATAAGGATTATATAAATGAATTTAATGAATGAATATGATATATATTAACTAATAAAATTCTTGAAATGAGTTATCTATAACCAAAAGAGAAGAATAACAATTTATTCAACAAACCACGCATAAGAACAAAAAGTTATAAACACCCGAATAACAAGTAGTAATGAAATATTACTAATAAGCAGCTAAGAATATGACCATATATGATATCATAACAATAATTATGATTCTCGAATAAGTCAATAACATTATTTAAATTATTATATAGGAGGTTCAGACACTTACGAAGCAAATCGGACCTAAGGTGAGGGAAAATCTCACAATCTCAATTGTTATCCGAGATTGTTTATACATCAGAATTTACTAGGGTGTATTTTATAATCCACATACATGTTTCCTCAATATTTAATATTGTTCCATCCACCTACGATTTTTTAAATCCAATTTTACCCTTCAGTGAGTTTTTAGTAAAAGATATGAAAGGAATCTTTTGTCATTTTTCGTACGAGGTACTTTTTGACTTTTCCAACAACAGTACAAGAAGAATGTTTTTTTACTTATACGGCATGAATGGATTTTTAAAACATTATTTCCAAGAAGCTTACTTTACAAGTTTTCATGTTTATTCTTAATCAACTTATTTTAGTTTAAAATTGTATGACATGTTAAAGAAAGGAAAATATTTTTGAAGTAGAAAGGATATTTTCCACAAGAATGGAGTTCAAGTGCTTTATCAAAATTATTTTCCATCTAAGATAATATAGGGTTCTATTTCTATCCATATTATTACATTGATTTGATTATGTTGTGATGAAATTATTTTTATGAATTCCTTTATCTTCTATGAATTGTTTTATGATTTCATGTTGTTTAAGAATCCCATTTTTTACTACATGGGTTATGCAATGATGTATGATTTATGATTTTTTGGCACACATAAGAATGGTATAATTATGAGATGGGTGGGACCTATATCTCCATCCAATGCATTGGGTAAAGATTTTATATCTAATGAGATAGACATGGCTGGAACGACAGGTTATATCGGTTCAGTCAAACAGGACAGAAATGAGGAGTGAACTCGGTTCAGAAATGGACTTTGTCCACTAAGATAGTCTTGGAAATGAGTCTTGACTAATAAGAAATGATTCTCAATGATTATGTGTGTATGCCACAAAGTTTCATGTTTAATGTTATTATTATTGAGATCTCATTTCACTACTATGATTTATCCCATGTTATGAAATTATGCTCTCTTTTGCAAGTTAAGATTTCCAAAATGTTATGTTCTTATGAATATGATGTGATTGATATTTATTTTGTTTACCCTTAATGAGCATTTGAGCTCACCCTTTTGTATGTTTTCTTTCCCCAGGTCAGGAAGAAGCTTATTAAGTAAGATATGCCAAAAGGGACTGTAGATATGATGAAATAAATGGGAGACAGTGTAGATGCTTTATGAACCAGTTGTTTATGTTTCCCAGTTTCTAAAGACAATATATAACTATACGGTCCTTTCATGGTTTTGTTATATGTTGTAATAAGTATGATTCAATTTTGAAGTAATAACAATGTATGTAAAGTATGAATCGTTATAATGGTTGTATTCAAAAGGTACCAAATCAGCTCAAATATCTAACTACAGCCGTCAAAGCTTCTAATACCTCTGGTCAATCCTCTACACCTTCCTTGGACAGTACTTTTCTCAGATATGTAGTCAAAGATGAGCTTCAAAATGCTTTCAGTGGATTTAATGTGGCTTCTTTCTCTGAAGTTGTTATGATTAGTGATAGAGTTTGTGACCTTTTACAAATTCACTCCCAGATTTCAAGTGATGTCCAGCAAGAGATTTCTAAGAAAGAGGATTTCTATTTCCACCGAATTTTCTCCAAGACTGATATAACCGACCACTTCAAATACCTTGTAGAGAATCTGCAAATTCCTCTTATGACTCAAGCCTTCAAAACCCAGGTCCAGAAGCTAACCGAGTTTACCCGATTGTTGGACAAGTTTATGGAAAATAAAGATGACTTTGAAAAGGCCATGCAGTATGGTGGAGATATTATTACAGACTTCATCAAACTTATGAGACCTTATATTCATGTCCAGAGTACAGAAATTGTTGCTCCAGCAGCTACACCTCTCAGACATGGGCTTCCTACCTTCACCTCTTCCTTATCCCTATCTACCATGTCTGTTGGCCAAGCCCTCAGTCATATCAGGAATGTGATTCTTGATCAGCAACTGCCTAGATCTTCTACTGCTCCTACCCTGGCTCCCTCAGTCATTGAAGGTCTCCTTTTACCCTCTCTATCTACCACATCACTGCTTTCTTCTATAACAACCACAACCCATATGGCTTCCTCTTCTACTGCTGGTAAAGGAAAAGAGAAGGCCAGTCCCTGAAGAAGACCAGTGCTTACTCCTTTCTGATGGGGATGCCATTGTTTTTTGTATTTCTCCTTTATTTTGTACTGAACATTGTTTACTCTTAATGGAATGTAAATTGTTTACACTATCTTCTTTCAACTTTTTGATAATCCCAAAAGGGGGAGAAGTTTCTATATGTTTTTTTCTCTATATTTGCCTCTAATTTACACTTTAAATGTACATGATTTTTGATCATCAAAAAGGGGGAGATTGTTGGACTCCTTATGTATTAATATTGTTTTAATGATCACAAATCTCATTGATGATCACAAATACTATTCAACCTAGTTAACTCCTATAAATTATATCCAATCATCGGTATTTATGTTTCAAGTTCCGTCAAGCTTTATAATGGTTAAGCTCAATACATTTCATGTGTATCACTGTTTAAACCTGAATACAGTTGTTTTCCTAAGTACAAGACAATGTGATGCCAGACACCGTAAGCTAGACACGGTAAATCCAGACACCATAAGCAAGAAACCATGAAGCCAGAAACTGTGAAGCCAGACACCGTAAACCAGACACCGTCAACAAGGCACCATGAACAAGACACCGTAAACAAGGAACCGTGAATAAGAAACCGTAAATGAGACATCGTGACACTCAGAAAACGTGATTTCTAGACACCGTGTGAAGGAGACACCATTTTCATAACTTACTGTGACACAGTTTCTTATACTATTTTGGCGTATTTCAATTTAATTTCTAACGGTTATATTTGATGCCTTTAATGCACTGACAAAATTAAAGTTTCTTTGTAGACATAGTATGAGGTACGAGGTGCAGAACACATGGAACCTGTTGGAAAAAACTCATGCATTTGAGGATAAAGAGTGATGTGGGCCCATGATCAATACAGCGTGATACTGAACGAAAAGCAATCCTATGAGGACGACCACAAAGAAAATATTATGATATTTTCAAACAAATAATTGTCTCATGCATGCAATTTGACTCTGGTGAAGAATATACACAGTACACTGGAATCCAGGGAATATCTTCACATTATCAAAACTTGTGACGTACACAAGCTTGATCGCGAAACTCTATTTTTCAAGAAAAAATCCAGAGATGGACTCAGAAGAATTTCAGTTTAATCAAAGGAGTCCAGCCCTACACTTAAATCACTAGAGCATTCTAAACTCATATCTACTTTCTCTTAGTGATTCTTTTACTTAATTTTTGACTAGTTTGTGTACTCTATATATTCCATACACACACGGACTCTTGTGCTAAACTGGATGATTTCTAAATAATTACACCAAACTCTTTATACTTCTTTTTACCCATGAAAACTATGTAAGAGGTCCATGTGTGGCCTGGTTATTATTATTTTTACCCATGAAAACTGTGGAAGAGGTCCCTATGTGACCTGGATAGTCTGTGAACTATTTTTATCACTGATCCAGTGTGTGGATCAAAGTTTATTTATATAAACTGCTTGGTGACAGGTGATCACCAAGTGGAGTGGATTAGGTCTCGGTTTGAGACTAAATCACTTGTTTCATATCTGTTGTGCAGGTTAAATTTGGTCTTCTCTTTTTTACTGCTTTATTGCATAATCTAGAAAACACTAATTTCACTTTGATAGTTAGTCTTAGAAAGAAGTTATTACGGATTTGTCTTAGTAGGATAACTTCAAAATTAATATCAATAATACAAATTAAGATTATTGAGAATTAATCAATCATCTAAGAAGTTGTTTAAAAATTCAAACTCTTATAACAGTATAACCTTCATTAACTAGGCGGTATCTATTTTTTGGGAAACCATTTCTTTTGAAAATAATATTATTTTAACAGAAATTTTTATAGTTACTCAATTCACCCCTCCCCTCTTGATTAAACTACTCTGACCAACACTAACATTTCTTGGTTCTAGTCATCACCAAGTACTTAGCATAAAACTAGAGGACTTATGGGTGGCATGACTCTGTAAGGTCAAGCGCACACCTCAGTACAAGATAAATGAAAACTATAACTTAGAAGTTCAATAATAGAACAAGTCAAGGAAATCATTAAATTTTTTTAAAATATGGTTAAATGGAATGTAGAACCACTATACAACATATTCCCTTATGCCTTAACATGGTCGTGTACCACTGCAAACCTGGCCGTGTAATGCCCCATACACATGGTGTGTTCCTTATGAGACATGGTGTGTACTTGAATATTCCTCCTTCCTATATACTTATACATGTATAGAACTACATGAATCAACTGGTGTAACACAAAAAAACATCCACAATCTAGACACAATGTGTACAACAAAAGTTCCATCCACCTATGTTGTTAGTCACACAATAGGATACACGGTTCATTTTAGCCTGGCATGTACTCCCAATATATGGAATGTTCTTACAAAAGTTTACCAACCACGTGTCTCTAATCACATAGTTATTCACATGGTAAACAATAACACGGCGTGTATATAAGGTTCATGGTTTGAACTTAAGAAAAGTAATTTCTTTAAGAACATAAGAACACTTGGCGTGTCTTCATAACAACACGCGCTGTGTTTTCTCGGTTTTATGGATAGTGAGCCTCTGAAATTTTAATAGAACCCAAAAATCATAAAAAATTATCAAATTCATACCATGTTCCAATCTGTGAGATCATATACTCCTTGTGAAAAAAAAATTACATCTTTATTCATATCCTAACATCACATAATTCAATTAATGTTCAAAAATGATCCACCAAATTTCGATCCAAGAGGGCCCATAACACCTCGGGGACCAAAGATTTTCATCCATACAAATAAAACATTAAATATACCAGTACCCTATAAAAATAGTAGATATTTATATCACAGCATCTATCACAATATTAAAAATATCTTGTAAATATCTATCACAACTGCATGCAATTAGTAATGCACTATACATGGCATTACCAGAATGCATGACATGTGATCTGTAGAAAGGGCCTACATGATTAATAAGATAGAATAACCTCATATCATCAGGTTTCATCAAAATATAATCACAATGATATCAATATTAATAGCAAAAAATAGGTGCATCCCCTAATAGTGTAATCAAATCAACTGTAACAGTTAAAAATCCAAAAATTACAATTCATTTTAGGGTAATTTGGATTTTACTTATACACAGGTTAGCTACTCCCAGGAATAGCTAATTAAAAAAATCCATTTCCTTATTATCCATTTCTAATGTCACTGAATAGTATGAAAAACCAAAGAAGAAAACTGCTTTGAAACCACATCGTAACGTCTCAAATCCAGGTGCAACCCAAAAGTGCCCAGAACATAGTTGGTCACATAATCTCAAGTTCATTTCCCCAAATAGAACAGGTTGCCGACTAGTAGTGCGTTCTAAGGTAATACATTTGTGAAGCTATTCCTTTTTTTCATAGTATACATAACAAAATATAAATATAAAACAAAAGTGGAAGTATTAAAACCAAAAAAAATAATCTTCGTAGGAAGGTTGATCTCCCCTATCTATACCAGCAATCATAAAATCTTCATGGGTCTAACACATGACCCAAACAGGGTGTAAGAAAAATCCCAGTTGGAAACCACCAAAATATATGTGCCTAACTGTCTATGAATATATATAGAAATTAATATGAAAAAAGGAATAAATAAACTTGGAAGTACTCAAAATTAAACAATCCTTTTATTTTAAATTACATTCCTTTACATTTATCAATTATTTATTCCATTGAATCAAGTAACCCTGAGATATAGCCTAAGATCTATATCCTGTATATAATGTAACAAAATAGATATCTTAGAATACCATCTAAATAAAAATTAAGAATGAAACCATGTTTGTGCTTTATCTTGGAAGATGCATCAAAACCATTAAATTATTCATAACAACCCTCTAAGAAAACACTCACAGTCTATCCCTTTTAGTAAAACATTCCATTAATCAATTATAAATGAAAATATAGGTATTCTCTCATAGTATAAACCCCTAGGTAAAATATTCTAAATCAATTCTCTCTTAGTCCTTTGTAAATAAACATGGAAACCCCCTTAGGTTTCCTAGCCAAAGGCTCTCATGGTACTTTGGATATACATAGAAACCCCCAGAGTTTTCCTGGCGAAAATGTTCCCACATTCCTTTGGAAATACATGGAATATAACCTTCATCAAAAGCATCACATGTAATGAAAACTATTACCCAGATCAGACATTAATCAAGCCATCACACATGAAATTTCATATAATCAATCAAAATTTATCCTAAGAAATTAAATTAATGTAAAACAAGGTACAACTCAAAAGAAACCTAGACCAAATGGCCAAAAATAGTTAATCAGGGGAAATTCTCCGATGGGGTGTCCCATAAACAAGGTATTTAACCTTACGGATAAGCAAAAACCCTTTATCAATCAATCAAACCATAATAGGTAATAAACATGGTTTAATTCCCAATCACTCAATACCCAAAACATGGGTATATGACTCTTTTATAATATATGATCCAATGAAAAAAACAAAAGACACATGATCACCTACCTCGATGTTATATGATTGATATAGTATAACGTAGGCACTTGAATCGGCCTATAATGGTTTAGATCTATGAAAAATTCATAAACAATCAACCCTTCATAACTCAATTGAGAGAATGAATTATAATGAAAGGATCTAGGGGGTTTGCGAACTCACAAGTGGGATGCCAACACACCAGATGGAGTCTCAACCAGAGCTTGAATGGAGAATTGGGGGCTTGAAGTTTAATGGTTTCTCTGTAGTGCTCCTTTATAAATCATGGGGAGAAGAATATGTTTCTGGACAAGATACATGACACCCTCTTGATATACCAAAAAAAGAAACAAAAACAAAATTTTCTTTAAAATAAAATTCCTTGTAGTAGCCTCAATTGGCCCCTACTTAAGCAGGTCTGTCGGGTCCCCATATGGCAATGTATTCTTCCATTTGACGGTCAATAGGTGGATATACGCAGTAAGCTAGTCACACAGCGTGTAATCAAAAGTACATGGTGTGTACTTAGAAAATCTTATTTTCTTTCTTTTTCCTCAAAACAACCCAAAAACAAGATTCATACTTGAAAATAAGATATGGGTTCTTACACCTTTTTTTCAAGAAACTAAAATTGAAAAGAACATATGCTTTGTACCATGTAATGAAAAGTTAGCAATTAAACAGGTAGGATTACCTAGTATTGGAGGAAGTTTAGTAGAGACTTGGGGACAAGATTTATGAAATTATATATTATATAACATTAACCTATGAAATACACTGAACACAATCCCATTTATAGGATAATATCACAAAATTTTAGTAAAGTTGATATTGCATGGTTTTACTAGAAAATAAATCCATTCCTAGGTACTGGAAAGTGGATGTTGTCATGAAACATGTTCACTTAGTAATAATAAAATTTAAATGGTTTGATGAGTTATTAACATGATATTAATTATTCCACAATGAGTGGGAGAAATACTACACACACTGATATACAGTCATGGAGGATATGCATGGGAGAAATCACATTTTCATTATAAATCATTATTATAAAAGTGAGGATGAAACTTATAGATTTTCATAGTGATATGGTATAAAACTAATGTGTCATGGTTAATAATTATAAGGGTGATCATATGTTTAAATTATTATAAAATACTTTTAATGTTTTATGTGATGGGAGTTTAAGTTTATTAAATATGTTTTTAGAGACATTTATAGAATTTAACCCTTTGGTTTAGTATGAGTTTTAGTGAAAAGGTTATTTGAGGATGAATGATTTTATATTTTTTAGATATAAGATGAAAGGATTTGAAGAAATTTTGGTTTAATATGAAATTTTGTGTTAATTTGGACTGTTGGGATAAAATGGTTATTATATTTTGGGAAAATATGTTTTATTATATGGATTATCATGTGATTAACAATCGATTTGGTGACTAAATGATCAAATTTATTTTATAATTTGTTCAATATATATTTAGGAAACATAAGAGGATTAAGATAAACATATTAAAAAAATTTAAGGAGGAATTTCATTTAAAAAATAATGATTGAGTTAATTTTATGAATAATATCTGTTTTTGTTGTGATTTTAGTGACTGGGGTTATTTTTTGAAAATTTTATCTTATTTTGGATAATATATGATTAGTTAATATAAATTTTAATATGTGAATTTTTTTAATAAAAATATTACGTTCATCAATAAATAATATGTGATCAATTCATTCTAATCTCTTGGTTTCAATATTTTCCAGAATATATAAAATATTTTAAAGGTTATTGATTATGGAATGATTTAATTTGATCTTTGGGTTTTATTTTTTAGAATTTTTAGATTAATGTAGTATTTATTCATATGAGGGTTTACTTATGTTGGATACTATATAATATTTTTCTGGCCATTTTTTTAGGGTAGAGAAATGAGGAATAACATGTTATCCTTTAATGGTCACTATGTAAATTTTATTACATCAAGTATGAAAAACTCATCTGGAATTTTCATTTCATGGTGTAAGAGATGATATGGAAGTGGAAATTGATCAAAGCACAATAAAATGATAGATATTTCATATAAAATTAAAATAAATAAAGTAATTATATTTTCTTATAGTATCTATATTGATGATAAAATAAACCCTAGACTCAAGGAAAAGGTTCTTAAAGCAAAATAATTATTATATTACCCTCATTTCCTATGAATTTATTCCCTTATCTATGTGTTACTGATTTATGTTATTTTTGTCAATAAATATCTCATTAACATGTTCTATGTCACCTTCAATTATTATTTGGACATCATATTTATCCTCCTTGTCCATATTTTTACTTCCAAATAATGTTCTCCATTTATAGGAACCTAATTATGTTTTATTTTTGGTAAATTTATTTTTCTTACTTTCCCTTATCAAATAAATTTTTATTATCAATTTTTATGATGTAGTTTTTCCAAAAAAAATTATTTCAAAATTTTCAAACCTTTATTACCGAGGGAAAAAATAAGAGGATTACATTTATTTAATTTTGGGATAATATATCATGTGTAACATTTAGTTTAAAATAATATTATGATCAATATCTAACTTAACATGTGACACCAATCTTTAAGTAAATATGATATATTGTAAATAAATTATTATTTAAACATGACCATTACAACATATCCATCAAACTGGAGATATGAATAGGAATAATAAAATTATGTAATATATTTATAAATGTTTTATAAAATATTGATTTATTTATTAAGGTATAATGAACGTGTATATAATTTTCAATAAATTTATTTTATGCTTTAGAAATGATTTTTTTTCAAAAATGATATTAATTTAATTTTTTAAAATAATACTATAATTAATTTCAACCATTTTAGAGATTTTAATTTAGCAAATCAATATAATTTTTTTATTCAGCAATTCAAAATTATCTTATGGTGAATTTTTCATATTTTCCTAAAATAGTGTATTTTTAATTGAATTGTGAAAACATTTATTTTACTCAAATGTTAATTTTATGACATTATAATGATATAAGAATAACATTAAGATTTATGTAACATTTTTTAGAAATAAAATATATTTAATAAGTAATATAATTCAAATAAAAATATAATTTTTAATATATAAATAAATGCTAAACATTTGGAAATATAAATAATGTTTTTTCTCAAAAAAAATTGTTGTTTTTCTTCTCTTTTAATAAATATTTATGAAGTTCCTTTCAAAAAAATATAGATTAAAAGAAAAATAAGTCACCTTTTATTTAAAATAGTATGATCACTTATATTTAAATCAATATTATACTAAATGTTTTTATATATTCACTTTTATACTTAAAATTCATTTTACAGAGAACAGTTCTTTCATCATGTTTTATAAATCAATTTTTAAATTAAATACCAATAATTATAGAAATTATACTTTATAATATGGAATAAATAACTGTAATTATAATTTATAAATTTTTATTTATTTTTCTTTCATTTTTAATCATTATGAATACTAACATTGTTATAAAAAGTCATGTTTCCATGGAAAGAGTTAAAATGGGATTAAAGGGTTTATAGTAGTAATATAAGGGTTAAAGTCACCTAAAACATATCTAAATCATATTTTATAGTAATATATAAATCATATACAATCGATTATTAATATATGAGCCATTTTGGGGCCATATTTATTGATTAATTCATTAATATATTTTATTCTTTTGAGAAATTCCAAGTGTTTTATCTCCTTCGCACATAAAAGGTCACCACATATCCTCTTTTCCACACACTTCATGAGGATTAAATATCATCCAATACCAACCCTAATTCTTTAATAACATCCCTCAATCATTTCTTCTAGTTATTAGTTTCATCATAATACCATCCTAAAAATCCTTTAGCTATAAACCTGAGGAGGTTTTCCGGAGAAGTGGTATAGCTTGTAACATAGTGTCTTCTTTTTTATTTCTTCTTTCACCCCATAAAAACATATACTAACAATTGTTTAATAATTAACTCCATATTTCCCAAATAATTATGTGTTATTATCTTTATTTTTGTAACCCTTTTTCATTTAATTATTCAACTAATGGAAAAATGAAAACTTTTTTCGTGCATACGTGCAAACTACCACCTTAAAAAATGGTTGTATTCCATTTTTCAGCATTTCCTCTTATAGTCAGTTATAATTATGGATAAAATTAAAATAATATGATATATATTATATTTATTAAATTACTATTATTTTTTCAAAATAATATATTATTTACCTTCTTACCCTTCCACGAGTTAAAAAATTATAATGTCACTTATGTCTAAGTGGACTACCACCTCCATGAAATGATGTGATTAGTTTTTCATATATTTACTTAAATAATGAAAATATATATATAGTATATATAATTTATATCATGGTTAAATTTCTATTGATATTTAAACCCTAAGAAACATTCATGGAAAGAAACTTTTGAATTGGAACTTACATGAAATATGATAGATTTTTCCCTAATGAATGAAAATTTTAATAAATAAATATGAAGAATTATTTTTTGGAAATGGTTTAAGTGGATCATATATGATAATAAAATTATATATGTTGTTATGTTATAAAATTATAAAAAAATAAATTTATTACATAAATGGTTAAAATCACTTACGAATCAAGTTGTTTCTAAGGTAAGGGTTTTTTAACTCAATTTACACACATTGGTTTATATCTCTTATTTATTGACTATTTTATACAGGCCTTATGTATGGAATGACCTAAGATTTTAGTATGTTTTTTTCCAAAAAAAATTATTTGGATTTCCATTTTTTACACATAATCATGTCATTTATTAATTCTCACTTCAATGTTATAATATTTGTAAAGGTTTATTGTCTAACTTTGGTTTCCATAATACAAATTCCATATTCACCACTGGGTTAATTTCAGTGGTGTTTATACAACCTATTTGATATTTTATAACATAAATGTATTTATATTAATTTAAATTAATGTTTCACTTGATTTTATTTATTTTATGGGTATCATGGTTCCGATGTTACAAAGGTGGTAAGGGTTTATTTCATAACCAAATCCTTATTCGAAATTTTATATGTTTAGGTTTACTTTGGATGAATTATAAAAAATTTCTATCTTGAATCCATTATATTTTATTGTCCTCTTATTATTCATAGTTTTTTCATGTATTATATCTATTTGTACATTCTTTTTCATTCTAAAACCCTAAAATAATTTTTTAAGGGAAAAAAAGGCTTTGTTTTTCTATTCAATCTGAAATTATTTTCTTCCATGTCCATATTTTATTTAAAATGTTTTCAATAATATTTCTGTTAATCTCCACTTATTAATTCAACTATGTTTTATCCATCTTTTACATTCTATAAAAAGTTTTAATATGGATTTTCTATTCAATTATTAAATAATTATATTTTAAGAAACGTGTTAAAGGAATCATTGTTTTTAACATTTACCGCATGAATGACATTTTCAACCATCAAAAATGTTCTATTACATGAATCATAACTTATGTGTTTCTTGTGTTATTTTCAATGAATCTTTTTTCTTAATATTATATAAGTTTTGAAATTTTAAATCAGAGATTTCAAAAAGAAAATGGTATTTCCTCAATAAATCTTCCAATGATCTTTTTAAAGTATTTTTACCAACATCAACATCAATTGATGAATAGTATTATTTAATGGGGAATAATACCATACCAAATATTACACTAGATGTTATATTATCACATTTTTATATCTAATGATTAGGGAAAATAAAAAAATTCCTTATTTTAGTTGTTCAATATGAATTTTTATGATGATTTTATATTTAATTTTTATTCACCCATTTTATATGATGAAGGAATTAGACTTATTTAATTATTTTTAGGTCCTGTTATAGACACATTATATATCAGTTGTTATCATGAGAGAGACAAGGTTGTATTTTTGGCATAACTATTTCCTATTGATGTTTGATTTCTTGCCACAATACCTTGGTGGTAAGATTATAATGTCTCACATTGTTCATTATATCCTAATGAAACTATTTATTTTTATCCATGTAATTATTCATGCTTCTATTAAACTGTTTATATACTCCCCTTTTATGATATTATTTATATTGAATATTTAATTATTTTTTATCCCTATCCTATTATCGTTGAATTATTTATTCTTTGGTATCATCTATTTTAGACTTTCACTTAATAAGCATCAGATATAACCATTTATTATATTTTATACTACCTAGGATACAAAGAATTGATCTATCAATAAATTCATAGTTATACTATAAGAAACAATAAAGTCTTTATAATAACTTTTAATTTTATATCTTGTTTTAAAGTGTAATTTTAGACTCATGTATGTATCTAGTCTTCCAAGACAACTAAACTATTAAATCCTTTGAGATGTGATCCCAGCAATCATTTACCAATTTAGTAAAATAACCATAGGATCTAGGTTTCAAGATTTAGGGCCTTAAATTTGGCCATGTTTTGAAGCATCTAAGAAGTTTTTTATTTTAAAATGGTGCTCCCCTTTATTCAGATAAATTAATAGGTTCTCAACTAGACCACACCCTCTCTCATTTTCACATCATTTTAGGAGGCCCTAGGTTTATTGTTATGGAATTATAGGTATGATTATTCCTCATCCATATCATTTCCTTCTTTTCCCTTCGTTGTTTCTTATTTTGGTGTGAAGTCTTTTAGGGTTTATTGAAATTTCTAAAATAGCATGGGTGAAATCACCTTGATTGATGGTAATTCCATATAGACTAGCTAAAGTATTCTACAATATGAAATTATCCTGTTGAAATTTTTTTATTTCATAAAAGGAATGAATCATTGGGGATTTATTTTATGTTTTACAATAAATTAAAATACATTAATATTGAAAATTGTTCCAATGCATAAGCAAGGTCCTCAATTAGTATCGGGGGGTTGCAAATTTCTTATAATGGGTTGGAATTATTTCTAGTGAAACATAATATCTTGGGAATATTTTAATGATTATTACTTTTTTAATAATACTAGAATAAATTATTGAATTTTTTAAAATTAATTATTTATAACTAATTTGCATAAGATATATTCCTCAAAGTGTGGGTGGTGACTGCTGAAGCCCAAACAGGCATGGGAGAGCCAGTAATTGATCTTCCAAGATGTGAAAAAATTCATAAATATACTAAAATGAGGTAGGTTGTTTTTGGACTTACCTATTAGTTTTATGCATGTGGTTTATGTTTCAGTTGGTCTGTAGTGATTCCACTAGGGGAATTTACCAATTAAGGTTAAATGAATCTTCTTATTAATTAAATGAAATATTTTTGAATAACTAAAGGGTCTTAGTAATTAAATATAATGGTATAGTTTATTAATATGGGGAAGATATCATGACAACGGCCATGTTAGGTGCTTGGGCACTGGAGACTTGGTGAACCTTTCCTTGTTTTTCATGAGGATAATTGGCCTTAGTATTTTGTATCTTGGAAAATATGAAATAATGGAATTGTTAGGCACGATGAGACTTGGTATTTTCTTGTATGGGTGGCCATTAATTATATTTAAAAAAATCCCATAATAGATGTATTTATTTATTTTTTGGAATATTCATATAGGCATTCATTTACATATTTTAAAATAAGTTCATTGGGGTGGTCTTCTTTATTGTTTTAGAAAACTTAAATAGAAGAGATATTTAATATTTAGGGGAAAACACTTATAAGAATTAAAATTTAAAAGATTTGTGGAAACACTCATAAGATAGGTATTTTATTTATGTTTTGAAAATTCTAATGGGTTCGATAGTTTAGTTATGTATAGAAAACACACTTATAGTGTTCTTATTTATCTATTTGAGAAAACTCCCATATATGTTGTCTATATTACTACTAGCTAATATAACTCTCGTATGGGTGGTATGTGGTAATTTTTTCTTATGCCCTTGGCTGATAATACTCCCTTAGGGGGACCTATGTGCTACTAAGGACTGAGAAAACTCACAAGTGGGGATATGTGATAATATCAATGGAGTATTAGTGAATATAGAGTCACGCTTGATGTGGTATACTAGGATGGAGCTTTCTAGTTGTATTCCTCAGTTCTCAATACTGAAAAGCTACACTAGAGATGATTAAACTCTCATAGTGGAGGTATGTGATACTATATTATAATCTATAGGGACCAGGGTTTATTATATTCTGAGGTGGGGTCCTCAGAATGTGCACATAGATATCTCACCACTAGATGAAGTACTTACGATTGATCATGGTCACTGACCTAAAGATAAAAAATAGTTGTTGTTTGGTACATGTGATTACATGGTCCTCATCACGTACTTGGGGTAACTATGGCATCAGATCTAAGTAGGTCTTGTGGGTAGTTTTATTCTTATTTTCAAGTAGATATTTATTTATTATCATCATGTCACATGTTCATATCACTATATTTATAGCATAGTAATGTACCACATTGGTGGGGCCATATATATTTATGTATCGAAACCCTACTCAGGCCCCCTCTACACATGGGTACACAAGAATCCCTTAATGGTTGAAGGTTTATTTTGGGTTGAATCTTGGGATTGTGTGATCGATTTGGATCATATCAAATGGGTTTCGAAATATGGGGTTAGGTGAGGCTTAGAAATTATAATGGAGCCTTCTGCCTTTTATTTTGTTATCATTTATTCCTTTTTGTATATGTTTTCAACCAAATGGTTGATCGATATTGTATTCTAGAATATTATAATTTTCAT
Organism: Viscum album; assembly: GCA_963277665.1. NCBI lineage: Eukaryota > Viridiplantae > Streptophyta > Magnoliopsida > Santalales > Viscaceae > Viscum > Viscum album. The sequence goes on along the minus strand of OY728126.1, from coordinate 351,464,951 downwards.
TTATTATTTTTTAGATTTTTCATTATTCTACACACTCTATATATTTACTCTTTTTTATAATGTTTGGCTATTTGGCTATTATTTTTTATTCTGATACATGTGGTATAATCACCCAGTGGTGCTACCTTAGACCCCCACTATTAGTTGGGAGCATCTGTAAAATTGGGAGTCATGCCTGAGGTAAGTAATTACTATCGGTTTGAGAACTAATTTATGATCTTAGGTGGTGGGACATTACAATAGTGAAATTTAACTTCCTTTTATTTTATAAAATAGGTAATTGATAATAATTTTTATGTTCTAGTAGTATATGAATATATGGGTGTCTTTCCTAGTGATTTACCTTGTGTCATTCTGGATTGGGAGGTTGAATTTATAGTTCGATTAGTTATAGAATCTATTTAAATTTCAAAACCCCCTATTAAAATAGATCTAGTAGAGTTATTGGAATTAAGAAATAATTTATAATTTTTAATTGACATGGGTTTTATGCATAAAAGTACTTCACATTGGGGTGTTCCTATTATTAAAAAATAAGGATTGTTTTATGAGGCGTTACATTGGCTATATAGAATTCAAAAACTTTTTTGATAATAGCAAGTATATGTTACCTCTTATAGATGACTTATTTGACTAGATTTAGGGATCATGGTATTTTTTAAATATTAACCTCATGTACAGATATCATCGACTAAATACATTCTAATTATAAACGTTTAACCTCCTTTTGGCCATTGTGTATTTTTGGTTATGCATTTCAGTTTTAAAAATGTTCCTTCTATATTTATGGATCATAGGAAAAGAGTTATCCTTGTGTATTTATATAAATATTTCGTGTTTTTCATTGATGAAATTATAGATTATTCTAAAATTTATGAGTAACATTATAAACATGTAACGAATATTATATACTCTATAAAAGAAAATAATTTTAATGGAAAATTCAATAAACGTGTGTTTTGGTTATAAAAAATTTCTTTACTTCATAATATTATTTCTAAAGATGAAAATACTTTTGATCCAACTAGAACTAAGGTGGTATAAGAGTGACATGTCAGATAATTGGACTCAATTAAGAGAATTAGGGTATAAATAAATAGATAAATAGGGAAATAATGATATTATATCATTATAAGATAAGAAATTTTTTGTGAAGAAGATTGAATAGGAATAAAAGTGAATAAAAGTGAAGAGGTGGTTTTAAATCCCAATCCTGATTCCAAATCATTTGGGGGAGAGAGATAAATGTAGCATTCCTACTTGGTCCAAAATAGATACATATGGTTGATCATAAGGAGTTTTAATATGGAGTAGATAAATAGGGTTAGATAAAAGAAAAATATAAACATTCACATCCCTTAGACAAGAACATTAATTCTAAAGATGTGATTCTAGAAAACCAATTTGTATTAAAAATATAAAATGTGGATGGTCAGAGTGCATACAAAATAGATATTCAAAGAAAACTCTTTAAGGAATAGGAATCCTTGATTGACACTCAGTATCCCATTTTTATGTATGGATTTAATAAAGGGAATATATGTTTAGAATAGTATATCATGACTTGGGACAATATGGATTTTATTTTGAAGGCCTAATCAAAGATACGTCGAGGTGGAGTGAATTCATCATTGATTGGAGTCAAAAAAAGTTACAAGCATATGGCACGTTAAAATTCTCTAAAACTAGTATGGTGTATTGTTATGTGGATTAATATTTATATCATCTCCCCTTTTCAAGTTCCCACTTAAACTCATAATGTTTTTTATCCAATTAGTAAAAAATAATTTTGGATGGATATAGGAGGGGCCAATACCTAAAAAATTCATAAAGAATCAAAATTTACTTATATTATTATACAACTAATGATGTTTTTTTAATAACATTCATTGGATATCAAGCCCACTAACTATTTTTACTGGAAACGGAGATAAATTTATCATTATAAGGAATTGTGATGAATATTTCTTGTAACTAAAAATAATATTATTAAATGCATCGATGTCAACCTTTCCAGCAATATATCATTAATTTTTCATTTATAGTGATGATTATTTTATGGTATATGGTTGTTTTTTCATATGGAATGATAGAGTTGTTGTGTATTATTCATGTCAACTGAAAATCCGTTAGTAGAACTACCCAATATATTATCTTGATATTTTAGTCGTGGATTATTATTTAAAATCATAGAGGCATATTTTGTATTTTGTAAAACTTGAAATATTAATTGACCATAAAATTGTTATGTGTATATTCACTAAAAAGAGTTAAATATATGGTAGAGAAAATGGTTTTGACTACATGATTTATTATCATCATGTTAATGAAAAAAATGTATCTGATACCTTGATTCATAAAAATAATACATCATTAGATATACTTTATCTTGAATATGATCCTTTGGTTAATGATTTAACAATTGTTGGCCAAGAAAATTTTTCATCCAGTAACTCCTCTTTTGGTTTTGGTGTCAGTGCAGTGTCAAAAAAATTGAGTACGCTGAAAAGGAAGATCATGGTTTTACCACTAGTGGAAAAAACATTTAACACGTCAGAATTTTTCACGTCGGTTCCATATAACCGACGTGAAATGCTTTAATAATCGATATATCACGTCGATTATTTTATAACCAACATGATATATCGACCAGTATACATTTTTAACATCGGTTATTTTATAACCGACCTAAAATATATGGAGATTAGATATTTTATGTCAGTTATTGTATAACCGACATGAAAATCAAATATGGTGTGCTTTATCATGTTGGTTATAAAAAAACATACGTGATAAAGTTAATCTCAACAATTTAACACATCGGTTATCAAAAGAACTGACGTGATAAAGCGACATTTATCACGACAGTTATTTTATAAACGATTTGATAAATTGTTTTCTACGTCAGTTATTAAATAACTGATGTTATAAGCATTAAAAAAAATATTTTACCATGTCGGTTATTAAATAAATGATGTGCTAAATATTCCAAATGATTTATCTCACCCTGTATTCAGTCATTCTGTTTTCTTCGATCGGGTGACCTGCGACTCATCTCTCTCATGCAGAAAACCTAGAAATGATTCTTCGAAGTCGTTCCCTCTAGCCTCATTTTTCCAACATCATTCTTCATATTTATTATCATCAGATCTTTCATATCAACTCACAAAACTCAAGTAAGCCTCACATGACTTGTTTTCAGTTTTTATTTTCCCTGATGCCCTAAACTAATTATTTGAGATGATATTTTTCTTTGTTATTTCTATTATGGTAAGTTTCATTGTGTTCATTTATACCATGCTAAATTATTTTCTGGTAAAATAAACCTATGGAAGTGATATCATGCAAGTTTATGATTTTTGTGTGTTCTATCATGTGTGTGTACGTGTATAGAGGGTTTCCAAGGAGTTCGGGGGCTGTGCAAGTGGGTGGGGGTGTCCAGGGGGTTGGCTAGGCTGTCCAGTAGGGTGGGGGTGTCCAGGGGTGTCAAATAGGGTGGGGTGGGGTCCAGGGAGGTGTGGGGTTGTCCAAGGGGGTTGGTGGTGTCCAAGGGGGTGCGGAGGATGTCAAAGGGGGTGGGGGTTGTGTCCAGGGGCTGTCCAGAGGGGTTGGGGTGTCCAAGGGGTGGGGGTGGCGTCCAGAGGGTGAGGGTCTAAGGGGGTGTCCAAGGGGATAGGGGTGTCCAGGGGGAGGGTGGTGTCCAGGGAGGTGAGTCGGTTGCCCAAGGGGGTGGGGGTGTCAGGGGGTGGGGGACTGTCGAGAGGGGTGGGGGTTGTCCAGGGGGTAGGGGCTATCCAGAGGGGTGTGGGGCTATACAGAGGGTCCTGGGGGTTTTCCAGAGGGTTGGGGTGTCCAGGGTGTCCATAGAGGTGGGGGGTAGTCCATTGGTGTGTGGGGGGGGGGGGGTCCAAGGGGTGGGAGTGTCGAAGGGGGTGGGGGATGTCCAAGGGGTGGGGGCTGTCCAAGGGGGTGGGGGAATATCTAAAGGGTTTGGGGGCTGTTCGAGGGGGGGGGGGGAGTTGTCCAGAGGGTTGGGGGTGTCCAGGGGGTAGGGGTCGGGGGTGGTGTCAAGGAGGGGTGGGGGTGGTGTCCAGGAGGGCTGGGGTTGTCTAAGGGGGTGGGGGATATCTAGAGGGATGGGGGTTTTCTCGGGGGTGGGGGTTTTTCAGAGGGGTGGGGGCTATCCAAGGGGGTGGTGGTGTCCAGGGGGTTTCAAAGAGGGTGGGAGTGGTGTCCAGGGTGTGGGGGGGGGGGGCTGTCCAAGGGGGTGGTGGTGTCCAGGGGGTGTCCAAGGGGGTGGGGTGGTGTCCAGGGGGGTGGGGGTGTCCAGGGGGTTTTAAAGGGTGTGGGGGTGGTGTGCAGGGGTGAGGGGGATGTCCAAAAGAAAAAGGGGTGTCCAAGGGGGTTTGAGGGATGTCAAAGGTGGTGGGGGTGGTGTCTGGGGGTATGGGGGATGTCCAAGGGTGTTGGGGGTTTCCAAGGGGGTAGGGGTGGTGTCTAGGGGGGTGAGGGGGCTATACAAGAGGATAGGGGTGTCGGGGGTGGGGGTGGTGTCCATGGAGGTGAGTGGGATGTCCAAGGGGGTGGGGGTTTTCTAGAGGGGTGGGGGCTGTCCAGGGGGTGGGGGTGACGTCACGGGGGAGGGGGTGTTGTCCAAGGGGGTGGGGTGGTGCCAACGGGGGTGGGGGTGTTGTCCAAGGGGTATGAGTGTCCTAGGGGTGGGGTGGTGTCCAAGTGGGCGGGGGTGGTGTCCATGGGGTGGGGGTTGTCCATAGGGGTGGGGGTTGTCCATAGGTTTCCAATCGTTAGGATCCGTGTAATTTTCAGTAGTGAATGTATACATATTTTAATATTTATACTCCATATTTCTTTTTTACGGAAGGGTGAATTTGGTATCCAGTTGCACCAAGATGTATTCTTTGTGAACCTTAAGAAGAAAGAATCCAAGATAAATTTAAAAATATTATATATAACTATATTTTATTTTTAAAATCATTTTAAGAATATTTTTTTAAAATATGCATAGATTTTTTTTATATTTCAAAATTATTTTACATTAAAATTATGATATTTTTCATATAAACGTATATTTATCTTATCCTAAAACGATGTATAATTTTGATATTTAGTATAGGTAATAATGATTTGATGTTGGATTATGGAACATATAATGAGTAATGAATATGAGGAAGGTGTTGATGCCTTTTTGGAATTTGATAAACGAAATGTTCCAAGAAGTGACATTTTTTCTGTCCATGCCTGAAATGTTTGAATATAATGAAGTTGAAAAGTAGAGAGATAAAAGATCATCTGATTTTTCATGGTTTTAATCCGAGTTATAGCCCTTGGATTTGGCGTGGTGAAAGTGGATGGAATTTCAGATCTACTGATGATGATGATTCACAAGATGGTTACTCTAATGGAATTAAAGAAATGATTTGCAATATTGCAGGAAAAAAAATTGAGATAGAACTAACAGTTGCACGTCTTTATAGTGATGCTAAAAACCATTGTATCCTGGTGGTATAGATTTTACTGTTTTGTAGGCAGTGTTAATATTGATTAACTTGAAGGAAAAAAACATGGATGGAGTGACAAAAGTTTTACAGAGCTGCTACAATTGATGAAATACATTCTTCCAAAAGATAACGATCTCCTAGATTCACATTATAAGTCCAAGAAAATATTATGCCTGATGGGATTGGGATACAAGAAAATACATGCATGTCTGAATGACTGTATGATATATAGGATGGAATATGAATTTATTTCAGCATGTCCTAAATATAGGACATCATGGTATAAGGTGAAATAAAAATCACTGGATGATGTAGAGATTATAAAGATCCCTTCCAAGGTATTTTGGTATCTTCCTATAATTCATCGTTTCAAACGTTTATTTGCTAATTCACATGATGAAAAAACGTTAATATGGCATGCTGATGAGTGGATGTGTGATGGAAAAATACGTCATCTAGCTGATTTTCTACAATGGAACAAAATTGATGAGCAGTATCCTACATTTGGAAATGAAATTAAAAATATCAGACTAGGGTTGTGCACAGATGGAATGAATACATACTGAATCCTTAGTAGCACACATGGTACATGGCTTGTTTTATTGGTAATTTACAAACTCTCACCTGAAGTTTGTATAATGTGAAAATATGTCATGTTGAATATAATGATCTTTGTTCCGAAGCAACCCGGCAATGATATTGATGTTTTCTTGTCACCATTAATTGATGATTTGAAAATTTTATGGGAGGATGGTATTAGGGTGTATGATTATTATAAAATGGAATATCTTCAACTGCATGCAGTGCTTATCTTCACTATAAAATACTTCCCAGCATATGGAAATTATTCTGGATACTATGTTAGAGGGCATAAAGCATGTCTAATTTGCGAACAACAGACTTCATATTGTCAATTGCATCATGGGAGGAAAACAGTGTACATTGGTCATTGAAAGTTTTTTCCTATGGATCACTCTTATAGAAGACTAAAAAAGGCATTCAATGACTCACAATAATTTGATATTTCTCTAAAAAAATTATCCCCTGATCTGTATTTTGAGAGGGTGGAAAACCTTGATGTGACATTGGGAAAGACACTAAAATCTGGTAATGATAGACATATTTGGAATAAAATGTCAATATTGTTTGAGCTACCATGTTGGAGATATTATGAAGTTAAAAATAATATTGATTTCATGCATGTAGAGAAGAATATCTGTGATAGTTTGATTGGAACATTGTTTGATATTAAAAGAAAGACAAAAGATGGCTTGAATGCATGATTAGACTTACTATCAATGGGGATACATTTGGAGTTTGCTCCCACTCCTAATGCAAGACGAACATTTCTTCCCCCGTCTTGTCATACATTATTCAAGAGGGAGAAAATTACCTTTTTTCAATGTCTTCATGATATCAAAGTGCCTCAAGGTTATTCTTCAAATGTAGAAAATTTCTTCTCATTTAAGGACTTGAAGTTGAAAGGTATTAAATCTCATGATTTTCATGTCATGATGCAACAACTTCTACATGTTGCATTGCGTGGAATATTTCCCATTCGTGTCAGAAAGACTATAATGAAGTTGTGTTATTTTTTCAATTCAATTTGTAATAAGGTGATTGATATGAATGCTTTGAAAATTCTGGAAAAGGATGCAATTTTTATACTTTGTTAATTAGAAAAGTATTTTCCTCTAAATTTTTTTATAATGGTTCATTTAATGATTCATCTTGTTCAAGAAATAAAGCTTAGTAGACCTGTATATCTTTATTGGATGTATCATTTTGTAAAGTATATGAAAATATTGAAGGGGTATGATAAAAATCCATATTGACATGAAGCTTCCATTATTGAAAAGTATATTTCTGATGAGGTTGTAGAGTTTTTTATGAGCTACTTGGTTGTAGTGTAGTGCATATGTTTGCTTCCATCTCGCCATGAATGAATTAATAATGGGGGAAAGGGGATTTGTGGCTTGAAATTCAAATCATTGTTAGATAAATAGATAAAGAAGTTAGAATTATACATCTTGAATAACATAGTTAATTTTCAACCATATATCACATTACATATTAATGAGTTGAAACAGTTTCATCCAAAGAAGAAAGAAATGTGGATTTTGAATGAGCACAACAAAACTTTTTTTCATGGTTTAAAAATACCTTTCTTGATAGATCAGATGTATTAGAAACATTAAAATGGGAAGTGGTTGGTCTATATTTAAATGTGATAAAATGGTCTGGTTATGACATTAATGGCTATACATTTCATATAAAAGCTCATGACAAAAAAAGTGTAGTTCAGAATTGTGGTGTGTTGGTGTTTGCAGAAGCAATTCATTTTTCAAGTGCTAAAGACAAAAAACCCAATTTCTGCATTAAGTTAATATTATGGAGTGATTGAATAAATATGGGAGGTTGATTACTTTAAAATTAATGTTCATTTTTTTAACTCTAAATAGTTTATCAGTGACAATAGTGTCAGACACGATGAATTTGGAATGACAGTTGTTAATCTAAATATATTGGAAGACACAGCTGATTCTTTTATAATGGCAACCCATGCAAAACAAATTTTCTATGTAGTAGATCAATCAAATATGCAGTGGGTTGTTGTTTTACATGGGAAAAGGAATATGTTGGTGAGGATGAACTTGATGAAGATGTTGATTTATGTGAGATCCCTACTTCCATGGAAAGATTAACAGAACATAATGATGATCATGTTGAAGACATGATTTGTGCCATAAGGAATGATCACGGCGAAGGAATTTGTGAAAACAATCCATTTGTAAATTCTTAAAATTACAGGTAACATTTGTTTATTTCTTGTTTAAATTTATTATTTTCATAAAATGTTAGATATTTTAAGTTTTTCTTTATTAAAACATCTATTAAAACAAATAAGTATAAGTTTTTTCTTTTTTAATTTTGTTTAGTTTACTTTATCATGTTTACAATTACATAAATTATATATCTATTATTTTTGTTCAATGAAAATTACTTTACCAGGTTTACCATGTTTACCATGTTTACCTTGTTTTCCATCTTTACCATCTTTACCATTGTTTAACATGCTTAACATATTAACTGTGTTTACTATTATGTAACATAGTACAATTTTCTATTTTATTTTTACATTAGTATTGTAATATTTTAATTTGTATATTTTGTGAACTAATTTTTGTTTTATTTTATTTGAAGGATAATGACAGATCAATCAGTTGATCAACCACATGATTACGGGGATGAGCATATTGGTCATACCTCTAGGGAGAAACATTCACATGCTCCACTTGATGTTCCCCAGTCTTCATCATGTGCTCCCATTAATACAAAGAGTTCAAGAGTTGGTAAACGTGGGTGCACACGTTTACTAAAATTATCACATACCCATATTCATGATCAGGGGATAATCATTGTGTTTCATGAGGATGACATTCCTAGAGGTCCAAATGCAAAAGATTTTAAGAGTTTTGTATCATCTTCAGATAAGAGAAAAGTAATCATTTTATTTGATGGCTGGAGAAGTGTGGACAAAGAGATAATATCTTATTTGTGGGAGACGACTTTGGTAAGATATTTTGTTATTGTTTGATTATTATTTAAATGTTTCTAGTATATATAATATGTTTAACCACTTCTTTATCAGATAACATTTGATATTGCTGACACTGGAGGAGTCAGGAAGAAATTCTTATCGATGGTTGCCATGAGATGGGGGGATTTAAAATCAACCCTCTCATCTGATTTCATTTTTGGTCATAGGAGTCATGAAAATCCATTTCATATATATCCTTTCATAGATCAAGACGCATGGAGACAATTTGTTGAAAGTATAAGAAAAAATTCATTTTTGTTAAGGTCAATGTAAAATTTTATAAGTTTTCTTATATAAATGATCATATTAATGTTTTTATAATGATTTCTTATTCTTAATTTACATCAAACAATGAAATATCATTAATAGATCCAATATGAAAATGTATTCCCTCATATTTTATCTCGGGGAGGGAACATTATTGGAAGAAAAAATAATGGCGAAAAATTACATAAACTAAGAGCTAAGTCTTCAAGATCTGGAGAGGTGGACCCTCCATCCCCTCCATCTAGACATGAAAAATTGAAGAGAGCTAATAAGGGAAAAAAGGGTAATATCTTTTGGAGGATTCAGGAATCGTAGCGGAGAGGATTGTTAGATATCAATTTTATTTATTTAATTTAATTATATTCTTCATATATTTTCAATCATTACATAAATTTTCAATTAATTAGTAAAGGATTATCTTGAGGAGCAGAGCTCACGGGGGGTATTTATAGCTACTGGGATGCCAGATATTTTATCTGCAGCATTGGGAAAGCCCGAACATCCTTGTCCTGTACGAGGATATCTTATGGGTGTATCGGTAAGAAAAGTGTTTCCATGTTCTTCAAATTTTTATATTGAGGGTGTTTATAAAAAATAGAATCCTTGGAGGCATAAGTTCATAATATTAATGCGACGATGGAGAAAAATATTAGAGCGTTGGTGCATTCTACGTCTGCAGACATGTAAAGACAATTTCAGACTACAGCTCACACTCCTCCACCTCCTCCTAAAGACCCCATTATTTATCCTCCACCTCCACCAGTAACTCCCACTCCCCCACCTCAGCCTGCAGACCCCATTTTTTTATCCTACTCCTTCACCATAGCTTCCTACTTATTGCGAGTTGTATGTTGATGATCCTCAACATCATATAGTTTCATATGGGGTGGTATATTGTATAAGAGATACAATTCATCATTAAAAATTAGAGGTAGAAAATCATAGGGTCACTGTACAGGATATTATAGATAGACCAGCTCGAGTACCATTACCTACAGATGAGATGATGACTATTGGAAATTGTATCATCCATTTTTTAATTTGGCCTTCCAAGATTTTACGACTCATTATCATAGAGGTATATATGTTATATAATCTATTTTATTTTTTAATTAAATAAGTTTTATAATTTTAAAACTAATATATTTTTCTATTTATTTATACAGAAATACTTCAAAGGTAAAGAAATACTGTATAGAAAACAATAAAGTCAAATGGCTATGACATCATATACATATTCTAGTAATATTTAGAGATTTTCAAGATATTCAAAATTTTTGGCGGATCACTATGAGTTTCCAATGGAATCTCAGTTTTACAGACGTACAATAATAGTGGGGATTGTGAAAACTGATACCATGGAGATTGTTACAGGAGATAAGTTGGGCATCAACGTAGAGAAATGTTTTTCCATGTAAGTCTTATCATCTTTTCCCTACATTATATTTATTAAAAATGTATGCTTATGTCTGGTTTATATTAGGTATCTTTATAAAATTTATGAGAAGAATGATTGGAAAAATGTATATGGATTCAGGGACCCACATTTGATTTCCCCTGAAGCACGTGCATTGGATGAGGAACAAAGAATTATTTATATTGATGAATGATTTGAACAGAATATAGTCACACAATATTGGATGATGCCTTTTTGTGAGAGGTATGAAACACATCTCTCTCAAAGAGTTCATTATCTTTTAACATAAAAAACCACTAACATTAAATTTTATTTTATTAGTGATCATTGGATGTTAGGTATTTTTTACCCCAGGGAGAAAACACTTTATTGGATATGATATGTCTATGGAAATGTGCGGGAATGTTTTAAGAAAATGTTGGAAAAGTAACTTTTAATTTCTCAATAGTTTTATATATTATAATGAATTTTAAATTTATCCCATTTGTATTATTTTCTAACAGGGGATAGTTCTACTTTCGAAAAAACACAATGAAAAGTAGTGCGAAGATCAAATATATTAATGTAAAGGTAAATATCCATTTATAATTTTTACTTTCTGATATCCTATATAAAAAAAATATATTATATTTACACTCATTCAACAAAATTCATGAACAACAAGGTTTCATCTAATGTAGATATTATAAGTTAATATTTATTTATGAAATAATAACAACTAGAAGAGTTGTGAACTTTAACATGGTAATATTTCATTTTAACCTTTTCTGTAATATTTCATTTTATTTATTCATTATACATTTTAACTACTATCCTTTTAATTTGTCGTTATTTGATGACCCTCAACCCTATAGTGATCATGACGTCAAACACTTACAAGTGAAATGGTCAAATTATTTTATAGGTATGATTGAATTTTATTTGTTTGTAGTGTAAAATGTAATTTGGAATATTGTCATTGTAATTGTGTATTTGGTAGTCATTTTGGTTGGAATTAGTGTTTTTAATTTGACATTGTATGTTTTGAATGTTATATATTTGAATGTTTAATTTTTATCTACTTCCAGTTTTGGTCTATATATGATGGATTTTCTGGTATGGATTATGGTCTGGGAAGAGGGGTTCCAAGTGTGTGTGGGGTGTCTAGTGGGGTGGGGGTATCCAAGGGTATTGGAGGGTTTTCCAATGGGGTGGGGGTGTCCAGGGTGTCCATGAGAGTGGGGGAATTCTAGGGGTGGGAGCGTTTTCTAGGAGGGTTGGAGGGCTCTCTAGTGGAGTGGGGGCTGTCCAGGGGGTGACCAGTGGTGTGGGGGTGTCCTGTGGGGTGAGGGGGTTTCCAGGTGTGTGGGAGGGCTACCCAGTGGGGTGTCCAAGAGTGTAGGGGTGTGTCCAGTGGGGTGGGGGTATCCAGGGGTGTGGGATGGATGTATGGTGGGGTGGGGGTGCTCAGTGGGGTGTCCAGGTGTGAGAGTGATGAGTACCTTCCAGCGGCGTTCAGGCCCTCGAGGGATGGCGGCACCTCCTCTCCCAACACCAGTTGTCCAGGGGTGTGGTGGTGTCTAGGGGTGTGGTGGGGTTGTCCATTGGGGGGGGGGGGGTTCTTGTCTACTTTTGGTCATGTTTTGGTCTGTTTTTGGTCTGGGGGTGTCCAGTTAGGTGGGGTGTCTAGGGGTGTGGTTGGGGCTGTCTAGTGGGGTGGCAGGGTGGGAGGGTGTACAGGTTGATGGGAGGGATGTCCAGGTGAGTGGGGCGATGTCCATGGGGTGTCCAGTGATGTGGGGGGTAGTCCAGTGGGGTGGGCAGTTTCTATGGGTGTGTGAGGGATGTCCAGGGGAGTGATGTCCAGTGGGGTGGGGGTGTCTAGGAGGGTGGGGTGTCAAGGGGTGTGGGAGGGCTTTCCAGGGGTGTGGGAGTGTTGTCCCGGGGGTGGGGGTCCTGGAGGGTGGGGGGGTTGTCCAGGGGTGTGGGGGATATCTTGGGGGTGGGGGCTATCCATGGGTGTGGTGTTTCTAGGGGTGTGGTGGGGGCTGTTCAGTGGGGTGGGGGTTCTGGTCTAGTTTTGGTCGGTTTTTTGTCTTTTTTGTCTATTTTTAGTCTGGGATGTCCAGTAAGTTTCACTAGTAGAAAAATGATTTTTAACGTCGCCAATTTGATGTTGGTTTCTTATAAACCTACTTAAATAATTTTTGTGGTGATTTTTTGGTGTCGGTTTTTTTAAAAACTGACGCCAAAAATAAAAAAAAATGTTTTGGCGTCAGTTCTTAAAAAACCGACGCAAAAAACAGAAAAAAATATATATATTTTGGCATCGGTTTTTATGGAAACCGATGCACTAAAATTTTTTAAAAAAATTAAAATTTTATAGATAATTCACTAATCTTCGATTTTACTGGTTGTGGATCAAAAACAAAGTTACAGATTAAAAGTTATGTATGTCGGAAGTTGATCGTCTCTAAGAGAAGTCTTAAAGAAGTTCAACTTTAAAAGGCCATAACTTTTAATCCGTAACTCCGTTTCAGCTCCACGACCAGTCAAATCAAAGATAATGGAATTATATAAAACATTATTATTATCTTTTTTAATTTTTTGGCATCGTTTTTCATAAAAATCGACGCCAAAAATACTTTTTAGTTTTTTACGTCAGTTTTTTCTTAAAACCGATGCAAAAAAAATTATTTCCTGTTTTTGGCGTCGGTTTTAAAAAAAACCGACGCAAAAAGTTTTTTTTTCAAATTTTTTGCGTAGGTTTGTTAAAAAACCGATGCCAAAAACATAATTTTTTTAACTTTTTGGTGTCGGTTTTAAAAAAACCGACGGGAAAAATGTATTTTTTTTAACGTTTCACATCGGTTTTTTAAAAACCGATGCCAAAAAGGATAATGATTGGAATTTTTGGAATTGGTTTTCTAAAAAACCAATTCCAAAAGACCAATGTAAATCATCTTTTGCGTCGGTTTCAAACAAAACTGATGCCAAAGAGTAACGCGGGATCAAAATTTCAATTTTTTTCACAACGCGCGTTTAACATTTTAAAATTCCGCCTACATTTTCATACAACGCAATTGAAAATATTTTCATTTACTATATATATATCCAGTTTCTCCTTCATTCATCGTTTTCAACATCGTCAATTCAATCAATTTTTCAATGTAACTTCAATCCTTAATTTGAACACAGTATGTATTCTATTCATTTGTTTTGTTTATTATTATTATCCTTCATTTCTAAACAACTCAATTAGCTTTTTTATAATGATGATTAATTATCATTTCTAAATATAAGTTATATAATGATTAACAATGTATCATTTCAATGGAATCTAATAAAACCATTGAAATGTGTTTGAAGTATTATGCTTATTTTATTTCATTTGGTGTATATGATTTTAATTTATGTTTATCATGTTTTCTTTGAAACTGGTTGTATAAATCGATACATTGATAGGTTCAACTTATGACAGAGTTAACTTTTGATCCGTAACTCCGTTTTAGGTCCACAACCAGTCAAATAAAAGCTTAGGAAATTATCTAATACTTAGACAAAAAGTTTTACTTTTTGGGGTTGGTTTTTGTAAAAACCGACGCCAAAACTATTCTTTTTATTTTTGGCGTCGGTTTTTATGAAAATCGAGGACAAAAATGATAAAAATTAGTTTTTTTGGCGTCGATTTTTTACAAAACTGATTCCAAAAAAACAAATTTTATTTATTTTTGGCGTCGGTTTCCAAAAACCGATGTAAAAAAGTCGTATTTTTTACGTCGGAGACTTCGATGTCGGTTCAAAAACGATGTCCAAAATAAAAAAATCGACGTTAAAGACCATTTTTCTACTAGTGGTGGGGGTGTCCAGGGGTGTGGTGGGGGCTATCCAGTGGGGTGGAAGGGTTTGAGGGTGTCCAAGAGGGTGGGAGGGATGTCCAGGCGAGTGGGGGGATTCCTAGGGGGTGTCCAGGGGTGTGGGGGGCAGTCTAGTGGGGGGGGTTCTAGTGGTGTGGGAGGGGTGTACAGCGGAGTAATGTCCTCTAGGGTGGGGGTTTCTAGGAGGGTGGTGGTTTCTAGGGGTGTGGGAGGGTCGTCCAGGGGTGTGGGAGTGTTGTCCAGGGGGTGGGGTGGTGTTAGGATGGTGGGGGTTGTCTAGGGGTGTGGGGGGTTGTCCAAGGGTGGGGGCAGTCCAGGGGTGTGGGGGTGTTTAGGGGTGTGGTTGGGGATGTCCAGTGGGGTGGGTTTTCTAGGGGTGTGTGAGGGCGGTCCAGGGGTGTGGGAGTGTTTTCTAGAGGGTTGGGGTGTCTAGGAGGGTGGGGGTTGTCCAGGGGTGTGGGGGTTGTCCAGGGGGTGGGGGCAGTCCAGGGGTCTGTGGGGTTTCCAGGGATGTGGTGGGGGCATTCCAATGGGGGGGTCTAGCGGTGTGGGAGGGTTGTCCAGGGGTGTGGGAGTGTTTTCCAAGTGGCGTGGGTGTCCAGGAGGGTGGGGGTTGTCCAGTGGTGTGGGGGCTGTCCAGGGGGGAAGGCAGTCCAGGGGTGTGGGGGTGTCCAGGGGTGTGGTGGGGGATGTCAAGTTAGGGGGGTTCTAGGGGTGTGGGAGGGTTGTCCAGGGGTGTGGGAGTGTTGTCCAGTGAGTGGGGGTGTCCAGGAGGGTGGGGGTTTTCCAGGGGTGTATGGGATGTCAAGGGGTGGGGGCAGTCCAGGGGTGTAAGGGTGTCCAGGGGTGTGGTGGGGGTTGTCCAGTGGGGTGGGGGTTTCTAGGGGTGTGGGAGGTTTGTCCATGGGTGTAGGAGTGCTTTCCAGGGGGTGGGGGTGACAAGGAGGGTGGGGTTATCTAGTGGTGTGGGGGCTTTCCAGGGGTGGGGTCAGTCCATGGGTGTGGGGGTGTCCAGGGGTGTGGTGGGGGTTGTCTAGTGGGGTTGGGGGTTCTAGGGGTGTGGGAGGGCTATCTAGGGGTGTGGGAGTGATTTCCATGGGTTGGGGGTGTCTAGGAGGGTAGGGGTTGTCTTGGGGTGTGGGAGGCTGTCCCAAGGGTGTGGGGGAGTCCATGGTTGTGAGGGTGTCCAGGGGTGTGTTGGGGGCTATCCAGTGGGGTGGGGGGTACTGGTCGGGTTTTGGTATGCTTTTGGTCTGGGGCTGTCCAGTGGGTTGGGGGTGTCCAGAGTGTGGTGGGGGATGTATAGTGGGGGGGTGGGTTCTGGTCTATTTTTGGTCGGGTTTTGGTCTATTGTTTGTATGTTTTTGGTCTATTTTATGTCTTTTGGTAGGGCATAGAAAGGTTTGATCGATGGTGGGGGCTGTCCAGTGGGGTGGGGGTTCTGGTCTATTTTTGGTTTGTTTTTGGTAATTTTTTGGTCTATTTTAGGTCTTTTGGCAGGGCATAACAGTGGTTGATCAGTTTTTTTTAAAAAATTGTTTTTTACATTGGTTATTTCGTAACCAATGTAAAAAAATGCATTGGGAAAAGTTTTAAAGTCATTTATTCAGAAACCGACATAATAAATGTATGGGAAATGGTTTTTACGTCGGTTATGAAGTAACTGACGTAATAAATGGAAATGAATAGTTTCTGACGTCGATTATTTTATAACCGATATAGTAGATATGTTTTCACATTGTTTATTATTTAACCGACGTTAGAAACTTCTTGGTAGACAGGTTTATCACGTCGGTTATGAAAATAACCGATGTGATAAATGCTTTAGAGGAGAGATTTATAACATCGGTTATATAATAACCACCATGAAAGAGTATATACCACGTCTGTTATTAAATAACCGACATAATAAACCCTGACTCTGAACCATTTTCCACATCGGGTTTTTATCGAACGACATGAAAATTGCTTCGGATTTGAGTTTTTTATGTCGGTTGTAAAATAACCAACATAAAAAACAACTTTTATAATGTCCCTTGTAATAACGTCGGCCAAAAGACGACGTAAAAAATAAAAAATAACTGTTGTAAAAAACATTTTCTGCACTGGTGTACAGATTGAGAATAGTTTTTTGATAAGAATATGTTCACTAAATTTAACATTGAAAAATAAGGTGTTATATTATTTGTAATGGGTTTTTACATGATAAGAGATCCCCTTTTGAATATTGAATTTTTGAGTGAAGCTCATACATAACACACATAGATTTTGGAATATAATTTTCTAAATTATAACTATGTATGATAGCTTCCTCCGCACACAATACCAAACTAAAATTAGTAGTGTTTTATTAGATGAATATTATAAATAAAATTTAAGAATAAAATAAATAGCAAATAAAAATATTGTAATAAATTATAAATTAATAAAAAAATATGTTTATAACACTTACCATTTTCAAGGGGCATTTTTTCAATAAATGTAGTTTTCTATATATTTTATTTTCGTCAAGATATATATTTATAAATTTTAGAATATGAATTTTTTAAAATTAATTTAATTTTTGAATTAATCACATCAAAATTAACCTAAGATAAAATTTTAACATTATTCTATAATAATTTATTTTTCGTTGAATAGCTAAAAATACCATTTTTACTAAAATCATAGCATGTATGCCTATATAAATATGTATGTATAAATTAAAAACATAAAAAAAATTAATAATTAAATTTTTATTTAAGGTTAAAATTTATAAAATTGTAAATACTATTAAAATTTTATAAAATCTATATATAACATTTTATTAGGTAAAAATGTGTTACAACGGTAAAAAAAGAAATAGTGAAAGTGAAAATTATAAGACTAAATAATTTGAAAAAATGTACCAAAAATATTTTAAAATGAAAATTTATGGGATGATCAATATTATGTTATCCCCCACTCTATTATTTTCTATTTTGAGTCATCTTAAAATTTTTATAATGTTCTCTCTTTATATTAAGTTGAAATACGTGCCAAAATATCATCCTCAACGCTAATAAAAGGGGCCTCTAAACATCCATAAAAGACTACACCGAAAAAAAAATTATAAATAAAATATAAACTTTTCAATACCATAGATTCCCATTCATTTTATCTGATCCTCTAATTAGAATATATTCGATTAAGACCTCTATTTCCAAGGAACCTTCCCAAGGAAATATCAAATCTTCAACTTGAGTACATTTTTTCCTAAATTATCCTTTTTCATTATTAATTTCCAAAATATAGTTTTATATCTCCTATATAATTACATAAATATTGATGTTATGATTAATTTTATTATGTCAAGTTAATACCTATAATGCATATTTCTTATAATATCCCAGCTTGTCCCACTCGAACTAGTAGTTGAACTGGTTCACCTAATAACTTTAGGAGTGTATCCCCATACATTAGTATACTGAAAATGAGTGAGGGTATAAGGAAAAATTTGTTAATAATATACCAACTTTATCATAGTAATTAAATAGAGAAAAAAATAATAAGTAAATAGAAATAAAATTCATCAATAACCACACATCACATATCAAAGTCCCAAAACTAGATAAATTTCCACAAACCAATATAGTAATCCTTCCATGTCCTAAAAGTATCAGGTTTCAACATATACCCAAAATATAGACTTGTTAAAAATTACAAATTCATGTCCTAAAATCAATCATGATCCCCTTATCCATCATCCATCTCAATTCCCATATCAATCATCTATGACAAAACCTTTTCCTTTATCCTAACCTACAACAATGAAATCTATTTAGGTACCAACGATGGCCCAAAAAGGGTGTGATTACAACTTAGTATGACAAGATCGATGGTTTCTAAATTTATATCTAGTAATAGAAATAGTTTATATAGAACTAAAAGATAATAATAGATAGGGAAATAATGAATATTGGTTTTTTAAATAAATTTTATTCAATTAACCTCACTGGACCTTAGGTTCCAATTGACCGCAAGGAAAACAAACATGTTTCCTCCCATGTTGGTCATATGAAAAATATACCACATTTCTGCTAACATATTATGAACAAGTATCATCCATCCATGTATCCAAACTGGTTATATGGAGCTCCATGTCTGATAATCCCAATCAATGATGTGGTGTTCCATGTCCAATATCCTAAACTTATGGGCATAGAGCGTTATTTGCAATAATCCAAATCAACGATGTGGAGCTCCATGTCCAATGCATTTAACCATTCCATCAACAATAAATCTCTATGTTCTAACATACTTTACCATTTTAACACATTAAAACATCAATGGTCCTCTCATTTTATATTTCATTATTCAGATGGTCTATTATATTCAACACCCTTTACTGTAATTACATAATTAAACCATTTGAACATTTATTCATATAATAGAACCACTAAAGGTTATTAAAAACCATTAAACAATATGAATATACCCATTTAACCATTAACCGCTTATTCCCTTTATCATTTCATAAAATATTAAATCTTCCATGTTAACCCAAATAGCCCATTATGTCATGTTAACATGCCAAAATACAAGTAAATCCATTTAAATCTCATAACACCCCCCCCCCCATTTAACCACTCATATACCATTTTACCATTTTCATGGTAATTTTACACACTATGAGTGGCCATAGGACTAGTCTCATAGAAGTATATAGATTTAACGAGATCTATGAAAGGTCTTGCAAAAAATTCAAAAAATCTAATATAAGATTATTAAATAAGGAATAAATTTTGAAGAATATTGGAACAATATAATATACCACATACACATGAATAATATCAAGAAAAAAGGGAAATATATTGTAGACCACATTACTTAGGTTCATAGAAAGACACTCATCGAACCCCAACCACTTATTCAACAAAAAATTACCACAACCATACAGGTGAAGAAATCCCTGGAAGTCAGGCTCATGAGTCTTATAAGAAGAGGAATAACCAAGTTATGGATCATCCAAAAAATGGAGGAAATATAATTATATATTTACCTAGGTTTTTTCATCATAAGAAATGAAACTTCAAACACCATATAATGGAAGGAAAACCACCCTTTGTAGTAGAGGGATATTTTTTGAACCTTGGGATACTATTAGTGAAATGATATGAAATTAAGGTGATATAGATATAATATTCAGATAAAAAGTCATAAAATATTATCTTTTATTGAGATGAATGGTTTGGAATTTTGATTTTCTAAACCATGTGAAATCCTTTGTCCAGGTATAACCCAAGGTTCGCAGTCTCGTGGGCCACCCACACATTTTGAAAAACCATGCAGAATCCATGAGAATAGCTCTAGACCAATGTGGAATAGTTTCCAAGACTTATCAGATAGTTTTTAAAACTATTCTCCACCTTAATTTTTGTCTCATGGTCATCGTGTATGGTTAGCACTAACTATGTGAAAACTATGATCAATCTACTGTAAGTTCCATTTTCCATTTATTCCTAGTCTATAACCCTTTGAAAAATTTTAATATCAGTCCCACTCCCAAAAATAATTCCAAAGATAATTTAAATTGAGAGTAACCAAAATTAAAATAGAATCATTCCCCATCAATTGTCGGGATCATACAACCTCCCCACCATATAAAAACTCTTACTAGAACATTAATATCCATCATCACTAATCCTCTGAGGTAAATTTTTTTTCCCTAAGCCCATATATTATCTTCCCTCTATAAATAATTCTCATAAACAAGGCTATGTTTCCATATAACCTGGGCTAATGGTATAGTCATATCTCGAATAATTTTCTCACTATGATCCACAATTTGAATCAGTAACTCCTTAAAGGAAAAATCATCAGTAAGATCATAATAATCAACATCAATCACATGATAAGGGTATTATGATATTTTTAAAGCTCTAATAGATGAAAAATGTTTTTCATAGCACTATACCAATATGGAATCACCAATCCATATTCTACCAAATAGATTATCTCCAAAATCGTGAATGGCCAGACATACCTATGTTCCAACATTCCCTTCATCTTAATCAAATGGTGACCCAATATCGGTGACACTTGAATGTAAAAATGGTCACCGATAATAAACTCAATAGGTCAATGACATAAATTATTGTATTAATTCTATCTAATTTGGTTTATATATATATGGTTCAGGATAAAATGGGCCTGCTATGAAATCATTGGTTGAATACTTGACCCTAAAACTATGATTCTTCAACTTCCATCCACCAAAATGGTGATCATCATGGCCTACAATAGAGTGCCTCACAATGTTCCATCTGAATAGTCGGTTGATAAATATTGTTATAGGAGAACTCTGTAAGTTCTATGTTCTTCTCCTAAGTTCCACCAAAAATTTGGATGCATACTATCAGAATTTCCTGTAATAACAAGTTAGTACATTATGATTACTCTTTCACCTATAGGTGGTAATATGTACTCAAAAACACCTAAGTACCATGAAAATTTCTTCACCCTTTCTAGAAGTGTGAAGATAAACATGGATAATGATATGAAACAACACTCTATAGCACCCCATGTAAAATTATCATCTCTCAAACAAAAAATTTACTCAAGTGATCAATGGTAAAATTCTATTAAAATGGTAAGAAAGGTTATACCTTTTCCAACTAGTCCATAACAACCCATATTGTGTCACTCTTCTGAGAATTCATCGATAGACCCACCCCAGTCCTTATTAACATTTCCCCTCTTCCATTTTGAAAGGGGTAAAGGTTATAAAATACTATAATTTCATGGATTCATAGCCTTCACATACTAACTAGTATAACAACATGGAACGAAAACTTCAATTTTATGCTTCATTCCTTGACACTAATACTTTCTATGAGGATCAAGATGTATTTTTGTCAAACCAATGTACACTGCCCACTTCAATGCATGAAACTTGATCATAATCTCCTACCACATAAAAGTAAAAACTCAGACATGGTCATAAACATGAATAATATCATCTTTAAAGATGGTCAATTTCAGAGGTAGCTCCCCACCATCAAGGGTTTACCTCAGTTCTAGGCACCTTAGATCTACATATCACCTCCTCTTGATCTATGTGGAAAGATAGGGAAAAGTGGATAAATATATTAGGTTTGTATTTTCCTTCTCCTATTGAACACCTATATATATCCCAAAAAATAGGTAAATCACATTCTATGGGGAACTAGACTCCTAAACTACCTATGTTTGTGTCTTTCAACTCAAAGAATCGGAATTATTATTTCCCATTATTGACATATAAGATATCTAAAAATAAAAAAAATCTTATACTGAATGCATCAACAAATATCTATATTTATATCACATTGAGAAAATATATATTTAAGTATTTTATTGTTAGTATAAAAAATAAACCTCTCACTTTAGAGATAATGACACCAAAATTTTAAATCATGAAACTACCACATCTAACTCAAGATTTTTCATTAGATAGTTCTAATAATGTGGCCTCAACTGTAAAGATATATACGCCATGACTTGATCACTATACATTAACACAAACTAAATAAAAATTATGGATACATCACAATATAGAGTATAATCCTTAACTAATTTTGATTATAATATGATTATTATTGTGGTAAAACAAATTTATAGTTCTTGCAAATAATTATAGCATAAATCATACAACTAAAACAATATTTCCTTCTTCTATAAGCCAATTAATGGTGCTTACAAGTATGAACTGCCATTAAAGAACCATTAGTAATAATGTACTAGACCAGAAAATCTTCCACTATCAAAAACATTATTAAAATACACCCAAGAAATAATAACTCAAACATTATTAGGGTCCACTAACATGCCTTCTTATGATATAATGTGACCCCAGAAATACACCTTGTAAATCCAGAAATGACACATAGATTGCTTGTTGTATATCTTATTCTCTCTCTATGTTCTCAGTACAATGTCGATATGTCTTCCATTATTGTCTTGAGTCGGGAGTACACTAACATTTCAACAAAAATAAAACCACAAAAATATTTATGTATGGTTAAAAATTCAATTCATCAAGTCTATAAATATATCATGGGTGTTCATCAAAAACAGAATCACAAAAAACTCATATAGCATATACCTTGTTAAGAAGGTAGTCTATGGTATATTTGAATGTCTCAACCTCAACTGATGAAACCCTTATATAAAATAAATCATAACGAATAAATAGGCACCCCTCAACTAGTCAAAACCATCATTGATAAATTGACGAAGGTATGGTTTATAATATTCCTATGGTTCAGCTTTTGGTAATAAAAATATAAAAACAATTTTCAATTATTATTCATAGAAAATAGAACCAGATATCCCAAGGGTGACATACTCAACTGAATTAACCCCTTATACTCCAATTCCTCTATCTGAGTCTTAAAATCATGAATTATTGTGGGTATCATATATTAAGGTGGAATTGAAATTGGTTCATCTCCATGCATCATCTCAATAGTAAACTTAATTTCTCACTTAGGTGTAAACCCTGATAACTCCTACAGAAAAAGTATTGAAACTAATCCACTACAAGAGGGAAGACATCATTATCCACTACCCCATAATCTAGAAATATAATCTCAATAAGGGTTGTGATCACACCCTGTTAATGATGAACTGGACCCATATAGTCTTCCGGGATATCCCATTCCCCATGATAAACATATATTTCACTCTTAGGAGACATAAATATAACTCTCCTATGATGATAATCAATGTTTCCTTGATATGGAACCAACTAGTTCAAATTAAATGTCAATAAAAAGCCTAAAATCTCAAGAACAAAAAGAAACCAATGAAAATGGTGCCCACCTTCCTCAAGGTAGTAGCCCTTATGAAGACATGTGCCCTTCCTCTACACCCCCAATGTTGTTTCAATGGATATAACCATAAAAATGAAATTAATACCATCCCCAAACCATTAAAAAATCGAGATGATATGAAATAGCCTAATGAAAATTTACCTATAATACACTACAAATAAAAGAAGTTGTAAGAATCATAAATTGGATAGGCAACAACCCAATCTCGCTACTGGAAAGTATGGGATGAACTACATATCCATCTACATTAAACTCTAACCTATGTCCCATGAACAACACTTCTCTACTTATATAAATACTCTTGTACTGAATTACATCATCCCCCATACCCAATCAGTACATCAAATAGAACTCCAACAATCACATTAAAACATAGTAGAAGATCCCCATATAGTGATATGTATTGGAATAGGTTCTCCATCCCCACCTGTCTGTTGAGGGTTCCTAAAGAACCTTTGTATGTGCCATATCCTACCACAATATCAGTACTCTACTAGAGAGTGAAAACACTTACCACACATGTAACTAGGTTACCACATAGATAACAAACCACCAAATCACTCCCTTGAGTGGTTGATCCTCACCATTGCTACTCTTCTCACCAACACATTGGAAAGCATTCTCATAATGATACTTCCTACTACCTGAGGACATATAAAAATATCATCCATATAAAACTATATTCCCAATACGATATACTACATTTATATTCCCTTTAAAAATGACCTCATTGAACTTCTTTAAAGAAAATATTTTCTCTACTTTTGTGATCTCACAACTAAGACCATCCTAAAAATGTTTTACTTTAGCTAACTCTTATCCTTTCAACATCATAGAAAACACTATTGGTTAGTGAAGTAGGAATTAAATTATATAAAAATATATTGCCCTAGTTTAAATTCATAAACTCCATAACTCTTTCATGTATCAATGTTTCTAGATACAAATTCTCTACGAACTTCTCCAAGAGTTACTTCTAAGGCATTCACTCTAGCTATAATACTGGACTGTAATATCCCACTTTCAATTCATGGGTCCTTACAACATAATGGATTTTGAATTAACACTATTCTCTAAAAAACATTCCACGTAATCCAAAATAATCTAGATAGACTCATTCAAGAAATAATTTTTCACAGGTCCACCTTCTCTATTGAACATCGAAGGATGTTGTAGATAGAAATCTCGGGTCAGTTAAAACATATTCTGTATATCCCGCATAGAATGTCTCTCAATAAGTATGATGATTTGGATGAAATTATTATAAAACTACTCGTTTTCCCTATCACCCATAACTAAAGGGGTTCTGGTTCCACTATCGGAAGTTCATTCTCATCAATTTCCTCATGTAACCAACCAGTAAATGTCATCATGGAGGCATCCCTCTATAATTCCAAACACACATCTCAGGGCACATAACATAAAAATTATGTGGTTTATCTTAAAATTATCACAATTATCCATAAACAAGATACTCTATATACACTATCCGAATGTATGTAACTACTAAAACAACACTATGCTAAAACATCCTTATCAAGGGACATTAGTTATCTCAGGGTAAAAAATACTTCCAAATTTCATGTTTTTAATTCAATACCATTTTAACCATTTCAATTAAAATATTTCAATTTGAAATGATTTACTGGATAAAAATAAATTTTTTTATTATACAAACACTTTTAAGGGAAAAGTGGGAAACCATGAGTTCAACCAAAAAAAGAAATAACTGAGCCATTGACGATTAATTTAAGCCAACCGGATTTAGTCTCTCTAAATAGTTCCCATAAGATATTGGTTACTTGAGTGTCTCATTCATCCAATAGAAAATATTTAAATTGAAATGCCTACTTTTCCCAAGACTATATATTTATAAATTTTGAATCCCCTTTATTGTGAACTATTTTTTAAAACGTGAAAAGGAAACAAAAAATAAATTTATTCCCCAACACCCAACTATAACAATTTTTTATGTGCGCTTGATATGATTCATGTCGCACGAATCCCTGAGTGCCTAAAATAATGCATATATTAAAAAATCTCATGTCATTTCGTCCCATGAGTAAATTATTAGAAAGTAATAACCTCACTAAACAACTATATCATCAAAAGGGAAATATAATTTAAACTTTAACATGTGAACATAAAGAACCACAATCCCACCCTGGGAGATTGGTTTTTCCCACTCACATACATCAACTACTCCCATACATGAACTTATTACCAAGACCTGACACATTTTAGTCTCATTTCTTCCTTTCCCAATCAATAAGGATATTTAAAAGAACTATTTTGATACCACTGTGTTTCTTTCTGGATTTTCGCACTCAAACTTTTTCTAAACAATTTTTCTATATAAACTCAAGTGTGAATCCCTATTTTTTAGAGGATACGAACTAGCAGTAATGGATTAATGAAGAACTTGGGGAGACTATAATCACATTACATGATTTGGTAAATAATATAAATAATAAGAAATAAAGAGAAATAATATCCATCAGTAACCATAAGTCATGTATCCATGTCCCTAAACTAGGTAAATTATAACAAACCAATATAGTAAATATTCAATGTCAGAATAGTGTCATCTGTCATAGAAAACCCAAAATAAAGACTAAATGTAAATCCTCAAAATGGTTCTAGACATCAATCCTAGTAACCTTATATATGTTCCATCACATGTTCCATGTCATACATCTACCAATGGACCTTTTACCATATCCAGACTTATGGCCATAAAATTTGATTCAATAGCAATAGCACCAGAAGAAGAGTGCGAGGAAAACGTAGTAGTCTACCACCAATTATGTCCAAATAAATAATAATTATAAAAAATATTTTATGTATATGTTTAGGTAATAATAGATAGGGCAGTAATGAAAACATATTTCATAAATAAATAGTATTCTATTAACTACATTGGCCCTAAGGTTACAAGTGATTCCTTGGCCATCCAAACATTTTGACCCATGTAGGACATCTAAATAGTATAATATAGTGATCACATATTCTAAACAATGAGAATCAATCCATATATATAAATACATTATATGAACATCCATGTCTAATTATCCCAATAAACAATGTGGAGCACCATGTTTCATATCTAAACCCAAGATGTGTGGGGTGTCATGTCCAACAATCCCAATCAAGGATGTGGAGAATCACATCCATTACCTTTAGCCTTTCCATCAATAATGAATTTCCAAGGTCAAACATACTTTAATTTTTAAACACATTAAATCAATTAGGGTTTCCCCCATTCATCTATAATTATTCCCATTATTTATTCCATTCAACACATTTTACCTAATTCCATAAGTAAAGCATTTCACCATTCATTCATAGAGCACAACTATTAAAGGTAATTTAAAATGATTTAAAAATGATAACATACCTCTTTAACCCTTTAAAACGTATTCCCTTTGTCAAATAGTAAAACATATACTTTCAAAAATAAGCTATATGGAACCTTATGTAATGATAGCATGCAGAACTACAAGTAAAACTGGTTTAAACTCTTAAACATCCCTATTTTAAAACCTATATACCATTTTACCATATTCAAGGATTTGTTACACCCCATGAGTGGATATAGGCTTGGTATCATTTTCATCAACAAACCCAGAGGGATTTGTAAAAGGACTAACACAAAAATTAAAATCCCAAACAATCATTATTAAAAAAAGTGTGCAACACATTGATGCAATATAACATACCATATTGACATGAACAATATCAAGATAATGGGAAATATATTATAGAATACCTAAAAAATGATTTTAAATTAATACAGATCCATATTTGCCCATTTATTCAATAAAAATGACTTCAACCACGAAAGGGAAGATCTCCCTCGAAAAAAGGATCATGTGACTCATAAGAAGAGGAATAAACAAACTATAAATCAACCATAAAATGGAATAAAATGGAATTTTAGAATTAGCTAGGGCATTGAATTGAAATAAATGACACTTAAATATCCCTAAAATTGAAGGATACCCACCCTTGGTAGAGGAGGGAGAATTTGGTTAACACCTTGGGCTATTGGGAGTGAAATTTGGGGGAAATTAGGGGAGATATATATAATATCGAGAGTAAAAATTGTAAATTTTTCACATTAAATGAGGTATATTGTTTGGACACATGGTTTTACAAATTGTACACTAACCATGTGAGTTTATCTATCTAATTAGAACCTAAGTTAAACTATATCCTAGGGAACACGTAGAGTTTGAAAAATATGTTAATGCTATGTGAATAGATTTAGTCCAATATCACATGGTTTCCAAGATACATCGCATGATTTGAGAAATTTTGCTTCACCTTAAACAATGATGCATAGTAATGGTTCTTGGTTATCACTAACGATGATCTAACCCTATTACATTCACTATAAGCTCCATTTTCCATGATTTCAATTTCCTTAACCCCCTAGATTCTCCTGATATCATCCCTACTCCGGGTAAGCATTCGACCACCATTGAAAAGGTGTTTAACCGAAACTAAATTAAAAACATATCTCATCAAGGGTTGAGATCATACATTTGACCTTTTATGTTAATAAATATAAAATCATAGTTCTTGTGTAGTTTAGAATACCTCCACCAGAAATTAATGAATATAATTTTTTAGTACTACCTCTCTTATCTTGTTGTAAGGGTTAAATTAAAGAATAAATGTGTGTTGAGTGGAAGGTTCTATTATCTACACTTTCACATACTTGATTTGAAAATCAATTTCACTTTGTTAAATAATAAGTTTTACAATATTTATACATCCCATATTTAGAATGATTCTATAGAAAACACTTATCTTTACCGAAAATAGATAAAATTTTAATCATATGAATATGAATATTATATTTGGATGAAGGATGAACTTAGTACATTCCATCAAACAAACAAAGTTCAATCCATATGAAAAATAAGGTTCATCACATTGAAAATATTAAGATCAATCCATTAGGAAATTTAATTCTTTTCTGTATGAAAATGATGTTTTTTTCATTGGATTATTAAATTTTTTAGTCCAATAGACAATGATATTTACACAAAGTGTAATATTTTACATCATTTTAGTGATGCAACCTAAGAAACCCTCAGATGAAGTGTTTATAGATCATACAGATCTGTTAGGATGGAGCTCATCTAAGGTCATTAAAATCAACTCTAAGAATCCTATAATATGATTTATTGTGTGCCTATAAATATAGGTGCATTTGTGGAGTTGGGATATGCTGATTTTCTAACTCAACTGATCTGAATTTTACACAATTGTAACATCTTATTACTTATTATTTTTAAATATTTTAGATTTTTTTTAAAGGAATATGAGTGAGTATTTTAAATTCCCTATAATGTTTTGATTTTTTAATAATTTATTCCTTTATGGTTCAATACAAGTACTTCTTGGATAGAAATACTACTGAATTAGATCTCTATGATGGAGGACCTCCGAGGATAGGAAGAAATAGCATATTTCAATCATTGTGGTTGAGTGATTTCTTATTAAAGAAATATATACCACATTTTTTGGTAAAAACTTTGGATACCTTTAGTCATGATTATTAAATTACATTACATTTAAGGTTATGTTGTTCTTATTATTTTTATAAATACTCTATTTTTAAAACATTAGAAAATTGTAAATTTATATTTTTCTTTTGTTACTTGTTATTATTTCCAGTGTTCATTCTATAAGGAATGTGTAGTATTATAAATTAATTTTCATATAAACAATGATTTTATAAATTATATCAGTTTGGATTAAATCATTTTATGGCTTTGATATCATTGGATGATGGTTCATTCCAACAGATCAAAAGAAGTCATTGTTTTGTTACTTCAAATTTTTAGAAACTAAAATTACCCCATGTTTTATCCATTGATATACTAATCAATCATACAATGTTACAAAAAACATTAATCATTCATTATGCTGGTTAATATGTCTATGAATTAATGTGTCTTATTTTATTCTAGCTAATTTATTATTTATTAAGCTATCTTAAAATATGATTTACCATATTAAATGTATCTAAATAATATAACTATACTTCTATAGTAATTTTTTATTCCCAAAAGAAACCACTTTTATAAAATTAATTTTCAAATGGGAAGGAAGTTCCCTTCAAGTCATTTAAGAGTCATCCAACATCTTTTAACTATGTCTCAAGACCATAGACCACTTCATTATCTAGGGTACCCCTCACATTAGTAAAACCTCAACATTCACAATTTCTTCCTCTAATTGACATGTTTGATATGAAATTGTCTAATTAGTAGGATAAATTTCTCTCTGTGGGAGGAAAACATAAATTAGTCATCTTTTTCCTTTTTCATATCACTAGATACAACCTTTTTATTTCACCTATACCAGAATAAATGTATCATATTCCCAATTTATAGTTATTCATATTTATTTTTATAGACTTTGATTTTCGCCTAAAAAGGAATTTAAATTCTAGAAAAAGAATTGGTTATCAAAACTAAGAAAATGTTAAAGGAATATAAACCAAATAAGACATGTCAAAAACATTAATGCTTACGATTTGGAATATGATTTTTACGGTTTCAAATCCATGTTCTAGATTCATGGGGGAAGATACATTAATTATTTTATGAGACAACCTTTATATACTTACAAGGTCATTAACCAAATACATGATTTTTTACAATATGAGTATTTATGGCTACTATTGATCTCACTATATATAATTTTAATGATGTTTA
This sequence comes from Viscum album, assembly GCA_963277665.1. Classification (NCBI taxonomy): domain Eukaryota; kingdom Viridiplantae; phylum Streptophyta; class Magnoliopsida; order Santalales; family Viscaceae; genus Viscum; species Viscum album. Next base: position 351,434,722 of record OY728126.1, on the reverse strand, counting down.
TAATGTCATTCATATCAGGAACAAGGAATTTCCTATTGTAAATGTTATCTAGAATAACTATATTCTCCCAAAACTCTCTATTTTCTCTAATAGATTAATTCATAATACTTTTCCTTGTGATCATGTTCGGTCTAAATTTTCTACTTTCTATACCTCAAGTTGTTTCCTTTGAAATATAAATAGTGGACCGATTAAAAACTTATTTCATAAATTTGATGAGGTTCAAAATATTTGGTGATATGTTTATGGCCATGCCGGTTTTCCAAAAATTATGCTCAAATGGTTTTTTTTCTTGATCATCATGCTAAGTGGTGGGAACATTTTGAACCCAAATGATATAATTTCTCTTATTATTTAATTTATCTAATAATGTCTTGGATAATCTAGTTAAAAAGGATCAACATCATCCATGGTTGGGGGGTTTTTTAATTAGGCTATCGTCATTGAAAACAAAAATACAACATTCATTTGATTTCCTATGCTAGGCCACTTTGGGAAAATAATTTTTTAATAATAGATTTATTTTAGATGATGAATACATATTCACGAATTCAACCCATGCCCACTCTAGTGTAAACATCCTAGATCCAAATAAGGGGTTTGTTGAAATCAACATAGAGGCTTCCTTCACCTCTTGCTAATTAGGAATTACTATATTTTTTCAAAATTATAAATGTTTCATCATATATGATATTTCCCAAATTGTTATAGCCTAGTAATATTAGCAAGAATATGTTATAGCCTACCTTCATTCCATTAATTGGATAAAAAGATATTACATATGGATTTTTTTAGTCAAATCGTATTAACTTCAGTTGGTTAGCACTATCAATTATAATACAGGGAAACTACAATTCTATTTTTTTGTTAGCAGCATTATTTATCATATTTGAGATCATAATTATTCTAAATAGGTAACACAGATTATGTATCCTTATAGTAAGTTTAAAATTCCAATATACTCTCTTACAACAAATTATGTATGATCCATGAGTTCATCGAAAACATACACATGGAGGGAGAAACCAACGCTTACAAAAGGGATCATAATTCTTGTTCAATAACATTCCCAGCCTTGAATATAACACATTATCATTAGATACCCCCTTATTTTGTTCAAGAAAATGAACTTTACTTTGCTTCTAGAAGGTTTCATTGGGGTCTTTTCCCTTACAGTGATTGTATTCTTGTTTATTTTTTCTTTTATACCATGTCTTGTGTGCTCTTTTGGAAAACTCGTAGCAGTAGTTTCTCCATTTTCATTTAACATATATAATATGGTCCCATTTTCCATGACAATAAATGAGAAAAATAATGAACTAGTAGGGTTCATTAGGATACCATCTTGAATGAATCCCTCTTATCTGAAAAAAAAAGAAAAAACTTAAAACATAAAATATAAACTAAAACTAAGAATGAAATAAAATAAAATAAATAGCCTTAAATAAGAAAATAAAAATATGAACATATATATATATATGAGTGATGTAATTACATCTTAGAACATGATACGTGTGTGACCTCATCCACCTTCATGTAATTCAGAAAAAAAGAACATGGGGAGATCTCCAGATTTCCAATGGATTTTTTGAATGATTTTCTACCTCTTATAATGTAGTATGAGGCCATTCTTTCACACCACCACCTTTGTAGGGGTGTTTTTTTTTATTACCCTATGGGATAATGAATCTATGTTACATGTGGATGGTGTTCATATTTCTCATCTCCTTGTGTTTTTTGATATTTTCATAATGAATTTTTCTATCATGGAATCTATGGTTTGTTCATCGAGCCATGCATTTCCAGTATCCTTACATTGATTCCTAAAATCTATATTAAACCCTAAGATTCCAATATTTTCTATCTAAAAATGGATTTATACTAATCACTATGGTTGGTAAATATTGACCACCACTTTTGAATTTTCATTGATTTGAGGATTCTTTGATGCTTTCCTCGCCAATAGAAATTTTTGCGCTCAACCAGACCACGTAATGTGATCATTTATATTCAATAGAAGACTTTTTAACTACTTGGGTGATGGAGTGTTGGACTTCTAGAAACACTTTTTCCATTCTTTTTATATGGGTAACGGAAATTCCTAAGGTTCATGACCCTAGATTCACTGCTTTATGGGTTCATCTCCCAATATTTCTTCTCATGGTCTACGATCCCTTGGTTATGAAGGGTATCCATGATTATTTTGGTCACCTTCTCTGAATAGATGAAGTCACATTATATATGTTTCATTCCATGATATTGATCTCTATCAACTTTTCCTTAGTGAAACCTATTATTAAATTAGTCTGAAATCTTATTTTGTCAAGGAAGATTCTTAAGGTCGCCTTTTTTTGGGCCTATGGGAGTCAATGACATATATTATCTTCTAAAAGAAAAGGGTTTTCGTATTCGGCACATTAAATGAGAATATAAAAGTTAATAAATTCATATATTTTGATCATCATTACTAGTGGAGTTTCTTTCACAAAAAATGGAGAGTTATTTTCAATATTAATGGATGGAAAAAAAGAATGTTGATCTTATTGATTAGATATATGTACCTGGTGTCTTTATATGAGTATGTGATATAATATTTTAGAATTAAAATGAGATTAAATCCCACTCCTGTAGGGGTTCTTAAAAATCTATTCTAAATTTGGTATATCAATATCATTATTTCTTGGGTTTTCGCATTTGTGGTAGCCCATGTTACTCATCTATAGTGATGAGATTGACTATTACTCATGTATAGGTTCTTGACAATAGTTCAATATAAAGTCCACTAAGATAATGAAGGGTTTATCATATTTGTGGCATAACTCGTAGTGTGTCAACATGGAATAGGGGTGGAGAAATTGTAATTAGATTAATGATCAGGGCCATGTATCAAAAGTATTCTTGATATAAGTTATTAGGTGATGTGTCCAGGTTGATGATCGGGGGTACATAATGAAGGTGAGATCATGATAGAGAGAAATCCTTCAATTTTTGAAACTCAGAATTAGGATGACGTCTGTTTAGATAAATATCCATGAGGTAGTGATGTTTCTTCGATAGATGGGATACATTTCATCATTGATGGATCTTTGAGCATTGTGTTTTGACTCAAATGATTTTCAAAGGTATGATGGAGGTGTATCGAGGTGAATTCTACAAAAAACAATTCCTAAAATATCATTGATAATTAAATTTCAGGCATTACTTATATTTTTTACTCACTCGTTCATAGTGGATTTTTTGGAATCTCCTCATGATTTTTTAATAATATTCATCGAAGGGTTTTTCCTCATTGAAAATCTTATGTATTGGTTTGTTTAATCCACTTTATATAACATATATATTTCAATGGATTTCTCGAAAATATTTTTTCAGGAAATATTTTTCCATAAAACAATATTCCCCTTAATATAAAGCCTCATTAGCAAGTGTCTTTTCAGGTTGCCTCAGAATCTGGATTGAATCCTACATTGTATTCTTATCTTATGGAATCATAGAATCATGTTTCCATTATCCTTTAAAAGGCTTTACTCTATGTGGATCGGCTAATTAGGCCCCCTAATTTGGGACATTACTAAGGCATCATTCCTTCAACCTAGATGATCTATTGCTCTAATTATGGTCTGAGGGCTTCACTGAATATTAATGTAGTGAAAACCCAGGAAACCACCATTTAGTGTCCTTATTAATATGATTATTCATATAGTGAAAATTTGGGAAACCATTGTTAAGAGGTCATTATTGATGGTATCAGTGATCACAAAACGAAAGTAACTAAAAATTTTCTATTTTTAGTCCTTTATCATACTACATCCCCCATTTTCCCCTCACATGTCTCCATTGTTTCCCTACAATGTTAGGAACCCCCCCCCCCTACTGGTGTTTCCATTTCCCAACATCGAGTGCACCCACCCTTTCCCACCATTGATCACCCATCCCCCACCCCAAAAGTAATTGACTAAATTCGAGCACCAGCAGCATCCCCCCAAATCTCGAGACACCATCGAGAAAACACCAACCTCCCCCACACACCACCCTTGTCTACCATCAAGCACTCATACCCCCTTCCATAGAGCCCCTATGCCGCCCCAACCTTTCTTTTTAAGATACCATTTACCACTGCCTACCCCCTCCCCCACCATATCCCAATCTCCCACCATCAAAACCCCTTGCACCCTGGTCCAACACACCTCCCCTACCTCTATCCCCCTTCCATAAAGACCTCATCCATACACTGTTTTGGTCAAGCCTCTCTCACTCACCTTTTCACCCCTATACCACCAAGCCCTACCCCCACCCAACTTTCTCCCCTTACACCATTTACCCCCATTCCTCCACTATCAAGTCCCCCGACACCCATTTCTAGACCCCCACCCCTCTAAGTAAGATCATTTTATTTTTAGAATAAATTAGTATAGGAAACACCAATCACTAACTACTTCATAAATCATAATGTCCAAGAAAACCACACCATATATATTCATTCCCTATAAATTAATATTATAAACTACTTATATATCTGTTATTGAAATTCAAGAAATAAATTATTAGCTTTAATTTCAATTCAATAATCGAATACTCAATTTTTCAATTATAATTGTAGTAATTATTACTTGAATTTTTCAAAACCATTTTTTAAAATGATATTTCAAATAGGATTTCATATGTTGTTCTAGTTAATTTTACGTTCATCTAGGTGTGTTAACAAATTAATCAACAAGTCATATTGTAACATCAGTTACTATTAGTAGAAACAATTATAGGTAGATTCAAGATGGTTAATGGAAAAAATGTACCAAATTCAATATATTATTCTCCTCATTTTACCAAATTTAATGTATAAAAAATTCTACAAAACAACATTATTTTTACATATTCTATGAATAAAAATAGTCATATTTAAAAAGAAATCCATGAATTTCCAGATATAAAATTAGGTTTCTGTCTATTATTTTATTTCTAAATTAATTTAATAACTTTTATGAATTTATGATTTAATCCATCTAGTTTAATTAAATTTAATATATTCCAACAATTACCAAAATAATAGAGAATAATTGTATGAATATAGTCTTTATCTATCTCTAGGTGATACATATGGTCAATGTTTTATAAATATTTGTTTATTTAGGATGGTCAGGTTTTTATGCCATATAATAATTCATAGTTGTATGTTAAACGTTCTATGTGACATTCAAAGGAAACGGACATTCATCAATCTTCGATACACAAGGGAGAAACTATTTCATCCCTTCAACATAATTTATCTACAATCATTTGTATATATTAAGAAATTCAAAATACTAAGAAACTTAACATTCCTTAAGTAGAAATTGGGGAGTATATAAAATAATGCATGTATGTTTGGTTTGTTTCATTGATGTAAGTGGGTGTGATGTTATATTTGTGGATTTTTCTAAAAAAAATTGGTGAAATTTTTTGTTCTAGGGAACTTAAACATATATTAAATCCAAGTAAGATATTATTATTCTTAATTTGAATTTGTATATGATGCATCAAGAACTAACTATTTCTTTCAACATAATGATGAGAAAAATGTCACCTTTCACAATGAGTTGAGGCATTGACCTCACATTTTTTTTTTGATTAAAATTTGCAAAATTGATTTTTAAATACCTTTATATTATGATCTTTTAAGTTCCAAGAAAATATTACCATTTATATTCAATTTTAGTAAATTAATTTTTTAAACCAATTCTGAATATTTTATTAAAATTCATGCTAGACATTTTGAATTTCAACTTCAATTCAGGTACTAGGTCCTTAGTTTTTCTATTAAAATTGTATTAATAATTACTAAATTTTTTTAGAACCACTACATTAATCTAATTATGAATCTCTAACTAAATATATCTTTATCTATATATATCATTCAAAAAATAAATGTTTCATTGGTTATAATACTAATATTTTTACAAATCATCTTGAGGTAAGTATTTTCTTTAATTTATTTAAGAAATTTTTTCTATATGTGAATTACAATACCATTTCCCTTTTCCATAATTTAAAAAAAATTAATACCTCATAGAAAATGGTTTCTGGTACAAGTCAGATATTTTTGATAACATAGTAGGGTGTTTTACAGAGGTAGAGTGCAATGAATAAATTAATTCATTGTATAATTTTTTAGATGTTATTGGGGAATTGATATTTTATCTAGAATATTCAATTATAAATGTTTTAACATTTTGTCTTTTAATATTATTTAAGAGACATGATATAAGCCCTAATTATTTATCCTTGTGAACTAATTGGTAGGGTTAATGTTTGAGTTACTCCAAAATGATGAAGGGTTTAGATCAGATTTATCCAGTATATATTTTCAGTCTCCCTTCCATGAATTCTTCTAATGATATTTTGGTAAAAATTACCTTTCATTTATTTTATTATAATTTTGAGCTGAAAGTCTCTTATTTTTGAAATTTTTATCTCCTCAATATGGTAAACCTAATCCTTTAATAGTTAAATAATTTAAAATAATATCAAATATCTTGTGGTTTTATTTAATTTATATTTTAATAAAATGTAAACAATTGTATGTGGATTATATTACTCTCTATGTTTTATAGATTTGTCTGCCTTCTTTTATTATGTTACTATATGAATTTATTGATTAATTTTATATATTTTATTTTTTGAAAATATTTTCAACATGGTAGAAATTTCATAGAACATTAATTCCACTCTCATAGTTCCTAAACATCAAAAATAATGTTTTGGGTCCATACCAAGTACCTTTTATATCTGATATAGAGATCAAGAACTATTTTTTAAGGCGTGGTCTAAAATATATTTTTTACTAGCAGTTTCCTTGATGATATCATTGTGAGTTCTTGGGTGATCCTTATGAGGATTCACCTAAGGAATGATATATTTTATGTTACCATTAAAATTTTTGACATTTAATTTTAGATGAACAATTTAAATTTGTTATATTTTTCTAAATTTATATAATAATAAAACAATTACATCTTACATTGTAGTTACATAGTCAAATATCAAATGAATGTCCTAAATTTTTCTGAAATCAAATAAAAAATACTTATCCATTTGTGAAATGTTCGAGTAGAAGACACGTAAATTAGACATATGGTTTTCTTGAGCTGAACAGAAACTCACTTTTAGGGTTTTAGAATCACTAAATTGCCCGAGTAATGGTTAGATCGATATCATACACCATTGAAATGATGGTATATTACATGAAAACTATATTTTTATTATTTTTGACATTTAAAAGAAGGTGACATGTTAATAGGAATAGTGAAATGCCAAAAAGACAACTCAATGGGATATTTTAAAGGTTTGAAAGCCTTTAAAAACCAATGTTAGGGTGTTAAAATACAATGAATGACCACTGAATGATGTGAAATCAGATGAAAATAACTGTATAGTGATTTATCAAATGGTCTAGAAAACATAAAATCAATCTGATGAGTTATTTTAATGGGATGAATGAAAAGTAAATTTTATTATTTTAAAACAAGACCCATGTTTAATGGTTATATATATATATAATGAGCTTTCAATAATTTGAAATAATAGAATAACTATATTATTATTTTATTTGTAATAGTAGATGGTACATTAATCAGACATTCGGGATGATCGAAATGACCAAATAAGGAGTTTTGAAAGTTTTAACGCCCTCTAAAAACATCTGTCAGGGGGAACCAAACGAACAACCTCATAATTTCATGAAATAATATGACAATAAACAAGACATGGATTATGAAATGGTTGAGTAAAAGGAATGTTATCAAATTTTTTCTCGAAGTGACCCAAAATACACTTTTATTGTTGTAAAACACCAAACTGTGGTTATAAGAGTCAGATCTATAGAGAAATACCTTAGAATGATGTGAAAATATATAGAAACCATATTTTTATTATTTGTAAATTTTATGAGTATAAAACACATCAATAGGATGTGAATCCTACCCAAAATGACTAAATAAATAGTTTTTTAAATGTTTGAGAACCTTTATTAACAAGCATTAGGGGTCAGGACCAATTGAATGGCTTTTAAATGCAGTAAAATCAGAAGAAGAAAACTGGTACAGTGATTTGAAAAAATATTTGAGTAGAAAGAACATCAATTTGAGGTGTAATTTTCAGGGATAACAAAAAATGTACTTTTATTGTTTTAAAACACTAAAACATGTGTTTAATGGTCATATCCATAGAAATTGAACTAATAATAACTTTAAATTATTAAAAAACGTAACGGTGTTATTTTTATGTATATTATTAGATTCTACATCAATCTAACATTTGGTGTACCCAAAACAAAAGAATATGTGGTTTTTAAAGATTTGACGCCCTTTAAAAATGTCCATATGGGAGTCAAAATGAACCAAATGACCGATAAATGGTGTAACATAAGAAAACTACAACCATAAATTTATTTATGAAATGGTTACGTAGATTAAATTTTAACTTGAGATGATTTTTTTCTCGGATGAATGAAAACACACTTTTGCTTTTTTTAAACAAGTAAACGTGCATTTTATGTTTAAATCTATGAAAAATGACCGCATTATAATATAAAATCATAAAAAAACTCTGATAAGTGTTATTTTTGAATTGTATGAGAAGAATACATGTTAATTGGACGTTCAGTATACCCAAAATGACTAAATAAGTAGTTTTTAAATGTTTTCCAACATTTAAAAACAGGTACTAGGGGTATAAATAGCTAAAAACTCTAAAAATAGTAAAATAATTTGATAATAACCATATAGAAATTTATAAAATTATTTAATAGAATAAAATTCAATCTAAGGTTATGTTATCCTTAGGTGACTGAAAACAGTCTTTTATTATTTTAAAACACCAAAATAAGAATTTAAAGGTCTAATTAATAGAGAACGCACTCAGAATTGCATGAAATCATTGGAACCCCCTATTAGTGTAATTTATTATATATAAGAGTATAAATAACCTCAATCAAATGTGTGGTATGGCTGAAATAACTGAATGAGGTGTTTTAAAGGTTATAAGCCCTTTCAAAACATGTGTCAGGGGGTAAAAACCAACCAAACAGCCTTTAAATGCAATGAAATAAAATAAAAACAATTATATTTTAATTTATTAAATGGATGAGCATACAGATCATTAATTTGAGGTGTTTTTTCCTGGAATGATCAAAAAAGACTTTATTATTTTAAAATATAAAAATGTGTGTTTATAGGTCGTATAAATATCAAAAAACCTCAAAATGACATAAAATCATTAGAAAAACACATCAGTATTATTTTTTATGTGTATGGGTAGAAGAAATGTCAATTGGACAAGTGGTGTCCTAAAAATTAATGAATAACAAGTTTTTAAATGTTTGACACCCTTAAAAAACATGTGTCATGGGGTAAAAACCAACCAAAAAACCTCTGAATTCAATAAAATCATATGAAAACAACCATACAATGATTTTTGAAATGGTTAACTTAATAGAACATCAATCCAAGGAGTAGTTCTCCAATGACGACTAAAAAATAAATTTTATTTCTTTAAAACACCACAACATGTGTTTGATATTTTAGTCCTTCTAAAATGGCCTTATAATGTTATGAATTTATAATATATATGTGTGTGTGTTATTTTTTATGCATACTAGCAAACATGACATCAATCGGATGTCCAATGTTCCCAAAATGACTTATGTATTTTTTTTAAGGGTTAACGCCCTTTAAAAACATTTTCAAGGGTCAAAACCATCCGAACAACTTCCAAATGCAATAAAATCAGATTAATAATATTCTAATGTGATTTTTGAAATGGTTAAGTTGAAAAAACATCAATCTTAGGATTAATTTTTTCAAGATGAAAGAATGTGCACTTTTATTGTTTTAAAGAATCAAAAATAATGTTTAAATATCTAATCCATAAAATAATAACCTCAAAAATGAATAAAATCATAGTAAAACTATATTATTATTATTTAACATCTGTATAAGGAGAATTCACATTAATCAGATGTGTGGATTTACAAAAACAACCAATATATATACTTTTAAAAGTTTGAAAACCCATTTAAAACATGCGTCAAGGGATCAAAATAAACCAAACAACCCTGGAATTCAATGAGATCAGAAAATGATAACTATATAGTGAAATTGTGAGATAGTTGAGTAGAAAAACATCAATATTAGGTGATGTTTTCATTGGATGACCCTAAGTGTGGTTTTGTTGTTTTAAAACACCAAAATATTCATTTAATGGTAAGATAAATATAAAATAACCTGAGAAACATGTGAAATCATAGGAAAATAATTTAATATTATTTAAGATGAAAATGAGTAGATGAAACATCAATTAGACTTGTTGTATGTGTGTGATTAATGAATATGATTTTCAAAATGGTTTGAAAGACTTTAAAAATATTCATAGGGGCTCAAACGAGCTGAACAACTTCTAAATGTTGTGAAATTAGATGACCACAATGATACAATGAACTATGATATGGTCGAATAGATAGAAATTCAATTGAATGTGTCCATTTTCTAGGGTGAACTAAAACATAATTTTATTTTTTAAAAAAGTAAAAACTTGATTTTAATGGTAAAATCTATATAAAACAACCTCAAAATGATTTGAAATCATAGGAAACCATATTATTTTTATTTTTTATGTGTATAAGGAGTTGACATATCAATCAAATTTGAGGCCCTCCTAGAATGACTAAACTTTTGGTTTTTAATGGTTCGATATCATTTAAATTTTTTTTCTAGGGGTCAAAACCAACCTAACGACCTCCAAATTCCATTAAATCATATAAAACAACCATATAGTGGGTTTTGAGATATTCAAGTGGGAATAATGTCAACCTAATGTTTCATTTTCATATGATTACCTTAAACATGTTTTTTTGTTTTCTAATTCCAAAATGTGTGCTTAACTGTCAGATCTATAGAAAGCGACATAAAAATTACATAAATCATAGGAATATTATATTATTATTATTATTATTATTATTGATGTGTATGGGAGAGGGAACATAAATCAGATGATTTTCCTTTTAGAAATGACTGAATATGCATTTTTTAAAAGTTTGACACCATTTAAAAACATGTGTTTATGGGTCAAAACTGACTAAAAAACTTTGAATTATTTGAAATCAGACAAAAAACAATCATAAGGTGAATTATGATATGGTAGAGTGGATAGAATATAAATATGAGGTGTTATTTTTCCATGATGACTTGAAATGTATTTTTGTTTTAAAACACCAAAACACGTGTTTAAAAGTGAGATCTAGAGAAAATAATGTGAAATCATAAAAAAAATATAGGTTTTTTATTTATTAAAGTATACGACACATTAATAAAACTTGTTTTCCTCCAAGAATGACTGAATATGTGGTTTTTAATGTTTTTATACTCCTTAAAACGTGCATATGGGGGTCATAATCAACCAAATAGCCTCATAATGCAGTCAAGTTAGAAAAAAATATCACTTATGAAAAAATAGACTAGAAAAGATGGAAATATAAGTATTCAATTAACCAAGATAACCCAAAACATAGTTTCATTATTTGAAAATTCCATAACATGCATTTAATAATCATATCCCTATAAAACAACCACATAATGACATGAAATCATAAGAGAACTTTTTTTATATTCCTTTTTAGGTGTATGAGTTGATGATGTGGTAATCAAATGTGTTGTGTATAAATAACATTCAAATATTCTATTTTTAAAGGTTTGATACCCTTTAAAAACATAAATTTTGGGGTCAAATCAATCCAACGGGCATTGAATTCTATGAAATAGGAAGAAGAAAACTGTAGAGTGAATTATGAAATATTCTAGTAAAGGGAACATCAATCCTTGGTGATGTTTCCTTAGGATGAATTGAAACCAATTTTCGTTGTTTTATATAACCTAAATTATCATATCTATAGAAAAGTACATCATAAGAATGTGAAATCCAAGGAAAATCTCTTAATTGTTATATTTGACATGTGTGAGGAGATAGAATGTCAATCGAATTTGCAGTCTACCTGGAACTATATGATATGCAATTTTTTAAGGTTTGATTCCCTTTAATACATGTTTCAGGGGATCAAACAACATGTACAGCCTTTGAATGCTATAAAATCAAACTAGGACAACCGTAAAGTTAATTGTGATGTGTTTGAGAAAACTAAACTTCAATATGAGGTCTTGTTTTCCTTATATGACCTGAAACATGATTTTATTGTTTAAAAATGATAAAAAAATGTCTATAATTTAGATCAATACCAAACAACCTCATAATTATTTATAATCATAGGAAAACTATTTATTATTGTTTTTATTATCTATAACTAGTTGAAATGTCAATAGAATGTCGGGTCTACCTAGGATGACCAAATTTGTAGTTTTCAAATGTTTGACACCATTTATAAACATGCATCAGAGGGTCTAAACTAATATAATGACCACAAATTGTGGTTAAATTAGATTAAAATAACAATAAACTAATTGTGAGATAGTCAATAAGACCCAATGTCACTCCATGGTTTTTTTTCTTAAGATGACCTGAAACATAGTTTTGTTATTAAAAACACCAAAACATGGGTATAAAGGTCATATATGTAACAAAGAGTCTCAAAATTACATAAAATATTATGGGAAACATTTTATTATTATTTAGGATGTTTACGAGAAGACAACATGTTAATCAAATGTTCGGTCTTCCTGAAATGACTGAATATACGATTTTCTTAATGTTTGGCGCATTTAGAAACATGAATTAGAGGTAAAAACCAACCTAATAGCCTCCAAATTCCAAGAAAATAGATGAAAAAAACATATAGTATATTATATACAGGTAAAATAGAAAGAATTCCAATTTGAGATGCTGTTTTTTCAAGATTACATGAAAGGAAGATTTATTATTTTGAAAAGCTAAAATGTGTTTTTTATGCTAAAATCAAAATAAAAAGACCTTGGAATGACATGAAAATTTATATAAACAATTTTATTATTATTATTATTATTATTATTATGTAGGAGTAGAATACATATCAATCTAACCTTAATTCTACCAAGAATGGAAAAATGTGTGGTTTAAGAGTTTAATGCCCTTTAAAAACAAATTCCATGGAGTCAAAACCAATTGAACACCCTCTGAATGCCATGAAATCAAACAAAAACAATTGTATAGTGAATTTTGAGATGGTTGTGTAGACGTTATGTCAATCTATGGTGCATTTTTTCAAGGATGATCCAAAATGAATTTTTTTTTGTTTTAAAATAGGAAAACATTTAGTGGTCATATCCATTGATAATGATGTCATTATGATGTAAAATCGTATTAAAACCATGTGGTTATTATTATTTGTTTTATTCCCTAGCCTGTCTCGTCGTATTTTTTTCATTATAAGATTTGTTGGGCTATTATTATTATTATGTATGGTAGGTTTTATTATATTTTTATTTTCTTTATTTCTTTATTTTTTTATCTATTTATTTATCTATTTATTTTTTCTTTCTTTTTCTATTTTCATTCTTTCTCCCCCTTCCCTTCTCCTCCTCCTCGCGTCTCACCTCACCCCTCCCCCTATTCACTTGTGTCATACTTTCTCCCCTCCCTTTGGTCACTCTCCATCCCACGACCTTCTTCTGGTGAGCCACCACTGATGTCCGCCTCTCCCTCACCCCTATCTTGTTCAACCCGCATCACGATGAATAGGCCCAAGGGGACTCTCCCCTTATTCATGTGACTTAACCTCTATATCCCTCATCTATTCTTAGATTTTATCCAAATTTCTTCCGATTTCTCTATGAATCTACAAGTTATACTTCTCTCTCCATTCTCTTCCCTCTTTCTAGACATGTTTCACTCTCTCTGACGCCTCGTAGAGTTCAATCAGACCCTATGTATTGAGGGTGTTCTTGATTTTTTGTTTTCTCCTATTCAAGGTTGGTGTGTATGGTCTCTTGAGGCCCTTTGGTGTGTGTCCTAGAAACCATCGCTGAAGGCGAGGTAGTTCAATGCATTTCGGTCCACTAACTTTGACTTGGGGTGCGTTTTTATAGTTCCAACTAGTTTTTCACCTCTTTTATTTGGGTATTTCGGTTTTTTTGACTATATTTGTTTTAGGGTGTTGGATAGTTTTGTATTGGTTCATCTCATTTTCAATCGTCTTCAACGCCTGAGGTAAGGGTTAATGTCGTTGGTTGGTTACTCACCTTGTTATGTGGAATCCTTTATTTGTTTTAAGGTTCGTAGTAATTTTCTTGTAGTGTTTTGGTTGGTGATTTGTGATTTCGGTCCATCTTGATTCATTTCTCACCAATTTAGGTGAGTTTTCTCTTAATTCCTTGTTTAATTTAGATATATTTGAAGCCTTTTATTATTAATAGTTTTCTTTTTATTATTGCAGTATGTTGTGGTATGGATTTGAGTCGTCATTAGTGAATATCTATAGGAATATACATGGGTAGGCATGTATGTATACATATCCTCCATTCACATGTTCCCTTATAGTGTGGGGAATATGTGGTTGGATAAAAAGATATGTATATATATATCTATGTGTGTGTGTGTGTGAAAATGTATATGCGTGTAGCTGAAGCGGTCTCAGGCTGCCATCATCAAAAGATGCATATATTTAGGTATGTTTTTCTACTTAATTTATTCTTATCTCCACTAATTGGTTGTCAAACAATTTAATTTATGGTCCTTAATTGTTTAAAAGGTCCCTAGTTAATGTTGTGTAGTGTGTTGGATTATTCAGAGTGGTTTTGAGTCGTTGGCCCAAGGGCGACTCGCCTGTGTGTTCATAGGTTAGTAAATATATACATGTAGGTTCCCTCCTTATGTTTATATTCATCCATGGCATTGAATTTACATGTATGGGGATAGGTGTGGCTATTTTTATATATATAAATGCATATGAAGGTGATTAGAGACTGGTATATGCATATAATAATACCAATAAGGATCCCCTTGAACATCTTCATGGGCCATGAGAATGTGTGCATAGGGGATATGTGTCCTTACATGTGTTCAAAGGCATATATTCTTATTGGGGGAGTTGAAAGTTTTAGTTAGAAAGCATCAAGATCCAAAGTAGATAGCTTGATTCTACTTTGAGAAAGGTTCCCAATACCCTGATCTTTATTTAGAATTTCTATTATTTCTTAGTGTTCTATTGAAAGTGTGTTTTCTAATTTTAAATGAATTTAATATTCTATAAATATCTGAATATATAAATGGTTGTGGTTTTTGATAAGTTTTTTTAGATGTTTTGAATGTGAAATGAGTATTCCAAAGACATGTGGCCATTCGGTGGATTTTATTTTCAATAGGTAATGACCTGTTTGATTTCCAAATAGTTCCAGAGTGATTTAAAAAATGGGCTTTGGGGGAATATTTTTTCTAAAGCAAAGTATTTCTTATGGAGTAATTAAGTCCCATTTGGCACCTTGAAAATGATTTTTGAATTTTAAAAACCTCTCTTAAGGAATGCCACATTGTTTTAGAAACATGATGTGTATGTTAAATGTGTGATTTTTGATATGTGCCTAATGAAGAGGCTTATGCAATGTTGTGTGACATAAAAAGTGGAATTTACTTAAGGAGGGAGAATAGTGGTGAGAGGTTGAATGGGTTTTGGAAAAATAAAGTGTTATGTTCATTTATGTTCTTTTGATAAAACCTCACCACCATTTGAAATAGAGCACATTTTTAACACTAGGTAACTACGTGGGTGGATGAGAACTAGTGCAATAGTTATTAACAGTGGTATATTCCCTATTTCACTTAGAAATATTGACACTTAGAACACTAAATAAACTATTATGATTATGTTAGGGAGCACTAGTTTATGGGTATGTTCCCTATTAGTGGTGTGTATGAGAACATATAATTTTTATGGTTACCTTTCACCGAGACACGAGGTTCTAGGGTCCCACTTGTGCTAGTTGCCTATAGGGATTGCCCATGGTTCTTGTTTGTGACATGTTTTTTTATGTGAGTTTTAATTTCAGTTGTTTCTCACTTGATGTCTCATTTTTTAAAACCCACATCTTAATCTAGGTTGGTTTCCTTTAATTTTAGGAATGTTAATGCATGCTTGGATTCTATTTTAAAAATAGTGGAAGATAGATGTTTTTCTCAAAAATTTATACTTGTAACTTGATTTTTAAAATAATGAAAACATTATTTTAATATGTAATGTTTTCAAACTAGAATGATTTGGTTTCTTATTAAAGGTATGGTCATAGGGAGTTGTTATCCCTTGGCTTTCTTACTAAGCATCTCAATTCCCACGCCTACATTTCAGTTTCATGTTCTATTCTTGGATCACTCATGGAGTGACCATGGTTCTATCTTCAATGGTGACCCATGGGGTCACATGAAGGTATGTATAGCTGGTTATCTTTATTTTATTTTTACACTATTATAGTTTAACTATTTTTTCCAGTTTATTTATGTTTATCTATCATTTATTTTTTGGGAAAAATCATTCCCAACTACTTGTTTTGACGCTCAACATTAGTTTCCATCAAGTAGGGATCATGAACTCCCATTGGTCCATGCCATGGACCAGCTCAAGTGATTGGTTAAGGGTCAACCCCAGTTGGTTCATGAAAATTTTTGTTAAATAAAAGAATACACATCAATCAGACATGTGGTCTATTTAAACTATCGAATATTTAATTTTTTAGGGTTTAACGCCCATTAAAACATGTGTGTGGGGATCAAAACCAATTGAACAAACTCTAAATGATATCACATCCAACAAAAACAATGATATAATTAATATTTATATCATTGTGTAGATAAAATATCAATACAAGGTGTCATTTTCCCAGTATGACTTAAAATGTAGTTTTGTTGTTTTGAAATTCCAAAATGTATGTTTAGGGGTCAAATACTTATCAAAAAATCTTGGAATGATGTGAAACCCTAAGATCACTATTTTATAATTATTATTTATGTGTATGATAACAATATTCATCAACCAAATTAGTGGTCTATCAAAAATGAACAAACATATAGTTTTTAAGGGTTTAACACCCTTTAAAAAAGTTTGTCATGGCATCAAAACCAACCAAATGACCACCAAATTCCATTAAAATATAAAAAATTCATGTTAATGAAATTAAAAAATTTCGATCAATTAGGACATTAATTAGAGTGTTTGTTTTTTCTAAATGACATGAAACACATATTTATCATTTTAAAACACCAAAATTCATTTGTTTTACAATCATATCTATATACAATGACATCAAAATGATGGGAAATCGTAATAAAACTATGTTATTATTATTTTTGACATGTATGAGTAGAAGAAATGGAAATTGGATTTTTAATCATTGTGAAATGACCAAATAAGTAGTTTAAAATTATAAAATTAAAAATAAATTATTAATATATTAAATATTGAATAACCTCATACTATTATACTATGGTTTTATTGATATATTAAATTTAATTTAAATTATTACGCTTTTATGATTCATTTACATCACTAGATATTTTATTGACTTTTTTATATTCATTTTTATTCAAATATGGACTTGGAGCTTAGAATATTATTGGAAAAAGATATTTATAATCTTGTGATATTACATATCATGTAGATATTAATTGAATTTTTGAAATATCAATTTTTTTGTAGTATTTTAAATTATTCAATAATTTTTTTAGCTAGCCATTATAAATCAAGTTGTGTGAGAAATAGTTATCAACATATGGAAGTCACAATAGCTTAGGTATTGATATCCTTTAGAGACCACCAATTATCGGTCGATGTAATGTCACCCTATAGAGGATTCTAAATGGTGACCGCAATAGGGTACTATGGTCTAGAATATAATGGCCACCGGTTTCCGATAACTATAGACCATAGTGATCGGCAAAAAGCTTCTGTTGTTTAAAGATTTCTAGGTGGCCACTATAGACCATTACCAATGACTTTTGGGGTTCATTAAGGATGATTTTCCAACTGGCCACCATTTTTCCCTCCCCTCTAATATCTTATCTGACTCTTCTAGATCCCTACTATGGGATTCAGAGATCCGATGGTGCCTTGGATATGGAATATAGTGTTATCCAATCTCTTCCCTTCATCCCTATTATAAAAGATGTATTGTAAAAGGAGTGACTATATGGTCTGGTCTCTCTGATACTTATCAATTTTCTAGTTCATGAGGATAATATTGGAGGAAATATAGCTTGGGAGTAATCTTAGAAGTTTGACTCTTCTTTATCACCCCACACCCTGAATACTCCTAAGATTCTGTCTATCACCTCTATTCCTTCACTTGAAACGTAGGTTAATGATGTTTTTATTTTCCCTATGCATAAATCATTCAATTCTTTAGTTGATTTAATTGATCAACAATAATCCACCCCATTTTTCAAAAATATATGATCTAAAAGGATGTCTATATATTTTATTGATCCAGGTGAAGTGACCACAAGACTTTAGGCTAAGTCTCTTTATGAATATGTTATGCCATCCCTCAAAAGATAGGTTCATAAGGTGGTCAAGACCTCCATCACATATTAATTATGTTATCTATTTTCATATATATTTATACAAGACATAAGACTCTAGTAAAATATAGATAAATTCATTCCAAGGCTAAGAATTATAGCTTAACTATAATGGATATCCTAGATCCCATGAATAATTCAAGTCTTATATAATAGTTTTCTATCAAGATACATATTATCCACTTCATGCATCTAAGCCTAAATAATGAGAACATTTGTTTTTATGGAATCGAATATCAAAGTTGTTTCCTCTGGAATTGGGGATAACCACATTGATTGAAGGTTCAAACATTCCAATTAGTTTCTAATGGGTTTTTTAGTAGAACCGGAAACATCCAATGATTCCATATCCATTTGGACCTACTTTCCAAAGGTAGGCTCTCATTAGTTGTGGATGGATGAGGCTTAGGAATTTTCATTGGTCGAGAGGATGGGAGGTCGGACTCATCACACCTTTTTGAGGGGAATTATTGTCTACTCCGGGACTCTCTTTATAGATTTAGGTTATGTTCGTTAATCATTATTACATTACCAAGTATAAAATGAGCTTTCCTTTAGATCTGACAATCGATGATTGATATGTAGGAAATTTAGAGAACCTTTTATATGTATTCGAGGTTCTTCATAGATATAGAATCATCTGTATTTGTTAGATATTCTTAGTCAATGGTATCCTTCAATACATAAAAGTCTCTTGGTCATTATGATGACCATACTGGTTTTAAAGCCACTCAGTGGGTAACTTGAAGTTTATTGTTATTCATAAGGACATGGATTATTTCAGAGTTGGGATCGTACCCACAGATGGGCTACCTACTTATCCTTTGTTTTGGAAAAGGAATCAGAACCCACGTAGTTCGATTAAGAGAGTATGATGTTTATGCATGATTGATGGCTCCAAGAAAGATGTCATGATTAATTTTACACTCTAAGCTCACGTGAGTCATGCTCAGTGTGAGAAACAAGTGGTATTGGTGAAACCAGACAATTGTTCCACAAAAGATTTAATGATATGGGGCTTATGTATGTATGACTGCCCAAAATAGATGAGTATTGGGTTTTACTTCAGGGAAGAAACCCAAGAATAAAATCCATAAAAGTATATGTACTTCATGGAGATTTGAGTACTCTAACTTGGGGATTACTCCTGAGAAAGATTCCCAAATTAGGAGGGGACTCATGATTGGGTTTTAGTCATAAGAAGGAATCCCAGATCAAAATTAAATTAAGACTGGTTAAGAGAAATTAAGACTACTGCTTAATCCTAAAAAGGAGGCCTAGGTTAAGGGAAATTATGACTAGGGCTTACTCTTGAAAACGAGGCCCATGTTAAGAGAATTTTGGTTGGGACATACTCCTAAGGAGTATGCTCAGATTTTGGGAACTTTGAGATTGTGGCTTACTCTTGAAAAAAGGGCCCAAATTAATGAGGACTTGGGGCTTACTCCTAAGGAGGATGCCCAAGTTAATGAAAATTTGGATTGGGGATTACCCTGAACGGAGTCCCAAGTTAATAGAATTATGGTCGCGGCTTACTCTTGAGAAAGATTCCCAAATTAGGGTTCTCTCATCTTAAAGGATGAGGTTTAATGAATGAAATCTATAACAATAGTGACATAAAGAAGTGTAAATCACTAGGTTTTGAGTGATATTCCACAGAATTCCTTTCAGATAAGGAATTCAATCAAGAAAACATTCCATAAATGGCTTTGAAGAGTGTCTTGAAGACTGAATCTTGAATAAGAGAGGTGGAAAGACATAAGAGAGGTGAAATGGGCAGGAAGGGCACCCAAAAATAGAGGGGTGCGCAAGTCCTGGGGGTCGCGTAGATACTGAATGGGCACACAAGTCTTGGTCGCGCAAGTATACTTGCACGACACATATATACTTGGGCGATCCTTGAACAGTAGAGTAATACTTTGGAGATCCTTCAACAAATCCCTTAGAAATATCTTAAGGTACTCTCATAATTATGGCGCGCAAGTTTCAATGAGTAGGTAAGGAGGCACACAAGTGTGTCCATTTCGCTTAAGTGTAAAACACTTAGGCGTGCAAGTGTTAGTGAATTCTAACACTTAGTCCTTATTCCTCTTGTTTAGACCTTCCATTCTAGGTAAATAATTACCTTAGAAGTGTTCTAAAGACTTGAAGAATAGACTTGGGCGTTCAGAGCTCTGTATCTGAATTCTGAAAAAATCCCCCTCAAATGGGGGCCCTCTGGGGGTATTTATTGGCTGGAGAAGACCCTGGGCGGTTTTCAAAGAGGTCGCGCAAGTCACTTGAGAGACCATTAGGTGGCGCGCAAGTGTACTTGTGCGACAGTGAGGGAACTTGTGCGACCAAAAGGCATTTGACTCCTTTTTCATTCCTTTGTTGATTTTTTATGTTTTCTTCAAAGGATGAATCAATTTGTGAAAAGTCATTTCTCTTTCCATTCCTTTTGATAATGTGAAGAAAAGGAGCATCAACAAAAGTCCCCACTCAGAGTTGGATCTGAAAGAATAAGGATGTGACTCTAAGGAAAAGAAGAAAAACCAAAAGGAAATAGGCGCGTAGGTGTTCAGCACGCGACTATCATCGCACAGGTGCAGGTCACGCAGGGCTGGAGCGCGCTGGATATAGGCGCGCAGGTGGCCGGCCTGGCCTATATATATGCGCTCATTTGTCATGCATAGAATCAAATTTCAGAATTTCGAGCTCTCGCCGCGCAGGTCACCTTCGTCATGCAAGTTGCTTTCTTTTCTGCTTTTCCTTTTCCGTCGTGATACTGTCAAGATACCTAGATTTTTGCGGTGATACTTGCGTTCTAAATACTTGCGCGGCACATTATACTTGCACGACACATCCACACTTGCGGGCCAAGATCAGACTTGTGCACCTTAATTCTTTTGACATTTTTTTTTATTTCCTTCACAAATTTTATGAAAAATAAACCCATTTAAGATTTAATTTATTAAAATTTTGTGTCGATTCAATGGCTCCCAAGAGAATCGGAACGGCTAATGAACTGGAAAGCAAGCGACTTGATGATATGATGAGCATCATTGGCCATGATTACTATACAGTCTGCGATAGAAATCTTCCAGATTTAGCCAAGTATCTGAAGAAATATCACTTTGATTTCCCACAAAGCACTTATCTGCATTTGTACGGTTATAGTCATCTGCGAGAAGTCTCTATTCCAAAAGAAAAGAACTATCTCCCATTTTCGTGGTTTCAGAATTACACCAACCTTGCTTCTGCAAATATCTCATGTGGAGAAGGATTTATAAATGCTAGAATAGTGGAGAAGTCCCACATGATGCATCATAGCCCTTGTACGCCAGATATAAAACCTCATAAGCATGAGCTGAAACCACATTATCATCCTTAAATATTCCAAAATTCTCAGAAGGATCAATCCAAAGGATGAAAGAAAATTTGGGACTTCCGTCCTGGGGGAGGTGGGAAGCAAACTTGGATGTGGGCATAAAGGGTGCGACAAACCTGTGCAGAGTTTGTCGAGGATTTGAAAGGAGTGGTTATATACAAAGCTTTCTGGGTTGGGAAAACATATATTTATAGAAATGATAACTTCGTGTCGGAGATACTCAACCACTGGAACCCAGAAACCAATTCTTTCCATCTGACTCATGGAGAAGTAGGCTCAGTCTATGGGATTTCCATAAGATCTCAGGAGCTCCAATTTTGGGCGACATGTATGATGAATTCATTCCTCCCAAGGTGACTTGGAATGATTCAGAGAAGACTCTTGCTTTGGATCAGGAATTATTTAAAATCATCCACAGGCTCAAGAGTTCAGAGACCACCTTATCTCATTCTAGAAAGGATATTCATCCGGAGGAGTGGATGAATATATTTCATATTGATAAGAAAGATAAGGAGCCAAAGGAAAAGGAGCCGAAGGAGAAAGGATCCAAGAAAAAGAAATCCAAGGATAAGAGGCCCACCCATCCTACCACCTGCCCAAAACCGAGAAGAGGGGTTCTCTTGGCACATTCTGGCCAACTCTAGGAGTGGGAGAGTTTGAGAAATGGGGATATGAGGTGAATCAAAGGATACCAAAGAAGACTCGTCTGGCGGGATTCTTGTCTTTGTGGCTCAGCGTTTATCTCTTTCCAGTCAGGGACTCGAAGGGAGGTGTCAGGCCAGGGACCATCGTTATTGCGGCAAAGTTAGCTGAGGGGAAAATGGTTTGGTTGGATACCCCCATTTTAGAAAATATTCATAGGATTTTACTTCATGTCTTCATGGGTAAATATCCTTTGATAATAGTGGGACCATTCCAAGTATTATGGGGATGGATCACCACTCACTTCATGACTTATAATGTACAGAATGGAGTACAAATTCCTGGAAGTTTTCAGGCCATCAGTGAAAGCATTCTCTGGAATTCCTCCATAATATCTTAATGCCTATGAAATGAAAGTGAGGCTGAGTATGTTTAAGGAATTACACTTATTTCCCTATGGAAAGCCGCCAACCAGGGGGTTTGCTGATGATGGAATAGCCCGCATGGATTTGAGGGCATACATGCTGGCCTGCAGAGATGGTGTGCTGGTCGCCATGATTGACAGAGAGATTATATGTGAGGCCTCTACTCCATATATATTTGCACGCCAATTCATGTGTTTGCAATATATTGTTGTATCACCCCATGTACATGTCAGGTTAGAGCAACATCTGATGGTTGCTCGGCAACTGTGGTTGCTGACATCTAGGGAGAAGACTGGGGCAATGTTTGATCTACCAGTTGAAAGAGTGGAACATAACTTGACTACATGGTATGCTGGGCACTGGATAGAATCATACCCTAAAGGGGTGTTGAATCAAACAGTTTATCAGGTGGGGAAAAAGAAGAGGACTATAGAGAAATAAACCCTTCCTCATGAAGGTGATGCTTTCCCACATTAAGCTGATTCACCAGATTCCTCCTCTAGGACTGATTCACCGGATTCCCATGATGGGGATGATGAGGCACAACAAGTGGAAAAGCGACCTTGTGACCAATATAATCCTCCGGTCAGAATCAAAAGACCTACTCCATCAACTCCTAGTGAGTTACCTCATTGTGGTAATTTAATCACCATCACATTATAAAGCAATAAGTCTTATTTTCTTATTCTCTATAAATAGGTGCATAAGCTGGGAAGAAATTGAAGTCAAAGATTGTATGACCTTCCTCGCAGCCTTCTGGTACACGCATTGAATATCTACGACCAGAGGTTTTCCAGACATGGCAGAGTTTATACTATCGTATTGAAATTTCCTGGATAGATTTATGCGAGGTGCTGCAACTCCCTGGAATAGGGACTCTTCTGGCTTCTACCGATATTAATTTTGAAGATTTCCCTGATGAAGTGCGAACTTATATTAGAGAGATGGAAATGATCATATATGCCACCGATGATTCAATTCCTGTCACCAAGTGGGTGAAGGAAATGATAGATCGTGGCGATGCTGAGGGGACTGATGAGGAGTGGCACAATTACATGGCCCATGAAGATGTAGGTTTTCTTTCCTTATTTTCTTTGCAACTTGATTTCAGTCGAAGCTTTTTCACTCAAGGAAGTTATCTTCTTCATATTTCATCTTGCAAAGAAAGGAACTAATGAGGTTCCTTCACCATAGTATAGCCCTGGTGGTACTTCCATCGGGGCTGCTGCTGAATCTCCTCGCGAGTCAGGCGAGATATCTCCAGGCCAGCAGGCCATGGATGAGGAGTTGGACATGGCTTTCCATTCTCCCACTTAGGTACCTATAATAGAGACTGTCGACACTCCCAAAAAGGAAAAGAATCAATGGAATTGGACGAAGAAGTCCACAACTAAACGCTTCATCAGTAGTGGTAAATCCTTCAGATAATCATGAATTTTAAATCATGAAAAAGATTGCTCATTTTCCTTCGGATTTCAGGGGATTCTTCAATTTCCCCTCTGAGGGAGTGGATTTATCCTCCTTTGAGGACCACGGAGGGTGCTGTGGAATAAATGCAAATTCAGGCTGACTTGGCTGCTTCTGAAAAAGATCCAACATCTATTCCCAGTATCCATCCTGCTATTGTTGCAAGAATAGAAGAACCCACTTCTGGTAAGTTAACAATGCTTCATAAAATATTGAATGAAACATATACTGACATCCATTCTGTGATACTTCAGGTTCAACCCATGCATTAGAGATTTTGGTGGCTATCGCAACTGATGCCTCGATTTTATCCAAAGATGTTGTCCAGGGTCAGGGACCACAGGATGAAGGTCACCAAGAAGACACATCAAATGCTCCCACTGGTGAGACTAACTAGTATATTGAGATGACATTAGATGAAATGATGGAACTTGGCGAATCTTTCGATGATTTTATAAATCATGTTAAATTACTATGTAATTTAGAAGATTATGGATGTGAGTGTTATCCTTCGTCCTATTAAGAATAACTTCTTATTACATGTCTAATCATGATTGGTTCAAATGTACAGTTTTGTCTAAGAAAGCTGCTGAACTAACCATGCCTGAAGGGGGTATAGAAAACCCTACCCCTGCAGAAACATTAGCACAAGTGGAGCTGAACCCATTAGAGCTTCCTCAAGCTCATCCTGAAAATCCTGTCGAAGTTATGAATGATGGGGAGGAGCTTTCTCAGGTTTTTGATCTGTCGTTGGGTAATGAATAACAATATTTGTGATTGTACTTAATTTTCAAGACAACCGATTCTTTTGTTATCCTTTGAAACTAACCAAAGATTTTCAATTAATTATGCAGGGCCATCAATTGCAGTGGCTGGATCTGGAGGTGAGGCCTCAGCCTCCGCCCCAATGGGAATTGAAAGTGAAGAAGCTCAGGTCAGGGGGGAAGGAGCAGAACAGGGCACTTCCCTAAGTGCATTAATCCCATATTATACTCCCCCCTGTGATAGTGACGCTGAGTCGGACCTGGAAGTTCAAAAGGAGTTACAATTTTCACGACGCAAGGCATGGGAGAACATATGGAAAATCATATCTAAAGTGCCACTAGAGGAGCTTCCATTGAAGATTCCCCAACTTTCATCCCTATTTGTCATATTAGGACTTGGTGGTTTTTGATATGAAAAGATCCATGCTGTTGTGAAACATGTCATTTTCAGGAGGGAGCAGGAGCAAATGTGTCACGAGGATCTGACCAGGGTGAAACTGTCAGCCAAATTTAGTGAATTTGAGGTTCTGGTATCCTGCGCTGAGGCTGAATATGCTTCCAAGATGAAGGAGCTAAAGCATAAGATCAAAGATAAAGTTGTCCAGCAAATGCACCTTCAGCAACAGTTAGACGCAATTACTGGGGAACTTGACCAACTCAATAATTCATTGGAGGGAGCTCAAACGAATGGTATGAAGGCCATTGTAGATGCAAATAAAGCACTCCATCAGGCTGAAAAGAGTGAATTTGGTCGAGTGCATGAGCTTCAAGTAGCTGCTGATAAAGATCGGGATGTTGTTCATCAAGTGAAGATTTATGTTGACAGCCTCTTGTAATTTCCTAGATAAGAGAAGAGACTTCAGTCTGTGGATTTCCTTCTAATTCTTATGCGTCAAATGGAAATAATTCTTTCATCTTCAATCACTTGTCCACGTATTTTCCTGCTACCTTCTTTAGATTTTACCTAAGCCAACGGGCCTAGTACGCATAGTTTGATTTTTACTAGGATTATTATAAATAACCCTACAAACTTTGAATCTTTTAATTGCTCAATATTACCTAAATCATAAAAAATTTATGTTTAATGAGCTGGAACTTGACTTTTATTTAGAGTTCCTTTGTATTTTGTGGGCAGTTTAAAGTCATGCACGTCGGACATAAAAAAGGATAATATTTAAGGTCGAAATAGCTTTGACCAAAATGGATTAAGATTGACTCAATTCCTTGACAATTTATCTGAAAACATATTACCACACTCATGTATGAGGGAAAATATGTAAACTATGACTTATGAAAGTTTGAATATGAGGAATGGTATGAAAAAGAGCTAAAAAGGCATTAGAGGAAGTAGTTCCCAAGAATGAAGTTACCATTTTTTAACAAACCCGTTAGGGGGTTGAATTATGTAGGGTCACCTAAGGGCATTGGCTGCATAGTCAAATAATAGCATCTTTTAGATGACAGGTCTGTTATGTAGACTACTTATGCAAGGATGCCTAAGGGAACATGCTTCATAGTCAGGCAAAAGAACTCTCAGAAATTTACTTTTCTACTACTAAGAAGCTAGTGAGTGTTTATGGGGATTCAACTTTTCCAAAGTATAGAGTTTTCTGTATGGAAAGAGGTACTTGAATATGGAGAAGATATTTTCAATCAAGATTATCTAAGAATTGGATGAATGTTACTCCTATGAAGTTCTGACCCAAGCGTAGGGAAGGTAAATATAAACCATAGACTTGAATACTTTCAGATCATGAAAAATAACATGAAATAAATATGTTAAGGATGTCTATTTTTTTACGGATCCTTGCATATTTTTTATAATACCAATAAGGAAAAAAGAGGATTTCTTCCCAAGAATGAAGCTACCAGTATCTAACAAACCCGTTAGGGGGTTTAATTATGTAGGGCCACCTAAGGTAATTGGCTGCGTAGACAAATAATATTATCTTTTGGCTGACAAATATGTTATGGAGACTATTTATGCAAGGTCTCCTAAGGGCACATGCTACATATTCAAGCAAAATAACTCTCAGAAATTTGACATTTTTGTGACTAGAAGTCAAGAAAAGGATTATGAAGATCTGAAAATATTTAAGGTTAGGATTATGACACACAACGATGGGTGTGGTCCAATGTGTGCAGGGATGCACAGAGCAATGATAACCATAATTATGTTGTGGTTGGGTCCTGAATTGAAATGTTGGACTTCACTACGTATCCCATAAGGATGGGAATCAAACCATACATAGTTCTTAAACTATAGTTTAACGTCATGCGAGTCAAAAGTATATGAGATCTTAGTTTAGGGTCATAGAGCTTGGACCATTATAAGAAATACACAGTGTGTGTTTTCATGGGGACTTTTCATCCATGGGACTGAAAGTGGAATTTGGGGTTAGGCCCAAAATACTTGGGGCTGGATTCGAGGGACACTCGAACGTTCCTACATATCCGATAAGGATGGGAATCAAGCCCACGTAGTTCTAGAAATACCCTCTGTACAAATTTGGTTCGTACATGTGAAGGGTGAAAGGGGACTTTTGTGCAATGATGGTTTAACCCAGGATAAAAGGTTCGAGCATTGCCATGTATGCACAAATTTTTTTTTTGAATATAACATGATTGAAAATCAATGTAAATAATGATTCCCTCTCAGGTGAGGGTATCAAAGAATATTGTAGTTTATTGTCGTACAAGACAAAAGTGTTTTACAGTTTAACGTCGTATAGAAATGACGAAGGTGAACCAATGTAAAGATATTAATTCTGGTGGCAGTTTCATGAATCAACATCGTATGAGATGGAGGTGAACCGATGTAAAGAGATTGGTTTTGGGAATGAACCTTGGGAGGTTGCCTACGTACCCAGCCTGGAAGGAAAAGATCAAAGTCTGAATAGTTCAATTAAAGAATGAATTAGTGATCAAGTTTTTTCTGGGAACAACGTAATAAAAAATGAAGTTGGTACTTACACGTGGTTAGCAGCCCAAAGAGGGTGTTATGGTTGAAATTTTCTCTAAGCTCACGTGAGTCATACTCGGTGTGAGAAACAAGAGGTAACAACAACCCTAACGATGCACAGTTTAATGTCATGTAGGACATATGAAGGGACTATGCAGTTTAAAGTGGTGCAGTTAGGAATATTGGTGCTGCACAGTTTAATGTCATGTAGCAGGGAAAAGGTACAGTTTAATGTCGTGTAGGACGTATTAGAGGACTTTTGTACAGTTTAGCATCATGTAGCTAGGACGGTGGGGACAATATAGTTTAACATCATGTTGTATGAAAGGGGGACTGTGTCGTTTAATGTCATGTATTAAGGACAAAAGAGTACACCGTTTAACATCATGTTGGACGTATAAGGTACTTTTTCATAGTTTAACGTCATGTTGGATGAAAAAAGACGATATAGTTTAGCGTCATGTTGGACGAAAATGCGAATAGTTTAAGGTCATATGCATGGACCGTTGGTTATGCAGTTTAACGTCAAGCTGGATGTAAGGGACTTTTATACATTTTAGCATAATGTAGCTAGGACGTTACAGTTTAACGTCAGGTTGGATGAATGAAATGCAAATAGTTTAAAATCATATGCATGGACTCTTGCTGTATAGTTTAACATCATATAGGACGATGAAGGGGAAACAGTTGAACATCATGTTGGACAAAAGGGATGAAATAGTTTAAAGTCATATGCATGGACTCTGGGTGGTGCAGTTTAACATTGTTTTGGACTTAAGAGACTTCTGCACAATTTAGCGTCATGTAGTTAGGACGTCACAGTTTAACGTCTTGATGGACATAAGAGACTTCTATACAGTTTAGCATCATGTAGTTAGGACGTCACAGTTTAACTTCGTGTGGGAAGAAAGTAATACAGATAGTTAAAGGTCATATGTATGGACCGTAACAATGTATTTTGTGTTTATAAAAAATACTTCTTCAAAAATCTAGCATTGGTTGGAGTAGTGATGAGTTCTCCATCCATTGAGATTAAAGAATAAGCTTAATTGGAATAGACCTTATGTATTGAATAAGGTATTTCCCACATTGGTACAAGATCAGGAGGTTTCTTTCCTAGTATCATTGGAGTTATGAGAACTAATACCAATTCTCTCTGAACAAATGAATGAAGATGAACTTTTTTGTTGAAAGCTCATGCTATTCGATTCTGATAAACTTCCTAGTGGTGCAGAGTGCACAATCTTTTCTCATCTAATCATTCCAATTCATCCAATCACTTCTGATATTTTTCATCTGTAGATGACTGATCACAAATGGCTACTCTGAGTGAAGGTAATTGAACCTCAATTGGAAAGACTGATTCCGTTCCATATACCAGTGAATATAGAGTTGATAGCGTTGCAGTGCAGGTGGTAGTTCAATAAGCCCATAAACCATGAAAGAGTTTATCAAGTCATGATTTATTATCTTTATCCACCATCTTTTATAGTATATTTGACAGAGTCTTATTGAAAGCTTCTATCTATCCATTGGCTGCTACATGATACCAAGATGAATGATTGGATTTGATGTTGTATTCTTGATACAACCTCTTCACCTTAGATGAACAGAAATTGGTGCCATTGTCCGTCAATTTGGTATGAGGGACACCAAATCTGGTAATGATGTTAGACTTGATGAAGCTAACAATGCTTTTAGAACTAACTTCTTTGAGAGGTATTACCTCTTCCCATTTGGAAAAGAAGTCAGTAGTAGTAATAATATACTTAAACTACTTGGCCGTAGCTGAATGGTAAGGTCCCACCACATCCATTCCCCATGTAGAAAATGGCCACGAGTATTTAGCTGTATGAAGAAACTCTGGGGGTTGATGAATGAAGTTCGCATGTACTTGTCATGAATGAAACTTCTTTGTGAAATCAACACAATCTTGTATCATTGAAGGCCAAAAGTATCCATGCCTTTGAATCTGATCAGACAGTCTATGTCTAGGCTGGTGGGCACCACAGACTCCTACATGCCCTTCTTTCATGACAGACATTGTCTCTTCACTATCAATGCATATGAATAGAACTCTATCAAAATCATGCTTGTAGAGAATTTTCTCTCAGTGATCTGGGCTATCATAAAGAGTGAAATTGACCACGCGTCTCCAGATTTGTTCTTTCCCAGATCTATCAGGTGGAAGTGTTCCATTTTGAAGGTATTCCCTGATAGGTGTCATCCATCCAGTAGTATGACCATATGGTTCAGATATGAGACTAATTTCATTGATCTCCTCTATTCTGGCTTGAACATAAGGTGAAATTGTACAACGGTGGGCAATACAGATGGTTGTCTCATCCCAATTTGGACCTTCTAGAGTTGTTTCTGTATTAGCTAGTGCATCATCTTGGGCATTTTGTGATCTTGGGACATAAGAAAATGTTGTTTCCCAAGGAAACTCCTTCATTAACTCTCTGACGTAATCATACAAAGGGATTAGTTCTTCTTTTTTGATGGAATAATCCCCATTGACTTTTTTGATTACCAGGTCTGAATCACCTTTCACCTTTAAGTAATCCACTTGTTCTTGAAGCGCTAACTCCAAGCCTGCAATGAGAGCTTGGTATTCGGATTCATTATCTTTACCGCCTCCCAATAATGAGAATGAATAAGACAGAAATTCCTTTTCTAGTGAAATGAGTACAACTCCTAACCCAACTTTGTTGAATTTAGGATTTACCATTTTCCTCCCTATTGGACTTCTGGAAGCACTATCGAAGTACATTTCCCATGTTTGAATACTTTCTTGAATAGAGAATAGTTCCTCATCAGGGAGTTCAATATCTGAATATGTGTCTTCCACTGAAGGGTGTTCAGTAAGGAAATCATCCAGGGCTTGGCCCTTTATTAACTTTTGAGCCACTTATTGAATATCAAATTGCTACAAGATAACTTCCCACCTTTCCAGACATCCTATAAGCATTGGACGACTAAGGATAAATTTGAGCGGGTTATTACGAGATACCAATTGAACCTCGTGATGTTGCAGGTAGTGTCTCAACTTTTGAACTGCAAATATTAATGCTAGGCATCACTTCTCAATATTTGAGTATCGGGTTTCTGCTTCGAGCATAGTCTGAATGAGATAGTAGAGGCTATTTTCAATCCCATCATCATTCTTCTGAGCAAGAAAGGCACCCAATGATTTCTCAAGAGCTGTTACATAGAGGATAAGTGGTCTTCCTTCAATAAGCGGCATTAACACTGGCGAACTCAAGAGATACTTCTTGAGAATATCGAATGATTCTTGACATTCTTCAATCCACTAGTAAGTGACTACCTTCTTCATCAATTTGGTGAAGGGTAAGCATTTTCCTTCCAAATTGGTGATAAAATGCCAAAATATAGGCTAAGTGTTCTTGAAGTCCTCTCAATTATTTCAAATTTCGAGGAGGTGAAATACCAAGGATTGACTTTGTCTTCTCAGGATCGACTTCAATACCATGATTCCATACAACAAAGCCGAGAAATTTTCATAAGGTTACCCCAAAAGCACATTTTAAGGGGTTCACCTTCAAATTATGTTACCGAAGTTTGTGGAATATGATTTTCAAATCATCCAAA
This sequence comes from Viscum album, assembly GCA_963277665.1. Lineage (NCBI taxonomy): Eukaryota > Viridiplantae > Streptophyta > Magnoliopsida > Santalales > Viscaceae > Viscum > Viscum album. The sequence goes on along the minus strand of OY728126.1, from coordinate 351,402,961 downwards.
TGATTATAACTTTTTTCGTATTTAACCACCAAATTGTCCACATAACATTCAACAAACTTTCCCAGAAAGGGATTGAAGATACGATGCATGGCACGCTGATATGTTGTGCCTGCATTCTTTAGGCGAAAGGGCATTACCCGATAGCAAAACACACCCTGAGGGGCTCTAAAAGCTATAGATTCTTCATCTTCTAGAGCCATTCAGATTTTATTATACCCAGAATATCCATCCATGAAGGAAAGTGTTCCATGTCTAGTTTTTTCATCAATTAAGAGTTCTGTAATTGGTACTGGAAAATCATCCTTAGGACAATGCCGATTAAGATCTCTGAAATCAATGAAAACTCTAATTTTCCAATTCTTCTTTTTCACAGGGACAATATTATCCAACCACTTGGGATATTGAACTTCTTTGACGAAGTTAGCTTCGATGAGCTTATCCACTTTAGCCTCAATTTTGGAATCATAGGTTGGGTGTGTTCTTCTAGCATCTTGTTTGAATCCTCGATGTTCTTTTGGAAAACCCAAATAATGAGTAGCAACATCAGGATCACGCCCGGGAATCTATTTATAGTTCCAAGCAAATATGTCACGATTTTTCTTTAAAAAGGAAATATACATCTCTTGTTCTTCAAGATTCATGGTCGCACTAATTAAAGTGGGGCGTGGATCTTCTTTTGTACCCAGATTGATTTCTATGAGTTCATCCACAGTGGTAGAGATACCATCTTCAAATGCTGGAGGAGCATCTCTGAGATCTTCCTCTTCTTCTTCAACATGTGTTACCTCTTCTCTTTTTACTTGCATAGTAGATGATGAAGCAGAATTTCCATGATCAGAAGAGATGTTAAAATTTGAACATCTTGAAGAATAAGCTTCCATTTTTGACCCAATTGATGATGAAGGGTCTTCCTTGGGTAATAAAGATAAGATGATGGATTGAGAATAAACATCATCATTCACCTATGGTATTTCTATAACTTCTTCTGGCCTGGTTGGCGAAGTATAGACTTGCTGGATTTTAGCAGATCAAATGAAGACATCTCTATTTGTGCTTTCATCATTTCCTGGTGGATCACCAATTTATCCCACGCTCTCTGGCTTGATTGTCGTGATTGACATTATGGAGGTTTCCATAAGAGTATTTTGATTTGGGTCTATCCTATCAATTTTACTGATAGGAAACACATAATCTATACTCACATGTGCTAATGGGTTTACTCCCTTTATGTGATAGAATTCCACCTCAATGTATTGAGATTCACATGTATTGAATGGGGATTTATCATCATATATTGTCCCAACTTGACCATCGAAACAATATTTGAGACATTGATGGTATGACTAAGGGATAGCTGCATGCCAATGTAGCCAAGGTCTACCAAGTAATATGTTGAAGGCTGAATCTTGATCAATAACTTTGAAATCTGAATTGGATGCAAGATCTCCAAACCGAGTTCTAAGTGTAATCTCACCCAGTGGTTCTTGTTCATTTTTATCATATCCTTGTAACATCAAAGTAAGGAGACAAATCAGATTCCGTGAGGCCCAATCGACGAAGTGTATGAATGGGGTTGAGGTTGACTCCTGAACGATTATCAATGAAAACTCTTCAGACGTCAATCACATTTACCTTTCTATATAAGTATAATGGTCTGATATGTCCATGCATGACATCATCTTCATCTTAATCTTTGAAAGATATCGTTGCATGTCATTCTGCAGGAGTATTCTCAACATGGTAGACATTAGCTGCAGCAATTTTAGTCTCGAACTCTGGAGGACTTGACAAAGACTTGATGAGTGCCTCCCTAAGATCCTTTGATAAATTTAAGGCATCCATAATTGATAACATGGTCGGTACTTGGACCAGGTGTTTCAATATATCATACTTCTGATCCAAAGGTCTGCGTTTCCCAATAGAAACATGTGGTTTAGTAGGTGCCTTGGAAGTTGATGATTTGGAAGTTGATGCATCTTTTATTGGGATAGGAGTTGGAAATATTCCTGGCTATGGAAGATTAGACCGATTAGGTATATTTACTTGCTGAGAGGAAGAAGATGGAACCTTCAACCGATCATCCAGAATAATTGTGCTAGGGCTGAGTCTGCCTTGTGTGGAAGAACTTGCTTGTTCTTTTTGAGCTCGTTGAAGGTCTCTACCACGAGTTTCTGCCGCATACATATCTCTAGCAGGGGTAGAATTGGAATAGTGGTCTTAGAAATATCCACGTCTTCCCTTGTATCCCGATCCTCTGTAACATCCTCTGATTCCTCTATCTGATATAGGGAACTCAGGCTCGTCGAAATTGAAACTGCGACTGGCATAAGGATCTATTAAATTAATCATATTAACAGAACCAAAGATCAGTTCTTCATCCGATGTAGACTCTGCCTGATTAGCATATTTATGTTGTGTCGTTTGGTGGGGCGTTGCCCGTTGATTCGAAGTAGATGGCATGAAATCTGCAAGAGTCAAAGACAACTTAGGCTTTGACACATACTCATCTTCTTCTTATTGTTCCTCTTTCTTTGAATTATGCCGTTTCTTTGAGGAATTTCCCTCTGATAAAGAGGGTTTTGCTACAACATTCATGGAAGAAGGCACAATTTTTTTCTTCAATTGTGTTCACAAAATAGCATGAGTTCGGTTGATTGTCTTTATGACCATACAATCATCATATTTTTGTGCATTTTTGTTCTTAACTTCTTTCCATTCTTCTTCCTCCTCTGTAACTGTAGCAGTAACACATGCTACCTGAGATGAAGAACCTTTCAGTTTGACTTGTCCCAAATTGACCATTTTTTGCAAGAGTTCCTTGAAAAAAACACTCAATGGGATGCCCCAACATTTTATGAAACAGGCAATAGTTGGGACGGTTTTCATCTCCTTCCTTGTTTGGCCTCTTGGGCCTTGAAAATTGAACCAAATTATTTTCCAAAGCCGAAATGAAATAACCAGGAACTTGTTCATTTCTGAAAGATTAAACTTTTCGTTTCAAATCCTCAAATTGTTTTCCTCTTTGATCTCTTTGATCATATTGATGAAATGGTCTCTGTTGTTGGCGCTCAGGAGGTGGATCCCTTCAAAAAGATGAATGTTTTGAAGTAGAAGCAGGTACAGGTGCTTGTTTAAGCATAACTGTAGTAGTCTCTGCTTTACCCATTCTCCTTTCTGGAGCTGATGGAATTATATGAACTTTATCCTTAGTCTTTATAAGAGAATCTTAAATCTGTTGAGCGATTGAAGTAAGGTCTCGAAACCCTCCTGTGTATTTCATTGGGATCAGCGATGTGTGCAACTCATCACATAAATTTTCCACACAAATTGGAAACAATTCCACTTGAGGGAGTGCTAAGCTTAGGTAATATGTTAATCCCTTCTAGCGAGCAATGAAATCTGAGACCCTTTCATTCTCCCTTTGCTTACAGTTTGTAAGATCAAAAACTGTTGTATTTGGAAAAGTTGAGCTAAACTGAATAAGGAATTTTTGGAGAAGATGCTCCCACGCAGTAATTGACCGGGACTTCAAGCTTGTATATCAAACAAAAGATGGTCCTTGTAAGGTTCGCATGAAGAATCTAAGTTTCACTGCTTATTTCTGCTCCAGAGTTCCCATCATAGGATCTCAACAAGACACATAATGCATTAAATGTTGTTCAAGATCTTCTGATCCCTTGAAAATAGGAAATACAGGGTTCTCAAAACTTGATGGGGGGGATTGAATCTACCCATTCAGGGTAAGCTCTCTTTTCTGGTTGAACCTGTGCACACTTCCCTTCCATAGTCTCTAACCGAACTGTTAATGAATCAATGGAAGTTATTAAATTTTGGGAAACATCTGGTTGAACTTGGACCTGAACAGGTGCAATGACTGGAGCCGGTACATATGTGGTTGATGATACTGCAACTGATGGTTGCACCGCCAATTGGTGTTGCACTTGACTCGTAGGATTAGACCTGTGAAGAGGTAATGATAAAGCAGTATATTCTTGATCCATCTCAGTAGCCACAACAAATTCCTTTGACTGACTGAATCCATCAGGCTTAGGAGGAAGACTACTCTGATGTATTTCTGCCTTCATCCTCCTCAACTCCTTCATTTCTTGCTCTTGTTGTGCAAATCTTTTCTCTAGTGAGAACGATTGACCTTTTCCAGATAAAGGATATGTAACCTGATTCTTTCATTTCCCCTTATTGGATCCCTTTTTGAGAGGGGGAAGTGGGTTACATGAAGGATTACCTAAGTTCTGAGTAAGCCTTTGATTTCATGTACGCACACCTTCTTCATTCGCATCTGTGCATACAACTCCTTGAGCAGGAACCTCTTCATCTGATCCCTCTGAATGAGCCTCATCTGGTGGATCAGCAACAAAAGCATTGATGACATTAATTGATGCATAATGCATTGCATCCCTTCTATCGTCATTTCTGCGATATTGTCTTCTTCCATGCCCCTGACGAGACATTGCATTTTGTTTATTTGATCCCTCAGGAAATTCTTGGTGAACCGTAATTTGGAGAGAATCTCCTAATGATTTGGCTCTTTTTTCCTCTTGTGGCTTATTCACCAATAAAGAAAAGACCTACTTTCACTGAGGAGGGGATTAAAGATTTGAAAAAGTCCCCAGTCCGGTGGACTGGGGCTGTTCATGATGTTCCCGCTCAACTCCTCGAATCTTATTTGTTGATTCTGAGGGTTGGGTTAAAAGAGTCTCCAGTATAGCAAGCTGGGGTGGTTCTTGACCTTCTATATCTGATAATTTCTTAAAATCTATCCTGATCTTGCAGACCTTAGTCCGGAAATTTGCTAGATACATTAATCGACATCCACTTTTATCACCCAGCGAAAAATACCGTTGGATGATTTCTGACACTTTTGTCACTTGATGATGTTCTTGCTCTAAATGAGAGGCCTATTAAATATTCTCGTTTGCTTGATGCAGGAGTAATTCAACAACTTGTTCTATGTATGCTTGATTTTGAGAGGAACTAGTTGAAGCCTGTTCTTCGGCAAGCTTTTGATTACAAACAAAACTCATTGACTGTGGCCGGCCATGGGCAATAACATTGCATGAGACCATTTTCGGCAGGCTTTCCTGATTGGAGAGCACAGTGAAATGTAGTGCTCCATGAACACCCCATACTCTGACATTAATACCAGATAGGGCATTGGCAATTAACTGGCGCAATCTTCTTAGTGCTCAAAGGCATGAATGTTGAAGGGCTCTCTGCTGCTTTTCAGCCTTCAGATATCGAGAGACTGATCGAGATTCCAAATCAATCTGACGTCGTAACCCTTCTATTATCTTAAAATGATTTTAATATTCATCATAAGATAATACTTTATTTTTTAACTGACAAAGAGTTTTCCATATGTTGAGATGAATATCATGAATTCCATCTTCCGTCAACATCTCTGGAATGTCATATTGAGAGTTATCCAGAGGCCAAAACATGACTAGCACTTCACCCTTCGCCAGTTCTTTTCTCATGTTCATCATTTCCTCTTTATCATTTAATGAATATTATTCTACCTATTTTGACCAGAGTTGGTGCTTCATTGTTGCCTCATCGGATTCAACAGGATTGGTAGAGAATTAACTGATCAAACTATAAGATGAATGACTCGGGGTGGTTTGGAGAATGACCTACACCCCGGGCTATCTTCTGATCGAAAAAGTATTTCACTTGTGGATGGTAAAGAATCAGACATGAATGGATTTACTTATGCAAGTGCCTCAAGATAACAGGGCTTTCTTGGCACTACATTGTCCACTAGAGTATTTTCTGGGCAATGTGCATCACTACTGTGGAGAGGACTTTCGTAGTGAAATTAATCATCTTGGGGAGGACAACCATGGTAGGTTAGAGCAAAAGATGATATCTCTTACTCCTTGGTCTTCTGGCCACGTAGAGGGTTATTGTAGCTCTCATCTGAAGATGAAACTTCAAGATCGAACGAACTATCATGAAGTAAACCTTCATGAGGAAGTGTCTGTTGAAGACCCTCGGAATTATTGTTCCCACTATTGGGAAATGAGGGAGTAGAATCTTGGATTCCAACAGATAATTGTCTAAGGGCTTCAAGAAATCAAGAATCGAGAAAGGCCTTGTTACAGATTGGCTCTTGATTTCTTGAATGTGCTGGGCGGGTCTTCTTCTTAGACACCATCTTACTCAACTTGGTAGGTGTATGTGCCTGCTCAGGAGAAATGATCAGGTTAGGCTGATTATCTCCACTCAAACCAAGTGTATGTTCCTGACTTGGTTGTCCGTATGATATAGGGGAGTATTCCCCACAACTCTCTAGGACTGGAACAGATGTGTGTGTCTGTTCTGGAGTGAACTTTTCATGTGTCACTCCACTGGTAGGGATATATTTATGTGTCTTTCCTTGAGATGCTACTGAAGCTGTTATAAAATCCTGGCAGGCATCGAGAATATGAGCAGGGATTTTCTTCTGCTCTTCCAACATCAAGAGAATGTGCTTGGTGACTTCAGCTGCCGGAACGGGGATATACATCCATTTCGTGCTGGGGGTAGGTGTATGTTCCTTCTCCTGTCCTCATTTTCCTGTCGGTGAATCCTAACATTACTCAAGTGTGGAAGAATAGATTTCAGTCTGCCTCCTGTTTGTCATTGGAGCTTTCCGAATAACTTCTCCGAGTGTAACCAAGCAGGACTATTGGTAGGCTTGATCAATACTAGCAGGTGTATGTGCCTACTGATTACACTTTGCCAAACGTGGTTGACCAGCTCCATCATATGTAGTCAGACGAGCCTGCTGACTAACTGATGATTTATAAATAGGTGCATGTTCCTGTCTATAGTACTCTGCCAGAATTGCCTGGCGGGTTTGACGTGATGCTGCCAGACGAGTCTGCTGGAAAGTGGAATTAAAACAGACGGGTGTGTGTGCCCGCTCATTTCTTGCCACCAAGTTAGGTGGGTGGACTTCTTCGGAGATGGAAGAGATGAGAACCTGCTCATTGTTGACTAGATTCCACCTCTGGCGATTCGTCTTGCCTGCTCGGGTTTGAGGAACCTGAGCCGAACGCCTGGAGATGATACCCTCATCATGTTGAGGGTGCACTGCCACATGAGTCTCGCGGCGATTGTTGATGGGAGCCCTCGGTAAGGACTCATGTTTCCTTGAATTAAGGCCTTGAGGGGCCTGCTCATTCACCTCCTCAGAATATGGGAGTGAATGGTGATTGTGTTCTGGGGATAACGACCTGAAACGGTTGGAGACGGTGGTTAGCACCGCATGCTTCTTGATCACCGGTCGTTACTGTCTGAACGACCAGGTTGAATTATTGACTTGGAGGGATTGTTGATCGGCCTCCATAGTCATAATTGTACCGTTTTGACAGTACTCCTTAACTAGAGCATTTGATACCCAGCTTTGAAGATGCCGAGTAGGTGATGTCGTCCTCAGAGCAGATGACGATCCAGCAGGAGTAGCAGTAGTGGCATTCGTATCAGAGTTTTTCACAACATACGTATTCATGGACGTGAACTTAAGAAAATCCATTTGGGAAATGAAGAAGATCTTGAAAAAGAGTGTCTGTTTGATATGAAAAACGTAATCAAGATAAGTCCGGGCACTACATATTTTGGATGAGAAAATATGTTATTGATTATTTTTTTGGCCCTCTCATTGTGTTTTAAATAGGGGCCTAACAAATAAGTAAAAAATCATTTTAACGGGGTTAAGGATTCACGTCAGGTTCACCATTTTTTATTTCCTCTCGAATTGGGGATAACCTCATTGACTGAAGGTTTAAACCTTCCAATCATTTCCTAACGGGTTTGTTCGTAGAACCAGAAACATCCAATGATTCCATATCTATTTAGACCAACTTTCCAAATGTACGCACTCATTAGTTGTGGACTGATGAGGCTTAAGTATTTTCATTAGTTGAGAGGATGGGAGGTCAGACTCATCACACCTTTTTGAGGGGAATTATTGTCTATACCGGGACTTTCTTTATAGATTTACGTTATGTTCATGAATCCTTATTGAATTAACAAGTATAAAATGATCTTTCCTTTAGATCTGAAAATCAATGATTGATATGTATGAAATTTAGAGAATCTTTTATATTTATTCGAGGTTCTTCATCGATAGAGATCATCTGTATTTGTTAGAGATTCTTAGTCAATGGTATCCTTCAATACATAAAAGTCTCTTGGTTATTATGATGACCATACTAGTTTTAAATCCACTCAGTGGGGCACTTGAAGTTTATTGTCATTCAGAAGGACATGGATTATTTTAGAGTTGGGATCGTACCCGTAGATGGGCTACCTACATACCTTTGTTTTGGAAAAGGAATCAGAACCCCCGTAGTTCGAGTAAGAGAGTATGATGTTTATTCATGATTAATGGCTCCAAGAAATATTTCATGATTACTTTTACACTATATGCTCACATGAGTCATGGTCGGTGTGAGAAACAAGAGGTATTGTTGATACCAGACAACTGTTCCATGAAAGATGAAATGATTTGGGGATTATGTATGTATGACTACCCAAAATAGATGAGTATTGGGTTTTACTTCAGGGAAGTAACCCGGGAACAAGGTCCATAAAAGTATATGTACTTCATGCAGATTTGGGTACTCTAACTTGGGGCTTACTCCTGAGGAAGATTCCCAAATTAGTAGGGGACTCGTGATTGGGTTTTACTCTTGAAAAGGAATCCCATATCAAATGTAAATTAAGACTAGTTATAAGAAATTAAGACTGGGGCTTCCTCTTGAGAAGGAGGCATAGGTTAAGGGAAATTATGACTGGGGCTTACTCCTGAAAAGGAGGACCATGTTAAGAGAATTTTGGTTGGGACTTACTCCTAAGGAGGATGCCCAAATTTTGGGAACTTTGAGACTGGGGCTTACTCCTGAAAATGAGGCCCAAATTAATGAGGACTTGGGGCTTACTCTTAAAGAGGATGCCCAAATTAATGAAAATTTGGACTGGGGCTTACTCCTGAAAGGAGGACCAAGTTAAGAGAATTATGGTTGGGGATTAGTCATGCAAAGGATGACCAAATTATGGTTCTCTCATCTTAAAGGATGAGGTTGAATGAATGAAATATCTAACTTTAGTGACATAAAGATGTGTAAATCACTAGGTTTTGAGAGATGTTCCACTGAATTCTTTTCAGATAAAGAAGTCAATCAATAAAACATGCCATAAATGGATTTGAAGATTTTCCTGAAGACTGAATCTTGAATAGGAGAGGTGGGAAGGCATAAGAGAGGTGAAATGGGTAGGAAGGGCACCCAAAAATAGAGGGGCGCGCATGTCCTGAGGGTCGCGTAGATACTGAATGGGCGCGCAAGTCTTGGTCATGCATGTATACTTGTGCGACACATATATACTTGGGAGATCATTGAACAGTGGATTAATACTTGGGTGATCCTTGACCAAATCCCTTAGAATTATCCCGAGGTACTTCCAGAAGAGTGTCACACAAGTTTCAATCAGTAGGTAAGGAGGCATGCAAGTGTGTCCATTTCCCTTAAGGGTAAATCACTTAGGCCCACAAGTGTTAGTGAATTCTAACACTTAAACCTTATTCCTCTTGTTTAGACCTTCCATTCTAGGTAAAGAATTACCTTATAAGTGTTCGAAAGACTTAAAGAAGAGTCTTGGGTGTTCAAAGCTCTGTATCTAAATTCTGGAAAAATCCCCCTCAAATGGGGGGCCAACTGGGGATATTTGTATGTGATGAAAAGGAGCGTCAAAAAAGTGATTTTACAATATCCTCTTATAAAATTATAATTTTTAATGTAACCTCTACCAGTTAGTCTATTTTCCTTTTATTTATGAAAAATTGTGATTATAGTGATCATAAATCCCTTTAGAAATGTATATCTTATTTTAATCCATAATAATATTATTATTTTATTAGTGGTGACGTCAAAAATATTTTTTGTAACTCCAAAAATTGTCATTTTTTATTGGAGTAAGTTTGTACTTGTTTTTAATAATTTCTTGTGCACTCATAATCTAATGGGCTTGGATTTGTTAGGTGATAATTTTTTGTAGTGAAATAATAAGTTAATAAATTATAGGATTTAGAGTCAGATTGATAGTTTTAGATCCAATATATAAGGTATATATTACATCCCAAACTCCTCATAACTCACTTAGGAAAGAATCTTTTATAACACTCTCCACCCTTATTCACTCTAGAAGGTCTTGGTGGTTCATTCTAAAGGTTTTCCATTCCAAAAATATGAATTTAGAAGCATGATCTATTTACTGGAGGTGATGTAATCTTAGGTTATCATGTAGAATAAACTTACATGCCTTAAATAATCCCTCAAGGTATGTTCTATATTTTATTATTCCAATCCTATAGATATAATATATCGGGAAAAGGATATTAATAATTTGGATAACTATCTAGAAAATAATGGGAGTGATGAGGTTTTTATGTCTCTCTCGAACAAGGGAAATGTTCTAATGGAAATATTACTTATTATTTAAAGGAATTATTGAGAATAATCCAAGGTCTAATAGCTCAAGAAATTTGATAATAAAACCATCTACATTCATTCATGCTTTAAATAAAAAATTCTGATGCGTAATAAATTACAAATGAAATTATAGTGAATAATTATAAATAAATTTTATAAAATATTTTAGATATGAAAAATTTTCTAAAAAAAGTTATTTAGATTGTTATTTTTTATATATAGGATATTCAAGCAACTTAGTAGAATTCAGCAATTAAGATAATGGTTTCTGGTTTCAATTTTCACCCCTTAAGACAAATTTCTTAAGATACACTAAATTTTATTTTTTATGGTGTATTTTCTATCTCATTTAATATTTTTTATCATGATCCAACCATTAGTCATGGTAGTTAATGTTTTATTTTAAAATACATATTTCAATTATTTTTTATTAGAATTATTTTAATATTGTGTTGATTATTTTTCTCAAATGTCAATTCTTTAAGACATGATTATGTTATACACCATATTTTCTATTATATATTGTAATTATATACCTTTTAATATTTTTTATCATGATTATATTATTACTAAGGGTATTTAATATTTAATGTAAAATTCTGTCCTCAATGGTATTAATTTGAATGTTTCTAGGAGAGTTATTTGGCCTTATATTGAATCCCATGAGACAGGATGAATATTTCACAACATCATTTATTTTATATAGTTTATTTTCATGACCTATCCCAATGGGGCCCCCATGGATGGTGATGAGACATTTTTAGCTACCTCAATACCACTTATGATAACCTAAGGATAGTGACCATATCCGAGTATGATAATTACACACATCAAAGGCCTTATCCAATGCTATTAGTAATAATACACACATATCCATATCCAAACAATAGTGAAGTGATAATAATACAACTGATACCAAAAATGCTTGCATACTTCTATCTAAAAATCAAAGTACAACTCATATATTGAAATCATGAAAGGGAAAAATATAGTCCCCCCAAATAACTGATAAAAATCATCCAACCCACTCAATCAAATAGGAATAATATCAAATAAAGTAACCAATACACACCTCGGTCTAAATAGATCAGAATTCTCTACCTATTTCTGGTCCTCCTAGGAATCCACAAAAAGTCATGTAATATGTAAAGGGTTTTAGATGTTCTGGTAGATCTCATAATGGAGTGAGTATAATAGTACATAGTAAGCACCCAAAAAACCAAAAATAAAAGAGAGAAACTAGAAAGAAACATTCTTCTCAACCACTAGAAAGAGGGTTTATAAAACCATGAGAGAGAGAACAAAACTCACCATCACTGCAACCTAGTTATACATGACTATTCATATCATCACCAGCTAGTATGTCAATCAAGGTATGATATATAACCACAATGTCTACCATAATAACCCTGATATAATCATATTAGACTCCACGTCTCATAGATTCAACCATAAAACATTCCATAAGATTCTAATCAATGATCAAAGGTATCTATCATCTAGGTGAACACACTCAAAGAGCCATACCTTCCCTAATGGCACTCATCCTAGATATCTTACTCAAAAAGTATCATAAAGTGAATGGAACATCCCCACAAATAATGTGGTGGACCTACACCCCCACTAATATTACCTATAGCCAAGGGAGTATTATTTACACCTAAGGCCCTACATACCCAAAAATGATACTGAGTTGAGGGACCCTCTCCACACTACTTCACTCTATAGTCAGGGGATCTATAACTCTCATCCATGGATCTCACTTAACCTAAAATGAATCTAAGTTGATGGTACATGCACCTCAGTGCGACATGAGGGTTTCCAAACCTAATAACACTAAAAATATCAAACTCAAGAACTAATACCAGAGTATAGATTATTGGGTACCCACACCTTAGTATGATAGAGGAGTTACAACCCATAAAACCTCTTTATGCTTCAAATTGGGTCACTAACATTGGCTAAGTGTCATTGAGTGATGTTTTCTACTAGAATCAGGTTGTTTATCATCTATCATACCAAAATCAAGTCCTCCATTTCATTCTACACATATAAATACTCAGGACAGACTACTCATGGGCCTCTATATGAAACCTAAAGCTTGAGATGTGCAAATGAGAAGTTGTTGAGGGGAGTACAAAGCATGTCATCCTTGTGTACATGGTCGGACTATCAAGGTTGGTCCATTTTCGTGTCCCCTCATGGAAATCATCATGTACCAAAGTACAGGGCATGTACATGGGGTCACACAGCATGGAAACCCACATGATCATCTGGGCTAGTCCCCACTAACACATGGTCGGGATTTCAATGTATCCATATATGGTGTGTTCCCTTAAAACACATGTACCTCATGGAAAAATCTAATCATATTTAATTGGTTGTGCCTATGTGTTGGATCCTCTAACCATGTACATCGTCGTTTCCTCTAGCTCGTGTACACTCAGGGTCTGGTTGTGCGACGACACATGACTAATTAACCTTATATGGGGTACCTTCACACATCCTCAACTATATGAATGAGCCTAACAACACAGTGTGCACCCAAAGTATAAGGTGTGTAGTTTCAAAAGTTCATCTTCCCAGAACAGGAAGGACATGTAGCATATCCTTCTATACTAAATATCATTTGATCGGGATTTCTGAATAGAAAATCACTATAATCCTCCTTCACCCCCCAATTTTCACCAATTTCTCATAGATCAACACCCATGGGATCTATAGAACATGAATAAGGGATCTAAAACCATAAAAAAATTCTAATTGGGATCAAAATGTAAAAATAATAAATACATTTACCTCGAGTTAAAACATCAAGGCTTCAGGTCCAGATCCACACCCTAAAGCTTCTAAACCACAATCTAGGAGAGATCATCACCAAAAACAGAAATAAAAAGCACCTTATCTCTTAGTATGTTTTTACATAGGTCATTTTCCATGCATGGGAGAAGCCACCCCCTCCCACTACTATGTGTTAAACCCAAAGGGGGTGTGTAGCATATCAGATTATATATTTTTAAAATAAAATAATCTATCATCAACACAACTCCAAATGCTCTCCCGCAACTAGAAACCTATCTCTAACAAACTTTATGACATTTCTATGGTAAAAGACACATTCTTGACTCAATTATTATCTCGAATATGTGATCGAATAGAAAATTTATGTTTTATTCCGGGTTTATTATAAAACTATACGTGCTTGATATAATACATTTAATATTTTTAATATCACTATACAGAGGCTATCTGGGCCTTGAAATTCAACTCCAACTTTGCACCTGGATTCATAATTATTCTTAAATATATTCCAAAGTCTAACATTTCCAAAAAATATTCACTACACTCTCCCCACATTCCATAAATATTGTCTCAAAAATTAAAATCATGTTTGAAAAGATGTAGCAACAGATCTCCCAATTGGGTCTCCCACACCAGTGATCCCTCCATAGGGAACCCATGATATCATCAAATATTCACATATGGGAACCACAAGACCAAAAAGGGTCCTCTATATTCATATCTCAATACACCTTATGGTACCTGAATTGGAAAAGCCACACCCAACAACCAGTTAATCTAGGTCTACATTGTGAAATGAGTCATTCCCAGGTCTCTTCAACTATGATGGGTGGAAAGAACAATGCACCCAATAAAACTATGGTCAATGGGTATAAAGGTACACCACCTCACTAACATAAAATATAGTCTATTAAAGGGCCAAAAAACATTGAATCCCACTTGATTAGACTAGTGTAGTGGTGACATGACGGGCCTCAAACAAACTTTAAAATCTGATGCATGGGATAGAAACACTAATCTCAACCACAAATGATACAAAAAAAACCTCCTGCATACACATCCATCCCCAAAACCCACTAATATCTACCCTTTGGATGGTCATGAAGTCATCCAACTTTATGATCTGGAATATAATATATAATATAGTGTCGTTACCTCTCACTAATCATGGAAACCCTGTCACAAAAACTACATTTTCCACCACATTTCCTCTATCATCTGTGAATCCCATCCGCTATCTACTGATGAGAAATACATAAAGAGCTAACTCAACAATAGGCCACCACATCCATGGACAAAAAAAATCAAAGAAAAATGATATATCTACAACCACCCCAGACCTGGTAGTACTACTAAGGGAAAACAATGTGACGAGTGCCATCATTAATCATTGAAAGGTCGATGTACCCCCACCTTCATAAAATCCATCAAGAACATTTCTAGTGGATGTAGAGTCATACAGGAGTTCATGAACAAAATATCCATGATGGGCCTCCATGACTCATTGAATGTGTGAAGGGGCAACAACCATTGACTAGAGACATGTCATGTCATCTTTACCCACATGGGCCATCTATAAAGATTTCAATTACTCAGTTACCTTGTACATCAATAATGATAATAAAACTTCATTATGATTCTCCGCTACAAAAACCATACCCTGGGGTGGATCCCAAGATAGCAAGACCTTGTCATTTGTAAGGTCTAATATCACACACATATATTGGTAGAAATATCATAATAAGTCGACTTTATGAGTCCATATCTCACTCTACGATAGCTCCCCATGCAATAGGTTCTCTCAAATAATTTCTAGAACCATCCTCAAGTGTCTCACATGAAAATCTGACACTGAGCACATGATATTACTAAGGAATACTACAAAGAACTGATATAAAAAAGGTTGAAGGATATGCTTTAAAATCTCTCATATACCTGTTGGGTGAACAACACAATTCTACCCAATTTATTTCAATGGGTCTTACCAATCCTTCCATCTACACACCTCCAAAAAAACCCTTAGCCGATGATTCCCAATGAAATCCATATAATAAACTGGCATTAATATTGATCCAATCCCTAGATTCCAGTCTATGTAGAATTATAACTCTCAGTGTGGAGGTAAACTTTTGACATCCTCATGAAAGTAATCCTCAAACATTACCACTACTAATAGGAATATATAACTCATAGCATCCTCTAATTTGAGGTTCATACTAGCCAACATGTAAAAAGGCAGCTGTATCCACCCAAAAATGAGCTCATCTGGTTTTTCCTGGGATCACTCTTTATAAAAGAAGCAAAACCTCATCCCACAAGACAGAACACTATCGATCCCCCTGGAGGTAACCATTAGGTCCTAGATGGTAGTAAATCAATCCACACTCAAGAAATATCATAGGATCTATCTCTCCAATTATGAAAAGATTTTATGGGAGGATATCTCTCTATCTCTAGTCAATTCACACTATTGATAGGATTTCATGACCTCTTATCCTATTTGATGGAGCCACCAATCATAAGGGTCGAGAAAAAAATTCTACACTGGTATGATTAGGCCTCAAATTGTGGCTATTCTTAAGTAAAAGTATCTCTTGACTATATTCTAACTGTAGCTGAGGTAGTGAAGTAACATATAGTAACATGAACCATACTCGAGCCTCTAGGATAGATTCCCATTTTTCTTAAACCTAATCCTTTCCCTTACCCTTCTATTTACCATAACCAAGACCTGCTCTGACACTTAAACACATCATACCTTATAAAACACACAACTCAAGGAACTCATTCACCATACCTCAACAGTATTCGTAATGGGAGGAATTGACTCATCTATATGGTCTTAATTGGGTCCAAATAATACTTCTTTGGGGGAATCATGCCACATTATGTTGATTATTAATCCACATAAAACATCACTATCAATGGGCTCCATGGAAACCCCACATCACCTTGAGTAAGCCTAGAGTAAGTAGTGGCCAGGAAATAGTAGCTCACACCTTTTTCTACATAAAATACTTCAGAAGTATAAAGTAAAAAAATTGTACCAATAATTATCATCAAATACTATGGGTCATAATGGGATATAAACTATATCTATCCTTTCCCCCATCCTCCATTTTATTAATTCAAACATGGACCACTTAGGGGTGGGGTGGAAACATGTCGAACCATTTACAACCTCAAATTTTTCTACTCACTACTCTACCAAGTCTATTGTAAAAAACTCCTTAATATTTTAACTATATCTAATGGTGAATTCCATTGACCTTTTACCTCTTGGTCTCATAGTGATACAAACAATTTCATGGTAGATTTCCTCATCCTTTACATGAAAAATATCACCACTCTCACAACTAGATAAAACTGGCCTAAGAACCCTATACCATAGCCTTATTAACATGGGACCACATCTTGAAGAATCTTGCATGAATGTTTCCATTATACTTATTTTTACTATCCAATTTGGAGCTCTAATCTCATTGTTTACAATTACCATCACCAATAGTCAGTGTTTTCTTGTCCAGAAGGCTCCCCACCACCAAGGCCCATTCAAGCACTCCAATATAGGTGGGGAGGTTAATAGATATCATCATAACCCTAAAATCTTATCATAGGATGTAACGCCCCGACCCTAGTTACCCAGAGTCGGTGCATTATTACATTACATTGGCATGATCACAAGAAAGATTAAATCTCAAAAGACCGATTGGTTTAGTAGCCTTGGAAACACTAGATATATTCATAAGTCTTACATTACATCATAAAATTAAAAACTACTAAAACAACATATTGTCTCCATAATCCACACTCATAACCCCACATAATATCCCTGCAGGTCATTCATAATTTACTTCTTCACTTCCTGGGAAAAATAAAACATAGAAAAGGGGTGAGCTCAAATGCCCAGTAAGGATAACAATATAGCGGAAACTTTCATAAATAAGAATAAACATTTAAGGCAATGTATAACTAAAACAAAAGCCTTTCAAACTTGAACTTTCAACATAGTATGGCATAAATAAAATTAAATAATGCCATTTACTTATTCACATGGATATTCTACTAATCGAATAATCACATGAAAAATCAATAACCAATTTCATAATGATGGAATGCATAATGCCAGACTATCATAACCACATAGCCAAGGCCTCGTTCCAAGACTACAAATAAGATTTTGTCAAGGCCTTGTGCCAAGACACTAGTTTGTCTCATGAGACCTACCGATGCATCTAGGAGCTATAGCGGGCTCCACCCGTCACATATTAAGTCCAATGCATTCCCATATGAAAAGGTTTAAACATAACATAAACATTCATATTAAAACTAGCATACGAAATGTCAATACTTTCACCATAAACTATGAATGGTATAAAAATAGCACATCCATAGTAAAACATATCACAAAACCTTCAATACAATATAAAAGTTTTGTATCATAATAAATCAACTTCAAATAATCTTAAAATCCATCAAAGGATGTTGACATAGATGAAATCAAAATTCTTTTTAAAGAAATATCTCCTTTTATTTTGAAATCATTTAAGATCCATATAAAATAAAACATTTTCTTTGAAAATATTCTTATAAGCTTGTAAGGGAAGCTTTGAAGATTTTATAATGGCGGAAAATAGCCGCACCCGCCGTATAAGTTAAAAAAACATTCTTACCTTAATTCTGTCGAAAAGGTTAAAAAGGACATTGTTTTGAAAACGACGGAAAGATTCCTTTATAAACCTCTTATAAAAAGTCAAACAAGGGTATAAATGACTTTAACCCATATTCTTGTAAATAATAAATATGTTTTGAAATACATTTCGAAAAACATGGATGTGGATGATAAAGAAATCCCAGTAGATTATTACGTATAAACAACCTCGGATAATGAAGAGATTGTGAAATAGACCTTAACTTGTACTTTTCCTTGGTTGGGGTAGGTTAACCTCCTGTATAATGGTGAAATAATTTTTATTAAATTATACAAGAATCATATATATTAATATGATATCATATATGATCTTTTAACATTGATTTGTTAATAATATCTTAGAATTATCGTCGTTTCGGGTGTTAACTTACTCATTTTATTTTATATGTTTTGTTACATAAGCCATGTTTGTTGTATCTTATTCATATCCAGAATTATATCAAGTCCTTAAACATCATTTTTAAATCATCAAATGATAATTATACATGAATGGATACGATGGAGAATGAATCTCATCGCGTTCGTGGAGACGGTAGTCCGTATGTACGCATGAGCGACAATATCATTATTTTGATATTAAAATAATATATAAATGGATGGTATATCATATATACAGA
The DNA here is from genome assembly GCA_963277665.1 of Viscum album. Lineage (NCBI taxonomy): Eukaryota > Viridiplantae > Streptophyta > Magnoliopsida > Santalales > Viscaceae > Viscum > Viscum album. The sequence continues at coordinate 351,384,338 of OY728126.1, read as the reverse complement.
ATCATTAACATGTTATATTTATTATTTACATGAGTTAAACATCATTATTATACCCATCCAAATAATAATATATTGAATAACAATTACACCACGACGTGGAGACGGTAAGCCGTACGTACGCACGTATGGTGACATGTCATTCAAAGGGTGGATAGAATACTGAATATGGTTGTACCATATTTATAATAACATCAAATTATATGTGAGATACTGGAGTTATTATTTTATAATGGTAAGAACAAAGAAAGAAGAAGTGGAAGAAGAAAGGAACTTGAAAAGGGGTGGTGAAAACATTACCTCTTCTTCGGGTTCTTCCTTTTGATTTGATCAAAAGGGCTCCTTAGGTTGGCTTTCTGATCAAACTAAGGCCTCTAGGTTGTAGTGAGGGATGTTGGGAGAGTATTTGGGCAGAGTTTGGCAGAACCAAAAGGCTTTGAAGGTGTGAAGAAATGAGAAGGAGGAGTGCCCTTTTATAAGAGGGGTGAGGGGCACCTTTGGAAAAGCTAGAAATATTATTTTATAATAAATTCATATTCGGTTTCTAATGGCTCCAAAGTTGATTATTAAAAGTTTAAGGTAGGGATAGGTAAAAAACCACTCGACCAATAGAATTTAGACAGTTTTGGGTACTTAAATTAACCTTATCTTTAAGTATTAACTCTAAGTTAATTAGTTTCACTTTTACAATGTCTCTTTATATTTTTATATAATATGGTTAATAAACTTACTCTATACATCCAAGAGACCCCAAAGTGGTCCATTAATGATTAACCTATCATGATATAAGTCTCTTGGCCTAACCTTATATTTTTAGGAATTTAATATCAATTAATAATATAATATTTGTTTTAAGAACTCTTTTATGTCAATTTTGACACTATTCAATAGTTGATTTTTGTGAAACTCATAACAGATTGATTACTTCGAAAAAAGTCAATTAAATCAATCCCAATATATAATAGTATCCTATAAAATTAGTTTAATTCATTAAAAGTTTCATATTATATTTATTTGGGTATTTATAATATCAATTATTTTAATTTTTCACTATTATAGTAATTAATTCATCATCACTGTGTCATAAATAAATTAAATTATTTAATGTCTAAAAATTATAAATGAACTATAACTATGTAAAAAATCGTTTTATTATTCTAATGAATATTTATAATATAAAATCCAACATATATAACCCTATGTAAAAATTGTTTTTCTAAACGATATATGCTTGTGTCATTTTTGTATTCATTTTAACTTAATTAAAATAAAGTGTCCTTATCACCTACAAGTGGCACCATGGGGTCCCAAAATCGACCCAAAGATGCCTATGGTCGAACATGTATCAACCAATAAGGCTAGGACACTTTTTAGGGTAATTTAGTATTATTATAATATTATTTTTTAACCCTTATTTACCGGATTTACCCTTAACCATGGTAAATAAAATATTTACTGCAGTAATTATTCAAAATGTCTAAAAATAAAAGTTACCTATTTACACAATTTGAACATCCTGATTCCAAATATGGAATCCATTTTTCTAAATTCAAAACACATAAGTGGCAGAAATTAATTTAAAATTAATTCCCGCTGTCAAAACAAAAAGCGTGTTTTTAAGAGATAATAACTATCAAAAGATTGACACATGTTTATGTTCGGTTTAATTGTAAAATTATGTCCAATGACCAAAATTATATTAAATGGTAAAAATATATTATAAATATACTTTAAAACCACTCAAATTCATAATTTATCACTATTAATTATTTTGATTAAAAAAGTTGTTTTTAATTAAAATATAGTTATTTTCACTATTCATCAAAATATGAATGTTATCTGAAATGTACCAAAATTTCACCTTAGGCTAAATTTGATATTCCGAATCCAAAAATGAAGTCCATTTTGAAATATAAAATATATATAATTTCAAAAAGTAGGTATTACTATTCATAACGGCTAGTTTGATTGGTTATGGTGTGTTAGAACTCGGTGTTGCGTACAACACACGCTATCACATTATTCAAAGAGAAGCGTACCGTAGAAACTTGGGGTGTTACATTCTCCCCTCCAAATAATTTCGTCCTCGAAATTTCTAGAATACTTATCACATGAAAAGACTCGGGTGGTTCTTCATCATAAGTTCCTCGGGTTCCCACGTTGCCTCTTCCATCTTATGGTTTCTCCACAAAACTTTTACCAGACGCGTCGTCCGGTTTCTCAGTACTTGTTCTCTCGTATCAAGAATCCTGACGGGCTCTTCGCAATAAGACAGGTCGGGTTCCAGTTCTAATTCCTCGTAAGTGAGTACATGCGTTGGGTCAGGCATGTATTTCCTCAACAGAGATACGTGGAACACATCGTGAACTTTAGAGAGACTTGGCGGCATTGCCAATCGGTAAGCTACAACCCCAATTCGTTCTAGAATTTCGAAGGGTCCGATGTACCTGGGACTTAATTTACCTTTCTTACCAAAACGTATGACTCCCTTCCATGGAGATACCTTCAGGAAAACATGATCACCGACTTGAAATTCCAAATCCTTCCTTCGATTATCGACATAGCTCTTCTGCCTACTTTGAGCTGCTCTGATGTGATTTTGGATTACCTTCACCTTTTCCATCATTTCCTCCACCGGTTCTGGACCTACAAGTTTTCTTTCACCGACGTCATCCCAACAGGTTGTTGTACGACATCTCTTTCCGTATAACGCTTTATATGGTGCCATCTGAATACTCGAATGGAAGCTATTGTTATAGGAAAATTCTACCAGAGGTAAATATTGATCCCACATACCCTGAAAGTCAAGTGAGCAAGATCTCAACATGTCTTCTAAGGTTTGAATAGTCCGTTCTGATTGTCTGTCTGTCTGAGGGTGGTAAGCAGTGCTCAAATGAAGTTCAGTATCCAGGGATTTCTGAAGACTTTTCCAGAATCTTGAAGTAAAACGGGGATCACGATCAGAAACAATCAGTAGGGGTACTCCATGAAGTCTCACAACTTCATTAATATATAGTCTTGCTAGACGTTCCAGGGGTAGATCTTCTCTTATAGAATAAAAATGAGCTGACTTGGTAAGAAGATCAATAATAACCCATATTGCATCGTTCCTTCTAGGAGTCTTTGGTAGCCCCATGACAAAGTCCATCGTAATATTGTCCCATTTCAACTCCGGTATGGGAAGAGGTTGCATGACTCCTCCAGGCTGTTGCCTTCTAGCTTTCACTTGTTGACAAACCATACATCTTGACACAAAATCAGCAATCTCCCTCTTCATGTTGTCCCACCAAAAATGTTCCTTCAAATCTCTATACATTTTGGTGCTCCCAGTGTGTATAGATAAATTGGAACTATGAGCATCATCCATAAATTCCCTTTTTAGATCAGGTATATCGGGAACACAAAGTCTCTTCCCAAATTTCAAAATTCCATCTTCATACACAAAGTCTCTCAATCTCCCATCATTCACAGCTTTAATCTTCTTTTGAAATTCTTCATCATCGGTCTGAGTACTCTTAATCCTTTCTATTAAAGATGGTTTGGAAACCATTTGAGAAAGAAATGATGTTTCGCCTTCCCTGGTTATTCCCATGTCCATCTTCACTAGATCCATGAAAATTGGATCCCTTTCAATTCTCATATTGTTCAAAACTCCGTGGTCTTTTCTACTCAAAGCATCTGCCACCTTGTTTTCTTTCCCCGGGTGGTAGTGTATCGTGAAATCATAATCCTTGAGTAATTCAAGCCATCTCCTTTGCCTCATGTTGAGTTCTTTTTGTGAGAAAATATACTTGAAACTCTTGTAATCAGTATAAATCTCACATTTTTCACCATAGAGGTAGCGCCTCCATATCTTCAAAGGAAAGATCACAACTGCTAACTCGAGATCATGAGTAGGATAGTTTTGTTCATGAATTTTCAACTGTCGTGATGCATAGGCAATAACTCTATCATTCTGCATAAGGACACAACCAAGTCCTTTCTTCGATGCATCACTATAAATAACTAACCCATCATTCCCCGATGGTAGAGTCAATATAGGAACATTGAATAATCTTTTCTTCAGTTATTCAAAACATTCTTCACACTCTTTTTTCCAAAAAAATTTAACCCCTTTACGTGTGAGCTTCGTTAATGGGTTATCCAATCGGGCAAAATTCTAGACGAAACGTCGATAATAACCTACCAAACCAATAAAACTGCGTACCTCAGTTATACTCGTAGGTGCTGGCCATTCTTGGATTGCCTTGGTCTTAGAAGGATCAACAGAGATTCCATCTTTAGAGACAGTATGGCCAAGAAAAGAAATCTCTTGAAGCCAGAATTCACACTTGCTAAACTTCTCATATAATTCCTGCCTCCTCAGAGTCTTCAAGATAATGCGCAAGTGATTTTCATGATCTTCGTAGGTTTTGGAGTATACCAAGATATCATCAATAAATACCACCACAAATTCATCGAGATACTCCTTGAAAACTCTATTCATCAGATCCATGAATACAGAGGGTGCATTAGTCAATCCAAAAGGCATTATAGTAAACTCGTAATGCCCATACCCGGTTCAAAATGCTGTCTTCGGAATGTCTTCATTATTTACACACAACTGATGGTATCCAGATCGAAGGTCAATCTATGAAAAGTATTGAGCTCCATGTAGTTGGTCAAATAAATCATTAATACGAGGTAGGGGATACTTGTTCTTTATCGTAATAGCATTGATCTCCCTGTAGTCGATACATAACCTCATAGATCCGTCTTTCTTTTTAACAAAAAGAACAGGGGCTCCCCATGGAGAAACACTAGGGCGAATAAATCCTTTATTACTCAATTCCTCTAGTTGTTTCTTTAGTTCAACTAATTCTACAGTGGCCATTCTATAAGGGGTCTTCGATATAGGCCTTGATCCAGGAATTAAATCAATGGAAAACTCAACTTCCCGTTCTGGAGGATGTCCAGGTAAATCTTCCGGAAATACATCTACAAATTCTTTCACAATAGGTACATCCTCTATTTGAACATTTCTTTCCTCACCCACAGTTATTTCATTCTCTTCCTCCCCAATAATTGAATTAAGTTGAGCTACTGGGGGTGGATCTAAATAAGAATTAGGTGGTGACGATTCTGCTCTAAATATAAGGTGTTCCTTATCATTATCATCAAGAATCGTAACCTCTTTCTTCTTACAATAAATCTTCGCATCATAATCTGAAAGCCAGTCCATACTGAGGATTATATCAAACTCAATCATAGGTATGACGATGAGATCAGCAGATAAAGAACATTTATGTGCTCTAATGGGGACTGATTCGCAAAACTTTATTGCAATGATACTTCCCTTAGGAGTTATAACTGACAACTCCCTTGTTAAATCAAATTGGAAATATCTAATGTTCTTAGAAAACTGGGAAGATATGAAACAATGCGATGATCTAGAATCAAATAATGCATTTTCTAAACTTGATGAAACCATTAAATTACCTGCCACCACGTCTTTCGGAGCTTCTACCTCAGCAGTAGTGATAGCATAAGCTTGGCCTTGATCCCTTGGCCTTTTTTGAGGTAAGTTCTCCTGACACTTAGGACATTCATTTGCATAATGCCCCATCTCCCTGCAATTGTAGCACTGAACGTTGGTAGCTTCCTTCTTCCCCTTGCAATCACGAGCTTGGTGGCCTTTTTCACCACATTTGTAACAGACGCCCATTCCCTTCAAGCAAGTACCGGGGTGTTTCTTCCCACATTTACCACAGTATGGATATTCAACCTTTCCCTTCTTCCCCTTATTTCCATTAGCAGATTGATCAGCAGGTCTCTTCTTCTCTTGCTTTGCTTTAAAGTCATAAGACTTAGAGAATTCCTTTTCGGTCTTGATAGCACCTGAGACAATGTCTTCGTATGACGAGAAGGATTGTGAGACTAATGATCGACGGAGAAATGGTTTTAACCCATCAAAGAAACGATCAATTTTACTTCTTTGGTTACGTATATAATCACCAGCGTACCTTGATAACCTTGTAAAGTTAGCCTCATACTTTGTGACATTCTCATCCTCCTTCTATCTCAGACTTAGAAATTGCCTTTCCATATCTGCTCGATGGTCGTGAGGAAAGTATTTTTCTAAAAACAGATCTTTGATCTCCCTCCATTCCATATTTGATACTTCATCATCTTCCTTCGTATTTTGAATCAATGACCACCATTTATCAGCATATCCAGTGAGGCGGTAAACTTCCATGATAACTTTTTCCCTTTCACTGCTCCCCAAAGCCTGAAATATTTTCTTTAGGGAAAATATCCATTGCTCAGCTACTAAGGGATTTGTACTGCCATGGAACGTTGGTTGTTGTTGCCTCATGAATCGATCTAACATTGATCCTCCACGCTGCGGATCAGGGTGCTCCATACGGGTAAGGTTATTATTCATAACCTGAGTAAGTTGTCCTAGTATGGTGATTAGATGATCGGCACCAGTTGCATCACCAGCTCCACTATAATTATCTTGAGCAGGAGGGAAATCCCTACATGGAGTGCGTGCATTGATACGGTTTCCATTTCTTCCACTAGGCTCCATTTCTAAACAATGGCATAAACTAGATCAGTTTATGAATCAAAATACATAATCCCAAACTTATAAAACACTTAACATAAATTGAACTATTTATGGATATAATCCATAATCATAAGAATGTTTTCTTTGAGGAAGTATATACTCATAATCCCTTCAAAATTATTTGTAAAGAAAATGAGAGTTATCCTAAGCATATCCCCCGGGAGTGTCGTAACCAAGAGTGTGGCAAGGCCCGTTGTCGTGCACCAGTTCCCGTTCGAGTCTAGCTCAAAGTGGTGTTTTCGGGTTTTACCCCTAGGTACATCTATGCCAGAGCCGCCTCTACCTTCTCATATCCAGACAGGGATGTATTGCTCGGAAAACTCACAAAATCTCTAAAATACCAAAATTCTAGGAAGTTCTTCTATACTAATCCTCGAATTTCATCTTAGGTCTACGTGCTCTAATCAGAGTTTATCTAAATCTAGCTTCTAAGGTTTGTACTAAACTTCCTCTGATACCAACTGTAACGCCCCGACCCTAGTTACCCAGAGTCGGTGCATTATTACATTACATTGGCATGATCACAAGAAAGATTAAATCTCGAAAGACCGATTGGTTTAGTAGCCTTGGAAACACTAGATATATTCATAAGTCTTACATTACATCATAAAATTAAAAACTACTACAACAACATATTGTCTCCATAATCCACACTCATAACCCCACATAATATCCCTGCAGGTCATTCATAATTTACTTCTTCACTTCCTGGGAAAAATAAAACATAGAAAAGGGGTGAGCTCAAATGCCCAGTAAGGATAACAATATAGTGGAAACTTTCATAAATAAGAATAAACATTTAAGGCAATGTATAACTAAAACAAAAGCCTTTCAAACTTGAACTTTCAACATATTATGTCATAAATAAAATTAAATAATTCCATTTACTTATTCACATGGATATTCTACTAATCGAATAATCACATGCAAAATCAATAACCACTTTCATAATGATGGAATGCATAATGCCAGACTATCATAACCACATAGCCAAGGCCTCGTGCCAAGACTACAAATAAGATTTTTTCAAGGCCTTGTTCCAAGACACTAGTTTGTCTCATGAGACCTACCGATGCATCGAGGAGCTATATCGGGCTCCACCCATCACATATTAAGTCCAATGCATTCCCATATGAAAAGGTTTAAACATAACATAAACATTCATATTAAAACTAGCATACGAAATGTCAATACTTTCACCATAAAATATGAATGGTATAAAAATAGCACATCCACAGTCAAACATATCACAAAACCTTCAATACAATATAGAAGTTTTGTATCATAATAAATCAACTTCAAATAATCTTAAAATCCATCAAAGGATGTTGACATAGATGAAATCAAAATTCTTTTTAAAGAAATATCTCCATTTATTTTGAAATCATTTAAGATCCATATAAAATGAAACATTTTCTTTGAAAATATTCTTATAAGCTTGTAAGGGAAGCTTTGAAGGTTTTATAACGGCGGAAAATAGCCGCACCCGCCGTATAAGTTAAAAAAACATTCTTACCTTAATTCTGTCGAAAAGGTTAAAAAGGACCTTGTTTTGAAAACGACGGAAAGATTCCTTTATAAACCTCTTATAAAAAGTCAAACAAGGGTATAAATGAATTTAACCCATATTCTAGTAAATAATAAATATGTTTTGAAATACATTTCGAAGAAACATGGATGTGGATGATAAAGAAATCCCAGTAGATTATTACGTATAAACAACCTCGGATAATGAAGAGATTGTGAAATAACCCTTACCTTGTACTTTTCCTTGGTTGGGGTAGGTTAACCTCCTGTATAATGGTGAAATAATTGTTATTAAATTATACAAGAATCATATATATTAATATGATCTCATATATGATCTTTTAACATTGATTTGTTAATAATATCTTAGAATTATCGTCGTTTCGGGTGTTAACTTACTCATTTTATTTTATATGTTTTGTTACATAAGCCATGTTTGTTGTATCTTATTCATATCCATAATGATATCAAGTCCTTAAACATCATTTTTAAATCATCAAATGATAATTATACATGAATGGATACGATGGAGAATGAATCTCATCGCGTTCGTGGAGACGGTAGTCCGTATGTACGCATGAGCGACAATATCATTATTTTGATATTAAAATAATATATAAATGGATGGTATATCATATATACAGAATCATTAACATGTTATATTTATTATTTACATGAGTTAAACATCATTATTATACCCATCCAAATAATAATATATTGAATAACAATTACACCACGACGTGGAGACGGTAAGCCGTACGTACGCACGTATGGTGACATGTCATTCAAAGGGTGGATAGAATACTGAATATGGTTGTACCATATTTATAATAACATAAAATTATATGTGAGATACTGGAGTTATTATTTTATAATGGTAAGAACAAAGAAAGAAGAAGTGGAAGAAGAAAGGAACTTGAAAAGGGGTGGTGAAAACATTACCTCTTCTTCGGGTTCTTCCTTTTGATTTGATCAAAAGGGCTCCTTAGGTTGGCTTTCTGATCAAACTAAGGCCTCTAGGTTGTAGTGAGGGATGTTGGGAGAGTATTTGGGCAGAGTTTGGCAGAACCAAAAGGCTTTGAAGGTGTGAAGAAATGAGAAGGAGGAGTGCCCTTTTATAAGAGGGGTGAGGGGCACCTTTGGAAAAGCTAGAAATATTATTTTATAATAAATTCATATTCGGTTTCTAATGGCTCCAAAGTTGATTATTAAAAGTTTAAGGTCGGGATAGGTCAAAAACCACTCGACCAATAGAATTTAGACAGTTTTGGGTACTTAAATTAACCTTATCTTTAAGTATTAACTCTAAGTTAATTAGTTTCACTTTTACAATGTCTCTTTATATTTTTATATAATATGGTTAATAAACTTACTCTATACATCCAAGAGACCCCAAAGTGGTCCATTAATGATTAACCTATCATGATATAAGTCTCTTGGCCTAACCTTATATTTTTAGGAATTTAATATCAATTAATAATATAATATTTGTTTTAAGAACTCTTTTATGTCAATTTTGACACTATTCAATAGTTGATTTTTGTGAAACTCATAACAGATTGATTACTTCGAAAAAAGTCAATTAAATCAATCCCAATATATAATAGTATCCTATAAAATTAGTTTAATTCATTAAAAGTTTCATATTATATTTATTTGGGTATTTATAATATCAATTATTTTAATTTTTCACTATTATAGTAATTAATTCATCATCACTGTGTCATAAATAAATTAAATTATTTAATGTCTAAAAATTATAAATGAACTATAACTATGTAGGAAATCGTTTTATTATTCTAATGAATATTTATAATATAAAATCCAACATATATAACCCTATGTAAAAATTGTTTTTCTAAACGATATATGCTTGTGTCATTTTTGTATTCATTTTAACTTAATTAAAATAAAGTGTCCTTATCACCTACAAGTGGCACCATGGGGTCCCAAAATCGACCCAAAGATGCCTATGGTCTAACATGTATCAACCAATAAGTCTAGGACACGTTTTAGGGTAATTTAGTATTATTATAATATTATTTTTTAACCCTTATTTACCGGATTTACCCTTAACCATGGTAAATAAAATATTTACCGCAGTAATTATTCAAAATGTCTAAAAATACAAGTTACCTATTTACAAAATTTGAACATCCTGATTCCAAATATGGAATCCATTTTTCTAAATTCAAAACACAAAAGTGGCAGAAATTAATTTAAAATTAATTCCCGCTGTCAAAACAAAAAACGTGTTTTTAAGAGATAATAACTATCAAAAGATTGACACTTGTTTATGTTCGGTTTAATTGTAAAATTATTTCCAATGACCAAAATTATATTAAATGGTAAAAATATATTCTAAATATACTTTAAAACCACTCAAATTCATAATTTATCACTATTAATTATTTTGATTAAAAAAGTTGTTTTTAATTAAAATTTAGTAATTTTCACTATTCATCAAAATATGAAAGTTATCCGAAATGTACCAAAATTTCACCTTAGGATAAATTCGATATTACAAATCCAAAAATGAAGTCCATTTTGAAATATAAAATATATATAATTTCAAAAAGTAGGTATTACTATTCATAACGGCTAGTTTGATTGGTTATGGTGTGTTAGAACTCGGTGTTGCGTACAACACACGCTATCACATTATTCAAAGAGAAGCGTACCGTAGAAGCTTGGGTTGTTACATAGGACCTATTCGATGGTCCATTTATAGTGAAAAAAATATCAAACCATATCTAGAGATAATTTAGAGAGTTTAGGGAACTTTGACAAATACTATACCATGGACAAGAAAAACATTTGATGGTACAAAATCTCTTAGATATATAATGATTACAATGTGGAAGGATAAAACTCTTCCTTGAAGAGACACTAAAACTATATCCATGTGAGCATCATATAATTATGTGTTTGAGTCACCAAACTTCAACATATCCCCACATAGCATGGAATAAGACTCTCCACTATGACCACCATCTGATCAGGAGGTATCCCCACAAGGCAATAAACACATGTGACTGCCTCAAGCCATCCATCACATGCATGGGGGTCTTAATCACACAAAAGAGTATGAGGTATCTAAATGTTAAACTCATGGATTTATCTTAACCTATACACATCCTTTTTTGTACCAATAATGAAACCTACACCTCAATAGGTGGTGGAACAATTGGAATCCCACCCAGAGGAACCACCTCCTATGCAGACCCCTAATCTGAAGCATCAACACTACACGGATCATCATCACAACCCCTTGTAGAGTTTGATCTGGATATCATCAGGGGGGATCATAAAATAATTAAGATGTACCATGTCAAAATAATATATCTTTTGAGATTACTCAAGAAGAAAATAGAAACCATAACCCTATCTTACATTATGTGTGTATACGTGTTTCCCTACAACCAGTGTCCACATGTTTTGAGTAAACAAGTAGGTTGTTAGAGTTCTAATGAATGGATATGTATTCCTATAAACCAAAAATGGATTCCCTAGATTAATAGCTGAACTTCAAAAAATTTATCATTGTTTCCATAAATGCCAAACTAAGCTCACAACCACTAAAGTCCCAAAGTGTAACCCTGTTTGATACCACTCTACCATAACCCAACATAAAGGGGGTCACATAGTCAGCTATGATATGAGTCTGACTTCTGTAATCCTAGCTTAAATAGGATAGGGTTTAGTGACTACCACCGAGTAAGTATATCCAACACATGGGAGGTGTTATCATATGGTACATGTATATATTCACAGACATACATCTCTATAAAACACTGAAAAGATAATAATAATAATAATTCATCTATACATCTATCCTAAAATAAGAGTATTGAAAACGTACTAAAATCATAAAAATGAAAAAATAAAATCCCACAAAAAACTGATAAAAACATCTAACTTGCTCAGTAGAAGGGTACTACGGTCAAATGTGACCACCAGTACATGCCTCAGTCCATTTAGTTCACTATGCTCCACCTAGTTTGAGTTCCTCTAGTACTCTTTCAAAATGACTTTCATCTGCATAATACACGATATGTATAGGTAGATCCCTTTGATGTGTGATTGTAATAATAACCACTAGGAATCAAAAAATAAAAGGCAACAACCGAAAGTAAATAGTTTCATCAAAGCAGGGCTAGAGGGTAAAGAATCCTAAGCTAGAGAGAACAGGAATATCCATCCCCAAAGCATGGAAACACATGACTTGTCATCCCATAACCACCTAGTATGTCAATCAGGATATGAGATATATCTATAAATACTCCAAGAATAACCTACATATACTCATTTGTGACTCTCATCCCTATGGCCTCAACCATACAGCCTACCCCAAAATTCTAGTTGAGGCTCAAAGGTATCACTCATCTAGGAGAACTCATTATATGATCCCTTTCATCCCTGAGTTAAATCATCTAATAGATCTCACTCATTGGGTATCACTAATCTAATTGAATATCTCCACAAAAAACTTGGATTACCCGCACCACACGACTATTGCCAACATCCTGGGGAGTAATATCTTTAGTAGAGTCCAAGAGTGTCCAAATAAGATATAGATAAAAGGATCCCACCCTTATTCATTGTTCTCTACATCTGATGGGGACACAAATCTCATACATTCATCTCACCTAACCTCACCAGGATATGAGTGGAGGGTCCCGCCACTCACTATAGTGCTCCAATAATCGATGGAGTCACAACTCTTGTGAAGGACAAGCTCCCGACCAGATCTCGATGATGGGGGATAACCACTATGTAGATATAGGACAAGTGCCAATGTAGGGGAGTGCTAACTCTACCTCTATAAAGAGAATGGTGGACTCACTCCCTATTGGTATAAGTGCTTTTCCAACCCCAATAACAAATCCAAGATCAAAATCAAATGATACTACCAATGTGGAGAGTATATGGGACTTATACCTTCGTATGACAGGGGAGTTACCAAAAATAATACCTATATTAGGATCAAAACAAATCAATAACATCAGATAAGCATCATTGAAATAATTTTCCTATTAGAAACACCCTATGCCTCATCCCTCAAGCTAACTTCATGGCCACCATCATGTTCTATGTGGAAAACTACTCATGATAAGATACTCACTGGCCTCTATCGGATTCCTGAATATGGAGATGTGTAGGGGAGAATTCTCTAAAGGGAGTACATGAAATGTACACCTAGATTACATGGTGTGTATCTCAAGACAGACTCTTGGACATGTCCCCTCATGGTGCTCAATGTTTACCAAAGTAAACAGCATTTACATGGGGTTACATTCTATATAACACAACCTGATCACCTGAGTGTGTTATCCAATGAACAAGGTTGGGATTTCCATGTCTCCTTACATGGTCTGTACCCTAAGTAGATGGAAAGTTCTTCTTTACGCATCCCAAGAATGTTTCCATGGTTTTTCTATGTACATTATCTTATACCTATGTACCATACACCATGGTGGTGTACTTGGTCGTGTCCTCCATCCCATGTAGACGTGGGGTCTGTTAGTGTACAATTGTGTAGTCATGTCCTCTTATAAGGTGTGTCTATCCATGTCCATGAAGGCATAGTCGAGCCTTACTACATTATGTGAACCCCCAAAACAATGTGTGTAGTTCCAAAATTTCATCTTCCCTAAATGGGAAGAACACAAGGTGTGTTTTTTATATTACATTCTATGTGATTGGAATATCTAAATAAAAAATTATGTTGATTGTAACGACCCAATGTTTTTCAATGGAAATTATCTTCTTCTAAAGATTTCATAAAATCACATGAAAACAAAACATAATAAACTAATAAGTTCTAAGTGACTTTTAAACATATGTTTGTCACTTCTATGATTGGAATTTCGAAAATCCACCAATCATGGTTGCAATCAGTACGTTGTTTGGAGTCTGATAAGGAAAACTTAATTTTTGGTGAATAGTAACATACCCTTTTAAATAGTGATATACCCTAATGAATAGTAACCTTATCTATGATAATATATAAATAATATTCTAGTGAAAGTATGACGTACCTATATTTTAGAACAAGTAAATTAATGTTTTAAACTAGTTTTTGATAGTAAATTATAATTATAATTAAATATTATAATAATAATATTTATAAAATTATTTTTAAAAAATGGACTTCATTTTTAGATTCTACACGTCGAAAAATGGTTTGGGTGAATTTTTGAGATTTTTCTGAAATACGTGAATTTTTTATGAATAGTAAAAATACGATAATTTACAATGAATGCTAAATAATGGATTTATTGAGTCATTGATGATGTTCTGCTGATATAAGACCAATTGGTTCAGGATCACATGATAAAATTACTATTATTGGTCAAGGAATACTCACTATTCCTTGTGCTTTGCAAATATTTTTCCCATATCTCTCCCTAATATCCTTCCCACGTCCAAAATCCCCTTGCCTCTTCAAAATACCAAAATCTCTCCCCTTATGAGGTTCTTAAAGGAGGAAGTCTCAAGAGTTAAATTCCTCTTTCCAATTCCTTCGTTTCTTTTAAGTTCTTTTCTTTTTGTTTTTTTCAACACCTCCCTTCACTCAAATAGTAAGATAAATCAAGTAACATACATATACTGGAATTTTTTCATGCTAAGGGGATATTTCATTATCTTCTCTCTTTTCCCCACCTTTTACTTGAAAGAAATGAAAGCACCCTTTGAGATGTGTTAATTTATCACATTCAAGGACAACGATTTATCTATTTCTATTAAAATATTTAATTCTCGCCAAGAAACCATTTGTGTTATGGTTGAAACACATTATTACATATGTAATATATCCTATTTTTGGTTCTATAATCCTTTTGTACAAATGGTATTAATTTATAAAGCAAAAATATGTTCTTTGTAATCAAACCCACAGATTAACAAAAACAGTTTTCACCATGGTTTTATATAATAGTACGGCATCAATCTAAGTAACCAAATTATGTTTAAAACCATGTAATCTCCTGGATGTTCCCTAATATCATATTACTTTATTTTTGAACAACCACTTCCATCTTTTATGTTTATCCAAACTTGAATATAAGTTAACCGATCTTTTAAAACCAAGTAAGAAAAAGAGCCCGAACAATGAAATTGAACCTCATAACTAATCAAGATGGCCTTGAATGAACTAAAAAGGGTTCTAAGAAATAAATGACACATAGATAAGGTTATGGACTTATGAATTAATAATCCTAATTAGTTTATTAGGGTCTATAATAACCAATGGAGAACACCAATATATTTAAGGTGAGGGATCCTCTCCATTTCTCTCTTGATCAAGATTATCCTCTTTGCTATGATTTTAATGTGTAATCATAAATGACGAGGTATGTTTTCACACCTCACCCGTACATTCTTAATATTTTATAAGTGATTAGAAACCCCTTATCTCTCTCATCAATCTCTCTTAGTAACACTTGATGCCATGCTGATAAACAATAATGAATTCTACCCGAACATCCTTTATTCCTTCAGGTTTATCTATCTTTCTTTTTACCAAAATTTATTTGTATTTTATTTTTATGTAAAAATTATACATTCTGTTTATATGCTCCAAAATCATGTTCCATGATCCATCTGTCATTATCTTTTTTTTATATACATTCTTTTAAGTGAATCCTTCCTCGATACTTCTCAATAAGAACACTCGTTTTAAAGGAACTACCCAAATTTTTACCCAATTTCAAGTGCACTCTATCCTATGTTTTAATCCACCAGTGTATTTATAAAATCAGTCTTTTTATTATGAAAACCTTATTTTTTCAATTCTAGTTTTATATAAAAGATTGACCTATTTTCTATTTTAAAAGTTCTATAGTAT
Source organism: Viscum album (assembly GCA_963277665.1). Classification (NCBI taxonomy): domain Eukaryota; kingdom Viridiplantae; phylum Streptophyta; class Magnoliopsida; order Santalales; family Viscaceae; genus Viscum; species Viscum album. Next base: position 351,368,355 of record OY728126.1, on the reverse strand, counting down.
TTTCCACAAAACCGCACCAAAATGTTTTAATGCTAATGTTTCTAAAATAAATTTCTTATATGTTGTCACTTATTTTGGACACCACTTACCATGTTATAAGACTATTTTACCCTATGAATGTCCATGTATGTTCTAATCCTTTCCTTTCATAATCACTTCTGTGATATGCCCATTGATTATGATTTATTTCATGATTGTGGTACCCAATTTTTTCCATGGGTACCCTTATGTATATGTATGCTTGATTATGTATGATAATATATATGGTAAAAATATTTATGTGGAATGAATATTCATGAAAATGTTGAGATGGGTGCACCCAGATAGTGCTCCAATGCCTTGGTTATGGTTAAGTTTCAAGAGATGCCATGTGAAATGGGATTGGCGGTTAGCCTAGACCCGTACTAAAATGGGCAATGGGATTGGTGGTTATCCTTGACCTGTACAAAAGAAATGGTTTATGATTCTACCACATTTATATGATTCCATGTTTATATGATTCCATGCTTATAAAATATAATCTCATATGTTCCATGTTTTGGATATCTTTATGTCATGCCCCTAACTCATGTGCTTAAGATGTATCTTTTATTCATTACCTTACTGGGATTTTCAGCTCACCCCTTTGTTCATGTGTTCCCCAGGGTACCCTATGAAAATGTAAGGGCTCAATGGAAGTTATGAGGTGTTTATGGAAACTAAATAAAGTGTTAATTTGAAGGCCCATGTTTTATGTCATATTTACCTAGTCTTCTATGACACTAGACCTAATGATCCTTGGCTTGTACTCTGATGTATAATAATGCTTAAAATCATGTAATGTTATATGCAAAAGGATTGGGCCACTATAGTGATACTCCCAAAACGCATATTTTTAACCAATTTCCCATAGATCGACCCACAAGGGATATCTAGTAGTCTTATAAAGGAACTAAAAACATAAAAAACGCATAAATGGGGATCAGGACCAAAAACCCATAAATCTAACTACCTCATGGAAAAATGTTGAAGGATTGGGTCCAGATCCTCAGCTTGATTCCACTACACCATGATTCAGGAGTACTCACTATCTAGAATAGAGTTTAGTGGAGCCTCCTCTCTCCCTCGATTCATCCTAGGGTCATCCTTCATGCAAGGGAGAAGCCTCCATCTTTATTTCACAACCTAAAAACCAAAGGGTGGGTGGAAATATTTTAGTTTATTTATATTATCAAATAAACTAATATATCGTCAATACGTCCACCAACACGTACCCTAAACTGAGTGCTAGTTGCTGACAAGCATTATGCTTCTTCTTGCATAAAACCCATGTTCTGAACTCAACCATGGTCTCAGATTTATGACATGAGACTCCATTAATGAGTTTTTACACAATTACTAGAAAAATGTGCAATTATGATATAATTCATTTAATATTTTTAATATCATGACACCAAGTCTCTTCTGGCCCCCGAATTCTATGCTGATTAAGTGCTTGGCTTAAAAAATATTTCTATAAATATTCCAAAGTCTTACATAGAAAAACTAGAGTTTATACATGAGTTCACTTCCCTATTACCTTTGAGTATAATGAATATATTTTATTATATTATATTCTAATTTCATGGTATCCCTCTCATGTCCATTTTATTTTTCCATTAATATTATCATAAGTTTTTTTCATATCCATTTTTATTCGACAAAAAAAATTTCAAATTTACCACTTGTTTATATTTTATTGGGTATATATTGATCATGAATTACCATCTAAATACTGTCATATTATTTTCTTTTGGGTGATTAAAATAATAGAGATCTATCATTATCTTTTTCTGGAAAATTTATCCCCTATTTTAGGCATTATTTTACTTCTAATCTCTTTTATATGTGGACACTCAATATTCCCTTATTTATTTATAGGGTTTTTTCCTAAATTCTATATGATAATTGTCTTGGGAAAATATTGGATTAACTGTATAATCCATACTCTATACAATGTCAGTTTGAGGGATGCTTACATAGAACATTATACAATTTTTTTATTGGGGAAATATTAAAAACATGTATATTTTTTATTCCAATATGGATGTTTATTGATTACTTAGGCATGTTTATTATGTATTATTTAATCATACACCTTATTTAACTGAAGAGTGAAGATCATGTGATCCATTTTATGGACATGGGGATAAGTATTATAATTCAATATCTTTTTATTGTAAAATAAATTATTTTCAATGTAAGTTAAATATAAATGATATTTCTATTCATATAATTAATTTTTTGGATAAATTAGACTTAAATTGGTAATGGGTGGGGATTGATATTATATATCCCCTCAACGCATCATTTCGTCTCGTGAGACAAATGGATTGGGAACTGGGTGTATGCCTACCCAAGGAAAGTCTGATGTCTTGGCTGTGAAAAAAAATGTACACATGACATCTTTTCTATTTCCTTAATGGTATGATTAATGTCGTGTTTGGCAGTTTAATAGAAATAGTTGAGATATCTAACATTTTTTCTTCTAACAACATGAACTTAGTTGTTTTTGTCCATGTATTAATTGAAATTTTTAACTGCTGATTTGTTTTAGGATTATAAGATCAGTTATATGGGATTATTTTATTATCATTTTTTCTATCATGTTCTTCATGCCATGATCTTTCTATGAGATCTTCTTACATACATTTTCCAACACTATGAATTTTTATCTCACCCTTATTATGTTTAATTTCTTAAAGTTATAGAGAAAAGTTTTACAAATGATATGAATATTAGAATAACATGTGTGTATAAGTTTTTATGAGATTTTGGAAACTTATTATGGATTAAATAGTTGCATGTATAATGGAAAAATTCCCTTTTAATGAGAAATACATGGGATTTGATAGTTAAAGTTTATTTCTTAAATATATAAAACTAAAAATGTAAGTGGCCCTTTAAAATAATGTAACTAAATATTTTTAATTATATTATAATTATTTATGGTCAAACTGGGATTTCATTAGTTCAATTCAAAACTGGTATGAAAAGAATGATTTTAAGAGCACCAGATTCTAGGAGAGCGGGTTTGGGGCATCATAGTTGGTATCAAAGGCTTATGTTGATAACATTAAAGGATAAGATATTATTTGAGGATAACTTAATGGTAAATTAGATAAATATTATTATAATTTCATGCTATATATAACCATCTGGGTTTATATAAAATTTGATGTTGAGCTGAAATTTAATATTTTATATTGTTTAGGGATTATGATAAGATAAATTTTGTGAAAACCCTACGTATAAGATCATGCGATTAATCTAAGTATAAGATAACATCCTATTGTTTTGGTAAAGTTGAGATTGTAAGATTCACATATAAATTTAATATATTTCTAGATATAGGGAATTGAATACAGTTGTGGCATGATACAGAAAATGGTAAACACCAAGAAAAAGGCTCATTCAGTATCAACTCATTAAACACTCTAGTGAGCGATGAGTGGTCCTATGAAAGTGAACCTAATGATACACTCATGGGGGATATTATTTGGTAAAAAAAATTTCTACAATATATTATGAATAATTTAGTATGTTAAGGAATTAGGTTAAGGAATATGGAAGATCATAACCTAATGAAACCAAGATTAAACTAAGATTGATTTATGTTGAACTGAAAGAAAAATTAATGGTTTTCAAGAGTAATACATTTTTATTTTGAGTTTTCATGAGATAATTTATGAAAATTCCATTATGATGGTAATTTTTTATCTCTTAAGTTGACCCATTTTGGTTTTAGTAACTTCTGAAGCCTAAATTAATCATGTTAAATATCAGTTCCATAGTAAATATAAATAGTTCCCCAAAAAACCCAATGGGAGAAAATTTCTATATAGAAATATTATGATTATTCAAGACCAGATATGAATTATTATAATTAAAAATTTAAACATATTTTAATTCCCAGACAAACCAAAGAATATAATGATGGAGTCTCATAGATGTTCGAGTGAAAAATATGATAAAGGAAAGAAGATCGAATGCCCTATATGTCAAAAATGTGGGAAGAGAAACCTAGAAGAATGTATCAAAAGGATTGGAAGATGTTTTATCAGTGATAAATGAGTTTATAAAAAAATATTGGAAGTAAAGAGTTTATTAAACACAATAAAGGTAATAATATTCATCCGAATGTACTATGGATAGTTCAATATCTAAAATGTGGAAAACATGGGTATTAACCAAGAAACTGTTCTACTACAAATGTTAAAAATATTAATAGGAATCAAAAATATCCATGATAAATGGAATAGTATAAATAATATACAACTAAATCTACTGAATTTAGTTTTAATAATGATATAGTGTGAGTAACACCTTTCATCCACTTAAGAACTACGATTTTTATATTTGTATCTTGTTTAACTAACACTATTATACCTACAATGTTTGTTAAGGACATCTAATAATTAGCTAGATGATAATATGTTGACTTACTAATAAAAATATACTATTTTTAGGATTATTGTACCCCAATTTTATTCTTATATTAATTTTATTTTTACAAATCATATTACCCTTCCTTGATATAATTTTAACGAATTGGTACTCTCCACTTAGTGGAACTTATTTGGAATATAGTGACAACATATCATATCATCCAATGATAGTATATATATTAAAGTATGATTATTAATTAAATTTAAAGTGAAATTATATAATTTGGGTCTTGATACAAAAAAAAATAGTGTCTTTAATCAATTGATTGGAGAAAAACTCAATAATATGTTCAATAATTTGTTGAGAAAAAAAATGTTTCATAGTTTTTAGGTTGATATATCTCTAGAAATTATACCCAAATTCATATATATATCATATATAACATTTTTTATTTACATTAGTAAGTGATAATAAAAATTTTTAAAAGTTAATTTATTTATGGGGGGTATAACATTATGAGACTTTTCAATATATTTTTCAAAATTAATATTATGTTTGATTGCTTCCTCCTTGCAAACCACAGAACTAAAAAAGTTCATGAAATATTTGTTTAATATTAGTAAAAAAGTAAAGTATAATAAAACCTATTGTAAAATATATCACAATAAATTATAAATTAAGAAAATATAATATTTATAACACCTAATGCTTTAAAAATGTAATTTTTCAATTAAAGAAGTTTTTTTATGTATTGTATTTTCATCTGGAAGATAAATTTATAAATCGAAGTATTGGAATATATTAAAATAAATTTTATTTTTTAATTCATCATATAAAAATTAACCTAAGATGAATTGTTTTATATTTTTCTAAAATAATTTATTTTTATTTGAATAGTTAAAAATAATGGTTTTACTAAAATCGTACTGTTTATGACTATATCATGAAGTATAAATTTTAAAAATATAAAAACAAATTAAAATAAAATATATATTTAAGGAGTTAAACTATAAATTTAAAACATTTATTAATTTATAAAAATAATTTTTAGCATTTTATTATCTTAAGTAATATTTTCCAATGAAAGAAAAAAAATTAGTCTTTTCAATTAATTTAATATTATTTTTGTCATAATTTGGTTTTATCCTGAATTGAAAGACAGGTAAATTTTATTTATTATCTAATAAAATAATTTATATCATGGGACTAAAATAAATGGATAATATTACTCTACACATACTTTTTAATCTTAAATATACAATTTTCTAAAAATGGGGGTTTACACGTTAAATGTCATAATGTTAAATTTTATTTTTCCTACAAAAAAATTATGTATTATTAAATTTATATCATATTTGGAATAATTAGGCACAAATTATGTTATATTTTTCATATTATTTTTATTAATTAAAATTAAATTATATAAGTAAAAACTAGTTTCCAAAAAAACCCAAAAATGATAAAAAATGGAAGTAATACGATTAAAGGACTTTAAAAAAACTTAAAACATGTGTAGAAATTAATTTACATATGATAAACAACTTTATCATGAATCCACTCCTTTATTTTCTATTTTTGAGTATTCTAGACATTTGAAACTTCTATTATCTTTATATTAAAATGAAATATTTACAAAAAATGTCATTCGCACCGCTTTTAAAAGGGCATCTCACCACCCCTTCAAGTCTAGTCCCAAAATTTGATTTCTTAAAGAACCTATAGTATTTTTACTTCCCATATAATAATATTCATTTTCTTCAATCCTCTATTCAAAGGATATTAGATTAATATCTCCATTTTCATGGATCCATTTGATGGAAATCATATGACCTTAATGTGAGTACTTTTTTAAAAAATGTTTCTTCTTTTATTTCTAACACTCAAAAAAATGATTTTCAAGATTTTATATAATCAAATTAATTTTATTTTTATACTTAATTTTATTATTATAAGGGAATAACAATTAAACCAATTTCCCATTTTTTATTAGGAAGAGTTAAATCATTATTTATAAGTTGCGGAGACTACCGCCTCCACAAAGTGAAAACATTCATTTTTCACCACCACATTTAATTTTTAGTTATAAGGGTAAAATTGAAGAATGAAATTATAATTATTATTATTAAGACAAAAATTATACGCCACCTTCTTTCCCACTCATTATTTGATAAATGACAATGTTAATTGTGCATTGTGTGGACTATAACCTCCATGATGTAACATATATCACATTTTATATATTTAAATCATAATGTATGAAAATATATTAAAATATGATTCAAAACCATAAAGTTATCTAAATAATACAGTTAAAATTGTATTATACTAATATCAACCCAAAAAGAAACCACCTTTATAATCATAATCATCAATTAATTATGGTATGTTCATGTTTTGGTCAGTCTTACAACCTACTTGAACAATGCCATAAATTAAAATCATATACGACTATGAGAAAATAATTAATAAAAATATATTATTTAATTAATATATAAGGATTTTATTTTGGTTATGGAATGGTAACATTTTTTTAACTAATCCATTAACATATTAATATATGTTCAGGAAAAATCAATGAAACATGCTCATCACACATTTCAACTTTATGAATCTTAACCAAAACTCTCATAGAATGAAATTATAAAAATAATAAATTATTATAAAAAATAAATTAAAGTTCCATGCATGATCTTCTAAGGATGAAATTTGGTAAAATAATGAAGAATAACACTGTTCTTATGCAGTTAGTTCAAGATTAATATTAAACACACCGGGTATTCTAAGTAGATAATGAGTAACTAAAATACATGTTTAGAAAGAAAAATCCACATTATAAAAGGTTTTTGATATAAAAAAGGTTATTAAATAGGTTATTAAGATATTTATTCTTATTATATATGATATTCAATCAGTTTAGTGGAAATCGGGAATCAAGGAAAGAGTTTCTTATCTCAATTTTCACACCTTGAGATATATTTCTTATTATACACCATTTTTTATTTTCTATAGTGTATCTACTATCCCATTTTATATTTTATATATTGATCCTTTCATTATTCATGGTATTTAATGATTCATTTTAAATTATACCCTTCAAGAGGTTATGATTGGAAGGCCTCTAATGTTGTAAAGGTTACTTGACTCAAATTTCAATTCTTCAATACATGATTAGGTTATACACCATGTTTTCTATTTTATTATGTAACTATTCTCCCTTTGATATTTTATATCTTAATTCACTTATTATTAATTGTTTTAAACATTCCATTTTAAAATTTATTCTTATGTTTTTTATTCAAAAGTTTCAAAGGTCATAAGTTTTATTTATCTCTATTTTCAATTCCATGATACTTTTCTAATATTACACACCATATATTATTATATATGGTGTCTTAAATAACCTATTACCTTAAATTGTGATGAATAATTTTTTTTAATTATATTTTATTTTCATTGTATCCCCTTCATGTCATTTTGATCGTATGTTAAAATAACTATAAGCATTTTTTCATCACAATTTTTTTTCATTGTGATATCTTGGGTATTTATCACTTGTTTCTAATTTTAGTGTATATATTATTCATACATTAACTTATAAATACTATCGTACTATTTTATTTTGGGGTATTAAACTCATAAAGTACCATCATAACCTCTGTCTTTTCTAATCACACTCTGTTATCAGTAAGATTTTTCTTCTAATTCCTTTCCTCTATGAACACTTTATATTTTCTTACTCTAATTAATGAATATTCACCTAGATTCATTATGTTGTTTAATTGTAGATATTATTGAATTAAATATATAACCAATTATCTATATAGTTTTATTTTGAGGTATGCTTATATGGAAATCCAATCTTTCTATTGGTCTGGAAAATATAGAAAAAATATATATTTGTTATTCTGATATGTATGTCAATTAATTACTCAGGAAAGTTAATTATGATATTTTACAATAAGACTTATTTATTTATATTTTTAGAATCATTTTATCCCTTTTATTGACTTGTGGGAAAGTATTTATGTTTAGTATGTTGTCACACTGATTTAGAATATTATGAAGAAAAGTTGATTATAAATTGTATTGCAATTAAAATATTTTAAATAGTGAATGCATTGGATAACGAAAAGTGATGGGTGGGGAACAATATTATATATCCCTTATATGTATTAGTTGGTCTCCAAAGAAATTTTTTTGGTATTTTTTGTATTCCTACCCAATACAAAAAATTATTTCTTGGTTGTGACCATGATAATAAGAATGATGTCACAGCTAAGGCTGTGTTGAAAATAATGTAGTCTTTTGTGAGGCCTAAATAGTAAAGATCAAGACATCCAACATTATGCATTTCAACACCATGAATTTAGTTATTATTGTCCATGTTTTTTTTATATTTTTAAAAAAATGTTTTTCAAACCCATGTGATCAATATTAGGGCTTATTAGATTATATTTTGGTTCCTTTAATATTATTTTTATCAAATTCATTCTTTGATATCTTTTAATATATGTTTTCTCTTACATATAATTTTAAATCATCATTTTAATATTCCCATTCCCAAGGTTATGAAGAAAATTATTACACATGATATTTCTTGGAGAGTCACATGTGTGCAACATTTTTTTGAAGATGTTAAATACTTATTATAGATTAAGTAGTTCCTAATATAGTTGAGAATATTCCCATTTGACGAGAATCTCGTGGGATTTTTTAGTTAATTTTTTTTTCAAAAATATCTAATATAAAAAACTTAAAAAAAATTATTTAATAGACTTAATATTTAATAGTGATATTCTAATTATTTATAGTTAAAATAGAAATAATTCTTTTTATTTCAAATCCAGTATGTAAATGATTCATTTCTGAGCAACATATTTTTTAGGGTATGGATCTAGGGTGTCGCATCATTTCTCTCTATTTTATATTCATCTTGGTATCACTAATATAAAGATAAATATTCCATAATATTATTTGTGGGATGGAATAATGAAATATATTTCTGATTTTACCATGAAATATTTGACTTCTCAACACTATATAGTCAGGTAAACTCTACTAAAAGGGATGAATCATCTATTGTATGTTCCTAAATTGAAATCAAAAAATATATCCAAGACTTTTATGGTATTTTTTCTAAATAAAACATGAATTGATAATGTGATTTGTGTTCTGGTTTAATAATTGACAAAATTTATGAATTTTCATCCTATTTGAAAGAGTATTTATTTGGATCGGATTTCTAGATTTTATCATAAATAGGTAATTAAGTTATATATAGATCCTATATATATTTTATCTAAATTTTATCCCATATTTACAAAAAAATTATGAATGGACTTCAAAGGTATTTTGGTATAGAGTTAAATTTCAATACAACTATTTATACTTAATCCATTGGACAGTCATAGTGAATAATTTTCAATTTTCAAGAAATTATTCAAGATTTATCATTGGATTATTAGTGAATTTGGAATTACTATATTTCATTAGTATAATTTTTTTATAATAATAGTTTTCATTTTATTGTAAAAATGGTTCCATTTGAGGCATTTTGTGAAAAATCTTGTTAGACTACAATATACTGTGAAAAGGTCAATAAAATAATGATGTTAGGAACAAAATTGATAGAAGATATGTTAGAAAATGTAAAGTTTATTAAAGACCATATGAGAGAATATCCGAGTGGGAATAACATATATTCAGATAATCGGATGAAATATAATTTTAGAGGTAAGAGTTCATGTTTTTCTTAAAATATCTCCTTAGAAATGTGTTATGTGTTTTGTTAAGTAGGGAAAGTTAATCCCAAGGTTTATTTTCCAATATAAAATTATTTATAAATTTAGATAATATTATTATCAAGTAATTATACCTCTTATATTACCTTAGGTACATTATGTGTCTCATGATTCATTGTTAAGGAATTATGTACCTCATGTGTCTCATTTCATAAGACATGATATAATTTGATCGGAGGTGAATCTTTTCTATAAAGAAAATCCAATGAAATTTATTGGTCTAGTATAGAAGGTGTTAAGAAATAAGTTAACTCATATGGTTAAAGATTTATATTAGAACCACATGATTAAAAAATCAATATGGGAACCCGAAAATGCTATGAGAGAAAACATCCCTAAAGTTTAAAGTGATGAATAAAACTCTAATGTTGAAAATTATTTTAGGGGGATTTTTTTGAAAAACTAGGTAATGTTAATAATAAATAAATTTCATGTCTTATTGATATTTTTTTATTATATTATATGTTTTCATATTCCTCACAATAATTTTATATCATTTCTGAAATCGAAAAATGAAATAATTTTATTCGAACATAAGTGTATACAATATATTATATAATTTTATTTAAAAATAAATAAATTTTAAAATTTTAAAATTTTAATTTAATAAATTGGATTTCAATTTTTAAATAATCATATCAAATATTGTTTATGGTGAATTTTTGGTATTTTCTGATAATATTTCCTTTTTGATGAATAGAAAAAATTACAAATTTTTATAAAAATAGTCATTTATTTTAAAATATTTACAAGGTCTCATTCAGTTATAGATTGAATTTAAAGTAAAAAATTATTTATAATTGACTAAAAATAATCCAATTATTTATATATGAATGATAATAATAATTTATTTTTGTGTAAATTCATTCTTTGTCTTAAAAAGGTATATTTGTTAAAAACTAGTTTTCTTTGCATCTGTCATTCGTATATTAAAATTAATTTTTAAAATTATTCTTATTAAATATTAAAAAAATTATTTAATGGTTGTAATCATGAAGTTAAATTTTTTTAATGATTTAAATTTCATTTTTTAATAATGAAAACTAACCATGGTAATGTATTATCACCTTAGTAAATGGTAAAATGGGTTAATAAGGGTGATAAATTTGTGAAATATTCACAATATATGGCCATAATTATTATTAGAAAATAATAATTTGACTCTAATCACCTTATCATTTTAATTTAATTTTTTTAGTTCTACTTTATCATGAGTAATACATTTATAATATTTAAAAATTAATATAACTATAAGAGTGTCACTCCCCTCACTTAGAAAAGGGAACATCCTCTATCACTTAACCAAAACACTTGATCACTTTATATCAATAAATATCTACCTAAATCCCTCCAAAAAATTTGTTCCTATATTATATAGGTTCTTTTCTCACCAAAATACCAACATATAATTCTTAATTAGTAAGAGAAATAAGGTTTTCCAAAGAAGAGATATAACACTAACTTGATTACGTTCATGCTTATTTCATCTTCTAACAACTTAAAACCAATAAAAACATGTTTATATAATAAATTCAGTACCAAAAATATACTAAAATGTTATTTTGTTTATGGTACAACCATCTTTCATCTCTTTTCACATCTTATGAGAAGGGAAAACACCACTCGTGTATACATGTGGGCTACCCCCTGCACGAAGTGATGTGTACCATTTTTCATAAATAGTTTATATAGATGGTAAAAATGATGTAAAAAACCTAATATAAATTATATTTTTTCAAAAAAATTATGAATATTTATATATAATATATTAATTACTTTCTTACCCTTCTATCTATTTGAAAATTATATTCTTGTTCATGCATATATATTGACTAAAACCTCCATGAAGTGATGTGATTACTTTTTATTATACACCATTCATGAAAGGTTATAAAATTTTATTTAATGTATAAAAATTATAATAATATCATGATTGAAATTTTGGTGGTGTTTTAAAAATGATCCCTTTGTCCATGGTCAACCTACCGATGTTGTTTTTGTATTATAAACCAAACTTCCTCAAATTTCTACATGAACTTAACAAATTTAGTAACTATATAATACATATAAATAAATGAAAAAAATATATAATTGTAACACCTCAAGATGTTTTATGAGATATTTTTTTTAAAATTTCTTTGATGTCATATGTTATACACTACACCAAGATAAACTTGCACTATACGGAACAACAACTTAGCTTGTGGTATATATAATTCTAGTCTTGGATTGTGTTACACAAGATTTAAATTTATTTTGATATAATTAATTTCAAACAAGAATAATTTTAAGTGAAAAAATAAAAATTATTATGTTACCATATAACCTAGTCATTATAATGGCATGCACGAAGAGTATAAACTTTTTTCAGAAAAACTATTTAAATTCAAATAAGTGAGTTTATTAATTAATAAAATCACTCTTAGTGGATTTTATTATATATATATATATAATATATTCAATATAATTTCTAAAATTAAACTCATATTTTTTATAGACATGATATAAGAAAAATTCAACTTTTTCGATAATAGAAGTATTTTTTTAAAAAAATAAGGTTTGCTGCCATTTGATGGTGCACCCATTTTAAATATAGTTTTGACATTTTTTATATCCTATTTAAAAAAATATAATTATTATTTTAAATCATAGTATCAAAATTTTAATTTGGTAGGATTTTTGGTATTTTTTTGATAAGATTCAATTTTTGATAAATAGTGAAATAATTTTTTTCATTAAATACTGTAATTTATTTTAATGTATTTTCTAGGTAAAATTATATTCTAGATTAGTTTCAAATTTTAATTATTTCATTTTAACATAAACTATTATATTTATGGTTTTGGAAATGGATTTTATACCAGAATTTATTATAAAAACATTTTTTATTTTAAAAGGAAATTTTTTCGAAAAAACAGGTTTTCTTGACATTTTAACGGTTTTATTTTAAATTTAATTTTTAAAATTATATATTTTGAATTTTGAAAGATGCATGTCAAATTTGGTTTTAGGAGATCCAAATTTGGTACGTATGTTCATTTTGTTTTTGACCAATATGAATATTATCCATGGTAAATTTTATTACCATAGTAAATGGTAAATTAGGTAATTTTATGTTAAAAATAAAAGTATAAAGGCGATAAAATGACCTAAACAAAAGACACGATTTTATTTGATGTATTTAATTCAACCCTTAAAACCTAATGATCTAACTTATGTCATTTAATGGAAAATTTTCTATGAAAATGACATAAATAATATTTAAATCAAAGAATGGCAGAGAGTGTCATTTTCATAGTCTTTAATATCAATTATGTGTCCATATGGGGAAAATAGGTGGTATCAATTAATGTAAATTTATCTTTTTAACTTAGTGAACATATTTATTAATATAAATTCAATTTTGTCTATTTTGGGCTATTTGGGAGATATTATGGTATTTAAAATATTTTATTAAATGAAAATATAAAGATTTCACATTCATGTTTTAAATAATATATAATTTTTATTATAGTTTTATACAGAATCTACATTATAATATAAATACTCATTTGAAATATAATTTGTTTTTCTTTATCATGGTAATTTATTTGTAATTTTTAGGAAATAAAAAATTACCATAAATACTTATACATTGATGGTGTATAAATTATCTAATTGATGAAAAATTAACCAAATAATTTTTATTAAAATGATAATGACCATTAAAACCGAAAAAAAAACTTTACCAAACCATATATTTTGAGTATATATATACCATAATCATTCATCGGTTGAATTATTTTCCATTTGGAGCAATATGGAAAATATTATGTAACTTATAATATTTTATCCAAATTAATGTTAAAGTTTCCATATTCATGTTTTTATAAATATAACATTTTTAATATAGAATTTTCTAGATTTTATATTTGACTATAAGTTTTCTTATTAAATATAGAGGTTTTATTTTTGTCATATTATTTTTTTGTTAATTTTTATTCAACATATAATTATATTAAATAACTATAAAAAACTAATGTAGTGATTATTTTATTAATCGAAAAATCATATAAATAAAATATATTTTTTATAAAAACATCTTATCTTGATATTTTCTAAAATCCGGGATTTGAATATTGTAAAAATTGACACTATTGTTATTTTGTCAAAATAATATATTTTTAAATTATTTAAAAATCATAAAACATTTTTAAAAATGTATAATAATTATGATATGGTATAAAATGTTTTAAATAATTTATTTATTATCTAATTGAAATCAAATATTTATATATTTTTCCTTTTTAATATTGAAATATTTTTTACCCTAGTTAAAATTAAATAGAATAACTAAGTGTCAAATTAAAATGATAGGGTTTAGATGGACCGAAAAACAAGTCTATGATTTATTGTTTGATAAGATTAAAACCATATATAATTTTATTTTATAAATTAGGACATTTTTATGGTCTTCGGATGTGTTTTTAATTTATTATAAATTAATATATTTGGATAATCCAAAAATGCCTCTCACCTCAAGTATAAAAGGGAACACCCTCCCTCAAAACATCACTTCACATTGAGCCTTCATAATTAGATATCCTATAAACATTTACCTTATAAACTTACTTATTCACATTCTTGAGGTTTTTTTATTCTCAAAAGATTAAATATAGTTCCTTTAATAGGATATCTAGAGGGAGCTCATAGAATAAGAGGTTATATTCTCTACCGATTCGTTAAAACTTATTTTAACTTCTAGAAAATAATTATGAGTTTTTTACATTATAAATTAATAAAGATAGTATCACTTATATTATGATATGTTATTATGTTTATGGAACAATCATACTTCACCTTTTATCTATCCTGTGAAAAACAAAATCACCATGCACGCATACGTACGGTTTACCGTCTTCACATTGTGGTGTAACCTGTTTTTCATCACCACTTTACAAGGATGGGTGTAATGGTGGAAAAAAATAACTATATATTATTATTATAACATGATTTTTATTTTGGAACAAAAAATATATCACCCACTTCCTTTACATTCCACAATTATGGTAATGATATTTTCGCTCATGCGTACGTACGACCTACCATCTCCACGATTCGAGGTGATTCATTCTACATGGTATTCATTAAAGCATGGATATATAAATTAATTGAATTAATAAATGTGATATATATTACACTAATATAACTATTTAAATGATGTAACTATATCATATTAATATGAATGATAACTTATCCAAAAACATTCATATGAAAATAAAGCAGTTAATACCATATGGATGAGTAATAATGTTATTAAAAACAGTTAATAATATGATCACTTATGATATTATAAAGATGAATATGACTCTGTAATAAATAAATTAAATTATTTAAACCCTTATATAGTAGTTTATGACATGTACTAAGAAACCAAGACCTAAGGTAAGGGATTATTTTTTCTCACATTTATTCTTATGGGACATATACCTTATTCACCACATATTTCTTTTGTGTGGTGTTTATGATGCCCATAAATGCTTTTATGATTATTATTTTGAAGGTTATGGTATTTATATATTCATATAGTATTATTTATTTTATGATTCATATTATTCTACTAACTATATAGTGGTAAGGGATAATTTCACAATCTCATTACTATCTGATATTGTTTATGAGTAAGTATTTACTAGGGTTTATTTATCATCCATGTCCATGTTTTCTAAAAATGCTTGCATAAATTTTTTTACTATTCTACAATGAATTTTTAAAGTCATTTTTACACCTTTTTAAATTTTTACTACATGGTTTTAAAGGAATCTTTATATCATCTTCTAAACAATGTACTTTTTGACTTTTCCAAAAAACATATAAGAATATTATTTTTTAACTTTTATGTAATGAGTATATTTTTACTCTTTCATGTCACCTTATTTACTTAAATCTTCCCTTATAAGCTTATAGGTAAATTTTCAGAGAAAATTTTTTCCTTAATTTTTGTATGAAATTTTAAGAAAATAAAATGTTTTCCAAAATGGAAGGATATTTTCTTCTAAAATTATTTTCAAGTGATATCTTAATTGTTACCAATGTTTTAATGGGGATATTTTTCATGTATACTATCCTTATTATTGATATGGTTTTATTATTTTTATTATGGAATGATATTTGAAAAATCTATTTTTTATATGGATTATGTTATGATTGAATGATGTTTAAGTAAACAATTTTATTCCTTGGATTATCATGTGATGAATGCTTTATGTTTTTATTGAACATGTAATAATGATTTTGTTATGAGATTATTGAGACCAATATCACCCTCAAATAGATTGGGTAATGATTTATTTCTCATTAGATAGATTGTTCTAGAATAGGAAATGATCTCAGTTTAGTAATATAGGGCTGGAATGACAAGTAAACCTATTTCATTAATATAGGGATAGAATGGCAAGTAAACTTGGTTCAGTAATACAGGGCTGGAACGGAAAGTAAACCTGGTTTAACAACACATGGCTGGAATGAGGAGTGAACTTAGTGCAGAAAATGACTTTTTCTACTACGATGGTCTTGGAAATGATCCTTGGCTAATATATAAATGATTTTCTATGTTTCAGTGTCTTCCACAGTTTAATGTTTTATGAAAATTCTCTTTTCTCATGGCTCTTGTTCCATTATTATTAATACCTTATTAATTACCAATATTTATTCCATGACTCATAATTTTGATATATTTCGTACATGGTACATTATTAGGTAAATATATTGTTTCTTTTCCCTCACTTATCATCTGAGTTCACCCTTTCTTATGTTTTCAAACCTCAGGTTATAAAAAAATATTTTAAGCAGGAGTACTAAAGGGGAAGATCTTTATAGGTGATGTAGAAAAATTTCACCAATTTTGAAGAATGTGTTCCAAGATTCCAAATGAACTAAACTATTATTTTATTTGGGTGTGTTTTGGTAAAATGTATGGAATATTCATCTAAAAGGATGTAATATTCATGTACATCAAGCATGGGTCATTAGAGTTGGTTTCAGAGGAAAGGTTTAGTTATCCTTTGCAAACTAGGATGTGAAAACTTTAGTGAGATCCCAAGAGATATTTCTAAGAATATTTCTACGGATTTACTAAGGATAAGTATAAGTATATGTTAAAATCCTAGAGTTTTTTATAATAATGAATAACCTAGGATTAAACGAAAGATATAAAAGATTGAAATATTATAAGTAATTTACATTAATAACATAGTTTTGATCTTTGATAAATATTTATCACACTTTTCTTTCTGGACTAATTCAATAGCCAAAACTAGATAGAACATTGTTATCCTTGAATGTTTTAGATGTGGAATGTATTGGAATTATGAAAACCAAATTCCTATGTGGAAATATCTGAAAGATAATCATAAATATGGTAAGAGTATTGGATATACTATTGAGGATAAAGAGATTTTGAATGGCTTATGAAATTCATGGGATGTTCTAGAATTATTCCTAAGAAGATTGATTATATTAAGGTTGAGTAATCTTAATACATTATTAGTATTTTAGGAAATAATAATATGAAGGATCCTGAGAAATTTAATTATGTTGGATGATTTATGTGTATATGTTTTAGAATTAAAATATTATAGGAGTCACGATTCATATATGTGTATTCAGTATATGTTTGACATTAAGGATTTGAAAGTAAATGTTGAATATTTCTAAATACCTAGAAATGTAATTTAAGGGTAAGATGATATATTTGGATGACATATGATTAAGGGAAGATGACTCTTAATATTTCCCTTATGTTAATATAATGTTGTTTGGATAAAGATATGTTGTATATGAAGAAGTAAATTGGATGATACTAGTTTCTTGGAAACTAATAATGGAAATTGTTTCAAGAGCGTTATGCAATCATGGATAAATTATATAAATTTTTTAGACTTAAGGATTATATACCAAATGTTTTGTAATAAGGAAACATGAATGTTTTCGATAAGGATATATGGTTATTTGGGTTATTACCATGACTCAAGAGAATACATGATGGCGGTGTTCACATATTTGGAATGTGACCAACAAGTGATACCTTATGGTATATGAGGGATAAATGTTAGGAAAATTTTCTTCACCTCATTCTAATGTTTTGGATTTTCAGTTTTTTTATGGATTGTATGTCTATAAATTTAGGGATAGTTTAAGTTAAACTTTAGATTAAGTTGGTTAAAATAAAAAATATTCCCACCGTATGTGGAATTATGCATATTTAATAACTTGTGAAAACTTTTTATTATGATAAAGATAGATGGAATGATCTATCATTTTATTTTTGGATCTCATGATCTACTAAGACTTTAGAAATAAAAAATTCATCTTCATTTCATTGAATAAGAGAAGAATTTGAAAATTACTCAAGGCACGACTGATGGTGAGATTAAAATAGAATCAAGTAAGTATATATTCTCATACAAATTCTTCAACATTAAGAAAATGGATAGTGATGTAAAAGGGTGTTTCTTTAGTTAATTGTTTTGTGATTGTTATGTTTCTCTAAATCACCCACTTTTTTATCATTAGTGATCTTTATCTATATCTTTGATTATTTAAAATTTTCCTCCATGCCCATATCTTTACCTATGTTCTCCTACATAGATACCCCGTTACAATTTACCTTGGTTAATTGTTATTTCCCAACTATTCTTTTTTAAAATGAAGTTTTAGTATTTTTTTATGATGTGGGTTTCTATAAAATAAAATGTCTAGTATTAATCCCTTTATAACCTAGATGAATTTTAAAATTTGAATTTATTTTAAGGAGGGTAGAAGGTAACACCTCGACGTTTTATATGAGATAGATCCTTTTTAATTTCCTTGATGTCTTCTATTTTACGTTACACCATGATACGTTTTCTCTACATGTAACACCGGCTCAGCTTGTAGTATATGTAACACTATGCTTGGATTATGTTACACACAATTTTAAGTTATTTTGATAGAATACATTTCAAACAGGGCCTAGTTTAAGTGAACCACTAAATATTATGATGTTACCTTATAACACTACTAGAAATTATACCTATATACATGGTTTTTAAACCATGGGTATAGGGGTAGTATGGGAACCTATACCCATGATTTTTTAAAATAGTGGGTATAGGTCACCAATACCTAGGGTTTTCCGAAAAATTGTGGGTATAGTTTTTTTTGAAGACCTATTGATACAGTTTTGGATAACCAGGGGGAAAGCTATACCCATGGTTATGATCAAAACTGTGGGCATAGGAATTTTTTTCAATGCTTATACCCACAGTTTTGGAAAAATCGTGGGTATATGATTTTTTTTTGAAGACATATACCCACGGTTTTATAAAACCATGGGTATATCTTTCTACCTTTATGGTAGGGAAACAATTATGTGGGACACAAAAACAATTTCTGGAAAACTTATACCTATGGTTTTCCCTCATATACCCATGGTTCAGATTAATATATATATATACACACAAATAAATAACAACAAAATCTTAGAAGATTAGTTGGTGAGGCGCCATTTGATTTTTAACATGGTCGTGAGATCGAATCATGCTGACCACTTTTTTTCTAATACCGAGAGCGATATTAATATATTAAAATAAATGTTGATATATAATAATATAAGTGAGTTTGGTCGGATGGATTATCATTGGTGCTATGAAGACGAGGTCATGGGATCTAATCCTGTGAGGTGATTTTTTTCTAATACAGGTGTGGATTAATATTTTTAGTGAAATATAGATATATATATATATATATATATATATATATATATATAAGAGACATATCTTGAGTGGTGAGGCGTCTCAAATTCAAAATGCAAGTCACAGGTTCTATTCCTGCGGCTGCATTTTTCGTACAATTTATACACACAATTTTAAAACCATGCGTATAAGGCTTTGACAACATGGAGGGAAAAATTTACATTGACATCGTGGCAATAAAGATTTACCCACATTTTGCAAACCATGGGTATAGGCTGGGGACCAGTCTCGACGCCTTTGTTTTACATAGATCCCAAAACCATGGGTATAAGTTATACCCACAGTTTTTGGGGCTATAACTATGGTTTTGGGCGCTATAACCACAGTTTTGAACCACGGGTATAGGACATTTTTCTAGTAGTGTAACCTAGTCATCACAATGGATGGTACGAATAGTATAAACTTTCTAATGAAAATTATTTAAATGAAAATAAATTAGTTTATAAAATAATAAAATCACCCTTGATAAATTTTATCATTTAAATATATATGTAATATATTCAATATAATTTTTAAAATTCATATTATATGTTTTCAAGATATGATATAAGAACAAATTCAATTTTTCAGATAAAAGAAGTATTTTTCAAAAAAAAATACAGTTTTGCTATAATTTGATGGCACGCCCATTTTAAATCTAGGTTTTGAAACTTTTTATATTCCATTTTAAAAAAATATTCTTTGAAATAATAGTATCAAAATTTAAATTGGTTGAATTTTTTTTAATTTAAAACATGTCTCATTTTATGATGAATAGAGAAATGCATATTTTTATTAAAAATTGTATTTTCATTTTAGGTATTTATATGGTCAAATTGTGTTCTAGATTAGTTTTAAATTTTAATTAGTTCATTTGAATCTAAAATAATAAAATTTTGGTTTTTTAAAATGATTTTATAAAATAATTTATTATAAAAACATTTTCTGTTTTAAAATGAAATTTCTTTAAAAAGAACTGTTTTTCAAGACATTTTACCTGTTTTATTTTATATTTAGTTCTGTAAATTATGTATTTTCAATTTTGGGAATTTTATTTAAACTTTTGTTTCATGATTTCAAAATATGGTATGTATTTCCCTTCTGTTTTTTACCAATATGAATAGTAATTATGGTAAATTTTATTACCACAGTAAATGGTAATTTAGGTAATTTAGGATAAAAATAAAATTATAATGACAATAAAATGTCCCAAACAAATGATAAAAAATTAACTTATGAATTTAATTCGAACATTAACACTTAAGGATTGATATTATTAAATTTAATTGATACCTTTTTATGAGAGTTACTAAAATAATATTTAAATCAAAGAAATACACAAAGTGTCATTTTCTTATCTTTAACATATTTTATGTGCCCATATAGGAAAAAATGGATGGTATCCACAAATACAAATTTATTTTTCAACTTAGTGAACAAATTTCCTAAGATAAATTCAATTTTGAGTGTTTGGGGTCATTTGGGATATATTTTAGTTTTTATAATATTTTATTTAAAGGAAATTTAATGATGTCACATTCATGTTTCAAATAATATATCATTTTTAATATAAGGTTCTACAGACGATAAGTTCTTTTATAATTACTAATTTAAAAAATATTTTTTTTATTTATCATGGTCATTTATATGTAATTTTTTGGAATTAAAAATTACCTTAAAGACATATACATTGATGATGTAGAAATTATTTCACTAATGAAAAATGAATAATTTTTTTTAATTAAAATGATAATTACCATGAAAAGGACAAAAACCTTGACCAAATATTATTTTTATGTTATATCTCAATCACAATCATTCAAGGGTTGAGTTATTGACCATTTGGAGCTATATGAAAAAATTTATGACACTTATACTATTTTATCCAAAGTAATATGAAAGTTTTCATATTCATGTTTTAATAAATATAAATTTTTAATGTAGTAATTTCAAGAAGTTATATAGGACTATAAGTATTATTATTAAATCTAGATTATTTATCTACATAATAGTATTTTATTTTTCATTTTTATTCAACTTATATGTATATTAACTAGTTACAAATCTAATGTAGTGATTACTTTATTAATAGGAATATCAAATTAATGTTATTAAAAATTTTAAAATATAAATAATTTGGGATAATTAATATATAAAATGAATTTTTAAGAATACCTTGACCCTATAGGTATATAATAAAATATTTTTTTAGGATAAAACATATCAAGATATTTTTTAAAATCTAAGAAATAAATAGTGCCAAAATTGACACTATTGATGTTTTTGTCAAAATAATGATTTCATAAATTATTTTAAAATCATAAAATATTTTTAAAAATATATTATAATTATTGTATATTCAAAAAATTTATTAATTATTTAATTATTGTCTAATTAAAATTAAATAAGTAAATATTTCAGCCTTTTAATATTGAAATACTTATTACCCAATTTAAAATGAAATAGAACAACAAAGTGTTAAATTAAAATGATAAGGTCTAAATGGATATAAAAACTTATCCAAAATTAATTTTTTGATGATATTACAACCTTATTTCATCTCATATTCTAAATTATGAAATTTTGGTGGTTTTGTATGTGGTTTTAGTTTATTATAAATTAATATCTTTGGAGATTCGAAATATGCCCCTCACTTCAATTATAAAAGGGAACAACCTCCAACATGGCTTCACTTAACATTGATCCTTCGATCCTGGCTATACCCCATTCATTTCCCTTATCAACATCATTATTCACATTCTATAGGTTATGGTCTTCTAAAAATACCAACTCTAGTTCATTTAAGAGGAGATCAAGAGGGAGATCGTCAAAGAAAAGGTAATCGTCTCAACCAATTCATTCAAACTTATTTCTTCCTCAACTTCCTCTTAATTAGTTGCTTATATCCTAAAGTAATAAATACAGTGTAAATTATATTTAGATATTTTACTGTGTTTTTTAAGAAACCATATTCCACCTTCAATCAATCCTATGAAAAACCAAATTATCATGCGTGTGTACATACAACTTACCGTCTCCATACTGTGGTGTAATATATTTTTCATCACTACATTACATGGATAGTTGTAATGATTGAAATAATAATTGTATATGATTTTTATTACTTGATATTTATTCTGGAACAAAACATATACCATTCATATTCTTTCCATTCCAAAATTATGGTAATGATATTGTTGCTCATGCGTACGTACAACCTACAGTCTCCATGATGTGATGATATTCATTTTATATGATCTTCATTAGAACATGGTCATATAAAAGAATATAATGAATAAAAATGATATATATTATACTAATATAATTTTGGAAATGATATGATTATATTCTAAGAAGATGAATAAGAACTTATCTAAAAAAACATGCGTAATAAAATAAATCAGTTAATACCCGATGGACGAGAGATAAGCTTATTAATAAGGGACTAACAATATGATCATTTATGATATTATAAAAATGAATATTATTGTGGAATAAGTTGATGAAATTATTTCAACCATTTTATAGGATTTTCAAACATGTATTAATAAAACTAAACCTAAGGTAAGGGACTATTTTGTCACACTTTTATTTCTGTGGGACATATACCTTATACACCATTTGTTTCTTCTATGTGGTGTTTATGCTTCCCATGAATATTTTTATGATATTTATTCTAAAATTTATAGTATTAAAATATATATAATCTTATTTATTTTATGTTTCATATTATTCAACTGACTATAAAGTGGTAAGAGATAATTTCACAATATTATTATTATCCAAGAGTTTTTATATATAAGTATTTGATGGTCTTTATTTATCATCCATGTCTAAATTTTCTAAAAAAATTCATAAAATGTTTTAATATTCTCTTATAGATTTTTAATGTCATTTTTATAAATGTAAGAAATTTTATTACATGGTTTGAAAGGAATGTTTCTTTCATTTTTCAAATAATGTACTTTTTTACTTTTCCTATATAAAAGTATGAGAAGCATGTTTTTTAACTTATATGGAATGGGTTCATTTTTATTATTTCATGTCACCTTATTTCATTGAATCATAACATATAATATTAATGTTCTATTTTCAAATTAAATTTTTTTATTAAAATTTTTTCATCATTTAATGAAAATGAAATTTTTTCCCAAATGAAAGGATATTTTCCTCTAGAATTATTTTCAAGTGATATCTTAAATGTTAATTATGTTTTAATGGGGATGTTTTTCAAGTAAATTATTGATATTATTATTATGTTTTAATTATTTTTATGATGAAATTCTATTTTTAAAATCCATTTGTTTTACATGGATTGTGTTATGATGGAAATATTTTTAAAATAATAATTTTACTCCTTAGGTTATGTTATGATGAATGTTTTATGTTTATTAAAAGATGTAAGAATGATTTCATTATGAGATGGTTGTGAACAATAACTCACTCAAATGAATTCACTAAAGATTTATATATCATTATATAGATAAGAATAGAACAGGAAATGACCTCGCTTTAGTAATACAGGGATTGAAGGATAAGTAAAACTGGTTCAGTAATACATAGATGGAATGGAAAGTAAACCTGGTTCAATAATACAGGGGTGTAATGAAATGTAAATGTTATTTAGTAATACATGTATGGAACAAAGAGTGAACTCGATTAATTAAAGGGGTTTTTCCACTATGATGTTCCTGACAATGAGCCTTAGATAATATGGAAATGATTTTTTATTCTTATGTGTTTGCCCCAATTTCATGTTTTATGCCAATAATACTTTATCATTGATCATGTTACTTTTTGATTTATTCATTATGAATTACCAAGATTAATTCTATGACTTGTAATTTTGATATATGTTATACATGGTATATTTTTATTTTCATGTATTGTTTGTTACTCTTATTGAGCATCTAAGCTCACCATTTCTTATGTTTCCATTCATTAGGTTATAAAGAAATATTTTAAGTAGGATTGCTAAATGGTAAGATCTTTATGGGAGATGTTGAAGATATTTCACTAAATTTGGTGAATTTGTTTCAAGTTTCTAAAGGAACTAAATTATTATGGTCCTCTGGTGTGTGTTTGTAAAATGTAATGAATATCCATTTAAAATAAGTAATATGCATGTACATCTAGATTTGGTTGTTATAAAAATAACAGGGTAAAAACTAATAAATTTTAATTAATAATTAAATAAATATATAATATAAGCTTATTGTATTGTATTTAAGTGAGTTGGAGTCAAGGTAAAGGATTTTTTCTTAAAAACATATTTTGAAATATTTAATGTTTTAATTCAATTTTTTTCTACATTTAAGTGTGTTGGGCTCAAGGTAAAGTATTTTTTCTTAAAAACTTATTTTGAAATATTTAATGTTTTAATTCAATTTTTCTTAAAAATTTATTTTCATTTTAATATTTTTCAACCAAAAATATTTCTATTATTATTTTTACATGAAGCCAAAATGTTCTTCATTTATATGTGTTAAACAAAAAAATAGATTTTACGGTGTAGATGCGTTATTATTTGTGAGTTTTTTATGTTGTGGTTCTTGTAAATTAATCCAAATGTTGGGTGAGCTAGATATAACTCTCCAATGAATTCATTAATTTTTTTTTCTCTAAATTATAATGATGGAATTAACAGAGTAGGTTATTCCATTGGTAATATTTTTTTAAAAAAAATGATGGTATGAGTGATATAAAGATGATGTTCTAGGGTAAAACATGAAATTTTTATTCTATTAAATAATTTTCCATCTGAGTATTTTGATTTCAAAATGTAATATAATGAGATTATGTTTACAAGAAAAATTTTCCCCTTACCATATTGAAAAAAAAATCAAGAACATATTTTCAAGAGTTCACATGTTTTATAAGAAACCCTCAGGATTTTGATTTTTTATTTATGATTTATTATGTGATGTTTTATGAAAATCATTGGGAAGTTAATATGATTTATTGAGTAATTATATAACTATTTGAATTTAAAAGTTAATTATATAAAAAAAATTATGGGATTTAATTATTTTCATAATGGAAAAATTGGTTTCTTCCTTTTTATATCCCATGATGAATTTTTTATTCTAATCAAAAAATTTAAAGTGTTTTTACAGGACTTATGGTTAATTAATAACTTTAACACATTTTACCTTTATTATATAGTTATTTATTTTAATAGAAAAATACGTGTTTTGAATGAAACATGAGTTTAAATTTTGGAATCTTGCCTTTGCGTAAAAAATTATACATTGAATGGAAGTTTACACATTGTATTTTAAATTTTGATATGTTATATTTTTTCCCTAATACTATAAAAATTTAAACCTA
The DNA here is from genome assembly GCA_963277665.1 of Viscum album. Taxonomy (NCBI): domain Eukaryota; kingdom Viridiplantae; phylum Streptophyta; class Magnoliopsida; order Santalales; family Viscaceae; genus Viscum; species Viscum album. The sequence goes on along the minus strand of OY728126.1, from coordinate 351,342,065 downwards.
AAATATCATCCAAGTGTAAGAAAATTTAATCCTTGTAGTTAAATTCAAAATTATGGGTAGATTAATGGATGAGTTAATATAGATATAAAAAGTATGGTGTCGATAAAATATAGAATAAATTATATTGTAGAATATTCTTTACATTTCAATGGAAATGAGTGATGAAGATCCTCATGGGAGTGTCAATTCATGAGGAAGATAAAAAAATTAATAGTGTTGATGGTTCATTTTTTAAAACACTAAATACATTATGAGTAAACTTGGAAGTTAGTTTGTGTTGTAATTTTTCATATTTTTAGTGGATGATATATTTGGGAATCCAAACTAAGATGTCTTGGGAAGAGTTTTAAGAGTCATTTTAGAATGTTTTCAATTTTATATATACGGAAGTATGAACAAGTGGAAGATATTAAAGGGTTCTAACAAGAAGGATATAGTTAATTATAACTTTAAATCCACTTCCCAAATTTGTACGTTCTTTTTTTCTAGAAAATATATATTTCTAAGCATGATATTTTGATATTTATTAAATTCATTGATTCAATGAATACTTTTTCCATATTATTTTTTAATTAGAATGATTTAAGAGATCATGTTAATATTTTAGAAAGAGTTTTAACTAGGATAGAGGATTCAAAGAGCATTCATTTTTTTAAAGTAGAGAGAGGTTAGATTAATTTAAGGAGTTATGGGTCCTATATTTTTGAAAAGTGAAGGGTAATGTGACGTTTTATATATCAAATTTCACTTTAATATATAGGTATGATTATCTTTAAATTCTATTCAATATAAAATAGATTTTTTTCATTTTATATGGGTTAAGAAAATAACCATATTTGTTTACCATACTTTAGAGTGTCGTATAATCATAGGTCAGTTATATATTTCTTGTGGGAATATTATAAATTGTGTTTTATTAAAAGTGAACAAGTGGTTTGAAAATTTTATATAATCTTATTTATTTGATTTTTAAATTTATTGAATGCATAACATGTTTCTGTTTTCAGTTTTCTTTAGTATTTATATTATAGTTTTGTGTAATTTTGAAATGTTTTTTATAAATATATAGGGAATTAAAGTTTTTAATTTCTGTAAACACTAATTCAATTTTAATCGTTTTTATTCTCTAAAATCATTCAAATATTTTCGTTAGAGAATAAATGATTGTGATATACATTTTAATACACTCATGGTTATATTATTTCTTGAGAAAGGATAAAAATAAAAATAAAGTGTTATCCATTTTAATAAAAAAAACACAAGGTTCTAGATATTGATAATTTCAGAAGTAAAATAATGAAACAATGATTAAAAAACATTCAAACCCATAAGTTCAATCTAATATCATGTACATTATATGAAGTAAAATTTTATAAAATTCTAGAAAATATATTTTAAAACATATTTAGATGTTTTATTTAATATAAAATATTAGTTTCAAGTCATATTTTTTAAAATTTTAATATAGAATTTCAAGTCGAGTTTTGTATGTTTTTTATTATTTTCCATAAATATATCAGTAATTATTTCTTTAATATTTAAAAATAATAAACAATTTTTAATCATTTTAAATATCTAAAATCATTAAAATATGATCATACTTGAATACTTGACTGTGAGAGTTTCTTTCAGATACACATGGTTATATTTGTTTGATGACGGGTAAAAAAATTAAAGGAATGAGGTATCAGGTTGGCTAAAAACACAAGGTTTTAGATACTGGTAATGTAATGATTATAATAATTAAACTTTTGAGTAAAAAATAATTCATCCCCCAAAATTCAATCCACGATCCTAGGTAAATATATAACTTATTGTTGTTGTTATTTTTCAATGTTATTAAAGAATTTTTTGTGTTTTTTTATCTCATAAAAATATATTATGAATTATATTTTTTTGGTTTGTGAATAATAATTCATTTTTGTGCATTAATATCACTAAAATACAATCATTGTGAAATAATAAATTTTTGGTGTTTTGTATCATGGTAGAATTTTTTTAATAATGGAGGATAAAAAAATTAAAATAATTATATAGCTAGTTGAAAAAAAGGTTTGTATATTTTAGGAATGTTCTGAGTACAACAACAAAACATTGAATAAAAATATTCAAGCAACCCTAAAATTTAATCTATAATCACAGAAAACCTATTAAAAGAATTTATATTAACACTTATTTTGTTGTATTTTTTAAATTAAATTGTGAATGAGTATAATATTTTTGTTGTTTTTTTTAGTATTTCAAGCATATTTTTTAGAATGTTTCTATTATTTTGTATAAATATATTAGGAAATATAGTTTTTAATGATTTTTAATAATAATTCATTTTTAATCATTTATATTCTCTAAAATCATTCTAATATAGTCATTATTGAATACTTGATGGTGAGAGTTTTGTTTGGATACACATAGTTGTCTTTTTTATTGATGATGATTAAACAAATACAAGGAAAATGGTAGTGAACTACCTAAAAATGAAGGGTTCTGACTATTGATAATTTCTTATGTATAATAATGTATCTTTGACTAAAAATATTGTTTAAACCCTTAAATTCAATCCAAAATTGTGGAAACCTTATGAAGGGAATCTCTAAAAAAACTAGAGACCTATTTTTTAAAACCAAAATAATGGTATTTTTTATATAAAAGGGATATTGTGCAGAATATTTTTATTTTTATTTTATAATAGGATTAAAATTATGGTTATTTTTGTTTTATTATTATTTTACATAAATATATGATCATTAATAATTTTTAGTATTTTTGAATAATAATTTATTCTTAATCATATTTATTCACTAAAATCATTAAAATATGCCCATTGTTGAATGCTTGATTGTGGGTGTTTTATTTGAATACTCATGGTTGTATATTTTCTATTGATGATGGATAAAAAATAAAAAAAAGAGGTAGCTAGTTTCTGAAGAAACATGTGGTCCAAGATTCTAGGGATATCTTGAGTTTAATAATGAAACATTAAAGAGAAAATACTCATTCACCCACTTAAAGTTAATCTAAGCCCAATGAAAACCTTTGAATGGAATGTTAATATAATCATAGAGATATATTTATAAAACGTATTTATTTGTGATTTTTAAATAAATAGGTAAAAGTGTATAATTTTTTTTTATTTTTCTATAGTATTTTAAGTATAATTTTGTGTAATTTTGTATTGTTTTGTATTAATATATTAATGATTATAGTTTTTATTTTATTGAATATTATTTAATTTTTTATTTTTTTTATTCTTTAAAATCATTCGAATATATTCAATGTTTAATTCTTGAATATAAGTGTTGTGTTCAGATACTCATTGTTTTATATAGAAGGATAAAAAAAATAAAAGTAAATAGGTAGTGGGTTTCATAAAATGCATAGGGTTCTAGTTGTTGGGAATGTAAATAGAAAAATAATGAAACATTGTGTAAAAAATTTATTAAAAACCCTGAAGTTAATTTAATATCATAGACACCCTATGATGGAATGTCTATACGCACCTCAAATTATTGAGAACCATTGATAACTTATGTATCCATTAATTTTAACCTAGGTAACTTCCTATCATAATATCAAATTTTACAATGATCCAAGACATCCAAACTGTTATAAATATCTTCAATAACACCTACATAGATCAGATCAATTAATAGGTACAACTTTATTTGAATTTCTCTCCACCAAGAAAAACCTCCCCCAACGTAAACCTAATGAATCTCTACCCAAATACATATTAGAATTATTGATTTAAACAACATATCCTTTGATATATTAAGGAAAAATGTTCCATTCTCATTTTCTGATTTTTATTTCATAAATATGATATTGTTTATCATTTACTCCAGTTTTCAAGAAAAAAAAGATTCCATTTCTATAATTAAATGTCACCAACTAAGTTTTAAAACTAATTTTAAAATGATAATTGACCCTGAATTGTTGATCATTGGGATCCACTTATTGAAACTGAACAATATTTTCAGCAACTCACCATAAAAAAACTCAGAAAAGATCAAACATATCAAAAACCATTCCTAACACACTCCAACATAGCCTCAACCTTCTTCAATGTATCTTTATCACTAAAATAGGAAAAGATGATGTTGTTCTTAAATATGAAAAAATATATACAAATATATAAAATATTATATTATATGTTGGTCTCTATTTAATAATATACATTTGATACGAGTATTATTATCCCTATATTAAATACATCTAATATTAAATATTTGTATATGATATATTTATTTGTTTCTCCCAAATGGTTCTTATCATAAATCCATTATAAATCAATTAAATATCTTTAATATTTTTTCAATAGTATTCAATGAATTTATGGAAATTTGAATAAATTTACATGCATCCATAAAAATGGCCTATCTTTTTCATTTAATGAAATGCATCAATGATGGCTATATAAAGGTATGTGATCCCTCCTATTGTGGATAACCAATTTTGAGTAAGCCTCAAACTTTTCTCTTACTCCCATTCTATTTTTCATCTCTTAAGAAGAAGGCGCTACCACCCCTTCATTATTTAGGTATCCTTGTGATATGAGCACATATCCTTTGGTTTGTGTTTTCCCCTCGAAGGCAGGGTTATTTAGTTCATTGTTCTATGATATTTATCAACATTTCTCCTTAATTGAAGAATAATAAGACTACTATTGTTAGAATTTTTCAAGTATGTTGTATTTAAATTTTTATTTATTCATTGATTCATGGAGATAGATCTTGCTGTGTTTGGGTAATATTCTGTAGAATATGATCATATAATGATCGTATAAAACCCATCAGTGGTGTCAATGGAAGGGATAAAGGTTTTTAAGATTTCAGAAAACTCTCACAAATGAACCATGAAAAAGTGTGTCGCTCCACCTAGTAGCTTCATTATGATGAAAATAGTTTCATACAAAAAGTGTTGGGGAAAGGGAGTCTATACATATATTTGTATAGATTTCATGTTTGATGTGTTTATAAGATAAATAGATATTATTCCACCCCATCGATGGTATCTGAGTGATACTTCTTTGATGAATAAACATGTTTTTTATTTTTTTAAAGTTATGTTTTATTTATAAAATGAGATTTTTAAAGCCTGGAAACAAATATGAAAATTTCATATTAATTAATTTTGTTTGTGAATATAAATAAATTTTTTATTTTAATCAGGAGAAATCAATTTTTAATTGAATTATATTATTTATAAATTTTTTATTAATATCAAAAATTTGTTTGGAAATAATTATATATATTTATATATGTTTTTTATATATTAATTTACTATAAAATATTTATGGTTAATTGATAAATATATATTTTTTAAATAAATTTCGATACATTAAATGGAATGCTTTATTATATAGAAATAAATGGTTTATTTGGAAATCATAAAAACTAATTTATAAAGTTTTTATAAATTACAACATATATTATATTTTGATTTTATATAAACTTTTAAAAAAAGATATTGGATTATAAAATGTTCAGAAATCATGAAATATAATATAAAACCCATTTCAAGTAAAATATGAAGTGGTTCATATTTTAATGAATATAAAATTTTTATATTCGTACTAATATAAAAAAATGTTTATAATATGAATTTATTTATGAATAGATCAGAAATGGTTTATATTTTGGAAAATATATAAATTGTTTATTTATTTGTTACATTTCATTTATATTCATGTTTAGGTCAAATTATGAAATTTTAAATTTTCAAATTAATGGGGATTTATTCGGATATTATTTAAGTCAAATAAAAACATTTTTTATCATTGATATGATCAATGTTTATAAAATAATTAAGTATATGACATATAGATTATGTAAAAGTTTACATAATTGAAATTGTATAATAAATAGTAAATAATTGATATATTATCATATATATATATATATATATTAAAAAAGGATATTCTGTATAATGATAAATATAAAAGAGTTCATATTGTAAAAAACATAATGAGTTTATAATAAAAATTATAGAATGTCCATAATGTTAAAGATGAAAATATAAAATGGTTTATAATTAGCTTTTATTTATAAAATTGTTCATAAATGTTTATACGATGATTAAATATTTTAATTGTACAATTATTTAAAGGTTATTCACTATTTTAATCATATTAATAAATTATATATATTATGAATGATTGTATGAAAAATTTATATGATGATTTTGTTTTGAGATATAGACATTCATTTCATGCTAGGTTTGATATCATAAATTTTATTTTTTATCTACCTTCACCTCAGTTTTGAAATTTATTTATGAGCTTGAGAGTAGTTGTTGGGCATAATTTTTTAATATTACATGTTAGAGTTTTAATAAATTTAATTCCCTCTTGAGTAATGTCTCTCTAGGTATATTGACTTGGGGTTGGAACACATACATTCTTTGAGGCATTTCTTCGCTAGGAAAGTGAATGTGGTTGGCTAACTATAGATTTGGACTTACTCTTTTGGATTTTTTTGATCTCATATAACTATATACCTTTACATTAAGTGTTCATGTACCTTTTTAATATGATCACTTTGGATGTGTAGGAATATAATTTACTTCTGTTTTTGAATCATTACACCAGACATGTGGGTTTTGTAAAGAGATGCACATTAATGTGTTGTGAACTCATTAATTTGGTGGTTGGAGTGAGGATTTCCAAAACTAAATTATCTAAAAATTTCATAAAAAGAAAGGGAATAAGACATGGGAATATAATGATTAAATATGATGTAATCATTTTTAATTTAATATGCATATTCTTTTTATTAAATTGGTGATAATTTAAAAGAAAACCCCCACAAATACTAAGTGCTAGATTCCTTCTAAAGAAACACTTTTAAAGACCTCAATCATCCATATGGGTAGGTCATGGTATATCTAGGTGTCAATATATTATCTTTTTCAAGTCATGTATGTAACAGGTGGCACTAAAGCGTCCTTGGGTAGGTCATTCCATCATTGGGTACCCCAAGACTGACCTTTTTTGGCATTTTCGTGGTGTTTTTTGGGTACAATATTCAGAAGGCCCGAATTGGATACCATTTCCAGAGGAATATATTTATATGAATATATAATATATATTTGGGTACAGGTTCATTTTCACAACCATCCATGATTCACAACTTTTTTGATTAGGATGATTCCCAGCCAAAATAAGTAAGCAGTGAGAGAAATTCCATAGTGGACACATTTCTTAGTGAAATATGGATCTCGGGTCTTGAAATGGACATGATCTGTCGAGTTAAAATTATATTGGGAAAAATATAATATAAATTAATTAATTAATAGATATAATTTATGATTTATATTTGATAAAAAAGTTATATTATAGATAAATTCATGATCATCGTTAAAAATTAATCCATAAATTCATAAGCTTAAATTAAGAAACTCATACGACTGGTAGTTTAATAAAATTTATTAAGAAGATGAAATATTACATGTATTAGATTGGTTATTTCTTGAGTAAAACAATGTTGAAATTGTTCAACAAGTGAATCTAGATACTTATAAAATCATCGAATTATTCTATTGTGGTTTCAAAGACATTAGATGAAAAATGATCCAAGGAATATTAGTATCGACCTATTTACTCAATATGATTGCGTATATCGATGTTTTTTGTCTTAGAAACTCAATATGATTTGGTGCATCCAATCATATTCAATATAATAGAATATGTTAATGACATGGTGATACTAAAAGTTTACTTAAATATTTTTTGATTATATAAATTTAATTATATCATTCTGTTAGATATATGATATTACCTATATGTTTTGAAAATTATTTTAAATATATATATAGTCAGAAGTTAATAAATAATTAATTCTCGAAATTTTTTCAATTAATGAAGTAAAATTGTTTATACAATGATAACTTAGATTCTTCAAGCTTAGATAAACTCATTATAAGATATTTATTTTATCTAATCTAGCTCGTGGTAAGATCTTATAAACAATGGTTATTTAAAATAAATGAGATGGATTTTTTTCAAATGGATTACGATTAGTTTAATGTTGTAATATGGTTTAAAAGGGAGACTAAAATAGCATGGTCTGGTTAGAAAATGTATCCTATTATCATTTACGGAAATTTTCCAAAAATATGATTGAATTCCAGGGAAAAAATGTTTACCTGATATTCTCAAAGTGTTAAGAATGGGTGAACTGGCTATATGATATCTAGATTTTGGTATAGTATATATACTATTATTGGGTAAAAGTTCAAATTTATAGAATAAACATTAGATTAAAAGTTTAAAATAGTTTCATTAATAAGTAATTCAAGATCATTGAATCATAGGGCTATCAGGAAAGGAATTATAATAATTCAATATGATTTGATTATTTAAGATATAGTTGATGGAGTTTATGAATCTTAATGGAATGTCAACATTAGATCAGGATGTTGTAGAACTCAACTCACTGATTTTGGGAGGATATATGGTATCGAATATATATTTTAAAAAATATATATACATGAGTTCAAAATAAAATGAATAATTGGTCGAGCTTATAGATTATATTCATGAGATAAACTAAAAAGTTACTAGATCCAAAATTTTAATATAAAGGATTTTATCAAGATCATGCAATTTTAAGTAATTATAGTGTATTTTTATCTCACTTCACTTATAAGATAAGATTATGTTAGATAATAATGAATTTTTATGAGATGATTAATTGTGTGCACACAGTTTTTTATTCCTTGGATTCTATAACATGTTTTTATAAGAATATTTATATAATTTGTTTATCCAAGATATAATCTTTCATCCAAAGTTTTTTTTAAATGTGGAATGGAGTTATATGTAAGAATATTTTTCTTTTCATGTAGGAATGTTATAAAGACAGATAATACCATATATGATATGGAAACAATAGTTTATTTACTTAACATTTCTAATAAAAGGAAATAAATGTTATTTTTGAAAACACAAATTAGTTTGTGGTAAATCTTAGAATGATATTTTGAAGATAATTAGTTGTTTAAGATGCTTGTGGGTGAATGTATAAACATATATAAGTTCAAAGTTATCAAATAAAATACTTTCAAAATCTGAGTTTGAGTGATTTTACACATTATATCGTAAATAATAATGGTATGTTGCATTGATGAAAAATATAAATAGTAACAGTTAGATATAATGTGAAAGCTAATATTACTATTAACTGAAGGATTATAATAGTTTAGGATTATATTGATTCTTTAATAAATGCCATAAATTTTTTATGATATATGATGATATATAAAAATATAAAGTTATATTTATATATCATAATAAAGGGAATTACCCTTGATATCCTAAAATAAGTTTAAGGATATTATGGTAATGAAAACTTTAAATAGTTTCATTAGTTACTGTGAGAAATTAAAATTAACTTGATATCCTAAAATATTTTAAGATATAAGGGTAAATAAAATTATAAAGATTTACATTTAACAAGTTAACATCACTATTCCATAAAAATATTATATCAACTAATATTCAAATGTGTAACTCTTTATATTCTAAAAGATTATATGGTATAGTATTAAGCAAAAATGGAAAGAGTTACATTAGTTACCATATCCAGTAGTTATAAATTTTTTATAAAATAGTTTAGGCTATATTGGTCAAATAAGTATAAACAATTACATTTTTTATAGTAATAGGGTTGACATCACTTTATCTTAAAAGAGTTTAGGATTTTCTAACAAAGTGATAGTGTAATTGGTAACATTATTAAAAAAATCAATTGAAATTTTTGATAGAAAATTATCCAAGGATAATGATTATATACATAAAAATATTTAAAAGTTATAAATTAAAGATAACATTATAACATTTGATTTTATAAATTTAAATATTTTGAATATATTTTCACAGAGTTGAACTTAATGAATATCATTCCTAAGTATCACCATTATTGAAAATTCCTTTCTCCCTAAATGTTACTCACTAATAGATTAGTGGGATTATTTTTTTATATGGTCACATGGGGATGTGATGGAAATTACATATTGATGTAATATTTAGAAAATTAATTTTTTTTGTTGCAACAACATAAGGTTCATGTTATATGTCTATATGATATTGGTTGTAATGGTTGTAAAAATATCACATTACTATAATGAATTCAAAATCCATTTATCATTCATTCATGTGTGATGAAATTTATTTTACATGAATGGTCTAATGGAAAATATTCCCTAAAAATTAGAAATTTTTTGTTTTTCCTAACCAATAACCATCAGGGATTATAATGGTTTTTGATTATATTTAAAGGTTATCTTTAATTGATTATTATATCCATTATAAAAGGTTTTATATGAGATATTTAATAATAGATTATTATAGTAATAAGTATAGTCTTCTAACATGGGTTGATATGCTAGAGTATATCTCATGAAATATCATACAATCATGGATATACTTAGGGGTGTATGCTTATAACCAATCATTATTACCTGAGATTATTTGTTTCATATGTGATGTTTTCAACTTCTTGTATAATTGAAAAATGATTTTTATTTTAGATAAATGAATTTCATATGATTTATTCATCTAATTGGTCATACTTTCTTAGAGAATTAAAAAAATAATGAGAGGTCGATACTATATTAACATATTCCATGTCTACGTATACCCTTATGTCATGGATAATAAGATTAAATAAGATATATATTATGTATGTGATATATATTGTGGTGCAAATTTACATATTGAGGTATGAGAATGTTTGTTAGAGATCTTACCAAACACCTTAGTACCTTCACTGTCAATAATGTATAGCTAGAGAAAACACATTCTTTACATCTATTAAATATATATTTAATAGTTTCTTTCAATTTTGATAAATCTCAAAGGGTCCCATAATTGGGAAATTTGGTAAGGATACTATTTTTAGATAAACAGTTTGTTCAAAATGAATAGATTTTAATGAAAAGTTTGGAAATTTTTAAGAAATCCATTATAGGATTTTAATGAAAGTGAGATATTGTTAAATATGTAATAAATTATATATATATATATGATAATTTATATATAATTTTATATTTAATAATATACATTTTATGATGGTATTCTTATGCATGTATTAAATACATGTGAAAATAGATATTTTTATATGATATATATTTTTTCTCCAAATTTTTTTATCAAACCATTATGAATGGATTAAATGAACTAAATATTTGTTTAATTGGATTTAATGAATTTATGGAAATGATAATAAATATATATGAATAAATAAATATATTTGACGTAATTTATTTAGTGAAATGTTTCATAGATGGCTATATAAAAGGATATAATCTATCCTATAGTGGAAACCCAATTTTTAGAAAGTCTCTCAATTATCTCTTCCTCTCATACTATTGTTCATCATCAGAGATGAATGCACTAGACCCCATAAGAAAATGGGGTATCCTTTTGAAACAATCTTGGATCAATTAGTTGATGCCCTCTCACCTTGGATGCAGAGTTTTTTTGTTCACTTCTTAGTGAAATTAATAAAATATTCTCCTTCACCAAGGAAGAATAATATTCCTACTATCAGTGTTTTATAGGTACACTATATTTATTGTTTTTCTTTCACATTGATTATTTATGATATATCTATTTTTCTTTGGGTTGTATTATGATACATATATTCATCAAATTACCATACAAAACCCATAATTTTAACACATTGAACCATAAGGGATTCGAATCAAGTGATCAATACCATTTCATGGGAATTATTTGGTTCATCCCAAGTGATTAATATCATCTAATGTAGACATAGGATTTCTGAAAATACATAGAATATCTTCATAATTTTATATTTTCCCAAATCATTAACTATTTGGAAGACTTTAATGTGAAGGTGGATTCTTAAAAGAGAGGCTGATGTTGAATCATGCTTACTAATACTCAATTTTAGATAAAAGAAAGAACCCTCTATAACTATTATTATAGAGGAGTTTATTATATAACATTAAAGTGGATCATATAAGGATTCATCAAAAAAAATTATTATAAACTCAGGGGAGATGCTTGAGATACTAGAGAGTTTAATTATAGTGGGGATCCTGAGGCCATGCTACATTATTCATCTCTATCACTCTAAATATACACCCACTACCATTAGAATTTAATTTATTAATTATTTTATTATATCATTCTATATTCTCCCATTCCCTTATTTCTTATATTCAATTCATAATATTTATTCCACTCTATTCTTCTTTCTACCTTCCATTAAATACTCAATCACATACCAAAAAATATACTTCACCATAATCTCTAACTCCTATAAATTAATTATATTCTTATCCTATTATTCATATATTATAGACTTAATATACCACCCAACTATTGGAAATTTTTACTAGAAACTAGATATTGAGGAAGAGAAGCCTATAAATAATCTTAGGGTAAATCCTTTTACTCTCTTTTTCTTTTATATTTTAAGAATACCACGATATACATTTTATATTTAAGATAAAGGGGGTGTAATTACATATACTAATAAAAATAGATGAAACCTATATTTTTTTAAAAAAAAATATATTAATTAAAGATATAATTACATTATGAATAGTTTAATGAATGAGGTGCCACTTCGGTGGTGGCGCAGCGGTGAAAGAGAGGGGTAAATCAACACAATTCTTTGTGAGGCATAGTGCTTAAATCCTAGGATTCCACTCTTAGGTGAATTTATCCCTCCCTCTATGATTCACTCACCTTATAGGGTCACCCGGTATCAGACTGGTTGGAAAAAATGAGGTGTAACCCTCCTCTACTATTTCATTTCTATGTCGAACCATCACCTTTCGGGTCATCACCCTCCGAGACACTCTTCCACATCAGCTGTAAATGGATCCTTTATAGTTGGGGCACTCTTTAGAGTGGTCCCTTCATGTGAAGGGGGTTTCCTCGTTTGGAGGGTTCAAGAATACCACATCTAGGGTTTCCCACTTTGTGGAGTTAAATGAATTATGATGGGGTTGACGTAGAAAGAGTAGAAGCCTTAGACATGAACTGTACTGTTTTAAACTTATTTCTAAGGTTTGATAATACTCTATATTATATGATAATATTATCATAGAAAATGAAATAAAACTATTTTTCTGAGAGACAAGTGCAACCACATGGGTACTCATGATTTATATATAAATTTCACTGGTCAATCCGAGATGAAGTACCTTATAATTAATTAAGTATTGAGACAATTTTGTGGGGAATTCATCTAAATTTTCCTAAAAAATTAAGTAACTCAGTGGATTATCCCACACATCAATCATTGAATCTTCACTTTCACTATAGGAAAATACATTATTTTTTATGGCTTTATTCAATTTATAATTGTTTAAAACAATCGTAAAATAATTTTAGAGTGGTTTCCAATAACCATAGCTAATTTTTACAATGAAAATTGTTTAATGATTCTTATTCTCAACAATCATGAAAACATAATTCACAAATTTTGTTCTTAATAATCCATTATTTTATAACCACTTAAATATTTAGTCATGATTAACATATAAAAGACAAATATCCTCTAAATGAACCTTATTTAGAAGCATTTTTAACTACCACTACTAGTTTATTTTGAGTTACATATATAGGATTGGATTTCATAAGTTCCACTAAAATTACCCATAATATTATATATTTTGCGAACCATTAAATTGACATTAATTACTTATAGATTGTTACATCTCTAGATATTGTTTATATGACCATCACTATATAAATTTTATATGATATTTAGGTGTATCTTAAAGTGAAACTTCATAGATAATAGGGGTTAAAATCACCACTAAATATAGTATAATCAGAAAGAAAAATGGAATGCTGCTACTGCCACACTAATACACTTCACCCATCAAAAAATTATTAATCTAGTGCAAGGAGTCCTTGAAAATTATTCCCAATTGTTAAAATAAAAAAACTTTTTATATAATAACTATATTACTTTACAATTATAAAAACATTCAGTAGTAATTTAATAATTAATACAATATTTTAGTCAGTAATTATTCACAAATATCACCCCCTCACCTTTAATCTCTCTACATAAATTATAATACTCATCACTAACTTGCCTAAATCCAACCTCTACTGTTATAATTTAAAGTATTTAAATTCACATTAGAAATGAACATATTTTAAAAATAAAATTCTTATATTATAATACACTATTACACAAATAAAATATATCCATGTTATAAAAAACAAAATAATACATCAAGTGTATAAAAGTGGATAGTGACAAACTATCCCCAATAATAGGTTCCCAGAAAGAATGAAAAAAATATTTACTACAAGTGGTATATATTCACTATTAGTATACATTACTATATTGATAAACTATTTATTCAAGTCATTATAAATGTTATTCATCAAGACCTTAAACTATAAGAAGAAAAATTACATGTATATTAAAAATCTCCAATAACTTGATGTCATTTCTATTGTTTCATTATATATGATGAATATAATATCAATCAATTAATTATATATAATGAATATTTGTTTTAAAATTAATGGTAACCTCTTCTAAGGGTCTTTTATTATCTTATTATGTTTATGACTTAGTTTATGTTAATATTTAAATAAAAACATACAGTTTAATGTTTTTGTTCAATGGGATTCAATTAATAAATAATGTTATATATTGATTTTATATTTTATTAATTTTGGGAGCATTTGGTTTAATTTGGAATGGAATATGTAATTAAAAATAAGTATGGATTGAATTAGATAGATTATAAGGATTCTATCAATTTAAGGCATGTTTGGGTAGGTATTTTGAGATTCATTTTAATTAGATTCTTCAATGGTGAACTTTTTTGTCAACATAGAAGAATATTTTATTTAATGTGTCATAATTAGTTAAAAATTAATTAATTATATTATAACTCAATATTTCGTGTGCAATTTGGATTATATTTTAAGAGTGTTAATTAGTTTGAATGGATAATCTAAAATTTCTACTATTAGAATTTGAAATTGATCTTAAATGAGGATGTACTAAAATTTTACTGCCTTGAGATGATTTTCAAAAGATGAAAGTTGAATAAAAAAATGTGATGTTTTAGAAATATAACTGATATGTGGAATGTAGTGTATTGGAGGAATTATGAATTTTGGGTTTAGAGTGGATGGTGTATTCTTTTATAGAGTGTTTATATTACTTTGAGGTGTTAAGGGTTGGGTGTGTCGATATTAGAATATATTAGTAAGTTTAAATGGAAATCAGAGTGGTTTGATCAGAAGTTGAATTATTATCTTGAAAATATTCTCAAAAATAACTAATGTGACCAAAAATAAACAAAACCAAATAATATACAATTGTTATGTTTTTATTTATTTGTGTGTTTGTAGTGAATCAGGCTACTCTAAGGAAAAAATTTAATAAATAAAATTCATAATATAAGTGTGAATTTATGAAGTTTATGAAACTAATGTCATTATGTTACAATATATATTTATAAAAATTACATGCCAGAAACCTCTTGTTTATAACTGAGTCATAGTCAAAATAATTTAATCCCCAACATCCTCTCAAATAGATATACCTAAGAATGAAGGAATAATAGTATAATACAATATAATAAAAATTGTATAAATGGTATGTGGTGAAGTGTACCCTTTGAAGCATCAGTTGATCAACCCTTCTCTATTATAGGTTCACTTTGGTTAGAATGAGTATAATGGATGTTACGTTCCATAGAGTGGATAAAATGTCAAAACCACTTCAAGAACAACATTCCTAAAAAATTATTAACAAGAAAAGTAATTTAAGAAAGACTAAAATTAAATTAAAAGTCATTGCATTTAAATTAAATTAGGGGTAAGGGGATACATTACAAAAAAACATGCATCACACACCTTCATATACATAATTGGTGGGATTCGAACTCAAGACCACATGAGGAATGATAGGATTATCTACCACTAAGCTTAACCTTGATTAGACAAGTCATTAGATTCATATTTATAAAATTAAATACTAAACAAATAAATCATATTTGATCTTATAATCAATATTTTCTTGTTATAATTTTTATTATCAATCTCCATTGAAAAAATTACTTCGTCGTATTATTTATCATCCGCCTTACTCAGTAGACCAATGTCTTAAATATGGGAATAGATAAATAATTCAATGGGGTGTTTTGTGGAATTCACTATTAAAATTTAATTTACCTTCATTACCCATTACATAATTGTCTCTTTGTTTTATGTGGACAAAAATACTCCACCCAAAATATATTATATCATGGAAATTAAATACCTTTTTTCTTGTGTAAGGATTCTTTCCTTATAAACCAATTAATATTGATCCATTTTCAATTGAGTTACACAAATAAAAATTTCCTATGATAATTTAACTCAATAACATAAACCAACTTTTTATAATAACACACTTATAAAACTATGAATATACTACTCTTTGGGTTTTCAAAACATCTTCATGATCTGTAGTATGAAAAATGAAGCCACTAATATTATAATAATTGAATCTTCTATAATTTTTATAGGACATCAAGCTAAATAATTCGTTTCTTTTGGATGATTGACTATATTATTTTTATTGGTTACCAATAATAAATATATATAAATATTATTACTTATATTCGATAATTATCAAAATATTAATTTTAAATATTTGTATTAGACAAGGAAAATACACAATGTAAAAACTAATCAATAAATTCATTTTTAAATACCTTTTTTTCCTACCTCATTTAGAGTTTGAATCTTATGTTTCCTTTTCATTTATGTCCTCAATTATTCAATAAATGGATCAATAATATTAGTATACAGTAGCATAAATCTATGTTCTTTTATTAACTAAAACACTATTAATTAAAATAATAATCCATTTATAACTTAACAAACACAATTTTGAAAGATTAATTCTTTATTTTAAAATAAATAATAACATGTTTTACCATTAACAATTCCCAATTGATTGAATATTATCATTTCCAAACCCAAATACATTGAGTATATGGTCAACCACTATTCAGAAAGTAAACCTTCATTAGTATAACATTCTTGTTGATCTTTATTTTTCCCATATGACTTTTAATGAATAATAGATACCATGAAACAATTAAGAAATTAATACGTAAAATTTATAAGGATCCACTACTACAAATACCTCTTTTATCAGTGCTAAAAATGGGCTTTAACAGTGCTAGAAAAGCATTGTTAAAGCCGGTGAAGATAAAGGGGGAGTCCCCTTTATCACCGCTAAAAAAAGTGCTGATAATAGGGTCCTTATTAAGCGCTTTCTTTTTAGCGCTGATAAAAGACCCCTTTTATCAGCGCTTTTTTTAGGGCTGATATAACAAAAAAAAATTATAACAAAAAATATAAATTATACTTCCAAACTCAGGGGGATCTTTACAACACTTGATCCCCCCTTTATCAGTGCTTTCCCACACCTCCAGCGCCCGCACGCACTGCCTCCACCCTTTATCAGCGCTATACCCCACCTTTATCAGTGCTAGCACCTCTAATTCACCCTTGCGCATGCGCCCCTGCCTCCACCCAGATTTGATCTCAAGACCTCCCCCCTGCGCGCCTGAAGCCTTTTCCACTCCCCTATATTGATTTGTTCTCTTATTTATGATATATCTATTTATTTGTATATATATTTAGTTATATTTATTCAAATAGTAATATATATTTATGTTAACATATATATAGTTATATTAATATATATATTTATAGTTATATTAGTATATATCTTTATAGTTATATTGATATACATATATATTTATATTAATATATATATATATATAGTTATATTAATATATAAAAATTGTTATATTAATATATAGTTATATAAATATTCATATATTGGTATTTTAAATAAAATAGGTATTAATGATTATTTAGATGATGCTAATATATTTTCTATGTAAATATGTTTAATTATTTATTTAAAACATTAAATTTTTAGATGTGAATATATAAAAAATATGTACATATAGTTATATATTTGATTATAAATAGAAGTTCTTTATAAAAAAACGATAACATTTCAAATACATAATATTAATATGAATGTTATACCTTTGAATAAATTCATTCCCCCCTAAAAAAAGCCAACAATACCCCCTTAAACGAGGCTGAAAATCCAAAAAATGTAAAAACATCGGGGTATCCTGACTAAAAACTCAGTTTTGGAGGCTTTTTGGGCCTATTTTGGCCTTGAAAAAACCTTAAATAGGGCCCCTCGGTTCACAATGGTGTAGAGCTCATTGCAGGATTCAATTTGATATGTGGTAGAGCTCAAACAGACACCCGGATCAAAAGTTATGACCGTTTGAAGTTCGAGTTGCGTTTTCAATATATTTTTGATCCTTTTTTAATTTTTTTAATTTTTTTAGTCTTCAAATTGTTATTAAATGACTATTACACCATAATAATTAGTAAATTATTAATTAAAAATAATTTTTTTTATTTTTTTATATGCTATTTTCACTAAATATCTTAAAATTTAAGTATATTAAGAGTAAATGTATATTTATACTTATCTAAAATATATTTTAAAATTATAAATTATATTTATATCAATATAACTATATTTATATATTTAAATACTAATATATTATTTTTAATTAAATTTTTTTTTGAAGTCGGCCTTTTATCAGCGCTGCTAAAAAAAGCACGGATAAAGGGTGTCCCTTTATCAGCACTAAAAAAGCGCTGATAAAGGGGAACTTTTATCAGTGCTTTTTTTAGCAGTGACAAAGGTACCCCCCTTTATCAATGCTTTTTTGTTAGCACTGATAAAGGTTCGCACTGGGAAAAACTGTTTTTGTGGTAGTGATCTACTATGAAACCTGTAATTCATTAAACTAGAGAAAATTAAAATATAGTCATGTGTTTGGGATACATCCATTAAAAATGCATGATTCCTATTACTTTAGATTCCTTGACTAAATGAATATTCAAATGAGTCATTATAGTGAAAAATAAGGGCATAAATATAGGTTCCAAATAAAATAGTTTTCACACACTTATTTCCTAAAGTTTATGTTGATAAGTTAAGATTAATTTCTTATATTAAAGTAATTTAATCCATGTAAAAAGGTTCAATTAAGACTATGGTTATTTTTTCCAATAAAAAATTATATATTTTCAAAGGTAAGAACTTCTTCATCAAAATATGTGTCATGAAATTTTATTCCATGTAATTTTTTATGAATCAAATCAACTCATCATGATATGTTAATTAAATATCATTCATTGTTTCTCATGTTTTTTAAATTAAAATTGAAAAATATTTTTAACTAACTTTTCTTTATAAAAATTAATTTCTACAACTTTATATTCTTATTTTCCAATATATAACACTTAATATTCAATTATTCTAATACCATAAGAGTATATATATGATCCTAAGATCTCTAAAACTGTATAATAATTCTATAATTAAAATTTTCACACAAATTATTATCAATTTTCTTAACATGTGGAATGTGACACAATAAATTAAGTTCCCAATGTGAAGGGAAAAAATATTCATTATTTAATTCATTGTTGTATTTCACTCATATATTAAGGATCTTGATGTCTTTTCCCTTCTTTATTAAAAGGAAATCATTTTCCAAAATCGAGAATGGTATTTAATAATTGTTTTAATAACTCACATAGATGTGAAAAAAATTATCATAAACATAATATAATATCTTTAAACACACTTATACAAATCATCAGTATAAGGCAGTGGTGAAAACAATAACATCACTTTGTAGAGGTGGTAATTCACACATACTCACGAACGAAAATATCATTTTTAAATGGATCGAAAAGTAAGAAAATAGAAGATATCAAATCCTTATAGAATGATAATTATTTCTTGAATATCATAAATATAATATTACTTCATTTGGATATATCTTTATGACCAACCAAAAGAGTCATTGACGAAAAATTAAATACATCATCACGCGAGGCGGTAGTCCGCACGTACACATGAGTGATGTTTTTTTTCTTCATTAGATGGTTAAGTAGGTTAAACATGGTTATAAAATAATCATAATAATCTTTAATTATATGGGATATACTAATTTAATTATTTTATTATGTTTTAATAATATTTTAAGTTGGTAGAATAAGAAATAAAACAAAAAATATTAGTTAAAAATTATACATATTCATCAGGAGACTTCCTTTCTATAACACCTTAAGCCATATAAGGTTAGTATTATGCCCAAAATAAGAGGTCTAGTACATGAGGATGGATGTTAGGGAGGTATTTTGGTAGTTATTATACAAAAAATCATTTTGAGTCATGGAAAAAAGAAGGTAAGGGATTTCCTTTTATAAATAAGGGAAGGGACACACATAGAATTTTTGAAAAGTTTAAAATATATTAATGTATTAATCAAGAAAAATGACTCAAACAAGACGATTTGTGAATAAAATATTATATATGGTCTGAATATGGACACTAAATTGGATTTAGGAAGGCTTTAAGGTCATTTTTACCATTATCAATTTATTTTAACACACAAATAATAATGTTTTAACATTAACCATGGTAAGAGATTTTTATTCATTTTACTATTAACTTAGATCAAAACTAAAGTTGAAATTATTAAAAAAAACCATAATTGTTATAAATATAAATATGTAATCTTGAGGATGGGATCTCTCGAATCGCACTTAAACGTGCGAATCCAAACCCTAACCCTCGTAGCTGATTCTTGCTCTTTCTGAAGGCTGGTTTCGATCCAGAGTGGGAGGTTTCTACCCCTACGATTCCTGCATCTGTTGATCCTACATATTAAAATATCAAAGTAGGAGACTTTCAAATCCCTCTTCGCAACACTCCTGTCTCCTTCCAAGATGCGCTCAAAAGTACTGATCTCAGTAGAGAGAAAGATCACAAGCAACCTCTCTTCAGAAAACTGGATGACGGTGGTTTCTCGGTTGATGATGATCCGGAAGCTCTGAAACAGAGGGAACATCTATTCAGGCATTCGGTTCTTGGTCAAATTTCTTATAACACAGGTGATAAACCTTGGCCTATCTCTAAATTAAATAATAGGATTGCTCATTGTTGGAGCTCTCCAAAATGGAAGATGGTACCCTTAGGTAAAGGGTATTATCACATTCTCTTCAGCTCTCAAAGTGAACTTGAGCAGGTATGGAAGATTGGAAATTTACATCTTAAGCCTGGTTTTTTTAGAATCTCTGATTGGGATCCTACCTTTAATCCAAACACTCATTAAAATCACTTGGCACATGTGTGGGTTAGAATTCACAGGCTTAACTGGTTCTTTTGGCATCTGAAGATTTTAAATGATATTGCTTCTTGTTTAGGATCCCCTATTAAAATTGATCATATAACCTTGAATGGGGATCTTGGATTATATGCTAGAATTATGTTTGATGTCAACTTAGCTAGTGAATTACCAACTACCATATTTTTTAATGCCCCTGATCATAGAGTGGAGCTTAGTATTGAGTATGAAAAGAAACCACCCTTCTGTGAAGTTTGCAAACTGATTGGGCATAATTTTTCCACTTGTAGAGTTTCTAGAAAGCAACTGGATACTCTAGTTAAAAATGATTGGAAAGAGGTTAAACATAACAAAAAAGGGAAAATACCATGGACAAATCTGATCCCCCAACAAAAAAGAATGATATTTGGGTCAAGAAATTCAATGATCCCTCAAACTTAGAAGGAAAATCATGGGCTGTTTTGGATAAAGAAGAGGATGATCCTCAAAATAATGATAAACCTATTGATTTAAAAGGATCTGTTGATAACTGTAACAGAAATTGTCCTGATAAGAGCCTCCCCAACCCTATCCCCAGTTCTATTAATATTGCCTCTTCCTCTGGTACCTCATTCTTAAATGAGAATCTTTGTAGGAACTTGGAAGACTCAATATCTTCTCCCATGGAGAATGTTGTTACTTCCAACATGGTACATTGTAATAATGTTAACTCTGCAGATCCAGGTAACAGTGTGTTGTTCAATTCTGATTTTAATAGTGATCCTATTGTTACTGCAGTTCCTATAATTAAGTCTCAACCTGTTAATGGAACTTCTGGAATTTTTGATGATCACACTTTATCACACACTTTTGATCCTACCCTGAATGTACATGTTGAATCTCTCCATGTTCAGAAGTAGGAGTCTCATCCTCTGACTGACATGCATATTTTTGCTCCATTGCAGAAACATTTGGACATTGCTAGTGTTGTTCTTGTTGAAAACTCTGATAATTTTACTTTTAGCTCTCGTACACATGCTGATACTGATAATCCTGATCATTCTCATTTGGATTGCATCTCTAAACACACTTCACTATCTATTCATGAATCTGTCCAGGATCCTGCACACTGTTTGGTTAACAGAATGGTTCCTATTTCATCTCCTGTTAATCAGAACATGGACCATAACTCTCTTCCTGTTTCTAAGAACCCAAATTATGTTGACCTTGAAACTGTCCAGAATGTGACTGATCCTCAATCTGATCAATCTACTGCTCATGATGTTATTCCTAAAAACAATCTGAACAGCTCTATTCTGCCTCTTGAAAATGCCTCTGCTCATAAGGCTGAACAGTCCCACACACTGGACAGTTCTACTCCAATGTGTTCCTAAGATCCTGTTTCTATTCCTAATGCAGATCTGAATGCTAATCTCCCTCACAGTTCTGAATCTGAGGGGATTCAACATAATTTATCTTCAACCTCAATGGTTACGAGATCCCAAAAAAAAGAAGGGTTCTGGTAAATCAAAAAAGAAGAAAGGTTCTAACCCAAAACAAAATTGAAATGAATTTTCTCTTCTGGAACTGTCATGGGGTGGCCAACAATGACACATCCACTACTCTTAGGAGGTTTCTAAACAGTCATAAACCACACCTTTTTTCTATTGTTGAACCTAAGGTCAATTTTAAAATGAACTTTATGAGATTTGGAGCTCTAAATTACAGTTTTTTGGGTTCTTGTAATAACAGTCCTCATGTTGACTCTATGTGGATTTTTTGTCACAACACTCTAAATAACATTAACATATTTCAAATTTCTGATCAACAATTAACTTGTGACTTCTTTTGGAATGGTCAGCACATCTATTGTACTACGGTTTATGCCAAAAATAGGTATTAGGATAGGAGAGCTTTATGGCTTGAACTCCTTGATATTTCTAGTCTTATTCAAGACCCTTGGATTGTTTTGGGAGATTTCAATGCCATTCATACCCCATTTGAAAAAATTGGTCCCTCCCATCATTCCATATCTACTAGAGAGTTTAAATCTACTGTTGATGGTTATAACCTATTTGAGATCAACCTTATCGGTGCAAAATACACCTGGTACAAAAAAGCATTATAATAAGAACGTTGCTAGTAAACTTGACAGAGCCTTTGTCAATATGAAGGCTTTTGATATTTGGGACAAAATATCTAGTGTTACTCTTCCTAGGAAAAATTATAATCATCATCCCATTCTTGTCAATCTTCTTATGAATGATCGAAAACCTTTCTTTCCCATCAAGTTTAACAATGCTTGGTCTTCGAATCCTGATTGTGTCACTTTTATTTTTAACACTTGGAATTCAATGAAGCATCATAAAGATTCCTTTGCTTGTTTTCATAAATTTAAAGTCCTTAAGCAAGCTCTCAATGTCTGGTGTAAAAATTCAATCTCTCAAATAGACCTTGACAACTCCTACCTTGAAGATGAACTCAGTCACTTCCAAACTGAGAACACTAATTCTGATTTTAATTTGGATCCTCAGTTTGAATCTAAAATCTCTTCTAAACTAAATTCCTTACTTTCTTTTAAGGACAATATTTGTAAACAGATGTTTAGAACTAAATGGCTTACTGATGGTGATCGTAATACTAAATTTTATAATTGTCTTCAAAGAATTATAAAGGCCAGTCGTACCCTTAATATGCTCGTTCATAATGACTTGGTCATTGATTCTGAAGAAGCCATTAAGGATCATGTTACCTTATATTTTTATAACATTCTAAATGATCCTGACAGAAATGTTGATCTTAAACCTGACATCATTCCTTTTCTGGTTGATGAAGAAGATAATAAGTCCCTTTTAAGCACTCCTCTCGATCATGAAATCAAAGAAATTGTTTTTGGGTTAAACCCAGACAGTGCTCCTGGTCTGGATGGTTTCAATAATGGTTTTTTCCAAACTCATTGGGATATTATTCATAATGACATTTGTAACCTTGTGA
Source organism: Viscum album (assembly GCA_963277665.1). Classification (NCBI taxonomy): domain Eukaryota; kingdom Viridiplantae; phylum Streptophyta; class Magnoliopsida; order Santalales; family Viscaceae; genus Viscum; species Viscum album. Next base: position 351,317,840 of record OY728126.1, on the reverse strand, counting down.
GGAGCTTCTTCACCCATGGATCTCTTCCTCATGGTATCCATGCTCAATTTCTAACTTTAATTCCTAAAGTTGAAAATGCTGCTGAGATACACCAATTTCGACCTATAGCTTTGATTAACACTATTTATAAAATCATTACTAAAATTATTTCAAATAGACTTTGGCCTATCTGCAATAGAATTGTCTCTTGGAATCAATTTGGTTTTATCAAAGGAAGATCCATTCAAGACTGCATTTTTCTTGCTTTTGAATGTACGAATACTTTAAGAAAAAAATATAGAGGTGGTTGTGTGGCCATCTAATTGGATATTAGGAAGGCTTTTGATACCATTGATTGGAATTTTATTTACAAAGTTCTTAGAAACTTTGGTTTTAATGACTCCTTCATTGGTAGAATCTGGATTCTCTTTCACTCTGCTCATATCTCTATCCTGATTAATGGTACCCCTTGTGGTTTCTTTAAATGCACTAAATGTGTCAGTCAAGGTGACCCTCTTTCTGCTATACTCTTTGTTATTGCTGAAGATTACCTTAGCAGACTCATAAACCACCAGGTCGATCAAAATTTGATTAAAACTATTCAGGTGGCTAGGAACTTAAATGCCCCCACCCATCTTCTATATGATGATGATATTATCTTATTCATAAAAGGGGATCAGAGAAATCTTCAAGCCCTCAAGAAAACTATATCTCATTATGAGGATGTCTCTGGTCAAGCAATTTCCTGGAACAAATCTTATATCTATTTTGGAAAGAAGTTTCCTACAAGAAGAAAATCTGGTATTATAAATTACCTGGGTATTAAAGAGGGCCTTTTACCTTTCACTTATTTGGGGGTTCCTCTATTTTGGGTTCGTCCCAAAGCTACCTATTTTTCTAATATTATCTCTCATATCACAAATCAACTAGCTAATTGGAAAGGGAAGTCTCTCTCCATGGCTGGGAGAATATGTTTGGTTAAATCGACCATTGTTTCTAAAATGGTCTATTCCCTTATGGTCTATAAATGGACTGTTGGTATTCTTAGAAAAATTACTACTTACATTAAAAACTTCATTTGGTCTGGAAGCATTTTTGAAAAGAATTTTGTCACAATTCCTTGGAATTCTTGTTGTAAACCCATTGCTAATGGTGGAATTGGCATTAAAAATTTAAAGTTGTTTAATGATGCTCTTCTGGCTTGCCTTACTTGGCGCATCATTAACTCTTCTTATAAAGCTACTGATTTTCTTAAACATAGGTTTTCTCCTAAGCTTTTAAAAGGTAATCTGAATTTCATTAACTCTTCCATCTGGCCTTCCATTCAGGACTCTTATCAAAAAATCATGCAAAATTCCTGGTGGATTGTCAGTTCTGATTCTTCCATTAAATTTTGGTGTGGAAAATGGTGTGATAGCCCTATGATTTCTTTGTTACCCCCTAGTAATCTTCTTGAAGATACTAATCGATCTATAGAAGAGGTCTTACAATCTCTTGATTGTGATCTCCCTGATTCTATTATGAAAGCTATTGAGAATTATACTTTCTCTTCTGTTGGTGATTTTCTTGTTTGGGAACCTTCTTCTAACGGCATTCTAGATTCTAAAAGCTTTTATAATCATAATTTCTCTGACCATGAATCTAATTTTTCCTGGGTGAATCATTTTAACAAACCCTGGATTAAACCTTCCAGGCTTACCCTTATTTGGCGCATTGCGCACAATAGATTACCTTTACAAACTAGTCTGCAAATATTTGGCATTTCTCTTTGTTCTAAGTGTCGTCTGTGTAACTAACATAGAGAGGATGCTAATCATCTTTTTCTATCTTGTGTGACAGCCTCTTCTCTCTGGAACTACATCTTTGAACTTTTTAATTGCAGAAAGCCCATTAATGACTCAATTACTTTGTTTCTAAATATTTTCACTAGACATGATGCTTCCCTACAGGTCAAAAATCTGTTTCTAGTGGCAGTGGCGGAGCTCCTGTTTGAACTCTGGTATGTTAGAAATGATCTCTTTCACAATAATCATTCTCTCAATCTTAATGCAGGGAAGTCCCGGATTTTTCTGGTGATTCATGAAGCAGACTGAATTCAAAAGGAATGTTGCAACAACTCAGTTGGAGATTTTATGATCCTTCGTCATCTTCATGTTCCTGGAATTTTCCCAAAGCCTAAACGCTCCTTCGAATTGTTCTGGCAATCACAAATGCCAAGATGGATCAAATTGAACGTTGATGGCGCTTCCAAAGGAAACCTTGGCCCTGACAGTTGTGGTGCTATCTTCAGAGACTCAGCTGGTCAATGTCAGGGATGTTTCTTTGTTGGTTGTGGTCACTCTTCATCTCTGGAGGCAGAAATTCTCGGCGTCATTCATGTTGTTGACTTTTCTCTTCAAATAGGTTGGAGAAAGTTATGGATTGAAAGTGATTCAACCACTATTATTCATGTCATCTGGAATGGCAACATCCACCTAGCCTGGTCTCTCACCGCTCGTTGGATGAACTGCCTTAATTTGCTTCGTGGGATCGACTATATAGCTACTCATTCCTACCACGAAGAAAATGTTGTTACTGATGCACTAGCCAAAAAAGGAGTTCATCAAGGCATGACTTGGCTGGATGTTGTCCCTCCTGACATTTTATATCTTTTTGATAGAGACTGTAAAAAAATCCCATCCTTTTGCATTTTGTAATCTATTTCTACTTATCAATAAAATATGCTTTGGTCTCTGACCAAAGCATTACCTTTTAAAAAAAATTAATTAAATTCAATAAAAATAAGTTTTAAATTTTAGTTTAAAATAAAACCCGCAAAGAGCGATGAATATTGGTTTTCCATATAAATTTTTTCCTTAAGTATGAAAAGTTTTTATACAAAAATCAAGTATAAAATTTACTTCAAGGAACATAATTGGATTATTAAAAATATAAATGAATTAATTTTACTATAAAACAATTTTAAAACTAAATAAAACTTTTTAAATTATTAAAATAAAAATTAATTTTTTTAATATAAATCAGTATTTTCTATTATTCAGCCAAAAATAAACTTTTCAAAAAATTCCCAAAAAACATTTTCAACTGATTTTGACATGATGATTTCAAAAATTATGTTTTTTTTAAAAAAAATAATTCCAATATATGGAAATCAAAATTTAAAATAAAACCATATAATATTTGAAAAAACTCAATTTGGTTAGCAATAATGTTTTTTCCCTGAATGATAAATTACCTAATATTCTTGTATTAAATTTTAACAAGGAATGAAAATGATTTACTATTAACATTACCTAGGTTGTTACATTATTCAATACATTTAGAAAATTTTCCCAATCAATTTTATTTATTATTTAAAAAAATTTGGATATCTTTATGTCATATAATTATTTTATTTTCATGTTTCTTCTTAAATTATATAGTTTTTTTACAAAACTTGAAATTGGTGAATCACCTTATTTTGTAACACCTAATATTTTCAGTCAAAAATATAAATTATTTTTTAATGATTTGAAAAACTTTCCTCCAACTATACCAATTCTCATCTAAAAACATGATGTGCATTGTGAACATGTTTCTTAAACTATAAAGAAAGAAATGTTTCATATACCTGAGTTAAAATTAGAGGCATGGCCACTCTGTATGAAACCAATCCAATATTATACATAATTTTATATGGTCTAACTAAACTTAAACATAACTTTTTATGTTTATCAAAACACATAAAACTTTTAAATGGGGATACTTTAATAAAAACGTGTTTAGAAACCTCAAATAAATGAACTTTTCACTATTTATATGCATAACATTTCTACCTTCTCTAATAAATCCTCATATGTTACCAAATCATATTCACCTTCTAAATCATTTCTTATACCAATTCTTGTTACAATGTCATTCTTTTAACAAATTTTTTACAACAATATAGATCCATACACCACATTCCATATAATCACTCAAATGGTTTCATCTATATATTAGAATGAATACTATTATGATAAAAAAATTCAACTAGTGGAATAGGATGATACAAACATCCTTATTAATAAATTTATTAAGATCTAATCATGTATTCCATAGTTATAATCATTATTTCTCATTGTCCATCATATTAAGGATGAAAAATCGAACTAAAATTTAATTCAGTACCCAATGACTTCTGAAAACATTTCCCAAAATTATAATTAATCTTGGAATAGCGATCAGATGTAATTGAGAGAGGAACTCCGCATAACTTGACTATCATCTTGAGATATTTTCAAGAAATATTATCTAAAAACACAGTATCTCAAATAGAAATAAAAGTCATAAATTTATTTAAATGATCAATAATAAACCATATATCATTATTACTTCGAGATTTATTTTGTAATATAACAAAATAAAATTATAGATATATTGTATCATTTCCATTCTGGAACTATAAAAGGATGAAGTATCCCATTTAGAAATTTTCATTATTATTTAACATATACAAAAGTCAAACATTTCAAGGTTAAGTTGTTAATATCACTTTTTTTTCCATCCCATAAAAAATGTTCCAAAAGGTATATATACATATTCATGCTTCCATGATAAATGGAAAAGGGAAAACTAGATGATTCACTCAAAAATTATCTCTTCAAATAGGAATCACAAGACATGAAAAATATCTTTCTAAATTTGATAACACCTTCTGTATCAATATTAAATAATGAAAACATACCCTCTTAGACCAATTATACCATTTACTGTAATGCATGATCAACCTTTTTATCTTTCTTGATTATTTTTTAGAGTGATGAATCCATAGAGACCTGAAAAAAATAGTTGAAGTTCATACATAAATAATTTCTAAACCATCATTTATTAAATAATTTTTTAGTAGATAATGTTCCAAACATATCATAATTAATGATGCACTATTTGTATGACTCAATTAAATAACTACTCTGCTTTCTTTTTATGGTTGGTAATGAATCATATAGACATAATCCTTAATTGGTTTTAGCCATATTCTTTATCTCATGTTTAAATATTTCTTAGTGAGTATATACATAATAATTTTATGATCAGTATATATTTTTCACTTTATGCATTATAAATGATTTATCAAGATTTTTGAATCAAACACTAAATCTTCCATTTCAATGTCATGTTTAGGTTAATTTGGATCATGGGGTTTCAACTTATAAGATTTATAATCTATTACTAGATCATTATTAAATAGAACACAACAAATTCCAAACTAAAAATCATCATTATAGATAAAAGAATTTATCAATATTTTGTGGAAATTATAAAACAATAATATTCACTAATCTTATTTCCAATTCCTAGTAAAATTCATCACATTTTTTCTTCTAGATTAATTTAACTCATTTTCATTTTTACTCATTTCTTCAGATAGAAAAATAAAAAAAAAATTTAAAAAACAATTCTTATAAACCCACCAACCCTATAAATATTTGTGATATTTTTCGTAATTTTCTACACTTCAACCATTATAGTTTTAGCTGGATTAATAGTGATTCCATATATATCTACAATATGTTTAAGGAAATAAATTATTCACAATGAGAATTCACATTTACTAAATTTTACATACAACTTCACTTATTTTATTTATTTTAAAACAATACTCAAGTATTTCTCATTTTCATTATATATTTTATAATATATCAGTATTTCATCAATAAACAATGGCATAAATTTATCTAAGAACTCTTGGAAATTTCTATTCATAAGATCAATAAATATAGTTGGGCCATTTGTTAACCCAAATTGAATTACCAAAAATTCAAATTACCCATATATATATTGAATTTTATCTTCATAATTCTACCCTCCTCGACCTTCATCTAATGGTACCTGGACTTATGAATAGCCTTCAAAAAATACTGTTCTCCCTAGAGCTAATAAAACATGCCAACTATATTATGAAATTAATACTTATTAACAATATTTATGATATTCAATTATATATAATAAATAAAAATCCTCATGAAACTATATTTATTTTCAAAAAATAAAATAGAAGAACCCCACTATGATGTAATAGGAAAAATAAAAACATTTAGAAGAAAATATTATAACTACTTTTTCAATTCAAAAAGTTCTACTTGACAAATTTGATAAAAAAAAATTCATATTGGATTTCCATAATGAAATATTTCAATAGTAAATTTAGTCTTCAAATATAGTATAATAACATAAAATACATTAGAAAATACAACTAGGAACTCTTTTAATACTAAATTGTTACCAATTTTAATAATTTTTTTCTTCTCAATAATATGTGAAAGATAACTTTTATTTCCATCATTAATCAATTTATCAATATCTTGATATGTTATTAAAGATATAAATTCAATCTTATATACAGACTGAAACTCAATCTAAGAAATAAAATATTTTTATCTCTAATGTATCTTAGCATGATAAAAAAATCTATGCCATAATAATAATAACGTCAAACTCATTATGGATAAATACAATATGGTTTGTAAGTAAAACACTTCCAAAAATTATTAGAGGAATATTCTTGTATTTTATTTTTACCATAAAAATCCCCCCATGTGTTTTTACCAAAACTTTCTGATTCAGTTGTTGAGGTTAAATTTTCAATTTAACTCTAAATTTATACAAAATGAAAGAACGTGTAGACCCCAAATCAAATAATACATTGTCTTATTCTAACTAAACAAGTAATATACCATACACAACATCATTGTATGGTCCAACTTCTGCTGAACTAGTTACCAAGGATTTAGCCACACCTTTCTAGTTGGGATCTTGAGGAATTGCATCCTTTATTTTTATCTTCAGAAAAGTACTCACATATTGTCACATTTTATTATAATTAAAAAAAATCTTACTCCCTACCTTTAATTATTGGACTGACCATTTATGTGATCCTTTTCTTTATATTCAGGAGCTAAATATCTTAACTTACCACATCAAAAACACTTCCTATATTTTATAATACATTTGAGTGCGTTCATTTTACTACACTTATATCAAGATGGAAACTTTAATTTATTAACTTTTGACTACTTTATAGATGATTCCCTTTTTTCTACCACCTGAAAACTCTTTCTTCTTGTTATCACAGAGAATATGATTATCAAAAAAACTCAATTTCTACCTTTTGATAACATCAAGAAAGACTATATAAAATTTTGAATTCATGAGAACCTAATTATCATATATATTTTGGCTTCAATCCTGAGTAATACTTATTAGTTTAACTATCAATATTGTATCTATAATTTGGTGTGTGCCTTTCCAAATGATTAAAGTCCATTTTATATGAAACCAATAAATCATCTTCCTTCTACCTTAATTCAAATAATTTTTTTTTCATCCTAAGTTGAGCATCCTTTTAAAAATATTTCTCAAGGAAAATATTCTTAAATTCATATCATTCCAAGGAATAAATCTCTTTTCTTTATCTGATATTCTTAATTGTAGACCACAACTGATCCTCTAATCCTTCAAAGTGGACAATATAAATAGTTACCTTTATATTTTATGAACAACCCAAAACTTCAGATACTTTCTCCAAGGACTTAAGCTGTCATTAAGCTATCATAGGGTGAGATGATACACAAAATTCTGGAGGATATTGTTTCATGAAATTCTCTAATATAGACATGTTTCCCTATTATGGATCTGTTTAATCACTTATATGGATACCACCCCTATTTATAGTAAGATTTAGTTGAGCCATGACAATAACAAACATTCCAATTCCAATTCCAACAATTCTTAATTTCAAAATTTGAATGATATTGTCCCTCGGGTTCCTTATTAATTTATATTTATTTTTTCCTCTAGGGAAAACCATTTTGAACATACATAGATTAAAATAATAAATATGAAATTTTTTAAATTTTATATAATTACAACTATAGATTAGAATATCTTAAAGGTACTCACTTACATTATCCTAACCTCAAAAATTATATTAACCTTGTACTGATACCCATTATATGGAATCAATCCATATTTAACATATAATTTAATTTTTAAATAAATATTATATTTATTAAATTCCCAATGATATTTTTATTAGTAAAGTTTTAGAAAATTAGGTGATACCTCTTGTAAAAAAAACTAATACATTACAATTTGGACACTTCCTCTTAGTATCCATTTTCCCACAATATAAAACTTTTAATATGAAAATTTTTACTTTTCACAAAAAATCATTATGATTTTCAAATTTAATTCATCATTTTCAATATTCATCCATAAAACCTACAAAAAAATTCAAAATTTTTTGTGACAATAAAAGGCTCAGTATGGGACATATAAAAATGAATTAGAAACATACTATTCCATTTCAAAACCATGAAATCATAAAATATATTTTTCCTTCAACATAATAAACTTTGAACTCATATAATCATTTACTTACAAATGAAATAATCTTTACTTCCCAAATTATTTCATAAAAAAACTTTATAAGAAAACATAAAGTCACAATCATAGTAATGAGGGCTTTATAGAAATCCTAAAAACCCATGAAAAACATTTTCTTAAAAGTTACTTTTTACCCTAAAAGTTAATAATCATTTTTTAAAACAAATATCATTATATTTCCTTGGGAAATCAAAATATTTCAACGAAAACTCACTTTAAATAATTGAAAACATACATAGATTCATTAAGACATCATCTCTAAAGAACCCATACAAGAACCCTTAGAACTATACTAATTTACACAGTCAACATCCAACAAAACCTTTTGAAGAACATAATCATTACCCAATTCATTGGATACCTATATCAGGATCACCCATAATAAAAACTACATTGATCTCACCTATCATTCATAAAAAACATAAAAATACTATAAATTCATTAAACACATGAAATCTTGAATTTCCATCATCAAACCCATAAAAATCATCTGTTTGAACCCATAAGTAAAACATTTTTGGATATTGATATATCCCTTTTCTTTAAAACCACATCTTTTAAAATAGATACAAAAAATAGAATATATTTTAATTAAATAAGTCGAGGAAAATTTTAAATGAATAAAAATATAAAAAACAATTATAATTGAAAAAATCTTATCATTGGAATATGTGTTAGAATAAAAAATTCCTCTTCCTTTTGTAATGAAATCCAAAATGATTCGTATAAAATATGTAAAAAAATTCCTTTTGAAAAAATTGAAGAAAAAGAAAAAAATAAACATAAAATGACCTCTATAATTTATTTATTTCCAAAGAAATACATCAAAAAAATTAAGAATATTTACCTGATAAAAAAGGATATATAAATAAATCTTTGAAACATTTAAATAGTGGTTTCAAGGTAAAGTGCACCTTACCTCGACTCTAACATGTCACGTACATTCTTTATCTTCTTAAATAATAAATTTATATTAATTATTTCCATTATTAATAATATTATTAAGTTTATTATTCTTTTTATTTCACATATTTTCATTTTTAGTTAATTACATAATTGATAAAGTTTATTTCAAATGTTTTGAGGAAGTTTGGTTCATAAATCCAAAATAACTTCAGTATGTTTACTTTAGCCAAATAGATATCTATTATATCATTTACATAATCCTAATAATTTTGAAATTAAATTTTCATATATGAATTATAATTTTGTAAATAAATATGTACTATGGTTATGAAAAAAGAATTTTGTTACGATCTTAGAGATGATTAGTTGTACGTACGCATGAGTAATGTGTCCATTTTTTAATGAACGTGAGGGTAAAAAGTAAGTATCATTTTATCTTCAAATAATGATAATTATTTAGTAACTCTCATTTTATATAGTTAAATATTCTTTTTTATATCATCCATGTGAGTTGGTGATGAAAATTTAATCACTTAGATTCACAAAGGAGGTAATAAAAACACATGCATGAACGATGTTATCATTTCTCAATGGATGGAAATGTTAGAAAAAAGGTAATATATTATCTTAATATAACGATAATTATTTAATGAATATCATGAACATAATATTATTTCATTTTTAAATATTTTTATGTCCAACCACAAGATTGGTTGATGAAAAATGAAATGCATCAATTCATGAGGCGGAAGTCCTCATGTATACACGAGTGATGTTTTTTTATTAGAAAGTTATGCGGATTAAAAATGGATATAACATAATCTTAATAAAATTTTAGTATATCATATATACGAATATTATTATTATAAGGATCTAATCTTAAACAATACATATTCAAGTTAAATTAAACTATAAATCACTTTCTTTCATTCCGGGTGATCGTTTAGGTTTAAAGTATTATATAGTGAAATCATAAATCTTACATAAAAATCTTTAATATTAAAAAGTGTACACTTATACATAGTATCCATTTTTTCAACCAAAAAAACTTTTAAAAATAAACATTTTCCTTCTTAGGAAAAATCTTTAAAATTTTGATCTTAACCTCTTCCACGTCCTTACTCATCCTAAAATTAATTTTAAAAAAATTAAATGTGGGATATGAAAAATAATCTTAGTAGGTGACATAAAAAGAGGAAATATGTTAGTCCGGTGAAAAAACATGAAAACCCAGGAAAACCCTTTTCTTCAAAACAAACTTTTATCTGAAATGGGCAATATTTTTCCCTTAATTTTATCATTACTTTACAATTTTAAATAAAATTATTTCTATAAAACTCATTAGAAACATAAAAAGGTCACATAGTTTCCTTGGGACACCATCATATTAAAATTCTTACAAAACCTATATAGTTGGACTAACCATATAGTTAACTTCCTACAAAATTCTCCTGAGAACATAATCATTACTTAATGCATGAAAGTGGTATGGGGGAGTACCCATCATATAAGATATACTAGGATTACTTGTGTACTATAATGGGTTTAAACCATTCGTATAACATATATGAGGCTCACCCAAGAGATATAATAGAGATCAACCCTTTATAAATAATATCCAAGGACCATATAATGAAAAAAAATCCTTGAAAACATTCATTAAATATTTTCAGATATTAAAATAAATTTTTTTATTAAGATAAGATTTTCAATACAAAAATACATATAAAATTGGAAATATGATTTTTATTTGAATAAAACATTAAATATTTTAGAGGAATACATACCTCAAATAATTCATACCATGGTGAGAAAATATTTTGTCGCTGTATATATTAAAAAATGTTCTTTTTTTCTTTAATAAAAAAATCAAACATTCTATAAAAACATTCCTTTTTAAAACCCTTTGAATTAATGTTGCATTAAATTTCCTTTATAGTTATTTTATGTCCATATAAATTAATTTTTAAAAAAATTAAAAACATTACATAGAAGGGAATTGTTTTAAAAATAAATCATTATATCATTTAAAATTTGGTTTTAAGTTAAAGTAGTCATTACCTCAAGTCCACCTCAATATTTATATTATTTATCATCCTAAATAATAAAATCCTACTAATTATTTACTTTATTTCGAACCATTTTCAAGTTCCTTATACCATTTATATTATTTATTATGATGTCTTATAAAATTACTTAATAATTTCTATTTATGACGAATTTTTTTATGATATTTGATTCATAAGTACAAAATGACATTGGTAGGTTGAATATGGTAAAATATTCCATTATTCCATAATCTATATAATAATAATAATGACATTTTTATCATTTTTATACCTCAATTATAATCTTAAAACCAATCATGAAAGATGGTTATGAAAAATGAACTATGATACAAACATGGATTGAGTAGGCCATATGTGATGACGACATAAATTAGTGGTGGTATTCTAGCTCGGTGACAATAGGTTTTTCTGTTTTGGGGTTTTTTCATAAAGGTTGGAATCATATTATGTTTGGTGCAGACTTTGGTGACTATGATGATGGGGTAGTGGATGGTCATTTTCATGGTGCTTCCATGATTTCTTGTTGTTTTTCATCATTGTGTTTTGAAATCTATGGTTATGTGATGGTAATTTAGATTCCATACTTCGAATACATATTTTCTATTCGGTATTGATGGTGGTTGATTATTTTGAGAAGATGTTAGAGGATGATGTAACATTGTAGGACATGTGTAGTGCAAAGCTTGTGGACTCCTCAAGTTTCACATTTTACTGTGTTCTATGGACTTGGTTTGGAATTTTAGTTTTTAATCATGTTTATTTGTTGTAAAATTTGTGTTCATTTTTGGTCTCTCTCAACCATAGAGTGGTTCACTTATATATATATATATATATATATATATATATATATATATATATATTTCGAGGATGTAGGTTGTACGTATGCATGAGTAACGTTTCCATTTTTCAATGATCTTAATGGAAGTAAGGAAAGTAATATTTTATTTTTAAATAATGATAATTATATCTTAAATAATATATTTTATCATTATCAAATACTTAAAAAATGTAATTTAGGTGATTTGGTGATGAAAAATAAAATATATCACCTCATAGAGGTGGTAGTCCACACATACGCATGGACACTATTATCATTTTTCAGGGAACGGAAAAGTAATAAAGTAAATGGTATGATATCTTTCTATAATGAAAAATATATAATTCATATAATATATATATATATATATAATAATTCTATCATTATAACCATCAGTGAGAGATGGTGGTGGAAAACAAATTACATCGGTTCGCGAAGTGGTAGTCCATCACAAACATGAATAATGGTTTTCTTTTCCTTTGGATAGAATATGATATGGATATAGGTTGTGACATTAACATTAAAACACATATCTATATGGAACAAATTTTTTAATATTTCATCATGGTTAAATAGTATTTTATTTAGGTGAAATAATAAATAAAACAAAAAACACTCGGTTAAGAATAATACCTCTTCTTCAGATAATATTTCAAGGTTTACATAAAAATATTTTCATGATTGTATTAATAATAAAAATAAAGCCTATTGGATGTCAGTTTGGATATAATTAACAAATTTTAGTAGATATTAGCTGAACCAAAATGTTTTGAAGTGTGAATAAATGAGAAGAATAGGCTCCCCATTATAAAAGAGGGGAGGGGCACTCTAAAAATTTCATAAAATATTAAACAAATATAAATTAATTTTGATCAACAAATGGATTCTTTATTAATAATATGAAAATAAAATAACTATGTGTCCAAAGGAACTGATAAAATAAAATATGGACAAGTTTTCGTCACATTTTAATCCTTATAATTTTATTTTAACCCTTCATTAACATATTTTACACTTACCTCGACAACAAGGTTTTTTATAATTTAAGGGTCATAATATTTACCATAAATTGAAAACAATATAATAAATATAAAATGGTAGGTATTTTATACCATATAATATTCACTTATATGAAGATATGTCTTTCATAAATTTTAAATCTTTTAATTAAATATTTTTTTCATAAAATATTAATAACATCACTTACATAACTATTTATTTATGTTTACTTTTATAACATCAAGACAGCAATGTTAATTGAAAAAAAATAATTTAATAAATCACTGAAATTTTATATGTATCTATAAAATTCATTTATCACATTAAGAGATTCAAATTCTACAACTATTATTATTTAAATTGTCAATTATTTTATTTCAATATTGATTGAATAATTATTATATTTAAGTTATGTGTGCCTTTAAGGTTATTATTTCCTCACTGCAAGATAAAAATATATTTCCTTCATGAATATAAATAATTTTTACTTTAAAATATTATTTTTAAACAAACTTATACAATATTAATTCCCATGCTAAAAATATTAAAACTGTTAAAAACAAGAGAGTGATATTATTTACTATTATTTATATGAAATATTATAAAGTTCATAATAACATTTAAATTGAAAAAAAAGACGTATATTAGACATTTTTATTACTAAGGATGAAATAAACTCATAAATTAAAATTTAGGAAAGTTTAAGGTTCATTTTATAGTCCTTATGATTTTATTTTGAATCTTAATTACTTGATTTAACCGTTACCTTGGTAATAAGAATTACTAGAGTTATTATTCATATAAAATAAAATTAAACTAACCTATTTGAAAAATTTATACCTACTTATAAAAAAAATAAAATCCATTTTTTAAAATAAAACTCATAGAAGTGGCATAATTTAATTTAAACTTAAAATATAAAAATGGTATGAAAAATAGTTTCTCAGAAAAATTTCATTTTTAACGTAAATATGTTTTTATAATGAACTAATGTATAAAATTTAATTAAAAACTCATAAATGGATTATTTTAAATAAAATTAATTAATTTAATTTTATAACACATAAAAATAGAATTTTAATTTGTAAATACTTGAAAAGAAATGAAATTTTAAATAACAAAATCAGTATTTTTCACTATTCTTTAAAAAATAAATAATTTTAGAGAATACTCAAAAATTAATCTTTAGATAACTATGACATGATAATTTAAAAAATGAAATCCATCTTTTAGAATTAAAAATATAAAATTTATAAATAAAACTTTTAATTAAAATTTAATAAAATAATTTAATAAAACCACTTCCTTTTTAATTTAATAATTACTCAAAATTTTTATAATGAATATAACTAACTAATTCATGAATATAATAAATATAAAAATAATTTTTTATATCATTACCTGGGTTCTTAAATTACCCCCCCCCCCTTAAATTTTTTCCTTTCATTTTTATTCACTTATTAAAAAAATTAGGACATCTTTCCCTCATAGAATTTTCATATTCCAATGTTGCTTCTTCAACAATATCAGTTTTCCAAAAAAACCTTAACATGATGAATCACCTTTATCTGTAAAACATTTTTTCCATGGTAAATAATATTTATGGTTTGTTACTTGTAAAAAGTTTTATCCTCCAACATAACACCTACAGGGATCAAAACATGTGATGAATCCAAAAAATATTTTTTTAACATCGAAACATGAAAAACATTTTGAACCTAGGATAAATTCCGATGCAAATATAAATGGTAATAAAATGATCAAATTTCTCTAGGAATTCATATATTCTAATGAACCATGAAATTTTCTTCCCCTTTTTACCAAAACATATATCACTTTTACATAGAGATACTTTAATAAAAACATGATCAACTATCATGAAAGAAAGATCTTTCATCTCGTTATCTGTATAAATTCTTTTCCACCATTGAGCTACCCTCATAAACAGCTCAATTATCTTCACATTATTAATTATTTCATTGAGCAGATCTTCTCCCATGAAAAACATTTTTCCAAATTTACCCCAAAAATCTTAACTCTGACACTGATTTTCATATAAATCTTTAAATTGTTGCATCCATGTACTGTAAAAAACTGTTATTAGAAGAAAACTCAACCAAAGAAAGTGGACAACCCTAACTTCAACAATAATCTGGTAAATATTTATGAAGAACTTATTCCAGGTTCTAAATAATTATTTGGTACTATCCATCAGATTGAAAATAAAAATATATAGTAAAATTAAATTTAATACCCAATTAATTTTGAATACCTTTCCAAAAATTATAAGTAATTCTAGAATCACGGTCAGATACAATGAAAATAGTAACTCTATCTATCCTTACTTTCAACATGAGGTGCAGTCAAGAAAGTTAGTCTAAATATATAGTATTTTGAATGGGAATAAAAGGGATATATTTATTTAATTGATCAATAATAACCCAAATCACATTATAACCTTGATAGATTTTTGTAAATCCCACTATGAAATCCTGGGATATTTCTTCCTATTCAACTATTTAACTGGAAAAGGTTGAATCATGTGTTCTAGTAATTTTCATTCTACTTTAACTTTTCTACAAGTCAAACATTTCATGGTAAAGACAGAAATAAATATTTTTATTCCATTTCAGCACTAACACTTTTGAAGGTCTCAATATATCTAAGTGCTTCCATGATGAACGAGAAATAGAGAATATATATCTTAAACTATGAGATTCACTTTTATTTGTCTCATGTTAAAAAATTTCTAAGTTAATATATACTCAAAACTTTTAAAATCAATATATATTTCAAACTTGTCCCCATATAAATGATACCTCTAAATATTTAATGAAAACCCCAGAAAAACTTATTCAAAATCATTTGTTTGATAATGTAACTCATCATTATTTAGTTGAAATTAAGTATAAGAAATCACCTAATCATTTTATTTTAGGATACAAAAAAGTACATTCAAATAAGAATCTTTGTAGAAAGAAAAGTTAAAATTTATAGATGGAAGGTTAAAATTAAGAGAATTCACTAATATTATTTTTTGTTATTGAAAATAATGATAACACACCTTTTTACATATGAATTTAACTCCCTTTTTAGATAACTTAGTATCTGGGAAAGAAAATTAAAAAATATTTTCAACAAACCTCTAATATTAACATATTAAAAAAAACTATGACTCTTAGTGACATTGGTAGTTATTTGACTCTATTTAAGAATTTTAATTTTACTAGTTTCAATATTTATTCCATATTTAGAAAAAAAATATAACGGAGAAAAGTAAATTTTTGAAACAAAAATTAACAGTTAATATATTTTTCATATAACTTATTTTATTTTAAGGAATTAAAAACAATCCATAGGTTCCTTTCATGGTCCTAATTAATTTTATAACATAACAAATTTTTATCAATAAAAAAAACCATAAACATATCCAAATACTCCTTTAAAACTCTATTCACTATATACCTAAATAGAAATAGCATATTAGAAAATTCAAATAGAATATTATAAATCCTAGAGTTCCCATATATAGTTCAAAACATGGTCTTTGGGATATAATGCTTCTCTACCTTCAACTGATAATACCCAACGAGGGGTCAATATTTAAAAATTAGAACCCTCTCTAGAGCTGATCACAAAAGTCATTGATTCACAGCATAAGGTACTTTTTTTAGTAGTGACGTTATTAAAGGCTCTATAATCAAAGAAAAGTCTCATGCAACCATATTTTAAAAAAAACAATATCACCCTAAGGTAAAGTACACGGATGAATGAAACCTTTATCTAAGAACTTTTGTAACTTATTCTTCAATTATTAATTTTATATTTGATCTATTCGATAATGGGGTCTTTAAAAAATAATATCATTAGTTACAAAGTTAAAATTAAACTCAACCTCTTGATCAGGAATAAAACCTTGTAAATCTTTAGGAAAAATGATAATATATTCATTGAATTCTGGTATATCACTAATATAAAATGTTTTTATATTTTCAATTACAAGTGCTAGGAAACTTTCACTACCATATCAAATAAATTTCTTAGCTTCTGGTTAGGTTATCAAAGGTATTAAGTAATTAAAAAAAAATTGTGGCTCTTAAATCTTTATTATCATGTTAAAATGAAAGTCGATCCTTACCCACAAATAATATCAAACTCTACCATAGGAAGTTTTTTCAGATTTATATAAAATTCCAGCCCTCAAATTACGATATGAATATTCCTATAAATATTGGTTTCCTTAATATTTCCACCCATATTTTTCATAAAATGCTATACCCTCTTTCATGAGGTAATATTTCAAATTTACATGAAAGTTTATATGAAATGAAGGAACATGAATATCCATATCTCAGAGGGTATTTGAATAATTTGAATTAACCATTAACATACCTTTTACCACTTCAATTGAGAACCCAACATCAACCATAGTAGTGGTAAAATATTTTCCAACACCTTTCTACTTTATGCCATGATGATTTCTATCCAATCTAACTAACATTAGACAAATGTTGGTATAATGATCCAACTCATTAAAACTAAAACATATCATAGAAGGACGGATATTGATTACCAAATTTTTTAATTATTTATGACTCTAATCTTTGAATCTGCATGCCCCATAACAAAACATACCACACCAATAACACTTTTAAGAATTTACGATAATTACCTAAGATTATTTTTACCACACTTATCATGAGATGAGAACTTAATTTTATTACCTTTTTATTTATTTGATGGATTCTTCCCTATTTACTTCCATCTAAACCTTTTTTATAATTTTTTTCCGGAAAAACATGATCATCGGTGAACTCCATTCCCACCTTCCTAGAATATAAAACAACTTTCTCATAGAATTTGAATTAATGGAAAGATAATTCCCTTAGATATCTTGGTTTAAACCAAAATTAAAACTTATTAATCCTTCTATTAATATATGGGATGAAATCAGATACATAGCTTTCTCATGTAATAAAATTTTCTTCATGCATAACTAATGAAATTTCATCCTTTTACACCAATTCCAAGAATTATTTCTCCATCCATAGTTGGAAACAGTACGAAAATATATCTCAAGAAATATATTATTAAATTTGTCTCAATCCATGGAATCAATCTCATATCTCTTTGGTATTTCTAACTAAATACCACCATTGATCAGCTTCATCTTCAAAATGATAAATTTAAAAGGTTAATTTTTCATGTTTTGAAACCCCCATGACTCCAAATATCTTATATAGGTAATTGATCAATCCATTGGTCACTACTAAATCCGAAGTTCTGCTAAACATCAAAGGTTTTTTTATAAAGTTTTCAACATTCATCATGTTCCAATATGGTAGATCTATATGTTCTCTAGTATGGTTTCCACTAACATTTATATCTTATATCAACTAATACACCCCCAGAATAAACTGCTCAGTTCTAATTCCAACTATTCCATGTTTCTGATTTAAAAGGATATCATCCTCTGAGGGACTTCCTACTACTATCTCCCTATTTTTTTCTATGGAAAACCATTCTAAACAAAAATATTTTTGATAAATCAACATGGAAATATACAAATTATATATAATTTCAACAAAACCATTAACTATAATATTTTAGGTTTTATCTATAAGCATTGTACTAACCCTTTATGTAATCTAAACATTTTGTATGATAACAACAATAGGTAATCATCTTTAAACATTAAATATTCTATTTAATATAAATTATAATTCAATTTATTTAATTTTCAAGTATCTTTTATGTTAAAATTTTTATTGAGTTATTTCATAAATCTTAAATAAAAACACCATATGTTACAAAGTGGGTAGATCTACTCAATATCCATTTTTCATACCAAATAATAGTTTTTAAAAGAAATATGGTTTATTTTCCAGAAATATATTCACAAATTGGATCTTGACATCATCCTTAAATCCATATTAAAGTTATTTTAAAATGCGGGATTAGAACAAAAAGATCAATAAGGGACATAAAAAATAAATACTTTAGTTTATTGAAAAAACATGAAAATCCCATGAAATAAATTTTCTTAAAAACAATAATATTTATCCTAAAAGATTTTCATTTTTCTTTTTAAATGATTATTATATTTCCTTTTGAAATAAATTGATGTCTATAAAAACACATTACTAATGATAGAAAATTCATATGATTTCTGTGGTCCATCATTATCCAAAGATGATTACAAAATCATACAATTTTAATAAACATATGGTTAAGATAAAATATATTTATCTAAAAAACGTAATCATTACCCAATGCATTAGAGAACTATCTTGGGCACCCTTTATATAATCTATATCAAGCCCCAATGTGAGCTATAATGGTAATAAACCAATTATATAAGTTGTATTGGGCTAACCCATAAGCTAAAATGGGGATCTAATTTTCATAAAAAAAATATCCTAGTACCATATCATTAATAAAATCCTTGAAAAAAACTTTTAAACCAATGAGAAAAATATTTTAGATATTAAAATACCCTTTTTATAAAAACTCCATTTTCAAAACCAAAACACTCCTAAAAATAAAATATATTTTTTCTTAAAATAAAATATGGATCCTTGTAAAGAAATAAAAACTTCAAATAATTGTTATGGATGTAGTAAAATGTATAGTAACCATATATGTTAAAATAGAAAATTATTTTTAACTTTTGTAAAGAAATTCAAACATTCTGTAAAAGGATTCATTTTTGAAAAAAATTAAATGAATGTGGAATAAAATTACTTTTATTGTTCTTTTATTTTCATAGAAATAAATTCATAACATAATTTTAATAAAATTTAAGTATAAGATAAATAATTTCAAAATAAATCATTATAAAATTTAAAATGATGCTTTATGAAAAATTATCTTTTACCTCGAGTCTGACTCGTCAAGTATATTCTTTGTCATCATGAAAAAAATCTTAATTACTTAATTTATTTAAATAAAAATACATGTTAATTATTACTTTTATTTTATTTATTACCATGTTATATGTAATTACATATTCATTTAACTTTATGTCAGATATTATGATGATATTTGGTTCAAAAGTCCAAAATTACTTTTATAGGTTGACTATGGTTAAAGAGGTCAATGTTCCATCATATCCTGAATAATAACAATAAAAAACTATAATTTTTATACATTAATTATACATTTAAAATAAATTATGAAATAGGGTTTTGAAAAATGAACTACGTTTCAATCATGGAGGCTAAAGGTCATGTGTACGGATAACTAGCTTTTCCATTATTCAATGATCATTATAGAGGTGGTAGTCTACACGTATGCACAAACGAAATTATAATTTTTCATTGAATTGAAAGGTAAGATATTAAATAATATATTACCTTTTTAGAATGATAAATATTTCAGGAATATTATATATATATATATATACATTAAGTGAATTATTATATCCATCCATGAGATATTGTAATGGAAAACAAATTGCATCGATTTACGAGGCGGTAGTCCTTCATACACACGAATGATGGGTTTGTTTCCCATTTGATGGAAGAGGAGATATATATAGATTTTTTTCATTAAAATAAAAACACCTCAGTATATTTAATATAATTTTTTTATTATTTTATCATGGATAAAGAATATTTTATGGAGTCGTAAGAATAAATAAAACAAAAATACTCGGTTAAGAATGACACATCTTTTTGAGACAATCTCTTAAAGTTTACATGAAAAGATTTTAATGGTTGGTTTTGTTATTAAAAAAATACTCTATAAAGATATTATATAATTAATAAATTAATTTTGATAGATCTTTTCTGAAAAAATGTTTTGAGTTGTAAATAAATGATAACAATAGGTTCCCTTTTATAAGAGAGAAAAGGGGGACACTTGGAACTTCCTAAACTATTAATTTAATAAAAATTAATTTTGATTCCAAAGTAGATCCAAATTGATAATACTACAATATTATATGAGTATGAGTATAAAATATTTCATACACATAATAGACCATGGTTGATATTTTTAATATATCCTAATTACTTTTTTGAATATATGATTTTTAATAATTATATAGCATTAAATAAAATATTATTTCCATAAAATATCAATAATGTTAATTTTTGAACTATTCATTTACTTTGACCATTATGACATCAAGACTATAAAGGGAATTGGAATAAAATATTTTAATACATCCATAATATATCATTTTTATCTATAAAATTCATGGGTAACATTACTTATTTCAAATTATTCTAATTTTAATATTTTTAATGTCATTTTTTATAATCTTTCATTAATTGAACAGTTAATGCCACATAGTTGTGTAAGAATTTAAGGAAATTATTTATAAAATAAAAATTAAGAACATATTTCAATGAATAATATAAATAATTTATATTTTAAAATAATATTTATAACCGACCATATCCTCTGGTTATTCTAATGTTAAAAATATTATAGTTATTATAAAAAAGAGTGCGATATTTTTTACTTTTCTTTATATAAAATATTATAAAGGTCATAATTGGATCCAAATGTCAAAAATTCATATATATATATATATATATATATATGTAACATTTTGATAAAATATTTATGAAATATACTCATCAAATAAAATTTATTTAATTTTTAGGGTCATTTTACACTACTTATAATTTTACTTTCATTTTTAATTACCAGATTTACCCTTTACTGTGGTAATAAAAAATACTAAAGTTACTACTCAAATTTCATAGAAATAATAGAGATAAATTTACTAAATTTTTACCCAATTTTTAAAAATATAGAATGTAATTTTGAAAATTCAACATAGAGTAGTGTAAATTTTTAATTTAAAATTAAATCAGTAAAATGAGATGAAAAACTATTTTTCAGAAAAATGACCTTTATAAAATTAATTTAAAAGAAATAATTGGTTTATTTTAAACAAAAATCATTTTGTTAAATTTTTAAGCTAACTTAAAATATAATTTTACTTTGTAAATACTTGAAAATAAATACAATTTTCGATAACAAAATCTATATTTTTCATTATTCATGAAAAATCAATCTTTTCATAAAATTATAAAAAAAATTAACATAATAAATTTTGAAATGATTATTTTAAAAATAAAATTAATTTTTTGAAAATTAAACTTTTAAATAAAACCCTATAATAAAATTGTTTAATAAAACTATTTCCTTTTTTATTTAAAAATTACTCAATATTTTTATAACGAATATAAATTTCTATTTCATGAATGTTATAAATATAATAATTATTTATTTTAAATCTTCCATGGTTGTTAAAATTATTTATTCATGGTCTAATAATATTCGAAGGAGGTATAAGAAGAAAAAAATAAAAAATCTCAGTTAAGAACTATATCACTTTCTCTCACAACTTCTTTGGATTAACAACTTAGGCCCTCTAAAGATAGTATTATGCCCAAACTAAGACATCTAGGCATGTATAAGAATATTATTAAGGATTTTGGTTATGTACTGGCTGAAATAAAAAGATCATGAAGTGTGGATAAGATAGGATAATGGTTGTCCTTTTATAAGTGGGGGAGGGGGACACAATTGGAATTTTTAAACAAATTAAAAAATATTATTATATTACTCAAGGAAAATAGCCCCAAAATGGAAAATTTCTAAATATAAGATGATATAGGGTAGCAATATGGATATAAAATATGATTTAGAAAATTTTTTAGTTCTTTTAAACCCATATCACTTTAGTTTAACCCCTGGTATAAATTTTTTAACCTTAATCATGGGAAGAGTCTTTTATTGTTTTTACTATTCATTATGACCAAAAATAAAGCTCAATTATTACCTAATACTAATTATTATTATTAAATTATTTAAGAAATTTCCTCACATTAAATATTAAAAATTTGAAGAATTTAATTCAAAATCAATGCTAAAAAACGTGATGAAAAGAATCTTTATTAGAATAAAAAATTCTTCCAAAGTATAATGAGTTTTTATTCCAAAATAAATCATAGAATTTATTATAATGACCTTATTTGGATTACTCATTATATAAGAGAACTAATTTTACTTTAAAACCATGTTAAAAATTAATTTAACTTTTTAAATTCATGAAATGAAAATAAAATTTCAAATAAAAATCAGTATTTTCTATAATTCACCCAAAAATAATCATTTTCAAAAAAATCCTAAAAAATCCCATTTAGCTAATTTTTACTTGATGATATAAAAATACTATTTATTTTGAAAAATTAAATTATAAAATTTTGAAACCAAAATTTTAAATTAAATTATATAATGCATGAAAACCCTAATTTGGTTAGAAATAAAGTTTTTTCTTTGATTGAAAAGTTACCTAATATTCTTATAATTAATATTAACATGGTAGGAAATGATTTATTATTAACATTACATGGGATGTTATAATTTTATTACTATATATTATCCTTAAAAAAACGGTAGATTTGAGAGAGCCACCCAAACTTCAGAGGACATATTGAGATCTCATTCTATGGATTTCAATGGTTTTTGGAATGAATATCTGCCTTCAATTGAGTTTTCTTACAAAAATAGCTTTCACCCTAGAATTTAGATGGTTTATTATGAACCCTTGTATGAAAAGAAGTGTAAAAATATTACATTATAGGATGAATTTTTCGAAAAAAAGATATAGGGACTTGAGCTAGATGAGGAAAAGAAAGAAAAGGTTAGAGCTATTTGGTAACACATCAAGAAATCTCAAAGTTAGAATAATAGTTATATTGTCAATCATAGGCTAGATCTGGAATTCAAAGTCTGTAAAAAGTGATGCCTATTATTTTCTCGATGGAAGAAGGTTATGATATTTGGAAATAAAGAAAATTTGAGACTTAGGTATATTGGTCCTCTCAAGGTTCGTTATCTGATTGGGATAGTTTCATATCTCTTGGAAATCCCTCCAAACCTCTCTTAAATTCACAACGTGTTCTTTTTATCTCTCCTCATGAAGTAAAAACTTGACCCTTCACTTGTAATGAACTCAGAGGTTATTCCTCTAGAGCATGATATTTATTATGAATAAAAACCTATATAAGTATTGGTTCATTTTGATAAAGTTATAAAAGAAAAGCCTGCTAACATGGTTAAACTTCTGTGGTGGAATCAAAAAAATATTGGAAGCTACATGAGAACCTAAGATTATGATAAAGAAAATATATTTACATTTTTTTATATCAGAGTAATGAAATTTTCAGGCTTAAATTTATTTTAAGGGGGTATAATGTAACACCTGAATATTTTACCTGTATTTCCTTTGATATAATGTTGAATTATTTCATAGATTTCTTTACACACATCCCAATGTCCAATGGAACCATGATATACTATGGAATTATTATTATTTAAATGTAACAATCATAACCTAACCATTAAATAGTAAGTATGAATAGGAATAACCATAGTATAAAAATTATTCATAAATCTTCTATACAATTTAAATATATGTATTATTACATAATAATAAAGTATTCAATTTTTAGTGAAGTCATTTTATGCTTCAAAAATATATTTTCATCAAAAAAATCATATTGTGTGAGGATATTATAATTAATTTATTCTAACATAGGAATTTTTTTTATAAAAATGGTATCATTTTTAAATTCAGTATATCAAAATTAACATAAAGTAAATTTTTTAGATTTTACTAAAAATATTTTTTCCAGTGAATAGTGAAAATACAAATTTTATTAGCTGTCAATTATTTTCATTAAAAAAATTTAAAATTCCTATTATGTTTTTGATTTTATATTAATGTAACATAAACCTCCTTAAATAAGAAATAATATAATTAATTAAATATCATTTTCTTAAAAGTAAATTTTTTTAAAAACATTTTTTACACACACAATGTGTTTTCATCTTGAAAAAATAAGTGAATCTCTAATTATTGGTGGTTTGAATTAAATGAATAAATTATATATTCAATAAAATATTTTAAAATTAATTTTATACTAAAAATCAATTTTTCTATAACAAGTCCCTATAGTTTCCTTCATACTTATTTAAAATTAAATTCTATCACTTATAGAAATTGAAACTATTAAAATGGATTACTTATTTAGAATCATTATAATTTATATAATTTATTAAGTTTAAATTAGTTTTTTCCAATTATGAATTGTAAAAATAGTAAAATGTTGTTTCAATTGTTGATGTTAAAATAATTTTAATAGGGGGTCAAACCATGTGATAAGGGTAGGAATTCCACCTGATATTATTTAATTATTATTTTTTGAAGATTTATAAACCTTATATTATCATGAAATTTATTTATTGGACATTTGGATCAACATTAACCTAAATGTGGCCTTTCATTATAGAATATTTTCAGTTATTTCATGCATCTCCCTCCCTTCACCTATAAAAGGGAACCTATCATAATCCTTTATTCACACAATTTCTGCTTTCTAGATCAACCAATCCCTATTATAAAACCTTTATATATTACATAAATTCATTTCAGATCCCATGGTCTTCCCTGAAGATGAATATTTCCATTATAAAGTTGCAAGAGAGAGGAGGTCTCTCAATGCAGAGGTATAAATATTACGTAGGATCTTTCAATTTTATTTTTTCTTTCATCACCTCAAAACATGTTATTTCCATCAAAAATAAATAATAAAGTAACATAAAAATACTATCATTTTATGATGATTATCACACAACAAGTTCCCATATCTTCTCTATCAAATGAGAAATGAAAGTATCACCTGTGCTTAAGAGTGGACTACTACCTCCACATCGATATATGACTAATTTTCAATCACCATATTTAATGGATAGTTATAAAAAATTATTTCATAATTATATATGAAATTTATGATAAAACTATTATTCTATGATTATAGAATATTATTTTTCATTCTTTTTATATTTTTGTTAAAATATAAAAGAAAATGTCTGTGCATACACATGGATTACCATCTCCCGGAATGGTGTAATTTATTTTTCTATCAATAACTTTTATGGATGGTTATAAATCCGAATATAATGAATATATATGATATTTATATCACTATTAATATTATTGAGATGATGTAAACATGATCAAGTTGCAAGTAAAATAACAAACAAATCAAAACATACATGAAAAATGATACAATTTTCATCCAGAAGGGTGATTTAAATAAGGAATTGTTAACAAATGGCTCTTGAAATGTTATAAGTTTAACCTATATGGTATTATAGGTTTGGATATGGTTATTTTATATAATTATATTAAATTTCAATTGATTACACAAGATGTTAGAGCACTAATGAATCATGTCAAACATAGGGTAAGAGTTATTCTTCTCATTTTTCTTTCATTGAGACATGTTTAATTTTATACACCTATTTATGTTTATGATATTTATATACTAATAATTTGACAAGTGATATCCCGGAACATAATTATTTCACGTTAATAAAATTTACAATTTAAATATTTCACCAAATGGTATTCTATTTTGATGTCACCAAATTAGTAAGGGTTTGCACTCTCAAATTGTCTTCTTTGGGACATATGTTATGGTATACACCAATCTTATTTTATACGGTTTTTATAATTACCCATTAATATATTTTATCATGAATATCCTTATGTAAATCATATTTAAAATTTAATTTTATTGTATTCCTTTCATGGGAATTATTACTCAAAAGTTATCAAAGTTGTAAATATTTTATGTTACAATCTCACCTTTTATCGGGATTGTTTATATTTAAATTATTGATGCAAAAATTTTAAAAAATATCTTTTAAAAATATTATGTGTGTTATTATCCTCTTTTTATTTATAAAAATTAAATTTTTTTCATCTATTTCCCTCTCTCTATGTACTCAAATGTCCCAAAAATGTTTTTAATGAAAACCAACCTTGTTATTCTATTTGACCATAAATATTTTTCTTACAGGTCCATATTTTCTTTAAAATGTTTCCAATAATTTTTTAAAATATTCTCAAATGGATAATTAAAGAAACTTTAACCCATTTTTTCTTTCACTAAATATGTTTTAGAGGTTTTTCTTTATTTTCTAATGATGTATGTCTTAATGAAAATGTGGATAGAATCATTATTTTAACAAATAACACATGAATGATTATCCATGTAATCATAACTACTTAATTATTTGAACTTCCTATATAAGATTCCATTTTTATTTTCAGAGAAATATTTTTCCATAATATTTTAAAAAAATTATATATTTAAAATAATTTATCCCATATAAAAATGGTATTTTCCTCTTAAAATGATTTAGTGATATTTTATAGGTATTTTCTTCTATAAAAATATTGTTTGATTTATCTTACACTTTACTAGGTATATGATCCAATTTTACCATATTTATTCTTTCCCTATATGGTTAATTATTATGATGATGAAAAATTGATGAAACCCATTTTCTTTTTAATGGATTGAGTTTTAATGAATGATAAAAAATTCATGATCTTGTAATATACAAACGAATAGATTTTGATTATTGAGGGGTTGTTATGTTATAACCCTCCAATGAATTGGGTAAATATTAATTTTATATAAGCTCAAAGGGTAAACACGAGGTTATACCAAGCCTTAAATTTGGACCACATGAGATTATACCATTCCTGAATGAGGTACACATGTGGTTAGACCAATCCTTCCATTTTATCAACACCTTGGTGGGTAGATTTTACATAAAAAAATTTACAATATGATTATACCATATTTTATTCCACTATTTTATGACATGATCTTATACCAACACTATGCTATCATAGCTTATATTTACTGATTCATTTAGGATTCATATCTTATGAACTACCAAGTTTTATCCCATGCCTCACAATTACATGAATTTTTGGGTATGAATTTAAAATGTTAATATCATGTTATCATACCCTTATTATAATGATATTAATGCATATAATAATTAATTTATATTAAAAAAATTTACACTTTTTTATCGTTTGATATCTCTCTTTATTAGGTTTACTTTTACTCTAGATATGAAGAAATATTTTAAGAATGATGTGTCTAAGAAAGGTTCAAGTTGTGAAGCACTAAGTGGGAAATGATTTAGATCTTTCATGTACCAGTTGTTTGTGCTTCCAAGTTTCCAAATACAATGAACCTTTACAGCTATAGCAATAAGCATATTTATATATATTTAATTTTCATCTAAAATGATGTAATATTTATGTATAAAAAGTTCAGGTCACCTTATAAAGGGAAATTAGACAAGTCACACAATTTTTTCTTAAAATTTATTTACTATCTTAGTATTGGTTTTAAATATTTTATATTTATTTTTTGTTTTATAATACTAAATTCATTTGATGTAGAACTATTTGGGTGATTGAGATTTATTATTTATTATGTCTAGATATTAATTAGTGGATTTTTACTTTTACTAGGCCTAAAAATGGTAATGGATCCCACATTACATTTTCCATAACCTTGGATCTTATCTTCACCCTATAGAATATTGTATAGCCTAAACACTTTTCTTATTATGTCTTATCATAATGCCTAGAATGCCTTCAATGTGATGAAAATCCCTATAACACTCTTTAAATTTCAATATTTTCTAATAAATTATGGTGTAATAATGTATCAATATGGAATAATATTTCCACCATTATCCTACTAAATGATTCAAAATTACAATGGATTAACATTAAATACTATGGAATATTTTTTCTTCAACCACCAAAATAACTTCCAAACTCCTCAAAACACTTCTTTTTCCCTCATCATATCCACTTTCATCTTTTATATCTAATTTAAAAAACACAACCATTTTATAATAACTTCTGTCATTATCCACGTTTGATAAACCTAAATTCAATTATTATGGGAATTTTAATTTTAAAATAAAAACTATGAAATGGTTAAAACCCATGTCGTGGTTTAAAAATATAAATTCTGAATCCACTACTTGAAATGAATTATGTAAATTTAAAATATATAGTATATTTTGATATTATTATAATGTGATAGAAATCATATCATTGTTAGTAAAGAACCATGTAATGGTTTTATGATTCAATATGAATATTTTTTCCCTTAAATGTTTTATAAATTTTCATTGGTGGGTTCCTATTGGGCATGCGCTGAATCCAAAAGTTTCATTATATTTTACTAAAACAATTATTGTATGTATTATAGGATTAAATTGAATTCATTTGTTATGAATTTTTTATTTTAAAGTAATTTTTTATTTTAAAATTATAAAGTAATTAATTAAGTGCTTATAATTTTCAAAATAATGGTAAATATAAATGATTTTATATTGATTAATGAAATGTTCAAAAATTACCAATATGAATTTTTTATTTCAGTTGAAATGGTTTTTAAATTTATATAAACCTAAACATAATGGTTTTATTTTATTGGAAAAATTGTTTAAATAAATGTGAAATATATGATATTAAAATAATTTAAATTTCATATATTATCAAAATTATGTGTTTATATATTAATAAATGTGAATAGTTTACATCTCTGAGAGAATAAATTATTTTAATATAAAGGATTTTATATTATTTTCATGTAAATAACAAATACAAAGTATTATTATTTATAATTATAAAGTATGTATAGTTAATTATTATGGAATTTCTATAAAACACATTCTGAATTATAAATTGTTTATCATTATTTATGTTTTAAATGTTCATACATGGATATCTCTCATCCAAATATTTTTATTTTCTGTTTATTTATTTCCTACTCACTTATAATTCATGAATATAAAGTTCTTTTTCTGAATAGACATATCTCTTAGTTTAAATTATCTAGTTTGGTTATTATAATTGTTAAACTAGAGACATAATAAATTTAAATTTGGGTATAAATTAAGTCTTTATTAGATGCATCCTAGAATATGATAACTTTATAAACATAATAATAAAAAAAATCATTTTTTGAACATATTAGGTTCTAATATTGAATTGTAATTAAGATATCACTTAATCAATTATCTATAGATAATGGATATTTTTTTCGACTTCTCATTGGACTATAAATATAGACCCGATCCTAGGAAAGTGGATATTTGATACTCATCCCACAATAATTTATTTTTATGGAATTTTGTTTCTTTCGGTTTTAAACCATTAAATTAAATTTTTCTATGTACCTTTTCCTGATATACATTTGTATTTATTCATATATTATTATATCTTATTTTTAGGAATTTAAAACATGTCATTAATTTCTTAAATTGTTATACAATAATATGTTTGGAATCAATTAATTTTTTCAGAGTATAGGATCCAAAAAATCATTTTAGCCATGTATATATAAAGTGAATACATGAAAAAATATTGTGATATGTTATTGATCACCCAAATATATTCAATGTTAGATTATTTTCAAATAAATCCTAGGTCAACACCACGATCATCCATTCTGAGTAACCTAAGAGTTTGGTACCCATGGATTATCTTGTGTCAGGAAAGGAGGATATTGGTAAACAAGAGAGTTTGGTAATAATATCACATTATGATAATCAGTTTATAATTATCATGAAATATCTAAAAGTTAGGATACAAATGTAATGAAATTGGGATAATCTAAATGATGTATTTGGTTAAGGAGTTGTCCACTAAACTATTCAAATATAATATATCATATTATTGAAATTATTATACCTAAATAGTAAAGCAATGGGAGAAAATTTAAAGCTAAAAAAATAATATTAGGATAAAAAACTTATCCCGTTAATATATATGATGCATATTAAAAGATGTAATCATTTTAGTTGGATTATATTAAACAAATTTCCTTATTAAAATGATTGTAAAACATTATATTCATCTAACAAAAAAAATTGGTTTGGGTAAAAATATAATCATCATAAAACATATATTTGAAACCAATATTATAAAATGTGAAATATGATAAAAGAAAATTCTTGAACTGTTATAGAAACTTAATAATTGTTATTTCAAAATAATAAATCTTTTATTTATTTGGAGTGAAACCCTCCTGATTAATCATCAAATTAAACTATTCCAAAACCAAGAACAATATTCTTAAAAAAAGTATTTGAATAATTCAATATATAAGTCTACTATAATTCTTATTTATGTGGAACCAAAATGATAAAAAAAATATAACAATATGGATATGTTCAAAATAATATATAACCTAAGGAATCGTAGTCAAGAACAAGAATGGATCAATGATATAATGTTTTGAAGGCATTATTTGGATACAAAATAAACAAATAAACTTTAGTCTCCACTCATGTTCTATTGATTATTGGACCCATCATTGATTTTGAGAGTCTAATGTCTACACTAATAATATATTTGTCTATGGTAATTATTTTTAAATTCATTATTCCAAAAAAATGAACAATTTAATATAAACTAGAATATTAATGATTTTATTTTAAATATTTTAGTGATATTTAATCGGATATGAGAGATCTAGGATATACTTCTATTAGGTTAATGTTCAAGGGTATAAGTTTAAGTCGTATGATGAAGAAAATTTTTAAAGTTTTCTAAAATTATTCAAGTTTATTGAAACCAAAATGTGGTTTTATGAATGAGCAATAATGTTTTAATTAGGGAAATATAAGTCATTAGAGATAGATTTTCCATGAATATTCGAAGGGGTGTAGGAAACACTATGGATATTCAATATAATATATTAATGTTATTAAAATAAAATCATTAATTTTTAATTTTATATGATACTAATTTCATATTAAAAAAAATTATTGTGAAAATTTCAAAGAGTTCAAAATTTAATAAATACTCATGAAGCATTATTTTTTTATAAATAAGTTTGAAAGAAGTATTATTATAGGAGAAAAAATAAAAGGATTACTTAAAGCTTAAAGTATTTTAAAATTATAAAATTCTATATTTATTTTTAACTCATTTTTTATATAATAAAATATTTATAATTATTAACAATGATTTTTATAAATTAACTAGATAATTATTTTGTTACATAGGTTTTATAATCTGATCCATTTTATAACACAGTTTAAGAATAATGGATGAATGTATTTTTACCTATGGTAAATGTTTTTTATCCAAGTTATTTATTAAAATATGAGGGATAGGGATGTCACCACCCATTCGGTGTATTTTTAACAAGTAAGTAATATTTTCAATTATATTGATCAAAGGATATAAAATTAAAAAAAAATATAACAATTAATTGTTTATTTATTAAATATTCTAACTAATGAAAATAACTATTAATTACTTTACACAAAAAAATTAATATATTATGTTAGAATATAATTTTCACGAGTCTAGTTGGAGTATATCATAGCTTGTAGAATCATAAGATATAATAAATTAATTACTATATATGTTTAATTCAAAGTGAGAGTTACTTTATATCCTAAAATTATTTTTGATATACTGGTAAAAGAAGTTTTAATGTAAGTAATTTTATTTAAAATATATTATTAAAATTATCTCAAGGAAATTTTTAAAAGTAAAGGTTCTAAGATGATGATATTATAAATATTAGAATATCTCTATCTATTTGAATCAATATAATTTCATAATTTCATAATGTAGTATGTCATGAGAAAATTAAGTTTTAATATAATTACTTGTTATTAAATATAAGGACTATAGATCTCAATATCATCAATTTTCAAAAAATATTTCTTCATTTATATTATCTCACTAGAGGATATTAGTGGTATGATTTTATTATATGGATACATAGAGATGTATTTGGTGTATCATAGAGACAAGACTAGTGCCAAACATTATGAAACAAGTTTTACATAACCATTGAAAAATAGAGAACATAATGAAATTTTGGTATTTTCATATTATATATTGTAATGATTGGCACATATATATGTTTTAGTTATTATTAAAAAGTAATTTAAGAATATAAAAAACTATAATTTCATAAAAAAAAATTAAATCTAATTTAACATTTATTCAGGTGGGATACATATTTCATTATAAAATTAAATGATAATTAACCCTTCGATGTGTGATTTTGATTTTTATATTATTGTTGTAAATCATATAGATTCATAGTTTGTGAATACATATAAATATTATCATGATTTGGGAATTGTATAATTATACAAATTTTCTCTCAAAGGGCCCAAAATCAGAATTGCGTACTAGATAATCCAAAAATTATACTATAATTAATTTCATATGTTATGTCACTAGTATTCCAATGGTGTGTTATTCATTCTAATCCCCACTACCCAAGGTTAAGAAGTGATATCATATATAAACCTTCATGTTGTGATAACTTAGTTACATCATCTTTATGGATGAGCTATTCTGGGGGTTGTTGAGTATGGTATTGATCATGTTTAATTCATTAATTAATTTAGAAGAAGTTAATACACCTTTATGAAAGGTATTACATCAAGTCCATAAATTGAGAAAAACAAATGAAGTGTATGGATATACCTAGATAAGTGTAATGTCATGTAATTATTTATTTAAGTAAGGGGCATGCAATGTGTTCATCTACTTTGATGAATTAAATGAGTATTTCTTATCTATTATTTTTAGTATTTTCTAACAGAATATAGAATTAGTAAGAATTAATATTCGAAATTTTCATATTTTTCATCTCATGGTCACTAGATGTTTCAGAAAAGTTTATTTTATTATTATTCTTGTTGTGTGTACTACATTAGGTATATATATGTATAGATAAATGTGTGTTTGATAGATATCATTTAAAATCCCATTATTATTTATAATGAAATGATTATTATCTAAAGTCTTCTCCCATTTTATATATATGTATTAAATAACTCATAATTATTTTTAGTGAAACTGATTCTAATGGGGTTATACAGATTGGGTACTTAAATTGGGAAAAAATTATTTGAAAATATTTATATGAAACTTTAGTAGAATAATGACAGCTTCTATTAGAGGTTTTTTATTGGATCCCTTAAATAATTTTTATAATTGATTTCACAAGTCGATATATATTATATGAAATAAGCTTAAAGTTTGAAAAGTTTATGATGATTTAATAAATGTGATATAGTAAAATAAATATTCACTAAAGAAAAACCATGATGTAATAAATACTACAACATCAGGATTTATTCCAAATAAAATTATTCCATTATGAAAATCACTATGTTTGGGTTGTATTAATGGAACTATATTATGTGATAACAAAGGTATTGATCATATTATATTATAATCTATAATTGTTTATGACAGCATGAGATGATGTTTAAGGTGTTTTAAACCATAATATTAACTATTTAAATTAAAAGGGATATAATGGATGCTTAAACCCGATATTACAATATTTTTTAACATTTTGTAATGTTTATGTTATAGATGAAAATTTATAAAATATTTGGGAGTCCACACATTAACATCTCCATCATGTAACCCATCTACATGGTCAATCCAAAGCATCACAGCACCTATAATTCACCTCACTATATTCTATGATCTACCTACTAGATGATAGGGTCATAATAGTGGTATTGGGATACTATACCCTCATTCAAATGACAATAAATAAATTACAAAATTAATAACCAACACACATATCAATAATTAAAATATAAAACTTACAGTGATGATCTTATCAAAAATAAATTATTTAACACATTTAATATCATACAAGTTTTATTTCAAAAGAACGATCACCAAGTTAGTAAATATTACACATTATATAATGAAAATTTCAAAAGAAATATAGAAACATCAAAAAAGGGGTCACGTGAATCCTTCAATCCCATCTCCTATAATTTTTATCTAAAACCATATCACTCATCCACTATTAAAAAATTGACCTTTCCTTGATCAAAATGGGATTATGGGATGTTTATTCCTACTTCCATGTATTCCTACTAAGAATCTATCTCCTAGTCTGGGTCTTCCTTATAGATTAAGATGTGTTCATGAAACTCATTCCTAATACCATCTCCTTATGGATGCTGGTTAATTGTGTTTCTTATATATGAAAATTCCAAGGGGTCTTAGTAGGGTAGAAAACATTGGTTAGGGGAGAAGTCACCTGGGGAATAATTGGTTTGTCTTAAAATTAGAACATTGTTCACCAGTATTCTTCCGCATTGGAGGGCATCTCATTGAGGCATCTCAGGTAAGGAATCTGAGGCATCCCATATCAATCATAGGGCATCTAATTCAAATGACATATTTTCCATGGATTCCACCTCAAACATCCCATTTATAGCATGAGATAGAATTATGATCTAGGTCATGAGTTTAACATCTTTAAGATACATAGTGAAATTGATCAATAAACCGCATGGAGGCGGATAAGAGAGGTATATCCCTAGGAGGGAGTACTTGGAAGGTTTACATATGGATAGACTAGGTCACCCTATGGAGGTGGACCTAGTAGGTGTATCCCATAAATTAAGATTCCACACTATGATTTCTGATCTGAACACCAGTATAGGTGGATCAGATAGGTGCACCCCTTAAATGGGCGCACCAAGGTTTACTGTGGGTTGGGATTGAACCTCAACTAGGCATCTTATATACCCTACATAGAAGGTGAGAATCAAAACCCACATAGTTTGATAGATGGTGTGAGGATTATGCATGAGTCATAACATTGTGCTATTAGGATAAGCGATGATGTTGATGGGGCTTATGTATAGGAATGGGCCAGATGGGTTTCAAGATTTTATCACGATGTGGCGGTTGAAGTAAAATTAGGATGGATTATCAAAGGATCAGATAGAGTGGATGAAGTGGATTGATTTTTTGGGTAGATTATTGGTTTTGGTACTCAAAGAGGATTCCTATGTATGAAAAGTGATATTGAATCAAATCCCACATAATTTGAAAATGGGGATTGGGGATTACAACTAGGAAAGAGGCCCAAGTGGAAATGGAGGACATGGTTGGGGATTACCTGTGGAAGCAGCCCATGTGAGTAGGTGAATACTGCTAATTACACCTAGAGGGATTACCATGAGGTTGATATGGATGGGTTTCATGTTCACTAGTAACCTCTAAGCCCACGTCAGTCAAACTCGATGTGAGAAACAAGAGGAATTTGTTAACCTGGTAGTCATGTTGTGAAAGATGCACCAATGAGAGTTGATATGGGGATTATGCATGGGAGATTCCCATGTAGGATCTCATTCCATAAGAGTAGGGATTATGTGTGGAATCAGACCATGGCAAAAAATACCAAAGGCATAGGGATACGATATTGATAGTTCATATCCTTTCTCTGAGACTAAAATCTAGTGGATTCAAAGAGGAGAAAAGTTATTTCATTTTCTAAGAAATGCTAAGATCATACTCCATGAGTGGTGTTAGGAGGATGTTATTCCTTATGTTAATTATGCAATTATATTCGAGGAGGATCTCATTTTATGTCACTCATACATAGTACAAACTATATTTTCCATTCAAGGTGAGATCATATTTTAACATCATGTGTTGAGGATGCTGGTGCTAGGCAATTTTTGGTTATGTATCTCAAACACGGGGAAACTCACTCCTTACTACATTGGATTATATAAACATCACTCATAAAACCTTTTTTGGGGTGGCTTCATCAATGTGATGTTGAACGGTGTAGAGGAGTGGTCACTCATGTAGTTAAAGTTAGGTTTCCTATACTGATAAGAAAATGGAATTTTTATACCTATTCTGAGAAGAAAAAGGTGAATGGGATTATTTAGACACACTTGGGATGGAGTGGGCTACATGAATGTGTATAAAACTTCACATAGGGATTTGGAGTATAGCTGGACCGATCCTAGATGTTTGTGGAGGCTTTGGGCACTCAAACTTCATGAATAGGTGTTAGTAGAAGGGAGAAAACTAGAAGAGGCCCAGGAGAGGGGATTCGTGAAAAAGTGGTCATCTCAAAGATTCTCTTTGGTAATCTGAAGTTCTTCTCAGAGGATAGGGGATTTGAGAAGGATTGTGCTTCATGAAGCCTGGTGACCCTACCTCGGGATGAATTCCAGACCTAGGAAAGGAGTGCTTCATAAAGGGTTAATGTTCCATGAAACCTCAAGTACCCCGAAGGGCATTCTAATTCTGTGAAGGGCGTAGTCCTTCACGTAAGGCATCTTCATTAGAGGAGGAATTATTTAGGAATAATGACAAGTGGTTTTAATGAATCTATAGTACATTGGGTGGTCTATTGTATGTATAATGCACAATACTCAGGTGCTTTAGGATTTGGGAGCAATCTGAAAGTCAACTTATTGGGTAGTCATGCCTTTAAGTTGGAATGAGTTGGGTATTTATAGGCAAAGAGGCCTCATGATGCTAGTTAGTTTACTATTAATAGCCTCAGGTGTTCATGGTGGGGGAGGTATATTCCTGAAAGGGATTCATTAAGATCACCCTTAAGATGATTTTTGGGTCCTTTTGGGGATTGGATATGTTTTCAAAAGGTTGTGGCCTCCTCGACTAATCTTGTGGAATGTATTTTAGAACCGAAAATTCCCTCCCCCACCCTCAACAATGGGAGATGACAGGAAAATGAAGTTCAGATTATGAGGGAAAATCACTAAAAATATGGACAATCATCTCTTTTCACCAAGGTCCTTCATTGTGACTCAATTGTGATACTTCCTCAAAAAGGATCCTAGTGTTAAGTAAATCATTAAGAACTAGAAAATGTATATCAATAAATATCATAGGTTGGGGACCACAAAGACACCTAGTGTTTGGGAGAACCAAATCTCAACACTTTTTATTCACGAATCTCCTAACCTCTATATTTATTTCTCCATGAACACTTCATATAAAACTAGAAGACAGCACATGTACTCTGTGAATTATTAATAGTAAAAAATACATTAAGATCTATTGCTCTGAAAATGACCTCCGCAACTGACCTTCCCA
The DNA here is from genome assembly GCA_963277665.1 of Viscum album. Taxonomy (NCBI): domain Eukaryota; kingdom Viridiplantae; phylum Streptophyta; class Magnoliopsida; order Santalales; family Viscaceae; genus Viscum; species Viscum album. The sequence goes on along the minus strand of OY728126.1, from coordinate 351,279,862 downwards.
AACCAGACTTAGAAAATCATCTAATTACTATATTTAATGGCCGCTAAATAAGTTGCTCGAGATGTGATTCTAGAATCCTCCTATAAGGAAGAAATGGGGAGCAACATAATGATTGGGTAATTGATTCTAAACCACACAGAACATGAATCTATGATCAAAATTATGTTAGAATATTAGAAGAATTGACCTTTATGCAAGAGGTTGTAGTTCTGTGGATTTGGCTTGAGGGATGATGAATTCATCCTACTGAAAAGTAGGGATGAAACATATTATTGGTTCTCTGGAGTACCAGGATAGTACCAATGGTACAAGGACACTTGAGTCCATATCGAGAAAGATCACATACCCATCACAGCAAACTGCCTCTATAATAAAATCATCAATTTTAATTGGAAGAATATATAATATGAGTCATCTATTACACAATAGAAAACTATAATCAATGTATGGTTTAGGAACCCAGATAAAGGATTGATCGTTCATTGGGATCTGCGTCAGGGTGGAAACTTCACTAATGAATGGGGTTGGGCCTAATGGGTATGATGTTAGGCACTAAATATGTGGTAGAGTTGAAGTGTGTAGGTATTTATGAAGCACCATGGGCCTCTCAATTTTATATCTATGAGCCATGGGAGATCATCTTGGAGCTATTGAGTAGGTGGTCACCAGGGACCAACACATTCCACCTTCATCATGGGGTGGTCAGCATCATCCTTTAAGGAATTCATTAGATCTTTGGAATCCAAATTCTAGGGTAAATGTATGACAATTTTCTCCCCATAGAGAATTTGGGGGAAGATCATGAGAATATTCTAGACCTTGAAAAGGTGATTCTAGATATGGTTTAGTGCACCAACAAGGAGAATCCCGGGATGAGTTATTTCCATTTTAAGTAGTGGTTTAGTTATTTTTTTAACTTCTCAGAAGAGGATCCTACTGAAGGGGAGGAAACAAAAGGGGAAGGGATAGTAAAGAAAGATCCAAAAAGAACATTATCAAAATGTATGCATACATGATCATAGGGGCCTAAATGAGTAAAATAGGTCTCTTATTAGAAAATCATAAAATCTATTAAATGGAAGCTATGGCGATATAGAATCAAGACCAAACCTCAAACCACAGTACGGTTGGTCAGATTTCTTGTGGTGCTTATTTGTGGATTGAGGCACCCAGTGAGAGATTAACACATGGGGGTGTAGTTTTGCACCTTTATAATGATGGTGTTTCTGGATATAGGTAGGTGTATCAATCTCAGAATCCCCATACTGGGGAATTTGTACAATGTACTTCATCACATCAGTGAGGGGAATGCACCATTGTGCATGTGTAGTAAATTCCACTTCTTATACAGTTGGGTAGTTGTGTTCATCATGGGAATTGAATATCTAAACCCTATTTCCCCTATAGAAACAAACTTATGGCTAGTGATTATGAATGTTAGGTGAAGTTTCCCCCCTCAAGCTGGGTCTGACGGGTATGCTGAAAAAAGTCGAGTTAGTGCATTACTTCACCTTCAACCCATTCCCTCTACCAACTGGGGTGGTGATTGATGATAGAACAGGGACTGTGGAGCAATAATCATATCTTTTTTCCTTATGATGTGTTGTGAATGTGGAAGGGGTTGAATATGTGTTGGTTTGTGTTCCATATAACCCACACTGGTTTGCAAGGCAGTTCAAGTGCCTGCAAAGGTTGACCCCCCAAGTTGTACTCAAAGGCATTTCATGAGTTTCATCCTTAGATGATGAGGTAGTTTTGTCTCATGTTCAAATAGGAAGATGGAATGATGTGTAATGAGCTATCACCACACATTGCACGTATGATCTAATCTATGAATATGAAAAGAGCAGGGAGACCACTTATCTATGGGTAATATAGCGGTAGTGAACCATCTGTACGAATGAAGGGGTGAGCCTTCCACTGTAGAGACAAAGAAAAAAGTGGAAAGAAAGTTTCATGGTTGTAGGGAAAGGGTATATTATGGTAGAATATCTATAGTAACATAGCAAATAGTTCATAATCCTGCACCGACTAGAAGTGATGAAAGAGGAGTAGTAGCACCAAACTCAATGCTCTCAGTAAGGTTGACTCAGGATGAAGGTTAACCATCCATGGGCTTCTGTAGGACTTCCTCCCAAGCTCCGGGGAAGCGGTTACATCATGTGGATATTCTCGATGATTTCATATTTTATAAGGCTTGGAAAAACTGGTATGTCCCCATGAATTTCTCCAATGTTTTTGGGATGTTGGAGAACATCAACAGATGCGGGATATGCCTGGCTAGGATCAATCATTCTAAGGATGGTTTCATCATGTCTCAGGAAGAAGGGCCATAGTAAGTGGCAGAGATGGTGGACCTGGTGAACTCTCAAGGCACTGCACATCTGATGACTGGCAGGGTGAGGGTGTTATTGTACATGACCTCTCCTATGAAATGATCAATAGCTAAAATGGCTGCACACACTCCCTTTCCTAAGGAATCATATGATTCTTGGGGAGAAGATGGAAATGAAGGGATCTGCCTAGAGAGTGGTGATATCATAGCCTCCTTGGAGGAATTTTTTGGACTTCATAGAGTAAGTTTTAACTCATATTTTTATCTTGTAACTTCCTTTATGCTTTATCTAGATTCCACAAATAAAATATGATTCATATAGGAGGATCATGTACAAGGTAAGCCTACTTATGGGGATGGAGGTATTGAAAAAGATGTAGAGGATCATGCACTGGGGAAAATAGATGGGACAGAATCAGTTGTGTGGATGACTCAAGTGGAGAAGGTGGGGGATGAAATCTAGGAATCCCTAGAGCTCCTAGTCATTTATGGGGGGGAATGCCCTGATATTATAAAGGTGGATACCAATGAGTCTGATATTTCAATGCTCATCTTTCACAAGTACCCTATCTCCGTAGAGTCAAACTAATCATTTACTGATCATATTGACTAACATTATCCCTTTATGAACTGTGTTGAGGGTATCATGTTCTTTAACATCTGAAATAGTTATAGAATTTGGGGTTCCTTTTCCAATAGGGGTGTCGGTCAATGTAGATTCGGTTGTTTGATCAGACTAGATTGTATCCTTTTCTAAACAGTTGATCGAAGCTGAGAGTGATGACACTAGTGGGTCAGACCTCGGGGCTGACAGGGACAACATTATTGATTTTGGATCAAGAGAGGATGGCGAACCTCATGACATGCATCCCAACCCATCTGATATAATACCATAGGAATATATTTCTGCTGAACTCCTAGTTGTGTTTCTAGAGTATGAGCCTAAAGATCATGAAAATATTGGAAATTATGACCTCAATGTGGTCAAGGAGAATCAGATCATTCAGCACTAGGTGTAAGAGTGCGTCAAAACTTTCATTGAATATTCCCAAGAGAAACAACAGGTGGTCCAAATTGGGTACCTTCACCACTTGTTTTGTAGTCTGTGCATTGGAAGGTCAGATGCTTAAGATCTTCAATGACTCATTCAAGAAAACCTTTTTGAAAAGATGTGGGAAGGTATACGACACCTGGATGTCCCCTGGAATCGAGATATGTCTAAAAGTATCCATAATCATCAGGAGTCCAACCAGGTGATCTAGTTCCATGAAGAAAAAATGGATGATCATTTCTCCTTCATTTCCACTCAATCGAGGCTCATCTTCTAACTGAAGGCTTAGCTAGAGGTGGTCGAGGAGCAGATAAGGTAGGCATCATGTAAAGAGGCTAATCTCTTATATCAGTGGGACTGGTCATAGATTAGGGATAATTATATTTTTCGAGTAGATGATGAAGAGGAAAGGGAGCTCCAAAGGTGACAACAGACCCTCAAGGCCACATGTCATAGTTTGGTAGAGCTACAACACTCAATCGAATGAGTGAATCAATAGGGTAAATCTGGACATGACTCATAAGAGGCCTTAATATTTGGATGTCACCTGCTACTACTACATATTTCTAGCTCATTTTTTTATAATTGAAAGTGTGAATTGATATATTCTATTATCACATTAACTATATCCCTTTGATCATACTTGTGAAGATACCAGCGAACAATCCTCAAGCTCACGTGGGTCATGCCCAATGTGAGAAACAGGGGATGACCTCTTATATGTTCACTTCGTATGAGAGTGTTAGATAATCAGGAAACACTTGGTCTCTTCCATTGCTGACTAACCACCAAGAGTTCCTGGGATGAAATAGGTTGTGTATGGAGGACAAGACTCTTATAACATCCATCTTACTTTTCCCGAATGTGATCTAGTTCAAAAACAAGATAACGTTAGGGGCGTTGGATTCAATTTGAACAAAGTGAAATAAGAAGTGTGAACTGAAATTCCTAATATTCAGGGCACAATGGGAATGGAATTGAGATATTGGATAACTGCTGACTATGCTCAAAACACAACATCGATAACATTATCCTAAAATTGGGCCAAAAAATGAGATTCGACCACAGACCATGTTCAAAACATGGAACCTATCGCATAATGTGGTCCAAAGCCTTCCAGGATGTTGGACCACGATGTTAGGATACCCAAAGTGGCATGAGACAAAGCTGTTAGGGGGTCCCTTTATACAAGGAATACGATGAGGATTCATGTTAGGTACATGTGAAGTGTGGGAATGGAGTAATGGAATGTTCGAATAGATTCTAACCCTCTTGGAATGACCCCACCATGTCATATAAAATGTTAGTGTAAACATATTGGTCTGAATGAAGATCAAACCCCACCATCTAGGAGAGCATCATCTTGGATTCTGAGTGATAGTAGAAAATTTTTACAATGTTGTAGATAACCAACATCGGGAAAGTACCTCTCAATTGAGGTCCTATAACATTTTTTAGCTTTATTTTATGCAAACAAAGATGAAAAACATGCATTTTAACATCACATGGTGAGGATGATGCCTAGTATGGTATAATGTCATGTGATATGGATGTTTCCCAGAGTTTAACAATATGTGATGAGGATGTTTCCCACTTTTTAAGGTCATACTTCCTAGATCTTGGCCAACAGTTTAAATTCATTTTTCACAAACTATAGGATCTTAGTTTAGGATCATAGAGTTTGGACATGGGTAATTCCCAAGAAGGGAGTATGTTGCGTAATGGAGTGAAAAAACAAACCTGAATGAGGATCGAGGATTCCCATAACAAAACCACATATTTTATGTGATTTAGATGTAGTTTATGGTCATGATTTCTTATACATAAGATGCTTAGTTTACAGTCATATATTCTGGTCCAAATATTCCTCTAGGTGGCATGGCCATGTCAGTTACCACATTACTATACTATTAAGACCTTGTGATACTTTATTAGTGTGGGGAACAAGGAAACATGTAGGGGGTCTATCTGAGATGTGAGAGTGCACATTAGAGATGATTCCAAGGGTGGAATTCTATCAAGATATAGGGCAGAGGAAAAGAGGTAGGTTAATACTTTCAAGGTCAGGATAAAGGAATGACTCAGGAATAAGGATCGACTATTGATCATGTTTGAAACACATGGACCATGGCCACACCAGTCATGAATGGGGAGATAAAATGTAGAATCAACTGCAGATCAAGTTCGAAACATAGGATTCATTGTCTTCTACTAGAGATCCATTAGAACTTTGGACTGGAACGGTAGGTAATCCACAATGTATTGACACCATCACCATTAGGGGGTACATCTAGATTTGAAAGACAATGAAAATTAGAATCAATAAAGGCTTGAAGTGTGGAATGGTGAATATCACAAAGTGGAATTCAAACCTGGATCGTGAAAGAAGTTTAAAGTCATGTTTCATGGAATAGGGAAAATAGTTTAAAGTCATGTTGTCTGGAATAATAAAAATAGTTTAAAATAGCGTTTCTTGGACTATAGTGGCTACAAATATTTTAAGGTCATAATTCCTAGACTATGAATAAAAGGTTTGTTCAAATACATTCAGGCAGTGTGATAGTTAAAAACCCAACCTGAATGGTGAAAGGAGGCCCTACACTACATAAAACAACCCTGACACCAATTTCCCATAGTTTTGAAGTCATATGGTCTATAAAGAGGGGGAATTAAGTTTAAATTTGTGATATATAGAGTGGGAATGAGCCAATTTTTAGGTTAGTAAGATAGGCATATCTTGTTTTCCATAACGCCCAAGGAGGCTCTCGTACCAGTTAAAAACCATGAAATAGACTGTGTATAGTTTAAGGTTATAAAAATCGACAATAATCGAGGCCAAGTGGATTTTGGTTTGAAGGAACTTGAGGTTGGTCCCAAAGATGAAATTTCTAGGCATCACTACATATCCCACAAGAATGGGGATCAGGCCACAAGTAGTTTTGGAACATAGTGTGGAAAGAGACCGACACTGGTTGGGAAAATCCTATCTGGTGAGGGAACTGAAACATCCCACATTATTGTGAGGCACCCTGAAATTGTTTAGGGTATGTACTATGTGTTGAGGATGTTGGCTCTTAGTTTAAGGTCATAGAGTTTGTACCACGAGGGATGGTATCTCAAAAGGGTATGCTTAGTGCGTTGTTAGGGAAAACCCGACAAGAATGAGGACCAAGGAGACCCAACACTACACAACACATCTAAAAAAATACCTTCATATAGTTTAAATTAATGATTCTTGGACTATAACATACCAGTTTAATGTCATGGAGTTCAGAACATGGGTAGGATACACCCCAAAACGGGTATATGTGGTGTGGTGGAGTAATAAATCCAATGTGAATGAAGACCTAAGAGGCCCTATGATGCACCACATTTTCTCGATGAGGCTTTCCAGATTAGAACTGTAGACATATGTATAGCATGGATAGAAGGATTACCCAATGTGAATAGGAACCATAGAGGCTTGCGTACCACAAATGGGGCCAAAAGAAAAAAACAAAAGATGAATTCATGGAATTTCCTAAAGACAAAGGGTATGGTCATCACTATGTAACCCATGAGAATAGGAATCAAGGTACACATTCTTCTGGAAGGTGATCTACCAATGTAGGTATGAAATATACATAGAGATGGGGTATATTATATTATTCATTTTTTTAAGTGGCTAGAATAGGATAGAAAATTCAGGAATTCTATCTATCATATATAGACAAGAATCAAGTCATTCATAATCCTCGAGCATGGAATGGTAGATGGATAGTATCGAAGGAAATTTAATATCAAGTGAGAACAACATGGTCCTATGACCTTTTTCAACATGAAGCTAGGAAGATAATTGTTATGCAGTTTAAATTCATGTGACTAGGATGTGGATTCTATGAAATTTATCTTCATATGGCTAGGATGATAATGTTGTTGTTTATGGTCAGGTGATAGGACTGAGTCGTGGAGTTTAATTTTGTGCAGTAAGGACATAGGTTTCTATGAATTTTATCATCATGCATATAGGATGTGGATTCTATGCATTTTATCATCCTGAGGCTAGGAAAATAATGCCATAGTTTAAGTTCATATTACAGGACTAGTCCATGACGCTTAACATCATGTGGTAAGAACACCAGTTGCTAGGCAGTTTATCCTCATGATGCTAGGATTTTGGGGGATAGGTGTTTTTAGAGGAATTTATATGACACATTAGCTATAATATGATGTGAATAGGGACCATGGAGGACCTCACCATGACATATTCTTTGAAAGAATACTTATACAGAGTTTAAAGTCATGATTCCTAGACATGATCTTCTAGTTTAAGGTGGTAGAGCTTGGACCTTATTCACATATTAACATCATGTTCTTGGGATGTAAAACTACTTATGTGAAGTACTGCATGAGGAACTTAACACTATTCGATGGAGTGACACACTCCCTATCCATGGTAACCAAAGACTAAAAACTATTGGGATAGAACTTGTGAATAATGTATGGTCCCACCCACATGGGTTCCAACTTTAGTGGCTTCCTACCCGGTATCATTAGCATTCAAGGAGACAATATTTTATCACCATGGAGGAAAGAGTATAGTAAAACCTTCTTGTTAAACACACTCACTATTTTGTTTTGGTGTCTCCCTAGATTGTGCAAGTCTGCGAGCCTACTTTCATCAAGGGCTTCTAGTTCCGCTAGATGGACTTCAGCTGTCTTTTCTAATGTATGTTAATTATAGATAGATATTTATAGAAATGGTAACTGGATCTCGATGGGTAGTATTTCCTCTATTCTTTACACCAAGTAATATAGAGTCACCTGGGTTGAATTTTAGGTCATCATCCAATAATTCCAGAGAGTGTTGGGGAGCTTGTCTGAACAAATCTTCTTGTTTTGGCCCACCATCTTCGTTAAAATGTTGGAGAGGGTTTTTTTTAACACCTCAATTAGTCCATTTTCCTATGAATAGTATAAGGAAGTATAGTTAGTCCTTATTTTGTACTTGAAATACAAATTCTTTAGGTTAACAGACCAAAATTTGGGGACTTTTTCAGCAAGAATATTGTGAGAGAATCTAAATCAGTGGATAATGTGGGAGATCATGAATTTCACAACTGATTGGGTCGTGAATTATTTAAAAGGAATAACTTCTACCCACATGGATAATAAATCTATCGTAGTCAGAATAAAAATTCAATAGCAAGCTCTCTCTAGTGGATATATTACCATGACATCGAGTCCCTATACCATAAAAGGACAAGAATACATGATAGTATGAAGGGAATTAAGAAATCGATGCATCAATTTGACATGGATCTTAAATTTGTGACATATATTGAAGAAATAAATTAATTAATGGGTTTTAGTGGGCAAGAACCAGCCTGGACATCAAATCTGGTAAGATATTTTCAACCCTTTATGATGAGCACCGTGCAACCTGACGTGAACATCCTGTATGACCTGGGAAAATCCATCTCCTTGAATGTACTAGAGGATAATTCCATCAAATTCACAGTTTTAGAGAGTTTTTTCAAGGTTGGGATTACTTTAGAGGGTGAACTTCAAAGTGCACCGACAGATTCACTCACGTTCAGATTTTTATGGTGGCATAGTGTCGTGATGGAGAAACTCAATGAAAGGAGTTGTTCTTCATATGATTCTTCCACTATAGGGGGGATCCATAGGTATCAATGTTGAAGCACCAGTATTAATGTGGTTTACCTATCAGTCGTCATTATCATCTATAAGGATGAGAGTGATAACCATTCATTTGGCCACATGAATGAATAGATCATCCTGGTCATGCTCTAAAATAGATACAACTAAGCTATCCAAGGAATTGGGTTGGCCATTCTATGACTAGGGAATGTGATTCACCTCAAGATGAGGAGAGAACAAGGTCATCAACTAAAAAGTGTCCTCTAGCAAGGGCAAAATCTCTAGCTTCCTAATGACATAGTCAATTTTTATCTTCTTAATGAATAACTCATAGTATCACTTCATGTGAAATTGGGGAACATTAATCTCAATATCCATATTGAGAATAACAATGATAGCCTAATACTCCACCCAGTTGTTGGAGTATGTCTCTAATAGCAGCAACAAATAAGGCAAGAAAACCTATTTTAGGGGTGATGAAGACAATCCCCGTGCTGACTTTGTTGATCCTGGGATCATTGATCATTATACCAATTAAACTCTAGGAGGCACCACAAAAATGAATCTGCTAGAAGAAATAGCTTTTTCAACTGAGAGGATGGTCTCTTTTGAGAATTCGAGATCTAGGGACTACTCTATTGGGGAAAATGGGTGGCCAAAAATTCTTCCAATTTTTGACCATTGACAGACATCTATAGGATAAACCTGATGTCGAACTTCTAAATGATCACTACCCATCATTCTAGGCATCCTATCAATATCAAGAGATTTTCGATATACCATTGCAGATGCACATGAGAATCCAACTATATCTCATAATGTTGCAGGAAATGCCACAACTTCTGTACTATAAAAACTAATATGAAGCATCTCTTCTCGATAAGAGTGTATCTAGACATTATTTCAAGGAGCATATGACTGAGATAGTATAAATTGTTCTTTGTCCTTTAGTTATTTTTCTAGGGGAGATGGGCATTGAGGATTATTCTAGGGCAGTCACCTAAAGTACCAATGGATTTTCCAAGATGGTCAGCATCAGAACAAGAGGCTTTAATAGGTATAGCTTCATTTCCATGAATTTTTTCCTACAAATCTTCATCCCACTCATATTATTCACCTTTCTTCATGATCTAGCAAAAGGGTTTACACTTTTTAGCCATGTTTTTTATGAATCAACAAGTGTAGGCTAAGGGGACTTCAAGACATTGAAGTTACCAAAGGTTACTTAGAGGATGCATCTAGATAATGGCCTTGATCTTATATTAGTCAATTTTATTTCCTCTATATCTAATGATAAAGAGGAGAAATTTCCTAGAGTTAACCCTAAAGGCACACTGAAAGGGTTTCATCTTCAAATGACAGGAACAAATGAAGGAAAACACTTTCTCGAGATATATGATATGGTTCTGATGCTGGTGGTATTTGACCACCAAATATTCCATGTATCATTAGAATAGTTTTCCAAGGTTTTAATATGAATTTCATTGGTATCTGGTAGGTGGATCTGTCATTATTAGGACCAACTAGAATTACGTGAGAACAAACGGTCCCTAACAAAGGTCTAAAGGTGGTGGACTGCTAATCTTCAGGGGATATCCATATTTGATTCTATCTAGAGTATCCATACATATTATAGAACCCTAGAACCCAAATTTGGCATTGATCAATAGATCTATCATTGGAAGGGTAAACTCATCCTTTTGGAAGATTCAATGAGGTTCTTGAAGTTGATATAGACTTTGATATTCTTGTTTTTCTTCTTGACTAGGATAATGATGGAAAGCTACTTGGGGTACTGAGCTTTAGTGATTAAGTATACTTTGATGAACATGTTAAATTCAGTCTCTACCATGGAACCATGAGAGTGTTTCATTTTCATAGGAGGATTTTTGAACACACGATGACTTACTAGGAAACCCAGAAAGTGTATAGCAACCCGACGGTCAAGTTTTGGCATCTTATTTTATCTCTAGGAAAACACATCATGATGTTGCTTTAGTAAATCCATATAATTTTGTTGTTATTATAAAGGAATGGATACACTAATTAGTTTTTTCCTCGAATATGTCATAGTGCTATGATTCAACTAAAATAACACATCGATGATGGTGGAGACACCCTCTTTGAATGCAGGGGGAGCGTCTTCCATTTATTCTTCATCATCTGCGGTCGGTTGATCAGTGGTAGGGTACAGTCCATACAAGACATATGATTCTAGAAGAACATTGGTACAAACATGGGATGATACAGAACCATTGTTGGGGAATTCATGCTCTGTAGAAAAAATGATGATGGTAGTTGGCGACCTAATTCTATCAGACCTTCGACCACGGGGTCCATGCTTGATGTTAAAGAAGTGGTGGTGGGTCGGTATTGGGAGAATCATCCTAGCCCTATAGAATAGATGAAGGTTCCCTGAAATTGTTTCCATTAGTTCAACATCTCGGTACATCCCTGTGGTAGGAATTTATGGGATCACCTGATCCTATCATGTGTAAGAGTATGATGTAATCTTATGACATTCCTTATAACTAGGGATACATACCACTTTCTTTTCGAAAACAAATAAGCAATGCCCCAAATATGGAATCATGGCCTCAAACCAAAGAATCATGAGGATGAAAACATCATCCACATTTATCCACAAGTCTCCCATAGTGGTAGTTTTCTCAACCTCATTGGTTTAAACATACTTTTCCTTTCTCTAGTGATATCCATATTCTATATAGCGGGCTTCACAAGAGTCGAAGGAAGATGCATCACCTCGAAGAATGCCCACTCTACCATTGGGAGATTACTTGAGAAATTAGTGATATTATGAGGTAATTATTTCAGGAATATGAAGCTAGGGACTACCCATAAACACATTTTATAAAGTATCCTATTATAGAAACATAAATTTAGTGTTTTCCACCAAACCCCAAAACTGGGTCTCCAAAAAAATTTGGTCACACAGTATCTAATTAGTCCTATCATAACCTCGAATATTTAGATAAAAGGGACTCATATCACTTCAAAAAAGCCCAACATATGGAACATCTGGTTTGGGATGGGATTGATCTCAAAACTTGTTTTGACTATACAACAAAGACATACATGCCATTGAACTGGTTTTTGATGCACTGGGGGAGGATGTTCTCCTACATGAGGGATCCCACATCTTCTCTAGGGAATTATATGATATCATGTCACTATTATCATTATAATTCCTCTACATAGAAGGTCTCTATGGTCACAACCTCTATTTTCAACTAGAGGGGTCTTTTCTGGGATTCTTTCGAGGCCTCGCGCATCTCTTGTGATAGTCAGAGGTCCACAACGATCGATAGATTTATAGGAATGGAAAAAATGTTCTTAAAAAACCAATTTAATAACCATCTAAAACCTAGGTTTTGAAAAACAAATTTTGGTAAACAAACCACAACTCAAGTAATTTCATAACCAAGTGAAATCAAACAAACCACAACTCAAGTAAGTGCATAACAAAGTGAAATCAAACAAAACATAATATATAAATTATAGCCGAAAGAAAAAATACCAAAAGAAAAGATTTAAAGAATAAAAAATATATATATAAATAGAATTGGTATGTAAAGTGATAGAAATAAATAAAGGAATAAACATGGTAGTTATTCATGGATATGGGCTAAAAATATCTTGAGGTGGCCCTAGACATACTCATTTCATAACCATTTACCAGCATATGATGTGATCCATAATCTATCACTAACCTGGATTTTATCAACTATCTTCACAAATAGAATAGCCCACTCCAGCCATTCATCTTCTAAGGGGTTCTATTCTATCTAATTTGGACTGAAATAATCCATCTCTTGACCCTCTAGAAGACGTCTAGGATCCCATAATGATAGTACATGGGGAAAGTGGGGATATCATCACACACTTGGAATTAAATAATTACAAAGTGAATTCCTTTTCCACTTTGTGACACCGTCCATTATAAAACCATCTTTTTATAGAGGACTTTCATATAGGTTCTTATCACACATAATCAATTTTTCATGTTCTATATAGACCTACACATCTGGTAATTTCCAGACCATTTTTTCAAGAAACACCTTAAAGTACCAATCAAGCATGAGTACATGATAAACCTCAAAAAAATTCCAAAACTTACATCCAAAGGTACCATACAGGACATGGGGTTTGAGGTCCAAATCCATTTAAAGGGAAAACACCTTTCATTCTAAAATATATTTCTAAAACCATGGTGATTGTCTAAAAACATTTTGATTGTTCCAAACGGGCTTCTAAAAGTTCCAAACAGGATTTTAAGTAAAACTTTAGGAAACATAATCTAAAATCTTATTTGGATTATTTTTATAATCCACGGAAACATTTATAAAACATTCATATGTGGAGAAATCATTTGAGTAAACAATGTTTTTGAAAACATACATTCTATGGAATTTACCATTTATATGCATGCACATGTCCAAATCTATACCTTATGAGCATATGGAAAAGTACATATCACATCATCATATATATTTAAATCTATATAAATGTAAAAGGTTCAATAAAGGAATACAAAGAAGCATCACAATGTAACACCAGAGATTTCAATAAGCACTAAATTCACAAAGATGTTATAACAGCACACAAAGCAAAATTCCACTAGCCAAACAATTTTTTAAAAAATCCAAAAAATTAAAACACCATTTTAAATCACCCAAGTTTATTTTAAAGGACACTTGAAATTTTATCAAACACCAACCATTCATCTACTTTGAACACGTTTAGGAATAACTTTGAAAAACATTTGGAAAAACTTTTTCCATAAAACCACCAATATAGAAGGACATAATAAATCATTTATTATACAAAAAATCATGTGAATCGCCAAAAAAATTAATTTAGTAAATCTCAAGCATCAAATGGTATGTTTTGGAAAGTAAATAGACCATAAAACCTACCTTATCAATGTGCAACTGTAATGAAAATATTAAAGGGGGGAATAAGGCTCAAGAAACAACCCACGAAACCTAACGTCAATATAAATAACTCACGTAAGAAAACCACAAATCTATGGTTCTCCTAATAGGGAACAAAACCAAGAAAGAAATAATAAATAAGGGGGGGAAACGAAGATGAGAAAATCAAACCAAAAATAAATAAACAGTCCAAGAACCATGGGAGGAGTTTTAATTCAATAATAAAAGCAAAGGGAAGAGGATTTTGTGAGCCCCTTATTATGCCAAAGAAAAATGAGGGAGGAAAGGGGTTGATTTTGGGTTATAAATTAGAAGATAAAATTGATGAATTCAAAATTTTTGAGAATATGGTCAAGGTACACGGTTTCCCAAACAATGTTCCAACCGTACACTTCCAACTTTGAAGACAATATACACTTATATGGTTTGGACACATGGTTTGAAAATTGTGTTCCAATGGTGAAAAAAGTTTTTGTCAAAATAATAGAAACACCTTTCGACTTTCCACATGCCTTACCCTAACCATGTGAAATTCAAACACCAACTCTCAAAAACCCAAGAGGGGTCACATGGTTACTCTTTTATCTTAGATGGATTGGGTAAAAATATGCTCAAACTATGGAAGATAGAATATGAAAGAAGAATTTGAACTAAAAATTAACCTTCGGTCAGTAGACCGCATGGTTTCTCTCCAAACTATTCACACTAGACATGAAATGAGCCAAAAATAGACCAGAACTCCCAAAACTCAAAACTTTCACTGGGGATTCGACATAAAATCCTTCAATGAGATTAACGATCAAGATATAAGTAAAATAAAAAAGGAAAACTAAGGTTAGGGTATGATACTATTTGAGAATGTTCCTTTACTATCACTAACAGATGAATATTAGAATGCTTCATAATACTCAATTTGTAATCTTGATGATCATACATACAAAGTAATTACACCCTATAATATATAGAAGTTCCTAGCCAGATCCACAGATTTTCACCACCATGTGATATTCTTAGGTCATGATCTAACTCAACCTATCTTCATGGATGGACCTCCATGTAGTCAAGGACTCCCACCACCTTATCCATCTATATCAGTGCATTTTTCTCCTATTAAAAAGTTCATTGTATATTTAACATACCAAATCATCATGTGATCGAACATATAATGTTCAGTTCTAATATTCCCTATATGTTTTAATCTTCCTTTAGCATCTTGAGAATTTAAACTAGCTACAGCCACTCCATTTTCCCATCCAGTCAATGGAAATAATTACCCTATATTTTTTCTTATTATCATTTTCTTACTTTCCTACACTTTAAAATGAATCTCATAATAATCTCACACTTGAGATTCATTTTAAGGATTCACCATGACTAGGTCTATTATCATATTCCATAGATATCCTAATTTCCTTGAATTAAAGTTATATAGTTTCATAGTTCCCCAATCATATCTTCCAATCATCCAAGTCCAACTTAGAAGTATCATAATCCAAATACTTCCTAGGAACCCAAATTCATCAACATTTCTATAGGATTATAAACACCTTAAATCTTCTATAGGTTCAACACTCCATCCTCTCCGAACACCAAGATGAAGTGTTACCTCAACCAGATGTTATTCATCCATAAATGAAACATCAAATTTCTTTCCAATTGAATCGCAAATTGTGAGTCACAAAACAATATCCCAACTTTTGGTATTATTATAAAATATTCAAATATCCCCTTAATCCAAAAAAACTCAATCCCTACATTCATCAATTTGATACACTCTTCTTCTTTTGTCAAGTTTTCAATTACTGACTGAAGTGTTAATATCCAGATAATTATAGTTTTGAAAACATTAAACACAGAACCAGTAATTATATTAAATGTGTCTAAATATCCATTAAAATATAAGTCTATAAAAATTTGAAAAGGCTCATCTATTTTGAATAAAATTCCCATTCTTCCAAAACCTTTCAAGTATTAAAGATTCCACTAAATAGATTCTTAATTCTCACGTCTCAGGTTAAACATAAACTTGGTGATGAATATCACTTATTTTATAATGTATGAACAACTAAAAACTAGGGAATTCATCACAATTATAGTATAATATGAATATATAAATTTCACTATATATTCAAACTTGACATCTATTTGTGGGAATGGAAACTAACTTTACTTATGTCAATCTGAAGTAGTCCAATATCCTCAAGATGTAGTATACTTTTAAAATCTATAAGGTATATATAAAAATTATTCTCATGATCCTCATATTATAAATTATATTTATTAAACAAATATTATTCATCTAAAAACAATCAGATAACTCAACCCTTTCACATAGATTCTTTCCCTTACATGACCATTAATCAGCATGAAATTGATTCAAAGAAGTAAGATAAAAAATCTCCCATCCCCATACTAATTTGGATAAAATAAATTATCATAATTTCTCAAAACAAACATAATATAATCTGTTATGTCATTGAAATTACTACTGTGACATCTTGGGTCTTTCACTAAACTATAAAGGTTGCGCTTGAGCTTATATGCAATTCCTTGATTTCGTTTCTCCTTGAAACAAACTGAATGCTCCATGAAAATTTATTCATCTATGTCCCCATGAATTCATTTTTTCTTCATGTAAGACTACTCTAAATAAATTCCTAGAAAAGAAAATAAACTCAAAACCATTTAGATAGTAGTGTGCTTAACTAATAGTGAAAAAAGTTCTGGGAAATCCACACCTTATATTTTATTAAATACCATCAATATTATCCTGGACTTGTATGTCCCCTACCATCTTCCTCTTACTTTAGTTGATAAAACAAATTTTGTTTGAATAATATTCCCAGTGAGTAACATAACTATATCCCTTATTTCAAACACATGGAAGGAATTTATGTTAGCCCTCATATTAAACTCCAACTATTACAAATATATCAAACTTCTAGCCTCTTCTAGGATAAAAGTTCCTCCATCATGCATTAAGAGATAGTAGTGTAGACTATTACCACACCTTTACATTGGGGGTATCTCCCCAGAAGATCTCTACAACTATCCATGTGGTTGGGATTCATTCAAAAAAACATATTCTATAGTGTTAACTTGTCGTTCTTAAGATTGTGAAATCATTGAAATCCAAAGTATATCTATCCTAGTAAACACCAAAAAAATATTTACATCTTTATTCTACTAAATAAATCATATGGTTTGGTGTTTCCAAACCTAACATGCTCACTATATTATTTGTAACTTTTCCATTCAATTAAACCTCATCTTCTGATGATACTTTCTCCAATAGGAATTTCATTCCTACTTCTGATCCAATAACAAAACTCTTTGTTGAAGATAACATTTCCAATTTTGATGTATGAGGTTAATTTTACCATTTTCAAAATCCAAATTCATCATCATCATGGAAAAAAATTAACATTATTGAGACTTATCCTGAAGCGTGACTTGTCCCTTAGAATTGGCATTGACATAGGTGAGTGCTCTGAAGAATTAGATGTGGTTGAAATCAATAATCCAACTTGACCAATAGATCTCTAGATGTTGTTTTTTGATAGGATATGATAATATATATTTGATTAAGTACACCACAAATTTTATAGCATCCACTAAAAAAACATTGTAAACCTTGTGTGAATATGCATACTTATTACCTTCTCCACTATTATCTTATTCATCCTCTCTATATGTTCATTATGTTATTGAATCTCTTGAAGGTTCTTATCAAATTGAACCCCCTTCTACTAGAAAACATCTGGAACTTTCTACTTATGTACTCTCAACCATTATCTGAATGTAACTATATCAACACGCATTTCGTATCTTTATCCACCATATCCCTTATACTAACAAAATTACCAAACACCTTGGGCTTGTTCCATATAAATTACACCCACACATTCTATTCAGAATCAAATATAAATGCCACATAAAAGAGTGACCCTCTGTGAGATCTCATTGGTTTTGACCCCTATATTCCCATATACACTATATATAACTTATGATACATTGTTTTTTTCATTCCAGCCAAAAAAACACCTTTCACTTCCTTTTAAATATGCAATCACCATACATTCTATACTCCATGATCCTGACCTTAAATAATCCTTTTTCATCAATGGTTTTCATCCCCTACTCACAAGGCTTAAGAAGATGGTCATCCCCTAACTTTAAAGAAGTTAAATCTTCAGTATGCATCACATATATTAATAATTTCATATATTAGTTATTGTATTAATTATATTTAGGTTGAAAATGTGGTGTTTCAGCTTGAGTATTTTCAACTTCAAAGTTCCATAAATCAAATTAATGGGGTTTATTCTGAAGATTTTTCCTCTATATGACATGTTCGCATGACATATCATCTAGTGGTTTAACCAAAAGGTAACCATGTACCCAACACCAATCTTGTTAATTATTCAATTTCCATTCTTAATAACCATCATCATCCCTATAGAACTAAAAACACTAAATGGCATACATCACCTCATGTATCACCTCTAATGCAAAAGAAAAGTGCACTAACTTAACCTATACAAGAATTATAATAATGGAGTATTCATGTATCCAAATGAGAGTATTGATTAAGGAGATATGAAAATCCACCAATGTTATAAAATTATATGGAATAGACCATTGGAATACACAGTGTGTAGCCCCTCAGAAGTAGTCTAGTCATGTACTACCTTTCTAAAATTATACATGGGTCTTCTAGTATGGAGTGTGTGATAGATTACATTGTATTTGGGATTAGTGGTGTACTTATCTTGTACCCCAGATTCCCTCCTCCAGTAGGACCCAATGTGGTGACTAGCACCAAGGGTATACAATCTCACGAAAAAAGGAGGCATTACCCTTTTTATGAAAATAAGATCAGGAGCTAAGATGGTTCGTCCAAAAACAACTCCACGACATATATATAAAAGAAAATGACAATCCATCTCACATGCATGTTTAAAATAAAAATCATACAAGTGAAATAAAACACCAAAGTTTGTACAAAAATAAATTCAAAGCAGCGACTCAACAACCATCACGATATGAGATAGTTAGGTTCAGTATGGTCTATGAAATACTCCTGAAAACCTAAATGAAGTTTTATATATTTTGGGTTATTATACAAGTATACTTAGTAGGAATAACCAAATTTTCTCATGCACAAGTGAGAGGGATAATTCTAATGCCCCTGTAAGAAAATATTAGAACTGAAAAACACCTAACAAGGTATACTAACAATCCCATCCTCACTAAGGGTTACTCACCAAGTAACACAATTCAAGTAAAGTGATATAGTAATCATGACGATTATTTGGGTACCTCGCACCACTTCCCACTAGTTTATCCACTCTTTACTAATATAAAATTCCCTTGTGATCCTACCTCATATGAAAAAACCACATCAAAACCCACTCATAGGAACTGGGTCCCCACAAACCACATCTCGTCCCATCACCAAGGCCCTAAGACATGTCACATCTCACCTACAAATTGCTAATCCACAAACCACATCACATCTTGCCCATAGACACCTAGTCCACAAACCACATTGCATCATTCCCACAGACACCAGGGCCACAAACCACACAACATCCCTCCCACAGACACCTAGGCCACAAACCCCATCACACCCTTCCCACAGAAACTTGGGCCACAAACCACATCACATCTCATCCCAAATACACTTGGGAATGAACAAAAAATCTCATATTGAAGAAACCTTGGAAATAAAAATACATCTCATCATGAATATAGTTGGAAAAGTAAAACTCACTTACACACACCTTAGCCTAGAAAACCACATCCTTCCCAAGTAATCTTGGGATATCACCACCTGGAAGAGGGAGTAGGGAAGAGTGGGTGGCCAATCATCCATCCTCCCACCATGATGTTTGTGCAAGACACCCTCCCCCATGTCGATGGTGGATTTCGGCATATAGTGCTAAACTAAGGTAGGGTGTATATAGAAATTGAAAAGAAAATACAACTATATATATACATATATAGTACAAAGCACTTGGTCGAACCTATGGGTTTTCAAAAAAATGACTAAGTCACCACACGTCACTTTTTCTACTACCTCTAAATTCAAAACACCACATAATAAGCAAAAAACCCAAATCCATATTCCCAACCAATTAATTAAACTAATTACATTCTTTATTTAACAGCTCTTTTGTTCATTCCTTTAAAAAAACCAACCCAATCCAGTCTCAAAATTTACTAATCATTTATCTATTCAGCCATTCCATTTTTATTTGGGAAACTACCAACCACATCACATAACAATAAACACAACCAACTCCAAAAATGGAGAAACTTTGGGAAAATTACCCAAACTGACCAGAACAAGTCCAAAAATCTCAACCGCATCCAGAAAAACAACCAAAGAATGACCCAATTGCATCCCCACTACGCAACATTTCTCATCCATTCCACAATCAATCAATCTCTCAACCTGATATTCTATCACGCAATATGAACCATCCTTCTATACACATCCATGAAACCAACACGCAACACACAACCATACTTACAACCATATCACCACACAAATGAAAAAAATATATAAATTTCAAATTTAATAAGGCATCCAAATTTTAGCTCTTCTTGTTAATTCATGGGTTATCATAAAAGCTTCACAGTCCTAGGGAATTCCATTTATTATAAAAGTGTACTTTATTTACCAATTCCATATACAATCGTTCATCCAAAACCAACCAACATGCAACTTTTTTATCATGAAAACAAGGACCACAAATGACCAAGATTTTCAATGACGTGTTTAGACCATACAATTCACTACATGACAATAAAATCAAGCCATAAAAATGGAATACCACTACCCCTTTAAATTTCATTAAATCGGTTATTATCCTTGATTAGTATGGCATAACAATGATCCAAAGTCAAGAAAAAGTATATCCCTCCAACATGTTTCAAAATTGAAGAGAAATGAAGTAAAATCCCTACCTCGAAGGTGTAAATGTTCTTTGTATGGAAATGGATCATGTAATAGTCCTCTAATTATACCTCTCACAAGATCTACATCCACCAGAGGATGTTGCGATACCACAGTACCAACAACAAATGAGATAGACCCCATTAGGAAACTACAAGAAAATGATGGGAGAACATACCTTGGATCACCACAGATTTCCAATGAATGATCACCAAGAACAATTGATTGAAGAGGGAAAAATAGGGTTTGAATAAATCCTCAGGGCACCTAGGGTTCATCTAGAATGAGAGGGATTGTGATAGCCATGGTATTTGTGAAACAATGAGTGGATGGAATGTTTTAAAACAATACAACATTGGGGTATTACATGATTTGAAATCCCATTTCATTCCATGAAATCCCTTGAGGTCCACTTCTACCGAAAAATACATCGTCTCTCAGTTTAATTTTATTTTTCAGTCCCCAGATCATTTCATGTCGTGAAACAACTTGGAAAAGCTGTGAAACAAAAATTCACATCATGTAATCAAGTTAGATGACGTGTAACCACCCGACATCCACCTTTTTAAAAACTAAACTTCTCCAAACTCCCTCGGAGCATCCTTCAAGAACTTCCAATGAACAAACTCACAAAGTAATAGATTGGGAAGGTGCACACCATTACATTAGATACCTCTCAAGTGACTCTCATCCTATAGAATCCAAAACCAAGCCTTGGAGAAAAAGGGGTCAAAACAAACACCCCATGAGATACCTATCAATGATTTTACTACACTATAAACACCACTGACAACCAAACACATCAACGTTCAATGATAAACCATCGTATGTTGTTTGAAAGCTGGAGTGGAAACCTCCACATGCAAGAACACCTCCTCGGATATATTCTAACCCAAAAAACCATGAAACACACCTCATGAGAACAATGACCACATCCTCTCAAATTGAAGAATATGAGAATCATGTCCTCCATGCCAAGATATTATCTACTCTGTGTGGCACTAACTCACCCGCATGGGTTTAATCATATATTTATTAATGTGTCTCGATTAGGAATGGGGTTTTCAAATTTTCACATGTCCAGAAGTCTATTTCAAAATCAAACACACACATCTTAACCTAAGGGGAAATAGCTCAATTCATAAAACACGATTCAAACATTGAATCACAAAGAAAAACAAAACAAGGTAAAACATAGAACTACTATTTGTACTGGGCATGCATATGTGCTTATCACTACAAAGTAATTTCATTTAGTCCACCACGCCTCCATAACACATGAACCAAAAGAATGGTCAATCTATGGAACACAATCTCTTGATAATATAGGATCTATACTGGTCGATCCACATACATCATGTCATCCTCAATATCCAAATCTCTATAGTTAAGTACATGGGAGTTATCGTGAAGATACTGAAAAAGTTGTTCGATGTGGAAGATGTAATGGATCCTCTCCAAATATGGTAGAAATGCCAATGGGTATGTCAATTCTTGAAATAATCCCAACACATCGAAGGGTCCAACAAACCTGGGAGAAATTTTAATCCCTATACCAAACTTTTGCTGCCCAAATCAAGTGGAAAACTTCACGAAAAAAATTTCCCCAACCTCAAACTCCAAGTGCCTCCTCCTGCAATAGGAATATGTCTTGTTTCAGCACTATGCCACTTTCATATTCTCAAGAAAAATCTGAAACTTCTTTATAGTTTTAAACACTACCTCAGGGCCAAGAATAACTATATCCTCAAACTTCTTTCAAAACAATGGTGAACAACACGGTCATTTGTAAAATGATTTGAATCGAGCCATGATAATGGAATAGAGGTAGATGTTATTATAATCATACTCTACCATGGGTAAGTGTCACACTAAATATCCTCTAAATTCCTAGCCATGTTCTTGCAACATATCCTCCAATGTCTGGATAGTCCTTTCTTTTTTCCCATCTGTCTGAGGGTGGAAGGTAGTGCTGAGGTGTAATTGGGTTCCAAAATCATGATGCAATACCCTCTAGAGTCACAAGGTAAAATGTCTCTCTCGATCTAATACAATGTATCTAAGAACTTAATGCAATTTTTCCACCTCATCCACCTACCTCAATGCCAAGTCTTCCACTATGGTTAACTCCTAGATTGGACAGATGTGATCTTATTTCATCATTTAATCTACTACTAACTAGAAATAATCAAAGCCTCCTTGAGCTCTGGGTAACCCCATGAAAAAATCCATCAATATTTAATCCCACTTCCACTCAAAAAAATCCAAGGGTTGAAACAAACCACCAGGAACATGGTGCTTGGATTTAACCTATAGGTAGACCAAGCATCTGGACACAAACTCGGCTACATCCCATGTCAACCCGGACGCCCAAACCTTCATATTCAAGCCATGGTATGTCACACCCCGACCACAGATGCCCTTATTTTACTCCTTTGTTGGTCCCGATTTGAATGTTTTTTAAAGTTTAATTGTGTTGACTGGTTTCGCGCCGGTGCACAGTCACCACATCGTTAGCAGTGACCGTGCATTCGGCTTGGGTGACCGTGTGTTCTCCCAACCTTTTAAATATTAAAATCTTTATGTTTAAATTAATATAATTATTAGTATTATATTGTTATAAATATTATTATTATTTTTATTATTATGATTGTTATTATTATTATCATTATTATTATAAAATGAAAAAAAATTGAAACCCTAAACACTCTCCCCACTTTATTTCTCCTGTGCAGTGCCCAACCCCCCCCCCCTCTCTCTTTCTCTTGTGCAGCGCCCGAACCCCCCCTTGCCATCTTGCGTGCGCCGGCCTCCTAGCGTCCCTGCTCCCTGTCGCCGATGTCCCGGCCCCCGCTTCCCCTTCGCCGCGCCTTCCAGCTGTCCTGGACCCCACTTCCCCTTCACCGCACCCAGCCGTCGTTCCCCAGCCTCCTCCCGGCATTCCGGACCTCTGCCACTCCTCTTCACCCCTTCCCCTCCGACTTCGCCCGTCCAGCGCTGCCTCCCCGCTATCCGGTGCAGTTTCCGGTGAGGGTCACTCGGTCGGCCCCATCTCCGGTCAGCTCCGCTCAACCTTGCACCAGCCCACTCTGGCGAGATCCTCTACTTGGCGTGCTCTAATTAGCGCGGCCCAATCCCCATTCTCACCCCCAGCTCGCGACCCTCGGCGTAGGGTGTGCGAAGTAACCACGAGGCTCGTTTCAACATTCTACTGAGCGGCCTCGTGTTCGCGCATCGTTGAGGTAGGATAATCCATGATTTTCCTCTCCATTGAATTTCCTTTTATGCTTGATGTTTATTTAAATTTATAACCTTGTTTCGAACCTATATGATACTCATGTTAATCTTGTTAGGATGTTTTGAAGTTTTTATGTTGTGCTAAAATCAGGTTTTTACATGAATCTGGGTTTATGCCCTTGTGTATCGTGCCTAAGGTGTTTGATAAAATGTAATTTGTGTTTCTTGGGTAAAATTGGATGGTTGAGTGGGGTTTTTCCCATCGAATTGTTTTGTTAAATATGTTTGGATCATGTCTTAAACTTTACATGCGAAATGTCTTGAGTTCCTTTTTTCCTGGTTTAAAGCTTGTTTTAGAAAGGGCTTTTTGATTTATGAGCATGCGTTGTATTTTATAAATGAGAGAAATGGATGATTTTGGGTTGAAAGTGAATGGTGAATTTACTAAATTTGGTTTCAAATGTTTGGTTTGGTTTTAGAGTGTTCCATTGGATGAAGACACAACCATGGGTGCACTAGGTGCACACATGGTTGTGCTATCAAGTGATGATGGCACCCCAGAGCTAGTCTTCCTCAAGAACGCCTCTTCTCCCCTCCATCTTATTTCTTCTAAAATTGTTCTTGTTTTCCAAAATGAGGGAAG
Source organism: Viscum album (assembly GCA_963277665.1). Lineage (NCBI taxonomy): Eukaryota > Viridiplantae > Streptophyta > Magnoliopsida > Santalales > Viscaceae > Viscum > Viscum album. Next base: position 351,255,034 of record OY728126.1, on the reverse strand, counting down.
TGGTTCTTATTGTGTTCAAAAGGTGGTTCCAAAAATGTGTTCCTCTTCGTTTGGCTCGTTTGGTCTAGAAACGTACTTGGGTGTGCGGTTGGAGGCTAGGGCCCGTTTGGATTTTGGTGAATGTTTTCTTAAAAGCTCATTGAGTTTTGTAAATTTATAAGCAATATTAGCAATATGTTTTGGGAAAACATCTTTAGACATGTTGATTTAAAGGACTGTTTGGATCTTCTAACTCTAGCATAATAATTGTGTTGACTCTTTGAGAAGACTATGTTTTTAGAAAATGTAAATGCCCGTTTGGAAACTTAATGTGTTTTAGAAAATGTTTTGAATGTTCATGTGTTGTGACGTCCTGGTTGGTATTTAGGTGATGTGATATATGTATACTTATATTTATATATATATATATATATACTTGTGGGGCACCTCTACAGGGGGACTTCCCTCTGAGGGTTGTCGTGTAGCTGTGTCCGTGTATGGGGTTGACAAGTGTGGTGAGATGAGTCACGCGTGCAAGGGCCTCCCACTTACATAGTATTATTAAAACCATCGTGGGTTCCTCGGAATATTTTAGAGAATCAAGGGACGGTTGCTGGCTAACCTCGATTAGACGGGTTGGCCCCCCCTTGGTAGGTAGGCCTTGTGGGGTGTGCCACTGGTTGGCTGTTACGGTGGCCAGTTGGTTATTGACTATGGAGTACCACGCCGGCAGGTAGTCTGAACCCGAGTACATGTAGGGGTTTTCTATGGATGTTTACGATCGCCCATGGTTATTGCTTGTAACTTCTTGTTTAACTTTTCTTTCACGTGTTTTCCTGGCTTGTTTACTTTCAATTACCCTTCACAGCTTATACTATTACCTATTTCCTTTAGCACAACTTGTCTTCCTTGTTGTTTTGTTCACTTTCTATTGTACTAGTTTTTTCCAGCCTGTTTGTTTACCTGCTTCCTAGTTAGAAAAAAAATCTGAATCTTTCTATCTTGATTTTGCTTATGAAATGAAAAATGGTTTTGGAAATGGTATTTGGCGTGTGTGGGATTTTTTTTAAAAAAAAGATAGGAAAAGGTATGTTGTTTGTTTTAAAACTTGGAAATCCTACTTTTATAATTATATTTCAAACTGCTGTCAAATGGTTGCTTTGGGAAAAGAAACGTTTCGATTTCAGTGGCTTAATTTGGCATCCCTACTGAGCATTTTAAATGCTCACGCCTATCCTATATTTTCAGTTACAGGTTTCCTCTGTTTAGTTTTTTTTTTTTTGAGTACCTCATCATTGGAGTGAGGTTTCCCTTTTGTTGGGTGGTGACCTAGAGGGTCACAGGGAGGTATGTGCAGTTTTGTTTTCCTTCCGCTGCTTGTTTTAAATTTTTATTGTTGGTCATTATTTTATTTGTTTATCTTTTTATAATGGGACAAATCGTTCCCTATTGAACGTTTTGATGCCTACCACTAGTTTTCATCCCGGGGGGATCAAGAACGCCCCTCGGGACTTGCTGTGGACCAGCTCAGGTGACCGACTCAGGGTCGACCCGGGTTGGTTCATGAAAAAATGGTTTCAGAGGGGTTCTTGTTATTTGGGGTGTCCGTTATAAGGAGATTAGGACTGTCGGGACTTGATAGGTAGGTGCGGGAAGAGCGTCGCGAACTCTTTCCCACACTGATCCTCAAGTTACCAGGGGTAGTCTGGGAATTGTGTCTTTTGACTTAGTTTTGGATTGAGGAATGAAAAAGGAGACGAGCCAGCATCACATCGCGATTTCACATGGAGTAGTGACCCATGTGGAGTTCGAGTACACAGTTTAAGTTCCTCTTAGCTGTTTATTCTTACTTGGGGCGTGGCTCACTACCATGTCATCGGGTTAAGCGTAACTGCTATTTCCTCATTCCGGTGATTCCTTGAAACTTATACTGTGTTTATTTCTGGTTGATGTAACCGTGTTTTTGAAAATTAAAGATGAATTTTGAAATGGAAATGTTTTCTTTAAAATGAGTTTAAATTGGTAAAGGGGTTTTGATATTAAAAGTGTTATAGATTCAAAACTGTGTGTCTGCTTGGAATTGGTATGGAAATGGTTTGGGTACAACCTTAAGTGTCCTTTATGAACGTTTGCACATGTGGGGGTATGTGCATGGAGTGTGCGTGTTGACGTGCATAAATGAAAGCAGATGAAAACATGTGCAATAGTTCGTGAGATTACCGGGGTCTGTAATTGGAGTTAAAGGCTTGATCTTGCTTCTATAAGGTGTTAAAAAACGAGTTTTAAAAAGGGGAAATTTGGGTAGTGTTTGAAATTTTTTGGTTTTGAGATGGTTATTTTGGCTCAGGATGTTACTTTTAATCATACATTTATTTGATATTTGTTTTGGCTTGGTGTTTTATATGTTTTTTAGAGAATGCCACCCAGAAAGTTCCATAGGGATTCGGATAATTCAAGCCTAGTTTTTGGTCCTCCTCAGACTTCACCTATTCTTCATGGTGATCAGGGTCCGTTAGAGGCAGTTAAATGGCTTGAGGAAGTGGAGTGTATCTTTAGAACGTTGGGAACTCCCGAGACTGTTAGGGTTCGTGCTGTTATGGGATTGTTTGAGGGTCCAGCTCTGGACCAGTGGAAGGTGGTTTCCCCATTGTCAACGCAAGTTGGAATGACGTGGGATGTCTTTAAAACTGTTTTCTTCTAATGGTTTGTACCTGAAGAAGTGAAGTTGAAGAAAAAGAGAGAGCTCGTGCATATTCAACAAGGACAATGGAAGGTGAAGGAATATGTTGACCATTTCAAGGAACTGATTGTCTTTTCCCGAAAGGTAGCATCGCATGATCTCATGAAGACCTCTCTTTTCACCGGGGGTCTTCATCCAGAGATCAAGGAGTGGGTCCTCCTTTCTAAAGACCATCATTTCGAGAAGCTGGTGGAGGAAGCGTTTTTAGCTGAGTTGGTTTCTGGTGTGCAGGTGGTTGGTAGTCCAGTAAACCCATTTGTTCGTAGGGTTTCCCCATCTGGCGAGGAGAGGATGTCAAAGGAATCTATTCCTAAGGGTTCATCCCCTTTGGTCCAAGCTTCTGGTTCATCAGTTCATTCTGTGGTATGCTATCAGTGTGGTCGTTTCGGGCATTTAAAGTCGTCTTGTCGCAACCCTCCGAAGACGTGTCATCGCTGCGGCTGTCTGGGTCATCTGGAGAAGTTTTGTTGGAAGCGTCACTTGAAGAGGACATTGTGATTGGAGAATTTCAGTACTTGACTGTAAGACAGGAGATGCTTCAGCCTTCATAGACCCAGCCACAGTTCTCGGGGTGAAGCTCGCGCACAGACAGGAGTTCCCAGGGGTGTGAAGCCTTGGTCTGGGTTTTGTGTTCCATGTTGGAGGTGCAACAATTAAAATCTGTTCATATCTGCTTTTCCACTGTTAAGGTTATAAATGTCATTGTAAGTTCATTGTTTTTTCAAGAAGTTATGTTGGACTTCTTCGGTTATAATCCAAACAGCGTTTTTTGTCTGCTTATGGTTTTCTGAGTCATTCCTTTTTCAAAAAAGTGTGTTTGGTGATTGTATGGGTTAGTCTAGATTTAGTTGTGTTCATTTGGAGATTTTCTCTAGTGTTAGGGGTTTTTGGTCTGGGCTGAGAGTTCTAGGTTTCAGTGAAGGTGTTGTTCGCTCGTCCTAAAGAAGCTAATTTGGATCGGTTGGGTGTCCCCGCATCAACCCCATTTCCTAGGGTTGTCTATTTAGATGGTTAATTTTCTGCACAAGTTGAGTTCTTGTGATGGGGAAAACCCCATTGTGTTCTCCTGTCAACCTTGGACTTCAGTTTTCTCTTGAATCAGTCGGGTGTGACCTCTGTAGAGTAAAGTCATCCTGAGATTCTCAGTTCTCTTCGGTTCCTTTAGTTTCGTTTGGGCTTGGACTTGAATCTTGACCGACTTTTGACTTGGTGAATTTATGGGGGAAGAAAGTGTCTCTGGTGGGGAGAATTGTCACACCCCGAACATAGATGCCCTTATTCAACTGCTTTCTTGGTCCTGATTTGAATTTTTTTTGAAAGTTTAATTGTGCTGACGGGTTTTGCGCTGGTGCGAGGTCACCGCATCGTTAGCGGTGACCGTGCATTCGGCTCGGGTGACCATGTGTTCGCCCGACCATTTAAATATTAAAATCTTTATGTTGGAATTAATATTATTATTAGGATTAAATTGTTATAAATATTATTTTTATTTTTATTATTATGATTGTTATTATTATTATTATTATTATAAAATGAAAAAAATTGAAACCCTAAACACTCTCCCCCCTTTCTTTCTCCTATGCGGCGCCCAACCCCCCCCCCCCCCCCTCCTGCGTGCCCTGGCCTCCTGGCGTCCCTACTCCGTGTTGCTGGCATCCCGGTCCCCGCTTCCCCTTTGACCCGCCCTCCGGCCGTCACGGCCCCCGCGTCCCCTTCACCGCGCCTAGCCATCATTCCCCGGCCTACACCCGGCGTTCCAGCCCACTGTCGCGCCTCCGCACCCCTGCTCGTCTGGCTTCGCCCGTCTGGCACCGCCTCCCAGCTGTCTGACGCAGTTTCCAGTGAGGGTCGCTCAGTCAACCTGTCTCCGGCCAGCCCCATTCTGCCTTACACCAGCCCACTCTGGCGAGCTCCTCTGCTCGATGCAATTCGATTAGCACATCCCGATCCTAATGCTCTCCCCCTGCTCATGACCCTCGGCGTAGGGTGTGCTAAGTAACAGCGAGGCTCGGTTCAACATTCTGTTGAGCAGCGTTGCGTTCGCGCACCGTTGAGGTAGGCTAATCCATGATTTTCATATCCATTGCATTTCCTTTGATGCTTGATGTCTATTTAAATTTATAACCTTGTTTTGAACCTATATGATACTCATGTTTAGCTTGTTAGGATTTTTTGAAGTTTTTATGTTGTGCTAAAATTAGTTTTTTACATGAATCTGGGTTTATGCCCTTGTGTATTGTGCCTAAGGTGTTTGCTAAAAATGTAATTTGCGTTTCTTGGGTAAAATTGGATGGTTGAGTGGGGTTTTTCCCATCGAATTGTTTTGTTAAATTGGTTTGGATCATTTCTTAAACTTTACATGCGAAATGTGTTGAGTTCTTCTTTGCATGGTTTAAAGCTTGTTTTACAAAGGGATTTTGATTTTTGAGCATGCGTTGTATTTTATAAATGAGATAAATGGATGATTTTGGGTTGAAAGTGAATGGTGAATTTACTAAATTTGGTTTCAAATGTTTGGTTTGGTTTTAGAGTGTTCCATTGGATGAAGACAACAACCATGGGTGCACTAGGTGCACACATGGTTGTGCTATCAAGTGATGATGGCACCCGAGAGCTAGTCTTCCTCAAGAACGCCTCTTCTCCCCTCCCTCTTATTTCTTCTAAAATTGTTCTTGTTTTTCAAAATGAGGGAAGTGCTGCTTATTGTGTTCGAAAGGTGGTTCCAAAAATGTGTTCCTCTTCGTTTGACTCATTTGGTCTAGAAACGTACTTGGGTGTGTGGTTCGAGGCTAGGGCTCATTTGGCTTTTGGTGAATGTTTGCTTAAAAGCTAATTGAGTTTTGTAAATTTATAAGAAATATTAGTAAGATGTTTTGGGAAAATGTATTTAGACATGTTGATTTAAAGGCTCGTTTGGCTCTTCTAACTCTAGCGTAATAATTGTGTTGACTCTTTGAGAATTCTATGTTTTGAGAAAATGTAAATGCCCGTTTGGAAACGTAATGTGTTTTAGAAAATGTTTTGAATGTTTATGTGTTGTGACAGCCTGGTTGATATTTTGGTGATGTGATATCTGTATAATTATACTTATATATATATACATACTTGTGGGGCACCTCTACAAGGGGACTTCCCTCCAAGGGTTATCGTGTAGTGGTGTTCGTGTAAGGGGTTGGCAAGTGCGGTGAGATGAGTCACGTGTGCGAGGGCCTCCAACTTACATAGTATTATTAAAACCATTGTGGGTTCCTGTGCGTCTTTTAGAGAATCAAGTGACGGTTTCTAGCTAACCCCGATTAGATGGGTTGGCCCCGCCTTGCTAGGTAGGCCTTGTGGGGCGTTCCATTGGTTGGTTGTTAGGGCAGCCAGTTAGATATTGTCTATGGAGTACCACGCTGTCAGGTAGTCTGAACCCGAGTACGTCCAGGGGTTTTCTATGGATGTTTAGGATCTCCCATGGTTATTGCTTGTAACTACTTGTTTACCTTTTCTTGCACATGTTTTACTTGCTTTTTTACTTTCAGTTACCCTTCACAGCTTATACTATTACCTATTTCCTATAGCACTAATTGTCTTCCTTGTTGTTTTGTTCACTTTCTATTGTACTAGTTTGTTCCATCCTGTTTGTTTACCTGCTTCCTAGTTAGAAAAAAAATCTGAATCTTTCTATCTTGATTTTTCTTATGAAATAACAAATGGAATTTGGCATTTGTTGGATTTTTAAAAAAAAATATAGGAAAAGGTATGTTGTTTGTTTTAAAACTTGGAAAACCTACTTTTATAATTGTATTTCAAACTAGTGTCAATGGGTTGCTTCGGGAAAGGAAACATTTGGATTTCAGTGGCTTACTTTGGCATCCCTACTGAGCGTTTTAAATGATCATGCCTATCCTATCTTTTCAGTTCTAGTTTTCCTCTGTTCAGTTTTTTTGTTTCAGTCGCTCAACATTGGAGCGAGGTTGCCCTTTTGTTGGGTGGCGACCTAGAGGGTCACAGGGAGGTATGTGCAGTTTTGTTTTCCTTTCGCTCCTTGTTTTAAATTTTTATTGTTGGTCCTTATTTTATTTTTTTATCTTTTTTTAATGGGAAAAATCATTCCCTATTGCATGTTTTGATTCCTGACACTAGTTGTCATCCCGGGGGGATCGGGAACACCCCTCGGGACTTGCTGTAGACCGGCTCAGGTGACCGACTCAAGGTTGACCTGGTTTGGTTCGTGACATGGTACATCTTATAAATTTAGGGGTGTATGGATAAGGTTGATTTATGGAACTCATAAAGGAAACCTTTTCACATCGCCATCAGAATAAACCACCTTCCACAGAAAAGCATTTAATTCTGACCATCCTCCATCTATCCCTCTAGAGCATCACCATGGCCAACATGATCATGCAACACCAATGTGTTTGAGTCTCCCCACTGAGACTCCTCCACCAACTACATCAAGGAAGACTTCAATATCATTGGTAACAAACACCCTCTACCGCCATCAATTCCTACATCTATGTGAAAGGTTGCTAACTCCTCCATAACTTTACATGTGTCCATATTTTCCTCAAAAACTTCCGTTTATGACTTCCTACTCAAGGAATTATCCACAATATTCCCCATTATTAGGGTATAGGAAATCTCAAAATCATATTTCCTAAAAAACTTCTTCCACCTTCCCTATCGTAGATTCAGATCGTAATGGAAAAAGATATACCTCAAACACTTGTAATCGATGAAGACCAAAAATCACTCCCTATTGAGGTAATGCCGCCACAAATTCAGTATAAACACGACCGTTTCCAACTCCAGATCATGGGTGGAATAGTTATGATCCTTGGGGGAATAAATTGCTAGACCCATAAGAGATCACCACTCACTGATGCATCAAGATGCATCAAAAACCCAAACGGGAATCATCATAAACAACTAAAAAATCACTCCTTCATCAGGAAACCGAAGCACTGAAGCACAGACCAAATTCCCCTTAAGATAACCAAATGTTTTATGGAACTTATCACTCCACAAAAAAATGTCATTCCTTTCAAATTAGATCTATAAATGGATCTATAACTCAAGAGAAATTAGGTACAAACCACCGATAATAGCTTGTAAGGCCAAGAAAACTGTTAATCTCTACCACATTTTTAGGTGCTTCCCAAGAAAAAACTACTTTTAACATAAATGGTTCTACTGCTATGACCTATTGAGACACCACATTCCCAAGGAAAGGAACCTCCCATGTCTAAAACATTCACTTGGTTAACTTTATATAGATATGGTGGCGTTGAAGAACCTACAAGACAGGTCTGAGAAGCTTGGTGTTCTCCTCCTCGGACTTCAAGTAGATTATGATATCATTGTTGAATATGATGAGAACCTGGTTCTGGAAATCAAAAATTATGGATTTCATAATCCTTGTGAACATGGATGGTGTTTTTGTAACACAAAATGGAAAGACTATGATCTCAAAGTTCCCATACCTGCATCTGAAATCATTCTTTAGGATATCTCCCTCCTTTACAATAAACTAGTGATATCCAAACCACCGATCAATATTAGAAAAACAAATTTTCCCTATCAATTGATTGAAAATATCATATATCCTTGGAATACGGTAATAGTTCTTTATTGTCACCCAATTCAACCTCTAGTATATGCACAACTTCAGGCTACCATCTTCCTTCATTGCAAAAAAAACTGGAACACACCATGGTGACACACATGGCCAAATAAATCCATTCTTCATCATATCATCTATCTGAACCCCCAACTACCGCAACTCAAAAATTTCCATTTGATAAGGAGACATTGAAATCATAGAAGCATCGGGGTGTATGTTTATCCCAAACTCAATTTCTCATCAAGGGGTAGAGTCACAACCTCCTTAGAAAAAACATCCAAGAACTCCCCAATAACTCTAGGAACCTCCTTTATCCCAGTATCTTCTGATTCCATTGACAACCCATATAACAAGGAAAGAATAGTATCTATATGCTTACTAACCACCTGACAGCTCTGCACACCAATGAAAACCTCACATCAGCCACGCAAATCTAAAAAACTCTTCTTCAAATTCATTGGATAAAATAATGCATGGAATACAACCAATTGATTCCTAGAATGACATCTTATGACTGCATCTATATTAAAAAATATCCCCATGAGACTGATGTAGTCCCATCATTATTCTACATCCCCGACACACATCAAATAAGTTGGTTTAACCTCTAACTACCATACTCAACACTAGGGTCTTGAGAAGCCTCTTTATATCTAGTCCCAGAGCAGGGGATAGACTGGGTGAAAAAAATTATTGAGGAGATCCTAAATCAACAAAAATCACAAGCAAGGTTACTAAACAATATAATCATACTGTTTACAATCTCTGGTACTACCAGAACTCCTACCTATGTTGTGTGCTACTAACCACGCTCAGATCCTCTTCCTCTCTACTGTAGTCCACCCCCATGACCATGCCTAGGATGGGGTCCCTAAGTAACAACCTTTGATCGGCCTCTACCTGCTCTATCTTCCCACAATAGAGCATGAGCCTATTGTCTCCACTGCTGAAACGGTGTGGCTAGAAACTACTATTGAAGCTAGCACAGAACCAGCCCACCTTCCCCATACTAAGATCTAATGACCATTAGGAAATGATTCTAAATATGGCCATGGACTCTACATATGAAACACCTCAGTCCCAATTTCCCAGTAAAAGGTACATATACCATTAGCACTATAAATTCATAAAGGTTGTTGTTGAACTCGACTCCCAATCAGCTAAAACCTCGAAGGCCTAGGTGCCTTAAACATACATCTAGAAAACTTTTATTTAAATGAACCCTATTATATCCCCTCCCAGAGAATACCTCCTCACCATTGCATCCTCTAAATCACCTCCACCTACTTTTGAACTTCCAAATATGTTGGAAATGTAATGGGAGTAACTACGTACTAAATGGAAGGATGAAGTGCCTCTTATAGTCATCTCGTACGAGACTCCTTGTTTAGAAAAAGATCATAGGGGAGAATGATATTCTTGAACATAATACCCAACTCTCGTACCGACATAATCCCTAACTAGTTGGAAAGTTACTTCTACTTATTCTCAGCCTTCATGGTTGATAAAAGGAATTATGATCATAACTATTTATAAAAATTGACCCACATAATCTCATCCTCCTTCTAATCCCCTAGGTACAATGTCCACCACTGATATGAAACTCTCTAATTCTAACTCACTGCCAAAAGAACTCAGTACTCTATCGGATCCCAGATCAAAATGAAGGTGATCTCAAGCTCCTCAATCCAGCTCTCCATATCCATGTCTGAAACACTGCCCTTTTATTTTCCCAAGTCCAGTTTCTATAAATCATGTAACTTATTCTGCCACTATTCATCCTTATCCAATAGATCAAACCTCTGATGAACAATCATATCATCCAATTGAGCCTCCACTACCTAATCCACAGGTAGATAAAGATTGGGGGTCATAGCATAAAGGTAAATAAATAATTACTAAGCCTGAATAGTATGGAGTTTTTTTTTAAATTCATTTTAAATCATTAAACCCATTATTTTTTTTATATTTCAAAAAACAACCCAACTTAGACAAGATCACACATCATTATGATGAATGTACCCATTCTAAGGTCCCTACCCTGAAAATGGTGTAGCCTCACTTGGTCAGTCAGTAATCTTAGAGTCCTTGCCTCAGATCATGGGGGACCATAAAATCCCATGCCCTAGTCGATCTTCATTGGCCTATGTCACACACCAAATTTTCCTAACAATGTTTCCCTACCAACCAATTAAATTCTCACTGTGATTAACACCAAACATCATCCAATCTCTTAAGCATCACCTCTGATACCATTATATCATGACCCCTCCCTCCAAATATACCCCTCCTGGCTAGAAATGAAGGAAGGGAGATAATGACCTCTGAGTCCCACCTCCAATAGGCCCTGGGGTGGTGACTAGAACCACAGGTATATAATCTCACAAAAATGGGAGTTATTACCCTTTTTGGAAAACAAGATCAAGAGATAAAATGGTTCATAAAAAACAACACCAAGACATATATATTAAAGAAAACTCAAATCCATCCCATATCCATCTGAGCTATTAAGGTCCAGAATGGTCAACAAAATCCTCCTGGAACATGAAATTAGTTTTATATATATAGGGTGGGAATACGAGTATACTTAGTAGGAAAAACAAAAGTCTCTCATTCACAAGTGAAATGGATAATTCTAATAACCCTATAAGAAAAAAGTATAACCAAATAGCACCTAACAAGGTATACTAAGGATACTATCCTCACCAAGGCATTCTCACTAAGTAAGGAAAGTCGGATAAAGTAATATAGTAAGCACATCGAATATTTGGATAACCCACACCACTTCCCACTGGTTTAACCTCTCTTTCCTAATGTAAAATGTCCTCACGATCCCATATCTTCTATAAGAACCATGTCACAACCCACCCGAAAACACCTGGGCCTCCTAGATCACATCTCATCCCATCACATGGGCCTTGAGACACATCACAACCCTCCCAAAAACACCTAGGCCACAAACCACATTGCATCCAACCTACAGACACCTGGGCCACAATCCACATCACATCCAACCCTGCAGACACCTAGTCTACAAACCACATCACATCCCACATGTAGACACCTTGGCAACAAACCACATCACATCTCATCCCAAAAACACCTAATAAATCATAACACATCTCATCTCAAAGACACCTAGGAAAGCACAACACATTTCATCCCAAAGACACTTGGGAAAGAATAACTCACCCACACACACCTGGGCCTCATAAACCACAACCTTCCCGAAGAATCTTGGGATATCACCACCTAGAAGAGGGACTAAGGAAGAGTGGGTGGACCTCCATCCATCCTCATACTGGGATGTTTGGGAAATATACCCTCCCTCGCGATGATGGGGGTGTTCATCACATAGTTCTCAACTAGGGGGGTGTATATAGAAATCTCAAATAAAATACAGGTCTATATGTATACATATATAGCACCAAGAACTCATCCCAACCTATGGCTTAAAAAAGAATAATTCACCACACTTAACCATTATTATGTCCTCTAAATGAAAAACGCCATGCAACAAGACACAAATTCAATCCATATTCACAACCAATTCATGTAATTGATTCTTTTCTTTATTTAACAGTTTGTTTATTCATTCTGTTAACCAAACCAACCCAATCCAGTCCTAAAATTTATTAATCAATTATTTATTCATTCATGCCATTACTATCTTGAAAACTAATAAGAACAGTGCATAAGAAGCAATACAACCAAGTCTAATCATGAAGAAACTCTAGGAAAATTACCCATACCATCCAAAAAAACACCGCAACTCTTAACCACATCCAGCAACACAACCAAAGCCCAACTCGATTATAGCCCTGCTGCACAACACTACTAATCTATTCCAAAATCAATAAATATATAATTCGGAGATTCCATCACACATTTTGAACCATCCTTCCATATATAACCAAGAAACACACACACAAAACACAACCATACTTACAACCGTATCATCACAAAAACCAAAACAAATATAAATTACATATTTAATATGGAATCCTGTATTTAGTTCTTCTTATTAATTCAAGGGTTATGACAGAATCTATATGATCCTAGGGAGTTCCATTTATTATCCAAGTCTATATAATTTACCATTTCTATATACAAATGTTCCCAGGGAACCAACCAACATGAAACTTGTTTAGTGTTTAAACAAGGGCCACCAACGTCCAAGATTTTAAGTGGCATGTTTAAACTATAAAATTCACAACATCACAAAAATATCAACCCATAAAACATGTTATTTGAATCCCTCTTCCCATTTCCATTTCATTTACCTATTTCTTATCTTTTATTTGTGTAGCACAACCCTAATCTAAAGGAAAGAGAAAGTAGATCCCTCCCACATGAAGATCAATTAAAGACAAACAAAGGAAAATCCCTACCTCAAAGGTGTAAAACTTATTTTCACAGAAATGGATCACATAAAGGAACTCTAATTACCCCTATTGTGAGATCTAAATCCACCCAAGGATGCCATGGAACTACAGCGCCAACAACAACCAAGAGAGAAACCATTTGAAATCATGGATAACTTCACACCAAAGAATAATGAGGATATATGGAAGTGAACAAGACCCAAATGATGGAAACTACTAGAAAACAAAGTGAGAATGTACCTTTTATCACCACGGATTGCTAAAGAATGATCACTGAGATCAATGAGTCGATGAGGGAGGAAGAGGGTTCGAATAACTCCTTAGGTTGCCTAGGGGTTTTCTGGAATGAGAGGGATTGTTTAAGGTGTAGGATTTGTGAAAACCCAAATAGTTAGAATGGTTTAAAACATTACAGCATTAGGGGGATTACATACCATGAAATCCCCTTTCATTCCATGACATACCTTGAGGTACACTTCCAAAAAAATGTATTGCCTCTCGGTTTAATTTTATTTTTCAGACCCTAAAGCATTTCATGCCACGAACCAACTTGGACAGGTTTTGAAACAAAAATTCACATTGTGTAATCAAGTTACACAATGTGTAAACTCTAGGAATCATGTTTTCAACAAATAAACTTTTCCTAACTTCCTTTAAGCCTCTTCCAAGCACTTCCAGTGACCAAACAAAAAAATTAACAGACCAGGAAGGCAAAAACCAATATAGGTTTGCACTCAACCTTGATTCCAGAGACTATATCTTCCATAAAGATAATTCATTTTCATGCCTTACCATGATCCATCATCATAAATAATTGATTATAAAAGCATTAATATACACTATCATACACAAATCCATCAATTAAAATACTCATTGTTCAATCACTCTTTGATTCGAGAGATTTTTTTCGAACTTCCATACATTATAATGGTTAGTGGTGAAAAGAAAAAATAGATAAGGGAAACAATGAAGACTAAACCAAATATAATATTTTTTTATCTGGTGGGATGACCAGGAAACAATTAATTGATCATGGATCCACCAATTATGAAGGGTGCAATGAAATAAATAGGATATTATAAATTTTATTTCAAGAAAAATAGTAATGTAAATTCATAGGGTCATACGGTTGGGAGAGAAATAAAAAAATCCAAGCTAAAAATAATCAATAATAGAGATATAAAAAATAAAAAATTATTTCCTCTTGATTGGAATAGACATTGATGAGTTTTGTGTACACTTAATGATTTTTTATTGATTCCTCGATGAATGTGTGTGTTGGATCTCTCTGTATAAATTCTCCTAATGATATCCTCCTCTCTCTCTCTCCCTCTCTTAAGGAAGGGTTTTTTGTAACTAACCATATAGAAATAGTTTAATAATAATTAAAATAGAATATTCTAGGTATACTAACACATCAATAAATTAATTAATTAATTAATTCAATTTGGGATAGTCCAAATATATGGACTAATGCATAAAAATAATCATAACAATGATAGATTAAAACACCTAATATAGATGAAACTTCCATAGTAAATTTCTTATTTGAGGCTCTGATTAATAAAAAATGATATATTCTCATAATCACAAGGGAATGAACAAAAAATAATAATATAAAATGTATAATATATTATTATTGAGGCTCTAAATCATCCATAACATCTTAATGGATTAGTGATCCATCCTAAAAATATAATTTAAAAAGTTTTAAGGGTTTCAATTGTAATAAAATAAGGTCTCTACATACCTCACACAATGAAGGAACAGACCATAGAATTAATATGAATAAATCCTACTAGGTATTAATTTACTCAACAATACTAAATGGAATGAATGAAATTAAAAATAATTAATTCAATTTTGTGGTTTATGTGTTAACTTATTCTACATGGTTAGAGGTAGAGGTGTTTATGTAGAGATGATGATGTGAATGATGAGATGATTATAGAGGTTATTTTTTTAAGATGTGGTTGTACAATGGTATTGATGAACTATTATATTCCATTTTATATGATTTTATCTTCTCCATACCACAAACTAAGTTTGATATCCTAAAAAATATCCATTAATGTTATGGTTACTAGGTGAACCTAAAACATCTGTATGTAATTGGATTCAATGGGTGAGTATTCCCCCAATCTTTCTCAACATTTCATCCATAGTTGTGGTTATTTGGTAGTGATTATATAGTTTATTCAATGTGTGAATTGGTATATGGTTTTGGTGTGAGGTATTGGTATGAGGTTACGGTGGTGGTTGTGGTATGATGTGGTATGTAGAATTGGAAGGGATTAGTGTACCAGGGCATATACTATTAGGACATAAGGGGGATTAGATAATATGTTAAAAAATTATGGGGTAACTAATTTAATATATATTCATGATATACTATATTTATATAATACATAAAATAGAATGTATACCTTAAGTTTGATGGATTGGTAGATTGAGAGGGGATAGTGTCACATGTCAGTTTAATTATTTTTTCACTAATGAAATTTCAAGTTTCTTTCACCATGGTATGAGGGTTTTGGGGGAGGAACATATCAAGTATAATTTTATCCTCACCTATACATTTATATACTATTTTTAACGATTTTCAGGGTGATGTTAGAGATTGAACTAGATCAGGGAACACTGGTGTGCAATTAATAGTAGAGGATTTGTTATTATTTAAGAGTTATTTCATTCTTGCTATTGTTTCTATGGTCTTATGTTGTTTTATCATTTTATGACATTACTTACATTATGTATTGTGTTCTTGGTATTTGGGTTTTTTTTTGGTTTTTTGGGTTGATTAATGTATTTTTTACTTATTTAGATTAAAGAGGGAAATGCCTTACATATTTTATTTTATATACCCTCATCACTAAAATATATCATATTATCTATTATAGGTGGGTTTCCGGGGTCATATTACACTTCATAACAACATAAGAATGGTTCAAGTTTTGTCCATTTTTGAATGTTTTTTTTCTAACTAAAATGTATCTTAAGGTATGATAGAATTGAATACATACTAGTAGAATTTAGTACTATTATAAATTCTCAAATATATATTACTTTTTGTGTCAATTTATATTTTTAATTTCATGTATTACACGTCACAGAGACAAAATAATGTGCCAAGGAGGAGAAAATTAGTGAAAATAAATACATTAAGGAGCCATCAAGCATGATGAAAATAAAAAAAAGTTCAACTTTTAAATATAAATATCCATTATATCTTGTGTAAAATCATGATTATTGGTCATATAATATGTTAAGAAACACATATGGATCAAAAAGAGAAATTAATATAAGGATATAGTGGTACAGATTTTTCTAAAGGCAACCAATTAATCCAATGTTTTCATTATTATAGTCTCTATACTTCCCAAAATATAAAATAAATATTAATCTCTTAAATAACATAAAATATGATAATGGAGTCTCAGTATTTTAAAATAATGAATTATTACAGATAAAAGGATCTAGGAAAAAAATTATATGTAAGGAAATAAATAAAATGGATATCCTAATAGTAAAAGTTATATGTAAAAATATTTTATGTTTAAGTCAATTATATGACTCAAATCTCACTATTCAATTTTCCAAGAATGCATATATTTTCAAGATAAATTATAGTGAAATTATAATGTTAGGAAATTAGGTGAATGAAAATATATTACTTATTAGTGGATAACAATGCTTGTGGTTTCTTACCAAGGAAGAAGAATATACATTGTGGCCCAAAAGGTAGATCCACTTATACCAGAAAAACCCTGAAAGACATTGTAAATCATGAAGGTACATGGGATGTTCCTAGGATATTGTGTTATCAAACCCATATGTGAAAAAGTTTACAAAAATTTGACATCATTAAAAAAATATATGCGTAAATGGATAAGAAATTGATAAAGTTTCATGAATTAGTGAATGTAGATTTTTGTGAGTTGATCGAAATAAGATCCATAAATAGAATATGGTATGAGATTATTTATCAATGACTATTATAACGACCCATACTTTACATACATTGTTAATACTTCAAAATTGAAGCACACTTATTACAACATATGATAAAACCACAAAGGACCGTATAGGTATAGTGTCTTTAGAAACTGGGAAACATAAACAACTGGTTCATAAATCTTCTACAGTGTCTCCCATTTATTTCATCATATCTAGGGTCCCTTTTAGCATATTCTACTTAATATCCATCTTCCTGACCTGGGGAAAAGAAAACATAAAAGGGTGAGCTCAAATGCTCAGCAAGGGCAAATAAAGGAAATAAAAATCATATCATATCTTTTTGAAAATCATAACCTGCAAAAAAGATCATAAAATCTTAATAAACCATAGAAGTGAAAATGAGATCCCCATAATCATAACATGAAACTTGAAACTTTGTGGCATGCACACATAATCATGGAAAATCATTTCTTGTTAGTCATGACTTATTGCCAAGACTATCTTAGTGGACAAAGTCCCTTTCTGAACCGAGTTCACTCCTCGTTTCAGTCCTGTATCACTGAACCGAAATAACCTTCCGTTCCAGCCATGTCTATCTCATGAGATATAAAATCTTTACCCAATGCATTGGAGGGAGATATAGGTCCCACCCATCTTATAATGAATCCTTTCTTATGTGTGCCACATAATCATAAATCATACATCATCGCATAACCCATGTAATAAAAATGGGATTCTTAAACAACATGACATCATAAAACAATTCATATAAGATAAAGGAATTCATAAAAATGTTTCCATCACAACATAATCAAATCCATGTAATAATAGGGGTAAAAACAGAACCCTTTTATTATCTTAGATGGAAAATAATTTTGATAAAATACTTGAACTTCATTCTTGAGGAAAATATCCTTTCTACTTCAAAAACACTTTTCCTTTCTTAACATGTCATGCAATTTTAAAATAAAATAAGTTTATTAAAAATAAAATTGAAAACTTGTAAAGGAAGCTTCTTGGAAATAATGTTTTAAAAATCCATTCATGCCGTATAAGTTAAAAAAAACATTCTTCGTATTTTTGTCGGAAAAGTCAAAAAGTACCTCGTACGAAAAACGACAAAAGATTCCTTTCAAACATATTACTAAAAACTCTCCTAAGGGTAAAAATGGATTTAAACAATTATAGGTGGATGGAAATAATATTACATATTGATGAAACATGGATGTGGATGATAAAATACATCCCAGTAAGTACTTACGAATAAACAATCTCGGATAAAAATGAGATTGCGATATTTCCCTTACCTTAGGTCCAATTTGCTTTGTTCGTGTCCGAAGCTCCTTTATAATGGTTTAAATAATGTTATTGACTTATTCCAGAATCATACATATTGATATGATATCATATATGGTCATATTATTAGCTTCTTGTTAGTAATATTTCATTGTTACTTGTTACTCGGGTCTTTATAACTTTTTGTTCTTATGCGTGTTTTGTTGAATAAATTCTTATTCTTATCTTTAGGTTATAGATAATTCATTTCCAGAATGGTATTAGTGTAGTATATACCATATTCATTCATTCAATTCATTTATATAATCATTATGAAATGAAGATCATGTAGAACGAGTCGCATCACATCGTGGAGACGGTATTCCATTCGTACGCACGAGTGATGATATCGTTCCTATGATCGTGGAATTGTATTGGATTATATATATATATATATATATATATATATTATTTCAGTATCAATATTACTTCATAATAATCATATATAGTTACTCATTACACCATTATACCCATCCTTGTAAGGTGATGGTGGAAAATAGATTACACCACGGCGTGGAGACGGTATTCCGTACGTACGCACGCGCGGTGATTTCATTTTCCCGTAAGATGGATAGAAGGTGAATTAGGGTTGTTTCATATTTATAATAACATACCAGTATGTAAGTAATACTGATGTTATTACTTTATCATGAAACAACTAAAGAAGAAGAAGTTGAAGAAGAAAGAAATTGAAAAGATCGGTAATGGATATTACCTCTTCTTTGGTACGCCTCTTTGAATCCTCCACTTAAGGAACTAGGAGTGGTCTTTGGAGAAGAACAGGACCTCTAGGATTATTCTAGGGAAGTGGAGAGGAGAAAATGGCAGGGGTTGGCCGAGCTTGAGTGCTCAATTTGGTGTGAGGAGGAGGGGGAGGAGGTGCCCTTTTATAAGGGAGGAGAGGGGCACCTTAGGAATTTCTCAAAATATTATTTTATATTAAAGTCAAAATCGGTTTATAATGGTTCCAAAGGGTCTTATTTCGAAGATAAAGTGGGGAAGGGTCGAAATACCATCAACCAATAGGATTTAGACAAGTTTAGGGTATTATTTTAACCTTATCAATTAGATTTAACTCTAAGTTAAATAATTTAACTTTTACCGTGTCTTTTTGTTTTCTTTCACTATATGGTTAATACACTTACTATAACATACCAAACGAACCCCAAATTGTTTATTATTAATATATATATCCTTATCTAAGTCATTTGGCCGAACCTTAGATTTTTAGGAATAAAATAACAATTAATAATATAATATTTTATTTAAAAACTATTTTGTGTCAATTTTGACACTATTTGATATATGATTTTTGTGAAAGTCATAACAGAATTATATGTTCGAACCAAGTTGATTAAATCAACACTAATATATCATAGTAACCTAGAAAATTAGTGGAATTCATAAAAAGTCTCAAATTATATTTATGTTGGTGTTTATAACATCAATTATGTCAATATTTCATTAATAAGATAATTACTGCATCATCATTGTGTCATAAATAAATTAAATTATTTGATGTCTAAAAATTACAAATAAAATACCATCATGTAGTAAATCATTTTAGCTTTCTAATGAATATTTACAATCGAATTTATCTTATGTATAACCCCATATTAAAAATGCTTTACTTATTAAACTTTGATTTTAACTATTTTAACCCTTCTTTAAATAAATTAATAATAAATCTCCTAATCTAACCCAAGTGGGCCTAAATGGTCATATTTTATTCCTAAGTTTGTTTTTGGTCTAATTACACTTGTCCAATAGAATTAGGACATGTGTTAGGGTAATATTGATATCATATTTACCCTTAGTTACCCTATTTACTATTAACCGCGGTAAAAATAGTAAAAAGTTACTATTCACCAAAAAATTATTTTCATCTCATTGAACCACATTTTAGTCCTTGATATTAACCGTGTCTCTCGGATTTTTGAAATTACATTCACAGAAGCGGTAAAATTAAGTTTTATGCAAAAATTCAGTTTTTAACCTACCACTTAGTGGTTTCACTATTCATCAAAAATTGAAAGTTTTCAGAAAAATACCAAAATTTCACCCTAGGCTAATTTCGATATTATGAGTCCAAAAATGAAGTCCATTTTGAAAAATAAAATTTATAAAATTTCAAAAAGTGGTTATTACTATTCATAACGGCTAGTTTTAATAGTATATTGTTGTTTAGTGAAACTCGGTATTGCGTACGACGCAAGCTATCGAGGAAGGTCGCGATTGCGTGCAAAGCAAGCCAAACAAGTGTTGTGTAGAAAAAGATTCCTTTGATGGTTTATATAACATAAAAGTCTCGGGTGTTACATTCTACCCCCCTTAAAAAGAATTTCGCCCTCAAAATTCGTCACTTTGTAACAAACAAATGAGGATACTTCTCCCTCATCATATCCTCAAGCTCCCATGTAGCTTCTTCAAGTTGGTGGTTCCTCCATAAAACTTTCACCAAGCGAGTGGTCTTGTTTCGTAGGACTTTTTCGCTACGATCCAGAATCTCTATCGGCTGTTCTTCATAAGAAAGATCTTGCTCCAGCCGTACAACTTCTGAGCTGAGTACATGTGAAGGATCTGGTATGTACTTTCTCAGGAGAGATACATGGAACACATCGTGAACTTGAGAGAGATTCGGTGGAAGCGCCAATCGGTAAGCTACCTTCCCAACACGATCCAGTATTTCGAAAGGACCGATATATCTAGGGCTCAACTTCCCCTTCTTTCCAAATCTCATAACCCTCTTCCAGGGAGATATTCGTAAGAACACTTTATCGCCCACTTCAAACTCTAGGTCTTTTCTTCGGTTGTCGGCATAACTTTTCTGTCGACTCTGAGCTGCTCTTATGTGTTGTTGAATAGTTCTGACCTTTTCTGCCATTTCATCAACGAGATCAGGTCCTAACAGCTTTCTTTCCCCAACTTCATCCCAGCAAGTTGGAGTCCTGCATTTCTTTCCATAGAGAGCTTCATAAGGATCCATCTGAATACTGGAGTGAAAGCTATTATTATAAGAAAATTCCACCAAAGGTAGGTGTTGATCCCAACCTCCTTTGAAATCCATAGAGCAAGCTCTCAACATATCTTCTAGGGTTTGAATTGTTCTCTCAGACTGACCGTCTGTCTGGGGATGATAAGCAGTGCTGAAACTTAACTCTGTATCCAGAGTATGTTGAAGACTTCGCCAGAACTTCGAGGTAAATCTCGGATCCCGATCAGATATAATAGAAAGTGGTACTCCATGCAATCTTACCACTTCCTTTACATATATCCTGGCAAGCTGATCTAGAGGGAAATCCTCTCTAATAGCAATGAAGTGTGCGGACTTTGTAAGACGATCAACTATGACCCAGATAGCATTATTGCCTTTGGATGTTTTAGGAAGTCCTGTGACAAAGTCCATAGTGATGTTTTCCCATTTCCATTCAGGTATGGGTAATGGTTGTAACATCCCCTTAGACTTTTGTCTCTCAGCTTTAACTTGTTGACAAACCAAGCATCGAGAGACATATTCAGCAACATCTCTTTTCATGCCATCCCACCAGAAGTACTCTTTCAGGTCCCTATACATCTTCGTACTTCCAGGATGAATAGAGAATGATGAACTATGAGCCTCATCCAGCAGCTCCTTCTTTAATTCGGGGATGGGAGGAACACAAACCCGATTCCTGAACTTTACTATCCCATCACAATCAAGGTTGAATTCAGGAACATTTCTCACCTTCTTTTGTAACTCGACATTTTCTTTCTGTGCCTCTTTAATCTTCACATGTATAGATGGTTGAACATTCATTTGAGAAAGATAAGATTTTTCCCCTTCCATTATAACTCCAAGATCCATCCTTTGTAAATCCATAAATATTGGATCTTTTGTGATCCTCATCATGGATAAACTAGCATGGTCTTGTTGACTTAATGCATCTGCCACCTTGTTTGCTTTTCCAGGGTGGTAATGGATTGAGCAGTCGTAATCCTTAATCAGCTCCAACCATCTTCTTTGACGCATATTCAGCTCCTTTTGTGTGAAAATATACTTTAAACTTTTATGATCAGTATAAATATCACACCTTTCACCATAAAGGTAATGCCTCCAAATCTTTAATGCAAAGATTACCGCAGCCAACTCCAAATCATGTGTTGGGTAATTTTGCTCATGGATTTTCAACTGTCGTGAGGCATAAGCTATCACCATATCATTTTGCATAAGAACACACCCCAATCCCTTCTTGGATGCATCACTGTAGATCACAAACCTTTCTCCACTACAAGGCAGTGTGAGCACAGGTGCACTGGATAACCTTCTTTTCAACTCCTTGAAATTCTCTTCACATTCCTCTGTCCAGACAAACTTAACTCCTTTCCGAGTCAACTTGGTGAGTGGATTAGATAATCGTGAAAAATCTTTTACAAAACATCGATAATATCCAGCCAAACCAAGAAAACTTCGGATCTCAGTTACTGTTGTTGGTCTCGACCATCTTTCGATAACCTCTGTTTTTGCTGGATCCACAGATATCCCCTCTTTTGAGATTATGTGACCCAAAAATGCAACTCTTTGAAGCCAAAATTCACACTTAGTAAATTTGGCATAAAGCTTCTCCTTTCTCAGGGTCTTCAATATAATTCTCAAGTGATCTTCATGCTCTTCCTTGCTCTTTGAATAGACAAGAATATCGTCTATAAAGACTACCACAAATTGATCAAGATAGTCTCTAAAGACTCTATTCATTAGATCCATGAAGATAGCAGGGGCATTAGTAAGACCAAATGGCATCACTATAAATTCATAGTGTCCATACCTTGTACGGAAAGCCGTCTTTGGTATATCCTCCCTTTTGACCCTTAATTGATGATACCCTGAACGAAGATCAATCTTGGAAAAGTATTGTGCTCCGCGTAGTTGGTCAAATAAGTCATCAATGCGTGGGAGAGGATATTTGTTCTTGATAGTGATCTTGTTAAGTTCTCGATAATCAATGCAGAGTCTCATTGATCCATCTTTCTTCTTAACAAATAGAACAGGTGCTCCCCAAGGTGACGCACTAGGGCGTATGAATCCCTTATCAAGATTCTCTTGGAGTTGCTTCTTCAATTCCTGCAACTCAATTGGGGCCATTCTATAAGGTGTCTTTGAAATAGGCAAAGCACCCGGTACGAGTTCTATTGAAAACTCAACTTCACGATTTGGTGGAAGACCCGGTAATTCCTCCGGAAATACATCATCAAACTCCCGTACAATGGGCATATTCTTAATCGTGAGTTTCTCACCAACCATTTGAGATAAATAACCTTCATTTAGTGGAATCAATACCCATAAAATGGAAGAAATTTCCACTGGAAGGTTATGTTCATCCTTGCATTGATAGACGATCATAGATTGATCTGGAATATGAAATGTGACTTCCCTTCTTTGGCAATTGATATGAGCTCCGTATAAAGAAAGCCAATCCATGCCAAGAATCACATCAAATTCAACTATAGGAAGGATCACAAGATTTGCAGGAAGCACTTTCCCACAAACTTCGATCGGAGAAGAATTATAAACTTTTGATGCGATTGATGTGCCATTAGGTGTTGTCACAGCTAACTCAACATCTAATTGTTGAGGTAATACGGTGATACCCTTAGAAAAATCTTCAGAAATAAAAGAGTGGGTGGATCCAGAATCAAATAAAACATTTGCTACTTTAGAGTGGATGGTAAGTGTACCTTTCACCACATCGTTATCGTACTCCACATCGCTGATAGAAATTGCATGTGACTTTCCTTTGTCTTTAGCCTTAAGATTTTGTTGACGTCGACCATCATCACCAACCCTTGGATTTGGGCATTGATTGGCATAATGCCCCATCTCCTTGCACTTGAAACATTGAAGTGTAGTAGGATCATTCTGTGTATCCCTACCTTTGTTTGCATCATTAGACATCTTCTTCCCATTATCACGGCATTCAAATGCCCGATGACCTTCTTTTCCACATTTAAAACATTTACTTGTCCCTTTAAGACAACTCCCTCCATGTTTATTTCCACACTTTGAGCATAAGGAAAAGCTCATCTTCTTTTCCGTGTGCTCTTTAGATTTTTCTTTGAATTCCATCTTCCTCTTCTTATCAAACCCATGTGACTGATGGGTTACTCCAATCTCCATCTCGACTTTGAGAGCACATCGAACGATTTCCTCGTAGCTATTGAAGTCCCTTATGGCTAACGCCCTTCGAAGACTTGGTTTTAAGCCACTAAAGAATCGATCGATCTTACTCTCAGGTTGGATAATAATACCAGAAGCGTATCTTGCAAGTCTTGTAAAATTTGCTTCATAGGTACTAACAGATTCATCATCCCTTTGCTTCAGTTCAAGGAACTCTTTCTCCATCTTTGTTCGGAGAATACGAGGGAAGTACTTATTGAAAAATAAGTTCTTGAACTCGTCCCATTCCATAGACTCAATTTCATCCCTTTGCCTCGTATTCTTAACAAGATTCCACCATTGATCAACATCTCCTTCTAAACGATACACTGCTAGGATGACTTTATCATGTTCAGAACATTGAAGAACTGAAAATATCTTTTCAGTAGTACTAATCCATTGTTCAGCAACTAATGGATCAGTAGACCCACTGAAAGAAGGTGGAAGCTGCCTCATGAAGGATTCAACAGAATGTTGCTCCCTCCTTTGCTCGTTTGGAAGTCCTGTATGATTCATAGCTTGAGAAAGTTGTGTGAGCATGGCTACAAGATTTTGCATTCCAGCTCCCATATCGTTTGGTTGCTCAGGGGGACAATCATTGCATTGCCCATCGCATTCCGCATTAACACGGTTCCTTTGGGTTCCATCCATTGACTAAAACCAAGAAGAATAGTGTGAGCAACACTAATTATAATAGAAAACCACATAATTCAAGAATAAAATTTTCATGCTTATGGTCTTATCCTAGGTTATTCAAGGCCATTTCTAAAACACTAAGATTGTGTTCTATGCTTAGACTTATCCTTAGGGTTCTTACTAAGGCTTTCACATCCTAGTTTCCAAAGGTTGACTATACCTTTCCTCTGATACCAACTATAACGACCCATACTTTACATACATTGTTAATACTTCAAAATTGAAGCACACTTATTACAACATATGATAAAACCACAAAGGACCGTATAGGTATAGTGTCTTTAGAAACTGGGAAACATAAACAACTGGTTCATAAATCTTCTACAGTGTCTCCCATTTATTTCATCATATCTAGGGTCCCTTTTAGCATATTCTACTTAATATCCATCTTCCTGACCTGGGGAAAAGAAAACATAAAAGGGTGAGCTCAAATGCTCAGCAAGGGCAAATAAAGGAAATAAAAATCATATCATATCTTTTTGAAAATCATAACCTGCAAAAGATATCATAAAATATTAATAAACCATAGAAGTGAAAATGAGATCCCCATAATCATAACATGAAACTTGAAACTTTGTGGCATGCACACATAATCATGGAAAATCATTTCTTGTTAGTCATGACTTATTGCCAAGACTATCTTAGTGGACAAAGTCCCTTTCTGAACCGAGTTCACTCCTCGTTTCAGTCCTGTATCACTGAACCGAAATAACCTTCCGTTCCAGCCATGTCTATCTCATGAGATATAAAATCTTTACCCAATGCATTGGAGGGAGATATAGGTCCCACCCATCTTATAATGAATCCTTTCTTATGTGTGCCACATAATCATAAATCATACATCATCGCATAACCCATGTAATAAAAATGGGATTCTTAAACAACATGACATCATAAAACAATTCATATAAGATAAAGGAATTCATAAAAATGTTTCCATCACAACATAATCAAATCCATGTAATAATAGGGGTAAAAACAGAACCCTTTTATTATCTTAGATGGAAAATAATTTTGATAAAATACTTGAACTTCATTCTTGAGGAAAATATCCTTTCTACTTCAAAAACACTTTTCCTTTCTTAACATGTCATGCAATTTTAAAATAAAAGAAGTTTATTAAAAATAAACTTGAAAACTTGTAAAGGAAGCTTCTTGGAAATAATGTTTTAAAAATCCATTCATGCCGTATAAGTTAAAAAAAACATTCTTCGTATTTTTGTCGGAAAAGTCAAAAAGTACCTCGTACGAAAAACGACAAAAGATTCCTTTCATACATATTACTAAAAACTCACCTAAGGGTAAAAATGGATTTAAACAATTGTAGGTGGATGGAAATAATATTACATATTGATGAAACATGGATGTGGATGATAAAATACATCCCAGTAAGTACTTACGAATAAACAATCTCGGATAAAAATGAGATTGCGATATTTCCATTACCTTAGGTCCAATTTGCTTTGTTCGTGTCCGAAGCTCCTGTATAATGGTTTAAATAATGTCATTGAATTATTCCAGAATCATACATATTGATATGATATCATATATGGTCATATTATTAGCTTCTTTTTAGTAATATTTCATTGTTACTTGTTACTCGGGTCTTTATAACTTTTTGTTCTTATGCGTGTTTTGTTGAATAAATTCTTATTCTTATCTTTAGGTTATAGATAATTCATTTCCAGAATGGTATTAGTGTAGTATATACCATATTCATTCATTCAATTCATTTATATAATCATTATGAAATGAAGATCATGTAGAACGAGTCGCATCACATCGTGGAGACGGTATTCCGTTCGTACGCACGAGTGATGATATCGTTCCTATGATCGTGGAATTGTATTGGATTATATATATATTATTTCATTATCAATATTACTTCATAATAATCATATATAGTTACTCATTACACCATTATACCCATCCTTGTAAGGTGATGGTGGAAAATAGATTACACCACGGCGTGGAGACGGTATTCCGTACGTACGCACGCGCGGTGATTTCATTTTCCCGTAAGATGGATAGAAGGTGAATTAGGGTTGTTTCATATTTATAATAACATACCAGTATGTAAGTAATACTGATGTTACTACTTTATCATGAAACAACTAAAGAAGAAGAAGTTGAAGAAGAAAGAAATTGAAAAGATCGGTAATGGATATTACCTCTTCTTTGGTACGCCTCTTTGAATCCTCCACTTAAGGAACTAAGAGTGGTCTTTGGAGAAGAACAGGACCTCTAGGATTATTCTAGGGAAGTGGAGAGGAGAAAATGGCAAGGGTTGGCCGAGCTTGAGTGCTCAATTTGGTGTGAGGAGGAGGGGGAGGAGGTGCCCTTTTATAAGGGAGGAGAGGGGCACCTTAGGAATTTCTCAAAATATTATTTTATATTAAAGTCAAAATCGGTTTATAATGGTTCCAAAGGGTCTTATTTCGAAGCTAAAGTGGGTAAGGGTCGAAATCCCATCAACCAATAGGATTTAGACAAGTTTAGGGTATTATTTTAACCTTATCAATTAGATTTAACTCTAAGTTAAATAATTTAACTTTTACCGTGTCTTTTTGTTTTCTTTCACTATATGGTTAATACACTTACTATAACATGCCAAACGAACCCCAAATTGTTTATTATTAATATATATATATCCTTATCTAAGTCATTTGGCCGAACCTTAGATTTTTAGGAATAAAATAACAATTAATAATATAATATTATATTTAAAAACTATTTTGTGTCAATTTTGACACTATTTGATATATGATTTTTGTGAAAGTCATAACAGAATTATATGTTCGAACCAAGTTGATTAAATCAACACTAATATATCATAGTAACCTAGAAAATTAGTGTAATTCATAAAAAGTCTCAAATTATATTTATTTTGGTGTTTATAACATCAATTATGTCAATATTTCATTAATAAGATAATTACTGCATCATCATTGTGTCATAAATAAATTAAATTATTTGATGTCTAAAAATTACAAATAAAATACCATCATGTATTAAATCTTTTTATCTTTCTAATGAATATTTACAATCGAATTTATCTTATGTATAACCCCATATTAAAAATGATTTACTTATTAAACTTTGATTTTAACTATTTTAACCCTTCTTTAAATAAATTAATAATAAATGTCCTAATCTAACCCAAGTGGGCCTAAATGGTCATATTTTATTCCTAAGTTTGTTTTTGGTCGAATTACACTTGACCAATAGAATTAGGACATGTGTTAGGGTAATATTGATATCATATTTACCCTTAGTTACCCTATTTACTATTAACCGCGGTAAAAATAGTAAAAAGTACTATTCACCAAAAAATTATTTTCATCTCATTGAACCACATTTTAGTCCTTGATATTAACCGTGTCTCTCGGATTTTTGAAATTCCATTCACAGAAGCGGTAAAATTAAGTTTTATGCAAAAATTCAGTTTTTAACCTACCACTTAGTGGTTTCACTATTCATCAAAAATTGAAAGTTTTCAGAAAAATACCAAAATTTCACCCTAGGCTAATTTCGATATTCTGAGTCCAAAAATGAAGTCCATTTTGAAAAATAAAATTTATAAAATTTCAAAAAGTGGTTATTACTATTCATAACGGCTAGTTTTAATATTATATTGTTGTTTAGTGAAACTCGGTATTGCGTACGACGCAAGCTATCGAGGAAGGTCGCGATTGCGTGCAAAGCAAGCCAAGCAAGTGTTGTGTAGAAAAATATTCCTTTGATGGTTTATATAACATAAAAGTCTCGGGTGTTACAACTATATTATATTGGAATAGTAAATAGTGCTCATTTATAAATTCATTATGTTTAGTCTTATAACTTGATATTCTAAGATGTGTGAGAAGATTATTGGGAAAAAATAGAAATATTAAATAGATAACTATATGGATTGTTTACGGATAAAAAATCGAAATATTATCTTAAAAGACCAGTGATAAGTAATTGTGTTTTATGTATGATAAAAACCTAACAAAATAGATTAGTTGAGATTATATAATGGATAACTGATAACATGGAGAACACAATTCTTATTAAAAAGACCTATAAGAAAAAAAATTAAAAAGAAGTGTTCTTAACATCGATCCACATCACAAATGGATAATTATTATTTCCTAGTGAGGTCAGAACCCCTTATGAAATGATTTATTTGAAGAAAAAAACACTAAAGTACTTATGAATCTATAAAAGTAAATTTCTAAATCTTAAAAAATAGAAAATTCAAACCAAGAGGGAATCTCAAAAGGTTTGAATGAAATTTTCATGAAAATTTTTCAAAATAATTTTCCTTTAAATGGTTTATAAAAAGTATTGGAAAAATTATTAGAATTTGAAATATTAAATGCTACAACTATAAGGTTACATGTATAATTCATTTAAAATCATTGATAAATGATAAATGAGAATTATTGAAGATTAAATAACCGTATATCAAGATTTATTCTATATTTCTGTGAAGGTTGTGTTTTCCGAAGATATTTTGAAAATAATTTCTTCAAAATTAGTGAAAGATGGATTTATTAAAACATTGTGATGTAACGAATTTGAACATACAAAGGAATAATTAATGGTAATGGTGATATAACATCACTTGACATTGATTTGGACAATATTTGTGCATGGAAGTACAAGTAGAGATATATAAAGAGAAGCCTTGATATCTTTCTATATTAAGGAAGAGGATTTGAAATATAAAGTTTGATGTACTTTTTGAAATTTAGATCAAATAGATACTTAATGATATTTAATTTTATTATTCAATCTTATTATTCATTTTTAAAGAGTTACATATTAAAAGTAATTATCTATATGTGAATATTAGATGTATGGTTATGTAATAACTTACCATGACATGAAGAAATTATCCTTTCCTTGAATTACATACATTCTAAAATGTGATAAAGAAAAAATGGTAATCCCTATATATGTAAGTATTAAAACAATATATAAGGTTACACCCTTTTATGTTTGGAGGATAAGATCTATCCATGCAATGCTAATATTTGTTGTATCATGGTGGAATAATAAATAATAAATTTTGATATTATTCTGGTGTTTTGGAAGTTATTTCAATATATAAAATTTTCAATTTTAAATGGCCATGTTCTATATGCCATTATGGAACATGATTTGGAAAATTTTAGATAATAAGTGTCATAAAAAACTTTGAAATATTGATATGAAATTCAATCCATTTTACTTGCAATTTTGAATATCCTGGTGGATGAATACTTAATTAAAATGTGGATTTTATTAGGGAAACATAATAGAAAATTCCCTATTTGGATGGTAAAATTTTACAAAAAAAATAGGGAGACCCATAATATGAGTTTTGGAAGCATTTTTAGATCTCAGATGAAAATTAAAAGTATTTAAGAAATATTTATAAATTATTTTGAGGGAATACATAAGGGTAATAAAAACTGGTTCTTAGAGAAGTATAATTTCTTGGTGGAATAAATCTTGAGTGTCAAGTTTTCTAGAGTTGAAGTGAAAATGGACTTACAAGAATGGATCAAGATATTTTGAAGGGAATTGTTTCTAGAGAGGCCCTATATCATAGTAATTGGAGTGTTATACATTTTTTAATCAGATATAGATACTGAAGTGGATTTTTTGAGTGTTTTATATGCTATATATTTTTTCAAAACATGATGATATATACAAATTTAGTGATTTGGAAATTCTTTAATTTTTAATAGGATATGAAATGTAATTAAATAGACATAATGGACTTCAATGGGGGGTATTTTCATAAGCAATATCTGAGAGATGAGTTTAAAGGATTGTAAGATCGAGGTATATATTTTCTTATATTTGAATTTGAAATTTATTTATTCTAATTAAAAATGGAAGGATACTGAAAGAATAACAAGGGAGGAAACTTTTGTTGGAATAACCACTAATAAGAATAGTTTATAGATAGGAAAAGAACTGAGTATTCCAAGAAAGGATAAGGAAGAAGAAGGAAGGTGGTCTGAAACATAGGATTCATTGAATATCTAAATTAAATATGATTGTGTTGTTACCAATTGAATTCATTATGAAGATAAAATTTATAAAATAGAAATTTTTATCGTAAAAAATAAAAATTATGAAATAGATAAGTTGGTGGATGTATCTAGAATAGAATATCACTTCTATATTAGGATCGTAAAGTGGATAATATATGATGAATAATTATTAGTGAAACAACTAGTTTATTATTTGAATATGATATAGTAAAATAAAAAAATTTATAATATGCAAATATCAACATATATAGTTTTATATTGTGTTAAAACTATTAGAAGTCATTGTTCAAATTCATCTAATATAGAGTTGAATATATCTAGCCATGGAATTTGGGAGAAACACATGGTATACATTGGATTATTGCATATTGAAATATTATTTTTCTTAGTTTAGGATTATATTCTGATCATTGAGATACCTACGAGTCTATAAAATGATATATTCTAGAGTAGCCTAGAAAATATAACGGAATTGAGTATAAAGGTTTAGTGTTTGGAATCCAAACTTGAAGATATGTTATCAATTTAATATGCCTCATATATCTTGAATGGATTTCATGATATTTACAAATGAGAATAAACTATTGGAATATATTTAACTTTATGTAGAGCTTGTGGTTCCTCTTAAAGAGTTTTATATTCAAAGGATTGAGAATCAAAATATTGTAGGACTATTGAAATATTTTATATGATTATGTTTAATAACTTGAGGGTAAATTGTCATTTCTTTAATAATTTATGTAATATCTAGATGAAATTAATCAAGAATAAAAATAAGGTGTTGATATGAATCAAAAATAAAAAAAAAGAATAAACCAAGGTGATCGAGATTTTGATTGCATCTTTTGAAGAAATAAATGAGCCGATTGGGCCTCTTGATGAAGAATTTGATTTGTTTACAAGTAGGGTTTATGAATATCCCACAAAAGAATATTTATTTAAAATAAAATGTTTTAGGGAATTTAGCAATCAATATGAGTCACATATTTATGATCAGAATACTAAATAAGAAGGGTTGATCGAGGTTTCAATAAAGGTATATGTGTAATTTATTAAAAATAAGAATGAATCTGTGGAGAAAATATTGAAATATATTGATGATATTATAACAATGATTTTTAAAGATCTCATTCAGAAAGTGTTTAATGAATATTTCATCTTGATTAATAAATGGTTGAGAGGAGTGCAGTTAGAGATAAATTCAAAATAATAGCTCTTGAAGAAAACTTAAAAGCAACGGGAGGATCATTAAAATTAAGTATAGAAGTAAAGAATTTTTAGTAATACGTAAATAGAAAATGGATTTATGATATTAAAATTTCTTTAGTAACTATATGAGAAAGGATCGAAGATCAAGTGAACATCTCCAAAAAGGAAAAATGAATATGAAGTAAAATATTTTTTATATGAAATTTACCTACTCAAATTGAAGTGATTTAACATCAAAGTTAAGTAAAAAAATTTGAATAACATATTACAAGAAACAATAAAATTAAGTATGTATTTTCTAACTCATCAAGAAAGATTCAGGAGTGTCTTCATGTTCAAAGACCAAATTTTATGTGAAAATCAATTTTTGATTTTGATACATCATCATATAATGAAATAAATAATCTTATAAGTAATTAAAATCCTAGATAAGATTAGTCCGCGATGATAAATCAAGGAAATAAATTCAGAATCTTTAAAATTTGGTTTAATCAGACAATTGGATTCAAAGAGAGGAATATGAAGAAAAAATTTCTATTATGGGATTCCTGGTCATAGAGTAAATTTTTTTTATGACGTTATCATATTTATTTATTATTATAAAATAATAGGAAAATAAAATTCATTCATACCATAAGGTATAATTTGTAACTCATATAATTTGGAATATCATTCTTCTAATTATGGTATTAGTAACTAGAAATATATATATATATATATATAATAAAGTTTATGTTGATATAAAATGACACAAATTTTATAATTTTAGGACCATGTTTTTATTGTGGATAGAAAAAAAATTAAATTAATAAGGGTATAATTGAATTTTCGGCATGAAATTCATGGATGAGAAAAAGAAATAGTAATCATTATAGAATAATATGTTATTAATATGGATATGAAGGAAATATTACAAGGTATTTTAATATTAGAATAAGGAAGAAATTATGAGTAATAAAAATACTCCTATGACCTATTGAAAACATAATTTTAAGGAATGAAAAATCATTACACTAACGAACAGTTTCATATGCTTGAAGATAGCTGAGATGAAATATTGAATGGATGTGAGTAAGTTATCAATGGTTGGTATGGTATGAAAACCTTGGTGGAAGGAAAAGAATAAATTTTTGAAAACTAAGAAACAAGAGGAATTAGTCCTCGTGACTAGTAAAGAAGAAGAAAATATGAAAACATCTTTTCAAAATTAAAAATGGAAATAACATATAGATACTTGAATTAATTATAGATGATTTCTTGTAATGAAAATGAATAAATATTTAATAATTTGAATAATCTAGAAGATTAACACATAAAAATATACCTGAAGTCAAAGGATAAGAAGCTTGAGAGATAATAGACTCATGAGAAACACTGCATTAGTGGAATAAATAAAATAAATACCACCATGAAAAAATGCTATAAATATATGAGAAATAGGTTTATTCAATAAATATAACCACGTTCTTCTACTTGTGTATTTCTAGAAGTACCCCACTCCTAGTGAACATAATTTTTATATATGATTATTGGAGTGATGTAGGTTTAAGGTTGAAATAAGATCCATGGGGTGTGTATGAATTGAGATTATATGAATTCATTGATATTAATCTATTGAATTGATCTAAAAAATAACAACATAAACAAACTATCCATTATAAAAAATAAAATATGAATTTGGTTTACATGCCAAGATGATGAAGTAAAAATGGCATGAAGCCTGATTTGAATTGAAACAAGTGTTAAAACCTTATATGTGTTTTCCAAATGGTATCAGTTAACTTTCAGAATTGAAAACATAGTATTGTTCCTCTTTCGTAGTGCTGGAATTCCAAGAAGAAGAAGATACATATCTTGATGAAATAGTGACAATATTCATTGAGGAATAATTATTCCATTTTTTTACAAACTAAAAATTTAGAATCATCTAGTTTCCTTTTAGGATACTAAACTCTACTAAGAATAATTTATTGAAATGAACAAGTGGTCTCCCTAAGTTGAGTATTTTCATAATACTTGGTTTCCAAGATAGAAAAAAAATTAAGGGGAGTCAACAATGAACATTAAAAGGTTTATTAAACTCATATGAGAATAGAGAAGTCCTATGGAGAAATAAATATCGTGAATATCAATTTGTATCTCTAGATTATTAGAAAATAGTGTTATTAATTGGTTCAAAATTTGGTATGACTCAGACACTTTTTTATTTATTACTTATACCCTAATAGTCCTAAGTAAGTGATATTGACATCACATGAAGTTTTTTATTAAAGGAACTTTATTTTTAACGTTTTATAATCTTTTGTAAGTGAATGAGATGCATGGAAAACATTAAAATTATTAACTTAGACCCTTTTTATTACACCAAGTTTTGACTTACTAGGATTAGACTATTTTTTGAGAATAATACAACTAAAAGAGAATGTGTGTCAAAATTCTAGTGATAATATAGGATGTCTGATAGATTCTCATAGATTTTAACAATATTCAACTAGTGGTTAAATAAGATCTTAAATAATTTATTGGTGAAATTAAATGGATAAAAGTTATTAAGGTATGGGTTAACAAAGAAAATTATATTGTATTTTAATCTAGAGGTTCTTGAAATAATGAAATGATGATGATCAGTCTTTAAAATATAGTGGAAGAATATTTTTTGACAAGGGGTTAAACATAGTAAATATGAAGGAATAATGTATCTTGTGAAGAAAAAATCATATAAATTTTACTAATAAACTGGATAAGAAGTCCATAAAATTCATATTATTAGAGGATCTTTGATTCAAAGAGTTATTTGAGAGATTATATCTATATCTTAAGGGTTCATGGATTTTATGTAATTATTCTTAAAAAAATCCAAAGGGGGAATGTAACATTCAAGAGGTTGTATCTTTTATTTTTTAACAATCATTAGAGGAAGAAAAATGATAATCAATGAAGGTGTTGAAAATAATTGAAGATGAAAGAATATTAATCCAAAAGTTGTTCTAGATGGTAAAAATGGTTTTTTTTCAAATATTTTTTGAGAAGGATTTATTAACAACCACTAAAGTTTGGGTTTGTTAAAGGAAATATAATTTAATTAAGTTGAACATATAATAGATTAATACATGGTGATGGTGATATAAAAATACTAGATATATATCTAGAGAATATGTGCACAATCACTAGTGGAGAGATAGAAAGAGACACCTTGAAACCTATTTATATAAAGAAAATGGATTTGAAAGATCATGTTTGAGTTGTAATGTGATATCAAGTATCAAATGAATGTTCAATGATGTTTAATGTGATTATTAAAAAACACTAAATCTAGAAAGAGTATGAGCATAAAACAGATTATCTAGGGGTGAATAGAATACATTTAAAAACAAATGAAATCACCATGTTGTTCTGAGACTTACCTTGATGTGAAGTACTTATAATATAAAATCCTTAAAATAAAAAATGGGGGTCTATATATATATAAGGTTTATGGTTCATACAAAAGGATTTAACCTTTTTTATTATATAGAGAAGAGTTAGTCATTCTATGGTGATATTGGTTATGCCTCGAAAGATCAATAAATGTAAAGTATAGAGAATATTTATGAATTTTTTAAGTTATTTAAATTTGTAAGCATTTTGATTTGAAATGGAAATGTTGTCCATTCTATGTTAGGTGGTGTTTTGGAGATGTTGAAATAGATATTATAATCGAATATTTCGATATATTTAAATAGAATATAGGAGATTTCACTAGGATTTATAAAGATAATCGTGGATGAATATTGAATTGAAATGTGTAGATAATGAGTGTCATGTCAAAGTAGAGGCCTCATTGGAATTAAAAAATCCTTATACAAAATGGGGAGTCCCACAATACTATTTTAGAAGTTGTTTTATATTGCACATGAAAATTAAAAGTTTATTTGTATGATTCATCATATTTTTGGAGTAAAAATGTAATTGTAGTTGAAACATGTGCCTATAGAATCACCATTTCATAGAGGAAGATTATTCAAGTACCAAGTTTTCATAAGTAAAAGAAAAAACAAGCAGGAAATGGTGAGGAAATCCATTTTAAAAAAGAATGGATAGGAATTATGACATGGTAATTGGAGTACCATGCCATGGTTAATCTGATGTAGATCGTTAAACGATCATTTTGAGTAGAGGACACACTTAGTGTTTTAAACATTGGATTTTATGTCCTTATTTTAGGATTTGGAACTCCTTTAACAATTTTATAATTATATAATGAACTTAAATATCCCAAAGAGAGTACCATAGTAGACATTTTCATGAATATGATCTAAGAGATGAATTTTAAAAAGAGTATGTTCAAGGTAGTTATACATATCAATTTTAATTTGAACTTAAAATCTCATAAATGAAAATATAGAGATATTGATATAATAAAAATGGAGGAGAAATGTTTTTATTAAACTAGTGATAAGAGTATAGTATAGAGTGGAAAGGAAACGAATGTTCTAAGAGGGGATAATGGAGAGAAGAAAGGTGGTTAGTAACATGGGATTTATTAAATATCTAAATTATTGAGGATTGTGTTTTTGTAGATTAAATTTATCTTCATGAGCATATTTATAAAGTGAAATTTTTCTATATCATAGAAAGAGATGGAAATCTATGAAGAACAAGAGGATAAAGAATCTAGGATATATTATCACTATTATATTAGGTTCATAAAGAGGATAACATATCATGAATAATTGGTTGTGATAAATCTAGTTGATTGGTTAAAGAAGATATTGTATAATAAAATAATTATTAATCTTGAATTATCTTTGTCTAGAGTTTTTTTGTGAATTTTTTCTTAAGACATTATTTCAGCTCTTTTAACACGGAGCTGAATTTATTAGGAATTTTAATTTGGAAGCAGTACACGGTATACATTGTAGCATCCTAAAAGGAATTGTGAGGTGGTTTAATTCAAATCTATATACCGGTCGTTGAGAGAGTTAAAAATATATAAACTAATATCATCCAGAAAATTGTGTAAAGTAGGAGAAAGCAGTGGACCTTTGGAGGTAGGGATTCATTTCCTAATCTTGTATATATAGTGATACTTGGTGAGGAGTGACTTCTCCTAAACTTTATATCCACCAAAAATTGTGTTATAATGGATTTTTGGTACACCAGATAGTGTTGAGTATATTCTCCTAGGATATAACCCAGTACAGGGGAAATAAGTAAAATATAAGTTCCCTTATATGTTTTACTTTTATCACTTCTAAACGATATTTGGTGTGGGTTCCTTCGATAAAGATATTGGTTGAATAGTTCTCCCTGTAATAAGGGGACTATATATGAAAGGAAAGGGATTTGTAACCAATAAAACGTTTGACTATGTAAACACACTGATTTACACCCCCCCCCCCTTAGGGTGTCTCAAGTTAAAATATTTCTATTATAGAGATTGAACCAAATTTTCAAAAAGACATCGATGAAATTTTGGAAGAATGAGATGTTCAAGTGAGATGTTTAGGGTTCTACAAGAGATTAAGAAATATTTAGATTTAAGTATCAATGGTGTTCTTTCTTGATCAATTTTTTCTTTGAAAAGTAAGTCAATTAGTAGTACTGAAATTGATAAATAAAACTTTATTGTTGACCAAATTGCATTATTATAAACTCAAAGGATGAAGTATCTATAGAAAAAAATCTTCTATCTCAGGTAGAACCTAATAAATTTTATATGGTTACCTGAAATAAAATTTTGACAAATTCTATGGATGATTATCATTAATATATTAAGAAAAATCAAACTCGTGATATTTCTTTGAGATTAGAAAAAATGAATTTCATTAGAATCAAATCAGTTTTATAAAAAAATTGAATAAATATCCATTTATGATTTGAAAGAAAGT
Source organism: Viscum album (assembly GCA_963277665.1). Lineage (NCBI taxonomy): Eukaryota > Viridiplantae > Streptophyta > Magnoliopsida > Santalales > Viscaceae > Viscum > Viscum album. The sequence goes on along the minus strand of OY728126.1, from coordinate 351,217,030 downwards.
ATGATTAGTATATAAAGGATACTCCTAGATATAGGGAATAGATATTGATGAAACATTTTCTCTTATAGATAGGTTTGATATGATTCTATTTTTTCATCATGGTCCAAAATAAATTTAATGTATTCTAGATGGATGTAAAGTCATATTTTATTTATAGAGTTCATGAAGAATAATATATTGAATAGCCAAATATATTTCTCATAAACAAAGATTTTATTGGATAAGAAACTCTATATGGGTAATAACTCACCAATAGCATGGTATTATATCCATGATCAATTTATTAAATGTCATGGATTCTTATGAGAAGAAGTTGATCATTATCACTATGTGAAGAAAGATTATGATCAAAGGATTATGGGTGGCACACCCCAACCCTATAATATTAATTATTTTGAATTATTTAATTTTGTTCATCCTCTTTTTTGAGTTTTGGGTTTTATCTGGTCTAAATTTTAAAATTTTGGGTTTTTATTATAGATGTCTGGTTAGCGTATGATTAGTAGAAATCATGTGCAACCCATGTGTGTCATCAGCAATTTTTTGAAAAGCTGATCGCACAGTCAGTGCAAGATTTTCTTAATTATGTTCCTTGCCTATGTGGGTTTTCTAGATGCCCATAGTGGAGTGAACGACTGGCATAGGATTTGGAAAACCATGCGATTAAACTGTATATAGTGTCTATCCTATAAAAAAATTATTTAAATAATAATAATGATAATTTTATTATTATTGTTATTATTACTATTATTACTATTATTACTATAATTATTATTTTAATTTTTATTATTTTCTTACCCCCATCATCCCCCTTACCCCTCTTGTTGGATGACCTCCCCCCCCAACCCACCCCACCCACCCCTTCCCCCTTTCTTCTCAATACCTCATGACACCCCTCACCTAAACAACCCTCACATTTAACTGTTCTCCATCGATTTGGATCACCTTTATCATCATTCTTCTTGAATTGGTGTGTAATCATATCTGGTAAGGTTATCGTCCTCTCCTCCTCCTCAATTTCCCCCTACTTCTTGGTCACTCTTTATTCTAGGTGGTTCACATGAAATGGCCAAACCCTATATCATTTTTTTGTTTTATTTTGTTCATTTTTTATGTCTAGGGTTCATGGGGCCTTATTAAGGATGGTTCTATCCTTTTAGGTTGTATACAGTGAGTTCTCTATCGATTTATGGTAACTTTTCTTCCTTTCTAATTATTTTTCACAATTTTAATTTGGGTTTTTGTAATTTCAAGCTTTATTTTTATTATTTAAGGGATATTCTGGATCTTTGAAGGATACTTGCATGTAGATAAATAGGTAAGAACATATATATCTATATCTTTCTTGTATATATTCCCTCATTTATATGGTAATATGTATATTTTGTCAAAGGGTGCATATATATATATATATATCTGTGAATGTGTATGTGTGTGTAAGTGTGAAGTAATTCCGGGTTGTCATCCTAAAAGGTAGCACGTTTTGAGGTAGTTTCCTTATGTCCAATCCTTTAATTTGGAATCTATAATTGTTTTCTTTTTTATTGGGTGTTTTTATTATATTGTGAAGTAATTATAATAAGAAAAATGATTATTATAGATAAAACTAGCTTCTTTTGTGTTTCTATGTTTTCTTATGCTTTGACCATGGGTTTTTTTTTAATGAAGCATGTTTCAAAACGTGTTTGGAAAGTTTAAGAACACAAGTTATTGATTTAATTTATAAAATATTTTATTTATACAAGTTTTAAAATATTAAAGATTGTTTAGGCACTTTATCATGTGTTTTCCATAAATGTTTAATGACAAGTTAATTGTATAAAGAGTTTCAAAAATGGTATTCAAATTATAAATGTTCATTTTAAAATAATGTGTAATAGAAAGCATCTTTTAATTTTTTTCATGAAAATAGGTAACCTCCATATATACTCTCCATTTTAGGGGGAATTCTTTAGGATGGTGTCGGGAGGTGGGCCTTAGAATGTATAGTGGATTTATGAGATTGAGATATTGTATTTGTGCTTTCCTCCTCACCTCTCACATTTTATATATCCAGTGGGTTCTAGGAGTCGTAGTGAGAGATATTATATAGTTTCTATTTAGTCTGGAATATATGGACCATATTCCTATGGATTATCCATGTGGGGTGTGCCACTGATTAGGCTAGTTGAGAGCATCCATGTTGGTAATTGACTTCAGATCACATCGATAAGCTAGTAGATAGATTCTAAACCAAGTGAATCTAGGGTTACTTCCCTTGGTATCTAGGTATATTCAATGATACTTGTTTATATGTATTCTAATTCACCACATTCGTTGATGGTTTAATAAAATCATTTTATTAGTTACATTTTCACTAGAAAATCTTATTTTATCACGTATTTACATGAACTCTATTTTCACTTTCATTAAGATATTTCATTCACTTCATATTTCTTATTTGTAAAATGATTTATTAGAAAATATTTTATCCATTAGAAACCATTTTGGAAAATTCAAGGGAAAATTGTTTTTTGAAGTTATAAGCTTTTTGATTGTTTTTAAATGAAATTAAAACCGTAGTTTAAATATATGTATTTTAAACTAGCATGAATTAGGTTTTCATTTAAAGGATAGGCAAAGTGATTAATTTATTCAGGCATGCCTACTAAGTTTTAATACTCATTCCAATATATCTAATATTATTTTTCATCTTCTGGTGTAGCTTCCAACTCAGTATCAATCGCTATAGAGCGACGTTGGTTTAGTGGTTGGTGGGGACCTGCAAGGTCACATAGAGGTATATTTAGTTTTATTTCTTTCTACTGCTGCTGTTTATTTTTTCTATTCAGTATATATTTATTTATTTTTCTACTTTTCATGAGTTAAATCATTCCTAATTAAATTATGCTTGATGTTTGACACTGGTTTCCATCCCAGGAGGATTGATAACACCTCTCGGGCCTTATCATAGGCTAGCTTGGGTGACTAGTTTGGGGGTGACCAGGAATGGTTTGTGACAAAATGGTATATGAGTAATTAACCTATGTTATTTTGGTATTTCTAGAATTCCAAAACCATTATTTTTATAATTAAAGTGTTCATTTGTGTTTATATTCTTGATCACTAAATATTTGTAAGGATGAATGGATTTTAAGGGTGGTCCAATGTGGTATTGCCTCAAAATCTAAGCATTAATCTTGGTTATTTTTGAGCTCTATGGTTTTTTTTGAACATTTATTGATGTTTTTGAGGATTTTTTGGGTATTATGGTTATGATTCATAGGGTGAATGGTTGTTTTTCATGTTTTATAAAATCAAGTGCAGACCATTGAACTGCCTCTAATGACTTCTAAAGTGCTCACATAATTGGCACACAGCCCACCAAACTGTGAAGACAAGCCATGTATAGTGGTTATTCCTCTAAGATTTTGGGATTTTTATCAAGTATAGGGTTTCTTTTTTTAATGGTTTTTGTTGATTTTGGGGTGTTATTTTAATTTTAGAAAATGGCATCTAGTTTATCAATGTTTGTTTTCCAAAATGTAAACATTGGGTTTTTTGAAAATGAAATGGGTTATTTTTTAAATGAAATCATTCTGGAAAATTTTTTGGGGGGTTTTAAAGGTTTTGTAGTATGTGAAAATGGAAAATAAACATTTAATTTGAAAAAAAATCTTGGATGATAATAAGTGTTTTCAAGTTGGTTGGGGTATTTTTAAATTTTTTTGGAAAGTGATATTGTTTTTTTATTCAAACCTTAGTATTACAGAGAGTGCTCAAATATATTTATATGGATGTATGTATGTACTAAATGGATGGTTACTAGTATTTTTGGATGGGTTCTTGAGAAATCACAATGATGTATATATTTGTGAGGCATCAAAGAATACCAATTTTGGGTGCTCAATTTGTAAGGATTTTTATGTTTTCTAAAAATGGTTTGGAAAGGGTGGATTTCAATGTTTTGAAAAGTAATTTAGAAACTTTTTTATGTTTTCTCATTACTTTTGCGAATTTACTTTTCATAATTTTTTGTTTTTTTATGTTGGGTGTGTTGGAATTATTTCAGTCCAACAAGACTTTAAATGGAGAGGTGATTTTAAAATGCGATTTGGTGCTTAAAATGGTTGTGAAAATAGTGGTTTTTAAAAGATGGTTATTTTATTATTTTGTGGTGGTGTTGTGGTTTTTTTTTGGATGATATTTTGATTGGTTTTATGATGTATTGGTTCATAATATTCATGTTTGGTTTTAATGGTATTTATTTGGGTTTTGGTTTGATATTGATTTGTTTGGGTATTTTTATGTTACTGAGAGTATGCTTCCAAGAAAGGTCCAAAGTTTTCAGAGGGGTCCCTTCTAGTTTTTTTTCTTGCCCAAAATCCCAGTGGAGTGGTGGGGTTGATTTCTTTTTTTTTCTTATTTACCATGTTGTTCAAGAAATTTTAGGTGTAGTCAGATGGATGAGATTTTGTGTGTTCAATAAGGCAAAAAAATGGTGAAGGAGTAGGTTGACCACTTTAAGGATCTAGTTTTATTTTCCCCAGAAATAGATTTTATAGGTCTATTGAAATAACTTCTCATCCTATGGTTTCATTTTTCAAATAAGTCTCCTTCATGAATGTTAGAATATAGTTCATCAAACCACCTGCTCATTTGCTTCCAGTTTGTTTTGTTCAAACACAATAAGACATTTTACATAATCCTACAAAGTTTTGTCAATATTGTAGGTTTATAGAAGTTTTTTAATCTATTTTTTCGGAAGATTATTCTTAGGTTGAAGATTTTTAGTACCTGACTATAGGGAGTATATCCTTCAAGATATCAGGCCTCCATCCATAGGTCTTGGAGTAAATATTTTCACATGGTTGAGGAATTTCTAGGTGTGGGGTGATATTTCTCCTATTTTTCATCACCAATGTTGGACAGAAAGCTACTCGAGTCTTTCCTCTTGTAGTTATTTGATTTTGGACCTCTTTTTGTTTCAGAAGTTTCTGTGGCCTCATTCTTTTGGGATTTCTATGAGATTTTTGGGATGATTTGTTATCTTGTTCCTTTTTTAGAAATGCTTATGTCTTGTGGAAATTTTTAATCGCGGTTTGGTTTGGATATCAGATCGAGTTTTCTTAGTCGGGTGCTTCTTGACTTAGGGATTGTCCTATGCAAGTTATACTTTAAATTATTGGGAGACAACCCACGGTGAGCTCGGGGTAATCTTATCTTCCTAGTCCTTGCTCTTTCAATCTTTATAATTCTGAATTCTAGTTTCATATGGGGTTACTTGATTTCACCTCACCTGACCCTGGACTTAGTAGTTTATCTAACTTGGATAATGGTTCATGTGATGTAAGAATGTGGAGATCCTGAACATGCCAGGGTGGGTTTCCTTAGACATTTCTATGTTATGGGTGAGGGTGTTTGATTTTTTGAGATTGTGTTGGGATATTTGAGTCTCTTCCATTTAATCCCTATTTGGATGGTTCAAGTTCTTTACTCTTTCCCATTTTATCCTCCAATGTAGGTTCATTAATTTACAAATAAAATCTTTAGTCTCTTTTGGGGCTTGAAGTTTTTCAAGAAGGGTGAGTGTTATCTCTTGGTCTTTGGGTTTTGAGAACCTCACCTTGTGTAGTAAATTAATTTTGTCTAATTTCATGACTATTAAAATTATTGGGACTTTTTAGGTGAATAAAGTTTCATGGTGGGGATAATAAACACACATAACCCCTAGAATATTAATTATTTTTATTTATTTAATTATTTTTATCCCCACCTTTGAGTTTGACATCATATCAGGGTTAAATTTTAAAATTTTTTGTTTTTAGAAGAGGTGCACAATTGATACACAGTTAGTAGAAGCTATATAAAACTTGTGTGAGACATCTCTAGTTTTTGAAAAACTGGATCTAATGGATGGTGCATGGTTTTCTTAACTATGAAAATTTCCTATGTGGGTTTTCCAGAGGCCCATATTGTCTTGCATGGTTGGCACATAGTTTTCAAAACCGTGCATCCAAACCATGATTAGTGTCCATCCTTTTAAAATAGAAAAATAAATAATAAAATTGTTTAAATATTAATAATGTTGGTGTTGGTGTTGGTGTTGTGTTTTTTATTTTATTCTTACCCCCCCCCCCCTTATTCTCTATGTCACATGAAAACCCTCATCCAGACAACCCTCACATGTAACCCATCCCCTTATATTTGTCCCCCATTTATCATTTTTCTTCCAGAATCTGTGTTAAATCATCTCTGGTAAGGTGAACCTCCTATCCTCCTCCTCACTTTTCCCCTATTTCTTGGTATCTTTTTCTTCAAAGTGGTATACACTCCATGGCTAAACCCTAACTTGTTTTGGGGTTCTCTTTTGGTTAGTTTTTTATTTGTAGGTTTCATGAGGCCTAATTAAGGTCCGTTCTAACCTCGTTGGTTGTAGGAAACAAGTGAGAAATCAATTTTTAGTAAGTTTTCTTCCATTCTAATTACTTGGCCCAATTTTAATTAGGGATTTTGTAATTTATAGCTTTATTTTTGTTATTTAGAGTATCTTACATCTCTTGGAAGGTTACTTTCATGTATATACATAAGTAAGCACATATATATATATATTTCCTCCATGTATATATTCCCTCATGGTGAAGGAAATATGTACACTGGGTAAAAGGGTACATATATATCTGTGTGTTTGTGAATGAGTATATGTGTGTAAGTGTGAAGTCATTTGGGGTTTTCATCCTCAAAGAAATCATATTTTGAGGTTAGTCCCCAATGTACAGTACATTATTTTGGAAACTATAATCCATTGATTGTTTTATTGGGTATTTTTATTATATTATAAAGTAAGTATAACTTGAAAAATTATTGTGACAGATGAAACATGCCTCCTTTGTGTTTCAATGATTTTTATGCTTCAACCAAAGGTTTTCTATGATGAACAATGATTCAAAAAAAAGTTAAAGCACACAGTTCTTGATTTAACTTATAAAATATATAAATTTTACATGTTATAAAATATCAAAGATGTTTTTTGACCTTAACCCAAGGTTTTCCTTAAACTTTTATGGACATGTAAATTTTCCAAAATAGTCTCAAAATGGTTTTCAAATGGTAAAAGGATGTTTTCCGCTGACTATTTCTAACTAATATATTTGAATGTTTTCTGGAAATGGGGTTACCTCTATAGATACTATATATTCTAGGTGGATTCAAATGGATGGGGTTGGGAGGTGGTTCTTAGCATGTATAGTGGATTTACATGATTGATATTTTGTATTCATGCTTACCACCTCACCTTCCATATTTTCATAACCATGGGATTTTAGGAATCATAATGAGAGTCAAGATAGGGGTTATATTTAGTCTTTATTAGACGGACTAGATCCCCATGGTGTATCTATGTAGGTTGAACCACTGGTGAAGCTAGTTGAGAGCAACTGGGTTGTTTATTGACTTTGGATCGCATCAATAGGATGAAAGATGAATTCTATACTAAGTAAGTCCAGGGTATCTTCACATAGTGCCTAGGTATATCCTATAAAAGTTGTTTACATTTATTATACATCCCCTCATTTTTTTAGGTTTTAATAAAATCATTTTAACTATTATGTTTTCATAGGAAATTATTATATCAGTACTTATTTACTTGTACTTTGTTTTCACTACTTATGTTTTACTAAAATATTTCCTTCACTACAAGTTTCTTCTTTGTAAAATTATTTTTTGGAAATACTTTCATAATCTGGAAAACATTTTGGAAAATGGATGGTAAAATAGTTCTTTTGAATTTATTATCTTATTATTTTTTAAAAATTAATTAAAACCTTATTTTAAATATATATATTTTAAACTAGGATGACCTTCTTTTCTATTTAAAGGCTGGGCATAGGGAGTCGTTTATTTTGGCATGTTTACTGGTTTTTAATACTCATGCCTATATCTCTAACTTTTTATAAGCTTCGAGTGCATCTTCTAACTCGGTCATAGTCTCCATAGAGCAAAATTAGTTCAGTGGTTAGTGGTGACTTGTAGGGTAACATATAGGTATGTCTATTTTTATTTCTTTCTCTTGTTGGTGTTTATTTTTATTATTTAGTTTATATTTATTTATTTATTTATCATGGGATAAATCATTCTCAATTGATTTATGCTTTATCCTGACACTAGTTGTGATCCTGAGAGGATCAGGAACACATCTATAGCCTTGTCACGGGCCGAATCGGGTGAACAGTTTGAGGTCTACCTAGGTTTATTCGTGATAATGGGGCTCATATATTTGGATGACATAATATTTGACTCCCAAATGAATTTTAGTGTTGGAAGTTTACTAAATTCATAAATATATAGTTTGATATTTCAATGACTGGAGAATTAAATATTATTCTATGTGTTTTATATTACTTATATAAATATTGGGACTTTAATTTCATAATGAATATATAAAAAAGAAGTAACTAAATATTTGGAATAGAGGAAAGTGAAGATGTGGAAACACTGGATTCTACCTAAATGATGATTTCAAAATATGATGATGGAAAGATGTTCACTAAAATAGAGTATAGGAAAACTATTGGAAGCATATTGTAATTAAACACTAAAAGACCAGATACTATGTTTTATGTATGTAAAGTATAACAATATAAAAGATATCCCAAAAAAATATATACATGTCACTATTGAAATGGATACTTTATTATATCAAAGGAACAATATATTTCATATTCCTCTTTTAAAAAACAGAGTAATAGGAATTATTGGGATATGCATTTTTTGATTCGTAATGCTTGGAGAATGATATAAAATAAAATTTTTAGGTGTTTTTAATATTAAATTATAATATTTCTCTTTGATAAGACATAAAAAAGATTGTATACAATTCAAAAATACAAAATCTAATTTTCCTACAATATTTATTTTTTGTGCTCAACTTTTATAGCTCGGACAATATCTAGAATACATTTATATTTAGGAATGTTCTCATATAATGATTAAATGTGATAACTAGAGTGGTATCAATCTTATTAAAAAATAATTCATAATTTATGAATGAAGAAAATTGAGATAAAGTATCATTTTATCAAGAAGAGAGTGGAGTAGTGTATAGTGAAATTAGTGTATGTGTCAAAACAAGATCAAGTTACTAATTTTATATATAATGAACTATCTAATGAGAGTTTTGAGAATCATTTTATGACACTTGAAATTCATCCATCTCTGACCAATTAATGATTTGGAGAAACAACCTTTACTCCCAAAATGGTTTTTTTGCAAGCAGGTTTGTAGAACCCCACTCCCCAAATGAATTTTTAACAAGCGTTTATTTTTATCATAAAGAGATTGAATCATATGGAATTGTAGTGAAATATTTGTAAATTATTTAATACACTATGAATAATATCATGATGTTAGATATTTCTACCAAAATATTTTAGATGTAAAATATAATTGATGTCAACAAACTTAAGGAGGGACATTTTTGGAAAAATCCAAGTGAGTGTTTTTTTTTTGTGGTTTATAAAATTATATGAAAATATTATAAATAAATGATATTTTTACAAGATAATTATTGTATGAATTTTCATATTACTTGGAGTACGTTCGAAGGATTTTAGTTATAGAACCAAAATCTGTATCATGGTTAAGAAAACTACATCATTGCTAATCCTATAGTTTTATAAAATGGTTGGAGTTCAAGTATAGATTATAGGAGAGGTATCAGATATATTTCTTTTCTTCCACAACATAAATACATATCGTGTTATATCATGTAGTTATTTAATAAGATTTAAAAACAAGGAATTCAAATAATAAGAAATCATTTTAATGTAGAATTATTCCTAAAAGCTTGAAGAAAAATGAGATGTTTATATATACTGAATCGTCTTTAGAGATACTTTTAATGAAGGAGATAAAAAATATGAAATTGTTTAGTTTTTTATTTTTTTTTTAAAAGCATATTTAATGTTTAAGGTAACCTGAACAAGCCTAAGAAGAGAATGGAACCACAAACAAGCCCATATGACCAAAAAGGAACCAGATTCCAAAATATACCCAATAGGAAGGCCAAACCAGTCAACAAACACAACAAAAATCTTAAACCTACCAGATCACCACTACTCACCATGATCACCATGGTGAAGTGTTCCATTAGATCCACTATTATAGAAAGTTGAAGAGAAGAAAATATTGCTATATTTTTAGGTATTTAAAAAATTATCTTAGTTTTTTAAATGGGAAGACATCTTAGAATCCCACATTGGAAAGTGGGTTATAGTTTGGTATCATTTATTATGGGAAAAACATTTTCATTATTCTAAAAGGATAAAGTAAATGAAAAAATATATTGTGAATAATGAACAACATCATCCATGTGTTTGTGATCGAACAATGTGGATCATTGATGGAACAATTTACAATTTTAATTCCATGTAAATGTGAGGTTATTGGCGGTGCCTTAATTTTTTCAAATGATTATTTGGTAACATGGGTTTTGGACCACGCTCGAATGAGTACATCATTTGGGTCAACCTAGTTCACCAATCAGGTATGATCTGGATTGTTTATCAAGTCATGTGAGGTCTAACAAACCCTTTTTTCTCTAATTAGTATGATATAGGATAATTATACAATCGAGTGTGATCCTACAAATATGATTAAACTGTATAAAATGTGACTTTCTAGAATAGTTGTATTTCAAATTCTAAGGGGTAGGACACCTTATCTGAATGGGTAAACTAATGCCTAAAAAAGAGTTTCTATTAGATAGAAAATTCACTACATAAAATTATAATAATTCCCATATCCCCTGATGATTGAGATATATCAAAATTCTACTAAAATAATTCGTGTCACTTTTTTGATTTGTAACAACAAACACTTTTATTACACTCTTTTTTTCAAAACCAATTTAAGGGTTACTCTCCCCTAAGTTTAAGTAGAGTGTAGTGAGCCACCATTTTATCCCGAATAGGATTCATTGAAAATCCATTGTACTATCTATTTGGTGAGGTAAAATAAACTCTTAATGAGAGTGACATCTTATCATTCCTTGGAGGTCTCTATCAACTACCTTCCAACAAAATCTGATGTCATTAAGCACCAGTATCCCCAAAATTATTATGATTATCTTCTATCATCATGGATTTTTAAAATCTAAACAAAATGAAAAATTTGGATCAATTCAATGGAAACAATTTCAAGAGGTATGAAAAGATGATTCATTTTTAAATTTCAAATATCAAGGAGGTATACATGTTTTAGCTCCAAATTTACCCACATTCGAAGATGAGACACTCCAAATATTCTACATGAGGAAAAAAATAGAAGAACAAAAATATCATGCATTATGGACACATACTCAATGAATTAGTAGATGATCTCTTTGACACATATTAACACCTCTCAGTGGAAAATGATATATAGGATGCTTTGGAGAAAAGTTACATCATAAAGATTGTGGAAATAAATAAATTTCTAGAAAGACAATTCATTATATACAAAATGGTCAGTAGTATATATATCATAGAGAAGTTATATGAAATTTAACACATATTACTACATTAATAGAAAAAAAGATGAACATCGATGATTCCATCATTGTCACAACAACCATTGATAAACTCCCCCCAATTAGAAGAGTTTTAAAATTTCTATAAAACATAAGAAGGAATATATTTCCCTTAATGAGTTACTTAAATACTTATAAAATGATGAGGAATATAAAAAAATAAAGAGGAAAATTAATATTAGGATAATAAATCCAAGTTCATCATAGTAGAGTTAGTGGTTCAATATTATTCATAAAAGTGGAAAAAATATTCAAAATTCCCTTTTAAAGTAAAGGTACAATTCAATAATAAGAAAGGTGAATTCTACTATTGTGTTAATCTGGGACATTTCAAACTAGATTAGCATATCCCTAAACGTAAATATTTAAAAAATGAATTAAAAGAGTAATTTATGGCCATGATCTTAAAAGGTAATGTTATTAAGGATATCTCTTTTTAGTTGATCAATTTTGGAGCTCCAAGACATATGTACAACAACAAAAATGTCTTTAAGAACACGGAAGTAATAAAAGATGGTGAATCACTCTACATAGGGAACTCTTGAAGCATAAATTTATAATGGAATGGTATGATTGATCTCGATATTTCCTCGGAAAAAATAATAACTCTAAATTATGACTTGTAGGTACCCAAGGTTCATAAGGACTTGATTTTGGGGATCTTGTTAAATAATAATGGGTGGAAGAATGTTTTTTAGGTAAATAACTTTATTTTTTTTCAATAGATGGTTCATTGTTTGTAATGTTAACTTTTATAATGGATTATTCCAAATAATTGTAAATTTTGTTTCTACTTACTAGATTGAGTCATTTGATTTATGGAATAAATTTTTAGGTCACAAAAACCATAAGAAAATACATGAAATATTTAAAATATAATTATTACCTTGTATGGATAAAATTGATCACAAATATGTGACTGGAATATAAATTAAAATATGTAAGAAACCATTTCCAACTATAGAATGGAAAATTAATTTGTTAAAAATAATACATAGTGATGTTTGTGATTTTTATGCTACAACCAGCATAGGTATAAATTACTTTGTTAATTTTATTAATGATCATTCTAGATTATTACTTATTTATATTTTACATTTTAAATATGAAATTATAAAAATATTTAATATCTATAAAAATGTGGTTGAAAACCAATGTGGGATTATAATTAAATGCATCAGATCCAACGGGGGAGGATAATATTATAGTTTTTCATTGTTTAAATACCTAAGGATTATACAAAAAGTGATATATCCCTATACACCTCAATAGAATGGTTTAGATAAAAGAAGGAATAAAACATGGATGGAAATGGTTAAATCTAGGATTTCAATATCGTGTCTCTCAAGAGGATTTTGGGGAGAGGAATTGTTAAATGCATGTCACATCCCAAATATAGTTCCCAAAAAATTGAAGGAAATGAATATATATGAATTATGGAAGCATAGTAAACTAATCCTAAATTATTTAATGGTTTTGGGTTGTCACAAAATTATAATAATACTAGAACCTAAAAGGGAAAATTTAGGTAAAAGAGGTATAGATTGTATAATTCATGGATATGTGGAGAATTAAAAATCGTATAGATTCATCGTTATAAAATATAATGATTTATTCATTATTAATATAGTTATTGAATCGGGATATGTTAATTTTTCTAAATCCTGGTTTACCTCTTTACCAAATAAAGTCTAATAGAGGAATATGGATCAAATAAAGGAGTTCCTTAATAAGTTAAATTATATGAGTTTAATAGAAGTAAATGACCTCAGATATACTATACATAGGAATTTTATTTATTTATGTACTTTTTAAAAGGAACTAATCATAGTTTTTTATCACAAACTCTAGTTTATCTTAATATATATTCTAATCTAAAAACATTAAAATAAGTTATGTAATCTTTTGGTGGATATCTTTAGAAGGAAGTTATAAATAATGAAATGAACACTATAACTAGGGAAAATACTTTGATGTTTTTTGATCATCCTTCAGGTTAACAATTGAAAAGTTGTAATTCGGTACTTAAAAGGAAACAAAAATTTGATAGTATAGTTAAAAAATATAAATCCATATTGGTATCCAAGGTATTTACTCAAATATAAGGAATCAATTATTTTGATACATATAATCCCATGGTTAGAACTACTTATATTAGAATTATTATAACTTCAGTTCCATATAAAATTTTGAAATTTACAAAATGGATATTAAAATAGTATTCATAAACAGTGAGTCAAATGAATAAATATATATATAGAACAACCAAAATGATACATAAAAACTAGAAAAAAATGATTTAAAATTGGTATGGTCTCTATATGTTTGAAAATATTCTCCAAAACAATGGCATGATAAATTTCATAATGTAATTTCATCTAATTCCATTATAGTCAACCAAGATAATAAATATGTTTATAGTTATTCTATTATATCCATGGGGTGGTTGTTTGTTTATATGTTGATGATATGAAAATATTCGGAACAAATATGAATCAAGTAAATGAAGATATTTATAATTTATCTAGACCCTTTGATATTAAATAATTTAGAAAAAAATCATTTTTGGGACCAAAAATATTTGGAATAAGAATTTTTATTTACTTTCTCAATATCATTATATTGAAAAGGTATCAAATAGGTTTTAATAATTTAATTATTCATCAATTGTAGAATCCTTCCCAGAGGCCACTTAGCAGTTACCTGAGATGGTTGGCCCCATGACCTCAAGTGCGCCTCCCCATATAATAGAGGCCACCAACTACAAGCGAGGGCCTAGGGTGTGCATGTGGGGAGAATATTCCCTCATGAGTCATAGTGCATAATAGCGTTAAATATACAGATAAGCAGTGGAAATAGAATAAATAAGTGAAAACATAATAAATAATGGACAAAAAAAGCTAGATAAAAGTAGATACAAATAGATGATGATGATCATGTTGCTATCAAAACGAGTACATAGGATACAATGGAGTAATAGTATACCAGATTCTATAAAAATTAAACAAAAAATCCAAAAAACTATTACTAATAGCATCCTAAGCATAGGATCGGTCCTCTACACCGATACATTATCCTAGAACTCAGAATGAGGCATCGAAAGTTATCCACCTCCATTTATCTATACCTAAAACCATGAAGTCTTCATGGGTACTAAGGGTAGACCAAGAACAATGTGATATGTACTCAGTAGGTAACCACCAACGGTGACTATATCAATCCAATACGTGCATATAAAATGAGTAGTGTGCTAATAAAAATTAAATGCAATGCTGAAAATAATAATAAATTGTACCATGTTACTTTTTTGATACATGTCCAACTCTTCCTAATTCATCCTAAGTTATATATCTCTAAAATAGGAAACCTTTATAATTATGAAATGTTTTAATAGCTTTTATGTATAAAATTTCAATGTATGTATATTCCCTAAGCCTGTGATTTTTCTTCTCAGATGCGTCCCAGGAATTTCTGTTACACATTCTTACTCTTTAAATTATTTGAGATCATTATAAATTAATATGTGGCCCCTAATCCCATCTAAGGTAATCCATAAAGAATATCAATTATCTCTCTATGGTCTTTGTAAAAACCCAAGGTCGTGGGAGTCCTTCCAAGGAGAACCATGAGTGAAATCCAAAGTATCACTCCTGGCATGGTGTGCAAACAAAAA
The DNA here is from genome assembly GCA_963277665.1 of Viscum album. NCBI lineage: Eukaryota > Viridiplantae > Streptophyta > Magnoliopsida > Santalales > Viscaceae > Viscum > Viscum album. The sequence goes on along the minus strand of OY728126.1, from coordinate 351,201,812 downwards.
ATACCTCTGAGTCCATCCCTGGTGCCTTACATAGGGTTCTAAGTCTCACTTGTGGCATGGTACAACCATATCACCACTGGCCACATCCATAGAGTCTCTCCTCAGTAACTTGTATCACTTTTCTGGAGGTAAAGGAAATTCAGGGTGATCCCTTCTAAGGCATACCTATTATCACCCTAGCATATTTAAATTTCATTAAAAAACTCTAATTAAGGAGAGATGATCCCATATAATGCATCCTTAAGTCGAGACCCTTTTATAGTCCTCAGGATAAATTATGGGTGTTATTTTTCTATCAAGATCATACTGTTGAGCTTGGAAACATTTATAACATGATTAAAAAGTCCAAAAAACTTAATCAAAAAATTCAATTATGGCCAGAAGTGAGGGGCTTAACCCATGGACTAAAAATCCTATTAATTCAATTAAATAAATTTATTAATCTTCAACTCACCTCGATAGGTGTTTAAACAAATTGAAGAAATGGGAACAATGGCTACCCAGGAAAGTAACTCCCATTTGGGATGTCTAAATTCAATGTGATCAACCAAAGGGTTGATTCACCACTATCTAGGGTCATATTATACATGGTAAATCATTCCATTTAATTTATTAAACAACTTAGAGATTCCATCAAAAATTTCAGCTATAGGAAACCATAGAACATGTTATAAAAGCAAAAAAACAAGAGGTAGATAAATTAGACCTCCTAACATAGGTTCATAATTCTATCATCATCTAGTTTTGTTTTTTAATCAAGTTATATTGGGAGAAATCTTAAGAATCATCAAATGTCATGAAAATGGGAAAAATGAGATCTCGCTAAAATATCACAATAGAGAAGAATAAAAAAATCAAATTGAAGGAATATTATTAAGGATCACACCTTAAGCAATCTAATTAATCTAACGGTTGAAGGAATGGAGTTTGGAGAGGGGAGGAATCAAAATCCCTTGATTGAGAAGAGGAGGGGAGCTTGGGCGTATGGTCCAATGAAACAAAAGTGGAGGAAGAAATTGGGTTTAAAATAATTACTTTGGAAATGGTAAATTCCCCTTGAAAATCAACTTTGTGTGCTTTTGCCACATAGTTGGCCAAACCGTGCATGAACTGTCCAACATCTACTGCCCAAGGAACCCCCTTACATGGGCTTGGTGCACAGTTTGGCTATTCGTGCACTAGTCATGTGAGATGCTACTATCCAAGTGGTATAAAAATACACACATGCATTCATCCTAGCTTTCATAGTTGCTGACAAACTGTGTGACATCCCCTGTGCACTGGGTACCCTACATGGTTGAGTTGCACAGTCAACACTAACCATGCGCTAACCATGAGGCCCAGTTTACCATCCCATTTTTCAGAACTCTAGGTTATGAAAGATGCAAGGGATCTCCCAAAAATTTCTTTATCTATTATAGCCCAAATTATTATAAAATGATTCATTTTTAATAAGTGACATGAAATTTTGTTCCTATCCAAAAATATAGGATGTTATATGCTCCCCTACTTAAAAAAACTCATACTCAAGTTTCCCTTCTGATGGTGGTAAGACATCATTTGAGAAATATTCTGACCACTAAGCATGTACATCTGCCTCCAACTGCTAGGTTTTCTCATGAACAAGTTTGTGCTTCCATATAACCCATACTAGTGAAATCTACCTACCTCATAGGGCCTTTTTCCTCAATCAATGATATGTATTGGATGCTCCAAAAAAGATGCATCTTCCTCCAGCTCAATGTCTCTGGGGTAAAATTAATGATATTGGTCTGTCTGGTACAAGAGAAATTGTAATATGTGGAATACATCATACATGGTATGGTATCTTTAAGGTATCTCTAATTGATAAGATAACATCTAGACTCTCTCCGTGATCTTAAAATGTCTAACATAATTGTTTGATAGATTTTCCTATTTCCAAATTAATCTATGACCAAATCTAGGTTATAGTCGTAAAAAGACCTAATATCCCACCTCAAACTCTAGAGGATTAGGACAATGATTGGTATAAGAATTATTTCTATACTAAGATATATCCATGAATTTTTTAATTATTTTAACTTGATATGAAGTCTCATGAATGATATGGGTAAACGGTAGTGCTAACTCACCTACCTCTAATCACCATAGAGGTGAATGAAATAGCCTACCATAAAGGGCCTCATACAGATCCATCTAAAAAATTTCTTAAGAACTATTATTTTAGGAAAAATCAATAATAGGTATTTTTTCATGAACATCAAAACTAAATGATTCATTCCAAGATCATGTCCCCTACCACCCATATCATCTACTCAGACTTCCCATCAGTCTCAGGGTGGTAAGTTGTACTCAAGAGCACTTGTGAACCCAATGCTTTATGAATCCCCTATCATAATCGTTATGTAAACTGGGATATCGATTTGAAATGATAGAACAGGGAACATCATGAAGGTGAACACTCTCCTGAATATAAATCTTCCCAAGCTTATCAACTTAGAAGGTCTCCCATATTCGTATTAATTGTGTGACCTTGGTCCACCAATCAACGATAACCCATACTGAATCATTTTTTAGGGGGATATTTCTTATCCCATCATAAAATCAATGGTAACATAATTCTATTTTTACTAAGGAATGTATAGATATTTTAGAAGTCCATCGGGTTGCTAGTGCTCCACCTTCACCTACTGATAGGTGGAGCATCAAGTGATAAAACCTGCAATCTTTTTATTTATACCTAGACACCAATACAAACAACATATATCTCTACGCATCTTTGAAATACTAGGGTGAACTCTCCAAACATAGGCATGATATTTGTAAATCAACTCTTCTTGTATGCCATTAGGCACCCAAACACATCGACAAAAGAGTGGGATATCATTCTCTTCAATAACCCAACCAGATGGTTGGTTCTTAATGAAGACACTCTCCATTAGGACAAGGCCTTTTAGATGTGATAGATTTCTTCTCCTCACTCACTATAGAAGAGAGTATTTCACTATAAGAGATGCTAAAATAGGTTTCCTATGATATTTCTGAACCCCTAGGTGTATCTTAGAAAATAGAGCCATCAACCACCACTCGTTGCTGGCCAATTAGATATCCTGTGTCTGAGTCTTTCAACTCAAGGCGTCAGCCACTACATTACCCTTCCTGGGTTTATAATCAAGATTAAAATAAAATTAATACAAGTGTTATACACATATTTTCATCCCCATTTTCAACTCTCAAAATGTAGACATATATTTGAAGCTTTTATGATCAACGTAAACAAAAAACCTGCTCACCCAATATGTATTTCCTCGAACAACGTAGAGCATGAACCACAGTTGCGAGATTGAGGTTGTGAGTAGCGACATTTTACTCTTTAGGTCCAATCTATTAGGTATTTTATAATATAGCCCGATCAACCAACATCATAACTGTCCTTAGACCAATTCTTAAAGCATCATAGTAAACAATATAGCATTTTCCTAACTTTAGAAAAATCGGGATTGGTGTTGAAGTTATTCTACCTTTCAACTCCTGAAAAGATATATCATAAGAGCCTGACCATATGAATTTTACACAATTTTAATTCAAGACAATAAAATTCAATGTTAGGCATGAGAAATCATATATTAATCACCTGTAACATCCATTCAAACCCAAGAAACAAGATATATCAAATACATTCTTGGGCTACTCCCAGAAAACCACAACACTCACCTTCCTTGGATCAATAGTTACACCTGCCTCTAAGATGAAAATACCTAAGAAGTGAACCTCATTGATCTAGAAGTGGAATTTTTTGAGCTTAACATAAATATGTTTATCTCTCATTGTATTCATCATGATCTCGAGATAGTTGGTATGTTTTTTTGTTTGTGAGAATACACTAAGATGTCATCAATGAAGACTACCAAAAATGAATCCAAGTATGGGTGGAAACACTGATTCATCATATCTATAAAGACTTATAGTGAATTCGTAAGTCCAAATGGAATAACCAAATACTCATACAATCCATACCTTCTTGAGAACATTGAACCTGGTATGTCTAATTTCATAACACACACCTGATAGTACCGTGACCTCAAATGAATTTTTGATAAAATTATCACTCATCATAGCTGGTCGAAGAGGTCATCTATATTAGGTAATGGACAGCGATTCTTTAATATAATCTAGTTCAATATTTGGTAATCTATTCAAAACCTAAGGTTACTATCATACTTCTTGGTGAAAAGGATAGGTGAACTCCAAGGTGATGTGTTTGGTCTGATAAAACCATTTTCCTATAAATATTCCAACTGCTTATTGAGTTCTTGGAACTCTATAAGTGACACCTATATGGAGGAATAGATAATGGTGATAAACCTAGAACTAGATATATGGTGAAATCAACCTCTCTATTTATTTGGAGGTAATATTGATAAATCATCAGGGAAGATTTCCGTGAAACGATCCACAATAGGAGGGGAATCTATAAGTTTCATTCCCTGATCACTCATAAAGAGAATATCCATTTAGGTTATTTCCCTACCTAACCCAGTATGCTCTGGTTCATCTCAACTTGACTGAATATCCCATTCTCCATTATGAATATATGTACTAACCTTGGGTGATGAAAAGGACACCCACCGGTGATAGTAATAAATATGGCTCAATAAGGCACTAGCTAATCTATACCAAGAATGATATCAAATCCTAACATCTCAAGGATAAATAAATTCCATACAAAATATACCAAAAAATCTCAAGGACGCATTCCTTACACTGGACTATACCCTCTTCTCAAACCCCTAATGGTGTGTCAAGACTCATAATGCCACTGAAGTACTTTTTCTCTAGCCTCAAACTTTCCATAATAAAAGAAAACATAAAGGAATGAAATGTACCTATATCAAATAAGGTAGATAAAAAAGTGAAGGCTACCAGAATAGTACACTGTAATATAAAAGTCCATATACTCTACTCATAATTTTTTGGTTACAATGCATAAATATGAAATGAACCATAACTTTGAGAATCAACCTGATTAACCTGGGCATATCCATTCTAATGGAATTGATCCTCAGATATCTAACTATGTCATCCATGACCACCTTCTCAACATGATCGGATAGTAGTAGACCATCTCCCCACATAAATTTTAATCACTGATCCTTTATGTAAAAGTAGTGTCGGTACGGATCCCCTTTTAATGGAAACTGGAGGGAAGGTTTAGAAGAAGCATTAAAGTTAACCCATCATTCTGCAATCTTGGTACTCAATTGGGTTCCTCATACACTGGTATTTTTATATCCAGTCTTTTCACACTAGTCAAAAACTACGTAGATATTTGTGCATTCCACCTGGATGGAACTACCCTGGCATGCACCCTCGAAATGTCACTTTCTACCACTGGATAAACCATATCCCTGCTAGGAAGCTAAACAGCCCAGGCTCACATTTCCATATTACCTCAGGTTCTTCTCTGTGATAAGGTCTTGGTTCACTATATCTTAAATAGTGTTCAATGGAAAGATGTTGACCTATGATCGAATGGCATATGCAATCCCATCATGAAACTATCTCACAGTCGTCATCTTGTCACTGGTCAAGAATGGTGAAAATAATATAATTCTATGAAGCAATATGAATAATCAATCACCTAAATTTCACCTTTCTATCGGTTAATAAACTCTCAAGTACAATATGTTCTCAACATCTACAGAACGAAGTAGTTGAAAAAAGCTGTCTGGAAGTACGCTTAGACCATACCCTAATGTCGACCAGCCTAAGTGAGGACATCCCACCAATTATTTGTAGACTCACAAATCATATAGCTGGATAACTAGAACATCCTAGAGGAAATAATATCTATATGATCTAAGATAGAAAAAATGGCCTATATCCATGACTTAGTAACCTGAGGTCCGTAATACCCCAAGAAGGTGGGAGGAAGCTGGTGCAGAAACTCATGGGTTACCTCTTCTATATAAGGGTAAGGTCATGGAGCTCCCTGTACAGATTGAATCAAATAGAAGAAGTTATCTCTGAACTGAGCATCAGAGCCCGGTGGAAGATCAATAGGAGGTGACTCTAGTGGAACTATAAGAGGTATTACTAGTGAAAAACATCCCACCACTTATGGAGCATAGTCACTACCACCCTCTTTGTGTAGGAAATGATGAATTTAAGAAGGAATTTGTCTATAATTTCCTATCACATGACTCAGATAACATTTAAAAAAAATAGTGAAATCCAAAGCAAAAAATGATAGGTACAAAGCATTCCTATAATGTATCACACCCCTCTACATGCTTCTAAATCCATGTATAGGTGATTGAAAAGATCATAATATACAATAAGAGACCTAGCCTACTACCCACTACTAAATTTGGGTCAGGGTCAAGGTCTCACATGGCACTATAGAGGTCCCAGTGGAGTGCCAATTGTAAGTTATAAAGGAAAACACCCTTTACTTTGCAATTGGAAGCCCCATCTTACGATACCAATTTTATTTTAAATATTAATTTGTTAAAATTTATTCTTATTTATTTTTATATTAATATCTCAATCTAGTTAATTGCATCACCAATTCCAAATTTATAAAGGCTCATACACTTTATAAAAAAATCAGCACATCAAGTAGCTATGATATGGAATGTACATCCAATATTAAGATATAAAATTTCAAATATAATGATTTGATTGAATTTATACCATTCCCAAATTATAGAAGTAATTTATTCTTAAAATTATATTTACATTCATCAATCAAGTCAAATAATATATGAGCCCTAACAATAAATGGTCCATGGCTCAAATATGGAATAACTGGTTGATTAAGGTGTTATCATCAATCTATATGGGAAAACACCATTTATATTGATGTAGGAATTTAATTAATCTAATTATTTCATTATTATAGAACCATTATCATATATTAATAAATAAAAATCAAGGAACACACAACAAATAGATACAAGACAATCAATGTACACAAAAATACAGATATGGCATGGAAAAATCAACAACATTAAAGTCCTCAAGGTTCCTAGTATGGTGGGTGGAAATAATACACCCTCATATCATCAGGACAGGTAAGAAGATTCCATAATAATAACATCAATAATATAAACTACACAAAAAAGTGTGTCACCCAATGGGGAAATCTGTAAAGTGTAATAAGTGCAACCAATAACAATGTCAACCCATCCTATGTAATTTGGGTTTCCCATATATGTGGCTTAGCTAATCTCAGAAACATGATCATTACAGAATTACATTACATCCTAGTCTTCTATATAATACCCAAATAGTAATAAAAATGGAAAAAAATCCTCTGATACTACTTTTTAGTGTCCCATCCCGGATACCACTTGGTCGTGCCCTGTGACAGTTGATCACATGACGTCAAGTGTGTCTCCTCGTATTCCAGAGGCTACTAACTAGCAGTGAGGGCCTAGGTTATGTCAATGGAGAGAGTATTCCCATATTATTAAAAGTGTAACATAGAGGTATAAATACAGATAAGTAATGCAAATAGAATAAATAATAAATAGTATAATAAATAATGAATAGATAGAATATGGATAAAAAATAGATACAAAAGGATGATGATGATCATGTGGCTATAAAAAATGAGTACACATAATATATGGTCGAAGGAATATACCACATTCTATAAAAAATTACACAAAAAATTACAATAAATGTTACCTCTAACATCACAATTATAGGCTTTGTCCTCTGCACTTGTACTACATCCTAACACTCAAAATCAAGAATCAGAAGTTAGCTACATCCCTTTATCTATACTTGTAAACATGATTTATTATTAGGAAACAAGGGAGTTGTAGAGACCCAAATCATGATGTACATAGACATTACTTTACTTTTGCGGAATACTTAATACATAACAAAAACAGACACCAAAGGACCATAATAGTTTAATGTCTTTGGAAACTCGGAATATAATCTTCTAATCTTAGTGAAAGATCTTCAACATCTCCTATAAAGATCTTCCCCTTTTATTTTCTTACCTAAAACCTTTATTTAAATCCTGGGGAAAAGAAAACATAAAAATAGGTGAGATCAAATTCCCAATAAGGATAAACATAGAGAACATAATACAATCCATAAACATTTGAATGCAAAAACATGAACATAAAATCTAAACATCAAAATCTTGATCAAAGACATGAATCTTGGGAGTATGTAAGGCATATACCATAAGGGAACATCAATTATGATAAAATAGCACAGAAATAAAACATGTGATTGTGGAAACCATTAAGCACATGATATGATTTCCATAGTAGCCAAGGCATTGCTGCCAAGACCATCTTAGTGGACAAAGTCCCTTTCTGAATCGAGTTCACTCCTCGTTCCAGTCCTTTATTACTGAACCGGATTAACTTACCGTTCCAGCCATCTCTATCTCATGAGATATAAATCTGTACCCAATGCATTGAAGGGAGATATAGGTCCCACCCATCTCATATTGAAATCATTCTTACGTGTGCCACAAAACAATCATAAATCATTCATCATAACCCAAAGAATAAATTGGGATTCAAAAAAATCATTCCATCATAACATAATCCATATAAAACAAATGGATATCATTTCATCATAAGAAAAGTGAAACCATATAAATCATAGAGACATTATACTTGAAACATACACAAATGAAATAATGTCATCTTAGATAGAAAATGGTTTTGATAAATCACTTGAAATGAATTCTTGAGGAAACTATCCTTTCTTCTTGAAAATCATTTTCTTTTCACAAAATGCAATTCAATTTTAAAATAAAAGGCTTTTGTTGAAAATATTAATTAAATATAGTAGATTAATATTCATGAAAATAAGGTGTTATGAAATCGTAAAAATATTTTCATGCCGTATAAGTTAAAAAAACATTCTTCTCATACTTTTTTCAAAAAGTCAAAAAGTACCTCGTATGGTAAACAAAAGAAAGATTCCTTCCAAACCTTGAGGTAAAAGTCATAAAGGGTAAAAATGACTTTAAACATACATGGAATAATACTAAACATTTTATGAAAACATTTTTATAAAACATGGACATGGATGATAAACATAACCTCAGTAAATACTAACGAATAAACAATCTCGGATAAGAATGAGATTGGAATAGTTATCCCTTACCTTATGTCCGATATGCTTCGTATGTATCCAGACCTCCTGTATAATGATTTAAATAATGTTATTGACTTATTACATAATCATAATCATATTCATTTTTATGATATCATATATGGTTAAATTATGACTTTATAATACCAGTTCTTTTATAAATTCCATGTTAAAGAAGTGTTTTGGGTAAAATCGTTTCATTTATCGTACGTGTTTCGATTTGTTGTTCTTGATATTATTATTACTTATATCATGATTTACTTACTTAAATAATCTAAATCATTATTTATATATCATATATATTCAAAATATATATATATATATAATAGATAGATGAATGAAATTAAATACACCGTTCATAGAGACGGTAGGCCGTACGTACGCATGAACGTTGTTTTCCTTTCCTTATTGACTTGAATGGAATTAAGTAGATGACATAAATTTATATATACATAAATATAGTAGAATTATTATGTCATATATTTCATGATTATTTCTTATATATACTTTATAATCAATCTTGAATTGTTAACATGGAAAATGAATCTCATCGCGTCGTGGAGACGGTAATCCGTACGTACGCATGAGCGATGATATCGTTCCCATATTTGTTGAATGGAATTGTAGTGGATAATATAATATCATAGAATTAGTATGATGTTATAATAATAATAATATATAGTTATTCTTTACACCATTATACCCATCCAAGTAAGGTGGTGGGGGAAAAACAGATTACACCAAGGCGTGGAGACGGTATTCCGTACGTATGCACGCGCGGTGATTTCATTTTCCGTAGGATGGATAGAAAGTGAAATGGGGTTGTTTCATATTTATAATAATATATCAGTATATAATTAATACTTATGTTATTACTTTATAATGAAACAACTAAAGAAGAAGAAGTTGAAGAAGAAAGAAACTTGAAAGAATCATTAGAAGAGATTACCTCTTCTTTGACGCACCTCCTTTAAACTTCTTCTTAGGGCACTAGAGTTGGACTTTTGAGAAGACCATAACCTCTATGATATAACTAGAGAGGTTTATAAGAGTAATTTTCACGGTTTTTCTGAGCTTCAAGGCTCAAAATGGTGTGAATAGAAGAGGGAAGGGGTGCCCTTTTTATAAGGGAGGAGAGGGGCACCTAAGGAAAACTTAAAATATTATTTTATAATAAAGTCATATTCGGTTTTTAATTTCTCCAAATTGATTTATTTTGAAGATAAGGTGGGGATGGTTCAAAATCCTCTTAACCAATAGGTTTTAGACAATTTTAGGTTACTATATTATCCTTATCATTTAGATTTAACTCTATGTTAAATAATTTAACTTTTACCGTGTCTTTTTGTTTTCTTACACTATATGGTTTATAAACTTACTATAGCAAGACAAACGAACCCCAGGTGGTTAATTATTAATATATATACCCCTATCTAAGTCATTTGGCAGAAACTTAGATTTTTATGAATAAAATAACAATTAATAATATAATATTTGTTTTAAAAACTATTTTATGTCAATTTTGACACTATTTGGTACTTGATTTTTTTGGAAATCATAATAGCGTGATTATTTCAAAAAAAAAATCAATACTAACATGTCATATTAACCTATAAAATTAGTGTAATTCATAAAAAGTCTAAAATTACATTTATTTGGGTATTTATAACATCAATTATGTTAATATTTCATTAATAAGGTAATTACTGCATCATCATTGTGTCATAAATAAATTAATTCATTTAATGTCTAAAAATTATAAATAAAATACCATTATGTATGAAATATTTATATATTTATATTGAATATTTATAGTCGAATTTATCTTATGTATAACCTTATATTAAAAATGTTTTAGTTATTAAAATTTGATTTTAACTATTTTAATTCTTCTTCAAATAAAATAATAATAAATGTCCTCATCTAATCCAAGTGGACCTAAACGGTAATATTTTATTCCTAATGGTTTTTTTGGTCAAATTAAACTTATCCAATATAATTAGGACACATTTTAGGGTAATAATAATATCATTTTTACCCTTAATTGACCTATTTACTATTAACCATGGTAAATAAAAGTAAAAAGTTACTATTCACCAAAAATTATTTTTATCTTATTGGACCACATTTTACTCCTTGATATTAACCGTGTCTCTCGGATTTTCCAAATTCCACTCACAGAAGTGGTAAAATTAAATTTTATGTAAATTTTCAAACTCTCCTAGGAGGTGGGTAAAAGACGGTGAAAAGTTCAATAAAATTTTTATATATCTAAAATTATTATAAAATGTCTCCAATGAATTAAATTGAACATAAATAGGTATTATGTATCAATTTTGACCTAAAATAAATTTAAATAAAATAAATAATTATTTAAATAAAAAGTCTGTTTTTAAATAGTAACCCAGTGTTTTCAATATTCATCAAAAATTAAAAGTTTTCAGAAAAATACCAAAAATTCACACTAGGATAATTTCGATATTCCGAATCCAAAAATGGATTCCATTTCAAAAGATAAAATTTATAAAATTTCAAAAAGTGGGTATTACTAATCATAACGGCTAGTTTGTATAATATTTTAATGGCATATCGTTGTTTAGTGAAACTCGGTATTGCATAAAACGCAAGCTATTGAGGAAGGTCGCGATTGCATGTAAAGAAATCCAAGTCAGGGATGCATGTAGTGAAAGATCCATTTAGTATTGCGTATAACATAATCAAAACATATTTCATTTATACATTAAACAAAACCTATACTTAATGTTGCGTAAAATAATTTCCACAAAACGAACTTGAAATTGTGTGTAACAAGAGCCAATAATAGTGTTGCGTATACTACAAGCTAATACGGTGTTGCATATAGTGAAAGATAATTTTGGTGTAGCGTACAACACAATACATCAAAAAAGAATAATTCTCATAAAATATCGGGTTGTTACATTCTACCCTCCTTAAACAGAATTTCGCCCTCGAAATTTGTCCAGGTTATAAATGGTTTACTACTTGAAAGTTTCTTTCATATAAACCCGCATCGTAAAAAGGAATACCAAAACTGAACTTTAATAACTAAATTATGAAATGTAACGGTTAGCAAAATTAACTAATCACTGGGTTTCTACACAGGATAACATAGTTGAAAATATGGATATAGAAGAAAAATCTACCCATCATGTTCTGATGGAGAGTGGTAGAGACCATGTCTATAAAAAAGACAACAATCACAAAGCCATAAATTTGTGATGATCTAAGGTATCATCTGATTCATTGGATATAAGGTCACTAGGACAACATTTTTGGTTTTCAAGATCATTTTCCTAAAGTTGAAAATTTTGAAATAGAAGAAATACTTAGTTTATTTCGGTATAATATCACTGTTGTTCGTTCCTTGAATAATTTCCACTTCATCTCTTAAAGATATGAAGTTGAATTTGTCATTCGTGAAGTGTTAGCAGATCATGTGATAGAATGATGGATCATTCCATATTTCTCAAACAAAGGGTTAGCAAAAGTTATCAAATATACATAAGTCCATCTATGGTGAGGTTAATCATATATGATTCCAAAAATGAACTTATACTTCATCTATCGTACTGCTTAATAAAACTAGTTTCAACTAAACAGGGACTTCATGTAGGCTAGTGGCAGGAAATAAAGTCTTGTCACACTTCGATTGTGGGTTCGATTCCCACAGTCTTGTCCGACGCGACGGGTTGTCTTCTGTCCTACAGGTTGTCCCTTTTTCTAAAACTACATTATAATAACATTCCTACAATAAAATAGGAAAAAATACTATCTTACGTTCAACTTAATTCATTCCAATCTTTAGGCTTATAAAAAATACATATGTCCAAGAACATAGTATAAAGAAAAAAATTACTAGAAATTTTATCTACTGAGCATGTGAATACCATCATTTATCCCCCATATATCATACGATATATCTTGTTGGTCACATTCCAAACATGTAAATACCTTAATCATGTATTCTCTTGAACAATAGTGAAAACATGAATGTTGTCACATGGTAACTCTTTCCATATACCAAAATCCAAAAAATTATATATACTCAAACCATGATATCACATTTTCCTTATATTAGTCATGAGCTCATTAATACTATCAAACATTTCATTATCCTCGTATCTCTTCTTTATGTGCATATAATCTTCTTTCAAAAATATTTTAATCACTTTCCATGGTTACCGGTACCATATAATTATTGAAAACCACAATAAACCATTTCATAGATATTCCAATGTTCCATAATACTATAAATGAGATTCCACAACATTATTTTGGAATCCCTTTATATAAACACAAAATCATTCCACCACATCATTTTCATACTCAACATTGCTAATAGTGATAGCATGTGACTTGCCTTTGTCCTTGGCCTTGGGAGGTTTCTCACGTTGATCATCATTAACCCTTGGATTAGGGCATTGATTAGCATAATGCCCCATTTCCTTGCACTTAAAGCATTAAAGTGTTGGTGGTGCGTTCTCTATTGTCTTTTCTTTATTCACATCATTAGAAACCCTTTTTCCATTACTTCGACACTCAGCTACTCGATGACCTTCTTTTCCACAATTAAAATATTTTCTAGTCCCTTTTAGACAATCTCCACCATGCTTCTTTCCACACTTTGAGCATAAAGAAACATTTATATTATTTTCACCATTATTCTGAGATTTCTCCTTGAACTCCATCTTTCGTTTCTTGTCAAAACCAAGAGATGGATATGTAACAACAAATTCCATTTCTACCTTGATAGTACAACGCACAATTTCTTCATTGCTATTAAAGTCTCTTATAGCTAATGCCCTTCTAAGACTTGGTTTTAAGCTGCTGACGAATCGATCAACTTTACTTTCTGGTTGGATGATAAAGCTAGATGCATACCTTGCAAGCCTTGTAAAATTCACTTCGTATATACTAAAAGATTCATCATAATTTTTCTTAAGCTCAAGGAAATCCTTTTCCATCTTTTTTTGAAGAATACGAGGGAAGTACTTATTGAAAAATAAGTTCTTGAACTCATCCCATTCCATGGATTCAATTTCATCTCAGGGCCTCGTATTCTTAATTAGAGTCCACCATTGATTTGATTCACCTTGTAAATAGTAAATAGCCAGAATGACTTTTTCATGTTCCGAATAGTGAAGTATGGAAAATATCTTTTCAATGGTACTGATCGATTGTTCAGCAACAAGTGGATCAGAAGACCCACTGAAAGAAGGTGGGCGTTGCCTCATGAAGGACTCAATAGAATAGTGTTACCTTCTCTGCTCATTTGGAAGTCCAGAATGATTCATAGCTTGTGTAAGTATAGCAATAAGTTTTTTCACTCCATCTCCCATAACATTGGTTTTTTCAGGAGGACAATCATTGCATTTTCCATTACATTGATCAACACGGTTCCTTTGGGTTCCAGCCATCGTCTAAAACCCAAAAATAATACTGTGAGAGGAAAAAATCATTCTAGGGAAAACAAAATAAAGGGGGAGTACCTTCAATATCTAACATCTTAGGTTTAATTCTAAGATCATTACCGTAATTATAGGACTATAACCTATACTTATACTTAAGCTTAGGAACATCTCTAGACATACCTTATAAATATCTCTAGGGATCTCACTAAAGTTCTCGTATCCTAGTTTCCAAAGGTTGACTAAACCTTTCCTCTGATACCAACTGTAGAGACCCAAATCTTGACATACATAGACATTAATTTACTTTTGAGGAATACGTAATACATAACAAAAACATACACTAAGGGACCGTAATATTTTATTGTCTTTGGAAACTCGGAATATAATCTTCTAATCTTGGTGAAAGATCTTCAACATCTCCCATAAAGATCTTCCCCTTTTATTTTCTTACCTAAAACCTTTCTTTAAATCCTGAGTATAAGAAAACATAAAAAAGGTTGAGCTCAAATGCCCAGTAAGGGTAAACATAGAGAACATAAAACAATCCATAAACATTTGAATGCAAAAACTTGAACATAAAATCTAAACATCAAAATCTTGAGCAAAGACATGAATCTTGGAAGTATGTAAGGAATATATCATAAGGGAACATCAATAATGATAAAATAGCATGGGAATAAAACATGTGATTGTGTAAACCATTAAGCACATGATATGATTTCCATAGTAGCCAAGGCATTGCTGCCAAGACCATCATAGTGGACAAAGTCCCTCTCTGAATCGAGTTCACTCCTCGTTCCAGTCCTGTATTACTGAACCGGATTAACTTATCGTTCCATCCATGTCTATATCATGAGATATAAATCTTTACCCAATGCATTGGATGTATATATAGTTCCCACACATCTCATATTTAAATCATTCTTACGTGTTCCACAAAACAATCATAAATCATTCATCATAACCCAAATAATAAATTAGGTTTTATAAACATCATTCCATCATAAAATAATCCATATAAAACAAATGGATATCATTTCATCATAAGAAAAGTGAAACCATATAAATCATAGAGAAATTATACTTGAAACATATATATATGAAATAATGTCAACTTATATAGAAAATGGTTTTGATAAAGCACTTGAAACGAATTCTTGAGGAAAATATCCTTTCTTCTTGAAAATCATTTTCTTTTTACAAAATGCCATTCAATTTTAAAATAAAATTATTTTCTTTAAAATATTCATTAAATATTGTAGAGTAAGATTCATGAAAATAAGGCGTTATGAAACCTTAAAAATTTGTTCATGCCGTATAAGTTTAAAAAACACTCTTCTTGTACTTTTGTCAGAAAAGTCAAAAAGTACCTCGTATGGTAAACAAAAGAAAGATTCCTTCCAAACCTTGTGGTAAAAGTCATAAAAGGGTAAAAATGACTTTAAACATACATGGAATAATAGTAAACATTTTATGAAAACATTTTTAGAAAACATGGACATGGATGATAAACATAACCCCAGTAAATACTTACGAATAAACAATCTCAGATAAGAATGAGATTGGAATAGTTATCCCTTTCCTAATGTCTGATATGTTTTATATGTATCTGGACCTCATGTATAATGATTTAAATAATTTTATTGACTTATTAAAGAATCATATTCATTGTTATGATATCATATATGGTTCAATTATGACTTTATAATACCCGTTCTTTTATAAATTCCATGTAAAAGCAACGTTTGGGGTAAAATCGTTTCATTTATCGTACGTGTTTCGATTTCTTGTTCTTGATATTATTATTACTTATATCATGATTTACTTACTTCAATAATGTAAATCGTGATTTATATATCATATATATTCATTATATATATATAATATAAAGATGAATGAAATGAAATACGCCGTTCATAGAGACGGTAGGTCGTACCTACGCATGAACGCTGTTTTCCTTTCCTTGTTGACTTCAATGGAATAAAGTAGATGACATACATATATATATTCAAAAATCAAGTAGCATTATTATGTTATATATTTCATGATTACTCATTATATATACTTTATAATCATTCTTAAATGGTCAATCATAGAGAATGAATCTCATCACGTCGTGGAGACGGTAATCTGTACGTATGCACGAGCTATGATATTGTTCCCATATTTATTGAATGGAATTGGAGTGGATGATATAATATCATAGAATCAGTATGATGTTATAATAATCATATATAGTTATTCTTTACACCATTATACCCATCCAAGTAAGGTGGTGGTGGAAAAACATATTACACCACGGCGTGGAGATGGTATTCTGTACGTATGCACGCGTGGTGATTTCGTTTTCCGTAGGATGGATAGAAGGTGAAATGAGGTTGTTTTATATTTATAAAAACATATCATTATATAATTAATACTGATCTTATTACTTTATAATGAAACAACTAAAGAAGACGAAGTTGAAGAAGAAAGAAACTTGAAAGAATCGTTAGAAGAGATTACCTCTTCTTCGACGCACCTCCTTTAAACTTCTTCTTAGGGCACTAGAGTTGGTCTTTTGAGAAGACCAAAACCTCTATAATATAACTAGAGAGGTGAGAAGAGTAATTGTAAGGGTTTGGATGAGCTTCAAGGATCAAAAGGGTGTGAAGAGAAGAGTGAAGGGGTGCCTTTTTTATAAGGGAGGAGAGGGGCACCTTAGGAAAACTAAAAATATTATTTTATAATAAAGTCATATTCGGTTTTTAATAGCTCCAAATTTATTTATTTCGAATATAAGGTGGGGATGGGTCTAAATCATCTCAACCAATAGGTTTTAGACAAGTTTAGGTTACTATTTTACCCTTATCATTTAGATTTAACTCTATGTTAAATAATTTAACTTTTACCGTGTCTTTTTGTTTTCTTAAACTATATAGTTAATAAACGTACTATAACAACACAAAAGAACCCAAAGTGGTTCATTATTAATATATATACCCTTAGCTAAGTCGTTTTTCTGAACCTTAGATTTTTAGGAATAACATAACAATTAATAATATAATATTTGTTTTAAAAACTATTTTATGTCAATTTTGACACTATTTGGTACTTGATTTTTGTGAAAATCATAACTGCATAATTTGTTCAAAAAAGTTAATTAAATCAATACTAACTTGTCATATTAACCTATAAAATTAGTTTAAATCATAAAAAGTCTAAAATTACATTTATTTGGGTATTTATAACATCAATTATGTTAATATTTCATTAATAAGGTAATTACTACATCATCATTGTGTCATAAATAAATTAAATTATTTAATGTCTAAAAATTATAAATAAAATACCATTATTTGGGAAATATTTTTATCATTATAATGAATATATATTGTTGAATTTATCTTATGTATAACCCTATATTAAAAATGTTTTAGTTATTAAAATTTGATTTTAACTATTTTAATTATTCTTTAAATAAAATAATAATAAATGTCCTAATCTAATCCAGGTGGACCTAAAGGGTAATATTTTCTTCCTAAGGTTTTTTTTGGTCAAATTAAACTTATTCAATATAATTTGAACATGTGTTAGGGTAATAATAATATAATTTTTACCCTTAATTTCCCTATTTTCTTTTAACCGTGGTAAATAAAAGTAAAAAGTTATTATTCACAAAAAATTATTTTTATCTTATTGAACAAAATTTTACTCCTTAATATTAACTGTGTCTCTCGGATTTTCGAAATTCCACTTAGAGAAGCAGTAAAATTATGTTTTATGTAAATTTTCAAACTCACCTAGGAGGTGCGTAAAAGATAGTGAAAAGTTCAATAAAATTTTTATTTGTCTAAAATTATTATAAAATGACTCTAATTAAATAAATTGAACTTATATAGGTATTACGTATAAATTTTTACCTAAAATAAATTTAAATAAAATAAATAATTATTTAAATAAAAAGTTGGTTTTTAAATAGTAAAAGAGTGTTTTCACTATTCATCAAAATTGAAAGTTTTCAGAAAATACCAAAAATTCACCCTAGGCTAATTTCGATATTCCGAATCCAAAAATGGAGTCCATTTTGAAAGATAAAATTTATAAAATTTAAAAAATTGGGTATTACTATTCATAACGGCTAGTTTATATAATATTTTAATAGCATATCGTTGTTTAATGAAACTCGGTATTCTGTAGAACGCAAGCTATCGAGGAAGGTCGCGATTGTGTATAAAGCAATCCAATTCAGGGATGCATATATTGAAAGCTCCATTTGGTGTTGCGTATAAAATAATCAAAACATATTTCATTTATACATTAAACAAAACCTATACTTAATGTTTCATAAAATAATTTCCACAAAACGAACTTGAAATTATGTGTAACTAGAGCCAAGAATAGTGTTGCATAAACTGCAAGCTAATACGGTGTTGCGTATAGTGCAAGATAATTTTGGTGTAGCATACAACACAAGACATCAAAAAGAATAATTCTCATAAAATCTTGGGTTGTTACAGGAGTCCCAAGATTGGTGTGAGAAATACTCAGTATTACACCACTAGTGGTGTCTATATCAATCCAATACGTGTATATAAAATGAGCAGCGTGCCAATAAATATCAAATACAATGTTGAAAATAATAATAAATCGGACCAGGTACCATCTGTGATTCCTATTTGTCACTAACTACTTAGGCCAGAGATGGATGTATCTAAAATAGGTGACATATAGTAGTATTAAATATGGTAAGAGCTATAATAAATAAAAGTTCAAATGATAAATAGTCCCCAATTGTGTGATTTGGCTCAGAATACATGCCACTGGAATTTCAGTTACACATTCTTACTCTTTAATTTAGTTGACATCATTGTAAATTAATAAGATACACCTTGATCCCATCAAAGGAGATGTATAAGGAATCCAAAGCATCACCCTAGGGGATCTATAAATACCCAATTTTATAGGATTCCATTAAAGGAGACCCATAAATGAAATCTCAAGTATCACTCTTAGAATGGTGCGAAAATAAAAAAGACATATGTGTCTGTCTATGGTATCTTACATAGGGTTTTGAGTCTCACTCGTGGTATGGTATAACCATATCACCACTTAGTCTATCCATAGATTCTCCCCTAGGGAACTAGTATCACTCATATATAGTTATAGGATATTCTAAGTGATCCCATCCAAGACATACCAAGTATCACCACCATTGTATTTACAATTCTTTGAAAAACTCTAATAAAGGAACAATGAGCTCATATAATTCAACCTTAATTAGGGACCCCTATATCTCCCTTGTTAAAAATCAAGGTCATGATTTGTATATCATGTTTATACCATTTATCAAGGAAAACACTGGTAACATGATTAACAAGTAGTCTAAAACACTATAAAGAAATTCAATTGTGGAATGAAGGTAGGGGCCTAACCCATTGCCTATTATTCCTCTTAATTCAATTCAAGGCATTAATTACAACTCAACAAACCTCAAGAGGTGTTTAAAAAATATAATTAGTGGGAAAAATGCTAAAAAGGAAAGGCACTCTCATTTGGAATGTCTCGAGTAAAGGTGATAAACCAAAGGGTTGATTTGCATCTAGTTAGTGTCATATTACACATGGAAAATCATTCCATTTAATTTATTAAACAATTTAGAGGCGTCACCAAAAAGGAATGTCATGTGGAACTATGGTGGATGTTATCAAAGTGATGAAACTTGTGGTAAATAATATAGACCACCTTCCTTAGGTTTGTATCGCTCTCTTCATCCAGTGTTGTCTGTTGAATATAGCTAGAATGAAAGAAATCATAATAATCATTAAATACCATGAAAATGGGGAAAACATATTGCATCAAAACAGTTCAAAAGAGGAGAAAATAAACATGAAATGGAAGAAAGAGGATTAATGACCTCGCCTTAATCATTCCAACACATCTAATGGTGGAAAGAATAGATTTTAGAAAAAGGAGGAATCAAAATCCCTGGATGGAGAAGAGAAGGGGAGTTAGGGTGTGCAGTACATTGGAAACAAATAGAGCAAGAAGTAATTGGGTTTAAAAACATTTTAAGGGGAAAAGGTAAATTCTGAGTTTAAAATTAGTGTCACATGGTTTGTATTCATCATTGTCCAAACTGTGTGCCAACTGTACAATAACTAATGCTCTAAAAACCCCCTCGTATGTCCTAAGTACAGAGTTTTGATAGCAGTGTTCTAGTCATATGAGATGCCACTATGGGAGTGGACTGTAAACTCACACGGTAGTGTTTCATGGCTTTTACGATTGTGGAAAATCCGTGTAGCCTCCCCTATGCACTGGGTACCCCCACACGGTTAGCTACCTTCCCACATTCTGAAACATAGTTCTCCAAATGATCCCCAAACCCTCCTAAAAAATTCCTTAGAAATTTGTTCCCATGATTACTATAAAACTAGAGATTTTTAATAGAAACTTAAGACTTCATACCTCTAAAAAATTCTAGAAGTTATAACTTTCTAACCCTTATGTTTTGAGAGTACGATACTAGCTAATCCTTGAAGGAAATTTTATCAACTATAAAATGAAAGGATAATCATGTGTCACATCTATTTCATAATAATAAAAATACAAGATATTTCATATGATATTGGAATATTTATAAAGTTTAAAGGTAATCTTGGTTATTCATAATAGGGTAAAATTAAAAGAGTACTTGAATATCTTAAGGGTACTTAAGATTACTATATATGTTATAGTAGAAACCGAAGGGTGTTAGAAGGATTTTTCAATACAAGAGATATTACTAATCTTGGGAATAAATCTTCTTTGAGTGGTTGGGTTTTTTATAATTAGATGTGTATTGATAATTCAGGGATTAAATAAACAAACTTTTTTAATGGACACCACTATTGATTCTAAGTTCATATCTTTTGAAACTGTTAGAACAGAAGTGAAGTGTCTTAAATATCTTTTATTAGATATACCATTATGGACTGTGAAAAAGTATCCAGTTTATATACAATGTGACAGTCAAGTGATGTTTTCTTGTGAATATTGGAATGAAAAATTGGAACATAGTCGTCTCATACATAGAAATTTGTGGTAGTTCATACAATATGGTATAGTAATTGTGGAATTTGTTAAATAAATCCAAAATTTATTGGATACACTAAAAAATATAATTTCAATGTATTTAGTATATAAAACATCCTTAATTATGGGTTTAAATAAATTTTCAAAAAATTATAAATGTTCGGGACTCAACATAACATGTGATAGCTTTTCAATTAAATGTTCAGGGTAGGAAATTTCATTATATGTCTGAATGAATGAGTATTAGAATATATAATCCTATAAAAATGGTGTTTCAGGCCCTTGAGAAAAGGAGGTTGAGTTTTAAAATATCAGTGATCCATGGAAATTAAACAAGTATTTAAATGTGAGAGTACTTTTTTGTTAACTTAAACGAATGTAAGAGTGGGACTATTTCATAGATCTTGTGACTTTATTACTAAAAAATTCATAAATGGATAATTAAATAATAACTAAAATTGTGTCTAGGAGTATATAAATAAATAAGAAATTTGAATGGACTTTTGTTGGAATAATCTCGATGATAATAAGAGTTATATTTTAAAGTAAGTTTCCACCTATTTCTCTATTTTTCTATGATTTTTCTAAACTATATAAATTTTCAAATCGAGATATACCATTACTTATAAATTTTATTTCCAAGAGAGTATGGGTATTGATTTTAAAAATGTGTTTTTAATAATTTAAAAATAGTTAGGGATTGCCTAATTTTTAAGTGTTTCAAAAATATTTAAAAATGGTTTTTTATCTGGATTTTTAAGGGGGGATTTTGGGATCCTGATTTAGAATGTGGTCTCGAGTAGAATCTCCTTTGTTAAGTGAAACACATTTATCGCTATTAAAAATAATAAATTAAAGGGTAAAATCTAGGGGTAACAGTGCACCTTTCCATCCATTCATGCATACATCTGTGATCATATGAATTTGTACTTTGATGACGCACATTGTTCATTATGTTGATGTAAGGTAATTTAAGGTGACTCCATATTTTCAATAAATTAATTGGTCGCACAACTTTAGAACCAAGATTAAATAGGAAAATCTAGTGCATTGAACCAATTCCCCAAATGGGTATGATATGGACCATCGATAAGATCAAGAATGATCTAAAAGACACATTAATTTAAAAATAGATGTGATCTAGGACACATATTTGATCGGGTGTGATCCAAAATATAGGATTAAATCAGATGAAATGTGTATTTTCAAAATAGGTATCTACCCAATTCAAGGGGTATGATACCTTATCTGATGGGGTTCCCAAATAACTATAAAATATAATTTACATTGGATGGAAAAATCACTTCATAAAATCCCCATCCCTCCAATATTACTCAAATATTGATATTCCTATAAAGTCTTACACAATAATAAATGTCACTTTATTATTTCACAACAAAAAATCAATTTATTACCCTATTACTTAAAAATACTCTTTAATGGTAAATCTCAACTAAGTACAATTATAGAGTATCAAACCACCATTGTATCCAAAAGCGGACCCATTGGAAACACCTTGTACAACCAATTTGGTGGGGATAAATTTCATTTTAAGTATAATGACATTATAACATTCCTTAGTGTGCTCAATATACTATTATCCAAGAAAATTATATACTATTACCAACCAATATCCCCCAAAAAATCAGTTAGAACTAAAGTATCGACAAGATCTTGGGAATCAGAAGAATTCAATGGAAATAAATACTAGGATTTATAATAAGTAGGCTTCAGGAATATCAATGGTTTAAGTGGAACATGAAAGGGGGAATGGGATAACCAAGAACTATGATAGAACACATAAAAAATTGTGAAATAAAATAATAAGTAAATAGTAAATATGGTAGTGATATTCACAGGTTATTTTCTACTATTCATAGACCCAAAATCATTAAAAAGAAAGGTGTAAATTTAAACAACCATGTTAAAGTGAAAAATAATGGAGGAGAATACAACACCATGAAGAAAAGATTTTTTACTACCTAGACTAGGGGATTCAGTGACTTATTCGCAAAAAAACTAAGATTTGTAAAGAAATAATCGAAATATCCTTCTCTAAATAGATGAGGGATAGTCCTCTACCTAGGATATCCACCAATCTCTTCTCTAATAGAATATACCACTATTAGATCTAGGAAAAATATGAGGAAAATCTAATAAGGGTGACTCAATGAGGGAAGCCTCGTTGTTGTATGACAAGGGTAATGAAAAGAAGCATATTTATTACATTGAATAGGATAGTGAGTAACAATGATGTTAGAGGAAAAATTAAATATGTGTTGTATAAAGTTAGATAATTTATAATAGGAAACTATTACTTTGTATGCGGAAAAGAATAAATGGGATTAGGGGAGGGAATATTGGATTAGGGAATATTGGTGAGATAAACAACATTATGACCTAAACTACTGAGCTAAAACACCAATCCCAACATCATCTCATGGAAATATGCCCCTAAGATCCTAGACTATTCTATATCCAAATAAATATTTATATAATAATTGGGATTTCAAGCCCACATCTTTATCAACCTCGTGTAAAATATCATGGTTTTTGTTAATGATTTATTATAATTGTTTTTCTTTGAGAATTTTAAGGAAGTAAAACATGTAGTTGATAACTTATTACAATGTATTTTCTAAAACTCCTTCATCACTCGTATCATGGTTTTTCTAAAAAAAAAGATAAGCTCATTTTTCATGAAAAAATCATTTCATGATGTGGATAGAACCATATTTTTGTTTTTGAAAGGTAGGTAAATTAAAAGATTAAAACAAAAATAGAGTCAAATATTTAGAGATTTTAAGGATATGATTTTTGAATCCAGATAATTGACTAAGGAACGACCTGATTTTTAGATAAGATAAGTCATGGTTTGAATAAAAAATCCATAACTATATATAAGAATATATTTTCAAATATGGAATTTTGTGTATTTGATAAGTGGTATTTTCACTCGATTTTAAAAACAATTAGAGAAAATATTAACAAAAATTAATTAAAGAGTGTATATTTGAATAATGGGAAAATATTGAAAATTAATTTAATTAAATATAAAAGATTTAATATCAAAGAGAGTGTGAGGAAAATTTAGAGTAAATTTCAATAATATGAATTATAGAAAAGTGATAGAGAATAGGAATTCAATGACACATTGTTTCAAATGAGATGAAAGAGATAAAAATTTTAATCAACAATAAAAAAATACAGTTCATTTTTACACCCTAAAAGGTGTGGTTTTTATTGTTTCTATTCATGTAGAGTGAATGGTTTTGGATGTATAACACTTAAGTTAAACTCAAAGCTATAAAAATAAAAATACTAATAAACCTAGAATCTATATATACATTTGGAATGAATAATAAAAAAATAAATTATGATGAACCTTTAACCTCGAAGATCTATTCTATTTAAGATTAAAAAAATATTAAAGGAGATTATTAAGGAGAAACTAATGGGTTCCCCCTCCAAGGGTGTCCATAGATCACATAAATCTCTTAATGATTATGAAGAGTCTCTCTCAAGCCATAGATTTCAAGAAACTTTATTTTATGGGAAATAGAGAATCAAGGGATAAGAATAATCATGGTTCTGAGTAGTTTTAATGAGATAAATTAATACCATACTTGTATCCATATCCATGATAATTAAATTTGGATTATATATTTCTTAAATTAAACTCATTTACTAAACATATTTATAAAAAAATTGATAAATTAATCAAGTAGTTTCAACTATTGAAAAATATGAATAAATCCATAAAATCATCATTTAATGTTTAAATGATTATTATACACATCCAAACTCCTCATTATTCTGGGACCCATAACATTGTCACATAACTTTTATGAATATGTACACTATCATTGTTTTATGGCCCTTATTATGTTATAGTAGATTCCAACATACACTAGGGAATGCACTAATTCTTTATAAAATTAGTACACAATCACCTTATGTCACATCATATATAAAAACTTATGAATCAATATCCCAAACTCCTTTAGGAAATATTCCAAAACATTTTTTAAAAAAATATATCTTTAAATATCCCTAAATGTTACATAATATATAGAAAGATATGAAAACCCATCCATAACTTATTCCATGTATCATTTAAAACACTTTTATGGTATCCCTAAAAGGTTTATAAACTTGATCAACATTCATACAACCACAAATTTTGAATCCATGTGACTTTTTAACATTGAAAATGATCATGAATTTCTAAATAAATAATGGTAATAAAAGAGATGCCTTTAAAAACATTTTTGTGCTACTAAAGAAATAAAAGTTTTTGGATTGATCTATAACAAACAAATGAATCTTAGTGCCTATGTTTACTAGTTATATCACATATAAGCGTGCATAATCATATAATACCTTTTTCAAAGACATAGAGTGACCATGTGACATAGATTCTATCAATCTTGTATAGCCTATTCATTTGTTCTTGATTATCTAAGTATAGACTAACCAGGTTAAAAACATATGACATTTCATTTATCTAAGAGGATAAGAAAACTACATATCCTTTATATAGGTAGATAAGTACATCATAAGTAAATTATATAGTTATGGTCATACACATCCATGGAATATCTCAATGAAGGGTCTAAACATCACACTCATCACATAAAAGGATAAACATGATCTAGAATAGGCCTCAATTGATGACATGATCAAGAACATACCCAACCACCCCTAATTAGATAATCCTTGATGCATAAAAAAGGTATCAAAGTACGAATATTATCATGCTAGGTATCCTACCAACATCAAATTTAGGTATTCAATATGAAACATGTAACCCTGGAATAAAAAATACATAGTGTTAGACACTTCATATAGTATACTTAGTGTGTCATATAGAACAAAAAACTTATTTTGTGCATTATGAGAACATTATATATATATATATATATATATATGTATATATATCAATATCAAACCTAACCCAAATTAACCTTAAAAATTCATCACAGCCTATAATACTTCATGAAAAACATTGGTTAGGGATAAATTAATGTCATTTTGTGAGAGGTCAATAATAATTTCACTTCTATCAATATAGGAATCTAAAATAAAATAACAACAAAATGTAAACTTACTTTTATATAAAATCATACATTTTATATTATTAAAGCCTTTTAAGAATAATAACAAGACCATACATAAGTTTTCATCTCATTATATCCTATATGATAGACCTCTAGAGAGACCTTTTGTATGATAATCTTTTTATGTTGCATTAAACTCATGACATATCTAAATAATTCTGGTCATATCATTATATGTTCATCTAATAAAAACCACACACTAATATCCTTTAATAAGTATCATCCAAAAATAAAGTTTTTTTTAATAGTGTTGAGCCTTAGTAAGCCTGTTACTATTGCTTAACTTTGTAAACATAATATTCTAAATTTTTTACTCCAAAACAAATAATGTTTAACTATTAGTACCTTATGTTTTTTAATTACATTTTTTATGTTCATCATCATTTTTATCATCAGAATGTTTTGATCAAATGTTTTTTTCGATATCATTAGGTAACTAATGTAACTATTTTACATTAGTATCTTTCTTTTCCAATATCTAAAAACACTTTTAAGATATAAATTCATATTTAATTAAATAAGGTAAATAAATATAACTCTTTTAATCTATATTTACAAATATATCGTAACTTATTTTAAGATATTAAGTGAACTTCACTTGGAATTTTTTAATGGCACAATATTTATTTTTTTGTTATTGAACTTATATAAGTCTAGAAATACTCTCACTAACTAAAAAATTCCTATCGTGGGGTGTATAAAAAAATTATTTCATAATTTAAAATGAATTATAGTCCTAAACCTAGGTTTTCATAAGAGAGGAGTGCACAAAAATCATCTCTATCACTTTAAATTTGAGAATGAAAATGGAATTGTTTTGAAATTTTTAATTTTGAAAATAAAAGAAACTAAATAAAGGAAATAAAGTTAACAATAATATTGAAAACAAGTTGATAAAACAAGTGATTTAAAACTATTATATGAGAATTATAATCAGGTCAAGGTCAGTTCTCCAACTATAATTCTATCATAGTTCATATTTATCCAATTTGTTTTTGCAAAGTTGATGAAACTAAGATTCCACGATCGCAATATCACACTCCTTTAGTAAAATGGAAATGATAATAATAACCCTTATAAAATCATACCTTGATCTAATCTCCTTCAAATGTGTAATAGAGTTGTATAGAATACCTCAAATTGAGTTAGGAAATTCTCAATTGAGTATAGTTTATCCCAAATAATCAAGAATGGCCACTTCCCCTCCCACACGTACAGGTGATCACCGAGTACTTCACCACCAAGAACTAGTCTATTTAATTGTATATAAACCAGTATTAAGTGAATGGAGATATTTATCATTGACCAAATACATAATAACAACATAATATAAAATCAAATATTATCACACAAGATAATAAAATCTGCTATTAGAATTTGAAACCAACTTCACAAAAGAGAGACAAAGATCTTATACCATTAAGAGAAAGAACTCAAGAATTAAAAAACAGAAAATCTATCCATCCATAATCACAAAAAATATTACCCATCCATTTGAAGGGTATTCTTAAATAAGAGGTAAAATAATTCATTAAAATTTTAAGAACAAAAGATAGAAAATAAAGAACATAAAAATTTATCCTCTGAAATTTATCATTTAAAATATTGCTTAGATTATGCACACCACATAGCTAAAACCTGACAAGGTACCTTCTTATAAGATTTTAATAATTTATTTAGATATATCCCATTTAAATTTCAAATCCTCTTTATATTTTTAAAACAATTTATGGTCTCATTAAAAGTGATGACTTTTTAAGGTTGTTGAATACTATTCCACCTACACCAATTTTACTCATTCAAGGGAGGACCTAATGAAATAATTTTTACATGAAATTTAATTCTAATCTTACCATTAGAGTCAAATTTCTAGCCATATTAGAATAACCTCATTAGGAGGTCATAAACCAGAGATATAACTCATTTAATGTGGTCGGTTCCATTCTACAACCAGAATAATTTTTACATTGATCAATTTTTTTAGGCTTGTGGGAGTTCAAATGATATCTGGATATAGAAGAATAATTTGTATCCCATGAACATATAAATCCCAAAAAATAATCATTTGAATTGCATCAAAATTTTAGAAGTTATGATCAAAAAAATAAGAAATAGAAAACTGCTAAATTTCCAAAATTAACCAAATTTCACATTTAAGCCCATAATTCACCAAAAACCATACAAATGATGAAAACCAAAAAAAATTAATAACTTTTTAAGGATTAAATCATTAAAAACATATGAATAAATATGTAAATATTATCTTTATCAATTCCTCCACACTTAGCACTTGGACTCCTAGATAAGTAAATATCAAAATCAAATCAAAGAAATTTTAAAAAACATATCCATGTGATCTAATAATTTAACCCCAAGAAACAAAAGATATCATGACTCATAAAAAACCATTATTTCAAGTTATCCATTCATATCATTCAATATATTTCCATGTCATTTCTCCTCCCATGCACACAAAACACTTACCTCACTTGAATTTTTCTCATCAAACAAATGTCAATTTTCAACAATGTCTTTATCATCCAAACTCATTGAAGGGTCATAATGGGCTTGATAAATTCTTAAATATCCACCTGATGTGATTCAAAGAAATGTATTTATTATTTTAACTGATAAATTTCATTTTATGACTTTTTTATTGGTAGGATTTGGATGTGAAAAATTCTAAGGCAGAATAAGGAGGTTTTGGCTCTTTTTGAAGCAAAAGTGCTTGATTCTAATTTTCACTCATGTGTGGTCTCCAACTTACTCCACTTAGTAGAAAACAATATTAATCATTACAAAATCTAAAGAAAAATTTTACACCATTCATAATTTCATTATAAAAAAATTCAATCTTCTCAAACATAATTTTCTTTTGAAGGCTCCAGATAGGCACATATTTCTTTCTCCATTGGAAGCTCTAGAAAGGCAGAGCTTTTTTTATCATAAAATCTCTATAAAGAAACATATTTTGAAAGAATGAATTTTTTATTATAAGAATAATTTCATCAACATTATTTTTTATGCCAAAATTATCTCCAAATGAGGTATAACAACCCAAGGCAAACTCCCCCCACACTTAAGTTCAACTAGATCAAGCAATTTCCCTTCAAAAGTAGGTTGGATAGGGAAAATTGGCTTGTAATGTGGCTAACCTAACAGGTTATTCATGGATTCTAAGGGATATAAGGATTAAATATTCATGTTAGGCCACTATAAAAGGGATTATCATGAAAATGGGTCTTTAAAAGATATGAAATGTATCAATCATTTAAAACACATATACCTCAAACCCTCAAGTTTTGACAGAAATCAATCAAATTCTGGTTAAAGAAAGAAAGGTATGGTTTCCTCAAGAAGTGAGGTGAATGTAAAGAATATAAAAATATTGGTTCATAATACTCGTAGGAAATTTATTTCAAAGAAAAACACAGCGATATGTGGAATGGGACTCAAAAATTATAATACTTTTCATGAAATTTCATAAAGATTTGAACTTAGGACAAAGTCATTTTTAACATTAATTTAAGCTCAATTTCATGGAATAAATTGGTTCACTGATTTTTATGGGTTTAAAAAATATAATAAGAATCAATTTAGCTCAAAAGTCTCATAAACATATAAAAAATTGGAAAACACACAAATTTATTTTTTATTTTTTTGAAAAATAGTAAAAACAATAAATGAAAACCCTAGATTACAATGGTTCCCTCCCCTAAAATTTAATGATGCAGTATCCTCACTATATTTAATTGAATTTGACATGTAATAAAATTTGAAATTAAATCTCAACAATAAAGAAAGTGTGAAGGAAAGGTACAACCTAAAGTATTTGTTGACAAACAGGTTGGAGGAGTGTGATCTCCACCACTAGCTCCGATGGCATAGTCCCAAGGAATTTCTTCAACCGATGCCCAATAACAGTGAATAGATTATACTCTCCATCCTTCACAATATTCATAGAACCAAAATGATATACATGAGTATCTATATATGGACATTCCCATCAGGAACAAAGTATACCTAGAATTATCTTGAGTCTTAAGTTGAATAATAGGATTGTGTCTCTTGGATGGAAGTCTTTGGGTTGAATCAATTTTCGAGGATCCACTCTTGTTATCCCTTTAGAAATAATTTAATTTTAAAAATATTCACTTATAATTTCTTCCAAATCTTACAACTGTAATCTTCTCTCCTTCCCTATACTTTCAAGAACCAAATTTATCTTCCTCATAGCCCAGTATGTCTAAAGTTTCAATTCCATAGGTAGGTGATAGATTTTCCCATAAATCATCCTATATTTAATAATTTAAATCGGTTTTTTTAGTCTCTCCTATAACCCCATAATGTGCCTTACAGACTTTTTATCTAATACTTCCTATTTTTATTAACATTTGTTTCCAAAATTCATTTGATTTTCCTATTGGACACATCAGATTGGCCATTAGTCTGGGGATGATTGGAAGTTGATTTTTTATGATGCACCCCATAAGTTTTTATCAAATACTCCATTATAATATTTAAAAAGTGATTCCACTAATCATTGATGATGGATATGGTTACTCTAAACCTATAAAATATGTTAGCCTTGAAAAATTCATAAACAACTTTAGCATCATCAGTCCTGGTTGCTTTTTCTTCCACCCATTTGGAAACATAATCAACTACAAACAAGATATAAAAATTTCCAAATAACATTTAGAAAGGGACCATAAAATCTATCTCATAGACTTCAAAATTTTCATAAATATTAAGTGGTTGTTGGAGAATTTATTCTCTCTTTGAAATATTTCTAGAACACTGATATCTTTTGAACCTTTTTCAAAATTAATTGGAATATTTTAAAAGGGTGGTCCAATAAATTACATATTCTAAAACCTTACTTATTATACTTTGAGGTCCAATGTGTCTTATACAAGTTAAAGTGTTACAAAACTCAAAGACAAAATAAATTTTACTTTTAGGAAAACACCTTATTATTACTTGGTCATTTCAAATCTTCCAAAGAAATGGATCATCCCAGATGTAATATCAAGATTCAGATTTCATCTTTTGATTTTTTTGGGAATTTAAATGATATGGGACCTGAGATGTTACTAGTTAATTAAATATATTTTAATACCATCAAACTTCACCATTGATGATGTAGAGTTTTTCTCTAGGAATCTCATCATTAAGTGGGTTCTGGTTTGGAATTTCTACTTTAGTGGTGTGGGGTAGTCGACTCAAATGATCGGACACCTGATTATCAAATACCTATTAATCATTCATTTCCAAATTTAACTCTTGTAATAGAGTCGTTATTATCACTATAGTTGTCTTTCCATCTTACTTTTTCATTAAATACCTATGCATTGTATGATCAGAAAAAAAACTTTAGTGCGAAGAATATATGATCGTAATTTATCTAAGGAAAAGACAACTGTAAGGAACTCCTTATCAGTGGTTATGTAATTTATTTGTGTAGTATCCAAGTTACTTTATGCATAAGATTTGACTTTAGTATTAATATCAATTCTTTTTAATAGAGCATCTCCCACCGCTTGGTATGATGCATCATAAAGCAACTCAAAAGGGTACTCCAAGTAAGGTGGTTTCATTACTAGAGGTGTGATGAAACTTTTCTTTATTTCATAAAATGACTTCCTACATGAATGATCAATATTAAATTCAAATTCATTTAGTAGTAATCTTTAGAGAGGGATTAAAATATTACTTAAATATTTGATGCCTCTTTTGTAAAATCATACATGTCCTAAAAATGATCTAACATGTTTTAAAAAAGTTGGATATGGAAAGGAATTTATTACATAAAATTTTCACTTATCAACCTCAATCCTTTTTTGGAAATTATTTGCCCAAACACTATTCCCTATTCAACCATGAAATGACACTTTTTGATATTTAATACAAGATTCTTTTAAATGCATGTTTTCAAAACTTTTCCAAATTTCCTAAGCAATGATCAAATGAATTACCAAAACTGTGAAATCATCTAGAAATACCTATAAGTATTCCTCAATATAATCTAAGAAAATACTCACCATACACTATTGAAGTGTACCTGGGGAGTTACATAGCCCAAAAGGCATCCTTTTGTAGTAAAATGTGCCAAATGGATAGGTGAATGTCTTATTCTCCTAGTCTTCTAGTGTGATTGGTACCTAGAAGCATCCTCAGAATCCATCTAAAAATAATAATGAGTTTTTCTAGCTAACCTTTCTTGCATCTGATCGATTAAATAAATGGGAAATTGTTATTTTCAGGTAACTTAATTTGACTTCCTAAAATCTATACACTCGCTCCAACTATTTCGTACTCTCTTGGGGATAAGTTCATTTATTTCATTTTTAACAGTGGTGAGGCTGGTTTTCTTTGGGAATACATGAATGGGGCAAACCCATTGAGAATTGGAGATTAGGTAAATGATTTCAACTTCTATCAATTTATTTTTATCTTTTATAATAACCTCTATATTATTTGGATTTATTCTTATTATAGGTTGTCTAATTAGTCATGAATCACATTCTAAAAATAATCTATAAGAGAAAACCTTGGGATTGATTCCGGGTATATCACCTAAAATCCATCCTACAGCATAGATACTTCTTTTGAGAAGGTCAGTCAGAGTTTTGGTCTTATGATTGGGATAGGTTATTGGAAATTATTAATGATGATTTCTCTCCTTCAATTAGTTAATAATACTTAAAATCACTTAGAAAATGATTTAGTACTAGAAATGGGGTTTTTCAAGGGATGATATTGAATTTAGGTTTCCAACTTTTAATGATGGAATATCTGGTATCATCTCATTTTGTTTTAACAAATCATCAAAAAAGTCATTTTTCCTCTTCCTCTAACATGAGATCAAGATTTTTAGGTTCTTTGGAATTGGAATTTTCAAATGAAAAATGATCTCCTAATGATAATAAGTCACAAATCATACCTTAATATTTAATTTGTTCTATACCTTCTTCATAGGAGATCACATAAAGTGATTGGTTACTAGAAGGATGTTTTATTACATCAAGAATGTTGATGTGTAATGTACTATCTCTGAGTTCCATTGTGAAAGTTCCTTCATTGACATTGATGATAGTCCTCACTATTTTCAAGAAGGGTCTTCCCAAGATGATGGGAGAGTGGTCGGGTTCTCTATCTTCATCCATGGTAAGGACATAAATGTCTGCTGGAAATATCAATCCTCTTACTCTCATTAGTACATCTTCTATAACTATAGCTAGGAAAATTTAGATCAGTTGGCTAATTGTACCACAAACAGAGTTGGTTTTAATTCTCTGATCTACAAGGAAGAAAATATCGAGTGAGGAAAAACATTTATTGAACCTCCTAGATCACATAGTGCATCAGTAAAATTTAAATACCCAATGGTTCAGGGAATAGATAATCTTCTTGGATCATGATATTTTTTTGGTATTGTTTATGTGATCATTGTTGAGACACTTCTATATAATCTGATTATTTCTTTTCCATCTAGATTTCTTATTTTTGTGCATATATCCTTCAAAAAATTGCATACATAGGGTGTAACATCCCGAGTAAATAAAGAATATTAAATTTTTATATTTATTAAAAAATTTGAATTAAATATTAATTTTAATTTATAGGGGATGATATGTTCTATGGCATACCCAATACGCAACAATGGGTTTCTTTAAAATATTACATTGCACACAATGATGGGTCATGCTGAAAAACAATAATATTATTTTAAATGGTAGTTAATGTCTGGTCATTGTATTGTCAAGAAAGAACAGAACTAACTAAAATATGAATATTCATGTTTTTTAAATGTTTTCACGTTTATCCAATAAATTTTAGAGGCATAAAATAATAAATAATATGATTTTAAGAATAAATACTCTAATATTCATTAAAAGGACGATTTACCAGATTTTGATTGAGAACCCTCATTAATTCTAGTTTCGGTCATTTTTATATGTTCTATTTGAAAAAATAATATTATTCTTAAGAATTGAGATATCAAAATTTACATTGGATAAAATTTTTCTATTATCTGATAAAGTTCATTTTTCTATGAATAGTGAAAAATACTGTATTTTAATTAATAACTGCCTTTTAATATAATTTATTTATAAGATTATATTATCTTTTTAATTGGTTTTAAAGTGTAATTATATTATTTTTTACCATTTAATCTAATTTTTTCATTGGAAGTAATTCCACTTTGAAATTGTACGTAAACAAGTGTCAATTTTTTGATAGTTATTATTTCTTAAAAACACGATTTTTGTTTTGATAGCAGGAATTTTTTTTAAATTAATTTTTCCCCTTATGTTTTTTTAATTTGGAAAAATGGATTACATATTTTGAATCAGGAGTTCCAAATTTTGTAAATAGTTAAATTTTATTTTCAGACATTTTGAATATTTACTTTAGTAAATGTTTTATTTACCATGGTTGAAAGGTAAATCTACTAAATAAGGGTAAAAAAATATTTTTATAATAATATAAAATTACCCTAACATGTGTCCTAATACTATTGTTTGATACAAGTCCTACCATGGTCATTCTTGGGTTGATTTTTAGACCCCATGGAGCCACTAAGGAGTGATAATGACACTTTATATTAATTAATTTAAAGTAAAGACAAAAATGACTTAATCATATATATTTTAGTAAATCAATTCTTACATGGGGTTATATAAGTTATTTATTATACTATAAATATTAATTTTAAAGATAAAAATATTTCATACATGATGATATTTTTTTATAATTTTTAGACATCAAATAAATAAAAATATTTTTGACACAATAATAATGAAATGTTAACCACATTAATGAATGATTTAAATAAATAAGATTATAAAGATTAAAACAATATCCAAAACTTGTCCAATTATTATTGGATGATTTTATTTTAAACTTGAGTCACATTATGTTCTACTTTAATAAGTTTTGGAACTTTAAAAACAAAAAATCATTATATAATAAAATAATATTTTTAAATTTTCCTAAAGAGCCCCCCTCCCCCTTATAAAATACCCTCAGTTCGAACCCATTGACCACACTTCTCAAGAACCTTATATCGTCAAAAACTCTGCCCAATTAAGATCCCTACATCCCTATACTCCTCCTAGAAGCCTTCCTCTTGGAATAAGTCAATTCAATTAAACCTTTTATTTCAAACCAAAGGGAGATACCTAATTTAAAGGTAACGTCTACTCTTAAGTTATTTTGTTTTATTTTAATTCACCAACCACATAAACCCTATTTATAACTTTATTTTATAACAATAAAAATATCCTGAATATAATAGGATATTTTTATGAGAAATATTTGAACTACACTTACACACACCTCTATATAATGAGTAAATAACATATTGTTTATGTGGATGGTGAACTAATGCATCACGAAACGATGATTGTTCAATCTTCTCCTACCACCTCTCATGGTGGCCATTATGATGGAACTATATTTATATATGATATATATTATGTTTATGTTTTCTCTATTCTTATGTAATTTTTATTTACAAACATACCTTTATTCTTTCCAATATGTTTTAAAATGATAATTTCATTTGAGGAAGTGCAGACTACTGCCCCCTCAAGGTGATATGATTTGTTCACGACATACAAGGAACATATAAAATATGGAGTTCATGAAAAAAAATAACATATATATGATATGATATTATACTTTAATTATAATATACCTATGTATCATTAATTTTTCATTCCATTAAATATGAATTAGAAATAAAAGTAGTGTTCAGGCGTACGTACAGCTTACCATCTCCATGAATGGTGTATTTCATTTCTTATATCCAAATATTATGTAATATTATATATACATACATATACTTGATATATATGATATATGTGATATCTATATCATGAATATAATTATTGAGATAATGTACTTTTTACCATAAGAACAACTTGTAATTATAAGTTCATTTTTGACTCAAGTACCAAATATCAACAAAAATGACCAATATTAAATTAAATGATTGCATAATATTTATAACATGTTAATAAGTGATATAAAAGGAATAATAAAATTTAAAAATGTTCTTAAGAAATTTGAAATTAACATTAGTTTATTATTCATAATATTAAAGAACAAACAGGTCAAGTCGGACACGTGGTAAGGGGTTTCTTATCTCACTTTTAATTTCGTGATATTTCAATTGTTCACCACTTATTTATTGCATATGGTGTATTATATACTAACATTTGATATATATATTATCATGATTCTATTTATATTCATGGAATTATTTGATTCATTTTGTGTTTATTAACTCTTGGTCATACGACTCG
Organism: Viscum album; assembly: GCA_963277665.1. Lineage (NCBI taxonomy): Eukaryota > Viridiplantae > Streptophyta > Magnoliopsida > Santalales > Viscaceae > Viscum > Viscum album. The sequence goes on along the minus strand of OY728126.1, from coordinate 351,164,771 downwards.
ATTGATTACAACGTGGTAAGGGGTTTTTATCTCACTTTTTTATCCCCATGAGATTCATACTATGATTTCCACTATTTACTTTTGTGTAGTGTATTTAATACCCATGATTGTATTATTTATTTAATATACATTAATTTGTGGGTATTTACATCTTAATTTTATGATACTTCTTTCATGTGGTGTATGTTTCGTAAGTTACCAAATCGGTAAGGGAACTTTTTAACCCAATTTCCACTCCTTGGGTTAATCTTCTAATTCTTAATTATGTCATGCTATGATTATGTGTGGAATCACTATTTATTTATCTATGTTGTAATTTCTACTCCCCTTTGTGTGTATATACTTTTTACACACATAATCACTCCATTGATAAATTCTCAATTCATCGATATGAACTAGATAAGAGAAATTTCAACTCAATTTTCATTCATTGAGTTAAACATCCAAGTCATTGGTGTTGTTTTTACAAAAATATGTGTGAATGTTCTATAATTAATTTACACTGAATATCCAATCATATTGAGTGTATTTATATCTGTCACACATAATTATGTAATTGATTTATCATTAATCTAAGGATACAGTTTTTATAATGGATTTCGTCTCAATTTAAATTTCATTGAGACTTAATTGTTGTTATGCACCAATTCACTCTTATATGGTGTATATACTATCCTTTAGAATATTATATCATGAATCCCTTTATTCTAATGATATTATAAAGTTATAATTAAATTTTATTCCTTAATTGTTTTTTTTCAAGCGTCTCTCATTTTTTTTAAAACTCTTTGACTAAAATATCAGTTAAAATGTTTTAAAGATTTATTCTTCTAAATATTTCTCATTAATATCCATGTTTTCAAAAAAAAAATAGGATTTATTTATATGAACATTAATATTTTAAAATTATGATTGATTTAAAAGTTTCAAAGTGGTGTGGTACACTTTGATTTAAGAATCTATTTATTAAATGTTTTAAATGGTTTTTAAAAATGGTTTGATAAAGAATTGATTATGTAAATATATTGAAATAATATATTGTGATAGTAATGTGGAATGTTATCTTTACTTTATGATTATTTTATATATTATGACTACATTATGGTACTTTGGTATTGTTTACAAATACGGGTAGTTCTGTAATAAACCTAGGGCTGGTGAGCCCGAGATAACTCTCCAATGCATTGGGTAATGTGACAGAGGTAAAATTTATTGTTTCTCCAAAGAGATTTAGGGAATATACTATGATGGGTATTCCAACGTAAAACCCTATGTAACTGTGATAGCAACAATGTAAGTATGTTTTGTATGCAACAAGTTACCTTTATGATTTATGATTTCTGTTAACTATTCATAAATCTTATGATTTCATAAGGTATATTATGACTGAAAAGTATGGTTTCATTGAATTGTATTTATTGATGGGATAATGTTTTCTTTCCTTATTTTATAACCCTTACTGACCTTTTTATGCACATCCCAAGTTTTTGAAATGTTTTCCATAGGACTTAAAGATGAATAGGTTCAAGGATAGGATCAAGGAAAAGTAATGTTGTCACAAACATGGAACTAGACATGTTTCTTTTTGAGAGTTTTTATTTTATGAAAAAATGGATACTGATTAGTAGTGTCTACATGTAATTTTCAAGTTGATATATAATAGTTATGGCCTAATTATCTAAAACTCTAAACCTGAAAATATCCTCAATGTGAATTATTCATTTAATTCAATATTATTTAATGTTTTAGGGTTGGGTCCCTATATAGGGATTTGTCAGATTGTATCTCGTAGTTGTATGTTGATATTAACTTTTTAGAAGGTTTCCTAAATTTCCTTCTGAAATTGATCTTCTTCAACCTTCTTTGACCCAACTAATGTATATGGTAAAGGGTCTTGGATATCCTTTTTCTCCCTTTCTTATTTTTGAAAATGAATTTCTGGTTTTTCCTTACTAAACAAAATTATTTCTTTGTTTTTGTTATAGCCCGTTATTTTGGATGAATGTTATGAGCTTAATAATGATTCTTAGAATCATCGTCCTTAATTTTTTCTGGTGTCATGATCTCTTTCCACTTTTTTTGTAATGAAACCCATGATTTCCTTGGTATTTCAAACTATTTGTGTTGGATGTTTACCTTGATTCTTGGTTATAATGATTGTAAGGCTATCAAATTTTCAATCCAAATTTTTCAATGCATTATTTATCCCTTCATGTTCCATTTCTTGGTGGTTATTATGATAAATTTTTGAAGTTTGTTTATATGGTTTTTAATGGTATGTCTGTTTATATGGTTTCTGGAATGGCGGAGGGTTATGGTATTATTCTTGTTAGAATGGAGGTGGATTTTGGTATTGATTATGAAAAGGATTTCTATCATGGTTCTTTCAAAATCCATATCCTTTTTGGGTCTAGGATTGACTTAATTGATTTGACTATTATTTCCTTTCTTGATAGGTAGTTTCAAAACATTCATTCCCCTAAACTTTTGTACATTAATAAATATAATGATAAGTAAAAGATCATAAACCACATACCTAATCTGGGTCATGTTTTTTCTTCACTTTGTTCACAGAAATTTGCCTCATCACACTTTTCATTTTCTTAAGTTTTAATTTAAGTAAGGGTGTGTAAGAATAAAAAGTTCTTTCACCATGGATACCTCTAGTGCTCATACATCTAGTGTCGAATTACTGTGAGTTTTGCGCAATATTTTAAATTAGACCTCTGGTATCTACTGGTGACTTGTCAATTGAGGATCCTCCAGATGAGGTGCCTATAAAATTTTTATCATTATTGAGCAGACCTTGATAGAAGAAAACATGTAAGTTGTGCCCCTCCATAGTATTATGTTGGCAGCTAGCACGGAGCTTCTTTAATCACTCCCAATACTCATAAAGTGTCTATATAATTTATTAGTGAATGGTATGGAACTCTTATCAGATAGTCAAGCTCCTGGATGTGGGAAAAAACCTTTGCATGAAGAATATTTCAGATCTTCCCAGTCTTGGACCTCTCCTAGTTTCAGACAGTACAACCATTCCTTTTCTACTCCCTCAAGTGAGAAGGATAATTCCCTCTACTTTACTTGTTCTTCCGCAACTCCTCGAGGTATGCAATTGGAGCACATGTTTGTATATTCCTGAATATGTCTATTTGTATCTTATCTAGAAAGACCATGGAATTTAGTTATAATTTAAATCATGTAAATGCAAAATTAAAAATCATTCTCTAAGGTTGGGTTAGCAAGTTGATTTTGTTGGTTAGAGAATTGTGGTTCACATAGATCACACAGAGTTTGGTTGGGATTGCCATCCATTATTGTAGGTTCATATTGATCTCTGAAAATTTCACTTAAATCTATGAGGTGTATTTCCTCAAACTCCCTTTTCAAAATTTTTTACCAAATTGGGTTATTGTTCATTTAATTTGTGGATCAAATTCAATTAAATGGTTATTTTAACTGTGGGTCATTCCAAAAACTATTTTTTTAGTTTTTATGTTTTGAGGCACTGCCTCCCCAGCAATGGTGCCAAGTTTTAAAACATTTCGGCCATGGGGTGTGGAAAAAATATTTATTTCATAAGTCAAAATGAAGTTCATTATTCAACCAAGGTTTTCTCCATAAAGGATCACATAACAATAATCATTGTCACTTTAAATTTGAGAAAGAAAACATGGTGATTTATTGAAATTGTTTTGATTTTGAAAAGAAAACAAACTAAAAAATTTAAATAAATGTAAGAATAATATTGAGAACAAGTTGATAAAACAATTGATTTAAAACTATCATATGATAATGGTCATCATGTCTGGGTTGGTTCTCCTATTTTAATTCTATCATATTTTTAATTTATCCAATTCTTTTCTACTAACTTGATAAAAATGAGATTCTGCAATCACTTCATCTCACATATCTGGTCTAATGGAAATGATAAGAATAATAATTAAAAAATATTCTATTGGATTAAACTCCTTAAAATGTGTGATATAGTTATAATTAATAACTCCAATTGACTTAGGAAATTCCAAATCAGGTATTATTTACCCAAACAATCCAAAATGGCCACTACCCCTCCCACATGTACTGGAGATTTCCAAGTACTTCACCACCAAGCACTGGCATATTCAATCGTATGTAAACCAGTACCTAGTGGACGAAGATATTGATCATTTAACAAAGCAATAATAAAAAACAAATATAAAATCAAATACAATTGTATAAGAGAATAAAATTCACTATTAGAATTTGAAACCAACTTCACAAAAGATTGAAAAATATCATAAACCATTAAGTTCAAGAACTTAATAATTATATAAGGTAAAACCAATCATTCACAAATCAGACAAATTTTTACCCCTATATGTGAAGGGTATCCTTAAATAATGGGGAATAACAATTCATTACAAAATTAAGAAGAACAAAAACAATAAAATAAAGAAGAGAAAAATTTATCCTCCAGAATCTATCTGCCAGAAGTTTTCTTCAGTTCATCCCACCAGATGGCCGAAACATGCCAAGGTCCCTTGAAATATTATGTTTGGAATTTAGTTTTATATATAAAATTTAAATTTAAAATCCTTTTGTGATTTGTAAAATAAGTTATGGTCTCATTAAAAGAGATAACTTTTTCTGGCCACCGAATACTATTCAACCTACCCCATTTTGACTCATTCAAGGGAATCCTTAATGAAATAATTACTCCATGAAATTTAATGTGAATCTTCCCCATTGAATAATGTTTTAAACCCAGCTATAATCATATCATTTAAAGTTAGGTATCGCAATATATATCTCATTTAATGAGGCAGGTTCCATTTTGTCGATCAGAATAATTTTTTAATATGATCTATTTTTTGTGATTGTGAGATTTCGAATGGACTCTAGGTCCAGAAGAATAATTTGTATAGAACAACCACTATAAGAATAAAAAAATAATCACTTTAATTGTATAAGAATTTTAGATTTTATTCTCTTAAAAAATCAGTAGAAAACTACTAAATTTCCATAATTAAACAATTTTCACATTTAAGCCCAAAATTCACCAAAAATATTAAAATGGTGAAAATAATCTCGAATTGATTAATTAGTGGAGATTAAATAATTAAGAAAACGTATTTATAAATATGAAAATACTATCTCTATCACTAAAATCTTAAAAACTATATTTTACTTAGATTATCATGAGATGACAAACAAACTCTTTCATGTTTAGAAAATAATACTTATCTAGTTTAGTGTGAATATTTAAGAAATAAACTATTGTATCCATATCACATGTGGTCAATTATTTTTTGGGATAAAATTTTTGAAAATAATATTATATTTATTAAAATATGACATTGTTTTATGGTAGGAACTCTTTACCTCATATTTTAACAAATATCTTAGATAAAATATTTTATCCTATATAAAATATTATTATCCTTATCTTCTTTTCAAACATGTTATAGATTATGATTAATTATGAACAATATATATTAAAACCATGATATGATTTTATTCATAAAAATTATTTTTTTACAAGAAACTTCTCTAATCATATAAGATAAATAATATGAAAATAAATATCCTTTATTTAGATCCATATGAGATTGAAATATTCCTCTCCATCCAAATCCATGATTTATCAACACATTTCTTTATCATATAAATGAAAAATACAAGGTTTATAAATTATTGTGTTGATTTTTAACTATTGAGTATTTGAAAATATATTTAAAATATACATTTGGTATCATATATCCTTAAAAATAAAATAATAAATATTAATAACACTACTAATTAATGTGGAATTTCTAAAAAGTTTAAAAAACTACTTCAAGTATTTTAGATAATTCTATCTCATCTAGAAACATTACCCCTTCTTCTTCACACCTTATTCCGGTTTTGATGTCCTAGGATAGAAATTAGACCATCCAATATAATTCTTCTAGCTCAATATATTTACCCCATTATATAATAAACATTGTACAATATCCTAAACACCTATTTCATGCCAATATATCCTAAATAATTTTAGGGAATGGGGTTAAAATTTTAGTAACTCGTTAATTACTATTTACCTTTCCAATTTTTAATTTCTTTAAGGTTAGTTAGTTGGTTTTACTCTGAATGGCCTGAAGGCCTTCCTTTTTTTATTATGGGAAATCCCCCTTTTAAGGGTTGAATGGGAACCCTTAAATGACCTGTAGGCCCAAGGTATAAGGCCCAACATAACCCGAAGTCCTACAGACATACTATGCCCAATAACATGACCTGCAGGCCCAACCAACTAGAACTACCCCCCCTCCCTAACTTCAGCATCATTGATCACCTATCTCCCCATCATGCATTGTTGATCTTCTAGCATTTCCCCATACAAAGTGGTAAGGTGTCTGGTCCTGATAGTAGTTGTAATACCCTCACAATATTCCAATCAAATTAACTCTTCTCTGGTGACTTCTACTCTTTACTCTAATCCTCTTCTAGGTCCAGCCTTTTTTGAACTTGGATACTCCATGGTCTCTGTAGCCCGAGGTTCCTGAGGAATGATGGCCTTTTATTACCTGAAGTCCCTGAGACCCATAGGCCCAAAACAGTGGCCTGAAGGCCCAAATATGGTGAATAGTTATAGCTACTATAGTGTTGAACAATACCTGCTATAGTACTTCTACTGTACTTCTATAGTAACCTAGAAATTTTACTCCACCCGGTTTTGAACCCAAGAATCTTTGGATTCCAAGAAGGAGCCCTTACCACTCTGGTACGGACTCATTGGCTAGTTGGTTAGTATAGAAAATTTGTTCACAATCATCTCAGTCTTGAGTGCTATGGGAAGTGTAATTTTATAGCCAAGTTGATCTTGATAGGACCCACATATATGAAGTTATTTTCAATGATTCTTACTACCAAGGTAACTTGGAACTGTTATTGCAACTACTAGGTTAGAGGCATCTTAGAGGGAGGGGTGAAATATATTGATCCCCACTAAGTAATACAGTTTAAAACATTTTCCAATAGAAATTTCATAATTAATTCTATATCTATATGATGACTTAAAGGATACCTCAAGTCTCTCCAATTAATTAAAATATCAAATTAAATTGAATATATGAGTAGACACTGAATATCGCATTGGTTATATATAATCTAATTCATTTGAAACCTTAATTAAATTCATTTATTCTTATTATATGTATCTAGATTAACTTGTAGAAAAACTTTAGAAAAATAATGTTTTGGAAGGGTTTTTCCTAACACATATATTTTTCCTTTTTTTCTTAAAAACAATTCTTAAATTCTTATACCAATATAGAAAATTTTTCCTATTAGTTTTTTCTTTTTTTTCAAAATTAATCTCAAATTCATGTTTGATGATGATGATGTAATTTTTTCGATAATAAAATATTTTATAATATAAATATAGTGTTTTAAATTTATCTAATAACTACTTTTAATAAATTTCATCCAATTAAAATAAAAACCCATTTTTAAATTTCATAATATTCATTTGTCATATAAAATCAAAAAAAATGTTTCTGATTTAGCATTCCTCTCACCACATAGTTTTTTAAGGAATTTTATCATATCAATAATATCACATATTTATGAAAAAACTATTTTACAAATCCTTTATATGGATAAACGTATCACTATTTCTCTGGTATCCATCCCAATGGGTAACTAGCTAAATGTAGCATAAAGAAAATGCCAAAAATTATTCATCAAAATCTTAGGGTCACCTTAGTACTTGAATTATTTATATAATATAATCTAGGGGTTGCATGCTTTCCAGAAACTACCCAGTTGAATGATCAATTTCCAAAAAAAATATATGCATTATAAGGAATATAACACTTTTTATTTTAAATACAATTTAATATCACCATTATATCTCATTCTTTTTCATTTATGTATGCATGATTCTAATGATTTCTTTTATAATCTATATTCCTTACACTAAATCAATATTTTTAAACCATATTGATGTGTAACTATTTAAATAACTCATAGATTGCATTAATAACCCAAATTAAAAGAAAAAAATATTCACACATATTCAAATGTATCCCATTAAAAAGGTATATGAAAGTCATTCATGTAAATTATTAGAACCAAATAAAATAAATAATATTCACAAGATTTTTTATGGAATGATAGGCATCCAAACCCACTTTTCTATACAATTAATAAGCCTCTATGCCGGTAAGAAGTACAACCCAAAGTCCCTCTACCTGTGGTTCTTTATCCAAAAATAGATGTCGATTTCATGAATACTCTCACACTTAATATATATAAACAATAATTATCATCTTAATTTAAGCTCAAAACCTAGTACAATCCAAAGTTACGGTAAAATAAAATTAAATCAATTATCATACAAAGCATTTAACTCCGTAAATGCATTTGTGATAATTTAAAGAAGAAGTTCAAAAACCTTTAAACAAAAATATACATCATAATCCCCGATATAAAATATATATTCAAGAATAATAATTAAAGAAATAGAAAATTAATAATTAATCAATTTAGACATGACTTATAAATATTTGAATAATTAACAGGTAAATAAATTATAAATGCTTTAGAGTTTAGATATAGATAAACATTAACAGTTCGTTTTTACTTGATATGAACTTTTCATGTGATCATTTACATGTTTATAATATAAACTCATTCATATTCCAAAATATGAAATATTCTAGAAACACTTTTATTATTGAATAATAAGAATTCCATATTTTAGGTAAACTATTTTCATAAATTATTTATCACAAATTCCTGTTTATTTTAACCATTAATCCCATCATCGTTCAAAAATAATTTTGGGAAGAATTAAATAATTTTCCAAATAAGGACATAATATAGATATTTTATATTTATGTTTATGAACTATTCATAAAAAATATGAAAACATATATATTTTAAACTTATTTTATAATTTATAAATATTTTATTATTTATTCAACCATGTAAATAAATATTAAATTGAGATCACATCTACCAAAAAAAAATTGGTTGAGATAAAATCCCAATTGGATAAGGTGTGATCCATCTTTTCCCACGTCGATAAAAGTTTTTTATAATTTTAACAAAAATAAATTTTCCTTAAAATTTCCTTCAAAATGGGATTCACCATAGTGTATGTAGATACCCTAAGCCTAACGTACATGGACATTACAATACTTTTGTGGAATACCTAGTACATAACAAAAACACACACACAAGGACCGTAATAGTTTAGTGTCTTTGGAAACTCAGAACACAATCTTCTAATCATGGTGAAAGATCCTCAACATCTCCCATAAAGATCTTCCCATTTTTTTCTTACCTAAAACCTTTCTTTATATCCTGGGGAAAAGAAAACATAAAAGGGTGATCTCAAATGCTCAATAAGGGTAAACAAAAGAAATATCAATCACATCGTATTCATAAGAACATAACATTTTGGAAATCTTAACCTGCAAAAGAGATCATAATATCATAACATGGGATAAATCATAGTAGTTAAATGTAATCCCAATAATCATAACTTAAAAAATGATACTTTGTGGCATACACACATAATCATAGAGAATCATTTCTTATTAGTCAAGACTCATTTCCAAGACTATCTTAGTGGACAAAGTCCATTTCTGAACCGAGTTCACTCCTCGTTTCAATCCTGTTTCACTGAACCGGTTTAACCTGTCGTTCCAGCCATGTCTATCTCATGAGATATAAAATCTTTACCCAATTCATTGGAGGGAGATATAGGTCCCACCCATCTCATAATGATACCATTCTTATGTGTGCCACAAAATCATAAATCATACATCATAGCATAACCCATGTAATAAAATGGGATTCTTAAACATCATGACACCATAAAAAACTTCATACAAAATAAAGGAATTCATAAAAATAATTCCATCACAACATAATCAAATCAATGTAACCATAGGGACAGAAACAGAACCCTGTATTATCTTAGATGGAAAATAATTTTGATAAAACACTTGAACTCCATTCTTGAGGAAAATATCCTTTCTAATTCAAAAACATTTCCTTTCTTAACATGTCATATAATTTTGAACAAAAATAAGTTGATTAAAAATAAACTTTAAAACATGTAAAGGATGCTTCTTGGAAATAGTGTTTTAAAAATCCATTCATGCCGTATAAGTAAAAAAACTTTCTTCTCGTACTTTTGTCGGAAAAGTCAAAAAGTACCTCGTACGAAAAACGAAAAAAGATTCCTTTCATATCTTTTACTAAAAACTCACCAAAGGGTAAAATTGGATTTAAAAAATTGTATGTGGATGGGAATAATATTAAATATTGAGATAACATGGATGTGGATGATAAAATACACCCCAGTAAATACCAAAGTATAAACAATCTCGGATAAAAGTGAGATTGTGATATTTTCCCTTACCTTAAGTCTGATTTGCTTCGTAAGTGTCCAAACCTCCTGTATAATGATTTATATAATGTCATTGACTTATTCCAGAATCATACTCATTGTTACTATATCATATATGGTTCACTTATGACTTTATATTACCCGTTCTTTTGTGAATTCCATGTTAAAGAGCGTTTTGGGTAAAATTGTTTCATTTGTCGTCTGTGTTTTGACTGGTAATTATTCATATGATTACTTAGGTCATGATTACTTAATTCCAGAATATAAAACATGATTTATATATAATATATATTCAGAATATACATATATATAATAAATCAGTAAATGGAAAGAAATACACCGTTCATGGAGACGGTAGGTCGTACGTACGCAAGAACGTTGTTTTCGTTTCCTTATTGAGTTGAATGGAATTAAGTAGATGACATACATATATATATACATAAATCCAGTATCATTATTATGTCATATATTTCATTATTAATTATTATATATACTTTATAATCATTCATGAATGGTTAACGTGGAAAATGAATCTCATCGCGTCGTGGAGACGGTAGTCCGTACATACGCACAAGTGATGATATCGTTCTCATGATCGTGGGACTATATTGGAGTGTATGTATAATATTTCAGAATCAATATCAATTTAAAATAATCATATATAGTTATTATTTACACCATTATACCTATCCAAGTAAGGTGGTGGTGGAAAATATATTACACCACAGCGTGGAGACGGTATTTCGTACGGACGCACGCGCGGTGATTTCATTTTCCGTAGGATGGATAGATGGTGAAATAGGGTTGTTTCATACTTATAATAACATATCAGTATATTATTGATACTGATGTTATTACTTCATAATGAAACAACCTAATAAGAATAAGTGGAAGAAGAAATAAAGTTGAAAGAATCGGTAACGGACATTACCCCTTCTTTGAAGCGCCTCTTTGAGTCCTCTTCTTAGGGCACTAAAATTGGTCTTTGAAGAAGACCAAGACCTCTAGGATGTTTCTAGGGAAGTGTAGAATATAATTTGGCAGAGTTTGGCCGAGATTGAAGGCTCAAAGTGGTGTGAGGAAGAGGGGGAGGAGGTGCCCTTTTATAAGGGAGGAGAGGGGCACCTTTGGAATAACTAAAAATATTATTTTATTATAAAGCCAAATTCGGTTTTAAATAGATCCAAATTGATTTATTTCGAAGCTAATGTTGGTATGGGTCGAAATAATCTCATACAATAGAATTTAGACATGTTTAGGTCATTATACTAACCTTATCTTTTAGTTTTAACTCTTAGTTAACTAGATTGACATTTACCATGTCACTTTGTATTTTTATATTATATACTTAATAAACTTACCATATACATCCAATCGACCCCCAAGTGGTCCACTAATAATACACCTATCATTATATAAGTATCTTGGCCGAACCTTAGATTTTTAGTAATATAATAACAATTAATAATATAATATTTATTTTAAAAACTATTTTATGTCAATTTTGACACTATTTGGTAATTGATTTTTGTGAAAATAATAACAGAATGATTCGTTCGAAAAAAATTAATTAAATCAATAATAACATGTCATATTAACATATAAAATTATTTCAATTCATAGAAAGTCTCAACTTACATTTATTTGGGTATTTATAACATCAATTATGTCAATATTTCATTAATAGGATAATTACTGCATCATCATTGTATCATAAATAAATTAAATTATTTTAAGTCTAAAAATTACAAATAAAATACCATTATGTTTGAAATCTGTTTATCTTTCTAATGAATATTTATAGTCGAATTTATCTTATGTATAACCCTATATTAAAAATGATTTAGTTATTAAACTTTGATTTTAACTATTTTAACCCTTCTTTAAATAAATTGATAATAAATGTCCTAATCTAATCCAAGTGGGCCTAAATGGTCATATTTTATTCCTAAGGTTGATTTTGGTCGAATTACACTTCTCCAATAGAATTAGGACATGTGTTAGGGTAATAATAATAACACGTTTACCCTTAATTACCCTATTTATTTTTAATCGTGGTAAAAAAAAGTAAAAAGTTATTATTCACCAAAAATTATTTTCATCTCATTGAACCACATTTTAGCCCTTGATATTAACCGTGTCTCTCGGATTTTCGAAATTCCACTCACAGAAGCGGTAAAATTAGGTTTTATGAAAAATTCAGTTTTTTTAACTACCACTTAGTGGTTTCACTATTCATCAAAAAATGAAAGTTTCTAGAAAAATACCAAAAATTAGGCCTAAGATATATTTGATATTATGAATTCAAAAATGATGTCTATTTTATCAAATTCAAAACATATCAGTTAAATTAACTAGTTTAGAAATTAATTCCCGTCGTCAAAACAAATAGCGTGTTTTTAAGAGATAATAACTATCAAAAGATTGACACTTGTTTATAACTGGTTTAAATGTGAAATTACATCCAATGACCAACATTGTATTAAATTGTAAAAATATATTATAAATATACTTTAAAACCACCCAAATTAATAATTTATCACTATTAATTATTTCAATTAAAAAAGTTGTTTTTAATTAAAATTTAATAATTTTCACTATTCATCAGAATATGAATGTTATCCGAAAAGTACCAAAATTTCACCTTAGGCTAAATTTGATACTCCGAATCCAAAAATGAAGTCCATTTTGAGATATAAAATTTCTAAAATTTTAAAAGGTGGTTATTACTATTCATAACGGCTAGTTTTAATAATATTTTAATAGCATATCGTTGTTTAGTGAAAATCAGTATTACGTACTACACACGCTATCAAGGAAGGTCGTGATTGCGTGTAATGTAAGGGAAGTAAAGGATGCGTGTTGTGAAATCTCCTTTTGGTGTAGCGTACAACACAAGACATTAATGAAATTAAAAATAATATTTTTCATAAAATCTCGGGGTGTTACAGTGTATTATTCCTTATGGAAAAAACTATAACTCCTTAAGATTTTAATATAAGACCATTATGTTCGAGACTGTATTCGACACACATTATTGATCTTAAGAAAACCCATGAAATATATAAATGTTATAACATGATCATGAAATTAGATTATATGAATAGAATTAACTAATATATATAATATTTATATATATTGTTCCTAATAAATATAAATTATTGAAACATTTTGTTAAATAATTAGTCTATTTTTTGTAAAATAATTTTATTTTTCGAAAATATGTTTTCTTCAAAAATGATTTTAATTATTTTTGTGAAAAATATATATTATAGTTAATTTTTATAACATTTAGAAAATTTCTTTGACAAAATTAACTTAATTTTTATATCATAATATCAAAATTTAATTCCAAAGAAATTTTTTTATTTTTTAAAAAATATTTATTTTTCAGTGAATAGAAAAAATACTGATTTTTTTTAAAAATGTCATTTATTTTAAATAAATTAAGTAAATTTAAAAGAACCATTATTTTTTAAAAATTATTTAAAATAAAAAAATATTTGGTTATTTTTAATCTAATTAATTACATTTTAACCATATTTATATTGTATTTTAGTATAAGTAAATTTTTGGTTTTAAAAACGGGTTTTTCTGAAAACTGTTTTAAAGTGCATAATGTTTTTCCTTTTTAATTAATTAAAAATAAAATCTAATGAGCAATTTTTTAAATGAAATTTATATATTATATATAAATTAATATTAATTTATATTCACAAAATGATTATTATAAGTCGTATAGTTGATATGAAATCATCTTTTGCTTTAAAAATACACTTCTTGAAAACCCAATTTTTCATCACGTCTTTGATATTAATTTTAAAAAAAATCCCCTTCTATGAATTTAATTTGGTAAAATGGATTCCATATTTTTAATAAGAATAATTTATATTATAATAAGTTCAACTTAATTTTTTACCATAATAAATACTAAAAACAATAAAAATTAATTATCACGGTTAACGTGAAAACTGATTTACCGGGGTTCAAACTAAAAGATAAAGGTAAAAATAACCTAAAAATTGTCTAAAAATATTTTATAGAAATATTTATACCCTATAATATCTAATTATTTCTAATTTTCCATCTTAGAGCCTTATAGCAAGTGAATAATGTGGGTACACCATTTTCTTTTCAAAAAATACAAGTTTTCCCCTCACCTAACTTATAAAAGGCCACCACCTCTCTTCACATATCCACTCATTAAAACCATTTTGATTTGGAAAATCCCTTAAATAATAACTTCCCAACTTCTCTTACCTCTTACTAGAATATATTTTTTCATACATTCATTCTTGTAATACCTTAGTTATAATCCTAAAGAGATTTTCCAAGAATAGGTAAAATTCCTAACTATGGGTTTTTGTTTTATTTATTCTTCTATATACCTCAAATATTCTTCAAATATGATCATAAAATAACAAAATTATATCCTATATTATAATATTTAATTATATTAATTTAATAAACAAAATTCATCTCCTCTTCTATCAAATGGGATATGAAATCATCATTCGTGTGTACACCGGATTACCGCCTCGCGAACTAATATCATTAATTTTCCATATTTGCTTCTCATGGCTTTTTTTAATGATTTTTTTTAATTATAAATAGTATATTTTTAATATATTTATTCTTATGTAGTTATTATATCATGTATACCTCCTTTCTTTTTATTCTCTATGGGGATATGATAAGTTCTCTCACGTGTACGGCAGACTACCGGCTCACGTAATAATGTGGTTATTTTTTCACTAACGTTTTACATGGAAGGTAATAAAGATTAATTTAATTAATATATGTAATATAATTTAAATAATAATTATAATCAATAAATATTTATCTTTCTGAAAATATAATATATAAATTTATTTTTTACGATGAAAAATTATAACGTCGTTCGTGTACGTCTCTACTACCACCTCCATGAAGTGATGTGATAATTTTTTCCTCACAACCTCACAAGAATTGTATATATAATTAAATTTAAAAAATAATATTTTTTAATATATTATTATTATTATTTAAAGATAAAATAATGCATACCTTCATTCCATAATGATCATTAAAAAATGGAAACATTACTCATGCATACGTATGGCCTACCGTCTCCAAGATCATAACATAGTTCATTTCTAATAAATGTTTTCCATGATTGGTTTTAAAAGTTTTATTGGTGAAAAAATAAGATAATTATTCTAGATATGTTGAAATAATGACCTCTTTGACCACAGTCAACACACCATAGATGATTGGAAATAATGAATTGATCGTCCTCAAAACACCCAACGTGGACTTAACTGATTAAGTATTTGAATATTTCGTTAAAAATAAATATAATAAATGATTTAACTATAAGGTATTAAACTTAAAAATGTTCTTAATAAGTCAAATAATTTATGTAATCTTATTAAATAGTATTTAAAGGATATACAAAGAAAGTCTGGACTTGAGTTAAGGGTTTCTCATCTCGTTTAAATTTATGTGAGACATTTTACATGTAACATCATGATTCCTTCCTAAATCATTTTATTTTAAGTTTCAATTTTAATTAATTTATCTATGGGGACTTACTATAAATTTTCCAAGCGTTAAAGAGCTTCTTAACTCAATTTCCTTTCGTTGGGTTATAAAAATTCCTCATTGACTCTATTATGATATTATTATGTGTGAACTGATTTATAAATAGTTTTAATATATATTTCCAATTATTTTTTATAGATTTAAATTTTTTACACATAATACCACCATTAGTTCATAGATATATTATTTTTAAGGGTTAATCATCCCAAATTCCTTTCTTTGTGACATATGTTTATCATATGAACCTATCTTCATTATAAGTTATATATGCTGACCTTTGTGCATGTTATATCGTGTGTCTCATTATTTTATTCATATTAAAAGTTTACTTTGAAGTTAGTCTTTCATGGTGATTACAATTGAATATTTATATATTTATTAGGTTGGGATAGATGTAACAAAGAAAAAGGCACAACAGGGGTATGAATTATGGTTTTCAAAACTATAATAGATTCTGAACACCTTAGTGTTCCATTCCTTTTCTATAAAATATGAGCGAGCATAAAAAATAAATAAAGGAAATGAAAAAAGTGATGTATAGTGGTTCAAGGTACAAAGATCTATTTGTACGCAACACCAATGCCTAACTCCTCAAGATCGGTCACTTTCAATAGGTCATATTATCCTTAGACCTTTAAAATTGAAAATTGAGTGCAGAAAGTTAACACCTTACAAGTCTTAAAAAATACTTCTGGTTCATTTACAAGGAACTAAATATCCATAGCTTAGAACAAGAAGCTGACACTTAACCTTTACTGAGTATGAGCATCTAATACTCAAATAAATCAAAAGTGTTTTATCTGTTTGATGGTATGGTTTAAAATTCACAGCTTGTAGCAACAAGTGATAGATGAAATCAGATCTTCAACATATTATAGAAGCATATAGATCTTAAATGTTTTCATAGTATTTCTTTAAACAACAAAAAAACAAAACACCAAACATATGTTTAAAAATTTATGTATCCAAAGTGTATCTTTGCCAAATTATTTTTCATTCTTCCATAATAATTAATAACAAATAAATTTAGTAGCACCAATGGATACAAAAGTAAGTAAATCAGATAGATCTAAATAAGTATCTCTCCAAAGTGTAGCTCTAAAGCCAACAACACACAGCTTTTCTTGTAAGTAAATCTACACATCTATCTATTTTTCTGATAAAGAACATATCTATAATTATATTGTAGGTTAAAGGGATCTAGGTCAAATCATCTCCAGAAATATCACATAATGGAACATGAATATTTAAATTCGAAAAAATTCAAGAGAGTCATAAATTCCTGTAAGAATAGTAACATTTTACTCCATTGAATAAGAGCCTTTAAAACAATCATATTGACCCTTTTCATCGGTGGTAAAACATATTTTATTCAATATTTATTTCCTTTAATATTATTGCTGAAATCTTGTATATTATCACGGATTTAAAAATCTGTCATTGAATACTAAAATGTAGGGTTTATTTTTTACTTAATGCTTACCAATGGAGGGTTGAGAATAGTGTTTCTAGAATATGCTAAAACATATTCAGAAAAATTCAATGAATACTCCACGTGAATCAAATTCTTGAATATAATTCCAAAATAAATACTTCAATGATATTAATTTCTTAAAATTCACTTAAAGTAATTTCATTAGTAATACAAATGTGGGTGTTTTTGAGATTCAAAATCAAAATAAAATTAATGAAATTGATGAATCAACACATTCTCAACAATCTCCCCATTTTTGATGATCACAAAACCCATAATACAAATAACAAAAACAAATAAAAGTTTAAAAAATTGGATAAATCCAAAATAATATTTCCACATTTTCCTTTGTATAATATATCTTCCACAAAGAAAACTTATTCCCCAATATAAATATTAAAACATATCAAATATTAAATGAAATAATGATAAATATAAAATATATAAACTTACCACCTTTTATAGCTTTCCCTTATAGAGAACTATAATCATTGGATAATTATACACTTATCCCCCTTTATTACTCCATTAAAACAAGAATATTATAAAGAATAAACTTCTCTAACATTATAAACAAGGTATTATAACAAAAAATATATCTTCTTTTTTATGGAATCAAAAATACAAGAGAAATAATCAAATCCTCCAAAATTTATACTTTATTTAATGAAGATAAAAATAAATTTAAATAAAGTGATTTTAAGAAAATAAATGATTAAAAACTCCCATTGAATTATAGAATATTATTTTAACAAACTTTTTTCATAGATAGTGACAGAAATTTGAACCATTCTTGCATAGGAAAGGTAAAAAACAAATTATGAAGAAATTAATTTCACTTTTTTTTAATTAAACAACAGTATATAATATTATATAAAATTGATTTTTATATGAATAGAATAAAAAATAAGAGTATAAAAAATAGTAAACTATTCTTCTGAACCTTCCAAACTATAAATTCTATCACATAAATCTGCTAAAATTCTTGACAGTTCTTCTAATCTATTTTGAACATCTTTTGTTCTATGATAAGAAGAAGAAAAACATTATTCAACTAGAAACATATTCATTTTATCAAGATAAAACTTTGTAATAGATTTTTTTCTAATAGGCTCCATTTGACTTAGTATTTCAACTTTTAAATATTCAAAATCTACTTCTGAGATTGAACTATATTTAGTATTCTGATATTCCTATTGCAAAGAATCAATAAAAACTTTTGTTATTAATGCTTTCTATAAATCATTATATGAATTTCTAGACACATCAAACTCATCATTTACCTTCTCTTTTTCCTTATTAAAAGAGATAATTTTAAATATAAGACTTTCATAATATATTTTAAATGAAGAAACTTATATTTCTTCAAAACTATTAAATTATATATTTCTTTTAGAATATTTTTCATATTAATCTTCAGTAAATGAGATTGATTGTTCTTTTAACAGGTCAGATGGATTATATTTAGTTCTTTTGTTAGAATGATCTTCTTTTAAACTAGAAGAACCTGACATCTTCATACTTCTATTACTGACTTTTAATAGTCGTTTGAACAATATATTTTTAAGAATATGAATAATAATAATAATAATAATTTAATAATAAGATGAAATGTTTGATACTGACAAAATACAGATGATGTTTTAATTTCTTGGGCTGAAAAATATAGAACAATCATTTCAAAAACATATGTTATATAAGAATAATTTTCATAATAGCATAACCAAATAAAATTTTAAGAATAAAATATAAAATATTTTTGAAATTTTAGATATAAACAATTCATAATAAACACACTATTTTCAAAAAAAAATATTTAATTAAATTTTTATATAATTTATACGAATAAAAACCTAATTTATATAAAAAAAATTATTTAAACTTTGAGAAATAAATTTCATATCCAGAATAAAAAAATTAATACAACATAAGTATAAAAATATTAATATAAAATAATTCATGGATCAGTGAATTTAGTACTAAGGATTTTTTATAGCGAACTAATTCAGATTTGTTCACTCCTCCAGTGGATACTTCAAAATATTTCCATTGATCTACCACTTAAAGATTTAATGATATATCTTAGTGTTATAATCTTGAATGATATAAAAATAAAGTTCTTTTTCATACACTTATACTTTTGGGTCCATTAGTGTTAGCAATTAAATTTTCAGGTAACCAAACTTGTTTTTTAGTAAGAAATCTATAATTTAACAAATATTTTTTAGCAATAAGCACTTTTAATACCATAAATTTTTTGTTTTCTAAAACATAAATCATTAGAATAATTATCATTAAAAATACAATAGAAACATTTAATAGTATAAATATTTTTACTATTTAAATGGGAAAAAATAATATTTATAAGGTTTCATTCTTTCACCATTACTTCCTATTCAAAATTTTCCTTTTGGTAGTTTATTTTTTTCAAGGATATGATTTAAATATATTTCTTCTTTTGTTAACATACTATAATCTTGTTTTAAATCACCAACTTCATAAATTAATTATTTAATCTTAATTTTATATAAATCACAAAATAAATTAGAAGCATTAGATTTTAAATCTTTAAATTTTTTTGATAAATTTTATTTATCTAATAGAACGGTATCATAAAATTTATTAATTTTTTTTATTTATTTAATGATTTATGTTTTTTTTAACATAAAACAATATTTATTTAACTCATCATAAGAAATTTTTTCATAACTAGTGTTTTGAGAGTTAGAGGATTCTACCTCATTAATATCATCCATTAGACATATAACTTTATACTCAGCTTCTGAATTTGCGGAATTTTCACAATATGAACTAGAGTTATTACTCCATGTACCTTTTATATATTTCTTTCCATTACTTTAAAAAATTTATTTCCTTTGAGATTTTAGTAAATGACAGTTATACTTTGTATGACTTATTTCCTTACATTCACAGCATCTATCATCTTCAGTGCCTTTATTTTTCTTCTTGTACATATTTTCAAATTTTTCCGCAAGATCTAATGAATATTTATCTCAATATATTCAATTTAAATCATATGATTAATCATTTGGAGTCATGTGAGAGACTTATTCATTTTTTATATGAATTTCAACATCAACCTGCATCTTAACATCATAAATCATCAAAGACTTAATCATGTACTTCATTGTCAAATTCTTTACTAATGTAAACCTGTATATATCTTCAGATATTATATTCCACTTAGGAGGTAATACTTTGAGTACTATTATTGTTTGATCTGATTATAAAATTAAATCTCCTAAACTAGAAATATTATTAAAAATCTTCATCAACCTTTTATCCATTTTATTAATAGTTTCATTCTCATCAATTCTAGAATTATCAAAATTTACTTTTTTTAGTTGTGTATATTAATTATCTGACATTGTAAGTTTCATCATATTCAATAGATATAGTTTACCACATCATATATTCAGTGGAACATTGAGATACTTGATTAAATTATTCAGTTCCTAAACCACTCACAATAGAATTCATCTCTTTGGAATAGAGATCATATTCTTTTTCTTGATCAGTACTCCAAACATCAAAATATACTTTATGAATCTCATAAGACTTAACAATCTTCAAATAAACCCTTATTCCAAGATTTTTCAAATAAATAATCATATGAGATCTCCAATATCCATAATCATTACAATTAAAATAGTAAACACAAATCATCAATATACCTTCTCTATAATCGATCATTTAACAACATCTTTGTCTGAATCTTTAACTCGGGATCGTTAGAGCAAGTAAAAAACTCTATAGAACCTTCAGATAAAAAATATTAATGTTGAATAGGTAAATGAATATAATTATAGAATATCCCTAACTTTAATACCAAATTTTGGGTTGATATAGATATAATGAAGTCAAAGACATAAGATATGGTTGAATTGGGGTTTTCAAAACGTAAATAGATTCATAAAACCTCTCTTGTATAGCATTGTTAGTTTCCTTTTCTCTTAGGATGAGAAAGTGAAGAAAATAAATAAAGGAAATGAATATAGTAATGTATGGTGGTTCAGGGCACAAAATCTCTTAATCCACTCCACCAACACTCAAATCCAAGAGCTTTGTGATTTTCTCTACGTCCTATTATCCTAAGACCTTTAAAATTCACTATTGAGTGTAAGCATTTGACACCATATAAGACATAAAAAAGACTTATGGTTCTTTTATAGGGTAACATATATCCATATCTTAGTAAAAGAAGCTAACACTTACCACAACTATGTACAAGTAGTGAAAACTCAAATAAATCAAAAAAAATATTATTTTGAGGGTATGGGTTACACTTCACAGCTTGCAGCAGCAACTGACGGATGAAATTGGATCTTCAAAATAGAATATTAGTATATAGATCTAAAATTTTTACAAAGTATTTTTTTAAAAACAACAAATAAAACACTAGAGAGATGTTTAAACATGTGTTTATCTAAAGTGTATCTTCTCCAAATTCTTTATCGTTCTTGCATATAAAGATATAACAAAAAATTGTAGTAAAAGTTATGGAAATAATAGTAAGTAAATTAGATATATCTAAACATGTATGTCTCCAAAGTGTTTCTCTAAAGGAAAGAACACACTTCTTTTCCTGTAAGTAAATCCACACATCTATATATATTTCTAATGAAGAACATATACATATTTATATAGTAGGTCGAACAGCTCTAGGTCAAACCAGCTCCAGAAATATCACATAATAAATCATTAATACTTGAATTCAAAAATATTAAAGAGAGTTATAACTTCCCATAGGAATAGTAAGGTTTTACTTTGTTGACTTAGAGCCTTTAAAAATCATAACGATCCTTTGAATTATCCATAAAACATCTTTGAATCAATATTCATTTTCGTCAATACCATTCTAGAAAAATTAGATAATATCACAGATTTAAAAACTTCATTATTGAATATCCAAACATAGGGTTCCTTCACATAATTAAAAAACATGGAACATAGGGTTCAAAATGTATGATTAATATACCTTAAATTTTTTCCCTCAAAAGTTGGGTTACTTACAAACATAGGGTTGATGAACCATACTTTCCACTTTCTCAAACATTGGGTTCCATACTAACCTAGGGTTGATTAACCATAAACATTATTCCAAACATAGGGTTTCTTCTTTACGTTATTCTTAATAATGTAGGGTTATGAATAGTGTTTCCAAAATACACTAAAACAAGTTTTTAACACATCAATAAATAGTAATCACTGATCAATGTCTTGAATATAATTCCAGAATAAATATTTAAATGAATATTAATTTTCTAAAATTCACTAAAATTAATTTCATTATTAAAAAAAATGTGTGTGTTTTATATCATCAAAATAAAAAAAGAAATTAATTAAATTGTTCAATAAACCCATTTTTAACAATCTCTTTTATTATAATCTAGTTATGAATTTTTTACATTTTTTAATTTCCATTTCATCCCTTATTGATTAAAGAAACATCAAGAATGTAATTTTTAGGTGATACTAATCTTGTATGTTTCTTTTATATTGAGTCTCTTTATTTTACATATCCATGTTTTCAAAAAAAATCAAAAAAAAAATTTCTAAAAATTAATGATTTATTAAATCCATTTTATATGATCTTTTACCTTCTTTTAAAAGGTTTTAAAAGGAAATTTCTTAATAGGTCACTTTAGACTCTTTTTTCAAAATGTTTTGGAAAAATTTTTATTTTAACATTTAAGACATAAAATAATTTTCACAATATTTTTTAAATTTTATGTTCTTATAAGTTATTTTCAAAATGAAAAGGTTATTTTTCCCAAAAAGGTTTTTAATGATCCTTTGAAGGAATTCAAATTCAACAATGTCAAAAACCCCTTATTGTTACTTATGCTATAATGGGAAATTTTTCAATGATACCAGCCTCATTATTTCTCTAGAAAGATTTAAAATAGATAGTTTTGAAACCTATTTATTTTTGGTGGGTTAATGATGTTTTAAAGTGATTGTTACGGAAATTGTTTCTTTTCTAGAGGTTAATCAAGTTTTAAATAGATTTTTTTGGAACATGTTTCTTTTACACAAGTTAATAATGTTTCTAATATATTATTATGGAACCTATTTCTTTTCTATGGGTTAATAATGTTTCAAATATACTACTATGGAACCTATTATTTTATGGGATTATCAAGTTCCAAAAATAATAATTGTTGTTTTATTAGTTTTATAATAAAATTTAAGGTCTTTGTACCTTATTCATGTTGTGTTTATTAGACATTATATTCCATGGGTGTGCCTAGATAATCCTAGGTGATGCCGATATAGCTTATAAAATGGGAGTTCCCAAATAGAACTTCAATTCATTAGATAATGATTATGTTCTCTATAGAATTATATTGGAAGTTTTTCATATGGTTATTCCAGTTATAAGGGTTCTGTAAGGGTTCTATGATGAATATTTTTAAAGATACCAACACGTTTTATCTATACTTTCCATGGGTTTATAATGTTTCCTTTGATAAAGAATGATATCACATGGCTCCTGATTGTTGATTCTTATAAATCTTTCATTTTTTAATGCCTTATTCCATGTTTCATGATTAATAATTCAGGTATTGATGATTATGAGTTATTTTATGATTCAATCATGCACTCTGATTATGTTTTCGTACACTTACTCACTTCTTATGATCATTCCATACATTTAATTGTTAATGATTACACTTACCCTTATCAAGCGTTTGATCTCACCATTCTTATGTTTCCTTTTACCCATGTTATCATCCCGAATGGCCCGAAGGCCTTAATTTTTATTTATTTTTGATAATCCCCTTTCAAGGGATGAGGGGGAACCTTTATAAGGATCATAGGATCAAAGATTACCTGGCCCATAGGCTTAGGAGATTACATGACCCGAAGCTCTTAGGGAATTCAACCAGACTATATACAAGGAACTACCCCTCCCCAACATCTGCATCATGATAGTTTCTCTCCACCTTCACATGGCCTTCTGGATAGGCTTCCCATATAAGCACAGGCTAGTCCCGATGGCATATCCATACCCTCTCATTCTGACAAATCCATTTGGCTATGCTCTGGTGAGTATACCTACTCTGAATCCTCTTTTGGGGCTGCTCCTATTTTATAGTGTGTCTGGGAAAACTGCATGTGTCCTGAAGGCCTTGAGGTGGCCCGAAAACCCTACTAACCTGAAGTCCTGGGTGGACCGAAAGCCTTAAGGACTCTAAGCCCAAACCGGTGGCCCAAGGTGAATAGTTCCAACTACTACAGTACCGAATAGAACCGGCTACAGTACTGCTACAATGCCTGCAACAGTACGGTACAGTGTACAGTTCTGCTACAGTACCTGTATAGTGAACAGTTCTGATACAGTGCCCGCACAGTGTACAATGCTTCTACAGAACCTACTACAGTACCGGAAAATATGCCTCTACCTGGTTTTGAACCTGGGTCTTATGGATGCACTAAAGGATGCTTCACCAACTGGAATGAGTCTCATGTTCTCCCCATGTTATCAAGAATGATTTTTAATGAATTATTTCTAATAGGGTTTATATGTATGATGATGATGAATTTATTTGAAATAATAAAATATTGGTTAAGTGGGAGAAATTCTCATTCAGATACATGGGTATTTTTTATGTAAGAATTTATCTGAATTCTCTAAAACTCTGAACTTAAAAGGACCTTTAGAATGTAAATGAATCCAATTTTTCATTTGGATGTTGTATATTTTATATAGAAAAAATCGGTTCACCCTCATCAATATCAATACCATAAATGTAAATTTTTTTATTTCAACACAAAATTCGGTAGTGCAGGTTTGGGACTATTATAGTTGGAATCAGAGGAAAGGTTTAGATAACATTAGTGATTATGATGTTTTCATGTGAGGTTATCGTAATAGGTATGGATAACATCATAGGTTTATAATATTATGTATGATCATATTTTCAAATTCATAGACACCCCATTGAGGTTTTAAGCTATGAGAAAAGAGATTAATGATGTTTTAGGAGAATTTTTAGTAGGTTTAACTATATATAAATCTCGGATTTAATGTGAAGTATGAATATAAATTTTTTTGACATAAATTTTAAGGTATTGATAAAATTTTGGGCTCATATGATCTTGGATATAGAAGTAATTGTGGAATGAAATTTTTTTCATATAGAAAACTATGAGATAAAAAAATGATTTGGTGACTAAGTGATTAATGTTACTCCAAAAAGAGATTTCCTTATTTTTTGGTATTAAAGCTAAAAGGTATGAGATAACCTTTCAGGTTAAAAAACTATTTAATTTTTATGTTATTGGTGTTGTTTTGTATATAGGGTTATTTATTTATGGAATGATTTAATTTAAACTTTTAGAATTACTATTGAATTTTGGAGATTAACGTATTATTACAACATATGAAGGTTTAATCATTCGGGGAATTATCTTACTATATTCTAAAAATTTTGTTTCTTTTTAATATAAAGACATAATGAATAGATTTAATATCCCTATTATGGTTATGGTCCTTTAAAATCTTATTTTAGTTCTTCAAACATGAGAAATTAATATTAAATACTCATCATTTAGAGAAAAGATGATATTGTGATATAATTTAATTAGAGGAATAAATTTCAACTTATCAAATAATATTATTTACTTAATTTGTTAGTCTAGATGGTAAGGAAATAATAAACCATAATAAAGGTATATTGAAATAAAAAAAATCTAGTTACCATTATTCCTAATGATATTAATGGCGTTTTCACACCCCCATGGTTTATGGTTTTGTGGTTCCAAACTTTCTCTTGATCATTCAATATTTTTTGATCAATGATTTATATCACTCTATATAATTATTTAGAGTTTACACTTTTATTCTATATCCAAATACTCACTTACCACCTATATTACCCTATTTGGAAAATTATTATGTGTTATTCCAAATAACCCACTTCCTTCATTTTATCTTTTTTTAAGAGAATTTTTTATTAATCCTTTTTATGATGAAGTTTTACAAAAAATGTATTTTTCTTAAAATTTAAAATCATTGACTATAAATTTTAATTTCAAATTATGAGGATGAAATTTATTAAATGTGGGAGGATGTAAAACCCTGAGATTTTAAAACAAGATCATTATGCTTGATAGAAAATTCGACTTGCAGCACTAAGTTTAAACGACTTACAAAATATATAATTGTTATAACATAGCTGTAAAATTTGAGTGTATGGATAGTATTAACTAATTTATGAAATGTGTGTGTGTTTGTGCTTTTGTGTCCTACTAAAAATAATTTATTGATAAATTTCTTGTAAATAATTAGTTAATTTTCTGCAAAGTAATTTTATTCTCCAGAAATATATTTTCTTCAATAATGATTTTATTTCTTTTCATAAAAAAATATTATAATTGTTTTTTGGAACATTTAAAAAAAAATTGGTGAAATTAAATTCAATTTTAAAATTGTACTATCAAAATTTACTTTGTTTTAAATTTTTTAATTTTTCAGAAAATATTGATTTTTTAGTGAGTAGTGAAAATACCGATTTTTATAAAATTGACATTTATTTACAATAAATTAAGTAAATTAAAAATTCCCATAATGTTTTTAATAATATTTAAAGTGAAATAAGTATTATTATTTTACTTTTAATCCACTTAATTACATTTGAATAATATTTGTATTGGATTTTAGTATAATAAAATTTTTGTGTTTAAAACCAAATTTTCCTGAAAACTATTTTAAAGTGTATAATGTTTCTCCTATTTAATTAATTACAACCCCTAAATGAGGAATTTTTTAAATTAAATGTGTATATAATATTTTAATAAATATTAATTTATATTCACAAAATAATTATTATTTGTCATATAGTTAATATAAAATCATCTTTTTCTTAAAATATACACTACTTTAAAACCTGCTTTTTCATCACACCTACAAGATTAATTCTTAAAAATAATTTTCCACTTCTATGAATATAATTTGGAAATATGAATTCCATATTTTAAATAAGAATAATTTATATTATTAAATTTTTTTATTAGGACCCAGCCCAAAGCATTACATAATCATGAATTAAGTTAATAATTCACATTGAGGGTCTTTTTAGGTTTAGAGATTCAGATAATTAGGTCAAAAAATATACATAACAACTTGAATATTACATATAGACACTTCTACTTAGTATCCATTTTTTCATAAAATACAAACTCTTGAAAAAAAAGTCATGTCTAGTTCCATGTTTTAGACAGCATGACTTTTCCTTGATCTCATCCTTGACCCTATTCCACTTTATGTCCTGTGAAAAACATTTCAAAAAAAAATGTGTTGAGCATAAAAATCTCAAAAAGGGATACACAAAGAAGAAAAACTGTTAGTTTTTCAAATCAAAAAGTAAACCATCAATACCTTATCATAAGTAATAATGTTAACCTTTATGAAGTAGTAAATACTCTTCATTGAATAAAAGATCATTGCTTACCCTTTTATAACCAAAATATTACCATAAAACCCATAGAAATCGCACATGACATATATAGGTAACTTGGGACAAAAATATACTTAAATGGAATAACGAAACGGTCAACTTCCACACATATCACTAAATGGAATAACCATAAGCTCGACTTTAATACCCAATGCATTAGTGGTTATAACGTAACCACCCATCTTGGTTTATCAAGGCACCACCCATCATTTTTTTTATCATGAAACCATCCATTAAATGTTCAAATACCATTATTAAATAATAACACATAAAATATTGCAAATATAAACATTTCACTAGTAACATTTCATTTTCAATCTCAATAAATCATTTAAATATATTAAAATAATCAATCCATTTCAAAAACCATTTTCAATACCAAAACACCCAAAAACAAAATAAGTTATTTCTTTTCCTTTTAAAAACACTAAGGATTATAGAGGAAGTAAAATATCGATTATGGTGTAGGATAGGTCATTGTCGCCGCAAACATTAAAAACATTACTTTTGACATTTAGTAAAATGCTCCATCAAAAAAAGATTCTTTTTGAATGAAATTAAAATTCAAAGGTTTTTATTATATACTGAATAAAATAAGGAGGTGTATATTTTAAAAACATGCCTCAATGAAAGGAGATTAAGACAAATTCCCCTACCTTGTGTCCGACCTGACCCGTTCCTTCTTTAATTTCCTAAATAATACACATAAGTTAATTTCTACTTGGTTATGTACCTTTTTAAAGTTTATTATTCCTTTTTTATCACTTATTACCTTGCAATAACAATTATTTATTTATTTGAGTTCATATCAATCATTTTCTTGATGTTTAAAACTTGAGTTAAAAATGAACTTGTTATAATTATAAATTGTCCATGTGGTCAAAATTCTATTATCTTCAGAATGATATTCATTTTTTATATATAATATATATTATATATATCTATTATATATGTATTTATAATATTCGATATCATTTGGATATATGAAAATGAAATTCACCATTCATTGAGGCGGTAAGTCGTACGTACGCATGAACGCTACTTCCATTTAATTTCTTTCATTTTAAAAGGAATTGAAACCAAATGATAAATAGGTGTATTATTATTCTAGTATAATATAATATTTTATATATGTTACATAATTTCATTAACAAAATCCTTTATATGTTCCATATATGGTATGAACAATTCATATCACTTTGAGGGGGTGGTGGTCCCCACTACCACAAATTAAATTATCATATATATAACACATGAAAACAATAAAGGTATGTTATAAAAGAAAATTACATAAGATTAGAGATAAAATAAATATCATAAATATAAAATATAATTTCAGTGATATCAAAATACCCAACATAAGAGGTGGTAGTATAAGATTGAACAATAATCGTTTCATTAGGCAGTAGTTCGTTGTCCATTGAAACATTATGTTCTATACCCATTAGATGGAGGCATGTGTAAGTGTATTTAGAATGCTTCTCATAACAAAAACCTAGTATATTTAGGATACTAGTCTTGTTATGTAAACAAAAAACAAAAAGAGCATATGGAGTGAAGAAGTAAAATAAAATAAGAGAAGTTGAGGGAAGACGTTACCTTTAAATCGGTTAACTCCCTTTGGTTTGAAAAAAAAAATGTTTTCTTGAATTGACTCCTAGGATAAGGCTTCTAGGAGGAATATGGGGTTGTTGAGATCTTAATTGGGTAGATCATGGATGATATAAGGGGCTTTAAAGGTGTGAGAAGTGGGTTAGAGGTGATGGCCTCTTATAGGGGGGGGGGTTCTTTATCAAAGTTTAAAAGTATTATTTTATTATAAACTTATTTTCGGTTTCAAAAGGTCAAAAACTCGTTAAATTTGAAGATAAGATGACTCTTGTTTGAAATAAAATCATCTAATAAAATTTAGATAGGTTTTGGATGTTTTTTTAATTTTTATATTCTTATTTATTTAAATTATTCATTAATAAAGTAATCATTGAATCATCATTGTGTCATAAATAATTTTATTTATTTGATGTATAAAAATTATAAATAAAATACCATGATGTATGAAATATTTTTCAATTTAAAATGAATATTAATAGTTTAAGAGATAAATTATATAACCCCATGTAAAAATTGTTTTACTAAAAGCTATATGTTTATGTCATTTTTGTCTTTAAATTAATTAATATAAAGTGTCATTATCACTCCCAAGTGACTCCATGGGGTCCCAAAATCTACCCAAGGATGCCCATGATCGTATATGTATCAAATAATAGTATTAGGATTCATGTTAGGGTAATTTAATATTATTATAATAATTTTTGTTTACCCTTATTGTCCATATTTACCCTTTAACCATGGTATACAAAACATTTATTGAAGTAAATATTCATAATGCCTAAAAATAAAAGTTACCTATTTACACAATTTTAACCTCCTGATTCCAAATATGGAATCCATTTCTTCAAATTAAAAACACATAAGTGGTAGTAATTAATTTAAAATTAATTCTCATTGTCAAAAAAAAGCGTGTTTTTAAGAAATAATAACTATCAAAAGATTGACACTTATTTATGTCCAATTTCAAAGTGAAATTACTTAAAATGACCAGAATTGGATAATTAGTAAAAATATATCCTAATTAAACTATAAAAAAAATTTAAAAAATAATCTAACCAAATAAATAAATTATATTAAAAGGTAGTTTTGAATTAAAATACAATATTTTTCACTATTCATTAAAAAATTAACATTATCAGAAAAATACCAAAATTTCATCTAAAGTAAATTTTGATGTCCTGATTCTAAAGTAAAATTTATTTTGTCAAATGGAACATATTCAAGGGACCAAAATTAGATTTAAAAGTTATTCTCCATCAAAAGGCAGTAAATAGACCTTTTAAAGAATATTAGAGTATTTATGCTTAAAATTGTATCCATCCACATTTTAAGCCTATAAATTTTATTAGATAAATTTAAAAACGTTTGATAAATATGTGTAATCATATTTTAGTTAGTTCTGTTTATTCCTATCATTATAATGTCTAGTTGTTAACTATCATTTGAAATAATAATATTATTATATTATTTTTCGGTATAACTCAATGTTGTGTTCAATGTAAGATTTCAAAGAAACTCGTTCTTAAGGGTTGGGTACTCCATCAAACATAGCATCCCCTTTAAAGTAAAATTAATATTTAATTCAAAAATATTAATAAATATGAAAATGTCTTACTTTTTATTTACCCGGAATGTTACATCCTTTACCCCTTTTGGAAATTAAATCCTCACAATTTTATTCACTTATCAAATAAAATGAGGGTATTTATCCCTCATAGCATTTTCAGATTCCCATGTTGCCTCTTCAACCATGTGGTTTTTTCACAAAACCTTTACCTGATTAATTATCTTAATCTACAACACTTTCTCTCTTCGGTCAAAAATCTGAATCGAGTGTTCCTCATAAGAAAGATTTTCTCCCAACTGAACTACCTCTGGACTCAAAACATGAGATAGAACTGGAATATACTTTCTCTACATTGAAACATGAAACAAATTGCATACCTAGGATAAACTTGGGGGTAAAACCACTTTGTAGGAAACTGATCCAACCTTCTCCAAGATTTTATAGGGTCCAATGAACCTCGGACTCAACTTTCCCTTCTTAACAAAACGCATCTCACTTTTCCATAGAGAAATTTCAAGAAATACATGATCACCTACCTCGAAATAAAGATCCTTCCTCTGGTTATCTGTATAACTTTTCTTCTTGCTATGAGCTGTTATGATGTTATTCTAAATCAAGTGAACCTTTTTTCCATATCTTCTACCAGTTTTGGTCCCATAAACTTCCTTTCACCTATTTCATCACAAAAAGCTGGAGTTCGACACCAATTCCCATATAATGCCTCAAATTGAGCCATATGTATATTGGAATGAAAACTATTTTTATAAAAAAATTCAACCAAATAAAGATGTTGGTCCCAACTTCCCTGGTAATCTGGTGAACAAGCACATAGCATATCCTCCATGGTCTAAATTGTTCATTCTAACTTCCCATCTAATTGAGAATGAAATGTTGTACCAAAAATCAATCCAGTACCTCATGACTTCTGAAGGCCTTTCCGAAAGTTATAAGTAAACCTGGGATCACAATCAGATACAATAGAGAGGGTAAATCCATGTAACCTAACTATCTCTTTAACATACAATAGATAAAGTTGATCTAACGACAAAGTATCTCAAATAGGAAGGAAATGAGCAGATTTAGTCAACCGATCAATAATAAAACAAATTACATTATTACCTCAAGATGTCTTCGGTAATCCCACAATGAAGTCCATGGATATATTTCCCTATTTCCACTCTGGCACCAGTAAAGACTGAAGCATCCCTTTTGGTAATTTTTTCTATTCTTTAACCTGTTGACAAGTCAAACACTTCATAGTAAAGTCAGCAATATCTCATTTCATTCCATCCCACCAGTAATAATTCCGAAGATCTATGTACATCTTAGTACTTTTAGAATGAACTGAAAACGGAGAACTATGAGCTTTACATAACAACTCAATCTTCAACTGTGAATTACAAGGAACAAATAATCTCTTTCCAAATCTCAAAATTTAATCATTATCCATGTTAAAATCACACAACTTACCCTTCTAAACCAACTCTACCTTTTTCTACAACTTATTATCTTCCTTCTAGGCTTGCTTAAATCTATATGATATAGATGATTTCACTGAAACAAGAAAAAAAATAGAGGGATCCCATGCACCAAAAAATTCTATTCCAAAGATCATCAAATGGTTAATCAAAGTATCTTGTTCCAAAGGTAACATGGTCAATGTAGCATTACCTTTTCGACTCAAACCATCAGCCACTTTATTTTCCTTTCCTAGATGGTAATGGATTGTGAAATCATAATCCTTGATTAATTCCATCCATATACTCTGTATCATGTTTAATTCTTTCTAAGTAAATATATTTTTCAAACTTTTTTGATCAGTATATATTTCACATTTTACTCCATAGAGGTGATTCCTCCAAATTTTTAAAGTTAAAACAACAACATCTAATTCCAAATCATATGTAGAGTAATTTATCTCATGAGGTTTCAACTAACGTGAAGTATAAGTAATTACCTGATCATTCTTTATTTGGACACAACCAAGTCCTTTCAACAAAGCATCACTATAGATAAAAAAACTCACTATCTCTGGAAGGTAATTCCAAAACTGGATAATTCACCAATGTTCTTTTCAATTCCTAAAAACAATCAACACAATATTTTTTCAAAATGAACTTAACACCATTTTGAGTTAACTTAGTAAATGGGATAGATAAATGTCGGTAATAACCTACTAATCCAAGAAAACTATGGATCTCAGTTATATTTTTGGGTCTTCGTCATTATTTAACAACTTTTGTTTTAACATGATCAATAGTTATTCAATTTTTTGAAAAAATGTGACCAAGGGAACAAATTTATTGTAACAAAGACTCACACTTACTGAATTTCCCATATAGTCTCTTTTCTTTTATGGTTTGAAAGAAAACCCTTAAATGACTTTGGTGTTCTTATTTAATTTTAGAATAAACCAAAATATCATCAAAAAACACAACCACAAACTTATCCAGGTACTCATGGAAAATTCTATTCAAAAGATCCATGAATACAGTAGGTGAATTGATTAACCCAAAATTCATAACTAAAAATTTATAATGGCCATATCTAGTATGAAACGTGGTCTTCAGAATAAATGGTTCCTTTAATTTCAACTTATGGTACCCCGACCTCAATTCAATCTTCAAGAAATAATGAGCTCTCGGGATCTAATCAAACAAATCATCGATATGTGGAAAAGGATACTTGTTCTTAATAGTGATTTTATTCAAGGATATATAATCAATGCAAAGTCTCATTGAACCATCTTTATTTTCAAAAAAAATAAAGGACCACCCCATGGTGATGTGCTAGGTCAAATGAAACCTTTATCTAATAACTCCTACAATTGATTCTTTAACTCTAAAAGTTCAATTTGAGTTATTCAATAAGCTGGTTTTGAAATTGTCTTAGCTTTAGAAACTAAGTTAAAACTAAATTCAACTTCCCAATTAGGTATTATACCAGTAAACTCATTAGGAAAAACATCAAGGAACTCATTTACTACTTTCACATAATTAATATGAATAGTACCTTTATTTTCAACAATATGTGCAATGTAACATTCATTTCCACCTTTTACTAGTTTATCAGCTTCCTAATAAGTTATCAAAGGTAAGGGTTCATTCTTGTACACAAACTGATATTATTTTTGGAAAAAACCCCACTTTAGCTCTACAGTCAATCTTAACATGATAAATGGAAAGCCAATCCATACCCAAAATAACATCAAACTCTACTAGAAGAAAAACAATAAGGTTTACAGTTAGATTCTTTCTGCACACAAAGACAGGAAGTTTCTTATAATTTATTTTTGTCTCAACATTTCCTCTCTGTGTTTTTACCATAAGTTCAAGATTCATATCTTGAGATGGAATTCCCAATTTACTAGAAAGTTTCTCAGAAATGAAAGAATGTGTAGACCCCGAATCAAACAACACGTTTCCATAATCTGAATAAATAAACAGTTTACCTGATACCACTTCATTCGATGGCCCAACATCAACTGAAGTAGTTTCAAAGGATTTCACCACCCCTTTCGACTTGTAATCAGGCTGTTTTACCTCAGTTGAGTTCTTAGTTGAACACTCATTTTCATAATGACCCATTTAATTGCACTTAAAACATCTTACTGCTATCTTTTCAGTGCCTTCTTGATCATCTTCATTATAGTTACGAAAAATATGACTAGAATTACCACACTGGAAGCACTTTCTAGACTTTGATAAACATTCTCCAGGGTGATTTTTACCGCACTTCTCACAAGATGGATATTTAATTTTCTTACCTTCTGGATTCTTGGAGGGATTCTGTCCCTTTGCCTACCAACTGGACCTCTTCTTTTGTTTTCTCTCTTGTAACACCTGATCATCAGAAAACTCCATTTCCACATTCTCAGCACATCTAAAAAGTTTCTCATAGATTTTTAATTCATGAGAGGAAAATTATCTTAGATATTGCGGCTTCAGTCCTAAGTAAAATTGATTAATCTTACTATCAAGATATCAGAATTTGGAGCATACCTTGCCAGGTGAGTGAACTTTTCTTCATAAGCAGTCACTGATTCATCCTCCTACCACAAATCCAAGAATTGTTTTTCCATCCTATGTATTATCCCTTTAGGAAAATACTTCTCAAGAAACATACCTTTGAATTCATCCCAATAAAGAGAATCAATATCCTCACTATCCCTAATATTTTTCATCATCAACCACCACTGATCAGTTTCTCCTCCAAAATGGAAAACTGTGAGACTAACCTTTTGATGTTCAGAACACCCCATGACATCAAAAATCTTCTCTAGTTATTTGATCTACCCTTCATCTTGAACAGGGTCATATGATCCTCTAAATGATGGGGAGAATTACCTCGTGAAATGTTACACTATTGACATGTTCCTATGGGGTTGATCTGGTTGGTCTCGTGCATGGATACCACCACTATTTATAGTCTGAGTCAATTGTTCCATCACTGCAATAAACTATTCAATTCTGATTCTTACCATCTCATGTTGCTAATTTTGAAGTTTATTCTCCTCTGTATGCCTTCCCAATATAGTTTCTCTGTTTCCTCAGTGGAAAAAAATCCTGAACACAAAAATATCTTTATCGAAGGAACATGTTAATCTATAAATTCTATATCATTTCAATATTACCATAAATTAATTTATGGACATTAATTTAACAATATCCTAACTCTTAAATTTTTTTAAACTGACCTCTAATACCAACTATAAGGACTCAACCTTAAACATTCCATGATCATGAATTAAATAAATAATTCACATTGAGGATCTCTTCAAGTTTAGTGATTTAGAGAATTAGATCATAATAAATACATAAAAACTTGAATATTACATGTAGACACTTCTACTCTATATCCATTTTTTCATAAAATAAAAAATATTGAAAAAAAGAGACATGTATAGTTCCATATTTTAGATAGCATGACTTTTCCTTGACCTTATCCTTGACCCTATTTCACTTTATGTATTGTGAAAAACATTTCAAAAAAAACTTTGGATGATCATAAGAAGTTCATTAAGGGATAAAAAAGTAAGGAAAACTGTTATTTTTTCAAAACAACAAGTAAACCGTGAATACCTTATCATAAGTAATAATTTTCACCTTTTTGAAGTGGTAAATACTCTTCACTGAATAAAAGATCATTGGTTACCCATTTGTAACTAAAATATTACCATAAACCCCATATAAATCACACATAACATATATAGATAACTTAGGACATAAAAATACTTAAATGGAATAACCATATGGTCGACTTCCACACATATCACCAAATGGAATAGCCAAACGGCCGACTTTCATAACGAATGCATTGGAGGTTATAACATAACCCCTCGTCCAATTTTATCATGGAACCACCCATCATTTGGTTTATCATGTAACCACCCAATAAATTTATAATTACTATTATAAAATCATAACCATAAAATATTGTAAATATAAACATTTCACTAATAACATTTAATTTTCAATCTCAACAAATAATTTCCAGATATTTAAATAATCAATACATTTCAAAAAAAAATTTCAATACAAAAACACCCAAAAACAGAATAAGGGATTTCTTTTCCTTTTAAAAACATTAAGGTTTATAGAGTAAGCTAAATAGTGATTACAGCGACGGAGAGGTCATTTTTTCCGCAAACATTAAAAAATCCTTTTGTAGTTTAGTAAAACCCTTCATAGAAAAAATATTCTCTTTAAATTAAATTAAGATTCAAAGGGATTTATTATATACAATATAAAATAAGGAGGTGTATATTATCAAAACATTCCTCAATGAAAGGAGATTGAGAAGAATTCCTTTACCTTGTGTCTGTCTTGACTCTTTTGTTCATTAATTTCCTAAATAATAGACTTAAGTTAATTTTAACTTGATTAATAAACTTTTTAAAGTTTATTATTCCTTTCATATCACTTATTACATTGATATAACAATTAGTTAATTATTTGAGTTCATATCAGACATTTTGTCGATGTTCAGAACTTGAGTTAAAAATGAACTTGTTATAATTAGAAATTGTCCATGTGGTCGAAATTAAATTATATCCAGAATGATATTCATGATTTATATATCATATATATTATGTATATCCAGTATATATGTATTTATAATAGTCCATATAATTTGGATATATAAAAATGAAATGCACCGTTCATGGAGACGGTAAGTCGTACATACGCATGAATGCTACTTCCATTTCATTTTTTTCATTTTAAAAGGAATGAAAACCAAATAATACATAGGTATATTATTATTAAAGTACAATATAATAATTTATATATGTTACTTAAGTTCATTAAAAACATCTTTTATATGTTCTGTGTATGGTATGAACAAGTCATATCATTTTGAGGGGGCGGTAGTCCGCACTTCCACAAATTAAATTATCCTATATATACAAAATGAAAAGAATAAAGGTATGTTATAAAATATAATTTCATAAGATTATAGATAAAATAAATATCATATACTATTATAGTGCCATCATAATGTTTACCATAAGAGGTGGTAGTAGAATATTGAACAATCATTGTTTCATGATGCAGTAGTTCTCCATTCACAGAAACATTATGTTCT
Source organism: Viscum album (assembly GCA_963277665.1). Taxonomy (NCBI): domain Eukaryota; kingdom Viridiplantae; phylum Streptophyta; class Magnoliopsida; order Santalales; family Viscaceae; genus Viscum; species Viscum album. The sequence goes on along the minus strand of OY728126.1, from coordinate 351,127,077 downwards.
ATACCCATTAGATGGATGTCTGTGTAAGTGTATTTTGAATAATTCTCATAAAAACAACCTATTATAATTAGGTTACTATTTTAGTTATGTAAAAAATAATAAAAAGAGCATAGGGAGTGAAGAAGTAAAATAAAATAGAAGAACTTGAGGGAATACATTACCTTTAAATTGATAACTCCCTTTGGTTTGAACCAAAAGTTTTTATTGAATTGACTTATTCATAGGGAAGGGATTATAAGAGGAATATAGGGATGTTTGGAGATTAATTGGGTAGAGTTTGGAATATACAAGGGTCTTTAGAGGTGTGAGAAATGGGTTAGAGGTGATGGCCGTTTATAACGGGGAGGAGGGGCTCTTTAGAAATGTTTGAAAGTATTATTTAATTATATATTTATTTTTGGTTCTTAAAGGTACAAAACACATTAAATTAAAATATAATATGACTCTTGTTCTAAATAAAATCATACAATTAGAGTTGTACAGGTTTTGGATATTTTTTAATTTTTATAATCTAATTTATTTAAATCATTCATTAATAAGGTAATCACTACATCATCATTGTGTCATAAATAATTTTATTTCTTTGATGTCTAAAAATTATAAATAAAATACCATGATATATAAAAACATTTTAACTTTCAAATTAATATTTATAGTATAATATATAACATATATAACCCCATGTAAAATTTTTTTTACTAAAAGATATATGTTTACGTCATTTTTGTATTTACATTAAATTAATTAATATAAAGTGTCATTATCACTCCCAAGTGGCCCCATGGGGTCCCAAAATAGACCCAAGGATTCCCATGTTCTGAAATGTATCAACCAATAGGATTAGGACACATTTTAGGGTAATTTAATATTATTATAATAGTATTTTCTTACCCTTATTTACCAGATTTACCCTTTAACCATGGTAAAGAAAATATTTACCGAAGTAAATATTCATAATGTATAAAAATAAAAGTTACCTATTTACAAAATTTTGACCTCATGATTCCAAATGAGGAATCCATATTTCCAAATTCAAAACACATAAGTGGCCGAAATTAATTTAAAATTAATTCCGGTTGTCAAAACAAAAAAACGTGTTTTTAAGAAATAATAACTATCAAAATATTAACACTTTTTTATGTCCAATTTCAAAGTGAAATAACTTCCAATGACCAAAATTGGATTAATTAGTAAAAATATAATCTAATTATACTTTAAAAATATTTAAAAATATAATATAACCATATAAATAATTTATATTAAAGGGAAGTTTTGAATTAAAATACAGTATTTTTCACTATTCATTAAAAAATGAACATTATCCGAAAAATGCCAAAATTTCATCCAAAGTAAATTTTGATGTCCCAATTATAAATAAGAAGTTGATTTTGTAAAATATAACATATAAAAGTTACAAAAACTAGATTTGAAAAGGGTTTTCCATCAAAAGGTAGTAAATCAACCATTTAAAGAATGTTAGAATATTTATGCTTGAAATTGGATTCATTCACATTTTAAGCATGTAAAATTTATTAGATAAATGTAAAAACATTTAATAAACATGTGTAATCATGTTTTAGTTAATTTTTTTCATTAAATCCATTAAAATGGCTTGGCGTTAACAACCATTTGAAATAATAATATTATTATACTGTTTTTCTGTATAACTCAACGTTGTGTGCAACGTAAGATTTCAAACAAACCCATTACTGTGTGTCGAGTATGCCATCAAACATAGCATCACCTTTACATTAAAATTAATATTTAATTCAAAAATATTAATAAATATGAAAAAAAATTACTCTTTATTTACTTGGGATGTTACAATTTTAAACTTAATTTTTTACCATAATGAAAAGAGAAAATAGTAAAAAATAATTACATCAGTTAATGTGAAAACGGTTTTATCAGGGGTTAAAATAAAAAGATAAGGGTTACAATGACATAGAAATTCATCTAAAAACAATTTTATGTACATATTTAGACATTATAATGTATAATTATTGATAATGGTCCATTTTGGATCCTTGTTTCATGTTTAAAATGTGGTTCACCTTTATCTTTTCAAAAATTATAAGTGTTCTGCACACTTCACTTATAAAAGGCCGCGCCCTCTCCTCTCCTCTCCTCTTTACAACTTTAAACCCTTTTAGTTCATCTAATAACTATCCAAATAAATTCCAAAATTACCTCACCCCATCCTAGATTCCTTATTTTTTTCATAAATCCATTCTAAGAATACATTAGGTATGATCCTAAAAATGTTGTCCAAGAAGCGGTAAAATTCGTATCTATTCATTTTTATTTTATTTCCTCTTACACATACTTTAAATATTATTAAAATATGATCATATGATAAAAATATTATCTAATATATAATAAAATATTATTATATCAATGTAATATCCTAAATTCATCTCCCTTTCCATCAAATGGGATATGAAATCATCATTCATGGGTATGGTGGATTACCACCTCGTAAACTGATGTCATTTATTTTCCATATTCACCTCTATAAAATTTTAATGATGTATTTAAATTATATATATGATTTTTGTAACATATTTATATTTTTTTAGTTATGATATCATATATACCTTCTTACTTTCATTCCATGGGGGACATGATAACGTCGCACGTGTATATGGTGCACTACCACCTCGCAAAGTGATGTGATTTTTTTCAATAACACTTTACAAGTAATGTAATAATGATAAATTTAATGATTATATGTGATATAAATGAAATAATAATTACAATAATGAAATATTTATCATTATTAAAATATAATATATCAATTTCTTTCTTACACTGAAAAATTATAAGACCATTCATGTACGTGTGGACTACCACCTCCATGAATCAATCTGATTCCTTTTTCATCCCCACATCACAAGAATGATAAATATAAGTATGTTTAAATAAATAATATGTTATTTTTGATATTATCATTATTTTTTAAAGATAAAATAATATATAAATTATTTTCATTATGATGATTGAAAAATGGAAACGTTACTAATGCGTACGTACGGCCTCCCATCTCCATGATGCTAACATAGTTCATTTTTCATAACCATTATTCTTGATTAATTTTAAAAAATATAATTTATGAATAAATTTCATAATGATATCATGATTATTATTCTGTATATGTTGAAAAAATGACCACTTTGACCGCGTTCAACACACCGAATCCATTTTGAAATAATGAATTAAACGTCCCTAAAACACTTGATGTGGACTTAACTGATTAGTATTTGAATATGTAATTAAAAAACAATTAAAAAAATAATTTAAGTGTAATGTATTAAACCTGGAAAATTTTATTATGAAATCAGAAAATTTATTTAATCTAATTATATAGGATTTAAAGGACATACTAGAAAGTCTGGAATCAAGGTAAGGATTTCCCATCTCGCTTTCACTTCTATGAGACCTATGTTATATTCACCACTTGTTTTTATTATTATTTTTATATACTATATATTTTATATATAATATCATAAATAATTCAAAAAACATGGTATTTTTTTCAGTTGTTATTAATATATCTAATGGGGTTTACTAGAAAGTTACCAAGTGGTAAAGAGTTTCTTAACTTAATTTCCTTTCATTAGGTTATAAAACATCTTCATTGACTCTGTTAAGATATTATTATGTGTGAATTGATATATAAATAATTTTATTAGATATTTAAACTTTTTTATTATAGATTTAAATTTCTACACATAATATATCCATTGAATAACTCTCAATTCAAAGATAGTATCTTTGTAAGAGTTAATCATCCCAAATTCCATTATTTAGGAAATATGTTTATGATATACACATATATTATTAATGAGGTGTATATGTTGACCTTTTGTAATTTTATATCATGGATATACTTATTTTCATGATATTGAATGTTTTATTTAAATTATTCTTTCATATGGATTACAATTTAAGTGTTACCGATGTGGAAAAGGGTTTATGTTATAATATCCTTTCTTCTAGGATTGTTTAAGTTCAAGGTTCTTTTGGAGGAAATAATATGATATTATTTTATTTAACCATATAACTTTTATTATCCTCTATTTTTGAATTTATTTCACATGTTTAATTTCTATTTCCTCCCTTATTGATTTAAGAAACATCAAGAATTTCATTTGTAAGTGATATGGATCTAGTATTTTTCTATTAGATCAGTTGTCTCTCCCTTCCATATCCATGTTTTCTAAAATATTTTCAAATATTTTATCCTATAAAAATAAATTATTTCTTAAATACATTTTACATTCTCTTTTACCTTATTTTAAAATGTTTTAAAAAGAAATTTCTTAATGGGTCACTTTTAACTCCTTTTTCAAATTTTTTTGAAAAAGAATGTTTATTTTTAACATTTACGACATGAAAAGATTTTCCCATCATCATTTCCATTGTTTTAAATCAATTTTCATTCATATATTTACAAGTTTGTTTTCAATGAAAAGTAATTTCTCAATATTTTGTGATTTTTTTGCTTTTAAAAGTTATTTTCGAAATGAAAAGGTTATTTTCCCCAAAAATGTTTTAATGATATTTTAATGTCATTTTCATTCATCAAAGTCAATAACATTTTTTGTTTCTTATGATCTAATGGGATATTTTGTAATGATTCAATCCTTATTATTTCTCTGGATGGATTATTATTGTTTCAAAGATATTTTTATATAATCCTTTTCTTTCCCATGGGTTAATCTTGGTTCAAAGATATTTTTATAAAACCCATTTCTTTTCCATGGGTTAATCATCTATTAAAGAGTGTTTTATGGAACCAATTTATTTTCAAAGGTTTAATCATGTTTCATGGAGATTTTTATGGAACCCATTTATTTTACATGGATTAATTATGTTTCAATTATATTTTTTACAAAACCCATTTCTTTTCCATGGTTTAATCATGTTATAAAAATAATAATGGTTTTTTTATGAGTTTTTTGATAAAATATAAGACCTATATACCTTATTCATGTTGTGTTTCTTGGAAATTATATATCATAGGTGTTCCCAATATGCACTGAATGATCTCAATATAGCTTATACAATGGGTGTTCCAAGATAGTATTCTAATACATTTGGTACTGAGTATGTTCACCAGATATTTATACTTGAAGTTGGTTGTATGTTTATTCCAATTATAAGGGTTCTATGATGATGATGTTCCAAGATACCAAAACGTTTTATCTATTCATTTCATGGGTTTATAATATTTACTTTAATCAAGATTTATATAATAGGTCTTATGATTATTTATTCTTATGAATCTTTCATTTTCTAAATCCCTATTCCATTTTTCATGAATGATGATTCAAGTATTGATGGGTATGAGTTTTCTTATGTTTCAATCATGCACTTTGATTATATCCTCATATAATTATTCACTTCTTATGCTCATTGTTGAACTATAATTGTTAATGTATACGTTTACACTTACTGATCACTTAATCTCACCCTTCTTATGTTTCTTTTCCCCATGTTATCAAGAATGGTTTTGAATAAATTAGGTCTACAAGGGATTAATATGGATTATGATGATGACTTAATGTGAAATAATAAAAGTTGGTTTAGGTGGGATAAATTCTCATTTAAAGAAACGATTATTATTTATGTATGAGTTTTTCCCAATTCTCTAGAACTCTACACCTAAAAGGTCCTTTAGAATGTAAATGAATCTAATTTTCCATTTTGATGTTGTATTTTTGGGATGGATAAATTGGGTCACCTTCCATATTATCAAATCCATAAACATAAAGTTTATGATTTCAGAACTAGATTTGGGAGTGTGGGTTTGGGGTTGTTATAAAAAATATTGTTGACGTAAGAATAAAGTACTACTAAAATACATTTTAGATGACACAAAAATGTTTTGGACTAACCATTTTTCTTAGTCAGAGTATTTTGGTCAAGCTATTTTAGATAAGAATTTGGCCATTTCAAGTGACTAACCTAGTTGTTTTTGGCATACAGTTTTAAACATGAAATTTTGATAAAGATGACTATGACATAATAATTTTAAAAAAATTGGTATTATGACATGTTCAATCCTCATGGTAGAGGTGTCCATGACATAGTGATCGACTAAGTAAGGCATTGAGCATCACCATATAATGCTCTGTTTTTAATGGTTTTCTATTGATGTAGGTAAGAGTTTTTTTTCATTGAGTATGTCATGGTTTACATGATTTTAAGAACAAAATGTTGATTTTCCTAGTTTTATATATCATGGGATTTGAAGATGAATAATTGAAATGCTTATTTTGAATGGTGTAATGTTATGGTGCTAGGAAAACTCATTTTATAGTTTCTTCACTCAGTCAATGATCAAATCAAACATTGGTAGACTAGTTTTAATACAATTAAATGGTTTCATAGGGATGACACTCATCTTAAACATAGAATAAGATAATTACAAAACATGATAAACCTAGAATCAATTAATACATTTTGAATGAATAATAAAATTAATAAATAAAAAGTATGTTGTACACCTTGATGATTCATCCTGTCCAAGCTTCATTTGAGCCTGATTGAGATCATTGGAAAAAAACTAGAAAGTTCATCCCTCATAGGGTGTCTTTAGATTAAACTAATATACCGATGCTTGGGAAGGATCCCTCTCAAGGAATGGTTTTCTAGAACGATAAGTTTAAAGTAATGATGGAACCTAGAGATAACAATAATATTGGTTTTTAGGATTTCTAATGAGATAAAAGAGTCTTATACTCATAAACATCTTAATGAGAATTTAAAAGAGGATAATATAGGCCTCAAATATAATTAGATGCTCAACCATATTTATGAATTCGTTAAACAATTTTAACTCTTTAAACATATGAATAAATCCTCAAAATCATCATTTAAATTTTAAAAAATTATTATACATGTTAAATCTCTTCATAATTATCATCCAATACCAAAAAAATCATGATATCATTAAAATAGTTATCAAGGTAAAAAAATTATTTAATAACATGTATGAACTAGAACACCACCATAGTGTAATTGCCATTATTATGACGTCGTAGAATCCAATATAATCCTTAGAGAAGTATAAGACACCATGTCATCGTTATTTCCTTTAGAACATATTTACTATATGGATATCAAATTATTCACTTGTTTTGACAATAACCATTCTTGATAAAGAGGGTAGTGATATTTCAAAGTGTGATCAGTTGAAAACCTGGAAGGATAGTGACTCTGCTATAACCATTTTACAAGCAAGGTTCTTAGTGGACTTTGGTACATCTGAATATATTCATTCTATGGTCCTTGGACATATCCTAATGTAGGTGAACTAAGTAATGTCATGTGATGTTACCAATTTTTTGCTTTATTAATGAGATAGAGTGCACCTACTAAATTTGGAACAACATCATTAGAGAAAAAAAATCGACATACTCTAATTCACAACCCCACCCCTCAGGGTTATGGGAAAAAAATTACTCAATCCATGCAACTATTATTCCATGGATATGAAACAAAAACATTAATACTTAAGTCCTTAATAAATTAAATGAAATATAAAATCCAATATTTTCAACAAATGAAGCTAAAATTTTATAACGGAATATAACACATGCTTACATGTGACAAACTTTATCTTTATGGTTCTCACCACTAGAAATATTTTCTATACCAATGAATATATAAAAATTTTTAATTAATACCATTGGGATGGGTATTATATACACCAATGGTTTAATTAAACCATTGGAATGGGTCCCAATATTTTTAGGTCCTGATACCAATGGTTCTTTAAAACCGTTGGTATTAGTATCTCTTATACAAATAGTTTAAAAGGCCATTGGTATAGGGTACCTAAACCAATAGTTCTCCAAAATAATTAGTATAGGTTATACTATTATCTTTTATATTTATATGTGTAATAATAAAAAATATATTAGAATATATAACTACTTGTATACATACATATATTTATCTATTTAATTTTATACAAAAAATTCATCATGGGTTAATGTTTAAGTCATCGAATGATAACGAACGACTCCTAGGTTTGAAACTCGTTGCTACTTTTTTTAAAACACATATATAAATGGTTTTATAAAAAACCTTAGTATAGACCTATACTAACAATTTAAGAAACCCATTGGTATAGGCCTATATAAACATTTTTACAAAAAAAATTGTATATATATATATATATAAATGGATTTTCAAAACCATTGGTATATGTATATATAAATGGTTTGACAATCATTGTTGTAGATAATAGTACTAACATTTTTATAAAACCAGTCCTATATCCAAAAACTAATATATTTTCTCCAAACATCTCATAAAACCATTGTTATTCTCTGTATAAATGGTTTAAGTTTCTATATCAATGGTTCTAAACCCTTGTTTTAGCAAATATTTCTGATAGTGCCTAACTGAAATCACTATTTTTAGATGATACTGTAGAGTAAACAAAAATCTACCAATTATAGGGTTTTAATAAATATACTGACCCATGATATATATTTGATGTAGTAATAAAAATTTCCTAAATTATTTCAAGTAGATTAAGAACAAAATAATTAAATAATTAAATAGAAATAGATTTCTAAAAGGGTTAGTAACATTGAGATAAAACATAAATTAATGAATTCAAGTCTCTTTCGGTTTCCACTAATAACACTAATAGTAAACACCTTGGAGGAGTTCTCATCCTATAAAAGTGATGGTAGACATTCCTCTAAGGAAGAGTATGGAATAAATAAAGAGAAATACACTAGAGAACCTCTCAAATGAAGAAAACTAAGGAACTCTCTTAGATGAAGAACACTAAGTACTAATTTTAAATTTTCTCAATAGAATTAAGACTACACCAATCCTCCATGATATTTAAAGAAATATTGTAATTTAAGAACCTACAAGGAAGGTAAATTCATGTAAAACCAAGGGAGGTGTAGTATATATCTTCCAATAGTCATTTAGATCATGAAATAGAATTCAAAAGTGGCTGAAGTCTCAAACCACCTTAAAAGGTGTATTATTGTGCCTATAAATTGGTTAAATCTACAAAATGATGTACTTAAATGGTTTGTTTGGTTGGTCTTATGTAACAACCCAACTACTCATAAAATAATTTGTTTTCATTTTAGAATTAAATTGTTAAATTCATTATAAATGTATAATGAAATAAGTGGTATTTTTCAAAGTTAAATAAACTATACTAATAGAATAGTAACCTCTCCTATGAGAGTATAAATAAAATTTATGTATCTTATAATTGAAAATATGATATATTTATTCATGTAATAAGTAAATAAATATTTTGAAAATGGGAAATTAAGTGATTGAATTTTTATGAAACATAAATATTTATTTACAATTTTATAATTAATATATTCAAATAAAATAAAAATTATCTTCATAAAATAGATTCATAAATTAATATATTGTTGTATTATTATTATAAGATAATTTTATGAGACCTTAATTAATTTTTCAAAGTTTCATAAAATCAGTTATAATTTTAAAATCAGAATTTTTCAAATAAATGATGATTTGAATTAAAAATTAAATTTATGATATTAAAAAATCATAAAATGGAGTTTATTTTTTAATTATACACATCAAATAATGTTTAGGTTGAATTTTTGGAATTTTTCTAAAGTATTGGAATTTTTGGTGAATAATAAAATATGGTAATTTAAGGTATATATACATTATAAGTTAAATAATTTTTTCCTTGATTCATTGCTGATGTGATCACCATAATATTGAATTCCCTGACATTATTCTAATATTTTGTGATAATGATATAAATATTCACATTCTTGAGCCAAAATAATAAAATAATGAGAAAACACATCTCTCCTCCCCTATAAATTCCACATATCGCCACATCTTCTATTCACACTAACAAATCCTTGAATTTTATCTAATTTCTAACCAATACTATTCCCAATCCTCTCCCTCACGTTTATGATCCTTTGGTATCAACAAAAGACCATATTGAATTTCCCTATGGATGTTCTCAAGGAGAAGAATTCAAGAGGTAAAATCTCATTTCAGTTTCTTTTATTTTATTTTCAATTTATTTTCTTTTATTATCCTCCTTTAACCCCCTCGGTCTAAAGTGACATGATAACTCCAGTATCTCCCATATACTAGAATTTTATTTTTTCAATGGAATATCTATCATTGAACCTCTCATTTTAACCTCTTATTCAAGAAAATGAAATCATCGTATGTGACGTGTCAATTCACCACCTTAGTGGATGATAAGTTTTCATTTTAATTTACCATCTTCAAGGCTGGTCATAAAACAATTATTATGATTAAATAAGATTTTATTATAGATATAGTAATTTATATAATATTTTTGAACCAATATATAAATATGATATTAAATAAAATGATATATGTTCGTAATGGTTGTAAATAACTACCAAAATAGATTAAATCATTTTCATTAATGTTTTTTATAATGAGTCATCCTTATTTCAGAAAAAAATGGAATTAAGGAAACATATTAATACCTTTTATTTTTACTTTTGTATTTTTTCTTCCATTTGACAAGAAATTCCATAATGAACTAACCATGGAAACAATGAAATAAATACACCCAGAATAATGAAAATAATAAAATATTATTAATAAATGGGTGGAAAGATATTATAAAAGATTTTATAAGGTATTATAAATATGAATATACTTATTTAATAAATTAATAACACTCTTTAAACCATTATACATGAGGTTTGAATGAGTTTTAAGGAAGTAAAACCTGAGGTAAGGGACTTTCCTCTAAAAACCCTCTTTTAAATTTCTATTTTTAATAAATTAAAAAGGAATATTTTTATAATGAAAGTATTCATGTTTTATGATTATGTTTAGGTTCTTGGGAATTATTTATGATGAATAGTGGGACCTATATCTCCCTCTAATGCATTTGTTAGGTTTATGTTGTAATTTGACTATAGTGGTTACTCTATGTGTAATTGTGATGGTTACACCATAAGGTAGTCACGAGGGTTACATTGTAAGGTATATGTGAGGGTTACAAATTAAAAGGTAGACATGAAGGTTACAATCCTATATAAGTATGTTAAAAAAATGATTCCCTAAGTTACCTAAATGGTATTTTTATATTTTCTATGTTTCATAAAAATCTTATGTTCTCACAAAGAAAGTATATGATTCTTTACAGGTGAGAAGTATATATTTGTAAAAATGATTTCATATGTAAATAAGTATTCATGGACTAACTCTTTATTTCCTTCTTTTTATGTCCCTTATTGAGATTTTTGTGCTCGTACTTATTTTCTAAATGTCTTTCATGGGGTTTAATGATGAGTAAGAGAAAATAAGAAGCCAGTCTAAATTTTGTGAATATTTTTCATGAAAAGAACTCATGTTTTAATAAAAAACGTTATTTTGGAAGAAATGGATAATGTTTTAAGTAGTATCTTCTTTTTATGATTTTGGGTTGTCTTGTATTAATTATAAACTATTTCTCTAAAACTCTAAACCGAAAATATCTTTATCAATGTAATAAACTAATTATAGTTAAAATAACTTGATTATGAAATGTTTAAGGTCAGGTCCTCATATCTTAGGCATTTTAAACATATAAGGATCCTTGAATGTTAATTACTCCAAGCCCAAGAACAAATACCATTTATGATTTACCATTTCTTCTTGATTATGAATTGATAATATAAACAACTCATTATTTGCATTATGATGCCTCTACACCTATACACGAGTTGGGTGTATCCAATTTGGGTATAAAAAAAATTAAACCCATTTATTAATCGATCATTGCTGAACTGACATGATCTAAACTTGTTTCTTAATCATTACTTAAATAACCCAATTTAAATGAAAATTTAAATATTTTTAGTTAATCATAATTTAAAAACTTATTAAATTAAATAAAATTTATATATAATTTTAGTTAATTTAAAATAATAAATAATATTATATTATATTATATTTTAAGAAATATCATTATAATATAGATTAATCAGGTTGTTTGATCCATGAATCAGGTCACTTATTAAAGCTCAAGATAAACCCTATTATTAATCAAACTTCGAAAATAAGTATGTTTAATAATCAGGCCCTAAAATTAGGCTCAATAAGTCTATTTTATTAGGTTGGGATTAACAAGATAGGTAGCTCCCATAATCCATGTACAAGTCTAAATTCCACATTAATTATTCAATTAAATATTTCAAATTTATAAAATATGAATCATATTGGTTTTATAATAAACATAAACATTTTTACCCATGCACTAATCATATTCGTCCAAAAATTCATGTTAGTATTATCTTATGTTTGACTCTAAGGACCCTTTAAAAAGATACAAACGATTACAAATATCACTCAAAATCATAATTTAAAAGTGGAATTTATAAACACATAATAGCTACCAAAATTATTAAGGGGATTGGTGTGATCTAATCCACAACATGTCCATTAGAAATTTTTCTTTGTCTTTGACATCGAGATTAAACTCGATACCTAGATACTTCTAACTCTATATAACTTATCTATTTATATTAATTATCAAGAAGACTAAATATTATATAATTTCATAACATGAAATTATCTTAGAATTATCATACACTTACTTAGTCAAAACTCAATTGAGTTCTATGATGTCATAACTAGTCATATGGGAGGAAACATCATATCTTGGTTAATAAGATCCATATACTTGATTAGTAGCATACCTAATTACCATCTATTATTCCAAACTCTCAAATGAATTTAGATAGGTATTAAAGTATGAAACCTCAAAAGTAGGTAACCCATTTAGAACCTCATGTCAAAGGATACATATCCATTGTTCACTTAAGTAACACCAATGAAACATATATGGCAATCCATGTGGTGTCATTTGAGTAGGACAATTTGAATTCAAGTTCACCAACTTATATATTATGGTTTATCAGTTATATCTCTATACAAGTTATCATAATCATACATATATTAATATATCATCAAAACTCAATATGATAATCAATAGTTATAGTTAACCTAATGAAACTTATATTCCAAGGAATTTTTATCATACCATATCACATGTTTTATATAAAAATAAATAAATAAATGATAAATTATTGACATTAATGTACATTGTCTTATACTAATTGTCCCTAATCCAACAAAACTTGACTAAAGTTAGCTACAAAACACTAATAATCTCCCTATTTCACTAAATACAACCAATAATGTATCTAATACCAAGATGAATGGTAACAATTTCTTCCTTTTTTCATAAGGTCCTTCATTAATAGAACAGTAAAATTATCCTCTATAGTAACTTGACACATCTCATTATGACCCCCATCAACAATCTCTAAAATGATATAAAATAGATGAAGAATATTTTTTGGATCTTTGGGAAGACTTAGGTTCCTCATCTTGTAAAACTGCTCCACTATTATCGTTGTAGAGCTTAATCAGAAGCATAATGTTCAATACCACTCTTAGTTCGATAATGAACATCATTATATAAACAAATTCTTTAGTATCATTAGATTTTTTCATATATTTATCCTCTATAACAGAATCAACAACTATTAATTACTTGTAAAGTTTCTAGTTTACGACTCCAAATTCAATAAAAACACAAATCCTGACTTAGACCTAAAGTTATTTTTGATGTTTGGAAACTAGAATTGGTGTAACCCTTTATAAAAAAATCTTACTCACCAACAAATACCAAGAATATAACTATATTTATTCTAAAATTCTTATGGATATTATTTACTAGTACCCTATGACTTTAAATAGGATTGTATTGGTATCTAATAATAATAATCAATGCATATGATACATAAATATGTGTATATAAGATGGAATATAAGATTGATCCAATATAAAATGAATATGTAATATTACTCATGCATTCATGTTATTAAATAATTAAAGGAAATTTTATCTTTGAAAGACTCTTTCCATTTAACATTGGTAAAGAACCCTTTTTAGATTTTTCTATGTTAAAACTTTATAACACAATACTAAAGTATTTTATTTGACCACGGTCAAGAATTCATTTATATATATCTCTATATATCTTCATATAAACTCTTTATATTTATTCAACATGATCTTTTATTGCAATGAAATGTGTTAAAAACTTTTTCAATTTTTGTAACATTTGGATTCCATTTCTAATGAGAACCGTGTCATCAATATATAACACCATAAAATCAACCATGCTACCACCAACCCATTTATATATACAAGGTTAATATCTATTTTTTATAAATTCTAACTCTTTGATATCTTCACAAAAATGATTATTCTAATACCAAAAATCACATTTCAAACCATAATTGGATCGTTGTTTATTAAAAATATTAACATCATTTATTGTTTACTTAAAACCTTTGGGTTGTATAATATATATATCCTTGAACAAATTCCCGTAATGGAATTCATTTTTGACATCCATTTGATATATCACATAATCATAATACATTGTTATTTCTAAAAGAATTAAAATTAATTTTATCATATCCATTGAAGAAATTGATTCTTATTAGTCAATATCATGAATTTTTTTAAAACATGTTGCTACGGGGAAAGCTTTGTAAATAGACACTCTTCCATCCATGTCAGTCTTCTTCTGAAAGACCCACTTTCACCTAATAGGTTTTACCCATTTTGGTGGATCTACCATGTTCTAATCCTGATTAGTACCTATTTTATCCATTTCAGATTCCAATTCATTTTACCATTTATCAAAGTTAGAACTAATGATTGAATTTTAGAAATATATTGGATCATCTTCAATAACCATTAAATCTCCTTCATCGAAAATGATAAATACAGATATCTGATGTTATTAATGAAATATATTAGACCTTTATAGTTCTCATGTATACTAATTCATTTTGTTCTCTATAATACTTTGTTTTTATGACACATCACTACACTAAATTCACAATCTAGTATAGTTTTTAAAAAAGTTGGAATCCATTTAAATATACACTAAATATGGAATCATGAAATATTTCATGAACATTTTATAGATTCCAAGGTGGTTTTTTTCAAGTGTCATGAAAAATATTTAGTAGTGTCTTGTAGGATTTTTAGTGGTGTTTTTCATCAAAAATAGGTGGAATAATACAGTATATTTGGCCACATTTTAAATAGACTCTATATATTGAAATTTAAAAAAAATACTATAATGAATTTGTTGACCCCAAAAAAATAGAATCAATAACACATAATAGATCCAGCACCAACAACTACAATAGAATTTACAACCAAAGTTATTTTATATAAATCAAGTAATCTATTTATAAAAGACAACAAGATACATGATTATACTATACAATGGGGTTCCTACATATAGGAGGTGAGGGGTCATCAAGTAACGCCAATGACGTTTTCATGGAAGGGGTAACATCAAGTGGTAATTGAGTATTATCAATAAATCTATTTTTTAAGCATTCCAATCATTTAAATAGGTAAAAATTGATTTAAAACGTATATATATTTTGAAATAAGTATAAAAATTATTTTTTCATAATTAAAAAATTAATGCATAAAATTTATTTAAAAATTGATTAAATATGCATAGTACTAAAAATTTAAAACATAATACATAGATAAGTTAATGGATGAATACACATATAAATAAATATAGCATTAACTTTTACAAAATAAAACAATTTTTGTATAAAAATAAATTTAAATATGGTAACAGATCCACAGTACTGAAAAATAATAACATAATACATGGGTACTTTATATGTTAATGGGTGACTACACATATAATCATTTTCTCCTTCAATATTATCATTATCCTGCTCCATCATTACTAATTCTACTTTATACATCCTTGCCATATCAATATTCTTAATATCATAATGGAAAAATAAGTCAATTTATTTACATTGATGAGATTTAATGTTAGAGGTCCATTCTTCCACTTCATCACCGATATCATACAAGTCTCTTTGTTTCATGTGAAAAACTATAATTCATTATTCATCCTCCATATATTTCAAATTATATACCATTTTTTCTTACGATGTGAAGATATACAAATCAAGTACTTCATAGTCACTAAAATCCATCAAATGAGAGATTTTCATAGATCTAAATTATAAGGAATATATTTTAATAACCTTGGTAACATTTACCCACTTTCATTTGAATAAAACAATTGAAAATTATCCGAGTAGTTTAATTTGATAAATTCTTGTCAACTATTCATAGAATACTAGTTTAGAAACTATAAATATACTATTGTTATATATTTTTAATCCATATTCTTGATCCATATATATGAAATTATAAGTCATTTACATTGTAAGAATCAAAATTTATAGTCTTATTTATAGGACCCTTGTCCTGGAACTGAAAATATTTAATCTTAGGTATCGATATTCATGATCTAAAATATAATTGAAATTATTAGACTAACATAATATATATTTCAATATTATATCCATTTTTGATTTTAGTATTTAAGTATTTTCATGATGTTCAATCCATTCTACCAGCTCTTTATTAATAGCATTTATTAAATCTATCTTATTTTGTGTTTGAATTCTCTAGTATCTCTTTATTTTTATATTGAGTGATTCAATGAATGGATCTGTAATTTAACTATTTATAAACAAATATCTAAGTTCTTGTAATAATTTTACTTATTTCAGTGTAATATTTGTGATCCTCCCAACTGGTCAACCAAAACTAGGAAATATTTTTGATTTCCTGTATAGTTTAGAATGAGTCGAGAAGTTGTCAACACATCCAAATTAGTTAAATCTTGTCTCAATACTATACAAGTATCTATAAAAAAATATAAGGAGCTATACTCCTATGTCACCTTCATAAATAGAGCCTTTTGGTTGGGATTTATTTTTCTTATATGATATCAAATGACTAGAGTATTCTTGAAACAAAATTACTGAAAAATAGTAACGTATTTAATGAAATGTAAAGAATGGATTACCTAAGAATAAAAACATATAAATAATGTACCTACCAATTTGATTCAACCATCAATAATGTAAATATATCTTAATTTAGATTCCTTGTCCAAATTCATAGTGAAATGCATCCGGATGGGAAAAGAATTATGGTGGAAAGATAATCTCCATTATACAAAATTATAGTAAAAATCATTCTTGAATCATGTTAAGGTCAACTGGTTGTAAGATATTTTCACACAATTTTATGAAGAATGTGTAGAACATAAGTACAACTACATTTACTCTTTCATCTAAAAATGTACACATTTCCAAATAAATTAACTTTTATTGAAAAAAATGTGATTCATGACTTTTAAATCTATATAATATATGATTATTTAATTCAACACACATTGATATGTTACTTAAATAACCATAGGGTACTTTCATATGTTTTAAAATTTAAAGGAACATATTTTTCTCCTAGTTTTTCATTACAAAATATTTGGAAGAAAACTTTTCATTCTCATATGGCCATTAATCATTTTTATATTCATTACATTTAATTAATTTTAAGTATTGAGATGGTCCTATAATTTCACATTCTCATTAAGTAAGGTGAAGATAAAAATTTCTCAAACATTTTTATCAATATGAATAAAATCAACATTATGATTTAAAAAATGAATTCTAAATATAAATGTTTGAAAAATATACTTTTTCCCTTCCACTTTTGTGTTCTGATTCCAATTGATGATGTTTTTTGAACTCATTTCCCACTATTATTCAATTGATGGATCTTGAAAAATTCTCCATTGAAATTTAACAATTATTCAAATATTTTAGACCTATCCGTAACTTCATAGGTTGTCAGAAATCAATGAATCCATTGAATTTTTACTAGTTTAACCAAGATCTATGAGATGCAGCAATAAATCTATGATGAAAAATTAAACATCATTTTTTACTGTAAGGTTGTAATTATGGAACAAAATCAAAGTTACAAATTGGACCTGTCAAACCCATGCGATTATTCTAACCATAAAATTTTCCAAGTCCATGGAAGTCAATAGTGGTCTAAACTAGAGGAACATGCATTTGGAACATTATTGCAGTATCTACATCATACATCTTGATGTCACCTCCCAATAACTCCTAAAAATATTTAACTAGAGTCTCTAAACATATATCCATATCATTTATAGGCATTTTCTTCATGGACTAATCATTCAAAGGATAAATAAAAGTTTTTATATAAACATCTATAGAGGTAGATTATAAGGTATTAGAGCAATCGACTAAATTCTATAACTAGTAATAAAAGTATT
Organism: Viscum album; assembly: GCA_963277665.1. Classification (NCBI taxonomy): domain Eukaryota; kingdom Viridiplantae; phylum Streptophyta; class Magnoliopsida; order Santalales; family Viscaceae; genus Viscum; species Viscum album. The sequence goes on along the minus strand of OY728126.1, from coordinate 351,108,824 downwards.
GGATGGGTTGAATCAAATAAGGTCCAACCACAATCACACATTCCTAGGATCAGATGATAAATCTGGATGAAATGAATACAATTTATTCCATCAGTTTGAATTTCTTGGATGTTTTATTAACCCATCATTGTTATTATCCATAACATGTAACTTCATGTGTTCAGTGGTTTTTGATGACATAAATAATATCTGAAATTGGGATTTTAAAGGGAGGTAATGAAAAAACTTTATAGGGGTGTTCTTTTTCTTTTCCTTTAAAGTCTCATGTTGATTCAAAATTCCAAAATTACTCATAGACTTCCATATAGAAGTCAAGAAGGTTTTTTATGATTTCTAATTGAATAATCTTACCAATAAAGCTTAAAATCATTGGGATAAGCATTTGTTTTAGTATAATTGTTCCAGAGATTGTAAAAAGCTTTCATCATGTCATAAAAATACTCAGGGATATTAACTTCAAGAAATGTGTTACATAAAAATTCCAATATCATGGACATTGTTTTATTTTTAATTCTATATATGCATTTTATATGTTTCAACTTCATCAGTAAAGAATGTTTTAATTACTTTACACATCATCTATACAAATCTTGATTTTCATCCTCAACTAATTTAGGTAACAAATTTTTCTACTAAATAAGTTTCTCTCTTGCATTAGTACTGGAAGTAACAAGAAGATGATCCACTGATTGGTTACAATATATATCTTGTTGTCCTAAGGTCCTAAAAATATCATTTGGAAAGTTAATATTTATATCATCCTTGACAGGATGTATTGAAATGTTTTAATGTTAATGATATATCCTGAAAATGATGAAATCATCATTTATAAGGTAATAAATCTCATTATTCGCAATTGATGAAGTTGTGTGCTCATTCTTTTGACTGAAATCATTTTTAAACTTTATGTAATGTTCGATTCTCCATACCATATCCAATGCACATTTTGAGAAAGGAATTTCTTTAATATCAAGTTTTAATAAGCTCCATGTATCTTAAACCATCTTTTAAATGTACATTTTTAATTTCCCTGCTCGGGTTCCACACACCAATGCCCCAAGTCGATATGGTACATGAACCCCAACATGCCTCCCCATATGATAGAGGCTCCCAACTAGTAGTGATGGTCTAATACCAGTCATGGGTAGATTATACCCTCTTTGTTAGAGTAAAACACCAGTAGAAAATAAATAAACAATAAAAAAATATAACCATATCAAAAAAGATGACAATATCACATGATAACCAAAAATGAAGATATAATATCAAAATTAATAGTATATATGTCATGCCAGAAAACGTTTCGGTGTCGACATGAAACTCAATGTGAAGACACTAAAGACTCCAAAACAGGTCCAAAACCATGTTTTGTTCCCTCATCCATGCTCCATCCCAACTCTTCCACCTAACAGAGGGCCCTTTCCCTTATACTATCCTAAAACCATGAAATATATTCGGGTATTAATTAGAAATCTTGAGTAGGGTGTGAGTAAAACTCTATAGGCCACCACCAAAGGTGTATAAAACAATATCCAGTCAATAACATTGTATGCAGTTATATAAAGAAATAAGTACAATGCATAAAAAAACAATTATCACATTATCGAATTATTCTTTATTTAACCACATAAAATCCCTGGGTTTTAAGGACACCCAAACCTCAATACCTTCTTCAGCCCATACCGTAGTCAAAACTATCCCCATGGGATGTCGTTTTTTAGAATGCCACAGTTACAATTATATTTATCATCTATATCTCAAAATGTCATTTTTAACATTATAGATCTCAATTAACACATGAATTCCATTATTACCATTCATCAATAAATTAATTAACTCACTAATTAATTAATCTTCTCAATCTTAGTAATTAACACAATAATTAATTAATCTTCTCAATCTCATTAATTAACTCAATAATTAATTATTATTCTCAATTTCATTAATTAAATTACAAAATAATTAATATTATCAATATCATGAATTAGCAGAACAATTGATTAATCTTCTTAATCACATTAATTAACTCAAAAATTAATTAATCTTCTCAATATTATTAATTAACTCAATAGTTAACTAATCTTATTAATATTATTAATTAAATAAAAGTTCAATTAATCTTATCAATGTTATTAATTAACTCAAAAATTAATTAATCTTCTTAATCTAATTAATTAACTTAATAATTAATTAATATTCTCTATCTTATTAATTAACTCAAGAATTAATTAATTTTCTCAATCTGATTAATTAAATCAACAATTAATTAATTTTCTCTATCTTATTATTTAACTTAATGATTAATTAATTTTCTTTAAGTCAATTATAATTCAAAAATTAGTTCATCACATCAAATCTTATAATTAATTTCCTAATTAGCTAATCAAAATCTACCATCCTAATAATTTCATAATTAATTCATCAATTAATCATCCAATTTCTCAATATCGTTATCCTATAATTTATTCATTAATTAATTATTAAAATTAAAAATCTCAATATCCAATATTTAATTCAATAATTAATTATTCCAATTTAAAATCTCAATAACTCAATAATTTTTCTAATAATTAATTATCCTTATTCCAAAATCACATTATTCATCAAATCCCCAATACCTTAATTAATTAATTGAACACATTAATTAATTAAATTTAGGAGTTTTCAATTTGAAAAATAACCCTAAAAATTATATAATTACATACATGTAACTAAAATCATGACTATGGTATTTGAATAATAGACCACCTTCCTTAATTTCTTGATGAATGATCTCCCAACAAAAATCCCCAAAATTGAGTAGTTTAAGGATGTAGAACAAGATTCGGATCTAAAACCATAAATCAAGATCCTTAACTTATATATCTATATCTAAAATCCTAGATCTAGATCGCATCAAAATAAGAAGAACAATCTTCTCTAGGTTGGGAGAATAAAGAAAGAGGAATGATAAACCAAGTGGGATAGGGTTTTCTTGCCTGGAGGGGTTCAGATCCTTGATTCAGGATTCAAAACTCAATGAACAGAGATCGATAAGGGTTATAATCCATCTGGGATGATTAAAATCATGAAAGAACATCTATGGTTGAATGGGGTGAGTTTTGGGAGTTCAAATGATATAAAATCTAATTTTCGGGTGAATTAAATTCCCACGCACGGTTTGCTGGGTAGAGGAATGCAATTTTCCCTAAATTTGTGCCAAAACCATGCACCTATTCTATAGAGGATAATGGTTAATCTAAAAAGGTTGCATGGTTTGACAAATCGTACACTAACCATTTAAATCCTCATTATCCAGGGTTACATGGTTTGCTGGGCTGGGGCGCACAATTTTACCTGACTATGCGCTAACTGTGCACTACCCTCTATCTTACATTTTTCTCAAATTTTTACCCAAAAACACCCCAAATTAATGCCTAAAATAGTACCCAAAAAATAGAAAAATATTATTTGAAATCAAGATTGATACATATCTAGAAAATTTTGGGATATTACAATCTCCCCACCATATAATAGCTCATCCTAGAGATGTACTTCCATGAATCTCTAATATTCTAAGCCAAAACGATTGGGCCACTGAGCCCTCATATCTAACTCTTTATCCCAAGTATCCTCTTGAACACATCCATGCTTCCATAATATGAAAACTATCGGCCTGGTATTTCCCCTCAACATTTTCTCACTGCGATACAACACACGTATTGGATGCTCCTCAAAGGACACATCTATCTCAAACTCCACCGCATCCACATCGATCACATGAGAAGGGTCGGGGTGATAACATCGTAGTTATGACACATTGAAAACATATTTCATAGCACTGTATTTCTATGGAAAATCCAAATAGTATTTCACCTAACCAATTCTATCCACAACCTGAAATGGTATGACAAACATGGGTGCTAGCATGTCCTGTCTATGTATCCCACATTGACCCAACCTTGGAAATACTCGAAGGAATATGTGAATCACCCTCTATAAACAATAGGTTTTTTCTATATATTTCATCCTACAAATTATGTCTACTCTGAGTTATATCCATATGTCTCTGAATATTCTGTATCTTCTCTAATGTATCTTGCACAAGACTCAATCCAAACAACTCTAACTCACCTACCTCAAACTAGTATAAAGGTGATCTGTATGACCTACCATAAAGAGACTCGTATGGTTCCATCTATATAGTTTCATGATAACTGTTTTTATAGGAAACATTTGCCAAAGATATGTGTTTTTTTCATGTCCCATCAAAGTCTAAGACCCACACCTTCAGCATATCCTCAAGCACCTATATAGTATGCCCCGACTACTGATCTGTCTGCGGGTGGAATGTCATACTCAGTATAACCATTGTACCAAGTGCCTTCTGAAAATCATTCTATAATTGTGAAGTAAAATGTGAGTTGTGATCTAAAACTATAGTCCACAGCACCCCATGTAGATGGATTATCTCCCAAACATACAATTCTCCCAACTAATCCACTGATAAGGTCTCCCATATAGTCCAGAAATGTTATACCCTTGTTATTTTATCCAAAATAACTCAAAAAGAATCATTCTTATGAGGAGTCCTTGGGAGAACTAGAAAACGTTTTATAGTAATAATGTCCAACTTATATTCCCAAAAGGGAAATGGTTACATCAAACGTCAAGGTCATTTATGCTCTACTTTCACCTGATGACATGTGTATCATCGTGTCACGAACCCTATAATCTTATTTATCATGCTCATCCACCAAAACTTTCCTTACATGTCATGGTACATTTTGGTTATACCAAGATATACTCCCCACTTAGAGGCATGAAATACCCACATCAACTCCTCATGAATTCTTGAAGTCACAACAACCTGTTATTTGATGTAGATAATCTCATCCTCATCTATAAACTAGTTTAAAGGTGCCTCCCCAACTTTAAGGATTTCCCTCAAAGATAAACATTATGGGACCTCATACGTCCTAACCCAAATCAACCTCAAAATTATATAATCCACTAAAATTGATACGAGATTCATCTTATCCTAATTCTCCTAAACCACCACACACATCTCTACAAGAAGAGTCATCATATTCCACTCATCACTAGACTCATGAACAGCTTGAGTCTGGGTTTTTTTACTTAAAGCATCAGTAACACTATTCCCTTTCCTAGCCATATGTTCTAGATCAAAATCAAATGACTATATATACTCAACCCATCTCCACTTATGAAGATTTAAATATCACTAAGATAATATATACATTAATCTCTTAAGATCGGTAAACATAGTTAACTTATCAAGCAATAGATAATGTCACCGACACTTCAAATCATAAATCACCCCACCCAACTTGAGGTCGTGTATATGGTAGTTATGTACATGAGGCCACAAATTCAAAGACCCATATACCAAAAATTTATATCCCTGCATCAACACTTCTCCATGTCCTATCCCAGAAGCCTCAAAAAATACCGTGTACTCCTCACACGGCTCTGGTTGGAACAAGTTTGGTGTCGATGTCAAGCACTTCTTCAAATCCTAGAAAGAACCCTCACAAGATTATGACCATTAAAGCTTTATATCCTTCTTAGTAAATCCCAAAATTATCATTGAAAATTGAGAAATTTTATAGATGAATCTTCGATAAGATCTAGTTAACCACAAAAATCTAAGGATATTAAAAACATTCTTGTTATACTCCCAATAAACCACTACCTTCACTTTCTCGGAGTCCGCAAACACACCTTCCTCAATGATGATGGGGCCTTATAAGTGTATGAGATCGACCAAAAACTAGAACTTAGATGGCTTGGTGTATAGCCAATTATTTCTCAGTCTACTTAGGATGATGTCAAGATGTTGGTAATGATCGTGATGAGTCTTTGAGTACACCAAGATATCATCCAAAAAGACTACCACAAACTTATCTAGGTATGAATGGAAGATTTGGTTCATTAAGGACATAAACACTATTGGTGCATTCTTCAACCCAAATGGCATCACAAAAAAACTCATATTGGTCATACCTACTTTTGAAAGTAGTCCTCGATACATCAAAAGTTTGAACTCTCGACAGATGATACCCTGATCTCAAGTCAATCTTAGAAAAGACATAATATCCTCTCAAATGATCAAAAATATCATTGATTCATCGAAGAGGATATTGGTTCTTCAATATCATTCAGTTCAACTTTCAGTAATTTATATACAAGTGAAAACTCCCATCATCCTTCTTTGAAAACAAAAAAGGTGATCCCCAAGATTTTGTACTCGGATAGATAAACCCAATATCTATCAACTTCTCCAGCTGAGTCTTGAGATCTTGAATCTTTGTTAGCGATATTCTATATGGAGGAATAGAAACTGGTTCAGCTCCTAGCATGATCTCAATAGTAAATTCCATATCTCTCTAAAGTAGAAACCCTGAGAAATATTTTGGAAAAACATCCTAAAATCATTCCACTATAGGTGTAAATACATACTTCTTTACACCTCCATTATCCAAAAATATACTAGCAACCTGGGATATGAGATCTCCTAGTAGCTGATGAGTTGGCCCTACTCAGCATGCTTGGATATCCCACTCTCCATGGTGAATGTTATTTTCACCCTTAGAAGGAATAAATTTCACTCTCCTTCGGTAAAAATCAATATATTCTCATTGCGCTAATAACCAGTCCATACCTAACATGTCAAGAATATAGATATACCACCAAAAAAGATACTCACCAACTTCGAGAGAATATCCCTTTCATAAGAAGATTTCCCTAGACTGCATTCTAAATGGTGTATCTATCATCAACACCCCACTCTCAAACTCCACTTCCAAGATCAAATAGTTCATAATTTGTTTAAAAATAAAGGAATGAAAGGAGCAAGTATCAAATAAGGCACTAACTAATGTAGAAGCTACTAGAATAGTACCTATCACTATAGATGGTATGGCCTAGCCATCCACAAGTGTAGGATAAACTGTATGCAATTGTTTGTCCCCTCTTCCATGTGATGTAGTTTGAGTCCCTTGAGCTGGACCACTCAACAGATATGGGCACTCTTTCTTGGAAGTACAGCATCCACTTCCTCCACTTCCATGGCTAGTACAACTCTAACATCCACCCAGATAAGGTGTATAAGATCCCCTTCCTAAACTCATATTATGTTTAGCTACCCCATCATACCCATTTTTCATAGGTTCCTACAGAACAACTACAGAGGTCTCATCTTTCCACAAGATCAAAACTCCACTGGTGGTTGGGAATAATGTCTATCATAGTGGTCTGGCCTACCACACATGTGGAAAATCAATATATAAAGGTCATGTGTAACTGAATTTTTCCTTAGCCACTCGGTATTCTAATGCTCTAGATAAATTTCTCAAAATAATGCTTCCTGTTCTCAGAAGACATACTTAACGATCATCCATAAACAACCATCTATTCTACACTAGAAGCGTCCTTCAGGTTCCCCTCAACTATGAGAGCCTGATTCACCACCTCTAAAAACTTATTCAGTCTGAAGTTGTTCACTTGGGACTTGATTTCCCAATTAATTCCTTCCTAAAATAGCGTTTTTGAAGTATCCTCATCCACTACCGATGCTGGAGAAAAATGATGAAAATATATAATGTGTCATAGTCCATCATAGACTTAATCCCCTGAGTCAACCTAATGAATTCAGCTACTCTCTCTAGCCTTAGCATCTCTGGAAAGAAGTTATCTAAGAAATTATCGTATAATTCCTTGTAAAACATACCATAAGCCTATCTAGTCATAGCTTGAATGTCCCACTAGAGCTTCACTAATCCTTACAGCATATATGTATCCCTCTTGACTCTGTTATCAGTGGGAGTCTCTGAGAGGTCAAGTATAGTCTAGACAGACTCAATCCATAACTCATCTCCTATAGGTCCACCCTTTCCAACAAAATTAGGAGGGTATTGTAACAGAAAATAACTTATAAATTCATAGATGATCTTCACAACCTACCCTTGGTCACTTTCCATGAATTGCATGAACCGGTCAAAGTTCTCCCAGAGCTGCTCTCCAACTTCCTCACCTGGCACTATATGTTCCTTAGGTTCAAATACTAGATGATCATCCCCAGCCATGTCCTCATGTTGTCCTCTCAATAAGCGTCATCATGGAGGCATAACTCTATAATCCAAACACATACCTTAGGATAATTTTATCAACATTAACACATGGTAAAATACAATAAGGCACAATAAGTCTTTTTCCCTAAACACCACCACACGGTCAAAACTGAGGTGCTAACAATACCCTTAACCATCCTATATATAGGTCAAGGTTAAAAAAAGGATACTCATTTTCATTATTCAATTTTCTCATTTAGAAACCCAATTATTCTTATCTTGAATCATTTTACCACTTTAAATTTCATATTAGGTTCCATTTTCCATTCAATTTCAAAAGAAAGTAAAAATAGTTCAAGTTCAAGAACTTACCCAAAACTCATTTTCCATGTGTGCCTAAAATTATGCATGTCACTAAATAATCCAAAGTTCCTAGAATGATGCATGAAAAATCAACTCTCATTCCATAATGGGTCATGAGTCAACTCTCAAGAAATCATAGAAACAACAATCACATCATAGCACAACTGTGTCACCAAAGGTGAAATAATATTAAACTATAATAGAAAACTTCATTAACAACAATTCCACCCTAGGCACTTGGGTTCTCCCCCATACATGGGTTAGTTAATCCAATGTATGAGCTCATGAACTATGCCCCACTCTTCCAAGTCTCTTGTCTACATGTCACGAACTGGATATGGTCGTAATCAAACCGGCACCAAACCCGGATCGTACCAAGGCCCGAATGGAGTTCCCGATCTCCATGGGCTGGAACAAGTGTATGGGTATCATATAATGATAATTGGGAATGATTTACCCGATTTTATAAACATTAAACAACAAACAAACTCAATAAAACAAATCTGGATTTTTCAACTAAAACTGTCTTTTACAAAATATCAGAACTGAATTACATAAGTTAAAACTATGTTTAAAGACCATTACAGAGGTAAAAAACCAAATAAGTACAGTCCAATATTCCTCATGGCAAGGGGAACCGCCCTCAAGCCATCTCCACAAGACTTCACCACCAAGGACCTTCCAGAAACCCGAACCAATGAAACTAAAAACTGTACCCAACCTGCAACAAAAAAAATAACCAAGTATACTTACACCCAAAGGTGTAATTAGGGTGTGAGAAAAATCCCAATAGAATACCACCACTAATAGATTCTATGTGATAAATATTTAATGATGAAAATCATGCAAGTTTCAAAAACATGAGATGCTAGTTAAAATTTCTAAAAGATGAAACATTAAATAAAAACTATTTTCAAGTGGGCTAATTTAAAGAATAAAAACTTTTAAAATAAATACCATAGCTACTTAATTTTCTATCCTCTCATACCATATGCCGACGGTAAGCACAAAATATCCAGTGAGCACAAGCAATGGGAAATAACCCCTAGGCACTAGCTAGCTGTGGGTCCCAGGTACCTCATATCTCGGTGAGAGTAACCGTCACAAATATTTGTTCTCGTGCCCGAGCCACTAGTAGGGAACATACCCATAACCTAGTTGTCCCCAATCATCATCATCATATTTTAGTTAGAGTTTTATGTGTCAATCTTGCTAAGTGAAACTAAGGCCAAACCCCACGGATTCACTAGCATACTAGTACACGTCCACCCACCTAGATACCTGGGTTTTCCCTTTGTGATCAAACGAGTTCAACAAGTCAATGAATATAATTTTCACATGAAAATATCATTTCCATATCATAAATTCACCAAACATCCCATATGTATACAACACAAGTAACTAAATTCTACTTTTCATTCAGATTGATTTTGAAATACGACTCACACCAAAATAGACCACATTACTTTCCACATTTCTTTAAAACTTCCACAAATCCATTAAGCAATTGTGTAAAACCATTCCAATATATTAAAACTCTCATAAAATCCCACTCACTTGTTACATAATACCCTTTTTACCTTCAAAATCATTTTATCATCAAACTTACATGAAACAACCCACAAACAAGTTTTGCTCCAACATCACAATTTATTAAAACATTTGAGAAATTTACAGAACATTATAAACATTTTTGACATCTTAAAACCATAATTCACCTTTCAAAACCCCTTAATAGGTAAATAAACATACCAAACAGTACAAATTCACCCTTTTCCCACTTTTTTTGACCAACTAAAACATTTTCAATTTTCATAAAAAGAGGCCAAGTGGTGTCAATATATCTTGCACACAAAACCCATTTCAAAACCACCATTTAAGACCAAAAACCAAACCAATTCCTATCCAAAATATAATTTGAATACCTAGATACATTTATAAAACAACTTTCAAGTTTTATAAAATCACCTTGAATAATACTACAAAAGATTCAAATGAAAACACACATTTTCATAAAATGCTCTCAAGAAGTATAACAATGTTTTACACATAAAACCTATTCAAAAACCCTCTTTTTAGGACCAAATTACACTAATACATTACCAAAATATAATTGGAAGTCCAAACAATATTTATTAAACCAGTTCCATATGTTATAAAATACACCCAAATAATACCCTACGAGTAAAACATTAAAACACCCAATTTCAAGTTAAAATGAAAATATAAAATTGAACACTTAACCAAATCAATAATATAACGTTTTCACACCACAACCAACATATTTGGAATATGAAAAATGACTAAATACAGAAATCTAACTCATCAATAATTTTTTACACATGGAACCACCTACCGAAAGTGTCGAATCCCTCAAAACTTAGTGTGAAACATCAACCGCACCACCGCTGCATCACAAGCATGATAAGTCCAGCCCTATACCATAATATTTAACCAAAAAATCACCAAATCAAACCATATTTTCAAACCCTAAATTCTGGACATGTTATAACATAATGAAAGTGGGAGGAAACCCTAAGGAGAATGAAGAAATTGAAGAGAGAAACACTTACTCAAAACAATCTTGAATAAAACGACCCAAAATCCACCAAAATATTGAAAACATCCAAACATTAAAGGTAAGTTCGAACAAGGATCATGAGATCATGTAGTAACTTGAATGGGAGAAAAAGAGTAATAATTGAGAGATTTATGATGTAAAGAACTTACCTCCTCAAATCTGCCCAATTTTAGAAACCCTAAGAATTTCAGAACTCAATCATGATGACAACGAACTCCAAAGTGGGGGGAAAGGAAATGGAAGCGCGCCTAGGATTCATAGGGTCGATAGGGAAGTGTAATCACTGAAAAATTCATTATAATGAATAATCTATTAAAAAATTAATGAAACAATTTAAAACTGAAAAATGGGCTTTCGGGTTGGCCCAATTCTTAAATAAAAATGCAAATCCCCTGTGATTATGGATTTATAAAGGCCCCAAATTTAAATGTTGGTGTTAATAGTTCAGGGAAGGACAAGTAGGAATTTTAATGGATAAAAAATTTTGAAAAATTAATGAGTTATAAAAGAAGAAAAATTTATTTTAAATCTGGAATTGGGCTCACGGTTTGGCCCAATTCCTGAAAAATCACCCATTCCTCCATAAAAGATTGGTAGACCCCAAAAACAAAGCATGAATGGAAAATAAATTAAAAATAACTTCAAAATAAGTTATGAATGTGAAAATTTTCCCCACCTTGAAAACTTTCCTCCCTATAAATTCACAGTAAGGTCAAAGCAACAACCAAACCCAACTGAGAAACCAATAGGTACTCCCTTGCCAGGTTTCGCCCCCAAAGGCCAAAACACCTCCAGTGATCAATTAAGGATTACTAATACAACCAAAACATACACTATATTCCTGAAATTATCAATCACATTCATAATTGATTCCAAAATAAAACTCCTCAAACACTATCCGAACAAGACTCAAGAAATTCACCCAAACGAACAACAACTTTGAACAAGGTTACACTTACCTTACTTTAACTAAACCATTGGGTGCTCTCCAGTCCCAATGTTTACCCAAGAAAGATGTTGGTAGCTAGATAGCTCTGAAATAGACTATCTACACCAAGCCAAGACCATGGAGAAATCTAAGTTATTGGTACGGGGGGACACAAATACGCTCCCCACCATAAGAGACAACTAATAATTTTTTTTCGAGACAGAATCAGGACACTAATAGGGGGAGGCCTGAATGGACTCCCTAGTATATAGGGCAGGCTTCCATTCAAAATTTCCAAAGGAATATACATGAGAATCATAGTGGTTCTCCCTAATATGAGAACCAATCATCTTAATTGATGAGCATGGTCCGGCATAGAAAAACCCAAAAATTTCAAGATTTGGGAGGGTCGCATGGTTAGTCCACACAGTTTGTCAAACTGTGAACTAACTATGCTGATCAATCTTCCTGCATGGATTCCAGGCACACAGTCACTCTTAATCATTTAAAAACCATGTGCTCAGCCTATCTAGCCAAATTCCCAACCATTCTCCAAAGACTCAACAGAAACCAAAGGGGGAGGGAATGACATTGGGCGATGTCATAGGTACAAGGCCCTCCACCTATTTCCACCAAACATGAACAAAAGTAGAAATTTGATGATACCAGAGGTTTAAACTCTTCCTATCTTTCATATTTAGGATAGGACATTGTACAAGGGTATAAATGACCCTGTGATTTCCCCTGACTGTGAGCCAGCTTCTCTTCGAGACCTATTGTTGGAGCTCAAATGATTGAAGCATCTTCAGCCTCACCGTTAGTCTTTGGAAACCAACTGAATGAGAATTCTTCTTTCGGTGCCACCAAAAACTACACCACAATCCCAGATAAGTTTTCCAGACATAACACATTCCAAACTCACATTACCATATCCCGATATTTCACTAAAACAAGGGTTAATAAGATGCACACACATCACACCTTGTTTCTTCAGGTGAGAAACAATATAATTAAACAACACCTACACTCACCTTCCTCTAAAATGGAAGATTTAAAAGTTTTTCCAAGGGATACATTCGCCCAATATAACAGGGACTCTCAGATGATTCCACTACTTTCACCTATACGGTCAATCGAGCACATGACATCATAAGTCATCACCAAACATGACCAATGCAACTGATATAAACAATGCATGGAGAGGGACATTATACAAAATCCCCAAAAAACACACAATTCTAGAAAGTGGCCACAATATCCTATCATGACCATATTCCCCACACCGGTGGTTTAACATGAACTAATGATTTAAAGAAACTTTGAATAACCCAAAGGCCCTCTTAGACACCATTGAGACACTCATCCACACTAACAACCCTAGACCACATCCACCTTCGACGAATCAGGAAACTTAAGAAACTATGGTCACTTTAAACCATCCATGAGCACTCTCCCATTACAAGAGGATCTAAATTTAAATAAAATAATGGGTGTAGACTCAATCTATAGATCATGAGAAAAATAATATTCCTTATATTGATCAACTGGAGGATTTTTGAATGGAAAAACAATCTGGGTTTCACTTCAGTTATGCATTAACCTTTAATTGGGGCATACCTTATCCAACAAGAGAACCTAAAGACCCAACCAAGCTAGTCCATTGGTAAAAAAGTGCCAAAAACCAGATCCAAACACATGAAGGGATCCACCATAAAGTTTTCCCGAAACATATCTCAGAGGAGACTACTAACCGGTCCTTCTACCCAGCTTACCGACCAAACATAAACCCAAAACACAGTTCAAACAAGCGGGGTTCTTGGACTCAAATCATCCCACAACATCAACATTTTAAAAAAACACATAATATAAACCATCCCAAACAATTCATCAAGACATCGTGTTTCTCTTTAGAAACATTTCTTTGAAAACAAATGGTTCAGCGGTTAGCGCATCCACCAATGGTACCCCATGGGCCTTACACATGCATGTTTCTGTTCCACACCAGGAACCCTCCTCATATTTATCCTGACACTCATCCAGTCATGTCACTAACCATCCATATTCCCATATAACCCCATGCATGTGGTTGCTCATGAAAATACAAAAGTTTAAAACAAAAATTCATTCCACTTTTCAAAACCAAAATGGTCAACCAACACATCCTTTTCTCAAAACCTCTAACCACGAGATCAAAATCCCAACTCACATCTTACAAAAAATTTCAGAAAGAAATAGCCATTTAGAAATTAAATCACTTTCAAGATATTCACATCAACTTTTAAAACATCTCATCCCATTAAAAAACACTTTGATTGTTTAGAAAACTCTATTGGAAACACTTTTCAAAACAAACTTCAATATAGTTCCTACTTTCAAAAGATGTGTAAGTACACCATTTTCAATTTCAAAACAATTATGAAAATATAGTTCTGCCATTTCATAAACCAAACCATTCCCTCTTTATTTGAAAATCATTTCACAAAAACTTTAGGCTTCTTAAAACCAAGTCGCTTTAAAACCAAAGTGCCAAGATTTCAAAACTAAAGCACAAAACAATGTGAGAGGTAACTAGTTTCAGTGGGTGACTTGGAAATATGGTTGGCGGCCATATTCCAATCACTTCACCATCACAGAGAGTGTTCTATGGAAAATTCATGGCTCCACATGGCTTTCTAGGCCATGTGAGCTCACTGAGACCATTAACCCAACTCTCTTTCCATTTCCCCTAATCATCATCAAACCAAGAAAACCAAAGGACTTAGATAAATCCGGACTTCCCCTGGAGACTCAAATACTATCATGAGGTGTGGTTATCAGGAACACTACCCAAAACTGAACTACCAAGTCCCAATAATCCTAACTCTAGACTATCTCGATTGTTCCCTAAATAACGTGACCCAAAGAGTTAACCAGAACCTCCTCTGATGCCATTTTTTCACGAACCGGATATGGTCCCCATCAAACAGGCACCAAACCCGGACCGTGCCAAGGCCTGAAGGGAGTTCCTGATCCCCACGGGATGTCACAATAGCCCAAGTATCATATAATGATAATTGGGAATGATTTACCTATTTTTATAAACATTAAACAACAAACAAACTCAATAAAACAAATCTGGATTTTTTAACTAAAACTGTCTTTTACAAAATTTCAGAACTGAATTACATAAGTTAAAACTATATTTAAAGACCATTAGAAAGGTACAAAACCAAATAGGTACATACCAATAACACTCATGGCAAGGGGCACCGCCCTCAAGCCATCTCCACAAGACTTCACCACCAAGGACCTGCCAGAAACCCAAACCACTAGAACTAAAAATTGTACCCAACCTGAGAAAACAAAAATAACCAAGTATACTTACACCCAATGGTGTAAGTAGGGTGTGATAAAAATCCAAATAGGATACCACCACTAATATATTCCATGTGATAAACATTTAATTACTAAAAGCAAGCATGTTTTCAAAAACATGAGATGCTAGTTAAAATTTCTAAAAGATGCAACATTAAATAAAAACAGTTTTTAGGTGGGCTAATTTAAAGAATAAAAACTTTTAAATAAATACCATAGCTACTAAATTTTATAGCCTCTTATACAGTATGCCAGTGGTAAGAACAAAATATCCAGTGAGCACAAGCAATGGGAAATAACCCCTAGGAACTAGCAAGCTGTGGGTCCCAGGTACCTCATATCTCAGTGAGAGTAACCATCACAAATATCTGTTCTCGTGCATGAGCCACTAGTACAGAACATACCCATAACCTATTGGTCCCCAATCATCATCATCATAGTTTATTTAGAGTTTTAAGCGTCAATTTTTCTAAGTGAAACTGAGGCAAAACCCCATGGATTCACTAGCATATTAGTACACGTCCACCCACCTAGATACTCGGGTTTTCCCTTTGTGCTCAAACAAGTTCAACAAGTCAATGAAAATAATTTTCACATGAAAATATCATATCCATATCATAAATTCACTAAAAAGACCACATGTATACAACACAAGTAACAAAAGTCCACTTTTCATTCAGATTGATTTTGAAATCCGACTCACACAAAAATATCCCACATTACTTTCCACATTTCTTTAAAACTTCCACAAATCCATTAAGAAATTTTATAAAACCATTCCAATTTATTAAAACTCTCATAACAGCCCACTCACTTGTTACATAATACCCTTTTTACCTTCAAAATCATTTTATCATCAAACTTACATGAAACAACCCACAAACAAGTTTCGCTCCAATATCACAATTTATTAAAACATTTGACAAATTTACAAAACATTATAAAACTTTTTGACATATTAAAACCTTACTTCACCTTTAAAAACCCATTAATAGGTAAACATACAAACCAAACAGTACAAATTCATCCTTTTCTCACTTTTTTTGACCAACTAAAATATTTTCAATTTTCATAAAAAGAGGCCAAGTGGTGTCAATATATCTTGTACAAAAAACCCATTTCAAAACCCCAATTTAAGACCAAAAACCAAACCAATTCATATCCAAAATGGAATTGGAATCCCTAAAGACATTTATAAAACCAATTTCAATTTTTATAAAATCACCTTGAATAATACTACAAAATATTCAAATGAAAGCACACATTTTCATAAAATGCTCTCAAGAAGTATAACAATGTTTTACACATAAAACCTATTTAAAACCCCTCTTTTTAGGAACAAATGACACTAATACATTACCAAACCAGAATTGGAAGTCCAAACAAGATTTAGTAAACCAATTACATATGTCATAAAAATACACCCAAATAATACCCCACAAGTAACACATTAAAACACCCAATTTCAAGTTAAAATGAAAATATAAAATTGAACACTTAACCAAATCAATCATATAACATTTTCACACCACAAAAAACATATTAGGAATATGAAAAATGACTAAATACAGAAATATAACTCATCAATAGTAGTTTACACATGGAACCACCTACCGAAAGTGTCGAATCCCTCAAAACTTGGTGCGAAACAACAACCGCACCACTGCCGCATCACAAGGATGATAAATCCAGCCCTATACCACAATATTTAACCAAAAAATCACAAAATCAAACCATATGTTCGAACCCTAACTTCTGGAAATTTTAGAACATAATGAAAGAGGGAGGAAACCCTAAGGAGAATGAAGAAATTGAAGAGAGAAACACTTACTCAAAACAATCTTGAATAAAACGACCCAAAATCCACCAGAATCTGAATTTGAAAACATCCAAACATTCAAGGGAAGGTCTAACAAGGATTATGAGATCATGTAGGAACTTAAATGGGGGAAAAAGAGTAATAATTAAGAGAGTTGTGATGGAAAGAACTTACCTCCTCAAATCTGCACGATTTTAGAAACCCTAAAAATTTTAGCACTCAATCGCGATGAAAACGAGCTCCAAAGTGGGGGTAAAGGAAATAGAAGTGCACCTGGGCTTCTTAGTGTCTATAGGGGGTAGAATCATCGAAAAATTCATTATAATTAATAAGATATTAAAAAATTAAAGAAAAAATTTAAAACTGGAAAATGGGCTTTCGGGTTGGCCCAATTCTTAAATAAAAACGTAAATCCCCCATGATTATGGATTTATAAAGGCCCCAAATTTAAATGTTGGTATTAATAGGTCAAGGGAGGCTAAGTATGACTTTTAATGTATAAAAAAAGTCGAAAAATTAATGAGTTATAAAAGAAACAAAATTTATTTTAAATCTGGAAATGGGCTCACGATTTGGCCCAATTCATGAAAACTCACCCGTTCCTCCATAAAAGCTTGGGAAACCCCCAAAACAAAGCATTAATGGAAAATAAATTAAAAATAACTTTAAAATAAGTTATTTATGTGACACTAAATTTCCCATATATTAAGATAAAATAAAACGAAAGTAAAACTCCTCTAATACCACTTTGTAACATCCCATCCCATGTGACACTAACAGTGCCCCTATCTGATCTGCTACATGACCTCAAGCGCACCTCCCCAAATTCCAAAGGCTTTCGACTAGCAGTGAGGATATAATATCAGTCATTAGGAGATAATAATGTATTTTTTAGAGTTAAACACCAGTGGAAAACAAATAAACAATAACCAAATATATAACCATAACAAGAAACATTACAATATAAAAAGATGACCAAAAGAGAAGATACAATATCAAAACCAAACAGTAGATATTCCACGCCAGAAAATATGTCAGTATCAAAAATTCAACTCAATGTAAATACACTAATGACTCCCAAATGGGTCAAGAACTACATCTGATTCCCTCATCCATGCTTCATCCTGACTCTGCCACCTAACATAGTGACCTTTCCCTTATCCTATCCTACAACCATGAAATCTATTCAGGTACCGATCAGGCAGCCCGAGAAGGGTGTGACTACAACTCAGTAGGCCACCACCAATGGTGTCTAAAACAACATATAGTCAATAATAGTGTATGTAGTTTTATAAATAAATAAGCACAATGCAAAAATAAACAGTTATCATATTATAAAATTATTCTTTATTTAACCACATAAACGCTTCATATTTTAAGGACACCCAAACCTCAACACCTACTTCGGCCTAAGACGGAGTCAAAACTGTCCCCAAGGGATGTCATGTTCTAGAATTCCAATATTACAATTCTATCTCTCATATCAATCTTATAATTCCATTGTTACCATTTTATATCTCAATTAAAATATGAATTCCATTATTACCATTCATCATTCCATTAATTAACTCAATAATTAATTAATATTTTCAATCACATCAATTAACTCAAAAATTAATTAATCTTCTTATTATCATTTATTAACTCAAAAATTAATTAATCTTCTAAATCTTATTAATTAAATAAAAAACTAATTAATCTTCTCAGTCAAATTATTTAACTCAACAATTAATTAATCTTTCTAATCTTATTAATTAACTCAAAAATTAATCTTATAAATATTATTAATTAACACAAAAAACTAATTACTTTTATCAATATTATTAATTAACTCAATAAGTAATTAATCCACTCAATCTCATTAATTAACTAAACAATTAATTAAGCTTATATATCTTATTAATTAACTCAAAAATTAATTAATCTACTCAGTCTCATTAATTAACTCAATCATTAATTAATTTTACCTATCATATTAATTAAATAAATTATTAATTAATCTTCTATACTTAAATAATAATTCAAAAATTAGTTCATCACATCAAATCCCTTAATTAATTTCCTAATTAATTAATCAAAATCTACCATCCCAATAATCTAATAATTAATTCATCAATTAATCATTCAATTTCTCAATTTCTTTATCCTATAATTAATTCATTTGAAAAATTATTAAATTCACAATATCAATATCCTATAACTAATTACTCAATTAATTATTCAAATTCACAATCTCAATAATTAAATAATTAATTTAACAATTAATTACCCCTATTCTAAAATCACATTATTCAATAAAATCCCCAATCCCTTAATAAATTAATTGGCCACCTTAATTAATTCAATTTAGGAGATTCCAATTTCTAAATGCACCCTATAAATTATATAATTACATACACAAAATTTAAATCATAACTATGGTATTTGAATAGTAGACCACCGACCTCAATTTGTTGATGAATGATCGCCTAATGAAAATCCCTAAAATTGAGCGACACAATGACGTAGAAAGAGATCCAAATCTAAAACCCTAAATAAATTTTGAAAAAACCAAGATCATTAAATTATAGATCTATATCTACAATCCAAGATCTAAATCTAATCAAAATAAGAAGAAAAATCTTTTCTAGAATGTAAGAAGAAAGAAATATGAATGAGAAACCAAGAGGGATAGGATTATCTTACCAGGAGAGGTGTAGATCTTCGATCTCGGCTTTGAGTCATGAATAATAGAGGTCACGAAGGATTATAATTCTTCCAGGTTGCTCTAAAATTAGGAAAGAATGTCCAAGGTTAAGTGGGTTGAGTTTAAGGGGTTCAGGTGATTTAAAATTTAATTTTCAGGTGAATTAAATTTTCACACATGGTTTGCTAGTTAGTGGCACATGGTTTTCCCTAACCATGTGCCTCTTCTATAGGGGGGCACAGTTACACCTAAAAGGGAACACATTTTGAAATACCATGTTCTAAATATTAAAATACCTACTGTCTAGGGTAACATGATTTTTTGGGCCGGGGTGCATAGTTTTCCTTAACCATGCGCTAACCATACAATTCCCTATTTCTCCCGATTTTCTCAGAATTTAACTCAAACACACTCCAAAGTAAAGCCCAAAAAAATAGTAAACAACACATAGAAAAAGAGTACCTGAAATCAATCATGAGACATAACTATAAAAGTTTGGTCTCTTATAAAATTTAAGACATGTATATCTTATTCTTCAATTAACAGGTTGATTAGCAATTAAAAATTCTAAAACATCCTTAAAACCATTAGTATATTGAGTGTTCCTATGTAAACTGGCTAATATTTTATCCATATATCACCAAATTCCTAGAATTTTTCAAAGAACATTAAATTTTAACATTATAATAACTTCTAGATATGAAAAAAACACATAAAAATATTCTTAATTATAATTTCTATAGATATCATATGTATAATTTATTTATTTTATGGTTTAAACATTCACATATTCATAATTATAGGTGTGATTATTAAAAAACATCACTTCTAAAAAATATGATATTTAATTGTATTTATTTTTAACACTAATAAATATTTTTTACACTTTTGAATCATTATTGTCTCTTATTAAAATTTTGTAATTTTTAAAGTGGCATTACAATCTAATAAAAACCAGCATTGCTTGTTTATTATAAGCAGTAAAATATATTTATTTGTTTCTTTATAGAAAACAAAAACTTGATTTTTATTTTATTAATACAAGTATCCTTCTTAATAAAGGTTTTAAAATAAACTTACAATCTTTGATTCTGTATTTTTTAATGCTTTTACATACAAACACCAAAGAAACCCCAATGAAATATTTGGTAATAAATTAAAAAAATAAAACATTAAACATGTTTTGTAAATAGTGATAATTATCTAAAATACTAAAATATGTAGTTAATATAGAATATAAAATAAATAATATATATAAAATTGAACAATCTCCCATCCCTAGTGAGTAAAAGGGTGATGGTGAGGGGAGGTCTTTAGCAATAGTGAATCTGAGGAAGGAATCATGGGCTAAGGGTGAGTAAAATTGGGAAAAACTTAAGGGTGACAACATAGAGGGTATTAGATCATGGTATATGGGTGGGAGGGAGATAGATATGGCTCAGACCTAGGGAGATAGATCATAGGTCACTGTCTCAAATGGTATCACCTCATTGGGGTGATAGTGAGGGTGAGGATGAAAGGGTGATGGAAAGGGTGATGACACCTCCTGGGGGTGACGATGAGGGTGAGGGATTAGAGGTGAAGGGTGGGGGAGAAGGGGGAGGGCTGGGGTGGGAAGGGGTGGTACGAGGGTGTGGGGAAAACACTTTTTTTTAATATTTAGATACAGTTGTTAAGAAACCACTGCTAAATATTCTTCATTTTATTTAGAAACTGTTTGGTAAACCTTTGATAAAACCCATCATTAAACCCTAATATAGTTATAGATCCATCTCAGGAATAACATCATCTTGTTTTTCTTTGATTTCAATAAGTTTAAATTTAATCCCACTAATTCTTTTGGAAATAAATACACTTTACAAAAAATACCAAGTTGAGATGAAAACACTTAGTTCACTGATTTATTATAGAAATAATAACCCACTCTCTCTTTGGGATAGTTAAGAAATAGAAATTTACCATATTTGGGTTCAAGTTTACTTTTGGTAATACATATCACATATACTTCACAGCCTCAAATCTTCATGAAATAAAATTTTGGTTTCTACCAATACACATCTCATGTTGTGTATTTTGAATGACATTTGATGGAAAAATTTTAGTGTAAATAAATTAGTTTCTCAAGCATGTCCCTAGAATGAAATAGAAAGATCTACATGAATCGTCATTAGTTAAATCATATATAGAATTGTTTCATTTATTATTTTAGATACACAATTTAACTATGGTGTGAAAGGTGGAGTGAGTAATGATGTTATACTATAATATCTTTTATAGTCACAAAATTCTTAGTATAAATATTCTCTACATCAATCATATAAAAGTGTTTTTATGTGTTTTCAAGTTGATTTTTTACTTCACTTTTCAATACATTAAACATTTCAAAGGATTCGTACTTTTGTTTCATAAGATACATATACTCATATCTACTAAATCCATTAGTAATGGGAATAAAGTGCATAAACAACCTTGAGTAACTTACAATACAACATACATCAGTATGCATGAGTTATAAGAAATCAATAGCTCATTACCCATTACCTTTAAAAGTTGATTTAGTCATTTTTTCTAATAAATAGGATACACATACATAAAATGATTCATAATCATTCAAATTCAATAATCCATCATTATAGACTCATTGGATAAAATCTTTATTTATATTACCGGCGTGAAAATTCAAAAGACAAGTGGAATTAAAATCATTTATTTAGACCTTCTTATCATTTACATATATATGGTGTAGTTAAAATCCAATATATATAAGCCATTAAAATTTTTATAGGATTAAGAAAACATTTCATTCATATAGATGGAACAATAGTTATTCTTCATTACAAATGAAAAGCTCACACTATCTAAAAATAATTTATAATTATTAATTTAAAATATAATAATTACTATTTAATGATTAATATTAATAATATATGATATGTAATTAATATATATAAATATATAAATATATATATAAATATAGAAATATAGAAATATATATAAACATATAAATATATATAAATATCAAAATATATATAATGCATGTAAATATACAAATATATATATATATAAATATATATATACATGAATAAGTATATATATAAATAAATAGAAATATATAGATATATATAAATTGATACATATATATATACAATAATTATATAAAATTATATATTTGTGACTTTATATATTTAAATATTTATTTATTTATTTAGGCTTGTATATATTTATATATATTTATATGTATTTATAATTATATGTATTTATAATTATATGTATTTAAGTGTGTGTGTGTGTGTTATTGTATATATGTATATATATTTATAATTGTATGTATTTTTATATTTTTATATATATTAATACATTCTTATATATTTTTTATATATTAATAAATTTATATATAATTAAATTTATATAAATGTGTATATAATGAAAATTTTATATATATGTATGTATTTATATGTATCTAAATGTATTTGTGTTTGTATATAGATATCTATATTTTTATGTTCGTTGATATATAATTATAATGATTATTATGTATATAATATGAATTATTTATAAATAATTATAAATTGAGAATAAATTAACATGTAAACAAAAATAAAATCTATAAATAAGTTTATTTATTTATATATATTTATACTTTCATGTATTTATATATTAATATATAGGTGAATAGATATTTATATATTGTCATATATTTTTAAATGTATATATAACTATATTTATATAAATTTATATGTGATTATATTTATATATGTATGTATGTACTTATAAATTATGAATAAATATACACACACACACACACACATATATATATATATATTACATGTATATATATATATATATATATATTATGTTAAAGTTTGTTTATTAACCACAAAAAGGGCTTGGTAGAGTGATGTAATGAACTAGTTCAGGATGATCTAACACATCACCTGGTCTAACTCATCACTAGTCCCAAAGAGCATTTCCAATCCCCACCAGTTGACAACTACTACCCAAGCATCAGGTAATACACTCTTGGGAATGGTTTTCTTGTCAAATCAACGTAAATAGACAGCACATCATTCTATAGAAGAACTGTTATAGAGTGTTTTTATATTGGAAGTCCATGAAAAACTAGATAAGCATAACTAAATAAATAATGGAGACAAATGAGTCATAACAAAAAAATGATCTAACCCATTTGTATCAATATAAAACATCATCCAAAATGAATGCATAACAAGGTAAAATAAAAATAAATATAAATACAAATAAAAGAAAGCTGATATTGGTTTATACATAACATACTAAAATAAAACATAGCTCAAACCAACTCAAAATATCACCTCCATATGATCCATGGTCACTCTCCACATTCCAACTCACCCATCAGTTTCCCAATAGAGTGATAACTGATTATAAAATTGAACCTAGATGTTATATATAGCATAATAGGTGCATACATGCACATGAGTTTGTATGAAGAGTTTGTGTTAATTCTCAAACTAGGATCTCACGAAAGAGTCTATGAAATTCTCTTTATAAAATAGTATATTCATGCTAGTTTTGAAATATTTTATAAATTAAACTTTTTCATTTTCAAAAGTCTAAAATAAATGAAATCACATTCCATTTTCCAATTAGAATAAAACTCATTATTTTTATATAAATTCAAATGAAATCAATAATTATTAGTCAAACAATTTAAAACATGAAATTAAGGTCTTTTATTTAAAACAAAATAAAGTGGAAATTTTTTTTTCATTTCATATATTTTATAAACTTTTACATCGATAAAATAAACATTTATCTTTTATTTGGAATCAAATTTCCAAAAACATCTTTGAACCCCATTTAGAAGAATAAATCCAACCATAAATAATGGCAAAAATCCAAATAGGAACCATTATATCAATGGAGTATAAAAAATAATATAAATTAAGTGCTTCCATAGGAAAATAAAAGACTAGGGGGTACAGATAAAGAAGGTAATTCCCCCAATAAACCACCCATAAAATAACAAGTGTCATAGGAAACTCCCTAGGACCTAAAGTGAGATTATCCTAACATTAATACAATAATATGGGACCAACTTTTGGCCTATGTTGCATCCAAAATAATCCACAATCCACCTGAAAATCCCACACTAGCCTCATTGAGCCCCCCCCCCCCCCACCACCACCACCACCACCACGAACAACACCAAACCTTGTGTATCACACAAATAGAGGTAAACTAGCCCATGTACTCTCTAAATTATTAGTGCATGAATCAAGATATCCCACTTAGCTACCCGGGCTCTAATGACTGAACAAATATGAATCTAAGTAAATAATCAAACAATACTCATCACATGCATCATAAAAAAACAAATCTCACCTCACCTCTAACACCCTCACACAATATATCCTCTTTCATATCATATAATCATCATAACATATATTCACAACCCCTAAATGGTAAAAATAAACACAAGAGGCAATCAAGAAGGTCTTTCAAGAATCAAACCATTTATTTTACAAATGTTAAATGAACCTTCTTAAAATTACGACTCGAAATACCAATTATATTTTTCAAATATATTAAATATAAAAAATTAAAATATACTTTGGTAATAATTAATAAAACAGCACCAATTTCCTTTAAATAATTCCTTATAAATTACTAAAAATAAAACAAACCTGTTTATCTAAATTATTACCTTAAAACATGACTTTCATTTTCTAAGACCCAAAACTAGGATAAAGTCCCTTATTTTGTAAAAAAAATTTCAAAGAATCTACTTATAACTTTTATCTATTTCATGTAATATGAATACATTTAATTTAAAAATTAAAACTTAAAGTTCAGGAATAAAACCCTTTATTCCAAACCTCAATTCCATGAAAAATAGTTTATAAATCCTTCTTGGATTCAATATAAAGGAATAATTTAACAAAAAACCAATTTATGATACTAAATATTCTCATGAAATGAAATATAAATGAATGTGAGAGAAATTCCTACCTCAAACCATGTGAAATCAAGTTGCAATGTATTTCATTCTACTCAAAACACCCAAAAAAGAAAAGAAACAACCTCTTTCTTCCCTAGACCACCAAATCCCTTGGATAGAACCTAACCAAACTCTAAAACTCACTTTAATAGTTATTAGGGTTCTATAAATAAGGTAGAACCTATGATAGATTTAATAGGAAAGGATTTAGAAGATAAATTATGAATAAAGGATATGGATTATCTTGAAAACCTCCTGGAATCTAGAGAGAAGAATCTAAAAATCAAAGGGGGCAGTTTTTGTTTTAATTATCACAAATCATATTTTATTTATTAATATTAATTTTTTATTTTCAAATCAATTTTTTCTTTAGTAAACTGATAACTAGCCCTTATGCAACATATGAAAAAAATTACTCTTACACAAGGTACAATGCAAATTTTCTCTAAGTAAATGCTACTACCTTTAGATTAACAATGAAACTTATAGAAGAGTTGATGTTACCTCCAGAGTATCTATACTACCGTTATAAGGAATTTAATACTCCCATAAGTTATATCCCACTCTAGGTGAATTTGAAATACCATCAAGATAAATCTATTACCACCAGTTTTAGATGTTTTTGCGACCACAAATATACTTTTCTACCACAAAATATATGACTAATACCACTAATTCAAAGAATTATATTTCTAGGATAAGTCTACTATCGTTAGTCAGATCATGATACCTCTAGATGGATCTTATACTACTATAATACCCAACTACTATTAAAAGGAATCTACTACCACGAGTTCACTTTAGCTTCCACCCATTTAAGTTACTAGCTCTAGATGTTATTATTACCATGGATTTCTAGAATTAAATTAAAATTTAATTTCTACAATGTTTTGTTTATATTATTTAATTCAAATCATTAATGAATGGATTTTAAAATAAATATTCTTAAAATTGACACATATTCATTAAATACAAAGTTATACTTTTTGGATATATGGACCAGTATGAGGATTCATCTTATTCTATTATTATACTTCAATGTGTAATTAGAGACTCAAAAAAATTTTAAAGAAAAAGAAACCCCTCATGCACAAGATTTAACTGGTAGGCTAGTTGTTCAACAAATTTTCACAACTACTGAGTGCTTAATAAAAAGAACATAGGATTTTTTAGTGTTTCATATGACACTGTGTTTCCAAAAAAACAAATATATATAAGAAAATGTGTGAAGTGTCATAAAGGGTAGATTTAAAGACAATATAAAAGAAGGAGAAGAAAATCCTTGATCATATCCTTGGTTGGCCATAGAAATAATATATACACAAAAAATTCTACAATATTTCTTTATTATTCTCAATTTATTTACATTCTAGTTGTTCCTAATTAAATTTGTAAATTTAATAGCACGTGATCCTTCTCTGTAATGGAGAGTACTCAAAGACTCTCTTCTTATTAATTTTTACTACTTTTATCCTAATAAGAACTATGGAAGATACTTTGTATAGATTGGACTAGCTATGTATATTTTTTATATATATAAACCTGATCCAGGTTGTGAATAAAGTTTATTATTTAATAATCTACTTGGAAAAGGGTGATTTTAAAGTGAAGAGGACTAGGGCTTGGCTTGAGATTGAATTAATTTTCTTAATTCCGTTGTGTGTTTCCTTGTTTTTTTATAGTTTTATAAATCAAAAATAGTTATATTTCCAAAAATTATATACAAAAACATTACATTGATAGTTAACTTTAATAATTATTTTATATACAGTGTTTGATACAAATTAAATTGTTTTAAAAGTTAAATAATTTTGAAACCTATTTTAACTGAGTTTTAATAAAACTTTTTAGAAAACTTTTGAAAGTATCAAATTATATATTTCTATTATTTAATTTAAAAAAGATGTTTTTTCTAATAGGGGGAGTCATTTTTAAGTCGTTGAAATAAAAAATTTAATTGGAAACTCAATTCACCCATTCTTGAGTTGTCCACAATGACGAATATTTAGTATCAGAAGTAACTTTATTCTTTTAAATTTCATCATTTTTTTAACCAAAAAGATCAAAATTGCTATTTATTATAAATTTATATCTATATGTATAAAAATATAATTGAGGGTATTTCTACTAACATACCTCTTTATTTTAATTTTAAAAACTATGCTCAATATATGATTTAGATGAAAATATATATCGAAATCATGGAATTTTATATTTGAACTACAATGGAAGAAAAATATGAAAAATCTAAATTTACTAGGTATAATTGGAGTTATTCAACTAAAGTCTCTTATGATTATCATTTCAATGCTATGAATTTATTATATTATGCATTAAGAGAAGATTAATTTAATAGAATTTATACATTTTTTATTGCTTATGAAATTTGGGATACACTAGTTATGTCTCATGAAGGAACATAAAATATTAAATAAATTAACCTTAATAAATATATTATTAAATAAGATATTTTTAAAATGAAACCTGATGAATCAATTTCTGAAATGTATCTCGGGTTTAATGAAATTTTCAATATGATTCATGCTATTAGAAAGAAAATTTAAGAAAAATATTATGTGATTGGACTCCTTTAGTGATTACCATATCTATAGAGAGTAACATTTTCTTCATTTGATAATTGTATGTTAAAGAAAAATTCTAGTGAAGGAACTGATTGCAAAACTCATGATGTTGGTGGAAGAGTTAAAAGTGAACAAAGAAGATTATGAACTCAATAGAAAATCAATTTCTTTCAAAACTTCTGAGTCAAAGATGTAAGATAAAATCAAGGAAGATATTTTAAGTGAGGATGAGTCACCCTCTAATAGTGGTAAGGGAATGTCTCTTTTAGATAAGAGATTCAAGAAGTTATATAGAAAAAATAAATTCTCCAAGAAATCAAATTATGGATGAAATTTTGATAGAATAGGAAACTGGAAAAAGTAAAATAAACCAATAGAAGTGGCTTGTTATAAATAAAAGAGGAAATTTAATATCAAAGATGCATGTGAAAAAATTATAGTATAATCAAAAGTGTGAGGGTAAAGTAAAAAAAGACAAAATAAAAATATAAAAACAACCTAGAGTGCATATGAGGATAGTTCCAATGATTTTGATTCACTCTTAAAAGATAAGGCTGAAAGGGAAAACATGTGCTTTATGGGAACCACATATGAGGTAACTTATTATACTTCATTTAATGATACACCTATATAATTAAATATTAATACTAAATAAATGGAGGAATATTATATTATGTTAGAATACATTGTGAAAAAATTAAAAAATTAATACAAAAATATGAAATGGTCACATGTTTATATGCCACTGATAAAAAATCTATATCTATAAGAAAAAAGAAGAGAATAATGAACCTAAAATTTTAACTAATAAACTTAAAAATTATCTTAAAAGTTTTATAAATGGAGTAGAAACCTTGAAAATTATTCTTGGTATGCAAAACACACCCAAGTACACAACTGGGATTGGATACCAGCCTTGTCAGAGGAGAATATATAAGTATAAAATTATTCCTAACTCAAGCTCTTTAAATCCTATAAATATTTAATATTGTTATGGTCCTAATTTAGTTTTTAATTATATAATTATTAATTATGATTATGGTAAATCTATTAAATAGATTTGGATTCCAAAATCACTTATTGTTAACTTCTCAGGACCCAAGAACATGTGGGTACCAAAATCATTTCTTATCTAAATTTATTATATAAAACCTGCTTGATGAGTACCAAAAAGCATTTATGGTATCAGTATAGTGGATTTTCCCAACACATAACTGGATAATAATAAATATTTAGGATCATTATAGAGTTTAATGGTGGAAATTCTATTTTTGGTGACAACACCATAGGAAAAAATAATAGGATTTGGTCAAATCGATAACTCTAATTTTGTTTTAAGTTCTAAAGTGTTATTTTTTTATGGTTTAAAGTATAATACTCTTAGAATATCATGATTATATGATGATGGTTACCATATCAAGTTTGAAAATAATTCTTATAAAACTATGATTCTAATAATTCTTTAGTCATTACTTCTTTACTTAATGATAATTTTTATGTTTTTCATTTGGATTCATTATTTTCTCAAAACATTTATTTCCAAAGTTTATTTCACAAAGAACCTTTGATAGGGAAAAGAAAACTAGGCCACTAAATCCTTCACTCTATTATAATTATAACTAGGAAATGTTTAGTTAAGGATCTTCCTAAACAATAATTCTCAAAAGATAAAGTATGCAACCCCTTTCAAAAAGGGAAACATCATAAGATTTATTTTAAACCAAAGAAAGAATGTTCAAATTCTGAACCTCTAGAGTTTTTTCACATGGACTTGTTTATCACTACTTGAAATATGATATATACCAATGGTTTTGGGAAAACTATTGGTATAGTTCACTAATTTGGACCTATAACAATGGTTTGGCCAAAACCGTTGGTATTGGTCACTTATATGGACCTATACCAATGGTTTTGGACAAACCGTTGGTATAGGGGAGACCTATACCAATGGTTTGGCCAAAACCATTGGTATAGGTCCATTATAGAGACACTATACCAACGGTTTGGCCAAACCATTGGTATAGTTCCCCCCTATACCAACAGTTTTTCCAAAATTGTTGGTACAGGTCCCAAAATCAAATAACATATACCAATAGTTTCAAAACCGTTGGTATAGGTACATGTATTTTTAATGGAATATTCTTACAAAGGATATTAAATAAATCAAAATTTAAAATACTTATGATAATACATATATATATTTATGAAATTATGTTCACAAAAGTAATTTAGGTTAGTAGTTAGGTCCTTCAATCACAAACTAGAGGTGTTGGGATCAAAACCAACTGAATGATTATTTTTTGAATTACATATACCAATGGTTTATGGAACCATTGGTTTATATTTTCATATTACTTATATCAACGGTTTTCAAAACTATTGGTATAGGTCTATACCAATGGTTTTCCCAAAACTATTGGTATAGACCTATCCCCATGGCTTACTTGGAAACAATTCTCCAAACCATTAGTATAGCCTATACCAACAGTTTGGAGGCTTATACCAATGGTTCCAAACCATGGGTATAGGGTATTTTTCATGTAGTGTATACCTTATAGAGTTTATATCTTAAATAGAGACCATTATTCATATGTTATTGTATATGAATATTCTAGATATACTTGGGTATTTTTTTTAGCACAAAAAAATGAAGGGTCTTCCTATTTTGAAAAATATAAAAAATGAGTAGAAAATATTAGTGGAATTACAATTAATACCTTAATAAGTGATCATGGTTGTGAGTTATAAAATTAAGATTCTAAAACTTTATGCTCACAACATTAATATAATCAATAATTATTTACTCATAGGACTCACCAATGTAATAGTGTTTTAGAAATAAGGAATAGGGTATGACCTACGTATTTATATTTGGGCAGAGGCTATTAATATAGCCTACTATATTATTAATAGGGTTCTTATTAGACCAATTTCAAGGAATAATACAAATGAGTTGTGGAATGTAAGAACTAAAAATATTAATTACATTATATTTTTTATCTATAAAGTCTTTATTTTTAACATTAAGGAAATTTTAGACAATTTTACATCCAAAATTGTTGAAATGATATTCCTTGGTTATTAAAACTATGGTAAATCTTATAGAGTGTTCAATAAAATAACCAAAGTTGTAAAAGAATCTATCCATGAAATTTAAGTAAATAGATCCACATGAGGGTAAAAAATTTTACAAAATATTTAGGGTGGTCATTCTAACTTGAATATCAATACCTTAAATAAGACTAATGATTTTACTATAGAATATATTGTAGAAAAATCACCTAGTTCTAAGGAAATGTTCTAACCAGAACTTAAAGAGGAAAATAAATTTCCTAGTACTTCAATCCCAAGATCCATTAGAATTCATAGAAACCATCCTTTAGATACTATTATAGAAGATATAGATATAGGTAATAAAACCATATATTCTCTTAGAAATTAGGTTGAACATCAATACTTCATGTCAGAGATCAAACCTAAAAACATCAATGAAGTTAAAGATGATGAATTTTGGGTAATTTTTACACAAGAAGAGTTGAATCAGTTTTGAATAAACAAAGTTTGAAAACTAGTGGATACACTTAAAGACTTCCAGTTCATTGGAACTAAGTGGGTATTTAAAAACAAGTTCGATGACTCTTCTAAAATAATTATATATAGAAACGGATTGGTTACATGGGGATATAGTCAATAATAAGGCATTGAATATGAAGAAAAATTTGCACCAATGCCAATACTTGAATCTATTATAATGTTAGTTTCCTATACAATGAATTTTAATTTAAAACTATATTAAATATATGTCAAGTGTTATTTTTATTAATGGTTATATTATTGACGATATTTTTGTGGAAAAACACCCTATATTTAAAAACCTTCATTTTTTAAATCAAGTTATTAAATAAACCAAATATCTTTATGGTATAAAACAATATCCTAGAGTTTGGAATGATAGGTTCTTCTATTTTCTTATTTCTAAAGGTTTTTTAAATGGTATAGTTGATCCAACACTATTCAAAAAAAATTCCAAAATATGTTTTTTTGTTCAAATTTATATTGATAAAATTATTTTTGGATCTTCTAAAAGCTCAATTTGTATTGAATTTTAAAAAATCATGTATAATTAATTTTAAGTGAGTTTAATGGGTGAATTAAAATTCATATTTCTATTTCATATTTTTTGAAATAAGGAAGGAATATTTCTAAGAAAACAAAATGCAAAAATTATATTTTGAAAGGTTTTGGAATGGATATCTCAAAATTATGTCATAATACAATGAGTACCACTTGTAAATTAGATCTTTATAAAACTAGGAAACTAGTTTATCAAAACATATATAGAGGTATTATAGGGATTTTACCTTACTTAGTATCTTTCAGACTTGATATTATGTTTATTTTGTGAAAGTGTGCACAATTTTAAGAAAAATAAAAGGAATCCCATTTAAATATTGTCAAAATAAATTCAAATACCTCAAAATTACAACCAATTTTGGATTGTTCTATTCCAGAGGAAAAGAATTTGAATTATTTATTTATTCAGATATAGATTTTAGTAGTTGTAAGTTCGACATAAAATGAGCCTCTGGAACATTTCAATTTTTGGGAAAGCCTCTAGTTTCATGGTATAGTAATAAATACAACTCTATTGCATTATATACTACTAAATATATGTGTATATTTGTGGTAATTTATTGTTCACAGATTATATGGATTTAACACACATTACTATATTATGGATATCATGTTAGATATGTCTCTATAAACTATGACAATATAATTTCTATAATCATTTTTAAGAATTGTGTGTCTCATTCAAGGGCAAAACATATTTATATAATACATCACTTTTCGAGAGACCAGTTTCAAAAAGGTGATATAAATATTAAATTCATTGGTAATAAACATTATATTACTGATATATTTACAAATCCATTGAATATTGATAGTATTAGTTGTCCCAAACATGAACATAGATCTATAAATTTCTCTTACTCTTTTATTTTTTAATTAATTGTTTTTCTCGTAAAGTCAAGTCACAAATTCTGGTGCTTCCATGGATTGCTACCATAGATTGATACCATGGATTTCCACCATGGATTACTATTGTAAGCTTTGAATCCATTTTCTAATATATTTGTGTGATACCATTTCCAAATACCATTATGTACTACCATTCAAACACTATCATTATGTAATATTGTCGGTTACTACCATTAGGTACTATCACTATTATAGGTATATTATTTTGTGTTTCTGATATCATTTCTGATTCTATTTCAGAACCATCAATTCTATATTTCAAATCCTTTTATAATTTTAAAAAATATTGAAGCCCTAAATTATCAAAATACCTAATAAGATTATAAATTAGAATCCTCTTTAAAATGTTCCCTTTGAATCCTTCTTTTATCTCCTGGACATGTAACTAATCACTATAAACCTTCAATCCTCACGTCTAAACTACAATAGTAAGATTGAAACGTTCTTCTCTCTCTATTTATGAGTCACATTCTTGAAAGAGATCAAAATTAGAACTGAGTCTTCATACCAAGTTGTTAAATGTTCATATTGTGTCATGATTTTTTGTTACTAAAAAAGAAATCAATGCTTCATTATTAACTTCAAGTAAGTCACTCATTTGGAAATTGATCTGATATCAAGGATGAGAATTGTGGTTTTCAAGTAATGAAAACCCATTCAACCATAGGTTTGCTCATGACCTCTATATTTCTAACTAATTCTAGTTTAAGGATAAAAAAGATTTTATCAAGACAATTATAAGTGGAAAAGAACTGGTGCATTCTTTGAAACACTAGGATAATTTCTTTAGAGTTACTCATGATGGAGTCTATTAGGATTATCAGGGTTTATATTGGTGAGTTGTTTCACTTGAGGTATGTTATCGGTGTCCCAAATTGTTTTTAACCTAATGAGTATAGTACCAGTAAGGGGTTGATCTATAGGGAAAAAGAAGTTATTTTTGTCTTTCTTATCTAGTTTGTATCTTTGTCTTAGTGAAGTGTGTTGAATTTAGCGTCGATTTTTTTATGTTTGGATAAAAAGAATAATTGGATTTAAGTTTCTATAATAAATTACATAATTAATAAAGGAAAATATGGGAAAATTGGTTTTGATGAAAATAAGGAGAGAAATGTGTTGGGGTTTTGTATTTATGAGAAGTTGATTATTAAATCAAATTGCTTATGAGGTTGTGTTGTTCAAAATAACCCAACACTATAGATTTTTATTTGTAACAATGTTCCCTTTTTCTGGTGAACTTATTTCTTGAGCTAAGGAAACTAACTCCTTGGTCTGGTAGTCAGTGTTTCATAGTTCTTTATTAGGATTATTCTATTTTTGAGTCGACGAATACTTCCAATGATCATGAAAATATTCATCGTTAATCTTCTTTTGAATCCTAGAAAATCCTACCCTTAGTCTAGTTCAGAATTTTCAGTGATAAGATGAACTGATTTAAGAAGAATAAGAAGAAGTTAATTGAATAAACAAATTCTTAGAAACTAATCTAAATTATAACTCCTACATCTCCCACAACCCCAAAACACTGGGTATTTAGTTACACATAGAAGAAAAGATAAACAAAAAACCATTGATACCTGATGTAATCATTGCTTGAAACTTAGAGGAAGGAATAACTCTTCGGTAGAATGGTAAAATGGAGAAGTGGTAGAATGATGGTAGTATGGAAGCAGAGCTTCTTTCCTTTAAACCTTCATCCCCCATATCTTTCTCTCTTTTCTTTGAACTGGAGGCCTAGGCCTCTATTTATAGAAAATCAAACTACACATCGTGTGGAAAAAGTACATAGCGTGTACTTTTGTTAACACACGTTTTTCATTGTTTTCTCTAGTGGTAGGTGGCCTAACACGCCTTCTTTGACTCGGAACACATTGTATCCTAGTAGGTAGATCTACACGGCCTGTAGCGCCACCATACCTGGAATGTAGACTCATTTTTTTAGCCACCAACTACTTCTAGAATGGTATACACGGCAGGTTAATGGTGAACATGGCATGTCCCCATCAGCCAGCCACATGTGTGTGTAGACTTCTTCTCATTCTCTAACCACTTCTAGAAGGGTATGCATAGCGTGTATAGGGTGAACACGATGTGTACCGACTTCTAGTAACTTGGGAATCTAGTTCTCCTAGTCAATATGTGTCTGCGTCTAAATGTAAATGGTGTGTATATATATACACGTCGTGTACTTTGTAAATTTTTTATTAATTTTTCCTCGGTTTGTGTGTTTGGATAGAAATCACCTGAAAATGAACAAGATCACCAAAATTAGAGTATTTATCCACTCAATAGTAGGTATTTTCTGAAATCAAGTTTTTATTTTTTATAGAGTCTATGAAAATGTATACACAAATCGGGTGCATCAAAATCCCCCATACTTAGTCGTTTTCTTTCCCTCAAGAAAATATCAACATCTAATTAAGAGTGTCTATATTTTAAAAGGGAGAAATTTAGTTAATCATAAATAATAAGTCAATGGATAAAATTATAAAAAGGTACAAAACAGTTTCAGATCAAAAGATATTCTAATCATGCCACATATACAATTCACTTAACTACTTTCATCCTTCTATAAAAACATGTTCCAATGTTTCAAAAATAATAAAGTTACTTGATAATATACCTCACCAATAATATAATTAACACTATAGATATTTTAAATCAAAGTTATTCTCGATCAAAGATATGTACACTCTACCCATAGGTTTGAAATAAATCTAGTTCTCCACTTTAGAAAATCGATTTATAAAAATCATGAGGGATTTTCAACAAGTATTAGATGTTTCTATGGCTAAGGGTTGGTAGATAAAGATGTAAAAATAATAACTTTGAGGCTTGAGAAAGGAGGTGAAATTCTTTAAACAACATTGCATGATATTCAAAATTAAGCGCAATAAAAAAGGGTCCTCAACAAGCTCTATCAAATGATCTCATCACAACCATCTCCTTTAGTTGGTTAGGGTTCACAAACCAACAAGTGAGCATAAGGTCCCTTTGTCTATAACATTTTTTTAATACAAAGGGGGGCCTTTTAGAATTTCCATGAATAGAGGTTTGGAACACTTTTTTCCCCAAATTATCAAGAGGCTCTCCCCCATACTTTTTTTTAAAGGTTGGGGATGAAGCCTCATTTTATTATTAAAGCAAAGCAAAGATCTCTTTTAACTTGGTAGAGGGGGACCCATTACAGAGCCTGAAGGCCCAGTGGTCTTATAGCCCATTACATAGCCCGTAGGCCCAAATGTTTTGCCCAATGCTCATTCTTTGAATAGTAACCCGCCTGCTACAGTACACGCACAATACCGCTGCTGCTATTGTGCCATGTCGCCGCTATAGTACCCACTGATCTATAGTACCGTCGCTGCTACAGTACCACTACAGTACTACTACTATATCACAAAAATATGCCATGTCTTTCCAATCCCATCTTTTAAGCTCAAGTGAATAATCATGCAAAATTATAAAAGAATTAGGGTAGGAAGGGAAATAGGCTTGTAATATGGCTTCCTATAAAGGTTGCCCATGGTTTCTAGGGGCTTCATGAAGATTAGATATAGGGTAGGTCTCAAGATAAAGGGGTTAAAACAATCTAATGCCTCAATCATTTTAATGTAATTCAAAAATTCTTCATGTTTTGAAAAGAAAACTTACAAATTCTAGTATTTGCGTATATCCTAAGAATCTCTCAAGAAAGAGGGTATTAGGAAAAAAATGATGGAGGGTTTAGAATACCTCTCAGGAGTGGGAAAAAAATAAAGAGACAATCAGGTTGTGACTTGAATATAAATTATTAGTCTAGTCGATGTAATTATCCAAGGATTACAAGTTTCAATTTAAACAATATCAACAATCATTTTAAAATACTTAATAACCAAAATAAGCATTAAACTATTAAAAATTTTCCACTTTTAGATTTATTATTTAGAAATATGATTAACCCAAATGTCTTCACGTTTTCAAATATATATTCCAATAATAATGTCTCCTAGATGATAATAAGGGCAAAGACTAAGGTGGTTGAGAGATGCTCCCCCAAACATAAAATCGCAAATGGTCCACCAAGTGCCACATAAAATGGAGAAGGAAATGGGGGGACACAATAGTGGACCAAAACGAGGGGAAGTAAGAAAAGAAGTAAACCAAGAAAGAAAATAAAACAATAAAAAACGTGGAAAAACAATACTCCTCTCGTTTATAGGTGAAGAAAGATAAGAAGTGGTAGAGAAGGATAGTCTATAGCATGCCAGAGTACTTGTGACAGTCGTGGATAGAAAACACTGCAAGCATACACAAAATACACAGGCATAAGATGTCACAAAAATATAGATAATGAAAAACATGTTTCCAAAACTAGTCAGGGGGTCGCCTCAGAAGAGGCATCATCCAGTACAGAAACAACTAATAGAGAATCATCAGGAGCCATGGAAACTAGAGGCTCAAAATCTTCACCAAGAATAGAATCCAAAGGAGTTGGAGTCGCAGGATCTGGACTCGAAAGAGGAGGCTCGACAGCAATCCTAGGACTAGCATCAGTGGTGGCAGCAGCAGAGGCCGTAGTGGAGAGGAGAACTGAATCTGCAGCCAGTGCGGTAAACGGCAGTGGAGCTGTGGAATAAGGTCCAGGAGCCGAGGTAGGGGAAGGTGTTGTGGGTAGTGGTATACCATGATGCTGAAGAAGAAGCCCCAACATCTACTCTAGTCGGTCCTAACTGTGATCGAGATGAACTAAGTGCTGCTCCACCGCGGCTAGGCGGAGTGAAAAGGATAGATTGACTGGGGGTGTGGAGGTAGGGGGCAGTAGAGGGAATAGAATAAGTAAGTTCAGGAGAAGGGGGTGTGGTGGGGAAGGAGGAGGAGGTACATAAGCAGGGGCAGGAGGATTAGAAGGTGGTCAGGGTGGTGCCTGGGTAAAGACATAAGCACCCCCTTCTTCCGGACCAATCCCATGCGAATAAGCATGAGAAAGTCCATCCGCTGTGAAGAACCTAGCTGATCATGGGAGAGGGAAGGCTCAAAAACCCCGAGGTGGTGAGCAAAGCGGTTGGTGTAAAACCCACCGTTCAGGTTTCCCTCGCGGCCGGTAAACATGGCATGGAAATAGGTGGCGGCAAGGTTAGGGAGGTCCAGGTAGTCCTATCGGATGACACAGGTGAGTATCTCTATGTAACGACCAGTCATGACACCCATATCCTCATGGAAGGGGAATAGAATGGTGATAAATCACCAGTGGGTGAAGCGGAGGATAGGGTTAGCGATGAGAGTACTCTTTTGGGAAGTAGAGGCATAGCGGTGGTCAGGCCTAGCAACATCCCACCACATAGCAATGAGCTCAGGGCCCTCAGGCCTGGTCAGGGTGGAAATAGGGGGTGGGGTGATGGGATGAGGATATAAACCACACCCTCAGCCAAACATAGTCATAGTAAGGGAGAAGGGTTGTCCGCCTAGTCGAAACCAGACCACTGGGACTGCATCCCCAGGTCTCTCCTGGTACTCATGGCCATCAAACTCGAAGGAAGTAGCAAATTACAAAATCAAAAAATAGGAGTGTTGACCTGGAAGATCATGAGTAATGGAGTGTGCCTGAGAAGATCCTCAAACTCACCCCAAATACCCAGCTACTGAGGGATGTTGCTGTCGAGATAGTGAATGCTCAATGGAATCAGGCGGCGAGAGAAGCGACGGACCCTATCGTGTGCTAAGTCGATGACTGGGAACACCATGCAAGGGTACGGAACACCCGTAGGGCCTAGCCCAGGTGGAGGTGCAGCATTGGCTGTTTCTGGGGGTGGAGCGGCTACATAAGAGGAAGGCTTGCTGAATGGGGAAGCCGATGATGGACCATCGATGACTGGAGAGGGAGTGGAAGGTATGGCAGCCAGTGGAGAAGAAATGATGGTGCTCGGAGGCTCCGTGTGGGATAGTGGAGGTTTTGTGGTACTAGGACCAGCCTTGGAGGAAGAGGTAGGTGGTGGAAGGATGGCCAACTGAGGAGGCTAGTATACCGGATAGTCTAAAGATGGTGATGTCGTGGGCTGGAGTCAGATCTGATGAAAAATGGGCCTCTCTTCCTCAGTGGTGGAGGCAGTTCTCTTCCCACAGGAAGGATCTCTGTCTACAATATCCTGGAAAAGAAAGAAAAACAAACAAAATAAAAAGAAAAGAAAAATTAAAAGAAGAAAATGTGAGAAAAATGAAAAATAAAAAGTACACGGTTTGTATATCTAGAGTAAAAAGCGTGTAATGAAAGTGGGTATCATCCAGTGTTCTCTGGATAGACATGCTGAGTGAGCATATAAGACCAGGGAAGGATACACGACGTGTACTAATTATACACATCATGTTCATGCAAAGTGGTCCTGGTTGTGTGTTTGAAAAGGCACAACCATCATTAAAGTAGTTCTAAAAACACCGGACTCGCCATGTTAAAAGACAACATGGCGTGTGCAAGAGCAGAGGTTACATGGCCGTGTGAAGGGCTAGACACGGGCCAGCTGAAAGAAATGTCATACACGACATGTACCGAATATACATATTGTGTTCATGAACATGGTTTGAGAGGCTGTGTGAAAAAGGTACCCGAGCATGATGGGGGCTAGTACACAATGTGTACCGAACATATACATCGTGTACTTTCAAATTGCAAAGCATTCAGAGGGTGGTCGTGTATAGAAGTACATGGTGTGTGTTCTTCAAATTGTGCCCATGTATCGTGGAAATAAAATGGTCATCCGATCCAAAAATCACCCTTAACGCCTATGAAAACATGAAATAAAGGGAGTATAAGGGCGTACCTAGACTGAGGATCACAATGTATTAGAAATCAGAAGCTAAAATGCCTAAAATCTGCAGATTTGGGAAGGGGAGGCTGGACAGCTTGTAGGAGTGGAAAATGGGGAGAGGGGGGGTTCCGCGCGACACGGGATAAAGCTGAGTGGGCCACGGCTTTTATATTAAGGTACATGGCATGTATCAGTGGACTACACATCGTGTATCACATTTTTTTAATACTATGTATATATATATA
This sequence comes from Viscum album, assembly GCA_963277665.1. Taxonomy (NCBI): domain Eukaryota; kingdom Viridiplantae; phylum Streptophyta; class Magnoliopsida; order Santalales; family Viscaceae; genus Viscum; species Viscum album. The sequence goes on along the minus strand of OY728126.1, from coordinate 351,068,392 downwards.
TATTATAGTAAACTATATAATAATTGATATAAATAATTGAAATAAAAGAAATATATATATATATAATTTAACAAAAATAAAACCATTCACGTAATGTATCGGGAAATACACATCGTGTGTTTTAAAATCGGAAAAAGAGAAGTACAACCTTTGGTCTGGTGCTTGGGGCGAGGTTCGAACCGGCGATCAGCCATTTCAAACAGAATCCCTTAACCACTGGAGCAAAGGTTGTACTGCTGCACATATTTATTATTTAAATATATTTAAAGTAAACCGGACTATACTATACGGAAATAAATTAAATTCACGGTGTTTTGTTTTTAATTAGACAAAAAAGAATGAAGCGGGTAGATTAGCTGAGTTCGAACCCGGGTCTTTTGGATCCAGGGCCAATACTCTACCAATCTGCTAACTTCACCCGCATGAATTTCTTTATGCAAAAAATATTTTCATTTTAAGAAGGAAAACATAGGGAAAATGACTTAAATCTAAAGACATGCTGTGTGGTTTGATTAAAAAGACAAATAATGGAAATGGGGCGGTTTTTAGGATTCGAACTCGGGTCTTTTGGATCCGGGTTACGACCTTGGCCAACCGATCAATACCCACCAAGGGTTTTCTTATAAGAAAATATATAAATATATATATGAAAAATACCACACATGTCATGTAAGAAAACATGAAGATAAAAAGGAGGAATCCCCATGTCGAAGGTAGGTCAGGAGAGATTCGAATCGGTGACCGCTCGGATAAACTCCAGTGACCTTACCATCGACACCGGCATCATCCCTATTTATTTCTTTTTTAATCTACATATTTATAATAGTTATAAGACAAAAAAAAGTAATAAGTACATGCCATGTATATAAGTGGTACACAACGTGTGTCTATTGGGTTGCCTCCTAGGAAGCGCCTTTGTTTTAGGTCCTTGGCTTGACCTACTTACCTCTGCTTACCTGAGATATATGGTGGACAACATTCCCACCATGTCATCAATATGATGGTAATCCTTCAACTATTATCCATTCACCTTGAATGGTTGACCATCCTCTCCAAAAATTTCCACCACTTCATGATGGAATACGCGTATAACATGGAATGGTCCAGACCATCGTGACTTTAACTTTTCTAGAAATAATTGAAGATGAGAGGTAAAAAGGAGTACCTAATCACCGATTTGAAAGGATTTTCGTGAAATCATCTGGTTGTTAATTTCTCTTGTCTTCTCCTTATACAACTTGGCATTCTCATCGGACTCTAATCTAATTTCATCAAGTTCTGAAAGTTGGAACTTTATCTTTCCTTTAGCATTCTTTAGATCAAAATTCAGGGCCTTGATGGCCCAGTATGCTTTGTTCTGCAATTCTACTAGAAGATGGCATGGATTTCCATAGATGATGTGAAATGGGGACATTCCTAGTAGTGTTTTTAAGGAACTACGATATTCCCACAAATCATTTTCTAATTTCTTGGACTAGACTTTCCTCGAAGTGTTCACTGTTTTCTACAGGATCTGCTTGAGCTCATGGTTGGAGAGCTCCACTTGTCCACTAGACTGGGGATGATATGGTGTCCCCATATGATGATTTAATTCATACTTTGACAGTATTCATCTCATCAATGTGTTATCAAAGTGGGTCCCTCTATCTCTTATCAGTACTCAGGGAACTCCGAACCTACTAAAAATGTGTTTCTATAAAAATCTCATGACTACCTTGGTCGTGTCGTGATTTGTAGCAATAGCTTCCACCCACATGGAGACGTAGTCAACATAGACTAGGATATAAATGTTCTTGAAAGATGGGGGAAAGGGTCCCATGAAATCTATGCCCCAGATGTTGAAAATATCAACCTCTAGGATGGGATGCTGAGGCATCTCAGATCTACGCCCCACATTACCGGTTCTCTAGCATCGATCGCAACAGAAAAAAAAGGCCCGAGCATCTTTATTCATGGTGGGCCAGAAAAACCCAGATTGCGGGATCTTTGCTATTGTACAGTCAGGGCCATGATTCCCCCCAACTGGCGAGGCATGAAAAAATTTCAGGACTCCATGAACTTTATTTTCCTGGATGCAATGACATATCACCCCATCTTCATAGGATCGGAATAGAAGAGTATCTTCCCAGAAGTACCTCTTGACATCAGAGAGAAATCTCTTCCTTTGCTAGAAGGAGAGGTCGGGGTGAATGGCACATGTAACCAAAAAATTAGCAATATCAGCATACTAAGGTCTAGGTGTTTCATTGATTGAAAATAGGTTCTCATCATGGAAATCCTCCCTGGTCTCTCAATCTTCCTCCTTCTCCAAATGAGGTAGCTCCAGGCGGGAGAGATGATCAGCAACAACGTTCTCACTCCCTTTCTTGTCTCGGATCTCCAGATCAAATTCTTGTAAGAGGAGTACCTAGTAGATCAATCAGGGCTTCATATCATTCTTGTTCTGTAGATAATTTAGCATTTCATGGCCAGTATAAACAATAAATTTAGATATCACCAAGTAAGAACAGAACCTGTCAAATGAAAACACCACTTTCAATATATCCTTTTATGTGGTGTTGTAGTTCATTTGTGCCTCATTGAACATCCTTCTAGCATAATATATGGGTCGGAAAATTTTTTCAAGCCGTTGGCCCAAGTCTACTCCCACTATATAGTCACAGGCATCGCACATAACTTCAAATTATTCCTCCTAGTTGGGAGAAATCATCACTGGAGCTTCCACCAAGTGCTTCTTCAAGTGATAAAAATCTATGTTGCATGTCTCATCGAACTCAAATATTGAATCCTTGTTCAGAAGATTGGTGAGGGGATAGGCTATTTTTGAAAAGTCGTAGACAAACCGCCTGTAAAAACTGGCATGCCCCGGGAAGCTGTGGATGGATTTGACGGAAGTCAGAATAAGAAGTTGTGAAATGACTTCTATCTTTGTCGGGTCCACCTCTATCCCCTTTTTTTAAATTATGTGGCCAAGGAAGATTCCACTTTCCACCAAGAAATGACACTTTTCCCAGTTCAAAACCAGTTTATTGTCTTGACATCTTTTCAAAACTAGCTCTAGGTGTCGCAAGCAAGTGGTGAATGATTTTCTGTAAACAGAAAAATCATCCCTGAAGACCTCCAGGATCTATTATGCAATGTCATGGAAGATAGCAAGCATAAAATTCTAGAAGGTGGTGAGGTCATTACACAGGAAAAAAAGAAATCCTTCGGAAATCAAATGTACTGTAGGGGCAAGTAAATATGATCTTATCCTGATCCTTTGGAGCAATGGAAATTTGGTTATAGCTGGAATAGCCATTGAGGAAGTAATAAAAGTTGTGCCCCTCTATTATCTCTATAATTTTATCCATGAAGGGTAGGGGAAATGATCTATCCTTTTTGTTTTATTCAGATTCCTGTAATCCACACAGACTCGCCGGCCCATGATAGTGCGAGTGGCAATGAGCTCGTTCTTATCATTTTAAATCACAGTGATACCCCTTTTTTGGGTGCCACTTGTAGGGGACTCACCCACGGACTATATAAGATGGGATAAAGGATTTATGTATCCAACAACTTAATTACATCTTTCTTTACAACTTCTTTCATGGGGGGATTCATTCGTCGTTGTGGTTGCCTAGATTGCTTCGCACCTTCTTCAAGCAGCACCTTGTAGGTGCAAATGGTATGTCTAGTGCCCTTAAAATCTAAAATTGTCCACCCAATAGCATGCTTTCGCTGTTTAAAAACTTTTATAAGTGCATCTTCCTACTCCTGTGATAGTTCTACACTGATTATGATAGGAAATGTTTGATGGTCTCCCAAATACCCGTACTTTAGAGAAGACGGAAGAGGCTTCAGTTCTAGTTCAGGCGCCTTTAGAATCGAAGGTACAAGTTTTTTCACCTTTTACTACTTCATAATATCATGTATAACTTATCATTGCCAATAGTGGCTACCCTGGACTTCTAGTAATTGTAGGTCCTCTAGTGCTTTGCTAGATATAATGTATAGAACAACTAAGTTAGCTGATGTAAAAGAACATAGCAAATCATCCCCTTTTTCTCTCAAGCGATCATGCATGGTGGTTAATGCATAACATCTCTCATGATCTGACAATGATGCATTCCTGATGGATTTGAGGACATTAAAGGAGAATCTCCAATCTCCTACTTAGAAAATTACCTCCCCCTGGTGCACGTCGATCAGAACCTTCCCAGTTTCCAAGAAAGGCCTTCCCAAAATGAGAGGTGCCTCCTGGTCATCCTCCATGCTAAGGATGATGAAATCGATGGGGAGGATTAGCCTTCCCACCATGACTAGCACATCCTCTAGTATCCCCTTCAGATATTTGATAGATCGATCAGCAAGCTGAAGGGTTGCTCGGGTAGGCTTTAGACCTTTGAGCCCTATATTCTTAAAAACTCTGAGGGGCATGAGGTTGACACTATCCCCTAAGTCTCAGATGTCCTTACCAAACTCACATGGTCCAATAGTGCAAGGAATAGTGAAGCTACTAGGATCCTAGAGTTTGGGAGGAATTGAATGATGGATGACCGCTAAACACTCCTTGGTTAGGGCAATGGTGCCAAGATCCTCCATCTTTCTTTTGTTGGAGAGGATTTTCTTCATAAATTTAAATTAAGTGGGCATCTTAATCAGTTCCTCTGCAAATGGAATATTGATGTGCAGATTTTTTAACACGTCCATGAATTTTATGAACTGGTGGTCTAGCTTTCTCTGCTTTATTCTCTCTGAGAAGGGTAAGGCAGGCTCAAAAGGTTTGACAACCTCCTTTCCTTTATTCTGCGAAGCCACCTTCCATGGGATTTTAGATGAGGAGGTTTTTGTATCTGTACCTTGTTCATCAATACGGGGTGTAGGTGCACATGTATGTGATGGTTCCTTTTTTTGTTGCTCCTTTCCACTCCGTTGTGTGATGGCAAGGGCCTCCTCCTGTGGGTTATTCTCAGTGTTACCCGGTAGTGTACCGGTTTTCCTTCTTGATATTTGGTTTTCTAGTTGGCCAAATTGGTTCTCCAAGCCTTGAATAGAAGCCTCTTGATTTTGAAAATCAAGTCTCAATAGTAGATATAAATTTTTTCATTATATCCTCTAACCTTGAGGTGTTCTCATGCTGAGGTGGTTGTTGAGATGGGGGCGGTAGTGGCTACCACAGCTACTGTTGGTGAGGGTTATGATACCCTTGCTTCTGATAAGAGACCTATTGGGGTTGTTGCTGCCTCGGGTACTGATTCTGATAAGGAGGACGACTGTAGCTAGGCAGTCACTAGGATGGAGGATTCTGCTGTTGTTAGCCCCAGCCTATGTTCTGTTGATCATGGCATGTCGGGTTCTAGTACTGCTGGTACTGGTTTGGCCCTCAGTTTTGGGAAATATAACTCACCTTGCTCATTTAAGGGATGCCTCTATAACCCAGACATTCTCCCATGATGTGGTTGTCACCACATTCGCTGCATGCTGGATGGTTTGCCTCATGTACATAGGACACACCCTTTAGATTGAGTGTGTCGATCTTTTTGGACACAGCGTCCAACTGGGTAGTAAGCATAGTTGTAGCATCAATGTTATGCATGCCTCATTTCTGTGTACCCCACTCGGAATGTCACTAGAAGCTATTGGCAGACATGTCTTCCAGTAGTTCGAAAAGATCTTTAGGGGATTTCCTCATTACTGTACCTCCAGCAGAAGCATCCACCATGGACTTTGTATTCATTGTTAGTCCCACATAGAAGGTTTAGACCTGCATCAAAAGTGTAAGTTTGTGGTGTGGGCATTTGTGCAACATCTCCTTGAAGCGCTCCCATTATTCATACAATGATTCTAAGTCGTGCTACTGGAAGTTGTGTATTTCATTCCGTAGAGTCACTGTCTTCGAGTGTGGGAAGTATTTAGAGAGGAATGTCTGGGCTAGCTCCTCCCATGTGAGGATAGATCATTGTGGCAATCCTTTGATCTAGTCTTTCGCTTTATCCCGTAAAGATAAGGGAAAAAGGAGAAGACATATGGCATCCATGGACACTTTGTGGTAGTGAAACATGTTGCAGACCTCTAAAAATTAGAGAGATGGTCATTGGGGCCCTTGCTTGGTAGGCCACCAAACTGAACGGTGTTTTGGATCATCTGCATGATAGTATGCTTGATCTCGAAGTGTTGGGCCTGCACCAGTGTAAAAATGATGCCTGTGTTAGCTCTGTGGATAGATGGCAGGTCGTACTTCATGAGAGGTGAGGTACGTCCCCTTACTTGGGTGTAAAAATGACATCTGCTCTAGTTGAAACTATTGGAGCTGTTGTGGGCCATACCTTGGAGCAACAGGAGCTTGCTGGTTTCAGTTTTCATCTCGTTCTAACAGTTTTCCAGCTCCATGGACAATAGTTATATTTCCTTCCTCATTATGTGCCATGGGATTGTTGTGATTATGCTCATTCATGAGTGCTCATTGCTTCATCAAAAGCATCCATTCGATCTCTAGGTCTATTGGGAAAAAACCCCCAACAACTCAGCATTCATGGAATGTGTGAGGTAGATGCTCATACACCTATAGACCTGCACAATATTAAACACACCAAGTGTAAATGAGGAAGAAGAAAGATAAACAGAAATGATATTAGAAAATAGATTTTTGAGAATTTATGATTTTTATTTTCACTAAAATTTGATACAAACTTAATTAAAACTAGGAAAAAATTAACTTTTCTCATTCCCCGGCAATGCCGCCAAAATTTGGTGAGTTGTTCCACCAAAGGAATGTTATCGGTGTCCCAAATTGTTTTTACCCTAACGAGTATAGTACCAGTAATGGGTTGATCCATAGGGAAAAATAAGTTATTTTTGTCTTTCTTATCTAGTTTGTATCTTTGTATTAGTGAAGTGTGCTGAATTTAGAGTCAATTTTTTATGTTTAGATAAAAAGAATAATTGGATTTAAGTTTATTTAATAAATTACTTAATTAATAAAGGAAAATATGGGGAAATTGGTTTTGATGAAAATAAGGATAGAAATGTGTTGGGATTGTGGATTTATGAGAATTTGATTCTTAAATCAAATTTCTTATGAGGTTGTGTTGTTCATAATAACCCAACACTCTGGGTTTCGATTTGTAACAAAGTTCCCTTAGTCTGGTAAACTTTTGTCTTAAGATGAGGAAACTGACTCCTTGGTCTGGTAGTCAGTGTTCACAGTTCTTTATTAGGCATAGTCTATTTTTGAGTCGACGAATACTTCCAATAATCATGAAAATATTCATCATTAATCTTCTTTTGAATCCCTAAAAAATTTTCCCTTGGTTTGGTTCATAATTTTCAGTGATAAGATGAAATGATCTAAGAAGAATAAAAAGAAGTTAATATAAGGAACACATTCATAAAAACTAATCTAAATTACAACTCTTACATCTCCCACAACCCCAAGACACTGGGTATTTATTTACACATAGAGGAAAAGATAAACACAAAACTCTTGATACCTGATGTGGTCATTTCTTGAAACATCGAGGAGGGAGTAACTCTTCGGTAGAACTGTAGAACGGCGAAGTGTTAGAATGATGGTAGTATGGAAGTAGAGCTTCTTTCCTTCGGACCTTCACCCCCTTCTATTTATCTCTTTTCTTTGAACTGGAGGCTAAGGCCTCTATTTATAGAAAATCAAACTAAACGGCGTGTGGAAAACGTACACGGTGTGTACTTTAGTTAACGCGCTTTTGTCATTGTTTTCTCCACTGGTAGGTGGCCTAACACACTATATTTGACTTGGAACATGGTGTCTCCTGATAGGTAGATCTACACGTTATGTAGCACCACCATACATAGCGTGTAGTCTCATTTTTCAACCACCAACCGCTACTAGAAAGGTATACACGGGGTGTTAATGGAGAACACAGAATATCCCCGTCAGCCAGCCACATGGGTGTGTAGACTTCTTCTCATCCGCCAACTGGTTCTAGAAGGGTATACATGGCATGTATAGGGTAAACACGGCATGTACCGGCTTCTAGTAACATGGGCATGTAGTTTTCCTAGTCAATCCGTGTCTGGGTCTGAATGTACACGGTGTGTATATATGTACACGTCATGTAGTTTTTAAATTTTTGCTCAATTTTCCCCCAGTTTGTGTGTTAGGCTAGAATTCACCTGAAAATGAACAAGATCACCAAAATCATAGTATTTATCCACTAAATAGTAGGTATTTTCGGATATCCTATTCTTGTTTTTTATAGAGTCTGTGAAAATTTATACACAAATCGGGTGCATCACATATCCATTTGACCATGAAAACTTTTCATTTAATATTACCTTGGTGAGTTAACCAGTAATGTTGCTATGATAATTCCTACTATAGTTAAACTAGATGGTGAGAGAAGCCTTCTTTTCAAATGCATTCAATACATGATGTCTCCCAAGAAGAGGGATTTTAGAATTATGAGGTATAAATACATATTGTTTTTTTATCTGATGAAAATAGGAGATAAGTTTTTTGTATACATTTAATGGTGTAGATTAACGAATTGTGCAAGCCTACCTCAAGGTCTAATTCCCTTACCTACCCTAAAATAATCACTTCCATGATGGAAACTAGAATAATTGTTCCTAAAGGAGAATAAAAGGTAACAAATTTTATGGGTTTTATCTCAATAAAGTCACCTATAAAAGGATAAAGGTTAATTGGAACCCCTGTATGAAGATATGGATAATAGGAAATGATAGATTTTATGAGAAATTTCATCATTTAAATAACCCTTTAATACCAAGAGACTTGGTTAATCCTAGATTGGATCCATATGAGATGTTGGTTTATTCCTCGTATGAGGATGTGTTAGAGGCAAGTGATGAACTTGGTATAGAATCTCAAGATGAAGAAAAATAAGACTCGAAACCTTTTTTGTTGAGGCAGTTAGTGACCCAGACGTAGTCAAGAGTCCAAATGTGTCATATAGACCTCTTGACTCACCTATTTTCCTTACTTATAAATAAATATTTATATAAGAATGTGAATATAAATATACTAAAGTTTTTAATAGTGCTCATCTAGAAGGTTCGACTTCAGAGAGTCTTGAAGTTGTTATTGAGTGATCTTATGATTCCAAGTATGATGTTGATAGTAGAGATGTTGATAAGAAAATTAATCGCTTCTTGACTATTTATGAATCATATAAAACTACCAATAGATATTGGGATAATTTATCCTAAGATATTTCAGTGATTAGGGTTGTTGGATATCCATTTGGAGTATATTTTTTAAATTAAGGTGAAGAAGATTCATTATCTAAGGGGGAGAGGTCCCCAGGATCTATTGTGCATGGACTCACTTATTCTAACTAAGATGATGGAGATAATGGTGGTGATGATAATGATGAAGGGAGACTACCGGAGCATGTTATACCTACTATATTGGTTTCTCATAGAGATCCTAAGAGATCCATAGTGAAAAAGATAGATGAGGTAGAGATTTTAGAGTCTTTTTATTCAAGAGTTCCAGTTGTGGAATCCAGTCATGATATTATACCTTCACCTAGGTGGGATAGGTCATCACCTTCTCCTCCTAATCCTCCTCAAAATAGTTATCTGACAAGATCTGACCTGGATTCCTTTAAGATATATTTTTTATCTAATCTTATTGATATGATCAGATAATATACCTTCTAGGATAAGATGCTCTAGTAGGATGACATATACTTGGTTGTTTCCTTAATTGTGTCTCATCTCCAACCCAATTAATTTATAATGATTGAAAATATGGAGATGGAAAACTAGAGGTTGGTAACAAATTGGTGTCATTTATTCCGCCTTGGAGGACATGAGAACTAACTTAGCACATAGAGACTTATCTATTATGGGAATTATAGAGTCACCTTCAATAGTTATAGATTCTTCTTTAATAGCTCCTCCTCCCTCTGTACCTTACCCTATTGATATTGAGTTGATTATATCTATTTTTAGAGAAGATCCATAGGATATAATGACAGTCTCTTCTACCTATCATCAGGATGAGCTTCATCATATAAAATCTCTTGGTGACCATATTCAAAAAATTAGATAGTTCTTTAATGAAGGTAGAAATGATCAAGAAAGCATCATCAAATCCATCAAGTATTATCTTTCAAGGATTTTTACTAAGAATAAAATTAACTATCATTTCAATTTCTTGGTGGTGAAGTTAAGTATATACTCTCACCATATCCTTTAAAGAAAAAGTGAATTAGTTGAAGTTTTTATCCCCATTACTCAATCTATTTATGGAGGAGAAAACCGATTTATTTATATCTATAGAGCATGGTGGCCAAGTCATCACTCAATTTTTATAACTCATGGATACCTTCCTCTACACCACTAGGAAAATAGTTATTTCTCCTCTAGCCATTCCCATGATATCCTTGATCTCTACACCCATCTCAACACACATTTAAACCGAATCTATTATTGTTATCCCTTTTGGACTTTCCACAATTGAGGTGGTGTAGCATTTGAGTATGGTTTTATAATCCATTGTGTTTAGGCCTCCAGCACATCCTTCATCCTCCACTTCTGCTCCTATTTTTGTAAAGGGAAAGGACCCAATTCCTCCTACCACTATCCATGATGAGGACGCTTCATCGAACTCAAACAAGGTTTTTATGGGGCCTTTTTCATTTATTTTATCTATTATGATGTAATATTTTGACATTAATTTTCAATGAAAATCCTTCATCTTTATTTATATTTGTGTGCTTTCATTATTTTACTCTTCTTTATATCTATTTGATAATAATGAAAGGATTAAATAATTATATATTGAATTGAAAATGAAATAATTATAAAGGGAAATGAGAATTTTTATGGTGAAATGAAAAATTTTATGAAACCTTTTCTATGAAACTATCTTGAAATTCACTAAATTTGAATTTAATCTTCAAACCATGATTTGATATCATCAAAACTGGAGATATTTTCATCTTATTCTAAGATATTTCCTATTTTAATTATCACAAATCATATTTTATTTATTAAGATTAATTTTTTTTAAAATTTTTTATGTTTATGAAAACGATAACTAACTCTTACACATCATAATAAAAATTAATTTTTCTATTACGCAAGTTATATTGAAATTTTTATATAAGTCAATGCTCATACTGTTAGTTCAACCTTTCTACCACCAAAAGAGTTGATGTTTCCACCATAATATCTTTGCTACCATTATAAAGAAATTTTTTATATCTAGAAGTGATGTCTTACTACTATTGTAATGTTTTACCATTAATAAGAATCTAGTACCACCAGTTATAGATGTTTCTACTACGGTAAGTTCATTTTTATACCACCGGATTTGATACTACTACCACGAGTTGAAAGTGTGATACCACCAGGCTGAGTCTATTACTATAAGTCCAATCATGCTACTATCAGATGGATCTACTACCACTAAAAGACTCAGCAAACACTAAAAGGAACTTTCTATATCCTATTCACATCATATATTTCCCATAAATATTTTTAACACTAGATCTTTCTACTACCATAGTTTTTTGGAATTAAATTCAAATTTAATTTCTCCAACATATAATTTATGGTATTCAATGAAAATCATAAATTTGTGGATTTAAAAATGATTACTCTTAAAATGGACACATATATATTAAAAACAAAGTTAGACTTTATAGATATATATATATATATATATATATATATATATTAGGATTTAGTTTATTCTATTATTATATTGCAAAAGATAATTAGAGAATCAGAAAAGATATAAAGTAAAAGTAATCTCTCATGCATTAGAGATGATTGGTCTACTGGATGATCAACTACTTTTCACTTCTGTTGAGTTCTTACTAAAAAGAATATATGATTGTATTTTCCATCAAATGGAACTCTATTTTTTCAAAAAAAATAGAGATATTGTTATAAATGTGAAGAATATTCTTGATCATCTCTTTGTTTGATTAGAGAAAGGATATCTTCTCAAAAACTTTTGTAAAATTTATTCCTTCTTTAATTTTTATTTACATTTGAGTTGTGCATACATCACATTATACATTTAATAGCACAAGATCATACACTATGTTGGTGAGAATTGAAATAATCTCTTCTTATATGTTTTTACTATTGTTATACCATGAAGAATTGTGGAATGGGTTTTGTATATCATAGACTATCTGTGTGCAGTTTTTATATGTAGAAACTTGATCTAGGTTGTGGATCAAGTTTATTGTTTAATAAACTTCTTGGTAGCGGGTTACTTCCAGGTGGAGAGGAATAAGTATCATCTTGATACCAAACCTCTTATTTTATTCTACTATATGTTTTCTTATTTTTTTACTATGTTTTAAAATCAAACTAGTTCTTGTTTTAAAAAACTATATAGCAAAATATTTCTTTGATAGTTAACTCTAATAAGTGTTTTATATACATTGTTTGATACAATAATTTTTTTTCAAAATTTAATGTGATTTAAAAGTTTTTTAACAGAGTTATGATTGAAATTTTGAGAAACATTTTTGAAAATATAAAATTATATATTTTTAAAATTTTAGTTAACTGTGTCATTTTTATAAATAAGGGAATTTGGTATTAAGTCTTCTTAAACTAAAATTTTAATTGGAAACTCAATTCACCCCCTACTTCAGTTGTCTAATACAGTGAATAGGGGGAAGGAAGGATGTATCCCTTGACCTCCAATGGTTAGTCACATAAGTGGGAGGGGATGATATGATGAGTGGCTTAAAAATCAAAGAAGAAAAATGGGTAAATTCACATTTTGGTTGAATATGGGAAAGCCACACTATCTGGTCGCATGATTTTTCAAATCGTGCACTATCCTATATGGGATCACTAAAAGTAACTTGAACAACTAGCATGGTTAGGAAACATGTTTTATCCTAAATATGCGGCAATAAAGTGGATCATCTATACACATTTAACTAAGTTGAACCGCTCCCTAGAGAAACTGAATGGTTTTAAAAACCATGCGTCAACCATAAAATAACTAACTGATAAGAAATTAAAATATTTTCACGGTTTCCTATGGAATATTCATGATTTTACCTAAACATACAACAACCATTCCATATAATAAAAACCCTAAAATTTTCAAAACTTCATAAGAAAAATCCTAAAATTAAAAATAAACCCATATTTAAAAAATATTAAAAACAATAGTGACACCAAGGAGTTATAACTATCCCACCATGCCAATTCCTTCCCCCAAAAATTCTTTAGTCGAAAATATAAGTTAAAAAAACTAAAACATCAACACATCAATAAAAGATTTTGGTAGGACAGGGAAGAACTATAGTGGAAAATGACCACTAGACAACCCATGTGAATCCTTAGATGGTACAAACCTAACCCTTGAACCCCCCCCCCCCCAAAAAATTACAAGCACTATTGAACTACAAACATTTATCATGTAGTCTTAATAGGATGGATACATAGAATAGGACTCTCCACCATTTATAATTCATATAAAATATTGAAATGATTATAAATATCCTATAAAGAGTCTAGTACCACATATAAGAATCTTCTACAAAAAATACCAACTTATAATGACTATCTAAAAGGGAATTAATCAAATATCCAAGGAGATAGAACCTTTGAAAACATATTAATATCCACAAAATGGTCCAATGAAACCATAAAGGAATCCATCAGCAAAATCCAACCAAAAGAGAAAAGGAACAAACCATAACTGTCTAGATCAACAAACAACATGGGCTCCCACCACGAGTTATGAAACTATTTAAGGATAAAATAGGACCCCAACTATGGAACATTATCTCATGGAAAACCCAACAAAACCAAGAAAACACTATCCAAAATATAATCTTAACGTATACACCACATGTCCTAGTTACCAAAACATAGACTTAGGGGTTCCACATACCACCATATCAATAAACAATCCTCATAATAACAAAAAGTACACATATAAACCTCAAGAAATAATATTTAATCAACCAAGAATAAGAAAAACCATAAGAAAGGTAAAATATAAGGATAAAATGATCAAAGAGTCACCCAAATCAAACATCCAACAAAAATAACCTCAAATGATTTAATTAAATCCAAATCCACTAAAAGAGAATCACAAAACTAACAATCAAAAAAAACCACATCTAACATGATACTACTTCAAATAATAAAACTAAAAAAACTTATAAAGATGACCTAAATGGATATAATGAAGGAAATTACTTAGATATCTAAATAAAAGAGATTAGAGTACTCAGGATCCCCACACTGGAATCAATAAATGGTTCTCTTCTTCTTATAAGAATACTAACCCTCGTTGACATATAATTTCAACTATGTCACATACAATTTATTTCTTACACATGATGATTTATCTTTAGTCATACTGGATAGAACTAATCCATCACCCATTATAGGTTTCCTAGACTAGTCATTTTCCAACTGAATGGCCTTTTCAACCACCTATTTAAAAGATTACATGATAAATCCTAGCACTAATAATCCAAGATCTGGGCAAAGACCCCCTCCAAAGAAACTATATTTCATGTAATCATTAATGAACTAGTCTAGATAGAAAATCACAAAATCCAAGAAATGATCAATACAATCATTCACTGACTATTCTCCTTAAGGAAGTATCAAAAACTATATAGATTTACCCACCATAAAATCTTTGTGAAAGAACCATTAAAAATTATCCTCCTAAAAAATACCAAAGACATGTCCTCATAAAAATTAGTAGGAGCCATTAAATTCTACCACAATCAATTGGGCACAATAATAAAACTAACAAAAACTCTCACCCTCAAAGATTCTGGAGTCCCAAGATAATTTAGGATCCTATAAATCATTTATAACCACTCAACTACTTTATCCAAACATTGTTTTCCATAAAAAAATTGGATGCTGATTCAAAAAATATGAAATAGTGTCCAATAGTAGGAAAGTTTTCAAGTTTACAACTCTATTTGGGGTATGGGTAGAGTCTAGAACTAAAAGAATATTCTCCAAGAAATGGGAGGATTCGCTGAGAGCATCATCCTCAAAAATATTCTTTCTATCTTTGTCCTTGATTTTTCAGGGAGGCATAATTTAAATACACAATGAATAAACATAATTAGTCCACATATTAAAATTTAAACTAGATATCCCCATCATAAACTAAGTGGAAAATCCAAAAATTTAGAACAACCAAAAATATCACATCATTTTCACACCATCAAAACTTCCTTTTTGTAAAATATCTAGTAGAAAATAGAAATTTTTTAAAACCTCGTTTTTTCAAGTCATATATTTGAAAAAACAAAAAACCCCTTATTTAAAAACAAACTAACCTAAGTAGAATACTTCATTATTCCTGCCTGAATGGCCCAAAGGCCTTCATTTTTTCTTCATTTTTGATAATTCCCCTTTTAAGGGTTGAAGGGGAACCCTAACATTACAATTCTTATATGCTTTGTGACATTATAGGACCCAAAGGTCTTCAAGGAATACATCCAAGACTATGAATACTTGAAATTTCCCCTCCACAGCATCAGTATCATGATCAACTCTCAACCTTTTCATGGTTTTTCATCTAGTTGTCTTGTGCAAGGATGCATAGGCCTAGTACCGAAGGCAAGTGTCATACCCTCTCATTATTCCAAATCTAATAGCTCTGCTCTAATGAATGTTCCTACTCTGAATCCTCCTTTAGAGCTTATTCCTTGTAGAATTTGTCTAATTTTCATCTACACATTAGGTGACCTAAAGGCCATGAGGTGTCTTGAAAGCCTTGAGGTGGCCCTAAGGCATTTAGGTGGCCCGGAGGTCTTAAGATGGCTTAAAGGCCTTACTAAACCAAAGGCCAAGGTGGTCCAAGGGCCTCAAGGGCTCCAGGCCCAAATCGGTAACCCAAAGGTGAATAGTTATGGCTACTACAGTACCAAACAGTACCTACTATAGAACTTCGGAAGAATCCCAGAAATATTCCTCCACCCAAAACCGAACATGGGTCTCATGGATGCACTGAAAGATTCCTCACCAATTGGAATGAGGCTCATGTGCATGCTTCATTTTACTTTTAGAGTTAAGTGAAATTATTTATCAATTTTATATGATTTTAAATCATCTATAAATAAAATTGAAAATTTTCAATTAATTTACCCCAAGGCACACTTTTTTTCAAAAAATATTTCCAAATACCATAATGAAATCAACCACCATTTAAAATTCCTCATGAGAAATAATGAATTTCTTTTTAAATAATCAAAATGTGGGTTTTTGAAATTAACATTTTAGTATATTCACCTTTTTCACTACAAAAACCCATTAAAACATCAGGTATAATGAAAAAGAATATCTTACAACAAGCAACAACCATTTAAACAACATCCAAACATAATCAAAATATTCTTAAATTTATCTCCAATAAGTGGGGACCACTTTTGGAGTAATGTGAAACCCAAAGAGATCAAAACAACATATCCAAGATGGATGAAGATATATGTATGGTTTGAACATATGGTTTGATATTTATTGTCCCAACCATACAATAGAATTTGTGAATTCCTTGTAACCATATGCATGGGTTCTACCTAGTTTACCAGACTATGAGAGTTAACTATAAAAATCTCATTATTATTACATTTTCACCCCAAAACTTAAAAGAACCCACAAAATCACATAAATAACTTACAAAGGATTCAAATATAATTTTCACACATTAAAATAAAATAAAACTAGTCAATAAGGTAATACAAATCTAATACTTAAGCCCCAAAATTCTGTGAAAACTCAAGGTTCCAAGAAAGAAATATCTCGCCAGACTCTCCAAAAACCTACCGCCCATGTCTCAACATCATTATAACCATACTACTAGACTCTCCAAATAAAAAATGGCCATTTTAGAACCTTTTACCTACAAAAACCCATGCTCTGATACTATTTGTAACTAACCATCATTGGAAAACCTAGCACATTATCTGACCTGATTCACCACTGGTCTAGAAGGGCATTTCTGATCCACCACATTCTAGAAAGTAATGTCACTAAATCGATGAATACACTCTTCGAATTAGTTTTACCCTCAAATTATATTAAATATTAGGTGTATCAATTTGCTAAAAATACAATATAAAACATATATATGTGGTATTTTCGTACAAAATTAGATGAGTAAAACTAAATAAATAATGAAAAGAAAAAAAAAACATAACCAAAAATATTGATCCAATCCATTTTTATCAATATAAAAAATTATACATAACAATGTACAATAAAAAATAAAAAATAAAAAATAAAATAATGGTTTTTAGGGCCGGTATATCACATTCCAAAATTAAAAAAAACATGAACCAAATAACCATATCACCTCTATACAACCCATGGTAGATCACCACATCCCAACTCACCTATTGGTTGAGCAATAAAATGATAAAAAATAAGAAAATGGAAATTCTCTCCTATATGAGACATAAGATCTATATACAATCACACAAGTTTGTATTCAAGGAGTGAGCTAATAGTCCTAGTAAGATCTCACCAAGGAGTCTATGTGATTCCTTTTATAAAACAGTTCATTAATTATTATTTGGAAATATATTATAAAATAAGTTTTCAAATTTTCATAAGTTTAAAAGACACTAAATCACATGAACTTATCCATTTAGAATAAAAATCTTTATTTTTATAAAAATTTAAACAAAATATCCACTTGGTAGTAAAACACTTTAAAGATTAAAATGAGGGTGTTTGATTTAAATCCAAACAAAGTGGAACCATTTTCCTCATTTCAAATATTACATAAAATTACCATCCATAAAATAAAAAAAATCTATTTTATTTGAAATCAAATTTCAAAAATGATATTTGAAAATAATTTAGGAGAATAAATCCAACTATAAAGAATGGAAAGAAAATTCAAGGAGGTGACAGTATATAAATGGAGTATCATGAAAATAAATAATAATAAAGTAAGTGGTGCCATAAGAAAAAAACACAGGGGTAAAATAAATGAGGAAATACCCAATATAATCCCCCCCCATCAAGTAATAAGAGTCACTGGAAACGCCATGGTTCCTCAATTGAGATGAACCTTATAGTGTAATAATAACATCGAACCAATAATCATCCAATTTTGTACCCAAAAAAAATCTATAAACCACCTAACTATCACACATTATCCCCATTGGCGGTACCCCCTATATATCCTTAGTGTATCACATGACTAGAGGGACAATATCCCATATTTTATATGAACTAGTATAGAATAAATTAAGATCACACACTTAGATACTCGGGCTCCCATGAAGAAAACAATATAGAGCTATCAAAATAATTAGATTATATTCATCACATGCATCATAATTATAAATAATAAATCTCACTTAACCATAAAAACCCTCACATGAAACATCCCATTTAATATCACATAATATTCATAATATAAATTCACAACCTAAAGGGGTAAAAACTAGAATAAGGGGAAATCAATAGGGTCTCAAAAGCATCACACCATTTGTTTTAAAAAGTTCCAAATGAGCCTTCTTAAAATTATAAATCAGAATGAAAATTGAATTTTCTATTTATTTTAAATATCAATATTTAAAACACCATTTGGAAAACATTAAGAAAACAAAACCTATCTTCTTTAAAAATTCTGTAAAAATCACTTGAAATCCAACACACCTATTTATCTAAAGTATTTATTTAAAACATTTCTTTATTTAGGTAAAAACTAAAATTTGCTAGAATCTATCATTTACCATAAAAACCATTATTAATTAATTTCTAGAGTAAAAATTGAAGTTCAATAAGTAAACCCTTTATTCCAAGCCTTAATTCACAGAAAAAAAATTATAAATTCATCTTCAATGATAAAAATAGTCATAAATTAATTAAAACTCAATTTTTCAAACACAATCATCCCATTAATTTCAATATAAATAAATTACATAGAAAAAACAACCTTAAACTAATCAGAATCAAGTCACAACATGTTGAATTTCATGGTGTATACCAAAAAAAAAGAAACACCCTCTCTGAGCCCTCCCTTAGGATGCTTGGTGTGACCTCGATGGCATCGGTGTCTATGGTGGTTTGGTTCATATGGTAGGGGAGATCTTGGTTGGAGGTCTCGACACTTCAGTCAGGGGGCAGCGACTCGGATGGGTAGCCTTCGGCTTAGGCAGTGAGGATTTTTCCTAGCCTTGAGTGGCTATTGTAGTGGTTTCTAGTCTGGAGATAGCATTTTAGACGTTTTTCACTTCTAGATTTTATCATCATAGGTGTGGTTCTTGGCATCAGTATTTCGGTTGGGTTCCACTATTCATTCTACAATTTTGCTTCAGATATGGTGTTTTTCGGTGGCTCATGGGTTCATATTTCTTCTAAAATTGTGGGTTTTTTATTTTAGGGATGTTCGTCACTACTACCTTGGATTATTTTTTGGGGGTTTTAATCTAGTCTATTCTTTGTATATAGAGTTTCCTTTCACGCTGGTTCATGCTTTTTGATGTTTTTGTTACTTTTTCTATAATAAAGGTGTTGGTGTGTGTTGATGAAAGGGATTAAAATATAATGGTCGGTTGCTTCAACTTGTGTGGTTGTCTTTGTGAGAAAGGTTCATTATGATTATTTTCATTTTCATTTTTCCTATAACATTTTTTATTTTACTTAAACAACTGAAGAAGTTTGTGTCTGCTGGGATGTTTTGGTTTGATTCTTTCTTAATATGTTCATGTATTTTTAGTTTACATGGATTTAGTGGGGGTCCAAACCTAGTGGTTGAGGTTATCTGCCCTGTGATGGACTCTTACGCTGCTCTAATGGCCTTTGTGATGTGCATATCTAGTTTCTATAGTTGCCTCTACGATGCTCTTTTTAGCTGCTCCAATCACTTCAGCGATGCGCATTTTGGTTGCTCGATTTGACTCTACGATGCACATTGGGCTACTCTGCTATCATTTTGCTCTCCCTCACAATGTAGTTTTGGAGTCTGGACCTTGTGGTTGTGGTTCTCGGCATTGTGATGCGCTCTTAGGCTGCTCTGGTGGTCTCAGTGATGCATGTCTCTGGTTGCCCCAGTTTCCTCTCTGATGCACTTTTCAGCTTCTCCAGTCACCCCTATGATGTGTGTTTTGATTTCTCCAGTTTCCTCTATGATACACTTTGGGATACTCTATTGGTTTTTTCTGTTCCGTTTTTGGTGATGATACCTCAAGATGGTGATGCTCTAAATTATGTGACGATGGTGAAGGTGACGAGATGGTGTCACGACGTGGTATCGTCAACATTTCATCCTACCTCTGTTTTCTTGGTTCTCTTCTCTAGTTCCAATATTCCTATATTCTCATTGCGGTAGACCAATGTGGTGGTCTTCTTAGTCCTTTAGGATGTGAGTTTGAGTAGCCAGTTTAGGGAGATCGATGATGATTATCGGTTTGATGGATTTTTTTGTGACTTTTTGGATTTGAAATTTGGATACTCTCAGTGGTGGTTTTTTAAATATAAAATGGGCGGTATTTGAGGGAGATTTTGGAATTTGGTTTTATTATGAATTTTGATGGTGAAATCAACCAGCACTCTACAAGGATTAGATCCATATGAGGATACATAGCAGGAATCATTCACGAGAGCATGGCCATTCGATTTTGGATGAATGAGAGGGTATGGCTTTACCATCAGTACCAGTCTTGTGCAACTCTGTACGGGATAGCTTTTCGAGTGATCATGTTAAGTGGAGGCTTGACATAACAATTTGGTTGTTGGGGAGGGTAAGTTCTTATTATTCTTGATCTGGGTTACTTCTTGAATGATTTTATTTTGGGTTTCCCACTTTTTTCTAAAAATTTCTTTTAAAAAAAATAATTTTCAGTCAGAGTGGAATAAGGAAGGAGATCTCCCTTGAGATCCAAGGGATAGACTACATGATTAGGAGGGTAAGAGAGGAATATTTGATTAAAAATTAAAGAATAGAAATAGATAAATTCACTTTTTAAGTGAATATGTGTATTCCACACAATTTAGTTACATGGATTCGAAAAAATTTCACCAACTGTAAGTTATCCATTAAATAGAACATGTACAACTCGCTTGGTTAGGTCACACATTTTCTCTTAATCAAGCATTGATCATGTAGGTCACCCAAATATAGTCAATCAAGATACATGACTTCCTAGATCCATCACACGTCTTGAAAAATAATTTTCCAACCATGAAAAACCCTAGTGATGAGGAATTACAAAATTTTCATGCCTTCCTCTAGAATTTTCACGGTTTCCCATAACCATTAGGTAATTGTGAAAATGAAGAAAAACATTCAAAATTTAAAAAAACATTATTAAAACTCGCAAAATTAAAAATAATACCATAATAAAATAATATTAAAAACAATATTGACATTAGGGTTTTATAAGTGGTAATGGATTTGAAGAATAACCAAGAGGTAAGGTGTTTAAATCTCACACCCACCCCAAACACACACACATATATACACTTAATTTCATAGGGAATATTGTATATTTATTGGTGGGATTATGTTATATTGGTCCTTTTATGGGCCTAATGGGCTTGGTCCTAGGTTGTTGTGGTCCTAGGATATGTAATCTTGGGTTATAAAATAATAAATAAATAACACTTATAAGTAAAAAACCACTGTGAAATAATTTTTGACACATAAATTCATAAATATTTTCAAAATCTATCATTAAATCCTTTTTTCTCATTGTGTTACAAAAAATAAAATTTATATTTATTGATTGTACATGATAATGGTCTTCTATAAATAATGAAATCCACTAGAAAAAAGTAAATTCACAATCCTCATGGATAATGTAACAAATGTTGCTCCAATCTCAGCACATATGTTCACTTCACCCTTGGTAGACTTTCTCTTTTCTCTAACAATCTATAAATAACTAAAAA
The DNA here is from genome assembly GCA_963277665.1 of Viscum album. Lineage (NCBI taxonomy): Eukaryota > Viridiplantae > Streptophyta > Magnoliopsida > Santalales > Viscaceae > Viscum > Viscum album. The sequence goes on along the minus strand of OY728126.1, from coordinate 351,046,528 downwards.
TATATGATAAAAATATAGTATCTATTTTCGATGATTCCAAGTTATATAAATTTGTTTCTATAAAATAAATACCTGACATGATCAAACTATTACCACATTACTTCTTAAGAATCTCCAGTTACTAAGGATAAACACTCTTATAATGCCCATTTTCTTTGAAAAGGAAACATTATCTATTTTAGAATCCTAAATTTTTGATGTTTGAGTGAAGATATTAAATTTTTTTGACTTTTTATTCTATTTATTCCTATTATCCTTTAATTTACCCTTTTCTTTATTCATATTTATGATTGGGTGTAACCTTTTTAGGTTTCATTCTATTATTCTCGTCACATTAAGAATATTAGGAAGGGTATAGTCAATATTTTTCATGTTAATATTAATAACAAATAGATTAAAAGGTCCTATAAATAATTATAGAACTTCATAAATAGTCATATATTTCTTGAGATGGAACACAAGACTTTCCCTAATTTTTATGAGCCTAAACATTTTGAGCACATGAGTAGAAATAGATATTCCTTCTAAAATATTTCCCAAGAAACACAAATTTGCTACATCATTCCAATAAATTATAGATTTCCTTTAATAAATATCATTAGGTTGTTAAATAATATTGAACACCTTTATCAATTAATGTTTCTTCTAAATTCAATGAACCATGGTAGCCAGTATCAAACATTATACATCAAAAAAATCTTTCTTATGCTTCTTATAAGTATCGGTCTCATAATATAGTCTATTGGAATTAGGTTCGGATGAGATATCTTTCTCTAGAATATATATTTTATCCTCATGTTTGATAAATATTCTCTAATCATGATACCAATCAATGAATTTATTTTCATTTAATTTTTCATTCTTAGTGATGGAACTCAAGAATAAATTGGAGTTTTTGTTTCAGTTTATTTTTGATGTTATGAATATTTACAACAAAATTTATGTCATTATTAGTATCATGTATATTATTATTAAATATGGATTTTTATTAGATATAATCCCAATAAAATAAAAACCCTCAATATTATATATTTAGTAGTACAAGATATAAATTTTATCATGTCTTGACTCACCTAATCTCAATTCTTAAGTCCCGTATATTTAGGTAAAAAACTCTTTTTAATTGTAACTAATAAAATTATTAGATTTTTTTGTGAGAAAGAACTTGATTAATTCAACTCAAGAATATTCTCAATGTTTATACTCTTGGTACCAAACTAATTGGGTTACCTAATAAAGTGTCACCCAACATTCACATTAACATAACTATTACTACTTCCATGTAACACAAGTTAGATTATTGATGCTAAGTTAAGCATGACCCATTTATTTGATTGATTACCATCTTGATGAATGCGAATCATATTGAAAGGATGTTGGATATATTCCATAAACCATCACATATATGATATATATATGGTTTATATCATATTTTATGATATTATCATTCCTTATGAAATGACATGCCTAAAAAACTAAGGGATATTGTATGCCTCATTCATGGGATGTAGGTAGGTTAGACATTTCCATAACATGGGAAGTGAAACATTAAAAGTTAAAATTAAAATATTCTATGGATATTATTATTATATACATTTCAAATGATGAAACATTTGGTATATTCATTTATATAATGATATCATAAATGGTTTAGGAATTATTTTCATTCATTATAATGCATAAATAAATACATGGAACTTGAGGAGTGTCATAAAGGATTATATATGAGATTATACTAACATACCATGGATATGTAAAATCTCTCCTAAGCATTAGAAAATTATCTCCTTCCTATAATCTCTCTTCTTATCCTCTCTTTACATTGTGAAATATTAACATATCATGAGAGAGATAGAGATCCCACCCAAATGCCATGGGACTCAAAAAACTTACAGATACACCATGGAGGAAGGATGTAATTTGGATGCTATTATTAATATCTATTAATCATGGATGAAGATGGTTATGGTAGAATTAGTAGTTAGAGGTATATATGATAGTGGGTTATTCATTTTATGTATAGTGTGGTCTCAATTTTTCATGATTAGTAATATTGAGTTTTGATTTCTGATAACTTATTCTACCAAGTTTAATCATTAAAATACCCTTTAAAACCCATACACAGTATCAAATAAATTTAATTACATTAGAATAATTAAATATTTCATAAAATTAATACTTTATTTTCTTACAAAAAAAGAGAATCAAAACATAATTATGATATAGGTTATATTATTAAGGCTGGACAGATTAATCTAATATGGTCATAGTTGTAAACATGCACAAATTAATCCTATATTTTATATGTTTAATCTAATTTTGGACCTGATAGTTCCAAATTATTCATACATGAGTGCTTTATGAACCTTACATTGGTCATCACCATACTAAGTTATTCTTATGTAGGATATTCATAATGTCAGGATTTATTCTTACACAGGGACTCACATTCTAAGTTAAAATGATGTATCACTGAATTAATATCACATAGATATATTCCATGTGAGATTAATTCAATAAAGATTCCAATAATTATTCATGATTTTCATTCAATGTGTTAATTCAATCCAACATAAAGGCTCACCCATTGAGTTAATTTCATATAGCAATTATATTAATATTACACAGGTTGTAGTGAGCATAGGTTAATATCACATAGAACATGTGTTTATTCTGATATGGGCCAATTCTTTAATCCTATATAGAGACTATGAATGAGATTAATCTTACTTACTCATATGTAGGTGAGAATTTTTGTAATGGATTATGGGTCACCCATATCATTAAAAATGATATGTTAAAAAAATTTGTTTTTCTTATTTTCAATTATATATTTACTTATATAATTTATAAATTGTTTATAAATTATAGGAAAATTTATTTGGGTATATTTATTAATTTATAAAAGTTTTTAAAAATTAATTAATTATAAGTTGTTTATAATTAATTAATAATTGTTTATAAATCATTTAATAAATAAATGTCAAAAAATATCAATTGTAGATGTTGAAATACCTTCTTTAATTATATTCCATACTTTATAAATTAGAAAACAATATTATTTATAAATTATAAGGTTATTTTATAAAGCGTTTATAAATTAAAAGGTAATGCCAAATATAATATATTTTGTATTTTATAAGGAATTATTCATAAATTAATTAATTTGAATTGTTCAAAATAATGGCCTTATTTGAAGAAAATATTTAAACCTCCTAAAAATGTGTTTTGATGATTGATATGATTGATATTAAAATAATAATTAATATATTATATTTAGATTATTTAAATTATTTACATAATAAAATTTGGATTATAAAATTTTTATAATTCACTAAATATCACACAATCAAAGTAAATATTATATAATTTATAATATGAAGGAGTTTATATTGAAAATAAATATAAAGTTACTATATTTAAGTAATTATAGAATTTTTATAATGAATAGATAAATTATAAAGTTTTTATGATTAGATTATTTTTGAATTGATCATAAATATTGTATCTCATATTAAAATATTTGAATTGTTTATTTATATTTTCCATTACCTTGTTTATTATTACTAGATATAATTTTTATATTATGATTTGTGATATATGATTTATTTTAATGGTGTTAAAACTGATTCTATATATTATAATATATGCATCTAAAGAATTACATACTAGTTATGATAAGCGTTATATTTTTCCACTACCTTGAATTTAGCTTATACCAAGTTATAAACTTAATTTAGGAATTTAATTATGATTTATACATAATATGAAAAGGCTTAATGTACCTTATTCTTGGGATTCATTTAGATGGGTATAAATATAGTTGTATTTTAATTTGGTTTAGTAATAAGATCCTTGAGTTTTGTAAAGAGTTACACATCAATATGATTTGATCATGTTAATTTGGTGGAAAGGGAATTTGATTTCAAACTAAATCATTAGTACCATGCATATATGTAAAGGGAATAACATGAGATAAGATAGTGAGATTAAATACCCATTAAAATAAGTATAAGATTCCTTCAAAATAATATACATGTCAAGACCAAGGTTATTCAATGGGGAAGCCTCTACTAGATCAGGGTTCCAATGGATTATCTTGTATAAGACATGGTAGAAAAGGATACGCCTAAAAATTAGTTAACCAAATATTAATGTGATATTTGGGTAACACTTATCTGGGAAAACTTAAGATTTAAGATACCAGAGGAATAGTGTTTAGTTACTTCATAATATAAATTAGAAAAATATTTTTACACTCAATCATCCAAGAGTCATATATAATATGATCGAGATAATTACCTATATAAATAGATATGTACTGAAAAAATGTCAAAGGGGACTCATTTCTAAGTGAAATATATATCTTATCCCACTAATTAATATGATGAGTCCAAACAGGTTATCATTTTAGTGGGAGAACATTTATTAAAAGTCTTGTTAAATTTTTGTAGAACATGATACTCATTTGATAAAAAATTCTATAGAAAATTAATAGCATCATCCTAAACAACAAACTTAAATTTGAGATTAATCCTTAAAAAGAAAATTCTTGATGTAAATAATTCCTAAGACCATAAAATTAAGAAATGTTCGAAATTGATAGAAATGTTATATGTTAGAGAAATACCTTCTTAGATAAACTAACTATTAAAGTTTTAAATACTAGAATATGGATTCCTATGAGAATAATAGGGTGATTCACTCTAGGTTTCAAAATAATTATTTGAAAAATGGAAAACTTTAATCTCTACTCATATACTCAATATGATTGACTATGTTAATGACACAGTGAGATTATAGGATTATTAATTATTATTATAATAAAGGAATTCATTTAGTTGGAAATGTTATGACAATTTAATTGTACAAGAAATGTTCACATTGTTTTCTAAAAGTGATGAGAAATGATGAATAGGGACATATAATTTCTAGGTTTTGGGGTTGTATTAATAGTAAAAAGGGTAAAAGTACAAACCATAAGAAGAAATGTTGGTTGGAAAGTCCAAGATTGTTTCTTTAAGTAGCAATTCTAGGTCATTGAAACATAAAGGTGTTATCAGGAAGGAAGGATGTTGTATTCAGGGATGATGATTCATCCCACTATCTGAAACCCAAAACTAGGTATGGAACCTATGAATCAAAATAACCCAACCATTAATAATTGTAATTTTCTTTCAAAACTCAAATGTAAAAAAATTCATCTGAAAGTTACAAATTCAAAGGCACCCCCCACGGGCTCAATATCCTAAATTAAGAATACTTAACACCCTGGCTTCCACCCTGATCCACCGCCCTTAGGTTCACGTTCTCTATATTTATAAAGATAAGATCTTATTATTTTTCTTTAAAAGTGAATTCTCATGGGTGGACTTTTCAAACACTCCACACATGGAAACCCCCCTACCCCAAAAATAGGTCATTGTCTAGAGGTAGATCCCCAGCTAGGGAAGGATTTGTTCCCAGAAAAGATGGTAGAGCATTCTGAAGGCTAACAGCCCGATCAGCGATGGTTTTTCAAATAAATTAATTACCAAAGTGGTTCGTTTCTCATTTTTTTCCACCCAGTCGAGACCAAGTGGACCATCAAGATGGATAGATAATGGGGGAGAGGCTCATCCCAAAAGAAAACTCCCAAGATTCAAACCCAAAACCTCTCAAATAACAGAGTTTTTATACCCCTCACCTTTACCATAATTCTACTACTAAAGTGTAAAGATAATATATTATTCTGAAGATAATAAACATCAAGGAACAAACACATGACAACAAAATAGAAATAATTATAAACACAAATAGGATTATGTGGTTTAGAATTTAGTCATACATTCACTGGAGAACACACTAAACCTTTTATTAAAGGAAAAAACTTCTGAGTTATTAGGGAACTGTGTTCTAAAACCCTACCCAAGATAAGGATTGAATCCCTTCCAATGTTATCTATAACAAACTCTAACTGCAAGTGCACTCATTGTACTAACCCACAAATAAGAGGATAATAAAGTTGTTCAGAATCATCAAACCCCTTTAGAAAATCCATTTTCTAATTCTTATCCTTCCCATTTACCACACTTTATAACTATGACCTCCTTCATTCATATCCAAGGAATTAAACACTTTTTTTGTAATATAGTGAAAAATTGGAATTCCCACCCCACTAATTCATAGTGCGGCTCATTTAATCAACCAATAACACTGTAATTAAAGATTTGTGGTGGGGTAACTCTGTTGGTTATGGACACTTCCAATTTCCCTTATATAATGCTTCTTCTACGACTTCCTTCCAGTGAACTAGAAAATTCATTCACACACAAATCTGTAATGATTCATACTAGCCTTTAAGAAATATCTAATTAATATGAAAAAACTATAGAGAACACCTTGAATAAATTCACCAGAATGATTCCGACATGGACAATAAATTCTACCCTCCATCACTTTATATGGAACATTCATGCTATATCCAGAACTTCCCTTCCATCTACATAACTACATCCCCCAAAACATTAATAATCCCCAATTTTATGCATATGTACATTCCTCCTTCTATATTCCCACACCTAATCACTGTTTTTTATTCTTATATTGACTAGAATTTAGATATCCATGGTTAATTAGAACATATATTATGGTGCTTCCAGGTTTAATTACAGAAACATAACTTTTATAAATTCCAACTGTTAACCAAAAAATATTTCTCACACCAAAAACCAATAATCTTAAACTTGATAATTTTTTTACACATTAATACTAATATTCTCTCACTCAAAGACCATTTTCAAGTCATTCACCAAATATCATTAGATAACCTCTGAAAATATCTATTATTCTTCCTATACATTATCTAAATAGACCTCTACCATACTTCTAATCATCTAAACCCCACTGAGAGAAATGACACCCTATACTTTCCCGACCATGATCATTAATTTTATAAAACCATGAAATGTTTTGAATTACATCATGAAAATCCCTCTAAGGAAAATAGGTTTAATCTATATCTAATTTTATTAAAGTTTTGTTAAAAAGTAGCATTGTGTGGTATGTCCATGGACCCTCTCCTTAGAAAATAATGCACTTTTGAAATTTAACCATAAAGATTCTACAATTTTAGAGCTTTCAAAACATTTAACTCTAGCAATACCACTAGAGAAAACCTCCATCAAAAATATATCTTCTAGAAATTCGGGTATCAATGAAATAACTCCCACTGAAATAATATGGAACCTTATGATCACTATTTCTCAATAAAACCAATACATGCATTAGTCCTTTATCCCACTAAAATCTTTCCTAGTTCTGATTCTCCAAGGAAACCCTCTATCATAGAGTACCTTTTGGAAAATCTAAATAAATTATAAATATTGTTTCCACATATTTTAAAAACACTGAAGTGTTTATCACAACTATTTTTTGAGGAAACACAGTTAATACTTGGTTTTATCCTTGTTTAATTATCAATATGGATGTGGTTAACTTCACAAAGACATTTTAGGTGAGAAGATGACAATGTATACGAATTCTAGACTTATATCCCCTCAGGAAAAAAATTCCTCAAATAGAACATCATCTATTCTACAACACCTTTTAGTGTTCTAGGTTTAGTTTCCTCAAACTACAAGCCTCTCCATTAGAATATCTTATGAAAATACTATTATTTCAGAACTATCATCCTCTACACCATCATATAGTCTCCTTCCTTCTACCATGGTTCTTTATGATAAAGATTCTAAAATACCTTAGGCTTGAGATTGAGGAATAACACTTTAAATATTGTGTTTCCTTGTCAACAAAAGTATAATGTACAATAGTCTGCATAAGAAAAATCCAAACATACCAAGATTATAATTATAAGTTCTTCATCCTTTAAAAATAAGAACACTTATCATTTATTTTGAAGACCACACTCCCCAAAATTTATATACTACATGCATCCAAGTTCCAACAATCCTTTCAACTACCAAGAGTTTTTTCCCCCACCCCATTCTCATATCTATGTGATTGAGTAACCCATTCCATAACCTCCGTCTTTGAGAAAAATTATTTCTCTCACATGAAGTTATTTTTAGGAAAAATATTCATCTAGAAAAAATATCTATATTTCATACATTTACATAACCATAAATACCCCATTTTTAAACACTTAAATATAAAATCATGTTCCTGCTATCCAATATAAAAATTCCTTCCATATGACTGAGATTGTGTCTCTCTCGTTACTTTTATTCCACTTCTGGGTGGAACCATCACTTAACCAATAGTATTGATTCAACCTTTAAATGAAGCCTCTAGAATAAACCTTGATCCTCTTATCATATTTTGAGAGATGAGAACCCTAAGGAAAAGAGATTAAATCAATCATATTATCAAACACTCAGCTACAAAACAACCATTCCATATCTCAACTATATGATTTACAGAACTTCTAGGATAGTCAACTTCAAGGAACATAACTTTTTGGTTTTAATATTCCTACTACAATCTAACTTTTATCTATAATTCGAATTGTATAATTAAGACACTGGTGTAAAATCATTGGCTTATTCATCCTACACAAAAATCATAATGTAGTTATTAAAATTGACTTTACTATTTAAACCTCATTCCAAATAAAGCGCCACTCCTCCTATTAGTTCCTTCTATAACATTCCCTTTCTATTTTCAATCATGGTTTCCTTTTCTATAAAACACCTCACTTCTAGATGATTATCCATTAATAGAAATTTTAAATTATTCGGTATTATCAAAACAGATATCCAAAATACAAATATTACACTATCAAACATTAATCCAAACCATACCCATTTGAAACACCATCCTCCAAATATAGTGAACCCAAATAGAATTTGAATATAGTAAGAGATCAGGACTATATTTAGTAATTCTTCATGAATATTCCAAATAAGATCTACTTTTGTGACTCAATAAACTAATCATTAGGAACCACCATATTATTCTTCCACTAAAGCTCTAATACCACTTATTGGGGGATGATGATTCACACCATTATCTTGAACCCAAAACTAGGCTTGTAACCTTTGAATTTAAATCACCCAACCTTTTTTTACAAAAATTTACTTTCAAGCATAAAATAAAGAACTAGTTCACCTAGAAATTAGGAAGACTATGGAAAACCCAAAAACTCACCATCCAGAACTGAGAATACTTTACACCCCCACCACCACCATGATACTCCAACCTCTAGTTTTGGTTCCCTACATTTACAATGATAAGATCTTCCACTAAATACAACAAACATTCCGAAACAAACACGTGAAAATAAAATGAAAATAATCCCACAAAAAGTAGGATTGTGTGGTTTTTACTTTAGTATTATATCTTTTAGAGAACACGCTTCACCATACATTAAAGGTAAAAAAAATTATTCATGAGGGAAAAATTTCTTGGAACCAATTCCTATGATAATTTGGTTCTTTCACACGCCATATAGAACATATAGTCCTACCCTACCAATTCATGGTAGGGATCAACTAGTCAATAGGTTCCACTACCCTCCCAGATTTATAAGGGAATCCAATATTTGTTAGGGAAATGCATGATTTACCTTATTTAATATTGCCTCAATTACAACCTTCTACTGAACTATGTAATTCACTCTCAAAAAATCTATATTGATTCATAAATAGACATTTTAAACCCTTCAATTACTCTACTGCAGCTATATAGAAGACCCTATATAACTTCACCATAATGGTTCCTACATTTTTCTTAAATTTTTCACTACATCACTACCTTCATAAATTTAATGTTGTACCCATAACTTCCCTCTCATATACATCACTCCACCCTCTATAATGTGTCCAATCACTAAGTTCATGTATCTAGACATTCCTCCTTTCATATTCTCACACCTAATCATTGTTAATGATGCTTCCTTTGACCTGAATCAAGATATACATATAGAAGGTGAACATGTTTACTCTATTTATTACATTTCTAATTCTAAACATAACTTCTATAAATTCCAAAACTTAACAAAAAATAGTTCTCACACCAAAACCCAACAATCTCCCACTTGATAATTGTTTTGATAAGTTAATCATAATAGTTATTCCATGTTCAATATCCTCCTTCCTAGATGTTGAGTGATGAGAACCCCAGAGCCAAGATCTTGACATAAACGTGTTAACAAAAACTTGAAACCCACTTGTTGGGTCATTATTCCACATATCATCAAATAATGTGTCATTCCAACATCCAAAACTCAAATTTGGGTCTAGAACCTATAAATCGGAAGCATATAACCATCTATTACTAGAATTTTCTTTTGGACCTCAAATCAATAATGGTGACACCAAAAAGTTATAAATGTTATGACAATTTGAGGGAATCAGCATCAAGAACCACAAAGACATCACATATATATTTATCTTAGTTATTCAAAATAATTTTATTATATTTTTTCCTAATATTATATTTTTATTCATTTTATGAAATAAATGAAATTATAATGGAATTTATATGTTTTTTAAAAAAATTAAAAAAATAATAAATAATGAGTTGAAAACATATAATTTGGGAAAATACATTGAAGGTTATATTATAACACACTAACTCCCATAATTTAGAGCCAATAGTTATTTTAATACATTAGAATAAAATATAATAGATAACATACCAAAATATATAATAGTTTAGTAGTATTATAATACAAGATATGTAAAGACCCATAAATTTCAAGGAAATTTTTTTTTTAATTTTCTTTGAAATTTTACAAGAACTCAGTTGCTGACGGCACCTGATTCCGAGGCTCGGTGTGCCCGGAATCATTTTCCGAAGTTTGGCTCGGGTACGTTCAGTGAACGAACGAGCGGGTTTTTATAACTTTTGAACTGGTGCTCAGAATCGAATTCCAAGGGCACCAATGGAATCGCAGCACTGGTAATTGCTTTGAAACACCTCTTCCGGAGTCGTGTTTGCTCGGGTGTGGTTTTCAAATTTTGGGAGTTAAGTGAAGAAAATAAAATAAAGCGGTGCGACAACTTTATTTTATTTCACTTAAATCCACTTAAAGCTGCTTAAGCTGAGTTGAAGCAGATAGGGTGCAATCCAAAATATCCTACCCTCTGGGTAGGATATTTGTGAGGTGGGGCCCGCATGAGCCCCACCGTTTCTTTTCCTCTAAGTAACGCACCCGCGAAAACTCCTCATTAATGAAAGTCAACTGGGGCGTTTTCTAAAACTCTTAAACGCTCCTATTAAATGGATTGTTAAGACGTTAACATTAATTCACCGAATTAATGGTTCGTTTCTTAACCTATTTTTCAAACTGTTGGCATAATAATAAAATAAGACCAACACACTTTCTTCTTGGGTGCGGTTTGTTGAGAGGATTTGGAGAAATCTATGAAGCTAGAAGATCTTCATATTCCTTCGCGAAGAATGCATAGAACGCGAAGAATGCGAAGAACTTAGGCCTTCGACGAAAGGTGACGAAGAACGCCGACGATTCTCCTTCCGTGACGCTTCTTCTGTGACGATTCTTTCCCCGCGACAAATCTTCGATCAACTGCTTGAGGTAGGAGAGTTCAAATCTTTAAAAATTCCTTTGTGGATTTTATCCTTAACATGGATTTAATTCATGAAATTAAATCCATGTGTTTTCTTTAAACCTCGGAGATCGTCGACGCGACGCCCTTCTGCGATGACGTGACGCCCTTCCATGACGCGACGATCCTCTTCTTCTGCGATGGTCAATTCCGTGAAGAACGCACGTTCGACGACTACGATAAGGTAGGGGTTTTAATTCTTTAAATCTTTGTGATTTATACCTGCGGCGTTTGATTAGAATTTGTTGTGAGATATTTTAAAACCGCTAACGCGGTGGGTGCGGAACAATGAACAAGTCTGAACCCACCGCCCCTTTCGTTCTTGGTGTGCGAAATGGCGGACGTCGACAAAGCAGGCCGCACAGACGACGCGGGGTCCTCGCAGTGAAGGACGGACCCCGGGAGGACGTTTGGTGAAGACGGTGCAAATTTCTGTCCACCGGAACTTGTCCGATTGCATGCGAAGCAAACCGCCGGCGCGCCCCGCTGGCACGGCGGCGCCGGCGGCAGATGGCGGCGGCGCCCAGCACGCCGCCGGCCGCCGCATCCGCTGGCAAGGGCAGCCCCATGCGGGGTCGCAGTTCACTCATGCGGGGGCAGCCCCCCCCCCCCCCCGAGACTCGACCGTAATAGCCGAGCCGACCCGCTCCCGCGCCGGCCGAGCCGGGTCGCGCCCAGGCCAGGCTGGGCTGCGGTGGCCATGTCGGACCCAGACCAGGGTTGGGTCGACCCGGTTCGGGCCGAACCAGGGGGGGTTGGGTCGGGTCGGTCCGGGCCCAGACCCCCCGTTTTCGGGCCTTTTCGGTCTTTTTCTCATAACTTGAGTACGGGCCTCCGAACGACGCGCCGTCAGCGGAGATGCGATCCTTGGATCGAGACGGTCGTTTCAGTATATCGCACTCAAGGTTTCGGAATACTTTGGGTTCGGCCGGGTTGGTTCATACACGAAACCAACCGGGCCCTCGGACTGGAAACGCTCATATCTTGAGCTTCGGACGTCCGATTGATGTGCCGTCGACTTTGTTTAATTCCTCTAAGTGAGACGGATCTTTTGGCTTACTCCGCCTGAGGTTTGGATGCAGGTGGAGTACGGTCGGGTAGGTTTTGCCTTAAAAACCAACCGGGCCCCTGGAACGAAAAAGCCAATAACTCTCAGACTGGGCGTCTGATTGACGCGCCGTCTGCGACGTTGAGTTCTTGTTGACGATACGGAACTTTTGGATACATCAAATCTGGACTATGTGTCAGTTGATGTATCAGCCTCTCGGCTCGTGGAGCGGACCCTCCCGAACGAGCTTGCTGTGTGCGGGAACCCTAGAGCTGGCTGCGACTACGACGACGACGACAGTACAGAGATCCTCAGTGGATTCGACGACGACTGTGCAGAGATACTCAGTGGATTCGACGGCGATGACTAAAGCACTCAGCGATCCATTGTGGGTTAGTGCTACCGATCCTGTGTGGGTCAGCACTCAGCGGTCCTGTGTGGGCCAGCGCCTACAGATCCTGTGTGGGTCCGATCCTATGTGGGTCTTTGCGGGGGTTAGTTACCTATCGATCCTGTGTGGGTCAGATCCTTTGTGGGTCATTGTGGGGGTTAGTTACCTATCGATCCTTTTTGGGTCAGATCTTTTGTGGGTTATTGTGTGGGTTAGTACCTATCGATCCTTTGTGGGTCCGATGGCTTAGATGAATCAGGGGCAATATCTGGTCATCTTTATCATCATACAAAGAAGTATTCATGTGTAAGATGAATCCTTTTGCTTTCCTTTGTGGATTGTGTTGTGCTATCCTATGTGGGTATACGTTTTTCTTTCCTGTGTGGACTGGGTTGTGCTTGGACTCGGATGTTGGATCCGAACGAGAATTGATGACTTAGGTATATGTATGGGCATATACCTAAGTCGTGTTGGATGTTACTTCGTGATTGTATATTTCCTTTGTGGTTTATCCTTTGTGGATTCTGGGAGACCTTTGGGGGTCTCGGGGTCCCTACTGAGTAGCTTATACTCACCCCTACACGGGCTATGCCCGCACTACGTTGTGTTGGTTGCAGACGAAGGACAGCGCTGATCGTGGTAGAGGCTTGCGGAGCAGGATGGTACCTGGCGGTGGACCGCTGGGCGGGACGTACTCGGAGCGGTCGGCTGGACCCGAGGAGCAGTGGAGGCTATCTGTACCCACCCTTCAGGTGGGATTCCCAGTGGACAGCTCGACGTCGTGGCTTTACTTTTCAGTTGTTGTTTTCCCTTTCCAGTTGTACTTTACTTTCAGTTTGGGTTTGTATACTGGCCCACTTACTTTCCGCACTTACTGTTGTACCAGTTTTTACTTAGTGTTTACTTCCGTCTCCTTGCTCTATGGTGTTTGTGGTTTACTTTACAAAGGCAATGTCTTCCCTTTTTACCGGGATTTATGCCTTGGTGCTAGTCGCCAGCCCCTGGCCTATGGAAGGCGGGCTTGGGGTAGTCACGGCACGGGCCCCGAGGACGGGTCGTGACAAATTGGTATCAGAGGAGTTCGGTTCTACCGAAGACTCTGATATTTTTCTATGTGAAGCAATAGTGTTTAGCGTATTGGGTGTGGTTATCACTCCAGGGAGTCCAGTGTTAGTGTGGAGGCCGACGTATCCGTACACCAGGACCCTGACTTCTGATTTCCGACTTAATGCATGAAAACATTGATTGCGTGTGTGTTTCAAGTTTTCTTTGTGATTACTTTGTGTCAGCTCACCAGGTATACTGTTCTGACTGTGGAGCATCTATTTCCTTTTCAGGATGGCCCCACGACGGCAGCCAGCTAGGGTTCCGAGAGTTGAGCGTGATGACATCCCACCGAGCAACGAGGCCTCGGTATAGGGCCCTTTGATAGTAGAGGCACCGGCAGTACCACTGCCCGCCGAGCCACCGATGCTTCCAGCCCCGGCCGCGGACGATGCACGTCGCCTTGGAGCTCTGCACGAGTTTCAGAACCAGCGACTGCCCAGGTTCCGCGGGGAGACGGACCCCCAGGCAGCCGAGGACTGGCTGGAGGTAGTGGTGCGAGTTTTCCGATTAGTGAGGACACCAGCAGACCTCATGGTGATCCTCGCAGCGAGCCTACTGCACGCAGCAGCGGGCCAATGGTGGAGCTTGATGATCTAGGTGCACAATGAGGCATCTATTCTCTGGACAGACTTTGAGGGCCTCTTCCGCTCAGAGTTCGTCCCAGCCACCCTCCGTGCGGTGCGCATCCAGGAGCTTCTTCAGCTGCGGCAGGGCAGCTTGACGGTCACCCAGTAATCGGCGAGATTTACCGATCTCTCTCGCTACTCGACCGACATGGTACGGGACCCATTATTCCGGGCCCGGACCTTTGAGCAGGGATTGAGACATGAGATCATGGAATCTTTGATCTCCCTCAGCATTCCGACTCAGGCAGGAGTACTGGAGCGAGCCCTTTTGATCGATAGCTTTCTTGCTGAGCCTTCATCAGCACCGAGACCTACTGCGGGGCGGCACATAGCAGAGTATTCTGCAGCAGACAGTCGATGGATGACTCAGGGGTCCAGGCAGACCAAACCCTCATGCAGACGACCTCAGGACACTGGCTCAGCAGTGCGGGGCACACAGCGCAGAGCCAGTCTTTCGAGAGGCAGGCAGTGTTACACATGCGGCGGGCAGGGCCACATAGCTCGTGACTGCCCGACCCACCGTGCCGAGGATCAGCAGACGGTTGAGGGGCTACCCAGGCAGAGGCAGAGGGTTGACCGTGGTGGTCCGCAGGGAGGAGGCGGACAAGGCAGAGGAGCTATCCGAGTAGCAGATGGTGGGCGACGCTTTGAGGCTCTACCACCAACACCACCAGGAGGTCCACCCCGACCACAGGGAGCTGGCGGGTAGAGACAGGCACAGCTCCAGGCAGCGGAGGCCTACGACCACGGCGTGCTCGAGATGATTCGAGGTACCATCTGTATCTATTCCACCCTTGCTGCAGTTCTTATAGACACAGGAATGAGTCACTCTTTCATAGTTGCTGCCCTTGTTCGGAGCTCGGAGATTCCGACAGAGCTGTTGGCTCGATCCTTACGGCTAGAGACTCCTACGGGAGCAAACTCTATGATTATGCACTGGTGCCGACAGTGTGAGCTTACTCTAGGAGGCGAGATCTTCGGCTAGGATCTTCTTGTAGTGGCGTCGAGGCCTTACGACGTCATCTTGGTCATGGATAGGTTATCTACAGTCCATGCATAGATTGACTGTATTAGGCGCAAGGTGCGATGTGTACGCACCGATGGGAGCAGGTTCACCTTCACCGTTGAGAAGGGATCCTTCGGAGCACAGGATGGACTTCCACAGAGGAGAGGACAGCCCATCACTCATCAGTTGGCTAGCCTCATCCTAGTAGCAGTTGACGTGCGGAGTCCTAGTTTTCCTGAAGTGGTGGATTAGTATGCGGACGTCTTTCCCGACGACGTTCCAGGACTACCTCCTCACAGAGAGGTGGACTTTTATATTGACCTGTACCCCGGTACAGCCCCGATATCGACTCCAGCGTATCGGATGGCCCCCGCTGAGCTTCGAGAGCTACGGGTACAGTTGGAGGACTTGCAAGGAAAGGGATTTATCTGACCCAGTGTTTCACCCTGGGCTTCCCCGATATTGTTCGCCAAGAAGGCGGACGGGAGCTTGCGACTTTGTGTCGACTATCTTCGCCTAAACCAGGTGATGGTGAGGAACAAGTATCCGCTACCGAGGATTGATGACCTCTTCGATCAGCTCAAGGGAGCACGGTGGTTCTCGAAGATAGACCTCAGGTCAGGCTATCATCAGCTTAGAGTTCGGGATGAGGATGTGCAGAAGACGGCCTTCAGATGTCGGTATGGCCACTATGAGTTCTTGTTTATGCCATTCGGTGTAACCAATGCTCCAACAGTGTTCATGGGATTCATGAACAGGATCTTTTAGCCATACCTCGATCGATTTGTCATGGTCTTTATCGACGACATTTTGATATACTCGACGACTGAGGAGGAGCATGCATGCCACTTTCGGGTTGTGCTGGACACACTCCGAGAGCACTAGCTTTATGGTAAGCTCTCGAAGTGTCAGTTCTAGATACGTGAGGTCCACTTCTTGGGACACGTCATCTTTGAGGCGGGAGTTGTGGTGGATCCTGCAAATATCGAGGCAGTGCTAGCTTGGGAGCCACCCAAGAGCGTGACGGAGGTGCGGAGTTTCTTGGGACTAGATGGATACTATCGGAGATTTGTTCCAGACTTATCCATAGTTGCGGCACCACTCTCAGCTTTGACGAAGAAGGGGAAACCCTTTGTGTTGTCAGACAGATGTCAGTAGAGCTTCTAGGAGCTGAGACAGAGATTGACCAGTGCACCTATCTTGAGGTTTCCTGAGGAGGGAGTAGGGTACGTAGTCTACTGTGATGCATCAGGGACTGGACTTGGATGTGTCCTGATGTAGGAGCGGGTAGTGATCGCCTATGGATCACGTCAGTTGAGTCCACATGAGCAGAACTACGCTACCCATGACCTGGAGTTAGCATCAGTGGTCTTCGCTCTGAAGACATGGCGACACTATCTGATGGGCGAGCGCTTTACAGTCTTTTCTGACCATCAGAGTCTCAGGTACATCTTCTCTCAGAAGGACCTGGACCTGAGATAGCGGTGATGGATCGAGTTCCTCCAGGACTATGACTTTGAGATAGTCTATACTCCTGGGAAGGGGAACGTGGTAGCCGATGCTCTCAGCCAGAGGACGGGCATTCAGCTACTTGAGGAGGCGACGGAGTAGCTAGCTACTTTGCAGATATCCTTCATGGATAGAGATGGAGCAGCTTTCCTTCAGTCACTCACAGTCTCTCCTCCACTACTACAGCGGGTCAGAGAGGCACAGCGTGGGGATGCTGACTGTGAGACGTGGCGTGCACAGATATCCTCAGGACAGGCACCTGATGGCTTCTCCTTTGGAGAAGAGCACGACATCCTTTTCAGAGGATGTACCTTGGTACCAGTTGCTTTATGGGAGGAAGTGCTGAAAGTGTTTCACACTTCTCCCTTAGCGGTACATCCTGGAGTGGCGAAGATGTACCAGGATCTCAGACGACAGCACTGGTGGCCAGACATGAAGAAGGCTGTGGCAGAGTTCTTTTCACGATGCCTCACCTGCCAGCAGGCGAAGGCAGAGCATAAGGTACCAGAAGGCTTGGTACAGCCCTTGGAGGTCCTGGAGTGGAAGTGGGATGGGATATCTATGGACTTCGTGACTGGAATTCCACGCACTTCCAGAGGTCACGACTCCATCTGGGTGATTGTCGACCGACTCACCAAGTCGGACCACTTCTTACCCATTAGAGAGCAGGGCTCAGTGGAGAGCTTGGGACGTCTCTACGTTCAGAAGACTGTACGGCTTCATGGTGTGCCATCATCTATCATCTCTAATCGAGATGCTCGCTTTACTTCCTGGCTTTGGAAGGGGTTGCAGGAGGTGTTCGGGACACAGCTACATCTGAGCACCACCTTTCACCCTCAGACGGATGGTCAGACATAGAGGACCATTCAGACTCTCGAGGACATGCTTCGCGCATGTGTCCTCGACTTTGGTCGCAGCTGGGAGGACCACCTACCCTTGGTGGAGTTTGCGTACAACAACAACTAACACTCCACCATCGGCATGGCACCATACGAGGCGTTGTACGACCGACCTTGCAGATCTTCTTTGTGTTGGAGAGACCCCAGGGAGTCAGCACTTGTGGGACCAGAGATGGTCCGGGCCATGACAGAGAAGCTCCAGACCATCCAGAAGCGGATGAGGGCAGCTCAGAGCCGGCAGAAGTCTTATGCTGACAGGAGGCGGAGGCCACTAGAGTTCGAGGATGGCGACCATGTCTTCTTTCGGGTCTCACCTAGACATGGTTTACGGAGATTTGGCCGAGGCGGCAAGTTGTCTCCACGCTTCATCGGACCATTCCAGGTCCTCAGCAGTATTGGCGAGGTGGCTTATCGCCTGGGTCTACCACCTCAGTTGCACTGGGTGCACGAAGTCTTCCACGTATCCCAGCTGAGGAGATACGTGCACGACCCGACGCACATCATTGACCATGGGGAGCTAGACGTTGATGATGGGGCGACTTTTGCGGAGGTCCCAATGGAGATCGAGGATTGACAGAAGCGGGTCCAATGTGGACGGTCGATTCCTCTAGTGCGCATCAGATGGTAGCACGGGAACCTCCAGGAGAGCACTTGGGAGCGGGAGGCTCAGATGCGTGCTCAGTACCCACATTTGTTTCCCTAGTTTATGATATATCTTTACGAGGACGTAAATCCCTGAGGTGGGAGTGATGTAAAGACCCGTAAATTTCAAGGAAATTTTTTTCTTAATTTTCTTTGGAATTTTACAAGAACGCAGTTTCTAACGGCACCTGATTCTGAGGCCCGGTGTGCCCGGAATCATTTTCCGAAATTTGGCTCGGGTACGTTCAGTGAACGAACGAGGGTGTTTTTATAACTTTTGAACCGGTGCTCGGAATCAAATTCCAAGGGCACCGATGGAATCGCAGCGCCGGTAATTGCTTAGAAACTCCTCTTCCGGAGTTGTGTTTTCTCGGGTGTGGTTTTTAAATTTTGGGAGTTAAGTGAAGAAAATAAAATAAAGTGGTGCGACAACTTTATTTTATTTCACTTAAAGCCATTTAAAGCCACTTAAAGATGCTTAAGCTGAGTTGAAGCGGATAGGGTGCAATCCAAAATATCCTACCCTCTTGGTAGAATATTTGTGAGGTGGGGCCCGCACAAGCCCCACCGTTTCTTTTCCTCTAAGTAACGCACCCGTGAAAACTCCTCATTAATGAAAGTAAACTAGGGCGTTTTCTAAAACTCTTAAACGCTCCTATTAAATGGACTGTTAAGATGTTAACATTAATTCACCAAATTAATGGTTCGTTTCTTAACCTGTTTTTCAAACTGTTGGCATAATAATAAAATAAGACCAACACACTTTCTTCTTGGGTGCGATTTGTTGAGAGGATTTGGAGAAATCTCTGAAGCTAGAAGATCTTCATCTTCCTTCGCGAAGAATGCGAAGAACGCGAAGAACGCGAAGAATGCGAATAACTCCGACCTTCGACGAAAGGCGACGAAGAATGCCGACGATTCTCCTTCTGTAACGCTTCTTACGCGACGATTCTTTCCCCGCGACAAATCTTCAATCAACTGCTTGAGGTAGGAGAGTTCAAATCTTTAAAATTTCCTTTGTGCATTTTATCCTTAACATGGATTTAATTCATGAAATTAAATCCATGTGTTTTCTTTAAACCTCGGAGATCGTCGACGCGACACCCTTCCGCGATGGCGTGACGCCCTTCTGCGACGCGACGATCCTCTTCTTCCGCGAAGAACGCACGTTCGACGACTACGACGAGGTAGGGGTTTTAATTCTTTAAATATTTGTGATTTATACCTGCAGCATTTGATTAGAATTTGTTGTGAGATATTTTAAAACCGCTAACGCGGTGGGTGCGGACCAACGAACAATTCCGAACCCACCGCCCCTTTCGTTCTTGGTGTGCGAAATGGCGGACATCGACAAAGCAGGCCGCACGGACGACGCGGGGTCCTCACAGTGAAGGACGGACTCCGGGAGGACGTTTGGTGAAGACGGTGCAAATTTCCGACCACCAGAACTTGTCTGGTAGCCCGCGTAGCAGACCGCCGGCGTGCCCCGCCGGCACGGTGGCGCCGGCGGCAGATGGAGGCGGCGCCCGACGCGCCGCCGGAGGGAGCCGCCGAGGCTGAATCTGCGGCGGTAGCAGCGCGGTCCCGCGACCGCGCGGGACCGGACAAGCGGGACGCGGCCGGCTGCCGCGTCCGCTGGCAAGGGCGGCCCCATGCGGGGCCGTGGTTTACTCACGCAGGGGCAGCGCGCCCCCCGCCCGCGACTCGGCCGTAACAGCCGAGCTGACCCGCCTGGCGACCGGGCCGCGCCCGCGCCGGCCGGGCCGGGTCGCGCCCAGGCCAGGCCGGGCCCCCCGGGCCGGCCCGGGCCACACCGGCCGGGTCAGACCCGGACCCGGTTTGGGTCGACCCGGTTCGGGCCGACCTAGGGGGGGTTGGGCCAAGTCGGTCCGGGCCCAGACCCCTCGTTTTCGGACCTTTTCGGTCTTTTGCTCATAACTTGAGCTACGGGCCTCCGAACGACGTGCCGTCAGTGGCGATGTGATCCTTGGATCAAGGCGGTCGTTTCAGTATATCCCACTCAAGGTTTAGGAATATTTGGGTTCGGATGGGTTGGTTCGTACACGAAACCAACCGGGCCCTCGGAGCGGAAACGCTCATATCTTGAGCTTCGGACGTCCGATTGACGTGCCGTCGACTTTGTAGAATTCCTCTAAGTGAGACGGATATTTTGGCTTACTCCGCCTGAGGTTTGGACGTAGGTGGAGTACGGTTGGGTTGGTTTTTCCTTAAAAATCAACCGGGCCCCTGGAACGAAAAGGCCAATAACTCTCAGACTGGGCGTCCGATTGACGCGACGTCTGCGACGTTGAGTTCCTGTTGATGATACGGAACTTTTGGATACATCAACTCTGGACTATGTGTCAGTTGATGTATCAGCCTCTCGGCTCGTGGAGCGGACCCTCCCGAACGAGCTTGCTGTGTGCGGGAACCCTAGAACTGGTTGCGACTACGATGACGACGACAGTACAGAGATCCTCAGTGGATTCGACGACGACTGTGCAGAGATCCTCAGTGGATTCGACAGCAATGACTACAGCACTCAGCGATCCTTTGTGGGTCAGTGCTACCGATCCTATGTGGGTCCGATCCTATATGGGTCAGCACTCAGCGGTCCTGTGTGGACCAGCGCCTACAGATCCTGTCTGGGTCTTTGCAGGGGTTAGTTACCTATCGATCATGTGTGGGTCAGATCCTTTGTGGGTCATTGCGGGGGTTAGTTACCTATCGATCCTTTGTGGGTCAGATCCTTTGTGGGTCATTGCGGGGGTTAGTACCTATCGATCCTTTGTGGGTCCGACGGCTTAGATGAATCAGTGGCAATATCTGGTCATCTTTATCGTCATACAAAGAAGTATTCCTGTGTGAGCTGAATCCTTTTGCTTTCCTTTGTAGATTGTGTTGTGCTATCCTGTGTGGGTATACGTTTTTCTTTCCTGTGTGGACTGGGTTGTACTTGGGCTCGGATGTTGGAGTCGAACGAGAATTGATGACTTAGGTATATGTATGGGCATATACCTAAGTCGTGTCAGATATTACTTCGTGATTGTATCTTTCCTTTGTGGTTTATCCTTTGTGGATTCTGGGAGACCTTCGGGGGTCTCGGGGTCCCTAATGAGTAGCTTATACTCACCCCTGCACGGGCTATGCCCGCACTACGTTGTGTTGGTTGTAGACGATGGACAGCGCTGATCGTGGTAGAGGCTTGCAGAGCCGGACAGTACCTGGAGGTGGACCACTAGGCAGGATGTACTCGGAGTGGTCGGCTAGACCTGAGGAGCAGTGGAGGCTATCTGTACCCACCCTTCAGGTGGGATTCCCAGTGGACAGCTCGACGTCGCGGCTTTACTTTTCAGTTGTTGTTTTCCCTTTCCAGTCGTACTTTACTTTCAGTTTGGGTTTGTATACTGGCCCACTTACTTTCCGCACTTACTATTGTACCAGTTTTTACTTAGTGTTTACTTCCGCCTTCTTGCTCTGTGGTGTTTGTGGTTTACTTTACAAAGTCAATGCCTTCCCTTTTTACCGGGATTTACGCCTTGGTGCTAGTCGCCAGCCTCTGGCCTATGGAAGGCGGGCTTGGGGTAGTCCCGGCACGGGCCCCGAGGACGGGTCGTGACAAGATACATATATGATTCTCACATTACAATTGAAAAAATTAAATTAAAAGTAAAATCTAGTGAGATGGCATTTATTTCTTCTAGTATATCCATAAAATAAATCATATACCATCTTCTTGGTATCTTGGGGAAAGTAAAACATAATAAAGGTTGATTTTAGATGATTGGTAAGGTAAATCATACAATAGAAGATATCATAAAATAAATAATTCATAAAAAATATGGTAGTGATTAAAAATAATAAAAGATGCTATATAAAAAATTCCATAAAAGGGGATTATATCCATGGGTGACATAGAAAAATAAATAATCACCTGGATACCAATAAATAGTTTCATAATGATGGAAAACATATCTTAGACATCATAATAATACCATGAATTCCTTATTCATTGACTTTATAAATCAAGGCCTAATATCAAGAAATCAAAAATAATTGGGCAGTCATACACCAAATTCTCATACTAGTTTTTATCAGAAGACCCATCGATACATTGAGGGTCCATAGAGAGATCCACCCATCACTTAATAATTCAAATTCATTCATTATATTAAATAAATAAATAAAAATTCAATATATAATCTACATAAACATTTGTATTGAAAATATAGCATATGAAATGTCAATATAATCCCCATTCAATAAATATGGACAACATGATCATAATCCATATATAGTAATATGGTGGATTTTTTCATTAGATTATATCCCTAGAAAATCATAATATTCATCAAAAGATATTGACATATATGAAAATACTTTGAAAAGATCATCGGAACATTCCTTGAGAAAAACACCATTTTTATTTTGAAATCACGTATTTGAAATATAAAAATAAAACCATGGATACTTGTTAATTAATATTCATGGAAAATAATTTTCATGGTGTCAACAAAATTTGTTCAAGTGGTATATGTTAAAACGAATACTCTATTCACACCTTTTGTAAAAATTACCTCATTTGGAAACTGACAAAAAGATTCCATTAAATGCATTTATAGAATGTAAAACATGGGTAGAAATGAATTTAATCAATCATTTTAGGGTATTAAAAATATTATTTCAAACATTTAAAATAAAATATGGACATATAAGAAAAATATTTCTCACTGGATATAAAAATGAAGTCAGTATTACTTAAAAATTTTATTTTGTACTTTTAAGTAATTAGAGAGAGAGAAATTAAAGGAAACCATATAATTTATATAGATAAACATAGGATAACAAAATAAATGATATTGGAGATAGATGGGTCATATAATTTCATTTTTATAAATTTAAGCATAAATAATCTTGGTAAAAAGTGGGATTGTACCATAAAACCCATACCACTTTGGTAACATATGAATCATAACCCACCATGAAAGAAATAAATTCAAATTGATATTTAAATGAAATTATTATAAATATATTCATGATATAACATATCAAAGGGGTAGTATATACACAACATGAAATAAATAACTTGTGAATATGGAAAATGTCACACAAAAAAGAAGTGAGCTAAGAAACCCTTACCTTGGGTATGACTTGCTTCATAAGTAGTTTTAACCTCTAGGGTAATAAATTTAAATATATTATACTTATATAACAGAATCATACTTATATTTATAATATCATACATATTTTTTTATAAAATCTTGTAATCCATTCATTCACAATCTTTCATTATCATCGTTATTTTGGGTGTTAATTGCTTCATTTTTTATGTATGTTTCGATTTGGAAATCATATTCCTTGAATATTAATCATGATTTCATCATCTTAAGAATGTTAATAATGATATAAATATAATACATATATTCATTATGTATATATTTTGAATCATTCATAAAATGAAAATATGAAAAATTAGTCGCATTGCTTCGGGGAGAAGGTAGTCCACACATACACATGACTGACATTATCATTTGATTTGTCAAACCAAAAAAACAGTAATTTTTTTATTTATATTTATTGTCAATACACCCCAAAATAATGTGTTAAAAAATAATTTTACATCATCACACGTTCCAAGTTTTCTTCAATATTCTTATGGGTGTTAGAAAGAAATATCTCAATCGGGTGAGAAAATGAGGAAATACCATATAGCCCAACATACCTCACAAGCCACACTATACATAAAACTAAGTTGAATACTCCTCTCCAAGAATTCAAAAAGGACTCTTGGAACACCAATAGACTTGAAATTAAATAAATAATGAATATTAATTCACTTTAATATGGAAATGTAAAAAAGGGTTTTTTTGTATTTCTCTAATTGTATCCTACTCATTATTTAGGCATATAGAGAAATTAGAAAACAAAAAGGAAACAATAATGAATCAAAATCAAAAAAATAATAATAAATGAATTATTATAAATTAAACAATTATTCTAATGACAGAAAGTATCCATTCTCATATATAACATACATATAATTTATATAATTTATATTCTGTATATTATAATTTATGTATTTCATAAATATATATTTTATATAACATATAATATAATATAAATATAATATAATATAAATATAAATCCCACCATTTCTTATAGAGACTTTTCAAGTATGAAATAAATCTTATTCAACTTATTAGAAATAATTCCTAATAAAATATTTTTTTTCAAACTATACATAGAATAACAATAAGTGAACTAAAACAATGAATATTTCTATCAGATAAGCCATCTTCTGATGAAAGGGTGACAAGGTCCATACAATCCATACAATATTTTGTTTCTTTTTTACAATGTCGCAATAAGATTATTTTATAAGAATATATTTGATAAAAAAATAGGTTTTCTAAAGGATTAACTTGGTATCATGTTCATACCATAATATTGAATGATATCGGTCAGTTAGTTTCTATCCATATCATTTATACAACTCTAGTGGCTAGTTGGTATAGTTAGATATCTCTCTATGAATTAGCAGTTTTTTATCCCTCAGAACCCATTCTTCATCCAATGTAGAGAAAGGGTTTGTTTTTTATACCCTTCATGACTTATTTAGGAACTACCAATTCATGGTCTAGTTGTAGTATCATATGATATACTATCATAAATCCAGGTCTTTAAAGCTATGAAGGTATATCCCAATCACATATGGACTTTTCATTTTTTTGTTTTTGGGAAGATATTTGGAATTGGGTATATTGGGATCTTGAAATATTTTTTGATGAATGTATAGAAAAACCTTCTTTATATTCTACCAAGATCTTTTAAATTCGTTTATTTCTCTTAGAGTTGGATTGCTTTATTTTTAGTGAATTTTATGTAACTGACTTGTGTGGTCTAGGAATATGGGTTTCTGAACCTTATATACTAATGGGAAAATTAAAACCTATAAATACATCATGGGGTGTGTAGGGTTTTGATCCTTTTTTTCAGGGAAATATCCTCGCATCATATTGTAGCAGGAACATTGGTAATATTAATGGGTCTATTCCATCATAGTGTATATCCATTCTAATGACTATACAAAGGATTACTTATGGGAAATACTGAAAAAGTCCTATCAAATAGCATAGTTGATGTATTTTCTTCAGTTTTTTTTTTGTTTTTGGAACTATGGGGTATGGTTTAATAATGACTCCAATCAAATTTTTTGGCCCCACTCACTATCAATGGGACCAAGGATACTTCCAGTAAGAAATATATCAAATTGTTGGTATTGGGTTAGTTGAAAATAATTTGTTATCGTAATATTGGTCTATGATTACTAAAAAATATCCTTTAATGATTATATCAGAAATAATCTATCAAAAGGGGGATTATTCATAGTGGGATCAATGGATAGTGGAGATGGAATACCTGTTGGATAGTTAGGACAACCCAATCTTTAGAGATAAATAATTCCTTGAAATAAGCTTGGATACTTTATTATTTGATTGGTCAAACCAAAAAAAACTATAATTATTTCATTAATATCATATATATTCATTAGTTTCATCATTATAACCATCTATATAAAGGGATGGTGAAAAATGAATCACATCACTATGTGGAGTCGGTAGGTTTTATGTATGCACGGGTAATGTTTTAATTTTTCATAGGATGTAAAAAAGGTGAAAAATGGCTATCCCATAATCATAATAAAATCCCATTATATTGATTATATTGGACACATTATGTTTGGATTGGTACAATAGATTTAAAGGATAAGAATAAATAAATTTTGAAATAGTCATTAAAGATGATTACCTTTTCTTCAAGAGGATTCCTTTGGCTTACACATTAAGCATTTTTAGGATGTTATTAGAAGAATAAAAAAAGATAAAGAATAAATTTAATGAATCTTTTAAGGTATTAGGGTAGGGATTGGCTAATTTAGAGTTCCAAATCTCTGTGAATAAAATAGAAGAGTATGTTCCCTTTTATAAGTGAGGTAACAGACATGCGTATATTTACTTAAAAGATTTAAATATAATATATACTATAATCATGTAAAGTGCTAACAAATAAAACCCAATTCCTATATAATATGTGATAGGGTATAAAAAACACTTAAAAATAAAATTTATACAATTTTTTGAGATATATTAACCCTTATCTCCTAGTTAAACCCCCTTTAAACCCTATTTAACCTTAATTGTGATAAAATAAATTTTTACCATGATAACATAATTAGATGTTCAAAAATAAAAGGGGAATTTTAAAAAAATTATAAATGATGATTCTAAATTTTGAATTCATTTTATCGTGGTCAAAATCTATAGTTGGAATAAATATAATCATGAAAAACACATGAAAAATAGTTTTTATGAAAATACATAATTTAAGCGTAAAAATTTCTTTTCCTTGAATTCAAGTAAAAATTTTATTTCCAAGAATTTAATTAGTTAAATAAATAAACATGTTTTTTATACTTTTAGATCAATTTGAAGCTAAATTTCACCTTCTAACCATACCATTAAATGCAAAGACTTAATTTGGATAAAATATAATATATGCTCATAAAAGTTAATCATGGGTTCCCAAATTCAAAATAACGGTCCAAAATTAATTATTTAACTCCTTAAACATATATTTGGTTGAAAAATACTCACCCAACAGGATAAAGGAAATTTTAAAAGAGATTTTAAATCCTTACCTCATATTTTTAACCTTGTTTTACATGTTTTACCATTACCGAGGTGACAAATATTCACCATGGTTATTATTCATAATGTCCAAAAATAAAAGGAACCTATTTAAAAAATTATAACCTCATAATTAAAAATATTGAATCCATTTTTCAAAATTAAATTTCTATAATATGAATAAATAAATTTTAATATAAATTCATAAAACACAAAGAAAGAAAGTTTTTAGAAAAATTCATTTTTCAGCCCTAAAATAAATATCTACCAAAATCAATTATAATGTTTATTAATATATAAGTAATTAGATTATTTATAATTAATTGTGAATTATGTTACTTTAAGATAAAATTAAAAACATAATTTTACTTTAAAATTACTTTATTCAATGAAAAGAAATAACAGTTTTACAAAAGATGGTACATTTCATTATTCACTTTAAAATAAATATTTTCTAAAAAATACAAAAAAACCCTAATATAATATTAAAATTATGTTTCAAAAAATTATATTTATTAATTAAAATACAGTTTCTAAATAGAATGTAAGAAATTAATTATAATGTTTTCACAGAAAAGGCAATAAAGGCAATTTTTTAAAAACACATTTTTAAAGCACAAAATTGGTTAATTAAAAATTGTGTACTTATTTATTATGAAAAAATAAATAAATTTATATTATATAAATCCTTTATACATATTTTCCATAATTTATTTATTTTTATTCATAATACCAATTTAATGGCTAAGTTATAACGGTCACTTTTAAATAATAATTTTTTTATAGAATATCACAGTTTAATTAAAACACTATGTTGTGTGTTAAGAAAATGTTGAGTTTTTTATTATTTTAAACTAAATTTTTAGGGTTTCATATTCTCCCTTAATTAAATAAATTTTATACTCATAATTTTTTTTATCTTGGTAATCAAGGGTACAATATTTGATAACACATTTATTGAAAACACATATATAAAAAGGAATAATAAAAATTCTATTAAAAAGAGGAAGTAGGAAGCATAAAGGTTACCTAAGATAATACATAATAATGTTCTAGTATAAGAATATAATTATTGGGAAGTAAAAATATGTACATAAAGGATAAAGATAATTTCCAAAGAGTAATGGAGAGTGATAGAGGGCATGATCGTGATAAATGTAATAACCACAAAATCCTAAATCATGAAGGGATAATGAAGACCATAAATTAATTAAAAATGAAGGTAATATTATTAAATAATTATTTCAAGATACTTTTCCTAGAGTTGAGGGATTATTTTTCTATAAAGATAAATAACATGCAAAAATATACTTACTTTACTAATTTCAAATTTCAAAATATTGTTTCCCTATTTATTGAGTATTTTAATGAGTATCCACATCATATTTTAATGATGAATGACTAAGAATATTTTTTTATGG
This sequence comes from Viscum album, assembly GCA_963277665.1. NCBI lineage: Eukaryota > Viridiplantae > Streptophyta > Magnoliopsida > Santalales > Viscaceae > Viscum > Viscum album. The sequence continues at coordinate 351,017,622 of OY728126.1, read as the reverse complement.
TTAAAGAACAAAAATAAACTTTTAATAAATCATAATATCCATAAAAGAAATATATATTTTTCCCCTGTCAAAAAAATTATCAGAACAAGTTAAGATAATACTAAATATGAATAAACCTTCTTATGAATAAGTAATACATTAATTCCTAAAAAATTAATAATAGAAACCATTGAAATGATATAATAATTTAGCCTTTAAATTATAATATTACTATTTAAACATAGATAATTTTATGCTTCATCTAATAATTCCAAATTCCTCAAAACTTATTAAACCCCAAAAACTAGTATTATGACATAGCCAAACATAAGTATAACAATCAAGTTTGAAAATAGGGTATGCCTATGTGTCATAATGGTAACTAAAAAACATGTCCTTGTTACAATAAGGTTTCCACTATGAGTATTTATTAAAAACTCACTTATTAATATTCTTGGAAAATATATAATTGTTGGGAATAAATGGAAAATATAAAAGATTACAAATATCTAGAAACAAAATAAATATTTATCTAAATTCGTGTCTATGAAAAAATTATATGTTATCACAACTTAAGTGATTTAAAATTAATCTATATTAATTTCTTAGTATTTTATGTTATCTATTATCCTTTTCTAAGGTAAATTCTATTGATGTTTAGTGATTTTTTTTTAGTTTTCCATCTTCTTAGAGTTGAAACACTATATATTGGCTACTTATTTCTTGCCCTTACACTCACACTTCTGATGGTATTTATCTCCACACTTAAAGAAAACTCCCATTACATTCAATAAAGTTCTAGAGAATTTATATCCATAATTATTGCATTTTGAAAGTTCTATAATTACCTTATTTCCTTTTGTCTAATTTATTTTTCCTTGGTTCTCAATCATACTCTTTTTTTTATTTCCTTTGAAAATATATGACTTCGAGTATTATTTATTCATCCTAATGTAACCTGATACTACATAATTATATATATGAAAAATTTTGAGAGATAATATCCCATTGGAGGTTTGACTTAAGCTTATCAAATAAATAGTCAACCTTACTTTCTGGATTATGTATTTAGTGCATATCATGCCTTACTAATATTTTAAATCTTTCCACATACTTAGCAACACTTTTAACTCTCTTCTATATTATATTGAGGACTTTTATTTCTATAACTTCTCATTTATCATAATAAATTTATTTTTTAAATAATATCTTCTTAAAATTCTTCCATTACATTATCTTTATCTTCAACTACTCCATTTTTTTAAATTAATTAACACCCTTAATCAGTAGCTTCCTTTAAATAATACAATGTCGGAATAACCATATCCCTTTCATTAGTTCTTAATGATATAAATATATTTTCAAGGGACTTGATCCACTATTAAATTATAAATGTATTAGTAGTTCCTTTAAATAATGTAGGTTTTGTCCATATGAAGTGGTCCAACATCAATGAGTCGGGTTATAAAGTGATAGGTTGTTTCATACAAGAAAGGTTATTGGTTATAACCTAAGTCAACTATAATAATATAATCATAATCTTATTACCTACAACACCAACCATATTAACATTATCAATAGGTAAATCTATATATTCATTGTGGGTGTTTAAATATTTTCTATTACTTCTATTAGGCACCATTTCTAAATGGTGGAAAAACTTGACTATATCATAACATTATGGATCATAGTGTATAATTCCAAATCCAGTATAATACCAAACATAAATATAAAATTTATACATAGTTAATCTTAGAATAAAAAACTCAATATCTTTGGGAATATCTTCAAATCATCAAAATATTTTTAAACATTTCAAAATGGTTTGTAAAGAGTATGTGAATAAAACAAATCATATCCCAAGGGAGTTTCTATCTAGGTGTGTAGTCATAGGCCCACTCATCATGAATTAGTGAGAATTCATTTAATACCTAATCTTCCCTATGAACTCCTAGTTTTAATGATCCCAAATTTTTATATTTAATACAACTAATGAATCCCATGTTTACCTATAAGAAATATGTATTCTGAGAACAGGTGATGAATCTATAAGTATGAGATAGTGTTGGTCATGACACACCACTAGTTCCAAATTCTCTAAGTTTGAGATACCGCCAGGACTTCACACCATCAGAAAATCATGCCACTAGACTGAAGAATAGACAAAGTATGAGACACAGACACCATTTATTGAAACACCATCGGATGTCATGTTGTTAAAACGCAAAAATGGAAAAGTATGAGATACTACCATATAAGACACCATAAATATCATGTCGTCAAAATCATATTGCTAAAACTAAAATTTTTTCTTAGTATGAGACACTGTCAGAGTATACACCGTTGAACCATACACTGTTAGCCATGACACCGCCAATGTCACACAACCATCTTTTTTAAAATTAGGATAATTCTAAGACACCACAAGTGTCACACTGCTAGAAAAACATTCCTCTAGAGAAATGTACTGTCAATATCATGTCACCCCAACATGAGGCACCACCAGAACATGAGACACCACTAGTGCTTAAGACACCATCACTATTTATATTACTTTAATTATTTTGTTTTGAATTATATCTTTCTAATGTCTATATTTATTGAAGTTAATGTTTTTTACATTTTTAAGGATTGTTCTTTAAATTTCTAATAGAAATCATGTCGGACAAGCAGTACGAGGAAGAAACTTTAGATTTTCTCCTTGATGTTATTTTTGATAAAAATTACAAAAAAAATTATTATTGAGTAATGTGTGGAAAACATATAGAACAAATGAAAGAAAAACCAGGGAAGCCTAAAGTTCCAAAAGTATTAAATTGAACCAATTGAAAATCAAAAGAGATGACTTTCTATGAAATCTTGATGAGTATGCTAAATTGCATCATCTCATTCAGTGATTCATTCCAATTAGAAAACAATAATTTGTGACACTTTGTTTCTTTAAATATTTCAAGGAAAACTTGACTTAATAATCATTGATGAACCTAATCAAGAGTAAAAAAGTTGTATTGAAAAAGACCAAGAATTTCTAAACTTTCTACTCCAAAATTTCTTGTTTCTGTTTATAGTTTATTACATTTGATCATTGTGTTCTATACTCAATTTTATGTATGCACATTGTCTCCTAAGATAAACTAGATGATACAAGATATCTTCTCAAACTTTATTCTTATTTTTTCCCATGGATAAGAGTGGTAGAGGTCCATGTGTGGTCTATTTAACTTTACTCCCACAAATAACTATGGAATAGGTTGTGTGTAACCTGGACAGTGTTATCTATTTTAATACCTGATCCAGGTTGTGGATAATCTATTTATTTTATATAAACTAATTTGTGGTGGGTGATCACTAAGTGGATAGTATTAAGTCTTGACTTGAGATTGAACCTCTTGTATTCATTTTTCGCTGCTGTGTGTTTTCAACTTTACTTTACTTTAAAATTGAAAATTGTTTTAACTAAAAAAAATTATACTTTGATATTTTATCTTAATTGTTGATCATATAGTATTTTGATCAAGTAAATTGATTTTAAAGGATTCAATAATTATATATATAAATTATTCATCTAAGACCTAATCAATCTTAATATAAATATTGAGAACAATTAAGATATACATCATACTACTTATTTTGATAAACTGAGTTGTTTTTGAATAACTGGGGGATTTCAAAATAATCGATTTTAGATTGAAATTTTTATTGGGTAATCAATTCACCACCCTCTTGATATACTCACTCCAACCAACATTTGATATCATATATTGATAATAGTTTTTTCAAGTACTTTTTAACAATGATTTTAGTGGAGCATTAAAGACCTTAAAATTTCTGTCAGTTCTAAATTTTTAGTTATTTATATATGTATATATATATATATACATAAATATATATATATATATATTCTAGTCTTTTAGTGTGGATAATCTTTAGGAAGGTTCTGCTACCAACAGAACTCATTTATTAAATGGGACTAATTATGTCCAATGGAAAATAAAAATGAAAATTCATATTGAAAGTATAGATTTTGAGATTTGGTCTTTCATAATAGATGAGTATGAAATTCCTACTACTACTATAAATACTTGGGATGATGCAAATAAGGTTTCTTATAATAATAATTTCAAGTACATGAATTCCTTACACTATGCATTAGGTGATGAATATTTTAATAGAATTTTTTCACATAAAATAGTTTTTGAGATTTGGGATACTCCAGTTGTCTCACATGAAGGAACTAAAAATATTAAAGAAATGTGTCTTAACACTTACACTATTAAATATAATATTTTTTAAATTACTCCTAATGAGCCTATTTATGATATGTATCTCAGGTTTAATGATATTGTTAATACTATGAGGTCACTGAGAATTGTTATAATAGAAAATTACCCGATAATGAGATTATTGAGATGTATACATGAAAGATGGTGACGCACTTCAGGTTCAATTAGAGAATCCTACGATATCAGTTCATTTCCAGTCATGGAACTGATAGGTAATCTTATTATGTATGAATAAGAACATAAAGTAAATTGTTAGGAGGATGAACAGCCAAATAGAAAGTAAGTAGCTTTCAAGAATACTACCCCTATACTATAGAAAGAAAAAGAAAAATTACAATATATTGATTCAAGTGATAGTGAATCTACTTCTAACAGTGATGAGTAAATGGATCATCTATCCAAAATATTTAAGAAGTTATACAATAAGAAAAAAATTCAAAAAACCAAACTATAGAGGAAAATATGACAACTTAGGGAATTGGAAGAAAAGGAATGATGATTCAAATAAATTTGTCTACTATGAATGTAAAAAAGAAAGTCCATATAATATCTGATTGTCTTAAGCTAAAATACAAGAAGAAATATGAATACAAGGACAAAATATATATTAAGGATATAAAATCCACATAGAGTGAATCTGAAGATAGTTCAAGTGACTCAGATTCATCACCTAAAGAAAATATGAATAGAGAAAGTATGTGATTTATGACTAAATTTGGTGAGTAAAATGCTTGAAGATCACTAGTATAAGTCTATGGTGCTTGAAAATGGTTGTTCAAGACACATGAAAGTATATTATTCTTACTTTAATATTCTTATCAAGGTTGAAGGTGTACATGTCACCTTTGGTGACAATGAAAATAGAAAAATCATTAACCCATTCCAAATTGGTAATAAAAATTCAGTTTTAATTTCCAAAGTTTTATATGTTGGTGGTTTAAAATATAATATGATGAGTATTTCTTAGTTTTTTTATTATGGTTTCAATGTTATTTTTCATAATGATTCTTGTACTATTTTTAATTCTGAAAATTCTTTAATCTTTACTACCTTAAGAAATGAAAATGTTTATGTTGTAAATTTAAATTCATTATTTTCTTAGAATGTTTCATGATTGAGTGTTTTTTAAAAGGGATCTTGACTTTGGTATAGGATACTAGGCCATTGTAACATTCACACACTTACAAAGATAAATATAAAAGGGTTAATCAGGGATCTACCAAATCTTGTGTTCCCAACTGATAAATTTTGTAACCCTATCAACAAGATAATCAACATAAAATTTATTTTAAGCTAAATTAATAAGGGCTAAATTCTCGACCTCTTAAGTTGGTTCACATGGATTTGTTTAGGACTTCTCGATTTTATATTCTTAATAGAAATCACTATGTTTATGTTTCTGTATATGAATATTCTAAACTACCATAGTTTGGGGAGCCTGTAAGGGGATCTGCGAAATAGGGCTTCCCCTCGTCGTCACCTCCTCCCTTCATCTCAGGTTGGTGTGACGCCCCTGCTCATGCTCGGTGAGATCGTGGCAGCAGATCCCCTATGGTGGAGGTGTCTTGCGACCTCATGCCCTTGACCGTCTCTACTTTTCACACCATTTTCATCACGTTCCTCTCCCAAATCCCTATTTTCTGGGTAGGGCTTCCCATGGTGATGCAATGATAGTCCATCTACCAAAATCCAGCTTCAGAAGCTTGAGGGATGCCACTTCATATCTGATGTGTGCGCAAGGTGGTTCATCGTGGTCTCCACGAGTGACTTGGTTAGAGGAAACAGGATCTGGTTGCATGGGACCTCCTTCTGGTGTGCTGGTGATGGTTTCGATTTCATTTTTTTGATTTTTTTTTGTTTTTGGATGTGTTTATGTTGTTCATGAAGCTGAGTTCATGAAGGCTTGTGGTGAGTTCCTTCTATAAATTTTTGGAGATTTTGATGGTTATTGAAGTTTGTTAGTTTTTGATTTTGTGATTTGGATTTGGATGTGTTGAGGCTTTGGTGTTGGTTGGTCCATTCATGGTGTCGAGACTCTGGTTCTTTGGTGATTCAATAGTTTTTGTGATGGTTTCCATATGTTTTGTTTTTTGTTTTGATTTCTATGATGTTGTTATTTGGGTTTTTGCCTTGGTGGTCTACGACTCGAGAGATTCTGCAACAGATTGTCTACAAGAATTTACTCCAAATGAGGTTTCGGGTAGGATTTTTCACTATTTCATGGCTATTTAGAATTGGATGTTTGAGAGTGTATGGATACTTCAATCGGTACCAGGCCCGTTATCTTTTTCATGGGATAGCTATCCATTCAGTGATGAGACAATGGAAGTTGGAATTAATGTTTTTGTTGATAGGAGGAGCTTCTCTCTTGTAGTGTATGTTGTTTTTTGGTCTTGGGATTTTGGTCTGTTGGGGCCTTGTTTTTGTTTAAGTATTGACATCATGATGGGTTCCCCCACACCCCTTACAAGGGGGTCTATCTTAATAAAAAAAATTACTTAGTTACATGACTATTCTAGACATACTTTGGTATATTTTCTAGCTCACAAAATTGAAGCATGTTCTTACTTTACCAAGTATGATAAGTCTATAGAAAATCTTATTTGTCTTGGGATTAAAACCTTAATAATTGACTATGGCCATGAGTTCAAAAATAAAGATTTTGAATCATTTATCTCACAAAATAGCTACACTAATAACTTATCTACTTCTAGGAATCCTCGGTAGAATGGAGTTGTTGAAAGAAGAAATCAAACCTTACAAGAGATATCACAGACTATGCTAAATTAGTATGACCTACCTATCTATTTTTGGGAAGAAGCTATCAATAAAACCTGCTTTATCATAAATAGAGTTTTGATTAGACCTATCCTTAAGAATACCCCTTATGAGTTATGGAATAATAGGAAACCTATGGTTAATTACTTCACATTTTTTGGTTCCAAAGTCTTTATTCTTAACACTAAGGATAATATAGACAAATTTTCCTCCAAGTGTGATGAAAAAAAAAATTTCTTGGTTACTCATTTTCTAATAAATCCTATAGAGTGATCAATAAGAATACCAAGACTGTGGAAGAATCAGTCCATGTAAATTTTTATGAAACTAATCCACATTAGACTAAGAATTATTTAGAAAACCTTTAGGATGGCCTATCTTCTCTAAAAATAAATTTCAAACCTTTAGATTCCACTGTAGAACAAGCATAAGAATCATCCAGTTCTGAAGAATTTCTAGAACTTTCACCTGATAATACAGAAGTAATCAGTCCTACTTTCTCTAGAAGTATTAGAACTCTCAAGAACCATCCTTTAGATGTCGTTATAGGAGATCTAGACAAAGGACCCCAAACTAGAGATTCCATTAGAAATCAGGTTGAACATCATGTTTTCTTATCTCGCCTTAAACCTAATAACATCAATAAAGTAATTAATGATAAATTCTTAGTGGTATCAATGAAATAAGAGTTGAATTAGTTTGAAAGAAACAAATTGTGAGAACCTGTAGATACAACCAAGGAAACCTTGACTATTGGCACCAAATGGGTATTTAGGAATAAAGTGGTTGAGTCAGGTAATATATTTTGAAACAAAGCTATACATTTTTCACAATGTTATAGTCAGGAAGAAGGAATTGACTATGAGGAAACCTTTTCACCTGTAGTTATACTTGAGTCCATAAGAATTATGTTTACCTATAAAGCTCATCTAGATTTTAAACTTTATCAAATGGATGTTAATAATGCTTTCTTAAATGTTTTTATAGTTGAGGATGTTTTCATAGAACAACCACCTAGTTTTAAAAATCCTCATTTTCCTAATCAAGTTTATAAATTAAATAAAGCTTTATATGGTTTAAAACATGCTCTAAGAGCTTGGTATGATGGGTTCAGTAATTTTCTAATTTCAAAAGGTTTTTCAAAAGGAATAGTTAATCCTACCTTTTTTATGAAATGAATTTCAAAATATGTAATAGTTGTAAAAATCTATTTTGATGATATTATTTTTGAATCTTCAAAAAATTACCTTTGTACTAATTTTTCTAAAATAATGAAAAATGAATTTGAAATGAGTTTAATGGGAGAACTCAAGTTCTTTATTAGATTTTAGATATTTCAAAACAAATAAGGAATTATTTTCAAACAAAGTAAATATAAAAAAGATCTATTAAAATGATTTGATCCAGATAGAACGAAAATTAGTGATACTCTTATGAGTACCACCTGAAAATTGCATCTTGATGAAACTAGGAAGTCAGTTGATCAAACCAATTATAGACGTATGATTGGAAGCCTTCTCTACATAACTTCTAGCTAACCATACTTTATGTTTATTGTGTGTATGTGTGTTCATTTTCAAGAAAATCCAAATGATTCACACTTACTTTATGCTAAAAAAAATCAAATACCACAAATATACAACTAATTTAGGATTATTTTACCCTTGAGTAAAAGAATTTGATTTAGTAAGTTACTCTGATATTTATTTTGGTGGATGAAAGTTAGATAAAAAAATAAGCTCTCAAACATGTCACTTTTTGGGAAAGTCTCTAGTTTCATGGTGTAGTAAAAAAACAAAAAAAAATCATTATTTACTTTAGAAGATAAACACATAGTAGTATGTTGTTGCTGTGCAAATATTTTGTGGATGAAACACACTCTACTAGAAAATGGATATCAATTATAATATGTCCCTATAACTGTGACAATACAAGTGTGATAAACATATCTAAAAATCTTGTTTCTCATTTCAGAATAAAACATATTGATATCAAACATCAATTTTAAAGATATCATTTTCAAAATGGAGATATAACTCTTGAATTTATTGGTACTGAACATCAGTAAGATGATATATTCACAAAGCCTTTGAATTCAGAGATAATGAATTATATAAAACATGAATTTGGAATTATTAAATTTCCTTGAATTTAATTATGGTTCTCATACCATTGGTTAGCATACCATTGGTTGTCATACCGTTGGTTGTCATACCATTGGTTGTCATATAGTTGGTTGACATACTATTGGTTGTAATACTTCTAGTTTTCAAACCATTGGTTCTCATACTATTGGTTTTTATAACATTGGTTTTCATATTTTTGACTTTCCATGCCTTTGATTCTATGACTTTGGAAAATCATTATGCTTTCTGATATTGCGAACCACCGGGCTTTTTACGGTTTAGTTTATTTATTGAAATCGGATGTGTGTGTTTTCTATCTCAATTTTAATTTTAATTTCACGTATAATTTTGATTTTATAATACCTAATATCCCAAATTATATTAATATGTTATAAATATTTTCCCAACAAATCTTGATCCACGCACTATATTTTGTGTATCTCTCTCGAACTGAGCCCAACTCTTTTCTTTATTCATTTCAAACTTTCACCTTACCTTTGACCAAGTTGGTTGAGATGATCTGGATTCCAAGAATGAATCTTCATTTATTATATTCTCTTTTTAAGTTTATATCTTCAATAAAACAAAAGAAATAACCAAAAGTGCCTGTTTTAGTTGCTCTCGTTAACCCTGAGCTTTCAAGTTGGGTTTTTGTTGCATAAAATGAAGCAGATTCGAAGTGGTTGTGGTCAATTAAGTCTCTATTACTCAATATTCTCCAAAACCAAGGATGTTTGGAATGGTTCTTAGCAAATGAGAGACCTTTTTACTCAAAACGGGTACATGAGTTCTATAAGCATGTGTAGTTTTCATTCAATCAAGACGGTGTAGATTGGTTAAAAAGTTGTGTAAGAGGTCAGGTGTTTGATTTCTCTTCAAGAAAGTGGGATAAGTGTTTGAAAGTACCCCATGATAGAGTTTTTCATGATTATAAAGGGAGAATTCTTAAAGCTAGTGACTTGTTCATTTATGAGGAACTCATTTTTATTTTAAATGAGATGGTTCAACAAGAATACCTATTGCTTCAGAGATTGATGGAGAGTGTAGGTTTATTTTTAAATTTTTGTAGTATATACTTTTTCTGAGAAAGGGATATTTTTCTACTTTGAGATACCAAGATGTAAGATTAATCTTTGTAGATATCAAATGGTACATATGTGGGAGATGACCAAATCATCATCTATATATAATTTTTTGATCTACCTAAAGATGATTTTTTCTATGTTGAGTTCCAAGGGCCTAATTCATAATAATGATAAATTGGTCATTGATTGTGGTGGTTTCTGTATAATAAGTTCCACTTTCTCTAGAATTAAGATAAGTTAGAATATGTGGAACTGAAAATGGGCTAGATATTTTGAAAATATCTATACAGATTACAATTTATTTGATCATCCCAGCAGACCTAAGAATGAATCTAATCCTATTTTAGAACCTGATGAGGCTGTTATCTACTTCAATGAAGAGAAAGAAAATGTTTTCGTTGAATAATAAATAAAAAATATCTATTGATGTAGGGAGTGATCCTAATCTGTCTCCAAAATCTTCTATCATCACCTATGGAAATCCAAGTCCACCTAGGAGGTTTCCTAAAAGAGAGAAATTCAAAAAAAGAGATGATGAAGAGACTGAGGTCCCTAGAGAAGATAAATATAAAAGATCAAAGTTAGAATAAGATGATGATTAGGAGGAGGAGGAAGAAGAAGAAGAAAATTAATAAAAATATGGTAATTAAAAGGAGGATATGGATTATCAAAGTGACTCTGAATCTGAAAATAATGATAGTGGTTGAATCAAGAAGAAACATGTTTAGGTGCCTTCTGAACTGAAAGATTCATTTGTTGAGGGAAATAATTCTCCATCATTGAAGATTTTTCATGAGACTCTAGCTAGTGATGCTGGTGAGGATAGTTCAGTTTCCACTGTTGTTGTTTCTTAGATAAATTTTGAGACAGAAGATGTACCTAGTATTAATACATAGTCAGAATCTAAGCCTGCCAAAGTTGGACAAACTATGGATACTCAGAATTCAATAATTCAAATAAATCATTAAGTTTCAATTGTTTTTGTAAGTGTGGTGCCTACTACCATAGTTTTTGTTTTTAAGAGATCGGTTGAACCTATGGAAGAGGAGTGGGGGAAATTATATGTTATTCCAAGAATCCCTTCAAGGGTTAACAAACCTGTAGTCAGTGTGGAAGGAGATCGTAAAGGATCCTTGATATCTGAGGTTGATATTTAAGGACTACTTGAGAGTTTTAGTTCAGTGTGATCTCCTATACCTGAACCTACTCCAGTTTTTCCCATAGATGTTGTCACTCAAACCAATTTAAAAAAAATTGGTGAAAGGCCGGTGGCTAGGTTTCGTAAGTGTGTAAGATCTCAAACCCTATTTTGAAAAATATTAGTGAAGGAGATGCAAGGTATTTATTTAATTTGGTTATCTTATATATCCAAATAAAAATTATGTATCACATTCAGGCTGTGGAAATTGAAAATAAGTAGATTAGAAATGATCTTAATTCTTTAAAATCATTAGTTAAGGAAATCAAATCTAAGTATCAAGATTATTTCGATGGTATTCTTAAAATTATCGGGGATACCTCCTCATATACATTTGTTTCTTTTATTCCTCCTCTAATGGTTGATGTTGATGTCATTCGTTCGGTAGTTAGAGATAAATTTTCAGCTGCCTCCTATGGTCCCTCTAGTGGAGAAACTTTCATTCCTTTAGAAATTCTAATGAAATTTCAACAATAAACTGAGAATGACCACATGATGATTCGAAAGTAATCCAAGGATATGAATGTTGATAGGGAAACTATTACAAAGTCTATCAATTTATATCTCTTGATGATCTATATCAAACATTCTTTAGAAGCCCATTTTAAATACTTGGTTAAGAATCTAAGATTTCCTCTCGTGACTCAAGTAATCAAAGAGCAAGTTAGGAAACTCAAGAAACTCACTCCTTCTCTTCAACACTTCATGGAGAATAAAGATGACTTCAATAAGGCTATATAAAATGGAGGACAGATTATTATGGATTTTATCAATCTTCTAAATCCTTATTTGTATGTTCATACTTCTATAGTTGTATCTCCTGATGCCTTTCCTATTCCTTCAACCTCTATTGGACTCATTGTTGGACCGGTGTACCCTTCACCTCATCCACAATACCATTATTCCATGATCACCAATCCTTTTTCATCATTAAATCATCACCTTCAACCTTTTCCAATGTCTTATATTGAATCTCTCAGACATATCAGGCTAGTTTTTATTGTAGAAGTCCATCCTCGAGCTATTGCTATACTTTCTTCTCGTATCCCCTCTCTTCTACCTCGGGATGATCTCTCTTCTTTGGATCAGGACAAAGAGTGATCCCAAGAAAAAGGAAAAGAACCGATGGACCCTTCTACCTACTGTTGATTTTTTTATATTGTTGGATTACACTATCATGTCTTTGATGGTATTTTCCTTATAAAAACATTTTTTCCATCCCTCTATATATCTTTCTCACTTCCTATTTTGATTGTTTTACTGTTATCTACCTCTAAATATGTTTGTTCTACTCTACTTTACCTTTTTGATAATCCCAAAATCGGGGAAAATTATGTCTTAATTAATCATTATCTTTAATATTATCTTCTTTACATCTTTCCATATTTGTAATATTTTATTATTGTATCTCGATACCATCTCAACAAACTATGAATGATAATTCTTGTTACATATGATGACTTGTTTTTACTTTTATAGTATTATTTTCATGCCATGATTTTTCACCATAAAAAATTGGAATATTGTTGACATATTATTTTTAATGATCCCAAAATCATGTATTTAATACTACTAATAAATTTCATGTTTACTTATAAGAAATATGTATTCTAAGAATAGATTATGAATCTGTAATTATGATACATCATCGGTCATTATACACCGCTAGTTCTAAATTCTCTAATTCTAAGATACTTTCAAGACTTAACACTGTCACACTGTCATACTACAGGATTTAATAACTGATAAAGTATGAGACACCATTGAGTCAGACTTGATCAATACACCATCAGATGTCATGTTGTCATAATGAAAAAATGGAAAAGTATGAGATACCACCAGATGAGACACCGTCAATATCATGTCCTCATATTCATACCATTAACACTGTAAATTTTACAAAGTCTAAGTCACCTTTAGAGCATACACAGCTGAACTATACACCGTTAGTTGGGACACTACCACTATCACACCACCAGCTTTCTAGAAATTCATCTAATTATAAGACACCACCACCGTCACACCTCTAGAACAACATATTGGTAGAGCAATGTATCATCAATATTATGTCTCCAGAACATGAGACACTTCCAGAACATGAGACACCACTAGAACCTAAGACACTATCACTATTTGTATTACTTTACTTATTTTGTTTTGAATTTATCTCTCTAACAACTATATTTATTGAAGTTAATTCTATTTACTATTTTAATGAGTGTTCCTTAAATTCCTGATATAAATCATGTCTGAAAAGCAGTATGAGGAAGCAGCTTTAAATATTATCCTTGCTTCTATTGTTGATAAAACATGCAGTACACTACGTCATTGAGTGATGTGTGGAAAACATAGAAAACACATGAAAGAAATACCAAATAATCTATAAGTACCAAAAGTATCAATATGAACCTATTGAAAATAAAAAGATCTAAATTGTTTTGAAATCTCGATAAGGAATTTGAACCACACCATCTCATTCAATGATTCATTCTAGAAAGAAAATAAGAGTTTGTGACACTCTATTTTTTAAAAGATTTTAAGTAAAACTAGACTCAAGAATCACTGTTGAACCAAATCATGAGTCGAAATCTATATTGCAATAGACTGAGCATTTCTAAACTCTCTAATCCTAAATTGATCATTTTGGTTTATAGTTTATTGCCTTTGAGAAGTGTGTGTTGTACTCTATTTTATGTATGCACACTGTCTCCTGAGCTAAATTGGAAGATACAAGATATATTCTAAAACTTTCTTATGATTTTTTTCCCCATGGATAAGAGTGGTAGAGTTCCTTGTGTGTCCTGTTTATCTTTACTCCCAAGAATAAATATGGAATAGGTCTAGTGTGACCTCAATAATGTTATCTGTTGTAAAACCTAATCCAGGTTATGGATCATCTAATTATTTTATATAAACTATTTGGTGGTGGGTGATCACCATGTGGAGAGGAATAAGTATCTACTTGATATTGAACCTCTTGTATTCATTTTTCTCTACTGTGTGTTTTCAACTTTGTTTTACTTTAAAATTGAAAATTTTTTAACTGTAAAAATATTATACTTTGATAGTTTATCTTCATTTGTGTTCATATAGTGTTTTTATCAAGTAAATTTATTTCAAAGGATTTAATAATTATATATATTATTCATCCAATACTAATAAATATTAAGATCATTCTTTAGAATGATTAATATATATATCATACTACTTATTTTGATAAATTGGGTTGTTTTTTAATATCTGGGGGGTTTCAAAATAATAAATTTTAGGTAGAAATTTTTTTTGGGTATTCAATTCACTCCCCCCCCCCCCTCTTGAGATACCCACTCCAACCAACACTCCCCTTTCAGAGTTGTTACCCCTATGTTCATATGTTCCATATCCACATCCTATTTCCAGTGTCCATACATGGATCTATTTTCTAGGAAAACCATAAAATATCTAATTTACCAATGATCCATGATATTTTCCTATACTTAGACTTATATTGAGAATATATCATATGGTTATTCTCTTTAATATAATTTTTCTTAAATATAGTTACCAAGTATCCTACTAAACTTCCTCTAATACCAACTGTAACACTCTAACATCAGTAACCTAGAGCTGGTGGTGATTTCACTACATTGGCACAAGATACAAGATATTACATCCTAAAGGAACTAATTGTTTAGAAATCTTCAAAGACTATATAAATACATTATTTTCATATTATATTTAAAAACGTTATATTTGACATAAAATCTAGTGAGAAATTTATTATTTATTCTTCGATATCCCTAAAATCATTCATATATTATTTATTAGTATCCTGGAGAAAGGAAAACATGATAAATGGTGAGAAAAGATGCTCAGTAATGGAAAGAATATAATAAAATATATCATTAAATATATAAATTGTAAATAATGTGGTAGAGATTAACAATAATTAAAGATGCCATATAAATATTACCATAAAATGGGACTATATATATAGATGACAAAACAATATAAATAATCACACGGATTACAATAATTAGTTTCAGAATGATGCAATTTATATTCCAGACATCATAATCATACTATCAAATCCTTCTACAAAAGCTTCATAAACATATCATTCGGGCCTAATTCAAAGACATGATAAATAATTATGTAGGGATACACCAAATACCTAGTCTAGTTTACCTCATTGGACTTATTGATGCATAGAGGAACTATATAGGGCCTCACCCTTCACTTTATAAGTATAAGTCATTAAACATATGAAAAAAATGAATAAAAATTCAACACATAATCAACATAAACATTCATATTGAAAAACTATCATTTAAAATGTCAATATTTTCTCAATTTAATAAATAAAACAACATTATCATAATCCATATAGAGTAATATACTAGATTTTATCATTATATTATATCCCCTAATAAAGCATAATATTAAAATAAGGATGTGTAAAATTATGAAAATTCTTTTATAAGACCATCGAAATATTTATTCAGGAAAACACCCTTTTCATTTTGAAATCACTAATTTAAAAACTAAAAAAATTCTAGAATAAATAACCATGGATACTTATAAAGTAAGGTTAAATTCAAATAATATTCATGATAATGGGAAAATTCATTCATGTGGTATATGTTAAAATAAATATTTTATTCACGCCTTTGGTAAAAAGTACCTAATTCGTAAAATGGGAAAATATTCATTTAAATAACTATTAATAAAAATTAAAACATGGGTAAAAATTTATTAATAAATCATTGGATAATACTAAAAAATGAAATTTTTTTAAATAAAATACACACATGGAAGAAAAGGACTCCTGACCAAATACAAAAACAAAGTCAGCTTTCTTTAAAAAACATTCTTTTGGAATTTTAGTACTTAGATAGAGGGAAATGAAATGAAAACTTACCACTTATAGAAATAAAAATTAGTGAATAAAATACATGATATTTTTTAGAGACATGTCATATAATTTTATTATTGGAAATTTAAGAATAAACAATCTCATTAAAAAGTGAGTTTGTAACATAAAACAATTACAGCTTTGGTAACTTTAGAATCATCACTCTCTTGAAAGAAATAGATTAAAATGGAACTTTAAATTACATGAATAAAAAATATATTCATGACATAACATATCAAATGGTAAGTATATAGAACACATGAAAAAAATAAGTGATGAACATGGAAAATGTCTCACATAAACAAAAGTGAGATGAGAAACCATTACCTCAAGTTTGAATTTCTTCATAAGAGATTTTAATCACTTTTATAATAAATTTAAATTTATTATAAATATATTCCAAAATAATTTTAATAATTATAATATTATACATGGTTTTATTATAACATATTATCACCCATTAATTAACAATCTTTTATTACAATTATCATTTAGGGGGGTTTCATTTTTCATGTACGTTTTGATTCGACGCTTATATTCAGTGAATATTGATCATGGTTCCATTATATATAAAATTTTAACAATGATATAAATATCATAAATATTCATTATATACATATTTATAATCATCAATGAAATGTGAACATGAAAAATGAGTTACATCGCTTCATGGAGATGGTATTCCATACATACGCACAAGCGATATTATCATTTTCTAATGGGTGGAAAGATAAAAAGATAAATTATATATTTTATTTATAGAGTCATAATTATTTCATAAATATCATAAATATTCCATAGTTTCATCTTTATAACCATCCATGTAAAGTGGTGAGGAAAAATTAATTAAACCACTATATGAAGACAGTAGGTTGTACGTATGCACGAGTAATGTTTTCATTTTCCGTAGTATGTAAAGAATGATTAAAATGGTTATAACATAACCATAATAAAATATTATTATATTTATGATACTGTATTAATTATTTTAGTATGGGTACAGTACATTTATATGAATTATAATAATAAATAAAACATAAAATATTTGGTAAAGATGATTACATCTTCTTTAAGATGCATCCTTTGGATTACACATTAATACTAATTAGGATGGCCATAGGAAAAGAAAATAGGAACACAAACTAATAGGATGAAGCAATTAAGGTATTTGGGAATATATTATATGAACTAGATTTCTCAATATTTTTTAATAAAAGAGAATAGGGATTCCCTTTTATAAGTGAGGGAAAGGACATGCTTCGAGCTATTTAAAATACATAAATATAATATATATCATAATCATAAAAATGTGAACAAAATAACATGAAATATGTAGATATGATTTGATAGGGTATAAAAACTCAACCAATTTCATTTATACAAGTTTTGGAAACATTTTAAGCCTTATCTCTTGTTAAACCCCCTTTAAACCAAATTTAATTTTAATTGTGATAACTTAACTTTAAACCATGATAGTATAATTATATGTTAAAATATCAATTGGAAAATTTAAATAAATTTGGAGTGATGATACCAATTTTTTAATCCATATTATCAGATTCAAAATCTATAGGTGATAGAAATTATATTTAATATAAGTATTAGAAATGCAAGAAAAATAGTTTTTAGGAAAATACCATATTTAAGCGTAAAAATAATTTCACCTTGAAATCAAGTAAGAAATTAATTTTTATGAATTTTTTTAGTAAAATAATAAAAAAAATAAGTTTTTTATTATTTTTATCAAGAAAAATTTTAATGTAACTTTCTAATCTAACCATTAAATGAAAATGCCCAAATATAGTTTTTAATTTGGATAAAATATAATTTATGTCAATAAATGTCAAACATGGTTCCCAAATTCAAAATAATGTTCTAAAATACATTATATAACTACTTAAACATATATTTAATCAAAAATAACTCACCCAATGGGATAAATAAAAGTGTTAGAGATATTTTAAAGTCTTTCCCCATAGTTTTAACCTTGTTTACCCGGTTTTCCTCTTATTGAGGTGACAAATTTTTACCATGGTTACTATTCATAATAACCAAAAATAAATGGGAAATATTTAAAAAATTTGAACCTCATGATTCCAAATACAAAATACATTTTTCAAGATTAAATTTCTAATATTGGTAGAAATAAAGTTTAAAATAAATGTATAAAACACAATGAAAATGTGTTTTTATAAAAATGAATTTTAAGCCCAAAACGACCTTATAACAAGTTCGGGTATAGTGATAATTAATATATAATTAATTAGATTATTTCTAATTAAATTATTCTTATGTTACTTTAATATCAAATTATAAACATAGTGGAATGTTAAAATTACATTATTTAATGAACATAAATAACAGTTTAACAAAAAACAATATTTTTCATAGTTCACATAAAAATACATCTTTTTTGGAAAATTACAAAAAATCACCAAAAGATAATATTGAAAATTTTATTTCAAAAATGATATGAATTTACTCAAATAAAATTTCTAAAAAATGCTCTAAATTAATTACAATGTTCACGTATAAAAGATAATAAAAAATTGTGTAAAACATACATTTAAAACACAAAATAACTTCACTAAAAATTGAGTTCTTATTTATTATAAATTAATAAATAAATATGAATTATATAAAACTTTTATACAAATTGTCATAATTTCATTATTCCTATTCATACAACTAATTTAACAGTTAGGTTATAAAGGTCATATTTAAATAATAATGTTTTTATATTGTATCGCATTTAGCTTAAAGCTTGGTATTACATGCCAAGCAAGATATCAAGATTATTAATATTTCAAACTAAATGTTTACGTTGTTACAAGTATTTTCCCATGGGGAAATTGTATTTTTAACAATGAAAATATTTTTTTATAGGTGAAAAATGTTAACCTTAAAATAAATTAGATAAGGATACAATCAAGACAATCACATGCATAATAAAAGGGGCACAAAGAGAAGAAAATATAAATAGAAAAACACATAGGCAGACACACTATAATGAGAATAGGTGTCAAAGAGAATAGGTTTCAAAGATACAATGTTGATTCATATTGTTAGGTTGGATATTAGGAGCATAGAATCAAGCTTTGGCTCAGGATTCTATAGAACACTTTTTGGATTTTGTTCATTTTTGTACTTTTGTATTACCATGTCTATTTCCTGTTTTCTATTTCCATTTTGTACTGATATATCATATATGCACATCTGTATTAGATATTTCCTATGTGTCTCTTTCTATTCTATCTAGTTATTCAGACTTTCTTTGTATCTATTTACCCTTCTGTTGTCCATTGTATTTCTCTGATTGGTTGTGCTTCTACTACTGTATAGTGCTCTTGTATACATTGTCTTCTCTGAAATAGGGGTACAGTATCCCTACTATTCTACCATCACACCCCCACTGCAAGTCAATATCCCCTATCTTAAGGGGAGATGTTCTAGGTGTCATGTGGCCAACCGGGCTAGGGGCACGGGTTAAGTGGCAGCCAAGTATGGGATGTCACAAAGTGGTATCTAAGGGGTTTCATTCTTGATTTACTATTTGAAGAAATATATTAAAGATTAGAAATGCCTGGGACTTTGTCATAAGTCGTGTTTGGGTTTCACAAACCCATGTACGGGGTAAGGGTCAAGTTTCTTGGATCATTGTTGTTATTCATTCAGCTATTTACTATTGATATCATTTCACTATCAGGAGATTTTCTTATTTTGTGATGTTATTGATATTAATGATATTGAATTTGTGATTTTATTTCCCAACCCGATGAAATGAGGGTTACGTATTAGAACATGCATCACTATAGGCACAATATGAATAGGCCATTCATTTTTCCATGTCATGTTTACATTTTTTGAAATCATTTCATGTCACATATTCATTGTTCCGTACCTTATATATATAATTCTGCTGACTCTTTTTGCAGTTTTTGGACCATTAAATAGTGTGAGTTTAGTGGTTTCCACTATTTGGTTCATAAGATTTATAGGCCCTTATGGATTGTAAAATAGAATTCCAACTGGCTCAACCATTTGAGAATAGTATAATCACATTGATAGGTGCATTTCAAATGAAAATGACACCCAAGTGTGTGTCATCTTTTGGTATAAGGTGTTGGGCCCTTATGGGTCGAAAAATGACATATAATTGGGTTTAGCCAACTTAAATGCCTTAAATGTTCTAATGAGTTTACATTAAAATGGGGAATGACTTTTAACTTAAGAAAAACTATATTACACATGCATAACATTGAAATATAACCAAGACCCAGACTTGGTAATGGGTAGTGGGTGTTTCTCAATTCTCATGACCTGTTATGGATTGTTCCATCATCTAGTCCTAGATTTTGAAGTAGGTAGAGAGGTGTGTTCATTCTTATAAAAAAGATTTAGTATATGTCATAGTTTCCTAAAATAAATCCTCTAAATTTATTGTTTTCCTTCTAAGGAATTTGTTTGGCATTGTAGCATTACGCCACCACGATGTCCTCAAGCCGCACACCCTAAAGGAGGCAACAATAATGATCTTCAGGTGGTGGGCCTTGAGTCGCCAGTTGTTCTTCTAGTAGAGACATCTGTGGATCCTCCTCTTATTCTTGATTTGGGTGCTGACACCCAATTTCAAGAAGGTTTCTTGCATATGATGTAGAATATTAAAGGTAGAGTGCGACCTTCCCCAAGTATGGTAGAGTTGACTCACAAGTTTTAGTAGCAGCATCCTCCTACCTTCTAGAGGGATAGAGGACCACTTGTTGTGGAGTCTTGGATCAAGGTGATACTTTATATCATTGAGAACCAAGAGATTCCTCTAGAGTGGAGGTTCAAGCTATCTGCTTACATGCTTTGCGATTCAGCTAAAAGGGGGTGGGATGTCATCACCTAGGAAAGCTATCATAGAGTGATAGTTTGGGATGGATTCCAGACTGTCTTCTATGACTATTTCTTCCCCCATACTCAGAGGTCTAACATAGCTAGAGAGTTCATGAATTTTAATTAGGGGACCATGTCAGTTATGGATTACTCATCTTGTTTCACTAAGCATCCATGTTTCTATCCTTCTCTAGCTGTTGATAATCTGATGGTTTCTAGATGTTTTGAGTATGGGTTGTGTTATGTCATCCGTTTGCAAGTCAATGTGTTCAGGTTGACAACTATTTTTGAAATAATCGACCAAGCCATTATCATATAGTGAAATTTAAGAGATGTTGAGTTCAAGCCATATTGGTTCCATACCTAAGTCTTCCAGTGGATCTTATTCTAGGTAGAAGTGACATTTCAAAGAATCTCAGGGTGGTATAAGTAGTCAGGCTCCTACACCGATAGTTCTTATGTTTACCACCAGTGTGTAAAATCATACCACATCAAATAATAGTGTCTGCGGAGTCCTATCGAATGTAGAGGTTGTGGCATGATTTTCCATATACAACATTTTTGTAGAGCTTTTCCTCTGGTTCCTAGTGATTAGGGATCCGCACCTACTCCTCGATCGAGAGATAGGTCAGTTGGATCGTGACAATCAGGAAGCTGGAATACTGCTAGTTGTTAAGGATGAGGTGGTGGTCAAGGTAGAGGCAATCAGGCTTACGATTTTCAGCATCAGCAGAGTGGTCCTGCTCAAGGTAGTTAGGTAGTGACTTAGGGTGTAACACCCCGACCCTAGATTCCTAGAGTCGGTGAATTATTTTAATACATTGGCATGAATACAAAGAATAAAGTCTAGAAAGACCGATCAGTTTAGCAGTCTTGGAATATAGATTACAGACATGAATGTTATATTACTCTTTCTAACATACAACACAAAAAAATAATCCTTTGAGAATACCATTGTTCCCTTAGCTTAACCCTCCATCTCAAACATAATACACGTCTTGGGATCCTGGGAAAATAAAACATAAGAAAGGGGTGAGCTCAGATGCTCAGTAAGAGTAAATAATTTAGCAGAAGCTATAAAATTTAAAGGTAAGATTTTCAATAAAAACAATAGCCTTTTAAACATAAACATGAACATAATATGGAAAAAATAAATCAAACATTAATATATAAACATAAACAAGGATATTCTACTAGTTGAATAATCACATTTAATAACTAATTTCATAATGCGGGAATATATAGTACTGGACTTTAATTTCTATTTCAAGGACTCGTGCCAGCACCTGGTGGATAACTGTAACCAGACCCCAACCCGAAGAGCCTCTCTAACAGGACTCCAACCTGGAGAACCTCTATAACCATACTCCAACCCGGAGAGCCTCCGTAACCGGACTCCAACCTGGAGGGTCTGTTTTAACAAGACCCCAACCCAGAGGGCTTACTTTTACCGGCCAACAACCCAGAACATACTAGTCCAATACATTCATCTTAAGAAAATGTTGAAATATAACATAGACATTCGTACTAAAACTAGCATAAGAAATGTAAATACTTTAACCATTAACCATGAATGGCCTAAAAATAAATCATCCACAGTCAAACATATCACAAAATCTTCAATATAATATGGAAGATTTGTATTATAATAAATCAACTTCAAACAAGTGTAAAATTTATCAAATCCTGTTGACATAGATGAAATCAAAAACTATTTGTGAGAAATATCTCTTTCTATTTTAAAATCATTTAAAATTCACATAATTATAAAGAAAACATTTATTTTTAAAATATTCTTATAAGCTTTTAAGGTCATATTCGACGATGTTATAATGGCGGAAAATAGCCGCACCCACCGTATAAGTTAAAAAAACATTATTACATTAATTTTGTCAAAAAGGTCATAAAGTACCTTGTTTGGAAAATGATGGAAAGATTCATTTATAAAAATATTATAAAAAGTTAAAAAAAGGCTATAAATGAATTTATCCAATAGTCTAGTAAATTTTAAAAAAAATTGAAATACATTTTTAATACAACACGGATGTGGATGATAAAGAGGTCCCAGTAGATAATTACGTATAAACAATCTCGGATAATGAAGAGATTGTGTAATTATCCCTTACCTTGTACTTTTACTTGGTCGAGGGTACATTAACCTCCTATATAATTGTTAAATAATTGTTATTAAATTATACAAAAACCGTATACATAATTATGATATCATATATGATCTTCTAATAATTCTTTTTTAATGGTATTTTAGTATTATCGTCATTTCGGGTTTTAACTGATTCATTTTACTTTATATTCCTTGTTACGTGAGTCATGTTTGTTATGGATGGTATGTTTATTATTCATATTCACAATGATATCAAGTATTTAAACATTATTTTTAATCATCAAATGAAAATTATTCTTGAATGGTTATGATGGGGAATAAATCTCATCGCGTTCGTGGACACGATAATCCATACGTACGCACGAGCAACAATATCATTATTTTGATTTAAAATCATATATAATTGGATGTTATATCATATATACTGAATCATACTATTTTTATATTTATTATTTACATCAATTATACATCATTATTATACCCATACAAATAATAATGTATTGAATAACAACTACACCAAGACGTGGAGACGGTAAGTCGTACGTACGTACGTATGGTGACATGTCATTCAAAGGATGGATAGAATAATGAATATGGTTGTACAATATTTATAATAACATAAAAGTATATAGAATATATGGGAGTTATTATTTTATAATGGAAACAAATATAAAAGAAGAGGTGGAAGAAGAAAAGAACTTGATAGAGGTGATGAAATATTTACCTCTTCTTCGGGTTCTTCCTTTTGATTTGATCAAAAGGGATCCTTAGATTGGGGTACCAGTCCCCCTTTAAACTGGCCTTCAAAAAAGGAAAAAAATGATTTGCGGGCAGGCAGGTGATGGGTCGAAATTCTCTCAACCAATAGGTTTTAGACAAGTTTATGTTACCATTTTCAGCTTATCTTTTATATTTAACTCTAATTTAAATAATTTAACTTTTACCATGTCTCCTCATATTCTTACACTATATGGTTAATGAACTTACTATATACATCTAAAAGAAACTCAAGTGTTTCATTAATGAAATATATAATATTATTTAATCCCTTTGGCTGAACCTTAGATTTTTAGGAATATTATATCAACAAATAATATAGTATTTGTTATAAAAATTAATTTATGTCAATTTTGATATTATTTGGTTTTTTGTTTTTGTGAAAGTCAGAAAAACCTTATCACTTCCAAAAAAATTATCTAATCAACCCTAAAATTTCATATTAACCTATAAAATTAGTTTAATTCATCAAAAGTTTCAAATTACATTTATTTGGATATTTATAATATCAATTATTTTAATCTCTCATTAATAAGGTAATTAATGCATCATCATTGTGTCATAATTAAATTAAATTATATAATGTCTAAAAAAAATCCAATTATGTAGGAAATATTTTTATCTTTCTAATGAATACTTATAGTCGAATTTATCTTATGTACAGCCCAATATTAAAATGTTTTAGTTATGAAAACTTGAATTTAACACTTTTAACTCTTCTTTAAATTAAATAATAATAATGTCCTAATGTAATCCAAGTGGACCTAAAGGGTCATATTTTATTCCTAAGGTTTTTTTTGGTAGAATTACACTTATCCAATAGAATTAGACATGTGTTAAGGTAATTATAATAGCATTTTTACCCGTAGTTTCCCTATTTACTTTTAACTTTGGTAAATAAAAGTCAAAAGTTACTATTCACCAAAAATTATATTCATATTATTGAACCACATTTTACTTACTTAGGTTAACTTTTTCTCTCAGATTTTTGAAATTCAACTCACAGAAGCGGTAAAATTAATTTTTATACAAATTTTCCAATACTCCTTGAAGGTGGGTAAAAGACGGTAAAAAGTTCAATAAAATTTTATACAGCTAATTTTATTATAAAAAAGATTCCAATGAATTACATTGAACTAATATTATTATTATGTATCTATTTTTACTTAAAATAAATTTAAATAAAATTATTAATTATTTAAATAAAAAGTGGGTTTTAACAATAACGCAGTGTTTTTCACTATTCATCAAAAATTGAAAGTTTTCAGAAAAATTCCAAAAAAATCACCCTAAAATAATTTTGATATTACAAATTCAAAACTGAATTCTATTTTACCAATTTAAAAACATATAATTTTCATTAATTAATTTAAAATTAATTCCCATTGTCAAAACCAAAAGGCATATTTTTAAGAAATAACAACTATCAAAAGATTGACCCTTGTTTATGTCCAATTTCAAAGTGAAATTACTTACATTGACCAGAATTGGATTAAATGGTAAAAATATAATATATTTATACTTACAAACCATTAAAATTTATAATTTGACACTATAAATTATTTTGATTAAAAAATTTGTTTTCAGTTAAAATATATTATTTCTCATTATTCACCCAAATATAAAAGTTATCAGAAAAACACCAAAAATTTATTGAAACTAAATTCTTATGTCCGAATTCTAAAGAAAAAGTTTATTTTGTCAAATTTAATATATAAAACTTTCAAATATTGGATTTAAAAAAGTTCTGTCATTAAAATGCGGTAAAAATGCATTTTTTGAAAAATACTTCTTTTATCTGAAAAAAATGAATTTGTTCTTACATTATTTCTTAGAAACTCATAATATGGATTCTAAAATTATAAGGATTTTATAAAGTTCAAAATTCAATTAATACTATTCATAACCGCTATTGAACAGCTAGTTTGGTAAGTCGTGGTGCGCTTAAACTCGGTGTTGCATGTAGTGCAAGTTATTGAATTACTTTAAAGAAATAATGTACTATGAAATATTGGGGTTGTTACATTCTTCCCTCCTTAAATAAATTGCATTCTCACAATTTGAAATTGTTCTTCAAAAATAAAAGGTTGAAAATAGAAAATACCTTTGTGGGAAAACCCACATCAGAAATTGGGTTAATAAAATTTAGTCTTAATAAGAGGAAAAGGAAAATGAAAGGGTCACCCCCAAATTATGATATCTATTAGGAGAACATTGGTGGAAATTAGAGACACATAATTAGAGTAAAAACGTAAATATTTATAGAGAGTTATTGAGGTCATCAATCACAAACAAGTGTAAAATTGAGGGCCTCAAATCCATCAATCTATGATGATTTAAAATACCATCGGTTCAAAAAAATATAAGGTATTAGGATAACAAATTTTTGGTTTTAAGATCCCTTACCTAAAGTTTAATAATTAATTTACCCATAGAATAAGAGGAAAAAAAGAATTATATATATATATATATATATACTTAACAAGTGGAGTTTCATCCTTCAACTAATTCTTACCACAAACTCATCTTTCACTCCAAAAGATTTCCAAAAAAAATATTATATTTATCCTAATCGTATAGGGTTCCAAAAATAATGAATTTATAATTCACCTATAAAACCCTTTAAAAAACTAGATTATAAAATCCAGAGACTTCACGTAGTCCATTGGTAGACGATAAATCTCAATCGCACTATGGTTGTGGGTTCGATTCCCGCAGCTTTGTCCGACGTGACGGATTGTCACACGGTTTGTGTTTTGTCCTTTTTATAACAATACAAAAATAACCTTAAAAATAGTATCCAATTTCAAACTTAATCCATTCTAACCTTTAAACTTATCCCAAATACTTCTATCCAAACTCACAGTCCAAAATTTATAAGAAAATTAAACACAATGAAGATCCTTTTTTCCAGATAATAACATGTGAACACCTTCATCATGTATTATTGTAAAACATGGTAACACCTTGAATTACCATAAAACCTTATTGATTAAATTCATGCTCCCTTATCCTTTATATAATACTAGATATATTTCTTATATCCAAAAATTTTGAATATTCTAACAGTGATGAAATAAAAAAATTATTAATTAGTTTTAAGAAAGTCAAGAATATCCAATATATTTTATCCAAATCAACCATCTCTTATTCCAAAATCACTACCTCATTATCAGAACCATATTAAGTATTACCTTTCCTTCAACCATATATTTTTTAAAAAGTGTAGCTTACTATTAAGTCACTTTTCCTAAAACTATATAATCTCAAATTCTAAATAAAATAGTACGGAAGTACAATCCTTATTTATCTCCATAATTCATATAACCATTATATTGTTGATACAACACTCAAATGAATTAATTATATAATAAAAACATAAGAACACTAGTTATTCTTCTTCATCTGAGGTAGTATCATAACTTGATTATTATCCAATATCATCATTTGTGGTATACTCTAATGATTGGGACATTTATTTGCATAGTGTCCCAACGCCTTGAAGATAAATCATTTTACATTTGAAACCTTTTTCTTACTCATGAAATCATGAACTTGGTGTCCTTTTTTTCCACACTTATAAAAAACTCTCATTCCCTTCAAGAATTTATCAAGGTGATTCTTTGCACATTTATCACATATGAGAAAGTCCTTCTTTCCACTCTTCCCTTTATCCATATTTCTCTCTACTATCCTTTTCTTCTCTTGCTTCCCTTCAAAGTCATAGGACTCAAGTAATTCTTTACTTATCTTATTAACACATGATATTATTTATTTATATTGAGAATACATGGGAGAATATTTCTCTTATAAATGTTGGCTTAATACCGTGAATGATATGATCCTTCTTACTCTTTGGATCATACATATTGCAGGAGTTCTCATTCCTTCTACTGGGTGTCATTTCTATACAATGGCATACACTAGGTCATTTTGTGAATCTCAAAGAATAATTCCAAACTTGTAAAATACCTAATGTAAATTGAATAGTTTATGGATATAATATGTAATCATAAAAAATATTTTCTTTGAGGAGGTATAAACTCATAAATCATTCATAATGATTTGTAAATAAAATGATAATTATCCTAAGTATATCCCCCGGGAGTGTCATAACCAAGAGTGCAGCAAGACCCGTTGTTATGCACCAGTTACTATACGAGTCTAGCTCAAAGCGGTGTTGTTAGGTTTTACCCCTAGGTACATCTGTGCCAGATCCGCCTCTACCTACTCGTATTCAGACAGGGATGTATTTTCTTAGAAAACTCACAAAATATCTATATTACCAAAATTCTAGGAAGTTATTTTATACTAATCCTCAAATTCTATCTTAGGGTAATGTTCTCTAATTAGAGTTTATCTAAATCTAGTTTCCAAGGTTATTGTTAAAACTCCTATGATACCAACTGTAATGCCCCAACCCTATATTCCTAGAGTCGGTGTGTTATTTTAATACATTGGCATGATTACAAGGAATGAAGTCTCAAAATACTGATCAGTTTAGTAGTCTTGGAAAATAGATTACATACATGAACGTTACATTACTCTTTCTAACATACAACACAAAAAAATAATTCTTTAATAATTCTATTGTTCCCTTAGCTTAACCCTGCATCTCAAACATAAAACACTTCTTGGGATACTAGGAAAATAAAACATAAGAAAAGGGTGAGATCAGATGCTCAGTAAGGGTAAATAATTTAGCAGAAGCTATAAACTTTTAAGGTAAGATGTGTAATAAAAACAATATCCCTTTAAACATAAACTTGAAAATAATATGGAAAAAATAAATCAAACATCGCCATATAAACATGGACATAGATATTATATTAGTTTAATAATCACATGTAATAACTAATTTCATAATGAGGTAATGTATAGTATCGGACTTTAATTTATTTGTCAAGCCCTCGTTCCAGGACCTAGGGGATAACTATAACCGGACCCCAACCCAAAGAGCCTCTGTAACCGGACTCCAACCCATAGAGCCTTTGTAACTGGACTCCAACCCGGAGAGCCTTTGTAACCGAACTCCAACCCAGAGGGTCTTCTGTAACCAGACCCCAACCTGGAGGGATTACTTTTACTGGTCCCCAACCCGGAACATACTAGTCCAATACATTCATCTTAAGAAAAGGTTGAAATATAACATAAATATTTGTATTAAAATTAGCATACGAAATGTCAATAATTTAACCATAAAACATTAATGGCATAAAAATAACTCATCAACAGTAAAACATATCACAAAACCTTCAATACAATATGGAAGATTTGTATCATAATAAATCAACTTCAAACAAGCGTAAAATTCATCAAAGGATGTTGACATAGATGAAATCAAAACTATTTGAGAGAAATATATCTTTCTATTTTGAAATCATTTAATATTCAAATAATTATAAAGAAAACATTTATTTTGAAAATATTCTTATAATCTTGTAAGGGAAGATTCGATGATGTTATAATGGTGGAAAATAGCCGCACCCACCGTATAAGTTAAAAAAACATTCTTACATTAATTTTGTAGAAAATGTCAAAAAGTACCTTGTTTGGAAAACGAAGGAAATATTCCTTTATAAACATATTATAAAAAGTCAAACAAGGTTATAAATGAATTTATCCCATATTCTAGTAAATAGTAAAAAAAATTGAAATACATTTTTAAGAGAACACGGATGTGGATGATAAAGAGGTCCGAGTAGATAATTACGTATAAACAATCTCAGATAATGAAGAGATTGGGTAATTAACCTTTACCTTGTACTTTTACTTGGTCGAGGGTACATTAACCTCCTATATAATAGTTAAATAATTGTTATTAAATTATAAAAAAACCATATACATAATTATGATATCATATATGATCTTATAATAATGCTTTGTTAATGATATTTTAGTATTATTGTTGTTTCGGGTGTTAAATAATTTGTTTTCCTTTATATTATTTGTTACATGAGTCATGTTTGTTATGGATGGTATGTTTCTTATTCATATATAGAATTATATCAAGTCTTTAAACATTATTTTTAATCATCAAATGAAAATTATTCTTGAATGGTTACGATGGGGAATGAATCTCATCGCATTCGTGGAGACGGTAATCCGTACGTACGCACGAGCGACAATATCATTCTTTTGATATTAAAATCGTATATAATTGGATGTTATATAATATATACAGAATCATAATCATGTTATATTTATTATTTACATCAATTATACATCATTATTATACCCATCAAAATAATAATGTATTGAATGACAACTACACCACGACGTGGAGACAGTAAGCCATACGTAGGCACGTATGGTGACATGTGATTCAAAGGATGAATAGAATAATGAATATGGCTGTAACATATATATAATAACATCATAGTATATATAATATACTGGAGTTAATATTTTATAATGGAAAAAACAAGGAAATAAGAAGTGGAAGAAGAAAAGAACTTGAAAGAGGTGATGAAATATTTACCTCTTCTTCGGGTTCTTCCTTTTGATTTGATCAAAAGGGCTCTTTAGGTTGGCTATATGACTAAATTAAGGCCTCTATGATGAAGGGAGGACATTTTAGAGGATATTTGAGCAGGTTTTGGCCGATACAAATGTCTTTTAAGGTGTGAATTTGAGAGAAGGGGGAGTGCCCTTTTGTAAGAGGGGTGAGGGGCACCTTAGGAAAAGATTGAAATATTATTTTATAATAAAATCATATTCGTTTTATAATGGCTCAAAATTGATTTAATTAGAATATAAAGTGGTTATGGGTGGAAATAATCTCAATAAATAAGTTTTAGACAAGTTTAGGTTACCATTTTAATCTTATCTTTTAGATTTAACTCTAAGTTAAATAATTTAACTTTTACCGTGTCTTTTGGTATTCTTACACAATATGGTTAATAAACTTACTATAAATATCCAAAATAACCTCAAGTGGTTAATTAATGACATATATAATATTATTTAATCTCTTTGGCCGAACCTTATTTTTTAGGAATATTTTATCAACCAATAATATAGTATTTGTTTTAAAAGTTAATTTATGTCAATTTTAACACTATTTGGTATTTTGTTTTTTTGAAAGTCATCACAACCTTATAACTTAGAAAAAATTTGTATAATAAATCCTAACATGTCATATTAACATTAAAAATTTGTGGAATT
Source organism: Viscum album (assembly GCA_963277665.1). NCBI lineage: Eukaryota > Viridiplantae > Streptophyta > Magnoliopsida > Santalales > Viscaceae > Viscum > Viscum album. Next base: position 350,986,335 of record OY728126.1, on the reverse strand, counting down.
TATAAAACGTTTCAAATTACATTTATTTGGATATTTATAATATCAATTATTTTAATCTTTCATTAATAAGGTAATTAATGGATCATCATTGTGTCATAAATAAATTAAAGTATAAAATTTCTAAAAATTATAAATAAAATACCATTATATAAGAAAAGTTTTTATCCTTAAAATGAATATCTATAGTCTAATTTAACTTATGTATAACCCTATATTAAAATGTTTTAGTTGTGAAAACTTGAACTTAACACTTTTAACTCTTCTTTAAATTAAATAATAATAAATGTCCTAATCTAATCCAAGTGTACCTAAAGGGTAATATTTTATTCCTAAGGTTTTTTTTGGTCAAATTAAACTTATCTAATAGAATTAGGACATGTGTTAAGGTAATTATAATAGCATTTTTACCTTTAATTACCCTATTTACTAACTGTGGTAAATAAAAGTCAAAAGTTACGATTCACCAAAAATTGTTTTCATATTTTTGAATCACATTTTACTTACTGAGGTTAACTATGTCTCTAAGATTTTTTAAATTCAACTCACAAAAGTGGTAAAATTAAGTATTATATAAATTTTCAAATGCTTCTAGATGGTGGGTAAAAGACGGTAAAAAGTTCAATAAAATTTTATACATATAATTTTATTATAAAAAAGATTCCAATAAATTACATTGAACTAATATTGTTATTATGTATCTATTTTTACTTAAAATAAATTTAAATAAAATAATTATTTATTTAAACAAAAAGACTATTTTAAACAATAACGTAGTGTTTTTCACTATTCATCAAAAATTGAAAGTTTTCAGAAAAATTCCAAAAATTCACCCTAAGATAATTTTGATATTCCTAATTCAAAAATGAATTCTATTTTACCAATATAAAAACATATAAGTTTTATTAATTAATTTAAAATTAATTCCCGTTGTTAAAACCAAAAGGCGTATTTTTAAGAAATAATAACTATCAAAAGATTGACACTTGTTTATGTCCAATTTCAAAGTGAAATTACTTACAATGACCAGAATTAGATTAAATGGTAAAAATATAATCTATTTATACTTCCAAACCCTTAAAATATATAATTTAACACTATAAATTATTTTCATTAAAAAAGTTATTTTCAATTAAAATATAGTATTTCTCACTATTCACCCAAATATGAAAGTTATCAGAAAAACACCAAAAATTTATTGAAACTAAATTCGTATGTCCCGATTCTAAAGAAGAAGTTTATTTTGTCATATTGAATATATAAAAGTTTCAAATATTGGATTCAAAAAAGGTTCTCCATTAAAAGGCGGTAAAATTTCATTTTTTGAAAAATACTTCTTTTATCTGAAAAAAATGAATTTGTTATTACATTATGTCTAAGAAACTCATAATATGGATTCTAAAATTATAAGGATTATATAAAGTTAAATATTCAGTTAATACTATTTATAACCTCTTTTGAACGGCTAGTTTGGTAAGTCGTGGTGCGCTTGAACTCGGTGTTGTGTGTAGTGCAAGTTATTGAATTACTTTGAAGAAATAACGTACTATGAAATCTTGGGGTGTTACACAGGGCCATAGTAATGGTTAGTTACATGCAGTCCAGCCTATGCCATAGGATCAGAGCGTTGGACCATATACTATATGAGGTACTATACTAGTAGCCTCTACTTTAGTGTCTGATTTGTTTGATATATGAACGTCTCACTCATTCATATATAAGGTAATCACCGAGAGTCTGGGACTCAATGTTGAGTTCTATCATGGATTCATGACACTAGATACACCCTTAAGTATCCATTTAGACGGTGTTCACTACTGTCAGAATTGCCCCTTGAGATAGGAGATTACCTTTTTGAATGTAACTTGTATTTTCTCAACATGACAGGCTTGGATGTAATCATCCGGATGGAATGGTTAGTTCCCTATAGATATCATATTGACTTCTATTATCAGAGGGTTATTTTTACATCACCAAAGGTAATTACACATGTACATAAGGGAGAATGGGATCTCAGTGCGACACGAACAGGACCCAAGTAGTAGAGTTTGGGTGGGGTTACGGCGCAAGTCCCCAGACTTTACATTGATGACCATGGGTTAAAATCCACTAAATTTCCTCTGATAGTGGAGCATTTCAAAGAAGTTTTTCTTAATGAATTCTCTGGTCTACCTATGGTGCAAGAAGTAGAGTTTAATATTGAGCTTGTGGTAGGAGCAACACTTGTGACCATTCCTCCTTATAGGATGGCACCTAAGGAGCTTATGGAGCTCAGGACTCAGTTAGAGGATTAAGAGGAAAAATTATTTATGTGCCCCAAATATTCTCCTTAGGGTTCACCTATCCTCTTTTCAAATAAGGTGGATGGTTACCTTAGGCGTTGCGTGGATTATTGTCAGTTGAATCAGCAAACTATCAAGAACCAGTATCAATTTCCAAGAATAGATGACCTTTTTATCATTTTAGAAGAGTGATGGTGTTTCCAAAGATAGATCTGAGTTTTTGGCTATCACCAGGAGTGTTTCAGGACTTTGTACATACCTCTCAAAAATTTTAGGAGTAGGTATGGTCTATAAAAGTACTTGTTTATGTCTTTCAGACTTACGGATTCACCTACTGTATTTATGGCTCTAATAAATCAGGTATCCCACCCGTATATGGATTCTTTCGTGGATGTCTTCATAGATGATATCTTAGTGTCTTCACACTCTAAACATGAACAAGAAACACATATTGAGATTGTGATAAATATGCTGACAGAGCATCATATCTATGCTAATCTTAGTAAATACCACTTCTGGATAGAAGAAGTCCACTTCTTGGGTCATATCATCTCGGGGTTAGGAGTTTTTTGTTGACCTAGAGAAAGTGAGAGCTATAGTTTCTTGGAATCATCCCAAGAACATATTTGATATTTGTAGTTTATTAGAGCTTCTTTCATATTATATACACTTCATTAAATATTTCTGATGCCTTACAGCACTGCTTATGGGTTTGATGAACAAGGGATTGAAATTTGAATGGTCATAATTCAGTGAAGCATCCTTTCAGGAGTTGAAGGGAAGACTTACTTTAGAACCGATATTGATTCTTCCAGATCTAGTAAGGGCTTATACATTATACTATGAAACATTAGGTATTGGTCTTGGTGTAGTTCTGATACAGGATGAGTGAGTTGTTGTGTATGGTTCTCATAAGTTAAGGCCTCATGAGCGGAATTACCCTACGCATGACCTCGTTCTCACTATGGTCGTACATGCCTTATGTTTTTGGAGACACTACCTATTGGGAGATCATTTTTTGGTGTTCATAGACCAAAAAATCCTCAAGTAAATCTTCACTCAGTGATATATGAATATCAAGCATCATATGTGGGTTTAGAACCTACAATCTTTTGATTTTGAGCTTTCCTACCCTCCCAGGAAAGGGAATTCAGTAGCTGATGCTCTGAGCCAAAAGACTATTCAAGAGTCTAATGATGAATGGAATCTTATGGCCTTATTATCAGATATTCACATTGAGGTTCAGGTGGATAATGGTAATATTATTATATTATCCTTAGCGGTGACATCTACTCTTCTAGAATGAGTAAGGTTGAGACATATATCTGATCCTGAAGGCCTTTTCCTATGGTAAAGTGTTTCAGATGATGATACATATTCTAGTTGGATAGTCATTGGAGATGACACTCTATTATTCTATAGGCATGTATGGGTCACAGGAGACATCATAGAGGAGTTTATGAGGTATTTCCATGCCTCATCATGGGCGGTTTACCCTGGTGTCACCAAAATGTATCAAGATCTATGACAACAATATTGGTGGCCTAGTATGAAATGTGAGATAGCTGGTTTCATTATTTGATGTTCCAACTATCAACAAGTGAAGGCTTAACATCAGCATCTGGTAGGGATTCTTTAGTTGTTGTCCATTCCTTAGTGGAAATAGGATGATGTTTCATTGGACTTCGTAACTGTTCTCCCCTGATAACCTTGTGGAAATAACATGGTGTGGGATGTTGTTGATCGTATGACGAAGGTCACACACTTTTTACTTGTGTGAGTGATCTTCTATATAGATGAGATGGGAATATTGTACATCAAAGAGGTGGTACATCTTTACGGGGCATCCCATTATATCATTTCTAACAGAGGAACTTGTTTTACGTCGTGGTTCTAAAAGGGGTTCTAGAAGGCCTTGGATAAGAAAAATAATTTTGAGCACGGCCTATCACCCATATACGTATGGAAAAATAGAGTGTACAATTCAGGTGCAAGAGGATATGATCCATGTGTGAATTCTCAAATTTTGGGGTTCTTGGGAGAAACATATTCCCCTCATCGAGTTTTCTTGTAATAACAGCTTCCAGGATACCATTTAGATGGATCCCTATGAAGCCTTGTGTGGTTGGCCATGTTGATCACCTATGTTTTGTCTAGAGGCTGGAGAAGTATCTATGCTTAGGCCACGTCTTGTGTATGATACTTTAGAACAGGTCCATATGATCAGGAAGTGCATGTTGACAGCTTAGTCCAGATAGTAGTCTTATGCCAACAGACACCAGCGACCTCTTGACTTCGAGGTCAGAGACCATGTTTTCTTGAAATTTTCACCTAGTTTAGGGCATAGATGTATCTGGAATCAAGGTAAGATGTCACCAAGGTTTGTGGGACCCTTCGAGGATGTGAAGAGGATCAAACCAGTGGCATACCAGTTGACACTTCCTTAGAGATACCAGTCTATTCATGATGTATTTCATGTATCTCAGCTTTGTTGATATTATCCAGACCCATCTCACACCTTCCATCCTGATGTGGTTAAGCTGGATATAGATGCTTTCTTTGAGGAGTACCCAGTTTGTATTGTGGATTAGAGCATGAAGACACTCTAAGGAAAGTTTTTTCTTTTTGTACGAGTGTTATATCATCACAGCCGCGTATAGGATGAGACTTAGGAACAGGAAGTGAATATACAATATCAGTGGCTAGAACACTTGGCAGATGGTACCGCTTTACCCTCAGAAGGACAAATTAGGGACGAGTTTCTATAAGGAGGGGAGGTTGTAATAACCCAACTTTTGAACAAGCTATGGATCACTAGTTTTTAACTTTAAATCTTTCCTTTGAACATAGTAATGGTGTGCTACAGCCTAGGGTAGGATCAAGGAGCATCTAGGGATATTTTGGAGCAAGGAGATTCTAAAAATGGGAAACAGGATGGGCCTGATGGTTAGTGTAAACTGTGTGGACCCCAGAACACGGCCATGTGGCCTACTTCAGAAGGTTTCAAAGCCTCCACACATGGTTTGGTAAACCATGCACATAAACCATACAGCCTTGCAGGAGGTGGAATAATCATACATCATAGTTTGTGCATAGTTTGGAAAACCAAGTGAGCCCAGTTTTGAGGCAAAATTACCATTTTCCCCCTCCCTTATTTTAAGTTCTAACATAATTTTTTCCCCATCCCTCTTATGAAAAAAACCTACGATTTTCATCCCCTTTGAAGCTCAAAACTCCTCCTACTTGGATTCTTGATATCTTCTTCATATGAGGACTGATTTTTTATCCAAGTGAAGTGTTGGAACCCTTGAGGTAAGTCTAACCTTGCATTCCCCTTCTTCCTCATTAAATTTCACAATCTATGTGCTATTTCGTTTTAGGATCATTCACCCTATTTTCAGGTCATTGGATAGAAACTCAGATCTCTTCCAACCTACTTCAAATATGAGGTTTATATAAAGAAAGGCATCATCTATATCCCTAAGTTAGGTGGTCACATAGTTTTCTATTTGAGTTTTGGCTATTTTGTGTTTATTTTGTCATGTCGTGAGATTTCCTTTGCTGAGATCCTTTGTTGTGTTCATTCCTTCATGTCTAATTAACCCTTGTGTGTTGAATTAGGTTAGTTAAACCTTGTTTGGGAGTTTAGACACCACCCATGCACTATATGGATACCCAAGGGGTGATCCAACTAAATTTTCCATTTTAGGCCAATTTTCTTAAATGTAAAATTATGGTTTATATTCCCTAGATTGGTTTTAGATTGATTTGACCATTGTCCTGTGTGTATTTTCATAAACCCAAGACACCCCATGGTTGTTTGGATCTCCTAGGATTGGAATTGACAAATTAACCATGTGACTATTTGATATGGCCTTTGTGATGGATTTTTCTCTTGTAATTTGGTTTTCCATGTTAGGTAAAGTGAATGAGATGTCTTAATTAATTAGTACACAAATAATGAGTGATTTATCTTGAAATTAATTGAATTAATATGTGATCAATCCTTGTATAATCTTTAAATGTAAAAACTTAAGATTTTATTACTTTAGTATGCTACTTGAGACAATGATTGTTCCTATTACATGGTTTTTGACTTGATGAGGGCATGATAGGTGCATGCCTCATGCCCCTAATGTTGTAAATGTTATACCTTATGGTCGTGGAGCTAAGGGATCATGAGAGCCCAAGTGGAAATATTGTGAGAGCTTCTTTTTTATGACCAAATGACTGTGAGAGCCTTGAGATGGGGAATATTGTGAGAGCTCCCTTGTAGATTTGTGAAGAGACTGTGAGAGCTCTTTGGGTTGGGCCAAGGTTAGACCGTGAGATCTCTTAGGGTTGGTCCAAGGTTAGACCGTGGGATCTTCCCTAGACTAGGATGTCTGAGAGTTATATACCAATCCTTCCCAAATTATATATATATGTGTGTGTGTGTGTGTGTGTGTGTGTGTGTGTGTGTGTGTGTGTGTGTGTATGTGTATATATATATATATGATTATACTATATATATAAATTTTCTGAGTGACATGATCAGACATACCAGCTATGGGATGAAGCAGGTAGACTCACCATGTGTCCTTTAGAAACAAGAGTGGGAGGCTATTTAGTTATTCATCATAGCTTACTTTATATCTATTAGTTGTACACCATTTACTTATGAGCACCGACTCAGATTAGACGTAGACAACGTTGGTGGTGGCATACTGAGATATGTATCTCACACCCTACTTAGGCTGCCTTTGGCACCCAAGAAGACTATTTTCTTAAAGGTATGGATGGAGGAAAATACCGCTATTTAGGTTGTTGATTCATACTGGTAAGTTGGATTTTATGAGTAGAGGATTGGGATTCAGCTTGGGATGCTATGGATTAGCTTTTGGATTTTGTTCATTTTAGTAATTTTGTATTAGCATGTCTGCTGCCTATTTTCAATTTACATTTTTTACTGACATTTCATGCATTCTCATAAATATTAGACACTACCTAGTGGATCTTTTTATGCTATCTAGTTATTCAGACTTTTGTTGTATCTATTTATGCTTCTTTTGTTCATTTTATTTATCTGATTAGTTATTCTTCCACTATTGTATATTGTTGTTGTATCTGTTGTGTGCTCTGACATGGGGGTATAGTCTCCCTATTGTTCTACCATCACACCCTCACTGCTAGTTGGTAGCCCATGGATGAAGGGGATACATGCCTGAGGTCATGTGGCTAACCGGGCTCAGGGCACGGGTTAAGTGGAAGCCGGGTCTGGGATGTCACATATAATGTCATGGTGGTACAAAATATAAATTATGAAATACATAGTAGTATACATGGAAATAGTACCAATATATACAAAAGGGTACCAAAGGCCAAAATCAACTATATTCTTGAGCATCTTGATAAATGGCTTAGTTTTCTTCTTATAACCGTAAAAGATATCAAGCTTCCATAGATGGGTTCTTCTATTGACCCTTACCTGCATCCATAAATTCTACTCAAGTACAAAATGGTGGCCTAAATAGGGTGTGAGTACAACTTAATAGGACACCACCAATTATGTCTAATTAAAATCCAATCTGTGAGTATAAAATGTAATAGTGTGCAGGTATAATAAATATAAAACTATAAAATAGAAGGAATCGTGTCAATCTCAGGCTCCTCATGGGATACCCGGTAGACCCTACCTGCTTTGGCCTAAGCTGGATATCTCTGAGAATATGAACTTTTAATTTTTCCTAGGACCCATGGAATATATCCAAGGCATACAAGTAATATAAATATAAGATATCTATAAAAGACCCATGGAATCCATAACATTATGAAGTTGATCCCACTCACAGTGATCAACTGAGATGTTAGGATATTTGATTTTGAGTATAATCCATGGGGTAAGCCCTCATTATTTTACTCCTAAGGGTTTTTAATTGAGACTTAGGTTTAAATCCAAGGTAATCATGTGATTTAATTGATTATAATCCAAGGAGATAATCCAATTCAGTCTATTTCCAAGGATATCAAGCCGAATCATGTGAGCTCATCCCAAGAATTTAAATTTTCTAAAGTTTATAGGTGAATTTTCAGTGTCAGGATAAGGCGTTCATGAATCTAAAACATTGACCAAATCCAAGTTGGGTATACCACTTGGAATTCACATAAATGAATCAGGTGGTATCATATAAGTTCTCTTAAGGAATTATAGGTTAAGAATCCAAGAATTTCCTAAGGAAGTCCACACCTATAATAGTGTGATCAAAATCTATACCAGTTTATAAGAACAAACCAACTAATTCAAAACAAATAGTAATTGATCATAAGGAAAAGTGAAGTATTCATACCATTTAACAATTCAACCAATTCAATTTGGTTATTAAATTATTATAAGTGACAAACCAAACTCACTTAAGGGATGTTTTGGTTACTAGAAAAGAACAGTTGGAAAGGGAATTTTATTGAAAACACCCTAAGGGGTGGATCATGTTGAGGTAATCAACCCTCAAATGGTGTCAAAGCGGTCTCATATAATGTATAAGTAAAGGACTGGGTGACTAATTAAAGGAGTTACAAATTTTAGGAGAAACGCATGGAATGTCTAGTATGTGAAACAATGACACATGTTATAAATGTCAAGAATTTTATGGAAAATTAATATACCATCTTTATAATCCCTATTAAAGACTCCTCATCAAGTATTGGCCTTAAATTTAGATCAGAACAAGAGAAATCGTAAAACCAGACAAAATACCAGAAAATAGGGTATAAACGTTAGACATAGTGGAAGATATTTTGATGGAAATAAAAAGAGAGAAAGTAATATGACAGAGCATTATCCTTACTGAGGGGATTCTAATGTGATCCACGATAAAGGAATTGGAGGTGTAATAGAGGAGATCTTCCAAAAACTCCATAGAGGAAAAGGGAGATCCATGACACATGCTGCTATGAAAATGAATTGGGGAGAGATACATTTTAGATTTTTTGGGAAATGAGGGTCAAAATGGTCATTTATAGTATTTTTAATAGGGCGCATGATTTAGTCGAATGGTTGGACAAATTATGCACCAATCATGCATCCCTATTGTCTAGGATCACCACACCTCGCACGTTTTGGGAACACATTTATACAAACTATGCACAAAACCTTCGAGATAGACTTAAAATGCATTATAGACTTAATAGGGTTTTATAACCTCATTCATGTGGTTTAGCAAGCCATTATCCTCTATTTTGGGGCTACACATTTGAGGTGAAAGGTTATCCAAATCATGTTCTAATTTTGCACCTCATACAGCTTCTCTAAAAACCATAACTCCAGACCCCAAACACTTCTGAATGATTTTGGACCTCCACTACTCCCAATACAGCTTTAATTAAGTTAAAATAAGAGGTTTAGATAGAAATTTAAAAAAATGTACCTTACAGAAATTTTGGGATATAACAACCTCCAATCTTTAAGACAACTCACCCCCGAGTTTCTCTTCTAAAGGTGGTTAAGTTGCACCTAAGAATTGTTCTAGCCATTACTACTAGAAATTCAACTATTTGTGATGGGGCATTTGTGACGGGAAAATTTCCCATCACAAATAGTCATCGGACAAGAACTATTTATGATAGATGTATTATTCCACCACAAAAAGTAATTATTTTTTATGGAATATTTCATCTATTACAAATACTTTTGGCAAGATTTCCTGCTACCCAGTCACAAATGTATTCACGATAGGCATTTTGGATAGACTCCTACATCCATTGCAAAGGCCCATCAACTCGGGAGTATTTGCGGTGGTCATTAATGCCCATCGCAAATACTTTTAACAGAATAACTATTTGTGGAAACATTAATTATGTCGTAAATAATTTTGTTGTAATAAATCTATTAATTTAACACCCCCCCCCCCATTCTTCTTCCTCTCCTCTCCTTCTCCATCTCATGAACCACCATAATGTGCACTTCACCCATCCACCCTGCTCTATGCCGCTCCAACTCACTTTGTTGCAAGTGATTTTTTACAAATCCAACTTTGATTCTCCTTGGTACGGATTCATGTTGTCTCAAATCTCTTTATTTTTTGGTTTTATTCATTTTATTACATGATTTAGTTTTGGAAAACCCTAGGTTGATAATTTTATCTGATTTTCATGCTTTATTTTTTATTTAGGATCACTATAAATTTGGTATTTCCTATTTGATATTTGTATGTGTGTGTGTATATATATATTAACATATTCTATATTTAATATATGTATGTGTGTGAAAACACTAGGTTTAGTAATTTATCCAATTCCAGCTTTGGATTGCCTTATTTATTATTCCCTATTTAATTTTGATATTTTTGTGTGCGTGTGTATTAAAAATTATTATATATTAGTATAAATTGGTATAAATTAACAAAAAAATGGTAAATATTAATAAAAATTAGTATGAATTAAAAAAACTAGCTTAAATAATTATAAATTTTCATACATTAATTAAAATTAGTTTAAATTATTATAAATTAGTATAGATTAATATAAATTATCATAAATTTTTCTTCAAGTAGTATAAATTATCATAAATTACAATAAAAAATTATAAATTGAAATAATTTAAAATAAATTGTTATAAACTAATAAAAATTAATATAAATGAGTGTAAATTAAAATAATAATGTAATTTATTATAAATTAGTATAAATTATGAAAAATTACTAAACAAATCCTAAATTGATATAATATACAATAAATTGATATAAAATAGTATAAATTATTATAAATTATTCTAAAATTAATAAAAAAATTATAAATTTATAAAAAATAAACATATAAATTTGTGTAAATTAATACAAATATTATAAATTGGTATAATTTATTATAAATTACTGTGAAATAATATAAATTACTATAAATTACTGGAAAAGTGGAAATAAAATAGGTTTTCAATTTTCAGGTCATGAGTAATGATAAATATAGACATGGTTGACACAAATTGGTCATTTATCATGACCCAAAGATTGAAAATTCTATGTTTGACACCATTTTAGAAATTTATAATATATTTTATTACTTTATATTAAATTATACTAATTTTTATTAATTTATAAAAAATTATCTTAATTTACATTAATTAATAGTGAATTTAAACTAATTTATACTAAATTGTAAAACATTTTATAAATTAATAAAAAATTACATTAATAAGCTCGAATCCCAAATATTTTTTATTTTTATTTATTTTTAATTTCTTTTAATTTTTATTTATTTTCAATTTCTTTTAATTTTTTCATTATTTGTAATTTTATTTTATTTTTTTATTTTTTTTATTTTTTTAAATTATTTGTAATTTTTTGATTTTTTTAATTATTTTCAGTTTTTTTAATTTTTATTTTTTTTTATTTTTTTTAATATTTTTTATTTATATATAAATGTTTTTAATTATATGTTAAAATTTTTAATTATTTTTAATTATTTAAATATTTTTAATTTTTTAATTTTTTTGTATTTTTTAAAATATAAGTATTTGTGACAAATCAACTATTCGTCACAAATACTATCAATTGCGATGAAGAGTCATAATAGATATTTTTTAGACAAAACAAAAATCATTTGTGTCATACGCTTTACCCATCATGATTAATTTTTATTTACAACGGTGCATCACAAATACCTTCATTTGCGATGTCGTTTTTTACAACGTCACATTTGTAATGGACTCCCATCGTAAATAACCTTTTTTTACGATCTTTCATCACAAATGCCAAAATATCTAGTAGTGCATTGAGCATATATATCTTAATGTTGTTCCTATGTCTCCTCCTATATGTGGTTGTGCTTCTATAGCACCTAAACCAAAGGAACTATCCTATCTTGATGAGTCTTCATGCTATGATCGATGATATAAACTCGATACTTCTCAAAAGAAGTGTAAGACTCCAACTCAACATCCTTACGATAAAAGAAAAAATAAGGGTTGGATTGTTAACTATAGAGATGAAAAACATAGAAGACATCATGTATATCCCTATGATGTTGAAGAAGAGCTATCTGATATGCTACCAGCCTAACCCTCTCCAAGACCTTGAAAGTCTTGATGGATCTAGGTGTCAGATTTCTTTGGCTCCTAATCTATCGATGAATCAATATAGGTGAGACTCACAAGAATACCTAATCCCCTAACTCAAACTCCAAAGCTCAGTAATGGCGATTTGCATATGACTTCTTCCTATATAGAGTTATATCCACATATTTTTTGAATAGTTATACCTTCTCTGATTTTTCTTGAATAAGGCATGGTCTCAATAGTACTGCCTCCCCTACCTTGAACCAGCACTAAGGTGAATGGCGTGACCTATCGTAGAGTTCCTCATAGGGATCCATCTCGATAGTTGCTTGGAAAATATTATTATAGGAAAACTTATCAAGAGGCAAGTGATTTTCTAAAGAGCCTCTAAAATTAAATACACATACATAGATAACTACCTCCAGTACTTTTATAGTGCGCTCACACTAAATGTCGATCTAAGGGTGGTATGTCATACTCAAAATCACCTAAAAACCAAAATCCTTCTAAAACCCCTATCAGAACTGAGACATAAATCAAGAATCCTTTTATTATAAAATGTTTTATAGAATTACATGAATTTGTATGATCTATCAAAAATATAACCACCCAATATTTTCCATTAAGAAGGTTTTCCAGATAGGTAAGAAGTGGGAAACCCACCTTTTTTGGCCTATCCATGATCACTCATATGACATCACTGCCTTAGGGTAACTTCAATAACCCCATCATAAAATCCTTAGTGATGTCAACCAATTTTCATTTTTGTATGGGTGGAAACTATAAAGTTCCATTATTCCATTGGTGTTCCAACTTTACCTACTACTAGGTGGAACATTGAGTAACAAAGCCTACAAAATCCTTTTCTATACTACGCCACGAATACTGGTGGCTTAAATCATGATACATATTTTTGATTCTAGGATGTTCTTACCATTTAGAAGTATGATATTATTTCATCAATTCCCCTTTCATGTATGAAAGAACGTAGAAAAGACCATCGATATGTATAATCTTATCCTCATCAAAAAATCAACTAGGTGGTGCATCCTCATCAAAAACACTTCCCTCAGGATAAATCCTTTAGGATCGGAAATTTTTCTCATTTTCAATTAATCCAAATGTGATGAAGTCACTGATAAATCCATGAGTATGGGCTTCCCATGACACTCCTAAACTTCTATATGCATTTTAGAAATCATATCCATTAACTTTCATTCACTGCTAGCTTTTTAAATAGCAAGAGTCTATGTTTTTCATCTCAAATAATATACAAATACATTACCTTTACCTAGAATGTAAGTAAGCTCAAATTAAAAATACTAAATATATTCAACACATCTCCCCTAATGGAAGTTTAATTTATGGTGAAAGAATATGTATTTGAGGCTCTTATTGTTTGTGTATACCGTGAAACATTCCCCTAGCAGATAATGTCTCAAGCAATGAAAAACATGAACAAAAAATGTTAATTAAAGATTGTGTGTTTCATAATTATGTATGTAAGGCCTCAATAGATGAGATTGGTACATCAGAACTCATTCCCATTACATCAAAATTTCTCCCATCATGACGCATGATTCATCACAATGAACTATATATCCCCTTATGGGATTGGGTAAAATCAGGATTGGTGCTAATTTCAACCTTCCTTTTAACTCCTAAAATGCCTTCTCACAAGCTTCATACCATGTGAACTTTACACTCTTCTTGTTCAAGACTATAAGTGGAGATTAAAGGCATGAAAATTTATAGATAAAGTTCTGGTTGCACCTAGATATTCCCATGAAACTTTATATATCAAAAACTTTCTTGGGATATCCCCAAGAAACAACTACTCTCAACTTCTATAGATCCTCTGATATCACTGAATCTAATATAATGTGACCTAGGAAGTGAAATTTTTTATCCAAAATTGGAACTTTTTGAGATTATAATATTTTTTATTCTCTCTTAGTGTACTTAGTACATTTTCAAGGTGTTTGGTGTGATCATGTCTAGTCTAAGAGTATACTAAGATATAATCCACCAAAATGACCATAAATGAATCTAGGTATGGTTGGAAAACCCAATTAATCAAGTACATAAATATAGAAGGTATGTTTGTTAGACCTAATGGTATTACCAGATATTCATATAATCTATACATTCTTTGGAATGTTGTATGTGGTATATTCGATGGTCTAACTCTCACCTAATTAGAGCCTTATCTCAAATAAATATTCAAGAAGACCTCGGCTCCTTAGAGATGATCTAAGATATCATCTATTCAAGGAATTGGGTATTAGTTCTTAATTATACGTAGATTAAACCATTGGTAATACACACATATCCATAAGGTATCGTCCACCTTATTTGAAAAAGTACAGGTGAACCTCAAGGACAAGTATCAGGTCATATAAACCCTTTGAATTCCAGGTTCTCTAACTACCACTTGAGTTCCTAAATCTTGGTGGGATCTATCCTGTTTGAAGTAAAAAACACTAGTTATGCTCTTGGAACAAACTCAATAGTGAAATCAACCTCTCTCAGGAGGTATCCAAAAAATTCAGTATAAAATACATCTTTAAAATGGTTCACCATTGGTGGAGGTAAAATTTATCATACTCTCTAATCATCAATAAAAATACTGGAAATTAGGTCCAACGTTCCCCCAATCTCATGATGCTTAGGTATAAGTTGAGTTTATTAGAGATCTCATTCTCCCTTATGAACATATCTACCACCCTAAAGTGATGATAAATACTCCCTCCAGTGATAACAATCAATATGGGCCCAAAATGTACAAATCAGTCTACATCAATAATTATGTCAAAGCATTTCATATCAAGGAAAAAAAGGATTATATAAGAAATGGTAGTCTCTTATCTTAATAGGAAACTCCTTGCATCAGCAAACACTCTCTAACCTATTTCCCTAAAGTTTCAAGAGATATCACACCATAGAAGTATTCAATATCGATACCAAGACTTCCCATTGAGCATGGAGATATGAACAAGTGTGAATTGATGAAGTAAAATAAGGAAAATATTAAATTTTAGGATATTAAGATCATACCTTGTAATATAGATAGGTTGTCACTATTCTCCTCAGGTATATGGTGCACTGTATATAACTAACCAAATCCACAGCCCTGAGCTACAACCTTACTTACCTGAGTAGGTCTGATCAACTAGCATTAAACAACCTATATCTGGATTCCTAAACCTTTCCCAATTCCTCAACCTAAACTTCTATTAGTAATCCATCTTCCTTCCAGGTGTGGAGCTAGAGATCCCAAACTAGAACTCATAACTGGTGAAGGTCCCTTCTCACTAGGCACAGGTGGAAAGTTCCTACAAAATATCTAGAGATGGACCATTCATCTATAGGATTGGAACTCAATTGGTTCCTTTATACACAAGGGATTCATGTGACCCTACATTCCACACTGATTTCATACCACATAACCACCAGGGAATACACTCCAACTGCCACTTCCCTTATGAGAAAACTCAAGGTGATGATTCTTACCACTGGACGAACTACTTCCATGCCTATGTGAAGAACCACTATTCCTTGTACCTACATATTCCTCAAATTTCACTTAGAGATAAATGAATGATTCACCATCTCAAATATGGTAGTCAGTTGAAATATTTCCACCTGAGCTCAGATGGAATACCTTATCCCATCCTCAAAACATATCCCCCTCAACATATCATCACTAGTAATAATGGGTGTGAAGCACTATAGATCCATGAAATAAGATGATTGATTCATGACAGACATAGTAATATGCTCCAGATGCATGAATTACCTAGATCGATCAGCTATCAGTATATCTGGGAAAAAGAAGTCATATAAAGTAGTCTGGAAATCCCTCCAGACCATGCCTTGATGCTGATTTAACTATGTAAGAACATACCACCATCCCTTATAAAATCCTTAAAGCATATATGTTAGGAGCTTCACCCTCCTTTCTAGAGGCATCTCCAAATTCTCAAAGATCATAATAATATACTCAATCCATGACTCGGTATCTTGGGGACCACCTTCCCCTAATAAAGTAGATGGGTTTTGTGGTTGGAACTCCCTCATCAACTCATACATAGTCAGTGCATCCTAGGAGGCTCCCTCCATGGATTTTGTTATACTTAGAAAGCCCTCCTGAAGTTGAGAATCAATGACTAGTCTAGGAGAAATATTTGGTACTATGGGAGGTGTTGTAGGTGGAACTGTAGGTGGTTCAGGTCCCACACATCTAGAGAAAGTTTTTTTCCACCCTTATAGTTCTTGACTTGAGGTCGTTATGAAAACACATATCTACAATTCCAAACACACACCTCACAATAAAATACAAATACAAATATATTACAGATAGTAAAAACAAGGATAGGTACAGGGTATTAGTATAAGAGACACACTAACCCATATACCCATTCTAAAGTTAAGTTATCGGGTGAGGTTTCAAGTCTTATTCATAAAGCTTCATTTATATGGGGAGTCAATTCCAAGTTATAGGGGAAAACACTCTTTATGTTTCAATTAGAATCCCCTTTAAATGGAAACCTTTTATTCAAGAGTTATAATTTAATAAATACGCATGTAATGGTTAAGTTATATAGGTTTCCATTTACAATTTATACAGACATAAAAATTATAAGTTGCAATTGGAACTCCATTTAACTGTAACCAAGTGTTTAATAATAAGTATAAGAATTTGACATGTCTATATATGATGGTTCAGTTATATGGATTTTCATTCCCAATTTATAGATGCATGAAAATATAAATTAAAATTATTAATTCATTTAATTTCAACCACCTAAAAGTTTCATCTTATGAAACTAAAGTTTCATAGCTTCAACCATGTTAAAATTTGTTAGATAAGGTACCATAATCAATCTATATAGGAAAACAACATTTAGGTTGATAGAGGCACATTATCTAACCACTTTTTTTCATTTTTAATTGCAAAAAACATTAGAAATTACATTCTTATAAAACAAGTAGCATACAATAGGCAACATGAAATACAAGAAATGAGTTGTGCATGGCATGAAATATGCATGACATATAAATCCCTACATGCCTATAATGATGCCTAAGATAATGTGCCCTTTCCATATCATCCTAAGGGTGTAAATCCATAAGATATAATATCATAAATAGTGTGCATCACTCAATGGTAAAAATCGTACAACTATAACATGTGAAAACTAGAACAAAAACTCCCTTACCTAACAACTTGGACTTTCCCCCAAACTTAGGTTAGCTACTCCTAGACACTACTTATTAACAATTTCCAATATATCCTATTATCCTATTTACCAACCCCAAATATTAAGATAGAAGAAAAAATAATATATGAAGTGACTTTATGACATCACAATCCTAGTTCATATATTATTGGTTATTCTTGTTGGTCACAAGGTATCAAGAACACCTCCACGTATGATAGAGGTTGCTGACTATAAGTGAGGGTGTATAGAGGTATGGTGGGGAGACTATACACTCTCTATAAGAGTGAAACATAATGGAGAAATAAAGTAGTATAAATAGTAAAGAAGTTTAAATAAAAAATACAAATAAGAATCAATATAAAAAATCATTAATCAATACTATATATATATATATGTGATTTCATCATGGTATAAAATATAAAATAAGAAATATTTGGTACAATACATAAAAATAGTACCATTATATACAAAAGGAAACAAAATAAAAAAACCAATTATCTCCATGATAATCATAAGCACTATCTCATTCCAATTCTCATAACCATAAAATAAATCAAGCTTCTATATATGGGTGTTTCCCTTTATCCTTAACTATATACATGAAATCTACCTGGGTACCAAATAGTGGACCAAACAGGGTGTGAGTACAACTTAGTAAGACACCACTAATGGTATCTAATTAATATATATTCTATGAGTATAAAATTTAATAGTGTGTATTTATAATAAATATAAAGCTATAAAATAAAAAGTAACCATGTCGAGCTCAGAATCCTCATGGGATACCTGGCTGACCCTCCCTGCTTTATCCAAAGCTAATTTTATCTGAGCATATGACCTTTTAATTTGTCCTAGGATCCGAGGAACATATCCAAGGAATCCAAGTATAATAAACACTAGGTATACATTGAATATACATGGAATACGTGACATTAATAAGTCAGTCCCACTTGTAGTGATCAACAGAGATGTTAGTCTATTTGGTTTTGAGTGTAATCTAAGTGGTGAACCCTTAGAATTACACTCCTAAGGTTTTCTAATAGATTCCAATGAGAAATTCCAATGTAATATCATGATATAATTGATTGAAATCCATGGTGGTTTGTGTCCTATGACATAAATCCAAATCTTGGGAGCTCATCCCAAGCATTCTAATATTCTAGATTGTTTTGCTTAATCATCATTTTCATACTGAGGATTTCAAAAATATAAGATGTTAAATGAATCCAAGTTGTTTATAAAACTTAGAATTCTCATTAATGAATCAGGTGGCATCCTATGAGTTCACCCAAGGAATTACAGTTTAGAAATCCAATATTTTCTCAATGTAGGATTCACCTATAAAAGTGTGATCAAGGTCCATAATAGTTACCAAGCATAAAAATAATAATTTATCATAAGGATAATTGAATCATCCATTGAATTTAATAATTTAATTAATTCAATTTGGTCATTCCATTTTTATAAGTGAAACCAAAATTACCCTAGGGGTGTTTTGGTTAAAAGAAAAGAATATTTTTCAATGTAATTTCATCAAAAAAAACCCTATGGGATAGTTTGGTTTGAGTTCATCATCCTCAAAAGGTGTAAAATGGGTCTCATAGAAAATCTAGGTCAAGGTATAGGCAAAAAATTAAAGGAGTTATGCATTTTAGGAGTAATTAAAGTAAATTATAGAATGATTTCTAATGAAACTAGTTCTAAACATCGGGATGTTTAGGGAAAAGTAATAGAATGGTTTCTTAATCCGTATAGGATACTCATTGTCCATCATCGACATCAGATTTGGTATAGAACAAGAGAAATCATAAAAACATAAAAAATACCTAAAAATAGGGTATAAATGTTATACATGGTGGTATATATTTATATGAAAATTAAAAGTGAGAAAAGAAGATAATGAAGTTTTAGCCTTACCGATGGTATTCCAACATGACCGATGACGATGTAATCGCAGGTAGAATGAAGGTGATCCACCAAAAATGCTAAAGTGGAAAGGGGAGATCTATGGATCATGTTGTTGTGAAAATTAAGTGGGTGGAGATGTATTTTAGATTTTAATGGAAAGTATGAGGAAAATTTTCATTACCATAATTTTTAATAGGGTGTGTGGTTTGGATAAACAGTTGGAAAATCGTATGACAACCGTGTGTCCCTACTATCTATGAGCACCACACCTCGCATGGTTAAGGTTAATGGTTAGAAATACTATGAGAAAACTATTGAATATGTTATTTCAATAAATTCCATACTTTTCATGGTTTTATAGACTCATTCATATGATTTATAAAACCATTATCCTCACTTTCTGGGATACATGGTTGAGGTACATGGTTAACCAAACCGTACGCTAACTGTGTGCCTCAAATAGCTTCTCCAAAAACCTTAAATCTGGGCTTATGAACCCTTATTAATACTCCTAGTGCCTCCATTACTCTCAAAATATCATCCATTAAGATAAAATAATAGGTTTATATAGAAATTAAAAGATTTTATACTTTACAAAAAATCGGGATCTTATAGTTCAAGATGGAATTGGAGCTTGTGAATAAGGTCTTGAGTTATACCATAATGTGGGAATGATAATTTCATGAATATTTCATGGATGAATTAAATGAGTAACCATTTCTTGTAGATGATAATATTGATGTAAATAAGGTTTTGGATTCATTAAGAGAAATAGGGAGGAGTTATCCTATGTATTTGTGGTTCTTAAAATGGAAGTGGCGCATGATTCTTTGCCCAAGGTTTCAATGAGAGGTTGTGTATAAGGTAAGTTAGGATATAGTATAGCCTTATGTATGAGTGAAATGGAAGTTGAAACCATGTCCAAATTTTTAAGGAATAAGTGTTTTGGATATGATATTCCAAGGAGTCAAAAGGAGGATAATTTGGATCTTTTTTTGAGATGAGAGTTTCACCATGGGAATGTCACTTAAACTAAATAATTTCCTTGAATTTTGAAGTATAAACCATGGAGACTAGGGTATTGACAAGGAATTTCACATATCAAGGTAAATGATTTTGAAAATCCTATCTTTTATTATTATTTTTTGGATCTTTAAAGGGTTAAATTGGCTCAATTTTGATGGATATTTTTGGAGAATTTTACTCTTACGGATAGAAAAAAAAGGAATAAAAGAAGTAAAAACATCAATAGATGAGATCAATGATGAGGATTAGGATTGGATGATTAGTACTTTGGAGGATTAAAAATGGATCCACCACTATGCTTCACTATAGTAAGGTTTCATTTTATTTTCTAATTTTTATTGTCTAATCATGGATTCTTATATCAATTTTGAATAGAAATTCAAGTGAATCTCCTTAGTTTCATTGTAAATTTATTATTGTTTAATTTATTATTACCTATCATATGAGTTCTCATATGCTAATGGATTATGAACCATCAACCATGATTGGATAAATTCATAAAATAAGTTTTAGTTGGTTGAATGGGTTTAGCATCACATTGCCTTTACATTATTCTTCTCTCATAAGTTATTTTTACTAATTGTATTTCGTTGCACCTTAAATAAATCATATCTTCTAATCAACTGGTCTAAGTGATGATGATTAGGATATGACACCCAATGTAATGTAGGGGAGTGGGGAGAATATCTAACTTAACTCCACCTCTCACTTTATAGATATAACTCATGGAACTTAGGCTTATCATGTATCACCTTGAGAGAAGGGTCGGTAGACCTGTGTAGTTTTATATTGAACTGAACCAGTAGAGATAGAATCCCCAAGAAATATTGTGGCTATTAATTCAATAAATTTCATGAACAGGGGTGGGTGGTTATATGTAAGAAAAAACCATCCCTAGAAACCAATCTCCCCTCTCTTCATCCTCTACAGCCTAGATTAAGTCTAGTTTAAGATTAATTTATATTGAGTTTAATTTATTTAATTAGTATAGTTTAATTTCATTTGTAATTAAGTGATACAATTACAAAGACCTAAAAATTGGATGGAATATTTCTATTAGGATTCCATGTTTTCTCATGGGATCAAACCCACAATCATGTTATTTTACATCTTAGTAGTCAGTGTTAGTTTTAGGTCAAACATAAATTTTAAACTCTGATGACCCTAAATAATTAATGATGTTTAGAGATATGTCAAGTTTTTTTTCTTATTTCAAGGGATGTAATAGAAACTAATTATGGTTGAAAACCCAGTTGATTAGGTCATGTATTTCCTTTCCACAATTTTGTTTCCAGATTTTAGTTTAGTATTTTTATTTTTGTGTTTCTTTAATTTTATTCTTTTTATGCACTTGGTTGTCAGTGGTGGTGTGTAGGGTGGATTATTTGATAAATTACTATTATTTTAAATCACCGTTAGAGTACACCAGGTACCAAGAGGAGTCTATGACATGGACATAACAAAATTATAGATGGTGGAAAAGGAAAGTAATGGGATTTAATGATTCATATTTGGTCAGGTATGATGAATTCTAGCACAAATATTTGAGTTCCACAAACTACTACTCCTATGAGGAAGCTCCCAATATTCAGAAAAATCAAGGAGAACCATGGATGGATTAGTACTATCAAGAAGAAATTGCATTTCAAATGTATTATGAGAATAATTCCAAAAAATATTTTATGGATATTGTCTTTAAATTTACTAAAAATTATGATAGATAAAATAAGGAATATTTGGCGCAACTCAAGGGCTATGAGGAATTATTTAGGAATAAATAGTATATAGTTATACACATTTCAATAAGTGGTTTGATTTTGGATTCCCTTATGATTAACCCGTCATTAAATTTTATTGAAAGTAATATAGAAAATGTGAATACAAAGTAAGTACACATGTTTGTAGTGGAAAAATAGGAGGACAATGAGGAAAAAAAATTACACTCTCTTGTATTCTAGAAGGTAAAGCGGAATGGGACTCCCTCCTATACTTATAAGAATAAAAAGGAAACAACCACAAAGGATCTCATCAAGAAAATGTGGGATGATAGAGAATGAGAGAGGTAGTCTTGGGATAAAGGTAGAACTAAAGAGCTAATGAATGAATAATCAGGGGAGGCATTTGAATTTAGTGAGCTTTTTGAATGAGTTGAAGAGCCAGAAGCACCTCCAATACCTGAACCAAAGGGGAGTGTTTCTAAAACTCCAAAATACATTATAGAAATCCATTTTTATGAAATGAGAGAAATATTGTAGAAGGGTTTCTGGGAAGGTATTGAAATTTTTTAACAAGTAGCAACTCAAGAACCAAGTGAATAAAAGGAATAAGTGTATGAATATGGGTGATTGGGATTATATGTGATCCTTAAAGAAAAATCTATGACATTAGATAAAGAAGAAAATACTGCATAAATTTAACGATCGATCCCAAACATTAAATAAGATAAGTATAAAACTATAGAATTGGAAAGATATAATGAAAGGGTAAAAATAAAAAATTAAGAAGAGAAGGAAGACCAAAAGGATGTGTGGTTCTTTAATTCACAAAAAAAATTAAGAATAAGATCCAACTCCCAAGGAAGAGCAGGAAACCTCATAAATAAAATATCCCATCATGGAACTTGAAGTGGTTCATCAAGGGGTGTTTAAGGTGACATATTTTAGTAATATTGAAGGGGGTTGTACGCCTAATGGTTTTATGGAAAAAAAGATACATTTCTATAACATGAAAAGTAATATCATGTTATAGAAATTCAACAATTAATCATGGAATTAAATAGAAACAAGGAAGATTAAGTGGTGGAGGAACAAGACTAAAACATATGACTAGATTTTTAATTTAAGATTCATTCCTTAAATATATCCATAATATAGAATCCAATAAAAGAATCTGTCAATAATATGAAAGGGAAGATAAGGAGTACAATCACACTAGACAAGAAAAATTTGTAATTAGTTCTATAATTGGACAACGTAACATTGTTTAATAATCCAATTATATGGGACCAATGGTAAATTTATAGATTAAACTCCTAAAATGAAGATATTTTTGGAGGAAATTACTAATTTATAAGAATTAGTATGAATTTTAATTTTAATTTTAGTTTAAGTTTTAGTTTTATAATTTTTGTTAATGGTTGAGGCCAAATATCATTATTTTCAAACTTTAAGGAATGAATACCTACTCTTTTTCTTTCTTAATCTATTTTTTACAGGTCCAAATATTCTAAAGATATAAAGAAATAAAAAAATACATGGAAAGAAAAATAGGAGAAACCAAAATTCTAGGACTTCAATGCAAAATCAACTCATTCTGGGATCCAGGAAAAGAAGCTAATTTTAACAAGGGATATTTTCTGTTTCTCTCAATTTACTTGGATCCTTTATTATATTGAACATAAAATCAATATTTTCATGAACCCTCCTCGACTAATTTGAATATTGGGGAAAATTTATAATTTAATTATGGGGGGAGGAATCCCTGGATACCCTGTATTTGGATTTTTTTCCCTCATTTGATAACCTAGGATATATCCTCACTTAGGAGATATTTTTATTCCTATTAGAAAATTTTTTATTTTTTATGCTCATAAATGAGGAATATAAAAGTAAAAAAATTATGAAAGTCATATTATTTTTATAATTTTTAGTTATTTAAAAACATGATTGTTTATATGATTCTTATTCTTAACATTTATTCTTAAAATCATGTGTTTATTAGAATAATTTTTAGTGTTCATGAAATGAATTGATTTTCTGAAATTTTTAATTCTCATTTATGAGAAGGTTCTGAGTCATTTTTGAAATTATATTTCCCATGCTCTATTTCTTGAGAGAGCTCAAGATGTGTTCCACTGCTAGAAATTTATTTTTTTTATATCAAAACATGATGATTTTAAACTGCTTAAAAATGACTGAGGTCATAGATTGCTATTATTTGAGCCTATTTGACCTTGAGACCTATCCTATATCTATCCATTATGAAACCATAGAAACCATAAAATTCCGGGATAGGAAGCCACATTACAGTCCAAACTATCCTTATTACCCTAATTCTTTGAGTATAAATGCATGATCATTAATTTCAACTTAAAATGTGTCAGTCTTTTATCAAGGAATATACCCTAAGATGGGAGGTGAATCAGAGTATTTCATTATGATTCTTGATTTATGATATTGTTCTCTCAACTTAAATAACACTTAAATATCTCCCTTTCTATCTCTATAGAGTGAATAAATCAATAACTGACATAGGTAGTTTTACTTGGTTCACCCGCATAGGTTTATGCCCAAGGAGAATTCATGACAATTTTCATGTTCACTAAACACAATAAAATCTCACTAATTAAATATTTACAAGTTTGGAGTGATCTAATTAATCCTCCTGGTTCACTACCACAAGTGATTTGAAAGCTCATTTCTCTCCTACACTAAGTAATTCACTACTCCTCATGATTTTGTCTTCTCTTCTTCAAATAATGTTAAGGGAAATATACTAAAAATGTGATGTTTCTCATAGATATAGTTGTGTTGAAATTTTAGAGAGAAATAGAACTCCTATAACAACTTTATATTTAACTTTTTCTTTATAAGTAGATATGAAATCACCCTCTAACTTTCCAATGAGATATGAAATTTCCCTTTCACACTTTCACTATTTTATGTGCACCTCATTCAAATTTAAATTAGTTCCTTTTAAATAAACTCTTCCATGTTCATTTACTCCAAGAAATTTAATGAAAAAATTTTAAGTTTTAAAAATTAAACATGATCATTTTGAAAAATTACTGTTAAAAATTTTTTGGATACCCCAAAAACAGTGTCAAGTAACTCTTTGATTTTATTGACTCTACATCCAACATAGCTTGAAATATGCCCAAATATTTTTATATATTTCATGGTGGTATTCCAAATTTTATTCAATGTAGTGCCACTATGACTTTTTTATGGTTTTATTAATTCTCCTCGTGTTTCATAGGTGGATTCTCAGACACTATTCACAATGACATGTTGTGGCCCACACGGTGTTATCTTGGCATCCTTCATTCGAGTTACACTATGAGAAAAAAATTCCACCAACTTTTTCACCATAGAATAAGGTAATTTTAGAACTTCTATTTTATTGGGTTCACCATGGTCTCTTCCACACCTACAGTGGGTTGCCCCATGTTGCACAAGTAGATGCCCAATCCACCTCAATCACAAACATGCCTGTAAAGAGCTTGGTCATTTAGCATAGGTGAATTCCCAGATCAAAATTTTATCCACTCCTACCATGGACAGAAACTCTAGCCAAAATAATCTTCAGTAAGTCCTAGATAAATTCATCCCGATGCAATACAATATATGGTGAAGGCATGCTTCACCAATTTGAACAAAACCTTCAGATTATTCTTTCTTCAAATAACTTCATCTTCTATGAAAATATTATCCATTAGCTTTATCCACAAACATAGGCCAAAAAATTTTAAGAGGGTATTTTTTATAAAAAAATGGGAGTTGGATATTTTCAAGTAGTTGATCAATTTTTGGGTTGAAATGAAAAATTGTTTTTGGATATATTGATCAATTGGAGGAATGGTTCCTTATATTTTTCATCGTTCTTTATTTAATCCTCTATATTTTAAAAAAATGATCATGTGGGATACTTAGGATTGACCAATATCTATAAATTCTTCCCCCCTTCTTCTACTAACTATTCTAATTAGTTTTGGTATGATATTTATGGTGTTGATCGACGTTCTAGTTTGTTTTACTTCTAAGGGTGTGGGAATTTTTCTTACACATATTCTACCAAAAACAATTAAGAGAGGAAATATTTTGAGAGAGAAAAATAAAATAAAAAAGAGGATTTTTATCACTACTTTTCATACATAAAATACGTACCTTACTTGAGAAGAGAAGAAGGATATGTGGGATGTTTTATTTTAAATATGAGTTGAAATATAAAGTTTTTTTATTGAAATTTATTCAAATATCCTATATTATAATTTAATAATTTTACACTCATTTTTCTGATTTGGTGATGGGTTAGTGTTGCAAGGTTGAGGGCCATAGAAACGGTGTTTGGTGAGGTATGGGGTTTGATTCCTAAGAGTTGAATCTTGGGGGAATTTCCACCAACCATGCTCCACTCTCCATTCTGGGTCACCTGGTGTCTCATCGGGTAGGAAGAAGGGTGAAACCCACCTAGATGATTGATTTTTTTGTTGAAACATCATTAATAAGGTTGTTACCTCATGGGATGCTCTACCATCTCGACTGGAAATGGTTCCTTCCTAGCTGGGGATTCTCTGTATGACCTCTTCATTGAGAGGGGGGGTTTTGGGTGGAGGGTTCAAAAAGGCCACTCCTGGAGATTCCCTTTTTAAAAGGAATTTTATCCTCCTTTTCCAACCTTTAAATTTAATTTTTCACATCATTCCATATACACCTTTACCATCAAAGAAATTATAACCTTAATTAAAAATTCCATATGGTTTTTGTATGTTTAATTTCTAATTGGATATTGAGATGACTTTTAAGATTTTGGATAGAGTGGACATACTTGATACTGAGCATAACTCTATTTCAAATGCTCATGATTGATGATTTATTTTCATTCTTTTGAGATAAATCATAATTGGAATTGATATTTAATTAATGATTGAACAATGTGAGTAGAAGACAAAAAAAATTCTTGAATTCAAAATTGTAAATGAAGTAATATTATGTTACTTTATTTGGATAAGTTTTGTACTTTTAAAAATCTTAATTTATAATTTTTTCTATGAGCATGAATATTTAAAAATTTCTATTTCAAATTTTATACCCTTTATGAGTTTGATGTTGGGGTTTTTCTCAAGGACAAGAAAAAATTTAAGTGTGAGGGTGTTTGATGACCCTAATTTATATATATATATATATATATATATATTATAATATTTTCAATTCCATTTTTGTCTAATATTATTTATTTTATTCATTTTATGACATAAATTCAAGTATAGTGGAAGTTATATGTATTTTGAGAAATTTTGAAAAATTTAAGGAAGAATGAGTTGAAAACATAAAATTTGGAAAAACCCAAGATGCATTGGGAAGGAGGGTCCCACATGTGACTGTTGATGTGGTATCAAAATATTTTAATGAGATCTAGGTTGGGCTTAGTTCCAAGGTGGGAAAAGCGAATCGTGGGTAATGTTCATATATACTTACTCAAACATTGTCATTTTAATATAAATCATGTGTCATCATCTTCACATAATAAATTGTGTCATAGTCATTTTCCCTATGCTTACAACACACAATTTTTGTAATATGGAAGCTTAGGTCTAAGGTTCTAAGCTATTTTTATACTAAAGTAAACTATGGTAGGCACTGTGGAAGCTCGAGGAACCAATTGTAAAGACACTATGATGGTCAAGGGATTGTCATGCATGCACTATTTAAGACTAGCCTCACCACTATAAATCTTAAGGAATTCCATCAATGAGCTTCGTTGGACAGTGTTGGATGTTCATGGGAACCATGTGATACCTATGAATTTGATGTAAAGGGAGGAGAATGAGTTCTACATTGTCACTAGTCCCCTTATGACCCATACATTCATGTAGTAGAGGTAATGAATGAGATTGTGGTGTAGTTTTTCTACTATACTATGGAGGTCTCTAATATTATAAGGAATCAAGTTTAATTGTGTGTGAAGTTTGTGCCACTAGTGTTTTCTTGCACCATATAATATATAGAGAGGTTTTTATAGATATCCCTATAGTATGGTGTTTAGTACTATGTCATAACAAATGTAAGGTTGAATCTGGAATAGGAGCTTACAATGAAGATATTTAGTTACACTTTAAGAATGGAATGATAATTTCATGAAGGATTCATGAATTTGGTGAAGGAGTCTTCATGTGACATGGAGGTACTCATATTGATAGAATCTAGGTTTTTAATGTTATAGGAGAGCTGATGGAAATTATTTATCCTATATCCTGAAGGTGCCTGAAATGGAAGTGGATCAATTTTCTTGGCTCAAGTGTTCTATAAGTTGCTTCACCAAAGGTAATTTGGGATATGGTGTAGCTTTGTATGTGAGTAAAATGTAAGTTCACACCACAGCCATTTTTCTAGGGAATAAGTGGTTTTGTTTCATGATTCCAAGGAGTTCAAAAGAAGGATAATTCAAATATTTTATTGAGTAGGGAGTTTCACCATGTGAATTCTACTTAAACCAAAAAAGTTATAGATATTTTGATAGTTACCATGGAGACTAGGGCTATGGTACAAAATTATTTTTAAACTCCAATGTTTTAGGAGTATTCTATGGATCTTTTTAGGGGTGACTTGGATCATTTTTTAAGGGTATATTTGGATGAATTTTTCCTAAATATAGAAAAAATAAAAATAATAAATTAAAACACCAAGAGAGGGGATCTAAAATGAGGACTAAGAGTATAGGATTAGAATTTGGAGGTGGAAAAAAGAGAATGCATCCACCACCATGCTTCTTATTAATTATGATTTGTTTTCTTTTCTGATTTTCACTAGGTAATTATTGATTCTTATTTCATTTGTGAACATAAATTAAATTTAATATCCATAGTTTTTCAACACTTTTATTGTAGTTTAATTTTTAATTCCCTCTCCTATGAATTCTAGCATATTCATGGACAATAAAATATCGACTATAAGTGGATAAATTCATTGAAGAGGGTGGAGTTTGTTTAAGGGGATGAATATCGCATGTTCTTGACATTATTCTTCTCTTGTGAGTTTTTCTTACTAATTATATTACAATGAACCTCAAATATATCATATCTCCTCACCATATTGTGGGAGTGACGATGATTAGGATATGAAACTCAGTGCAATAGTGGGGAGTGGGGGAGTGAGAGTGGACTCAACTCCACCTATCAGTTTAGATATATAACTCATTACACTTAGGAAAGTTATATATCACCTTGAGAGAGGGTTTAGATAGCCTAATTAGTTCAATCATGATATGAACCATCAGGTCTAAATAATACAAGAATTATCATGACTATTAATTCAATTAATTACATGAGTGGGGATAAGTGGTTATATATTAGGAAGAACCATACCTGCAAACCAATCTATCTACACATTATCATGTGTATCCTAGTTTAAGTCTAGTATAAGATTAATTTATGCTTAGTTTAATTTATTTATTTTGTTATATTTTAATTTCATTCATAATTTATTAATGAAATTATGAACACCTGCAAATTAGATTTAAGATTGTTGCTAGGATTCCTTATTTTCTTATGGGATCGACCTTACACTCTTGATATGCTACATTTTAGTAATTAGTTTTAGTTGTGGGTAAAACATAAATTATAAACTCTTACCACCTTGAATAATTGAAGAGACACTAGGATGTGTCAAATTTATACCCAATCCACCATACGGATCCATCACCCTCTAGTTCTTGTTCCCTAGATTTCCAAATACAATATCTTCTACCAATAACAATGAACATTGAGGAACAAACAAAAGATAAAAAAAGGAAAAAATTTCCAAAGAAAAATAGTATTATTTGGTTCATACTTTAGTCTTATATAAATAGGATAACACAATTCACCTTTCGTTTAAGGAATAAAAATCTAAGTTACAAGAGAATGATGTTCTATAAACTTAACACGGCTAATGGAAGAAGCCTTGCCAACACTATACATGAAAAACTCTTATTTCAAACACTCTCATTATGATGACCCATAAATGGTAGGATAATCATATTTTATATACTCCTAAAATTATTTCTATATCTCCATATTCCACTACCACACCTTCTAGTCTATTTCACTTCTAAACTACAACGTCTTACTTTCAGAACTAAATCTATCAGCACTTTAGTGATTTAATATGGAATAAAGAATTGGTAGTCCCACCCCACCAATTCATAGTAGGTCCTATCTAGTATATTGGTTCCATTGCCTTACGATATTTATAGGGGACCCATCATTGGTAATCTAAACAGATGATTTACCATATACAATACTAGCTAAATTGCTACCTTCTAATGAACTGTGAAATTCATTCTCATGAAACTATATGGTGATTCATACATATCCTTCATAAAACCTCTAATTTTGATAATATGAACACATAAAAAACCCTATATAACTTCACTGGAATAATTCATATGTGGTCCATATTTTTTCCACTACATCACTTCCTTAGAAACTTTCTCGATGTATTTGGAGATTCCCTTCTGGTTGGGTCACTCCACACTTCAGAACATGACTAATTCCTAATTTAATGCATCCATACATTCTTAATTTATAATTACCACATATAATCATCATTTATGGAACTTCCATTAACCTAAAATCCAATATCCATGGTGAAGCTAAACAAATCTCCATCTAGTTCTAAAAAGTATAATTCCAGAAACATAACATCTAAAAATTTCATCACTTAACCAAAAACAGTTCTCAAAACAAAACCTAACACATTTTTCCCTAAAATTGAATTTTCCAAAATATGTAAAGGAGTTTGTGAAACTATATGGAAATTTCATGTTAGGTATCAATGTTATAGAAATAAATTATTCAGTTTTAAATGGTATACGATATCAAGTGTATACTTTACAAATATTGTAAATATACATGAGTTTAAAATCATATAAATATCAATAAAGGTTTTAGTTTTCATTAAAATGATAAATAAAAGAGTTTTTTAATCAAATATTTGAATTTAAATGAATATATCAAGATCATATGGATCTAAGTAAAATATTTTTTATAGTTATTTTTCTTCTCTTATATGATATGATAATTTTTTTGTTAGTGAATAGTTTTTAGAAAAAAAAATATTTGATAATGGACTTAATAAACATGTTTTATAATTCATCAGATTCAATAACATATTCTTTGAAGAAGGATAAAAATTCTTTACCCATGATAAAAAAATTTACCTAGTTATTTTTTCAAATGCAAGGGATGTGATCCCACCACCTTCAAAATAATATCTTAAAGAATTTTCTTTTTTCAATAAAATTATTCAAACACATAGAATACCATATATGATATGGATGTAATAGTTTAATTTTTAAATGTTCCTACTAATAGGAAATATGATTTATTTACTAAAAAAATGGATTTTTGTATCTTAACGTGATATTCTAGAGAAAATAGTGTCTAAAAAGCTAGTGGGAGTATGGTTGGAAAATAATAATGTGAATATTAAAGTAAATAGTTACATTACATGCCAAAATATTTCATGGAATTAGTTTGATAGAAAGAGTTCCAAGAATTATTATGGTATACTAAGAAATTTTTCTAATTTGATCAAAACGTTATATATTGTGGAGTTAAGGAGTTTAAATATGCCCAAAGAGTTGAACATTAGGAATGAAATTAATAAATATCACCCGTATTCAAATATAATTACTTGATATATATTACCTACTAAAGAGTTCATTAAGAGGGTTTTATAAAGTGGTCACATTGTGATGTGGTAGGAATTACATAGATATGTGATTAGTTTAACAAAACCTCTAAAAATGCAGAAAACATAAGGTTTATCTAGAAGACTATCATATATGGCAGGTTGAATATGAACCTATTCATATATTTTTTTAAGTATTCCAAATGTATTTTAATAATATAAAATATATCATATTATATAAAATGAATTCCTCAATTTATCATTCTTTCACATTGGATGAATATACATATATACTGGTATATGTATCGTGAAGTGAAATAATAATTAACCTCTAAAAGTATGACCCTCATTTATCCCAAACTGATTTTTTTCATAGAGTATTATAGGTTATGGATAAATTTTATGGTTAGAATGAGTATTATTATTTTATCGGGATATAAAATTTTCTCAAAGAAAAAAATAAGTTTTATACACCGAATAACTCATGAAGTATACCACATGGAGTGGCATACACTATGTCTTTGATATAATATGGGTGTATAGTTCATATTTGGAGTCCTTTTTACCTATGGTTGGTGGGAAACCTATAATGAGGACATTCATACGTTGATACCTTTATTATAAAAGCCTTGAGTCTTAGCTAATTAGGGTTCAGTTGGGTATGTAGTTGATCATGTCATCAGTTAGAGCTCAAAATAGATTGGATTTTTCCTCTCATATGATGAGTATGATATTTTTTCCCTTAATTGAGATAGACTAAGAAAGTGTATGGTCAAAATTAAGATAACATATATGATGAAATTATTTATTTGAGTGAAGGGAATGTGATGTGATCATCTATAAAGGTGAATGACATGTGATATATTCATCAACCTGGTTAGTTTATATTGGATAATTGAGAATGTATAAGTAGGATATATTTGATTGACATACTCTATGTACCATATTTACTTGATGTATTATACAAAGGTATTATATTAATATAAATGTTTTCATATAATGAAGCTAGTGGAGATATATATAGAGATACATGTGTTTAATGAAGATCAAGCTAGATCCCTTTGTATCTTAAGTTGAATTAATACTTTTATAGAGGTCACATTTTTCTTAAATTTATGGATCCAATGATTCAGATTTTTTTTCAATGTTATAAAGTCTCATGGGGTCTCACTTTTCGGTTGACTGGATGGTAATTGAGTTTGACTTAGAGAGCTTCTCAAAAAAATTATATAAAATTCAAAAGGAGTTTTGGATAATAATTTCAAAAGGTCTTGTATACAATTTGATATAAGGTGAAGTTGTTTATAGCTTTCCAAAAGTATTTTTATAATATATCCAAAAGTATTTTTTGGATATGGTTTCACAAGTTATTATATATGATACAATATATGGTGAAATAGTGCTAACTTTATGAATATTTATTATAAGTGGGAGATTGATGAAGATATTCCCTAAACACTAATATATGTGAAATATATGGGTCATGTCATATTATATGATATATTCATATTGTATGAAAAAACATTCATGAAAAAAAAGGCATATTGTATACCTAATTCATGGGATATTATTGTTCTAGCCACTTCCTTTACATGGTTTATGCAATGTTATAATTTTACATTCGGATCCTCCACAACTGTCATTATAGTTAATGTTTCATCGGATAAAACATTCAGGGGATGAATTGATATGATGATACCATAAATAGTTTAATCCGTTTATTTAGGAATTATTACACATAAATAAACACATGACACTTGATTAGTTTACTCAAATATTATGTATAGTATAGTACTATCATATGATGGTTATCTGAAATTTTTTCCAAGCTTTATTTGAGTATCTTCTTCCCATAATCTCTTTTATTATCCTCTCTTTATATCATGAGATATCATTATATCATGATAGAGATAAGGATCCACCCAAATATTAGGTGATTCAAGAAACTCAGTAATACATTACAAAGGAGGGATATTATTCAAATTCCTATTGGTGATATTTATTAACAATGGATAAAGATAGTTTCACAACATTAATGGTTTAAGGTATGCATGATAGTAGGTTTTTCATTTTATATAATACTTGGTCTCAAATTTTCACACATAGTGATCCTAGGTTATAGATTTTTAATCACTTACACTACTTAGTTTAATTATTAAATTACTTTATAAACTTATCAAATACATTTAATACTTGTATAATTAATAAAGGGTTTTATATTTAGACTCTCCATTAAAATTGTAGATATAACATACATACCTTACATGACTATATTAAAAGTAATTTAATAGTATTTATTATATAAATACTCAATGCTTCTTATGTGTATTAATTAATTGATTCATTTAAATTTATATCTCATAAAATTCCCAAGTCTTTTATAAAATTACATAGATTCTATGTATCTACAACAAGTTTAGTAAGACACAAAAATCTATCATTCTTAACGGTTCTAGTGGACAAGAGAATAGGGAATTTGATATTTCACAAAGAACCCAAGAAAAAACCCACTGCCTATAATTACCCTTAAACATAATGATCACGACATTAAACTTTACATCAATGTTTCATGTGATTATTAAATGAATATTTACATTATGTGAATATATCATCACATGATACAATATTATAACATTTAGTTTATTTGTTTTTCATTTGTAAAGTGTGGATTTGATACTAATTTTAGGTAATTTTAACTATAATGACCTTAAGTATGTTTTGGAACCATAAGGGATCATGTTTTATTTTTTGAAAATATATTTTATGTTGGATTTATTAATAATATATAGAAAGGTTGAGTTGGTATTGGATGGCATTATTGATAAGGAAGTGGTTAAAGAAATTGGTGATGTAGGGAGGACTATTATGAATTTATCTTTTAAGTTTTCTTGAAGTAATCACATTTATAGGAAGAAGAATTATTTATGTAAGATGAAGTTATTTTGGTTTTTTACCTTAAAATTTTAAAATATATATAGAGGTTTGAATAATTATATCAAAGGAATGGAAGGGGCATAAATTTAGTAAGTTTGGTATAAGTCTATATAAATTCAATACCCTAACTTTTTAAGGTTGGGAAAAGACTTCATAAGGTTTGGAAAAAGTAGTGTGAGGTTGGTTCTCATCCTCATAAGGTGGGGTTCCTACCTCATAATGTTGGGATGCTACCTCCTAAGGTTAGTGCGCATCCTCATAAGGTTGGGACACAACTTTGTAACATTGATAAAATCCTATGTAAAATTGGTGAGAAACATATTGTGGTTTATATGAGGAATTCATATGGTTGAAGAAGGGATTCATAAGGTACATCAATGAAATGATAAATCTTGATGACTTTACAAAAACAAAATATCATTAGATTTTTTTAATCTGAGATTATAGAAGAGTTATTGTGGAATAATTATAGTAAATTCAATCTATGTTTTCTGGGATGATATTTTGAATTCAAAGTTATTATTAATTTTAAGATTTTTTTATGATTGTTCTCCACAAATCAGATAATTCTTCCTCATTTCATAAAAGTTCAAAATCATGATTCTTCATATTTAAATCCATGATTCTAGAAAAAATTTAAGGGGTAATTTTCCGTGATATTTATTTTGATTAAATATTACACTGTAAGAATAAACCTTGAAGTAGTACATGCATAGAGATATATCACATCATGTGATACAATCAAGCTCAAGTTTTAAATGTTGTGATATTCTTGGAGATCACTGAGAATGAAAATGAGAGAATTTATTGGGTTTCCATGTTTAATATATGGAAATTATTTCATATAGAAATATCTTAACAAGTTGATTAAGAAAAGTGTATTTTTTTAATATGAGGGATATCAAGGTAGAGATTAATAGAAAATACCATATTCAAAATATAGAAATTATGTCTTACATAGAGTTTATGTATTTTATAAAAAGGATGTAAGGAAGGATAGAAGGAAGGATAGAAGGATAAAAAATTATTATTATTGAATATATCCACATGTTAAGGAAGTATTAACTTGAACTATACTAAATATCTATTATTCCAAAAAGAAGTAGAAATCAAGATATGAAAGGGTTATATAAAATATTCCTAATTTTGTGGAAGGAAGAAGGCTTAAATAGAGAAGGT
The DNA here is from genome assembly GCA_963277665.1 of Viscum album. NCBI lineage: Eukaryota > Viridiplantae > Streptophyta > Magnoliopsida > Santalales > Viscaceae > Viscum > Viscum album. The sequence goes on along the minus strand of OY728126.1, from coordinate 350,950,370 downwards.
GTTCACTACTATGTCTGGAAGGTGAAGTAATAATGATAGGATCAATCCTATGTAGTATTATCTCCATATAGAGATAAATAAGTTAATGTTTAAATATGGGTTTAAATGAAATCTATGAAGGGGAATTCAAGGTGATAAATAGTATAATTGTCTATATTTTAAGATGCACTCAGCTACATCTTTATTATTGATTGGTAAGAGGCATGCATGTCTATAAATTTATGGTGTTATTCCTTGGAGTAGTGTGAAAAGAATAATAAAAGGTAGTCATCCATGTGAAATTAGTGACAAAGACCAAAACATTTTACAGGTAGTGATCCATGGCATGGAGTAACCACGACCACATTATATCCATCAAACTAGTGAAGTAGTTGAATATGAGGAATTTTTATACTACCGGTTGCATACTCCCTATATATATCCTAATTTGGGTGAACCAAATAAAATCCATATGTTTCTGACATTTTTATTTACTACTTTCAGTTGTGATAATTTGATGAGGTTGAATTTGAAGAACTAGGGAATAATCATATAATAAGGTTGAACACAATTTTTACCTAAGTGGTAATAATATTGGAAGAAACGAAATCAGTAAAAGTTAAAAATGGGTTAAATTGGTAGTACCCTAAATCACCCCCCCCCCCCATAAAGGTGCTTTGGGGACCTAAAAAGTGGTATCAAAGTATAAAGGTTATCTCCTTTTATTTAATCAATGAAGCATGATTTGAATATTCTTTCACCAATGGATTCAATTATAGATCCACCATTTTTCAATGGTATAAAATTATATAGGTAGTGGAAGGTGTTCATAAAATGCATTTAGGTATTTATAGAATCCCCCCATAAAGTTTTTTATGAAGGAATTATTCTTTTGATTCAGCATGGAATTATATTTGAAACAAATCAAAATATTTTGGATATTTTTACTTCAATTAAGAAGGCATTAAAGAAATATCTAAAGAGATATATTTTAAATAATATTTCACAAGGAAATATTTCAAAGTATTTGTGGATTAACATGGAATATTTATATGGAAAAGAATAATTTAAATAAGAATATGGAAAATCTAACCATGATAGGAATCCAGTGTGCAATCCAAATAAAAATTACCTTATGTATAAAGGCAAGAAAAGGAAGAATCAGAAGAGGCTCTCTCTAAATAAGAATCTCCAACTAAAGTAACTAATTATAAATATGAAATTTTACCTAATTATAACCATAATTTTGTGTAATCAAGTAAATCATAAATTTTATATTCTCTTATGGAGATGAAAAGGAGTGAATCAAATGATGACATAACAACATCACTGTAACACCCTAGCCCTAAAATCTCGGAGCCGATGCATTACTTTATTACATTATAATGATTACAATGAATCAAATCTCGAAGGAACAATCTTTTTAGTATTATTAAATAAAATAAATAAATACATGTAACTAAAATTACATTGGGAAAGGTAACAAAATACAATACATTAAAAAAATCTAATAAACTGCATCCATGAGAACTCAATAAATGGTCTCCTCTCCATATCCTATTGAAGGTAAAAAAATGAACGAGGTGAGATCAAATGCTAAGTAAGGGTTACAAATTGTGGAAGCAGGAATCAAAAATAATTGAATCATAATAAAATAGGCATTCTAAACATGTCATGGTGAATAAATGAAAAACACACACCATTAATAAACTAAGAATGAAACTACATCCATAAATTTTATCATAGTAAAAAACTCATGGATAGTAATAATTGAAAATGAATAAAGAGAATTATTATTAATTGGACATCATGTATCTGGCACATGAAACCACTATACCGTCGAAATAGTTTAAGTCTGTGGGTAGAAACCCATCTGATTTTTTAAAATAAACCCAAGGGTTTGTCACCAACTAATTTGTCTCATGAGACCTGTTGATTAATCGAGGGGATATAGTAGGCCTCACCCATCAATGAAAGTCCAAATCACTCTTTATACATAGATTTAATACAATTAAAATATGCCTTCTCAATATCTGTATAGAGTAGAGGACATGGATTCATCGATATTTCCATAGTTAAAACAACATTCCAAATAAAAATTGTATGTAAAATGGTATACGGTTTAACAAAATAATCATATCCATGACACTAGAATATGCATATATAATATATTTACAAGTTTAAATGAAAAATTGTCTCAAATGGTAAGTGGATACACCACATAAGAAAGTTTAGGGGCACAATACCAAGTGAGTCTCAATGAAATGGAAATTGAGATAAAGTCTCTTACCACGTTGTAATCAATCGAATCGTATGAGAAAAAATTAATAATCACCAAAATAATCATAGAATAATATGAATATAAATAGAATATTGATATTATATATCAAATTTTATTACACATACACCGCATACAATAAATAAGTGGCGAACAATGGAAATATCATGAAATTAAAAGTGAGATTAGAAACCCCTTAAAATGATTGTATCATTTGAGTGAGGATGAATCAATGACAAAATTATGTGTGAAAAATATAAACCCAAAAAATAAAATTGTAAAGATAGTATAAAATAATCTTATTTCATCACACATATCCTTGTAAAACATAACCAATGATAAAGATTTTTAACTCAATGAATTGAAATTGAGTTAAGATATCCCTTAACTCGGGCTTAACTTCTTTTAAATTTTTTAAAACCTATTTTAATATAGTTTAAATAGTGTTATTAAATTATAATACAGCTAAAATAATTTTTATAATACCATAAACAATTTTTTATACCATTTTCCACCCATTTATTAACAATATTTTGTTTTTTCCATTGTTTCAGGTATGTTCTTCTCATGGTTTCAAAAGGTCAGTTTATTATGGAATTACTTGAAAAAAGAAATAATAATATAGAATTGATAACATATATATATATTTAGGTAATTTTAAACAATTACATGTGATTTGAAACTTACCATGATTGTGGTAAAGTGAAACGAAAATGCATCATCCACAAAAGTGATTAATTGACACACCACGGACGACGAATTTGTTATTTAAGAATAAAAGAAGAAAGTAATTGATTTTATGATGAATATACCATAAACACAAAAAAAATTCCAGTATATATATGATACTGGAGTTTTCATGAATCATTGGATAACAGGTAGGTATAATTTATAAGTGAAAAAAGAATTTGAAAGAGAAGAAAGAAGAATCTTACCTCTTGAAAATGTCTCTTTTAAAACCTCTTTAAAGCTATTGGAAGTGGTCTTTTTGTTATAAAATAAGCACAATAATGTGTTAAGGGATATGGATGATGTAATTTGGAAAAGGTTGACCAAAAAATAAGGCTTAAGGTTATTAATATTTGTGAAAGAAAGAGTCTCCATTTGTAAGTGAGGTGGAGGATAACTTAGGAATTAGAAAAATGATTAAATTATAATAAATATATTATAGGTTTCAAGACTTCCAAAAAGGCCTAACACTAAAGGGGGTTACATTTTTGAATGAATAATATCATTTTGGGTCCTGTTAAATAATTTTGGTATATATAAATAATTTAATAAAATATTTTTTTCATGAAAAATAATTTTTTCAATATAAATACTATTCATAAATAAGACTTTAAACACATAAAAAAAGTTTCAAAATCGAATAAAATTTTTTATTATATCATAGAAATGTCATATACATCCATGTAATCCTTGAATTATCTTAAAAATATTAAAATATATTTATTTCATTATTTTTAGTATCATTTATTTGATTTATTCATTAATTAAATCAATACTGCATCATCTTTGCGAAAGCCATTGTGGTAAATATTTCTTGTCTAAGAATTAAAAATAAAATTATATGAGAAATATAATATTATTATATTTCCAAATACTATTCTTGTTCAAATAAAACTCAAGAAAAATCTTACATTAAAAATTTTGTACAAATTAAACTTTAAAGTGTGAACACTTTGTCATACTTTTAAATAAAATATTCTAAAGGTATTAAAGTGATTCTTTTGGGTCCAAAGTGTCCCGAAATCGAATAAAAAAAATATAATAGTATAAAATTAAATATACAATAAGTTTTATACAAAATAAGGTTCGTTTGATAATTATTATAATTTTATTTAAAAACATTATATTTAATTTTCTTATTCCTATACAAGCACTACATCAGCATTTCATAAGAATTAATGTTAATTTTATTATATATAAAAATTAAAAATAAATTAATATCATAAAAATAAATTCAATGAATTCAAAATAATGATTTATATTCATTTATTAAGTTTATTTACACATATCTATATCAAAACAACTTCCTTAATTTGTTAATTTTTCTTTTTTAGCCTTGCATAAGGATTTCACAATCATTTAGATAAGGATCTTGTTATATAACACTAAAATTAAAAATTAACAACTAAAAACATAAATAATTAATAAAAATTAATAATTTAGTGATGAAAATAATTTTTATCACACAATTATTATTTATAAAGAACCAAATTTGATATTGTTAATGTTGCACAGGCATTGCGTTGGCACTGACAATAATTTTTATACCTATCATGAAATAAATTATATCATACATGTTCTGAATATTCTCAGTAAAATATTACTATTATAAAATCATTATTTATTTATTTTATAAGTTTAATAAATTTTATATCACAAATATCTCTTGGCGTTGTCACAAAAAATACTATATTTTCTTAAAAACTGTATTTTTTACTATTCACAAAAAAACAAGTATTTGAGAAAAATACCAAAAATTCACCTGAAACATTTTTCAATGTGTATAATCCAAAATTGAACTCTATTTTTTGAAAATAATTTTCTAAATAATATTTATTTAATTTTTAAATAAAATCATAATTTATTCAAAAATAACAATTTTTAATCTATAACTTATTTTTTAATACCTTGAAAAATTAATCAACATCTCATCACCTTATAACCTTAAGAAAATAAAATAATAATATGATTTAATATTCATAAAGGTCATATTACTATTCATATTACTATTCATAATGGTATGTTGATGTTCACCAAAAAAATAAATTTGCTCTATCAGACTCCAAATAACTTTCTGGTTAAAACCACATATGACTATTTTTTGAAATTAAAAACACATAAATAGAAAATTTAAGTTTAATGGATAGGTTATAATTATCTCCTATAACAAGGTTATTTTTTTGTAGACTTAGTGTTGCATGCATAATAATCTATCTTAATTAATTGAAATTATTTAAGAAAAAACATACCATAAAATTTTGGGGTGTTATATTTTTCCCTCCTTCAGAAATTCCATCCTCGAAATTTTTCATGTATAATGACCTAAAAATAGATGTGGGTGGTTATTATATTATTTTCCTCAAATTAAATATTAAGGTTAGGTTTTCTAAACTATGTTTTCTAAATCTAGTTCCTAAGGTTTCTACTAAACTTCCTTTGATACCAACTGTAACACCCTGACCCCAAAAGCTCAGAGTCGGTGAATTACTTTATTACATTAGCATGATTAAAAGGAATCAAATCCTGAAGGAATGATTAGTTTAGTAGTCTTTAAGAAACTAGATATATACATGTAACTCAAATTACATTGGGAAAGGTAATAAAATACAATACATTAAAAAAACTAATAAACTGCAACCATGAGAACTCAATAAATGGTCTCCTATTCATATCCTATTGAAGGTAAAAAAATGAACGGGGTGAGCTCAAATGATAAGTAAGGGTTACAAATTGTAGAAGAAATAATCAATAATAATTGAATCATAATCAAATAGGCATTGTGAACATAGCATGGTAAATAAATGAAAAACACACACCATTAATAAACTAAGAATGAAACTACATCCATAAATTTTTTCATAGTGAAAACCTCATGGATAGTAATAATTGAAAATGAATAAAGAGAATTATTATTAATTAGACATCATGTATCTGTCACATGATACCACTATGCCATCGAAACAGTTTAAGTCTGTGGGTAGAAACCCATCTGATTTTTTAAAATAAACCCAAGGGTTTTCCACCAACTAATTTGTCTCATGAGACCTGTCAATTAATCGAGGGGCTATAGTAGGCCCCAACCATCACTAAAATTCAAAATCACTCTTTATACATAGATTTAATATAGTTAAAATATGCCTTCTCAATATCTGTATAGAGTAGAGGACATGGATTCATCAATATTTCCATAGTTAAAACAACATTCCAAATAAAAAATGTATGTAAAAGGGTGTACGGTTTAACACAATAATCATATCCATGACACTAGAATATGCATATATAATATATTTACAAGTTTAAATGAAAAATTTTCTCAAATGGTAAGTGGATACACCACATAATAAAGTTTAGGTGCACAATACCAAGTAAGTCTCAATGAAATGGAAATTGAGACAAAGTCTCTTACCACATTGTATTCAATCGAATCGTATGACCAAATATTAATAATCACAAAATGAATCATATAATATCATGAATATAAAGATAATAATTATATTATATATCAAATTTTTGTACACATACACCACATACAAGAAATAAGTGGAAAAGAATGTAAATCTCATGGAATTAAAATTGAGATGAGAAACCCATTACAATGATTGTATCATTAGAGTGAGGATAAATCAATGAAAAATTTATTTGTGAAAAATATAAACCCACACAATAAAATTATATAGATAGTATAAAACAATAAGATTCCATTCACACATATCCTTGAAAAACATAACCAATGATAAAGATTTTTAACTCAATGAATGGAAATTGAGTTAAGATATCCCATACCTCAGGTTATACTTCCTTCAAATTCATTCAAACCTCCTGTAATATGGTTTTAATAGTGTTATTAAATTATTACAGAACTAAAATAATGTTTATAATACCATAAATATTTTTCTTATACCATTTTCCACCCATTTATTAACAATATTTTTTCCATTGTTTCGGTTATGTTCTTCTCATGGTTTCAAAAGGTCAGTTTTGTATGGAATTCCTTGTAAAAAGAAATAATAATACATAGTTGATAAGATATCTATATATATAGGTCATTTTAAACAATTAAATTTGATTTTAAACTTCCCATGATTGTGTTAAAGTGAAACTAAAATGCATCATTCACAAAAGTGGTTAATTGTCACACCACATATGGTGAATTTGTTATTTAAGAATAAAAGAAGAAAGTAATAGATTTTATGATGAATATACCATAAATACAACAAAATTACAGTATATATATGATACTTTATTTTCCATGAATCATTGGATAATAGGTATGGATATGTTATAAGTGAAAAAATAATTTGAAAGAGAAGAAGAAATAATCTTGCCTCTTGAAAATATCTCTTTTAAAACCTCCTTAAGGATCTTGGAAGTGGTCTTTTTGTTATACCAGAAGCACAAGAATGTGTTAATGGATATGGAGGATGGAATTTTTCAGATTTTGGCCAAACAAGAAGGCTCAAGGTGATTAATATTTTTGAAAGAAAGAGTCTTTGTTTATAAGTGAGGGGGGGGATAACTTAGGAACTACTAAAATTATTAAATTATAATAAATATATTATATGTTTCAAGACTTCGAAAAGGACTAAAAATAAAGGGGATTAAATTTTAGAATGAATATTATCATTTTAGGCCTTGTTCAATAATTTTGGTATTTTTAACTAATTTAATAAAATATTTCATTCATGAAAAACAGTTTTGTCAGTATAAAAACTATTCATAAATAAGAATTTAAACACGTCAAAAAGTTTCAAAATCAAATAAACTTTTTTATTATATCATATAAATTTCATATCTATCTATTGAATCCGTGAATTAGCTTAAAAATATAAAATTATATTTATTTTATTATTTTTAATATCATTTATTTTATTTATTCATGAATTAAATCAGTAATGCATCATCTTTGTGAAAGCCATTATGATAATTATTTATTTTCTAAGAATTAAAAATAAAATTCTATGAGAAAGATAATATTATTATATTTATAAATACTATTTTTTGGAATAAAACTCAAGAAAAATCTTACATTAAAAATTTTATACAAACTAAAATTTATAGTGTGAATACCTTGTCTTACTTTTAAATAAAATATTCTAAAGGTCTTAAAGTGGTTCTTGTAGGTCCAAAGTGTCTCCAAATATAATAAAAAATATATAATAGTGTAAAATTACTTTTATAATAAGTTTTAGACAAAATATGGGTTGTTTCATAATTCTTATAATTTTATTTTAAAAAATTATATTTAATTTTCTTATTCCTGCACAAGCACTACATCAGCGTTTCATAAGCATTAAAGTTAATTATATTTTATATAAAAATTAAAAAAATATCAAAAAAATAAATAACATATATTCAAAATAATCATTTATATTCATTCATTAAGTTTATTTACACATATCTATATCAAAAACACTTCCTTAATTTGTTAATTTTTCTTTTCTAGCCTTGCATAAGAATTGCACAAACATTTAGATAAGGATCGTGTAATATAACACTAAAATTAAAAATTAACAACCAGAAACATCAATAATAATAAAAAATTAAAAATTATGTGATGAAAATAATTTTTATCACAAAATTATTATTTATAGGGAACCAAATTTTACATTGTCAATGCTACGTAAGAACTGCGTTGGCACTAAAAATAATTATTATACCTATTATGAAATAAATTATAGCATACATTTTATAAATTTTTTCAATAAAATATTACTCTTATAAAATAATTATTTATTTATTCCATAATTTTAATAAATTTTATATCGCAAATATCTCTTGGAACTGTCAAAAAAAATACTATATTTTCTTAAAAACTGTATTTTTTACTATTCACTAAAAATTCAAGTGTATTAGAAAAATCCCAAAAAATTCACTCAAAACATTTTTTGATGTGTAGAATCCAAAAATGAACTCCATTTTTTGAAAATAATTTTCTAAATATTATTAATTTAATTTTTAAATAAAATCATAATTTATTCAAAAATAACAATTTTAAATCTATAACTTATTTTTTAACACCTTGAAAAATTAATCAACATCTCATCACCTTATAACCTTAAGAAAATAAAATAATAATATGATTTACTGTTCATAAAGGTTATATTAATATTCATATTACTATTCATAAGCATATGTTACTATTCACCAAAAAATACGTTGGTTTCATCAGACTCCAAATAACTTACTAGTCAGAACCGCAGATGACCATTTTTTTGAAATTCAAAACACAGAAGTGGAAAATTTAAGTTTAATGGATAGGTTATAACTATCTCCAATAACAAAGTTTTGTTTTTTAGAGACTTATTTTTTCATGAAAAATAATATGTCTTAAAGAATTGAAATTATTTAAAAAGAAACATACCATAAAATCTTGGGGTGTTATAATCATCAAGCTACATATATGGAATTTTTTCACGAAATAGCTAATAATAGATCCAAACCTTATAATAAAAGTTGGTTGAAGGGGAAGTCATGAAAAATATAAATCTTATAATCATAAAATATTTCGACACAAAAATAAAAAGGGTGAGAAAAATTGAAGTGGTCTTGAATTTTGGATTAAATAATATGGGAATTAAAATGAAAGAGTAAAGTGATATTGTTGAAGAAATTTTCCAAGAAATTGGGAAGAATATGGCTATAGAGGAGGAGTTGAGGGAAAAAATCATTCCTCTCAAAACATGACTTGAAAAAAAAAATCTTGGATTAATGTTTTCACAAGTTCAAAAGACATGGTTGGACGTCTTACGATAAAAGAGAAAAGGATCAAGTAGTTTGAAACAAATCTTAGATCTATAAAATTAAAAGTGAATGTGGATATTTCCTCTATAGAAGCATCAAAAAATGGGGCATGTAAAACTTCAAATTTGGAATCTGTTCATAATAAAAATACCCCTATCAAATAAAAAAAGAAAAGTTACACAAATAAAGGTAGATTAAAGATCTTACTATTGTAGTAAAATGGTACCTACAATGGTTGTATGTCTATAATATTATTGGCTCATTGGAAGAATAAGAGATAGTGCCACTACATCATAATTGCAAGAATAGCACATTAGTTATGATTAAAAAGGGATATATTTTAGATGTTATAACCCTATGAATATATAAATAAATTGAATCATGATTGAATAAATATGATTCATAAAAAGATCATCTACTCTTGTGACATATAGTGAAAGGGTTTACCTTAGAAAGAAGCATGTTATAATGGAAAATAGGTCCATTGCTTTGGAGTAAAATTATGGGACAAAAAGGATCATATATAAAGTATATAATAAGTTAAAATCATAGAATCCCTCTTGGAAAGAAATGAAGTTCATGTGTAAAAGGAAATAAAAAACGGTCATCTACCTCAACTGTGAGGGAAATGTGAATGCACATGAAGGGCTCACCCTAGATCAAAAAGGTACAAGTGGATTTTAAGGACCATGGAGAATAAAATCATGAATAATGATTGAGTTAATTCCTTCATACCACTATAAACATGATAGTAATACTGATGAAGTTTTCTATACATCAAGAAATAATCCTGACTTGGATTGCATAGGTGGTTCATCTTAGAAGGAAACTTATTCAAGTGGATTTAACCCCACAATTGAGAAGAATCCCAAGACAAGGAATGAAAATAATTCAAACATCCAAGGAGAAGTATGTATGAGTGTTATTGTAAATATAACCACTATAAAGGCTTAGAATAAAGTTAGAAATAGAGGGTTGGTCAAACTTGACTATCCCTATTCCTGAAATTGATGAAAATATAGGTACCCATCTCCCAATATGCTTTATTGTTAATAATTATTATTTAAAAAAATTTAGATTCTATGGGGAGATATGATCTATTAAGTATATGTTATCATAATGAATATGTGATTAGGGGGAAATAAAATCTAATTAGTTAAATGGAAAAGCATGTAGCAAGTGGTCTCAAGCAGTTACTTTGTTCATCAATACTAAAGCTAGAAGCTACATGAAAAAGTGAAGTTCTATGCTGAATATAAATCTGTATGGAAAAGGGCTTAAATTATAGGAAGAGAGGGTATCAAATCCATACTTGATATAACCAGTGGTATCTTTTTGAATTTGAGTTATTATAAATGATATTTTTAATACTTGTGACCCTACTATAACAACTAAACACCACATCTTGAATTATCATGAAATGCACACTCTAAAAATAATTTATTCATGAGTATATTTAAAATTTTAATTTCTAAATTTTAGAAAATTATTTTTAAAAAATAAAATTAATTTTTTAATTCATTATAAATATATTATCTTACGATGAATTTTTTTAAATTTTTCTAAAAATAATTTTTAGTTGAATAGTGTAATATATTGTTTTTACTAATAATTTGACTTTTATGTCATTATTAGTATATAATTATGACATAAAAATTCATGAAACCTTTTTGAAGAAAAAATATTAATCTTATAGTTTAAATTATATATTTTAAAATATTTATTATAGTTTACAAACCAATTATTGACATTTTAGAACTCAAGTAATAATTTTCTAAAAAATTACTTTAATATATTATACATTTATTATATTAAAATTAATTTTTAACACTTACAGAAATTGAATAAAAATATGTATTTAAAATTCATAATTAGTGGTTCCAAATTATGTAACTATTTCAATCTTATTTTTAGGCATTGAAAGTAAATTACTTAGGCTAAATATTAATTTCCATAGTAAATGTAAAATTTTTGTTTTGAAAGAATTAATATTATAAAATTTACATAATTTTTATCAAAATAAATTAGATTAATATACTATAATATTATGTTTAAACACATAAACAATTATATAAACACTCATTAAATTGATAATAAATAGTAAATAATAATGAAAAATACTTAATATATAAAAATCCATATTTCTATAAAAATAAATTTTCTTATTTCTTATCTTTTAATTTAAAAGTTAATTTTATCATATATATAAATTTAACTAGGTTAAATATATTCTAAATTCATATTCAAAACATAAAAATATGGTAAGAATAATGATATTATATTTTTATGAATAAAATAATTTTCATGGTTTATTTTTAATCAAGATTAATAAGGGTAAATGGGTAAATGTGGTATCTTGAATTTTTTATAATTAAATGGTCACTTACACCATTTAAAAATCCTTTTTAGGTATGAAACTTGTACCCATGTGTATTTCCTACCATTTATCCACCTAATTCACCACTTAATTCCCATGTGATTTCATTCTTACCCCATACTAAACTTTAGTTTCTATGAAAAAACCCCCTCTTTTCACCTATACAAGGAGCTCACTCTCACCAATTCCCTCATCCCAATCCACTAAAAATGAATTAATCATTAATTTAACTTTACTCACACTCTCTAAATCACTCCCAAGGAGTTATTAATATTATAAGGAGTCCTCCCATGCTTTAAGAAGCTACTTAGAAAAGTAAGGGTTATCAATCCTTTTATTTCTTTTTTAATTGTAATTCTTTTATTATAATACCATTTATAAATATTTATTTGATTGTAATATCTTTTTATTATATCCCATTTGATATGTTGTCAATGATATACTATTTATCCTCTCTCATTATATCCTTTTATCTATTCTGTTATCATGCTGACATAAAGGCTCTCATTTCCCTATTATATTATCAATTGCAAACCTTTATTATAATTCCATCTTGCATGTAATTATATATAATTATCACCCATTTTGAATTATTTAAAATGATATTTTCTCCCATTATATCCTTTTACTAAGCCATAATACTTCCCAAAAATCCTAAATTTTTGAAAGTAAATAGTTTATGGTTTTCTGAGCAATGACATCCCTTTTTGGATACTAGAAAGTGGATAGGGTTTCAGCACAGATATGCCAAGGGGTAATCACTCCAAAAGGGTGGGTTAAAGCATTGAATCAACTATCACCCTGATGCATGATAAATGGGACTAAGACTACACACCTATCTATACACTCCATGGGGATATTATTTGGGTTATTCACACACTATTTATGAACTATGATGAAGGATTTCTCTAACTAGTGAAAACTGTTGAACTAAATTATTAATTTCTATTGATATCCCAACACTTTGAAAGTATCATTAACCACTAAATTATATTTATTTTTTTCATATAAGGGATTCATTTTAAATTTATAATACAAAATATATTCTATGTTGATTATTTATTATTTAACCATCTACTTTCTCTCTCTGGATGAGTTATGATCATGTTATCACTTTTATTGATATAGATAAAGGTATTGGAATTTTATATGTTATTATTCAAATATGAAAGATTTTTGGAAAGTTGACTATGTATTTTTTAACCATCCACATTCTCTCTCTAGATGGGTTATGATTATATTATCCCTTTTATTAACATGGGGAAAAGTATGGACATTCTAATTGTTGATATTTTACTATGGATAATTATTGGAAAGTTGACTATATATTGTTTAACCATACACCTTATCTCTATGGATGGGTTATGATCATTTTATTCCTTTTATTTACATGGGTAATAGTATTGGAATTTTTTAGGTTGTTATTCTAATATGTATGATTATCGGAAATTTGACTATTTCTTGTTTAACTATCCACCTTCTCTCTCAAGATAGGTTATGATCATGTTATCCCTTTTATAGACATGGGGAATAGTATTGGAATTAAATATATTGTTTTTTCAATATATATAATTATTTTCATGGTTAATTATAAATTTTCTTTTCATTTTCTCATATTAAGAATGTGTTAGACTTAAAAAAGAGACAGGTGGGACCAACATTATATAGCACTTCAATGAATTGGTAGGTCTCATGAGACAAACATGTTTGCGTATTATAGTGTATGACTACCCAAAATAAGATGTTTCCTTAACATTAAGATCATAATGTCTAAGATAATGATGTATTAGATTCTGGTATAGAATTAGCTCTCTAAAATTATAGATTTCATCACTAAGGAACCGGTTATTTGTATCTATGTGATCTATTTATTTTCATTGATATCCATAGATATATTATGTTATTAGTTTCAGTTGATTATGGATTAATGTCATTTATTTATTTCCATCCATATCAATTATCCCAATTTTATGTTATGATATATTTTGCTGCATTTTACCCCTAAATGAGCATTTGATCTCTCTGTTATTTATTTTCCTTCCACAAAAAAAACCTAGAGGATAACTAAGTATATGGAATATCTATAGAGTATTCAAATACAAATGTAGTCAAATAATTTCCTACACTAACAATCATAATTGATATCTAAAGTTTCTTGGGCTTAGTAGGTTACTATCAGTGGTTTGTTCAATATTTTTCCTAGTTTTCCAACCCAATAACCAAGTTAACATGTTAAGGGGTTAAATTCACATGGTCAAGGGAATGTGAGAAAGGTTTTAAAGATCTAAATAAGAGACTAATTAATTCACCAGTATTAACTTTATTATTAGTTAAGAAAGTATTTGTAATATATTTTGATTCATTGAATAAAGTACTTCGTTGTATTCTTATGTAAAATTATAGGGTGATTGCCTATGCACCAAGGAAAATAAAAATCCATGAACTAAACTTTTCAACTCATGACCTTGAGTTGGAATCCATAATATTTTCTTTAAAAAAATAGAGACACTACCTCTATAGTGAAATATGTGATATGTATGTATGTATGTATGTATGTATGTATGTATGTATGTATGTATGTATGTATGTATGTATGTATGTATGTATGTATGTATGTATGTATGTATGTATGTATGTATGTATGTATGTATGTATGTATGTATGTATGTATGTATGTATGTATGTATGTATGTATGTATGTATGTATGTATGTATGTATGTATGTATGTATGTATGTATGTATGTATGTATGTATGTATGTATGTATGTATGTATGTATGTATGTATGTATGTATGTATGTATGTATGTATGTATGTATGTATGTATGTATGTATGTATGTATGTATGTATGTATGTATGTATGTATGTATGTATGTATGTATGTATGTATGTATGTATGTATGTATGTATGTATGTATGTATGTATGTATGTATGTATGTATGTATGTATGTATGTATGTATGTATGTATGTATGTATGTATGTATGTATGTATGTATGTATGTATGTATGTATGTATGTATGTATGTATGTATGTATGTATGTATGTATGTATGTATGTATGTATGTATGTATGTATGTATGTATGTATGTATGTATGTATGTACGTACGTATGTACGTACGTATGTACGTACGTATGTACGTACGTATGTACGTACGTATGTAGGTACGTATGTAGGTACGTATGTAGGTACGTACGTACATACATACGTACATACATACGTACATACATACGTACGTACATACGTACGTACATACGTACGTACATACGTACATACATACGTACATACATACGTACATACATACGTACATACATACGTACATACATACGTACATACAATTTAGATTAATTAACGTAAAGTGAAGACAAAATTGACATTAACAAAAATCGTTTAGTAATTAATTTTTATATGGTGTTATATAAGTCCTATTTTTGACTATAAATATTCTTTGGAAAGATAAAATGATTTCCTACATTATGGTATTTTTTTATAATTTTTAGACATCAAATAAATTAAATTATTTATGACACAATAATGATGCAGTATTTATCTCATTGATAAATGATTTAAATAAATAAGATTAAAATGATTAAAATATTATACAAAACATGTCCAATTATGATTGTATGATTTTATTTCGACCATGAATCATCTTATCTTCTACTATAATTATTTTTGGACCATTAAAAACCGAATATCATTATATTATAAAATAATATTTTCACACTTTCCTAAAGAGCCCCTCCTCCACCTTATAAAAGTAGACCACTTCTAACTAATTCCTCACACCTCTCAAGACATTTGGATCATCCAACCTATGCCAAATTAATCTCCCAACATCCCTCTAATCTCCTTAGAAGCCTTACCTTAGGCATAAGGCACTTCAAGAAATCCTTTTGGTTCAAACCAAAGGAAGTTTCCTAAATTAAAGGTAACGATTTCTCTTAAATTATTTTCATTTATTTTACTTATCCAACCCCTAAAATCTTTTTTTATTCCTTTATTTTGTAACAACACCAGTATCCTAAATATACTAGGATTTTTTTATGGGAAGTATTCGAACTACACATACACACACCTCCATCTAATGGGTTAAGAACATAATGTTTCTGTGGATGGCAAACTAACGCCTCACGAAATGATGATTGTTCGATTATCTCCTACCGCCTCTCATGGTGGACATCATGATGGAACTATATTTATATATGATATATATTATGTTTATTTTTTCTTTATGCTTCTGTATTTTCCATTTATATCATGCCTTTATGGTTTCCATAGTGGGTAAATACGATAATCTCATTTGGGGAAGTGCGGACTACCGCCCCCTCAAAGTGATGTGATTTGATAATGCCTTATGTGGGATGTATAAAAGATGGATTTAATGATATTATATATGATATTATACTGTAATTATAATATACCTATGTATAATTATGTTTTATTTCCCTTAAAATAATAAATATAAATGAAAGTGGCGTTCATGCGTACGTACGGCTTACCGTCTCCATTAACGGTGCATTTCATTTCTTATCTCCAAATGTTATTTAAATATTAAAAATACATGTATATAATGGATATATATGATATATATGATATCTAAATCATTAATACCATTCTGGATATAATGTAATATTGACCACATGGACAACTTGTAAATATAAGGTGTTCATTTTTAACTCAAGTACCAAATATCGACAAAATGAACGTTATTAACTTAAATGATTACATAATGTTTATAACATGGTAATAAGTGATATAAAAGGAATAATAAACTTGAAAAAGGTTCTTAAACAAGTAGAAATTAACTTTAGTTTATCATTCAGGATATTAAAGAACGAATGGGTCAAGTCAGACACGAGGTAAGGGACTTCATCTCAATCTCTATTCATTGAGGCATATTTTGTTCTAATACAAGACTTTCTTCTATACGTTGTATAAAAACCTTTGAATTTTCATTTCATTCAAAGGGAATCTTTTTTTACGAATCATTTTACTAAACTACAAAAAATAATGTTTCTTTTAACGTACGCGGTGACAACGACCTTTTCCACCGCCGCGAGTATTATTTGATCTTTGGCTTCCTCAACAAGCCGTAAAGTTTTTAAAAGAAAATAAATACATTATACTCTTTTATGTATTTTTGGTATTGAAAATGGTTTTGAAAATTGATTATTTATGTCAATATATTTAAGTGATATATTGTGATAAAAATGTTGAAATGTTTTCTTTCCTTTATATTTGTCGTATGTGTAATGATTTTATATTGGTACTTGGACATTTGATGGGTGGTTACGTGATAAAACAAATGACGGGTGGTGCTGTGAATACCATGATAGGTGGTTACGTTATAACATCTAATGCATTAGGTTTGGAAGTCGGTTGTATGGCTATTCCATTTAGTGATATGTGTGGACGTCGACTGTATGGTTATTCCATTTAAGTATGATTATGTCCCAAGTTACCTTTATTATGTTATGTGTTCTTTATATGGGTTTTATGGTAATATTTTGGTTAAAAAAGGGTAAGTAATGATATTTTATTCAGTTAAGAGTATTTAATACTTCATAAAGGTGAAAAGTATTACTTATGTTAAATTATTCATGGTTTACTTGTTATTTTGAAAAACTAACTGTTTTTCTTCTTTGTGTATCCCTTACTGATCTTTTTATGCTCATCCCAAGTTTTTGAAATGTTTTTCATAGGATATAATGTGGAATAGGGTCAAGGATGGGATCAAGGAAAAGTCATGTTGTCTTAAACATGGAACTATACATGACTCTTTTTTTTAAGATTTCATGTTTTGTAAAAAAAGAAATGGAAACTGTGTAGAAGTATCTACCATGTAAATCTTTTGAGATGTAATAGTTATGGCCTAACTATATAAAACTCTAAACTTGAAAAGATCCTCAATGTGAATTACTCATTTAATTCAATATTATGTAAGGTTAAAGGTCGGGTCCTTATAATACAGTATCATCGTAGCCACTAAAAGAACCCAAAAGAAACTTTCTTCATTAATCTCCAAGTCACACTATCTACAGAAGAGTGTGATCACATAATCCCCTACACTGGGATTCTTTATTCATAAGGTTCATGTTAGAGGATCTACTTGAATCTCTAGTTCTTGAACAAGGGATAAGTTCAAAAATTAATGTCTCACACCTATGTATATAAAAATTTAAGCTAGGTTAGAGAATACATATATTGTACCTTAGATCATGTTGGAAGCATCTAGGTCATGAGACTCTGTTTCTTACAACTGACTATGTCTTTGCCTGTTAGATCCTTGATCCAGATAAGGACTACATAAATGTCATATCAGTTGTATTGAATCCTAACTTTGGACACCTCCCACAACTCTTCCAGCTCCCCTTCCATATTTTCCTCCCTGTGAATCACCCTCCCCATGCTACTACATCTACCATCATGGATTATCCACTATCTACCTATCTATTATTACATAGTGGAGTGGGAAATATCAATCGATATAACCTCATCCATCACAGGAAAAGAATCATCTCTTCCTTGGGTGATTAGAACCACTTTGTGAACCATGAGTCATGGTCCCTTTAGTTTGAGACAGGACATGTCGATGCTTTGAGTTTCATGACCTTGAATCCCAAAATTTTCCACTAACTATTGAAGTTTATGATCCTAGGTGACTGTTATCAGCACCAATTAGCTTTGATTACTCTTCCAAAAGCTCTCTACTATCAAGGCATGCTCCAGTACCATAATATAACTGGGATGAAAAGAGGCACAACTCCAGCTAAGATATATCTATGTAGAGCAAACTCAAACATCCTCACTCAGAAATATGCATCATAAACCATGTCCTGGGAGCACTGCATGAGGTCAGTAAACCTTGATGCATACTTATCAATTTACATGATTCCCTTCTAAAGATCAAGAATCACCTAAATGTGCACTTATCTTAGATTCGTCAAGAAATACTCCTCTCAAAAGAGGCACTCAAAATCAATCCTAGTAATAGTCACCTTATCATGAGTATGCATCACTAAGTTTCACCATCATTATATCGATCCATGGAAAAGGCTCACTATGAGCACCATTATCTAATCTGAATGGATCTAGAAAACATATAATAATTGATCCATATACTCTAATCGGTCCTCTACCACCTATGAGTTTGGATCACCCTATAATTTTGGGCTTTCTATGCCTTTGAACTCAAAAATCACACTCGATCAATGTGCATCATCATCCTATATATATAGAATGATATGTTTCCAAGAAATAGGTAAAACATCATCATGTGTTATCATAGGTAGATCTTATCGTTACTTGATGGGTGGAAGTATTGCTCATTGTCCTCCCAGTGGGAACACCTCATGAGCGGGCCTCTAATCTAGGGTCTCATCACTAAGCTAATCCTCATCATGATCCTATTGTAGAAACCTAGATGAAATTCTATATGGAGGCATATTGAAATAGTCGAGACATACCATTTTCAAAATAAAAAAAACCAGGGAGCTGACTCAAGAAGGACACAGAAACTTCAAGTTATTCCTATATGATTCATGTACCATTGATTTTCCTGCAATCAGTGTCTCGATGTGCTAAGTTGACAAGTGGGTTATCAGATTTCTGGTGAATGGATATGTCAGACACCACACCATCACTGGAGTCCTTGATCCAAGATATGGACTTAAGACGCTTAAAACATCTTTTCCCTAATTCCCAAACCAATCCACAACTAATATATCTTCAAAATCCATCCTATGTTAGCTTATGCTCTAATACCACTCTAACATGACCCAACCCACCAGGGCTCACTAGCTGGAGATAATCTGAGAATGTCACCCCAATCCCACATCCAATAGGATAGGAGATAGTGATAAGCATTGAGTAGGCATACCACACATATGGCAGGCTTTAACCTAATATACATGTGCACAAACACATATCTCTATACACACTAGAGTAATATAAAAAGTAAAAAAAAACTAGAATAATAAATGCATGCATGAACTCTAATATCCCATAATCTAGAATAATAATATATAATCAATTACATAGGGAAATATAGACCAAACAACTAGAAAGTAGGTAAAACTTGAAAATAAGAGGGAAAAAGGTCTTTTCATGTAACCACCAGTCTAACAACAGTCCTTCTACCACAGTCTTCAAGCGCCACTAAGAACTAACCTCATTGGGTCCCCCTAGATCTCCATCAAATAGTATATTGTATGCATAAGACATGGAAAGTATGGGTAGAGCCCATGTAGGGGTGAATATATACATACCCATTAAGACACCCTAAAATCATAAAGAAGCAACTAATAAAAGAAAGAGTCGGGTTGTAACCATAACCAAGATGGACAAAGGAAAGGAGAATATAGATATGTTCATAGGAATTACTCAAGTATTAGATTAAACTATTGACTCTCATCCTATCAGAAATACTCTATATTACTAGATTTTGATCTAGAAGACTCAAGAAACCTATGTAGTTATTCCCACAAATGATGTTGGAGGATCCATGCCCCATGAATATGGGTGAAATACCGACTCTAGTGGATAATACATGTCTCATTTGAGCTCTATAGACTAGAAAAATACTGACTCTACGGATAGAGGATCTCTGCCTCATATTGTGGGTGAAATACTAACTCTATTTGATTTTTCATGCAGGGGATCCGAGCCTCATACTTACATGGGCGAAATATTGACTCCCTAGGAGGATCTCAATCCCAACAGGTGGAACACCTACTCCAATTGGGAATAATGGGGGGAGATCCATGTCTAATTAAATCATTCCAAGACAAGGGGAAGTATACGGCGTGTCCAAAGGGTACATGGTGTGTTATCCCAAGTCGGTCACCTGGTAGTGTTTTGGCATCCCACATGGAATGTCAAATCCCAACCACATGGTGTGTATAAGGGTCACATGGAATGCCATATATACAATGGTACTTAGAATATACCATGTCTTCCTGAGTCGTGTACCTTCAAGGGTACACAGGATGTGTCCCAGCACAAAAGGCCTGTAGGGTCACATGGTTCCCTAGGTGTGTACTCTCAGTACACACTAAGCTGGCCATCCAACATTACACAATGTGTGGACCCGCCCACATGATTGTGTGATATTTAACTCAAATTAAACCCTAGAGTAGTATCACAAGACACATGATGTGTTCTATTCCAAACTACATTCCATGTAGTCATGAATTTTCTAGAAGATCAGCTATATATTTAAGCTTCAACTAATTTGTTTCTTTCACCATGACAGCTACTGAAGAATCCACAAATTTCATTGATCTTCATCAACACCTTTCCAAAAATAATATTTTGGTCATCCTTCGTCAGAAAATCAAAGCATCATTGCCTTCCATTGAAGTCTCGTTGTCCTGATGCCTTGGTTCATGAAAATTTCCATCCTCGATGCTTCCTCATATTTATGTCTTCATCACCAAACCTCTTTCGTGCTACAATCCATGATGAAAAACCCCCAAAAATGATCTGTGGAAACAATGATCTATCGCGCAATGAATCAGGTCCACAGAATTTGGTCGAACCACCGATAAAACAAAAATTAGTTATGAATGCTCATAGAAGGAAGGTAAAAATCCATAAATTACAAAAGTGAGAAACCAATGGTTTTCGTGTTTGGATTAGATGTCATTAATTGATGGAATTCAAATATACGAGAATTAATTCACATCAATAAAGTCCAAACAATCAGTGCTCCAAAAATCTAGAAAAAAAATAATTTAACGACCTAGAAATACCAATTCTGAATTATGTTCTTTAAAAAAATTAATTCATAATCATACAATCTTATAACGGTAATTAAATCCACAAAAAAACAGCATATCATGATATTGAATTGATTGATTATGAAGAACACATCTAAAGATGATGTCGTAGGCAAGGGTCGATGTGTTCATCATTGAATTCCCTTTATTCTCCTTTTGATCATTGCCAATGGAATCTTCACCATGGGTATATCCTCTCTAATGTCATGTGTTATACAGCTAACCCTAGAGATGAGCTATAACATGGTTTATATATAGGTTGACTAGGTTTAGAGAAATTTAATAGATAATAAATTAATTATTTTATTTTATTTTATGTATTTCATCTATTATCTGTCTACAACAATGCATCTATCAGAGATCCAATGCAAAAAATAATTGTGTCCCACTTAGGGTAAAACCCACATTTTGGATTCAATGATGGTCTCAGTTTTCCCATTTTATAATCTATTCGGGGGGATAATTCATTATTTATTAAATTAATTTCATGAATGTTTTAATATATTTAATATTCTAAATATACCAACATTGGGGATTTTGAGGCCTGAAACACCGCACCAACTCCATCACTAGCTCCATAAATATTATTTAAAGTATTCAAATGGTATGATTATAAAAATCAGACCTGTTACAACTTAATGAAGACCAAAAATATTTCTTTATTTTAAAATGGTTATATGGTTGTATTATAAGGATACATCAATGCAAGTTGGATTAAAAACATGGGCGCCAACCAACACAATTATGGGTAGTTCTGTACTATTGGAGGAAGTGTTGTTACTTAGGTGAGCAAGAAAAAAACATGTATTTTACATTAGATCAGAGAATCAGAATTTATTTCCTTAGTGGCATGTGAGAAAGAGGCTGAGTGGATTAGGTTTCTTTTACTAAATAATAATTTTTGGCCTAATTAAATTTCTCCTATTTTTATTCATTATGATAGAAAATTAACACTATCGTGTGGGTATAGTCACATGAATAATAGAAAGTTTAGACATATGAGTTTGAGGCACGATTATGTGAGACAATTGTTACAAGATAGTAACATAACAATTTTCTATGTGAGATCATGTAAAAACATTGCGGATCTGTTAACAAAATATATATACGATAGAGGTTACATATGCGAATAATAGAGAAATGGGACTGAAACCCACTAAATAGTCATTTGGTAATGGTAACCCAACAATCTTATTAGTTATATACTAATTAATGTGTTTAATGAGTAAAAATAAGTTACCATAATGATTATTGATATTGAAGGTTTGTCCCAATATATTTTATGTCAATATTGCCCATTATGATTCGAGGTTGAGTGAAATCTCTCAATGAAACATTAAGGCACTTAAATTTATGTGGTGATAGTGATAGGGTCACATTGTAATGTATCACCAATATGAACTTAGAAGTTGTGTCATTTCTTATGGAAGTTTATAGTTCAAATTCCAAGAGATTTCAGAAAAGGTTGAAAACACATCCATAATAGTGCTATGAATTTGTGATGTCATGATGAATGATAAATATTTATATGTGCGATGAATTCGATGGTGTCATAAAGATTTGTAGTTTTATGCTTAGTCAACTTCAAATGTGACATCACATTGAGATGTTTTCACTGAGTTTGAATTTAAATTGAAATATACCCTTATTATGTAAAACAATTTGTTGAGAAATTTAGAGATTTAAGAATTTCATAATATTAAAGAAAAGTGGGGGAATAGTTTATTTTTAACATAATATTTTGTTTAATATTATAAAATTAAATTAATGACAAGGTCTTTTGGTTACCAAGGTTAACTAATGAGATGAGTCATACTAAAGTTATCTAATGAAATAATAATATTTGTGGGTGATTCCAAAAGTATATGGGATGACAATGGTTGGAATCAAAATTATTATGGGTGTTTAGATACCAGTAGGGATGGACAATTGGATGGTTAACCAAAAGAGTATCTAAAAACCAAATTAAAAAACAGAATGGGTATACTAAAATGTTTTTTGATTATTAAAAAATTTATTTAGTTAATATCCCTTTTTTGTTGGTTTTGGCCATTAATTTTAATATCTAAAAATTGAAAAAATAACCAAATTTATTATTTATAATTTATTAATAATTTAATATTTCAAATAACCTTTGAGATTGATTATTACTATAAAAAATAATAAATTTTTTTATAAATTTATGTTTGTTTCAAAATAATTTGTTTTTAAATAAATTTTAAGGATTTATATATGATTTTGAGTTTTTTTTGACACAGGTAAGATTTTCTTTACACAATGGTTCACATAATGAGTAATCAAAACCCGAAATAAAAACAATTGAATAGTTATGGAAAATTAGTAATCGAAACTGAAAAAATAATATACATGATTATTGGATGTGGTTATTAAAATGATTACAAAAAACATATGTTTATCAATTTTTAATTTGGTTATAACCAAAACCCAAATTTTTCCACCCCTAGATACCAAAAGCTGGTTCACTCCATCTCCGGAAACTCTATAAATGGAATGAAAATCCATTTTTTAGATAATATTCATTAAATTGTGTAATCTCCAAAATAATTTCCCACTTTATAGTGAAGAAACACCCTAATTTGATATCAAGATTTTTTTTATAGTGTTTCATAGAATCCTTAGAAAAATAAGAATTTCCCACTAACAACGCAGTGTGGGATGGACTAAATCTCTAAGAATGGTGTGATCACATGACTCAGAATACAACCATATTCCTCCATGATTCTCAACATTAGCAACAATCTTTATATAATCTGAACAATCACTAAAAAGAACTGAGAACCATCATACAAAAAAATTGTTTCATCTATCCAAGAAATAATGTAATCCAAATTTATAAGACCTAATCCAAGAAATTTAGAAGATTTATCATAATGTTTGGAGGGAAATTAACCTAAAAAATAGCATCAATAGTGACTTTACACCAAATATTTGGATTAATCAATAAAAAACAATGGCTAGACTAAAAGAATAAAAATCTTGGACGCATTACATTTTTCACTAAATTTTATTTATTTTTTCACCGGCTATATAAATAATTTTTTTTCATAGAGATTTAATTTTTACAAAATATTTTTTATGAATAAAAATCATTGTAAACATTTTCCCACATAATTTGACATGATTTATAAATTAATTCAAACAATGAAACTGGATTTTTTTCGGAGTAAAATTATATCTTCAATTATAAAAGTCAAACCTTTAATTGACCACGTAAAAAATGTGTCCAAAATTATATCTGAAAATGATTGATTTACATGGCCGATATAGATTCTTTTTGTTGGAAAATAAATAAAATACATGTGGAAAAAAAATATAGTAAAAAAGGGTAAAATATAGATAATATTTAATCAAATAATAATATGGGGTTACTTGTTAATTAAAAACTCCAGTAATATCGGTATAGTATTCCAAATTCTAATATCATTAAATTAATTATTATTAATTTATTAACTTTGAATTTATATTATTTTTAAATTATAAAATATATTTATTTGACGTACATTAAATTCATATTACACTTATAAATTAATTATAAATTAGAGTATAATTAAATTAATTATATGTTTTTAAATGATAGTAAAATTATATAATATATTTATTTAATTTTACACAGTTGCATAGGGTGCACCTTAGTGGTTTCTCCACTGTGGGGCGATACCTTCTCAAACGCATGCATGAGTTTTTTGTTTTATTTCACCCCAATAATTTTATATTCATTCATTTTATATTTATAAAATAATTTTAAATATCTAAATTAACAATCAATTATTTAAATATGTTAGGGAATATTTTCAAATATAATTGGATACAGTTAAAGGTACATGCATGAGATGCATGAGATATATTTATATATAGTATAAATATGGTATACATGCATGAGATTCATGAGATATATTTATATACAATATATAAATATGGTATACATGCATGAGATACATGATATATATTTATATACAATATATTATATATTATATATGGTATACATTTAATATATGTATTTGATGCAAGTGTAATTCATGCATGTGATGCATGAAATAATATATATATATATATATATATATATATATATATATATGTATATGTATTATTAATTTTCACCTGATAGTTATTCATCAGTTATATGGATTAATGGGTTTACATTAATTCATTGAAATTTCTCAATGAATTATAACCAACGGGTAGTAACACATGAGATGTGTTATGTATTTGAGAAGCCTCAAGATTAGACTATATAAGAGGATGAGATCCTCTCATGTTGGGTTTGGGATGTATGATACTTATAATCCAGTCGAACCTCTTTTCTTCCTGAGCATCGTTTATCTCTTTTGAGAAGGTGTTAACACCCCTTCAGATATCATATATCCTCATGAGGAATTCATGGATCCTTTGGTCGATGTACTCCCTTGGAGATAGGGTGTCTATGTTCACTACTCCTCAGGTTCTCCCTTAAGCACATTCCATAGAAGGAAGAAGATGAATGCCATTTTTTTTATTGTAAAGTACTCTATTTTTTGTTTTTAATTACACATTATTATTCTTGAAGACGAATCTCATGTGTTTGAGTTGTCTTGCTATGTTAATGGTCATTAGATGATTATTAAAAACTCATCAGTGGTATAAGATCTAGTTTCTTTAAGTTTATAACATGTTTGATTCATTGGTTTTCAAAGAAAATGGAATAAAGTGTTTTCATACAATTGGAAATGCGTAATAGACCCTTATGTGACTTTCATAAAGGTAAATTTGATTTACCCTTACGCAGATCAGATACATAAGGGTAATACCCTTATACAAATGGTCTGTGTGAGGGTAATTTATGTGGTAGATTTATGCAAATTAGTTACATGAAGTTTGTACCCTTGCACATCAGTGCAACGTGTTGCATAAAGGTAGTTTTACCTTTATCCTTACATGATACCCTTATGCATATGGTTTGTGTAAGGGTAACCTCATTGGTTACCTTTGCGTAATTGTGTTTCATAAAGATAGTATCCTTACGCAAGGGTTTTACGTAAGGGTAATCGGCACTTTTACCCTTACAAGTAAATGTAAGAGTTGCATAAAAGTACCTGATGATTACCTATACACAGAGTATGGAAAATATATAATACCCTTATGTAAGGGAATTGCATAAAGGTAATACATTTATACAAAGGAGTTGTGTAAATATAATCTTTGTATTACCTTTACACAATGGTATTCAGATGTGTAAAGGTAAAAGTTACCTTTATACAGGCTATTGAAAACATTAGTTATTCTAACTCATAGCATATGTGTGCCCTTACGCAGAGTATAGGTGATACGTAAAGGTTAGCAGAAAAGTGGTAAAAAAAATAACATATTTAATAATTTTAATTGTTTATAAATTTTTTATAAATCATGTTACAAGATATTTTTTGAATATTTAATTTATAGGTATTTTATAAATTAATTAATTAATTATAAATTGTTTATAATTAATTAAATAAATGTTTATGTAAAAAAATTAATATTGAACGTTAATATTTTAAAATGCCTTTTCAAAAAATAAATGACATATCTTATGATATAGAAATAAATTATTTAGTTAAAAATTATAAGATTTGATTTATAAAGTGTTTATAAATTATAATATATATGATATTTAGATTATATAAAATGTTTATATAATAGATATTGAATTGTGAAATGTTCATAATTCATGAAATATCATATAAATACCATTTAATATAAATATGAAGGGGTTCATATTGAAATAAATATAAAATATTTATATTCTTTCTAAATTATAAAATGTTTATAATTAGCATTTATTTATTAATAGTTCTTAAATGGATCATGTTTTGAAAAATAAATAAATTTTTTCTTTATCTGTTAAATTTCCTTGATTCATGTTTAATAATTTGTTTATGAAATATGAATATTTTTTATGCACATTTATATGATAAATTGACTCTAGTATAGAGAATTGAATATCATGTTGGGTTTGATATCATAAAATTTAGTTTTTATCTTCTTTGAACTCGGTTTATGATTTTAGTTGTGAGCTTGAAATTAGTTGTTGGTCATAATTTGAGCATATTAAGTGTTAGTGTTTTTATGAATTAAATTCTCTCTTGAGTAAAGTCTCCCCAAATAGAGGTACTTGGGATCGAACAACCTACTTTACTAGAGGTTTTTCCTTGTTAGATTAGTGAATGTGGTTGGTTATCTATCGCTTCAAGATTATTCGTGTGGAGTTTGTCAATTTCAGATAACTTGATACCTTTACATGAACTGTTCAAGTACCTTATGTATATGATGTATTTAGATATGTATGATTATACTTGAATTCTATTTTTGGATGAATAACAAAAACTTATGGGTTGCGTAAAGAGTTACACATTAATTTGGTGTAAACACATTAATTTGGTGATCAGAATAGGGATTCAAAAACTAAATTATTAGATGCATAAAATGATAAGATTACATATAATGTAATAGTTAGGAATTTAACATGTATATGATGTGTATGAAATTAATGAGACTAAAGCCCCTTAAATAATAAGTGTGAGATTCCTTTAAAAGAAACACTTATCAAGACCTCAATCATTCAACTAGGTAGGTTCTACCATAGTAGGGTGCCCCTAAACTATCTTGTGTAAGGAAAACAAGTAATGAGTGACACTAGATCATTCTTGTGTAGGTTTTTCCACAGTAAGACACCCCTAGTTTTTCTTTTTCAAATCTATTTTTGATGCTTGATTTGAGTTACACCTAGTTGGAAAACCCTTGTGAAGGATACTAGATGAATGAATTTAAGTTTATCCATATGAGAAATTGGACAAAGGGTTGTTCGCTCAACTATCCAGGAGTCACAAACTATTGTGATTGTGATGATTCCCTACCTAAATAATTAAGTGATGATAGGAATGCTAAAGCAGACTTGTTGCTTAGTGAAATGTAGATCTTGGATCACTAACTGAATATAATGTATGAGCTTATAAATTTTAGTGGGAGCACTTTCATTAAAAGTCCTTAAATAAAAGATATAAGACATGATATTCATCTTATATAAAGTTTTTTTGTAGATAAATGCATCATCATCATCAAACTAAACTTTATTTTAATCCTTAAAATGAGAAGCTTAAAGTAAGAAACTCCTAAGACTGACAGTTTACACTAAAAAAATGGAGGTATTAGCAGTGGTTCTTTTCACTACTAGTGTCGGTTTAAATCGTCTCTATATGGTTTAATGACATTTATGAAAACTGTTGTGTATTTCATGGTCTAAAATCATTTAGTAGTTATTTTTATTTTTTATCGGTGGTTTTTTTATGTCATTTTTTGAGAACTTAGAGGCAATTTTGATTTCATTTAGCAGCAGTTTATTTTAATAAAAAACCATCTTAAAATAAAATATAGGAAATGAACATAATCGTCGCTACAAACATTAGCGAAGGTTTATTATAACTACAACTAAATAGATTCATAAAAATATATTTAGCATCGATTTTCATAAATCGTCACCAAATATATTTCTAAATTTTTTATTTTTTAAAATATTTAATAAAAAAATGTGTATATAAAAACTCTAACATCAAATAAACTAAAACATAAATGCATAATCAACTCATCATACATACATCTTCATATATCCACAGTCATATATATACAACTGGAACTGAATACATCATGTCATCAACTGGAACTGAAAACATCATGTCATCAACTGGAACAAAAAAGAAGATAAAAAATAGAATTGAACATAATAAATCATAATTACGGTAGAATCAATGATAATATTTAAAAATACCAAAAAAAATAAGAACTATCATGATTGACTTATGAAGAATGTCTTGAATCAGAATGGTCGTGATCCTACCTACTTCCAGTATCTGTCACCTATAATGAAAACTATAACATTTAAGAAAATAAATGTGAAAGAGAATAAACATGGAATATATTCAGAATGTTACACATAACATTTGTTATTTTGTTAATAAAAAAGAATACATTTTAACAAAAAAACAAATAATATATCATGAAACACACTTTGAAAACATACACTTACCTATTTAAGATACAATTAAACACTTTGAATTGAAAAAGGATAAGTGTAAAACAAAACTAATCAATTTTTAAATCAATATCTAATATGCTAGAAATTCACTTAATAAAAAAATTAAATACTTTGATATGAAAACATGTCTTATTTTTAAAAATAATTCAATGTTGGTTGTATTATGATTCCACATCAATCTAAGGACACTTTCTATGGTTTTGACTATTACATGCATGTTCTAATGTTTTAAAACACTAAAAACACATTTATGGGTAAGCTATAACTCGAAATGAAGTTCCATCTTGTTGGTCAGAGTGGATACTCAAGAGGGGGGGTGAATTGAGTTCCAATTAAAATTTCTGTTAAAAATATTTCTCTTAAAATCCCCCTATTTAAAAACAAAGTTAAACTGTAGTGAATTTATACAGATTGTAAATGTTCAATTAGTTTCTCAAAGATTGATTAGGTCTCAGTTAATTTAATCTGAAGATTAAATTGACTTTTGAAACTAAATTACTGGTTTACAATAAGAATAAAAACTTGCTAATTTAACTATCAAAGTAACTTTAAAACAATTTATATTTCAAAGTAGTTAGTAGCGGAATGTGAAATATATAGTATACTTATGACTTAAACTAAAATGCACAACAGATGTAACCAAGAGGTTCAGTCTCAAGTCGAGACTTAGTCCCCTCAAAAAATTTATATAAATTGATCCACACCCTGGATCGGGGTAAACAATAGTGCAAAGACTGTCAAGGTTCAAATACCTCTACCACAGTTCTACGTGGGAAAACAAACAACAGCTCACAGCTGTCTAGGTCTTACTCGACCTCTACCACTATACACAGTGGGATACAAGGGAGTTATAGAGTTTGAATGAGGATTTAAGAATCCTCCAGCTTAGCTCAGGAGACAGTGTATGTGTAAAATAAACAGGGTACACACACTGCTTGAAATGTAAATAAAAGAATCACTAGAGTAAGTATGAATGAGTTTATAAAATCTTTTGTGATTGGCAGTTCAGCTATGGACTCGTTTGATTGGTCAGAAAAGATTTTGAGTCCTTCTCTGGTTTTTTTCTAAAAAACAGAGTGTCGTTTTCTTCCTTGGTTTTCAGGTTCAGCTTATCAACCTGAGTGCATGAAGTGTTTGTTGTAGTTCTTCA
This sequence comes from Viscum album, assembly GCA_963277665.1. NCBI lineage: Eukaryota > Viridiplantae > Streptophyta > Magnoliopsida > Santalales > Viscaceae > Viscum > Viscum album. Next base: position 350,919,269 of record OY728126.1, on the reverse strand, counting down.
CTCAAAATGCAGCTTGTGTTCTCCTTTAGAAATGAATTGCTTCATGTAGGTCAAGTGTTCTTGGAGTATGGATGTAGTCTTTCCAGATGCACCACTTTTCAGTTCTTGATTCACACTTCAAGCGCCTTCTTAATTTCCTTTTTGATGATCTTCCTGTATTAACTAACTTCAAGCTAGATCTTTATCTTCCCTTTTATAGATTTCAGCTCTGGCAAAAAAGAATGATTACCTTTTTCATGGGTACTAGGTACGGTTCCCTGACATGCCAACAGATGTCATTAAATAACATTAACTGCATTAAAAACATCAAATGTAACTGTTAGCTTAATAAATAAATAATATTGAGAGTATAGTGTTTGACTGGTTGGTCAATCATTAGTAGCCTTCTGCCAAGTGTAACGGTGGTCTTTGTTGCAGTGACCTTCTATCAGTAGTTCTTTGAACTTGTATCGGTAGCTCCTGATATCGGTAGTTCTTACTCTGTGTATCGGTAACTTTTGGTATCGATATCTTTATATATACCGGTGACTTCATTCTATCAGTAGCTCTTGATCTATCGGTAGCTCTGCTTTGTATCGGTAGCTTCATTCTATATCGGTGACTCTGTATATCGGTAGCTCTTGGTCTATCGGTAGCTCTTGGTCTATCGGTAGCTCTTCTTTGTATCGGTAACTGTCTTTATCTGTAGCTCACTTTGTATCGGTAATTGTCTGTATTGGTAGCTCACTTAGTTCCAATGATATGTGTATCGGTAGAATTATGCATATCATTAGCTCCATTATGTACTATCGGAAGACCTGTTCTATGCTTACCGGTGGACTTGTACATATTAGTAGCTCTGCGTATCGGTGACCTTAGCTTATCGGTGACTCTGTCTATCGGTAGACTAAGTACCGGTAGCTCTATATCAGTAGCTATACACAGATCAGTGACTAACACTTTATGCAAAACATATCCAATTGGGTTAGAATTACTTCAAAACTTATATAAACAAAGATAAACATTGATTAACATATTTCAAGAATTATTTTAATATTATTATCAGATAGAATGTCATAGATTGAGCGAATTAGAATATAGATAAACATTAATTGGGATTTGCAAGGTATGTGAAAGCATATTTGGGATTATCAAAACAGGTGAGGTCAACAATATCCCCCTTTTTGATAATTACAACTTATGATATTATAGTTTTTGAAAAAAAGAGTAATTATATCAGAGGATATATCATTAAATTCAATTATCTCAGAGAAAACAGTATATTATAGAACATAATGTATCATAGGTAGAATTAAATCATGGTAGCTCTTCCTTAGATAATATTTCTCCCCCTTTGAGAATATTTCTCCCCCTTTGATACTTTGATAATATTTCTCCCCCTTTGTGAGAATCAAAAAGTGGGAAACAACAAAGAGAAGAGGAACAAAATGAGAAAGAAATGAAATCCAATTGTATTATATGTTGAAAAAAGGTACAGAGAAAGAAAACAGAATACAAGGGATTCCTATCAAACATCTTAGCCACCTATTCAATCCACATCCTCAATGTGTGATTTTCTCTTTGGATCAGAAGAGGATTCAGATTGTGTGGATGCTGGTGAAGGCTTGGGAATTCCGGAAATGATCACAGGGGGATGAGCCACAGAAACTGTGTCTGGCCTATACTGAGGATTTCTTTGAGTGATCATAGGTGTAAGGCTTCGAATGGCTTGAGTGGGAGTCATATGAACTGGAGAAGCAGTAAAGGCAGAGGCAGGTAAAGCTGGAGGTACAATCACTACCCTAGCATCCACATGTAGGAAAGGCAACAAAAGATTTCTGAAATCCATAATTATTCCTCCTCCTCTCTCCATAGCAGATATGAAATCATCCTTGCTCTCCATGAATTTTTCCAAGGATGGAGTCAATTCCCTTAGTTTGCTGACTTGGTCTCTGGAGGCTTGATTGACAGGAGGTAACTTCAGGTTTTCCAACAGAAGTTCAAAGTGATTGTTGAGTTGATGCTTGGTGTAAACCTTTTGGAAATATGAGTCTACTTTGTCTTTCACTTCTTTCTGAGAGGCAGAAGTTTCTATCATATAGTCTTGGACTATATTCATTATTTCTCTAGCTAAATCTCTACTAGAAATCACAAATTTTCTTAGGTCGAATGAGTCCACAGAGCCACTGGTTGATACTGAACCAAGATCCTCCTTCAACACAGCTCGAATCTGATTCAAATCCACTGAGGGTATATAAGCAACAGAACTAATAGAGAAGGTTACTGTTTCATTGAAGTTTTTGGTCAACCCACTAATAAGATTTTTCACTTGGGAATCCTGGGCACTGACATGTTCTTTCATAGAGGCTTTAAAACCTTCAAACACTGATACCATCTGGATCACAACACTTTTGACATAGGCTAAGTCCTTGTCTGCTTGAGCTTTTGAAATCATGTAAGATTATAAAGAGATAATAGATTTCTTTAGAGTTTCAATATCTGCGTCCAGTCTAGATACTTGAGTCTGGAAGTTTGTAACTTCATCCACTATTTCTGCCATAAAGGTTGACATATTACAACCAAGAGAGAGTTCAAAAGATTTTTCCAAATTGCTCATCTCTTCAACAAAGCAGTGCTTTAACTCAGCAACAGAAGCACTAAAGGACTCTTTCAGCTCATCCTTTAAGGATTCAAGGTCAGCCCTGGTGATCATATCAGTAGGAGAAATTACAACAGGTGCTCTTTCAGATGCTATGCTGGCCACTGAGTCATTCATAATCGATTGAATTGATGGCACTAGTGAAACTTCCATCTTACTTGTATCTTATACAAAACTGACCTTAAGATTTTTCTTCAGATTATCCAGGTCATGCATTCTGACCACATCTTCAGGTAACAACTCAGTCTCAACATCATAAATGATTTTTGGTCTATTTAGAGATGCCTCATTATCAGTATTAGGATAGTATAATCCACAAACCACAAAACTTGGGTCTTCTTCCTAGTCCTCAATCTCAACAGCCACTGAAACACTTCCAAACTTGGTTTGATGCTCCCCCTAAATGGGTGCATTCCCATGTACAACAACATCATTCTCAGCAGGTCTTTCATCCTCAGAAGAATCTTCTATAATCAATTCTATCTCTGCAATGGTAGGAGGGTCCTCTGGATTAGGTACAGCTTCTTCCATTTCTCCTATTAAATCCTCAGTGGGCACAACTGAGCTTCCAATTAATGGACTCAAACTTAAGCAGACAGAATCATAGGCTTCAGATTCATTCTCCTTTTCTTCTTTGTGCTCAGGGGCTGGCTGGTCTTCCTCATCAGCAGAAGCCTCTTCTTCTAATAGAGTTTCCTTTCTAGAAGATACAATTTCAGTAACAGGACTTGGAGGTAAGTCTGGATCTCTTCCATCATCCATAGAAGTCTCTTCTTCTTCAGTTTCATCACTGTATTCAGGTTCTTCTTCATCAGGTCCTAGACCTGGATCCCTCACATCCTTAGGTCTTGAAGGATGATCCACAAGATTGAATTTATCATATACCTTCTTGGCATCATTAACCCACTCTTCTCTCCATGGGTTCCAATTTATCTTCATGTATTTTCACATTGTGCTTGTGATACAGAAGTTGTTCCTTAATACCACTGTCTCATCTTGAGACTCAGCTACCCCTTTCACTTTGATCATCATTGAGATCAACTTGGCAAAGAATAGGGCATTAGTCTTTGATTTTGGACTTGTTATGTCTTCCATTTGAATCATCAGCAATCTGCACAGATTCACTTTTACACAATGTCTCAAGAGATGCAGGAGATAGATATCCTGATATCTTAAATTTGTAAAGTCCCCTCTCCTTAGTATTAAGACATGCTAAACAAATTTGAACAGCAATCTGTTCTCTCCATCCATTTCAGCAGCCACCACTTGTCTTTGATTTCCATCATCGGTGAGCTCCTCCAAGACAGTATCATAATCGAATATATCACTTGTAGGTGGTATAGCTTTTGAGACATATCTAGATACACCTTTGTGTGGAACCTTCAGGCATTCATCCCACTCAACAGATGAAAAAGACATTTCATTTCCATTCACAAAAGAAGTCTCTCTGTTCTCATCTTCTGACTTCTCAAAACTCACAAACTCATAAAATTGTTTCACTATCTTTGGATAGTAGGGGCCATTGTTGTTCAAAAAGAAATCTACCCACTTTTGATCTTCTAGTACCTCGATCACTAATGATTTTCTAGCCAACAACCATTCCACACACAGCTCTTTTTCAATCACAATAACTCTATTCTACAAAATAGGGTTCACTGGTCGCATACCTAACCTAGTTCTACCAACACTAGCACTTGCTTCTAGCTCGTACATCTGCTTCTTTGCATTTGGCTCATCAGTGTCATCTCTAATGGTAGGGAGTTTGGTTTTTTCCATCTATGGTTCGAGGGATTTAGGGTTTTCAGGAGATTCGGGAGTAAGGCTTGAGGGTAAAGGATTTGAGGCTCGGTGGATTGAGAAGTAACTAGGACTTTGTTTTTATCATTTAGGAATCATAAAATAAATAAATAAAATGAAATAAAGTGAAAATGATTCAGATTCTGGCGGCTGACAGATGTTTAAAACAGTGCACTCATCGGTAGGGTTTTGGTGAGAATTCCTATCAATGAGGTCCATCAGTGAGGTCCATCAGTGAGGTTCCATCGGTGAGGTTACATTGGTGAGGTTACATCAGTGAGGTTACATCGGTGAGGTTACATCAGTGAGGTTACATCGGTGAGGCATCTACCGATCAAGGTTAAACATTCCCAACTCATGCCTAATGTAACTTAACCTATCTGAACATAAAGGTTTGGTGAAAATGTCAGCTAATTGATGTTCAGTACCTACAAATTCAAGAGTAATATCACCCTTTTGGTAATGATCTCTCAAGAAATGGTGCCTTACATCAATGTGTTTGTTCCTAGAGTGAGATACAGGGTTATTTGAAATTTTTATTGCACTAGTGTTATCACAGTTGATTGAAACGTTCTTAAAGTCATATCCATAGTCCAAAAGAGTGTGTTTCATCCACAGAATTTGTGCACAGCAACTACCAGTAGCTATATACTCTGCTTTGGCAGTGGAAAAAGCTACAGAAATCTACTTTTTACTACACCAAGATACTAAGTATTTTCCCAAAAAATGACATGTTTCATATGTTCTTTTTCTGTCCAACTTGCAACCAGCAAAGTCAGCATCTGAATAACTCATTAACTCAAACCTAAGTTTACAGTGTGTTTAAGATACTTAAAAATTATTTTAACAGCAAGTAAATGAGATTCTTTTGGATTAGCTTGAAATATTTCACACATACACACACTAAACATAATATATGGTTGACTAGCAATAAGGTAAAGTAAGCTTCCAATCATACTTCTGTAATTGGTTTGATCCACTGGTTTCTCAGTTTCATCTATATCCAATTTACAAACTTTACTCATAGGAGTATCACTTTCCTTAATACTATACAAACCAAAATGTTTTAAAATATCCTTTGTATATTTACTTTGATTCAAAATAATACCATTTTCATTTTGAAAAACCTGAAATCCAAGAAAATATTTGATTTCTCCCATTAAACTCATTTCAAATTCATTTTTCATACTTTCAAAAAATCAGTACATAAGACATGTTTAGAAGATCCAAAAATAATATCATCAACATAGATTTGTACTATCAAAACATATTTATAAATTATTTTAATAAAAAGAGTTGGATCAGGAATCCCTTTAGTAAAACTTTTTGAAATAAGAAAATTACTAAGTATATCATACCAGGCTCTTGGAGCTTGTTTTAAACCATATAAAGCTTTAGAAAGTTTGAAAACTTAATTTGGAAAATGAGGATTAATAAATCCAGGTGTTTGTTCAACATAAACATCTTAAATTATAAAACCATTTAGAAAAGCAACTAACCTAGTGCCTATACAGGGGAAAAGTTTTCCTCATAGTATATACCTTCCTCTTGACTATATCCTTGTTCAACTAACCTAGCATTGTTTCTAACTATATTTCCAGATTCATCAACTTTGTTTCTAAAAATCCATTTAGTGCCTATTGTCAAGGTGTCCTTCGGTCTGTCAACTAATTCCCAGAATTTGTTTCTTTCAAATTGATTTAACTCTTCTTGCATAGCCATTACCCAAAATTCATCATTGATTGCATCATTGACATTTTTAGGTTCTAGCTTTGAAACAAAGGCTTGATATTCAACCTGGTTTCTTAGAGAAGCTCTAGTCTGTGTTCCTCTATTAATATTACCAACAATAGCATCCAAAGGATGATTCTTTAGGATCCTAATTGATCTAGTAATGGTATGACTAGAAATTTCAGGTTCATCTATAGGTTTAGGTTCAACAGAAGAAGATTCTGGAATATGTCCAGAACTGGATATTTTTATAGGAGGTTCTTTAGTTTTATCATTAAGGTCCAGAATAGTCAAATCTTCTTTAAGATTTTCAAGAGAGTTTTTAGGCTCATGTGGATCAGTTTTATCAAACTTGATGTGAACATATTCTTCCACACATTTGGTTCTTTTGTTAAATACTCTATAGGATTTTCTAGTTAAAGAATAACCAAGAAAAATTCCCTCATCACTTTTAGAAGCAAACTTGTCTAGATTATCCTTTGTATTGAGGATAAAGACTTTGCATCCAAAGACACTAAAGTAACTAACTTTGGGTTTTCTATTATTCCATAGTTCATATGGGGTCTTCTTGAGAACAGGTCTAATCAAGACTCTATTAATAATATAACAAGATGTATTCACAGCCTCATCCCAAAAATAAATAGGCAGATCATAATCATTAAGTATAGTTCTTGCAATTTCTTGAAGGGTTATGTTTCTTCTTTCTACTACACCATTCTGTTGAGGTGTTCTAGGAGTAGAAAATTTATGACTATAGCCATTGTGTGAGAAATAAGATTCAAACTCTTGATTTTCAAACACACGGCCATGATCACTTCTCGGGGTCTTAATCTTAAGTCCACTAAGGTTCTCTACAGACTTGGAGTATTTAACAAAGTAAGAACAATCTTCACTTTTGTGAGCTACGAAGTATACCCAAGTAAGTCATCTACTAAGACATAGACATAGCGCTTCCCATTTAAACTAGAAACTCTAGAAGGTCCAAACAAGTCCATGTGAACCAACTCGAGAGGTTGAGAAGTTGAAAATTCTTTCTTTGATTTAAAATAAACTTTATGTTGCTTTACCTTTTGAAAGGGATTACAAACTTTGTCTCATGGGAATTCAAGTTTAGGTAGGTCTCTAACTAAGTTCTTCCTAGTCAATTTTCTAAGTGAATAAATGTTGCAGTGTCCTAATCTTCTATGCCAAAGCCAAGACTCTTTATGAAAAGCATTTAAACACGTAACATTTTTTTTGTCCAATGAACTTAAATCAACAGCATAAAAATTTTCATTTCTCAAAGAAGAAAATACTAAAACATTTTTAGAATTAAAAACATTACAAGAATCATTTTCAAACTTAACATTAAATCCATCATCACATAACTGAGAAATACTCAATAGATTATATTTAAGTCCATCAAAAAATAAAACTTTAGAAATTAAAACTGAATTAATGTAACCAATCTGACCTAGGCCGATAATTTTTCCTTTAGAGTTATCACCAAAGGTGAAATAGCCTCCATCAACCTTTATTAAGCTTTTAAAGCATGAGTAATCTCCAGACATGTGCCTTAAACATCCACTGTCCAAGTACCATACCTTTTTGTGAGAACTCTTCAAACAGGTTTCCTACAAAACAGATTTAGATGGAAAATGACTTTGGTACCCAGATATTCTTGGGTCCAGAAAGGTTAGAAATCAAAGCTTTAGGTACCCAAATTTGTCTTATGGGTCTCATATAATTTACATAATAAATTGATTTTGAAATATAAACTTTTTTGATCCATAAAATTGTGAATAACTAGTTGAAGCATTCAAATTTCTAGAATTAGAACTAACAGAATTCTGTCCAGATTTGGAAATAAATCTAGTTTTAGTAAACTGTCTCTGTCTAGGTTGGTATCCCAAACCAGTAGTGTACTTTGGTGCCAATTGCTTTCCTAACATTTGAGTAAGTGTATATTTTCCCTTTGTGAACTTTTATAAGTCCTTTCTAAGTTTCTCATTAGACATTTTTAGTTCAGTATTTTCTTTCAATAGTTGAGCATTCTTTTCCTTTTCTATATTAAAGGCAGATTTAACATTGGCAGTGAGAGAATGTTGTTTCTTCAATGACTTATATTTTTCCTTAAGTTCATTACAGGTATCTTCTAGCATATTACAATAGTCAAATAATTCTTCACTAGACATATTTTTAGATTCAGAATCAGAATCATCTCCAGAATAGTATGAATTTAAAGTAGGAGTGTCCAGTGTTACCTTATATGTGTTTGTCATAAAACACATGTTAGATTTATGAGAATCCTCATCCTTAGAAGAATCAGAATCACTTGAAGTGTCTTTTGAAGCACTCTAAGTTTCTTTCATTGCTTTGTTGCACTTCTTGTCCTTATAATCATATTTCTTTTTGAATTTTAACTTCGGACAGTCAGCCTTGATGTGTCATTTCCTCTTGCATTCATAGAAGACTATATCATCTTCCTTATCAACTTTCTTCCAATCTTTCTTACAGTGACCCTTGTTGTCATATTTACCCTTTTAGTTTGACTTTTTGAATAATTTCTTCTTCCTATAGAACTTCTTAAACCTTCTAGCTATTTGAGCCATCTCAGCATCACTGTCTAAATCCGAATCTTCACTGGTTGAAATTTCAGTAGGTACATTCATTTTCTCCTTGTCTTTTCTCTTTGAAGCATTAGACTTGAAAGCCATGGATTTTCTCTTGGGTTCATCATATTCTTCTTTGTTCAATTTAAGTTCTTCTTCATACATCATAAGCTTACCTATTAATTCCTTAACAGGGAGTGTACTGATGTCGCACGATTCTCTAATGGAAACAGATGTGCCTCTCCATCTTTCTGGTAGACATCTTAATATCCTCATAATTTGTTCCTTTGCTGGAACAGCCTTTCCAAGAGAGCTCATAATATTGACAATCTCATTGAACCTGAGATACATGTCAGAAATAGGTTCATCAGATTTCATTTTAAAATTATCATATTTAATAGTATATGTATTCAATCTCATTTCTTTAACATTGGTTGTTCCTTCATGGGAAATAGACAAAGTGTACCATATTTCATAAGCAGTTTTACAAGAAGAAATTCTATTAAACTCTTCGTCTCCTAAAGCACAATACAGGGCATTCATAACTTTACAATTATTATTGTAAGTAGTCTTTGTAGGTTCATCCCAAGTTATTCTTTCAGTTTCTGTAATTTTATATTGTGACTCTATAGCAGTCCAAATATCAAAACCCATAATTTCCAAATGAATTTTTATCTTAATTTCCACTGGACATAGTTTGTACCATTAAATAAAGGTGGACTGTTAGTAGCAGCACCTTCTAGTCTATTGTCCATAACTAGATTTTAGAAAATATATCAAAGAGATAAAATTTAGAACTAACAGAAATTTAAGATCTTTAAAAGTGCAACTAAAATCACAGTTGAAAAACAGAATGTTTTGAAAACTTGAATTAATAAAAACAATCATCTGATACCAAATGTTGGTCGGAGTGGATACTCAATAGGGGGGGTGAATTGAGTTCCAATTTAAATTTTTGTTAAAAATATTTCTCTTAAAATCACCCTATTTAAAAACAAAGTTAAACTGTAGTGAATTTATACATATTGTAAATGTTCAATTAGTTTCTCAAAGATTTATTAGGTCTCAGTTAATTTAATCTGAAGATTAAATTGACTTTTGAAACTAATTTACTGGTTTACAATAAGTATAAACACTTGATAATTTAACTATCAAATTAACTTTAAAACAATTTATATTTCAAATTAGTTAGCATCGGAATATGAAATATATAGTATACTTATGACTTAAACTAAAAATCACAGCAGATGTAACCAAGAGGTTTAGTCTCAAGTCGACACTTAGTCATCTCAAACAATTTATATAAATTGATCCACACCCTGGATCAGGGCAAACAACAGTGCAAAGACTGTCCAGGTTCAAAGACCTCTATCACAGTTCTACGTGGGAAAACAAACAACAGCTCACAGATGTCCAGGTCTTACTCAACCTCTACCACTATCCACATTGGGATACAAGGGAGTTATAGAGTTTGAATGAGGATTTAAGAATCCTCTAGCATAGCTCAGGAGACAGTGTGTGTGTGTAAAATAAACAGGGTACACGCACTGCTCGAAATGTAAATAAAAGAATCACTAGAGTAAGTATGAATGAGTTTAGAAAATATTTAGTGATTGGAAGTGTAGCTCTGGACTCGTTTGATTGGTCAGAAAAGCTTCTGAGTCCTTCTCTGGTTTTTTTCTGAAAAACAGAGTGTCATTTTCTTCCTTGGTTTTCAGGTTCATCTTATCAGCCTGAGTGCATGAATTGTTTATTGTAGTTCTTCACTCAAGATGTATCTTGTGTTCTCTTCTAGAAATGAATTTCTTAGTGTATGTCCAGTGCTCTTGGAGTATGGATGTAGTCTTTCCGGATGCACCACTTTTCAGTTCTTGCTTCACACTTCAAGAACCTTCTTAGTTTTCTTTTTTATGATCTTCCTGTATTCACTCACTTCCAGCTAGATCTTTATCTTCCCTTTTATAGCTTTCAGCTCCGACAAAAAAGAATGATTACCTTTTGCATGGGTACTAGGTACGGTTCCCTGACATGACAACAGATATCATTAAATAACATTAACTTCATCAAAAACATCAAATGTAACCATTATCTTAATAAATAAATAATATTGAGAGTATAGAGTTTCACTGGTTGATCAATCATTAGTAGCCTTCTTCTAAGTGTAACGGTGGTCTTTGTAGCAGTGACCTTCTGTCAGTAGCTCTTTGAACTTGTATCGGTAGCTCCTGATATCGGTAGCTCTTACTCTGTGTATCAGTGAATTTTGGTATCGGTAGCTTTTTATATACCGGTGACTTTATTCTATCGGTAGCTCTTGATCTATCGGTAGCTCTTCTTTGTATCGGTAGCTTCATTATGTATCAGTGACTCTGTATATCGGTTTCTCTTGGTCAATCGGTAGCTCTTGGTCTATCGGTAGCTCTTCTTTGTATCGGTAACTATCTATATCGGTAGCTCGCTTTGTATCGGTAACTGTCTGTATCGGTAGCTCGCTTAGTTCCAGTGATATGTGTATCGGTAGACTTATGCATATCGTTAGCTTCATTCTGTACTATCAAAAGACTTGTTCTATGCTTTCCGGTGGACTTGTACATGTCAGTAGCTCTGCGTATCGGTGACCTTAGCTTATCGGTGACTCTGTCTATCGTTTGACTAAGTACCGGTAGCTCTATATCAGTATCTATACGCAGATCAGTGGCTAACACTTTATGAAAAACATATCCGATTGGGTTATAATTACTTCAAAACTTATATAAACAAATATAAACATTGATTAACATATTTCAAGGATTATTTTAATATTATTATCATATGGAATGTCATAGATTGAGTGAATTAGAATATAGATAAACATTAATTGGGATTTTCAAGGTATGTGAAAGCATAGTTGGGATTATCAAAACAGGTGATGTCAACACATCTGTTCCTACATCTCAAAAATTGAACTATAGTCATTGTCCTATGATTTCACGGTCATCTGATGTCGTTTTCCTAGTTTTGACCCCCTAACACACCTTTTTAAAAACTTTAGTATCTTTCAAAACTGTTTTTTCAGTCATTCTAAGAACACCACACATCATATGGATGTTTTTTATACATGTACATATAAAAAATAATTTAACTAAGGTTTTCCATGATTTCACGTCAATCTTAGGTTGTTTTCTAGGGTTTTGACTATTGCATTCATGTTTAGTATTTTAAAACACTAAAAATACATTTAAAAAAATCCTGAATAAACCGTAACTTTTTATGAAATGTCGTTGGTTATTACATTTATAAAATCGATCCACAATCATTGTACTATGATTTCATGTCCATTTGATGTTGTTTTCCTAGTTTTAACCCCCTGACACATGTTTTTAAAGACTTTGGTATCTTTAAAACTATTTATTGACTCATTCTGAGCACATTTCACGTCAAATGGATGTATTGTCTCTATGTACTCATAAAAATTGTTTTAACGGTAGTTTTCCTAGGATTTCATGTCAATATGAGGTCTTTTCCTATGTTTTTTATAGTTACATGCATGTTTTAGTGTTTTAAAACACTAAAAATGTGTTTACAGGCATCCTGAGAAAACTGTAACTCAGAATGACGTATCATCAGTTCCTACATTTCAAAAATCAATCTAAAGTTGTCTTATTATTTAACAGTCATCTGATATATTTTTCCTAGTTTTGACCCCTTAACACATGTTTTTAAAGACTTTGGTATCTTTAAAAAAATTATTGAGTCATTCTAAGAATACCACATGTCGTATAGATGTGTTGTCTATGTGTACACATAAAAAATAATTCAATGGTAGTTATCCCATGATTTCACATCGATCTAAGGTCATTTTCAATTCTTTTGATCATTACATGAATGTTTTAGTGTTTTAAAACCCTAAAAACACTTTTATGAACATCCCAAGAAAACCATAACTTGGAATTATGTTCTGTGAGTTCCTATATTTCAAAAATAAATCTTTGTTCATTTTCCTATAATTTAAGGGTCATCTGATTTCATTTTCCTTGTTTTGACCCCCCAACACATGTTTTTAAAGACTCTCGTATCTTTAAAAATTGTTTATTGAGTCGTTCCAAGAACACTAAACATTGTATGGATTTATTTTATATGAATACACATCAAAAATAATTCAATGGAAGTTTTCCCATGATTTCACATCAATATTTGGTCATTTCCTAGGGTTTTGACTGTCACACACACATTTTAGTGTTTTAAAACACTAAAAACACGTTTACGAGCATCCTGAACAAACCCTAACTCAAAATAACATGTCATCAGTTCCTGCATTTTAAAAATTAATATACGGTCATTTTCTATGATTTCTTGGTCATATGATGTTGTTTTCCTAGTTTTGACCCCCAGATAAATGTTTTTAAAGACTGGTATCTTTAAAAATTGTTTATTGAGTCATTATGAGCATACTGTATGTACAATGGACATGTTTTCTATTTGTACACATCACAAATAATTCAAATATGGTTGTACCATGATTTCATATCAATATGAGGTCATTTACTATGGTTCTGACCGTTACACACACATTTTACTGTTTTAAAACACAAAAAATGCATTTATCAGCATCCCGAACAAACTGTAACTCAAAATGATGTGTTTTCAGTTCTTTTATTTTAAAAATAAATCTATAGTCATTTTCCTATGATTTCATAGCCATCCAATTCCATTTTTATAGTTTTTACCCCTAACACGCATTTTTAAAGACTTTGATATCTTTAAAAACTATTTATTGATTTATTTTGAGCACAACACACATCAGATGGATATTTTTTCTATGTATACACATAAAAAATAATTCAATGGTGGTTTTCACATGATTTCATATCAATTTGATTTCATTTTATATGGTGTTGACCATTACATGCACATTTTAGTGTTTTAAAACACTAAAAACGTGTTTATAGGCATTCTGAGAAAACCATAACTCAGAATGACATGCAATTAATTCCTAAATTTCAAAAATCAATATACAGTCATTTTTTTATTATTTCATGGCCATCCAACATCGCTTTTATATTTTTTAACCTTTAACATGCATTTTTAAAGACTTTGGTATCTTTAAAAACTATTTTTTGATTCATTTTGAGCACACCACGCATTAGATGGAAATTTTATCTATGCTTAAAAATCATAAATAATTCAATGGTTTTTCCCCCATGATTTCACATCAATTTTAGTTCATTTTATAAGGTTTTGACCATTACAAAAAAAATTAGTGTTTTAAAACACTAAAAATTCTTTTACAAACATTCGAGACAAACTGTAACTCGGAATGATATTTCATCAGTTCCTACATTTCAAAAATAAATTTATGTCATTTTTCCTATGATTTTATAGTCATCTGATGTCTTTATTCTATTTTTTACCCCCATGCACTTTTTTAAAGACTTTTATATCTTTAAAAACTATTTATTGAGTCATTCTGAGCACACTGTACATCATATGTACGTGTTTTCTACGCGTATAAGTCACAAATAATTCAACAGAAGTTTTCCCATGATTTAATTTCAATATGGTGTCATTTTCTTGGGTTTTGACCATTACATGCGCATTTTAGTGTTTTAAAATACTAAAAACATGTTTATAGGCATCTCAGGAAAACCGTAACTCATATTGACATGTCATCAATTTCTACTTTTCAAAAATTAATCTACGATCATCTTGCTATGATTTCATGGTCATCGTACACATGAATTGAGTGGTATAACTTGAAGTGAAAGTTTTAAATATAAGTGTCATTTTTTACTTTAAAACGATTGTCGCATAGCCAAAACCAAGAAAATAAGCTCAGAATATTTCCAAACTTTATGAAAATGATCTATAATTCATTTTTGACATGTAGGAATTGAACACACATCAATACAACATATGATGTTGTTGGTATGACTCGAAGTGCATGTTTTCAATATAAAAGTGTCATTTTTAGTTTAAAACATCTATCATATTGTTAATGTCAAACAAAAAAGCTTATATTATTTTCAAGCTTTAGAAAAATAATCCATAATTCATTTTTGATCTATAGGAATAGACCGCACATCAATTAGAAACGCGAAGTGTACGATATGAATTGAAGAATGTGCATTCAATATAAGTGTTGTGTTACTTTAAAATGTCGGTCACATATCCAAAACTAAGAAAAAAAGATCATATTATTTTTAATATTTAATAAAACAATCCATTACTCGTTTTTGAAGTATAGGAATTGACTGAATGTCAATATGACACACAATGTGCTCAGTATGACTCGAAGTGTGTGTTTTCAATATAAAAGTTTCATTTTAGTTTAAAATGTCTGTCACATTTTCAAAGTTAAGACAATGAGATTATATTATTTTCAAACTTTATAAAAATGATCCATAATTCATTTTTGATATTTAGGAATTGACTTCACTTCAATCGAACACATGAAGTGGACTGTATGACTTGAAATGTATGTTTTCAATATAAGTGTCATCTTACTTTAAAATACCTATCACATATCCAAAACCAAGAAAATGAGCTTATATTATTTTCAAATTTTAGTACAATGGTCCATAATTCATTTTATATATGTACAAATTAATCGCACATCAATCTGACCCATGATGTGGTCATTATGACTCAAAGTGCGCATTTTTAATATAAAATTGTTATTTTAAGTTTACCAATGGTTGGGGAAGGGGAACTACAAAGCTGTAAAGAAACACAAAAACACACACATCCAAGAATTCGGGGAGACTCAAACCCATGACCTCCCCAACACCCCATAGGTCCCTTTACAAATGTGTTATTTGAAAATGTGTGAATGATCAATGAAGTTTAAAATTTATCTCAATGGGATGAGCTATAAGGCTGGAAATTTCTAGGAGGATCATGTCTGTCATCCTCTGAAATACAAAAACTAAAGAATTTTCTAGTACTAACCACCACTATTCTTGTTTTTTCCTATAAGAGTCGTGTTCTTACACTTTCTCTTTCAACCTTACAATTTCTCTATGTGCTTCTCGATCAATGGAACTACTCGAACCAACACTGGGTATAGCAATAAATGATCATAACGTTGTACCAAAGATAACCAATGGAGTAAGCCTAGAACCCATCCCTGATACACCCCCGTGATTCTCCTTCCCTAAAACAATTGTAACTACATCATTCTTAGATACCAGTGATGATTGTTAAGGTTTTCCATCCCAGGATTCTATAATTTTAACCTATCAATACAACAATATTAACAGTGAGTTTTTAAATCATCTTAACTTCATAATATTATCTAATTCATAATTTTTTCGTTCCTATTTAATGTTATTTCATTAATATAAAAACATAATAATGAAAAATAAATTATAACAAGAGACAGGCCTTAAACCCAATTAAATAGATTCATCTACATGGATCAAATGACACCAATAGAGCTAATTGGCACCATTTGATCCATGTAGTTAGCCCCATTTTATTGGGTTTAATGCATGTTTGTTTTTATAATTTATTTTTCATTAATATTTTTTTATAGTAATGAAATAACATTAGATGGTAATGAAAAGTACTTACTCCAACATCTCTGGTGGGTTCATTTACAAAACTGTTATCGGGTTTACTATGAACTTTAAGACACATCTCTATCTTGCAAACAAAGTGACCTAATTCATTAGCCTTTATAAATTTTATATACAAGTTTGAAAATAACCTTAACTTATAATAAAATAATATAAATAGTAATGAAAAAATATAACTAAGATTGTTATTTTTCTCAAAAAACTCTAAGACCTAGTGATATAAGGAATTCTCTATTTCTCACAATTCATGGTATTTTTTTAGATAATTCTTAAAAAATAGAAACATTAATAAAAATTATAATTTTATTATGTTTATGTTATTAAGGTGCTATAAAATATACAATTACCTCGTGATTATTAATATCAAAAAACATCTTTCACTACTCACAACAAATTCCTTCACACACTTTCTTATAAATTTTTCATGAGTTCAGAGATGTGTCATTAAATTCATTTCATAATCTCTATTTGAAATATCTCCATTTCTTGCCTAAATTTTTCAAAGTTTATGGGAGTGAATGGAGTCAGGGGAATCAAAATGAAAAAAACATCTAAAAAATCATAACACTTTATAATTATATTAATAATTTTACTCATGTCTTTTAAATTAGTTATCAATGAATATTAAATTAATATCACCTTTACTTAGTCATTAAAGAACTCATTTTTCCAATATGTGGGAATATGTCTTCAATCTTTATAATTAATAGGACAAATCACCTTCTCGCAAGAAAGTTGTAAAAGAATCTGTCCATAGATTATGGTAGCATCACTGGTAGGCACCCCTAACTCATCAAATGTAATGATAATCTTGAAGTCTTTCATGTCTCATACATCTATTATATTCATATTTATATCTCTTTTATTATTATATTTATTTTTTTGAAAAATTCATTAAACAATTAAAAATATATATAGTTATTTATATAATGAGATAAATATCAGTAATGCTAACTCTATAATATCCCCTATATGGAGGAGTGACCAACTTCTCCATCACTCTAGGTGCATCGAACAATAGGCTACCAACGACATCTTGGGAAACCTCTAGCTTGCTAAAAGTCTTTGGTATAGAGGAATCGCTAGGATCCACTGAAGCTGATGGTAGTGGTGGTATGCAATGAGATGTTGATTGAATAGGATCTCAAAAAAAAATTTGGGCATTCCTATAATTCAAATGGATCATAACATATTAAATATATATATAAGTTCATAAGTAAAATATTTACAAAAAAGGAAAATATAGAAAAATGTATATATGTACGAAACACTTATAAATGATAAATTGCAGTATAGTTTCATTACCAATTTATACATTCAATTATCTTAATATTCAATGTATTTAATGTTATTAAAACCCATTATGATGAGTACTTCATTTTCACCCTCTCTTGAAGTTCTATTGTTTCAATATTTTCAGGAAAAAACTGTTCAATGTTTTGCAGTTGATGAGGTTCACTGTCACAAAGTACCAATTGATATGCATCACTCATATAATACAAGTATCTCTAATTTAAGTGTATAAAAACATTCCATCCTTTATGTATTTCTTAATCCACATAATAATCCATCTTCTATTGTGAGTCCAAGATAAATGGATCATGCTCTGCATGCTCATCGATATGGATCAAGCGAGAGAATTTTACAGAAGTAAAATCTAATGAATATTTCATTATACCCCTATCAATATTGACCCACTTTCATTGGAATAAGACAACTAAAAATTGACCATGATAGTTTAATTCAATTATATCAATCAACTTTTCATAGTATAATACCTCTTAAAGTTTAAATACACCATTATTTTGAGTTCTCAAGTCTTATTTATGAAAAATTGTATGAAACTTGAAGCCATGAATATTGTAGGCATCAGATCACTTATCCCTCCTTAGATGAAATCAAACCAAAAACTTTAAATCATTTGATATTTCAGCTTTATTCTCTATATTCATTATCTATACAATAATATATAAGGTGTTACTTTTAACATTGAAAAATAACTACATGTTAATGATATGAATATGAGTATATACTTACATGACGAGTGAACCATTTGATGATCTCCTTATTAAAAACTTTTGTTAATTCCAGCTCATTTTGAGCTCAACCCCTTAGTCACCTCTTTGTTTGAAATCAAAATTCTTCAATAAATGGATCTTCAATAAGAATATTGAGTAACACTTATCTATGCACATGTAGAAACTCCAATTCAATTTGTGTGAAATTTGACCCCTTTCCAATTAGTCATCCACTAGTTAGAAATACCAATGACTAATTTTCAAAATGATAATTAGTGGGTATGTCATCAACACATCCAACACAATTGAATAGAGTTTCAATCCCATCCAAATACCTAGAATAGAAATTTAGGCACACTTTGAATATATATCATTTAGCAATAAAACCTTCTGGTTGAGCTTTATTCCTAACATATGATTTCAAATTACCTAAGTACCTGAGGAAAAAAAATAAGAAACATATTAAAAAAATTATGCAATGATTTGATAAAATTTAATTCACCAATGAAAATAAAAATAATATTAACATACCACTCAATTGGATACTTCCATTGATAGGGTACCGGTCCACCAAGTTTAGCTTCTTCAACCAAATAAAGAGTAAAATGAATCATGACTATGAAGAATGAAGTGGGAACTAACATCTATAAATTAAAGTGTCAAAACAATAATTTTTTAAGTTTATCAAGCTAATTTGGATTTAGAGTTTTCTAAAAAAACTCTATAAAAAAGGTACACAACTCAACTAGAACTGTAGTTACTTTTTCAGGTAACATATTACGCAATTCCAGTGAAAACAACTAATCGATTAGAATATGTGAGTCATGACTTTTCAATCCATGTAACTTTCAATGTTTTAAGTTAACTCACCTTGAAATGTTACTTTAATATCCATATAAGACATTACATTCTTTAAAGTTTGAAGTAATACGTCTTTATTGTGATTTTTATTATAAAAATAGAACAAGGATACTTTATACTCTCATTTTCCCATAAAACATGATTTATATTCATTGATTCTAAATCCTTATGAGCATTAAGGTGATCCTTTGATTTACCATGCTCATTAAGCAATGTAAAAATTATATTATCAGATATGTTCTTTTCAATATGTATTATGTCAATATTATATATCAAATTAAACTCCCAATAAGCGAATTTGAAAAATATACTCATTTTCTTAAACAATTGTGTTCTAGATGCTTCAGATACTATACCTCATGCATTTTCCCACCTTCTTTAAACTAATTACATTCTCTAAATTCAACAGTGATATTCATTAATTTTCCCAAGATTTATTAACCAAATAAAAACTTCAATAGTTTTCTCAATTCAATATATCCATTAAATTGTGTCTTGTTAAACCTGAATTTATGAGATGCATCAAGAAATCAATAATGACACATAAAACACTATTTTATACAATGAGGTAATCATTGAGATTCAAAATCAAAATTATAAGTTAGAAAAGAAAAACTAGTATAAGTTTTGCAATCAGATAAGTTTCTTAGTCCAAGAAAGTAGCTAATTTTTCACATTAAATAAGCATGCATTTTGAATAGATTTCTCATTGAAGCATCATATATTTCCACACCATCATCCATAGTTCTCACAATTCTTTGATTAGTGGTTAAAGGTATACATCAATTTAATTTACTGGCATTTTATTTCTAGGAATAATCATCTAAATAATGAAAGAAGTATTCTTCATACACATCTATGGAGGTAGATTATATGGGATCAAAAAAACTAAACAAATGTTATAATTTGTACTTAAAGTTCCCAAAGTGTTAAAACAATCAGAAGTGAATCCCAAATGTACATTCCTAGGATCTGAATAAAAGTATGGATATAATGAATCAAACACCTTCCATGACATTGAATATTTTGTATGTATCATCAAGTCATTGTTGTTACTATCCTCGGCATGCCACTTCATGTCGCATGTAGTATTAGACGAGTTGAATAATCTTTTCAAGCATGGTTTTAGAGGAAGTAAGGCAATACCTTTGTAGGAGTTTTCTTCTTCTGTTTCTTCCTGGTGTTACATTGATTTATACTTTCATTTTTGTTCATTGACTTACATATGATTGTATGACATTTTATGTATTCTTATTTATTAGACTCTTCTCCTTAGTAAGGTATGCAATCATTAGGTAATGAAAGTATATTTGTATTATCAATTCCAAGTTTTTTGATGATTTTATTCATCTCGTAGAATGATGCGGGGATCTTAGATTACTAAATGCATCACAAAGAAACTCTAAAATCATGGACATTGATTTGTCGGTAATTCCACAGAGACACTTGATATGATAAAACTTAATTATAAAATACAACTTTGAATACTTGGCACACCCTTCAAACAGTTCTTGTTGTCCATCTTCAACTAATTCATAAAATTCATTTTTTTGGACACTGAAGTTCGGAGCAAGATTAACCCGCCCAGGATCAACTGAATGTTCTATTGATCTATTAAAATCTTCAACATTGTATCCTATAAAGCCAAATTCATCATTTATTAAATTTCAAACTAAATTATCCTCTAGTGGGTCACTTTGTGTTTTGTTGATAGGATATTCATTGTTTTGAATTTTCATAACTTTTGGTTCACCATAAAAAATACAACATACATATCAATCATGAAGATATTTCAATATAAAGTGATCATATACTTCATTTCTATTCAACAAACACTTGAATTTACAATCAATACACATACATTTTATTCTACCATCAAATGATCGATTTGCAATTGTATAATCTAAAAATTCTACCAAATCATTGTCATACTAAGGTGTGTTTTGAGGTAAATTAATCCAAATTTTTTCCATAGGTACTTGATTTTTAATCTTATCCTTGTAAATTTAGATATAAAGATATAAATGTTTAATCAAACAATTATAATCAATTTTTAATATCACCCAATTTTTCCATTGCCAAGGTTAGGGTCTAGATTCAACAAAACAAAAATTTAATATGAAAATGATTCAATTCGATAGGAAAAGTATAAACATAAATGAATAAATATTATACATCACAATAAAAGGGTCGGATGTCATGGAAGAAGGTCACTGAGGCAAGAATAGAGAAATAGATAGTGTGGAGGTTGGGGATATGATCCCAACAACATTCAACTCAAAAAGAATTAGGATAAATTAGGGAGGGGGTAGGAGTATAGGGTAGTGGGTAAGGGGTTGGTGATCAACATCCATTGGGGTAGTGATCATCAGAAATAGGGAAGAGGGTTCGACATATCTGGAGAAGCCTCGTCAGGGGATATCACCGCAGTACGCATCGAGGGAGGGAGGCTCGGAGGTCAGCGGGGGTCGATGGTTTTCAGAAAGGGAGGGGGTTTGAGGGTCAAGGGTCAGCATTTGATGGAGGGGGATTGACAGTTGGTGGTCAGTGTTGAAAAAGGGGGTTCAGCATCAAGGGAGGAGGAATTGGAAGCCAACGGTCAAGGGAGGAAGCGTAGACATCGAGGGAGGGGGAATCAGAGAGGTGCACGGGGGGGTGGGGACTTAAGGTGTCAAGGCTATAGGGGACATAGTGGGGTGGGGGAGGGGTAGGGTAATTTAGGTTTTTTTAAAGTATTTAATGATGGTTCTAATAAAACCACCGCTAAATATAATTATTAGAGGTGGTTTTATGAAACTGCTGTTATATTTAAAATAATTTAAAAAATAATAATTAGCGACGGCTTCTAGAACCACTGCTAATAAACCACCTCTAAGACCTTATTTTTTGTAGTGTTAAGAAAATTTCTTGAGAAAGAGAAATATTTTATGTTTTAGAAAAACTCCTTTACGATTAATAAAGTGTTTAAGTTGTGAAATAAGAAAATCATGATGTTTAGAAGCATGGAATGATTCATTTAAGGTTTCAAAGTAACTTGATGTTAATTGGCCTAAGGAATTACAGTCTCATTTACTCAATATGATTGGTTATGTTAATGATATTTGATATGATTGAATATGTTTAGAGAGACTAAAGAATTCTCATAAGGATTTTTTGTTAAGGAATTCATTATATTATCATTTGTTGAAATGTTCTGGAAAGATAAATGAATTCAAGAAATGTTTACTCAGTATTCTCAAAGTGTTAAGAATAGATGAACTGAGCATATGATGTCTGGATTCTGGTACTATATGGATAGTACAAGTGGATAAAAGTTCAAACTAGAAGAAGAAAATTTATTTGAAAAAGTTCAAAAAAAAGTTTCTTTAAGAATATAATCAAGGTCATTGAAACCTATTTTTTGGGGAAGGAATAATAAGTATTCAATATGATTGGATTATCCAATATATACCTAAAGATTTTTTGGAAATCCATGGGATATACATGTTAGGTATGGATGTTACAGAAATCAATTCTTCAATTTTTAAAGGCATGTGATACCAAATGTATATTTTACAAAGTGTTGTAAATATATAGGAGTTCAAAATCAAAAAGTAATAATTGATTGATCCTAAAGTTTATATTTATGAGATAAAGTAAATAGTGAAGGATCTGGATTCAGTAGAATCATGGTGGTTGGGAGGGACCAACTTTTCTTTTGCCGTAATCGATGACCAATCAGGGATCAATACAATGGTGAATGCTAGTATCCATAATTTAAAATAAAATATTTAAACAAAGATAAGAAAATAACTGAATCTGAGAAATAGGATCTTTCACATCGTGTTTATAATTAATTTATTAATTTCTGAAGAAATTAAATACCTGGGACTTTGGTACTTTCTTCATTGATGATCGTTGATCGTCCGGAATGACCCTTATGGATTGTCTTCATTGCGCTCTTGAGGATCCAAAGTAGAATCCCTCTAGTAGTGATCCACATGTTCTCCAATTGTCTCTGAACAACACCACTCGTTCTCTGGGTACTAGCACGGTGAAGCGAATGTCTTACATCGATCGTTCTTGATCACTTGTTTTTCAATCTTGAAGAAATTATCTCATTCTTGAGAGGGAGAAATGAGAGGAGTTGAGATAGAAAATGTTCAGCTCAACAATTCTCAATTTAATGGAGATTAGCATAATAGACATACCTTCCTATTAATTAACATGGTGTTTCAGTTATAATTTTTAATTATTAAATAAAAATTAAAGGCAATTATAACTATTACGGAAAACCCATGCCACATAATAATAATAACAGCACCATTATTTTTGGTGCACCAACTTTTGCAAAACAGAACCATAAATGAAATCCCATACCACATAATCATAACAGTATTATTATTATTTCTTGCACCAATTGGATAAAAATAATTTAATAACTTGTAAATAATTAATTTATCAATGGACATGATCTTGTTCCGTTCGAACTCCTCATCCATTTATTTAACACCTGAATAAAATATTTTATTATTTTAAATAAATATGTTTATTTACAAAATAATAAATATTTATTTATTAAATGTTCAATAAAATAAATAAACATATTTTATTCACAATCCGGTGAATAAATATTTATTTAATTTATGTGATCATTTTAACTTGAATAAAATTATTCCTTAGTCTTGAGAATAATATTTATTCCATTAATTAAATTCAAATAGAATTTAATTGAGACCACCAGAAAAACTTAGTGTGTGACCCTCTAGGATTCTTTCACTTTTCCATTAGGTGGGCTTGCCTAAAGTCCAAGATTACTATCTTGCAATGGGTCAAGGCACCCAAGAGAAAGAACTTAAAGTCGCAACGGCGACATATACATATAAACGCTCACTGTATAATATAATCTCTTTGTTACAATATCTCATCAAGTAGGTTTCATGATAGTGTCATCAACCTTTATGCTTGATACGTCATTCTTTGACTACTTGAAATAAACTCGTCATTACACCATGGCCATGGAATTTAGGGCGACGGTTCTATTTCAATCAAAGTACTGATATATCAACTTCTATAAATGGAAGGGAAAAATCCTTCCTCGACTTATCCATTAATAACATGTCACTCGTGATACACCCAACATACCCTACTTCCTACCAACATATGGTGTGACGATTTTTTTCAGGAAATCAAACACACGAGTCAGGACACATATTAATGATAATATTAACATCTAAGGACCATTACACACACTCATAGATAGTAATATTTAATGACACCAAAACATGTGGAATTCCTACTGGCGGGTATGTTCTCATAATCTCTCATATTGGAGATTACCAAGTGTGAACTTCATGAGAAGATGTCTCATCTACTTATGGGTACTCGCACCTGACAGTTTGTATACTATGTGTCCCATCATAGTATTTCATCCAACCATAGAACTATATTTAAGAATATTTTTATAGCACTTCAAGGTTCTCATCATAGCGAGGAACTTCTATGACCTTGTTAATGCAATAAATACTCTAGGACATTATTACATTATAGTCATGCAGAATAATGAACAATGTGTAGTAAGATTTTTAATATTTAAATACATTAAATATTCATGTAATCAAAGTACAAATAGTTGGTTCTAGGACACCAACTCCAACAAACTCCCACTTGGACTAGAGCCAACTTACTATGACTTTCAGTCTGCTAGACTTCACATATCATGTTTCTACTAAGTCAAGGCTTTAGTCAAGGGGTCTACCACATTGTCTTCCATGATAATACAGCTCACTGCAACTTCACCTCTCTGAGAAAAATATCTCAAGAGATGATACTTCCAAATTATGTGCTTCATCCGCTGATGTGACCTTATCTCTTTTGCAAGATCCACCACTACAGTATTATCACAATAGATTGTGATGGGATCTTTACTATTAGGAACCACATATAACACTTAGACCAAGCTCTACATCTAAATTATTTCTTTAGCAACCTTAGAAACTATGATATACTCGGACTCTATTGTAGAATATGCGACCACACCTTGCTTTGAGATCTTCCAGCTCACAACACCTCCATTCAAAGTGAAGATGCATCCCGTTTTCAACTTCATGCCATCTTGATCAGTCTAGAAACTAGTATCTTCATTTCCTTTGATGACTAGTTCCTCATCTCTTGTATAAAGTAGAAACATATCCTTAATACACCTCAGATACTTAAGGACAATCTTGAATTCCATCCAATGGTGGTTTCCTGGATCAACTTGGTATCTTCCTACCACACTCAATGTGTAGGAGACTTCTATCCTAGTACATAGTATAGCATACTTGACTGAATCAATCGCTGATGCATATGGAATCCTTTCCATTCTCTTTCTTTCCTCATGTGCCTGAGGACACATTTTCTTATAAAGATGAATGCCATGTGACACTGGAAACAATCCCCTCTTAGATTGTTCCATACTAAATCTCTTCAGTATCTTGTCAATGTATGTACTTTGACTTAAGCCAAGTAATCTCTTGGATTTATCATGATGGATCTTGATCCCAAGAATATATGTTGTCTCACCCAAGTCCTTCAACGAGAATCATTTATTCGACCATGCCTTAACAAACTATATGATTGGTATTTCATTTCTAATAAGTAATATTTCATTAACATATACTTTTAGGAAAATAAATGCACTCCCACTAAATCATTTTTAGACACAAGGCTCACATTCATTCTTTATAAAACCAAATTCTGTTATGGATTCATAAAAACGAATGTTCCATGAACGGGATACTTGATTTAATCCATAAATGGATATTTTGCAACTTGCATGTCTTATTGTCATCCTTTAGCATCACAAACCCTTCATGTTGTGTCATATAGACATCTTCCTGAAGGTTCCTATTAAGGAAGGTTGTTTGACATCCATTTTCCAAATCTCATAGTCATGGTATGCGGAAATGGACAGTAGAATTATGATGGATTTCAGTATTGTAACTGGTGAAAAGTTTTCATTGTAGTCAATGACTTGACTCTATTTAAACCCTTTTAAACCTAGTCATGCCTTATAGGTACTGAATTTTCCTTCCATTTCCAGTTTCTTCTTGAATACCCATTTGAAACCAACAAGATTTACATCTACTAGAGGATCCACCAAAATCCAAACTTGGTTTTGGTATATGGAATCCATTTCAGAATTCATGGATTCTTGCCACTTAGAAACATTTTTTCCACTTATTGCTTCCTTATAGGTTATAGGATCATTATTATCAACTAATAATGAGTCATTATCCCCGATAACTAGAAAACTGTACCATTCTGGTTCTCTAACCTCTCTTGTACTCCTATGCAGTACTTGTGTCTTTGGAACAGATCTTTCTTCCATGGGGCTTTTTGGAATCTGCTCTTGTACCAACTCTTATGTACCTTGATCCTTGACTTCATCGAATTCTATCTCGCTCCCACTTTCTCTTTTGGAGATGTGCTCCATCTCAAAGAATATGGAATTTCTTTCCACTATAAACTTTTTTTAGGGGTCGTATAGGTAATATCCCCTTGTTTCTTTGGGGTATCCTGTAAAGGTACACTTTGTGGTTCAGGGTGTGAGTTTGTTACCTGAACAGGCCTTAACAAATGCTTCGCTTCCCCATGCATGTAAATTCAATAACATAGCTTTTCCTCCACTCCAAATCTTGTATGGAATACCATTTATCAATTTAATTGGTACTTGGTTTAGTATGTGTGTCGTTGTTTGTAACGTATATCCCCAAAAGGATAATGGAATACTTGCATGACTCGTCATTGATCTCACCATGTCTAACAAGGTGTGGTTCCTCCTTTTGCTTATACCATTCCACTAGGGTGTGTAAGGATAAGTGAGTTGGGATAGGATCACAAACTCCTGTAAGTAATCAATAAAGTCTTAATTAAGATATTCTCCACCTCGGTCTGAGTAGAGTTTCTTAATCTTCTTACAAATCTGGTTCTCAACTTCATTATTGTATTCCTTGAACTTATCAAAATAATCTAACTTATACCTCATTAAGTAGATATATCCATATCTACTAAAATCATCAGTAAAGGTTATGAAGTATGAGTACCCAACCCTTGCTTCGGATGGAAATGGTCCACACACATCAGTATGAACTAATTCAAGAAGCTCTTTGGCCCCTTCACCTTTCCCACTACATAGGGTTTTGGTCATTTTTCCTTGTAAACATGTGTGACATACACCAAGTGGTTTTAGTTTGAAAGAATCTAAATATCCATATTGATGTAACTTTGTCAAGCATTTCTCATTTACATGACCTAGCTGGTGATGCCAATGTTGGGTGTGGTATGAGTCATGTGAAGTAGCTTCATTATTGATTTCCATTACTTGGTTTGTGTAATCCAACACCTAAAGACCGTTATATAAATTTTCCTTACCAAAACAAATTCTATCTTTATAAAAGAAGCAACATTCATTTCCAAACATGAAAATAAATCCATCTGTATCTAGTCTAGATACAGAAATAATGTTTTTGGTTACAGAAGGCACATAATAATAACCTTTTAACACCAATATCATCCCAATCGGCAATGTGAGATGGTAGTCCCTGACAGCTACAGCAGCAATTCTAGCTCTATTGGCTACTCGTAGATCTACCTCCCCTCGTTCAATTTTCTTGAATCTAATTGGTTCCTATATTTGGGTACATATGTGAGCACCATGAGCTATATCTAATACCAAATTTTTAGAAACAGATAAATTGCACTCGATAACAAATTCACATGAAGCTTCACCTTACTTATTTAGTTGGGTGTAGTTTTTCTTCCAGTGGCCCTTGTTGCCACATGAGAAACAAATAGCTTCATGCCCCCCCTGATCATCCTTTTCTTGGAAAGTCATGAATAAAATTTGGGCTTAAATCTCTTCGCCTTCCCTTTCCTCTTATTCACCATAAGAATAGAAGGATTTTTGTGCTTCATGTCTGTGTCCACTTGGCGAAGGATGATTAGAAGATATGGTAGAAACTTCTCAATGTTTCCCATATTGAAATTCACAATAAAACTGGAGAATCTTTGAGGTAGTGATGTGATAATGAGATCAGTACCTAGTTCTTTGGGGAGTTTAAACCCTATAACCTTCAGACACTCAATGTAGCCAATGAGCTTAACTATGCAAGGCCCAACTAGGGAACCCTCTCCAAGCTTACTTTAAAAGAGTTCCTTGGAGATATCAAATTGTTTATGTCTTTCTCTCTCCTGGTAAAGACCATAGAGGTTCTCACGCATGCTATAGGCATCCATGTTTTCATGAGACTTCATGAGTTCACTAGACATTGATGATAACATCAAACATTGAACGTTGAAAGAATCATTTATATGTTTCTTGTAGACCAATAACTCTTCATCACTCACCTTTTGGGCAGGGAGATTAGGTAATAAGGACTCCATCATGTAAGATTTATGTTCATGGCATAGAATGACCCGAAGACATCTAAACCATTCCTGGAATTTACTATCAGTGAGGATGTTGTCTTTATCCATAATTGATCGCATGGATAGTGCGGTTAATGAGCTTGTCATTTTTATTCTACAATTATTACAGAAGATAATTAGTAATTTCTTGATTACAATTTATGAGAAATAATAAATTAATTTTATTAAGTCTCCCACTATTTTATCAAGTATCAATGGCCCTCACCATTGAACTCAGAATGTCTAGTTGCTAGGACATTTTAGTGGAAAGGATCCATATTCCCCTTTGCATAACCCCAATAAGGGTTGGTCAAGCTATTTGAAGGTATTTAGGTAGGTAGGTATTTTCCAACTACGGGCTTACAGCTCCTTGATCCATTGAGTGGAATCCCCAATCCTGAAATCCTGACTTGGATTTCCTCAACACTTGCCTCCAAATTTAGACCAAGTCTAGCAAGGGATACTCCACTTAATGTAAAATGGTTAAGTCAACTCAAAACTTTCATAAGAGATTTATATATAAAAGTAAGTGTCCCAAAAAGGGTTATTCAAACACATAGTTTTATTGAGTATTCCCCTTAATCAAGTAATAGAAGGCTTCGTATGACTTAATATTTTATTGATTAATTTTTATCTCTTATGCATAAATTGACTTATTATCTTTATCACATGCTTGTTAATATTAAGTGGAACTTACTTAAGTGATTAAAAATTTCTTGATAATATTTATGCATAAGCCTAGTTTATTTTAGTTTCATCTTGCATTCTTGTTAATTCATTAATTATGTAGTTGTGACAATACATCCATAATGAAAAATCATGCAACTGAAAAAAAAAAAAAATTAAATGGCATGATCATGAGCTCTTATAATGTTTATTTTATCTAATGGTTTATAAACTAACCACTAACCTGGGGGAGAAACACTTCAAACCATTTATGGTTCATGTCTACAACTTTCCACATGTCCACCTTTCTATCCCCTTAGATTGGTTTCACCTTGGCTCCTTACTTGAACTGCCTCCAAAAGATTGGGAGATCCATCCATTACATATTCTTTTTAACTCACACACAGGTGAAGGGTAAAAAAAGGGTTTACATAAAAGAAACCACAGGCACGCAGTCCCTAATATGAATATGAGTATATACTTACATGACGGGTGAACCATTTGACGATCTTCTTATTAAAAACTTTTTTTAATTATAGCTCATTTAGAGCTCAACCCCTTAGTCGCCTATTTTTTTGAAATAACAATTCTTCAATAAATGGATCTTAAATAATACTATTGAGTAGCACTTATCTATGCACTTTTAGAAACTCCAATTTAGTCAGTATAAAATTTGAACCCTTTCCAATTGGTCATACACTAGTTGGAAATACCAATCACTACTAGAAATCTGACCTTTCCCAACGCTTATATACCAACGGTTCGTAAAACCCGTTGGTATAGGTTCACTTTCCCAACGGTTTGGCTAAACCGTTGGGAAATCCCACTTTGAGGCCACCTTTCCCAACGGTTTGGCCAAACCATTGAGAAAGCCCACATTGTGGCCACCTTTTCCAATGGTTTTGGCAAACCGTTGGGATAGGTATACCTTTTCCCAACGGTTTGGCCAAAACCATTGGGAAAGGGTATACCTATCCCAACGGTTTTCCAAAACTGTTGGGAAAGGTCCCCCACAAATCAACCTTCCCCCAAAATCAAAATCCAGAATCAAAATCTATACCAACGGTTGTCAAAACCGTTGGTATAGGCCTATACCAACGGTTTTGACAACCGTTGGTATATATCCTTTGATTTTTTATCATTTCTTCTTACCCAGAACATTATATAAATCAAAATTTAAAATCATTATGAGAATAAATATATATATTTATGTAATTATATTCACAAAATTCATGTTAGGTTAGTGGTTAAGTCATTGAATAATAAACTAGGGGTTCTAGGATCAAATCCCAGCGAATGTTTTTTTTTTGAAATACATATACGAACGGTTCCATAACCATTGGTATAGATTTTCATATTAATTATACCAACGGTTTCCAAAACTGTTGGGATAGGTCTATACCAACGGTTTTGGGAAAACCGTTGGTATAGACCTATCCCAACGGCTTACTTGGCAACGGTTCTCCAAACTGTTGGTATAGGCTATACCAACGGTTTAGAGGCCTATACCAACAGTTCCAAACCGTTGGTATAGGTTAGTTTTCCAGTAGTGAATGACTAGTTTTCAAAATGATAATTATTGGATATGTCATCAACACATCAAATATAATTGAATTTGGTTTCAATCCCATCCAGATACTAAGAACAAAAAAATCAGGCACTCTTCGACTATGTATCTTTTAGAAATAGAGCCTTCTGGTTGAGCTTTATTCCTAACATATGATTTCAAATGACCTAAGTACCTGATAAAAAAATAAGAAACATATTAAAAAAATTATGCAATGATTTGATAAAATTTAATTCACTAATGAAAATGAAAAAAATATTAACATACCACTCAGTTGGATACTTTCATCGAAGGGTACCGATCCACCAAGTTTAGCTTTTTCAACCAAATGAACAGTAAAATTAATCATGACTATAAATAATGAAGGGGGAAATAACATCTATAAATAAGTGTTGAAACAATTATTTCTTGAATTTTATCAAACTAATTTGGATTTAGAGTTTTCCAAAAAAACTTTTTGAAAAAGGTATACAACTCAAATATAATTGTAGTTACTTTTTCAAGTAATATATTATGCAATGCCAATGACAACAACTAATCTATCAGAATATGTGAGTCATGACTTTTCAATCGATGTAACTTTCAATGTTTGAAGTCAACGCACCTTGAAATGTTACTTGAATATCCATATGGGACATTACATTCTTTAAAGTTTGAAGGAATACATATTTATTGTGATTTTAATTATAAAAATAGAATAAGGGTACTTTTTACTCTCATTTTCGCATAAACCATGTTGTATATCCATTGATTCTAAATCCTTGTGAGCATTAAGGTGATCCTTTGATTTACCCTTCTCATTAAGCAATGTAAAAATTACATTTTCAAAGATGTTATTTTCAATATGCATTATATCAAGATTATATATCAAATTAAACTCCCAGTAAAGGAGTTTAAAAAATATACTCATTTTCTTCCACATTTGTGTTCTAGCTGCTTCAGATACTGTACCTCGTGCCTTTTCCCACCTTCTTTAAACTAATTACATTCTCCAAATTCAACAGTGATATTCATTAATTTTCCCAAGATTTCTAAACCAAATAACAACTTCAATAGCTTTCTCAATTCAATATATCTATTGAATTGTGTCTTATTAAACCTGAATTTATGATATGCATCAAGAAATCGATGATGACACATAAAACACCATTTTCTACTATGAGGTAATCATTGAGATTCAAAATCAAAATTATAAGATGGACAAGTGAAACTAGTATAAGTGTTCCAATTACATAAGTTTCTCAGTCTAATAAAGTAACTAATTTTCCACATTAAAGCAGCATGAATTCTTAATAGCTTTCTCATTGAAGCATCATATGTTTCCACACCATCATCCGTAATTCTCACAATTCTTTTATTAGTGGTTGAAGGTATACATCAATGTCATTTACAGGCATTTTCTTTCAAGGAATAATCATTGAAATAATGAAAGAAGTATTATTCATACACATCCATGGAGGTAGATTATAAGGGATAAAAAATACTGAAAAATGTTATAATTAGTACTTAAAGTATCAAAAGTGTTAAAACTTTCATAAGTGAATCCCAAATGTACATTCCTAAGATATGAAAAAAAATCTGGATATAATGAATCAAACACCTTCCATGACATTGAATCTTTTGGATGTATCATCAAGTCATTATTGTTACTATCCTAGGCATTCAACTTCATGTCGCATGTAGTCTTAGACAACATGAATAATCTTTTCAAGCATGGTTTCGGAGGAAGTAATGCAATACCTTTGCTGGAGTTTTCTTCTTCTGTTTCTTCAGGGTGTTACATTGATTTATACTCTCATTTTTGTTCATTGAATTACATCTTATTGTATGAAATTTTATGTATTCTTATTTATCATACTCTTCTCTGTAGTAAATTATACAATCATTAGGGCATGCATGTATCTTTATATAATCAATTCCAATTTTTTTGATGATTTTATTCATCTCATAGAATGATGCATGGATCTTTGATTACTAAATGAATCATAAAGAAACTATAAAATCATGGGCATTTATTTTTCAGTAATTACACAAAGATACTTGATATGATACAGCTTAATTAGAAAATACAACATTGAATACTTGACACACCCTTCATAGAGTTCTTGTTTTCCATCTTCAACTAATTCATAAAATTTATTTTTTTCGTCACTGAAGTTCCGATCAAGATTAACCTACCCAGGATCAACTAAAGGTTCTATTGATCTATTAAAATCATCTACATTGTATCCTACAAATCCAAATGTGTCATTTATCAAATTTCAAACTAAATTCTCCTCTAGCGGGTCACTTTGTGTTTTGTTGATAAGATAGTCATTGTTTTGACTTTTCATAACATTCGGTTCACCATACCAAATCCAACATACATATCAAGAGGGACTCT
Source organism: Viscum album (assembly GCA_963277665.1). Classification (NCBI taxonomy): domain Eukaryota; kingdom Viridiplantae; phylum Streptophyta; class Magnoliopsida; order Santalales; family Viscaceae; genus Viscum; species Viscum album. The sequence goes on along the minus strand of OY728126.1, from coordinate 350,886,032 downwards.
ATTTCAATATCAAGTACTCATATACTTTATTTTTATTCAAAAAACACTTGAATTTACAATCAGGACACATTCATTTTATTTTACCATCCATTGATCAATTTGCAATTGCATAATCTAAAAATTCTACCAAACCATTAGTATAACGAGGTGTGTTTTGAGGTAAATTAATCCAAATTTTATCCACAGGTAATTTATTGTCGATCTTCTCCATGTAGATTTAGATATAAAATTATAAATGTTTAATCAAACAATTACAATCAATTTTTAATATCACCTGATTTTGTCATTGCCCAGGGTAGGGTCTAGATTCGACAAAACAAAAATTTAACATGAAAATGATTCAATTCGACATGAAAAATATAAACATAAATGAATAAATATTACCCATCACAATAACAGGGTCGGATGTCATGGAAGAAGGTCACTGAGGCAAGGAGAGAGAAACAGATAGTGTGAGGGTTGGGGATACGATCCCAACAACATTCGACTCAGAAGGAATTTGGGGAAATCAAGGAGGGAGGTAGGATTATAGGGTAGTGGGGAAGGGGTTAGGGATCAATGACTATTGGGGGGAGTGATCATCATAAATAGGGAAGTGGGGTTGATGTCTCTGGAGAAGCCCCATCGGGGGATGTCGCTGTAGTCCGTGTCGAGGGAGGGTGGCTCGGAGGTCAGTTGGGTTTGGTGGTTGTCAGAAAGTGGGGTTCGAGAGTCAGGGTTCGGCATTTGATGGAGGGGGATAGACAGTCGATAGTCAGTGTCAAGGGAGGGGGGTTCGATATCAGGGGAGGAGGAGTTGGCATCCAATGGTCTAGGGAGGGGGGTCGACATCGAGGGAGGGGGAGTCAGTAGGGTGCATGAGGGGTGGGGGGTTTGGGTGTCAAGGTTGTAGGGGTCATAGTGGGGTGGGGAGGGGTGGGGTAATTTAGGTTTTTTTAAAGTTTTTAACAATGGTTCTAATAAAACTACCACTAAATATAATTATTAGTCGTGGTTTTATGAAACTGCTGCTATATTTAAAATAATATAAAAAATAATAATTAGCGATGGTTTCTAGAACCACCTCTAATAAACCTCCACTAAGACCCCATTTTTTGTAGTGTTAAGAAAATTTCTTAAGTAAGAGAAATATTTTATGTTTTAGAACAACTTCTTCCTCAGTAACCAAGTGTTGAAGTTGTGCAACAAGAAAATCAAGATGCTTGTGGAATCATGGAATGATTCATTTAAGGTTTCAAAGGCACTAGATGTTAATTGGACTAAGGAATTATAGTCTCATATACTCAATATTATTGGGTATGTTAATGATATTTGATATGATTGAATATGTTTGGAGAGACTGAAGAATTCTTAAAAGGATTTTTTGTTAAGGAATTCATTCTATTATCATCTATTGAAATGTTCTGACAAGATAAATGAATTCAAGAAAACTTTACTCAGTATTCTCAAAGTGTTGAGAATAGATGAACAGAGCATATGATGTTTGGATTATGGTACTATATGGATCATACAATTGGATAAAAGTTCAAACTAGAAGAAGAAAAGTTAGTTGAAAAAGTGAGACAAAGTTTCTTTAAGAAGCTAATCATGGTCATTGAAACCTATTTTTCAGGAAGGAATAATAATGATTCAATATGATTATATTATCCAAGATATACCTAAAGACGTTTTGGAACTCCATGGGATGTCCATGTTAGGTATGGATGTTATAGAAATCAATTATTAAATTTTTAAAGACATGTGATACCAAATGTATATTTTACAAAGTTTTGTAAAAATATAGGAGTTCAAAATCAAAAGGAAGAATTGATTGATCCTATAGTTTATATTTATGAGATAAAGTAAATAGTTACTCCATAGAGGATTTTAATGTAAAGGATTTTATCAATATTAATTGAATCTTAGTTAAAGATGTGTTTATTCATCTCATTTATCTTATTAGATAAAAAAATGTTTGATTACAAAGATTTGTTGTAAACAAGTATGAGATGATTAATTGTATGCACATGGTTTATGATTCATCAATTTCTATAATATGTTTTGAGAGGAAGATTTGGATAAAAGTGTTTATCCAAGATAAAGTTTTTATTCATATGTTTATTAAAATATGATGGAATGTGTTCCTGGTATCCATTGATGAGATATTTTATTAAAATATTCTTTTTGAAAGAAAATTCCAAATACATAGATTACCATATAAGATATGGAAAACAATATTTTATTTGTTATATATTTCTACTAAAATGAGATAAATGTTTTTCCTAAAACACAATGAGTTTTTGTTGAGTCTTAGAAAGATATTTCGAAGAGAATATAATGTCTAAGAGGCTATTGGGAGTATGTTTGGTAGGGATGTCCCGAACCAACCCGACCCAATGGGTTCGACCCGACCCGACCGGGTGGGGTCGGGTTGGGTCGGGTTTTGGAAAAAAAATCTTTGGGTCGGGTTTTTATTGGGTTGATTCATGGATGGGCTGGGTCAGGTCACGGGTTGGATACATATCAACCCAACTCGACCTGTTGACCTGAGGGTGTATGCAAAAAAAACCTACCTGGCATCGCGACCCGTCCTGGTCACCCTAATTCCCTCCCTCCCTCACGCTCTCTATAGCGACCCAACCTTTTCTTACATTAATATTACATTATTTTAAGATAAACAAAATAATAGTATTACAAATAGAGGATCCAAAGGTATAGTGTCTTGGGAAAACTATGACCATACATAGCAATTACATCATCAAGAATAAACATTTATTTAATTTCTTCTTCTCTAGCTTCTTATTGTCACTTGACCTCCTTAGTACATGTAAACACCTGAGGATATACATCAAAAGGAGTGATATAAAAGCCCAGTAAGAGGATAGATAATAAAAATATAGCATGGGGTTATTATAATCATAACATGGGGAAAAGATCATGAACATGAGAGGAAGCATAAATAAAAGACTTGAAGTGTGGCAATGCATAAAAATGAAACATCATGTCTTAGTGGTTAACTACCACACATAATTGTGAACAAAGCTATCATCTTTTCCACATAATTTCACATTTACTCATGAGATTAATCACTTTACCCAATGTATTAGAGCGCTGTATAATTCCGGGCGCACCTGTCACATTCAAACATTCATATTGCGCTATATAATTTCGGGTGCACCCATCACATCATAATATTATCATTATCATGCATGCCAAATAGAAAATATATCAATAATGAACATAAATAAACCATTTAAAGGAATGGGTTTCATATCATAAGAACACATTCATAAACATTGGGTTCCCAAAACAAAGAGGGAATAACATACTTGATACAAGAACCATCAACCTTGAATGAGAAGTAAAAGGTGGGTTCTTAAAAGAAGAGTTCTTTTGGAAAATATTTTGTGTGACATAAACAATATTGGTAAACATGTATATCCCATAAAAGTAAATACAATGATGAACAAATTATTTTTTATGAGTAACCATGTCAAAAATGAAGTGAAAGAGGGAGAACCCGAAGGATGAAATTTGTGTTCAAAAATTTCCCCTTACCTTGTATCTGAACGTTTCCTTCTCTTTAATGTCCTGCATAATGATATTATATTCATTAATTAGAAATTACAGAACCTTTTATACTTGAATAGGGTTCATTATGGTTTCATTGTGTCATTTTATGTTCCTTTGGATGACTTATAGATTTTAAAAACATTGTTTAGGAATGTTCATTTTTATGGTCTTTCTTGGGTGGTTCACTTGTATTCATAAATTGAAGTTCGGGTAGAACATGGGTAAACATCCAGAACTGATATTACATGTTAGTAATGACATTAAAAAATTTAAAATAATCTTATAATGAGTTATATTATATACCATGTGGATGAATCATTGGATAAAAATTAAATAATGATTGTTTGGGTTAATTTGGGCGGTTTTTCAATCACAACGAACTTGTTTTAATTTATCACTTAGTAATATGTGCATAAGTTAGTTATAGAACTTTAAATAGGACATAATACATATAAAAAATTCTGTTTCAACCATAAAAATAGTTTCATCACCATATATGAAGGTAGAAATGGAAGAAGAAAACATGTTGTTCTTGAAGGTGATAAATTAACACCTCACGAACAACGTTCTCTTTAATAAAATAAAAGGAAGAGGGAAATGGTTTAGATGATATAATATACCATTAGTATAATAAAATTATATTATATTTATGATAATATAGTTACCATAATATTTGGACAAAGATAGGTGGGGATAGAATAAGAAAAGAACTTGAAATTGAAAGGGAATTAAAGAAGAAGAGGGAGAGAAATTACCTCTTGAATCCTCCTCTTGAGATCCTCTTTAAGGGCCTAAGCTTGGTCTTTTGATGAGACCAGTAGCTCTTGGACGTGGGGGAGGGGTTAGGGAATATTTTTGGGCAGAGTTTAGACAAGGCTTCAAGCTTTAGAGGTGTGATGAAATGAGGGTGTGAAGGGTGGTATTTATAGTGGAGGGGAGAGGGGTTTCCTTAATATAAAATTCATTAGTTTATTAATTTTCCCTAAGATAAGGAATAGTGAGTCCTAAATGACCAAGAATAGTAATTTTATCATGTGATCCCGAACCAAGTGGGCTTACATCAGCAGAACATCACACATGACTCTATAATTAGCTTATTTAGCTTTTTTTGTAAATTATGGTATTTCACTATTCATCAAAAATTCAAGTATCTCAGAAAAATCCCAAAAATTTACCCCAACCATTTTTCAACGTGTAGAATCCAAAAATAAAGTCCATTTTTCAAAAAAAAATCCAAATATGATTAATTTAATATTTAATTAAAATCATGGTTTATTACTAAAAAAAATTAAAACATTCATTTACTTATTCTAAAATATAAGTACATCATACTTTCACTTGAATATTATTTTTATACTATCATAGGTAAGGTTACTATTCATTAGTGTATATCATTATTCATAAGGGTATGTTATTATTCATAAGGGTAGGTTACTATTCACCAAAAATTATTTTTCTTTTATTAGACTCCAAAAATCATCTTGAACACAATCGTGTATGTCAGATTTTCAAAATTCCAAACACAGAAGTGACAAACTTATGTTTAAAGGTCACTTAGCACTTAGTAGTTCATTATGGTGTGTTTTCATGTGATTTTATGACATAATTATAAGAAGATAATTTCCATTGAAAAACTTTGGGTCGTTACACTCGCCCGCCTCTTCTTTCCTCTTCTCCTCCTCCCCCTCCCCGAACTTCCCTCACATGCGACTGGATGGCCTCCATTCTCCTCCTCCTCTCCTCGCTCGCATCCTCCCCTCCCCAGACATATTCTCCTCCTCCTCTCCTCCTCCTCTCCTCCTCCTCTCCTCCTCCTCCCCCCTGACCCCGACCTTCCCTCACACGTGGCCAAACCCAACCCCCCCTTCCTTCATCCTTCCCTCACCACCTGCGACTGGCCTCCTTCCTACTACTCTACTCCCTTCCTCCTCCTCTCCTCACTCACCTCCTCTCCAGACTAATAGATTCCCTCGCAAGAAATTGATAGAAATCCCTCTTTCAGGCTCACTCCTCCCTATCCTATCGTGTGTTCTGTTTGGTGGCACTGGTGGTAAGTAGTTTTTTAATCATGTTCTTCAAATTATCTTCCTTAGGTAATTTCTTCATGCACCTATGTGAGTCAGATCGGAGTGCATGTGTGCACATTTCAAGCAAGAGGTGAATGTTTCTCATTTCTGTTGTATGAACAATAGGTATACTTGGTTGATTTTGTTTGATTTCCATTTCCCCTACAAGTGATTTGTAACTCCAATTAAGGTAAACCTCTTAGTTAGTAGTTATCAACTCTAGGAAGGATATGCTCTTTTCTTTCTGTCTGTCCACCTAACTTCCATTTTCACATAGCCATTTATGTATACTGGTTTTGTTAAACATTTAACCAAGAATACTAGTAATCCAAACTTATCCCTATGGTTTGACCTATTTACTCACCAAATTATTTGTTGTGGTGACTCTATCCACTTATAGGGGATTTTTTTTCACTACAACATGTTTACACAATGAAATTTAGTGTCATTGCCAATGACATTGTTAGGAATGTGGGCTAAATGTGGTTATGTAAGGGGTATTTACTATCAGGGGCAGTATAGTAATTATGTAGTTGGTCTATTCTAGCCAACTGTAGTAGACAGTGGCTAGGTAGGTAGGGTAATAAATGGGGGCTGGCTGGTGTAGTGGTGTAGGCTGGTGCAGTAGGGGAGGGGGAGGGGCTGGTGCAGTGTAGGGAAGGGGGTAGGGGGAGGGGTTGGTTGGTGCAGGGCAGGGGTTAGGGGTAGGGGGAGGGGTTGGTGTAGTGCAGGGGGAGGGAGAGGGGCTGGTGCAAGAGAAGGGGGGGAGGGCCTGGTGCAGTAGGGGGGAGGGGGAGGGGATGGTGCAGTAAGGAAAGTGGGAGGGGTAGGGGCTCGCGGTGGGGCTAGTGCAGTAGGAGGGTAGGGGAATGGTGGGGGTGCATTGTAGATTGAGGGGGAGGGGGTGCAAGGGAAGGGGGAGGGAGAGTGGGAGGGGCTGGTGCAGCATGTGGGTAAGGGCAGGTGGTGGGGCTGGTGCAGCAAGGGGTAGGGGGCTGGGGGGGAGGGGGATGGGCTGGTGTAGGGCAGGGGGGAGGGGAGGGGCTGGTGGAGTAGGGGGAGGGGGAGGGGCTGGTGCAACAGGGGGTTGGGGGAGGGGCTGGTGCAAGGGCAGGGGGCTGGTGGAGTAGGGGGGAGGGGGAGGGGTTGTGTAGGGTAGGGGTAGGGGAGGGGCTGGTGCCGTAGGGGGTGGGCTGGTGTAGAGCAGGGGGAGGGGCTGGTGTAGCAGGGGGTTGGGGGAGGGGCTGGTGCAAGGGCAGGGGGAGGGGGAGGGGCTGGTGTAGTAGGGGGAGGGGTTGTGCAGGGTAGTGGGGTTGGTGCAGTAGGGTCGGTGGGAGGGGTGGTGGTGGGGCTGGTGTAGCAGGAGGGATAGGGGTCTAGTGGGGGTGCAGTGCAGGGGGGCTGGTGTAGGGGGAAGTGGGGGCTAGTGCAGAGGGTGGGGGGCTAGTGCAGGGGGGGTAAAGAGGGTAGGGGGCTGGTGGGGGGGAGCCTAGTTTAGGGGGCAGGGGATGGTGCAGGGGGGAGGGGGTGGTCTGGGTGGTGGGGGGATAGGTCTAGAGGGATGGGTCCGGGTCTATCATGTTGGGTTGGGTTGGGTCGGGGTTGGGGTCGGGTTGGGTCGGGTTTACACATAGAACTCGACCCAAACTGACCCAACCCACAGCTGGTTGGGTTGGGTTGGGTCCTTTGGCCATGCGTCGGGTAACCCAACCCCCAACGGGTTGGGTTGGGTCAGGTCAACTGCTCATGAAGCATATGACCCAATCTGACCAGAGCTGAGCTTTTTTGGTCGGGTCGGGTCCCAAAACATCCTTGACCCTACCCAACCCGACCCATGGGCACCCCTAATGTTTGGACTTAAAGAAGTTAAAAGTTAACAAATAAAATATTGTTTCAATCTGAGTTTGAGTGATTCTTCACTTAATATCCTAAAGAGTTAGGATATGTGATAGTAAAGAAAAATGTAATGATGAAATTTAGTTAGTGTGAGAAAGTGAATATCATTATTAACTAAAGTATTTTTCTGGCCTAAGATTATAGTGATTTTTCACTTAATATCCTAAAGAATCTTATGATGTGTGATGATAAGGAAATATGTAAGTGTAGGTTCTGGGCACAGCGGAAGTGCGTTGGTGGGTTTTACCCAACTTTAATTTTAACATTAAACAACGTTCAATCCGAGATCCATCACGATTTAAAACGCCGAATCTTCATAATAGAACGAAGAATGAAAAAGAAAATAAGAGTCTCGGAACCCTTGAGATAGGATCATCATGTGTTGGTTATAATTAATTTAATTAATTCATAAGAATTACCTCGATGGAATTATTTCTTCGTTGGAGTCTCTGGTCGCAATCCTGTGATCTGTTGTTGTTTCATAGAATCCAAGTACAGGATTCCTCTAGCAGTGATCCACACATGCTCCATGTATCTCTGGACATCGCCGAAGGGATCTCCGGGTGCTAGTACGGAAGAACCTTCGCTTGCGATGTCCACCTTCTACCGCCTTGATCTAGTGGAGGATCTCGCTCTCGTAACTTGAAAGCGTTCTTGGTGGAAAAGGGAATTATCTCTTGGCTTGAGAGTATTTCCAAATCCATTGTGCACAACAATGGCTCTGTTTCTATGAGAATAATGTAATTGGGATTATAATACTTAGAATAATAAAATGAATTAATTGACCGAAAGCATTTAATCATTTCATTTAAATCTTAGTAATACCTCATGTCTTAATAATGACAGTTGACCATCATTATTACTTGACATGCGGCCAACGTATTACATTTAATATCATTTAATTAAATAAACAATATTTTCTCACGAATCCCGAAAAAAAACTACATGGTGTGTATATAAATATACACGGCGTGTACTTTTATTTTTAATTTTATTTATTTCCTCCACCATATTTATTAAACCTTGAGTAATGGCTATTTATTTCTTAAATAAATGTAACTGCATTACTCACTAATAAATATATATATTATTTCACCCACAATATATTCTCTCAAATAACTAGTGTCGAAATTGTTGGATCTGAATCTACAGATTATACACAAGAGGGGGGTGAATTGTGTCTTTTGCAATTTTTCGATAACTCATTGATTGAATCTGTTCTGTCCTTTATACTTTATCAGATTTGATCGTGCATAGGAAAAAGTAAAAACAAGAACACAAAGATGTATAGTGGTTCGGGGAACAGAAGGCCCCTAGTCCACTCCACCAATGCTCAACTCCACGAGCTTGGTGATTTTCACAATCTGGTCCTCTTTTCCACAGACCGGTTCACAACTGAGTACAGGCAGTTGACACCATTACAATCCAAGGCAAAACAAAGCCTTCTGGTTCAAACATGAACCTACACAGCTTAGAACGAGAAGTTGGTTACTCAAGAATAAAAATAATTTCAGAAAGAAATTTTCCAGTTGATCTTCACAATTGCAACAGAATGCAATTGACAGCAGATGGATCGAAGTCTCTAGAAATATTTATTTTCAAGACGAAGAAGTTATGAGTCGATCCAGTTGCAATAGATATAGAGATATAGTTCACAACTTCTACAGTAGTAGATCCACAATAGATATTTGATGCAGAACAAGTGAATCTTCTATCGAGTTCCTTCTTCTTAAACAAACAGAGCTTTGACGCTCCTTTTTGAAATAGCAGATCAATCGTGAATTTCTGCAGTATCTGTTTTCCACCTTTTTCAATAATAGATCAATCACCATACACACACGTACCTGGTGTTTCCGAGAGAACATATATAATAAATCTGAGCATATCTCCTGCACATTTAGATCCATAAAAGTCGCCTTCTGATTCGCGATATTCAAAATTTTGAATTTACAGAGAAGTCGTAACTTCCCTTAAGACTCGGCATAAAAAGCTCCATTTAATTCGATCTTAAATCCATTAACAAAATGGTTTTTAATCAGTCAAAGTCATACTTTAAAAAATGACTTTAAATTCGGCTTAAAATCCGCCCAATAATCAGCTTACTGATCGCTGCACAAAAATATCGTCTGTCAAAATTTCTGACGCCAAACGTAAGGTTGATGACATGGCCTCCAAACGTAGGTTTGGTGGCATAGTCTTCAAGCGTAAGGTTGACAACGTAAGGTTGAACATAAACTTAAGGTTGATCATCCATAATTTTTCTTCAACTCTCAAACGTACGGTAAAAGATCCATACTTTTACTTGATTCATACTTTTCCAAGAACGTATGGTTTTTTACAAAAGTAAGGTTGTTGAACCATACTTTTGAGACACAAATGTAATGTTAGAATTTACGTACGGTTATCCTTCCATACTTTGCTGATAACCAAAAGGTAAGGTTCCTTCCTAACGTAAGGTTCTTCTTCCATACTTTGTTAAAAACGTATGGTTGTTTAACCATACTTTTCTCTTATCTCAAAAAGTATACACGTTTTTCATCCTTACGCTACGTTTATCCACGTAGGGTATGAAAAATGATTCCAGAACGCGCTAAAGTGGATTCCGTGCTATATTTATCTACGTAAGGTATGAACAGTGATTCCAGAATGCGCTAAAGCAGATTCCAAATAAGTAATAAATTCTCATTATATCAAGAGTAAAATAAATTAATAAATTCCTACAAAATACTAAATAAAATCATTAGAAAATAACTAAGGGTATTTGTGATCATCAAAATTATCATAAAGAGACAGAGTATTATTTTCAATAATCTCTCCCTTTAAATAACATTAATATGTATTGTTGAAAACAATACTTTTCTCAATAATCTCCCCCTTTTGGATGATCACAAAACCCATAAAATAATTAAAATTATTTAAACAAAATTAACTTTCAAAATTAGTTACATAAAGTTTCATTTAATTATCCCCCTGAATAAAATGAAAATTAACTTTCAAAATTAGTTACATAAAGTGTCATTTAATTCTCCCCCTAAATAAAATGAATTCTCCCCCTTTTTGATGTTGTGTTTATCCAAATTCTCTCCCTTTTGTGATATCAAAAAGAATGAAAAATCATGGATTTTAACACATTTAATGTGGCACTGAACTGTAGGTAAATGCTTATTATTAACTGTTTATCAATAATTAAATCTGGAGTACTGGCATATCAAAAATAAATTTAGTAAAACAAATAGATATTGAAACAAATAAACAATGAAGGAAATTTTCATTCAAAAACAGCAGTATATACATGACAATGAGATACACAGGAATCAAGGTTTGGGTAAGATAGGCAACAAGGTCTATCTCCTCTGGATTGCAGAATTGATTTCCAAAAACTGTTCCCGAAGTCTATTCATCATCCCATCTCCAAGTTTGATAATGAGCTCTATGTTCTCTTGAGTCATATGAATATTCTCGATTAAATTGACTCTGAAAAACTCATGCATCCTTTCCTTTTTTTCAACAAACACTGACAGCTTCTCTGACAACTGATTTAACAGGATTCTGACCGATGGTTCACTAGATGTCAGTTGATCGAACTTCTAATTATATAGAAACACTGATAAAGGAGCAATGTTACATTGAATATCTTGTAACCTGTCATTCATGTTGATCATCACAGTTTTGATAGCTTGAAACCTTTTGATTAAATCAGGTGAAGTACCTGATCCACTAACAGCACTATTTGCAACTAATGCAAATTGGTTCTCCATAAACGAATTCAGATCTGATAAATCTGACTTCATAACCATTTCAGATTTCAATTGTGTAACAGCATTCAACATATCCTCTTTAAAAATTTCAACTTCTTTCCTTGAAACTGTACACTCCTTCAGCTTTTGAAATTTCAAATGTTCTAAGTCTAAGGCTTTTCTCAGAGAAACATTCTCAGATTCCAACTGAGATACTTTTCTGTACAGTTCTCCAACTTCTTCTTGCCTTCAATCAGATGCACCCTATGCTTGATTCATATTCACATTCTCTGGTTGATGCAGCAGTACCAAAGGCAATGATTCAGCATCAGATTTTTCTTTTTCTCTGTCCTGAGAATGTTGGTCCACAGATTTTTCCTTAGAGTTCTCAAACTCCTCCACAGAAAAATCCTATTGAAGTACCTCTATGTGAGCTTCAGAAGCATGCTCACCACAAACATCAGCATCTAGGCCTTCTAATGTATTTTCAATAACAATATCTTCAGTGGTTTTATGAGGTCTGGCCACTTCTTCACCAGGCACTGCCTCCATCTCTTGTTCCTGTTGAAGTGCAACTTCAACATCAGCTACAATCTATTCCTGATTCTCCCTTTGAGATTCTTCTGGAACTCCTGATCCCTCTACTGGTGTTGTTATTTCAGTAAAATCTTCCATGGTCTTATCAAAAACAGCTTCTCTTACTAAAGAATAAGAAAATAAAGCTTCTGTTGTTGTTTCCAAAGCAGGGGAAGTAACTTCCTCATTGACAGATCTCTTTCTTTTTTATTGAAGTCCTTCCTGACTTCTATCTTCCTCAACATCTTCCACTTCGAAGAGAATCCTTCTTGCTACATTGCTGACTCTGGATTCAGCTTGTCCCTCCTTGGACTTAGCAGGTTGAGCCTGAGCACTCTCTGAGTCTTCCTCATCTCCTACTGGAAAAAATTTTCCTTTAATTGTGCTCCAGAAATATCCAACCTTCCTTAAAGTTCCAGCATTAAACGTATTACTGTAATGACAGGTAACTTTGGCATCCACTAATCTCACCACGTCTTTCTTAAGCAGCAGTTTAGAAATAAATCGACCAAAAGGGTATAAATTCATCCGGGCCTCGCTTTGACAGCAATAATTGAGATACCTTACCATGTATCTTGGAAAGTTTAATTTAATATCGCTTAACATAAGAAACATTATATACATATCATGGTACAAAATATTCTCCATTTCTACCATTCTTGGAGCTATTCCAGTCTGAATAAATTTGACCAAAATCTTTTGATCAGGCTCCAAATCCTTGACAAACATTTTCTTTATTATCTTAGTACCAAAAAGAAAAGACATGATGTCCTCATATTTATGCATAGAATCTCCAATATTTTTCAAATTGAAATGAAAAACTCCCTCATAAGGGTAGTTAATAATCTGACTAATCTCTACTGATGAGATTGAGAAATCCCTGTCCTCTATCTTAGCCATCATACTGTCCTCGGTATCTCCCAGGCTAAACTATACAGATTTGAAGAAGTATCTAAGTTCTACTTCATACAAAAATTCCGTATTTTCACTGTTGAACAGTTGTTCAAGATTCTGAAACGACAGCGCTTGCTTCAACAGCAGATTTGTCTAAAATAACCAGTCGAGATCGATTACCTTGACCTGTAAAATTTTTCTTCCCTCGGTGCGTTGTCTCTTGGAATTGCTTGGCTTGGCTTCACTGGCTCTTTTAGTTCTTACCATATTTGCAAGAATCTCTGAAGGTTTGAAGGTTAGGGTTTCAGAGGTTCGAAGATTAGGGTTTAGGAGAAGAAGTGCTATTTTCGGGTTTCAAAAGGGTTTCGATAGAAGTGAAATGGTTTAGAAGACAAAAAGGCTCTGACAGTCTTGATTCCCTTATAATCACTAATCATTACATATATTTAAAACAAATAAAATTTGCATATAGCGAGAGAGAAAAAAAAACTTAAACAGTATTCAAAAAACAAAATAAAAGTAAATAAAAATAAAAATTATTTAAAATTAAATAAACCTGGCTCCCCCTTAATAAAATCAAACATTGCAGTGGGAAGTGGTTTAGTAAAAATATCTACTAATTGAATTTCAGTATTTATAAATTCTAAAAATATATCCTTTTTAATAACATGATCTCTTAAAAAGTGATGCCTTATATCAATGTGTTTAGTTCTAGAATGGCTAATAGGATTTTTTAAAATATTAATTACACTTGTATTATCACATAAAATAGGTGTATTGTTAAAATTCAATCCAAAGTCTATAAGAGTATTTTTCATCCACAACACTTGTGCACAGCAACTACTAGCAGAAACATATTTTGTCTCAGCTGTTGACAGGGCAACTGAATGTTGTTTCTTACTAGACCATGATACTAAGGACTTTTCTAAGAAGTGACATGTACCTAATGTACTTTTTCTATCTAATCTACAACTTCCAAATTCAGCATCTGAATATGAAATCAAATTGAAATCAGAAGTTTTAGGATAAATAAGAGATTGAAAAATAGTTCCTTTTAAATATCTAAAAATCCTTTTAACAGTAGTTAGATGAGATTCTTTAGGATTTGATTGAAATCTAGCACAAAGACATACTGAATACATTATATATGGCCTACTAGTAGTAAGATATAACAAACTACCAATCATACCTCTATATAACTTGTTGTCAACTGATTTTCCAGTTTCATCCAAATCAAGTTTTATATTAGTACGCATAGGAGTTGTAAATGACTTGTTGTTTTCAAGTCCAAATTTCTTAAGTAAATCAGTAATGTATTTGCTTTGATTTAAAATATTTCCAAAATCTTTTTGAAATATTTGAAGACCCAAAAAGAAATTTAATTCTCCCATCATACTCATTTCAAATTCTTCTTGCATTAATTTTGAAAATTCATGACAAAGAGTTTTATTAGTTGATCTAAATATTACATCATCAACATAAATTTGAACCAATAAAAAATTATTTTTCACAGTTTTCTTAAAGAGTGTCGGGTCTTCCATTCCAACAGTAAAATCATTTTTCAAAAGAAAAGAAATTAATCTTTCATACCAAGCTCTAGGTGCTTGTTTAAGGCCATAAAGAGCTTTAGTAAGTTTAAAAACATAATCTGGTTTTTGAGAATTTTCAAAACCAGGAGGTTTCTCAACATAAACTTCCTCCATTAAATAACCATTTAAAAAGGCAGATTTAACATCCATCTGAAATAATTTAAAATTCATATAAGATGCATAAGCTAAAAGGATTCTAATGGCTTCTAACCTAGCTACAGGTGCAAAAGTCTCATCATAATCTATTCCTTCTTCTTGATTATATCCTTTAGCTACTAATCTTGCTTTATTTCTAGTTATTGTGCCTTGGTCATCTTGTTTATTTCTGAAGACCCATTTGGTTCCTATTACAGGATAATTCTTAGGTCTTTCCACTAATTCTCAAACTTCATTTCTTTTAAACTGGTTTAATTCATCTTGCATTTCTATTACCCAGCTTTCATCATCTAAAGCTTCTTCTATAGTCTTGGGTTCTTGTTGAGATAGGAAGGCAGAGAATTCCACTAGGTTTCCTAAGTTTTTTCTAGTTTGAACACCAATTTCTAGGTTACCTATTACAGATTCTAAAGGGTGATTCTTTAGGGTTCTAGACTATCTAGGTAATATATTTAAAGGTTCTTCAGTATCATGTTCCTCTAAACTGGACTGGATTTATTTTATATCATTTTAAAAATCATTCTTTAAGTTCTCAAGTCTCATGTTATTATTAGAATCAAGTTCATCCATTTGTTCTGTCCTTTTCTTAAAGGGATCAGATTCATCAAATTTCACATGAACTGATTCTTCAACAATCCTTGACTTCTTATTATAAACTCTATAATCTTTGGAGGTAGCAGAATATCCTAATAAAATACCTTCATCAGATTTTGGATCGAACTTACCAAGATTATCCTTGGTGTTTAAGATGTAAACCTTGCATCCAAAAACTTTAAAGTAATTTACTTTAGGTTTTCTGTTATTCCATAGTTCATAGGGTGTCTTTTTCAAAATAGGTCTAATTAAAACTCTATTAATTATATAACAAGTTGTATTCACAGCTTCTGCCCAGAAATATATAGGTAGGCTATATTCATTTAACATAGTTCTAGCCATTTCTTGAATGGTTCTATTTCTTCTTTCTACAATCTCATTTTGTTGAGGTGTTCTTGGTGAAGAGAAGGTGTGTTTAATACCCATATTTGAGAAAAAGGAATTAAATTCCAGATTCTCAAATTCCCCACCATAATCACTTCTCAATGATATTATATTGAACCCTTCTTCATTTTGAACAGATTTGTAGAAACTTTCAAATAAAGTAAAAGCTTCATTTTTAAATTTCAAAAAGAAAATCCATGTAAATCTTGAATAGTCATCAACTAAAACATATACATATAATTTACCAGCTAAGCTTGCTACTCTTGAGGGTCCAAACAAATCCATATGAATAAGTTCTAGAGGTTTAGATGTAGCAACCTTATTAACATATTTTAAGGATGATTTGTGTTGCTTTCTAAGTTGACATGCATCACAAAATCTGTCACTTTCAAATTTGAGACAAGGTAAATCAGAAAATAAATGTTTCTTAGATAACTTATGTAAAACATATACATTGTAATGTCTAATTCTTCTTTGCCAGATCCAGGATTCGCTTACTTTAGCAGTCAAGCAGTTTACTTGTTGTTTACACAAGGAATTTAAATTCAGAGTATAAACATTTTCAGTTCTTGGTGCTTTAAATTTAAACAGTTTATCTTTAGAAACAGTACAGAAATTGTTAGTAAAATAAATAGTATATCCATCATCACAAAGTTGAGAGATACTTATCAGATTGTGTCTTAATCCTTGTACATAAAGTACTTTGTTGATTGAGACTATTTTTGGATCTCCAACAGTTCTAATGCCAATGATTTTTCCTTTGGCATTGTCACCAAATGTGACAAGTCCTCCTTCCTTTTGAGTGAGTAAAGAAAAATTCAATGAGTTTCCACTCATATGTCTTGAGCAGCCACTGTCCATGTACCATATATCTTTTCTTCTTTGGTGGCCTGCTACCTGCAAAGACATTCAAACAGATTGCTTTGGTACCCATATTTTGTTGGGTCCAGGGGTGGTAGCTAGCAATGATCTGGGTATCCAGATTTGCTTTGTTCTTTTAAAATTAGCTGAATCATATAAGTATTTTAAAACATAGGCTTTCTTAATACCACAAATTTGAGGTTGTCTTAATAAATAATTTTTTTCTATATGTCCCTTTGTCCCACAAAATTTACAATTAACCTTTTTAGAGCTAGGAACAAAATAATTTTTATATAGCTTTGGTTTTTCTCCTTTACTACCAATTCCAAATCTCTCCTTTTTAATGACAGTTTTTCCAAGAATTTCATTTAATGAATTCTCTCCTTTTTTAAAAACCAATGTAGCCTGTTTGTAAGATTCTACTTCATCCTACAGTGTTTTTATTCTTGATTCAAAATTAATATAGTTAGTGTTAATCGAATTGTATTTATCAGTTAATTCCTTATGCTGTTTCAGCATTGTATTTCTTTCATCTGAAACGGATTTATGTTTATTTTTTAGTGACTTATGTTTCTTAAATAGTGAATCATATCTTTCTTCAAGCATATTGTAGTAGGCTGTAAGTTTTTCATTTGTGTAGCTTGATTCAGAATTTGATTCAGAGGAGTAATATGAGTGTACCACATCAATTTCTGCCATAAAGCACATGTTTGCTTTTAGATTAACTTATTATTTCTCTGAGCTTGATTCAGAAGAGCTACTGGAGTCTTTAGATACACTTCAAGTGGCTTTCATAGCTTTCTTGTCTTTCTGCTCAGAGTCATTTCTTTTGAAGAATTTATTCTTCTTTGCATCCTTCAATTGTGGGAAATCTGGTCTGATATGACCCATCTTCTTACATTCATAACATATTACTTCCTTATTATCTCCCTTAAAGGATTTTTTGAAGCCTCTTTTCTTGCTGTAGAACTTTCTAAATTTCATGGCTAGCTGAGTCAGTTCTTCATCTGAGTTTGATGAGTCAGAGATTTCTGATTTAGCTTTGACTTCTCTGTTCTTCATCTTTCTATTCTTTTGTTGTGAAGTTACCTTCAAGGAAGTATCTTCTCTTTTGATAATCACTTTATGTTCATTATCCTCATCTTTCATTTTAGCTTCATACATCATCAGTGTACCAATCATCTCTCTCATGGTTAGATCTTTAACAGGAGTTGATTGTCTGATTGCAGCAGATATACCATTCCATCAAGTAGAAAGTACCCTCAGTACTTTTAAAGCTTGATCAGCCTGCTTGATAGGTTCTCCTAGAGCTGTTATGTTATTGACAATTTCTGTCAATCTCTCATTCATTTGGGTAATGCTTTCACTTTCAACCATTCTGAAAGTATCAAATTTCAATTTGGCAGTTGCATATCTCATTTGTCTCACATTGTCTGTTCCTTCATATGCTACGGCTATTGTTTTCCACATCTCATATGTTGTCGGGCACTGAGATACTCTGTTAAATTCATCTGGTCCTAGACCACAGATAATTGCATTCATGGCCTTCGATTTCATATCATACTCTGCCTCTATAGCAGCACTCCATGTCTCGGGATTTTCAGGAATTTCATAAGGAGTCATAATCTTTGAATAGACTCTATATCCAAGGTTTTTTAGATATATTATCATGCGCGATTTACAGCAACCATAGTTGTCTCCATTAAAATATGGTGCTCTGATCATTGACATCCCTTCTCTTGTATCAGTCATGATGCTCTGTTGTATAATCCTTAAATGCTTCTAGCTTTCTAAGGCTTTATCAAAACCTCCACCTTTGATACCAATTGTTGGATCTGAATCTACAGATTATACACAATAGGGGGGTGAATTGTGTCTTTTGCAATTTTTCGATAACTCTTTGATTGAACGAGTTCTGTCCTTTATACTTTATCAGATTTGATCGTGCAGTGGAAAAAGTAAAAACAAGAACACAAAGATGTATAGTGGTTCGGGGAACAGAAGGCCCCTAGTCCACTCCACCAATGCTCAACCCCACGAGCTTGGTGATTTTCACTATCTGGTCCTCTTTTCCATAGACCGGTTCACAACTGAGTATAGACAGTTGACACCTTTACAATCCAAGGAAAAACAAAGCCTTCTGGTTCAAACACGAACCTACATAGCTTAGAACGAGAAGCTGGTTACTCAAGAATAAAGAGAATTTCAGAAAGAAATTTTCCAGTTGATCTTCACAATTGCAACAGAATGCAATTGACAACAGATGGATCGAAGTCTCTAGAAATATTGATTTTCAAGACGAAGCAGTTCTGAGTCGATCCATTTGCAATAGATATAGAGATATAGTTCACAACTTCAGCATTATTAGATCCACAGTAGATATTCGATGTAGAACAAGTGAATCTTCTATCGAGTTCCTTCTTCTTAAACAAACAGAGCTTTGATGCTCCTTTTTGAAATAGCAGATCAATCGTGAATTTCTGCAGTCTCTATTTTCCACCTTTTTCAATAATAGATCAATCACCATACACACACGTACCTGGTGTTTCAGAGAGAATATATATAATAAAGTTGAGCATATCTCCTGCACATTTAGATCCATAAAAGTCGCCTTCTGATTCGCGATATTCAAAAATTTGAATTTATAGAGAAGTCGTAACCTCCCTTAAGACTCGGCATAAAAAGATCCTTTTAATTTTATCTTAAATCCATTAATAAAATGGATTTGAATCATTCAAAGTCGTACTTTAAAAAACGACTTTAAATCCGGCTTGAAATCCACCCAATAATCAGCTTATTGATCGCTGCACAAAAATATCGTCTGTCAAAATTTCCGATGCCAAACGTAAGGTTTATGACGTGGCCTCCAAACGTAGGGTTGGTGACATAGTCTTCAAACGTAAGGTTGACAATGTAAGGTTGAACATAAACGTAAGGTTGATCATGCATACTTTTTCTTCAACTCTCAAACGTATGGTAAAAGATCCATACTTTTACTTGATCCATACTTTTCCAAGAACATATGGTTTTTTACAAAAGTAAGATTGATGAACCATACTTTTGAGACACAAATGTAACGTTTAGAATTTAAGTACGGTTCTCCTTCCATACTTTGCTGATAACCAAAACGTAATGTTCCTTCCTAACATAAGGTTCTTCTTCCATACTTTGCTGAAAATGTATGGTTATTTAACCATACTTTTCTCTTATCTCAAAAAGTATACGCGCTTTTCATCCTTACGCTACGTTTATCCATGTAAGGTGTGAACAGTGATTCCAGAACGCGCTAAAGCAGATTCCGCGCTATATTTATCCACGTAAGGTATGAACAGTGATTCCAGAACGTGCTAAAGCAGATTCTGAATAAGTAATAAATTCTCGTTATATCAAGAGTAAAATAAATTAATAAATTCCTACAAAATACTAAATAAAATCATTAGAAAATAACTAAGGGTATTTGTGAGCATCAAAATTATCATAAAGAGACAGAGTATTATTTTCAATAATCTCCCCCTTTAAATAACATTAATATGTATTGTTGAAAACTATACTTTTCTCAACAGAAATAAATGCGATCAGACATCCTTAAATAATTATTAAACCATAGTCGGGAATAATATTTATCTAACTTGTTAAATTAATATTTAACTGAGATACATGGACACACTTAGTGTGTGACCCTCTAGGCCTCTTTCTCAATGGCATTAGGCGGAGCCTGCCTAAAGTCCAAGGTTAGCGTCTAGGAATATTCCAAGGCACCCATAGAGAAAGAAGTTAACGCCGCAATGACGTGTCACCTCCTACGAACGCTTACCGTGTAATATAATCCCTTTGTCTTGATATCTCTAATCAAGCGGGTTGCATGCTAGTGTCATCAACTCATGTGCTGGATTATTCTTTCTTTGACTTCCCAGAATTGAACTCGCCCATACCTTACCATGGCCATGGATTTATTTAGGCTATATCAATTCCATTAAGGGGCCTGAGATATCTACTTCCGTTATGGAATAGAAGGGACAAATCCTTTCTCGCATTATCTATTAATGCAGTATTACTCGTGACGCACCCAACGTATCCTACCTCACTGCGAACAGTGTGTCGTCACAGTTTTCATCAATACATCTAAGTGTGCGAGTTGTAATAGCCATTAATAATAATCTTAAAGTCTAAGGATCAATACACACGTCCGTAGATAGAAACATCCAATGACACTATGAAATGTGGATTTCCTACTGGCGGGTCTCGTTCTCATAATATCCTCCTGGATATTACCAAGGGCGCACACCATGATAAGGTGCCTCAAAGTTTTATGAATCCTCACCCCTAATGACCTGTATTATTTATGTCCCTCAAATAATATCATCCGGCCATATAACATATATTCAAGAACTGTGTTATGGAACTTCTGGGTTCTCATCATAGTAGGGATCCTGTAAGAACCCGGTTTTTGCTACGAAAGACTTTGGAATATTCTTGATGATATTCCAGAGCAGCGCCTTCAGACGGCGTGCGATTCCGAGCCCCGGAGTGGCCAGAATTAAATTTTCAGTGCGTTCACACTGGAATCGCCAAATAAATGAGATAACTCCTAAACGGAGTTCCAGATAAGAGATCTGAGTGTACGGATGGGTCCGGAATGGGTTCTTTAACCTAGGAACGCCATAAAACTTGTCGGCGCGGGATGTTTGGACCCCTCGCCCACTTCTGGAACGTTAAACGGATTAAATAAATTGATTAATTCGTTTAATGTTGAAACCCAAGTATCTCTTAAACGGTGGCTTGGATTAAAAACCCAAGGGCACCGTTGAGTTCGGAGCGTTCCGTTTACCCTAGGAGGGGTGTAAGTTTTGCGGGCGCGGGCTGTCTGTGAAAAATGGCCCCAGGGGTGTTTTCGTAATTTGGCGACTTTGGGCGTTCAGCTTTATAACTTTTGAACGGGGCCTCGGATTAAAATTCTGAGACCGCCGTTGTGCTCGGGAGGTGGTGTTTGTCCTAGGGGAGGCGTAACCCTGACCCCGTCGGGAGTTTCGGATGCGGGTCTTTTCGGGGGTTTTAAATTAATTAAATCGTTAATTAATTTATTTAAACCCTCCCCCTTCCCTTCTCCCTTGAACCCCCTGGTGAAACCCTATCCCCTCTCATCCTCCATCTTCGGCGAGACAGTCTGGCGAGGCGACTCCGGTGAGGTGCGGTGATGTCGGCGGATCGACGCGAAGCTCCGGGTGAAGCCCAGCGAGGTAGGAGGTTTTTGTTGTGTTTTTATTTTCGAACCTTTCTTTTTGATTCATTTACAATGTCGAATTGTCATCGATTTTGAAATCAAAGCCCATAATATCGTAGTATAATTCATGAGATTTCCATCGCATCTTTTGGATTTAAAATCCGAGTTTGGAGTCGATCGCAAATGTTCACCGAAGGTTGCGGAAAATTCGAGATTTCTGGGTGTTTTCCGGCGGGTTCCGGCGGTCCGGCGG
Source organism: Viscum album (assembly GCA_963277665.1). Taxonomy (NCBI): domain Eukaryota; kingdom Viridiplantae; phylum Streptophyta; class Magnoliopsida; order Santalales; family Viscaceae; genus Viscum; species Viscum album. The sequence continues at coordinate 350,864,253 of OY728126.1, read as the reverse complement.
GCTTAGGCGGCGGCGCGACACCTGCAGGCGGCGGCGGTCCGAGGATCAGGCGGCGCGGCGGCCGCGCATCTGACGGCAGGCGACGGATTCGGCTGCGGACGGCGAGCGCGGCGGAGGCGGCTGCGGACGGCGGCGAGGCGGGATCTTGGACGGCGTCGGCGTAGCGCAAAGTGGGAGGGGGGGCCGCGAGGCGCGCGGCCCCGTGCGGCGCGACCGCGACCCGCGTGATGCGGGTCGCTGCGGAAAAAGGGAGACCGGCCTTGACGGCCGGTCGGTGGCGGCGGGCCGCGGCTAGTTGGTCGCGGCCGACTGAACCGGACTCGCGGTCGGGCCGCGGGCCGGCTGTGGGTGGACCGGCCGGACCGGGCCGCTCCGGCCCAAGGGAGTACCCCCCCTTTAAATTTCCGACGTCCGTAGCTTTCGCTACGGACCTCCATTTTGCGCGCCGTCTACGGCGGCACGGGCCTGACGCAGAGGCGGACCTTTTGAGATGGTTTTGGGAATTTTTAATTCCCGAAACGAGGGGCCGCGGAGGCGCGACGTGTCTTTAAGTGGACGATCGTTATTCCCGAGATCCTTGTTTTGGGCGGCGCGGACGCATCCGACCTCCGTTTTAAGCGCTGTCAGCAGCGTTGGAACCCTGGCGTCGAGGCAGAGGTTTCTAGGGTGGTTCCGGGCGTTGAAGCCGGAGTTGAGGTGTGGGCCCCACAGCCCGTCTTTTGAGCTGCGTGCAGCTTTTAGCGACTTTTTCCTCGGACGTCCGTTCGGGGCGTGCGAGCAGTCGATGTTGGGTGTTTTTCCGAGGGCAGTGCATTGGCGCAGTCTGCCCGCTGTAATTCCGCACGATGGTGCGGGCCCCGAGAGGGCCGTTTCGGGAGTTGACGGTGATTTCCATCTTTATCACCGGGCGACCATTTTGGACAAGTGAATAGTCCATTTCGTGTACTTTTTTGAGATGATCGCAACGGTGCGATCCGTTCGTTGAGTTTTGGGACCGGGGTGCGGATCCCGCGTGGTGTCGCTCGTGTGCGGGGTGCTGGAACGTATCTTTTTCTCCGGATATCCATTACACTCAAGTGAGTAGTGCTTTTGACGTGTTTTTCTGAGGGGATCGCAATGGCGTGATGCGCCCGACTGTTTTCGGGGCTGAGGCTCAGGATCACGGGGCACCGTTCGGGCGTGAGGCGGTGTTGGTGACTTTTCTGTCAGATATCCGTTGGAGGCGAGTAAGTAGTCGATCTCGCGTGTTTTTCTGCGCAGATAACAACGGTGCGATCTGTTTGGTTGTTTGGAGCCTCTTGCTCCATCTTGTTAAATATGTAATAAAAGGTGCTCCGGTGGTGGTTCGTCCTACAATATTTGTAGCGGACCCTTGACATGTGATCGCGCACTCTTGGGAGAGTGATATAAATGATTCATAAGATGTGATTGGTTGTGCCTGGGCTTTTGAGTTGGAGGTGTTACATCAGGCCTTCGCGTTGACGTTGGGTGTCGTGTGCACGATAGCCCTTGGCTGAAAACGTGGTATACTCTGGGAGTATACGAGAACGCTTGGAGGTATGTGTGGTTTGTACCTGAGACTGTTTGTGCGCTTGGTTGGGGTTTGACTTGGGGTCACACGTCGTGTGGGCCCTAAGTGCGTGTTGTGTTCTGCTTCGCGTACTTGGACCTCTCGCGGTGTAGAGGATCCCTCTGTGCTCGTTTGTTTGACTAGTAGGGTGGAGTTTATTTCCCTTGACTTTGTGCTCATTTGTTTGACCAGCAGGGTTGAGTGGTCTCCCCCTAGTTTCGTTCTCGATGGATCGGCCGGTAGTAGTTTTATTGACACCCAGTGATGGAACAGGTGTTGAACCTCTTTTGGGTGAGTTGTTCTAGAGTTGGGTAGTTGCGCGATACCCACTCCGTGTTCGGTTGGCCAGTGGTGTACCCTCCAGTAGAGATGGCCAGAGCAGTTCTGAGTTTTACCCTCCAGCGGGGCTGGGCAGTGGGTTACTCATCGACTTCTTCGGGTTTACCCTCCAGCAGGGCTGGGTAGTGGGTTGCTCACTGACTTCTAGGGTTTACCCTCCAGCAGAGACTGGGCAGTGGGTCACCCGACGCTCTTAGGGTCTACCCTCCAGCAGAGACTGGGCAGTGGGTCACCCGATGAACTTAGGGTCTACCCTCCAGCAGAGACTGGGCAGTGGGTCACCCGACGACCTCTTAGGGTCTACCCTCCAGCAGGGCTGGGCAGTGGGTTGCCTGTCGTCTAGTTCCAGGTCTACCCTCCACCAAGGCTGGGCAGTGGGTCGCCTGTCGACTTATTCCAGGTCTACCCTCCATCAGGGCTGGGCAGTGAGTTGCCTGATGATGTATTATGGTCTACCCTCCAGTAGGACTGGGCAGTGGGTCATCTGTCAACTTATTCCAGGTTTACCCTCCAACGGGGATGGGCAGTGGGTCGCCTGATGATGTATTAAGGTCTACCCTCTAGCGGAGCTGGGTAGTGGGTCGCCTGATGATGTATTAAGGTTTACCCTCCAGCAAAGCTGGGCAGTGGGTCGCCTGATGATGTTTTATGAATTACCCTCCAGCAGGGCTGGGCAGTGGGACACCTGTTGGCATTCCATACTCAGCCCTTTCTACTAGGCTAGCCTGTGGCTTTCCTCCGTGGTTACCGGAGCGGGACCCTTGGTTGTACGGTTCGGTGATGGAACAGCTTTGACTTTGAGAATACCTCTCGACTGCAGGGTAGTGACGAGGTGTGGTTTGACTTTCCCTAGAACTCACAAGTACAAGGGTCACATTCCCCATCGAGATGCATTCTTGTGACGCGATCTAAAACCATGCGGGCGAGTCAGTGCCGCCCAAAGCGGATAGTGTCGAGGTGTGGTGATTGAGCCCCTTGGCTTGCGGTTTGGGGCAGACGTGCGGGATGCTGGGCATCGATGGTGTTACCTTTGGGACTGTTGGCTACTCTTTTCTTGGGCTGAGCTACAGGATGGAGATCCCCTTATGACGTTGTTCGGGCTTATTGATAAAGCATATGGATTTGTATATACCATGTTCTGGTACCCACTTCTTGGGTTTGGTTGCTCTCCTTCCAGGAGAGGCGAAGACACGCGGGGTATGCCACGTGCTTTCCGTGTCTAGCTTCTCATGGTTGGACAAGTCTACTCTCCTGCTATAGGTAGCGAAGACTCGACGGGAAGTTCATCTTCTCACCGTTTCCAGCTCCTTGTGTCTGGACGAGTCTACCTCCTTTCTTTTGTTGGGTTGAGCTGGACTCTCTACTGTACTCCTTACTGCACTTTCAGTTTTACTCCTCTACTTTTCCTGTTCGCTCTACTACTCACCCTTCGGTACCTCCTTTTGTTGCTACCTCGATCCTTCGGGGTATCCTACTGATTATTTTTATACTCACCCCTACTTGGGCTTTTCCCACACTTGGTGTGCCCTTGCAGACGACGGACAGGCGGAGCGTGACTTCAATGGAGCATAGGATCTTGGGAGCTTGGACCGCGTGCGGTGGTCGTAGCCGGGTTCCAGGTGGGAGACCCGTCAGCTGTTTCTTTTGTTTACCTGTTGCCGGGTTGTGGCACTTTTTGGTTGGGCGCGTGTTTTGCCCCTTTTCTTTTCAGTTTGTACTTTGTACTGTTTAGAGGTCGATGCACATCTGTGGTTTATACATATAGCAGTTGTTCTTTTTACTCTGCTTGTTCTCTCTTTTACTCTGCTCTTTTGCATTGAGTGTGCTGCGTGTGTGTGTATAGGTTCTTAGGCAAAGGCCTCCCCGAGTTGTTATGCCTTTGGCGCTGGTCGCCAGCCCCTGGCCTATGGAGGTGGGCTTGAGGTAGTTGCGGCTTGAGGCCGAGTAGGGTCGGGTCATGACAAAGTGGTATCAGAGGTGGTTCGTTCCTTGGGACTTTGTGCGGACGTCCCTAAAAGAGGAATTGGTTGGGATATAGGGAAACAGTGTTAATGTGTCTCAAGAGCGGCTCTCAGGCCAGGGAGTCCAGTGATGGTGTGGCGGCCGACGTATCCGTTCACCAGGACCTTGTTAACCCGCTTGTCGACTCGGCATGCTGAGAAACTTGTTGTAAGGAAAATTTTGTTTGTGCATCACATAGGACTGAGTCTTGACTGTCCTTCTTGAGTCAGCTCCCCATCATTGTTGTTGTGGTATATACATATATGCTCATCTGACCGCGACACTCCTTGATGATTTTCAGGATGTCTCCGCGAAGACATCCAGCCAAGTTACCAGCTTGGGTGCGTGATGAAGACCCTGTGAGCTACGAGGCCACAGTCCAGGACCCATCATGCGAGCCCCTTTCTCCGAGTGGGCAGGTGGCAGCACCCCCACCTGTTGAGTAGCAGACAGTTTCAGCAGAGCAGGCTGAGCTTGAGCGCAGGTTGAGCGCGCTCTGTGAGTTCCAGCGGCAGAGACCGCTGAGGTTCAGTGGTGAGCCAGACCCTCAGGCAGCAGAGGTTTGGCTCGGGGCAGTGTTTCGCCTTTTCAGGATTGTGCAGACGCCGGTAGATCAGAGAGTGGCTTTGGCAGCCACCCTTTTTCATGGAGCAGCTTGGCGTTGGTGGAGTCTGGTGACTCAGTTTCTTGACGAGTCGTCGCTTTCGTGGGGCGACTTTCAGTTGTTGTTCCGTGAGGAGTTTTTCCCCTCCTGCTTGCACTCTGTTCGGATTTAGGAGCTTCTGCAGTTTCAGCAGGGAGGGATGACGGTGGCCGAGTACGCGGCTAGTTTTGCAGACCGTGCACGCTTTTACCCTGACTTGGTCCATGACGGCAACATCCGAGCGCGGAAGTCTGAGCAGGGTCTCCGCCGAGAGATTCGTGTTGTCATAGTACCCTTGGGCATTTCCACATATGTCGGGGTGCTAGAGCAGGCGTTGGTGACAGAGAGCTTCCTGTCACGTCTTGCGGTTGGTAGTGGCTATGGGCATGACAGAGCCGAGACGTCTGTCGTAGCTAGCAGGCACCGGGTGACAGAACCTCTACGCAGGTGGCTTCTTGATGACCAGACTCAGGGGCGTGGTCGTACACCACAGTGGCGCCGGAGGGCACCAGTGCAGCCCGGAGAGAGTCGGTGCTATGCTTGTGACGGGTGAGGTCACTTGGCACGGGACTACCCAACCAGGCATGCGGAGAGCCTCGGGCAGGCAGTAGGTGCACCATCACGATGGAGGCAGCGTCATGATCGGAGTAGCGCCCAGCGAGGTGGTGCTATCAGAGGAGCGGGAGGAGCTGGTAGTGAGGGATGACTTTATGAGGTCTTCTCATCACTACTAGGCGGTCCACGTCAGGCTCCGGGAGCTGACAGTGGGACCACGGACAACCGCGAGCTTTGGATGTCTACTATCCTGCAGAGCATGAGGTGATCAGAGGTACGCTCTACAGCTCTTCTACCTTTTTGCAGTAGAATTGTTAGACTATGTGTGTGGAATGTTTTCCTCCCTGCTTCTTGCTTGAGGTGTTACCAGGGTGACGCAGGGCATCGGGTGTAACCCTGTGTTGGTAAGGTAAAAGGCGTGGGACCTTTTTCTTTAGTCGATGGTGTCGACTCCATCGATTTTCGAGCGTGTAAGAGAGTCTTGGTTGCGAGACATCGACTGTGGAATCTTGCGTGACCAGATATCCTTGGGTGTTTCACCATATGGATATTCTGAAGGATGGAATCATCGGGCCTTGTTCCAGGTGCGGGCAGTGATTCCAGTTGCGGTCTGTGACGTGGAGGTTCGGTCGGGGAGGTGAGTTACCCCCGAGAGCCTTTGGGCCGTTTGAAACTGTGCAAGGGGATGGCGAGGTTCCCTGCCGCCTTGCCCTAACCCCAAAGTCTGGAGTGGGTGCACGACATCGGCAAGGGCCGACCTCACGTGAACAGATCAATCCTTTGGTCTGTTTGCGGTGGCGCAAAGCTATGCGTGGGTTCTTCTGGGTATTGGAAAGCCAGGTGTGGGCTTAGTACCCTGTGTTGCTCCCTAGTTTTGCTTTTCGGGGACGAAAATATTGAATGAGGGAATGATGTAACAACCAGTATTTTGCTATGAAAGACTTTGGAATATTCTTGATGATATTCCAGAGCAACCCCTTCAGACGGCATGCGATTCCGAGCCCCGGAGTGGCCGGAATTAAATTTTCAGTGCATTCACACTAGAATCGCCAAATAAATGAGATAACTCCTAAACGGAGTTCCAGATCAGAGATCCGAGTGTACGGATGGGTCCGAAATGGGGTCTTTACCCTAGGAACGACATAAAACTTGTCAGCGCGGGATGTTTGGACCCCTCGCCCGCTTCTGGAACGTTAAACGGATTAAATAAATTGATTAATTCGTTTAATGTTGAAACCCAAGTATCTCTTAAACGGTGGATTGGATTGGAAAACCAAGGGCACCGTTGAGTTCAGAGCGTTCCGTTTACCCTAGGAGGGGTGTAAGTTTTGCGGGCGCGGGCCGTCTGTGAAAAATGGCCCCAGGGGCGTTTTCGTAATTTGGATGCTTTGGGCGTTCAGCTTTAGAACTTTTGAACGGGGCCTCGGATTAAAATTCAGAGACCTCTGTTGTGCTCGGGAGGTGGTGTTTGGCCTAGGGGAGGCGTAACCCCGACCCCGTCGGGAGTTTCGGATGCGGGTCTTTTCGAGGGTTTTAAATTAATTAAATCGTTAATTTATTTATTTAAACCCTCCCCCTTCCCTTCTCCCTTGAAACCCCTGGTGAAACCCTCTCCCCACTCCTCCTCCATCTCCGGCGAGACAGTCCGGTGAGGCAACTCCGGCGAGGTGCGTTGATGCCGGCAGATCGACGCGAAGCTCCGGGTGAAGCCCAGCGAGGTAGGAGGTTTTTGTTGCGTTTTTATTTCTGAACCTTTTTTTTTATTCATTTACAACGTCGAATTTCCGTCGATTTTGAAATCAAAGCCCATAATCTCGTAGTATAATTCATGATCTTTCCATCGAATCTTTCGGATTTAAAATCCGAGTTTGGAGTCGATCGCAAATGTTCGCCGAAAGTTGTGGGAAATTCGGGATTTCTGGGTGTTTTCCAGCGGGTTCCGGCGGTCCGACGGGCTTAGGCGGCGGCGCGACACCTGCAGGCGGTGGCAGTCCGAGGATCAGGCGGCGCGGCGGCCGCGCATCTGACGGCAGGCGGCGGCTTCGGCTGCGGACGGTGAGCGCGGCGGAGGCGGCTGCGGACGGCGGCGAGGTGGGGTCTCGGGCGGCGCCGGCGTAGCGCGAAGAGGGTGGGGGGGCCGCGAGGCGCGCGGCCCCGTGCGGCGCGACCACGACCCGCGTGATGCGGGTCGCTGCGGAAAAAGGGAGACCGGCCTTCACGGCCGGTCAGTGGCGGCGGGCCGCGGCCAGCTGACAGCGGCGGACTGAACCGGACCCGCGGCCGGGCCGCGGGCCGGCTGTGGGGGGACCGGCCAGACCGGGCCGGTCCGACCCAAGGGAGTACCCCCCCCCCTTTAAATTTCCGACGTCCGTAGCTTTCGCTACGAACGTCCGTTTTGCGCGCCGTCTGCGGCGGCGCGGGTCTGACGCAGAGGCGGACCTTTTGAGATGGTTTGGGGAATTTTTAATTCCCGAAACGAGGGGCCGCGGAGGCGCGACGTGTCTTTAAGTGGACGGGCGTTTTTCCCAAGATCCTTGTTTTGGGCGGCAAAGACGCATCCGACGTCCGTTTTAAGCGTTGTCAGCGGCGTTGGAACCCTGGCGTCGAGGCGAAGGTTTCCAGGGTGGTTCCGGGCGTTGAAACCAGAGTTGAGGTGTGGGCCCCACAGCCCGTCTTTTGAGCTGCGTGCAGCTTTTATAGCGACTTTTTCCTCGGACGTCCGTTCGGGGTGTGCGAGCAGTCGATGTTGGGTATTTTCCTGAGGGCATCGTGTTGGCGCAATCTGCCCGCTGTAATTCCGCACGATGGTGCGGGCCCCACGAGGGCCGTTTCGAGAGTTGACGGTGATTTCCAGCTTTATCACCGGGAGACCGTTTTGGACAAGTGAATAGTCCATTTCGTGTAATTTTTCGAGAGGATCGCAACGGTGTGGTTCGTTCGTTGAGTTTCGGGACCGGGGTGCGGGTCCCGCGTGGTACCGCTCGTGCGCGGGGCGCTGGAACGTATCTTTTTCTCCGGATATCCATTACACTCAAGTGAGTAGTGCTTTTGAGGTGTTTTCCCGAGGGGATCTCAATGGCGCGATGCGCCCGACTGTTTTCGGGGCTGAGGCTCGGGATCACGTGGCGTCGTTCGGGCGTGAGGCGGTGTTGGTGACTTTTTCGTCGGATATCCATTGGAGGCGAGTAAGTAGTCGATCTCGTGTGTCTTTCCGCGAGGATCACAACGGTGCGATCTGTTTGGCTGTGCGGAGCCTCTTGCGCCATCTTGTTAAATGTGGAATAAAAGGTGCTCCAGTGGTGGTTCGTCCTACCATGTTTGTAGCGGACCCTTGGCGTGTGATCGCGCACTCTTGGGAGAGTGATATAAATGATTCACAAGATGTGGTTGGTCGTGCCTGGGTCTTTGAGTTGGAGGTGTTACATCACGCCTTCGCGTTGACGTTGGGTGCCGTGTGCACGATAGCCCTTGGTTGAAAACGTGGTATACTCTGGGAGTATACGAGAACGCTTGGAGGTACGTGTGGTTTGTACCTGAGACTGTTTGTGCGCTTGGTTGGGGTTTGACTTGGGGCCACACGTCGTGTGGGCCCCAAGTGCGTGTCGTGTTCTTCTTCGCGTACTTAAACCTCTCGCGGCGTAGAGGATCCCTTTGTGCTCGTTTGTTTGACTAGCAGGGTGGAGTTTATTTCCCCTGGCTTTATGGTCGTTTGTTTGACCAGCAGGGTTGAGTGGTCTCCCCCTGGTTTCGTTCTCGATGGATCGGCCGGTAGCGGTGTTAGCGACACCCAGTGATGGAACAGGCACTGAACCTCTTTTGGGTGGGTTGTTCTGGAGTTGGGTAGTTGCGTGATACCCACTCTGTGTTCGGTTGGCCAATGGTGTACCCTCCAGTAGAGATGGCCAGAGCAGTTTTGAGTTTTACCCTCCAGCGGGGTTGGGCAGTGGGTTACTCATCGACTTCTTCGGTTTTACCCTTCAGCAGGGCTGGGCAGTGGGTTGCTCACTGACTTCTAGGGTTTACCCTCCAGCAGAGACTGGGCAGTGGGTCACTAGACGCTCTTAGGGTCTACCCTTCAGCAGAGACTGGGTAGTGGGTCACCTGATGCACTTAGGGTCTACTCTCCAGCAGAGACTGGGCAGTGGGTCACCGGACGCTCTTAGGGTCTACCCTCCAGCAGAGACTGGGCAGTGGGTCACCCGATGCACTTAGGGTCTACCCTCCAACAGAGACTGGGTAGTGGGTCACCCGACGACCTCTTAGGGTCTACCCTCCAGCAGGGCTGGGCAGTGGGTCGCCCGTCGTCTAGTTCCAGGTCTACCCTCCAGCAAGGCTGGACAGTGGGTCGTCTGTCGACTTATTCCAGGTCTACCCTCCAGCGGGGCTGGGCAGTGGGTCGTCTGATGATGTATTATGGTTTATCCTCCAGTAGGACTGGGCAGTGGGTCGCCTGTCGACTTATTCCAGGTTTACCCTCCAGCGGGGCTGGGCAGTGGGCCGCCTGATGATGTATTAAGGTCTACCCTCCAGCGGGGCTGGGCAGTGGGTCGCCTGATGATGTATTAAGGTTTGCCCTTCAGCAGGGCTGGGCAGTGGGTCGCCTGATGATGTTTTATGAATTACCCTCCAGCAGGGCTGGGCAGTGGGACACCTGTTGGCATTCCATACTCAGTACTTTATACTAGGCTAGCCTGTGGCTTTCCTCTGTGGTTACCGGAGCGGGACTCTTGGTTGTACGGGTCGGTGATGGAACGGCTTTGACTTTGAGAATATCTCTCGACTGCAGGGTAGTGACGAGGTGTGGTTTGACTTTCCCTAGAACTCACAAGTACCAGGGGCACATTCCCCACCAAGACGCGTTCTTGTGACGCGATCTAAAACCGTGCGGGCGAGTTAGTGCCGCCCAAAGCGGATAGTGTCGAGGTGTGGTGATTGATCCCCTTGGCTTGCGGTTCAGGGTAGACGTGCGGGATGCTGGGCATCGATGGTGTTACTTCTGGAACTGTTGGCTACTCTTTTTTTGGGCTGAGCTACGGGACGGAGATCCCCTTACGACGTTGTTCGGGCTTATTGACAGAGCATATGGATTTGTATATACCATGTTCCGGTACCCACTTCTTGGGTTTGGTTGCTCTCCTTCCAGGAGAGGCGAAGACGCGCGGGGTATGCCACGTGCTTTCCATGTCTAGCTTCTCGTGGTTGGACGAGTCTACTATCCTGCTATAGGTAGCGAAGACTCGACAAGAAGTTCATCTTCTCACCGTTTCCAGCTCCTTGTGTCTGGACGAGTCTACCTCCTTTCTTTTGTTGGGTTGAGCTAGACTCTCTATTGTACTCCTTACTGCACTTTCAGTTTTACTCCTCTACTTTTCCTGTTCGCTCTACTGCTCACCCTTCGGTACCTCCTTTTGTTGCTCCCTCGAGCCTTCGGGGTATCCTACTGAGTATTTTTATACTCACCCCTGCTTGGGCTTTACCCGCACTTGGTGTGCCCTTGCAGACGACGGAAAGGTGGAGCGTGACTTCAGTGGAGCATAGGAGCTTGGGAGCTTGGACCGCGTGCGGTGGTTGTAGTCGGGTTCCAGGTGGGAGACCCGTCAGCTGTTTCTTTTGTTTACCTGTTGCCGGGTTGTGGCACTTTTTGGTTGGGCGCGTGTTTTGCCCCTTTTATTTTCAGTTTGTACTTTGTACTGTTTAAAGGTCGATGCACATCTGTGGTTTATACATATAGCAGTTGTTCTTTTTACTCTGCTTGTTCTCTCTTTTTCTCTGCTCTTTTGCATTGAGTGTGCTGTGTGTGTGTGTACAGGTTCTTAGGCAAAGGCCTCCCCGAGTTGTTGTGTCTTCGGTGCTGGTCGCCAGCCCCTGGCCTATGGAGGCGGGCTTGGGGTAGTTGCGGCTCGAGGCCGGGTAGGGTCGGGTCGTGACAGATCCGCTATGACCCATCAATGCAATAGGTGTCCTTAGGACATTATCACATGCATTGTCATGCAAAAGAACAATCAAGATGTGATGAGGACTTTATTAATGAATAAAGTACAAAGTAGTTGGTTCTAGACCACCAACTTCAACAGTAAGGAGCTGCATTTAGCTATCATAACAAGTGAACATCACTATTCCCTATAGGTTTTTACCATCCAATACACAAAGTGTATCACTTGTTGTCCTAAAAGAATTTAGGGTATGATGGTAAAGAGAAATGTAAAGAGTTACATTAGTTATTGTAATGAAGTGGATATCACTTTATCCTAAAATAGTTTAGGATATGATGGTAAAGTGATAATGTAAATAGTTACATTATTTATAAAAGATTTCAGGGATAAAGTTTGATGGAAAGGGTTCCAAGGATGATGATGATGTACTAAAAAAGAGTTATAAGTAGACAACATAAGATAACATTATAACATTTGATGTTGTGAAATTAAGGAGTTTGAATATAAGTTCAAAGAGTTGAACTTAAGGAATATGATTCCTATGTATCACCATTATTCAAACTTGTTTGGTTTGTAAATGTTACTCACTAAGAGGTTAGTGAGTGTATTTTATCAGATGATCACATAGGGATGTGATAGGAATTACATATGGATGTAATGTTCAAAAACCATTTCCACACCAACAACATGAAAGTCATGTAGAATCTCTTAAGAGATTGGTTGTAATGGTTGTGAACATATCATGTAATTATAATAAATACAATCTTCATTTATCATTCATTCATGTGTGCTACAATTTTAGTTTACATGAATGGTCGAATGATAAATATCCTCTCAAAGTAAAAACTTTGAGTTCCCTAACTGATGATCATCATGAAGTATAATGGGTTGTGATGATATGTAAGGTTAGCTTGAATAAATTCTTGTATTCATTACAAAGGGTTGTGCATGAGATACAATGAATAAATTCATAGGGTAATAAGTAGAGACTTATTACTTGGACCGGTCTGCTAAAGTATATCTCATATAATGTCATACGATCATAGATATACTCATAGATGTATGCTTATTATCAATCCTTCTTACCTGAGGTTGGTGACACACTTGCATGAGAACTTTCATATTTTGATACCCTACTTACACAAGTCAGCATATGAACTTAGCAAATCAGAGGGTGTTTGGGAATGTTGTTGACAATGTCGTCAGTTGGATCACAACCAAGATGAGATGTGTTCACTTGTATGATAATAAAATACATCTCGCTCTTGATTGAATCTGACTGAGGAAATGCATGACCATGCTTAGTTGTTTCGCATATGATGTGTTCAACTACTTGGATAAGTGGCATGTAATGTACTTATCAGATAGATGAATGATATGTGTTGTATTCGTCGACTTGGTTAGTCTTTTTTGAAGAATCAAGAAAATGATGAGAAGTCTATACTAGATTAACATGTCTCGTGTCTAGTGGTCACTCGGTGTCATGGACAAGGGGATTATACAAGATACATATAATGTATATAATACATCGTTTGGTGGACATGTTCATATAGAGATATGAGTATGTTTGATGGAGATCACGTCAGACCCTTTAGTAGTTTGAGTTGCACTGATGTTTTGCTAGAGACTGTTTTTTGCTTACATCTATGAAATTGAGATTTCACAGTTGTTATCAACACTGCTAAGGCTCTTAAGGTCACATAGTTAGGCCCTTGGATAATGATAAAATTTTGGACAAAATGTTTGTTTAAAATTAAGAGAGTTTGATGAAAAACCTGTATCTAAAAGAGTTTGGATAGATTCATAAAGAGTTGTTCAATTTTTCATAAAGTTCTTAGGATATTTTAGTGCAAGTGAGAGATTGTTGGGTGTGCACTAAAATGTATATGCATGAAATGCATGTACACATGCATATGATGCATGATATATACTTATATATGATATATTGGATATTATATATGGTGTACATTTAATATATGCATTTGATGCATGAATAATACATGCATGTGATGCATTAAAACCGTTCTTTGAATTTTACCTAATAGGCAGTAACGCATGAGATGTGTTATGTATTTGAGAAGCTTCGGGTTTCACCCATATAAGAGGATGAGATCATCTCATGTTGGGTGTGAGATGTACAATACTTGTAAGTCTGTTGAACCTTTCTTCTTCCTGAGCACCGTTTGTCTCTTTTGAGAAGGCGCTAACACCCCTTTGGATATCAGGTATCCTCACGAAGCGTTCGTGGATCCTTTGGTCAGTGTACTCCCTTGGAGGCAGGGTGTCTATGTTCACTGCTCCACGCGATCTCCTTCAAGCACACTTCTTTGAAGGAAGAAGACCACTGTTGTTGTTTGCGATTTTCAAGTACTATGTTTTTCGTTTTTATTTACAAGTTATTATTATTGAATATAGATCTTTTGTGTTTGAGTTGTCTTCCAGGATTAATGGTCATTGTATGAATTATTAAAAACCTATCAAATACGACATGGATTGGGTTTGAAAATGCCTGATCCATTTACGTCTGCATTTAATGTAGACTTCAAAAATTAACTCTGGTCTAGTATGCCTTTTAAGTGAACCAGTCCTTTGGTCGGCCCACGTTTGTAATTAAGTCTAAAAATAATTTTAAAAAAGATAAAAAAAAAACACATTTTATTATGGATTATTGAATATTACACATAGTATTTATCACATAAATGTTAATTTGTATACATATCAATCACATACAAAAACAAATATACAAGTTTTTCAAAGTAAACTGATTCAGATTTCGTTTAACTAAATAAGTTACTCAAATTTAATGCTCCTTCAATTGGGGGCAAAAAGGGAAACTTAAAAGATCATTTGGTATAATTTTTGAAATTTATAAAATTGGAGGAGGAGAGTTGAAAAGCGAAAAGTGGGAAAGGGCGGTTGGGGTGGGATGCACTGCAAGTTGTAAAGTCGGGGCAAAGTCTCGGCGCGTGCAGCCCATGGGCTGCATCAGGACGGACCATAGAGAAGGCCTGGGTCCCACAGAACGTTTTAAAAATAATTACATTTAAAAATAGTATAATCGTCATTTTTTATTTTTATTTTTTTTGTGCTGGATATACGATGGAATTAAATTATAAATCTTTTGAAATTTACATAAAAACATGTTAAATTTTAAGTTATTAATAGATAAAATTAAAACCATCAGCAATCGTATTATGTATAATTACAATTACAGTTAACTATTTAAGAATAAAATATTTATCCGTTGAGGAAGTAATTGCGCGTTTGGTGCAATTAAATTGACCGGATAACGCGGTTTTGGGGCTGACTCTGCAATTTCCTGTTTTATTCGTTTTTTCTTTATAAAGGGAAGGCGCACTCACCCCCACCTGGTCTGCCATTGCCACTTTTTGTAGCAAAACGTGACTTGCAATATTGGATTTCGGCTTTCCCATTTTTGTTCACTTTCCTCCCGCAAATTACAAATGATAATACCTTAGATTATAATTATAAAAAATGGAATTTTTTATAAAGCCTATATATATATATATATATATATATATATATATATATATATAATATTTAATTTTATTTTTGATAAATAACTTTCAGTGATTATGAAAAAGGTCATAAATCAATGTTGAATTAGTATCATTTTTTAAAATGTTAAAATTTCATTCTATCCAATAATCTTCAACTGATTCTTTAATTCCATTTTTTAATATATTTAATCATATTTACATGTAAAATATATTTAAATGTAAATCTATAAATCATGGGTAAAAAAACATCTATTATCCATTTTATCTATATATACACACACACTTAAATTTGTTCTATATAACAATAAATATATATTTATATAAATACACTATATATATAATCATTTATATTTTCAATTATTCTTTTATAATTATTTATAATTATATGTATAGATAAATATATAAATGTGTGTGTGCGACAATACACCATATAAATGTGTTTATATAAATATATCATTAAATATATAATATATATGTATATAAACCTGCATGAAATTAATCTATTTAAGCATATTATAGAAATATATTATATAAACGTATTTACAATAAATATGCATTTTATAAATACATTATAAAAAAATTATATGTAAATATACAATTACATTTAAATATATATAAATTAATGTATACATCAAGAATTTTATTTGGACTGGTATCATACTTGAAAGGAAACTTGTGACCATTATGTGGGCTACCTGTTGCAAGCCGTTGGATAAAGGTGGTATTGGTATTAAGAATCTTCGGCACTTTAATGATGCTCTACAAGTTAGGCTCACCTGGAGATTGATTAATGACAACTCTGATTCCATCGGTTTCCTTAAAAACAGATTTAATGACAAACTTAGGAAAGACAATTTGAATTATGTCCAATCGTCTATCTGGCCCTCCATTAAACATTCTTTTTCTCAAATTATGGCCAACTCTAGGTGGATGGTTAGTGTTGACTCTTCCATAAATTTTTTGTTGGATAACTGGACTGAAGCTCCTCTCATCAATAAGTTACCTGCTAACTCCAATCAAGTGAACATGAATTGTACTGTCAAAGATATCATGTTATCCGGTGGTTATGACATGCCCGATAACATCATTCATATTATTGATAATTATCCCTATGCTAATGATGATTTTCTTATTTGGGAACCTGCTCTGAATGAGATCCTCGACTCAAAAAAAATTTATAATCATAACATTACTAACCCGGATCACAGCTTTGCTTGGTTAAACTACTTTAATAAGAAATGGATTAAGCCCTCGAGACTCAATCTTGTCTGGCATATTGCCCATAATCGTGTTCCCACAAATGTTTGTCTTCAATCTTTTGGAATACAACTTTGTTCTAAATGTCATTTCTGCCATCAGCACAGGGAAGATGCTAACCATCTATTTTTGCCTTGTGCTACAGCTTCAGCGCTTTGGAATTATATTACTGACTTGTTTGGCTGCAAATGGTTACATTCAAGCTCAATTAACACTCAAATAAAGTATTGTGAGGAACTAAATTCTTCACAGCAAATAAAAAATCTCTTATTAGCAGCAGTGGCGGAGCTCCTGTATGATCTGGTATGAACGGAATGCCATTATTTACAACAACTACTCATTCAACATTAATGCAGGTCGTACGCGAATCCGAATGACCATCAAGGACGCTGCTTCTATTCAAAAATTCTATTGTGACAACTCGGTTGGTGATTTCAAGATCCTTCATCGGCTCAGAGTTGATGGTATCTACAGGCAACCGAAGTGCACCTTTGAAGTTTTCTGGCAAAACCCGCTTCCAAGCTGGATTAAAGTTAATATTGATGGAGCTTCCAAAGGCAATCCTGGACCTGATGACTATGGAGCGATATTCCGAGATTCTAATGGGAGATGTCACGGATGCTTCTTTGGTAACTGTGGTACGGCCTCGTCCTTGCAGGCAGAAATGATGGGTGTGATTCACGTTGTGGATTTCATCAGGCAAAAGGGCTGGAACAGCATCTGGATTGAAAGCGATTCATCCACTGTTGTTCAAGCTATTTGGAATGGGGAATTACATCTAGCCCGACCTCTCACTACTCTCTGGATGAGATGCCTGGACTCTCTCATGGAGATTAACTACATTGCCACACACACCTTTCGGGAGGCAAACAAGTTTGCTGACAGTCTGGCTAATATGGGTATCAGCCAGGATTTCACTTGGAAGGAGGATCTGCCTGTGGAGCTTCTTCCTCTATGAAAGGGATTGAAAAAAAGTCCCTTACTTCAGAATCTTGTAACCCCCCTTTTTTCTCGTTTTTTAATAATAATTTGTGTCTCAGTCCTTGACCGAGACACCACCTGTTTTAAAAAAAATATAAATATAAATATAGTTTACATGTTTCACTACAAGAAAAGAGATGGATAACATCAGTTTATTAGCGACTGTTCTAGTAACCGCCGCAAAATAAATCCGATTAAATAAATATATATATATATAATATCGCAGCGGTTTCATAAAACCGCCGCCATTTTTGTTATGTTTTCAATTAGTGGTGGTTTCAATTAAATGTCCATTTTACATTAAAAAAAACATCATCCCCCACTCCCCCGCTCCCTCTGTGCAACCCAAACCTCCCCCCACCTCCTTTCCTCTCCCCGACAGCGACCCCGAGCCCACAACCCCCTTTCCCCCACCCCTCCTCCTCTCCTCTCTCCGACGACAACCCCGAGCCTGCGACCCCCTTTCCCTACCCCACCTCTTATCCTCTCCCCGACGGTGACCCCGAGCCCGCGACCCGCGACCCCCGATCCCCACGACCCCCTCCCCCTCC
Organism: Viscum album; assembly: GCA_963277665.1. Lineage (NCBI taxonomy): Eukaryota > Viridiplantae > Streptophyta > Magnoliopsida > Santalales > Viscaceae > Viscum > Viscum album. The sequence goes on along the minus strand of OY728126.1, from coordinate 350,846,902 downwards.
GACCACGACCCCCGCGACCCTCCCACCTTCGACCTCCTCTCAGGCCGGCTCACCGGTGACGAGACCCCCCCCCCCACGACCTCCCTCACCTCGGATCGATTCCCCTCCTCGACGATAAATTTGTACTAAAGTGGTATCATTACATTTCTGGAGTATTATATCGAGTAATGTTTTATTATCCATATCTATTTCCCTTGTGTAGTTGTATATGTGTCATTGTATTCAATAATTATTTTTGCATGCATAAATTTGTTATACAATTGGATACTTGTTTATTGATGGTGGTTTTTGATTATGTATTGCGTATTTTTGTTTCTTATCACCTATAGGTTGCTATAAGTTAAGGTCTCATATATTTTTTCCTTTTTGGTACTAGTCATCATCCTCTGTCCTATTTTAGGTGGGCTTGGGCTAGAACACTCAGCACACCACCAGCCCAGGAGTGGAACCAGTGAGATGAGTTTCATTTCAATTGCATCAAATAGGTTCAGTAGCTACAAACATATATGGATCACATTCTTTATTTTGCACCACTTCATTAAATAACATTTCATGAGATACATCTAATTTGTAGCTATAGAAATTTATGGAGGTTTTTATATAATAATTTATGAACATTCTTATTATTATATATTTATTATCAATGATTATATGAATCATTATAATGATTAATATTGGAATAATAACCAATATGGAAATATGAATTGCAACATTATATTACATAAATTATATCACAGATCTACTGTCTGATATGATATAGGACTCTGATAAATACCCTAGGATTCAGTTACATTTATAATGTTGTGTTCGATATATATAATATTCAAATAATATATTAAAATACAATAGTGATTCATACCATATGATTCACCCATTTTATTGAATATTTATCAATTTCACACAAGCAATAAAGTGCTTTAAAGATTCTTTGTTATAATTCACAATTCTATGAGAATCCATCAAAAATCCATTAAAAATGGTTTATAAAAAATGTTCATTTTTTGAACATAAACCTTTCCAATCATTTTAATCAATTTTCTACAACATAACTTTATAACAATACGGTCCTTAATCATTTGAAATGCAGGAATGCTGAGAACAAAAAAAATCCAGGATCCTAGCTGATCAGCATATCGGAGCACGCCACCACTATTGTCATCTTCTATGGATGCTAGTGATTCGGTTGTGCTCGAGACTGCTAGCGAGCCAGCTGTTTCTCCAGATGTCATTGGTATCCCACCCCCCGATTCACCTCCGGTGATGGAACAATTCATCACCCCTTCATTTAGGGGATACTGGTGAGTTACCATTACTGGTATGTATGTCATTTAAAAAAATATATTTTATTAATTGTTTAATGCATTTTTCAAATAGATAGAGACAACCATAAAAGGGATACAAATATGAACATGAAAAATGTACTAGACATGAAGGACTTCTGGATTATCATTCCATTTGATGAGTTTGGGTTGCCTATCAGTGACACTGCTAGAATTTACGGATAGATTCTTGAGAAACTTGCTTTCGAGATGGTGATCTTTCCCATTAATTATAAAGATTGGAGGCATATTCCTACCGTTTGAAAAAATGAGGTCTTTGATAATCAAGTAAAGGTAATATTAATTTAATATTCATTGACAACTAATTTAAAAGATTTGAGTATTTTTTTTCATATACTGATAAAGTGTTATGTTTTTTATTTCTAGATGTTTTTTCACTTTGATGTCCTTGATTCTGTTTCACGTCCACGAACTTTAAAAAAATTGGGTAAGAAATGGAGAGATTTTAAAAGAAGATTATGACATGAGTTTAATGTCTCTTCTCTGATCTCACAAAAAATGTATGAGAAAGTGCTTGAGGGCATTTCTCATGAGCAATGAAAGCTCTTTGTCGATATCACCAGAGATGCATCTCACGAGGTAATTGAATATTTTACAGTATCTTAATAACATAAAAACAATAAAATTATAATTTTTATTAATGCTGATATTTTTTTGTAGGAATTATCAAAAAAAAAAATATGCGGATCATGAGAAGCAAGTCATTCCTCACATTGTAAGGTCTCAAAGTTATTTGAGAAAAAGAATAATTTTGGATTGTATTTTATTTAATATTATTTATATCATTTTATTACAATTCAAGGTTTTTTCTAATTGGTTTACATTTTTTTATAAAGGATAATCAATTAGGTCACTCTATTGGCCGAATGGAGATGTGGTTTAAAGTGCATAGGAAACGAGACGACAGTTTTGTAAATGACCCTACCAAAGACGTTGGAGTAAGTACTTTTCATTACCATTTCATATTATTTCATTACCATAAAAATGTAATAATAAAAAATTGTTGGAGTTGGTGGCCTAGAACCAACTATTTTGTACTTTATTCATTAATAAATTCCTTATCACATCTTGATTGTTCTTCTACGTGACAATACATGTGATAATGTCCTAACAACAACTGTTGCATTAATGGGTCATAGCGGATCCCTGCTATGATGAGAACCCGGAAGTGCCATAACAATGTTCTTGAATATATGTTCTATGGCCGGATGATATTATTTGAGAGACACAAATAATACAAGTCATTAGGGGTGATGACTAATAAAACTTTGAGGCACCTTCTCATGGTGTGCGCCCTTGGTAATATCCAGGAGGATATTATGAGAATGAGACCCGCCAGTAGGAAATCCACATTTCATAGTGTCATTGAATGTTCCTATCTGCGGACGTGTGTATTGGTCATTAGACTTTAAGATTATTATTAATGGGTATTACAACTCGCGCACTTAAATGTATTGACGAAAACTGTGACGACACACTGTTTGCAGCGAGGTAGGATACGTTGTGTGCGTCACGAGTAATACTGCATTAATAGATAATGCGAGAAAGGATTTGTCCCTTCTGTTCCATAACAGAAGTAGATATCTCAGCCCCTTTGATGGAATTGATATAGCCTAAATAAATCAATGGCCATGGTAAGGTATGGGCGATTTCAATTCCAGGAAGTCAAAGAAAGAATAATCGAGCACATGGGTTGATGGCACTAGCATGCAACCCGCTTGATTGGAGATATCGAGACATATAGATTATATTACACGGTAAGCGTTCATAGGAGGTGACACGTCATTGCGGTGTTAACTTTTTTCTCTATGGGTGCCTTGGCGTGTTGCTAGACGCTAACCTTAGACTTTAGGCAGACTCCGCCTAATGCCACTGAGAAAGAGGCCTAGAGGGTCACACACTAAGTGTGTCCATGTATCTCAGTTAAATATTAATTTAACAAGTTAAATAAAAATTATTCCCGACTATGGTTTAATAATTATTTAAGGATGCCTGATCGCATTTATTTCGACACTAGTTATTCGAGAGAATATATTGTGGGAAAAATAATATATATTTATTAGCGAGTAATGCAGTTACATTTATTTAAGAAATAAATAGCCATTACTCAATGTCTAATAAATATGGTGGAGGAAATAAATAAAATGAAAAAATAAAAGTACACGCCATGTATATTTATATAAACGCCGTGTAGTTTGTTTTTCAGGATTCATGAGAAAATATTGTTTATTTAATTAAATGATATTAAATGTAATATGTTGGGCGCATGTCAAGTAATAATGATGGTCAACTGTCATTATTAAGACATGAGGTATTACTAAGAATTAAATGAAATGATTAAATGCTTTCGGGCAATTAATTCATTTTATTATTCTAAGTATTATAATCCCAATTACATTATTCTCATAGAATTCGAGCCATTGTTGTGCACAACGGATTTGGAAATACTCTCAAGCCAAGAGAGAATTCCATTTTGCACCAAGAACGCTTTCAAGTTACGAAAGCGAGATCCTCCACCGAATCAAGGCGGACATTGCAAGTGAAGGCTCTTCCGCGCTAGCACCCGGAGATCCCTTCGGCGATGACCAGAGATACGTGGAGCACGTGTGGATCACCGCTAGAGGAATCCTGTACTTGGATTCTATAACGCAACGACGGATCACAAGATCGTGACCAGAGACTCCAACGAAGAAAGAATTCCATCGAGGTAATTCTTATGAATTAATTAAATTAATTATAAACAACATATGATGATCCTATCTCAAGGGTTCTGAGGCTCTTCTTTTCTTTTTCGTTCTTCATTCTATTTGAAGATTCAGCATTTTATATTGTGACGGATCTCGGATTGAACGTTGTTTAACGTTAAAATTAAAGTTGGGCAAACCCACCAACGCGCTTCCGCTGCACCCGGAACCTTCAAGTGGTATCAGAGGGGTCATATCGTTGATTATAATTATTTAGTTTTTCATTGGTAATTTACGCATTTAATAATTTAGTTATTTCAATTCAAGTTAATCTTTCTGGAAATCTGAATATCGAGATCTGTTCCTCCTCCCTCGTTTCTCGTTCACCTCACAGAAACAAATTTTTCTTTTAATTTTGATTAAAATAAAATAGAGGAACTCATCCGGAGGAGCCAAACGTTTCTGGCCGTACAACACCAGAGTACACGACGTGTATTCGGAAGTACACGCCGTGTAGTCTAGGTTCAATGCATTGACTGATCCGCCAAATCAGGTCGTGTATTGGATTCTTTCTAAGAATTTAAGACACTGTGTGTTGACCAGAAACAGGTGGCACACGGTTTCCGGATTACACGCCGTGTGGTCCAATGAACACGGCGTGTAGTCCCTTCGGGTTAGGGTTGGGCCGTGTACCCCGTACACGGCTTGCCCGACTGAAAACCGTGTAACGTGGAAACTACACGGCGTGTGTCCCACAGAACACGCCGTGTACTCTAAAAATTTCCGAAGTATATAAACACGCCATGTCCCCGGGCGTGTACTTCGGATGGACGGTAAAGAAAAGTACACGCCATGTAGTCGGAACTACACGCCGTGTACTCACCCAAATTACACAGATTTATTAAAATTTATTATTATATTATACAAACCCTTGAGACGTGTACCATGGTGCAGGCGTAAAGATGAGGCACAACACGTGATAGGTGTTTTATATATATGTGTTTAATTTAACATCTGCGTAATAAATGGGAATTCACCGGGTTGCCTCCAAGGTACAAGTTACGTACAAGGATAATTTTAAATGAATTTATTTGTTTAAAATTATGATAGATGAGAATCTCAAGGAAATTCAGAAAAAGGATTTAAGATAAAAGGATTGATTAATTAAAGATAATTAATTGATTCGAGCGTGATTTATCTTAAACAAGAACGATTAAAGAATTGAATGATAGTTTTATTTATGCGTAAATATCGTTACATGTATGGATGATCATGATCTAGACCGAGACCTTTGTATGTGAATGGTTTCTTTTAATTTATTTATTTAAATTAAATTTGTTGGCCTGCGAGCAATCTCCTCATTAATATGTAGGGCCTGCGCGCCCAAGGATTCTTTTATGTAAAAACCCCCTTTACCCCTCACCTGCGCGTGAGATAAATGCATATGTAATGGATGGAGCTCCCAGGCTAGTGGAGGCGGCTCAAGTCAGGAGCCAAGGTGAAACCAATCCAAGGAGATACAAAGGTGGACAGGTGAAAAGCTGTAAACACGAACCCGAAAGGTTCAAGGTGTTTCTCCCCTAGGTCTTGGGTTAGTTTATCAACCGCTAGATAAACTAACCAATAGAAAAGCTCATGATCATACCATTTATTTTATTTCTATCAGTTTCATGGTTTATTTATTGTGGGTGTGTTGTCACGATCACACAATTAATGAATTGAACGAGCATGCAAGATGAAACTAAAATAAAACCGGCTTATACGTAAATATTATCTTATACATGGTTAATCACTTAAGTATATCCCACTTAATATTAAAAAGCATGTAATCAAATATAATAAAATGGAAATTTACGTATAAGGATAAAATCCCTCAAAATAAATATTAAGTCGGCATAGCCTTCCATAATCTTGGTTAGAATCGAACTATAGTTCAAAGTGCTTGACTAACCCTAGTTGGGGTGCTTTCAATTATCGGGGAATTCTAATTCAAGGTTTTGGGTTGACTTGACTTGGTTCGTATCAAGGGTTGACTGCCACAGCAGGACTTGGTGTGACCAAGAGGCAAAGGTTGAGGAAATCCAAAAAGGATTTCAGGATTGGGGAGTCCACTCAGCGGATCAAAGAGCTGCGAGTTAATGCAGTTGAAATTTGGAATGCCTACCTAAAACCCTTCAAGTTGCTTGACCAACCCTAGTTGGGGTAATGCGAAGGGCAATATGGATCCTTTCCACTAGAATATTCACGCAACAGAATATTCCTAAGTCAATGGTGAGGGCTATTGGATTTCGATAAAATAGTGGGAGACTAATAAGTATTAATTTATTTATTTGTCTCATTTTTTGTAATAAAGTACTAAACCTTTGCTCATCTTAATTTGTAGAAATGACAAGAAAATTACTTCAAACATATCATTGCGCACCATACTCGAAAAAGAAAACCTTCTCACCAGCACCAATTTCCAAGAGTGGCAGAGGCGTTTACGCGTCGTCCTTCACCACGAAAGGAAATTGTATGTGCTGGAAGAGCCTATTCCAGTTGCGTCTGGGAAAGAGGCTAGTGATGAGGAATTATCTCTCTACATGAAACACATGGATGATGCCACAAATGTCTAGTGTTTCATGCTATCAGCCATGTCTAATGAGCTCTTGAAGCAACATGAAAACATGGACACGTATAGCATGATGTCTCACCTTAAAGATCTCTACCAAGAGAAGGCGAGATAGGAGAGGTATGAGATCTCCAATGCTTTGTTTACCACGAAGCTTGGAGAGCCTGCGCCAGCTGGGCCTCATGTAGTCAAGCTTATTGGCTACATTGAACGCCTGGACATCTTAGGGATTAAATTCCCGGATGAGTTGCGTACAGATCTCATCCTATCATCACTGCCCAAGACCTTCTCTAGCTTCATTGTCAACTATAACATGAGCGGCAATGAGAAGATTCTGTCAGAGCTTCTAACCTTGATTCTCCAGGTTGACAAGGACATGGGGCATGAAAAACCCGCGATCCTTATGGTGAACAAGAAAAGGACGGACAAGGCAAAGGGGCCAAAGACTTATAAACGGTCTGAAGCCCCCGAGCACCGTCCCTCCAAGAAGGGGAAGATCCAGAGGCAGGGCAAGGAACGGGAGGTGGTGTGTTTTTCATGTGGCAAGCAGGGCCACTGGAAGAGGAACTGCACCCAGAAGCATGGGGATGCTAAAGGTGCGTTCGTTATCGAGTGAAATCTTTCTATTTCTACACATTGGGTATTGGATATAGCTTGTGGGGCTCACATATGTATTCAAGTGTAGGAACCAAGTAGATTTAGAAAGATCGCCAGAGGAGAGGTGGATCTTCGAGCTTCCAATGGCGCAAGGCTGGCTACGTTGGATATTGGCGACTATCACCTCTCATTGCCAACTGACATGATTTTGGTTTTACAAAACTGTTATTTTGTGCCTAGTGTTACCAAGAACATAATTTCTGTATCTTGTTTGGATATGGATGGATTTATTTTCAAGTTTGGAAATAAGGGTTGTCTCTTTTATAAGAACAACGTATGTTATGGTATGGAACATTTGAATAATGGTTTGTATGTATTAAATTACGAAAACCAAGTGTTGGAAATCAATAACGAAACAAACTCACATGACTCATACATCACCCAGTTATGGCATCACCGCCTTGTTCATGTGAATGAGAAACGCTTGACAAAGCTCTGCCAAGATGGCTATTTAGACTCTACTGAGCTAAAACCACTTGATAAATGTCACGCTTGTTTACAAGGAAAAATGACCAAGCCGCCTTTTGGTGGACAAGGTGAAAGGGCCACAGAGCTTCTAGGATTGGTACACACGGATGTATGTGGACCATTTCCAGTAGAAGATAGAGGTGGATATTCTTACTTCATTACTTTTATTGATGATTTGAGTAGATATGGCTATGTCTACTTAATGAGGTATAAGTCAGAATCCTTAGAGAAATTTAAGGAATTCAAGAATGAAGTAGAGAATCAGCTTGGTAAGAAGATAAAGAAGCTTCGATCAGATCTAGGTAGAGAATATATGAACCAAGAGTTCATCGATCTTCTACGGGAGTTTGGGATTCTATCTCAGCTCACTCCTCCTTATAAACCACAGTGGAATGGTGTTAGTGAAAGGAGGAACCACACCTTGTTCGACATGGTGAGGTTGATGATGAGTCATGCAGATCTTCCATTATCCTTTTGGGGATATGCATTACAAACTGCAGCATACACATTAAACCGAGTACCAACTAAGGCGGCAAATGGGATTCCCTCCGAGTTATGGAATGGAAAGAAACCCATTTTGTCGCATACACGTGTATGGGGATGCGAGGCGTTTGTTAAGGCCTTCTCAGGCAACAAACTAGCACCTCGGGGCATGAAGTGTATCTTTATAGGATATCCCAAGGAAACGAAAGGATATTAACTATATAACCCTCAAGACAAGAAAGTAACTTTCGCCAGACAAGCCGTCTTTCTTGAGAGGGAGCACATCCTTAAGAAGGATAGTGGGAGCAAGATTGACTTCGACGAAGTTGATGCTCAAGATACACATGAGTTGGTACAGGAACAAGTTCCACAAGTCCCCGTGGAAGAGGTTCCAGAAACTCAAGTACTGCGTAGGATCTTAAGAGAGGTAATAGAACCAGAGAGATTTGGTTTCCTAGTCACCGAGGATGGTGAATCATTATTGTTGGACAATGATGAACCTCTCTCCTACAAGGAAGCAGTAGAAAGCTCAGAAGCTGCAAGATGGCTAGAAGCTATGAATTCTGAGATGGATTCCATGTATCAGAACCAAGTTTGGGTTCTGGTCAATGAGCCAATTGATGTAAAGCCTATTGGATGCAAATGGGTATTCAAAAGAAAGATGGACATGGAAGGTCAAGTTAGCACCTATAAAGCAAGGCTAGTGGCTAAAGGATTCAGACAACGTCAAGGAATTGACTATGATGAAACCTTCTCGCCAGTTGCCATGTTTAAATCCATAAGAATCATACTTGCCATAGCATCTTACCATGACTACGAGATTTGACAGATGGATGTCAAAACAGCATTCCTTAACGGGAACCTTCAGGAAGATGTCTATATGACACAACCAGAAGGGTTTGTGACACCAGGTGAAGCCAAACGGGTTTGCAAGTTACAGAAATCCATTTATGGATTGAAGCAAGCATCCGGGTCATGGAACATTCAATTTGATGAAGCCATAAAGGAATTTGGTTTCATTAAGAACGAATGTGAGCCATGTATTTATAAGCGGTTTAATGGGAATGTGGTCGTCATCCTAGTGGTATATGTTGATGACATATTGCTTATTGGAAACGACGTACCAACCTTACAATCAGTTAAGGACTGGTTGAACAAGTGTTTCTCCATGAAGGACTTAGGAGAAGAAGCCTACATTCTAGGGATCAAGATCATTCGTGATAGATCCAAGAGGATTCTTGGACTAAGTCAGGGTACATACATTGACCAGATACTAAAGAGATTTAGTATGGAAAAATCCAAGAGGGGATTGGTTCCAGTGTCACATGGATTACATCTTTCTAAGAAAATGTGTCCCCAAACACAACAGGAGAAAGATAGGATGAGTAAGATCTCATAAGCTTCGGCTATAGGATCCATCATGTATGCCATGTTATGTACCAGGCTTGATGTTGCCTATGCACTGAGCATGGTAGGTAGATATCAATCAGATCCAGGAGAACAACATTGGACTACTGTTAAAACTATCCTTAAGTATCTGAGAAGAACTAAGGATATGTTCCTAGTGTATGGAGGAGACGAGGAGCTTATCATCAGAGGGTATGCTGATGCTGGTTTTCAGACAGATCAGAATGATCTGAAGTCGCAATATGGATATGTTTTCTATCTCAATAGAGGAGCCGTGAGCTGGAAGAGTTCAAAGCAGCCAGTTGTCGCCAATTCTACAGCAGAGTCCGAGTATATTGCAGCTTCTGATGTAGCCAAGGAAGCCTTCTGGATTCAGAACTTTTTCCAGGAGCTTGATGTGGTTCCTAGAAGTAAAGATCCCATTACATTGTATTGTGATAATACTGTAGCAGTGGCTCTTGCAAAAGAACCAAGATCACATCAACGGACAAAGCACATACTCCGGAAGTATCACCTCTTGAGGGATTTCTATCAAAGGGGTGAATTTGCAGTGAGTAGAGTGTCCACAGAAGAGAATGTGGTGGAACCCATGACTAAAGGCCTATCTCAGCAGAAGCATGAATATCATGTGAGAGCTAGTGGGTTAAAGGTTGTTAGCAGTTGGCTCTAGTCCAAGTGGGAGTCTGTTGGAGTTGGTGGCCTAGAACCAACTAATTTTTACTTTATTCTTTAATAAATTCCTTATCACATCTTGATTGTTCTTCTGCGTGACAATGCATGTGATAATGTCCTAAGGACATCTGTTGCATTAATGGGTCATAGTGGATCCCTACTATGATGAGAACCCGGAAGTGCCATAACACTGTTCTTGAATATATGTTCTATGGCTGGATGATATTATTTGAAGAACACAAATAATACAGGTCATTAGGGGTGAGGACTCATAAAACTTTGAGGCACTTTCTCATGGTGTGTGCCCTTGGTAATATCCAGGAGGATATTATAAGAACGAGACCCGCCAGTAGGAAATCCACATTTCATAGTGTCATTGGATGTTCCTATCTACGGATGTGTGTATTGGTCCTTAGAATTTAAGATTATTATTAATGGGTATTACAACTCACGCACTTAGATGTATTGACGAAAATTGTGACGACACACTGTTCGCAGCGAGGTAGGATATGTTGGGTGCATCACGAGTAATACTGCATTAATAGATAATGCGAGAAATGATTTGTCTCTTCTGTTCCATAACGGAAGTAGATATCTCAGGCCCTTTGATGGAATTTATATAGCCTAAATAAATCCATGGCCATGGTAAGGTATGGGCAAGTTCAATTCCGGGAAGTCAAAGAAAGAATAATCGAGCACATGGGTTGATGACACTAGCATGCAACCCGCTTGATTGGAGATATCGAGACAAAGGGATTATATTACACGGTAAGCGTTCGTAGGAGGTGACACGTCATTGCGGCGTTAACTTCTTTCTCTATGGGTGCCTTGGTGTGTTGATAGATGCTAACCTTGGACTTTAGGCAGACTCTGCCTAATTCCACTGAGAAAGAGGCCTAGAGGGTCACACACTAAGTGTGTCCATGTATCTCAGTTAAATATTAATTTAACAAGTTAAATTAATATTATTCCTGATTGTGGTTTAATAATTATTTAAGGATGCCTGATCGCATTTATTTCGACACTAGTTATTCGAGAGAATATATTGTGGGCGAAATAATATATATTTATTAGCGAGTAATGCAGTTACATTTATTTAAGAAATAAATAGCCATTACTCAAGGTCTAATAAATATGGTGGAGGAAATAAATAAAATGAAAAAATAAAAGTACAGGCCGTGTATATTTATATACATGCCGTATAGTTTGTTTTTCGGGATTCATGAGAAAATATTGTTTATTTAATTAAATGATATTAAATATAATATGTTGGGTGCATGTCAAGTAATAATGATGGTCAACTGTCATTATTAAGACATGGGGTATTACTAAGAATTAAATGAAATGATTAAATGCTTTCGGGCAATTAATTCATTTTATTATTCTAAGTATTATAATCCCAATTACATTATTCTCATATAATTAGAGCCATTGTTGTGCACAACGGATTTGGAAATACTCTCAAGCCAAGAGAGAATTCACTTTTCTACCAAGAACGCTTTCAAGTTACGAAAGCGAGATCCTCCACCAGATCAAGGCGGTTGAAGGCGGACATCGCAAGCGAAGGCTCTTCCGTGCTAGCACCCGGAGATCCCTTCGGTGACATCTAGAGATACGTGGAGCATGTGTGGATCACCGCTAGAGTAATCCTGTACTTGGATTCTACAACGCAACGACGGATCACAAGATCATGACCAGAGACTCCAACGAAGAAAGAATTCCATCGAGGTAATTCTTATGAATTAATTAAATTAATTATAAAAAACATATGATGATCCTATCTCAAGGGTTCTGGGACTCTTCTTTTCTTTTTCGTTTTTCGTTCTATTCTGAAGATTCAGAGTTTTATATCGTGACAGATCTCGGATTGAATGTTGTTTAACGTTAAAATTAAAGTTGGGAAAACCCACCAACGCGCTTCCGCTGCACCCGGAACCTTCAAAAATATATTATAACAAATAACAAGTGTTAAACATAATTAAATGGGGTCAACTACATGGATCAAACAATATCAATTTGGCATCATTTGATACATCGATCTAGCCCCAATTAATTGAGATTAAGGCTTGTTTGTTGTTATAATATAATTTTCAATATTATGTTTTTATAGTTTTGAAGTAACAATAAATACTAATGAAAAAATTATTAATTAGATAACATTATGAAGTTTAGATATTTTAAAAAATCATTGTTAATATTTTTGTATTAACAAGTTAAAATTCAAGAAGTATGGGATGCGAACACTTCTCAATCAACATCAGTTTCCCAGAACGATGCAGTTAGAATAGTTTTAATGAAGGAGCATCCCTAACATGTACGAGGGATGAGTTTTTTCCCTACTCCTTCAGCTGTCTTTGGTAGGGCGACATCATCCATTATGGTTACACCTGGTGGGGGTTCTAGTAGTGTCATTGATCGGAGATCACAAAGAGAAATTTCAAGATTGAAACAAAAAGTGTAAGAACAAGATTGTTATAAGGAAACACATGATCAATGGCGGTCACAAATGAAAAATGCTTTAGCTTCTGTATTTTAGCAGATGATCGACACGATCCTTGAAGAAATTGTCAGGTTTATAGCTCATCTCGATGAGGTAAATTCTAAATTCAATAGTTCATTCACAAATTTTCAAAGAACACATACAACATCCATAATCTCTATAACTTCAATTTCTGATAATCGTCACTAAAAAAATTATTTTTTCTATTTAGCGACGATTCCTGATAACCGCCGCTAAATAATTTAGCAATGGTTATGTTAACTTTTCCCGTGTTATTTTTGTTGTTTTTTTGATAAAAAAACTACTGCCAACTGAATAAAAACCCACCACTGAGTACCCAAAAAACAACACATACAAAAACCACCGCTCAAATATAAAAATCGCCACTAAATGATTGTTGACCATGAAATACACAATGGTTTAAAAATTAAAATTCTCTTTCTTCAATCAAATTTGAGTATTAAAATATATAAAATAACCAATCTACATTTTAGTAATTAATTAAACTAATATTAGAAATAGTTCTAAATGATTAATTTATTAATAATATATTATTTATACAATAATAATTTTAAAAAAATATTTAATTATTACAAAATTTATCATAGGACAACAACCACATATTGATTTGTGAAATGTAGGAATCGACGCCACATCAATCTGAGTTACAGTTTTCTCGTGATGCCTGTAAATACATTTTTCGTGTTTTAAAACACTAAAATACATGTTTAATGATAAAAATAATAAAAAACGATCCTGTATTGATTTGAAATCATTGTTTAATCACCATTTAATTATTTGTGATATATACAAGTAAACACGTCCATTCAACGTGCGATGTTCTCTGAACGACTCAAAAAGAAACTTTAAAAGATATCAAAGTTTTAGAAACATGTGTCATGGGGTCAAAAATGAGAAAAATATTTTTTATTGCCCTGAAATCATGGGAGAACAAATGTATATTTAATTGTGAAATGTAGAAACCAACGACACATCATTCCAAATGTCGGTTTGTTTGTTATGGTCATAAATGTGTTTTTAGTGTTTTAATGCACTAAAACGTGTGAGGAATGGTCAAAACCATCCAAATGATGTATGATTTTTTTTGAAATCAGGGAAAAATGACAACATATTTAATTTTGAAATGTAGGAACTAAAGGCATGTCATTCCGAATGACGGTTTTCCCATTATGGTCGTAAACACATTTTTAGTGTTTTAAAACACTAAAACATGCATGGAACGGTTAAAACTAGACAAATGATGTTAGATTATCTAGAAATCAGGGTACAACCACTAAATATTTAATTGTGAAATGTAGGAACCGACGAAATGTCATTCCGAATGATGGTTTACATGTTATGGTCGTAAACACTTTTTTAGTGTTTTAAAGCACTAAAACGTGCGTGGAATGGTCAAAACAAGGAAAAAAATGTCAAATTATCTTGAAATCGAGGGACAATGACTGTATATTTAATTGTGAAATGTAGGAATCGACGAAATGTCATTCCGAATGAAGGTTTGCCTGTTATGCCTGTAAACGCATTTTTATTGTTTTATAACGCTAAAATGTGTGTGGAATGGTTAAAACCAGACAAATGACATCAGATTGCTATGAAATTAGGGGAAAACCACCATAGATTTAATTGTGAAATGTAGGAACCAACGACACATCATTCCAAATGACAATTTGTCCGTTATGGCTGTAAACACATTTTTCGTACTTTAAAACATTAAAACGTGCGTTAGAATGGTCAAAACCAGACAAACGAAACCATATTGTCTTGAAATTAGGGGAAAACTACCATATATTTAATTTTGAAATGTAGGAACCAACTACACTTCATTTCAAATCACGGTTTTCCCGTTATGATCGTAAACACATTTTTAGTGTTTTAAAACACTAAAACGTGCGTGGAACAGTCAAAACCATACAAAAATATGTTGGATTGTCATGAAATCATGGAAAAACAACTATAGATTTAATTGTAAAATGTAGAAACCGATGACACATTATTCTAAAAGACGATTTTCCCGTTATGGTCGTAAATATGTTTTTAGTGTTTTAAAACACTAAAACGTGTGTGGAATGGTAAAAACCAAGAAAATGATACCAAATTGTATTGAAATCATGGGACAACCACCATAGATTTAATTGTGAAATGTCGGAACTGATGAATCATCATTCCGAATGACGGTTTGCCCGTTATGACCGTAAATGCATTTTTAGTGTTTTAAAACACTAAAACGTGCGTGGAACGGTCAAAACCAGAAAAATGAAGTCCGATTGTCTTGAAATTAAGGGAAAACCAATGTAGATTTAATTGTGAAATATAAGAATCGACAACATGTCATTCCGAATGATGGTTTGTCAATTATGACCGTAAACGCGTTTTTAGTGTTTTCAAACACTAAAATGTGCATGAAATGGTCAAAACCATGCAAAAATTATCGGATTGTCCTGTAATCATATGAAAATGACCGTAGATTTAATTTTGAAAAGTAGTAAATGACGATATTTTGTTCCAAAACACGGTTTTCCCGTTATGGATGTAAATGCATTTTTAGTGTTTTAAAACACTAAAACGTGTGTGGAACAATCAAAACTAGACAAACGATGTCAGATTGTCCTAAAATCAAGGGGAAACCACTGCTTGGTTGTTTTTTAAATGTATGCACAAACAACACATCAATCCGATATGTTGTGTGGTCGGAATTACTTGGTAAACACTTATGAAATGTACAAAAGTCTTTAAAAACAAGTATCAGGGGGTCAAAACCAAGAAAAAGATGTCAGATTGGCCTAAAATTAGGGGACAATGACCGTAGATTTAATTGTGAAATGTAGGAACCAACGACATGTCATTTTGAATGATGATTTGCATGTTATGACCATAAATGCGTTTTTAGTGTTTTAAAACACTAAAACATGTGTGCAATAGTCAAAACCTGACAAATGATGTCAGATTGTCCTAAAATCAAGGGAAAATAACCGAAGATTTAATTTTAAAATGTCAGAACTCATGACACGTCATTCCGAATGACAGTTTTCCCATTATGCCCGTAAATGTGTTTTTAGTGTTTTAAAACACTAAAACATACGTGGAATGATCAAAACTAGTAAAACAATGTCTGATTGTCCTAAAATCAAGGACCAATGACCATAGATTTAATTTTGAAATATAGGAACTGACAACGTGTCATTCCGAATGACTGTTTTCCCGTTATAACCGTAACACATTTTTAGTGTTTTAAAACACTAAAACATACATGTAAGGATTAAAACTATCCAAATGATATCGAATTGTCTTGAAATCAGAGGAAAACCATTGTAGATTTAATTGTGAAATGTAGGAACTGACAGTATGTCATTCCGAATGACGGTTTTTCCATTATGGGTGTAAACATGTTTTTAGCGTTTTAAAACACTAAAACGTGTGTGGAACGGTCAAAGTCATAGCAAACGTTCTCATATTGATGTGAAATAATGGTAAAACTACCACTTAGTTGTTTTTTAAATATAGGGTGTGCTGTTATATCAAAATCTTTAAAATTTGTTTATTAAATAAATTTCAAGCACACCACACGTTGCTTTAAAAATAAATTAGAATATTTACTTATCATTTTCCAGTCTCAAGTGTTGAATCTTATTTTAAATAGGTATGTTTCTATTTTCAAAGTATTTTGAATTATATATTATTTGTTTTATGTTAAAATATATTCTGTTTTATTAATAAAATAACAAATTTTATGTGCAATATTTTAAATATATTTTGTGTCTTTTCTCTTTCACATTTCTTTTCTTAAATGTTATGGTTTTCATTGTAAGTGGAATATACCGACAGTAGGTAGGAGGTTGACCGTTCCGATCCACAACATTCTTCAAAATACAGTCATGATGGTTCTTAGTTTATGTGATATGTTAAACTTTTATCAATTATTCTATAGTAATTCTAATTTATTATGTGTAGTTTTAATTTTTATTTACTTTTTTGTTACAGTTGATGAGATGACATGGATGATTTCAGTTGATGACATGATGTAGAGGCAGACAGATGTGGTGGAGGTCATGACATGGATGTATATTGGGCCTTGGTTATTGTTGGACATATTGTATATGTATATTGTCAGATGTGTGGGTTGATTTAGATTGAGGTTATGATGACCAGATGTTTGTATATGACTATGGATGTATGATTAGTTTATCATATATTATGTTTTTTGTTTATTATATGTAATTTTTTTTTTATATTTATAGTTTTCTATTAATTTTTTTAAAAAGAAATCTGATTTAGCGGCGGTTTTATGTAACCGCCCCTAAATAAATTTAAGTAAAAAATGTTTAGCGGAGGTTACACATAACATCTGCTAAAAGAAACTGCCGCAAATATGTTCTGCGGTGCTTTATTTTATTTTATTTATATTTCCCCCATATAATTTTTAAAATAAAAAAACTGTTACTAAATAAATAGGTAACCACCGCTAAATTCTACAAAAATGACACTTAACAAAACCACCGTGAAATAATAAAAATCGTCGTTAAATGACTAGAAATCGTGCAATATGTGGTGGTTTTTAAAACCACCGCTAAACTTAAAGGTGATGGTTTAAACTGCATCTAGATCATGAAAAAACCACAACTACTTACCCTTTTTTTGTAGTGTTTTTATCCTCCTAACAGTTGGATGCTCATAAATTCAGCAATTAAACCGCACCTATCATCTCTGAAGTATCTGCTGAATAAATATAGATATATTTATTTAAGAATCGGCTATATAAATTATCCTTTTTCCTCTCAATGTTTATTCATTTAAGTGGTACAATATGTAAAGAGAGATAGTCCGTAAGGAGAAGTGGACGAAGGCGTTAGTTTTATTTTTATCTTCTGCATTCTAAGTCCAGCTTGCTAGAAATTTTAACGGTAAGAGTTTTATTTTCAAAATTTATAGATATATTCATAATTATAATTTTGTTAGGGATTATTTTATTTTCAAAAGTTTATATATAAATATTCTCTTTTTAAGTTTTATTATTTTTTCTTAAAATATTTTTTGGAAAATTATACTTCAAAAGGACTATTATTATTTTTATTATTTTATTTAGATAATTCAAGGATTTTAAGAGTGTTATATATATTTTCTAAATTTATGTTTTCAGGAAATTAATTCTCAAAAAAAAATTATGTTTTCAAATTAGAAGATAATATTTTATGCAAGAATAATAATAATATATCATTATCATAAACAAATATATTATTTTAATTATAATTTTATTTTCAAAGATATTTGCATATTACATGTAAGCAACGTATATTTAAACATATTTTATATTATTAAAATTATCATTATATGTGAATTCAAACTATGGATGTTTCAAATGCATATAAAAATGACCATGCATTATGTATATCATTGACATCCCATGATTTTTTTTTTATTTTTTTGAGTAAGGAAATTCTCAGGTTTGGATTTTCGAACCCTCCACACATGGGAACACCCTCCCCATGAAGATGTCACTCCGGAGAGAGTCCCATTCAGGAATGATCCGTTTCCATTCGAGATGGCAGAGCGTCCCGGAGGGTAACAACCTGGGCGGTGTTGAGTCAGTAAAGCAATCCATCAGCATAGGTGGTTTGCACCTCATTTCACCCACCCAGTCAGGGACCAGGTGACCCAAAAAGACGAGTGGATCCTGGGGGAAGGAGAAATTATCCCAAAAATGGACTCCTAGAAAAAAAACATCCCATGCATTTTATATTTACTTATGTATTCAATTTAATTTTAAGGTATGCATTGGGATTTATCAAATACAAATTTCTCCTATGGATTTTCTGAAAACAGATTTATCAAAGCATGAAAGTTTTAAAATTATTTTTTGCTTTGAAAATAATTCAAGTATATATTTTTGGAAAAGTTTTTAATAAATTATTTATGAGAAATACGGATCTTCAGAAAAAATGTTTTCTTAAAATAAAATTTGACACTTGCATATCAAATGAGATAATGAGGAATGAGAAGTAAACCCACAACCTCAACGGGACGTTGTCCTACCAAGGATATTGCTAAGTGACCACAAGATCTTTAAAGATCTGTCAAGTATAATTTTAATCCATAAAATAAATATTATTTTCAAATGATTTTCAAGGGGAAATCCAATTGTTTTTCAAAGAATATTTTTCTTGAAATGTAATTTCAAAATGATAAGTATTTTTGAAAAGTTTTTGAAAAGTCTTCTATAAATATATTTGATATAAAATGTTTTAAAATAGTTTTTAAATATGTAATATAAAATTATTTTCACTGATTTTAAAACCCTTTACTGGACAATTTTATGCTCATCCCATATTTTAAAATATTTTTCATAGGTCTTTTAGAAGCTCAAGGTGAATGATTTTATTTGAGGAGTTAACACAAACAAAGCAAATTAGTTATCTTATAATTATTATTTTTATATAACTATGATGGATTTTAAGGTATTGTCCTAATTCTATAAAACCTTGACCGAAAAAGGTCATCTAATGTATAAAGTACTGTGTATTTTTCATTTATCTTTTAATAAAAAAATACACAACATGTTTTTCGTATAAAATCTTAAAGTGAGGGTTCATGAATTTACAGTTGGTATCATAAGATTTATCTATAAAAATTTGAAGATTAGACGTTGTCGAAAAATTTTAAGCGATAATTTTTTTTCTAGGTAATTAAGTACCCTTAAGAACATAGAAGTTCAGCCATTCTAGTTTTTCATAACTCTGATGGAAATTCAGAATTTTCTTAAGTATGACGAACAAATTGTGAGGGTGAAATTCAATTAAGGGGGGAAGAATGTAACATTCCAGAAAATTTAGAAAATAAACAAGTGCTTAATCAATGACTTGTTTTATATTTTAAATAAACAAGTTATGAAAATAATAATTGAAACTAAGTGTTTTAATTAATCAAAATAAAATTTGATTATAAGTTATGATAAATATTTAAAATTATATAATAATACTTATAATTAATATTAATTTGTATTATTTTTTATATAATAACACCTTTATTAAAAATGATGATATATTAAATAAATATATATGTTCTTATTTTGGCAATTATGCTTTTATGTTAATATGAACAAATTATAGTTTTCAAATTTTATGTTATAATATTTTTTTAAATAATTTTTTTCAAGAAATAAGATTTGATTTTAAAATTAATATTCAATATTATAAATAACGCCTTTTGTAAATAAGATATTAAATAAACATAATAGTTATAAAAATTAAAAATTTAATATATATTTATATATATGAAGTATCTAATTTGAAATTTTTAAATCCATTAAAGACAATATATTCTTAAAATTATAAAATTTATTTACAAAATTTTGAATTATAAAAATATAAAATTATGATAATTATGAAAATTATTAAATTATTATTTTTATAAATCTGATTTATTAATATTAAAAGTTAAGTATTTTATAAGATATATAAAATTACGAGTATAATAATATACTAAATTATGAAAATTTTATTTAAATTACGAATATATGAATATATAAGTTATGATAATATAATTATGATTATTATTTTTCAACATCTAAAAAATGAATAATCATAATTTTTGAAAATAAAATATAACATATTTCATATTTTTGATGAATATTATGTTATTAGAAAAAATAAATGAAGATAGAAGAATCTAGAATTCAGAAATAAGGGGAGGAGGGTCGAGGGATTCATTTTTCAGAAGGCCAAGGTAGATATATCGAAGGAGAAGGGCTTGAGCACGACAAAGAGGTGTTGACCTCCTTTGGGGGAAATCACATCTATTGGTTTCATTTTCAGGAGAGTCGACAGAGTGCTTCAACTCGTTTTGGGAGGTCAAGCGAGGAGGAACCAAGCTCGCAAAGGGGTTCAGTTGTGAGGATCAATTTCAAAGGGCTTTGATTCATAGGGGTATAAAATGCCGATTAGCATTGAAGACCATATTTGAATGCTAAAGGGGTTTTCATCTTAGAGAGGGTTTTGAAATCAGATGGAGTAAATCGAGCGTGAGATGATTCTATCATCTTTCATCTCCTGTATTTCGATTTGTATAAAATTGGTATGTTTTATTTTTTTTAGGTATCCGAATATTGGATCGTTTTCAGTATATTAAATTCCCCGATCATCATTGTTCTTGATTTTTGTTCTTTCCAATGTATATGTTTAATGATGGAATTAAATTGAAACCGTTTTTGTCAATATCTTTGATTGATAGTCATTATTATCAATTTGTTTTTCTTCTTCCATCAAGAATCTTAACTAAATCTATGAGTATTAATTGTATAATCTAACCATCCATTTGGACGTGGACCAATGCTTATTGAAACAACCAAATTAATATGATGAAACATTATCATCAAATTAAATTATACACAGTTTGTTTTTTAAGTTTTCTAGTTTATTGGATTTGGCCAATTACTTTGATGATATATAAATATAAATATATTTGTTGACATGTTTGCATCTTAACAGTTGGATGCTCATAAATTCATTAATTAAACTGCACCTATCATCTCTGAAGCATCTGTTGAATAAATATACATATGTTTATTTAAGAACTTACTATATAAATCAGCCTTTTACCTCTTAATGTTTATGCATTCAAGTGCTACACGCATTGTGAGTGAGGAGAGACTGCTGTTTGGAGGCAGTCTATAAGGAGAGGCAGTCCGTAAGGAGATGCAGATGAAGGCTTTAATTTCATTTTTATCTTCTACATTACAAGTCCATCCTGCTTGAAATTTTAACGTTAAGGGTTTTCTTTTCAAAATTTATAGATATATTCAGAATTATAATTTTGTAAGAGAGTATTTTATTTTCAAAATTATATATATAAGTATTTTGTTTTGAAATTTTTATCAAATGATACTTTGTTTCAAATTTATTATTTTTTCTTAAAATATATTTTGGAAAATTATACTCTAAAAGGAATATTATTATTTTTAGTATTTTTTTAGATAATTCAAGGATTTTAAGAGTGTTATATATATTTTCTAAATTTATGTTTTCAAGAAATTAATTTTCAAAAACAAATTATGTTTTCAAATTAGAAGATAATATTTTATGCAAGAGGAATAATAGTATCATTATTATAAAAAAATATATTCTTCTACTTATAATTTTATTTTCAAAGAATTTTTCATATTACATGTTAGCAGAGTATATTTAAGCATATTTTATATTATTAAAATTATCATTATATGTGAATTGAAACTATGGATGTTGGATATGAATATAGAAATAGCCATGCATAATGCATATCATTGACATCCCATGCATTTTATATTTACTTATGTATTCAATTTAATTTTAAGGCATGCCTTTGAATTTATCAAATATGGATTTCTCCAATGGATTTTCTAAAAAAAGATTTATCAAAGCTTGGAAGTCTTAAAATTATTTTCCACTTTTAAAAAAATTCAAGTATATATTTTGGAAATTTTTTCAATAAATTATTTATGAGAAATACAGATCTTTAGAAAAATATTTCTTAAAATGAAATTTGGAGCTTTCATATCAAATGAGATAACGAGGAATGAGGAGTAAACCCACGACCTCAACAGAATACTGTCCTACTAGTGATATTGCTATGTGGCCATAAGAGTTATATAAGATCTATGAAGTATCATTTTAAATTATAAAATAAATATTATTTTTAAATGATTTTCATGGAGAAATCCAATTGTTTTTCAAAGATTATTTTTTTGAAATGTATTTTCAAAATGATAAGTATTTTTGAAAAGTTTTATAAAAGTATTATATTTATATATTTGAAATAAAATTTTTTAAATGAGTTTTAAATATATAATGTAAAAATATTTTTACTGATTTTAAAACCCCTTACTAGACAATTTTATGCTCATTACATGTTTTAAAATATTTTTCATAGGTCTTTTAGAATTTATAAGATGAATGACTTCATTTAAGGAGTTAGCGCATGTGAAGCAAATTGGTTATTTTATAATTATTTTTTGTACAAGTCTGATGAATTGTAAGGTATTGTCCTAATTTTCTAGAACATAGACCGAAAAGGTCCTCAGATGTATAAAGTACTGTGTATTTTATTTTTCAGTTATCTTTTAATAAAAAAACACTCAACATGTTTTTCATACCGAATCTAGAAATGTGAGTTCAGGACTTTACATATTCTCCTATGATCGGTAATACATTTCTAGTTTCAAAATTCTTCGTGATTTCAATAGGTGTTTGATTGATTTCACAACACATTATCAACATGATCTTCTTCTTTGAATTTCATATTATGATGATGCTACTGTCATCACTATTATTGATGTTAGATAAATCTCATAAGAAAAAGGTATGTCACATGTTTTTTTGTAAATACTATTCTTTTGACATACTCTTTTGTGTGTGTATTGACTCTTCTCATTAAAAGAGCTACATCAAAAGTCGAGTCTTATTTTCTATGTAATATATTATTAAATTTATTTTTCCTCTCTTGATAAATATGAAAACAATATATGATTTTCTTAATATTTTGTTCTGGGAAAAATAATGATCTCCTTAAAACCTGTAATGACTCACAGATGACAAATTTCACTTCATTCCCCGAAGAGAATATGTTTGATTAATAACCGACGTGGTTGATGTTGAGACAAACTTCAATCATAAAAAAAAGACACCACATGAAGTAGTCAAATGATGAACATCACATACATGTCGTACATCTAATTAATGATGAACATCACATACCTATCGTATGTCGAGATGAAGTTCACTAATCATGCCATGAACCATGAAATTTTATCTCTCTTATCCATTTGTTCACCCTGAATGTGTCAAGTTTAATTATGCCGTATAAAGGTTTACGAAAATGATGATATTTAATTTGAATATTTTTAAATACTGAATTGTTTTATTTTTTTCTCTTTTATTTTATTTCTTACAAAATATTTGAGAGAAAATAAATGTTCATGAAGAATAGGTGTAAATATGTTATATATATACATTCATCCCTCGAAGTGGATAAAATTAATGAATTAAATATTCATGCTATTTCCTTGAAGTGTAAAGACTATGTTTTTTCCTTGAAAGACTTTGAAATACATCAAGAAATAATTTCAGAGCCAGGCACTGAGATGACGTGAGATTTTGAGGTCCAGTGAACCCATAATTGATATTTAAAAAATATTAAATATATTAATATAATGCATGCATAGGTTTTTCGAAATAATGAAATATATCCCGAATGGAGTCTTTGATAAAAAATATGAGATCACAATTGAATTCAGAGCGAAGAGTTTACCCTAGGTGTGACCTAAGGTTGGTCGACATTGAACATTCGGTTGAGACAATCATTGGCAGGTGCATTTAATTAAAATAAATGAATAAATGAATAAATGAATAAATTAATAAACGAATAAATGAATAAATAATTTATTTTATTATACTATCTAATTAAATCCTCTATAAATACCATCTTATGATGATTTTTCAGGGTTTATCCGCATAAAACTTACTAGATTTTATAGGAGGAGAAGAGTGTTATTCGTTTGCGAATTGACATCGAACGACGAACAATGATTAGATCAAGGAATATTTAAAAACAAGAGACGTACAAGATCACCCTCATCACTGTAAAATGTGTTCTTCACCAATGATTAATCCATAATCGAGGTAGGTCTTGTCAATTGTGGTTTCCACCCTTGATTAAATGTTTGAGCATGAATATTTGATTATCTATTTTTGATTATGCATATTACCACTCTTCACATGATCCCATTATTGAATTAAATTGTTTATTCAATTTATTATTTCCCATGCCATGATCTCATCCTAGATCCCCTTCTTGAAGTTTTTTCACTATAATTCTTGGCCAACGATGTTTATCATCCTTGTTATGGTGCTTTCCCCCATCATTCTTAGCGTTCTTCAATCTTGGTTTATGGGGTCACAGTTTGACTTTTATGGGGAAGGTTTGAGCATGATCAAATGCCCAGATTCATGGAGGTTGTGAAAATGACAACTGGGATGGTGATTTGTAGATGAATAGAGATCCCCTGCAGGATGCAGGTGATGATTCTCATGGATTTGGGATCTAGGACCGAGTGACAATGACCAGAGGAGCAGTGTGTGCATGTAGGCTTTGTTTGAATGGATGAAATCTATTTTCTATCCACTAGAGGCTAGGAAACAATGGATAGAGGAAACTACCATCATTTTTGGGTGGTCAAATAGTGGAAATCACATCAGAAGTGGGAGATCTGAAAGCCATGTGAAGAACCAATATTTTTTGTAAAAATATTGACTACACAACATGTACTAGGATGAACACATGCTGTGTAGTCACCCAACTATAGTGTCTATGGTTTCAAGAAAAAGATAAGGGTCACATACTGTGTGGCTAAGCCACATGCCATGTGACCCTCCCTGTGTGTCCGTGCCCGAGCATGATAAGGTACATGACATGGCCTGAAATACATGGGCATAACTAGGAGCACACAGGCAAGCCTCAGGTGGTCGAGACACACCGTGTGGCCCCTGTAAATGTTGTGTATGGTGACATGGACATTGATCCATGTCTAAAGGAGAACATGACTAGATAAAGGAGTATGAACACATGCTGTGTGAACCCCACCCACACAACCCTTTTGATGAACTTCTACCTCTCACATTTCTTTCATTTTGAATCAGATTTTGGTCCACGAGTAGCTTATCCTAAGTGTTTTTTCTTATAGAACGCGATGATATCATTAATTGTGGAAAATGAAATATGATGTTAGATGTTCAAAGTGATATTCTTCCTTAGGCGATGCTTGATGATGATAATGATTAGGTAGAATCATCGGAGAGTTCAGATAGGGACAGTACTCTCCTGACGCACTAGGGAACGAGTCCTTTATCCATAGAGATAGTACTCCCCTGCTGCATCAAGGAACGATTCCTCCATACTTATTGTTCAGATAAAAATGGTACTCCCATGTCGCACTAGGATGCGAGTCCTCTATCCATGGATATGGTACCCCCTTGTCGCACTAGGGTGTGGATCCTCCTTGCTCACTACTCAGATAGAGGTGGTAATCTCCCATGGCACCAGGGAATGAGTCCTCTATCCATGGAGATAGTACTACCCTGTCGCACTAGGGAACGAGTCCTCTATACTCGTTGTTTAGATGGAGAAGATACTCCCCTATTCAGGGTTTAGATCCTCTATCTATGTGGATGGTACTCTCCTATCACACCAAGACATGGATCCCCTATATTCTATAAACAAATATAGAGATGATACTCCCCTACATGGGAATAGGTGCTCTACCTACTAAGTAGAATTTTACTATAGTACCAGGTTGTGGGTCCTCTATCTTTTGGATATTGTGCTCCCTTGGGTTATGTATTAGTGGAAATGTGCGTTACCTCCTCATGAATTCTTTGGACATACACACGAGATATTGGGCATCGATGATGTGCCTTTGGAGCTGCATAAAGAATCATTTCCCTAGGTTAGGTTGTGAGATGGAGATCCCCTTTCTCTCTCACATGTGTATGTTGTTGTTCTTTGTTTCCCTCCTAATTTTGGTTGGTCTGACTATTTCTATCATGTCTTCTATTTCTCCCTCTTTGGTTTTTGAAGCATCCTATTGGGTATGTATATACTCACCCGTACATGGGATTTTCCCGCACATGTCATGTCTTATGAAGATGATGGAAAAATATCTAGTGATTTCAGGGGAGTATAGGGATACTCAGGTGCATTGACCGCATATAGTGGTTGGGGTTTGGATATAAGGATTCATGATCTCTCATCTATCTTCTATTCTAGTCGATGTTAGATTGGGTCATCTTTTCTGGGTGGGTGTGTATTTTTTCCTTTTCATTTTGGATTACACTGTCACACTCTTTTTCATTCCCTAAAGGTTATTACATGCATGTTTTTTACTATAGATGTTACTATCTTTTATTATTATTCCTCTGCACTTCCGCATGAATATGGTTGAGTGCATGTGTACAAGTAAGTTAGGAAAATACATCCCATTTTAGTTATTCTTTCTCAGTGATTGTTTCCAGCCCCTAGCCTATGGAGGCAAGCTTGGGGTTGTGGTGGCTCAGTCTTCAACTAGCTAGGGGGACCCCAATGGGTTGAGTCACTACAAAGTGGTGTTATAGGTGGTTCGAACTCAAAATTATATTTGGAGTTTTTCCCCTTAAGAGGATTGGTTGGAAATTTATGGAAACAATGTCAAAGTATCTTAAGTTCTGATTTCAGGCTAGGGAACCTAATTTTGGTGCGGTGGTCGACATATCCATACACCCGAACTCTAACTACCTACTTATCGACTCGACATACTGAGACATTAGTTGCAGGGAACATTGGTACATGCATTATATAGGATTGAGTCCTTTGATTATACTTCTCGAGTCAACTCCCCATATATATGCTTACTTGACTTTGGTAAATCTTGATCATTTTCAAGATGCCTCTGTGAAGACAACCAACCAGAGGTTACCGATTCCAGATCATGATGACGATCCGATGAGTGATGAGGCCTCAGTTTCAGGTCCATCTCATTAGATCTTTCCTCTAGGTGGTCAGGTAGTACCCCACATGTTGATTAGAAAATTATACCACTAGAGAAGGTTGAGGATACACACAGGCTTAATGCACTTCATGAGTTCCAATGCCAAAGGCTGCTGAGGTTCCATAGTGATCTAGATCCCCAAGTAGAGTGTAACACCCCAAGATTTTACGGTATGTATCTTCTTAAAAAAATTCAATTCATTCAATAGCTTACATTTCACACAACACTGAGCTTAAATGAATGATGATTAAATATTAATATGACCGTTGAAATAGTAATGCGACCCTTAAGAATAGTAATGTGATCCTTAGGAATAGTAATGTGAACATAAGAATAATAACCACATATATCAAAATATAAATAAAATTTAGGTATCTTATGAATGAAAATATAATATATTTATATCATGGAATAAGTAAATAAATGTTTTAAAAATGATAAATTAAGTATTGGTATTTTTGTGAAATGAAAATGTTTATTTATAATTTTATAATTAATATAATGATTTAAAAGAAATTTTATTTTCATAAAATATATTCAAAAATTAATATTTTGTTGTATAATTATTATAATATAATTTTACGAGACCTTAATTAATTTTTCAAAGTGTCATAAAATCAGTTACAATTTTAAAATCAGTATTTTTTGAATAAATAACGATTTTAATTAAAAATTAATTTTCTCATATTTAGAAATTATTTTCAAAAAATGAAGTACATTTTTTAATTATACACATCAAAAAATGGTTAGGTTAAATTTTTGGTATTTTTCTAAAATAGTTGAATTTTTGGTGAATAGTGAAATATGGTAATTTACAGTATTAACTAAATACATGTATTATTGAGTCATTGATGATGTATGGCTGATGTAAGAAACATTATCTAAAAATATCCTTCTCTCTTTACTATATTTATTCACAAGAATCAAATCTATTCATAGTCTTGATCCAAAATAATAAACTAATGAATAAATTAATCAAAAAACACCCCTCTCATCCACTATAAATACCACCCTCACCACTTCTTATCCTCACATGTTCTAAGACTTGAAGATTGTACAATTTATGCCTAATACTCTTTCCAAGTCTCTTTCCCACGTATAGGAGCATTTGGACTTACCAAAAGACCAATCCCAATCCCCTCAAGGAGGTTCTCAAGGAGAAGAATTCAAGAGGTAAAATCCTCTTTCGTTTTCCTTTGTTTTTTTATTTTAAATTTATTTTATTTTCTTATCATTATCTCACATACCATATCCAAAGTGAAATGATACTCAAATATCATACATATACTGTAATTTTATTTTCTTAATGGTATATAAATCATTAATTCTATTCTTCTCTCCTTTTATTCTAAAAAAAAGAAAACATTGTCCGTGAGATGTCGATTTACCGCCTTCATGGATAATGAGTTTTAATTTTTCAATTACGACTTTAAGTCTGGTCATAAAACCATTATTATCATTAAATAAGATTTTATTATACATATTATAAGTTATATACTATTTTGTAACTAGTATATATACATAATATTAATTAATAAAACAAAACTAGTCCGTGATGATCGAAAAACGCCAAAATAATCTAAACGGTCATCATTAACATTTTATCTAATGAATCATCCTAATATTTGGAAAAAAATGTTATATAATACCTTTTAATATTTTATAAGTTCATTAATAATATATAATTTTAATTCTGGATAACTATTCCTATTTTACATGATTTCAATACATGTATACAAGTGAACCAATCATGAAAACCAAGGAAACACTCCCGAAAGACACAATTGAATCTTATAACTTATCAAAAAGCTCATAAATGAACATAATAAAATTATACTAAATAAAATACATGTTTAATATGTTTTTAATTAAATTATTAATGAATCTAATTTCATTATCTAGGATGTTAAGTGAAAGTGTAAAACACTTTTAGACATAAGGTAAGAGATTCTCCCCAAACTTCAATTTTTTCCTTCGATTTACTCTTTCTCTCTCTTTAAACTAATGTAATTATTAATTATTTTTATGTACTCCTTCTAAATTTTTTTTGTATGTTCCAAATACATTTACCTATCTCAATTATTCTTTCTTTGATGGTAAATACATGTTTTATAAGGAACCCTTTTCTATTATTCCAGACAAGCAAACCCGATTAAAGGGGACTTCCCAATTTATTACCCATTTTCAAGGAACATCCATAAATTATTTTAAGTTACCAATATTTTCCTAAAATAACTATTTTTTTCAAGAAAAAATATCTTAGTTCATTTCTAGTTTTATGCAAACAGTTAATCCTTTGTTCATTTTAAAGTCTCTTTAATATTTTCCCTTAAACCATACTAAAGAGGTGCTTTTAGCGGAAGTGGGGTCCTAACCTTGAGGTTTTGACTTCAAGTACCTACAAGGAAACACACACTATATACCATTATAACCTATAATGGTCCCCTCTACCTCGTGTGGAACTGGCCTGAAAGCCCAGGTGCCGTTACACTTGGGCCTACGGTTGGGAAAGTACATTAAGGTGCTTGGTGGTGGGTGTCGGGCCACCAATACCTTGTAACCCCTGGGCCTAAACACCTGGTGTACTTTTTACCACATGGCATGGGTGAGTTGTTTATAAGTGGTGGCATCCTGACCCCAAGGTTCTAGGTTCGAGTCCTCGCAAGGCAACACACACTATATGCCATTATAACCTCTCATGGGCCCCTATACCCCGTGTGGAATTGGCCTAAACGCCTAGGTTCCATTACACTTGGAATTTTAGATGGGGAAGTACATAAAGGCACTTGGTGGTGGGTGAAAACCTTCCAATACCTTATAATCCCCTAGGTCTAAACACCCGGTGTACTTTTTGTGTCGAACCATCGCTGATCAGACTATTACCCCATGGGACGCTCTGCCATGTCAGCTGGCAATGAATCCTTCCCAGTTAAGGATTCTCTAGATGACCTCTTCATGGGAAGGGGGGGTTCCTAGGTGTGGAGGGTTCAAAATGTCCACTCCCGAGGATTCCATTTAAAAAAAAGATTTTTTACATGTTTTCATTTCAGTTGGAAATCATTTATCATGATCTATGCCTATTTTTCCTTATGAATGTCTAAATATGATTTAAATCCATTTTTTTTTGTGAAAACCATTATGACATTACCTTTGGTTTTTCCTCATCCACAACTTATTCCTTGTTTGGTGTATGTATACTTCTCTTTTATTTATAATCATAATTCATTGAAGATTTCATTAAATATCTATATTTCTTGGATATGATTATTATCTTATCTATATAACATTTTTATATATGGAGTTTTCTTTGAATGTTGTTATTGAATTGAATATATGCATGAATAATGATTTGGACTTATAGTGACAGGTGGGGTCTAGTTATAGACATCCCCTTGACGCATCAACAGGTCTCATGAGACAAAAAATTTAGCGAAAAACCCTTTGTGTTTGTTTCCAAGTAGAATCAGGAAGGTTTTTACCCATAAAATTAAACCATCTTAACGGTATAATGGTTCATGTTCCAGATACATGATGTCTAATAAATAATCATTTTCTTCATTTAGTATTTAGTTATTAATTTTCATGATATTTTCACTATGACAAAATCTATGGATGAATTTTCATTATCAGTGTATTAAAGACATGTGTTTTTCATATTATTTACCTTTCTATAATTTATATTCCTTATTTACTTTTCTTAACTTATTATTATTTCATATAACCCTTACTAATAATTTGATCTCACCATTTTATTTGTTTTCCTTCCATGGGTTGTGAAGATGAAATCTTTGAATAAGTGACAAGAACCAGTTTATTTTCCTTTGTTATGTTCTATGTTTAATTACCGATGTAATAAGGGAACCATATATGTATCTAGTTCTTTAATACTATTAAACTGATCGTTCATTGGTTATGTGATCTCTTGTATCTATTCCATTGTAATAAAACAACCACTGACTCTGGGTTACTAGGGTCAGGGTTGTTACAGTTGGTATCAGAGTAAGTTTAGTAGAAACTTTGGGAACTAGATTTTAAATAAACATGAGAATTATAATAACTCCTCATAGTGAATTTTTATCTCAATACTCATAATGATTATGAGCTAACTTAGTGTGTGACATTATTTAGTGATGGCACCTAATGGAAGGAAATGAATCAATACCCACAGAAAATGTAGGGATTTCCCCACTAATCAAGTCAACATAGATAATGTTGGAGTTGAGAAGATCATTTACATATTAGGAAAACTTACTTAGGTTATGGTGAATAACAATACTACACCTATGTTGGATTGTTCCATGTGGAAGAAGCCCCCATATTTTAGTGGGACTACTAATCCATTGGTAATAGAGTATTGGATCAAGTCCCATGAAAATATATTTCTAGAATTGAGATGAAATTAAAATGAAAAGGTAGTACTGCTAGTATATTACCTCAAGGGAGATGCTGATCAATGGTGGTATTTGATCCATAATACTAAAGATATAAATAAAATAGAATACATAAAATGGATAACTTTTAAAGAAACATTATTCGACAAATATTTCCCTCATGAGCAACGAACTGAAATGAAGATAAAATTCCTTAGCTTAAAGAAAAGTGAAGAAGAGAGAGTTGTAGAGTATGAAGCTACCTTCACAAGACTATCCAGGTATGCTATAGATTACATACATGATTCAAAAGTCAAGATTGACCATTTTATACTTCAGTAGTGGCGTAGTGGTGAAGGTGAGGAGCATAACAATACCGTTCTTTGGGAGGTGCAAGGTTCGATTCCTAAGAGTCCACTATTGGGTGAACTTATCCTCCCCCTAGATCCTCCTGTCTTGCCGGGTCACCTAGTCCCTTGGGTGGGTGAAATGAGGTGAAACCCACCTCTACCAATAGATTTCTTTTCTGACCCATGTCCACTTGGATTTTTTCCCTTCAAGATGCTCTGCTATATCAGTTGGAAACGACTTCTTTTTGGATGGGGCTCTCTCAAGAGTGACTTCTTCATGGGGAGGGGGGTTCCTATGTGTGGAGGCTTCGAAAAGGTCACACATGAAGATTCCATTTTTAAGAAAATATAGATAATTTATTTAAAGGTCTTAAGCCAAGTCTCTAAAGGCCAGTTTATTTTCAAACATTTTTATCATATGATGAAATAATGTAAGTGCCATCAAAACAGAGAAGGAATTTTCTAGATCTTATATGTTCAAGGGAAATAAAAAGAAGAATAGGTTTTATAATAACCATGGAAAATGTGAAGCATAAAAGAATAAGAGGGGAATGAAGCAATTTACATTATACGTGGAAAGAATCATCATGGGAAATGCTTGAAAGGCATGAGAGTTTCTTATAAGTGTAGAGAAAAGGGTCATCAAACAAATGAATTCAAGGGGAAGAAACAAATCAAGGATTTTAAATGCTTATAATTTAACTAAATGGGGCATTATTCAAATTAATGTCCCAAGCATCAAGGGAATCTACCATAGAAGAGGCCAAGGGGAGATGGCCAAGCTTTTGCGATCACCACAACTGAAGTATAAGTACCTAATGATTTGGTGGCAGGTACAATAATCCGATCTTTAAATTTAGCCAATGCTTTATTTTATTTTGGATCATCTCACTCTTTTATATCTATATAATTTTCTAAGAAAATCAGATATTTACCTTTTGTTTTAATAAGGGAGTTGTTAGTCAAAACCCCTAAGAAAAGTCTCATTGCAATAAAAATGCGTCTGGAAGTTCCCATTATGGAATATAAATGTGCTTTATTTACTGACCTTATCATCGTACCTATGGTTGAATTTGATATAATCATTAGTATGGAATGCCTTTCAAAATATGATGTGAAAATTTATTACAAGAATAAGGAAATTATGATTTGTGAGGAAGATGTAGAATTCCTTATCTTTAGAGTAGAAACTTCATTATCTAATTATTATCTAGATCCACCCAAGTAGCTCTACTGAATGTAATTCTTAGGGAGGAATAACACACATAATCTAGGGATAAAGAAAGTAATATTCAAATTGAGGATATACCAACTGTATAGGAATACATTGATGTATTTTTTGAGGAATTACCTAAACACCCCTAGGGCATGGATTTGAGTTTACCATTGATTTAATCCCCGATGCAATACCAATATCAAATAATCCTTATAGAATGACCATTGTATAATTAGTGGTGCTAAATAAAAAACTATAGGAGTTGAGTAATAAGGGATTTATTCACCCTAGTGTTTCCCTATGGGGATCCCCTGTTCTCTTAATTAATAAGAAATATGGATCTTTGAGACTGTGAATTGACTATAGAGAAATCAATTCTATTAAAATAAAGAACAAGTATAATTTTCCTCTCATTGATGATTTATTTGATCAACTTCATGGATCTCAATATCATTTGAAGATTGAACTTCATTATATGTGTCATCAATTATGAGTAAATAAGGAAGATACTCTGAAGATAGATTTTCAGATGAGGTATGGACATTACGAGTTAATAGTAATTCCATTTGGATTGACTAATGCACCCTCTGTTTTCATGGATCTGACGAATAGAATATTCAAGGAATATATTGATGATTTTTTGTAGTATCCATTGATGATATTCTAGTGTATTCTAAAATCTATGAAGACCATGAGAATCACTTTCAGATTATTCTTGAGACTCTTATAAGGAAGATTTATATGGTAAATTTTGCAAGTGTGAATTATGGATTTAGTAAATTTCTTTTCTTGTCCACATTTTCTCTAATGATGGAACCATAGTTGATCATGTGAAGACAAATACAATATAAGAATGGCCTATTCCAACAAATATAACTGAGTTATGTAGTTTTATTGGTTTAGAAGGTTACTATGGGCATTTTATTCAGATATTTTCCTGATTATCTAACCCATTAACCAAGATCACACGTAAAGGGTTAAGTTTATACAGACAAAATAATGTGCATAATGTTTCAAATAATTGAAGATAAGATTAGTCAATGCTCCAATTTTGACTCTACCATTAGGAAATTATGGGTTTATGATATATAATGATGCATTGAAGAAAGGAATAGGTTGCGTCCTTATGAAAAATGATAAATTTATTGCATATGCATCAAGGTAGTTGAAGACTCATGAAAAGGATTATCCAACTCATGATCTTGGGTTAACAACCACAATCTTTGCTCTGAAGATATGGAGACACCATCTCTATGGTGAAATATGTGAGATATATAAATATCACAAATTATGGCTCAAGTTACTCAAAGATTATGATTGTTCAATACATTACCACCCAGTAAAAGCAAATAAGGTAGAAGATGCATTAAGTAAGAAAGATCACATGCTTATACCCAAATGAGGATTTAGAAAGATCCTATATTCATAGACTTAGTAAAGATGGATATGGTAATTATTAATGAAAGGTAAACATCAATTTTTTTTAAATGATTGATAAAAAATCTTCACCGGAGAAGATAAAAAGTTCTCAGTCTAAGGATGAGAATTTTCAAAAGAAAATTAAAGCCATTAAGGATGGAAGATTGAAAGACTTCATGTATGCAAATAGAATTTTAAAATTTGGGAAGTGGTTATGTGTTCCATAAATACTTGAGATAAAAAGAGAACCATTATATGATTATCATATATTAAATTTATCTATACACCCTAGTATTACCAATATGTATAGATATCTAAATGAACAATTTTGGTGGGATAATATGAAGCGGGAAATTGCTAATTATGTGTCAAGATGACTATTTTTTAAAAAAGTGAAGGTTGAGAGAAAACATCCTAGAGGAGTCATGAAACCTATAACTATTCCTATGTGGAAGTGGTATGAAATTACTATGGACATCATAACTGGATTACCAAAGAATCCAAGAAAGAATGATATAATATGGGTAATTGTGCCCGACTTAGAAAATCTTCCCATTTCCTTGCTATAAGAGAAGATTTACCTTTAGATCACATAGAAATACTCTATATTAATGAAGTTTTAAGAATTAATGGTGCACCTCTATTGGTTGTGTTTGATCAATATCCCCTTTTTACATCAAAATTCTGGAAGAGTCTTCAGAAGTATTTGGATACTGAGCTTCATATGAGTATTGCTTATCACCCTCAAATTGATGGATAGTCTAAAAGGACTATTCAAACATTAGAAGACATATTGAGATCATGCTCAATTGGCTTTAAAGTTATGTGGGATCAGTATTTAACTTTTTTGGAATTTTCCTACAATAATAGTTTCCATTATAGTATTCTAATGACGCCATATGAAGCATTATATGGGAAGAGATGTCGAACTCTAATGCCGCTTCGACAGTTACATAGTGGTAAGGGAGAAGGGTCATAGGAGTGAAGTTTCTTTGGAGGTATGGGGTTCAAATATTGGGATCCCGCACTTGGGGGAATTTCCACTTCCCCCGGTTCGCTTTCCTTTCCATGTCACCCAGTGTTGCATTAGGTGGGAAGAAGGGCGCAACCCACCTAGCTGATGGATTTATATGTTGAACCATCACTGATCAGATATTCATCCCATGGGATTCTCTACAATATCAACTAGAAATGGATCCTTCCCAACTAGGGATCTCTCTAGAGTGATCCCTTCATGGGTAGGGGGTTCTTGGGGTGGAGGGTTCAAAAAGACCACTCTTAGGGATTCTCTTATAGGAGAGAAGTAGAACTTCAACTTGTTGGGATGAAGTTGTTGAGAGGAAACTCATAGGCCCAAAACTTATTGAAGAGACAAAGACAAAGGTAAAGACTATTCATGATCATATTAAAGCATCTCAAATTAGACAAAAGAGTTATGATAATAACTAGAGAAAGGATTTGGATTTTAAAGTGGGGGATCATTTCTTGCAAAAAGCATCTCCATGGAAAGGTGTCATACAGTTTGGTAAGAAAGGGAAACTAATACCTAGGTATATTAAACCATTTTAAATTCTAGAAAGAATTGGACCTGTATCTTACCGATTGTTAATTCCGTGAAGTCTCTCTAAAGTTCATGATGTGTTCCACATATCATTGTTAAATAAGTACATGCTAGACCCAACGCATGTACTCGCCTATGAAGAAATAGAACTGAAACCAGATTTGACTTACTGTGAAGAGCCTATTGAGATTATTGACACAAGAGAGAAAGTAATGAGAAATCAGATGACTCGACTGGTAAAATTTATTTGGAGAAACCAAAAAATGGAAGAAACAAAATGAGAACCGAAGGATGTTATGAAAAAGAACCACCCTCATCTATTTAGAGAGAAATATCCATGAAAAATTTTGAGGATGTAATTTCTGAAGGATGGAAGAATATAACACCCCAATATTTTATGGTATGTATCTTCTTAAATAAATTCAATTAATTAAATATCTTACATTTCACACATCACTGAACTTAAAAGAATAATGATTAAATATTAACTTGACTTTTGAAATAGTAATGTGACCCTTAGGAATAGTAATATGACCCTTAGGAATAGTAATGTGACCATTAAAATAATAACCTCACCTATGAAAGTATAAATAAAATTTAGGTATCTTACGAATGAAAACATAATATATTTATATCATGGAATAAGTAAATAAATGTTTTAAAAATGATAAATTAAGTCTTGGTATTTTTGTGAAATGAAAATATTTATTTAAAATTTTATAATTAATATAATGATTTAAAATAAAGTTTATTTTAATAAAATATATTCATAAATTAATATTTTTTGTCCTATGATTATAAAATAATTTTATGAGACCTTAATTAATTTTTCGAAGTGTCATAAAATCAGTTATAATTTTAAAATTGGTATTTTTCAAATAAATGATGATTTTAATTAAAACTAAATTTTCTCATGTTTATAAAATTATTTTCAAAAAACGGATTCCATTTTTTAATTCTACATTTTGAAAAATGGTTATAGTGAATTCTTGGGATTTTTCTAAAATAGTTGATTTTTTGGTGAATAGTTAAATATGGTAATTTACAGTATTAGATAAATACATGTATTATTGAGTCATTGATAATGTATAGATGATGTAAGAATCATTATATATCACTATCATTCTCTATTTACTGTATTTAGTCACAAGCATCAAAACTATTCATAGTCTTGAGCCAAAATAATAAACTAATGTATAAAATAATAAAAAACATCACTCTCCTCTACTATAAATACCACCCATCACCACCCCTTCTCCTCACACATTATAAGCCTTGAATAAAGTCTAATTTATTCAAAATCATCTTACCAATTATCTCCCCCATGTCTAGAATCTTTTGGTCTCACCAAAATACCAATCCCAAGCCCCTTAAGGAGGTTCTCAAGGAGAAGAATTCAAGAGGTAAAATCCTCTTTCATTTTCCTTTATTTTTCTTTGAAATTTATTTTATTTTCTTATACTTCCCTCACCTCCCCTATAAAAAGGGAAATGATAAATCAAGTATCATACATAAACTGAAATGTTATTGTATTAATGGTATATCAATCACTAATTCTATTCTCTACTCCTTTTATTCTAAAAAAATGAAAACATCGTCTGTGAGGTGCCGATTTATTGCCTTCATGGACGAAGAGTTTTCAATTTTCAATTCCTCCTTCAAGTATGGTCATAAAATCATCATTATTTTTTAAATAAGATTTTATTATACATATTATAAGTTATATAGTGTTCTGGAACCAGTATATATACATAATATTAATTAATAAAACAAAACTAGTCCGTGATGATCGCAAAACACCAAAATAATATAAGCAGTTATCATTAATTTTTTATCTAATGAATAATCCTCATATATGGAAAAAATGTTATGTAATACCATTTAATCTTATGTAAGTTCATTAATAATATATAATTTCAATTCTGGACAACTATTCCCATTTTACATGATCTTTCATACATGTATACCAGTGAACCAATCACGAAAACCAAGGAAACGAACACTCCCGAATGAAAAAATTGAATCTTAAAACTCATGAAAAAGTCCATAAATAAACTCAATAAAATTATACTAAATCAAATAAATGTGGAATATGTTATGAATTAAGTTATTAATTAATCTAATTTCTTTATCCAGGACATTAAGTGTAAGTGTAGAACACTTTTAGACATAAGGTAAATGGATTCTCCCCAAACTTCAATTTTTTCCCCGGGTTACTCTTTCTCTCTATTTACCCAAATTTAATTATTAATTATTCTTATATACACCTCCTACATTTGGTGTGTATGCTCTAAATATATTTACCAAGATCAATTCTCCTTTCTTTGATGGGGAATATATGTTTTATAAGGACCCCTTTTCAATTCTTTCGGACAAGAAAGCTTGATTAAAGGGAACTTCTGAATTTCTTACCCATTTTCAAGTACCATCCACAATCTATTTTAATTTAAAAATATTTTTATAAAATCACTCTTTTTATCATGAAAAAATATCTTAGTTAATTTCTGGTTTTATGCAAACAATTAATCCTTTTTCAGTTTTAAAGACTCTTTAATATTTTCCCATAAACCGCACTAAAGAGGCTCTTTTATAAAGTTTCTTTAAAACAATTTTTACATGTTTTAACTTTACTTGGACATCATTTATCATGTTCTATTCCAATTTTCCCTTATTAATGTCCACGTATGAGTTAAATCCATTCTTTTATGGAAACTATTATGATACTCTTTTTGGTTGTGCCTCAATCACCACTTATTCCTTGTGTGTGGTGTATGCATACTTTAATTTTATTTATGATCACCATTCATTGAAGTTTTCATTAAATATCCATATTTCTTGGATATTATTATTATCTTATCCATATAAAATTTTTATATATGGTTTTTTCTTTGAATGATTTTATTGAATTGAATTGAATCTATATACGAATAATAATTTGGACTTGCAGTGATGGGTGAGACCCAGTTATAGATAGCCCATCAATACATTGACAGGTCATGTGAGATAAAATAGTTGGTGAAAAATTCTTTATGTTTTCTTCCAAGAAAAATTAGATGAGTTTTATGCATATAATTAATTTTTCTTGACGGTATAATGTTTAATGTGCCTGATACATAATGTCTAATAAATAAGCATTTTCTTTATTCAATATTTAGTTATTACTTTCCATGAGGTTTTCATTATGACAAAATATATGGATGCATTTTATTTCTAAGTGTATTGATGGCATGTGTTTTTAAGATTATTTACCTTTCCATAATGTCTATGCCTTATTGAATTTTCTTTACTTATTATTGTTTCATATAATCCTTACTGAGCATTTGATATCACCCTTTTATTTGTTTCCCTTCCCCAGGCCATGAAGATAAAATCTTTGAAAAAGTGAAAAGAAGAACTTTATTTTCTTTTTTTATGTTATATGTTTAATTACTGATGTAATAAGGGAACCATGTATGTATCTAGTTCTTCAAGACTAATAAACTAATCAATACTTGGTGATGTGATCTCTTGCATCTATGCCATTATAATAAAACGACCACCGACTCTGGGTTACTGGGGTTGGGGTTGTTACAAAATGGATAATTGGCTTGAGTCGGTGATATGGGTTTTAAGAATTATGTAGATACTGACCTATTAGATGGTTTCACTCACAAATAGTTATCTTCATAGAAAATCCATTAGTTTAGGTGGTACCAGTGGATGTCACACCTATGTTGAATGCACATTGTGGACTCAGTATCCCCTCATTTTTTTAGTTTTTAATTTTCAGAGATGAAAATATTTGATGGAGGGAATAATATAGACAATACATTTTTTCCTTATAAGACTATGAAATATATTAAGAAATATTTTCAATTCTAGATGACGATATGGAGAGAGATTCTGAGGCCCGATGAGCCCAGAATTGATATTTTAAAAATATTAAATATATTAATATCATGAATGCACAATTTTTTCAGAAATAATAGAATATATCCTGAAAGTAGTCTCAGATTAAACATCTGAGACTATGATTGAATCCAAAGTATGGAATTTACCCTAGGTAAGACCTAAGGTCGGTCGATGCCATATGTCTAATTGAGGCAGCCGTTGGTAGCTATATTTAATTATAATAAATAAATAAATTATCTATTTGTCTTATTAAAAGAAATAATTAAAACTTATATAAATACCCTCTTTTAAAAATTTTACAAGGTTTAGAAACATGAACCCTGCTCAATCTAAGAAGAGAAGAATAACGTTCTTTGTTAGTGGATCAACATTGAACAATGAACGATGATCAGATCAAGGCGGATTGATAGACAACGGATGCATAAGATCACCCTCATCACTAGAAAATGCATTCTTCACCAATGATCGATTCATAATCATAGTAGAACTCATCAATTGTGGTTTCTTCTCTTGATTTAAAATGTTTAATCATAAATATTTTGTTATCTACTTTGGATTATTCATATTCCCACCCTTCTCATGAACCCATTATCAAATTAAATTGTTTATTTAATTATTTTCCATGATCTCACTTTGGATTCCCACTTGAAATCATTGGATGAGAGCAGTTGGGAAATTCTGTTTATCACCCTTGTTATGGTGATTTCCCCCCATCATTCTTCGTGTTTTTCTCAATTGGCCTACAAGGTTGCAGTTTGACTTTTTTTGGGGACGGGTTCATGTGTGATCGAACCCCTAGATTCATGGTGGTTGTGAAAATGAAGATTTGGATGGATATTTTTAAAAAAATCAAGATCTATTGTGAGATGTGGGTGATTATTCCCATTGATTTTGGATCTGGGATCGAGTGACAACAGTCAAAGGAGCAGTGCACACGTGAAAGATTTATACGAATGGATGGAATCATTTTTTCATCCACCAGAGGTTGGGAAACAATGGCCGAATGTGATACCACCATTTTCATGTGGTCAAATGGAAGAAATCATAGTGAAAGTAGTGGATATGGAATCTGCATGAATAACCAATATTTTAACAAAAATCCAAACTACATGGAATGTATTGTGATGAACACACTCCATGTAGTCACCCAGCTACAGAAGCTAGGGTTTCATGAAAAAGATAAGTATCACACATAGTGTGGTTGGGCCACATTCTAGGTGACCCTCCCTAGGTATCCATGTAGAGACCCGAATCTTGACGTACATGAACATTACATTACTTTTGCGGAATACTTAGTACATAACAAAAAACACACACACAAGGATCGTAATAGTTTAGTGTCTTTGGAAACTCGGAACGTAATCTTCTAATAGTGGTAAAATATCTTCAATATCTCCCATAAAGATCTTCATTTTTTTTACCTAAAACCTTTATTTATATCCTGGGGAAAAGAAAACATAAAAGGGTGAGCTCAAATGCTCAGTAAGGGTAAACAAAAGAAAAATCAATTACATCATATTCATAAGAACATAACTTTTGGAAATCTTAACCTGCAAAAGAGAGCATAATTTCATAACATGGGATAAATCATAGTAGTGAAATGAAATACCAATAATCATAACTTAAAACATGAAACTTTGTGGCATACACACATAATCATAGAGAATCATTTCTTGTTAGTCAAGACTCATTGCCAAGACTATCTTAGTGGACAAAGTCCCTTTTTGAACCGAGTCACCCTCGTTTCAGTCCTGTTTCACTGAACCGGTATAACCTACCGTTCCAGCCATGTCTATCTCATGATATATAAAATCTTTACCCAATGCATTGGAGGGAGATATAGGTCCCACCCATCTCATAATGATACCATTCTTATGTGTGACACAAAATCATAAATCATACATCATTGCATAACCCATGTAATACAAATGGGAATCTTAAACATCATGACATCATAAAACAATTCATATAAGATATAGGAATTCGTAAAAATAATTCCATCACAACATAATCAAATCAATGTAATAATAGGGATAAAAACAAAACCCTTTATTATCTTAGATGGAAAATAATTTTGATAAAACACTTGAACTCCATTCTTGAGGAAAATATCATTTCTTCTTCAAAAACATTTTTCCTTTCTTAACATGTCATACAACTTTAAACTAAAAGAAGT
Source organism: Viscum album (assembly GCA_963277665.1). Taxonomy (NCBI): domain Eukaryota; kingdom Viridiplantae; phylum Streptophyta; class Magnoliopsida; order Santalales; family Viscaceae; genus Viscum; species Viscum album. The sequence continues at coordinate 350,804,534 of OY728126.1, read as the reverse complement.
TGATTAAAAATAAACTTGAAAACTTGTAATGGATGCTTATTGAAAATAATGTTTTAAAAATCCATTCATGCCGTATAAGTTAAAAAAACATTCTTCTCATACTTTTGTCGAAAAAGTCAAAAAGTACATCGTACGAAAAACGACAAAAGATTCCTTTCATATATTTTACTAAAAACTCACCGAAGGGTAAAATTGTATTTAAAAAAAATTGTAGTTGGATGGAAATAATGTTACATATTGAGGAAACATGGATGTGGATGATAAAATACACCCCAGTAAATTCCAAAGTATAAACAATCTCGGATAAAAATGAGATTGTGATATTTCCCTTACCTTAGGTCCGATTTGCTTTGTACGTGTCTGAATCTCCTGTATAACGGTTTAAATAATGTTATTGACTTATTCCAGAATCATACATATTGATATTATATCATATATGGTCATATTCTTAGCTTCTTATTAGTAATATTTCATTGTTACTTGTTACTCGGGTCTTTATTGCCTTTTGTTCTTATGCGTGTTTTGCCGAATAAATTCTTATTATTCTTTTAAGGTTATAGATACCTTATATCCATAATGGTATTAGTGTAACATATATCATATTTATTAATTCAATTCATTTATATAATTACTATGTAATGATGATCATGTAGAACGAGTCGCATCACATCGTGGAGACGGTATTCCGTACGTACGCACGAGTGATGATATCATTCCTATGATCGTGGAATTGTATTGGAGTATATGAATACTATTTCAGTATCAATATCAATTTATAATAATCATATATAGTTACTCATTACACAATTATACCCATCCTTGTAAGGTGATGGTGGAAAATAGATTACACCATGGCGTGGAGACGGTATTCCGTACGTACGCACGCGCGGTGATTTCATTTTTCCGTAGGATGGATAGAAGGTGAATTAGGGTTGTTTCATATTTATAATAACATATCAGTATGTAAGTAATACTGATGTTATTACTTTATCATGAAACAACTAAAGAAGAAGAATTTGAAGAAGAAAGAAATTGAAAATATCGGTAACGGATATTACCTCTTCTTTGAAACGCCTCTTTGAATCCTCCACTTAGGGAACTAAGATTGGTCTTTGAAGAAGACCAGGACCTCTAGGATTATTATAGGGAAGTGGAGAAGGGATTTTGGCAGGGGCTGGCCGAGCTTGAGTGCTCAAATTGGTGTGAGGAGGAGGGGGAGGAGGTGCCCTTTTATAAGGGAGGAGAGGGGCACCTTAGGAATATCTCAAAATATTATTTTATATTAAAGTCAAAATCGGTTTATAATGGTTCCAAAGGGTCTTATTTAGAAAGTAAAGTGGGTATGGGTCGAAATACTCTCATCCAATAGGATTTAGACAAGTTTAGGTTATTATTTTAACCTTATCAATTAGATTTAACTCTAAGTTAAATAATTTAACTTTTACCGTGTCTTTTTGTTTTCTTACACTATATGGTTAATAAACTTACTATATCAAGACAAACGAACCCCAAGTTGTTTATTATTAATATATCTATCCTTATCTAAGTCATTTGGCCGAACCTTAGATTTTTAGGAATTAAATAACAATTAATAATATAATATTTGTTTTAAAAACTAATTTATGTCAATTTTGACACTATTTGGTACATGATTTTTATGAACTTTTTAACAGAATTATAAGTTCAAACCAAGTTACTTAAATCAACAATAACATGTCATAGTAACCTAGAAAATTAGTGGAATTCATAAAAAGTCTCAAATTACATTTATTTGAGCATTTATAACATCAATTATGTTAACATTTCCTTAAAAGGGTAATTACTGCATCATCGTTGTGTCATAAATAAATTAATTTATTAAAGTCTAAAAATTATAAATAAAATATCATTATGTAGGAAATCTTTTTATCTTTCTAATGAATATTTATAGTCGAATTTATCTTATGTATAACCCCATATTAAAAATGTTTTAGTTATTAAACTTTGATTTTAACTATTTTAACTATTCATTAAATAAAATAATATTAAATGTCATAATCTAATCCAAGTGGACCTAAATGGTCATATTATATTCATAAGGTTGTTTTTGGTCGAATTACACTTATCCAATAGAATTAGGACATGTGTTAGGGTAATAGTAATATCATATTTACCCTTAGTTACCCTATTTACTATTAACCGCGGTAAAAAAAAGTAAAAAGTTACTATTCACCAAAAAATTATTTTTATCTCATTGAACCACATTTTACTTACTGATATCAACCGTGTTTGTCGGATTTTCGAAATTCCATTCACAGAAGCGGTAAAATTAAGATTTATGAAAAAATTAATTTTTTAACTACCACTTAGTAGTTTCACTATTCATCAAAAATTGAAGTTTTTCAGAAAAATGCCAAAATTTCACCCTAAGCTATAATTGATATTCTGAATTCAAAAATGATTTCTATTTTACAAAATTCCCAACATATAAGTTGCATTAATTAATTTTATAATTAATTTCCGCTGTCACAACAAATAGCGTGTTTTTAAGAGATAATAACTATCAAAAGATTAGCACTTGTTTATGTCTGGTGTAAATGGGAAATTACATCCAATGACCAACATTGTATTGAATTGTAAAAATATATTATAAATATACTTTAAAACCACTCAAATTAATAATTTATCACTATTAATTATTTCGATTGAAAAAGTTGTTTTTAATTAAAATTTAGTAATTTTCACTATTCATCAAAATATGAAAGTTATCCGAAAATCACCAAAATTTCACCCTAAGCTAATTTCGATATTACGAATCCAAAAATGAATTCCATTTTGAAGAATAAAATTTACAAAATTTCAAAAAGTGGTTATTACTATTCATAACGGCTAGTTTTAATAATATTTTAATAGCATATTGTTGTTTAGTGAAACTCGTTATTGCGTACTACACACGCTATCGAGGAAGGTCGCGATTGCGTGTAATGCAAGGAAAGTCAAGGATGCGTGTTGTGCAAGCTCCTTTTGGTGTAGCGTACAACACAAGACATTAGTGAAATTAAAAAGAATATTTTTCATAAAATCTTGGGCTGTTACAATCCAGGCGATGTGCCAGCTACACAGGCCCATGACCCCATGTGGGAGGACACGCCGTGTACACAAGGAGTACACGGGCATGTGCTAGTACCTGAGAATGGTGAGGTACATGGCCAGGGACACAAGACGGTCTAACATACATGGACATGACTAGGAGAACATAGGAAGGCCCCAGGTGGCCGAGAAACACCGCGAGGTCCCTGTACATGCCGTGTATGGTGACATGGACACTAAACTATGTTTAGAGGAGAACAAGACCAGGCAGTAGAGCTTAACCACACACCGTGTGGACTATATACACACCATGCACTCCATTTTTGAGGAACTTATACCACTTGTATCTCCTTCATTTTGAATTGAATTTTGGATCATGAGTAGAATATCCTGAGTGTTTTTCCATGTTGAACATGTGGTAGTCTTAGTTGTGGTAAATGATATACGATGTCAGATGTTCATAACGGGATGCTTCCTTAGGCGATGCTTAACAATGTTAGTGATTGGAAAGGATCATCGGAGAGTTCAGATAGAGACAGTACTCCTCTGACACACCAAAGAGTAGTTTCTTTATCCATGGAGATGGTACTCCTCCATCACACCAGGGAATAGGTCCTACATACTCTTTGTTCAGATAGATAAGGTACTATCTTATCACACCAGGGTGTGAATCCTCTATCCACGGAGATTGTACTCCCTTGTCGCACCGGGGCATGGGTCCTCTATACTGATTTTTTCATATAGATATGGTACTCCCCTATCTCACCAGGGTGAGATTTCTCTATCCCTGGAGATGGTACTCCCCTATTATACCAAGGAACGAGTTCTCATTGTGGACCCCACATCACAAACCTAGGCAGTTTCACTACACTTCTGGCTAGGTGTGTGTGTAAATCACTAGTCCTACTATGATATTTTATTCCATGAGTATTACTAGAGTATTTTGTTTCCATGTTCGATTATGATCACATGTTATTATATATTACTACTTTATTTCTCATGATGATATATTATGCCTGCCTTTTATGCATACCCTATATTGTGTGATGAAATTTCCTTAGAGGTTGTGTTTTGTACTTGAGACAAGTGGACCATCATGTGATATGTATCCCTTAGAGGGAGAGTGTGCATGGAATTCAATGAAGATGATGATAGACCTGAGTGATAAGATTCAACATGTGGATGTTTCCAAATTTGAGATAATAAAGTTTTTTGAATTTGATATATCTTTTATCCTATCAAACAGATAAGGATACATGCGTTTATCATGGGGAGATATATCTTCTATATCTATTTAGATGAGATAAGTGTTTAAATCCAAACATGGAAGATACATGGTTATTTGTAAATTTAATATATAATATTTTATATCTTATCTATATTTGAAAAAAGAAATTTTTAATTCTTTAAAAGGGGAAGCAGTTGGTGGTGAAAAAAGGGAGAGATGCTCAAGATAGAGTCTACTGAGATCAATGTGAAAGGGACCTCTACATTTGCAGTAGCCCATGTGGATCTTTGGTAATGGTGAAAGAAGAATCAAAGGTGGATATACAATTTAACATGATACCATGTTTGTGGTATCATGCGTAGCACATTGACATGGAATAGGTGAAAAGCAACAACAAAAAGATTGTTGATTGGGGTAATGTATCGAAAGTCTTCTTGATTGCGGTGATCAGGCGGCATGTTCTGGTTGACGATCAGCAGTAAATCATGATAGAGAGATCATAAGATAGAAAAATCCTTCGAGTGTCACAAGACGACGTGAGTTTGATGCATGTTCAGATAAAGATCCCTGAGGTAGTGGGTTTTTTTGACATTAGTGTGACATTTTGTTGCATATGGATCTTTCAAGCATTGCTTTTTGACTGATATTATTTTCAAATAGAAGATGGAGGCATATCAGGGTGTGGTTTTCACAAAGGTTTTTCCACACTATATTTGTAATTCAAATTTGGGAATTACTTGGATTTTTTACTCTCTGATTCATAGTAGATATTTCATAATTTCCCTATGGTTTTTAATCCTCCTCATCAGAGGGGTTTTACATGTTAAAAATAACTCATACTGATTTATTTTATTTGTTTTTCCATAATATTTCACTTCTATTGCTTCATCAAATTTCTCACAAATTGTTTCATAAGATATTTTCATCCCGAGATCAGGAAATTCCCCTAAAAAGTGATATTAGAGGTGATGGTTTGGGATTTCAATTTATATTGACAAATTTAGATGTTTTGAAGAGTATTGATGTCATGTGAATAAAGATAGGGTTTCAAAAACAAAGAAGGTTGAGGGAGGTGTTTTTGGTCTTATACCTAATTTTTTTCTTTAGAACATGCAACTGGTGAAGAAAGAATTAAAAATTGAATATCAAGGTGATGAGTAGGATGGAGAACATGCCCCACGCACCGCTCTCATTTTTAAATTTTATGCCCGTTGTGCCTTATTTTACCTAGAATCTTCCTTCTCCGACCATCCTCAGGTGCGACTCTAGTCCTTCCTTTCCCTCAGTCCATCCCTCCTCTGACTTCCCAGCGTTATCTTTTAGTTCTCTGCCCCGACCCCTATTCTACTCATCGCAGCACCTGACTATGGGTGACCCCCCACCGTCGGGGGTCCCGAATCCCCCGTGGGCTACCTCCTCCATAGATCCTTGGTCAGGCTCCTTCAAGGATGCTCTTTGCAGCTCGAGCGTGGCTCTACTGGCATCCTGCTTCTCTGATATTCTCTTGTAGCCCCCGACAACTTATAGAGTTGACTCCTATATATCCATTAACTTTCCTGCATCAGTGTTTTTGGAGGCGGAGGCATGCCTGAATTAGACGTTCATCGCCCGCTTTGGATCCGTGAATCCTCCCCTCATTGCCTTCCAGTGCTTCATCACCTCCTGGGGTCTCCAGTTTCCAGTACGGATCTTGCCGGTCTATAGGAATTCGTTCTTCATTTTCGTTTCCTTGGGGGAGGAATTTGTGTCCGCCTGGTGCAAGGCTCCTAGAGCTCAGGGTCATTGGCAGTTCAGTTTGGATCACTGGTCATTGGATGTCCACGAGGTTAAAGAGAGCTCTCATGTTGTGGTCTGGATCAGTCTTCCTGGTCTCCCCCTGCCATTTATGAATGGTGGCTTCCTCAAAGCAATCGACGACTCTTTGGGTGGTTTCCTTTGTGCCAATGATAGGACTAGGTTCTGTGCTGATGCGTCGACGACCCGTATCTGTGTAGAGATGGATCTCTCCACTCCCATTCTGGATCGACTTTCACTTCAGGTGAAAGATGGTGTGTCCTGAAGTTAGGACATCTCTTTACCGGTCTTCCCAAGGTATTTCTCCTTTTGCATGCTCCAGGGGAACTCCCTACGGGTCTGTAGATGCTGCCAAAATAAGGAAAACTGACTCGAGGGCCTGCCCATGCAGACGAACTCCTCCGCTTCTACTCATCGAGAGGCTCCTCAAGGTTTGGACCCTCTTCCTGCCGATAGGCCGGTGGAAGATATCCTCACTTCTACCCCAGGAGCTGAGCTAGCCTACTATTCATCTCCTTCAAGTGGAATGCATCCATGCCTAGTCATAACTAATCTGATACCCGGAGCAGTGGCTCCATCCTTGGCCGGCCTCTCCCTTTCTCACATGTTGTTCTCTCTATTGTCACAGGGGTCCTGCTTAGGGGAGGGTTTGACTCGCTGGGTGGCTAGAAATCTGGGAATATTGCCTCTTCCCTCCACCCCCTTCGCCGGGGGCCCCTGCCATAACGAATGTTATATCCATATCCTTATCCCAGGTAGTCTCAACTGATGGGAGTCCTGACCTACCTAGCTCGGATAGCCCGGTGTACCCAGGGGAAGGCTCTCCTTTCTTAAGGCCCTGAATTCAAGGGTGGCTCTACATGTCCTCACCCAGTGCTGTAGGAAATTATCTGTTTCACCCTAGGGAAGAATTCCCTACTAGTGCGACACTTAAGGCCATGTGCATCGGAGTGTGCACTATATCACAATAAATGAACCTGAAGGAGGGCACATCCTCCCATTTCGAGAAGGCCATATGCTCTGGGTACAATCCCAGAGTCCTGTTTGATAAATGATTCCAGTAATCATTTGGAATTCCTGGGGCATTGGAGCCCAGGTTAAGGTGGATTTCCTCACCAAACAAATCATAATTCTCCATGTATCCGTAATTTCCATCCTTGAGAACAAACATAGTCTTTCTAGAATCAATGACCTTGCTAGGAATATCAATCTGCATGGGTGCATGCACGGTGATCCCACCTACAGATACATTTGTATCTTTTGGCACATAAGTCTCTTCATGGACCTAGTTTAGGATAGTGACCAGTTCATCATTGTGAGGGTGTTATGTGGTGGAATTTCCTTATTCATATCCTTCATCTGTGGGATCTACGACTCCCAGCAAAGGAAATCTATTTGGAGGGACCTCAACTCCTTTGATCCCGGGATCCAACCCTGGATCGTCGGGGGGGATTTTGTTGGGACCACTTTAGTAATTGAGTTGTATTTGTTGTCAATGAGGTCAATGAATGGGCATGATGAATGAAAATGATGGTTAAAGACACTCTCCTAAGTGAAATAGAGAATGAAAGTCAGACGATTAAAGCACCGATCTTGAAAAGTTCAACAGAACTTGTATAATGTGTGATACAATGTTTACAACATTGAAGTAGCATCCTTTTAAGTATGAATTAATTAATTTGGATTTGATAATCCAAAATGAAATGAGGAGGAGAATGTTAAAAAGAGGCTTGGACTTTAGGGTGGCCATAATGAGGTTGGTGTTGTGTTTATTGATGGCCATGCATTCTTGTGTATACTGGTTTTCTACCAAGTGTTTATAAGTCCTTATAAAAAAATGGGGCCAAACCACGAGCTAGCTACCCCAGCCTCAACCCAAGGCACATGTAGGACCATAGGGGGTCGAACGTGCTTATGGGGAAGCCTAGGCAGCGCCAGCTCGCAAGAGGCGTATGCGAGCCATGTATAAGCCCACAGGCATGCACGCACAGTGATCAACCTGTGCGCAGGAAGCATAGTGAGCGCTAAGAGCGCACCTGTAGGAGGAATAGGTGGGCGCAGAAGCGCACCTGCAGAGAACCGGTGCAGGGTGGCACCAGAGTGGGGAGAGGAGAATTCTGAGATGTGTTCGGGAGTAGCTAATTGATAAACCGTGAGAAAACCTCGACACATTTCGACGTGGGATGAATTATAAAAATGCGGAGGAAATCCTGGATGCTCATTTGATCTCACAAGAGATCTCGACCGCACGCCTCATCCTGTGTCCTATGTTATAATCTTGGTCGTCCGAGATCAATCCGAGCCGATACAACAGTTGCGGTCTCGTCTTCAACCTCTAATCACATGGAGAGAAACCCAACATCACTGCTTGCCGTCGCCACTTTTGATCCACCATGATCGTGCTCCCGACCAGCGTTGATGAAGAAAACAACTGCATGGTGATCTTCTGATCGAACCGAGATGATGCATGCAATCTATGTCTTGCATGCATGCGATATCTCAAGGAAGAAGGTTCGGCCGAGGAAAACGGAGTTGCTGAGGCCATGTGGATCCATGAGATATTCATGCACGAGAATCAGGCATACGATCTTGAATCCATGCACGAAGATAGGAGTCCACATTCGAAAAATGGATATCGGAATATTTTCACCCACGAGTTTTAATATTTTCAAAACCCCAGAAATACCGATCATTCAAAACTTGATTTCCGTGGCCTCTCACACGGTTTTTGAACGTGGAAGAGGTGCTCCTCTTGCCTATAAAAGGAGGAGCCCAAGAAGAGAAGTGTGGCTTCTCACCAATACCTGAAGTGCTTCTGTTCCAAAAATAGAGCACACTCTTTGAAGAAGAAAGCCATGCCCTACGGACCTTCAACAAGTTCCATGCACTCTAGAAGAGCTTCGTGAAGAAGAAGAGGATCCACACTCCCTTGTGTGAAGAAGAAACCACAAAACACGCGATAGGTTTACCAAAACCCCCACGGTGTTTTTGTGATGGAAAACCCACAACTAAGCAATTGGTGCAATCGCACCATTTCTGTGCTTTGCGAAGATAGTGCCACACACTAATCTCTCGATTCTATTAAGGAGATTCGTGCACACTCATTAGGAGACCCATGATCCATCTTGGTTTCATAAAGAAAGGTAAGAACACCCTTCTGTTTTCATGTTTGTATTCTACTGTATGCAGGGGTTCATTGTTGAAGAAGAAGGAGATCGCTAGTGGTAAATTACATAAAAGTGTGTGTTTTATTTTAAGAAACCCAAAGGCTCAGGTGTTTGCATGAAAATTAAAGAATACATGCATGTGTGCATGTGATCTGGTTAAAGGATCCCGAGGTTGGGTACACTTGTGTGAAGAAGTTTGCACAAAGGAAAGGTTATACCCATTCAGGTTTGATGATTCTTATATAAACCTAAGAAAAAACCCTAACTTAGTGCAAGTGGAAGAAAGAAATGAAAGAGAAGGAAGAGGCCAAATGTGTGTGTGTTTAAAGAACCATATTCATTAAGGGTTTTCACACAGGAAGAAGAAGTGGAGAATGCATGCTTGCATGCATGCACATGCACACGTGAAGTGAATTAAATAAAGAATAAAAAACAAGTGTTTGCACATGTATAAAGAAGAAGAAGAAAGAAAGGGAAAAAGGTTCAAACTAATATGCATGATCACATGCATACATGAAAAAGAAGAAAATAATTGATTCAGATGATTCCAAGTGAACCAATATTCACTTCCTGAATAATCACATTGGTGTATGTGATTTTAGCCAAGAAGAGAGAATAAGTTTTAGTGAAGTTGGTTGTTGCACTAATAAGAAGAGAGAAGAAGTTCTAGTGCAGTTAGTGTTGCACTAGAAAAGAATAGAAGGAAAGAAGGAAGAATTTCTTGCCTACTGCTTTGCAATCAATCAAGTAAAGAGCACTAAAGAAGACCAAGAGCAGAACCTACCTTTTGAAAAAGGAAGAAGACTGACTCCATAGGCAGTATAAAGAACCAGCTAGAGGCTGCAAGTTGGACTAGGTCATCACTAGTCTAGGGAAGAGGATTGTTTACCACCCCCTCTCAAGTGTAGGGACTCACACTGGCTAGAGGATTGTTTTCCTAGCCACTCCACTATAATTGCATATCACATCATAGTGGAGAATCGATGCACTGGTCATATCCATGCATTGAAAGGACGTAGATACTCTTATTGAGTGGTGAACCTTGTAAAAATATCGTGTGCATATTTTTATTGGTTTCTATTATTGCATGTGACAGGGAATAGAGAATAAGAGAATCAATATCCTAAAAGGTTAAAAGGTACAAGGATAAAAGTTGGAATTGGTTTAAAAAGTTCCCAAAACTGATTCAACCCCCTCTCAATGTTAGGTATATTCCAAACTGGTCCTCTCAATTGGTATCAGAGGAAGGTTCACCTCTGTTGCATTCTCTACAGTGAAGTTATTCTCTTTTGAAGACCTGTGTTTATTTCCTGAGTTATCAATGAAGTGCAATTTTAGTGAAGATTCTGTTATCTCTGATCAGAAGACTATATCTACCAAGACTATGATGAACAAGAAAAATAAGGAGAATAGAAAGTTGAAGAAGAAGTCCCTCTTATCTAAAGAAGAGGAAGCATCTAGTTCTCCATATCTCGCCGACATTGAAGAGACACCAGACTTGGAAAGTTATGAGAAGTTGGCTCAAGTTTTCACCAAAAATATGTATAACCTTCCTACCTCAAATGATAAAGAGGTATGTGTTATCACATTTGGAAAATATTCTCTTGATGAAAATACTGGCACAAGTGGTGATGATCAATCTACAACATCTCAAGAAATATCATTTTATAGATTAATAATGTTTCTGCAAGTTATTTCTGAAGAGAGTATGTCCCTGGTTTGTGGAGTATTTCAATACATGCAAGAAAATATCACTCAGCTGGAAGAAGAAACTGATGTTTTGGAGAAATTCTTACAAAAAAAAAATTGTTGAATGTTTAAAGCTCTCCAGATAGGTTGGAAACTTTGAAGTAACAAAGAGGGAATTTGAATTAAGTTCTTCAAAGTGGCTCAAAGATGTTGAAGAAAGAGAGGGAGTCAATAAGACTCTAGAAGAGAAGATCCATGCACTTGAAGATGAGCTGAAAAAGGGCAATGATGTCAAGGAGTTATATTTGGAAGAAGACTCCAAGAAGAACAAATAACTTGAATCTTTGTTACAAAACAAAGAAAATATGTATGAAGATGAAGTTGAAAGATTAAATAAGGCTCATGAAAATAAGATGACTATGATTGAAGACCAGGAAATCATCCTCAATATAAGATGCCTATAATTAGAAGTTGAGTTTACCAATATTAAGAAGACACATATTGAGTCTCCAAAAAAGAAGGAAACAATTGCTGCCAATATTCAATGCTCACTGGAGGATTATATTGTCAAAAGACCTTCAACATGTGATAATAAGATCATGTATTCACTCAATGATCTATCATAAGTAGCTGAGAAAGTAAAGGTACCATCCATACCAACTTGTACTAAAGTTTTTAAAATTGTTTCTACAAAAAGTGAAGGTTAGAAGAAAAATTATAAACAAGTATGGATGAAGGAAAGTGATAAGAAACCTACCACCATGGATATGGTGGATAGGGGAAAGAGTGTGGAAGATATGTCCTCACAGAAAGCACAACATACCAAGAAGAAGATTCAGAAACCTTATAAAGAATATGGCAAGAATTCAAGGTTTGTTGGTCAATGTTGGTGCTGTCATAGATTTGGGAATTGCGCACTGGATTATTAGTACAATCCCTTAAATTTAAAATCACAGAGAAATCCCATCTCAGGGGGGAGAAATCTAGAGAATAAGAAGCAACATCCACAGATCCAGAAGCATCTGTATACTGCAAACAGATTTGGAGTGTTAGATAACATCTGTGATGTATGCAATGGGAGTGGTCATATGAATGGTACATGTTCATTTCAACAGGTACCCAAAGATGATAAGAAAAGAAGACCACAAAAGCTGGGTAAGATTGAAGAAGCATCCTTGGGAAGAAATCATATGTATAATATGAAAACAAATTCTCCTAGGAATATCTCAATAAAGAAAGATGAGAAGTCCTTGGATTCTAAATCCAAGAAGGTGAAGGGTAGTGCATCCAAAATAACTACTAAGAAGGAAGCCACTCAGAAGAAGCCATGTAGAATATTCAATCTTGATTCCTCAGTCCCTAATAATATTTTGGTGGTTTGGCCAGAAGATTTGGAAAGAATGAGAAAGATGGAAGATGCAGAGGTTAAGACTTGTTCTAAAAATAAAAAGAAGATTCTACATGAAGAAAAAGAAGTTTTGTGTGTAAGGTTTAACAAGTCTGGTCATACTGTTAAAAGATGCTTTGAATTTACTCAATCCCAAAGAGAATTCCTCAAAAAAATAAATGTTTCACCAGGAGATTCTAGTGATTTGAAAGCCCTTGTAGAAAGAATATTCACACACAAAGATATGGAAGAAATAATGAGGTCCACACAATCAAAATCAGCATTGAAGATCAGTTGTGAAAGTGTGAAGAATGGAGCATCTGGGTTGAGAAGATTATCTCAACCCTACTGTTCACATTGATGGAATAAGAAATATCCACCTTATTCCCTTAAATCTTTGAGTATTGTATTTTTTCTTATCATACAGGGAATTGAAGGTGAGTCAAGCTCTCAGGTGGAGATCCTGAGAATAAATGGTAAGAAGTGTTCCCTTGAGGGGGAGACACATGAAGAAGCTACCAGAGTCATCATCTCAATTAGTGTTAACTTTAGTAGATATCAAAATTCAATTAATCTGAATATTGTTTGAAGATCATGTCATTGGAAAAGGTGTGTCATTTCTCAATCTCTCATCCTTGGTTACTCAAAATAAATATTATTCTTTCAAAGGGGGAGTAACTAAAATTACTCTGTGACACAATAAGAATGGAAGTGTTCCAAGGTCACATATCCTGCCTTTTACAGCTTAATGTTTTTGATCCATTTGTTTAAGTGATTACATGAGTTTTAGGTTGATTATTCCATATCACACTTACTATCCTGTGCCTGGAATGAAAGTGGAAACCCCTTGAAGTAAAAGCTCATGAGTTCTTATCTCATGAGGTATCATGATTCAGTGGATAATGGAAAACTCTGTTGTCTAAATCAAATCCTCTTGTTTTCTACACCGAGCATTGCTCAAGTAAACTTAGAGTGAAATGATTGATGGAACATTGCTTGAGTAAGTATTGATACCCCTATTCCCATGAACTTTTTATTTCTTATAATAAGGGGGAGATAAGTGAAATGAAAGTTTGAAGAGATAAATACGTGAAGACTCACATTGACACATTCATTTTATAGAAAAACATTGGGTATTGCCAACAAATACAAAGGGGGAGATTGTTGGGACCACTTTAGTAATTGAGTTGTATTTGTTGTCAATGAGGTCAATGAATGGACATGATGAATGGAAATGATGGTTAAAGACACTCTCCTAAGTGAAATGGAGAATGAAAGTCAGACGATTAAAGCACTGATCTTGAAAAGTTCAACAAAACTTGTATAATGTGTGATACAATGCTTACAACATTGATGTAGCATCCTTTTAATGATGAATAAATTACTTTGGATTTGATAATCCAAAATGAAATGAATAAGAGAATGTTAAAAAGAGGCTTGGACTTTAGGGTGGCCATAATGAGGTTGGTTTTGTGTTTATTGATGGCCATGAATTCTTGTGTATACTGGATTTCTACCAAGTGTTTATAAGACCTCAGACAAAAAAATGGGGCCAACCCATGAGCTGGATACCCCAGCCTCAACCCGAGGAACATGTGGGACCACAGGGGGTGGGCCGCGCCTATGGGGAAGCCTAGGCAGCGCCAGCTCGCGAGAGGTGTGTGCGGATTGTGTATAAGCCTGCATGAGTGCATGCACAGTGATCAACCTATGCACAGGATGCATAGTGGGCGCTAAGAGCGCACCCACAGGAGGTATAGGTGGGCGTAGAAGCGTGCCTGCAGAGAACCGGTGCGGGGTGGCACCGGAGAGGGGAGAGGATAATTATGAGCTGTGTTCGGGAGAAGATAGTTGATAAACCGTGAGAAAACCTCGGCACGTTTCGATGTGGGATGATCTTTAAAAACACGAAGGAAATCCTAGCCGCTCATCTGATCTCGCGAGAGATCTCGACCGCACACCTCATCCCGCGTCCTGTGTTATAATCTTGGCCATCCGAGATCAATCCGAGCCGATCCAACAATTGCAGTCTCATATTCAACCTCTGATCACATGGAGAGAAACCCAACACCACTGCTCGCTATCACCACTGCTGATCCACCACGATTGTGCTTCCGACCATCATTGATGAAGAAAACAACTGCATGGTGATTGTCTGATAGAACTGAGACCATAAATACAATCTACATCTTGTATACATACGATATCTCGAGGAAGAAGGTTCGGTTGAGGAAAACAGAGTTGCTGAGGCCACATGGATCTGTGCGAGATCCATGCATGAGAATTGAGCATAAGATCTTGAATCCATGCATGAAGACAGGAGCCCGCGTTCAAAAAAGGAAACAACTCGAGGATCTCGTCATATCTTCACCCATGGGTTTTAATATTTTCAAAACCCTGGAAATCTAGAGCATTCAAAAAGTGATTACCGCGGCCTCTCACACGGTTTGTGAACGCGTAAGAGGTGCTCCTCTCGCCTATAAAAGGAGGAGCCCGAGAAGAGAAGTGTGGCTGATCACCAATACCTGAAGTGATTATGTTCAAAAAACAGAGCACACTCTTTGAAGAAGAAATCCATGTCCTGCGGACCTTCAAAAAGTGGCATGCACTCTTGAAGAGACTCGCGAATAAGAAGAGGATCCTCACTCCCTTATGTGAATAATAAACCACAAAACATGCGATAGGTTTACCCAAACCCTCGCGGTGTTTTTGTGAAGGAAAACTCATGGCTAAGAAATTGTTGCAATCGTACCTTTACTGTGCTTTGCGAAGATAGTGACACACACTACTCTCTCGATTCTGTGAAGGAGATTCATTCACACTCATTAGGAGACCCATGGGACATCTTGGTTTCATAAAGAAATGTAAGAACAACCTCCTGTTTTCATGTTTGTATTCTACTATATGCAGGGGTTCATTGTTGAAGAAGAAAAAGATTGCAAGTGGTGAATTACATAAAAGTGTGTGTTTGATTTGAAGAAACCCAAGGTCTTGGGTGTTTTCAAGAAAAAAGAATAATACATGCATGTATGCATGTGCTCCAGTTGAAGGAGCCCGAGGCCATGTACACTTTTGTGAAGAAGTTTGCACAAAGTAAGGGTTATACCCATTAGGGTTTGATGATTCTTATATAAACCTAAGGAAACACCCTAACTTAGTGCAAGTGGAAGAAAAAAAGTAAAGAGAAGGAAGAGGCCTAATGTGTGTGTGTTTAAAGAACCATATTCCTTAAGGGTTTTCACACAAGAAAAAGAAGTGGATAATGCATGCTTGCATGCATGCACATGCACATGTGAAGTGACTTAAATAAAGAGTCAAAAACAAGTGTTTGCACGTGTATAAAGAAGAATAATAAAGAAAAGGAAGAAAAGGTTCAAACTAATATGCATGATCACATTAATACATGAACAATAAGAAATAATTGATTCAGATGATGCCAAGTGAACTGATCTTCACTGCCTGAATAATCACATTGGTGTATGTGATCCTAGCCAAGAAGAGAGAATAAGTTTTAGTGTAGTTGGTTGTGGAACTAAGAAGAATAGAGAATATGTTCTAGTGAAGTTGGTGTTGCACTAGAAAAGAAGATAATGAAATAAGGAAGAATTGATTGCCTACTGCTTTGAAAGCAATCAAATGAAGAGCACTAAATAAGACCAAGAGCAGAACCTACATTTTGAAGAAGAATGAATACTGTCTCTATAGGCAGTATAAAGAACCAGCTAGAGGCTATAAGTTATACTAGGTCATCAACAGTCCAGGGAAGAGGATTTTTTCCCACCCCCCTCTCAAGTGTAGGGACTCACACTAGCTAGAGGATTGTTTTCCTAGACACTCCACTGTAATTTCATATCACATCATAGTGGAAAATCTATGCACTGGTCATATCCATGCATGGAAAGGATGTAGCTACTCTTATTGAGTGGTGAACCTTGTAAAAATATCGTGTGCATATTTTTACTGATTTCTATTATTACATGAGACATGGAAAAGAGAATAATAGAATCAAGATCCTAATAGGTCAATATGTACAGGGATAAAAGTTGGAATTGGTTTAAAAAGTTCCCAACACTGATTCACCCCGCCTCTTAGTGTTAGGTATATCCCAAACTGGTCCTCTCATATTTCAATGTGGTTTCTAGCCTGGAGGAGAGGAAAGGGAGAGGAAATTTTCTTAGGAAGGAGAGCATGGATTTTGTCCATTTTAAGGCCGTGAAAGGGATATCTGACCTCAGCTTCTCGGGTGATTGGTTTACGTGGTGCAACAATCAGATAAGGAGGCATCAGTCGTGGAGTCATCTGGATCGCTGCCTGGCCAACGTACATGCCATATCCACGTTCTCTAACACCAAGGTAAGCCATATGGTCTAGGGTTTATCTGACCATTACCTTATCTTGATCTCCTTATCTTCAGGAAAAAATCAGTGGGAAATATTTTTCTATCATCATTAATGGGCTAGTTGACTGGGTTTTTATAACCTGGTTAGGGAATCAGGGGGCGAGAAAAATTTGGGACACTCCTAGATGAGTAATCAAAATAAGTTGAGGAGGATAAAATCAAGGCTCAAAGTGTGGGTGAAGGATACCTCCCTTTCTGATAGTGATATTGTGATTTCCATGCAAGATGTGTAGCACCTTGAGAATAGCCTGGAAGAAGTTTGGGATGACCGTGTGTTTGAAGATATTTCCTCTAAGAAAGGGGACCTGGCCGACATGCTTCTTAGGAATGAACATTTGGTGAGGGATAAATCAAGGATTAAGTGGATTAGGGAGGGAGATAGGAATACGACCCACTTCCATGCTTGTATTAAAGGAAGGAAACAAATGATGGAGCCTAATATTCAGCTGGATGATGATACCTATACACACAACAGGGATACCGTGGGTGCTTTGGCTCTAGACTCCCTGAAAGGCCTCCTTGTAGGCCCTAATCCCTGCCTACCTAATGGGTATCTGGGAGAGATCAGGGGGATCTCATATGTGATCCCCAACCAGCTGTCGACCCAGGACAATGAGGACCTACACGCCATCCCTAACGAAAATGAGATCAAGTAAGCAATGCTGAACCTTAACCATGAAAGTGCCTCGGGCCCCGACAGCTTCCTAGGGTCTTTTTACAAAGCCTTGTGGGACGTGGTGAAGATGGATGTCATAGCGTCCATCCAAGATTTCTTTTTTGGGGGACATATTCCCAGAGTCTCCTGTGCCACGACCATCATCTTCCTTACCAAGGTCAAGAATCCTTCCTCCATAGCACAATATAGGCCAATGAGTATATGCAACTTCCCCTACAAGATCCTATCCAGCATCATCAATACGAGGGTGTCAGATCACACTCATCAGTGGGTATCCATGGAACAACATGGTTTCATCAAAGGGCACTCAATACAAGGGTCTATTGCCTTGGCCTAAGAAATGATCAGAGATTTAAACTTCAAAGCCTGCAACTCCAATTTGGTGATCAAGATTGACATGAATAAAACTTATGATCAGGTCGAGTGGGGTTTCATCAAAAAGGTACTGGAAAGTATGGGGTTTTCCTCGTGGAACATCGACCTAATTTTCAGGTGCTTCAGCTCCTCATGGATTACGATCACTTTTATGGGGAAGGATTACGGGTTCTTCAAGACTAGTCACTACCTGAGGTAGGGTGACCAACTATCCCCGAGAATTTTCATCCTATCCCAGGATGTCCTCAGACGCTTCCTCCACTGGGGTAGCAGTTCCAGAGAGGCGATGAACTATCAGATAGGTAGGGGATCTCCCTCTATTTCTCACCTAATGTTCGCGGATGACACCTTTATCTTCCTGAATGTCAGTCTATAATCCATTAGATGTTTCAATAGGATATTGCATGATTACTGCTATTAGACTAGACAATTTATTAATAAGGCCAAAAAAGGTTTCTATATATATCCAACCGTTGTACTTCCTCCAGTATTCCATCTATCCAACACAACCTTGACTTGAAAAGAGGGAACTTCCCTATGGAGTACCTAGGTGATCCCATCTCCCCTGGATGGCTTCGCATTCGGGACTTTGACTCCATTATCGATAGGATAACAGATATGATCTTCAATTGGAAGAACATTTATCTCTTGTTCGGAGGTCAGATAATTCTAGTTAACAGCGTACTGCTTGCTACCCCCATCTATTCCCTCTCACCCATCAAAGTTCCGAAGAGCATCATCAATAGAATCTAGAAGATACTGGAAGGCTTCATCTGGGACCCTCATTTAGAAGGTAAGTGGAATTGGGCTTCCTGTAATAGGGTGGTATGACCTGCTAGGGAAGGTGGCATCAACGTGCATTGGCTTGACGACACCCTCCACTGCATGCATGCAAAGATCTCCTGGTAAGTGGTGGAACAACGAATGCTCAATGGGATCACAATGAACAATTCACACCTTAGGGCCTCATCTCCTAGAGTTACACAAAATTCCCCATTTTGGTCCAAAATATCTACGCTTATCTCTGCTCTTCAACCTCACTTCAGATGGATCGTTGGGAGGGGAGATATCTCCTTTTGGCACCATAACTAGGTTAGAAGCATCCTTGGGTTCCCCAGGTGTCCAGCCACATCGGTTTCTTTCAAGGAGGCCATCTCCCATACAACAATCATTGAGTAAGTTTTGGACAAGGAACAAATGGATAATTTCAACCTCATTGAGATAAACCATGATCTGGATAGATTCATCTTCTCCCCTCATCCCTCAGAAGCCTTTTATTCTAGGGACTTCTGATGTACCATGGACAGCTCTGATCAAAGTGATGCTTGGGATGAGATCCTCTGGGATAAGGGGGTATCCCCTAAATAAAACTTTCTCACCTAGAGGCTATGACACAAGGCTCTTCACACAGATGATAATATCAAGCACTGTGGCATTGCATTGGCATCGAGGTGCTACTGTTTCTTAGTCCATTGGGAGGAGAGCGTGTGGCACTTGTTTTTTGAAGGTGAATGGGTGAGGGTGGTGTGTAAATTCTTTGGCGAGTTTACAATGATCCATGATAGCAACATGGGTGGTATGCCTTTCCTTAATCAGTGGTTCCATGGAGCGGGGGAGGGAGTCCCTAAGGAGATGGCTCACACCATGATCTTCCATACAGGATGTTGGTCACTTTGGTAGGTGAGAAACAAGGCCAGACACGAGGGAACCACTGCCTCTAGCCAGGTCTTCATCTCCCACATGAAGATCCTCCTCCTCGATATGGTTTGTTCCCTTAGCAGATGGCGAGAGGTTCCTACTCTTCAATGGCTGCACGCTCATGCTATTCCCAATCCTCCTAGTAGTAGTGATTCTAGAGGCCATTGGGTTAACTGGTCTCCACCCAAAAGGGGGATCAAACTCAACACCGATGGGTCTTGCTGCATGGGAGCCCTCCGTGGAGGAGGGGTGGTGTGCAATGCCATAGGGTCAAACTTTATGGGATTTTCGGGCCACCAGGGTCATGACTCTTCACTCTAGGCGGTGGCCAAGGCAATGTTGTTTGGACTCAAACTTTGTCGACTCAAAGGGATCATATTATCAAAGGTGGAAAACAACTCCCAAATACTTCACAACGCCATGCAAGGTAATGGAACCATCCCTTATTCTATTCATTACATCATCAGGAAATGCAAGGGAATGACTAGAGACAATACCAAGGTAGTTCATACATGGTGGGAGGGGAATAAATTCATGGACCACCTTGCCTCTATTGATATTTCTAGGCTGGATCCCATCTTCTTACATAATGTTTCCACTTTGAAGCCATAGGGGTTAAACTGGTGAAAGGATATGCCCTTATCCTTCATTACTTTAGGCCTCCTTAGGTTACGTGTACTCTGTGGTTTGACTTGTTTTTTTTTGTTAGTCTCTCTTCCCTTAATAAAAAATTTGCATGTTATGATGATGAGGTGATGTGCTGGTAGCTTAGGATTTTGAGAAGGGGGGGTAATTTTTTCCTGTAGATCCTCCAGATCATGTGGTGATCACAATTTTGGTAGATAAAAATATTGTTTATTTCATTATTTTTGATAAGATAATGCATATTTAGATATGATGAATACTTCAGCACTTGAACTTATTTTACAGGGGGATCTCCTGGGTTTCTATCAGAGTTAAAAAAGGGAATCTTCATTTTTCTACAGCGGATGTTGATTGGTGAAAATCCATTTTTTAGTCCAAAAAAGTCTATTATATTGTATATCCATTGATATTATAAAGGGAGAGATTGATAAGATTCATCCTATTGGTGTTTCTAAATTTGAGATAAGATAGTTTTTTGAATTTGAGATATCTTTTATCCTATCACACAGATAAGGCTGCATGAGTTTCTCATAAGGAAATATATATTTTATATATGTTTAGATGCAATAAGTTTCTAATTACAAACATGGAATATGCATGGTGATTTAGAAATTTAATATATAATATTTTATATCTTATCTTTATTTGAGAAATGAAATTCTGAATGCTTTAAAAGGAGAAGCAACTGGTGGTGAATAGAGGGAGAGATGCTCAAATTTTAGTTGATCAAGGAGAAAAGGGACACTGCTTTTATGGTATCCCATGCATATCATCTGTGATGGAGAACGAATCATAAATAGTGGATCTATGATGTGATGAGATACCATGTTTTTGGTATCATGTGTGGTGCATCAACATGTAACAGGTGCGTAGCAGTAGTGATGAGAATTTTGATTAGAGAAATGTATCAAATGTATTCTTGATTAAAGTGATTAGGAGGCGTTCCCTGGTTGACGATCGGTGGTAAATTATGATGGAGAGATCATGAAAGAGAAAAATCCTTCAGGATTTGTAAGATGGTGTGAAGTTGATGCGTGTTCAGATAAAGATCCTTGAGGTAGCAGCGTTTCATCGATAGAAGGGTGAAATTTTGTTGCAGATTGATATTTTGAGCATTGTGTTTTGACTAAGATGTTTTTTATAGAGAAGATGGAGGTGTATCAGGGGGTAGTTTTTACACAAGTTTTTCTATACTATATTTGTAATTCAAGTTCTTGGATTACTTGTATTTTGTACTGTCTGATACATAGTGGACATTTTAGAATTGCCCTGTGGTTTTTTAATCCTCCAAATTTTAGGGTTTTTCCATGTTAAAAATCTTTCATTCTGACTTATTTTATTTGTTATACCATAATATTTCAATTCCATTGTTTCATCAAATTTCTCACAAATTGTTTCTCAAGTGATTTTCATCCCAAGATCAGGAATCTCCCCTAACATTGAGCATAGGGTATGGGGCATGATGGCGTTGGGGCTTGACTCGAGGCAGTGTGTTAGGGGCATGATTTCTTGGGGGCCTCACCCAAGGGGAATAATATCCTTGGGGCTTGACCCAAGGCATCGATAGGGTGTAATGGTTTGGAGGCCCAACCCAAGGGGCATAATGACCTTGGGTCCTAATCCATGATGGATTCGAGATACGAAAACCTTGGGGCATGAACTGAATCGATGACTTACGATTACCAAGAGATGTATTTAGAGATTAATACTAGTCCATGCTTATTATGAAATACCATGACTATCCTTCTAGTATAGAGCAGAAGTAGGTACAACCGGGGGTCTGTAGAAGCTTGGTTAGTGCACATTCGCTTGATTTTGGATCGTATATTTATGACTGTTAAAGTTTTACTATAATTATAGAATACAATTATATACTTGATCACATCAGGTTAAGGATGAATTGGTGGTGTCCTACTAATTCTTGTACTCACACCCTACTTAGGCATTTTGCTGCGCTTATAGATTTCATGAGAGATCTAGCTAAGGGAAAGGGCTTTGTGGTGGATGGATGAGCATAGGATCACTGATCAAGTAGAAGACTTGGATAGACTCTGTAGGAACCCCCCATAATGATGTTTATTTAATTATTGTTTGCTACTTATTACAACAGGTATGTTTTCTACATTGGAATATATTTTATTTATATGATATGTATGCCATTTATTTAGTTTTTGAATGTTTACTCTGATCATTTATTATATTTTTTATTGTTTATTATTGATCATATGACATAATACTGAGTGTATAGTCTTTCCATGGATAGAATCAGACCCTCACTGCTAGTCAGTGGCCTCTTGCATATGAGTAGATGTGCATGAGGTCATGTGACCTTCTAGATAGGACATAGTTGTTTGGGTTAGGATGTTACAATAACATTGATAAACAAGGGTAAAAAGTACTGATAACATGTTTGAGGGTGAAAAATCACTAATAAATGGGGGGGGGGGGGTCATGGTCTAATGGTGTTGGGGTGACATCACATTAATTTTTTTTGAGTTTTATCAAAGCTAAAAAAAACTGATGATAAAGGATACTTTTATCAGTGTTCAAAAGAGCATAGATAAAAGTAAATTTTTTTAGTGATTCTTTTAGTGTTGATAAATGTGATATTTATTAGTGATTTTTTTAGCACTGATAAAGGACAAAATATTTTTAAATTACTTAGCCTATAAATTTTTTTAGTGTTAGAAAATTCCATTTTAAGCATTGACTATGGATAAATATACATTAGTGGAGGTTCATACTCTAACTATTAAGACCAATAGGGGCCTATATACCATGAAAGGGGGGGGGGGGGTGAATCAGGGTATGGATATTCTTTTTCAAAATTCTTCCTGATCCACTGGATCCTGACCTATTTATTACAAGGGTCACTTTGTTTGCACTTGTGTGTTTTTATGACCACTTATTTTCTTCTTTATCTGATGATGATGCTTTAAATGCAATACATGGAAGTAAGCAGGAAAACACATAGATTTTTACTTGGTTCACCCTCACTGGGCTACATCCAAGGAGCATACAACGGTGATGTGCCGCTGTACCAAATCCACTAAGGCTCACTGCCAATAATGTTCGGGCTAGATCACTTCTATGCCCAAGCTCACTGCCTTTACAAAGTTTAGGGTCAGCTCACTTCTTTCCCAATGGTCACTCCCTGTTTCTATTTCACTAGATCACTGCTGTTAGAAAGGAACCATCTTCCTCTTCCTTTTCTCACTGCACTTGGAAGGGATTCACTCACAGTTTATAGACCTGTAGGTATCTTCATTTGCAAGAATGAACGCATCCTCAACTATTTATAGATGCTCTGTTAAAGTACAACTTTAATCCAATGATGAATACCCCTTTGCCTCTGAAACACTGGGCAACTACCTTTGGAAACACCTTCGCAAAGCACCCTACTTCGCGAGGCTCCCAATTTCGCGAATCTCAAACAAGCCTTTGCGAAGCTTCTGCCTTTTCGCGAAGCACTCTTGTGAAGCACTCTCGCGAAGCTCAAGACTTCGCAATGCTTAGGTCGTCGTGGAGCTCCTGCCTCTTCTTGAAGCACACTCCTTAGGGCACACAACCTCGCAAAGTGCACTTCCTTTTGCGGAGCTAGATTAGCCGCTGTGAAGCACCTCTCTTTCGCGAAGAACACTACCTTCACGAACCACCTTCACAAACCTAGAGAAAAATATTTTCTTCGAAAACTCTCTACTTCTCTCGATGGGGTCGACCTCTATTTATAGGCGATTCCACCGACCCTCGACCCTTTCGCGCGAAGTTAGTGCCACGTCATCGCCAATCGCGAAGCTCCAAAATTTCTGTCAGAATTCTCTCAAAATCACGAAGCACCTCGGAAATTCTTGGATCGCGGAGCTTATCATAATCGCGGAGCATTCCATCAGTTACCTCATGCCGCTGCCACGAAGCTCCCTCGCATTTCCTTTCAACACTTCCATTTGCAAATCTCATCGTAAATGCGAAGAATCACCGTCAACATTTTTCTTCTCTTCGCAAAATCCAATCCATGAAGACTATCTTCGCGAAACTAATGCCTTTTCCATATTAAAATATGACCTTCATGGATATCCACTTTTCTCGATGCTCACCATCCTCCAAATTTTGGACCCCAAAAATTTGGCAAACACTGGAAAACAACGCCACCTTGTACTGCTCTTTTTGTACTGCCTCCAGATTGTCTGTTCCTTTGTCATGGTTCTTTGTCAACATGGATTTTCAACAACTTAACTGGAACTCGACAATTCTCCATGGAAACCTGATTTTTCAACAAACACAATCAACCCAAAAATGTTGCAATGTTACCTTGAGGGGTTTTTTCCCAACAATATCCCCCTTTGGGTTTGTTGAGAACTCTTCACAAATCTTCTCAGAATGATTTTCTTCACATTGATACCTCACTGAGTCTTCTTTCAGCCTCAACCACCATTCGACTCTTTAGATTCTGATAGCGTTCAAGGATTCACTTAACACATACTCTAAGCCCACATGAGCAATGCTCAACATGAGAAACAAGAGTAGTATGAGAAGTTCATAAATGAATCACTTCATGTCACACACCAAATGTCGATTTCATACTGATACCAATTGCTAAATTGATACCAATTGTTGAAACACACTGATACCAATTGGTGATAGCTGGAAACCTTCTCTCACCATTCCAAAACCACTCTAATGAGTTTATAACGATCCTCAAATATCTTGATATCTACTCTTTGATCGATCACTTCTAGCATCGTCAGATTTAATACTCTCCCCCTATCTCATTACTCTCCCCCTATCTCGCTGCTCTATTTGTCAGCTTCTCCCTGTGTCATTTACTAAGAAATTTTCTCCCTTTATTAGCCACAATTTCTCCTCATTGGGGAGTCACTATTTCTCCCCCTTTTTCAACGAACCCAAAGTTCACCCCTTTGTGGTCTGCAACATTGGAAAGAACACAGATCAGTGCATTAGAGAAAAACACACAATACCTCGGGGAGAGGGGGACGTTCCACATCAACACTCTTTTAAGTACGGGTAGTCGACTGAACTCCCAGAGCCAGTCGATGCCTTTCAAATACTTCATTGGGTATGAAATTTGTCAGAATGTCTGAAACCTGTAGTTATGTAGGCACATACTCCAACTTCACAATTCCTTGCTCAACCTTCTCCTTGATAAAATGATACATTATCTCAATGTGCTTTTTTCCTTGAGTGATGGATGAGATTTTTACTGATATTTGTTGCACTCGAGTTATCTCACTGGATTCCGATCAGAGACTTCACTTTAATGCCCATATCATCAAGCTGCTGTTTCATCCACAATAACTATGTGCAAGCTTGAGTGGCGTCAATGTACTCAACTTCTGTGGTGCTCAGCGAAATGAAATCTTTATTCTTTCTTAGCCAAGAAACACATAATCCTCCAAGATAGAAAGCACCTCCGGACGTTAACTTCCTGTTATCTGCTGAATTGGACCAATCTGCATCTGTATATCCAAATAATTCTGACTGAGATTTTCCATTATACATCAAGCCGAAGTCCACTGTTCCCTTGATATACCGAAGTATTATTTTCACTGCAATCACGTGGATTTTCTTGGGATTACTTTGATATCTCGCTGCTTGGCATGTGGCGAATACAATGTCATTCCTTGTTGCAGTCAAGTATAGAAATCTTCCAATTATTTTCCTATATTTTGTGATATTAACTGCCTTTCCATCCTCATATTTGGAAAATTTAATCCAGGTAGCTATCAGAGTCTTCATCTCCTTGTAATTTTCCATTCCAAATATTTTCAAAACCTCCTTGGAATATTTGGATTGTGAAATGAATGTTCCATTCCTTCCTTATGTCACCTGTAGACCAAGTAAAAAAGTTATCTCTCCAATCATTGACATTTCGAACTCACTTTTCATGAATTCAGAAAACTATCTGCACTGAGCTTCATCTGATCCACCAAATATTATGTCGTCGACATAAACCAAGACCATCATCCTTTGATTACTGTTGTTGTTAAAATAGAGATTGTAATCAACTCCCCCATGCTAGAAACCAAGCTTCTTCAAGTACTGATCAAGCCTTGAGTACCATGATCTTGGTGCTTGTTTCATCCCATACAACGCCTTCTTCAGTCTACAAACCTTGTTCTCATCCTCATGAATGAGAAAACCATCTGTCTTCTCAATATACACCTCTTCCTCCAGAACCCCATTCAAAAATGCATATTTGACATCCATCTCGAACACTTTGAACTTTCTTTGCACTGCGATGGCTAGGAATAATTTGACTGCCTCTAGCCTTGAAACCGGTGCAAATGTCTCATCAACATCTATTCCGTAGATCTAGGAGTACCCCTTGAACATTAGTCGTGATTTGTTCTGAATCACTATGCCATATTCATTCATCTTGTTGCGATAGACCCATTTAGTCCTGATGGCATTCTTATTTTCTGGCCTCAAAACCACCTCCTATGTCTGATTCTTTTCTGAATCAGCAACAATCACTTCTGCTCCCCCTGTGTTCCTTTCTTCCTCAAAACATTCATCAGGAAATTTCTCACTATTTCATTGTTCAGTAGCATCAAATATTTCAAATAATTTTCTCAGCTTCTTGTTGAAACATTGTTGACACTCTCTTGCAGCTTCTTAGTATCCTGCAAACTGTCAGCTAATACCACTTGTTAGAACCAAATAGATAAGAATGATATGCATGATTATTGCTTCTTCTCCCTGTGTTTATTTCTCCCCTTGATAGGAAACACCTGAGCTGAGTTATCCAATTATTTCTTTGATGGCTCTTGCATATGATTTTGTTATTGAATTCCCCCCCTATGTTATGCAACACTTCCTGGGGTAAGGCCCACTGTTTATACCCATAAACATTATTCTTCTCTTGCATCATTTATTCTAATCTTCCACCTATATCATTTATACCAATCTGGAACTCGGCATTGAGCCATTAACAAAATATCTAAGCCTACTGAGTTGAAACTCCATGTAGTAAACAAGAGACAAAGTTAATAACACAATCACTTCCTATTGTGCTCTGTTTCTCCCTTTCTTCTTTAACTCTGGTACCTGATTTGAATCAATTAAAACTCTGGAGCATATCAATTCTCCACTTAGCATATTTAGATGCCACTTCCCCTTGGATCGTATCTCCCTAAAACCTGAAACACTTGAATCATCAGTTAATAGCATTTATATATATAGGGGGAGGGGCATTTCTGGAATCCTCAGGATGAGGATTGTGGTTGATCCTAATGGGTCAACCCTTTGATTATTTCTTGCAGAGCATCACACTCCTTCCTGGCTTCTTCTAGCTGCCTAGCCAACTTCAACTGCTCTGGCCATATGACTAAGCATTCATTACCTGCATGCTGAGTATTTTTCTGATATGATGATTCTACAAGCCTGGCCTTTCTCACCATTTGGGGTTTAAACCCACTAGTACACATTTCCGTCTTTGATGTTCCACCAAAATTCCATTCCCTTGATTTCTTCTCTAAGTAGGAATATCTCTTCTTGTCATCATCCCTGGCTCCTTCCTCTATTGTAGGGATCTTCTTCTTTCCTCCACTTATTGTTGTGGCACACAACTTCAAAATTTTTCAATGCATTATTTGTTCATCTTTCTTTTGTCAGATATCTGAGTCACCACACTCTTTTTCACTAGTGGTGAGTCCTCCACTAAACCTGCATTCTTCTTACTCACAGTTGAAGTATTTCCTCCCCTTTTCTTCCAGATTTGTTCATGTTATTTCTTAGAGGGCGGTTGTGAGTGTGAATGATACAAATTTCGTTCAACTTCATGTGATTCCCCTGAGGCTCTAAGACTATTCTCCAACTTACCACTTTGTCTCCCAATTTAAGATTTCTCTTTATACATCACTGGATTCAAGAATCGCTTTCTGGGCTCCTTTTCCTTTATTGCATTCTTCTTGCTACAATATCTTGCCAAATTCCCATGATTAGAACATATAAAACATCTTCCATTAAAGGCATACCTTAGTTTGTCATCTATCATCCGAGATGTTGATGAATCTTGATTTATTCCTCTAACATTGATCTCCTGAGCTTCCTGACACATATTCAGGGTGTGTCCCATTCTTCCACAGTAATATAATCTAATGAATTCTTTCCTCTGAGAGACTCTTCTCTTTAATTTCTCATGAAGATTATTCTTATTCTCAGAATTTTCAAAGTTTCTATTTTCACAGCCTGAAATGTATTCCAGAGCCTTTGAACAGAAGCTTGATGTATGGCCATGAATCTCGCAGAAATAGCATATGTCGTCACTACATCTTATAACTGTCCTCTTAGGCCTATCTCCAGCACCTGCATGATTTTCTCCACATCTAGAACTGTTCACGGATCTTTTTCTATCATGCATGGGAGGTGATTCATCAAATCCAATACCAGTTTTCCCAAACGGTGTGTTCTTTGAGCTAAGAAAATTTGTTCCTGCCTCTTTTCAGAAATAGAAAATTTACTTGTCATTTCATCATCACCTGCTGAAGGATAATCAAATAGTAAGTGCAAGGCATCCTTCATTTTAGGCTTTCCTCTAGCATTGAATTTATTCACTTCCTTCTTTACTAATTTTAGCTCTTCTTACAACTTCTGAATCTTCATATCACTTGATTGAAGTTGGGCATTGAATTCTCTTATGAGATTATTTCCACAACTCATCTGATCTGCCAGTTCTTGTGTGAGCTTTTCTACCATACCACTTTTCTTCTTTACTTTCAATTTTTCTTGAGAAACAGATTCAGAGACAGATTCATTCTCTTGTTGGAGCCTTTGATTCTTATGAACTTGTTCAGATAACTATGTATCTAGATTAAAATTTCTAGATTTCATATTCTGAACTTTATATGACCTCTGATTCCCTTCATATTCATCAGCCTTTTGTTTACCTTTCATTCTAGCCATATTTTTTAGTTCTTAACCTTGGGAATAATTCTTCTCCCTTAGGTCATTAGCCACAATAATAAGTCTTTGATTTAAGCCTCTTAGCTTGTTGACCTCAATTTCCAATACTTGGATCCGAATATCTTTAGATTTAACTTCTTCATCCAATTTCTTTGTCATGTTGACAACATCTACTGGTGACCTCTTTCTTGAAACTTCTTCATCATTAGTTGTTTCGGCATCACTTTAAAGTTCATGTACTTCACTCATTCCTAAATCATGATTGAGTGAGTCAATATTTTCCCTATCAGATTCATCCAGGACTTCCTTCAGTAAGCTGTTTGATTATTTTAGTTGAATAACACTTTTTCCATAAACACTTCCACACCGAAGGATATCACCTGACTTCTGATTCTTATTTGATGTTTTTACCCTTTCCATGGAACACCGAGATAAGAGAAAACTGATTTATCCACACAAATAGACTACACCAAGTCATAGCAAAAAAATCCGATAAAGGCAACCTTCCCTCTGATACCAATTGTTAGGACCAATAGGGGCCTATATACCCTGAGAGGGGGGGGGGGGGGGTGAATCAGGGTATGGATATTCTTTTTCAAAATTCTTCCTGCCCCACTAGATCTTGACCTCTTTATTACAAGGGTCACTTTGTTTGCACTTGTGTGTTTATTATGACCACTTATTTTCTTCTTTATCTAATGATGATGCTTTAAATGCAATGCAGGGAAGTAAACAAGAAAACATGAAGATTTTTACTTGGTTCACCCTCACTGGGCTACATCCAAGGAGCATACAACGACGATGTGCCACCGTACCAAATCCACTAAGGCTCACTGCCAATAATGTTCGGGCTAGATCACTTCTATGCCTAGGCTCACTACCTTTACAAAGTTTAGGGTCAGCTCACTGCTTTCCCAAGGGTCACTACCTGTTTCTATTTCACTGGCTCACTACTAGTAGAAAGGATTACCTTCTTCCTTTTCCTTTGCTCACTGCACTTGGAAGGGATATACTCACAGTTTATAGACCTGTAGGTCTCTTCATTTTCATGAATGCACGCATCCTCAAATACTGACAGATGCTCAGTTAAGATCCAACTTTCATCCACTGATGAATACCCCTTTGCCTCTGAAACACTGGGAAACTACCTTTGGAAACACCTTCGCAAAGCACCCTACTTCGCGAGGCCCCCAATTTCGCAAAGCTCAAACAAGCCTTCACGAAGCTCCTGCCTTTTCGTGAAGCACTCTCACGAAGCACTCTCATAAAGTACTCTCACGAAGCTCAATCCTTCACAATGATTAGGCCATCGCGGAGCTCCTACCTCTTCACAAAGCACACTCCTTAGAGCAAACGGCCTCACAAAGCACACTTCCTTTCGCGGAGCTAGATTAGCCGCCGTGAATCACCTCTCTTTCGCGAAGAACACTAACTTCGTGAACCACCTTCGCGAACTGAGAGAAAAATATTTTCTTCGAAAACTCTCTACTTCTCTCGAGGGGGCCGACCTCTATTTATAGGAGATTCCACCGACCCTTGACCCTTCTGCGCGAAGTTAGTGCCACGTCATCTCCAATCACAAAGCTCTGAAATTTCCGTCGGAATTCTCTCAAAATCACAAAGCACCTCGGAAATTCTTGGATCGTGGAGCTCCTCGTAATCGCGGAGCGTTTCGTCAGTTACCTCGCGCCGCCGCCGCGAATCTCCCTCGCGTTTCCTTTCAACACTTCCATTCACAAAGCTCTTCGTAAACGCGAAGCATCACTGTCAACATTTTTCTTCTCTTTGCGAAATCCAATACATGAAGCCTATCTTTGCGAAACTCATGCCTTTGCTATATTAAAATATGATCTTCATGGATATCCAGTTTTCGCGATGCTCACCAACCTCCAAATTTTGGACCCAAAAAATTTGGCAAACACCGGAAAATGACACCACCTTGTACTGCTCTTTTTGTACCACCTCCATATCATCTGTTCCTTTTTCATGGTTCTTTGTCAACATGGATTGTCAACAACTTCACTGGAACTCGACAATTCTCCATGGAAACCTGGTTTGTCAACAAACACAATCAACCCAAAAATTCTGCAATGTTACCTTGAGAGATTTTTTCCCAACACTAACATAGTATTTCTCTTTGTTGGGAATATCGACACCCTTTTTCCAGCATTGATTTGGATTCTTCCATAATCATAAACTGTTTGATTTTTTTCTAAATCTCATTTAAAAGTATCCCACACCATCAGAAATTTGTGAAAAATGATTGAATAGAACATGAACACCATTCATACTTAGAGGGAGTGAAACATGGTGGTAGATTTTCTAGATTTGTAGGGTAACCCGTCAGAGAGTGTTAAAGTATTAT
The DNA here is from genome assembly GCA_963277665.1 of Viscum album. Taxonomy (NCBI): domain Eukaryota; kingdom Viridiplantae; phylum Streptophyta; class Magnoliopsida; order Santalales; family Viscaceae; genus Viscum; species Viscum album. The sequence goes on along the minus strand of OY728126.1, from coordinate 350,773,120 downwards.
CTACTCATGGATCTCTCCCTTTGATTTGTAATTTTTTTTACATGGAGATTCCATAGGCCTTTATTATTTCAGGTCACCTTGATTGTATTTTTTATTTCCTTTAGTTTTGATAAAAATATAATTTGAAGGATCATGGTTCATGATTAACCCTCATATCTTTTATCCCTCATAATATAATTGGTTTCCTGAGGATTCACATCAAAGAAGAAATGATGAATTCATATATTCTAGTATCACTGCTATAAATTGTGTTTTGAAAAGTGGTAAAAATGAGCTTTTTCAGCCCTAAAAAAGCATTGACAAGCTAAGTGTTGTTAAAATCACTTACTTTTATAAGTGCTAAAAAAGCACCGATAAAGGGAATCTTTATCAGCTCTAAAACAAAAGCGCTGATAAAGTTGGCCTTTATTAGCGTTTTTTGAGTGATGATAATTTTTTTTGAACCGCTTTCCACCCTTTGTCATCACTTGAACCTGCTCCCACACTCTCACACTCCCCCCTTTTGTTAGTACTCGCAGTGCCCCTTTGTTAGTGATTTTCCATCGCCTAGTTACCAGTTCACCCATGCACGTGCTTGGACTCAATCCTATGACCTCCCTTGTACAATTCAAACCCCTTTTCCATTCCCCCAAGATTGATTTATTCTATATTTTATGACATTTCTATTTATTTATATATATTTACATAAATCTTTTTATTCATATATTTATATAATTATTTTAAAATATTTTTATAAGATATATGTATTTGTTTGTGTATGATATATATATAAAATTATATTTATTTAAAAATATTATATATTAATATTTATTTACATATATTAGAATATAAATATAAATATAAACACACACATATGTATTATAAACTCTATATATGCATTTGTAAAATTATATATATACATTCACATATATTCATAATATAAAAAATTGTTAGAGATTATTTTAAATATAATGGATAATAATTAATTAAATATGATTTATATAATTATTTTTAGATACATTTTTAAAATATGTATATATAAATTGTATATTTAGATATAAATTTAATAAATTATATATATTTATATGTCTATATATTTACATATATATTTATACATATTTATAAATAATTATATATTTTGATATAATTTTTTTATAATGTATTTATAAATATTTACTCTAAATACGTTTATATAATATATTTAATGATAATGATATATTTATAAAAATATATTTACATATGATGTATTCACATAATATTGAGACACACACACACACACATATTTACACACAAGTACATATTTATATTTCACACACACACACACACATATTTACATATATGTATTTATTTATATATATTAGAATAAAAACATAAATATATATTTTTTATTAACAAAAACATATTTATATATAAAAATTACTTGTATTGGTATATATATATTAATTCATTTTTATAAGGTAAATAAAATGGATAATATTTTATGTTAAATAAAATGAATAATAAATATTTATTTCCATATGGTTTATATATTTAAAAATACATATTTATGTAAATATATCTAAATATTAATTTGTAAAATTTATTCATTGTATGTAAATATAAGAAAACATGCATATATTTACATTGATTCGTGGGGGATGGGGCTACATTATAAAGAAAATCTTACAACACGTAAATATGAATATATTTAATTATAAATAAAACTACAATATGAAAAATGATAAAATTGTAAAACCATAATATTTATATGAATTTGATACTTTATAATATATTTAGTCTATACTGAAAAAATACAAGAAGACTCTCTTAAAAAAAGCTGAAATCCCATCGAATATTAAAAAATCAGGGTATCCAAGATAAAAACTCAAATTTTGAGACCTTATAATACCTTTTGACCTTGAACAAATAATAAACTAGATTCAACTGGGTTAACATGGAATGGATATCTTCGCAGGTTTCAATTTGTTATGTGGTAGAGCCCAAATGGACACTTGAATCAAAAGTTATAGTCGCTTAAAGTTCAAGTTATGTTTTCAACTTATCTTAGATTTTTCATTAATTTATTGAATTTTTATGTCATATAATTGTTATTAAATTACCATTACCCAATAATAATTAAAAAATTATTAATTAATATTATTTTTCAATTATTTTATAATCCATTTTCTCTAAATATATTATATATTAAGTGTAAATGCATATTTAGTATTATATAAATCATATTTAATAAAATATATTATATTTATATCAATATAAATATATTTATATATTAATATATGATTTTTAACGATATATAATTTTTTTTATGAAATATACCTTTTAACAGCACTTAAAAAATCACTAATAAATGACATCTTTTATTAGTGCTAAAAAACAAGCATTGATAAATTTGTCTTTATCAGTGTTTTTTAGTATTGATAAATGATACCTTTATCAATGATTTTAGTTAGCGCTGATAAAGACACCCCCTTTACCAGTACTTTTTTAGGTCTAATAAAGGGTAGCACTAGATAAACCCAAATCTGTAGTAATGTATGGATTTTATAAATAGTAGACAGTGTGTCGAGAAATATTCCTCATGTTGATGTAAAAAAAATTTATGTGATTGTCACTAGCAATGGAATAATAATTAATAATCATGATAAATAAATCAATTCATTATAATATTATATAATATTAGTAGATAAACTTAACTTTTAATACCTCTTTCATAGAATATATAGATATTAATTATCACTCAATTCATTCAGAGCTATATGACTCTGGGTCTATCCATTATGTAATTTGTCAATAATATTAATGTAAAATTTTAAAATATATTTATACATGAGTGCATAACATCAAAATTTAATGACATGTATCCATTAATCAATGTTGACTCATGAGTAAAATGAGTGGGTGTTCGGTTTAGACCATCTCAAACAGGTGGTGCAACACCTTGTATATTTTGAGGTACATTTTCGGTCTAATTTTCATAAAACCTTATGAATTTTGATGAATTATTGATGTCTAAGGTGTTGGTGAGGGCTTTAGAGGTCTGTTTCAGGAGAATGAACATAATGCTGAGACTTTTATTTTAGTGGAAGAAGCCACTAGGTACCGAGTGGTCTAGTACTATGTACCTGTTGGAACCCCCAAGTTAGGGGTGGTTATGTGAGGGTCACTGAGTGGCCGGTGACCTTAGAGCAGGAGCCAAATGGATACTGGGTACTCGATGCATGGGTGGTGGGTACCTGATGGGTACCTACTGTGTTATTTTTAAAATTTTAATGAAATCAATCAATTATTTTATTTAAAACTTAAATGAATTCTTCTCCCTCATTTCTTATGGACAAAAACTTGATCCCTTTGTCCTCTCCCTCTCATTTATCTCTTATAAGATCTAGATTCTATTTGTTCCTTGCTATATTTGAGTGGTTTTCCTCTCATGTGGTATCTAGAGGTAAATTATATCATTCCTATTCGATCCATTCTTCATTTCTTACACTATTTTAGCGTGTTCTGTTGTTTATTCCCTAAATTGGGAGGTTTTTCAGATTATGTGATTCATACCGATTGAAGCTAAATCTACCGATGATATTCAACAAGAAGTATCATAGGTTTTTTTGGTAGGTGGTTCCTAACCATCCTTGATATATTATTCATTCTTAATGAAACATGTGATACATGGTCTTTCCGTCCATGTGCTATTGGACCCAAATTAATCCAAACTATTTTTCCTTGGCTTGTATATGTTAGGTAAGGACGTATAGGGACACAATGGGCCCTTTAATTACCATACCTTGATGTTATGATTTCTGATGGCCACGATATTGAATTAAATCATGTTGAACATTATACTTGGAACCAAAGTCTCCCTTAGTCTCCTTGGGTATAAGAGATGTGTGTAAATGGGAGAAGTTGGTTTAAGTATTGACACATTTGGAACTTGTGAGTTTTCAATAAGTAATTTTCATTAATTTAATTATTATTTGGGGTGAGAATTCGTCCACTGCTAGATTATATGAATTCGGGTAGGTTTACCTTGGTTTAGGCTTAGAAATAGCCCATGCATGAGAAAAACAACCTAAATTAAATTTAGAATGTGTTGGACACTATGCTACCTTTTATTAAAATAATTTATATAATTTTATAACATGATGTTATTTTGGTTATATATATGGTAAAATATGCCTTTTATGCTATTTATGGATATGGTTGAGTTTAAATTCCCATTTTTTCCACATTGTATATGATGAGAAACACTATTCCCATTATATGGTATGATCATGACTGAGACACTATGCCCATTTGTGTGGGATTTAATGTCCACCATGCTATGGAATGTAATGACCACTTGGACTTGGTAATGATAAAGATGAGTTGATATGCCCAATTACTTGTCATTTCCCATGGAAGTGGGATATATTACCCTTAGTGTGATGCTTCCATAAAAGTGGAAAATATTCTTGTACGTCTATAGTTACTCATGGAATGTGATGCCCTCTATTTTATAACATGCCTCATGAATAGGGATGCTTTTCCATATTGTGAGTTTGGCTAGGGATGTTATTCCTTATATCAATGAAATAGTTAGGATGCGATTCCCACTTGTGTGTGGTTATTTTACAATACTATGTCTGCCATGGACTGATATCATTGGGAAACCCTTCCCACTATTTTGACTTGATTATTAGGACATACTACCCATGAGAAAATTTGATATGTTATTATGGGACATGATACTAACTTGATAAGACTTTTGATGTGGTTCCCAATCAGTATTCATGTGATATGTTCAGAGACACCACAACACTAGTGGAAGCAGGTATGGTCACACATAAGAAACTATATAGCACCCATTTATATGATATATTTAGTATTTATATCATTTCCTATTATTTATGTATGAACATATCATATTATGCGTGCACCTATATATTTTGGAGTTGTTTAGGGACACCGTTGGTGGTGAATTATTGAGTTGTACTCCAACCTTTCTCAGGAACCCTTGTACCCATGAAAATTTTTAGGCTATAGGCATAGGTAAGGTAATGGTCTCTATATAATATGGATGTGAAATATACCGATATTTCAATATATATATTTTTCTTTAAATAATTATGAGTTTGATATCTTTATTCACACACACTAAAATGAAGGTAGTGATGTATTATTAAATTTAAATAATAATATTTAAAAGATATTTATGATAACATATAACATATCTAAATATGATATAAAATAATAAAAATTATTTAAATTAGATAATTGGTATGAAATAATATTAGAAACACTTAATGTTTAAGAAGAACTTTTTAAATAAAATAAGTTTATCATTATATTTTTTATATATTAAAATTTAAATATATAGTTTTTAGAAATAGAATTAGATAAAAATAAATTTATTTTTGAATTTATAATATCAAAATTTATTAAGTTTTAATTCTTGATCATTTTTATAAAATATTTATTTTTAGTCAAAAATGTGGTTTTACAAAAATTATAATTTTCACGACTTTATTAATATATAATAATAGACTAGAGGGTAAAAAACTATTTAAGTGATCAAATATGAAATTAATAAATTATATTATTCTTTTTAAATATTATTTATACTTATAGAACCCACGACATATATTTTTAGAACTAAAGTAAAAGGTTACTTTAATAAAGAAAATTGTTTTATGTTTTTTCTTTCAATTAATTAATATTTCAGTTAAAATTGGATATTTAGTGATTTTAATTTATTATTAAATTAATTTTATTTATAATAAATGAATTTTAGTTATAAAAATTATGGACGTTAATAATTTTAACTCACACATAAATTTTATGCTTAAAAACACGATTATCTTAAAACCATTTTTAACCGTTAAACATGTTTATTTCAAAATTAAATTAATTTAATCATAGTAATTTTAATTGATAGAATTAATACCATATTTAGGATTATAATACTTAAATTAAGTGGTAAGATCAATATTAATAAATAAAATTTTAATTAATTAACATGGGTGAAAGTAAAAGTTACATTGGAAAAAGTACACATGGGTAAAGTGAAAAGTGAAAGTACAAATCCCTAAATAACTCAAATATGTACCCAACATGAGTTAATGTGATGATTTTAAGCCATATCATGTACCATAATCCATAATTTCAAATTATGGGGGTATTTGACTTTGAATAGTGTAAAAAAATAATTTAATAATTTAAAGTAATTTCAAAACTACCTTCCCTTAAATTATAAAAGGGAACAATTACACCCATTTTTTACGCACCCATCCATTCTAATTTCTTGGTGAAAATCTATAAATTTTTTCATCCTATAACCATCTCCAATAAACCATATCCATTATTTAATCATGTATATGTGCAAACTACCGCCTTCATGAACGACGTGTCTCATTTCTCTTGACCACCTAACATGGATAGACCTAAAAGTGTAATTATAAAAATAATATTAATGTAATAACATTATTATAATTATACAATGATAATTTTTCATATACCATAACTCTATTCATTCGTTGAGAAATGGGTTTGTTAATCGTGTGTACGTGTGGACCATCACCTCCACAAATATGGAATTTCATTTGTCAAAACCACTCATAATTAATGGTTATAAGAATTGATTTTATGGAGGTTTTTGTCTAAGATTATATAAATGTTACATTAACCAGTATGTAATGGCACTTTCTTACTCATTTGATCATTACTACACACTTTTGTTTTGGACAGTTTATCGCATACTTGAGCAACATTGTAATGTTTATATAGTGAATAATTAAGGAATTTTATATAATATTAATGAAATGTAATAATAAGATATTTTTAAAGGTTTCAAAGTTATAATATTAACATATAAAAATTTTAATAATACATCATCTCTGTTCATAAAAAACTATTGAAACAAGTTTGTCGCCAACATCATGTTCAAGAGTCATAATTAAAACTCTCATGGGATGAAAGTGGAACATTATAAATAGTGATGGGATATATATTAAAGAACTATAGGTAATATCAAAATTATTAACTTGGTATTAAAGATCAAGGAACAACATAAACATTACAAATCATCTATAAGGAAATTAAAAGTGCTAACATTCAATGTTAAAAATAATCCATAATGAACCACTATATTCATAGTAAATAATTATAAATGAAATATATAAAAGGGTTATAGAGATGAATAAGGTTTTTAAATTTATTTTTAATATGTTTATGTTTGTTTTAAAATATTTTAAAGTGAGATTAACTAATTGGGGAAATAATGTAATAGATTTTCTTCTCAAACTACCTTCACCGAGACACATTTTACTTTATACACCAATTTACTTTTATATGGTGTATATTCTTCCCAATTGTTATGTTATCATGAAATATATTTTATTCATGGTATTTTAGGTTCATTTTCAAGAAATTTACCCATCAAGTGTTTTTATTAAAATGTTACTCAAGTCATAATTGTTTTCTTGACTCAAGTTCATTTCCTATGAGCCATGAAATCTATCCTTGATTTTGATCTTCCAAGTCTCTTCTTCTTACCATTATATATTAAAATGGTTTATATTTTATGGGGATATGAATTATTATTGTTAATATCCTTCACTTTTATGAAATTATTCAGAAAGTAAAAGAACAATATTGATAAGAATAACTCGTATAATTTCCAATGGATATTTTTCTTCCATATCCCTATTTTACCAATCAATAGTATTTTCTATAATATATCAAGTGACCTTCATAATTCTCTTCAAATATTATCAATTGAAGTTTTTATAATCCTTTTTATGATGTGATTTTCACTAAATTTCTTTAATAGACTTTTAATTTTTTCCACATGATTAGTTTTCAAACACCTTTTCTCCCAAAGTAATGTTTTAAAATGTTCCAAAATTACTTCTTTCCAAATTGTTTTAAAAATTGAATTTTAAACTAACTTGAATTTATTAATTTTTTTAAAAGGAATTATTTTAAATGTTTCCATATGGGTCATTTTTGAATCTCTTTTATATGTTTCTATGTGAACGTATCTTTCTGCCACCTTTTTCATTTTCTAAGAGACTTCCTATATACACATTCAAGTTTAAAAAAAAAGGAAATTATTATTCTCATGGTTTAAAATAATATTCCTTTTTAAATGTTTTCAAAGGACAATAGAAATTCTTATTTTCATATAAATTTCCATAATGCTTCTAGGAGTGTTCTTAATCTATGTGGTATGATTTATCAAGGGTATTCTTTAAATGATACCATCTTACTTCTTTATCTGGATGTCTTATGAAATTATCTTTTATATAGATAGGATGATACATCACTACTTTTTTCTTTCCTAATAAACCACTTGTATAAACATGATTTTCTTCTAATGATTTCCTTTACAAATGGATTATGTTTCATTACTTTTATTGAAGTTAATTCACCTATATTCCCAATACATTGATCAAATGGAGGAAATTTTTGTCTAAATTGTATATACTATTCCTATATGGTGTAAATATCATAAGCTTAATAATATTTATTGAGTGATATTTACCTAGAATTATTCTTAAAGTCAATGGATACCCATATATTTTCTATGGGTTTATCATGCCATGTTTATTGATAAAATCACAAATGATTCCTTGTAGGAACCAATTATAAAGGATATAAAACCCATTTTATTTCCTTAGGTTTTTATGATATATTTATTTAAATCATGTGGAACACATATTTATAATTTTCATTATGTGATGGGTGGTCCCAGAATTATATATACCCCCAATGCATTGGGTAATGTTTTCATCTCATGATATATCATGTTGCATGGGCAACAATCCTATCCAACTATGGTGTGTGGTTAGTATTCTTGGCCAACTATGTTATGTTAAAAAGGTAGAGAGGCTTAAATTATTATTATGATGTCATGATTATGATATTTCCACATTTCTATAATCCCATTCCCTTATGTCATGATCATTATTTAATCCATGAACATGTGATATTATCTCTTTATTCTACAATTCCATGCTTATAATAATCCTAATTATGACATAATTTTATTCCCCACATCACTCATATAATTCTTTGTTGTTATGTTTACCTTTACTGAGCATTTGAACTCACCCGTTTCTTATATTTCCATTTACCTTGGTTATGAAAAAAGTATTAAGTATGATAATCCTATAAGAATATCCTGTGTGAAGAATTTATGGGAAGAATTGAATAGTCATTATGGATTTATTATCTTCTTATATAGTAGAGAAAAAACATGTCCATTTGATGAGAATACTTGAGATTTATTAGTTATTGATTTTTCCTAATTCTCTAAAACTATAAACTAAAAAGTCCTTATATTATAAATCTGTGAAATATATTATAATCATATATTTGTATCAAATATATTTTTTTAAGTTATTAATTTTTGACACTGGATCCAGGAGCACGAGTTTAGGGGTTCTACAGGATTAGTAGGTGGAGTCTGGTGGGAGTCCAGAGATGTTATCAAGTAGGGACTTAGGACCTATTTTTTTGTTATATCCTTTATTATTGTTCATTATAGATAACCTATACATGGCTAGCATATGATAAACCTTACCATTTATGTATATCATGTGAAATTATAGTTGGTTATTTTGTTATAACATGGGTTATTATTAGTCCTAAACAAAATTAATACCTAGATGGGGGGGGGAGTGAATTAGGGTATGTTAATTTTAAAATGTACATTTTCAATAATCCTTCTCTATAATTATTATGAATACCTCTCTATCTCTCTCTATACTTAATTAATGATATGAAGTGATAAAACTATAAGTAAGGGCTTATAAGATTTTAGTTGATTCACCATAACCAGGCTAATCCATAGAGCATGAAAAGTCAACACACCAATGAAATTAAAATAATAAATATCACTACTTTGTTAAAATTTTGGAATAGATGCATTTAACCTCTTGGTTTATAACCTTCAAAAAATAAATATTATTGATTTCAAACACTTTATAAATGCACTTATTCTCCAAGAACTTCTATCTTTATCCCTCATGAATAAAGAATAATATTACACCAATGATGACATATCAATTTTATTCACCTTATTCGACTTGAATAAATCCAAAAAAAAGTTCTAGTGAGAAGTCCCCAAGAACACCCTTATTCTCTTTCTCTATATTTCCATTAAAGGTTTTAAATTCCTCTCACATCCCTATAATTTTTTATTCTCTCCTTTTTATTCTTATGCTCTTCCTCTTTGTTTTAAAACTATTACAAACAATTTTTGTAATATATTTATGATCCAACCCTTAATCCAATGGTTAGTATTAATTATATTTAAAAAAAACCACTAAAAACATGTGAGGTGTACCACACATTTTAATGTGTTCATAATATTTCAATTAGACTAATTCAACCCTTAGAGTTTTGTGTTATCTCATTAATTTATTAATTCTATTTTTAACTAGAAAACACCCTAACCATAATGCGATACCCTTTACCATGACACAATGTATCTCAACTTCAAAAATTATATAGTGTGTCCACCTTATGTGGAATGGAATTTAGTCAAAGTATAGATCCAATAAATCTGATAAATATCTTATATTTAATTATTCCACATTCTTAGCATGTTTTTATCAATCTCCCTTGATCATAAACTCAACTATTGTGTGGTCCTTTTCCTCTCTGGAATGGATAACCAGTTGATCAAAACTACCAAAGTATGGAACTCTCTAAAATGGTAGATCCATATAAATCCATCCAAAATACATTTTAATAATAGTAATCCTCATTATTTCATAATCACCTGTACGCTGAAACCATAAATTCTCACACACTAATCCTTTATGGTGAAATAAATTCTCTATAGCATGGAGTTCCCCATTTTAGAAGAATCTCTAAAAATAATCTTAGATAATTTATGGTGTGGGTGGTTCATCCCCAATGAAAAATAACGTCTCCTCGAGTATCCTTACAAAATACATCTTTTCCACTTTCTAGAAACATCTTCTATGATGCAACCTGGGGGAATGCAGTGCGGTTTTTTTCATACAGACATAACTCATTCAAGCTTCTTCTAACCTTATTTAGCCATATTCATGACTTTATAAGTTTCATTGGGGTATATAGAAACATCCTTCACATAAAATTTTCAATAAACAAAAACCAAAGAAAAACAACATAGGGATATTTTCCAATAATTCCCCCTTTGGGTTTTTTGAAAATTCCAAAATTGATTTAATACTTCTTTTCCTAAACAATTTTAATCCAATCAAGAACTTATTCTGAAACCAATTTCCTAAAGATAGTGCATAAATGACTCACTAATCACTAACTATAATCCCACTTGAGTCAATATTGGTGTGAGAAACAAGATTTAAATGAAATTATCCTTATGAAAAACTCTATGTTCTTCAGTGCCTCTTAACCAAACTGCTCCCCTTGAATAAAAATTTAATCACCACTCCATCTCAATCATCAACATAGGATCACTCCCCCTTTTCAATATAAATTTAAATCTTAGCCTATAAATTCTCGTATATTATCTCCCTTAATTTTCTGGAAATATTATCCCCTTTATTAATGAACCCAAAGAGCTATTCTCTTACTAAAAATATAAATTCTTATGTGGGAGTGGGGGTCCCTTGTTCAACTCACCTAGTTAGATGGAGTCGACTGGTCTCCAAGAGACAACCAATTCCTTTCAAAATATTCCTTGGGTAGTTTATTTTTCATTATATCCACAACTTGATCTTATGAAGAGACATACTTCAACTTCACCAACCCTTGTCATACTTTCTCCTCAATAAAGTGATAATTTATCTTGATGTTATTTTTCCTTAAGTGATGGGTATGATTTTTGGTAATATTGATAGAACTTCAGTTATCACACATGATGGAAATATGATATTTAATATCAAAATCCAATATCCTAAATTTTTTGTTTCATCCAATTTAATTGAGTATATTCTTGAGTGTATTCCATATATTTAACTTCCACAACGCTCAAGTAAACGTGGTCTTGTTTCTTACTCAACCGAGAAATGAAATAACCTCTAAGAGAAAAATCACCACTTGATGTTTAATTCTTGTCATGAATTGAACCTATCCAATCTAAATCTATATAACCAAACAACTCTTGCTGTGATGTTCTATAATAAAAAAACTCAAAGTCCACTATATTATTGATGTATTGAAGTATTCAATTCACTTCCAGCATATGGATTTCCTTGGGATAGATTTAGAAATGTATATTTTGGAATGTGGAAAACACCATATTAGGTCATTTTACTATCAATTGTAATTTAATCCAAATTATTTTCCTATACTCAGTGATATTGATCCATTTTTCATCATCATCCCTAGAAAATTTAAACCAGGTAGCCACTGGAGTTGTCATTGTCCTGGAATCCTCCATTTTAAAAACTATTGAGAACCTACTTTTCATATTTTATTTGAGAGATAAATGAACCATTCTACCATTATATCACCTATAATCCAAGGAAAAATGTTAATTCTCTAATCATAGACATTTCAAATCTGCATCTCATATATTCTGAAAACTACTTTCATTTTTCATTATCCGAGCCTCTAAAAATTATATCATCAACATAGAAAAGTACTAACATCATTTGATAATTTTACTTATTGATGTAAATATTATTATAAACTCATACTATTTGAAATATAATATTCTTTACTAATATTGGAACATAGATTTGAGGATCAATGTTACTCTATTTTTATATCGCGGTGACCATTTGCATGTATTTATTACACTATGATTTATGAATATCTCTACCATAGAGTATAGTCTTCCTTTGATATGAATTGACCCTCAACACTAGTCAGTAGCCTCTATCATATAGGGAAGAACACTTGAGGTATGTGGCCCTCAGTTTTGTCATAGAGGAGGTGGACCCGACTAGGGATATTGAAAACTAGTATTAGAGATGACTTGTTATTCTATCTTACTATTTGGGATATAATTGATAAGATATTGGATATGGTTAGGATTTGAGATAGTCTTAATACCTATATTTAGCTAACCAATGTATTAAGAAATTTTATATTTCTAATTTAAGGGTTGTTTTTTTTGTTTTTTGATGTTATGATATTATGAATTCCAAGAATATGATGTGTGATTTATTGATTTGAGGTTTTAATCTTGGACCACTGTGGAAAGTGATAATTTTTTCATGCATAATTTTTTTAAATTTAATATTTACATGGAATTCATGTGCTTGGTTTTCATTGATCAAATTAGATATGATATAAGGTAATGTTATTTAAAGTGTCAAAAAAATTATATAATATTTACCTATATAACTTGATGGTGGAATTTTACTAAACTGATTTTTTATTTTGATTATTATATTGTTATTAATAATTGATAATGTGAATCATATCTATATCCTAATGTCTACCCTAGATATAGTGGGTAGTCAAGGATTTAGAGAACACTTGAGTTATGTAAGATCCTTAGTAATCTAGGGTGTTTTCATTACATAATAGGATGATATTATTGATATGGATTATCCGATATTCTATACCAATACTAGTTATAAAAGTGAGTCTGAGTAATGTATTTGAAATTATAGTTACATGCCACAACAATGACCACTTGTTGAGCACTAATAGGGTGTAGATAAGTATGATCTATTTATTATTAATCCAAATCCTCTAGTTATTCCTATAACTCAAATTGATCAACATCACTGAGAGAGTCTTCTCATGGGAAAAAGATATCTAAGAGTGGTTCCCTCTATATTAGATCTAACATGAGAGTTCCTATCATAAAATGACCTATATTTATTGGATAGGGTTGAATTCAGGCTTCCAAGATCTAGATCAAGCATATGAAGACTATTTTAATTATCTAATACATCTTCAGAGAGGCTAGTGAATCTTTATATATATATATATATGCATCGAGGAATATAAAAACATTGGTGGGATATCCTAGTCCCAATAGATCATCAAATGGGTCTATCTTAAAAGGAATTTCAAGCTTGATTTTTTAATTATTTATTTCCCAAGATGATGAAAGATGATAAAAATTGGGAGATTATACTTCTCATTTAGGGGATCGTGTCTGTGATAAACTATGCAGCCCATTATACTTAGTTTTTAGGTTTTCAACCTCATTAATGGTTAATAAAATCAACATGGTTTTTCATTTTGAGTATAGGTTGAGACATTCAATTTAGTCTCAAGTGAACATCTTCAGGCTAACACATTTTTCTGAGGCAAAAAATACAGACCTCATTACAAAGAAGAACTTGGATGAGGATAGAACTTCCTATTAGTTTAGTTCTTATACTTTGTCTAGAAGTGGATATTCAGGTAGTTGAAAGTAGTTTTTTAGTGATTCTCATTAGAGTGGTGATATGATGGCTAGTCAGATCTATGAATATTCTTCATCCCAACATGGGAGGACTCTGTTAGTATATTATCATTATGATTGACTGGGACATATGAAACTATAGCTCTATTGAATACTTAGTGGAGTATCATTTTTATGTGGTATATGGGGCATTTATATATTTTTAGATCCATTATTAGATTTATTTTTTCCATGGTGATGGAAAGAATCATAGATCAGTTGCTATATCTAGTGATTTATTTTAGGGTGGTAATTGGAGTTTTTATAACTAGTTAGGGTACATATATGATTGTGGTGCCCGGGGTCGGTAGAGGCAATAGAGTGGTGTTCCCTAGAGTAGGAACAAATATGGGGGCTAGGTAAAAGAATCATGGTTAGTTCAAGTTCATATTATTTACCTGAAACCTAGTAATAACAATGAGGGACCTTCAATAGTTTGAGTTACAATCATATTATCTGTTATCTTAGCCCAACAATTCCATGTTTTAATGATCCTAAATCATGATTATTGTAATTATAGTAAGTTTTGTGTTTTATGAAATAAATCTACATTTTTGAAAAAATATTCTAATCATGGATCTTCTATAAGACAAATGAATCTATCGTGCAAGTACCATATCTTCCATGAAGCTATATTCCATGAAACCATGAGTAAAGATCTTATGTGAAGTATTGGCTATAAGACTAAGAAATTTTCCATATTTACAAGAATCCATGAAAATAGCTTTTGTGAAAACAATGTCAATTTTTTCTAAGTGTTTGATCATCCATGAAAAGGAAGTCTACCAACCATGTGTTATGTTGATCAGCTGTGTGTTCATTATAAGTGACCACATGAAGTCCCTATAAACCATGCATGATAGTCTCAAATTTTTCTAAAGTATAGATTGATCGTATTTTAAATTTAATCGACTATGGATACTAATGAATATTCTATGAGAAGGAATTTTTATTATATAAGAAGAAGTCTCAATATTTTGTGTGTATGAATCCATGATGATACATTTGTGTAAAGACTCATATTTTGATAATCACTATGTGACCATGAAAAGTAAAGACCATCTATGTGAAGGGACTATATCTTCAATACTAAGGAAATATAGATCATAAAAAGGAACTAAATCTTCTATGATAAGTATGAATGCTTCTGTGTGAAGTATACTTATTCTATGCCTTGTTTGATTGATATTTTGTGCCACTCCTTCTATGCCTCTATAATACCATGCTTTTGTGAATATGTGAGATCATTATTGTCATGCATAAGTATATACCCAATCCTTTCATGTATATTTGAGAATAAAATATTATTTATTTTAACTATAAGTTTTTAAAAATTAAATGCAAGTTAGAAGCATTTAAGACTTTCATAAAGGATGATAAATATAAGGAATGAATTATGATTATTCATTAGTGGATAATTGGAGAGTAGTTGAGTTTAAATTCAAGGAAGTCTCACATGAACAAGATATACAAAAAGATATATTTTTTGAATCATATGGGGATACTCTGTGATATACTACTCATGATACTATGTTTTTCTACACTTTACTTCTATATTAGAGTAGAAGCTTTAAAGGATCATTTAATGTACTTTGAAGGAAAAATTTATATATAATTGATCAACTGAAGCTGATCAAAGATTGAGATATATAAAAAAAATCTATATTCTATCTTTGTGCTCTCTCTATTCTTATTTACTTTTAAGTTTCATTTGTGTTGAATGTTTATTTACTTAGAGATAATCCTATGAAAAAAATAGTATTACTTTGATACACCTTATTATTTATATATATGTTATCCCATGAATAACTATGGAGGAGGATGGTTATAGACTATAATTCCCTCTGTACAGTTGTTTCTTGTAAAAGCCAATCCAGGTTTTGGATCAGTTTATTTGTGTCAATAAACATGCTTAGAAGTGGGACACTGTCAAGTGGAGATGACTAGGTTCTATCTTGGAACCGAACCAGTTGTTTTTAAATATGATATGTGTTATTTTTTTCCTACATGGTCTAAAATAATATTTCATTTAATACTATATTTTACAATTATAATTTTTATCAAGTTTCTATAATTGTTTTTCAAAATAATATTTTTATAGTTAACTTTTCTTAGTGATATATATTCCATGTTTGGTTTGAGTAAAATGGTTTTGAAAGTTAGAGTGATTTCAACTTTCTTTAATTGGTTTTTGATCATACCCTTGAGTGACTATTTAAAAACATCAAATTATAAATACCTACTATATTAGTTAAATAGGATGTTTTTTTTAAATTGGGGGATATCTATTTAAATATATTTTTAACCAATTTTTTTTATTAGATGATCAATTTGCTCCTCTCTTAAGAACTGCACTCCGAACAACATTTAGTATCAAAGGTGTTTTTGGTTATTTCTTTTCTATTGTTTTAATCTTACTTACTCTCTATTCTTTTCCTAAATTTGATAGTCATGAGAAAATGATCATTTTTTCTATGATGTTTAATATATTTTATTTATGGATACCTCTATAATTGAAGGAACTACAACTAATTTACTACCTTACTTTAATGGCTAAAATTATGTCCAGTGGAAAATAAAAAAGAACATACATCTTGAGAGTATGAGTTTTGACATTTGTACTATTGTAAAGATAAATTTGAAAAACCAAAAGCTTTTAAACATGACTAAAGTGATGATAATAAGGATACATATGATTGTAACTATAAATACATGAATTATTTATACTATGCATTAGAATAAGAATAATTCAATATAATTTATTCTTGTGATATTTATTATCATATTTCTAACATTTATCTTAGGTTAAATGAAATTATCAATACTATGCATTCACTTATAATGACTATAGATGATAAAATACAAGTTCTGAGGATCTTAATATGCCTACCTGACTAATGGAGAGGAAATAATATCTCTATTAAAGAGTCATTTGATATTATAAAGTTACTAATGAGGAAATTAATTGGAAAACTAATGATGAATGTGGAGTAACTCAAAGTTCATAATGAGGATGTTGAAACTAATAAGTTTATTTATTTTAAAGCATCTCAGTAAAAGTCAAAAGAAGTTATCAAAGATAAAAACACCAGTGGAGGTGATGTTAACATAGATAGTGATGAAGATATAGATTATCTTACTATAATGTTTAAGAAATTATATAGGAATAATAAGTTGTTTATGAAATATAATTATAAGGGAAAGTATGACAGGAAAGGAAACTAGAAAAAGGATGGCCAATTTAGTGATGTAACATGTTATGAGTGAAAAAGAAAAGGGAACATCATGGAATATTTTTGTAAGTTAAAATATAAAAGTAAATAATATAACAAATGAAATAAATTTAAGAAGGAAATAAAGGAAACCTGGAGTGCATCTAAAGGTAGTTCCAGTGACTTAAACTCAAGCAGGAGTGATGCTTGTGAAAAATAAAATCTGTATTTTATGGATTCTGTATCTGAGGTAACACCTACAAATTCCATATTATTTGAAAGTGAGTGTCACGATTTTTATAATATATCTAATGAAGAGTTATTTGAATATTTTTCCATACTTGAAGACACTATAAATGATCTAAAAGATAAATATAAAAAATTTTAAGAACCGATAATCTTTTTTTACAAATTTAAAATATGATATTTATGTTGAAAAAGAAAAGAATATTTTTCTATTAATGGAAAATAATGTTTTAAAATTAGATAATTAGTATCTTAGGAAAGATATAGAAAGGTTAATCAATATTACTAAAAATCTAAGTAAAATTTTAGGTGATCAAATAATACCTAAATGCAAAACTAGTTTACGATAACAATAAAAAAATCAAATAAATCTTTACAAAAAATATTTTATTATAAGCTATAAGAATTAAAATAAAATATTCAGTTATGGGAAAAATAATTTTGGACCCAAAAATATTATTTATTTAATTATTTTAAATCTATTAATAAAACTATCAATAATACATTAAAACAAATGTGGATTCTAAAAGATTTATTTGCTAACTTTTCTGGACCTAATATGATCTGGTTATCAAAATCACATATTGTCTAATTAAATACAGGTTACTTGATTAAGAGATATAGTTAATGCTTATAGTATCTAGATAGTGTTTTTTACAAACAAATTACTAGATACTTATCAAAATTCAATAACTTAACCATATTAGATGGTGGGTATGATATTTTTGGAGACAATACAAAAGTAAAAATAAACCACCTTGTCCAAATCATAACTTTGAATCTATTCTTATTTCCAAAGTTCTATTTATTGATGGTTTAAAGTAAAATATTATTAATACTTATTAATCATGTAATTATGAATTTCAAGTAAAGTTTGAAAATAATTCTTGTATTATTTATGATTATATTTTAAATTTAGTGTTTATTTATTTTTGAAATGATAAAGTTTATGCTATTGATTTAAATTATTTATTTTCACAAAACATTTATTTTTTAAATTCATTTCTGTAATAATATTGGCAAAAAAATAGGAGACTAGGTCACTCTAATGTATACTCACTTAGGAATATAGTTATAGAAGGTTTATTCAAAGATCTATCCAAGAAAGAATCCCTAATAGATAAAGTATGTAATCCTTGTCAAAAAGGGAATCAACACAGAATTTATTTTAAAAAAAGAAATTGGTTTCTACCTATCAACCCCTAGGGTTGGTTCATATGGATTTATTTGGACCATCAAATGTTTTAGTTTAGTTGGAAATCATTATTATTATGTGGATATTGATTATTATTCAAGAATCATATGGGTATATTTTCTACCTCATATAATTGAACCTTGTAAATGTTTTTAAAAATATGAAAAATTTATTGAGAACCTTAGTGGACTTACCATTAAAAATGTGAAAAGTGATCATAGACATGATATTGAAAATAAATTTTTTAAACCTTTTGATCATAATATGTATATAACCATAAATTCTATGATCCTAGGACTCCCTAAAAAATGGATTTGTTGAAATAAAAAACATTAAACTTCAATAAATATCATGGACAATGCTTAGTAGATATGATCTACCAGTTTATTTTAGGGATGAAGACATAAATACATATTTCTATGTAATTAATAGAGTCTTAATAAGGCCAATTTTAGTGAAAACTCCATATGATTTATTATAGAGAAATTTTTTTTATTTGTAAGACTTTGAAATATTTCTACATATATTTCTAGAGCCACACACTAAGAGGGCGTATATTTATGAGACTCGGTGTGCTCGTAATTAATTTTATAATAATATTAAATATATTTCATATCACACACACATAATTTATTAAATAAAATGTGATAAATATTAAATGGAATCTTGGATCAGATATCTGAGACTATGGTTGAGTTTAGAACATGTTGTTTAACCTAGGCATGGCCTAAGATATTTCAGCATGAGGCGTTCAAATATATCTCCCATTAGCGATACGTTCAATGAATTAATTAAATGTTTAAATTAATTAAATTAACTAAATAACCTAATTTTGTTTCCTTTTAAATATATCATCATGGATATTTTTATAGGGTTAGCCTCATAACCTTGGGACTATCAAGAGCTTCTTCTCCTTTCCTACCATTGGCAGAATCACCTCAGATGATGATGAAGATTTGTATCAGAGAATATTAGAGTGTAGAGAATGAAAATAATTTCATAAATTGTTATAGATTGTGTTCTTAAATAAATAAATATCAAATCTCTAGGAAGGACTCATAATTTTTTGGATTACACCCATTTTGATTAAATTGATTGATCAGATCAATCACCTCCTTTGATTTGCACCAATTGTGGCCTTGATATGTTTTCATGTACTAATTTAATTGATTATTCTTTGGTTTTATAAACCTGTATATCCCTATTCACGATCTTTGGCTAATAACACTTGAAAAAGATCAATACAATTTTGTTTTTGTGCTTTTCCACCTTGATTTCTTTGTGTTGTTCATCGGTTGGACCCCGTGGTCCTGATTCTACATTGATGGGTAGTACTGAACTCAATCAGAACCCCTAAATCGCAAATATTTCACATTAAAGGTATAGATCGACAAACTAGAACTATTTATGGATAAATTACAGGATGTGGGTGATCATTTTGATGATCAGAGATCAAATCTTTGATGGAAAAATAAATGGAGGCATGCGGGACATGCGACAAACCTTAGAAGACCAACATAAACTGATTTATAGAAACCAAATTGCCAAAAAGAATAGATCTAGACTAGATCCATTGATTGAGGATGGCGTGGAGTTGAGATATATGGAGGAATGTCCATATTTTAAGTGCAGAGTTCAGATATGGATTTCTGAAAAAATCCAAACTACACGTCGTGTAGTTTTAAGAACACACGGTGTGTCGGGCCCTAACTGCAACAAATAGGTTTCCTACAGATTATAAGTATCACATGATATGTGGGACCCCAAAATTCCATGTGACCTTATGCTGGTGGAATCAAAATGTACTATGGGAGTGCATGGGCATGAGCATGCCCATGCACACCATATACCAAAGTACACAGACATGAATTGAGTACACAGACATGGGATGGATACACAGACATGAACAAGCACACGGGTGGGACCTTGAGTGGCATGGGAACTATTTTAGTTCCCCCACATTCCATGTATCTCTACATGGTTTGTGAGCCATGTACCTCCAAGGACATGACCAAGTGATTGAGTGGGACCACAATCTATATGGGTCCCCTCATGCACCCTGTACCCCTTGGTTCATTTTGGGGAAACTTAATTATTCCATATATTCTTTGTTTGAATTCATATTTTGGATTTCAAGTATCCTATCATGAGTGTTTCTCCACATATAACACGATGGTGCCCTCCATTGTGAAATCTGGGATATAATCTAAAACATTATGGGCAATAAATTTATTTAGGCGATTCCCAATGACTACATTAATAAAAAAGAGGATCACCAGAGACACTAGAGTGGAACCCCCCATCAGCTTAGGCATGATTCCTCTACCTACTGAGTATAACCCCCTATCAGACAGGGAAAAGGTCTACGATGACCAAAGTGGAACCCCCTGTTACACCAAGGTACGTGTCCTCAAACTATAGAGTGAAACCACCATAAGCTTGGGCATAGGTCCTTTACCTACTGAGTGGAACCCCCTATTGGATAGGGTGTGGGTCATCATGACACTAGAGTGAAACACCACTAACACATCAGGGTACATGTCCTCTATGAATACCTATAGAGTGTAACACCCTATCAGATATGCTGCAGGTCCTCATGACACTAAAGTGAAACCCACCCCACCATTATCTTAGGTATGGGTCCTTTATGGATACTTATAGAGTGTAAATCCCTGACAAACTTGGGTGCAGATCCTTTACTTGGAGTTTGTGTCTGCTCAGCTATACAGCACGTTGGAGAGGCATGGTTCTTAACAAAACTACTTATGGGATGATGAATGAGATGCTGAGCATCATTGATGGAATTTTAAAACTATTGGAAACACTTTTTTATGGGATGAGCTATGATATAAAGATACCCTTTCTCTCTCATTTTGACTTCTTTTGACTGAGCATATATATACACATATGTATCCTTACCTTTGAATTTGGTTACTCTCTTACCATGGGTTGCAAAGATGTGCGATGCATGCCATGTGCTTTTTGTGTTTAGCTTCTCATGGTTGGATGAGGTTACTCTCCAGATCTGGGTGGAAAAGTCTCAATGTGTAGTTTATCTACACACTATGTTGATCCCCTTGTACTTAGATGAGGTTACTCTTTCTCTTGATTTGGGTTGAGCTACATCTTATTCTTTTCTACAGTATTTCAATTCCTATTGTGTTTCTTACTTATCCCCCTTCATATTTTAGGGTTTCCTACTAGGTATGTCTATACCCACCTGTGCATGGGATTTCCCCCCACATGTCGTGTCTTATGTAGATGATAGATAGGTCGGTGGTGAGTTCAAAGGATCTTAGGAATAATTAGTGCTTGTGAGTGCTTATGGTGGTTGTAGCTTAGAGATCAGGAGATGGGATATCTCATAAGTTTACTTTCCAGTTTTTTCAGGTTGGGACATATTTCTGGATGGGCGTGTATTTTTACCCCTTTACTTTTTAGTTTTCACTGTCGTAATTTTGTACACCCTAAAAGTTTTGATGTTTTGTTTACTTTCTAGCTATTGCATCTTTTTATTATTATCTCTCTGTACTTATGCCTTGATATGGTCAGGTGTGTACATATATGTAATTAAGAAAATGCCTTCCATTTAGGATATGCCATTCGATGCTTGTATCTACCCCTAGCCTATGGAGGCAGGTTTGGGGTAGTTTTGGATCGAGCCCTGGTTAGGGTCGGGTCGTGAAATATTAGTATCAGATGTGGTTCAATCCTTGGGATGGTGTTTGGAGTAGTACCCTTACAAGGATTTAGTTGGGATATTGGGAAATAGTGTCAAAGTGTTTCGAGTGCGGCTCTCAGGCCAGGGAACCCAGTGTTGGCATATGCAGTCGATGTATCCATTCATTAGGACCTTGACTACATGATTATCAACTCGGCATATTGAGACATTTGTTACATGTATCAATGGTACATGAATCATATAGGATTGAGTCTTTGAATATCCTTCTTATGTTAGATTCCTATTATTGTTTAATATATATTTTCTCATCTGACCATGGTACATCTTGATTAAATTTCAGGATGCCTTCATGATGACAACCAACTAGGATATTAGTTTTGTATCATGATGACGATATGATGAGCGATGAGGCCTTTGTCTAGGCTCCATCCCATGGGATTATTCCTCTAGGTGGGAAGGAAGTAGCACCACTTCTTTTCAAGAAATAGATTATACCATCTGACCAGACTAAGGATGCACACAGTCTCAGTGAACTCCAAGAGTTCCAGCACCAGAGGCCACTAAGGTTCCATAGAGAGATAGATCCTTAGATAGTAGAGGATAGACTAGAGTTGGTGGTCCATGTATTCAATCTCATTTAGAAACTGATGGATTTGGTGGTTACACTGGAAACTATCCTTTTCTATGGAGCAGTTGGGCACCTGTGGAGTCTTGTTACCCAGATGCATGATGATTCAACACTCTCATGGCCCGACTTCCAGTAGTTGTTCCATGATGAGTACCATCCCACCTACTTATGATCAGTTTAGATTTGAGAGCTTCTTGAGCTATAGTAGGGAGGGATGATAGTGGATGAGTACACAATAAGGTTTAGAGACCTTACTAGGAACTCCCTTGACATGATCTAGGATTACTACTTCTGATCACATAAGTTTGAGTAGATACTTCATAGAGATATCTACGCCAGTGTAGTGCCCCTGTGAATCTCCACCTATACTGGGGTATTGAACTAGAAACTGGTGAAAAAGATCTTCTAGTCATAGGGATGTGAGGTAGTAGGAATAATAGGACTGAGTCATCTACAACATCTAGAAGGTTCCAGATGATGGGATCTCGATGCAGGAGACCTCCCTATAATCTAACTCATGCACATTGTTAGGTAAAGTGAAGAGGGATAGGGAATCCCAGAGAGGGGTGGTGCTATTATTGTGATGGAAAAGGTCACATGGAATGAGAATACCCAACCAGATGTTCTAAGGAGTGTAGATAGATAGATTATGGACCTCCATAGTAGAGGTATGGCCATGATCACAGATATCCCAGGTGAGGGTACAGTGGTCCCGAGGGAGGAAGAGCTAGAAGATCAGGAGGATATATGGGGGGTAGTGGATAGAGTTAATATTTTCATTAATTTTCATGTGTGTTTCAATGATTTAATCCCTTATAATTAATCAATTTGAGCTTATTTTCATCATTTTAGTATTTTTAGTGGATTTTTGGATTAATTGTGAAAATTGTTTAATTTTGTAAATTTAGCAGTTTTATAGATCTTTCAAAATTCAAGTATATCTTTTTTTAATTTTGATCTAAATCGAGTGATTCCTTTTTTTAGGATTTACTTTCTCGTGGGATTCAACTATTGCTTTTGGAACAAGACCCAATTCGACACAAAATGGCCCAAAAAAATAAATCTAGTGGACAAAGTTTCTTGGCTGTTAAAATGAACCACACATCAGTTATTGAATCATATATCGGCCTAAATAACTCTAAATGAAGTGGTTCTAGCTATAATAGAAATAGGACCCCTCGGTTCATACCACATTAAATTCCATGGATAAATTCCATCATTAAGGCATCCATTTCATACGCCAAAGTGGAAGTATTTGGGTAGTCTCCTCAGGTAGAAAAAGAATTCATCATTAATTCAAACATAATGTTTTGAAAACTTGTCCAAATATATTAAGATTTTTTAGATGCATGAAAAATATAGGGGAACAATTTTTATGAATAAAACTTTCTGATATTCAACCATTTATTATATGAATAGAACTCAAACTTTTAGAGGAATGAATTTTGAGGGAATATTTTCCACCTCTCAACCCCATTTATATGAGTGTCCACTTCCATTCAAGGTTGTTGAAGAAGGTGAAAGAGGGAATGTGCTATAGGATTGGATTCTTGAAGTGATTTTGATTTTATATTTTATTTTTCTTAGTTTCATTATGCTTTCTTCTTCCCCTTTTAACTCTCTTACCCTTCACATGGAGGGGTAAAACCTTCGACTGATTAGGGAGGAGGATTTTCACTTTTGTAATGTCGAAGTCTTGTGATTAAATATTAAAGTCTCTTTTTCTATCAAATAATTTCTATTTTAAGTGGCTCCCAATTTTATTAATACGATTTTATTTTGTTTTTTGGGTGTATTCATTGTTAATGGAATTGGTTGAATATCTTTTAACTCCCTCCGTCTAATGCAATTAGTCTCGATCGTGCGGATTGTGTTAGGTGGTGAGTGTCTAGAGATCATTGACACATTTTTAGAACTAGTTAATCATTTATAGATTTATAAGGATAAAAAATTCCCAATTGGTACTTTAATTAGTTGTATGGAAATTGTCTATAAACTTCCATGCATATAGGAGTAGGTTCCATTGCTTTCTTCAACCAAGGGTGATTGATAACTCGATTGAAGAGTATTTCAATTATTATTCAATAGGAAGAGAGGGTGAATAATTTTTATGACGATGATGAAATTGAAAAGGGTGATCCTACCCTAGCCCTATCACTCTCTCTATCTATCAGTATTAAAAAATTTATTTTAATTTCATTCATTCTTTTTAAAATCAAACAATTTAAAAAACAATCTCTCATTCTTTCTCAAATTTAAGTAACAAACATAATTGTTTTTCACTCTTCTCTAGTGACATCCTAGTTAAAAAGATTTAATATATTTTAATTTAATTATTATTATTTTTTACTACACCCCATTATAGGAACATGTAAAAACTTGGTGCCATTGTCAGGGAGGTAGTGCCAACACTTTATCTCTCTCTCTCTCTCTCTCTCTTTCTTTTCTCTTTTCTTATTTTATCTTAAAAATTGTATGAATAAAACCCCAAACACTGAAACTTTCCCCCTTGATCCTGAAATTGAAATAACCTTGTTGAATAGAATTAGAAACCTTAATTTTCAATATGAATTTTAGGACATTTCTCTTGAATACTTGATTGAAAATTCAAGTGTTCACTCTAAGTCTACCATCATGGCTAGAAATCAAAACCCAACCCCTAGAGACCTCTGTGAACCAAAATTATTTAATCAAAACAATCAACTTTCCATGATAGTATTAAAAAATTATTTTGATATGGAAACAAAAATGATTCCATTACTTCTAAAGTTTAATGTATTGGAAGGTGAATATCGAAATAAATATATTAATGAGTTCACACATGTCTTCTCTACTTTTATACCCCGTGGAGTAACTAAGGAACAATTAAAGTGGAAGGCATTCCCATTTTCATTGGAGGGATCTTCCAAAGAATTGTTGTATAGTTTATAACTAGGAGATTTAGATGGTTGGAATGAATTGGTGATATTCTTCATACAAAGATTATTCCCTACCTCCAGAAGCACAACCATTAGAAGGAAGATCTATGACATCAGACAATCATATTGAGAAACCATTTATGAGTAATGGAAAATATTTAAAAAGATATGTTTCAGCTGCCCAGATCAAGCAATCAAGGAGAATCAATTTTTTTGTCTTCTTATATCAAGGATTATTAGACAATGATATAAAAATTCTTGATGTATCATATGTAGGTTCATTGATTGAAAAGTCACCAGAAGAAGCCAAGGGATTGATTGAGAATATTTCCCATAACTCGCAACATTTTGGTACAAGAGGTACTAGAAGAAGAGGTATTCATGAGGTAAAAATTTCTCATCCATCACCCTTAATAAAAACTAGGACTGAAGATCAAAACAATTTTGTGAGACAGATAGCCTTGAAACAAGTGGGTGACCAACAAGAATTGGATAAGGTATGTGGTTTATTCTCATCACCTGAACATTTCACTGACCAATGTATTGAAATAAAAGGAATAGAAACGTGTGAGGAAACCTTTCAGTTGATATATTTCAAATAAAATCAAGTATGGATAGAGCCTAACCATGTTCAATATGGGTTTAGAAATCAGAATAATCAAACTAGACCTCCGAAAAAAATCAGTTCCAAAACAACCCCTATTCCAGCAACAATTCCAAAACCCACCACCCTTTCAACTAAAGAAATCCTATAACCATCTTTATTACCACCAACCACCAACTTTCCAAAGACCCTAAAAGCATCCATCCACCAATTCACAACCCCAAATTCATAACCAATATTAGATATCTAAGATTGAGGGACTGAAAGAAACTAAAAAAGATTTATCTTACAAGTTAGAAAGTATCATGGAATTACTAACAAAAAATCCGAGAAAAATCCCTTCCCATACAATCCAAAACTCAAAAAGTTAATATCAACATGATAAAAATAATAAATTTAAAATAACTCTCACCACCAACATCCCATGAACCCGAAAAAATACCACTTGAGTTGAGGGAGAATGAAGTTTTAAATTCTAAAAATTCTATGAAAATATACTGTGAAGAAGAGAAGAAAGATGAGGAGGAGAAGGATAAGCTGAGTAAGAATATAAAACAAACACCATTTAAAAGGAAACAAATGGATAATAAATACTTACCCCCACCATTTCCATCAAGGATTATTTAATCAAAGAGATTGTATGAAGAATACTTCAAAAAGAAATTATGGACACTTTCCAAAAAGTGGAAATCAATATCCCTATGCTTGAAGCACTAAAAAATATTCCAAAGTATTGTAAATTTTTGAAGGATATTTACACCAATAATAAGAAACTTCAAGGTAATGAAAGGATCAACTTGGGAATAAGTGTCTCGACCCTTATCACACCACAATTGCCAACCAAATTTCCAGTTCTAGGGACATTTTCCATTCCATGAACCATTGGTTCTTTAAATTTCTATAATTATTTTTCTGATATAGGTGCTTTAATTAATGTATTTTCTTACTCAGTATACACTTCTTTTTATATGGGACACTTGAATCCCATAAGAGTGGTGCTCCAGCTTGAAAATAGATCCACAATCTTTCCATCAGGAGTTCTGGAGGATGTCCTTGTGAAAGTAAAAGATCTATTATTCCCTCTTGACTTATATTTTCTAAATATGGAAGAAGATAAGATCCCTTCACACTCACCCATCATTTTGGGGAGACCTTTCTTGAAGATGAACAAAACCATCATTAATGTCCATGAAGGGACGCTCACCCTGAAGTTTAGAGATGGCATTGTACACTTAAACATTTTTGAATCCACAAGGCACCCATCAGATGATCATTCACTCTTTGCACTCTCCCATGAAATTGGTACTAAACCCATTGAAGAATTAGGTATGTACCATGAATTATTATCCGTAGGAGAGACTTATTCTATTAAAAATATCATTGAACATGTGTATGCCCAAAATACTAGAGATTCTGATTTCATGTGGTAGGAAGAGGTAAAATATAATTTCTTTGACGATTTGTTAAATAACGAGGAAGATGATATGGTTTCTTGTGTATAGGAGGTCCAACCCTTGGAAGTGCAGAATTTCATTTTAGTTTCATACCTTGAGCAACCCCCTGATATGGAATTAAAACCACTCCCCATTGATTTGAAATATGTCACTACTGGAATGGTGGGATATACCAACACTTTCATGCCAACGGTTTGAGAAAACCATTGGTATAGTTAATTTTTCCCAACGGTTTAAGGAAACCGTTGGGAAATCTCCCATTAGAACACTTTTTTACAACGGTTTCCTTAAACCATTGGGAAATCTCCAATTAGAACACTTTTTCCCAATGGTTTCTTTGAAACCATTGAGAAATGTCCAACTTTTACCAACGGTATACAGAAACCGTTGGTAAAAGTTAAAAAATAACATCCTTTACCAACGGTTATACAAAACCATTGGTAAAGAATACCTTTCCCAACGGTTTTTTCAAAACTGTTGGGAAAGTTTTCCTCCAAATACACAGAACCCCCAATTCCCTGTCCGCGCACGACTGCAGCCCTAGCTCACTATCTCTCCCGAAGGTATCTCATTACCCACTTTCTAAAACTCCTTTCATCATCTTCAATCAACACTTTTGTTGTTCTACACTGCAAATCGGTAAGTGCTATCTTTGTTTTGTTGTTATGATTCTATGATTTTTTGTTTTCTATTTTGATTTGGATTTATGAATCTATGAATTTTTGTTTTATGTTTTGATTTGGATGAAATTATGTTTTAATTTGGGGTGGGGGAGGGTGTGTAGATGGGGTGGGAGAGGATGTCGAGGCAGGGCTATCCAAGTGGGGTGGGGGAGGGGCTGTCTAGGTAGGGTTGGGGAGGGGGATGGGTTGTCCAAATGGGGTGGGGGTAGGTCTGTTTGTTTTATGTTTACTATTTTAATTTGGGGTGGGGGAGGGTGTGAAGGTGGGGTGGGGGAGGGTGTCCAGCCAGGGTTGTCCTAGTGGGGTGGGGAGGGTGTGTAGGTGGGGTGGGGGAGGGGCTGTCTTGGTCGGGTGGGGGGGATGGGTTGTCTAAGTGGGGTGACGGTAGGGCTGTCCAGGTAGGGTGGGGGGGGGGCTAGT
The DNA here is from genome assembly GCA_963277665.1 of Viscum album. Taxonomy (NCBI): domain Eukaryota; kingdom Viridiplantae; phylum Streptophyta; class Magnoliopsida; order Santalales; family Viscaceae; genus Viscum; species Viscum album. The sequence goes on along the minus strand of OY728126.1, from coordinate 350,743,758 downwards.
TTTTCCAAGTGGGGTGTGGGGGGGGGGGGGTAGGGGTGTCCAAGTGGGGTGGGGGGGGGGTTGGGTTTTCCAAGTGGGGTGGGGGTAGGGATGTCCAAGTGGGGTGGGGGGGATGGGTTGTCCAAGTGGGGTGGGGGTTGGGATGTCCAAGTGGGGTGGGGAGGGTGTGCAGGTGGATGATGCTCATAACTATAAACTATTTATAAATTCTGGAAGTATGAAAATGTATAGGGACAGTCATGATCATTTTTTGGTGGGATAAAATAAAAAGTGTTTGATGTTTTTATTCCTTTTTTTTGGAGTTTATTTTGATGCTGATGTTTCTTATTGATACCTATGATGGGAATTTATTTTAGTTTTTAAATTGGCTGAGACTCTCCCACTATGCACGGTGTATGCAACCTCTACCCTTATTTAATCATTCTGTTTACACAGCCTATCAAACCTCTACCCTCATTTAATCAGTGAACTCAAGTCATTAATTCAAGCCTTCATTCTCACTAGAATGTAAGAAATTGAATGATGTATACCCATCCTCACATGATTTCTTACCTTAGATAGTGTCCAACATATGGAATATGAGCTTTTGAATTCATCAGTTAACCAGGATCATATATTCAATTTCCCCCAAGATGACTGTACTAATATAACTTTAGGGTCAATTAAATATGGTTCTCATTTTACGTTTTATATTAGGTGTCCTTCTTGGCCAATACTCACTTTTATGAGGGTGGGGTTCTTTTCACTAGCCATGCTGGCATGTGTAGACATCCATAAAAATGTTAGATAAGTCACAAGTTTAATTCAGTAATGTTGTTATCATTGACATACTTTATTATTAATCTCAAATTTAAAAATAAATGTTTTTGTCTATACTTTATGAAATTAAATATTTTTACAATCCATGAACGACCTATTAGTGTAGAAGCCTAAAATTTATTCACCCATGGGGTGCGATTGACTTGGGGAAGTAATTGGGTAATGAAAGGTATGGCCATAGAGGTGCCAATAATGAGTTATTGAACATGAGTGAATGATTTGGGATGCCTATAACACATAATGGTACCTGAGGCATATTCCTCTTATAGACCTAATGAAAATGAATATAAATAAATTTTAATTTAATTTTTGAGTACTTGTTCTTTACATTGTTTTAATAGTTCACTACATCGACTAGAAACTTCTTCCTTTATCATTTAATTAAATTTATTTTCTATTAAAGTTCAATCCTATTGAATTGTTTATGACAAAATGACTTATATAAATTCTGTTTATAGAATGGATAGAAGTTGGATGTATGAAACCGATCGGATCTCAAGCGATTTTCAAAACAATTTGAAGAGCTTTATAGATTTTGAATTTCACAATGATTCAGATAGTGGTCTCATATACTGCCCATGTTCGAATTGTGTTGGTAAACCTTGGTTGAGCCATGAAGAAGTCAGCTAACACCTAACCAAATATGGTTTTCAAGCAAACTACTTTGTGTGGTATCACAATGGCGATAAAATTAAATCTCAAATTGGTGATGATCGAAATGGAATGACTGGAATGAAGAATTTTTTAGATGATTGGTTTCTGTTTATTCGTCATCATGAAAAAGAAATAATTTCGACTCAAGAAGACTTCGATATGAGGACGGATGATGCATCTAGTGAAAATGATGATATTGATAGGGTGAAAAAATTGAATGATGCTGCCACGACTCCATTATATCGACAATGCGATAAAATGAAAAAGCTAGAATTTTTAATCCGATTGTTTCATGGAAAAAATATATATGAGATTTCTAATACAGAAATCGATTACATTCTTACCCTCTTGAAGGATTTACTTCTAGATGATTCGGATATTCCCTCAAACCACTATATGGCATGGAAGTTAGTTAAGGAACTTGGATTTTCAAGAAACAAAATTCATGCTTTCCTGAAAGATTACAGTTTATTCTGGGAGAAAACCGATGAACGAAATGATTGTATAAAATGTGGCACATCCCGTTGGAAGTCAAAATCTGATGGAACACCATCCCGCGTTCTACAGAAAGTAATGTGGAAATTTCCATTGATCCCCAGATTCCAGAATCTTTTTATGTCTGATGAAATATCAATAAAAATGAGATGGAATGATACCGAGAGAAAGAGGACTAATGATGAGTTGGTTCATCCTGAAGATGGATTTGCATGGAAGATATTTGATGCTCGACATCCTAATTTTGTAGCTGACGTGCGTAATGTGAGGCTGGGTCTTTCATGCGATGGTTTTAATCCGTTTGGGCAGATGCTTACTTCACACAGCACATGACCAGTTTTTATACACATTTATAATCTTACCCCATGGTTGTGTATGAAAAAACCTTTCACTTTCATGATTATACTCATATCTGGCCCTTCTGATCCCAGCATTGATATTGATGTATACATTCAACCTTTAATAAAATAGTTGAAACTTCTTTGGGATGTGGGTGTGTGCACATATGATGCATGTTAGAAAGACATATTTCAGATGCGTGCTACGCCTATGTGGACGATCAATGATTTTACAGCTTATGCAATGATGTCTAGATGGATCACGAAGGGAAAACAATCATGTCTTGTTTTTATGAAGAATACAAGATCCAGAAGACTGAAACATCGCTGTAGTTTCAGTTTTATGGGACATCGACGATTCTTGCCAATGGACCATCCATATAGAAATAATCATCGAAGATTTGATAATACTATAGAGACCGATGATCCACCTCAGCGTATGTCTGGAAATGATGTTCTTAATGAATTGAAAGATTTCAGTTTTTCATTCGGGAAGGGTCAAATGAAATCTGGAAAGAGAAAGAATGTTTCCACTGAAACCTGTTACAATTGGAGGAAGAGGAGTATCTTTTTTGATTTTCCTTATTGGTCCAACAATTTGTTACGTCATTGATTAGACTTAATGCATATTGAAAAGAATATATGCGAAATGTTGTTTTCTATTCTTCTTAATGTTAAGGGGAAGAAAAAAGATGATTTATGATCTTGGCATGACTTGGTGGATTGGGGAATCATACCAGAATTTCATCTTGTGTGTATCAGTGAAAATAAATGGCAACTTCCATGTGCTTCTTATGTGATGAATCCTATGAAAAAAAAAACAATTTCTGGAAGTATTAGAGACTATTAGAGTTTTTGATGGCTATTCAAGCAACATATCTAAACGATTCAACAGAAGAGAGTTGAAGCTAAAATCTTTAAAGACTCATGATTATCATGTTCTTATGCATGAGTTGCTTCCAATAGAAATCCGTCATCTTTTGTCCCATAATGTAAGGGTGACTGTTATTTGGTTGTGCCATTTGTTTAGAGATCTTTGTGCTAAGAAGTTGTCCAAGTCTTTCTTGAAAAAAATGTTGACAGATTCCCCATTAATTTTGTGTGAGTTGGAGAAAACATTTCCTCCATCATTTTTCACATGCATGCTGTATCTGACTATCCATATTCCCACTGAAATACTTCTTGGAGGACCTGTTTCTTTTCTTTGGATGTATCCAACTGAAAGAAATATGTACACATTAAAGTCTTATGTCCGAAACAGGAATCATCCCCAAGGTTCTATCGTGAACGGTTACTTGGATCAAGAATGTATGGATTTATGCTCAATGTATTTGTCTGATATTACTACAAGAATGAACATACGAATGAGAAATTAATAATAATAGTATGAGAAAATTGAACCTAGATTTCCATCACTTCCTCAAACATGGGGAATTCCTAGATCATATACATTGAAGACATTAAGCCATGAAGAGCGGGAGATGGCACATCACACAATTTTGTTCAACTGTGATTTGTTTGATGACTATGTCATGTAACTAAATTGAATATATACATCTTACATATATATATATCTATTAAACTATTCATATTTTTTATCTTCAGGGAACATAAAACAATAATAAATAGAAAGCATCGTTCTTTATCTTTGACAATAAGGGAGGCTTTGCATAGAAAAGAGTTTTCTGCTTGGTTAAAATTTAAGGTAAAAATATTACTATTTAAGATAATTAAATCAATATTTAATTAAGTTTAATAATCATTTATATTTCAGGTATTGAGTTTGTCTGCTGACTCTGTCTCTGAGGAAATACGAGCTTTGGCTTTTGGTCCTAATACCATGGTTCGTGACTGCAAATCAATTGTTATCAATGGGTACAAATTTATTGTCACTGAATAAGAAAAGAACATGAGAACACAACATGATGGTGTTATGGTTACTGACACAACATATTGTTATACAAGTGCATCAAATAGTAGACCGTGATTTGAAAATGTGGGTTATTATGGAGTCGTTGAGAAAATAATAATATTGGATTATTACTCTCATGGACGAGTCATAATGATGAAATGCCATTGGTTTGATTTGATGACGAGACAGGGAACATTTATTGATGATTGTAGATTTTGAGTAATTAATATGACTCGCACTCTTGCAACCGAAGAATCATATGTGTTGGCATCAATGGCTAAATAAGTTTTTTATGTCAAAGACCAAATTCGACCTGAATTTGGTGTCATAGTTGAAGTAATTCCAAGACATATTTTTTATGATGGTGATGATGGAATTGACACTTTCCCTACTGCCAGTGGAAACAATCCATTTATTTCTTTTGATGAATCCAATAGCTCAATTGTCAGAGTTGATTGTGAACCTGAAGTTGTGGTTTAAAATATATAGAATCATTCATCCATGTTCTCAATTCTTTTGGTTTACCTCGAGTTGGATTGTTAAGGTTGGTACTATTCAAATTGATTTAGTATTGATCACAAATATTTTTTAGCTGACTTGAACGTTATGTGAATTTTCAATGTTTATTGGTTGCAGTTTTATTTGAATTGCATTTTCTAATTTGGAATTGAACTGTATTCAAACCTAGTCAAACAATATTTCTAACTTGGTAAACATTACAACTTGTATGATTTATTAAATCCATTCAAGCTCTTATAAAACAATTGATAGCTAAATTACCAATGAATCCCCCTATTCCATCATATATTTAGTTTTTTGGGTTACACATTAGTTTCCTTTTTCTAATTAATTACATATTTGTTTTAAAAAGTAGGAAATGTAGCCAATTGAAGTGAGATAAAGGAAAAAAATGATGGAGAACAATCATCGAATGGCGGAGATGGGCGTTCCACCATTAGTGCCTGTAGTGATTACTTTATTTCAAATATATATATTTAAATAATATATAATGTCATGTGATTAATTTTTTTGTAAACATTTTTGTAGGATCCACCTATACGTCGACAGTTATTCGACGAGGAGCCTAGTACTGGTCCTAGTACTCACACCAGTGGTATGAGGGGGGTTCTTACCAGAGGTAGAGGAGCAACTTCGTGTACCCGACTAGACCCTTCCCCTCCCACTGACATTTCATCCTTCCCATATTCTGATCCTGGTGTGTCGTTAGGGACACACGGGATATTTAGGCCTCCCATGTTTTCACCACCTTTTGCATCTTCTTCCTCCGGTCATACAGCTCTCCCATCTTCTTTTCCTTATACTTCTGTCTCTCCAAGCTTCTATATTCCATCATATTCGACTCCTGTTCCACCATAGGGTGTTCCATCAGTTTCTGTGGATCCAGCGGCACTTAGCGATCAGATTGGCGCAGATATATTTATAGAACCCTAACAATTTTTTATACCAATATTTATTTTCATTAAAACATGTTTTGATAAAATATTTGTTTTTCTTTCATGACAGATACATCTACTGACAGGAGGCGGGGGCAGGGGCATACACGCATGCGTGTGGTGTGGAACCGCCGCACATAGGTAATGATGGATTACAATTAAGACAACCAAATGGTTGAGAAAACAGGGCAATAATGTCGGAGTTTTTTGGCGACGCTTGCCAAATACTCCGACATCATTCTTGTCAGCACGCTATCGTAGAGATAGTTTCCACATGAGGTCAAGGATAGAGCTTGGGTAGAGACATGGGTAAAAAAATCTGTTGTATTTAATGCCATGATTTTTTTATATGAATTAATATTTTGGTGTTAGCTTCGATTTAATTTTCCCGATGGTGAGGGTGCGTGACCGACACGTCTAAAGGATTTAGGTGAGATTTGGAGAGCCTACAAGCATGAGTTGTATATTGGATAGCATGCTAGAGTTGGTACTGAGTTAGAGGCGATACCAGTTGTAGATGATTGTCCTATAGAGCAGTATTGGCAGATGATTACTCATTGGACGACTACTCAGTTTAAGGTATTAATTACATTTGAGGTATTTATATAATAACTTTCATGTTTTGCATTAATATTATCCTTTGAATTATCGAATTTTATTTTTTAATCATTGGGAAAAAATAAAAAAAAAACATTGATGCAAAAAATACCTCCACACACTAGGACGTACTACGATGCCAGATCATGAGAGGAAGCTGGTATGAAAATTGTTTATAAGTGTTCTTTACGACTTAAAATTTCTTTTTTTCCCCAATTATTTAATCATTTTCTAAAGTTTTCATATAACTTTAGTTTTCAATGTCATTATAGAGGCAAAAACTGAATATTGAAGGACATGTGCCTCGAGCAAAACTGTTTTTCTCAAGTAGATAGAAAAAGGATGGAAGTGCCGTCAACGAACCGACTCAGCAACAGATTATAAGTTTTAATCTATTGATTTTATATTTTAATATCTATTTTTTAACTTAATAATATATTTATATTTGTAATAGGATGCTTTTGAGGCCCTCTATGCCCAAGAAACAGACAATTTTGGGTCAACTGATCACTTACATCTGGTGTTGGGAGAGGAGCATTCTGGCAGAGTACGCTGCTGACCTAGGATAGCCCCGAAGAAGTGTTGGCCCTCCTCAGGTATGAGTTTTAGTTCCACCAAGCTGCAGAAAGTTAGGGCACAGACAGAAAAGGATGATAAAAGGGCCATAGAGACAGCATAATAGTTTTCTAGGGAAAACAATGCATTTATGAAATTTATTGAAGTTCTATGTACAACACTTCCCACAGAGGCCAGCCCAGCTTTTGATGAATATATATCATTGATACGTTCTATATACGGTGCACCAGGTGGCAGTTCTAGTGGTGGTCAAGATGATGTCCAGCCTGACGATGATGATGGAGAGGAGTTTGATGCGTAAGAGGAGGGAGAGGAGAAGGGCGAGGCCGAGGAGGAGGGCGAGGCGAAGGGTGAGGGTGAGGAGGGCGTTGAGGAGGGTGGGGACGATGATGAGGACAATGATGACCATGATTATTAGGGTGATGATGATGCTGATGATAGTGATGGTGATGTGGGAAAAATTGTTCTGTTACATTTTTGACTAATATTACGGAGATTTGATGTTTAATCTATTCTAGTTGTTGGTTTTATCTAGACCCATATTATAGTATCAGAGTTGATTTATTTTTATATATTGTTTTTTTTGTGGATGTTGATGTCTTTTAGTGGTTGCGGTGTATCTTGAGCATTCTTGTAGAGTTTTGTGTGTTTGGGAACTCCCTGAACAGCCCCCCAGACAGCCCCCCGAATAGCCCCCCGGACAGCCCCCCCACCCTCATCCCTGGACCCCAGACAGCCCCCCCCCGAACAGCCCCCCAGACACCTCCCGGACAGTCCCCTAAACGGCCCCCTCCTCCTTGGTCCCTGGACAGCCCCCCAGACACCCCCCCTGACAGCCCCACAAACAGCCCCACACCCTCCTCCCTGGACCCCGGACAGCCCCCCCACCCTCCTCCCTGGACCCCCAGATAGCCCCCACCCTCCTCCTTGATTTCACATGCCTTTTTTATTTTTCTAATCATGCAATGTTATTTAGGATTATTCCATTTTTGTATGTCTTGAATTATATGAATGTCTTGGTAAGCTTATTAGCTCATGCTCATCAAATGCATGTGATGATATGCTTTAAATTGAATACAAAGCCTTGTTGTACATTCTCCATGTTATTTGAATTATTCCTTGTTTGATTTGGTTTAATTGTAAATTGTTAGGATAAGACATGGGTTACATGTTAAGGACTCATGGACGGACTCGTCATGCTCAGGGAATTTAGACTTGAAATTCCAGGAAGAATGCTTTGGTTTCTAGGTGAGGGATACTAGGATGGTTTCTATTAATCATGAGTGATATTGGTTCCTTGAAGATAAATCGAGGACATGTCATATGTGATGTGTACGAGTCAACCCCGCCTCAATCCGAGGCGCGGTGTGGCCGACACCATTCATAGTGTCTCTCTTTTGTTTAAAATGGACATCATTTTAAGTGAAAACAACGACTGACATACGAAAAACTAACCAAACACATTCGGAATGTGTTGATGCTTTAGGAAAACGATCCATGGGTCATATGTGACATGTACGAGTAAACCCTGCCTCAATCCAAGGCACGATGTGGCCGAGATCACTCTAAGTGTCTCTCTTTTGTTTATAATCGACAACATTTTAAGTACATACAGAAAAATGACCAAACGGATTCTGATTGTGTTGATAATTTAGCACAATGATCCATGGGTCATATGTGACGTGTAAGAATCAACCCCGCCTCAATCTGAGGTGTGGTGTGGCTGACACCACTCAAAGTGTCTCTCTTTTGTTTCAAGAGGACATCATTTTAAGTGAAAACATCAATCGGCATACGGAAAACCGACCAAACACATTCAGATTGTGTTGATACTTTAGGAAAATTATCCATGGGTCATTTGGGATGTGTACGAGTGAACTCCGTCTAAATCTGAGGCATGGTGTGGCCAGTACCACTCTAACTGTGTCTCTTTTGTTTAAAATGGACAGGATTATAAGTGAAAAGAACAACTAACATACGAAAAACCAACCAAATGCATTTGGAATCTGTTTAAACTTTAGGACAATAATCCATGGGTCATATGTGACGTGTACGAGTCAACCGAGCCTCAATCCGAGTCGCGGTGTGGCCGGAACCACCCAAAGTGTCTCTCTTATGTTTAAAATGGACAACATTTTAAGTACATACAGAAAACTGACCAAATGGATTCTTATTGAGTTGATACTTTAGGACAAATATCCATGGGTCATTTGTGACGTGTATGAGTCAACCCCTCATCAATCTGAGGTGTGGTGTGGCCGGCACCACTCAAAGTGTGTCTCTTTTGTTTCAAAAGGACATCATTTTAAGTGAAAACATCAACTGGCATACAGAAAACCGACCAAATGCATTAGGATTGTGTTGATACTTTATGAAAATTATCCATGGGTCATTTGAGACATTTATGAGTCAACCCCATCTAAGTTTGAGGTGCGGTGTGGCCGGTACCACTCTAACTATGTCTCTTTTGTTTAAAATGGATAGGATTATAAGTGAAAAGAACAACTGGCAAAGAGAAAACTGACCAAAATCATTCCGATTCTATTCATACTTTATCACAACGATCCATGGGTCATATGTGACGCATAGGAGTCAACCTAGGCTCAATCTGAGTCGCAGTATAGCTGGGATCACTCTAAGTGTCTCTCTTTTGTTTAAAATGGACAACATTTTAAGTACATACAAAAAACTGACCAAACGCATCCGGTTTCCATTGAAACTTTAGGATAATGATCCATGGGTAATATGTGACATGTACGAGTAAACCTCGCCTCAATCCGAGGTGTGGTGTGGCCGAAACCACTCAAAGTGTCTCTCTTTTGTTTAAAATGGACTTCATTTTATGTGAAAACAACAACTAGCATACGGAAAACCGACCAAACGGATTCTGATTGTGTTGATACTTTAGAAAAATAATACATGGGTCATATGTGATGTGTACAAGTCAACCCTACCTTAATCTGAGGCATGGTGTGGCTGGAACCATTCATGGTGTCTCTCTCTTTTTTAAAATGGACATCATTTTAAGTGAAAACAACAACTGACATACGAAAAACTGACCAAACGACTTCGGAATGTGTTAATTCTTTAGGAAAACGATCCATGGGTCATTTGTGACGTTTATGAGTCAAAAACGCCTCAATCCGAGGCAAGGTGTGGCCAGGATCACTCTAAGTGTCTCTCTTTTGTTTAAAATGGACAACATTTTAAGTAAATACGGAAAAGTGACCAAACGGATTCTGATTGTGTTTATACTTTAGAACAATGATCCATGGGTCATATGTGACGTTTAAGAATCAACCCCACCTCAATCTGAGGTGCAGTGTGGCCGACACCACTCAAAGTGTCTCTCTTTTGTTTCAAAAGGACACCATTTTAAGTGAAAACATCAACTAGAATACGGAAAACCGGCCAAATGCATTCATATTGTGTTGATACTTTAGAAAAATGATCCATGGTTCATTTGAGACATGTATGAGTCAACCCCGTCTAAATCCAAGGCGCGGTGTGGCCGGTACCACTCTAACTATGTCTCTTTTGTTTAAAATGGACAGGATTATAAGTGAAATGAACAACTGACATATGAAAAACCGACCAAATGCATTCATAATCTATTTAAACTTAGGAAAACTATCCATGGGTCATATGTGACGTGTAAAATTCAACCACTCCTCAATCCGAGTCACGGTGTGGCCGGCACCACCTAAAGTGTCTCTCTTATGTTTAAAATGGACAACATTTTAATTACATACAGAAAACCAACCAAATGGATTTTTATTGTGTTGATACTTTTGAAAAACAATCCATGGGTCATTTGTGATGTGTACGAGTCAACCCCGCCTCAATCCGAGGCGCAGTGTGACCGGCACCACTCAAAGTGTCTCTCTTTTGTTTCAAAAGGACATCATTTTAAGTGAAAACATCAACTGGCATACGGAAAACTGACCAAACACATTCGTATTGTGTTGATACTTTAGGAAAACGATCCATGGGTCATTTGAGACATGTACGAGTCAAATTAGTCTAAATCCGAGGCGTGGTGTGGCCGTTACCACTCTAACTATGTCTCTTTTGTTTAAAATGGACATGATTATAAGTGAAAAGAACAACTGGCATATAGAAAACCGACCAAACGCATTCGGATTCTGTTGATACTTTATCACAATGATCCATGGGTCATATGTGATGTGTAAGAGCCAACCTGGGCTCAATCCGAGTCTCGGTGTGGTCGAGATCACTCTAAGTGTCTCTCTTTTGTTTAAAATGGACAACATTTTAAGTACATACGGAAAACTGACCAAACACATCCGGTTTATATTGAAACTTTAGGAGAACGATCCATGGGTCATATGTAATGTTTAAAAGTTAACCTCGCCTCAATCTGAGGCACGGTGTGGCCGACACCACTCAAAGTGTCTCTCTTTTGTTTAAAATGGACTTCATTTTAAGTGAAAACAACAACTAGCATATGGAAAACTGACCAAAAGGATTCTGATTGCGTTGATACTTTAGAAAAATGATCCATGGGTCATATGTAATGTGTATGAGTCAACCTCACCTCAATATGAGGCACGGTGTGGCCGACACCATTCATATTGTCTCTCTTTTGTTTAAAATGGACATCATTTTAAGTGAAAATAACAACTGACATACAAAAAACTGACTAAATGCATTAATAATGTGTTTATACTTTAGGAAAACGATCCATGGGTCATATGTGACATGTACGAGTCAACCCCGCCTCAATCCGAGGCACGGTGTGTCCGAGATCACTCTAAATGTCTCTCTTTTGTTTAAAATGGACAACATTTTAAGTACATACGGAAAACTGACCAAACGAATTCTTATTGTGTTGATACTTTAGAAAAACGATCCATGGGACATATGTGACGTGTAATAATTAACCCCGCCTCAATTTGAGACACGGTGTGGCCGACACCACTCAAAGTGTCTCTCTTTTGTTTCAAAAGGACATCATTTTAAGTGAAAACATCAACTGGCATACGGAAAACTGACCAAACGCATTCAAATTGTGTTGATACTTTAAGGAAATGATCCATGGGTCATTTGAGACGTGTAAAAGTCAACCCCATCTAAATCCAAGGTGCGGTGTGGCTGGTACCACTATAACTGTGTCTGTTTTGTTTAAAATGGGTAGGATTATAAGTGAAAAGAACAACTGGCATATGAAAAACCGACCAAACACATTCGGAATATGTTGAAACTTTAGGACAAATATCCATGGGTCATATGTGACATGTAAAAGTCAACCAAACCTCAATCTGAGTCGCGGTGTGGCTGGAACCACCCAAAGTGTCTCTCTTATGTTTAAAATGGACAACATTTTAAGTACATACAGAAAACCGACCAAACGGATTCTGATTGTGTTGATACTTTAGAAAAACAATACATGGGTCATTTGTGATGTGTAAAAGTCAACCCCGCCTCAATTCGAGGCGCGGTGTGACCGGAACCACTCAAAGTGTCTCTCTTTTTTAAAAAGCACTTTATTTTAAGTGAAAACAACAACTGAAATACGAAAAACTAACCAAACACTTTCAGAATATGTTGATACTTTAGGACAACGATCCATGGGTCATTTGTGACGCATACGAGTTAATCTCGCCTCAATCAGAGGCACGGTGTGGCCGGTATCACTCCAGGTGTGTGTATTTTGTTTAAAATGGACATCATTTCTAGTAAAAATATCTGGTATACGAAAAACCGACCAAATTATGAATTTAATTCCGGATTCCACATATAATTTTCATCTAAATTTTAAATTGAATTCTAAATGAATTATGTATGTTTATAATTACGTTATGAATTCTGATTTAATTCTGGACGTGTATAGTTCCAGGATGCATTATATGTTAAATGTGTATAAATTTGTTCTGTATATGTATGTGTTAGTTGGTCATTGCAGGTATAATAATTGTATATGTATGTGTTTGTTGATTATTACAGGTACAATAATTGGAAATGAGAGGGAATTGGAAAGGAGAGGGAATGGACACCCTCTGTGCCTGCTGTGCAAATTGCAGGCTGCTGTGCAATTTACACAACATATGCTATGCCAACGGTTTCAAACCGTTGGCATAGGATTCTCAGTATTTTTTTTACCAATGGTTCTCTATGAACCATTTGAAAAAAACCTTTCCCAAAGGTTTAGAAACTGTTGGTAAAGAAGCGATATGATTGGTTTTCCCAACAGTTCAATCCAAACCGTTGGAAAAAACTATTCCAACAGTTGTGCCAAACCGTTGGGATAAGTTTAGTTTTCTAACTTATCCCAATGGTTCTGTGTAAACCATTGGGAAAATCTTTCCCAACGGCTTACTTACCAATGGTTTTCATAACTGTTGGTATAAGATATACCAACGGTTCTGTAGGCTTTCCCAATGGTTCAGAACCATTAGGAAATTGTCCATTTCCAGTAGTGTGTGTACCTTAGTAAGGGAGAGATATTACCAATGATAATTTCTAATAATATATTTGAAACCTAAGAAAAATAATTGATTTATCTTTTTTGAGATAATTTACAAGAAATAGGGTGGAGCTTAGGTGATATCCCTGGAATAAACCCAAAAATATGCTCACATAGAATTTTTCTTAAGGGAGATTCCAAAACCTATCAGACAGATCCAAAAGAGGATGAATCCCACCTTGATGTAGGTTGTGAAGAAGAAGATATAGAAGCTATTAAAACATGGTATCATCTATCCCATCTCATATTCACAATGGGTTAGTCTAATTCATTTAGTTCCAAAAAAACTGGCCTAACCACTGTGAGGAATGAAAATAATGAATTAATCTCTATGAGAATTTAGAATAGCCGGAGAGTGTGCATTGATTTTAGGAATTTGAATCAGGTAACTCAAAAATATCATTTTCCCATTCCCTTCATTGATCATATTTTAAAGATATTTATAGGGATTATCCATTACTGCTTTTTGGATGGACTTTCAGGCTATTTTCAGGCACCCATTGCTCTCAAGGATCAAGGGAAGACAACCTTTACTTTTAACTTTAAAACTTTTTCATATAAAAGTATGACATTTTTATTATGTAATGATATAGGTACATTTTAGAGGTGCATGGTAAGTATATTTTATGACCACATTGAAGATTTCATAGAGATTTTATTGGATGATTTTAGAGTTTTTAGAAACTCTTTTGACCATTTTTTGAAAAATATGGAAAAAGTTTTGAAAACCTACATTGAAAATAATATTTTTTTAATATTTTGAAATATATAATTTCATGGTTTATAGAGAGATTTTACTTGGTAATGTCATTTCAAAAAAGTACATTTAAGTTGATAAATCAAAATTTTAAGTGATAAATTTTTTTCCTTACCCAACTTTTGTGAATCATGTTAGCTCATTTTTGGGATATGCAGAATTATATAGGAGGTTTATCAAATATTTAAGTAAGATTTATCTCCCTATCTAGATTTTTTTTGAAAGATGTTGATTTTTATTTCAATGGTTCATTTAGGTAATCCTTTGATGAGCTGAAGAGGATATTGATTGCACCACCTGTGATGCAGCCACTAAAATATGAAGACCATTTAAGCTTCTTTGTGATGCTTCCAACCAAGCAATTAGAGCAGTCCTTTCTTTGAAAATTGAGGGAAGGCCACAAGTCATTTCCTATGCCCCAAGAACCTTATATGCAACTCAATTCAATTACAAAACCATAAAAAGGAGTTTTTAACATTTTTTTTATTTAGAAAGATTTAGATCATATCTACTTGGAACTAAAGTCACTGTGTTTTATGATCATGTAGATCTTAGGTACTTGATGAATAAGGATGAAGATAAATGAGGATAGTGAGATGGATGTTACTATTGCAGGAGTTCGACATAGAAATAAAGGACAAAAAGGGATCTGAGAACCAAGTGTCTAATCATTTAAGCAGACTTCCCAACATTACTGAAGTTGAAATTCCAAAAAAATAACCATTGAATGATCACCTTCTTAGAGAGCAGTTGTATTTGGTTGAAGGAGAAGTGCATTGGTATGCTGACATATTCAATTAACTAGTAATATCTCATCTCCCATATCATTTACATTCTCACCAAATTCACAAATTGAATGCTGAATCCAGATATTACATTTGGGATGATCCATTTCTTTGGAAGATTTTCAATGACCAAGTGATAAGAAGATGTTTAACTGAGAGTGAAATTGGTTCTATCTTTGAGTTTTTCTACACTTTAGCTTATGGAGGCCACTTTTGATTTCAAAGGATAGCAAGGAAGGTTTTAGAATTTGGACTTTATTGACCCACCCTTTTTAAAGATGCTCATGAATTTTGAAAAAGGTGTAAAAAATATAATTTTTTTGGAAACATTTCAAAGAGATAAGAAATTCCCCAAAAACTATTTAATTTTTCTAATATTTTTAATGTATAGGGGATATATTTTATGGGTAATTTCCCAATGTCATTTGGAAATTATTATATCTTTCTTTTGGTTGATTATGTTTCTAAACGGGTGGAAAAAAATCTATAATGATTGACGATGATAAAGCTATTTGTGATTTTTTCAGGGCTAAAATATTTTGTAGGTTTGGAGTGCCTACAGAAATCATTAGTGATAAATGAGCTCAATTTTTCAATATGATAATGGAGGCTTTTCTGAAGAAGTATTGGGTACATCACAAAACATTAACTCCCTATCACCCACAAACAAATTGTCATGCTGAAGTGTCCAATAGGGGATTCAAATGAATTTTGGATAAGACCGTTAAACCAAACAGAAAGTATTGGAGCCAAAGGTTGTATTTCACATTATGGGATAGCCTAAAAAACCCAATGATAATTAATCCATATAAGTTGATTTAGGGGAAAATATGTTACCTACCTATGAAATTGGAGCATAAGGCATATTGGGATGTTAGGAAGATGAATTTGGATATTGAAAGTGCTAGGAAATAGAGAAGATTATAGTTGTAGAAGCTGGAGGAAATTAGAAGGGAGTATTTTAAAAATTCTAGGATTTACAAAGAGAGAACAAGAGTGTCTCATGATAATCTTATCCAACTGAAAGACTCCATCCTAGAGATAAAGTGTTGTTATTCAACTCAAGACTCAAGATGATGCTAGGTAAACTTTGTTCCAGATGGAAGGTTCTATTTATGGTTACTCATGTATATAATTTTAGTGCTGTGTAGATTATGAAGGATAAATATTAGGAGCCATTAACTTTTAATGGACACAGGCTAAAGAAATCCCATGGGACAATTCCATCAGATCCAATGGAGGAGATCACACTCCTCCAACCTCTCTATCAATAAAATCCATCAGGTCGTACCTCTCATTTACATTTTTTTTCTTTCTATGATTCATTTTCAAATATTATTACATTTTAAATCCATTTGAATGTATTGATGACATTACATCATTTAAGATAGGGGAGTGAACCTTTGTAGTTTAGGATTTTTAGTTGTTGTTTGTTTTTATATTTTCCTAAAAAATGATTTTTTAAATTTTTGTAAGTTTATTTTTCAATTTTTGTGTGTTTTTAAAAATTTTGAGCCAAAATTATTATGATTTCCATTTTTGAAACCCATGTCATTGAGTTAACCAATTTATTCCATGAAACTGAGCTTAAATCAATGCTGAAAATGACTCGTTTCAAGTTCAAATCTTTTGGAATTTGAACCATGCCACATATCAAAGTCTTTATCTTTGAAATCAATTTCCTCTAAGGATTATGAACCATTGTTTTAATATTATTTTCATTCACCTCACTTATTGAGATAACCAAAAAATGCTTACTTTAACCAAAATTTGATCAATTCCTTTCATAACTTGAGGGTTTTAGGTACTTGTGTTTTAAACGATTGAGGCATTTATTTTCTTTTAAAGTCCCCTCTCCAAGATAATCCTTTTCATTAGAGAATTAATTGTATATTAAATCCTTTTATACCTTAGAATATATGAACTTAATTTTAGGTTATCCACATTACAAGCTGATTTTCCTATCCAATCTGCTCTTGAAGTGAGATTTCCTGATCTAGTTGAACTTAAGTGTGGGGGGAAGCTGTCCTGTGTTGTGACACCTCATTCGATGTAACTTTGGTTGGAAAATAAAATGTTTAAGATATGTGTTTGCTATTGAAAAAAATATTTTTTTTGGTAGCTGTGAGTTTTATGGAGCTTTCTTGATAAGAGAATTTTTGCCTTTCTGGAGCTCCTAATGGAAGAATAAAACTGTGCCTTTTCTGGAGCTTTCAAGAAAAATTATGTTTGAGATGATTGAAATTTTTTATACTAAAATTATGAAATTTGTGAATATTCTTTGAGTTTTCATGATGATAGAGATTATTTTCTACTATAGTGAGTGAGGAGGAGACCATACTTGAGTGAAAATTAGAATATTTCAAATTTTCTTCAAAAAGAGCCAAGGCCTCCTCATTCGACCTCAGAATTTTTCACATTAAAATCCTACCAACCAGAAGCAATAGAACAAACTTGAAAATTCCTCATTATAAAAACTTATACTTGAATCACATCAGGTGTAGATGTAGGAATTTATCAAGCCTATAGTGACTCTTGCTTTGGTTTGGATGAGAAAAGGTTTGTTGAAAATCGACATTTGTGAGATGAGAGAAAATTTATGTGTGGTAGATGTATTATGTGAATGGTAGGAGAAATAAAGAGGAAATATATTAAATTATCTAGTTTAAGAACTTGAAATAATAGTTTTTAAGGAGGTATGATATCTTTTTTTTTCTTGGTATGGAATTGGTGGATCTAATGAGCATGTGTTTTAAATTTTCATTCGTTCGATTTTGATTCTTACTTGTCCAGGAGTACAAGTGATAAGTGTGTGGGGGAATTGAGAGAGTTAATATTTTAATTATTTTTCTTGTGTGTTTAAATGATTTAATCTCTTCCAATTAATCAATTTGATCTGATTTGCATCATTTTAGTATTTTTGGTAAATTTTGGGTTTAATTGTGATTTTTTTTTAATTATGTAAATTTAGTAGTTTTATGAATATTCTATATTTCAGGTATATAATTTTCAATTTTGATCCAAATCGAATGATTCATTATTTTTGTCTTCCCTTTCTCATGGGTTTCAACTTTTTGTTTTTTACCTAGACCCAATTTGACACAGAATGGACCATAAAAAATAAATCAAGTGGAAAAAGTTTTCTGGCTGACAGAATGGATCCCACATTAGTTATTGAAGTATATCTTGGCCTAAATGACTTCAAATGAAGTTATTCCATATTTAATAAAAATAGTACTCAACTATGAATATCCACATTAAAGTTTTTGAAAAAATTTATGACATTAAGGCATCCATTGCATTCTTCAAAGTGGAAGTAGTTGGGAAGTCTCCTCGGAAGAAAAGTTATTCATTAGTAATTCAAACATAGATTTTTGGAAACTAATCCAAATATTCTGAGATTTTGTGGAAGAATTAAAAATAGATATAAAAACAACTTTTATGAAGACAAATTACCTACATTATTCCATTTATTATTATAATTTAACTCAAACTTTCAGAGGAATTAATATAGAGGGAAAATTTTCCACCTCTCAAACCTATTTGTATGAGTGTCCACTAACATTCAAGGTTGTTAAAGAAGGTGAAATAGGGGATGTGCTCTAGTATTGGAGTCTTGAAGTTATTTTTATTTTATATTTTCTTTTTCTTAGTTTCATTATTCTCTCTTCTTCCCCTTTCAACTCTATTACCCTTCACATGGAGGGGTAAAACCTTTGAGTGATTGGGGAAGGGGGAGTTTCACTTTTTTAATGTCAGAGTCTTGTGATTAAATGTTAAAATACATTTTTATATTGAATAATTTCTATTTTCAGTGGACACCAATTTTATTAATGTGATTGTGTTTTGGTTTTTGGGTGTATTCATTTTTAATATCTTTGGTTTAAGAACTTTTAACTTTCTCCGCGTAATGCAATTTGTCTCGATTGAGCATATTGTGTTAAGTAGTGATTGTCTAGAGATCATTGACATGTGTGTGGAACTATTGAATAATTTCTAGATTTATAAGGATCAATAATTCTTGATTGGGACTTGCCTTAGTTTTTTGGAAATTGCCTATGAACTTTCATGCACATAGAAGTGATTTCCACTGTTTTCTTTAACCAAGGGTGATTGATAACTCGATTGAGGCGACTATCATTTATTATTCAATTGGAAGAGAGGGTGAATGATTTTTATAATGATTATGAAATTCTAAAAGGTGATCCTACCATGACCCCATCACCCTCTTCATCCATTAGTGTTTATACTTTATTTTAATTGTTTTTATTCTTTTTAAAATCAAACAATTTCAAAAACAATCCCCCCTTCTTTCTCAAATTTAAGAGACAAATGTAATTATCGTGTACTCCTCTCTAGAGACATCCTAGTTTAACCTCTTTACTAAATTTTAACTTAGGAATTATTTTCTGCCTCGACAGTGGCATAGTGGTGAAGGATATGGGTACAACAACTCCATTCTTTGGAAGGTGCAGGGTTCGAATCTTGGGAGTCTACTCTTTGTAAAATTTATCCTTCCCTCAGGATACACTCATCTTGTCGGGTCACCTAGTTCCGGACTGGGTGGGTGAAATGAGGTAAAACCCACCTGTGCTGAAGTATTTCTATTTAGAACCATCACCTATAAGGTCATCACCCTCTGAGAATCTCTTCCATCTTGGATGTAAATAACTCCTTCTCAGCTGGGGATCTCTTCGGAGTGATCCCATCATGGGGAGGGGGGTTTCTTATTACGGAGGGTTTGAAAAGGAAATAATCAGAGATTCCATTTCTAAAGGATAAAATTAGGAATTATTTTTTCTTGTCACACCCCATAATAGACATGTGTTAGTGGTGATGATATTAGATCCTTCCACTACCACCACTAAGCGGCCCACATCAGGGTTAGGGAGCTGGTGGCTGGGGCCACAGATAGCTACAGGCTTTGGAGGATTATGACCCTATGAATCATAGTATGATTAGAGGTATGATATAAATTTATTATTCCCATGATTAAATATTAATATACATAGGTTCCAGTCATTACTTTATCTTTATACACCTGGTGCGAGAGATGGAGCACCCAGTTGAGGTGCTATCCGAACAACTTCATCTTGAGGTTCCTAAATGGAATGCTTCTTATGTATATTTTATTTTCCAATAGTGTGAGCTATCACTTGGTGGAGAGAGTTGAAAATGGTACCTTTTTGTCTTTACAATGTAACCTTATGACATTATTTTGTGTATATATTGGTTGTCCATGGTCTGAGCCTAGATTTATTGTCCCCACAGATGAGTCAGATTCCTTTATACCGATGGGATGAGATTCAATTTTATGTTTGAGGGAGATCTCTTGGAAGTAAAAGTGAGTATTATGAGTAGGAAGTTTCATCCCATAACCCATTAGTTAGAGAGTATAAACCTTGGTGAAGTAGGATCTTCATGCATCAATATTATTTTAGTTGTGGAGGATTATATGGATATCTTCCCCGAGGATGTTTCAGAACTAAATCCTAGGTAGAAGATGGATATTTTCATCAAATTTCATTCTGGGACCACTCTGATATCTTCTACTACATATCAGATGTCCCCTACTAAGATCTGGAAGCTTCAGTTTCTATTGGAGGACCTTTGATAAAAGGGTTTCACTTGGCCTAGTGTGTCCCCCTAGGTATCTCTAGTGTTGTTGGTGAGAAAGAAAGATGGGATATTGAAACTTTTCATGTATTATAATCGCCTAGACTAGGATATGATAAAGAACATGTACCCCTTGACAAGGATTGATGACCTCTTTGACCAATTGCGAGGCATAATATAGTTCTAAAAGATAAATCTCAGGTCCGTCTACCACCAACTAAGGTTTTGAAAGGATGATATTCCAAATCTAGAATTTTGATGTTTCAATGGACACTATGAGTTCCTGGTGATTCCCTTTGGTGTGAAAAATTCCCCTTCTATGTTCATGGATTTGATGAACCAGGTCTTATAACTATTCTTAGACCACTTTGTGGTTGTCTTCATTGACGATATACTCATCTACTCTAAATTGAAGGAAGAAAATGTATATAACTTAAGGATGGTTCTGGATTTTATTTAATAGAACCATATTTATGGAAAGGAAGAACATGTATAGAACTTAAAGATGGTTCTGGATTTTATTTAAGAGAACCATATTTATGGTAAGCTCTCAAAGATATAGTTTTGGATCCATGAGGTTAACTTTCTAGTGCATGTCATTTTTGAGCATGGTTTATCCATGGAACCAACAATGATTTATGTAGTGATTTACTGGGAGCCACCCAAGAGTACATCAAAGGTTTGAAGCTTTCTTGGTTTGGTGGGGGTACTATAGGAGGTTTGTGATAGAATTATCCAGGACTAAAACCCCTTTTACCACCCTAACACAGAAAGGGAAATCTTTTATTTGAACTGAGAAGTGACAAAGGGACTTTGAGGAGTTGAGGATGAGGTTGATGAGTGATCCTATATTAAGAAAACCAGAGGAGGATGTGGATTACATAGTGTATTGCGATTTCTCAGGAGATGGGCTCGAATTTGTGTTGATGTAATAGAGGGTAGTTATCGTATACAAGTTGAGGCAGTTGAGACCCCATGAGTAGAACTAAATGAATCATGAACTATAGATAGTAGTGTTAGTAATCTCCTTGATAATGTGAAGACACTATCTTCTGGGGGATCACTTTTTTGTTTACTCATACCATTAGAGTCTCAGGTACATCTTCACACAAAGAGACTAGAATCTGAGATAGCAGTGCTGGTTGGAGTTCCTATAAGACCATATCTTCGAGATAGTATATACTCCAGGGAAGGGAAATATAGTATTATATACCCTTATCCAAAATTCCTAGGCTTTTTTTTAGGAGGCTTCTAATCAGTTGGATTCCTTATAGCTGACCCTGATGGAGTAGGAGGGTACAACTTTTCTGCAATCGATGGTGTCGAATCATCTATTTCTTGAGTTTGTGAGAGAGTCCCAGCTAATACATTGACTGCAATGTATTTTATAACCACATATTCATATGGGATTCACTAGATAGATATTATAAAGTAGGGAATCAAATAATCCATTTCCAAGGATAGACAGTTGTCCCAGTCACAATATGGGAGGAGGTGATGCGAGAGTTCCACACTTCTCCCCTAGCGTACACCCCGACGTGGGGAATATGTATAGAGAATTCTTCAAAAGTTTTGGTGGTCCAAAATGATATGGAGTGTTTATGAGTTCATCTCCTGGTGCCTCACCTTTTAGAAGGTGAAGGCTGAGCACTAGGTTTTGGCAGGTTTGTTGCAGCCCCTTGAGATCATGTAGTGGAAGTGAATCGACCTACGATTCTCTAAAAGTGTAAGTAAGAGGATAAATATTATTTATCACTAAACAATGGATATTATTTCCCTACGAGAAAATGTATCTAGATAAAATAATTTATTCTAAGGAAAATATCATCCTTGAAGATATGTCCATTTTAAGGGAATACACTGATGTTCTTTCCAAAGAATTTTCTGGTCTTTCTCCTAGATGAGAGGTTGAATTTTCAATTGAGCTTATACCTGGGGCATTACCATTATCCAAGAATCTATATAGAATGACTATTTTTGGAAATTTAGGATATAAATAAACAACTACAGGAGAATTTGGATAAAGGGTTCATACTCCCAAGTGTTTCATCAAGGGGTTCACCAGTCCTCTTCATCAATAAGAAGGATGAGTCAATGTACCTTTTCATTGATTATAAAGATCTCAAAAAGATAAAGATAAAAAAAAAATATCCTCTTCCATGGATTGATGACTTGTTAAATCATATACATGGATCATAATACTTCTCCATGGTGGATCTTAGGTTGGGATGTTATAAAGTAAGGGTGAATAGGGAGGATATCCCAAGACCACTTTTCATTCAAGGTACAAGCACTATGATTTCATAATAATTCCA
The DNA here is from genome assembly GCA_963277665.1 of Viscum album. Lineage (NCBI taxonomy): Eukaryota > Viridiplantae > Streptophyta > Magnoliopsida > Santalales > Viscaceae > Viscum > Viscum album. The sequence continues at coordinate 350,720,953 of OY728126.1, read as the reverse complement.
TTCAAACTCACTAATGCTCGAGCAATTTTCATAGGCTTGATGAATAGTTTATTTAGATATTACCTTGATAAATTTTTGGTATTAATTATAGATAATATTATAATATACTCTAAAATCATGGAGGAGCATGAATAACATTTAAGCACTGTCCTAAAGACCTTATGAAAGGAGAATATTTATGAAAAGTAAAGTTAATGTGAGTTATAATTGATGGAAGTATCATTATTGGGGAATATTATCTCAAGCAATGTGATATATGTGGACCCTTATAAGACATAAGAAATTGAAGGATGGATAATTCAAATATCTATTACAAATATCCATAGTTTCCTTGGATTAGCAGGGTACTATCGTTAATTTTTGAGAAATTTATCATGATTTTAAAAACCTATAACCAAGATAACCCAAAAGAGAGTCAAGTTTTCTTGGAATGATGAATGTGAAGAGAGATTTAAGGAGTTGAAAAAGAGGCTTATCACTGCACCTGTACTCACACTTCCCACAAGAGGAGAAATTTTCATGGTATTTAGTGTTTCTTTGAAGAAAGGATTAGACTGTGTGTTAATGAAGAATGAAAAAGTGATAGAATATACCTCAAGGAAATTGAAATTTCGCAAACAAAACTACCCATCACATGATCTAGAGTTAGATATAGTGATATTCACATTGAAAATATGGCATCATAATCTATTTTTGGATAAGTTTGAAATATATATGGATCACAAAATACTCAAGTATATATTAAAATAGAAATATATGAATATGAACCAACAAATATGGTTATAGATGATCAAGGAAAATGACCACTCAATCTAATAACATATTGGGAAAGAAAATAAAGTGGAAGATGCTCTATGTAGAAAGGATCCAACAATATTATTATTGATAAGAATTGTGAAGGATCAGATCTTATTATATTTGAAAAGGATGGACATGGGAATCATAAATGAAGGAACATAATCAATGTTAATGAAGAACGATTTTTGAGATTTGTGTTAGAATTTGTGTACCATAAAATCTTAAGTTAAATAAGAAGCTATTGGATGATGCACATAGTTCAACTTTATCTATCCATCCATAAAGCATAAAGATATATTGAGATTTTTGAGATCACTATTGGTGGGAAAATATGAAGAAGGAGATTGTGGAATATACATCAAGATTTATTATATATCAGCAAGTAATGGAAAAAAAGAAAAAAAATCCAAGGGTATGATGTAACCATTACCCACACCTACATGGAAAAGGGAGAACTTCACTATGTAATTTTTCACCGGTCCTCCAAAGACATCAAGAGAAAATAATTCAATATGGGTTGTGGTATATTTTCTTATAAAGACTTCTCACTTCATTTTAATTTGAGAGGATTTATCACTCGATCAACTTGAAAGGATATACATTAGAGAAGCGATGAGGCTGTATGGAACACTGCTCTCGATTGTATATGATCGAGACCCAAGATTTACCTCTAAGTTCTGGAAGAGTATACAACATGATCTAAATACCTAGTTAAACTTTAGCATGACTTATCACCCAAAAATTGATGGCCAATCTGAGTAGACTATCCAGAAACTTGAGAACATGTTGATAGAATTATCTATTGACTTCAAAGGAGGGTGAGATCAATATCTTCCTTTGGTCTAGTTATCATAAAATAATAGTTTCCACTATAGCATCCAAATGTCTCCCTATGAATCCCTTTATGGTAATAGGTGAAGAAAACTTGCATGCTGGGATGAATTTTGGTAACACAAACTACTAGGTCCTAAAATGGATGAGGAAATTATAGAAAAGGTAAAGACCATTCAGCAACACATCAAGGCTGCTCAGATTTGACAAAATAACTATGATTACAATCATCAACTAGACATAGAGTTTGAGGTTGGAGACAAGGTATTAATCTGCATATATCCATGTAAAAAATTCATGATATTTGGGAAGAATGGAAAGCTTAGTCCATGATACATCAATACCTTTGATATCCTTGATCAAAATAGAGCGGTAGCCTATCGAATAACATTTACACCTGACCTATCTCAAGTACATGATGTGTTCCACATATCACTCTTGATAAAGTACATAACAGACCCCTTACATGTACTCAATACAAAGGTGGTACCATTGTAGAATGGTCTTTCCTATGAGGAGCAATCGGTGAAGTTCTTAGATCATAGAGAAAAAGTTCTATGAAATAATACAATGCACGTGGTCAAAGTGCCGTGGAGAAACCATAAGATTGATGAAGTTATGTGGGAACAAGAGGAAGCGATGAAATATAATTACCCTCATATATTTTAGTGTGTGAAATGAAAATTTCTAGGGTAAAATTTATGAAGGGGGAAGATTGTAACAACCTAAAATTTTATAAACAAAATCCCCTTTGTAATTTAATTAAATGCATTATTATATATTATGGATATAGAAAACACATGAAATTATTTGGTATCATTATGTCCTATAAAATTTAAAATTATATTAAGTATCATTACTATTGATAATATATCCATTGAATAGTGATCGTATGATTAATATAAATGTAGGTTTTTAACAAATCCAATAGATACAGACAAAGGAAGTGATGACCTCAACCATTAGTATCATACCCTATGAAACCCATTTATTAGATATTCTGAGGGAGGTATAATCACTAGGCGTTTCCATTTACCAATTCAAAGATGAGATCCAATAACTTAAGCATGATCAAAACCATTTATGGGATAATTTCAAGCTCATTGAGATAAAGACCCAAACCATGTATGCCGAACCACCCCATGAAAGTCTCACCGTCATGCACCTTACTCTTAGGGAATTTTCTAGTATATTAAAATGATATGTATAAGGAACATAATAATATGAATATATATATATATATATTATTTTAAATATAATAATAATTATATCTACTTGTTATTGTTATTTTATAAATGATTTTTTATTTTGATATAATAAAACACAAATTGTATTTTTGGGTAATATTCAAATTAAATTAAGGAATTTATTTTGATGAATTAATGGATTTTTTAAATAAATAATATTTTATTAAAATATTATTATTAATTAATTTTCATTAAATATAAACTATCATATTATTTTTATGAAATCAAATATATTTTTTATAAGGGTTTGAAAATTTTTATTGTTAAAAACCCATCATTTCTCAATAAACATTGATTATTTTTTTAAAAGTAAAAATTAAAATATTTATAAAATTATTTAGATAAAATGCATATTATTTTTGGAATTATAATGTTGAAATTATCTAACAGTGATTTTTTTATAATTTTCTGAGACAATCGAATTTTTAGGTAAAAATTAAATATGGTATAAATATATGGTGTGTATTATGACATCATAATACCCAAAAAGTGATGTAATAAATACTATAAATGGTATCCACGACCAAATATATATTTACTATTTAAAAAAAAATTATTTTAAGTTTATTTTATTAATTTTATAAATCATTTATGAATCTTCCAAAACCTATAATATACTTTAAGGTTTTAAAATCTTTTCTTTAAGGACATGAATCACTTCCACATAATAAATGGAATTATTTTAATAATTTTTCCCTTGTACTTATAAAATAATGAAAACGAACTCTATTTGGTATAAACCATGTGCAAAAACTATGGTAAGGTTTGTGGTTTTGATTTCTTTATTATATAGAGTCCAAAACTTAAGTTTGAGAAATAATAAAGAACTCCCCTCTATTTTCCTATATAAAGATACCCAATATCCCATTTCTCTTCACTAAAAAATATTCTATCACATCCTTAATATACCATACCCTCTATAGATTCATCCCATTTTTCCCCTGATCTCTCAAGAAGCTCATCCCAAGCTTTTGGAAGCACCCTCTCAGGGTAAGGGTTCCTCTCCTTCTCGTCTTTATTCATATTTCTTTATTATCTTATATCTTTTATCTCTAATTACTAATGATGGGATATGTTTTTAAATATACCCCTTACTATCCATTTTATACTTAAATGATGAGATACACATTTCACTCTCATTAATCCCTTCTATGAATATTTATACACCCCCGTTATGTTGCCAAAATTTCCCCGTGATTTTCCATGACAAACAATTGAGTAGTGAATACCTATACCAATTTTCTATAAAGGGTGTTAACCATCATGCACTTATAATTATTTGAATGTGGACTTACATGTATGTGTTTCAGACTCCTTGAAATTTGAATAAAATTTAATGATAAATTATTCCATGTTTTATGATCTATGTCGAATACTTAAGCATGGGAATGAAATGGAAGTGACGGGTGCACTTAGAATTATATAGTGCTCCAATGTATTGGCTAAGGTTTTAGTCTCATGAGACACTATAAAAGGTATTATAGAGTAAAAATAATCCATCATAGTACTTTTTTTCCATAATTATTTCTTGGCAGTTATCCTTGACTTATGTTTATGATGTAGTGGTTTAAGTTGTTGCCACATTTCCCATGTTTCCTTTATGATTATTGTGCTATATCATGCCAAATTGTTCATGTTTACAATTCTCACTCCTTTTATGCCCCATTTATATGCCTATTATCTAACATGTATTAATTTCTTCATGTTATTCCATTTTTATTACCTTAGTGGGCTTTATAAATCACCCCTTTCTTATATATGTTCATAGGTAATCCCATGCAGTTTTAAGTAGGATGGAGTAATATGAGCATGTTAAGTAAGTTTTCAATAATGGTGATGTATTATCTATTTTAAGTTGTTATGTAATGTACCTTATTCCCAAATATAGTAGAATACTTGATATTTTGGGTTGTATTATGTGTAATATTATGCAATAAATCATGAATTAATGTTTAATAAAGAGAAGGGTTGTGATAAAAGGTTAAAAATAATTTTTTTTTGATTTTTTTAGAAAACATGGTTTTGGAAGAAAATGAATTTATGACCAAAGTGATAAATAAAGTAATATTTTATTAAAAAAATTTTCTCAATTATTTTAATTACCAAAGAGTGTAAAAAATGGTAATATTACTTGAAAATATCAAAATAACCACAGGAGAAGAAAATTCATGAGTTTCATGAGAGATGGATCATATGATTTTATCATCAGTAACATAATCATAAACAATCTTGACAAATGATTATATTGTAAAATAAAATAATTACCACTTTAGTAACTTTGAATCACAATCCATGTAAAACCCCCAACTCCAGTAGCTCGAAGCCACTAACTACTACCATTACATTGTTATAAGATACAAAGAATCACATCACAAAGGATGGATCAGTTTAGAAGTCTTGGTAAACTATATATATACATGAGTCTTATATTACATTTGGAATATATATTACAACATATTTTTTTTCAAGAATAACTTTATTCCATCCAATGTATCCCTTTATATCATTCATAGTAAACTTCATTGAATCTTGGGAAAGGAAAAAAAATAAGGGTGATAAAAAATTATCAGTAAGGGTTAAATACAATGGAATTAATAATGAATCAATGAGAATAATCAATATAGAAAGGTAAATAACTATAAACACATTCCATTTAATAAATAAATTGAGAATGAAATGCATCCATAGATCTTTTCATAGTGAAAATACTATGGATAATAATAATAACTGAATTATGAATGTAAGAAATGTTAAATTATTGGATATCATGTATCTATCACATAAAATACTACTATTAATACCTTTTAAAATATTTTTTTAATCTACAAGTAAAAACCCATTTAATTACAACCTAACTGATTCTTCCCATGAGACTACCAATGCATAAAGGGGATATCTATAACAAAGCCTCAACCATTTATTATAGTTTAAATAATTCCTCATATATAAAATAATATATTTAATTAATAAACAATGTCCCTTATAATAAAATATCAATACCAAATAAAAGATACATATTTATCAAAATTTTCAAAATTAAGAAAATAACTTTCAAAGTAGAAACCGTACGTAAAACTGGAATAAAATTTAAAAAATAATCAGATGAACTGATTATGTGTATCAAATATGAATCTAAATAAAATAGGTATAAACACAACATAATATAATTAAAATTAATTTTACACATAATCCTAGCATGAAATAATCAATGAAGTACAAGTTTAACCCAATGAATGAAAATTGAGTTAGGAAGTCCATTACCACTTTATAATTAGTAAAATCACATGAAACATAAAATAAAAAAATTTAAAAAAACTTTTAAAACCATGAAAATAAATATATTCATGATATGATATATCAAAGGGTCAGTACACCACACAAAATAAATAAGTGACGACTGAGGAATATGTCATAGAAATAAAAGTGATATAAGAAACCCTTAATTTGTTATTTCCTTTAATTAAACATGAATTATACTCCTATTTAATTCTTTTAAGAATGTTATTAATTAATACCAGAACCATATTCATATTTATTATATCATATATTATCCTCTTACTTCATTTTATCACTCTTTTGTTAATAATATTTTGTTACTACCCTTGTTTTGAGTGTTAACTAATTCATTTTCCTAGGCACGTTTTATCGTGTAAGGCCATGTTATTATGCATAGGATATAGTAAAATCATCTAAAGAATTATATTAAGGTCATATATATCATATTCATTCATTATATATATTTTTATAATCATTATTTAATGATGAACATGGAAAATGAATCGTATCGTGTCGTGGAGACGGTAGGCCGTACACACACGTGCGCAATGTTATCATTCTATTAATGGTGAAAGAATAAGAAGTTTAATGGTATATTATTTTTTACATAATAAATATAATATAATAATTATCATATATACCCATTATTTCCATCATTATACCCATCCAAGTTAAGTGGTGATAAAAAAAAATTACACCACGATGTGGAGTCAGAAAACCGTACATACGCATGTGTAGTGCTTTTGTTTTTCCTAGGGTAGATGAAAGGTATAATATGGTTTTACCATAAAAATAATAAAATCTAATAATATATATTATAATTTATTTATTACTTTATAATAAAAACAATACATTAAGAGGAAGTGGAAGAAGAAATAAACTTGAAAGAGTCGGTAAAGATGATTACCTCTTCTTCAACGGGCTTCCTCTAGATATCCTCTTATGAGATCTCGTGTAAAATTTTTATAAAGAAACAAAAAACTATAAATTAAATAAGGATTTTTAGAAGAGATTTTTTTGTTTATATATAATGATCAAAGTGCTATGAATAGGTGAAGGAAGAGGTGCCCTTTTATAATTGAGGCGAGAGACACTTTTAGAAACTCTCAAAATATTAAATTAATATAAATTAATTTTTATTCCCAAATGAATAAAAGATGATTTATTTCTAATATAATAATATTATTTTTCAAATTAATCTTATACAATAATTTTTATACAAGTTTATATCACATTATTACCCTTATCTTTTGGTTTTAACTGTTATTTAGCCCCTTTAACTCTTACCGTGACAACATGGTTTTTTAATCTTTGAGGGTTAATATAGTTACTATAAATTTCCAAAAGACCCATAAATGGATAATTTATAAAATTTTAATCATTATAATTTTTTAGAGGAATTTAATATTTTAATGAATTTTATATAATTTAATAAAATATTATTTAGTTTTAAATATTATTAATGTCAATTTTGACACTATTCATTACTTTGAATTTTAAAAATATCAATAAAAAAATATATATTAAAAAAAATCTTTTAATACATCCATAAAATCTAAATTACATCAATAAAAATAGTTTATGACATTAATTATCACAAATTATATTTATTTCAACATTTTTAATATCGTTTATCTGATGTTTCCATTAATAAAATAATTAATACATCACTATTGTGAAAGAATTTAACGTAAGTATTTCTTAACTAAAAATTAAAAATAAATTAATAATATGAATATAATTAATTGATATTTCAAAAAAAAAAATTATATTAATATATAAATTCTTAATAACGTTATGTAAAAATGATATATTTATTTAAAATATGAGTATGACTTCATTGAATTTTCTTTAAATAAAATATTATAAATGTCATAATCTCATCCTAGTAGATTCCAATGGTTATAATTTAGATTCCTGGATTATTATATTCGAATATAAATCATCCAATAATATTGGGTCAAGTGTTATGATCATTTTATAGTCCTTTTTTACCCTTAATTACCCGATTTACCCTTTATTATGGTAATAAAAATTACTAAAGTTACTATTTATATTGTCCAAATATAAAAGGGGAATATTTAATAAATTTTTACCTTATAAATAAAAATATGGAAACTATTTTTCAAAATTGAAAACACATAATTTGTAGAAATTAATTTAATATTAATCGAGTGGAACGCAACGAAAAACAATTTTATTAAAAAATGCATTTTTAGCCCAAAAGTTTACTTATACCAAATAAGGCATAAGGATGATAAATATGAAATTAAATAGATTATATATAACTAAAGAGTAATAATGTTACTCTGAGATCAAATTAAAATCACAAAGGTACTTTTTAATATAAATAAAATGATAGTTTTATAAAAAACTGTATTTTCACTATTAATTGGAAAATCAATCTTTTTAGAAAAATACTAAAAAATTAACCCTAATATAATTTTGAAATTACTATTTTAAAAATGAAGTTTATTTTTTCAAATAAATTTTTTAAAAGTTTCAAAATTTAGTTTTGAAACAATTTCATTATTAAAAGGCGACAAAACTGCCTTTAGAAAAAAATTATCTTTTTATGCATACAATTTCAATTGTTTTTTTCTTACATATATAAAATATATTATATGAATTTATTTTTTAATATTGAATATATAATATATAAATTTTAAATTGTGGTTAATACTATTTATTCTTTCTAATTTAATGGTTAGGTTATAACAATCACATAATAATATTTCATTGTTCGTTTAAGCTAGGTGTTGTATGCAACATACGCTATCGAAGAGATTAAACTTAAAAAAAAGATATACCATAAAATCTCGGGGTGCTACAATTACCATGAAGAAATAACATAAAATAAATCTTAAAATATCATGAATATAAATAAATTCATGATATTACATGTCCAAGGGGCTGTATATACACCTTTTTAAAGAATATAGGTGCATAACATAACGTACGTCTCAAAGAAAAAAAATTGAGAAAAAAATCCCTTAACACTTTTGTAATCTTTTGAATTGTAAGTAAGAAGAAAAAATAACACCAAATTAAACTTTAAAAATCATAAAAATAAGTATATTATTGTTATATAATGTCAAATATGTAGTATATATACCACATAAAATAAATGAGTGGGGAATTTACATATGTCTCCCAAAAATAAAAGAGAGAATAGAAATCCCTTACCTTAAGTCTTAACTTCCTTCGTACACATTAAAACCTCAAATATAATAAATATAATTTTATTATACATATATTAAAGAACAATATTTATATATATCTTACCATATTTTAATTTCTTATGACCTTTTATTACCTGTTTATTAACAATTCTTTGTTAAAGTTACGTTTCGAGTAATAACTGTTTTGTTTTTCATATATGTTTTGATTTTTTAATTTTGGTTCTCTTGATTTTATTATGATTTAATAATATCTATAATTTTAAACATGATATAAATATCATATATATTCATTAAATATGTATTTATAGTAATTTATAAAATTTAGTGATAGAAAATGAAATACACCGTTCATAAAGACAGTAGGGGACACGTACGCATGGACGTTGTTTCTATTTTATTTTTGAATTGAGAGAAATAAAGGTAAATGATATATTGTAAATATAGAATAATTTTTATTTCATATATATAAAATATGTTCATTAAATTCATACTTATTACATTTAATGTAATGCGTGAATGAATGACATCACTTCGCGAGGTAGTAGTGTGCTGTACACATGGGAGACATTATCGTATTCCCAAAATATGGAATGTATGAAGGTATGTGTGATATAATAATTATAGAAGTATAATAATAAAATAAATATAATATATAAATAATAAATCCATTATTATGTCCATTCTTGATAGGTGTTAATGGAAAAACAAATGACATCAGATCCCAAGGCGGTAATCCATTATACACATGAACGATGATTTCGTAACCCATTTGATGGAAGTGAAGATTTTTGTAGGTCATGAACTTAATATAAAAAATATAATTATATTTAATTTAATAATTTTATCATATAATCATGGTATAATAATAATTTAATGAGTTTGGGGATCAAATAAAACAAAAACGCCCATTGATGAACATTACCTCTTCTTCTGGTATCTTCTTTAAGGTTACACCAAAATCCTTCCTAGGTTAAATTTCTATCCAAATTAAGGATTATAGAATGATAGGATTGATGTTTCAATTTTATTTTGGGAGGTATTTTCTGAAAAAAATGTGGTTTAATTTTTGAAGAGGATAGGTGAGAGGATGACCTTTTATAAGTTAGGTGAGTGACATACTTGCAATTTTTTGAAAGAAAGAATTCCACCCATGTATTGTTTTTCATGTCACATGGTTCCAATAGTGTACTATTGTTGATATTAGAGGATATAAGTTTTAAATATGGACATAAAATTAGGTTTTTATAATTTTGGGTTATTTTTTACCCCTTTGTTTTTAGTTTAATCCCCTAGTAAACCCATTTTACCTTAACCATGGTAAATAATTTGTAATGTTTTTACTCTTCATTTTGGTAAAAAATTAAGTTAAAATTATTTAATAATTTAAATTATTATAATTAAAAATATGGAATCTATTTTTTAAAATTCCATTCACATAAGTGAAAAAATTTAATTTAAAATCAATCCCATAGACGGGATGAGAAATCAGGTTTTTAAAGAGAAAACATTCAAAAGTTTATAAATTTTTTATATCAAAATTCAATATAAAACTGATTAAAATTTACTAAATTGGATTAATTGATGTATAATTGAAATAATTTTACTTTAAAAAAATTTAAAATATAATTTAACTTTATAAATAAACTAAATTAATATTCAAATTTTTAATTAAAATTCTGTATTTTTCACTATTCATAAAAATAAAAATTTTTAGAAACAAATCCAAAAAATCATCCTAAGATAATTTTTAAATGATAATTTCCAAAATTAAGTTTATTTTTTCAAATTAATTTTCTAAAAGTGTGAAAAATTAATTTTATTAATATTCACAAAAATAAATAAAAATATTTTTTTAGAAAATAACATTTTCGAAACATATAAAGACTTTAACAAAAATTGAGTACCTTTTCTTTCATTATGTTTACTTTATATAAAACCATTATATTTAGTATTTAAAATGTATTAATTACTATTCATATCATTTTTTAACACTTAAGTTATAATGGTCATGTTTAAAAAATAATATATCCTGGTTTTGTTAAAACCCAATGTCATGTGTATTGAAAGTTAACCTAGTGTTGCATGTAGGGAAAACTTAACTTGGTATTGTTTGTAATGTAAGATATCAAATAAAATTATTTTATTCAATAAATAATAATTCTTAAAAACCAAGGGTCTTAAAATTTCCATCCAATTCTGAAATATATGGTCACTTGGTTCCATTTTTTGTTGATTATGATATTTATATTAATTCAAGAAAAGAATAAATACAAAATTTTACTCTCTTTACTTAAATATATCTAATTTTTTTCATAAGGATAAAATGAGTATGAGTTTGTTTATAATTTTTTATTTCAAATATCAATTAATTTTTTTATCATGGTAATTTATGTATAATTTTTAGTGACTTAATTATCTTAAATTCTTATGCAACACCAATATAGTATTTATTCAATTAATATAAAAATAAAATAAATGATATTAAAAATATTAAAAGTAATAAAAATTTGATTAATTATTATGTTCCATGAATTTTTTAGATAAATATAACATATTAGGGATTTTTGAAAGGTTTATATTCAAATTCCTTTTCTGTCTTGTTGTTTTCAAAGTTAAATTAAAAGAATTGTTCAAAAAAGAACATTAATGAAATTTTATAATTAATAATATTTTATTAAATGATTTATTTTTTTTGAAAATATTATATTCATCCAAGTTAATTTTATATGGTTTTAAATATCAACCATGGTCTATTTATGAGTAACTTCTTTTTATGGTAACATTCTTAACCATTAAATAGTATAAAACTTTGATATTTCAGTAATTGTGAAATGGGTTAACGGGGGGGGGGGGGGGGTTAAAACTAAAAGATAAGGGTAAAAAAACCCAAAAATTGTTAAAATTTTATTTTATGAGATGATTTAGGCTCATTATCACCTTATATTATAATTATATTAAATTAGAACCATTTTTTCTTGGAAATTAATTTATATTAATTTAATACTTTATGTAATTCCAAAAGTTTCTATCCTCGAACAAGTAAAAGGGAACATCCTCACCATCACTATTCATAATGTTTTATCCTTATAGATTAGAAAATACCTATCATAATATCATACTAAATTCCTTAAACATAGCCTTTATATTCGGTTCTTTCCAAAAGACCATCATTTCGAGGCTTAAGGTTAAAGCCAAAGAAGTTTTCTCAACAAAGAGGTATAACTATTAATCGAGAGTTTTAAATTTTATTTCCTATTGAACCAAATATAAATATTTTTTATAGTTTATAAAATAACGAATTATGTATCTTAAATATATTTATTTCTTATTATGATTATGAAACCATAATTATTCTCCTTCTTCTCATTCGTTGGAAAATGATAATGTCACTCGTTTGTACGTGTGGACTACCAACTCCACAAAGTGATGTGATTCATTTTTTGATTTAACTTTACATGAATGGTAAATAAGATTGATTTAATTAATATATATGATATATATTATATAATAACGATTCTTTAAGTGCGAATTATTATTTATCTTTCTTTTGTTCCATCCGTTTAAAAGTGAAAATAACATCGTAGCAGGACTGCAACAGTACTGTAGCAGGCACTGTAGTAGGCAGAGGCATATTTCTGGGACACTGTAGCAGTACTGTAGTAGTACCGTACACTGTGCGGGTACTGTAGCAATTACTGTAGTAGGTACTGTTCGGTACTGTAGTAGCTAGTACTATTCACCTTGGGCCACCGATTTGGGCTTGGAGTCCTTAAGGATTTTGGTCCACCTAGGCCTTCGGGTCTGTAGGGCTTTCGGGCCACCTTTAAGGCCCTCGGGCCACATCAAGGCCTTCAGGCCACATGCAGTTGCCCCAGACACACTACAAAAAAAGGAGCAGCCCTAAAAGAGGATTTAGAGTAGGTGCACTCACCAAAGTAGAGCCAAATGGATTGTCAGAATGAGAGGGTATGACTATGCCATCGGTACCAGCCTGTGCTTGCACCGGAAGCCTAGACAAACGGCCATGCAAAGGTGGAGAGCTACTATCATGACACATATGCTGGGGAGGGGTAGTTCCTTATAGATAGTCTGGTTGAATTCTCTAAGATATTTAGGTCTTGTAATCTCTTAAGCCTACGAGACTTGTAATATCTGAGCCTATGGGCCTTGTAAGGGTTCCCCCTCATCCCTTGAATTGGGGGGGGGGGGTTATCAAAAATCAATAAAAATAAAGGCCTTCGGGCCATTCGGGCGTATGTAAGATCTACCGTCTCCATGAATGATGCAATTAATTTTTCTATATCTACCATTTATATATGATTATACATATAATGAATATATATTAAATTTATAACATGGTTAAAATTATAGTGATGAAGAAACCATGATCAAAGTACAATGATTGGAACTAGAGAATCGAAACATGCATGAGAAATGAAACTGTTAACACTCAGAAACGATGATTTTAATAAAGAATTAATAATAAATGGGTGTTTAAATTTTATAAGTGGATATTATATGATATTATAATCATATAAATGATTAATTTATAGATTTATAATAAATTTAAATTTATTATATATGTTTTTTTAGGTCTTTCAAAGTAAATGGAACTTGAGGTAAGAGATTTTCATCTCATTTTTATTTCCATGCGATACATGCAATATTAAATATTTTTTATTTTATGTGGTGTATATAATACCCATGAATTAATTTTATGATTCTTATAATAAAAATTATAGGGATATTCATATCTATCTAAGGTTCTATCTTTCACAAGGTATGTATTTTAATGTTAACAAACCGATAAAAGTTTTATGTTACAATCTCATTGTTTATCAAGTTTGTTTATGATTAAGTTTCCTATGATAAATTTTATGTTATATCTCTCAATTAACTTATAAGTTTTCTTATCTTCTAGTTATTTATATATATTACATTTTTTCCTTTCATTTTCCTCTCTTTATGTACCAAATAGACTGAAAGTATATTTTTATGGAAATCTAACTTTATTTATCCATTCGTTCGAAAATCCTTTTTATTCCATGTCCATGTTTTCTAAAAACATTTTAAAAAACTGTTTTTAATATTCTTAAATGATTTTTTAAAGTCATTTAATCAATTTCTTACCATTTAAAAAATGGTTTAAAATAGATCTTCTCATCATTTTTTGAATGAGGCACTTATGACTTTTTACCAAAAATGTGAAAGGAATATTTGTTTTAATATACATGACATGCATGAAATTTCCCGCCATCATGACTACTCAATGTTTTGAATATTAATTTACAATTTTATAAGGTTCTTTTCATCTAAAATAATTTCCTTAATATTTTTAATTTTTTTAAATTTTAAATAAGTGATTTCAAAATAAAGAGTGTATTCCTGAATAAATATTCCAAATATCTTTTAATGCTATTTTTATCTAAGATTAAATCCTTTGATGTTACTTATGATTTAATAGGGATATTTTTCATTGATACCATCCACTTTATATGAATTATGATGATGATGATGATTTAAGGGTGATTCTATTAAATTTGTTTCTTTCCCAAAATTTAATTAAGTTATGATGAAACCTTTCTAAAACTAAATTCTTTTCCATGGGTTATACTATGATAAAATTATTAAATGTTTATAAAAGTAATTTACTTTATATTGGTAATACTATTATGAATGTTTTATTATTTTTTGGAATTCATATGTATGATTTTCATTTTGTGAGAGGTGTGACTAAAATTTTATAGCCCTTTAATTCATTGGGTAGAGATTGATATCTCAGGAGATAATAAGGATTGGAATGGGGAGTGAACCCAATTGAATAAGGGTGTCTATCCACTATAATAGTCTTGTGAGTGAAAATTTACTAAGATTTTGATGGAATAGTAAGTGAACCCAATCTAATATGATAGTCTTGGCAGTAATCCTTGAATAAAGAAAAGATTTTCTATTTTTACGTGTATTCCACAAACAAATGTCTTATGCCAATGTTATGCTTTTATAGCCCATGTTATTTGCTTTTTTTATGATTCATGTCTTATTAATTACTAATATTTAGGCCATGATTTAATATTATTATCTATGATATGACAGGTATGAATTTTCAAATGTTATGATCATGTTCTCATACCCCTATGCTCATGTTATGACTAAATGATCATTTATATATCCCTTTTTTGGCCTTACTGAGTATCTGAGATCACCCTTTGTTATGTTTTCTTTCCCTAAGTTATGAAGAATGGTTTTAAGTAGGGCATGTATATGAAGAGTATCATGTGGGAAGATCTTTGTGGGAAATGTTAACAATATTTCATGCAATAAGAATATCACGTATCTAGTCTCCAAAGACATAAACCTGTACTTTTTTGGTGTAGATTATAATATCATGTAATTAATATTCATCTATTAAGTTTTAATATCTTTGTATGAAAATTATGGGTCGTTATAGTTGGAATCATAGGAGGGTTTATATGATTTTTGGATATTAATGTTAGAAAACTATTTTGAAAACTCAGAGAACAAGTATAAGTATATGAAAACATTCTAAAGTTTTAGTAATGATCATTGATATACAAGGTTAAACCTAAGGTTACATAGATTAAAAATAAGGTTTCATAATCTCAAGAATGATTTTATTATGATTTTCTATCAGTGCAAGGATAAACATGAACTTCCAATGTGAATTACTTCCATTATAGGGGTTTTAATATCTATCCAAGAAGGGTATCTATCTCAGATGTTTGGGGAGAAACTCAACATTAGGGATATGCATATTATATTGGAGTTTGTTAATGTATTTATAGAAGAGTTTCCTAGTATTCTTCCAAATAGAGAAGTTTATATTTCAATAGAACTTATACCTATCTCTACACCCATTTCAAAGAATCCTTATAGAATAAACTCAATTGAGTTGCATGAATTAAGGAAGAAAATCGAGAAGAATATTGATAAGGGATTCATACCCCCTAGTGTATCACCATGGGGTTGGCCTTTTCTTTTTGTTAAGATGAAGGATGAGTCAATGTAATGCCCCGACCCCAGTTACCTAGAGTCGGTGCATTATTACATAACATTTACATGATCACAAAAGATGAAGCCTCGAAAGACCAATTAGTTTAGTAGCCTTGGAAACACTAGATACATTCATAAAGATTACATTACATCAAAAATGAAAACTACAAAAACATAGTATCCATAGTCCACACTCATATCCCCTCATAATATCCCTATGGGTCATTTATAAAATACTTCTTCACATCTTGGGAAAAATAAAACATAGAAAGCAGTGATCTCAGATGCCCAGTAAGGATAACAATATAGTGGAAACTTTCATAAACAAGCATAAACATTTAAGGCAATGCATAACTAAAACAAAATCCTTTTAAACTTAAAATTAAACATAATATGGCATAAATAAAATGAAATAATTCCATTTCCTTATTCACATGGATATTCTACTAATCGAATAATCACATGAAATATCAATAACCACTTTCATAATTATGGAATGCACAATGCCAGACTATCATAAGCACATAGAAAAGGCCTCGTGCCAAGACTACAAATAAGATTTTGTCAAGGCCTCGTGCCAAGAAACTAGTTTGTCCCATGAGACCTACCGATGCATCGAGGAGCTATAGCGGGCTCCACCTGTCACTTATTAAGTCCAATGCATTCCTCATATGAATAGGTTTAAACATAGCATAAACATTCGTATTAAAAATAGCATAAGAAATGTCAATACTTTCCCAATAAACCATGAATTATATAGAAATAACACATCCACAATCAAACATATCACAAAACCTTCAATAGAATATGGAAGTTTTGTATCATAATAAATCAACTTCAAATAATCTTAAAATCCATCAAAGGATGTTGACATAGATGAAATCAAAACTATTTAAGAGAAATATCTCCTTTTGAAATCATTTAAAAGTCACATAATTATAAAAGAAAACATTTAATTTTAAAATATTATTATAAGCTTGTAAGGGAAGCTTCGACGATTTTATAACGGTGTAAAATAGCCGCACCCGCCGTATAAGTTAAAAAAAGACATTCTTACTTTAATTTTGTCGAAAAGGTTAAAAAGGACCTTGTTTGGAAAATGACGTAAAGATTCCTTTATAAAATTCTTATAAAAATTCAATCAAGGGTATAAATGAATTTAACCCATATTCTATAAAATAGTAAGAATGTTTTGAAATACATTTTTAAGAAACATGGATGTGGATTATAAAGAGGTCCCAGTAGATAATTACGTATAAACTACCTCGGATAATGAAGAGATTGTGAAATAAACCCTTACCTTGTAATTTTCCTTGGTTGAGGGTAGGTTAACCTCATGTATAATAGTTAAATCATTGTTATTAAATTATAAAAGAATCATATACATAAATATGATATCATATATTATCTTTTAATATTGTTTCGTTAAAATTTTTTTAGTATTATCATCGTTTTAGGTGTTCACTTACTCATTTTCTTTTATATGTTTTGTTACATAAGTCATGTTTGTTATGGATAGGTTTTATATAAGGCCCTGGACTCAAACCTTACTTAATATTTAATTAAATGAATAATTCACATTGAGGATCTTTTCAGGTTTAGAGTTTTAGAGAATTAGGACATAACTATTACATCTCAAATGATTACAAAGCAGACACTTCTACTAAGTTTCCATAAAATAAAAACTCTTAAAAAGACACATGTCTAGTTCCATGTTTTATATAGAATGAATTTCCCTTGATCCCATCCTTGACCTTATTCCACATTAATTCCTGTGAAAAACATTTCAAAAAAACTTGGGGTGAGCATAAAAATCTCAGTAAGGGATACACAAATAATGAAAACTGTTAGTTTTTCAAAACAACAAGTAAACCATGTATACTTTATCAAAGTAATAATTTTCACCTTTATAAAGTAGTAAAAACTCTTCACTGAAAAAAATATCATCACTTACCCTTTTTTTAACCAAAATATTACCATAAAACCCATATAAAGAACACATAACATATAAAGGTAACTTAGTACATAGACATACTTAAATGGAATAACCATACGTTCGACTTCCACACATATCACTAAATGGAATAGCCATACGGACGACTTCCATACCCAATGCATTGGAGGTTATAACGTAACCACCCATCCTGGTATTCACAACACCACCCGTCATATGGTTTATCACGGAACCACCCATCAAATGTCCAAGTACCATTATAAAATCATAAGACATAAAACAAATATAATGGAAAGAAAAAATTTCCACACTTTGATCACAATATATCAATTAAATATATTGACATAACAAATACATTATAAAAACCATTTTCAATACCAAAATACATAAAAGATTATATAGTATTTATTTCATTTTAAAAACATTACAGCTTGTTGAGTAAGCCAAAGACCAAATAATACTTGTGACGGCGGAAAAGGTCATTGTCACCGCGTACGTTAAAAGAAACATTCCTTTTTGTCGTTCAGTAAAATGCTTCGTAGAAAAATATTCCCTTTGTATAAAAGTAAAAATCAAAGGGGTTTATACACCATATAAAAGAAAGTTGTGTATAAAATGAAATATGTCTCAATGAAAGGAGATTGAGACGAAGTCCCTTAACTCGGGTCCGACTTGACTCGATCGTTCTTTAATGTACTGAATAATAAACATGAGTTAATTTATACTTGCTTAAGAACCTTTTTCAAGTTCATTATTCCTTTTATATCACTTATTACTATGTTATGAACATTATGTAATCATTTAAGTTAATAACGGTCGTTTTTTCGATATTTGGTACTTGAGTCAAAAGTGAACTTCTTATATTTACAAGTTGTTCACATAGTCAAATATCCATTATCTCAAGAATGATATTCATGATGTAGATTGTAACGCCCCGACCCCAGCTACTCAGAGCCGGTGCGTTACTTCGTAACATTGGCATGATCACAAAAGATCAAGTCCCGAAAGACCGATTAGTTTAGTAGCCTTGGAAACACTAGATACATTCGTAAACGTTACATTACATCATAAAGTGATAAACTACAATAACAAAGTCTTCATATACCACACTCATATCCTCTTTTGACAATCCCTGCAGGTCATTCATAAAATACTTCTTCACATCCTGGAAAATATTAAAACATTGACAGGGGTGAGCTCAGATGCTCAGTAAGGATAACAATATTGCAGAAGCTTTCATAAATAAACATTAACATTTAAGGCAATGTATAACTAAAACAAAAGCCTTTTTAAACTTGAACTTTAGAATAATATGGCAAAAATAAAATTAAATAATGCCATTTACTTACTCACATGGATATTCTACTAGTCGAATAATCACATGAAAGATCAATAACCACTTTCATAATGAGGGAATGTATAATGCCAGACATTCTGAAACATTTTGTCAAGGCCTCGGCCAAGACGTCTAAAATGATTAAGGCCTCGGCCAAAACCATAAATCAAATTGGGAAAGGTCCTCGACCAATTCCACGTCTAGTTGTCTCATGAGACCTACCGATGCATCGAGGAGCTATAGCGGGCTCCACCCGTCACTTATTAAGTCCAATACATTCCTCATATAAATTGGTTTAAACATATCATAAACCATAACATAATCGTATCACATAAAACATGCATAAAGGAAACATAACATTTCCACATTTCAATCACAAGATATCAATACAACACATTGATATAATAAAAATGCTTTCAAAACCATTTTCAATACCAAAATAAAAGAAAGTTAAAACTTTGTATTTATTTTTCATTAAAAAAAGATGGCTTGTAGAGGAAGCCGAAACTCAAATAATGGTCACGACGGCGGAGAAGTCGTTGTCAGCGCATAAGTACAGAATAAAAAACATTCCCTTTTTGTCGTTTAGCAAAACGCTTCGTATAAAAAGATTCCTTTTGAATAAACGTAAAAGTCAAAGGGGTTTATACACCGTATAAAAGAAAGTTGTGTATAAAACCAAATATGCCTCAATGAAAGGGGATTGAGACGAAGTCCTTAAAAAGATCATTTTTTTATAAAATAGGTCTATTATGTGTATTCACTATAATTACACATAAATAATGTAAAAATACAAGATAGGACATAATAATATCATGACATAATTTGAAAGTAGGAGATTAACCCAAAGAATGGAAATTGGGTTAAGAAGTTCCCTTACAAAGATCATTTATAAATAAAATAGATCTATTATGTGTATTAACTATAAGTACACATAAAGAAAGTACAAATACAAGATAATACATAACAATATCATGACATAATTTGAAAGTAGGTGATTAACCCAAAGAATGGAAGTTGGGTTATGAAATTCCCTTACCTCGTGTCTGACTTGACTCAACCGTTCTTTAACCTCCTGAATAATAAACTAGAGTTAATATATACCTTATTAAGAAACATTTTTAATTTCATTATTCTTTTTATATCACTTATTACAATGTTATGAACATTATGTAATTATTTAAGTTAATAACGGTCGTTTTGTCGATCTTTGGTACTTGAGTCAACAATAAACTTCTTATAATTACAATTTGTTTATGTGGTAGAATATCCATTATCTCCAGAATTATATTCATGATTTAGATGTCATATATATCATATATATCCAGTACATACATTCATTTATAATATTACGTAACATTTAGAGGTAAGAAATGAAATGCACCGTTCATGGAGACGGTAAGCCGTACGTACGCATGAACGCTACTTTCATTTCTATTTCATATTTAATGGAATGAAATCATAATTATATAAAGGTATAATATAGTTCCAGTATAATATAGTGTATAATACCATTTACTCCATCCTTTATACATCCCACATATGGCATTAACGATTCAAATCACTTTGAGGGGGCGGTAGTCCGCACTTCCTAAAATGAAATTATCGCGTTTTACCCATAATGGAAATCATAAAGTATGTCATAAATGAGAAATACAGAAGCATAAGTAAAACATAAACATATTATAAATCATATATAAAAATAGTAACATCTTAATGGCCACCTTTGAAGGTGTTATATGAGTGTTGAACAATCATCGTTTCGTTAGGCAGAAATTCACCATCCACAGAAACCGTATGTTCTTTAACCATTAGATGTAGGTGTGTGTAAGTGTAGCTCGAATCCTTCTTATAAAAACATCCTAGTATATTGAGGATACTGGTGTTGTTACAAAAGAAATGAATAAAAAGAGTTTAGGGGGTTGGAGAAGAAAAATAAAACAAAACAACATTAGAGAAGACATTACCTCAAAATCGGGTAACACTTTTGATTTGAGACAAAGGCTTCCTTGGGAAGAATTCTGCCCAAAGTGAGGCTTCTAGGAGTAAGGGGGGAAAGTTGGGAGAGTATTTTGGCAGAGTTTGGCCGAGCCAAATGGCTTGAAAGTGTGAATAAGGTGGGAGAGGTGGGGGCCTTTTATAAGTGGAGAGGAGGGGCACTCTTGGAAAGATTGAAATGTTACATTATTATACAATGTTTTTTCGGATTCTAAAGGTCCCACACTTATATAATTCGTGGATAAGGTGATAAGGGTTCGAAATATCCTCATCCAATAGGCTTTGGACAAGTGTAAGCCTTGGATTTTTCATTATCTTCTCATTTTATTTAAATTGTTAAATAATGAGGTCATCGCTGCAACATAATAATGTCATAAATAATTTAATTTATTTAATGTCTAAAAATTATAAAAAAAATACTATAATGTAGGAAATATTTTTAGCTTTCTAATGAATATTTATAGTCAAAATTTGGACTTGTTTAACGCCACTTAAAAACTGTTTTAGTAAAAAAACTCAAGTTTGTGTCAATTTAATTTTAACATTAAATAAATATATATTAATGTCATTTTCCAACTAAAGTGGCTCCATGGGGTCCCCAAGTTGACCCATGGGTTGTCTTGGTCGGCCATGACTCATCCAATAGGAGTAGGACAAGTGTCATACTCATCTCATATTATTAAAACATTATTTGTACCTTAAACTACACTAATTACCTCTAATCGCGATTAAGAACTTAAAAGTTACTATTCACCAAAAAATTATTTTGATCTCATTGAACCAAATTTTACTTCTTAATGACAACCATGTATGTCGGATTTTTGAAAATCAAATCACAGAAGTGGTAATATTTCATTTAAACGAAAAATCAGTTATTTAACTACCACTTAGTGGTTTCACTATTCATCAAAAATTGAAGTTTTTCAGAACAATGCCAAAATTTCACCCTAAGCTATAATTGATATTCCGAATTCAAAAATGATGTCTATTTTACAAAATTACAAACTTATAAGTTGCATTAATTAATTTTATAATTAATTCCCGCTGTCACAACAAATAGCGTGTTTTAAGAAACAATTTATATCAAAAGATTGGCAATTGTTTATGTCCAATTTCAAAGTGAAATTAATTCTAATGAACACCATTGGATAAAATGGTAAAAATATATTCTAATTATACTTTAAAACCACTCAATAATATAACTTATCACTATAAATTATTTTGATTAAAAAAGTTGTTTTAATTATTTTTCACTATTCATAAAAATTTGGAAGTTCTCAGAAAATTACAAAAAATTAAACATAGGCTAATTTCAATATTAGGAATAAAAAAATGAAGTCCATTTTGAAATATAAAATTTCTATAATTTTAAAAAGTTGTTATTACTATTCATAATGGCTACTCTGATTAGTCGTGGTATTTTAGAACTCGAAGTTGCGTACAATGCAAGCTATTGCATTATTCGAAGTGAAACGTACCGTGGAAGCTTGGGGTGTTACATTCTCCCCTCCTTCAATAAATTGCGTCCTCGCAATTTGAAATTTTTCTTTGAAAATAAAAGGTTGAAAAGAGAAAATACCTTTGAGGAAAACCCACATCGGAAATAAGATTAATAAAATTTAGCCTTAATAAGAGGGAAAGGGAAACGAAAAAGTCACCACCCAATTATGATCTCGATTAGGAGAACATTGGTGGCAATTAGAGACATATAATTGGAGGAAAAACGTAAATATTTGTAGGGAGTGATTGAGGTCATCAATCACAATCAACTGTCAAATTGAGGGCCTCAAAGCCTTCAATCTATGTTGATTTAAAATATCATCAGTTCAACAAGACATAAGGTATTAGGATAACACATTTTTTTGTTTTAATATCCCTTTACTAAAGTTTAAGAATTAATTTATTCATTGAATAAGAGACAGGTATATATATATTTATGCTTGACAATAAGAGTTTTAACCTTCAACTCATCTTTCACTCAAAAAGATAATAGAACTCAAAAATATTATACTTATCCTAATTGTATAAGGTTCCAAATGTTAACACATACCATTTAGATTAGTAAAATTATTTTGTAATAACCAGGGACTTCCTGTAGGCTAGTGGTAGGAAATAAAGGCCTTTCGCACTATGATTGTGGGTTCGATTCCTCTAGCTTTGTCCGACGCGACGAGTTATGCCCCACCCTGCAGGTTGTCCTTTTCCTGAAACTATAGTATCATAATATTCCAAAAATAATCTTCATAAATTTTTTAACCTTAAACAATACTATCCAAAGATCAACTTAATCCACTCCAACCTTTATAGTTATCCAAAATACCTCTGTCCAGACTTTCTCTAAAAAGTCTCTTAATTCCAAAATCAATTTATCAGATTTCCCAAACAAAGTAAAGTTTCTCTTATTGTCACATACTAAAAATATAATTACCTTCATCATATTAAAACCTTACTGAAATCAACAAGTATTGCAGTACAATCCTTATATATATATCACATTATTCTAATAACCAGATTATAATCCATGAGTCCAAAACCACCATTACATTAGTTATTCTGCTTCAACTGTAGTAACAGCATAAGATTGTCCTTGATCCCTTGGCCTTTTCTGAGGTAAGTTTCCCTGACGCTTAGGACATTCATTTGCATAATGACCCATTTCTCTACAATTGTAGCATTCAACTTTGATAGCCTCTTTCTTTCCCTTGCAATCACGAGCCTGGTGACCCTTTTCTCCACATTTATAACAAACTCCCATTCCTTTTAGGCAAGTACCAGGGTGATTCTTCCCACAATTATCACATAATGGAAAATCCTTCTTTCCCTTTTTCCCTTTATCTGTCTCTTGTTCCACCGTTCTCTTCTTCTCTTGCTTTACTTTGTTGTCATAAGACTTAGAGAATTCCTTTTCTGTCTTGATAGCACACGAGACAATATCTTCGTATGATGAGAAGGATTGTGATACTAAAGCTCGACGGAGAAATGGTTTTAACCCATCAAAGAAACGATCAATCTTACTCCTTGGGTTACGTATATAATCGGCAGCATGCCTTGCTAACCTTGTAAAGTTAGCCTCATACTTTGCGACATTCTCATCCTCCTTCTGCCTTAGACTCAGAAATTGCCTTTCCATATTTGCTCGATGGTCACGAGGAAAGTATTTTTCTAAGAAAAGCTCTTTGAACTCCCTCCATTCCATATTCGATACGTCATCATCTTCCTTTGTGTTCTGAATCAGCGACCACCACTGATCGGCATCTCCAGTGAGGCGGTAAAATGCCATGACAACCTTCTCCCTTTCACTACTCCCCAAGGCATGGAATATTTTCTCTAAGGAATTTATCCATTGCTCAGCTACTATAGGATTTGTACTCCCATTGAAAGTTGGTGGTTGTTGCCTCATGAAACGGTCTAGCATTGATCCTCCACGTTGCGGATCAGGGTGCTCCATATGAGTAAGGTTATTATTCATAACCTGAGTGAGTTGTCCCAGTATGGTAATAAGTTGACCAGCACCAGTTGTATCTCCAGATCCACAATAATTATCTTGAGCAGGAGGGAAATCCCTACACAGAGTTCATGCATTGATACGGTTTCCATTCCTTCCACTAGGCGCCATTTCTAAACAATAGCATAAACTAGATTAGTTTATGAATCAAAATACATAATTCAATACTTGTAAAACACTTTACATAAATTGAACTATTTATGGATATAATCCATAATCATAAAAAGAAATGTTTTCTTTGAGGAAGTATATACTCATAACCCTTCATAGTGGTTTGTAAATAAAATGAGAATTATCCTAAGCATATCCCCCGGGAGTGTCGTAACCAAGAGTGCAGCAAGGCCCGTTGTCGTGCACCAGTTCCCGTTCGAGTCTAGCTCAAAGCGTGTTTTCGGGTTTTACCCCTAGGTACATCTGTGCCAGAGCCGCCTCTACCTGCTCGTATCCAGACAGGGATGTATTGCTCGGAAAACTCACAAAATCTCTACAATACCAAAATTTTAGGAAGTTCTTCTATACTAATCCTCAAAGTTCATCTTAGGTCTACGTGCTCTAATCAGAGTTTGTCTAAATCTAGCTTCCAAGGTTAGTACTAAACTGCCTCTGATACCAACTGTAATGCCCCGACCCCAGCTACTTAGAGCTGGTGCGTTACTTCGTAACATTGGCATGATCACAAAAGATCAAGTCCCGAAAGACCGATTAGTTTAGTAGCCTTGGAAACACTAGATACATTTGTAAACGTTACATTAAATCATAAAGTGATAAACTACAATAACAAAGTCTTTATAGACCACACTCATATCCTCTTCTGACAATCCCTGCAGGTCATTCATAAAATACTTCTTCACATCCTGGAAAATATTAAAACATTGAAAGGGGTGAGCTCAGATGCTCAGTAAGGATAACAATATTGCGGAAGCTTTCATAAATAAACATTAACATTTAAGGCAATGTATAACTAAAACAAAAGCCTTTTTAAACTTGAACTTTAGAATAATATGGCAAAGATAAAATTAAATAATGCCATTTACTTACTCACATGGATATTCTACTAGTCGAATAATCACATGAAAGATCAATAACCACTTTCATAATGAGGGAATGTATAATGCCGGACATTCTGAAACATTTTGTCAAGGCCTCAGCCAAGACGTCTAAAATGATTAAGGCCTCGGCCAAAACCATAAATCAAATTGGGAAAGGGCCTCGGCCAATTCCACGTCTAGTTGTCTCATGAGACCTACCGATGCATCGAGGAGCTATAGCGGGCTCCACCCGTCACTTATTAAGTCCAATACATTCCTCATATGAATTGGTTTAAACATATCATAAAACATAACATAATAGTATCACATAAAACATTCATAAAGGAAACATAACATTTCCACATTTCAATCACAAGATATCAATACAACACATTGATATAATAAAAATGCTTTCAAAACCATTTTCAATACCAAAATAAAAGAAAGTTAAAACTTTGTATTTATTTTTCATTAAAAAAGGATGGCTTGTAGAGGAAGCCGAAACTCAAATAATGGTCACGGCGGCGGAGAAGTCGTTGTCGCCGCATAAGTATGGAATGAAAAACATTCCCTTTTGTCATTTAGCAAAACGCTTCGTCTAAAAAGATTCCTTTTGAATAAACGTAAAAGTCAAAGGGGTTTATACACCGTATAAAAGAAAGTTGTGTATAAAACCAAATATGCCTCAATAAAAGGGGATTGAGACGAAGTCCTTAAAAAGATCATTTTTTTATAAAGTAGGTCTATTATGTGTATTCACTATAAGTACACATAAATAATGTAAAAATACAAGATAGGACATAATAATATCATGACATAATTTGAAAGTAGGAGATTAACCCAAAGAATGGAAATTGGGTTAAGAAGTTCCCTTACAAAGATCATTTATAAATAAAATAGATCTATTATTTGTATTAACTATAAGTACACATAAAGAAAGTAAAAATACAAGATAATACATAACAATATCATGACATAATTTGAAAGTAGGTGATTAACCCAAAGAATGGAAGTTGGGTTATGAAATTCTCTTACCTCGTGTCTGACTTGACTCAACCGTTCTTTAACCTCCTGAATAATAAACTAGAGTTAATATATACCTTATTAAGAAATTTTTTTAATTTAATTATCCTTTTTATATCACTTATTACAATGTTATGAACATTATGTAATTATTTAAGTTAATAACGGTCGTTTTGTCGATCTTTGGTACTTGAGTCAACAATAAACTTCTTATAATTACAAGTTGTTTATGTGGTAGAATATCCATTATCTCCAGAATTATTTTCATGATTTATATGTCATATATATCATATATATCCAGTACAAACATTCATTTATAATATTACGTAACATTTAGAGGTAAGAAATGAAATGCACCATTCATGGAGACGGTAAGCCGTACGTACGCATGAACGCTACTTTCATTTATATTTCATATTTAATGGAATGAAATCATAATTATATAAAGGTATAATATAGTTCCAGTATAATATAGTGTATAATACCATTTACTCCATCCTTTATACATCCCACATATGGCATTAACGATTCAAATCACTTTGAGGGGGCGGTAGTCCGCACTTCCTAAAATGAAATTATCGCGTTTTACCCATAATGGAAATCATAAAGTATGCCATAAATGAGAAATACATAAGCATAAGTAAAACATAAACATATTATAAATCATATATAAAAATAGTAACATCTTAATGGCCACCTTTGAAGGTGTTATATGAGTGTTGAACAATCATCGTTTCGTGAGGCAGAAATTCGCCATCCACAGAAACCGTATGTTCTTTAACCATTAGATGTAGGTGTGTGTAAGTGTAGCTCGAATCCTTCTTATAAAAACATCCTAGTATATTGAGGATACTGGTGTTGTTACAAAAGAAATGAATAAAAAGAGTTTAGGGGGTTGGAGAAGAAAAATAAAACAAAACAACATTAGAGAAGACATTACCTCAAAATCGGGTAACACTTTTGATTTGAGACAAAGGCTTCCTTGGGAAGAATTCTGCCCAAAGTGAGGCTTCTAGGAGTAAGGGGGGAAAGTTGGGAGAGTATTTTGGCAGAGGTTGGCCGAGCCAAATGGCTTGAAAGTGTGAATAAGGTGGGAGAGTTGGGGGCCTTTTATAAGTGGAGAGGAGGGACACTCTTGGAAAGATTGAAATGTTACATTATTATAAAATGCTTTTTTCGGATTATAAAGGTCCCACACTTATATAATTCGTGGATAAGGTGATAAGGGTTCGAAATCTCCTCATCCAATAGACTTTGGACAAGTGTAAACCTTGGATTTTGCAATATCTTCTCATTTTATTTAAATTGTTAAATAATGAGGTCATCGCTGCATCATAATGATGTCATAAATAATTTAATTTATTTAATGTCTAAAAATTATAAAAAAAATACTATGATGTAGGAAATATTTTTATATTTCTAATGAATATTTATAGTCAAAATTTGGACTTGTGTAACCCCACTTAAAAACTGTTTTAGTAAAACAACTCAAGTTTGTGTCAATTTAATTTTAACATTAAATAAATATATATTAATGTCATTTTCCAACTAAAGTGGCTCCATGGGGTCCCCAAGTTGACCCAAGGGTTGTCTTGGTCGGCCATGACTCATCCAATAGGAGTAGGACAAGTGTTATTCTCATCTCATATTATTAAAACATTATTTGTACCTTAAACTACACTAATTACCTCTAATCGCGATTAAGAACTTAAAAGTTACTATTCACCAAAAAATTATTTTGATCTCATTGAACCACATTTTACTTCTTAATGACAACCATGTATGTCGGATTTTTGAAAATCAAATCACAAAAGTGGTAATATTTCATTTAAACGAAAAATCAGTTATTTAACTACCACTTAGTGGTTTCACTATTCATCAAAAATTGAAGTTTTTCAGAACAATGCCAAAATTTCACCCTAAGATATAATTGATATTCCGAATTCAAAAATGATGTATATTTTACAAAATTCCAAACATATAAGTTTCATTAATTAATTTTATAATTAATTCCCGCTGTCACAACAGATAGCGTGTTTTAAGAAACAATTTATATCAAAAGATTGGCAATTGTTTAAGTCCAATTTCAAAGTGAAATTAATTCTAATGAACACCATTGGATAAAATGGTAAAAATATACTCTAATTATACTTTAAAACCACTCAATAGTATAACTTATCACTATAAATTATTTTGATTAAAAAAGTTGTTTTAATTATTTTTCACTATTCATAAAAATTTGGAAGTTCTCAGAAAATTACAAAAAATTCAACATAGGCTAATTTCAATATTAAGAATACAAAAATGAAGTCCATTTTGAAATATAAAATTTCTATAATTTTAAAAAGTCGTTATTACTATTCATAACGGCTACTATGATTAGTCGCGGTGTTTTAGAACTCGAAGTTGCGTACAATGCAAGCTATTGCATTATTCGAAGTGAAACGTACCGTGGAAGCTTGGGGTGTTACATAGATACCATATATATCATATATATCCAGTATATACATGCATTTATAATATTACATAATCATTTAGAGGTAAGAAATGAAATGCACCGTTCATGGAGACGGTAAGCCGTACGTACGCATGAACGCTACTTTCATTTCTATGTCATATTAATGGAATTAAAACTAAATGAGAGATATGTATAATTTAATTCCAGAATTATATTCATAATTTATATGTAACATACATCATATATATCCATTATATATATGTACTTATAATAGTACATTACATTTGGGGATAAGAAATGAAATGCACTGTTCATGGAGACGGTAAGCCGTACGTACGCATGAACGCTACTTTCATTTCTATTTCATATTTTATGGAATGGAATCATAATGAATTAAAGGTATATTATAATTCCAGTATAATGTCATATATAATATCATTAAATCTATCCTTTATATGTACCACATATGGAATTAACGAATCAAATCACTTTGAGGGGGCGGTAGTCCGCACTTCCTAAAATGAAGATGTCGCGTTTACCCATAATGGAAACCATAAAGGTATGCCATAAATGGAAAATACTGAAGATTAATTAAAACATAAACATATTATATATCATATATAAATATAGTGACATCTTAATGGCCACCTTTGAAGGTGTTAGAAGAATATTGAACAATCATCGTTTCGTGAGGCAGAAATTCGCCATCCACGAAAACAGTATGATCTTTAACCATTAGATGAAGGTGTGTGTAAGTTTAGATTGAATAATTCTTATAAAAACATCCTAGTATATTTAGGATATTGGTGTTGTTACAATAGAAATTAATAAAAAGAGTTTAGGGGGTTGGAGAAGCAAAATAAAACATAAGAACACAAGAGAAGACACTACCTTTAAAACGGGTAACTCTTTTTGATTTGAGCTCAAAGGATTCCTTGGGAAGACTTATGCCCAAAGTTAGGCTTCTAGGAGTAATATAGGGATGTTGAGAGACAAAATGGGCAGGGGTTGGCCGAGCCAAAGGCTTGAGAGGTGTGGGTAAGGTGGTAGAGGTGGGGGCCTTTTATAATAGGAGAGGAGGGGCACTCTTGGAAAGTTATAAAAGGTTACTTTATTATAAAATGTTTTTTGGATTTAAAAGGTCCCAAAATTATATATTTCGAGGATAAGGTGATAATAGTTCGAAATCCACCTATACAATAGGTTTTTGACATGTGTAGGTCTTAGATTTTACATTATCTTTTAATTTTATTTAAATCGTTAAATAATGAGGTAATCGCTGCATCATCATGGTGTCATAAATAATTTAATTTATTTAATGTCTAAAAATTATAGAAAAATATAATGATGTAGTAAATATTTTTATATTTCTAATGAATATTTATAGTAAAAAATATGACTTGTATAACCCCATTTAAAAATTGTTTTAGTAAAACAACTCATGTTTGTGACATTTTAATTTTAACATTAAATAAAAAGTTATTAATGTCATTTTCCTACCAAAGTGGCTCCATGGAGTCCCCAAGTTGACCCATGGATTGTCTTGGTCGGCCATGACACATCTAATAAGGGTAGAAAAAGTGTCTAGGTCATTTCATTTTTTTAAAACATTATTTTTACCTTAAACTACACTAATTACCTCTAATCGCGATTAAAAACTTAAAAGTTACTATTCACCAAAAAATTATTTTAATCCCATTGAACCACATTTTACTTTCCAATGACAACCATGTATATCGGATTTTTGAAATTCAAAACACAGAGGTGGTAAAATTTCATTTAAACAAAAAATCAGTTTTTTTAAGTACCACTTAGTGGTTTCACTATTCATCAAAAATTGAAGTTTTTTAGAAAAATACAAAAACTTCACCTTAAGCTATATTTGATATTCCGAATTCAAAAATGATTTCTATTTTAAAAAATTCAAAACATATAAGTTACATTAATTAATTTATTAATTAATTCCCGCTGTCAAAACAAATAGTGTGTTTTTATGAAACAATATGTATCAAAAGATTGACACTAGTTTAAGTCCAATTTCAAAGTGGAATTAATTCCAACGACCAATATTAGATTAAATGGTAAAAATATATTCTAATTTCACTATAAAACCAATTCAAAAGATAATATAATCATATAAACAAATTAGATTAAAAAGAGGTTTTGAATTAAAATACAACATTTTCACTATTCATTAAAAAATGAACTTTATCAGAAAAATACCAAAAATTTACACAAAGTAAATTTTGATGTCCCAATTCTAAAGAAGAATTTTTTTGGTCCAATAGAATGTATAAGAGTGACCAAAACTATATTTAAATACGGTTCGCCATCAAAAGGTGATAAGTCGACCTTTATTGAATGTTAGAGTATATATGCCTAAAATTGAATTCTTTTCTTATTTTAAGCCCTTATCTTTTATTGGATAAATGTAAAAACATTTAAAAAAAATATAATCATATTTTAGTTATTTCTACTCATTCCCACCAATACAACGGCTATGTCTTAACTACCATTTAAAATAATATTATTTTATTACTAGTGTGCAACGTAAGATTTTAGAGAAACTCATTATTGCGTATCAGGTATGCTATTGAACATTGCAACCCCTTTAAAGTAAAATTAATATTTAATTCACAAATATTAATAAATATAAAAATGCTTTATTTTTTATTTACCTAGGATGTTACATTTTATCTTATTCATTTCCAGAATTATATCAAGTCCATAAAAATTATTTTTAATCATCAAATGATAATTATAATTGCATGGATATGATGGGGAATGAATCTAATCGCGTTCGTGGAGACGGTAGTCCGTACGTACGCACGAGCGATAATATCATTCTTTTGATTTTAAAATAATATATAATTGGATGGTATATCATATATAAAAAATCACTATCATGTTATATTTATTATTTACATTAATTACATATCATTATCATACCCATCCAAATAATAATGTTTTTGAATAACAATTACACCACGACGTGGAGACGGTAAACCGTACGTACGCACGTATGGTGACATGTCATTCAAAGGATGGATAGAATACTGAATATGGTTGTACCATATTTATAATAACATCTCAATATATATAAGATACTGGAGTTATTATTTTAGAAAGGAAATAACAAATAAAGAAGAAGTTGAAGAAGAAAGGAACTTGAAAAAGGGTGGTGAAAACATTACCTCTTCTTCAGGTTCTTCCTTTTGATTTGATCAAAAGGGCTCCTTAGGTTGTCTTTATGATCAAACTAAGGCCTCTAGGTTAAATTGAGGGAAGTTTAGAGAGTATTTGGGTTGGGGTTGGTCGAACCAAAAGGCTTTGAAGGTGTGAATAATTGGTTATAAGTTGTGTCCTTTTATAAGGGGTAGGAGGGGATCTTTAGGAAAAACTTAAAGTATTAATTTATAATAAATTCATATTCAATTTATAATGGCTCCAAAGTGGATTATTCAAATTATAAGGTGGGTATGGTTCTAAATCCATTCAACCAATATATTTTAGATAGGTTTGGGTCATTATATTAACCTTATCTTTTAGTTTTAACTCTTAGTTAATTAGATTGACATTTACCATGTCACTTTGTATTTTTATATTATATAGTTAATAAACTTACTATATACATCCAAGAGACCCCCAAGTGTTCCATTAATGATACCCCTATCATGATATAAGTCCTTTGGCCGAACCTTATATTTTTAGGAATCGAATATCAATTAATAATATAATACTTGTTTTAAAAACTCATTTATGTCAATTCTGACAATATTTAATAATTGATTTTTGTTAAAGTCATAAAAACTTTATTAATTCGAAAAAAATTAATTTAAGAAATACTAACATGTCATATTAACCAGTAAAATTATTAAATGGCATCAAAACTTACAAATTATATTTATTTTAACTTTTATGATACCAATTATTTGATTCTTTCATTAAAAAAATACTGCATCATTATTGTATCATAAATAAATTTAATTATTAAATGTATAAAAATTATAAATAAAATACCATTATGTAGGAAATCCTTTTATCTTTATAATGAATAATTATAGTCGAAAATATAACATATATAACCATATGTAATTTTTTTTTCTATAAGATATATGCTTATGTCATTTTTGTATTTACTTTAACTTAATTAATATAGTGTCCTTATCACCTACAAGTGGCTCCATGGGGTCCCAAAATTGACCCAAAGATGTCCATGGTCGGACATGTATCAATCAATAAGGTTAGGACACGTTTTAGGGCAATTTATTATTATTATAATATTAATTTTTTACCCTTATTTACCGGATTTACCTTTTAACCATGGTAAATAAAATATTTACCGAAGTAATTATTCAAAATGTCTAAAAATAAAAGTTACCTATTTAAACAATTTGTACATCCTGATTCCACATATTGAATCCATTTTTTCCAAATTCAAAACACATAAGTGGTATAAATTAATTTAAAATTAATTCATGTTGTCAAAACAAAAAGCGTGTTTTTAAGAAATAATAACTATCAAAAGATTGATAATTGTTTATGTCCGGTTTAATTGTGAAATTATGTCCAATGACCAAAATTGTATTAAATGGTAAAAATATATTCTAAATATACTTTAAAACCACTCAAATTCATAATTTATCGCTATTAATTATTTTGATTTAAAAAGTTGTTTTTAATTAAAATTTAGTAATTTTCACTATTAATCAAAATATTAAAGTTATCCGAAAAGTACCAAAATTTCACCCTAGGCTAATTTCGATATTCCAAATCCAAAAATTAAGTCCATTTTGAGAGATAAAATTTATAAAATTTCAAAAAGTGGGTATTACTATTCATAACGGCTAGTTTGATTGGTCGCGGTGTGTTAGAATCTCGAAGTTGCGTACAACACACACTACTGTATTATTCAAAGAGAATCATATCGTGGAAGCTTGGGGTGTTAAATTCTCCCCTACTTCAAATAATTTCATCCTCAAATTTTCTAGAATACTACCGCATGAAAAGACTCGGGTGGTTCTTCATCATAAGTTCCTCGGGTTCCCATGTTGCCTCTTCCATCTTATGGTTTCTCCATATAACTTTTACCAGACGAGTCGTCCGGTTTCTCAACACTTGTTCTCTTGTATCAAGAATCCTGACGGGATCCTCGCAATAAGACAGATTGGGTTCTAGTTCTAATTCCTCATAAGTGAGTACATGCATTGGGTCAGGCATGTATTTTCTCAATAGTGATATGTGGAACACATCGTGAACTTTGGAGAGACTTGGCGACATTGCCAAAAGGTAAGCTACAACCCCAATTCATTCTAGAATTTCGAAAGGTCCAATGTACCTGGGACTCAATTTACCTTTCTTACCGAAACGTATAACTCCATTCCATGGAGATACCTTCAAGAAAACATGATCTCCTATCTGAAATTCCAAATCCTTCCTTTGATTATCGGTATAGCTCTTCTGGATACTTTGAGCTGCTTTGATGTGGTTTTGGATTACCTCCACCTTTTCAATCGTTTCCTCCACCAGTTCTGGGCCTATGAGTTTTCTTTCACCAACGTCATCCCAACAGGTTGGTGTGCGACATCTCTTTTTATACAACGCTTCATATGGTGCCATCCAAATACTTGAATGGAAGCTATTGTTATAGGAAAATTCCACCAGAGGTAAATATTGATCCAACATACCCTGAAAGTCAAGTGAGTATGATCTCAACATGTCTTCTAAGGTTTTAATAGTCTGTTCTGATTGTCCATCTTTTTGAGGGTGGTAGGCAGTGCTCAAACGAAGTTCAGTATCCAAGGACTTCTGAAGACTCTTCCAGAATCTTTAAGTAAAACAGGGATCACGATCAGAAACAATCGATAGGGGTACTCCATGAAGTCTCACAACTTCATTAATATATAGTCTTGCTAGAAGTTATAGTGGTAGATCTTATCTTATAGCAAGAAAATGTGCTGACTTGGTAAGATGATCAACAATAAACCATATTGCATCGTTCTTTCTAGGAGTCTTTGGTATCCCCATGACAAAGTCCATCGCAATATTGTCCCATTTCCACTCCGGTATGGG
Source organism: Viscum album (assembly GCA_963277665.1). NCBI lineage: Eukaryota > Viridiplantae > Streptophyta > Magnoliopsida > Santalales > Viscaceae > Viscum > Viscum album. The sequence continues at coordinate 350,685,234 of OY728126.1, read as the reverse complement.
AAGAGGTTGCGTGACTCCTCTAGGCTGTTGCCTTCCAGCTTTCACTTGTTGAAAAACCATACATATTGACACAAAATCAACAATCTCCCTCTTCATGTTGTCCCCCCAAAAATGTTCCTTCAAATCTCTATAAATTTTGGTTCTCCCAGGGTGTATAGAGAAATCAGAACTATGTGAATCATCTAACAATTCCATTTTCAGATCAGGTATATCGGGAACACAAAGTCTCTTCCCAAATTTCAAAATTCCTTCTTCATACACAAAGTCTCTCAATCTCCCATCATTTACAGCTTTAATATTCTTTTTAAACTCTTCATCATCGGTCTGAGAACTCTTTATCCTTTCTAGTAAAGATGGTTTGGAAACCATTTGAAAAAGTATTGATGTTTCACCTTCCATGGTAATTCCCATATCCTTTTTCACTAGATCCATGAAAATAAGACCCCTTTCAATTCTCATCATATTCAAAACTCCATGATATTTTATACTCAAAGCATCTGCCACCTTATTTTCCTTCCCCGGGTGGTACTGTATCGTGTAATCATAATCCTTGAGTAGTTCAAGCCATCACCTTTGCCTCATGTTGAGTTCTTTCTGTGAGAAAATATACTTCAAACTCTTGTGATCAGTATAAATCTCACATTTATCACCATAGAGATAATGTCTCCATATCTTCAAAGAAAATATTATAGCAGCTAACTCAATATCATGAGTAGGATAGTTTTTGTCATGAATTTTTAGCTGTCGTGATGCATAGGAAATAACCCTATCATTCTGCATAAAAACATAACCAAGTCCTTTCTTCAAAGCATCACTATAAATAACGAACCCATCATTCCCCGATGGTAGAGTCAATATAGAATAATTGACTAATTTTATCTTCAATTCTTCAAAACATTCTTCACACTCTTTTTTCCAAACAAATTTAACCCCTTTACGTGTGAGCTTTGTTAATGGGTTAGCCAATTGGGTGAAATTCTGGACGAAATGTTGATAATAACCTGCTAAACCAATAAAACTACGTACCTCAGTTATAATCGTCGGTGCAGGACATTATTGGATTGCCTTGGTCTTAGAAGGATCAACAGAGATTCCATCTTTAGAGACAATATGGCCAAGAAAAGAACTATCATGAAGCCAGAATTCACACTTGCTAAACTTCCCATATAATTCACGTCTTCTCAGAGTCTTCAATATAACGCGTAAGTGATTTTCATGATCATTGTATCTTTTGGAGTATACTAAGATATCATCAATAATTACCACTACAAAGTCATCAAGATATTCCTTGAAAACTCTGTTCATTAGATCCATGAAAACAGAGGGTGCATTAGTCAGCCCAAAAGGCATTACTGTAAACTCGTAATGCCCGTACCTGGTTCGAAATGCTGTCTTCAGAATGTCTTCCTTCTTCACACACAACTAATGGTATCCAAATCGAAGGTCAATCTTTGAAAATTATTTAGCTCCATGCAGTTGGTCAAATAAATCATCAATGCGAGGTAGGGGATACTTGTTCTTTATTGTTATAGCATTGATCTCCTTGTAGTCGATACATAACCTCATAGATCCATATTTATTTTTAACAAAAATAACAGGGGCTCCCCATGGAGAAACATTAGGGAGAATAAATCCCTTATTACTCAATTCCTCTAGTTGTTTATTTAGTTCAACTAATTCCACAATGGCCATTCTATAAGGGGTCTTCGATATAGGCCTTGATTGAGGAATTAAATCAATAAAAAACTCAACTTCTCGTTCTGGAGGATGTCCAGGTAAATCTTCCAGAAACACATCTACATATTCTTTCACAATAGGTACATCCTCTATTTGAACATTCCTTTCCTCACCCACAGTCATTTCATTATCTTCCTCCCCAATAATTGAATTTAGTTGATCTATTGGGGGCAGATCTAGATAAGAATTAGATGGTGATGATTCTTCTCTAAAGATAAGGTGTTACTTATCATCATCATCAAAAATTGTAACCTAATTCTTCTTACAATAAATCTTCGCATCATGGTCCAAAAACCAATCCATACCGAGAATTATATCAAACTCAATCATAGTTATGACGATGAGATCCGCAGATAAAGAACATTTATGTGCTCTAATGGGGACTGATTCACAAAACTTTTTTGCAATGATACTTACCTTAGGAGTTTTAACTGACAACTCCCTTGTTAAATCAAATTGTAAATATCTAATTTTCTTAGCAAACTGGGAAGATATGAAGCAATGTGATGATCCAAAATCAAATAATGCATTTTCTAAACTTGAGGAAACCATTAAATTACCCACCACCACGTCTTTCAGAGCTTCTACCTCAGCAGTAGTGATAACATAATCTTGGACTTGAACCCTTGGCCTTTTCTGAGGTACATTTCCCTGGTGCTTAGGAAATTAATTTGTATAATGTCCCATCTCCTTGCAGCTGTAGCACTAAACATCAGTAGCTTCTTTCTTCCCTTTGCAATCACGAGCTTGGTGGCCTTTTTTACCACACTTGTAAGAGACACCCATTCCCTTCAAGAAAGTACCGGGGTGTTTCTTCCCACATTTACTGTAGGATGGATAATCAACTTTTCCCTTCTTCCCTTTATTTCCACTTCCAGAGTGGTTAGAAGATCTCTTCTTCTCTTTCTTTGCTTTAAATTCATAAGACTTAGAGAATTATTTTTCTATCTTAATGGCACATGAGACAATATCTTCATATGACGAGAAGGATTGTGAGACCAATACTCGATGAAGAAATGGTTTTAACCCATAAAACAATTGATCAATCTTACTTCTTGGGTTACATATATAATCTGCAGTATACCTCTCTAACCTTGTAAAGTGAGCCTCATACTTTGCGACATTATCATCCTCCATTTGCCTTAGACTCAGAAATTGCCTTTCCATATTTTCTCGATGGTCACGAGGAAAGTATTTTTCTAATAAAATCTATTTGAACTACCTCCATTAAATATTTGATACTTCGTCATCTTCTTTCATGTTTTGAATTAATGACCACCATTGATCAGCATCTCCAGTGAGGCGGTAAACTGCCATGATAACTTTTTCCCTTTCACTACTCCCCAAGGCATGGAATATTTTTCTCTAAATAATTTATCCATTGCTCAGCTACTAAGGGATTTGTACTCCCATTTAATGTTGGTGTTTGATGCCTCATGAAGCAATCTAACATTGATCCTCCATGCTGTGGATCAGGGTGCTCCATACGGGTAAGGTTATTATTCATAACCTGAGTGATTTGTCCCAGTATGGTGACTAGCTTATCAGCACAAGTTGCATCACCATCTCCACTATAATTATCTTGAGTTGGAGGGAAATCCCTATATGGAGTGCGTGCATTGATACGGTTTCCATTCCTTCCACTAGGCACCATTTCTAAACAATGGCATAAACTAGATCAGTTTATGAATCAAAATACATAATTCCATACTTGTAAAACATTTAACATAAATTGAACTATTTATGTATATAATCCATAATCATAAAAAAATGTTTTCTTTGAGGAAGTATATACTCATAAACCATTCATAATTAATTTTAAATAAAATGAGAATTATCCTAAGCATATCCTCCGAGAGTGTCGTAACCAAGAGTGCAACAAGGCCCGTTGTCATGCACCAGTTCCTATTCGAGTCTAGATCAAAGTAGTGTTTTTGGGTTTTACCCCTAGGTACATCTGTGCCAGAGCTGCCTCTACCTGCTCGTATCTAGATAGGGATGTATTGCTCGGAAAACTCACAAAATCTCTACAATACCAAAATTCTAGGAAGTTCTTCTATACTAATCCTCAAAGTCCATCTTAGGTCTATGTGCTCTAATCAGAGTTTATCTAAATCTATTTTCCAAGGTTTGTACTAAAATCCCTCTGATACCAACTGTAACACCTCGACCCCAGTTACCCAGAGTCGGTTCATTATTACATAACATTGGCATGATCACAAAAGATCAAGTCTCGAAAGACCGATTAGTTTATTAGTCGTGGAAACACTAGATACATTCATAAATATTACATTACATAAAAAATGAAAACTATAACAAAATAGTCTCCATAGTACACACTCATATACCCTCATACTATCCCTGCAGGTCATTCATAAAATAATTCTTCACATCATGGGAAAAATAAAACAAAGAAAGGGGTGAGCTCAGATGCCCAGAAAATATAACAATATAGCGGAAAATTTCATAAATAAGCATAAAAATTTAAGGCAATGTATAAATAAAACAAAAGCCTTTTAAACTTGAACTTCAACATAATATGGCAGAAATAAAATGAAAAAATTCCATTTAATTATTTACATGGATATTCTACTAATTTAATAATCACATGCAATATCAATAACCACTTTCATAATGATGGAATGCATAATGCCAGACTATCATAACCACGTATCCAAGGCCTCGTGCAAAGACTACAAATAAGATTTTTTCAATGCCTCATTCCAAGACACTAGTTTGTCTCATGAGACCTACCGATTCATCTAGGAGCTATAGCGGGCTCCACCTGTCACTTATTAAGTCCAATGCATTCCTCATATGAACAGGTTTAAACATAACATAAACATTCATATAAAAACTAGCATGCAAAATATCAATACTTTCTCCATAAACCATGAATGTTATAAAAATAACACATCCACAGTCAAACATATCACAAAACCTTCAATACAATATGGAAGTTTTGTGTCATAATAAATCAACTTAAAAAAAGCATAAAATCCATCAAAGGATGTTTACATAGATGAAATCAAAACTATTTTAGAGAAATATCTATTTTTGAAATCATTTAGAAGTCACATAATTATAAAAGAAAACATTTACTTTGAAAATATTTTTATAAGCTTGTAAGGGAAGCTTCGATGATTTTATAACGGTGCAAAATAGCCGCACGCCGTATAAGTTAAAAAAAAGACATTCTTACCTTAATTTTTTCGAAAAGGTTAAAAAGGACCTTGTTTGGAAAATGACGTAAAGATTCCTTTATAAACTTCTTATAAAAAGTCAAACAAGGGTATAAATGACTTTAAACCATATTCTGTAAAATAGTAATAATTTTTTGAAATACATTTTTAAGAAACATGGATGATGATGATAAAGAGGTCCCAGTAGATAATTACGTATAAACAACCTCGGATAATGAAGAGATTGTGAAATAAACTCTTAACTTGTACTTTTCCTTGGTCAAGGGTAGGTTAACCTCCTGTATAATAGTTAAATAATTGTTATTAAATTATACAAGAATCATATACATAAATATGATATCATATATGATCTTTTAATATTGTTTTGTTAATAAAATTTTAGTATTATCGTTGTTTCGGGTGTTCACTTACTCATTTTCTTTTATATGTTTTGTTACATAAGTCATGTTTGTTATGGATAGTTTGTATCGTATTCATATCTGGAATTATATCAGGTCCATAAACATTATTTTTAATCATCAAATGATAATTATAATTTCATGGATACGATGGGGAATGAATCTCATCGCGTTCGTGGAGACGGTAGTCCGTACGTACGCACGAGTGACAATATCATTCTTTTGATATTAAAATAATATATAATTGGATGGTATATCATATATACAGAATCATTATCATGTTATATTTATTATTTACATCAATTAAATATCATTATCATACCCATCCAAATAATAATGTTTTTGAATAACAATTACACCACGACGTGGAGATGGTAAGCCGTTCGTATGCACGTATGGTGACATGTCATTAAAAGGATGGATTGAATACTGAATATGGTTGTACCATATTTATAATAACATCACATTATGTTGAAGATAATTGAGTTATTATTTTAGAAAGGAAATAAAAAAGAAATAAGAAGTTGAAGAAGAAAGGAACTTGAAAAAGGGTGGTGAAAACATTACCTCTTCTTCAGCTTATTCCTTTTGATTTGATCAAAAGGGATCATTAGGTTGGCTTTATGATCAAAATAAGGACTCTAGGTTGAAGTGAGGGAAGTTGAGAGAGTATTTGGGCAGGTTTTGGTCGAAACAAAAGGCTTTGAAGGTGTGAAGAATTGGTTATAAGTTGTGTCCTTTTATAAGGGGGAGGAGGGGCTCTTTAGGAAAAGCTTAAAGTATTAATTTATAATAAATTCATATTCGGTTTCTTATGGCTAAAAAGTAAATTATTCAAAGTCTATGGTGGGGATGGGTCTAAATCCATTCAAACAATAGATTTTAGATAGGTCTGGGTCATTATATTAACCTTATCTTTTAGTTTTAACTTTTAGTTAATTAGATTGACATTTACCATGTCACTTTGTATTTTTATATTATATAGTTAATAAACTTACTATATAAATCCAAGAGACCCCCAAGTGGTTCATTAATGATACAAATATCATGATATAAGTCCTTTTTCAGAACCTTATATTTTTAGGAATAGAATATCAATTAATAATATAATACTTGTTTTAAAAACTCATTTATGTCAATTTTGACAATATTTTATAATTGATTTTTATTAAAGTCATAAAAACTTTAATAATTCTAAACAAATTCATTTAATCAATCCTAAAATGTCATATTTACCAATAAAATTAGTGGATGACATCAAAATTTTCAAATTATATTTATTTTAACTTTTATCATTAATAAAGAAAATACTTCATTATTATTGTGTCATAAATAAATTTAATTATTAAATGTCTAAAAATTATAAATAAAATACCATTATGTAGGAAATATTTTTATCTTTCTAATGAATATTTATATTCGAAAATATAACATATATAACCCTATGTAAAAATTGTTTTTCTAAAAGATATATGTTTATGTCATTTTTGTATTTACTTTAACTTAATTAATATAAAGTGTCCTTATCACCTACAAGTGGCTACATGGGGTCCCAAAATCTACCCAAAGATGTCCATGGACGGACATGTATCAACCAATAAGGTTAGGACACATTTTAGGGTAATTTATTATTATTATAATATTATTTGTTTACCCTTATTTACCGGATTTACCCTTTAACCATGGTAAATAAAATATTTACCAAAGTAATTATTCAAAATGTTTAAAAATAAAAGTTACCTATTTAAAAAATTTGAAAATCCTGATTCCAAATATGGAATCCATTTTCCCAAATTCAAAACACAGAAGTGACAAAATTTAATTTAAAATTAATTCCCGTTGTCAAAACAAAAAGCGTGTTTTTAAGAAATAATAACTATCAAAAGATTGACACTTGTTTATGTCCGGTTTAATTGTGAAATTATGTCCAATGACCAACATTGTATTAAATGGTAAAAATTTATTCTAAATATACTTTAAAACCACTCAAATTCATAATTTATCACTATTAATTATTTTTATTAAAAATGTTGTTTTTAATTAAAATTTAGTAATTTTCACCATTCATCAAAATATAAAAGTTATCCGAAAAGTACCAAAATTTCACCCTAGGATAATTTTGATATTCTGAATCCAAAAATTAAGTCCATTTTGAGAGATAAAATTTATAAAATTTCAAAAAGGGGTATTACTATTCATAACGGCTAGTTTGATTGGTCGCAGTGTGTTAGAATCTCGAAGTTGCGTACAACACACACTACTGTATTATTCAAAGAGAATCGTACCGTGGAAGCTTGGGGTGTTATAGTCAATGCGTCATTTCATTGAATATAAGTAACTTAACAATATCACTATCAAGAAAAATTATCCTCTACCCCATATTGATGATTTTTTGATCAATTATGAGGAGATATTTTCTAAGGTCAAAATTCATTATGGATATCTTAAATTGAGGGTTAATATGGAGGAAATACCCAAGATAGATTTCATACGAGGTATGATCAATTTGAATTTATAGTGATTCTATTTGGACTTACTAATTCCCTCTTTATATTCCTAGATTTAATGAAAAGAGTCTTTATAGATTACATGGATCAGTTTGTGGTAGTCTTTATAGATGATATTCTTATATATTCATAGAGAAAGTAAGCACATGAAGATAATTTGAAAATTGTTTCAAAGATACTAAGGAAGGACAAGATATATGAAAAATTTACCAAGTGTGAATTTTTGCATTAGGAAGTTTCATTCTTGGCTCATATAATCCCATGTAAGGGTATTTAGGTGGATCCTTAAAAGATAAAAGTTTTTAATAATTGGACTAGAACAACCACAGTTATTAATATCCATAGTCTTCATGGGTTTGTTAGATATTATTGACATTTTTTGAGAGATTTATCATGAATATCTAATCCACTCACCATATTGACTTAGAAGGGGGTTAAGTTCTTGTGGAACGATGAATATGAGTAGAATTTCAATGATATTAAGGGAAGGTTGGTCAGTGAACATGTACTCACACTACCCTATAGTGGAGAAGGGTTTTTGATCTATAGTGATCCATCAAATAATGGACTGGGATATTTCCTCTTGTAGAATGATACAGTGATAACATATGCCCCATGCCAATTGAAAATACATGAGAAATATTATCCAACTTATGATTTAGAGTAGGTAGTGATAATTATCATGTTGAATATATGGAGGCATTATCTTTAAGGTGAAAGGTGTGACATATATACATATCATAAAAGTTTAAAGTTTATCTTCACACATAAAGAGTTGAATATGTTCTAATGAATATGGTTGTAATTGATTAAAGATTATGACTACTCAATACATTACCATCTTGGGAAGGAAAACAAGGTGAATGATGTTTTGAGTTAGAAGGGCCATGCTAGCTTTTCCATGAAGTGAATTGACAGAGATATAATAATTATATATTTATAGAAGGTGGAACTTGAAATCCTGAGAAAAGGGGGTATATTCTATCTTTCATAGATGAATGTTTAACCTTCTATCCATGTGAGGATTAAAGAGGTGAAAAATAAAGATGCGGAACTACAAAAGAAGGAAAAATAATTTCCTGAGTTAAATCATGTTTGTGATTGAATGATAAGGTTCAGAAACAGAGTATGTGTTCCATCAATACAATAATTTAAGTAATTGTTATATAAATCTCATAGTTCATCATTCTCTATTCATCTTAGAAGTATGAATATATATACAAAGCTAAAATATTATTTTAGGTGGGAAAAAATGAAAAGGTATATTGAAGTTTATGTATCTAAATTTATAGTATCTCACCGAGTTAAGGCTGAGAGAAAGAAGTCTAAGGAGATTTTATAACCATTACCCATACCTGAATGGAAATTGGAAAACATTATCATGTATTTCATAGTTGGAATCCCTAAAACATGTAACGGGAACAATGATATTTGAGTTATAATCAATCACCTTATGAATTCAAAAAACATAATTTCCATTTTAAAATATTATTTCTTGATCATATTTTCTATTTTATATATTAAGGAAGTAGTCATATTGCATGGAGTACCACATTTTATTATGTCTGATCAGGATATGAGGTTTACCTCAAAGTTCTAGTGAATTATTTAACAAGATCTGTATTCAGAGTTGTATTTTAGTACTAATTATCATCCTCAGATAGATGGTAAAAAAAGAGAACCATTCAAAACATAAAAGATATATTGAGATCATTTTCTCTATATTTAAAATCTAGTTGGAATCAATACCTTCTTTTGGTATAATTTTATTATAATAATAACTTTCACTCAATCATTCATATGGATCCTTATGAATCCCTATATGGAAGGAAGTGTATAACCCTAATGTGATGGGATAAATTTGGATAAAGAAATATATTGGGACCCAAGATAGCTGAGGAGATGAAAAAGAAGCTAGATCCATCCAGTAGCATGTAATTTAAATGAGAGTCTATAAAAATTTTATGCTAACAATTACCAGTGAGATCTAGTGTTTAAAGTTGGTAAAAAGTAATTCCTATGAATATCTCATTAGAATAAGGTTATGAGATTTGTAAAGAAGGGAAATATAAGCCCTTGATATATTGATCATTTTGAGATTATTAATAACATTAGGATTAAAACTTATAATTTGATACTTCCATCAAATCTCTCTCAATTTCATTACGTGTTCCATGTATCTTCATTGAGTAAGTACATACCTGATCCTTTACATGTAAATAATTCAAAGTTTATAATATTGGAGTAAGATCTATCTTATGAGGAACAATTAGTGTATATTTTGGATCATAGAGAGAATGTTTTGTGAAACAAGACCACTCACGTAGTCGGAGTTTTGTGAAAAAACTATAAATTGGAGGTAGGTACATGGGAACCTGAGGATGTGATAAAATATAGATATCCTAATTTGTTTTTAAATGAGTGATAAAATTTTAAGGGAGAAATTAATTTTAATGGAGAAATTAATTTTAAGGGGGGTATAATATAAAACCCTGAGATTTTATGATACAGTTCTCTATAAATAAATTCTATTTCTTTGATATCTTTCTTTACACACAACCCCGAGTTTAAACAAACCAAGTTATACTATCAAAATTTTATTATATAAAAGTTTTCACCTAAAAATTGAATTAGCGGTTATGAATAAGATTAAGATTATTATTAAATATATATAAAGGCCCTATTCAATATATTTTTTTAGTTAATTCTTTAGAAATAAGAACTCAAATTTTAGTAAAATCATTCTATTCTTTTAAAATACTTCTTCTTTAAAAATGGTTTTTACTCATTTTTATGATGAATATGATAAATATTTTCTATAAATTTTAGATTTTTTTTATAAAAACAGAATAATTTTTGAAATAATAATATTAAAATTATCTTAGGGTGATTTTTGGTATTTTTATAAAAAGATTGACTTTCTAATGAATAGTGAAAAATACTAATTTTTATTGAAAACCTTATTTTTTTTGTTTCAAGAATTTAAAGAGTTAAATTTTTATTTTAAATAGTTTAAAAGTAAAATTATTTCTATTATATTATTAATATTCTAATTAAGTCCATTTTAATCAATTTAATGGTTGAATTTTTTATAAAAACATTTTTATACTTAAAGAAAGACATTTTTCTAGAAAACTATTTTTGTTGCGTTTTTTATTTTTATTTTAAATTAATTTCTATCACTTATAGAAATTTAATATTAAAAAATTTATTCTATATTTTTAAACATTATTTATAAATTTTTTATTAGGTCCCTTTTATTTTTGATCAATATGAATAATAACCATAATAAATTTTTATTACCATGGTAAAAGTAAAATGGGTTAATTATGGTTAAAAATAATGCGATAAGGCTAAAAATTCATTAAAACACTTGAATGTATCCTATTGGATAAGTTTAGTTTTTCCATTTCCATCAATGTCTCAAATACATGTCCACTTTCTACTATTTTTCTTTTATTATGACGTTTATATTAATTTAAGAAAAGAATAAATACAAAATGTCAGTAGACTTAAATATATCTATTTTTTTCATGAAGATAAAAATTGGATAATGTTGGTTATAAATGTTCTTTTAAATGAGGATTATTTTTTTATAATGGTAATTTGTTTTTAATTTTTAGTGACTGAATAATCACCTTAAATGCTTATACAACACCGACATAGTATTCATTCAATTAATAGGAAAACAAAATAAATAATATTAAAATATTAAAATTAATACAATTTAGATTAATTATTTGGATCCTAGAGTTTTTTAGATAAATATAACATATTATGGATGTGTTAAATGTTTATATTTTAATTAATTTGGTGTCATATTGTTTTTAAAATCAAATTAAATGAATAGTTCTATAAATGTCATTAATGATATTTTATAATAAATAATATTTTATTAAATGATTTAAAATTTATAAAAATTTCATATTCATCTAAGTAAATAGGATATGGTTTAAATTATCAACCACGGTCCATTTTTGAGTCAAATTAGCTTTTATGGTAACATTCTTTTCCCTTAAAGAGTAAAATACTTTGATAATTTCCATAATTTTCAAAAGGGTTAATAGGGGGTTGAAAATAAGAGATAAGGGTAAAAACATAAAAACAAACTTTCTAAAATTTTATTTTATGAGATTATTTTTAATCATAATAATATTATATTTGAATTATATAAATTTTGAGCCATTATTTGATGAAAATTAATTTATATTAATTTAATACTCTATACAATTCCAAGAGTGCCCCTCCCCTAACTTATAAAAGGAAAACTTTTTCTCTTCATTATTCACAATGTTTAATCCTTCTATCTCAGAATATACCTTTTCTAATATCATCCTAGAGATTTTTTTATCTCCAATAGACCATCCTTTCAAGGATAAAGGTTTAAGACAAAGAAGGTTTCTCAACGAAGGGGTATAACTCTTAACCAAGCATTTTCAATTTTATTTTTTAGTATACCTCCTATAAATATATTTAATCCTTTATAAAATAATTAATTTAGTATAATAAATATACTAAATTTTTATTATGATTATGGAACAACCATTATCCACCTTCTTCATATCCATTGTAAAATAATAATGTCGCTTGTACGTATGTGTGGACTACCACCTCCATGAAGCGATGTGATTCATTTTTAGATTTCACATTACTTGTATGAAAATAATAGTTATATCCAATTAATATATATGATACAATAATTATTATTATAGGGTAAATTAGTATTTACTTTTCTTTCATTCCATCCATCGAAAAGTGAAAACAAAGTTTATGCGTACGTACAACCTACAATCTCCAGGAGTGGTGTAATTCATTTTTCTATCTTTATCTTTTATGGATGAATCTCTCTCTCTCTCTCTATATAAATATAATGAATATATATTATATTTATATCATGGTTAACATTTTTAGGATGAGATAACCATGATCAAAGTACAAGGACCAGAACTATAGAATGAAAACATGTATGAGAAATGAAAAAACCACTAAAAAATAATTAAAATTTTTCAACAGGGGTATACCTGTTGGTAAAAGTGCATTTTATGTTGGTAAAATGATTTACCATAATTTTTTTCCTATCACTAAACTTTTGGTAAAAACTCTATCGCTAAATTTTATTACGACCGATAAAATGATTCTGTTGAAATTATAATTGTAATGGCCCGAGGTTTTGGGGTCCATTACTTGGTGAAAATATGATGTTTGGGGTGTTATGGGTGGTCCGGAAGGCCATCCCAGCTTCTCGGTGAAGCTTAAAACTCCGAAGGGTGGCCTCAGCCTACGAGTGGCCTCAGTCTACTGGTAGCCTCGGCCTACCGGTAGCTCGGTCTACCTGTGGCCTTAGCCTATTGATAGCTCGGATTACCGGTGGCCTTAGCCTACCAGTAGCTCGGCATACCGGTGGTCTTAGCCTACCGGTAGCTTGGCCTAATGGTGGCCTTATCCTACGGGTAGCTCAACCTAACGGAGCTACCGGTAGCTCAGCCTACCAGTGGCTTGGCCTACCAGTAGCTCGACTTACCGGTGGTCTTAGCCTACAGGTATCTCGGCCTACCGGTAGCTCGGATTACCGGTGGCCTTAGCTTACCGATAGCTCGGCCTACCGGTGGCTCAGCCTACCGGTAGATTGGCTTACCAGTGGCCTTATCCTACCGGTAGCTCAGCCTACTAGTAGCTCGGCTTACCGGTGGCCTTAGACTACTGGTAACTCGGCCTACCGGTGGCCTACCGGTATCTTGGACTACCGGTAGACCTCACCTACCGGTGGCCTAGCCTACCAGTGACCTTGGGGTACCGGTAGCTCCACGTGTTTTCCAGTAGCACCTCCTTTTGCACGAATTGGGTTTTAAACCTAGTTTTGACCCCATAGAACCTCTTTTAAAGCCCATTAATGTCGTTTAATTAAATATTTTGGTGAGGTAACCTCCTTAAGTGAAAAATCATGCGTTTTGGTCATGCTTTAACCGCGTTTTCAGAAACACCTATAGGGTGTAAGGTGGTGTACGTCGGTTTTAACCACCCCGAAGGACGGGGACCTTTTTGGTTGGACGTGTGGGGTGGCCCAGCCGTGTGGTCAACCCACGATCTCGTTTCTTCCGTGGTTTCGAGTTTTCTCTCCATATCTAAACCGTCCCGAGAATGGTATCTCAGTCCTTATAACCTAAAGGCTCCTCCTCTCCCTGATTTTCTTGTTTTATATGACCCTGCGCTCCGAGTGCCCTTCGTCCCGAGCCGTACCCCTATTGCGATGTTTTCCTTGATCGCGTTCTGTGGAGCTCCTTCTACTCCAGTTTTCTAGTTTCCACGTGAAGACTTAATGTCGATCCTTGATCAATCAGGTAGGGATTTTCTTCTTCGCCTCTTCTTTCTATGTATCATGCAGGGTGGGTATGATTTTGCCCCTGTGGAAATTGATGAAACCGAACTTAAAAAAGATAATGAACCGAACTTTAAAGAATGAAAGGGGGGTGAGATCGATGTTCTACTGTACTCTTTATGTTGTTATGTGTTGTGAATTGTACGGGCCTATGATCACTGAAAATCATGGCCATTGGTGGTCTTTCCTTGCACACTAATGAACCTCGGTACCCCTGTATGTTTAAATAACCATAACATGGAATTGGTTAATTACTTATACTCGGTTAAATTAATTGAAAGCACCAGGATCAAACCTTTTCTATGATAACCCCGGTTAAAGTACATTGGAATTGAAACCATGGAGTGTGTTAAATATTTTAAATCTGAAAATACCTGCATGGGCCTACCTTGTGTTGGTGGTAGAGGTTTGGTTGTTTCTTTCACGGGCCGATTGTTTGGGCGATGCGGGTGGGGATGGGATCCCCTGTTGATATACTTTCGCTGGTTGTGAGTTTGAGGCTGTGTGATTACTATGCTTATATCACGAATTGGGGTGGGATCCTCTGTTGTTGAGAAACCGTTGGCTTCTGGATTTTGGGAACATGGGGCTGTATCTCGGGGTTTTATTTGATTCCAGTACTTTGAGGGATATCAATTATCCCTTTGTTGTTGTGACTTTTCAAGAGAACCAGGTGTGAATGCTTAAATTGCTGTTGGCAGTAACTTTTTACCTTGGTTTGTGCTTATGATGTTAGTTTCCCAGTAGTGCAGAACTTTATTTAAATAAGATTACTTGAACATGGAAGCAAGAATAGCTTAAATGGGGATTGGTTCTGGGGGTGAGTTGTGACTCAGCTGTGAGCAGCGTGCTTCCTATGAATAGGGACGAGTGTGCTTGTGCTTGGGTTGGCTTTGGAAACCCTAGGTTGGGTTGAGTGTTTGTTACTTATACATATATTTTTAGTTATTATATTTCTTATTCGCACCCTACCCAAGTTGAGCACTTAGTGCCGAACACCCCCATTTCATGGGGGATGGTGTTTTTCCCAACACTTCTATTAGTGGCTGGTTATTAGCTCCTTTCTACTCCCTTTCCCGGATAGCCCAAGTATCTTTGGGCAGGTTGTGATGGCCTGAGGTCTATTATTATCCCAAGAATCTTCAGGCCGGGTGGTTGCGGTGGTTGGACCAGGTTTTTACAGGCAGGTTGTTTCCCAAGTATCTTCGGCATGAGGCCCAGGTGTCTTCAGGCGTAGCAGTGGTTGTTCTGGCCTTGGTGTTTGCGGGCATGGTTACGTGAGATTGTTGTAGCCCAGGTGTCTGTGGGCGGGATAACGGTTGTGGCCTAGGTGTCTACGGGAGGGATGTGTGGTTGTGGACCAGGTGTGTGCCGGCGGATGTGGCAGTGGGATTACGATGAGAATGGAAGGATTGGTTCGTTGCATAGGATGTCTTTAATAACCAGTGGGAAAGCGGCGCGGGGTACCCAAACATCAATGTTATATTACTATAATTTACTTGACTTGTGTTATTTGGGGAGTTTTCCTTGGTTATATTTGGGTGGATAGTTTACCTTATTAGGTTTTTGGTTATCTCTTTTTCCATGGGGAATTAGAATGTCTCCTCACTTGTGCACGAGAGTATTTGTTTTTCCCTACTGAGTGTACTTGTATGCTCGCCCTACATATATAAAACTATTTTCAGGTTCCCAGGAGGACATCAGGGATCGTGCGGGGCCGTACTAGCTCGGACCTTGGGGCAGTTGCTGTTGTCGTTTTCCTTTCTTGGTACTTTACCTTTTGGAGTTTTGTGGCTTGTATCTTTTACCTTTGAACATGCAAATGGGAATGGTTTACTTTCATCCGTACTTTCACTTTCAGTTTTGGTGTTGTGGGATTTACTATCTTATCTCCCGATCCTATGAAAACAAAAAGGGTAATGCCTTCCATTTAGTGTGTTATTCTATACCCTTGGTGCTGGTTGCCACTCCGGGACCTATTGAAGGTGGGTTTCGTGGTCATTATCTCTCCTTCAACTTAAAGAAGGAAGGTCCAGACAATCTGCTGACTCTTCCCTCCTTTTGGTGAAGGCGGGTCGTGACAGAATGGTATTAGAGTAGGTTGAGAGATAGGATGTAGTCTGGAGTTAGGCACAATGAGGTTTTCATGAGATGGTAGGGAAACTGTGTTGGGTGAGCTTGGTGCGTGAATTAGGCCAGGGAAGACTAGCTAGGACACGAGATTTTAGGGCCCCCCGTGATCCGATTCAAGGACTCTGGACCTACCAAACGACCAAGTGAGGCCACGCTGATTGCATGTTATAGACCCTAGAAATGGTACATGCATCATAATGACTTGTGTTCTCATTTTTCTGGGGTTTTTTGGAAAATTTAAATAAATAAGAAGTTTAAGAAATTTTAAGAACAATGTTCTGCACTACTTAGGCTTAGGTATTCCTTGTTTAACTTACAACTATGGAACCCGAGAGATGACCACGAGTTGTACGGGCGATCGAGGCCCAGGAGGTTGACTTGTCCGATCAGCAGAGGGCTGATTGAGATGAGGAGGATGACCAGTGGTAGAGGATGCTTCGAGCCTTCCAGTGACAGACCCTCAAGAAGTATGAGGGTAGCACCTCGGACAAGAAGACGAAAAGTTGCCTAGAGGAGCTGGTGATAGCTTTCGGCTTGATTCGGGCTCCGAAAGAGTATTGGGTTTCTCTGGCCATGAGCCATATGCGGGGAGCAGCGCGTCAGTGGTGGATGCTCTACCTGGGGGAGAGGAGAGAGGCTGAGGTGGCATGAGCTGATTTCGAGAAGGAGTTCGGGGTGGAATTCCTCTATTCTATGATGAAGGCAGCGTAGAGGTATGAGCTACTCTCCCTCCAGCAGGGGAGTATGTCAGTAAGGGAGCTGGGGATCAAGTTCAAGGATCTCCTATGCTTTGACCCGGACCTCTTTTCGGATGAGGAGTCTTGGGAGAGACGTTTAGAGGAGGCACTCCGACCTTCCCTCCAGTATGTTGTTACCCCCTTCACCTTACCGACATACTTAGAGGTGAAGAAGAAGGATGAAGTGGTGGAGAGGATGCAGTCACTGGGAGGTGTGTCATGTGAGGGGATCCAGCTGGGATCATCGAAGGGAAAGGCCGTCAGCAATAGGCCTCCAGCATCAGGACCCTCTAGGTTTCGACCAACAGGGAGTAGGCCTCAGCAGTTCCAATTCCAATCCCCTGGCCCTCACCCTTTCCCTTTGGGCCTAGGACCGAGGTGCTTCATCTGTGGGAGCCATGGACATCTCCGGAATCAGTTCCCGGACTGAGTATAGTACAGCGGTGGCGGGAAGGCCCAACATCTGCCTCAGCAGCAGCTTCTAGCTAGGCCCTTTTAGCAGCAGAAACAGGGGAAGCGAGCTCCCGCTCCTCTGAGGGCATACGTTACAGGGGGAGGCCGACCTCAGGGCACTCCTCAGGGACCTCGACTAGGGTGTGTTCGGGGAGGTGGCCGACAGCCGAGAGGCAGAGGAGCCGGGCGTGGGCAGTTGCACGCCGCAGAGGTAGCAGTTCCAGCAGGATTGGAGGTCATTCGAGGTACGATCAGTTTGTTCAGTACCCTTTCTTATGCCTTGTTCGATACCGGAGCTTCGCACTCCTTTGTTCCACCCATTCTGGCCCGTGATTTGGGTCTAGATTCCGAGAGACTTCTAGTGCCCCTGTTGCTGAGCACACCAGTCGGAGGTCAGACCGACTTATCTTATGTTTGTCGAAGATACAGACTGATGATAGGGGCACATCAGTCAGTCAGGGACCTCCTGCTATTGCAGATACAACCATACGATGTCATTTAGGCATTGATTGTCTATTCTCTTTATGTGCCGTCATTGACTGATTCTGAGGAAGGGTCGTGTTTTTAGACTTAGGCGGCCGACATGTTACTTTCACCGGCGAGCGGGGTGGTCCAGAAGGGCAGCAGGAGAGAGGAACCCCTACTCTCCTTGTTAGCTAAGCTATCAGTGGAGTTAGCGGATGCAGAGATGGTGGAGGTACCAGGGATTTTCAGTGAGTTTATGGACGTCTTCCCTGAGGAGGTGACGACTCTACCCCCTCGACGTGATGTTGAGTTTAGGATAGACTTGCAGCTGGGTGCTCGTCTAATTTCGATGGCTCCCTACCGGATGGTGCCTTTGGAGCTATGAGAGTTGCGGATTTAGATTGACGATCTAATGAAGAAGGGTTTTGTTCGACCGAGTGCGTCACTGTGGGGTGCTCCTGTGTTGTTTGCGTAGAAGGCGGATGGTGGTCTAAGGCTGTGCATAGACTACAGGAGGCTTAATCAGGTAATGGTCAAGAATCGATTCCCTCTTCCAAGGATTGAATATCTCTTTGACTAGTTGAAAGGGGAATTATGGTTCTCAAAGATTGACCTACGGTCTGGATATCACCAGTTGAGGGTGAAGGAGGGCGAAATCCCAAAGACGACCTTCAGGTGCAGATATGGGTACTTCGAGTTCGTGGTCATGCCATTCGGCATTACAAACGATCCAGCCGTGTTCATGGGACTCATGAACTTTGCCTTCCTGGAATACCTGGATCGGTTCATAATCATGTTTATTAACGAAATCCTGTTCTACTCAAGATCAGAGGAGGATCAGGCCGAGCACCTAAGGACGATTTTATAAGTCCTCCTACAGCACCGACTCTATGGGAAGTTGTCCAAGTGCAAGTTTTGGATGCGAGAGGTGAACTTACTTGGGCAAGTGGTGTCCGAGAAGGGGATAGCAGTGGACCCGTCGAAGGTTGAGGCGGTTGTTTCTTGGGCCACACCCAGGAACGTGGCAAAAGTTTTTAGTTTCCTTGGGCTGGTAGGTTACTACCAGAGATTCATGCCCAACTTCTCCTGAGTTGCAGAACCTTTGAAAGCTTTGACTAAGAAGTACCAAGATTTTGTGTGGGATGAGCAGTGTGGGGCGGCCTTCAGTTATCTGAAGGAGAAGTTGGTTAGTGCCCCAATGTTGAGGTTGCTGGAAGAAGGGGCGACGTATGAGGTATTCTGTGATGCTTTAGGGCAAGGCCTCAGATGTGTGTTGATGCAGCGGCAAGGGGTGATCTCCTATGGGTCTAGGCAGTTATTCCCTAATGAGCGTAATTATTCCACCCACGATCTGAAGTTTGTAGCGGTCATGTTCGCACTAAAGTTGTGGTGGCATTACCTCATCGGGGAACGCTTTGTGGTCTTCATGAATCACAAGAGTTTGAGATATGTCTTCTCTTAGCAGGACCTGAACTTACGACAGCGAAGGTGGATAGAGTTCCTTTAGGACTACGACTTCGATATTTCCTACACCTCAGGAAAAGGGAATGTAGTAGCCGATGCCTTGAGCAGAAAGTCACAGAAGGATGCGGTTCGAGAGTCGGCAGATGCTTGGAATGCGATGGAAGAATTTGCTGCCCTACACCTAGATGCAAGGATGGATAGTGGTAGATGTTTCCTGTATCAGATTATATTGCAATCATCTCTTCTATGGTAGGTGGAGGATTCCCAGTGGGGGGACTCAGAAAGTTAGGTGATGCGTAACCAGGTTACCCAAGGTGATTCCCCAGAAGGATGGGCGGAGGACAGTCATAATCAGATGCTTTTCCAAGGTAAGTTGTTTGTTCCAGAGGCGATGTGTGAGATATTTCTTGGTGAGTTTTACAACTCACCCCTAGCAGTGCACTAGGGAGTTTCCAAGATGTATCAGGGCCTGAGGGGACAATTTTGGTGGCCCGGGGTAAAGCGGGCGGTGCCAGAGTTCGTGGCCAAGTGCCTGGTGTGTCAGGAAGTGAAGGCTAAACACCGTGTTCCAGGAGGTTTGTTACAACCCTTAGATGTCCCCGAGTGGAAGTGGGACGACATATAGGTGGATTTCTTCATAGGGCTACCCATGGTTCAAGGAGGATGCGACACTATCTGGGTGGTGGTGGACCGATTGATGAAGTCGGCTCACTATTTGGTGATTAAGGAGTCGAGTGTAGTGGATGCTTTAGCAAAAAGATACATGGATGATGTGGTGTGGTTGCATGGAGTTTCGAGGTCCATAGTCTTAGATAGGGATGCACGGTTTACCTCACGATTCTGGAGGGGATTGCAGCATGCTTTTGGAACCCAGCTATGTCTTAGCACTGCCTTCCACCCCCAAACAGATAGACAGACAGAGCGCACAATCCGTTGGATGATATTCTAAGGGCATGTGTTATGGATTTTGGGGGATCGTGGGTGCGACACTTTCCACTGGTAGAGTTTTCCTATAATAATAGCTATCACTCTACCATTGGTATGGCTCCATTCAAAGCCTTGTTTGGAAGGCCGTGCCGTTCACCCGTTTTCTGGACAAATATTGGGGAGGCAACTGTTCATGGGCCAGAAGTGGTGCGGGGAACCACTGAGAAGGTTCTGCTCATGTGTGAGAGGTCGAAGGTAGCCCAGGACCGACAGAAGTCTTATGCTGATCATAGGAGGAGGCCCTTGGAGTTCGAGGTTGGAAATCATGTGTTCTTGAAGTTTTCCCCTCGACGTGGGCAGCGAAGGTTTGGGAAGGGGAGTAAGCTCTCCCCTAGGTTCATCATACCTTTCGAGGTGCTGGAAAGAGTTGGTGAGGTGGCATATCAGCTGGCGTTTCCACCTCGGTTGGAGAAAGTTCACAATTTCTTTCACGACTCCCAGCTTCGTCAATATCTACACGACGACTCCCATATCATTGATTGGGGAGAGTTAGATGTCGAAAATGATGTGAACTTCATAGAATGACCGATCAAGATTGAGGATTGTAAAGAGAAAGTGCTTAATGGATGAACCATCCCCTTGGTTCGTGTGTTTTGGAGGCATGATGACCTCGAGGAAAGTACTTGGGAGTGGGAGGACCAGTTACGCGTTCAATACCCAGAGCTATTTTGACTTCCTGGTTGTTTTTGGTTCTGATCTTTGTTGAGATGTTTTACCTTGTGTTTTGATATATGAAATGCTTGTTTTTCTTAGCTATGAGATGATCTATTCCCTTTTCTCTCTATGTGTGTGTCCAAATATATGATGATGGGAAAACCTAACTTCTAATCAAGCCACATTAATGTGGATGTGATTAAACCCGTACAAGCGAGTCAGTGCCGCCCAAAGCGGATAATAACCTAACATGTAGGAGGGGATTACCTGACTCATGTGTTGGAAAATGTAATCCTTATGCTTGTTGTGGATGTAGGGAATGGTAACTCTAGTGGGATTCTGTTCCAGCTTTCAAACAACTCATGGGTCTACCCCTGAGAAGTATCTTTAGAGGGTGATTGTTTGGAACCCACTTTTGTTATTTCTGGTTTGTTCTTATATTCTCAGGGACAATAATAGTTTGAGAAGTATATGATGTAATGGCCCGGGGTTTTGGGGTCCATTACTTGGTGAAAATATGATGTTTGGGGTGTTCTGGGTGATCTGGAAGGCCATCCCAGCTTCTCGGTGAAGCTTAAAACTCTTAAGGGTGGCCTCGGCCTACCGGTGGCCTCGACCTACCGGTAGCCTTGGCCTACCGGTAGCTCGGCCTATTGGTGGCCTTAGCCTACCAGTAGCTCGACCTACCGGTAGCTCAGCTTACCGGTGGCCGTAGCCTACCGGTAGCTCGACCTATCGGTGGCCTTAGCCTACCGGTAGCTTGGCCTACCCGTGGTCTTAGCCTACTGGTAGCTTGGCCTACCGGTGGCTCAGCCTACCGGTAGCTCAGCTTACCGGTGGCCTTATCCTACCGGTAGCACGACCTATCGGTATCTTGACATACCGATGGCCTTAGCCTACCGGTAGCTCGGCCTACCGGTGGCTCGGCCTACTGGTAGCTCGGCTTACCGGTGGCCTTAGCCTACCAGTAGCTCGGCCTACCGGTAGCTCGGATTACCGGTGGCCTTAGCCTACTGGTATCTTGGCCTACCGGTGGCTCGGCCTACTGGTAGCTCAGCTTACTGGTGGCCTTAGCTTACCGGTAGCTCGGCCTACCGGTGGCCTACCGGTAGCTTAGTCTACCGGTATACCTCACCTACTGGTGGCCTAGCCTACCGGTGACCTTGGGGTACTGGTAGCTCCACTTTTTTTCCAATAGAACCTCCTTTTGCATGAATTGGGTTTTAAACCTTGTTTTGACCCAATTAAACCTCTTTTAAAGCCCATTAATGTCGTTTAATTAAATATTTTGGTGAGGTACCCTCAAGTGAAAAATCATGCATTTTGGCCATGCTTTAACCACGTTTTTAGAAACGCCTATAGGGCGTAAGGTGGTGTGTGTCAGTTTTAACCACCCCGAAGGACGAGGACCTTTTTGGTTGGACGTGTGGGGTGGCCCAGTCGGGTGGTCAACCCACGATTCTTCTTCTTTCATAGTTTCTAGTTTTATCTCCGTATCTTAACCATCCTGGGAATGGTATCTCAGTCCCCATAACCTAAAGGCTCCTCCTCTCCCTGAGTTTCTTGTTTTCTATCACCCTGCGCTCGGAGTGCCCTTCGTCCCGAGTCGTACCCTTGTTGCGACGTTTTCCTTGATCGCGTTCCGTGGTGCTCCTGCTACTCCTGTTTTCTAGTTTCCATGCGAATACATAATGTCGATCCTTGATAAATCAGGTAGATATTTTCTGCTTCACCTCTCCTTTCTGTGTATCATGCGGGGTGGGTATTATTTTTCCCCTATGGAAATTGATGAAACCGAACTTAACGAAGATAATGAAAAGACCTTTAAAGAATGAAAGGGGGGTGCGATCGATGTTATGCTGTACTCTTTATGTTTTTATGTGTTGTGAATTGTATGAGCCTATGCTCACTAAAAATCATGGCCGTTGGTGGTATTTCCTTTCACACTAATGAACCTCGGTACCCCTGTATGTTTAAATAACTGTAACATGGAATTGGTTAATTACATATACTCGGTTAAATAAATTGAAATAACCAAGATCAACCCTTTTCTGTGATAACCCCGGTTAAAGTACAGTGGAATTGAAACCATGGAGTGTGCTAAATATTTTAAATCTGAAAATACCTACATGGGACTGCCTTGTGTTGGTGGTAGTGGTTTGGTTTTTTCTTTCACATGCCTATTGTTGGGGTGATGCGAGTGGGGATGCGATTCCCTGTTGATATACTTTCGCTGGTTGTGAGTTTGAGGATGTGTGATTACTCTGCTTATATCATGAATTGGGGTGGGATCCTCTGTTTTTGAGAAATCGTTGGCTCCTGGATTTTGGGAACATGTGGCTGTATCTCGGGGTGTTCTTTGATTCCAGTACTTTGAGGGATCTCACTTATCCCTTTGTTGTTGTGACTTTGCAAGAGAACCAGGTGTGAATGCTTAAATTTCTATTGGCTGTAACTTTTTCCCTTGGTTTGTGCTTATGATGTTAGTTTCCCAGTAGTGCATAACTTTATTTAAATGAGATTACTTGAACATGGAAGAAATAATAGCTTAAATGGGGATTGGTTTTGGGGGTGAGTTGTGACTCGGCTATGAGCAGTGTGATTCCTATGAATAGGGACAAGTGTGCTTGTGCTTGGGTTGGATTTGGAAACCCTAGGTTGGGTTGAGTGTTTGTTACTTATACATATATTTATAGTTCTTATGTTTCTTATTCGTGCCCCACCCAAGTTGATCACTTAGTGCTGAACACCCCCATTTCATGGGGAAGGGTGTTTTTCCCAACACTTCTATTAGTGTCTGGTTATTAGCTACTTTCTGCTCTCTTTCTCGGATAGCCCAAGTATCTTTGGGTAGGATGTGATGGATTGGGGTCCATTATTAGCCCAAGAATCTTCGGGCGGGGTGGTTGCGGTGGTTAGACCAGGTGTTTACAGGTAGGTTGTTTCCCAAGTATCTTCGGTATGAGGCGCAGGTGTCTTCGGGTGTAGCAGTGGTTGTTCTGGCCTAGGTGTTTGCGGGCATCGTTACGTGAGATTGTTGTGGCCCAGTTGTCTGTGGGCGGGATAACGGTTGTGGCCTAGGTGTCTACGGGCGGGATGTGTGGTTGTGGCCGAGGTGTGTGTGAGCGGATGTGGCAGTGGGACTGTGGTGAGAATAGCGGTATTGGTTCGATGCGAAGGATATCTTCAATAACTAGTGGGAAAGAGGCGCGGGGTACCCAAACATCGATGTGCTATTACTATAATTTACTTGACTTTCATAATTTAGGGAGTGTGCCTTGGTGAGGCTTGGGTGGATAATTTACCTTGTTAGGTGTTTGGTTATCTCTTTTTCCACAGGGCATTAGAATGTATCCTCACTTGTGCACGAGAGTCTTTGGTTTTCCCTACTGAGTGTACTTGTATGCTCACCCTACATATATAAAACTGTTTTCAGGTTCCTAGGAGGACATCAGGGATCATGTGGGGCCGTACTAGCTCGGACCTTGGGGCAGTTTCTGTTGTCGTTTTCCTTTCTTGGTACTTTACCTTTTGGAGTTTTATGGCTTGTATCTTTTACCATTGAACATGCATATGGGAATGGTTTACTTTCATCCATACTTGCACTTTCAGTTTTGGTGTTGTGGGATTTACTATCTTATCTCCCGATCTTATTAAAAAAAGGGGTAATTCCTTCCATTTAGTGTGTGATTCTATACCCTTGGTGCTGGTCGCCAATCCAGGACCTATTGAAGATGGGTTTTGGGGGTCATTATCTCTCATTCAACTTAAATAAGGAAGGGCCTAGAAATCTGCTGACTCTTCCCTTCTTTTGGTGAAGGCGGGTCATGACAATAATAATGCCAACAGATAATATATGTGTTGGTAAAAATGTTTAGCAATAGATTAATATGAATAATATATCTTTTGGTAATATTATTAACATTTATAAACAATTTAAATAATTAATATTTGATTGTAAATTATACTCTAATTTTGGTATTCCAATATTTATCATTATAATTTGTTATTATATTTATTAATATAATTATATATAATATATAATTATATTTATCATATAATAATTACAAAATTAACCTATATAAAACACAAAAAACCAGACTTTATTTGAAAAAACAAATTCCAATATAATTTAAATACATGTTCAAACTTCATGAAAAGTCAAGAAGCTTTAATAAACATATTGAAAATATGTTTAAACATGTTCAAACACTAAGAGTCTTTACATGGAACTCAATGAAGCTTTGTATGCAATATATTTGTCACAAACATCAAACATCATTGTCTTGGAATCCTCATAACTTCACATGATATATTATTTACTATAGTGTATTAATAAATGAAAAACTTCACTGTCATTCGTTTGACTGCAAAAGACCACCCTTCTATGCTTGAAGCAACACCTGTCGCCGCTCCCTCCACTTTAGACATGTACCATCATGAGTAATGTTCTGATTGCACTAACAAAAAATTTAGAAAATAGTTTTCATTTAAAATCAAGATATAAAAATAATAACAAATGATATAAAACTATCATCCAATGATAAAAAAAGGATAATATGATAAAATAAAAAACACATAACATAATATTACTAGATACCACAACAACTATAAAATTATCCATCCTAACCAGAACAAGAATATGTAGCAAATACCAAAAAAATTTCCATAATGCCTAATATAAAAATAACGAGTGATCACAACAATAGAAAAATGACTAGAATAAATTATGGCGGCAAAAACATACAATTGACCACATTAACTAAAGATATCCAGTGACCATAACAAATAAAAATAAAAATGCATGATATAAAATTAACAAGAAGATTATCTTACATGTGGGAGAAAACCATTTAGAACAGAGGGAGATAACCAAAGAAAATAGTTTGAAAACAGGTCCCAAGGATGGGAAAAGTCATCATAAGAGGTCCTTAGACCATTTAATAATGTAGTAAGGAATATCTAGAATTTACCTTAACTCAAAGCTTGAGTGCACAAGGAATTAATACATATTGACTTTTATCTTCCACTACTATCACATTTTCTTCATCCTTTAATCAAATTTACCACCTTCACATTATTCCAATTAACTCTAGCTTAAAATCCTTTTAGTTGTGTTTCTTTTCCATATTCTATTAATTTGATTTCAAATATAATTTTTTAGCAGACCATTGATGATTCACCTCTTAAAAAACATCCCAATTCAACATCATAAAACATTGGCATTAATAACACAAGAAGCCTTGTAAAACATCACTAGCTTTAGGACTCCAGATTTAGGTTCCAGTAGAGCCATTAAATCTTGAACACATAATGAATAGTATCTCAAATCTTTACCTTAGTGAGTGTAGTAAACTTTCACTAAATGAAGGGATCTTCACATAAGCCTAAAAAAACTAATCCTTAAGATAAACTTATATTGATTGGAGTGCATGAAAATAAAATTATAGCTCTTACTTATCTCAAAAGAAATGAACACATGACCAATAAAAATATCCATATTACCAGACTCTATCTTGGGATAGATGACTACTAATGGTAGTGACTTGAAACATAAAATAAGAATGTGAACCTCGCTAAAGCTTAAATCTCTATTCTCAATAGTTGGTTTAAATAAAAAACCAAGAACATCACAACCTAAAACCCCTTGGATAAAACCCCAAATTTAAAATATCTCATGTCCTCCAAGATTATTAGTAAGGTAGATCTAGGGTATGAATTTGAACTTCCCTAGCTATAGTAGCTCCAAGCTTGAGCCCTATTCAAACAAGATCTACTGCTCTGATAAACCCATCTTCATCTTTGATAAATTAGATCTACAACATCACCTTCTCTACATAAAATTAGCACCAAATCAATAAGAACAACCATCTTAAACTCTAGATCTAGATCTGGACTTGAAAATGAAACTACAACAACAATCAAGGACTTTGATCCCCATCTTTAAATAAAAAAACTACAAATATTCAACCAAACCCATATCACCCAACTTCAAACTCAGATGGAACAAAGAAAAAATTAAATATGAAATTATTCCAAATAGATCAAATTCTTCTTTTGAGCATTAGAGAACAAGAGATGACCAAAAACACCAAACTATTTGATGGATTCTTACTATAAGTAAAATTAAAATCATTTACAAGTGATCTATAACCTTTAAATAGATAGTGAACAAACCCCTCCAACCATGTCCTGGACATTCTTAATGAAAAGGTTCTAGGAATCTCTATAGAATCACAGAGATTCACGTCACTAATGCTGATGGAAATCATAGAGGAAATGATGGTCCTTTGTGATTCATATTTACCCTTCAAGGATTCCTTCTTCATGGTCGAGGGAATGAGAACACAGCCAAAAGGTGGCAGAGAAAGCCAACACCAATGCTGGCCCTCCACTATTTGCACCCCTGTCGATCATTTTAGGGTTTTAGGGGGTATTGAATTGGGGAGGATTTGGAGGTAATTAGATGAGGCATCTGAATTTTCATTGAGATTAAATTAAAAAATATAATAAATAACTACATATAATAGAAAAAATATTTAATTTTTAAAATATATATTTATAATTCATATGCATCCATTTTTTTAATATGATAATTTGGAGTTGGTATTATTTTTGAATAATTTTTTTTAAAATTTATATTCTATATAAAATGTATATTCTATATATTTATTTCATGAAACTATTAAATAATTAATATTATAATTCAATGTATAAAATATGTGTTTTTTATAAAAAAACCTG
The DNA here is from genome assembly GCA_963277665.1 of Viscum album. Lineage (NCBI taxonomy): Eukaryota > Viridiplantae > Streptophyta > Magnoliopsida > Santalales > Viscaceae > Viscum > Viscum album. The sequence continues at coordinate 350,657,376 of OY728126.1, read as the reverse complement.
TTATTAGGAAGTAAATAATAAATATATATTGAATAATTACTAAAAGACTTGTTATTATTGGATAATTTATTGAAACATATTTTTCTAATGTAAAAGTTTTTTAGTAATAATAATTAATATAATAGATTTATTTTTTAGTGAAACAATTGTCAGTATTAATATGATAAAACAAAAGATTTAACTATTAGTAAGAGATGTGTTAGAATTGAGTGATCGATACCAAAAGATACAGTTGATGGTAAAAAAAAAATATCAGTACCTAAAAATAATACCAACAAGACTTGATATCTATTGGAAATACACATTTTTAATAGTAGATATATTATTTTTCATTGAATTTATATCGGTATAAGTCATTTGTTTTTGTAGTGAATTGACACTTGTAAATGATTATTTTAATAATTAATTAATAATAATGGGTGTCTTTATGTTATAAGTGGAAAATATATGATATCATAAGTAAGTAAGTTATTATTTTATATAATTATAATAATTTTAAATTTTTTATAAATGATTTTAGAGCACTTTCAAAGAAAATTGAACTGGAGGTAAGGGATTTTAGTCTCACTTTTATTTTTGTTAGACACAAACCATATTCACCACTTGTTTATTTTATGTGGTGTATATAATTCCAATGAATTAATTTTATAATTCTTCCAATTAAAATTATAGGGACATGCATCTCTATCTAAGGTTTTCTCTATCACGAGGTTTTGATTTGAAAGTTACCAAGGCGATAACAGTTTTATATTAAAATATCACTGTTTATCAGGATTTCTTATGATTAAGTTTATGATGATGAAATTTTATGATATACCTCTCAAGTGAGTTCTGAATTTTCCTATAACATAGTTATTTCTAGTGATTAAATGTTTTCCTTTCATTTTACTCTCTTTAATTACTTTAGAGAATGATTTTTTTAATGAAATATGACCTTATTTATCTTGTCAAAAATCCTTTTTCTTCCATGTACATGTTTTTTAAAAACATTTTCAAGAATATTTTTACTATTCCCAAATGATTATTTAAATTCATTTTTACTCTTGTTTTAATTTTTAATTTTTTTTAAAAAAGAATATTATTTTTATTTTCTAAAATAGACACCTTAATTTTTACTAAAATTGTAAAAGGAATGTTTATGATATGAATAATATTTCCCACTGTCATGATCTATCAATGATTTGAAAATTACTCTAAAAGTTTCTAATGTTATTTTAGAATTTTTTTCAAAAATATTTGAGAGTTTTTTTGATTTTAAATAAGTGATTTCAAAATGAAAATTTTATTTTAATCAAGAAATATTCCATATATATTTTGAAGGTATTTTTTCTAAGATGAAATCCTTTGATGTTAATCATGATTTACTAGGGATATGATCCAATGATACCACCAATTTTAATTCTTTATATGAATTATGATGATGATGATTTAAGGATTATTCTATGAAATCCATTTCTTTCCTACAAGTTTATTATGTTATGATGAAACCTTTTTGAAATATTTTTATTTTACATGGGTTATGATATGATAAAATGATGAAATGTTTATAAAACCCATTTCATTTTCACATGTTATGTTGTGATGAATGTTTTATGATCTTGTGGCACACATATATATGATTTTAAGTATGAGATGGGTGGGATATAATTTATATATACCTCTAATGAACTGAGTAATGATTGATATATCATATGATAAAAAGAACTAAAATGGGGAGTGAACCCAGTTTAGTAAGGGGCTCTATGCACTATGATAGTATTGGGGGTGAACCTTGAATAAGAATATTATGGAATGGGGAGTGAACCCAATCCACTCTGATTTTCTTGGTAGTGATCCTTGACTAAATAAATGATTATCTATGCTTATGTTTATGACAAAAACTTATGTCTTATACCAATGTTATGCTCTCACGACACATGCTATTTGATTTATTTATGATTCATTTCTTATGAACTTCCAAACTTTATGACATGATTCAAGATAATGATATATGGTATGATGTGTATGGATTTTTAAATGATATTCTCATATTCTCATACACATATGTTCATGTTATATGTAAATAATCATTGATATCTCTCTTATTTACCCTTAGTAAGTATCTAATTTGATATATTATTTTGTTTCCTTTCCATAGGTTATGAATAAAGGTTTTAAGTTGGTTTTGTATAAGAAGAGTACTATCTGGGAAGATCTTTTGGTGAAATTTTGAAGATTTTTTTATGAAATAAGAATTTGTGTTCCTAGTCTCTAAATGCACTAAACCTTTATAGTTCTGGTATGGAGCGTAATGTTAATATTCATCTATTAAAATGTAATATCTATGTATGAAAAGTATGTGTCTCTATACTGAACCTAAGAACATAAATGTTTCAATCAATGATAAAAATTGGGAAATGAATATAAAAGAGGAATGAAATCAATTTGAAATAAATAAAGTTTGTGGGAATTAGTTGAAATACACAAAGTGTTGGTCAGAGTTGACAACTAAATATGGGGGGGGGGTGAATTGATTTTTCAATAAAATTTCAATTTAAAAAAATTTAAAAACTAAATCCACCAATTTGATAAAATATCCAAATTAAAAAAATTAGTATAAATATATAATTTTATCATTTTAAAATATTCTCAAAAGCTCAATCACTTCTCAGTTAAAATACTATTGAAAATACTCTAACTTTTGAAACCAATCTACTCATATCAAACAAAGTATATAAAAAAGTAGTTTAAGTTAACTATCATAACACAATTTTGTGTAATATACTATAAATATGAACTAATTTAATTTTAATATAAAGAAAAAAATAGATAGAGAGATCATAATGGAAATTTAACATGGGGTTTGTTTCTAAGACAACACTTAATCACATCCACTTAGAAATCACTTGATTCCAAGTAGTTTATTGTTAAATAAACTGATCTAAAACCTTGATTGGGTTTTATAGACAATAGTACCTAGGAATTTACATAAATAGAGCTTCTTTTATAGTTATTCATTAGATAAAACATGATACCGGGTCACACATGACGTATTCTATAGTTTTTTTTGTGGGATTAAACATTATTTCTAGTCACATATAACTTCTTCCAAAGTTTTTCATGGTAATACATATTAAAGGTTTGATAGAGTATCAAGTACTCTATAGTTTAACAATAGACTATGTTTTAAAAATATATAGAGCAATATAAATACATGGATTGAAAGTAAAGCATAAAAAATAGTAAGAAATATGAGATTAGAAAATGTGATTTAGATTGATCTGAATATATTTGGTTGTCTGGAGTCCTTTAATTTTTATTTTTAAGGATCCTGGGAGATTTTCATAGAATGTTCAAAAAAACAAAGTGTCATTGAGATTTTGAATGAGTTTTATTTTTAGAACAAGATCCTATGTTATTCTATGTAAGAGAAAATGTTCTACAATACTATACACATGATTAGATTTTATCTTATCATAAAGGTCGTCATCTAATAGTATCCATTTTAAAACAATCAATACAATATTAAATTCACCGAAGCTACAATTAAAACCTAAAAAATTAGCTGATGGATATTTAAAATTTTCCTATTCCAAGTTTGACATAAAAAATTATCTTCACTTGAAATATGGTTAATTATTCTCAAAATCAGTTGACATGGTCAGTTAGAATGAAAACTTACCACGGTTTGTTCAGTCCTTTATGTGGGATGTTCATTTTCTTATATGGTAGGTTCATGACTTCATGAGGTAGCTTGTTTCCTCATGCAGTCAGTACAATAAAAGACATAATCAATATATTACTTAATGGAAATTTTACATACCTTGGCATGGTAACTTGATTTCTTCATACAGTTGGTAGTTTCCTTTATGTGTTCACTTCACTAATTCACATGGTAGCTTCATTTGTTTTCATGGTTAGTTCATTTTTACTCAAGTTAGGTACATCTCAATTGTACAATAGGTTGATTGAATGTATGGTAAGAAGATTCTCAAAACATGGTAAGCTCAACCCTAATTCTTAGTATGTTAATTACTTTAAAATAATTTTTTCTACAAAACATGGTAGGTATAGTGTATATGTGGTCAGGTGAAATAAAACACGTGGAAAGGTGAAATGGTCACTTTACATTCATGGTAAGTTAAAAGTATTCATATGGTATGGTGGCACAACAATACCCAAACTTATCCATTTTTATAAGTTTTTTATAGAAAATTATTTACTAATAGAAAACATAAAATTACCAAACAAGTCTAGGTAGAATCTAAGATTCTAACAATTTATTAAAAATTTAAGAAAAAGTACAGGGGAGACAGGTGTGAAAAAACAAAGAGACTTTCCCTCATCCTTCAATAAAAGAGTTACATATCATAATAGGAATTATCATTTACATAATAAAAATCATCTACGGTTTCTTATTCAGATCGAGAATTAACCTAGTTGAAAATATTAAGTATTTTTGAATTGAACTTACCCAAAAACTTATAAGAGGATTGGGTAGACACATTTTGAGCTGTGTTAGAGTAGTCCTTCCTTGGACTTCTCTTAGAAGGAGCAAGAGTGAAGCCCTCACTATCAGTCGCCTTCCATTTTATAGTTAAGAGTGCATCCTTAAAAGAGGGATGACCATCATTGCTCATTTCCTTTATAAAAAGTGTAATCATCCATACCTTTCACATCAGATATGTTACCCAAATTCTTGGATATTCTAGATGAATTAAAAATTTCTTAGATCTCCTAATGGCAATAAACATGTTGTTGAGACCCATTATGATTGAATCCATCCCCCTCTAAGGCACCCTGATGGGTTTGAAAATGATGTATGAAATCACCACCTAGGTCAGTAATAGATGTACCCACCTGCACATTTGTATCTAGTATTGGAGCCTTACCAATAGTCCCACCTTGTTGTAATCTTTCACTAGGACTAGAATTCATGTTAGTATTTGGAGTGTTAGTGCAAAAAAGATACCTAGAAACATGATTCATCATCGAGGAAGAGGCCTTCCACTTCAAAGCATCAGCCACATCCTCAAACATAGGATTCTTCCAAGATGCATGTCTATCACCATCTTTATAATTCTACACCATATTACTCTTCAATTTCTTTCTACAATATGTCTCAGGATTCCCTTTTAGAGGGGAAAATAAGGAAACCACATTTTTACAAAATGTTTTTTTAACATGACCAATTGTATTATAGTCAAAACAAAAATGATTAAGTCTCTCATACTACACCTTTAAAGGGATACCATTATCCAAACAAGATAGAATGATATTGTGAATTAAGCACATGATTAAGTCAACCACCACTAGTATCCTAGAAAATTGCCCAAATTTGGTTGACTTAGTGGCACAATCCCTTTTAATTATAATACCAATAAAAGATGATATGTCAAAAATAATTTTAGGATGCCAAAGTATATAGTTGAGGCCAAAAATTTTAATCCAAATATGATCTCCAATATTATTTAAGGAAAACAAGTTGAAATGGAAGTCCCATTCTTGAAAGCAAATCATACCTAGATTTAAATAATTTGATACAATCCCCCAATCACTGTGATTTATTTCCTATGATGAAAAAATGATGTGAAAGAAGCCTTTTACCATGGGTATGCATCTCCAGTTAGAGGAGTTATAGACAAAAGTTAATTTCTAAACCAAATCATCAAATTTATAAATCCTTTCTCCTGTGGGAAGAACCATCCTAGAAATAATAGAAAATTTATAGATCTTAAATATATCATAGATATTTTATTCATTGGATATCACATGATAAGTGTCTCCCTTCTTAACAATATGCTCTGGAATATCATCCTTCAACTGAATAAAATTTCTGCTGCTCGAGTCCATATCTGAAGAAGAGTTCACAACAGTATTTAAATAAACCAATTTATAAGCATTAACTAGAACTGCCCACATCACTAATATCACAACACTAGATCTATGGTTCCCACCAAAACCATCAACTAGAGAAAACCCTATGTTGTGATCTAACACAATATCCTCTAAGCTATATTTCTTCATCTTGTTCACATTGGCATCGTGAACCAGATCCTTCTACCTGACCGAGGCACCATGCTCGCCGGAGACCTCAACCATCATGGTATGTTTGAGGACATTTATATCAATTTCGACTATAGATCGACCTAGATTGATTTCACATTACTTCAAGACCAAAGGAAAATGATCATTGTTCGACCCCATCCTCCCCATGATCCACCAGTTGATGCTTGATCTTGACACTGAGGGGAAACATGAGCCATAGATATCAGATCTAAACTACTATGGACAAGATCTGAAGGATCTTGCATCAACCGAATGAGTACCAACATCACCAAAAAAGTCTTAGTTCAGTAGAAAAGAAACAATAATGTGATGTAGTGACATATTTTTCATATCTTCACCACAAGAAGATTAGGAACACCATTGAACCACTCTAGAACCCTTTCCCTCACCCGCAACACCATCCCCAAATATATGCATATGATTTGGGATCATTAAAATAAGGGGTAATCATCTAATAAAACTATCTACCCATTTTTTTATCAAAATAATTACATTTAAATTGAAATTAATTGAATAAAAAAAAGTAAATCATGTAAGGTTTTCTAATGAATTATATTGGTTGTAATTTATCAATACTCCATATATTTATCCTCCTTTTGGATTATCAAAAAGTGAGTAAAAAATAAAATTACAAGCAATAATTTAAGAAAAAAATGAGAAAAAAATAATATATTCTATTTATATATCAAAAGAGATTAAAAAAGGAATACAAAAAAGTACTAAAAGACCATATTAGAGATCCTAATATGAATCTAAATATAGGATATCTATGATATCTATAGGAAGGATAAGGTCATTTCATTTGGAAGTAGTGGTAGAGGAAGAGGTAATCTAATGAGAAGATGAGGAGAAAGGCTTTGAAAAGACTACACATATAAAAAAATGTCGTAGATGCTGAAAGGATTTTCCAGGAGTCATGCCGAAAGGATTGATGGTAGAAGAGGTAGTAGGTTGGGATAAAGGAATGGATGAAAGGGAAAGAACAACTGTCTAAGAAGTGTAAATATATGGTTCCATCAAAAAAGTAAAATCACCAATTAATTAATAATCGTGCTCTAATGCCTAAAGAAAATCATATATATTATTCATGAATGGCTCCAAAACTGGGTTTATAGCTTAGATATGGAGAATCAGGAGGAGGTATAGGAGTAGGTTGAAATACATCATTAATAAAACTTTAGTCTAACTAAACCATCATATTAGATATATCATCCTAGAGACTACCAGCTGAAGCTATCAATTCTACAATATCATTCTACCTAATTTAAATTATGAAATTAAATCTTGGATGAAAATGATAGATTAATATTTTAACAACATCAAAAATGTCATCTTCTTTAAATTTATGCAAATAGTTGTCAAAATTAATAAAAACTTTCTTAAAAGCATCCATAACCTCTGATTTGAACACATAAATGATATCCTTAGTGACATAAAAAGTATAAAGGATATAGGTAGATGAATCATTATCCAGTTTCACACCATATAACTTGGGGACATCCTCCAATGATTTAGCTCTATTTGGATCTTCTAAAATTCTATCATTAACATATACTTCTTCCTCATGAAAAAAATTTCACCAAACTTGGAATCTTTACCTTGATAATGGACTTTCTCAATTTTAAAACTTTGTTTGGTTGGAATTAGATCAGATATATCATGAGGATTTTGATAAATTGAAGGTATTATAGGAGATTTATAAAGTATTTCTTGTGTTTATATAGTAACAATAAGATACCCCTTTAGTTCCCTTATATAGAGGGGATGGAAGGTAGACTATTTCTAGGTGAACCACTCCCATCATCATTTGAGTAAGGATAATATAGTCACAAAACAAGAGATCTAGAGGAATTCTCCCCCTTATAGGGTGCATCTAAACATGTTTCCTAGAAGTAATTCCAACCATGGGTGATCTATATAATATAACTTTATCACTTTCAGAGTCCTATGACTCATCCATATCATTCCTATAATGCCTCAAAAAGTATCTCTATCACCCAGATCCTCATACTAAACTCTTCTTAATTCCATGATAAGGGTATGGGAGATATAAGTGATCTAAAAGGCATGGAAAGAGATGCTTCCATGTTATCCTCATGAGTATATATTGCTTTTTCATCCAAATTTAAATTTCATATTCTTCCTTTGATTTTTTATCACAAATATAAACCTTATAATCTGAATACACACCCATTTCATTTGGTTCAAGACATAGAGTAATAATATCCCTAGGTCTAACTGGTTACTTCATATTGGGACCAAGTTGGATGGAGTTGTTTTTTTGGATGATGAAAGAAGTTGTTTTTGGAATATTTTTTTTTTCATTATGAGAAATCACCTTACTTTAAATGTTTTGGTGACCAGACAAAAAAGTATTGGACACAAAAGACCTTAAAAATATTTCTTAAGAAATTACATCCTGTAAAGATTTATATTTTGGAAATTTTTTCTAGGAGAACTTAGTTTTGGACTTGAAATTATGAAATGAAGATTTTTAGAAAAAATAAATAATCTGTATCAGATGTAGAATGTATTTATAGATGTTAATAAAAAATCCGACGATGATTTGATGTGATAAGAGTTCTAAACATCATAAGTTGACTAAAAACTTGTGATCCAAGATTTTTAAAATAAAGGTGAGAAACTATGTTTGTGTAAGAAAGTTGAATTCTTTTTCTCTAATTTTTCTATAAAGTTTAATTTTTCTAGATACAGATTATCGATTTAAGGTATACCAGATGCAAATGTTTTTGAATCCAAGAAGTTTGAATTTTATAAAGTAAGAGACTTTTCAGCAGTGCGAATTGACCAATCCATCAGACATGCCGATCCATCAGTTGAACCAATCCATAAAATGAATCAGTTGTTGGATTGAATAAAAAAATAAGTCACTACTAGAACTGATTCATCAAACAAGTGATCGACATCAATAAGATATCAGATTGATAGTTCCTTCATAGGTAGAACATAGGACTACTCAAAACCATCATATGGACCATATTTATTGATTGTGACTGAGTAGAGAAATTTTTGGAATTGATTAACCATATAAATAGGATTGGATATAGATGAGTTAACAAATCCTATGGATAAATAAGTTGTCAGATGTAGTGATTTACAAAAATGTACTCAAACATTTTCACTTGGCTCAAATATTTGGAGTGTAAATTCAAATTTTATTATTTATTATAGAACTTATGATTTTTTTAAATTGGGTCAAGATTCATCAGTTAATATTTTACACCAATCCATTATCTGTGAAACAAAGACCGATCCATCAGCTGCATACTGACACTGATAAGTCATCTGATGCTGGTGTTCATTAAACACAGTCTCATCAGTCTAAAGTGTTATTGAAAAAAAATAAAGGAAGTAGTTGAAAAAGTGAAACATGTTGAATTTGGTACCAGAATATTGTTGAAGGGTTCTGAATCCTTTAGAAGTTACAATGTTTTTTATTATATAATATTTTTAGTTGGCTTAGATCATTAGATTGATCAATAACTTATTTGTTTTATTTTCAGTGTGTTGAGAAAAAGGGTGGAAGAGTTCAAAGTTGTGAATTTGTGATACATAAAATGAAATTTTCATAAGAAATTCCATCGTACTACATTTGAGGTAGAATGAAGAATCAAAGTTACAAATCAAAGAAATATTAGAATCAAATGATCAAACTAGAGAATTTTTTGTAAACTTAAAAAGGTTAAAGTTTTGAGAATATTTGATAAGAATATAGAAGTGTTGAAAGGAATTGATAAATGGTAAAATGAAGTTTGAATTTATGAATTATTTCAAAAGTGTAAATTTCATTGAGTGGGAAAACTATTTAAAGTTCCAGACTTTTATGTTTTGGGTGAACCTATATAGATGGGTCAAAGTACAACATACTATAAGACTTTTCACATCCGAGAGTGATTAAGAGTGTTGGATTTTTGGTCTATAGATAGAATTTATTGAGAAAAATTTCCAGAAAGAAGAAGTGATCAGAAGAAGTTTTGGATAGGCTTTACCAAATCAGATTGAGTTATCAGGCTAATAGATTTAGAATAAGTTTTATGTGAATCAAAATTATTTCTAGACAAGTTAATCAGACTTGTTTTCAGACTAAATAGTCATATTGAATAATCATATAGAAGAATCAGACTGAGTGATCAGACTGAGTTTCTATACGAAGTCTAGAAAAGTTGTTTATATATATTGTAGGGTGAGAAAGTGAATAATTGTTTTGTTAAATAATTTAAAAAGTGGAAGTTGTTGAAGCAGTATAGTTACAATGTTCAAAAACCAATTAGTAAAGGTTTTTAAACTTATTACACCATATTATTTACATATTTCATTTTAGAATAAGAACATGAACTGTTGTATTTATCATAGTGCTAAAAAAGTTTAATAGTATTTTCTACTTGTTGTATCCATACAAAATTATAATTTTATAGTGAATTTTATTGTTTTGGAATATTTAAAAACCATATAAAGGACTATTTACTCTTATTGAGTAGTGAACCTTTTAAATACTTGTGTTACTGTGGATGAGTGAATGTTTGTTTTTCAGAAAAGTGATAAATATTTAATAGGAGGATAAAGTTGTTAGACAAGAAATATAACATAAAAAAAAATTATATCACTGATTCACACCCTTCCCTCTTAGTGATTACATTGATCCCGGTTGGGCCTTTTCAATTGCTATCAGATCCAGGTTCCATTCATTTACAACCTTACTGGAGTTTTTGAAGAGAGTTTGTTATGGAGAATTTGAATTGTTTGAATAGTATAAGGATTATAGTTTTAATAAAAGAACTATCATATTTATAAAGATATAACACTATCGTATCACATGTATCTTGTTTATGATGTTTTGTAAGCTACTACATATGGATTTCCTCTACTTATTTAAAATGTTCGAACTATATCTGTTGATAAGAAAAATAAAGAGAATGATTTAATATATAAATATTATTTACTATAATTACTCTCTAAAAGTTAATTCCTTAGGGTGAAAGTATTTTTAACTAAAAAAGGTATCTAGGAAAATTTTAAAAATATCTATGAAGGTGATATGAATGTGAAGAAATCAAAGTTAAAAATCTATAGGATGAAGTAAAATGATCTCAAAATGGGTGAGTATGAATATGTTGGAGACTTATTAACAAGGGTGAATGATATTGTGGGAATCATAAGATGTCTTGGTGAGAAGTTGGAAGAGTCAACCATTTTTTAAAATATTTTAAAAATTATTCCTAACAAGTTTGATTCCAAAGTTTAATCTTTAGAAGTGAGAGATCCTGAAACTATATCTTTGGATAACTTACATATCACTATTATACTATTAAATTAGAATAAATAAATTCATGAAAAGAAAATAAAATTTGATTGAGAAATTTTTTTTAAAGCTTAAAATAAATTAAAATATAATAAAGTTATTGAAGATGAATAAGTTAGTGATTCTGATTCTGAAAATTGAGGTTAGTAATAATTTTTATAAGATTTTATCCTATTTTTTCTAAAAATTTGAAATGAGGTACATGTAACTAAAAAGGGAAGTTACCACTAAAATTATTTGAATGTGGAGTTTTTGAGAATTTTTCTATGAATTTACCTTGAGGAAAAGATGAAGAAAAAAGTGATGAATATGATAAAAGGACAAGAGGATATTTTAAGAAACATGTTAACAAATAAAAATCTTATTCCAAGGGAAAATATAAAAAGGTCTCTAAATCCAAAAGGAGAACTTTTTTGTCTAAGGATTATGAAGATGATGAAAATGAAGTTGAAGATGAATAAATCACTTAAGTTGTTGGAGAAAACACATTTACTACAAAATTAAATTATAAAGTTTTTTTTGGTGATTAAGGTGGTAGTTATAAAGAATATGTGACTTAGTTAGAATATTTTCTAAAAATATATATGAAATAATGTGTTCGAAATATTATGATACTTGAAAGAGAAATCAAAAAGTTAAAAAGGAAGGTTTTATAGTAGACAATCAATAATATTTTCTTGAATAGAAAAATATGTTTCTAGAATATATTGTTCTCTTGAATAAATATATTGAAAATGAAAATAATTGTAATGAACATCTTAAAGTGAAGTTAAAAGTAAAGTAGTAAGAGTCAGAACTTATTTAAAAAAAGTTATCTAATGTTAAGAAAGGATTTACAAGATTCAATAACTCTATATCTAATGGTTAAGAAATTTCTAAAAAGTGTAAACTTGATAAAGATCAAAAAAATTTATCTTGAAAGGTTGAAAAGAAAATGGAAAATGTTTCTAAGAATATGAAAGCTAATAAAATCAAGTATGTTTCCAAAACCAAAAAAGTTGAAAATTTATAAGATTATAAAATTTAAGATTCTAAAACAAAAATTTCTACTATTGATGATTATATTAAATTTTTTAAGAAATCCAAATTGAAGAATTATATTTCGGGTGATAACATGAAGTTTGGGGTTCAAAAAAGGCCTGATGTGGAAGGTAAATTTTTTATAAAACACGTTTACAAATCTATACATATGGAAGTTATAGAGGAAAAGATTATTTTTATGTCTAGTGATAGTATTTTGATGGATTTTATCACACAAAAAATATGTGTTGGTTCAGTAAACGACACTAAAATTTTCCTATGAGTAACAAGAAGCTAAGTTTAAGGGGGATTCAATCCTCTCAAAGAATAAATTATGGGAAGTTTTTTTTGAAAGTTTAAAATAGGTTCCAACCTCTTTAAACTATTTATGAAAGTTATGGGAAGCCTGGATATCATTACAAAGGATGTATTTTTTTTTTCTAATTGAATGAAAACATGTTTATAAAAATCCTCAAAAGTTGTATGTGAAGTAAGATAAATGGAAGGAAAAAGATATTATTATAGAAAATTATCCCAAAGATAAAAAAATAAGAACAAACCTAGATTTTGTATAGTGGGTGGTCCTCACATATGAAAGGAGATTTGAAATTGTTTAATAATGAAAAAGATTTCAAAGAAGAAATAGTGAAGTTTGGAAATAATAAATCACTCAGAATCAAATGTGTTGGATCAACTATTATTAAAGAAGAAAAATTGAAATCCAAAAAGGCCAAATTTTTTGATGGGATAAAACAAAACTTATTGTGTGTTTCAAAAATTTGTGTTGAATTAAATAATTTTTTTTCTTTAGAAAAATGGTTTTTTATAAAAATAGTTGAATATGGAAAATTTGTTATGAGAGGCCAATGAACAAAGAGAAACTTGTTTCAAGTTAGTGATGTACAAAATTATTGTTATCTAAACATGATATATGATAATGAATTTTGGAATAAAATATTTGGGTATATGTTTCAGAGGGATATAAGTAAGTTAACAAAGTGAGAAAAAGTTTGTGATATTCTTGAAATGAAAATAAAAAGATATTGGTGTTGTTCAATCTTTCAGAAAGTAAATATTACAAATGTTGTACACTAGAAAGTTAAAATTCCTTCAAATCATTCCCTATAACTAATTCACTTTAATATTTGTGTGACAATGAGTAAACAATAACATTTTAGATAAAATTTCTTAATTTCTTTCATTAATGATTTTACTTTCATTACTTGTACTATTTATTTCAAACATAAATTAGATTCTTTGAATATGTTTAAGAGTTTCAGGATAATAACATAAAATAAATGTGGATATTATATGAATATGTTTCAAACTAATAATGGTGGTGAATAAAAGAATGAATAATTCATAAGTTATATTAAAAAACATGGAATTTTCATGAGTTCAATACACCACACACTACAAAATAATGGTGTTTCTGAGAGAAATAATAGAAGTTTGGTGGAAATGGGACACACTATGTTAATAAAACCTGGAATTTGTCACTTATTTTTGAGAAAAGAAATGGTAGAAAAATATATATTTATAATTGGTATTTCTATAGGCCAAGTTTTGATGCAACTCCTTATAAAATGTAATATAATGAAATTATAAGTTTGAAACAATTAAGGGTTTTTGGAATTCCCAAAATTATAAATAAAAAAGTTGAAAATATTGGAAAATTTGATCAAAGAGGTGATTGTGGATTATTTATTGGATATTATCTATATGGTAGATGATATATATGTTTCAAAAAAGAAAGGGGAAGGATAGTTGATTACATTGATGTAAAAGTTCTTAAAAATTTTAAGAATATGTTTCACAAATATATATATAAAAGGAAGATGAAGAATATGAAAGAGTTTTTGAGAAACATGAAAATAATTACAACAATGATGATGTAATATAGATAGAAGAACCAACTCAACTATTTCTAGTGACAAGGAAAAACTTTATACATCTCATCATTGGGTGGTTAAATAGGTGGAAGTAAAAAAATCATTGGTGATAAAAAAAATTATCAAACAAGAAGAACATAAAAGATGGTTACACATACTTCTTTGCAATAAAAATTTGAGCCCAAATATTTTAATAAATATTTTATGAGTCAGGATTTGATTTATGCTATGAATGAAGAGTTGGACTAGATTGAGAAAAATGATACCTGGGAAATTATACCCAAACCAAAATATAAAAATTTTATTGATACAAAGTTGGTGTTTTGAAAAAACTTGAATAAATATGGTGAATAGATGAGAAAAAAAGAATTATTTTTTTCAAAAGGTTAATCATAGATTGAATGCATTGATTTTGATGATATTTTTTCTCCAGTTTCATGATTAGAAACAATTAAAATATTTCTTTCAATTGTTGCACAAAAAGGTTATAATATTTTTTATATGGATATGAAATCAGATTATCTCAATAGATAAATTTATGAAGATTTTTTATGATAAAAAAATATGTATTTATTATATTAAAAGTTGAAATTTATGTGTGTAAGTTCAAGAATGATTTTTATGTTTTAAAGCTACCTCTCAGAGCTTGGTATTCTAAATTGGATGCCTTTTAAAGGAGTTAAATAATCTATACATCAAATAAAATAAGGAGATATCTCTCATTTTAATTGTGTATGTTGATGATGTTATCTTTGTTAGATATTATGAAATGACTTGTGAAAGGTTTTCTAAAGAGATGAAGAAGTTTTTAGAAATTTCCATGCTCAGTGAAATTAAATACTTTCCTGGATTGAAAATATCCCAAAATAAGAAGTATATTTTTCTATATCAATAGAAGTATGATAGGGAAATTATTAAGAAGTTTGGAATAAAAAATAAAAAACCTTTTTCTATAATAATTTTTTTGGGAACCAAGCTGTCTGAAGATGGATAAGGAAAGGAGGTGGATTCTAACGATTTTCAGAATCTAATTAGAAGTTTATTGCATCTGACTACTTCAAGAGAAGATATTTTGTATGGTGTCACCTTATGTAAAATATTCAAAATTTATATAAAGAAATATCATCTCTTGCATGGAAAATGAATTCTCATATATATTATAGGCATAATATATTTCAGTATCAAAGATGATAGCTTAGGAATAATTTATTTGTTTGGATATACAGATGATGATTGGGAAAGTAATGTGGATAATAAAAGATCTAAATCAAGTGGAGTTTTCTTTATAGGGAAAATTTTTGTTAGTTGACATACTAAAAAGAATAACTCTTCAACTCTTATCATATATGAAGCTAAATATGTTTCTTCTACTCAAGATGCAACACAAATTTTGTGGATGGAGACATAGTTGGATAATTTTAGTGGGTGTAAAGTTACCCCTTCTCTTGGGTTGTGATAATTGATGTGCTATAAATATCACAAGGAATCTAGTGCGACATTATTATTCAAAACATATTGATATAAAATATCACTTAATCAAATAGAATGTGGACAATTATGAACTCAAGTTGGAGTGTGTTCCTACAACGAAACAAGTTTCTTACATTTTCACAAAACCTTTACTAAAGGAAGATTTTTTTTCAAATTTTGGTTGAACTTGGGAATAAAACCTATTTATATCCAAGTTTTAGGTATGTTTTTATGTTCCCTATATCATCTAGTCTTTGGATAGAGTTTTTAAGGGGGATAAAAAAGATGTTTCAAAAATCTATCCATTAGTATGTGCTAAACCTTTTAAGGAAGAATATATTTTGTGGCAGTTTTGGGTAAGCTATGAACTCTACATGTGATTATGTGAACTATTATAATAGTTTGTTTAAGTAATATTAGGAAACCTATTTTTATAATAAGAAATATGTTATGAAGACATGGGACAAGTTTATAGTTCCTGAAGATATTTCTTAAGACATTACTTATGGACAACGTGGTTTTGCTGTCAATGATTCTTATTTCCAACAATGAGTTTGCTAATATAGGATTATAATTATTGATTAGTGATACATATCTTGATTTAAAAAGTTTTAGTGATTTATGAAGGTTTTTCAACAACAAAATCCAAAGGGATAGATTATCAGGACCAATTTGTATTGAGTTTTTTTAAGATGGTGGATGAAGTTGTTTGTGGAATGTTTTGTTTTTTGTTTTCATTATGAGAAGTCACCTTAAATTATAAGTTTTTTTTCAACTAGATGAAGAAGTATCAGACTCAGAATACCGAAAATAAATTTATTAAGAAATTATATCATGTGAATCTTTATGTTCTGGATATGTTTTATGAGAGAATATATTTTCTGAATTGAGTTTGTGGAATGGAGATTTTAGAATAGACTAAGAAGCTATATCAGATGAAAAATGTCTTTAGAGATGTGCAACACAAAATCTGATGTTGATTTTCTATGATAAAATTTATCAGCATCATTGTTTGATTAAAAAATTGTGATCCATGCTTTGTAAAATAAAGGGGGAGAAACTGTGTTTGTGGAAGAAAAGTGAAATGAAGTTTTCTAGTGTTTCTATGAATTTGAAGTTTTCTAGATGAAGATCATCAGTTTGAGATGTATCAGACATAAAAGTTTGATGTCTAGAAGTTTGAATTTATTTAAGTAAAAGGTGTTGCAATAGTGAAGATCTACCAATCCGTTGGACTGGTTAATCCATCAGATAAACCAATCCATCAGATGAATCAATTGTTGTGTTGAAGAAATAATGAAATTGGTGCTAGAAAATATTCATCAGACAAGTTCTTGGCACTGATAAGATATCATATATAGAGTTCCATCAGAGGAAAATCATTAGACTACTAAAATACATCATATGAACTTGAGTTTTTGAGTGTGATTAATCATGGGATTTTTTTACACAGATCAATCAGATGAATATGATCAGATAAAAATGAGTTGAATGATCCTCAAGACAAATAAGTTGTCATAAGTAGTTATTTACAATAATGCAGTCAACTATTTTCACTTGGATCAATGATTTAGAGTGGAAATTCAACTATTATTGTTGTGTATAGAAGTTATGATTTGTTTCAACTTTTTCAAGATTCATTTTATAATCTTGGAAACCGATCCATCAAATGGGAAATAGATATTGATCCATTAGATGTAGACTGACACTGATAAGTCATTAGATATTGGGCTTCATCATACATAGTTTCATCAATCTGAGGTGTTATTGATCAAATTAAGTTAGTAGTTGAAAAGGATAAACTTATTGAAGTTTATACTAGACTATTTTTGAATGGTTCATAAGTATTTATAATTTTCAATATTGTTTATGGAAGAATAATTTCAGTTGGCCTGGAACATCAGAGCGATCAAGAAATTATTATTTTATCTTTAGTGGGTTGAGAAAAAAGGTTCTATATTTTGAAGTTATGAAGGTTTGACCCATCCGATGAAATTTTCATATGAAATTTCATCAGACTAAATCTAAGGTAAAAAAAATAATCAGAGTCACCCAAAAAATAAATATAGACACAAATGATCGTACTGAAGAGTAGTTTGTAAACTCAAAGAAGGCTGAATTTTTGAGAATATTTGATTAAAATAAAAAAGTGTTGAGAATAATTTAGAAATATTCAAATGAAGTTTAACTTTTCAAATTAATTCAAAAGTGTGAATTTAATTGAGAAAGAAAACAGTTTTTAGTTCCTTCATTTTCTATTTTGGGATTACCTATATAAAGGGGTCAAAGTAAAATGTACTTTGACACTATTCATGTGTGGGAGAGAAAAATATTAATGAAGTTTTCATTCCCAGATAGAATTTCTTGAGAAATGTATCCAGATAGAAGAAGTTTATATAAAAATGTATATCCAAGAATTACCAAATTAGACTGTGTTATCTAGTTGAAACATTTATAAAAAGTTTGAAGCGTATGAGACTTGTTTCTAGAAAAGATAATCAGACTTGTTTTTAGACTAAAAAATTAGACCAAGAAATTAGAGATAAGGATCATAGTGAGTGATTGGAATGAGTATTTATACAAAGTCCATAGAAGTTTTTCCTACATGCTTCTGGGTAATAAAGTGAATATTTTTTTTTAAATAGGCAAAGCCAAAGCCTTTTTTTTGAAAACAAATAAAAGATAAAGAAAGCTGGATGGGGCCATACAATCATTTATGACCTCATGCCAAGACCAAATAAGATGCATAAAAATCATAATAAAACTGACATGAAGAGTCATAATTGTTATTTCATTCTGATTTTGGATCTAAGTGTCTGTGAGATCTGGTAACCATTGTTGGCTTAAGGTATGAGTAGTCTTTCCTAAGTCTTTATTTCTGTGAGGGATGGGTTGGAATACTTCATCATCCATAAGAACTTTTTTCCCTTTAGAAAATGCCTAGATAAAGGAAAGATTTTTCAGGGAATCATCTTCAATATCATCCCATTTTCCCTGGATACCCTATGTTTCTCTTATTTTATTGATTTACTCTTATATCTTTGAGATATTTTCATTACTACCTGGGTTGGGGTGATCCTCAATTGCAAGATTTATGATAAATGTAAAATGACCCATTTACTCACTAGGTTTAAAATTACCCAACTCATTTTTATTCATCTCTCCTTACTTAGGAATTGGGATTAGATCTATCCCTGATCCATCCAAGTCAGACCTATATTCCTCAATTACACGGTTCATTAACTCTTGATCATTGGTATGAGGTTCTTGAGGTACATTCACTTTAGTATACTCTTTATTCATATATAAAGGACCAGAATATGCGCACTCTTTTTTCCTATCAAGAGAGTAATTCTTGACACCCACAAAAACCACATTATTCTAAACTTTTCTCTCTCTTAATTTTTCTTGAAAGAATCTTCAAAATGTCATTTTAAATAAAAAATATAAAACCACATTATAGAGACATATATCCTTGGCATGAATAATTATTTGAAAACATGTAAAAAATTTTGGAATTCTTTCTTATTCCACTTTAAGGGAGATATCATCATCTAATGTAGATAATACTATGTTATTAATCAAACAAGAACTAAAATAAACTTCTATAAGAACTCTATAATAATGACCATATTTAGAAACTGTAGTGGTCCTATCCATTTTGGTCGGGATTCCCACAATAGAGGCAATATCAAATAAAATCTTAGGATTCCATAAGATCTAGTTGAGACTAAATATTTTGATCTAGATCTGAGATCTAGTATTCTTTATCACAAATGGATTAAATAGAAAATCCCATTCTTGAAAGAAAATTATGCCTAGATTTAATGGAATTGATCCAATCCCACAAGGTTTTCACTTCAGATCATTTGAAGGAAAAATGATATGGTAGAAGACCTAACCCATTGGAATACATTTATAATCATAAGAACCCCATTTAGAGGTAAAATTTAAAACTGTACCACCAATATTCCAAAATTTTCCTCAATTAGGAAGAACGAGCATGCCAATGATGAAATGCTTGCAAATCTTGAATTTGTAAAAAATATTCTCCTTCTTAGAAATTACCCGGGAAATGTACCCTTTATTTATGATTTATTATAAAACAAAATCCTCCACATAAGAAAAATGTATCATGACATATCTAAATTGGTTGATCTAAACAAAATTATTCATCAAAAACAATAAAAATAGATCATGATGTTGCCGGATATTTAAGTCTACATTTCTGAAAAAATTAGGTTGTCAATATACTTAACCAACATGCTATATTCTCCACTCAATTCAATAGCCAAAGGTGTTTGAGGAGTTACATTCCATGTTAGTTTATCTAAATAATTATGAAACTCAATGTGACCATGATTAACTAGATCTGAGCTCTGCTAATCACTATACTTTCCTATGTGAGTTACACCCAAACAATTTTCTTATCACCTCAAAGAGAAATCCAAAACTTCACCATTAATCCTTAATTTAACTATATTTTTTTCTCTTGAGGGAATAACTCATGTTTTTTGGATCATAAGAGTTTAGGATGACTACAACATGGAGGGGGGATTAATTATAGTTTAAAAATTTAAATTAAGAAAAAACATAAAACTTCTTTAGTCAAAACAATCAGAATCATAATTCTTTTGATGATCAGATTGTTTAAATTAGATCTAGAAAATGTTGGATATATTAGAGTTGTTATTGGTCACATAGAAATTCTGATAAAAGGAAGTCAGAATTCATGACTTATGATTTACACAGTTTTAATACCTATTGTAAAGGTCTATCTTTCCAAAGAAGGAAATACCTTGATATGATGATTCGAGTGTATTTGTCTTCTAAAACCCCAAAATCCCTTGATATTAAATATCTGTATTAACTCTATCTTTATTAAATAATGAATCCCTAAATATGAAAATTGACATTAGATCTAACTTCCTAGACCTAAAATCCCTTGCTCTTATAGACCAGATTCACCTATATTACTATCTCTAAAAGTCCTCGATCTAGACACAATCAGACACATTAAATACAAAAGAAATTATAGTTATAAGAATTATAGAATTCCTCACTCATAATCCTTAGAAAACTACTCTTTAAAAAATTAGAAATCACCAGAATGATATTTTTAGGTAGAGAAAAATCTAAGACATATTGAGTTGCAAATGCATCATCTCTTAGCTCTTTAAATGACCTCCAATTCATAGGAAAATATTTAATGGTCATATTTTTGAGATGGTTGAAACAAAATCATAAAATATTCACTTGTCATCTCAGAATTATCTGGATCTTTTTCTTGATATATAAAGATGAACCGTACTTCATTGTATGATTTTTTCATTAGCACCATCATATGAGGAAATAGATTTCATCTGATAAAAATAATTATAATTAATCTGATTGTAAACATTAGATAGTCTTATGGACAATAATATTGTTTTTCAATCCAATGAATTGAACAAAGTTTAATCTGATGGATTGTAAATATTATTAGTCTGATGGTTATGACTTCATTCAATCTGATATAAATTACACTTGTCTGACCACTGGTCACAACAGTAGTTGGTTCGATGTATTGGATGTACAATCAATCCCATGGATTTTATTTAATTATAAAAGTTTATATTAATTTTACATTAGAAAAATTTATATTTTTGGTATAAAAAGTGTTTTTCTAAAATAAAAAACTAAAACACTAGGATATACGAAGTTAGTAAAATAGAGTTTTTAAGAAAGTGTTTTTGATTTCCAAAACTGAGGAAAGGAAAAGTATAAAGTAATAATTTCAACTTAAAAATCTACCCTTTTTAGAAATCAAGAAAACAACAATTATAATGAAGAAAAATATCAAATTTGAAATAATTACAACAATTTTTTTTTGTTTTAAGAACTCCCAACATACAATTCATATGAAAATATTTTTGTTATCATAACTCCCCCAAAGTTAATAACATTTATTTTTTCATCATTATTGTTTATATAGAAAGTATTGTTACTTAGGATTCTCCCCCTTAATAGAAAACTGTTCCTTAGAAAATTTCCTCCTTTTAAAAAAATATTACTCTTAAATAAATTCTTACAAAATTCCACCCATTTTTTATTTATAGAAAGGTATAGGGAAATAATTATAATCTCCTAAAATGATAGAAAATTATGGGAAATAATTTTATTTGAATTATAGTTTCATCCAAGATATAAAAAAATAACATAAATTTAGAATTAATTGGAATACATTCAGAAAAAATATATATGGATAAAAAATCATTCATACTATACTTTCATTCAAAAAGTTTGAAATTTCATCAAAAGTTTAGTTAAAAACAAATAATTATTTCTTGTATAACTTCTTACAACCACCTTCAACTTCTTGAAATAATCATGGTCCTTGTCGGCTTCAATAAATGATGATTCGAGCTTTAATATCCTGTCCTCTATGAATGATTTGATATAAACATCTCTCTTAAAATTTTCAAATACTTCTTATATAACATTTATCTTCTTATTTTTCTCATTAATCCTAAGAAACATGACTTCAAAATAATGGATCTTGATATTTTATTCTTCAATCTTATAAACCTTTTTTAAAACATTTATTTCATCATTTAGAGAATTAGAGAAAGCTTTGAATTGTTCAACAAATTCTAATATATCTGATACATCGGATGACCATTTTTCAAAGGAATAAGCAATGTAAAATGAATAGTTATTGACTTATACTATCTTTTCATCATGATCCTTCAAATAATTATTAACCTTTCTAGATCATATCACTATCTATTTAAAACTTTTCTTTTGAGACTTTGATTTACATGTTACGGTTTTGATTTCTTCCTCATTTTGGATGAATTTGTCAACAAACATCTTCAATGATTCTGATTTTTCATTAAGAGAGTTCTAAATTTTTTATATATATATTCAATGTTTAGTAGGTATGTCATTGAATCAGATAAGTATTTCAGATTTTATAAAATTTAATCAATATTATTTTGTGCCTCTATGGACGAAGAGACCGATTAATTTGATGAAACCTCTAAAACATATGGTCTGGATAGTCCAAAATCTAATTTTTATTTCTTTTTTACTTTATATTCTTTATATAAATCTTTTTAAACATCAAAATATTGATTAGTTTTATCCTTTTCTGATGATTTTATGTTATAAAGATGAGCTTTAAGTTCCTCTTTATATGATGATTAAACTTCCACATAAACTTATATCTCTGGTTTCTTATCCGACTAAGTTGAAATATATATCTTTGGGTTACTATGTTTCTTTATAATATTCTCCTTGATCTTTATATGCTTCTTAAAAATACCTCATAGTTATTAACACACCTTCCCAACTTTCTTAGTTGACTTTTGTTTCTTCTTATCAGTTGTATGAAATGATTCTTGAACTAATTTTTCAAATTGAGATTGAACAAAAAATTCTACTATTTCCTATTTTTATTTAACTTTATACATATTTGTTGGGATTAATGATGGAATTAATGAGGTTTCAAAAAATTCTATATTGTAATTAGTATGAGTTTCATCAATATGTAGAAATCTTCTCGATCCGGGAACTGGTTGTAATATATATAAGTGAGAAACTGATAAAGGTGGATATTTTGATGGGTTTTCAACTTCCTTTAACAACCCTTCTACCATTATTTCCTCTGAAAATATTTTATTTTGTTTCTTTTTATTTTTATACTCCTTAAACTTATCTGAATTTTGAATCTTTATATCTAAGGCCTCAACCTTTTCTAATTTGAAATTGGAATCACCTAGTTTCTTCTAGGCCCTATACTCTATAAGCTTCTTTAAATCATCATATGAAATTTGTTTTTAATTAGTTTTTTACTTTTGCATGTGGGGATTAGTTATTTAATTTTTTATTTTACTACTACCTTTTCCTTGGTTAGTTCTGCTTTGGACCCAGATTTGTCCATTTTATCCAAGAATTTCTTCAACTTAGAATTAGAAACCAATTTCATTTGGGACATTGTTTCTTCACCAATATAATTTTTTTTTTATCAAACTGTATAAGAATGATTTTTGATTTGTAAAAACTCTATGTAGTTGACTAAAATCTTATTGATGAAACAAGGAAACATCAAAATCCCAGATTTCATCAATGATTTATTTATTAATTTGATAGAAAGAAACATAAAATTTACTAAATTTATTTGTCTCATGTTTACTAGAAAGTATAATAAAAATATATTTAGAACCTTGAGAGTATCTCTATCTCCCTTTATTGGTATTATGTGCCCCAATATTCAAAGGGTAATAACTCTCACATCTGGGGTTAAATGGAAAACTTGCTTAACCTTATAAAGATAAGTAAACAGGGAATCTTCTACCTTGGTCTTATCAAAACTCCCAAGCTTTTCAAGAAGTTTTTGGGAAGGTAGATAAGATTCACCCTATAAAGGGATTTATACCAAGATAGAAACTTATTGATACAAGAGTTATAAAATTGAAAAAAGTGTAAAAAACAACTTCCCCATCTTCTTTTGAATTTAATTCCACTGGTGCATAAAAATATCTAATAATATCTGGTTAATGTTTGTCAAAGTCTTCTTTCTGAACACTTATATTCTACTATCCTTATAACTCAATAACCTTTTTATGAAGAGAACTATATTTATCATACCAATCCCTTTTGATCAGTCTTTCTCAAACAAATTAACTTTTTGAAAAGTCTTCTATGGAGTCCATCGTACTAAAACTAGTACTGGAGGTCAGACTTTAAATTTTGATCAGATGAATGCTAATACATTCAAACTAATAAATAAGAAAGGTTTCGAGGTTTGAGAGTGAAAATACTAAAAACCAATGTAGGACACAGGTACCCCACACTTATATATAGTCATAGGGGTTTTGGTTCAGATTTCAGAAAATTCAATGACTAATATGAAAAATATTTTCTGATCTAATGATTGAGATTAAATCTATGAATGATTTTAAAATAATTTTGATCTCTTAAAATTTTTTAAGAAAAATTTATTATCAGTGTGATAATAATCCAATTAGAGTTAATTTTGTGTTTATAAAAAATAAAGTATATAAAACTAAAATAATATGTAAAAACGTAGATAAATTAAAGTAATGGATAAGTATAAAAACTAAAATATTAGAATCATAACTTTTGGAGTAGAAATGATATCTCAATATGAGTAAGTTTTTCTTCTTGGATTTTTTAATATAAATTTATTATGATAAATCTTATAACAAAGTATTTTCCAGAAAAATTTTCTAATAACTTTTGAGTTCGGAAAAATTTTGACTTTGAAAAATATTTATAAAATTATTAATTCCAGAATGTTTATAAAAATTATGATTCTGAAAATTTTATAAAATTTTTTGGCTCTAAAATAGTTAAAGATACAAAAATAATGAATTTTTAGAAAACTAATTTTTTTTTGAAATAAATGTTTTTAGAAAATAAAAGGTTTTAGAAAACTAAAACATACGTAACCCCCCTATGATAAGGAGTTAATTAATGTAAGGAGATTTTTAAACATGAGGTAGATATAAATAATAATTTGATATTTATCATTCCTAAATTCTGTTTAATGTGTTCAAATCTACCAGAACTAAGGGTTTTAGTAAAAATATTTTCAAGTTGTTCTTACATTCTGATGAATTGTAAAATGATATCACATTTTTATGTGTGATCCTGAAGTAAATGATTTCTTATGTCTACTTTCTTTACAATAAAGTGTTGTGATGGGTCTATACTTAACAAAATTGCACTTGTGTTTTCACATAATAATTGAGTTTTAGTAAAACTCATTCCATAGTTAGTGAGTGTGTATTTCATCCACAATACTTGAGCACAACAACTTCCAGCTTCCACATATCTGACATAAGTTGTAGAAAGTGATATTGAGTGTTGTTTCTTACCAGACCATGAAACCAAAGGTTTTCCAAATAAATGAAAAGTTTTATATTTAATTTTCTTATCCATTCTATATACACTAAATTCAGTATCCAATTTTTTTATGTCAAAATCATTTCCAAAAGAGTAAAATTAACATAAATCTAAAGTTCCCTTAAAGTAATGAAAAATTATTTTAATAGATTTAATATGGGATTATTTTTTATTAGATTTATATATAAAACATATTCATATTGAAAACATTAAATTTGTATGACTAGATGTTAAGTAAATTAAAATTACAATCATTCCTCTAAAGATATTTTGGTCAACTGGTTTCCCAGCTTTATCAATTTCTAAATTATTTGAGGTTCTGATATGAGTTCTAATACTTTTATTATTTTCAAAACTTAATTTCTTAAGTTTATCATTTATATACTTATGTTGTGATATAAAAGTTCCTTCTGGTTTTTGTAGAATTTGAAAACCAAGAAAATATGTTAACTAACCCATCATACTCATTTAAAACTTGTACTTCATAAGATCCACAAAGTAATCCATTAAATAATTTTGACTTTAACAAAATATAATGTCATAAAAATATATTTTTACAATCATAATATTTTTATTAACATTTTTTATAAAAAAGAGTTGGATCTACATCTCCCTTAACAAAGTTTTTTTGTAACAAAAATATAGTTAAACTACCATACAAGCCTCTAGGGGATTGTTTGAGTATATAAAGTGCCTTGATAAGTTTAAAAACATGTTATAGATGTTTTTTATTTTCCAAAATAGGGGGATATTATACATAAAATTCCTCCTAAACATAACCATTAAGAAAAGAGAACTTCACATCCATTTGAAATAGTTTGAATTTTAAGAATGTTTTATAAGTTATAAGTATAAAAATAGCCTCAAGTATAGATACCATAGAATAAATTTCTTTATAATATATTAATTATTAATAATTTTAACCCTTATCTACAAGTCTATCTTTATTTACAACTATTATTCTATTTTAATCACATTTATTCCAAAAGACCCATTTTACTTCAATTATAGAAGTATCTTCAGGACGTTCAACTAAAGTCCAAACTTAATTCCTTTAAAACTCCTTAAGTTCATCTTGAAATGATTTTATATAATCCTCATCACATAAAGACTTATTAGGAGTCTTAGGTTCAAACTAATATAAATATTCTAGATGTTCGATTTCATTTCTCAAGAAACTTAGAGTTATAACTGGTTGATCTACATCACCAATGTTATTATCACTAGGTTGATTTCTAATAAAAAACTAATTTTTTGGATTTATAAAAATATATTATTCAAAAATAGTTAGAAAATATTCTTGAGTAACAACTTAATAAATATTTTATTTGGTTTTCATCTCATGCGAATAACTTTCTGTTATAGGTTGAAAATCAGTTTTTTAAATAATATATGAAGATGTGGGTTGAGGTTTTTTTGAAAACAAAAGGGCCAATTTTATCAAACTTAACATGTATTGTTTCCCCAAAATTACCTATATTTTTATTAAAAACTCCATATGACTTACTAGTTTTAGATTAAACTAAAAAAATTTCTTCGTCAATTTTTGGAGAAAAATTATGTAAGTTATTTTAGTATTAAAAATGAATACCATGAATCTAAAAACTTTTAAGTAAGAATGTTTTGGTTTCCTTCTTGTCCACAAATCATAAAAAGTTTTATTAATTAAAGGTATTATTAGAACTCAATTTATAGTGTGGCAGGAAATACTAACCACTTCATCCCAAAAATGTTTAGCAATTGAGTATTCACTCAGCGTGGTTCTATCCATGTGACATTTATTCACCTTTTATATTTTTGAAAAGAAACAAATATTCTTCTATCTAGAACTTTTATTTTTCAAATAATTTTTAGAATAACAATCTCCTTCACTATAACTCCATGTGTGTGAAGCTTTCAGACTCTTCTTGTTCTTATGTTCATAATACTTTCTACTATTCTTATCAGAATTCATTTATTTATTATCCTTTATTTTTAATTTAGGATAATATGGTATTATTTGTCTTATTTTCTTACACTTATAATATATAATCTCATAAGAATATTTTTTATCACCTTTATCTCTCTGAATCTTTTTATATCTATACTGAAAATATTTCTTTCCAACTGTCTTGTTCGTCCTTCTCACAAGATTATAAAATTTATTCTTATAATTTTATGATAAACTAATATCAGAATGAATAATAATTTTATTCTTTTTTTTAAAATATAAAAACTTTCTTAGTTGATTTAAATTTTTTAAGAACATTATATGTAGTTAAAAAATCAACTCCTCTATCTTTATTTTTTATATTCTTTGTAACCCTTTTCATTCTACCTTCACATTGCATAAGGGTTCTAATTAGATAATCTAATGTTAGATTTGTAATATTTTTAGTATCATTGAAACACATGGCCGATTGTCGCCTATTGACTGGTCAAGGTTCCGGTGCTCTTCTAATGTGTATAGCAGCACACGGGTCGAATCCTCGGTGATGATACTTCTTAATAGTCGATTGTTATTAGTTGATTGTATTTTGATTGGGGGGTTTGTTTGCAGAGCTTAAATGAAATGATTTATTGATTAAGATTGATTTAAAAATTTGATAAAGATTGGGGTGAGTTTATTATTAGGGAGTTAATCTAGTGATATCCTTAAGCTTTGCTTTATATTGCTTTTTAATTAACACCCACTTCACAAGTTGACGTCGATTAGAATTACTAAGTGTTAAAGCTTTAATTGAAGCCTTAAATTTACTAGAATTCTAATATAAATCAATAATTGTTTGTGGTAGTGTATTTATGGTTCCAATAATACATGGAAACCACATGTTAAATAAAATATGTCATTAATCCATGACATATTAAGTCCAACATACACAATGTTAAATTAACGAATACTCATCGAGAAAATAATCTCCATCACTTAACATCCCTAAATTTTGACTCACCCCAATGAGATATTTACTCATCCATTTGGGTGTTTAATATTATGGTTATAATAATTATGATGATAAATTAAGAATAGAAGATAATACAGGGATTATAAAAGAGTGGTACATCGAACACACACACACGAACAATGATGATAATTAAAAACAGATTTCTGATTGAATGAGGAAGAAGAAGAAGGGAAGTGGATTCAACTGAATTTAAACTATTTTAAGAAAATTAATATTAAACTACAGAATATGGAATAGAATAAGAGATATTGAAGAAAAAATTTTCATTAAAACAGAATTACAAAACAAACACTTACAAGATTTCAAATGAAGAAGAACATAAAAGTAAATGAAGTTAAAGAGAGGAGGAAATGTCTCTCAAGTGAAAACTTGAGTATTTAAGGTCCTACAAAGACTTTTTCAAGGGTGTTTTCGTGACAATATTATCTCCTCTCTTCTGAAATGCCAACCCCCTTGAAGGAGAGGAGGGGGATGCATTTATAGCCCAATGAAGTGGACTGTTTTATTCCAAATCTGTATATCCACTTTCATCGCCAAGTTGGCTATTCCGAAAGCCTAATATCGAGATACCCAATTCATCAAATTTGTATATAATAATGTTTTCCAACCTATCTCAAAATTTTGAGTCATTTGAATCTATGTATCCAAAGTTATGGCCGGTTGATTAAACAATTTTAATCTGTCCATTTCAATAAAGTCTTTTTTGAAGTCCAAAATGTGAAAGCGTTTTTGAATAGGAATACGACTTCAAAGACGAATGATTTCTTAAAAAAAGTCTTCCACCAATATCTCCTCTTTAACACTGCAAAATATCAGCTTTATTGGATGCTTAAATCATGATATATGTCATGAATACTGTACTGATTTTATTTCTCGGCCAGAATGGTCGGCTGGACTTCAAAGATTAAGTTGGGCCCCGTTTTTTTAGATTTGGGCCTTTAAATTTTTATCCAAGACTCCTTATATTATACTACGAACTATGGCAGAGAATAATGGAATTTGGACTTCTTTATTTATCCCAGTAAATCAATCTTCATGAATAGTCCAGTTTTTTCACAGATTCATTGGTCTTGTTTGTGAGGACCATATGACCCTTCAAATGGAAGAATTGGCTCATGGTACCTTCTAATGAAATGTTTTATATTTAAATTAGAATCCTAAAAAACAATAAAACACACAATTTGGATCAGTATAGTGATAGTTATTATTAAAACAGTAAACTAACTCAATTGGACTACTTCTAAAAATGCTCAAAAATTATACTTAATATTAAAACATTAATATTTCACAAAAATTATGCATATTTCATATAAAATCAGTAAAGGGAGTATATAATAAGTCATGAAAATATTAATAACATAAATCATCAAAGAAGTTATTTTGGATTCCCACTCATGTTTTCATGATCTCAACAAATTCCTCAACTAATATATTATCTTCAAGATCTCTCTCTCAAAGAGACTATAAACTATTTATAAGAATCATAAATCTTTGATGAATCATAGAAACTAACTATTTAGGTAGAAAATCAAAAGATTGATAACAAACATGAATCATTTCTATTCTTATTTCAATAAATTTAGAAGTTCCAAAATATTTTACATATAACTTGTTCCAAATTATCTTAGAAGTTTCACATGAAAAAATCTGACTATATATGTTTCTGGTCATAGAACAAAAAAGAGTATTACTAACTTTGTAATTCAGTTTATATTACCACTTTTAATGATTTGTAAAGGTAGTAACATCCTTTTCTAGAATATTATAGTTACTAGTAAGCATCTCAAAATTATGCACACCAGTATTGATAACAAAATCATTCACACAGTCTCTCCAGTATTCATAATTAGCACCATCAAAAGTAGGCGGTATAATAGGATTAATATTTTCTATGGTTTTGATATTTAACCCTAAAATATTTTCAAAAATATAAACTATTTTCTACAAAATTCATTAGTGTAGTAAAAATTTATAAACAATTTTTTTAACAAAACTTAATAACTTGAAATAGATAAAAAAATTAAATCCACAATAAGTATAATAGTAAAACTTACTATGATACCCATTTTTGGATCATAATAGTTTATGATGGCTACCAGAGGGGGGAGGGGTGAATTTTACTCTAGATACCATCAATTTTTTTTGTTTAATAAACTATAAATAGGAACTTATTGTATTTGAATATAAAGAAAACAAAATATATAGAGAGCACATCGGAAATTTAACAAGGGGTTCAGTCTCAAGCTAAGTCTTAATCCCCACCACATGGAAATCACATGATACCAAGTATTTTATTATTAAACAAATTAATCCAAAAAATGGATCAGGTTTTACAGACCACATTACCCTGGACTAACCATTCAAAAATCATGTTAAAAATTTATATGTGGGATAAAATAAGATACCTGGTCACAAAGTTCCTCTACTATTGTTTTTATTGGGATAAAACAAGGTTTCAAGTCACACGAGACCTATTCTATAATTTTTCATGGGAATACACATGAAAGGCTTGAGTGTGTATCAAGTACTATCTAGTTTAGCACAGGATAATATGTTTTTAAAAATATATAGATCAATACAAAAACACAACTTGAAAGTAAAGTGTAAACAAAAATATCAAGAGATATGAGATAAGAAAATGTGACACCTCTCAATCCAAATAGATTTGGTTGTCTAGAGTCCTTGAATTTTTATTTGGAAGGATATTGGATAAGTTTCATTGTAGGTTTAGGAAAATAAAGTGTCATCAAGATTTATGATTGAGTATTATTTTTATAATATCATCCTCTATTATTATCTGTAAGATCATATATTCAATAATATTACACACATGATTGGTTTTCCCTTCTTGAGAACATCTTCATCTAAAAGTATCTATTAGTGAATAACCACTATAGTATTAAATAAACTAATATATAAACTAATTATTTAAAAAATATCCATCAAATATTTAAAATTCTCCACCACTAAGTTTGAAACATCATGATATCTTCAATTAAAACATAGTTAGTTGAGCTCATGGTCAGCTGGCATGGTTAGTTATCCCAAAAACTTATCACGATCTTCTCAATCCTTTATTTGGTTTGTTTATTTTTTATACGGTAGATTTTTTCCTCATGTGGTTACTACAATAAAAGATATGGTGAATATATTACTTAATGAAAATTTTAATTAAGCTGTATTGGTATGTTGATTTTTTCATGTCATAGGTTTATTAATTTTGCATAATTTTTTCAATGATGCATGATAGTTAGAGTGTACATACAGTTATGTGAAATACAACATGCAGTAAGGTTATACAATCAATTGACCTTCATGGTTAGTTCAAAGTTTTCACATGGTATGGTGGCATGGTAATGCCTAAACTTAGCCATTGTTACAAGTTTCTGCTAGAAAATCATTCAATAATAAAAAATTCTTCAGTAAAATTTTATACATGATCTCGAATCACTAAAATATGGATGTTCTTGTCTACGAAAAAACAAATATTATTTGACTATTAAAAATAAATGGTTATATTGAAATAAGGTTGATTAATCTAACACAGTACTTAGAAATAAGGTTATACTAGTTACACAAGATTATAATCAAGTGGAAGGTATTGATTATGAAGATACGTTTTCACCAGTACCTAAAATTGAAGCCATCATAATTTTACTAATTTATACAGATCATCTAAATTTTAAACTATATCAAATAAATATTAAAAGTGAATTTTAAATGGTTATATTATTGAGGAATTTTTTTATGAAAAACACCATGGATTTTCAAACCCAAATTTTCCAAATCATGTTTTCAAATTTTCAAATGATCTTTATAGTTTAAAATAAGATCCATGATCTTGGTATGAAAGGATAAGTTTTTTTTAAAAATGTATTTTATAAAAGATTATATGGTACTAATTTATTTAATTAAATAATTAAAAAATATGTTTTAGTTTCTAAAATATATGTTAATGACATCTTTTTTTCTTCATCAAAACATTATTTATGTATTAAACTTTCAAAATTTATGGAAAATAAATTTGAAATGAGTTTGATGGGAGAAATAAAATTATTTCTTGGTTTTAAATATTTTCAAAATAAGTTAAATAAAAGTAAGTATAAAAAATAAATTTCAAAATATTTTGGCATAGATATAACTAAAATCAAGGATAATATAACAACTAACACCTATAAAATAGATTTGGATGAATATAGGAAACCAGTTGACCAATATATTTATGGAGGTATGCTTGTGATTTTTTTATATTTAACTACAATTTGGACGAATATTATGTTTAGTGTATGTATATGTCATCAATTTCAAGAAAATCCTAGAAAATCACATCTTGATGTTGATAAAAGGATTTTAAAATACCTCTAAGGTATAATAAATTTAAGATTGTTTAAATTTAGAGGAAATGATTTTTAATTATTCAGTTATTCAGATACTGATTCTTTTGGTTTTAAATTAAATCATAAAAGAACCTATGGTACATTTCATCTTTTGGGCAACTAACAAGTATCATTGTGTTTTATAAAGTATAGTTTTTTTGCTCTATATACTAATAAATCGGAATATAAAGATAAAGGAAGTTATTATACACGAATTTTTTAGATGAAACATATTCTATTATATTATGGATATAAATTCATACATGTACCTATAAAATGTGATGATAAAAGTGCTATTAATATCTCTAAAAATGATATATCACATTTTAATACAAATAATATTTACATAGGACATAAATTTTTGAGGTATCATGATAAAAATGTGATATTACTCTTGAATTCTTAGGAAAATAACATCAACTTTCTTATATATTCATAAAGCCTTTGAATATTGAGAGGGTAATTTACCTCATATGAGAATTTGAAATAAAAAATTATCCTTTATTCCTATTATTATTATTGAAATTGTGTTGATATTATATAATGATTTAATTTAATATTTCATCTATTATATAATTTCTTAATTATATTTTCATACTTAATTTGTATTATTATTAAGTCTTGTGTAATTAAGTTATAATAGTTTTTACCCTTAGTCATATTTAAACATTTTAAATCTTATATTTCATGGACCCTTAGATTCTATAAGGAAAGATCTTATGTGAACATATATTCTGTAGAATAAATTCCATGGAACTTGATTCCGTGGACTTGTATCTATGGACTTACTTCCATGAAGATTTGATTTTTTAAACTTATAAACTTCTATGATATCAAGTGATTCCATCTATTTATTTATTATTTTATTATTTTAAATTATCTTTATTGATTCTTTTTCAATCATACAAAATGATTTTAAAAACCTTCTGATTTTGAATATGAAGAGTCACTCAAAAAACCTAAATCCTATCATGATTATTCAACTCTCTATTTCCTCCTATTTAACCTAACCCTTTTTTACCTACCTCATAGATCTTTAATAAAATGGTAAGAAATAAGAATCCCTTAGAATATTTACCTATAAATTCATCATAACCTCATCAAAAATCTAAATCTAATCCGAGCATTCATATGAAACCTCAAAACCTTAGTTTTTGACTCAAGAAGTGGTACCTGAAATGGAAATAAATGTCAAATAGTTGTTTACTAATATGTCTCTAGTGTTGAAATTAATTCATGAAAAGGTATGGATAGGGTGGTTTATAAAAAATGATCAACCCTTATATCTAAAGTTAGTTAAGGAATTTTATGTGAATTTAGATTTTAAAATGGATGAAAAGAAATAATTTATACGAAAGTTTTTAAATGGATAGGATTTATTTTTTTCCTTAAAATATTGGGACAAATGTTTAAATATTTTTCTTGAAGGATAATTGAAGGATTTCTAAAGATACTATCTTATTGGGTATTCTGGTTTTGAGATTGAAAATGATCTTCATATGATTACTCATGATGGAAACCTAAGGAGGATAAATGTTATAGATATGGATGGTGAATTTAGGTTAGTGATTAAGTTTTTTACATCACCTAATATTTCCTAAGAAGTGGGATTTTATAATTATAAGGAATACATATTCATTTTTTCCTTAATATTATGAAAAATGGAGTAAAAATAATCTCAGTCAAATATATCATGTGGAATATGAATGAATTAATTAAAATTACTTCAAATTATAATTATTTAACTTATTTAAAGATTATATATATAACTTTATAGAGTTTTAAAAACTATTTTCCTAATAATGAAGAAGTATCAACCTTATTTAGAGGTGTGTGTTTTAACCAACCCACTTGTTGAAAAAAAAGTAAACTGGCCCCCCTAGAAAAAATCTGGGTTATAGACAGTGAGAGGATTTATGAAAAGTTTAATCCTCTTAATAATACTATAAGAACTTAGAATAACAATAAACCCGGTTTAAAGCTAGATAAATTTTCTAAATATTCTTATTAGGAATAATTAATTACTAACTATGAAGATAAGATGATTATTTTGGATGAAGAGGCCAACAAAGCCTATGAAAATGAAGAAAATGAACTTGTTAAATAAATATTAAGCTATTATGGAAATTCAAATAGTCCCTCTCCTCCCATTTCCAGAAGAAGAACCTGAGATCATAATATATACTTTGAATCTCTAGACACTTCAAAATCTATTCTATCTTAGGAAGGAATTCTAAGTTCAGATGAGTTTGTTAATACTAAAATTTATATTACTGATCTACATGATGAACCATTATTTGATAATGATGGTGATTGTAAAAATAAAGAAGTATCATCATAGGTAGAACAAACTCCTAGATTTATGTTATTGTGAATTCCATATTCTAGTTATTAAGGTGATAGCTTTAAGGATGATTCTGATGTAGACAGTTCACCTAGGCATGGTGAACCCACCATTCAAGATATTCCAAGAGATCATAAAATCCATTTGGTTTATGAAATTGATCTTGAACAAATTATTTAGGTCTATATTTATATAAATATTATAATTTTTAATGATTCTATTAGTGATTATGAAGTAAATTTTTTGATCCTCTCTCTCCAAACCTATTGAAAATGTTTTTTAAAAATATTTTCTATGAGATCTTTGGCTGAATCTTTCAAAGAAAAACCGATCTTTCTTTTTGATTAATCTGAAGGTAAGCAGCATCCACATAGAAATTCTAAAATATCCTCTCCTCATTATTCATATTTTTTTTACAATTTAAGACTTCATTGGTTTTAAAAATTATCTTTTAGATGTTTTGATGGAAGTTTTATTGAGTTTAGAAGTCTGTGGTGTGCCTGATATAGAGTTGTTATTACTACTGCTCCTATTGCTTCTTCTCTTACGTAGTTTTATACTATTGTTAAATTGTTTTTAAAGAATGAAATAAAGGGTTTTTTTCCTGAATATTATAAAACCTGAGAAATTTTGTTATATGGTTTTCAAAACAATTCCACAAAAACACTTGCATTATCTAGAAGTGATGTCAAGCAGACAACATATGACAAATAGGTTATCCAAATGGTTATTAATTATTACTTGATCTGAATTTTTACAAAATATAATTTGAAGAGTATATTAGTATCTTTATCCACTAACCTTAAAATTCATCCTCTCACTCAACCTTTTAAATCTCAAGTAGAGAATTTTATGTTGTTGGCACCTCTTCTAAGAATCTTTATGAAGGAGAAAAATGAATTCTTATAGATCACGGAGAATGGATCATGAGTAGTCATTTATTTCAATCAGTTTATGAGACAATATATTTACATGAATAATTATTCCATCCAATCCCTCCTCTCTCTACTAGTGACATCTGTTATAACCTCTACATCTACCTCTTCTAATCCAACTGGTCCTTTTTGACCTACCCTGGAAAAGGCTGTTCAACAACTCTGACCAGTTACAACCGGTGTTGTTTTCACCCTCTTTCTTATGAACCCCATCCTCTATATGCACCTCCTAAATCAAAATAAAATCAACTCCTTGATCCAAATTCCCCTCATAAATATTATAATGATTCATATTTTGATTAGGATATCTGATAAGGAAGTTTCTAATTTTTCATTAAACTCTTTCACTTGATTATCAATAAATTATTTTTATTATTATATCAATTATGTGCATATTTATTCTAATTTTTTTTATTATTTTTTACCTATAAATTATTTTACATTATATTCCTCTAATTCAACTTTTTTATAATCCTAAACGGGGAAAAATTATTAAGAACACTATCACTTAATTTTATTGTTTTAATGTTTGCATTGTTTTTTTAGTTATGATACTACATTTATGACCTGATAAATAAAATGCAAGACTATATTTTAACTTAAAATAAATTAAGTATTATCATTTTTAGGCTATGATTTCTGATCATCAAAAATGGGGTGACTTTTGTCTTACTATTGCAATTTCATTTTTAATGATCCCAAATAATAATTATTGTAATTCTTATATATTTTTTGTTTTATGAAATAAATCTAAAGTTTTGAAAAAATATAAAAAGTATGGATCTTACATATGACTAATGAATCTATCATGTGAGTATTGTATCTTAAATAAAGTAATTTCCATGCGACTGTGAGTTGAGATCCTCTTTGAAAGATTGACTATAAGACTAGGTAATCATCTCTGTAAACTATTTTTTATGAAAATGTAAAATTTAAATAAGTGTTAGATAATACATGTAAATAAAGTATATAAACTATGTTTTATGATAATAAATAATGTTTTAAATCCAATCAACCACATGTAGAATATATTAAAGATTCATGTAAGTCTAAAATTTTCTTGAAGTACGGATAAACCAAAAGTTAAATTCAAACGACCATGATATGGGGGAATCTTCCATGAGAAAGATTTATTATTATGTAAGAATAAGTCTCAATATTCTATTTATATATGTACATGCCAATGAATTTGTGTGAAGAATCAGATTTAGATGACTACTATGCGACCATGTTAAGGAATTATCATCTGTATGAAGGGACCATATCTTTTTTGTTAAGGAAAGATTGTCCATAAGAAGGAATACAATCTTCCGTGACATGTATGGATGATTCTGTGTGAAGCCTCCTTCTTCCATGCCTTGTATGATTGATATTATGTGCCACTCCTTTCATGACTCCATGTGACTGTGATTATGTACATCTGTGAGATCATTTTTATCTTACCTAAGTATGGAACTGTTCCTTCTATGTCTATCTGAGAATAAAATATTATTTATTCTATAAGATAGTTTTTGAACATTAAATGAAAGTCATAATCATTTAATACTTTCATAAAGGATTATAATTTTAGGTATATAATTATGATTATTCCTTAATGAATAATTAAAGTGTATTTTATTTTAAATTCAAGGAAGCCTCACATACACAAGATATCTATAAAGCGATCTACTCTGTATCATATGTGGATACTCTATGAAACACTACTTATAATACTTTATTCTTCAAAAATTTACTACAACATATATGAAAATGATTCAAAGGATCATTTTAGCTGCTTTTAAGGATAGATTTAAAGGCAATAGATCAACTAAAGGTGATTAGAAATTGAGCTTCATAAAAAACTCTATTCTCTATTTATTATCTATTTTTTATTATTTACTGTTGAGTTGTGCTTGTGTTGCATGTTTATTTATTGTTCACTACTCCTGTACTGTAAATAAGAGTACAATAATACTCATTATTCTTTTTATATCTATTATCCAATGAATAATTGTGTATAAGGCTAGTTGTATCCTGAACTATATTATGGGCAGCTATTTTTTGTAAAACTTGGTCTAGGTTATAGATCAGTTTAATTGTGTTAATAAACATACTTGGAAGTGAGTCATTGTTATGTGGAGAGGACTATATATCATCTTGAAACTTAACGTATTTTTTTTCAATCCATTATGTGTCATTTTTTCCTACACTATCTAAAATCATATTTCAATTAATATTATATTTTATAATTCTTTTTTAATCAAGTATCTAGAAATAATTTTTAAAATACAGTACTTTGATATCTTACTCTTATTAGTGATATATATACTATGTTTGGTGTGAGTAAACGTTTTTTTAAAGTTAGAGTGATTTAAAATTTATTTAACTGAGTTTTGATCGTGCCCTTACAAAACTATTTAAAAATAAAAAAAATTATATATATCTATAGCATTGATTAACTAGGATGTTTTTAAATTGGGGGATACTAATTTAAATATTTTTTAAATATTTCTTTTTTCATAGGATGCTCAATTATCCTCCCTCTCGAGCACACCACGTTAAAAAAAATAGAATCTACCATGGAATCTATTTTATTTGATACTGGTGCTTCACATTTGTTTTTATCTACCTAGTTTACTGAGGATCTCGGTATCATGATATCGTATCTTTATG
Organism: Viscum album; assembly: GCA_963277665.1. Lineage (NCBI taxonomy): Eukaryota > Viridiplantae > Streptophyta > Magnoliopsida > Santalales > Viscaceae > Viscum > Viscum album. The sequence continues at coordinate 350,618,465 of OY728126.1, read as the reverse complement.
GGTTGATGTCTATTGAGGCAATGTCAGAGGTATATTCAGAGGGTATTTAGATATTTCTAGAGTGCACCATCATGATAAGTGGATATCAACACATCTAGGATTTCTTCATGCTGGAGATGTGAAATTTTGATGTGATCCTTGGTATATATTGGTTAACTCGATATCAATAACACATCAACTGCTATCACCAATAGGTATCTTTTATAATTATTATGGGTGAATACTATACACATTTTAGTGGGAAGGATTTGCAAGATGGATATTTTAAAGCTAACCATAGGTATCTAGGGATGGTTTAATCCTAATTGGATAGTTTTTCCTGTAAGATGAGTAGGCACATATTTTTTTTCTTTCATCCTATTATTTACCATATATAGATATTCATTTCAAAGTACTTATTGGGGATTCCACATAATATAGATATTGATTTCATGATCAAGATTATTCTTGGTACAAAGAACCTAACCATTCTTCCATGTAGGTGGAATCCTTTTCAAATTTTAGAATTGAAGGATCAACTAGAAGATTTAGAGGTAAAAAGATTTAGTCATATGAGCATGTCCCATTGGATTACTCCTATTTTTTCTTAGAATGTGTTTGGTTATTTAAAATTATATATAGATTACTAGAGGTTGAACCAAGTAACAGTCAAGAACTGACATCCTCTTACTTATATTGATGACTTATTTGACTAGTTGAGGGAATCCATGTAGTTCTCCAAGATTGAATTGAGTCCATGTTACCATTAGTTGCGTGTGAGGCCTTCAGATATTCCATGTACTAATTTTTGGAATAGATATGTAATATATGTATATATATGTTGTTCATACAGAAAAACTTACAAAAAATGTTTATAGATTTGACAAGTTAGGTTTCATGACCCGACCCAATGGGGCTCAAGCTGCAATTACACCAAACCCACCTCTATTAGATAAGTTCAATAGAAAAGCACCGAAATTCACAACTAATATGGGAGGAATTTTCCTAATGTACTTGTATGCACACACACAACCATATACAAGCATAAGTGTAGGGGAATAATAATAAATGATGCAACATCTAGAGAATAATATATACATGTAAAACCTCTAAGGGGTACAAGAGTATGACAACATAACCTGAAAAGAAAAAGGGGGAAACACCGACCCAATTAGAAATATGTCATAACCTAACAAAACTACAAAAGTAAAGTGTTGAGAGATCCTAGATATAGATATCCAAGCCCTGACCACTATACATGGTGAAATACACCAGGGTATCCCAATGTTCCTCTGTAATCACTGTCAATCTATCCATCTCCAACATAAGACATGAAATGTATGGGCAAATCACATATAGGTCGGAGTATATAGATACCTAGTAGGATGCCCTGAAAGTTGAAGAGGGAATAATAATAAATATTATATAAGTAGAAAACTCAGCCCATAGAAATAGATAAATGATGACAAATCAAAAATGATATATACTCATAAATGAAACCCGGACAAGAGAGAAAGGGGACCTCAATCTCACAGCCACACCCAGGAAAGAGTCTACTATTATTTACAAAGGTGTATCAGCATTTCCCAACACATTTCATGTTTGTCCAGTAGAATCATCCATGCCAAGTCACATGTCTCCACTGTGCTGCATAGTCGAGGGGGGCATAATCTCTAGGTAGAGGACCCATGCCCTGGTACAACATGAGGGTTCCACTTTTTATATTGATAGAGGGCTGATGAACTATCCCAATAAGAGGGTTCCACTATGATGGTATAGGATCGATACCATGAATCTGTAGGAGGGTTCCACTATGGTGGTAGAGGACCCATGCCCTTATACGATAGGAGGGTTCCACTCTAATAGGAGAGGACCCATTCCATGACACCACAGAAGGGTTCCACTCTAATTATAGAGTACACATGCTTTAATATGAAAATCATTTTACACTCTAATGGTATATAGTTGGAGGAACCATTACCTATCTATGTAGTAGGGTTTTACTATGTGGGTAGAGAACCCATGACCTATCTTAGTAGGAGGGTTAAAATCTAATGATCCTGCTTGATCACTACCATTGTCGAGTGCCGCCTAAAGAAGCGTAAGTCTTAGAATATCTTGTATCATATATAAAAAGATTCTATGAATGAAAGCATCATGTTCTACATGGAAAGAAACTCTATATATGTTTCTCATAGAAAAAATCCAAGTCTAAATAAAGGAGACATGATAGGTAAAATTTTCCTAAAAAAGGAGGGTACATAGTGTGTAAGGGGACCTACACGAAATGTGGTCCTACCATGCTTCCTAGAATTTTCCCTTCTAGAACATGGATCACTGTCCATATAGACATACATAGTAAGTACATGTCTCACATGACATGTCTCGGCCACCTAAGGCTCACTTGTATGCTCTTGTCTATGTAGTGTAATATTGTCCGTGCTCGTGTACTCTGGTACATGACATGTACTCCTACAAGGATTCATACCCATGTGATTTTTTTACATAAACTACCTACCTTAGGAGGTTTATAGGGCATGTGGTGCAGCCAAATTCCATGCAATCCTTTACTTTTCCAAAACCATAACACCATAACCATTGGGGTACTACACGACGTGTGTTTATCCTAGTACATGACGTGTAGTTTGGATTTTATTAGAATGTGTATATATGCTCTTTAAATTCCAAAGTCACACCTTCCACTATGAATACTACTATTTGAAGACGTAAAATAAGTGTTAATCACCTCTAGTCATCATTTATAGCCATCCGTTGGCTAGAAAATGGAATTCAACTCACTCGTATGAACCCTTTGTGAACCACCACATCTATGACCATTAGTTGTTGCCTCAATTGATTCCCAATCCATGTCAAAATAACCCATATCCCAAAATATATCAGAATCCATCCATAATTTATCAATTCATTCATTTCATGCGAATCCTCTATGAATTTGGGGGTTTGATCATGATCGTACCTTCCCAACAATGTCAAACCATGGCCCCGTAGGCCAATGATGAAGTATGATTGGGATAAAACCACAAGAAAAAAGGTGAAAAAATAGTTGTAAAAGTTTTCTTGTCTAAAAAATAAGAATGTGGATGTCTAGGGTGAGAAAATCATGGCTTAATGGGGAGATAAACAATTGAAGAACCAAATAAATACGATGCATGAGCATATACAAAGGCTCAATTTAACATTGACCAGAGAGAGTAAATTGATAATGCTCAATCTCTTAATCATAGGTGGTGAAATCCAAAAATGAAGAGTCCTACCTTGATATTGGATCATTTAAATACAAAGAACACTATTTCTAATAAAGGAGGAAGATCCATTATGTTTTCTATGTTTGAAATCACCTATATCCGATTGTTAATTATCACCTGATATCGATCCACCAATAAAGATTGGTGACTTGTCCTCTAAACAGTTTCTAGGTAATGAAAATAAGACTGAAAATTCACCATAATGATGTATTTACACAAGGAATTATGTTTTATGTTGTTTAATGAATTGAATAAATAAATAATTTATTAATCCACTGAACACACCTTCCAATGACCATTTTATCTGAACATACCACACCAACCCACTTTTGGTCGTGCCTAAGGTAAAACTCATGTTCTAAATTCAATCATGGTATCAAATATTCTATCCAAGACACTATTTAATAGATATCACATTTTTTTTTGAAAAACTATGTGCATGTAAAATAAAATATATTAAATATTTTTATAAAATTAATTTTGGGCACACCAGGCCATGGAATCGCGCATCGTCTCATCGAGTAGTTCCAAAATTATTCCTTGATATATTTTGAAGTCAAGGAAAAAAAGGTCTCTAAACTATTCCATAATTCAATATTTTCATCATTGAAAAGAAAAATCTAAACAAAAAGTTTAGGATACTGAGCCCGCATCTGGATCTCCGCTACTAGGGTCTCTCCTTGGTTCTCCCATGCTTCCATAACACACAAAACAAGGAGATGGTCCATCCATGAGGGGTCATCTATTATCAATCCTCTATTGAAATTGAGTGCTCTACAATGCTTCCTCCATCCTCGATGTCCTGCTCACCCCATTCAATAATGTGTTTGAGATCATGCATGTATCTACTCAACTACGACACATGAAAGACATCGTGCACCCACTGAAACTGTGGGGGTAAGGTGATGTAGTAGAAAACCTCGCCAACCCTATAAACGATCTCAAACATCCCAATAAACCTCAAGGATAACTTTCCTCCCCATCAAAATCTCTACAATCCTCTTCGTGGGGAGACTCTCAGGAAAATGTGGTCTCCTTTCTTGAACTCCAAGGGTCTAATAAATCGATCTACAAAAGATTTATACCTGATTTGAGCTATCATCATCCCCTCTTGGATCACCATAACCTTATCTGTCTTCTCCTTCACCATCTATGGCCCAATAAGATATGCCTCACCAATCTCAGTCTAGCATAAGGGTGACTTGAAGGGTGTCCCCTGTAGGGACTCGAAATGTGCCCCGTCGATAATAGATTGGTGTAAATTGTTATAAGAAAACTAAACCAAGGAATAGTGACCCTCTTAGCTCCATCCAAAGTCTAAAACACAATACCTAAACATATCCTCTAGCACCTTGATAGTGCATCGGTCTACTCATATTTATGGGGGTGGAAGGTAGTACCCATCCTCATCTGGGTCCCAAATTACATTTGCATGACTCTACAAGACCATGATGTATACCGTGCATCACATTCATAGATAATAGTTGAGGGGACCCCATTATGGAAGATGGACTACCTTAAGTACAACTTCCCAAAAATCTCCACTAAAATATAATCCCTAAAATCAAGTAAGTGCGAAGAATTCATAAGTCTGTCAACAATCACCCATATGACGTCAAGGCCTATCACTATCCATGAAATCCCTATCACAAATTCCCTAGATATGCCATCCCATTTCTACTCTGGGACCTCAAGAGTTTGAAACAAACCATACAGAGTTTAGTTATCGGCCTTCACCTGTTGATAGGTGAGACACCAAGAGATGAACTTAATAATGTTCCCTCTCATTCCATACCAACAAAATTTCTAATAAATGTCTCTATACATATTCCCCACACTGATATGTACATCCAAATAAGATGTGTGAAACTCTATCATCACCTCCTCCGACATCGTGATAGAGACCACCGTCTATCACTATAAAAGGATGACATGGTTACCACCTTCATAAAATCCATATGGTGAATATTTTATGGATATCTATTCATGTAGTACCTTACAGTCAATGTATCCCAATTGGAACTCTGAGAGACATAGGAGGAGTGGAAGTTTCAATACCACTGATTGAAGAAAATCTTCACCCTCCTCCTAAACCAGGCTCAGCTGTAAGGAGGAAGAATACTCTGATGCCTCCTTCACCAAATGAGCATCGAGCCTCCTATTATGGGAATCTTCTACTATGTTTCCCTTCCCTAGAGTATAGACTATCTCAAAGTCATTGTTCTATAGAAACTCCAAATAGTGCCTATATCTTATGTTCAAGTCTCTTTGTGTGAAGACATACATGAGACTCTGATGTTTTTAGTAAACAAAAAAGTGATCTACCAAAAAATAGCACCTCCACATCCTCAAAGCGAAGACTACTGCCACCATCTCCAGGTCATGAGTCACGTAATTCTGCTCATGGGTTCTCAACTACCTTGACTCATATGCAATCATTTCCTACATATGCATAAAAACATATCTAATATTAGCTTTAGAGGAATCAAATTATAGTATGCACTCCATACCCTCATCTAGTAGTCTCAAAATAAGAGACCTCATTAGTCTCAACCCCAAATAATCAAAGGCTCTCTAGTACCACTCAGTCCACATAAACGACTACCCTTTCTAAGAATAGTCAAAGGGACTGAAATCCTAGATAAGTCTACCATAAACCTCCTATAGTACCCTTAAAAGCTAAGAAAACTCTACACATATGAAAAAATCTTGGGAGGATCATAATAATGTACTAAATCAATCCTCACCGGGTCCACATTTAATCCATACTTAAAAATTAAATTCCCTAGTAAGTGTACCTCATGGATCCAGAACTGACACTTCAAGAGTTTACCGTAAACCTAGTTCTCCTAAAGTAATTACATTACAATAATCAAGTGATCTACATGTTCCTCATATTTCACAGAGTATATGAGTATCCCATAAACAAAGAAAACAAAAAATTAGTCCAAGTATGCCTGGATTATCTAGTTCATCAAGCCCATAAACACCATGGTGGAATTCATCACACCAAAAGGAATCACCGAGAACTAATAGTGTCCATAGAGACATAGGAATACCATATTTAAAATATTATCTTATTTAATGCTCAACTGGTGGTGGATGAACCTAAGATCATTCTACAAGAACCATCACATGCCTAATGACTGATCAAAGAGGCCATCAATCCTCAGTAATGGGCTATTGTTCTTTTTCATGGACTCGTTTAGGTGATGATAAACCCAAAAAATACATAATTTCCCATCCTCCCTTTTCATGAAAACCACTAGAGCTACCTAGGGGGAAACATTAGGGCTGATGGAACCCTTATCTTGAAGGTACTTTAACTACAACTGAAACTCTCGGAGCTCGGTAAGGGAAACCAAATATTTTGAAAAAGATATCAGAGTAGTATTGAGGTGAGAGTAGTTGAAAAAACGCATCTCCTATCTCATAGGTATTCCCTAAATCTCATTGGGTAAGGCTTCCATAAAATTCTCCACAACTGAAGGAATCCAGATGCCAGAAGATCCCACTATTCCATTAGATAAACTCTCTAACTGATGGGTGATGAGTGGTAGATATCTTCTTGACAATTCCACTCTATTTTCTTTGAGATCTCTATCAACCATAAATAATAATATCATCGCATCAGTCTAAAGGCATCTGAATTTTCTGTGGTTATAGTCAATTTGGGTTCAAACAATGTACTACCAGTATTTACCCAAGATGAAATCATAGGGTCTCATCTTGATGACCAAAATGTCCCATGAGAAACTCTCTCTACCAAGTGATGTCTCACATTATAGGTAAGTGAAAGATATTTAAGAAGCATTCCCCGTAGGAACCTCAAGGTAAATCTATTGGGATAACATCTTAACTCAAAACTCCATCTCTCACACTGGGAGTAATGAGATAAAGGAATGACTCACACCTTTATTTACAAGTATAAAATAAAGAGTAAAATAAACATAGATTGTAACTTTAATCATCTCAAATGGTGTTGGATCATATCTCTCCATAGCCTATAGCTATCCATGGACCTGAACTATATCTCTCAGAGACTGATGTGGGCCTCATGGTGGTGGTAGTGGAAGGAGATCACAACTTATTCCACCACACATAGTTCCTCCTACAGCACCACATTCTCCTCTACCAACTTCACCTCCCTAGTGCCTCCCTAATATCACTTGGGAGATCCATGATCATGGTGCTACCTATATTATGGTGGTCCATCCACTATCTTCTCACCTTCTTTAGTATGTCAGGTCAAGAAACCACTTTCCATTTGACCTTTCCCATAAATTCATTGCACTACCCCTATATGGGTTTCCCTGGTCCCCTACATGGTCCCTGTGACACATGATCACGTGTATGAGTCTAGTCAAGAAATTATCTCCTGTACCAAGATCCTACTGACTGGAACCTGCTATCTACTGTATATGTCTTATCCCCATGACGTCCACTACCTTCTCTAGCTGCATGGAGTCCCTATGATAGGAATATCTCTATCTCCATCACTTGATCCAACACCCCGATATAAGTGGGAATGTATATAAGTACCACATTGTCATAGATATCTTTGCAGATACCCTTCTCAAACTTCCACATCAAGAATTATCTATCTCAAATAATTTTGAGGTATTATCAAGTAAGGTTAGTGAACCTTGATGTATACTCAGAAACTGTTATCCCTCCCTCCTATTAGTCAAGAGGATCTTGAATCAGAACTAAGTATAAGCATAAGGGGTAGTGATCCTCATGAAACAGCCACTAGAATTTAGTCCATGAGAGTATCAACTCCCCATGTATATGTATAAATAAGCTCCACCAATTCTCAGTTGCTATGTGGAAGAGACTGGTTTCCAGTGAACCTGCCTAATTTTTTTAGTATATCTGGAAAAGTATGAAAACTTGGAACACCTACTCTAGCCAATCCTCATCCACCTGGGGATATGGTTCACTATGTAACCTATATGACCTCTAGCATTAGAACTAATGTAGTTCACTAAGCCTGCGAACATCCTTAACTTGCTCTACTGGTATAATATGATACTAAAAAGGTGGGGGTGTTGCTACCTATCCACCTAGAGGAAGGACCTCATGTGATGGCCCCTGAACTGATGCATCATAACTCATGAAATTATTATCACAATAAAAAATTAGTAATATGGTTGGCTGTGTTCATGGAGGAATCCTCAAAATTTAATCAAGACATACCATAATTAGATGAGAATATATATGGGGAGATGACTCCAGAAGGATAGTAAAAAGTCTCAATCCTATATTATGCATGTACCATTGATCCTTACAACCAATATCTTAGTATACCCGGTCAAAAAGAAGGTAGTTAGAGTCTTGATGTATAGATACAATGGCCACCACACCAACACTAGGTTCCATAGGCTAAAATCCGTACTCAAGACACTTTGACACTGTTTCCCTAAATCCCAAGGAAATCCTCATAAGGTGACAACTCCCAACATTGTCCTAAGGATTGAACCACCCCTGATACCAATATATTATGACCCGACCCCATGTGGCTCGAGCTACAAATACCCAAATCCCACCTCTATGGGGTTGGGGCTAGAGACAAGCACCAAAATATGTAACTAATATGGGAGGAATTTTCGTAACATATTTATATGCACACAATCGACCATATTGATCCATTAGTGTAAAGGAATAATCATAAAAGTTACAATATATAGACATAATATATGCATGTAAAACCTATAGGTATTATAAGAGCATGGTAGAATAATCAAAAAGAAAAAGGGAAAAAATACACACCCAACTAGAAAGATGTCCCAACCTAAAAAACTATAAAAGTAAAGTTCTAAGAGATCCAAACTCCATATCTTCAAGCCCTAACCACTGTACATGGTCAAATAAACCTGGGTATCCCTATGCTCCACTATAATCATCGCCAACCTTCTCATCATCTGTATAAGACATGAAACATGTGAAAAAAACCCCATACTAGGGTGATTAAATACATACATAGTAGGATTCCCTGAAAGATGAAAAGGGAGCAATAAGAGACATGATAGAAGTAGAAATATCAAACCATAGTAAGAGAGAAATGATGAACAATCAACTAGGACATATGATCTTAATAGAAACCTACATGAGAGAGAAATGGGATATCTATTTCACAACCCAGCCCAGGAAAAGAGTCTACCATCAGTTCCAAAGGTCCATCAATGATTGCCAATATCTAGCATGTCTGTTCAGTAGAATCATCCATTCCAAGGCACACCTTTCCACTATACCGGATAGTGGAGGGGGCATAATCTCTAGGTTGAGGACCCATTAACTATTACAACTGGAGGGTTCCACTATACATATAGATATAGGACCCATGAACTATCCCAATAGGAGGGTTCCACTCTCATTATAGAGGATCCATACCTCGAATCTATAGTAGGGTTCTACTCTGATGTTAGGGGACCCATGTACCAATGAAATGGGAGGGTTCTACTCTAATGGTAAAAGTACCATGCCCTGAAATCACAGGAGGGTTAAACTATAATAGTAGAAGACCCATGCCCTGATACGACATGTGGGTTCCACTCTAATGGTAGATAGATAGAGTAACCATGTTCTGTCCAAGTATGAGGATTATACTCTATGGGTATAAGACCCATGCCTTCTCCCAGTAATAAATTTCCACTCTAATGATCCTGCTTAATCAATACCATCATCAAGTGCTGCCTGAAGAAGTGTAACATGTGGAATATCTCATATCATATCTCAAAATCCACTATAAAGGACACCATCATGTTCTATATAGAAAAAAACTCAAGAGAGGATACTTTTATACCAAAATCCGATTCCAAATGTAGGATAGACTAGAGATATAAGTTTTCTAAAAAATCAGGGTATACAACATTTAAGGAGAACCACATGACATGTGGTGTTGACTAACTTCCTATAAGTGTCCCTAAAAACACATGGATCACTGGTCATTTAGAAATATACAATATGTGTGTGTGTGTCACACAGTGTGTCTCATCCACTTGAGGCCTGCCCATGTTCTCTTGTCCATTCCATGTAATCTTTCCCATACCCGTGTACTCAGGTACATGGTGTGTCCTCCCACACAGGGTCTTACCTATGTACTTTAATCAAATGGACTTCCTACTTAAGAAGGGTCACATGGAATGTTTCCCAACTACATGGTGGGTCATCCTTAAATTTTTCAAAACCCTAGTACCATACCATAAGGGTACTACATAACGTGTGTTCATCCTAGTATAAAACTTATAGTATGGATTTTCATAGAAAGTTTAGATCTACTCAGTGTATTCTAAATCCACACCTTTAACCATGAATCATGACATTTTACCTCCTAAAATTTGTTGTAATCAACTTTAGTGATCATTTTCAGCCTTTCATTGTTCAAAAAATGGAATCTAGATCGCTTGTACGAACCCTCCATGTGATTCGGTGTCTTTGACTATCACCTTTCACATTACTATATTCCCGATAGATGGTGGAATAAACTATAACCCAAAGTATTTCCAAATCCATCCCTAATTTATCAACCTGTTTATCATATGCGAATGCACCATGAACCTGGGGGTTTGATCGCGCTTGTACCTAGCCGACAATGTCGAACCGTGGCCCCACAATTCAATTGCTATGAACACAAATAATGATTGGGATAAAAGAAAAAAAAGTTGAAACAATCGTTTGCCTAGTTTTATTTTCCACTGAATTATATTATGGATGTCTAGGGTGATAGATCGTGGAATAATAAAGAGATAAATAATTGAATAGCCATATAAATCTGATGCATGGGTGCATGCAATGGATCAATTTTACACTGATCAAAGATAAGTAATTGATCATGCTCAATATTTTAATAATAAGGATAATGATCCAAAAATGATGAGTCCTACCTTGATATTGGTTCATTTAATGACAAAGAACAATGCTTCTAATGATAGAGAAAGATATGTTGCATTTTCTGTGTCTTGATTCACCTGGATCCAGTTGTCTATCATCTCCCAATTGAGATCTTCCAATAAAGAATGGTGGATACTCTTATGAACTATCCTGGGGTTATATGGATAAACCTATAAATTCTCCACAAATAAATATTTGTAGAATGAATTAGGTTTTATGTCATTTAATTAATTAATTAAATAAATAATTAATTAATCCAATGAATGCACCTTCCAACAACCATTTTATTCAAACATCCTACACCAACCCACATTAAGTTACACCTATAGTAGAAATCACATTACAGATTCAACCATGGTATCATATTTTTGATTCAAGATTCCTTTTAATGGATATCCCATTTTTCTTGAAAAACCATGTGCACATAATACAAAACATAATTTTTTTATAAAATTAATTCTAGGCACACCGAGCCTCAGAATCACACACCGTATCAGTACCTAGCTATAAAAATATTCCTTAATAGATTTCAAATTATTATAAGGAAAAAATAGGGTCTCTACATTAGGTATTCCATGTATATCTGGATTCATTTGTGGTTGTTTTCATTGATGATATTTGTAACAACCCTAAATCCAGTAACCCAGATTCAATGTTTAATTTATTATAATGGAATAGATACAAGGGGTAAAATACCAAAGAACCAATCAGTTTAGTATCCTATAGATCTAAATACAAACATGATACCCATTTTAAATTAGGTATAAAATATGAAACATAGTAATAGAAAACGTTCATAATCCTTGAACCCATTCAAATAAGTCTTCCTTATATCTAGGGGATAGGAAACAAAATAAGGGTGAGCTCAAATTCTTTGTAAGGTTTATGCACAATAGAATCTATCACAGATCAAAAAGGTATAATAAATATGTAAAATTAAATAAATAAATACACATTACATTTAATTTATAACTTGACTATCATGATTAGATAAGTAATGATCAATATGGTAAGGTAAGTATTTGAAAACACATTCCATTCAACCAGTAACTTGATAAAAGAATGAATCCATGGATAATATCAATGTAATAATCTCATGGATGATAAAAAAAGAATTATAAATGAAGGAAAATTTTAATATTAGATATAATGATCTGATATATCATGATATATATACCATCATGAACTTTCATAAGGCGTTTTAAAACCTCTGGTAAAAATCTATTTAATTTGCCCAACTGATCTCTCTCATGAAACCTACAGATGCATCGATGGGATATATAATTCTAGGACCTTCCCTTCAATTCATGTCTAATTTATTCCTCAGACATCAAATGATTGATTTTAATTAATTAAAAATATTCCCTATCAAAAAATATCCTTATTGAATAAAAAATACAGATTTAAAAAGATTTCCCCAATCAGTCAAATAACTTTCAAAGTAAAGCATCATGTGTATAAATGATATACAGTTTAAGAAATAATCATATCCATGATAAATATTTTTTATATTTAAATTATTATATCTTTTAAGGATAAAATATAAGATTCTTTTAATGAAAATATATGCAATCCCAAAAAAAGTGAGATTGTAAAATAAATTCTTACCTCTTCTGTAACTTTCAAATCGTAACCCCTTGAAATAATAATCATGAATTAAAAAATTAGACATAATTAATAAATAGGTATTCATGTTAAATACATCAATGTGGTTGCATATGCACCATATAAAAGTGAATAGGTGAATATTAACAAATATGTCTGAATGGGATGGAAATTGAGATGAGATCCTTTATAATCATCATACTGTTGAAGTAAGGATTAATCAATTTATTGATTATATATTTCAAATGTAAATATAAATAATAAAATTTTAAATAAAACATAAAATAATCAAATACATTACACACATAATCTTAGAATACCATAGACAATGGAGAAGTAATTTAATCCAATGAAATGGAATTGAGTTACGAAATTCCTTACCAATTGGTATCTTTAAAGTAAAATACCCTTGGATGAAATAATTAAACTTGAAACTTAAATTAACATGTAATATGAAGGATTTGTGAAATTATATGTATAATAGGTTGTATATACATGATATAAAAGAAATTAGGTGCATAAATTTAAAATATGACTTAATGAAGGGAAATTGAGATGAAATATATTACCTTATGATTTCATTAACTTGATCATGCTTTAAACTCCTATATAATGGTTTTAATCATTTTATTAATTGATACTAGAACCATATTTAAATTTATTGTATCATATATGATCATCTTATAATATTTTACCCATATTAATTAACAATAATTTATTATTAATATTGTTTTGGTTGTTAAATTCCTTGTTTTCTCATGAATGTTTTTCAGTTAAAGTTCCATTTATTATATAAAGGATATAGTTTCATAATATACATAATTATATTATTGTTATAAATTTTATATTTACTCATTATATTCATTTTATAACTGTTATTAATAGTTTTACATAGAAATTGAATCACATCACTTCATAGAGATGGTAGGTCGTACGCACACACGAGCGACGATATCATTCCCCTAATGGGTGAAAGGATAAGGAAGTGGATGATTTATTAACTTCCATAATTGATATAATTTTATAAGTATTATATATATAAATATATTCATCATTTCCATCATTATGATCGTAACAGTGTATGTATTCCTAGCATATTACATTGTCAGTTTTGGTGGTTGGAGAGTGTTTATAGGAGGCTTAAGGAGGTTTTAGATTATTTCATGGGACTGGAGCAACAAGAGTATTGCTATAATTTGTTAATTATGTGAATTGGATTCATTTCATTAGTTTATGTTTCAAAACTTGTGTATCTGGATGGTTTCACGACTTGTATGTGGGCTAAGATTAATCCATGAAACAGATTCACATCGTGAAAGTGTAATTATTGGTTTATATTTAATTAGATATGATGAAAATTAAATTTTATAATAAACTAAATATATGTGGGTTTCAAACTATTTAATGGTTTTATGGACTCTAATTTGTGGACCCTGAGGAATTCATGTCTTGATCATGGAGTTCATGATATGAAATGGGCATTTTTAGGCTTTAAATTATTTTGTTCAGATGATTATTCTTTATTCAGATATGTACCTTTCTCTAAAGTTTGTGGTGAACCCTATTAACCTTATATAGATCTTCAAACCCATCTTATTCTGCATTGATCCTTGGGTTCCAATGGTGGTGTTTCAATAATTGGTGGTATTCCATTCTCTCTTTCTAAGTTGTTATTGTCTCATTATTCTATTAAGGGTCCACTACAGTGGTGTGGTTTTGGTTTGGTGAGAGTTTGTAGCTATGTTTATGATAAAACTTTATGACTTTTCCATTTACCCAGGTTTTTTGAATGTATTTTTTTATGTGATTCTTCTCTGTCTTGCTGTGCACAACGAGTCAGAAAGATCCATTTGAGGTAGCGAATCCCTCATTTCTCATTTTGCGTTTCATATAGGAGGGGGTTTACTCTTGTTATCTCTTCAAAAGAAGATTTAATCATTTTAAATAAAAATAAATAATTGGATAAGGTTTGAGTTAATGGGGAAGGGGTTTTGAATTTTATGTTTTTATAGCTTTGATATTATTGTGATATTGTGATTGTATGATCTAAATGCCCCACTAAAAATCATTTCTATGGGGGGATTTGTTTTGTAACAACCCGATATTTTATGAATTATTATAATTTTTGAATAAATTAAATTTCTTTGATAGTTTTTTATACACAAGAAAAATTTAATCTCGCGCTACACGCAACACTAGGTTGTATTGCGTTATGAAAGAAACTAAGTTTCAAAAAAATCATGATATATTATTAATATAGTTATTTTAACATGAATATTACTACCCAACCATTAAACTTAGAGATATGAACATTAATAACTACATTTTAAATATTAATAATATTGGTTTTACATAAAGGAAAACTATTTATAATAAAATACATAATTTTCAGTAAAGTCTATATGTTTAAAAAAATCATTTTCTCAAAAAATGATTTTTATATCTTTTGTGAACAATAATAAAATTAATTTTTGAAACTATTTAGAAAACTAATTTTATAAAATAAAATTTATTTTCTAAATAATAATGTAAAAATTATCTTATTGTGAAATTTTGGCATTTTTATGAAAATTTTCATTTTTTGATGAATAGTGAAAATACTGAATTTTAATTGAAAACTGAATTTTAATTTAATATATTTATACTGTTAAACTATATTTTAAATTATTTTAAAAGTAAAATTATTTAAATAATACATCCATTAATCTAATTTATATCATTGGAATCAATTTAATTTTGAAATTGGATATAAAAACTTTGTAAACTTTTGATCATTTTCTCTTTAAAAACCCACCCTCCCACCGCATTGGTGAGATTAATTATAAATTAAAATTTACCAATTATGTGAATGAAATTTGGAAAAAAATTTAATTTTTATAATAAAAATAATTTATATTATATAATAAGTCAAACTTAATCTTTGACCATAATTATTAGTTAAAATAATTAAAATCAATTAATGTGATTATGTTTAAAATGTGGTTTTATGTGTTACATGAGTTTGTGTTAAAATTATTTTTTCAATAAAAATTGGATTTTTTTAATATTTATAATAATTATTTATAAATCACCTAATAATTATCATTTTAATTTTATTCTTAATGGATAGATTACATTGGTAAATAAAAAGATACTAGTTACCCTGGTAAAAAAAAACTAATAGTGTAAAATTGAGTAAACTTAAAGAAAAAGGAATAACATGATTTTTTTTATAAAAAATATCATCCCTAAAATACATTATTGATCAGTTTTGGTGGAACATGAGGTAAGAGTTACCTTACAATAGTGAATATTTTTAGGTATTTACAAAAATGTCACTGCTCCTCAATTATGAAATAGCACTCACTCCCCACACTTATACACATCCATCAAGCCATTTGGATTGACCAAAACCTTCCCAAATCACTTCAAAATATCCCCAATCTAATATTAAAATCTTTATTTTGGATATAAATCCAACCTAGGAAGGATTTTGGTGTAAACCTAATGAGGATACCCGAAGAAGAGGTAATGTTCATCAACAAGAATTTTTATTTTATTTCTTCCTCCACCACCTAAAATTATTATTATAAAATGATTATATAATAAAATAATTATCTTCAATATATTGAGTTGTTTTTATGTTAAGTTAATGGCCTAAAAATATATCGACTTCCATCAAATGAGTTATTAAATCATAGTTTGTGTGTAAGTCAGACTGCCGCCTCACAAATCGGTGTCATTATTTTTTCCATTACCACCACTCAAGGATGTTAATACTGATGAATTTATAGATTATATATATATATGATATTATTATGATTTTTTAATTATTATATCATAAATAATGTCATTATTTTCATTTTTTTGGAATATCATAATGATACTAGTGTGTAGAGTGGACTTCCACCTATTGAAGCATTGTGTTTCGTTCATGATTTATATAAGAGTTAATAAAGATAAATTTGAGGAAAATATTTAATGTAAATAGTATAAAAATTATTATGGAATGATAATATATCATTTAAATTTCTTTCATTCAATCTGATAAGAAAATGGAAACAACGTTCATGCGTATGTATGACCTAATGTCTCTATGAATGAATGCATTTTTATTTTCCATCACAAACTTTTATGGGTACTATAAATAAAAATATTTTGAATATAGAAGATATTTATATAATGGTTAAAATTTTGGATATTATGGAACCATGATTAAAGTAATAGGACAAAAAAACCCCATCGAAACGTACATGAAAAAGAAAGTGGTTATTACCCAAAACACGACTTTAACATGAAATTATTAATAAATGGTTAATAAAAGGTCCTAAGAAAATCATATATGGTATGATATATATAAGTATGGTTCTTTAATATATGTATAATAAACTTATATTTATTATATTAGAAGCTTGAATGTGTATGACTCAAGTGAATACTTAGGGTAAGGGATTTATAGTCTCTCTTTTATTTCTAGGATACATATGAAAATTCACCACTCGTTTATTTTGTGTGGTGTATATACTATGAATTTAACATGTTGTGTCATGAATAAAATTATTTTAATTATATTTAAAGTTTCATTTTATATTATTCTTTATTGGGTATTATGATTCAAAATATTACTAAATTGGTAATGGAGTTTTTGTCTCAATTTTCCTTCTTTGAGACATACATTATGTTATGCACCTATGTTATTTCATGAGGTGTATATATAGTACCTTTGAAATGTAATATCATGAATTTATTTATTCTCATGATAATTTAAGTTTCATTTTTTTATTCCTTCATGGGTCTTTCAATTCAAGGATACTAAAGTGGTAATGATTTATGTTTCAATCTTATCATTTATCGAAATTGTTTATGATTATGTATTAGGATCTATCTCTCAAGAAAATTATGTTTTTTATTTTATTAAATAAATTCATGATATTTTCAAGTAATAGTAACATTTTCCACTCTATGTTACTTAAAATAATTTAATTTGTTTTAATAAAATCTGACTTTATTTTTATCATCGGTTGAAAATACATTTTATTCCAAAAAAATGTTTTATAAAATTTTTATAAAAAATGTTCTATTATTATACTATGATTTTTAAAAGACATATTTACCATTTTTTGATTTTTTCTACATAGATATTTTTAAAGTAATATTTATTTCATTTTCCAAACTATGCCCATTTGGATTTTACTAAAAATGTGAATGAAACCTTTTTTTAACATGAATGACATGAAAAAAATTACCGTCGTCATGGAAATTATTTTATTTAAATATTCCTTTATAAGTTTTCAATGTTACTTTAATAGGAAAATATTTTAAAAAAAAATTATGTTTTAAAAATTTTTTTCAAAGAGGAAAACATATTTTCCTCCTGAAATGTTTTAAATGACAAATCAAAATAATTTTCCATCTAAGATGAAATCCATTGATGTTACCCATGAATTAATAGGTATATGATCCAAGGATACCATTATTGTTCTTTATATGAATGGTTTATGATGAAATGATGTTTATGAAACTTTTTTCTCTTCCATAGGTTATACCATGATGAAATGACTATGAAACTTGTCTATTTTCAATTTCTTGTGCTTTGATGAAAAGTTTATGAAACCCATTTCTTTTCATGGGTTTTATTATGATGAATATTTTTTGATATTTTAGAACATATATGTATGATTTTCATAATGTGATGAGTGGTTCTTATATCTTCCTCCAATGTATTGGGTAATTAAAAATGTTTTATGAGCTCCAAGGGTACACATGTGGTACGCCCAATCCTGAAAACAAGGGTACATGGGTGGTTAGATCAAGCCCAAAAAGGAGGGTACACAAGTGGCTCGATCAAGACCGAAAGGGGATACACAATAGGTTATCCCAAGACCGAATTAGGTACATGGGTAGTTATCCTAATACTGACATTTTATAAATTACTTGGTGGGTATAATTGACATAACATTTTCTATGCTTATGTGTATATGACAAATCTCTTTCTTATTCCATGGTTATGCTATCATGGATCATGTTCTTTGATTTCCTTATGATTCATGTATTATGAAATTCCAATATTTATTTCATGACTCAAGATTATGATATTTGATATGAAAGGTATTATTTTCAAATGTTATTCTCATGTTCTCATACCATTATGTTCATGTTATGCTTATGCATCTCCCTTTATCATTACAAAGCATTTAAGATTACCCTTTATTATGTTACCTTCCCTCAGATTGTGAAGATATTTATTATGTATAATTTTTCTAATAGGGTTGATGGATATGGATATCTTAGTGGGTGAAGATGTGGCTCACCTATGAAATAATTGTTTAAGTTACCATGTTTCCAAAGGCACTAAACTATTACTATCCTTAGGCACGTGTTTGTGTAATTTTATGATCATTCATTAAAAAATGATGTAATATATATATATGAAAATCCTGGGTCACTATAGTCAGTATTAGAGGATAAATTTTGTTATCCATTTGAAACTAGTATGAGAATACCTTAGTGAGATCCCTAGGGATATTTCTATGGATATTCCAAGGGATGATTCTAATGATAATCTTAAGGATGAGTAAAAGTATTAGAAAATGTCCTAGAATTTTGGTAAAGGATAGAGTGAGAGGTTTCCAAGAAATTAAATCCCAGTATGTATACTACAAGTGAGTGTGGATCTATAATAGAGGTAAATAGGGAAAATAACTCAAAAGGGTGTATTTGTCTAGAATCGATCATTAACTATTTCAGAATAAATGGGAATTATTGTGCACATATTTTGAAACTACTGGAGATATGCTTTGGAAATTCACAAAATCTTTATGAACCATTATGAAGGATTTAAATAGAAAATGAATTTTAATTCCCTAGTATAAAACTAAGTTATCATATATTTAAGAAGGAATCATGATTTAGACATTCTATAAGTTATTTTTTATTATTTTGTAGTTTCCTATTATGATTATTATTTATCACAGTATTCTTTTTGGTTTTAGTCAATAAATGGAACTCAAAGGAACTATGTTAATGATGAGTGCGGTGGAAAATGAAATGCTTTTACTCCTAATAATCCAAACGTTATGGGAGTTATAATGAAAAATACTTTTTCTATTATCACACAACTTTCTAAAGTTATAAATCAAACTAGAAATCTAGACAAACAAAGTAGGTAATAATATATTGTTGAGTCCTTCATGAGGAAGCATCCACATTATTTTAGTGGGTATTATGATTCATTATTTAGTAAAAAATGGATCAGTACGAATGAAAATATACTTTCCATTCTCTAGTGTTTGGAAAATGAAAAATCCATTTTGGATGCCTACCATGATGATGGAGAAACAGATCAATGTTGGAATCATATCAAGAATATGGGTCAACATTATGAAATTGACTCCATAAACTAGGAAGAGTTCAAGAAATTATTTTTCAATAAGTAATTTCTTCTTATTCTCCATATAAATATTTATAAGTATTTACTTGTGCCAAATCAAAAGGATGATGATTTAATTGGTACCTATGAGGCAAATTTTACAAGACTTTTGAGGTACACTTTTGGTATCATCATACAAACTGAAAGCAAAGTTGATCACTTCATTGTGGCTTAAAACCAAGTCTCCAAAAAGATTTATCTATAATATACTTACATTTATATGAATAGATTGTTCAATGTGCTATTAAGGTGGAAATGGAGGTTGGATTTATGTATCAATCTCATGGTTTTGATAAGAAGAGAAAAATAGAATTTAAAGGAAAATCGAGAAACCATGGAGAGAAGAAGATGATATTTCATTTATGCTCAAAGTGTAGAAGGAAGCATAGAGGAAATCATTTTAAGGGTAATACTAAATGTTTTAAGTGAGTAAGGGAAGGTTATCAAGAAATTGATTTCTGAAGTGATGATAAGAAGTTTTTTTAATGATGGGAATAGAGATAAAGATACACAAACTATACCACCCACACTCTAGTGTTATCAATGTATAGAGTTTTTACATTATGCTAAAAAGTGACCAAATATGAGGGTTAATGACGGTGATCAATTATAGTAGCCTCTTAAGATGAGGGTTAAAGGGAATTCTCATGCGATCATTATATTTTATGGAGAGTATGATAACGATGTGGTGAAAGGTACCCTAATCATCCACACTAAATCTGCTAATGTCTTATTTGACTCTTGATCTACATATTCTTTCATATCTATAGAACTTGATATGGATATCAAGATGAAACCCAAATTGTTATATTTATAATTATATGTGAAAAACCCTAATGGTATGAGGATCTCATATCATTTATATGATTTCTATTTGGTTGAAATTGGTGGGAATATGCTTCCTATAAATCATATCATTCTTTATCTAGTTTAATTTGATGTTATATTGGGCATGGATTAGATTTATATATATAAGTACCTCATCAATTTTTGAGGAATGGAAGTTAAATTTTATAAACCAAATCATATTATGATCATTTATCAATGTTATGAAGAGTATGAACTTTTGATGGAGATCAAATCTAGTGTATGGGTGTTAATTCCCATTCAGAAGGGTTTTTTCCACAAATGGTTGGGGAGAAACTCAACATCGATGGCATGCCTACTGTATTGGATTTTTTTGATGTCTTTTCTAAAGAGTTTCCTAGACTTATACCAAAACTTGATGTTGAGTTGTCAATGAATCTCATAACTGGTGACACACCAATTTCAAAGACTCCCCATAGAATGTCCCCGATTGAGTTTTAGAAATTGAAGAAGCAACTATTGGAAAACTTTGAAAAGGTATTAATTTGTTTAAGTGTGTCACCATGGGGTGAACTTATTCTTTTAAAATAAGGAAATAAATATGGATCAATGTGAATATATATTTATTGTTAGTAGTTAAACAAGATCGAAATCAAGAATAAGTATGCCCTTCTCTATGCTGATGACTTGTTCGATCAAATGCATGGAGATAAATAATTTTCCATGATTTAACATCATTATATATATCATCAATTATGGGTTAATAATAAGGATATACCCAAGAAAATATTCCATACAAGGTATGGACACTATGAACATATAATTATTCCATTCAGTCTTACTAATTATCCATTTATTTTTAGACATTTAATAAATAAAGTATTTATAGATTACATTGATTATTTTTTGGAAGTATTTATAGAAAATATTCTTATCTATTAAAAGGGAAATAAATATTTTTAAGGCCACTTGATAATTGTACTAAATACTATATGGACGAATAAACTATATGAAAAATTTACAAATTGTGAATTTTGGATGAAAAAGGTTTCATTTATGGGTTATATAATCTCAAGAGACAATATATGAATAGATCCATCAATGAAGGAGGGTATTGAATGTTGGACCATACCCACCACAGTGATAGATATCTATAGTTTTCTTGGTTTAGATTGATATTATCAATGGTTTTTGTAGAATTTATACTGATTATATAATCCTCTAACCAAGTTAACTTAGAAGGGAGCCAAGTTTCTCTAGATAGATTAATATGAGAAAAATTTCAAGGATATAAAGAGATAAATTGTAATAGAACCTTTTCTTACATTACCCTATAGTGGAAAAGAGTTTTTAATATATATTGATGCATAAAATAAGGTATTGAGATGTGTTATTATGAATAATGACATAATTATAGCTTATGCCTCATGAAAATAGAAGATTCCTGAAAAAATTACCCAAATCATGATTCGGAGTTAACTACGCTATTTTTTTCATTACATATTTAGTGGAATTATATTCATGGAGAAAAGTACGATATATGTACCAATCACAAAAGTTTAAAGTATATATTCACACAGAAGGAGTTGAATATGTGCCAAAGAGGATGGTTATAACTGATTAAAGATTATGGTTGCTCAATACATTACCCCCTAGGAAAGCAACCAATGTTTCTAATACTTTGAGTCGAAAGGACCATGGTATCTTATCCCTGATGAGAATTACAAAAGATCCAATATTTATAGATTTACATTGAATAGATCTAAAAATCATGAAGAAAAGGGAAAATATTATCTTCCTTAATTGAATGTTAAACCTCTATTAAGTGAAGATTAAAGAGGTGGATAAGGAATATGTAGAGCTTCAAAACAAGGCTAGAAATGTTAATGAGTTTAAACTTGATCATTATAGAATGATAAGGTTTATGAACCGTGTATGTGTTCTATACATACTAGATTTGAAGATGGATTGTTTTAAAGGAATCACACAGTTCTTCATTCTCAATCCATACAAGAATTTGGGAGATTTATAGAGATTTGAAAGAGTATTTTTGGTGGGAAGGTATGAAGAGAGATATAAAAATGTTTGTATCTTGATACTTGGTATGCCGGAAATTTAAGGTTGATCGATAAAATTATAAGGTAATGTTACATTAATTACCCATACTATAACGAAAATGGGATAACATCATAATGGATTTTATGGTTGGACTCCCCAAAATGTTTAAAGGGAATAATTATATATGTGTTTCAGTCGATTGTCTTGCTAATTTAGCACACTTCATCACTATCAAAGAATAATTCTATCTGAACCATATTGCTCAGATTTACATTAAAAAAGTGATATGGTTTCAGAGAGTACCACATTCCATTGTTTCTAATTGGGGTTCGAGGTTCATCTAAAAAATATGGAAAAGTATTTTGTAATATCTTAATATGAAGTTGAGTTTCAACACTACATATCATCCTCAAATAGATAGTCTGTTTGAAATAAAAATTCAAACCCTTGAGAATATTTTGAGATCTTATTGTTTAGATTTAAATGGTGTTTGGGATCAACACCTTCCTCTAGTTGAGTTTACTTACAAGAATAGCTTTCACTCAAGCATTAATATAGCTTGTTATGAAGCACTCTTTGGAAAGAAATATAGATCTACAATGTGTTGAAATGAAGTTAGAGAAATAAAGCTATTGGGAACTGAGATATATGAATAAATGGAAGATAATTTTATAACCATTTAGAAACACATAAAGGTAGCTTATATTCAGTAGAAAAGTTATACTAATAATCACTGGTGTGATCTATAATTTGAAGTTAGTGATAAGGTGTTTCTTAGAATTTCTCTATGGAAGAAGGTTATGAGATTTGAGAAGAAAGGGAAACTAAGGCCTATGTATATTGGTCCCTTTGAAATTATTGATCATATCAGGACCATATCTTATTACTTAGTGCTTCCACCAAACCTATATCAAGTCCATGACGTGTTCCATGTATCTATCCTGAGGAAGTACATAACTAACCCTTCATATGTACTGAACTAGTACGTCATACCACTAGAGAAAGATCTTTCTTATGAGGAAAAAATGGTGGATATCCTTGATCATATAGAGAAAGTTCTATGAAACAATACCAATAACCTATTGAATATTTTTTGGAGGAACCACCAATTGGAGGAATTTATGAGGGAACCTAATAATATGATAAGGTAGAATTATCCTCATTTTTTATATTAGAGTGATAAATTTTGGGAGATAAATTCATTTTAAGGGGGGTAGAATGTAACACCCCATGTTTTTATAAATTTTTATTATTTTAATAAATGAAATTTCTTTGATAACTTTACTTACCTAAAACACCAATTTAAGCTTATACTACATGCAACACTTGGTTGGATTGTATAACATATGACACCGAGTTTTAACAAAACCAAGATATATTATTAATAGAGTTATTTAAATGTGGACCGTTACAACCTAGAGATTAAACTTAGTGATATAAATAATAATAAATACTTTTTAATTATTAATTATAATGCTTTTACATAATTGAAACTTATTGATAATAGAATATATAATTTTTGTAAAAGTCTTTATATGTTTTTAAAAAATAAAATTGTCTAAAATAATGTTTTTATATCTTTTGTGAATAGTAATAAAATTTATATTTCACACTTTTTAGAAACTAAATTTTAAAAAATTAAATTTATTTTTTAAATAAAATTTTCACAATTATCTTAGGGTGAGATTTTGGTTCTAGAAAGTTTAACTTTTTTATGAATAGTGAAAAATATTGAATTTTAGTTAAATCTTTTCTTTTAATTTAACTTATTTATAAAGTAAAATAATATTTTAAATTGTTTTAAAGTAAAATATGTTCATCCTTAAATCAATTTATCAAATTTAGTTCATTGGATTCAATTTCGTATTTAAATTGGATATAATAGTTTTGTGAACTTCTAAACATTTTCTCTCTAAAAACACACTTTCTTATCGCATATGTATAATTAATTTTCAATTGAAAATTTACAATTTTGTGAATGTAATTTGGAAAATGGGTTTTATATTTTTAATCAGAATAATTTATATTATCTAATAAATTGAACTTATTTTTTGACAATAATGACCAGTGAAAATAGTTAAAAGTAATTACCACAATTAAGGTTAAAATGAGGTTTTGCATGATATAAGTGGTTGTGTTAAAATTAATATTTCTAGACAAATAGAATTTTTAACTAATAAATTATATTTAATATTTAGAATAAGTAGGAATAACTTATATAATAAAAATTTTCACTAACCAAGCCAGGTCTTCATCTAAAATAGCGCCCAACCTGATCCGTGGTGGGCCTGAAGGGTGCTCCCTATCCCCACGGGCTAGCACAAGTGCCCGGGTATCATAAATAAAGAGTGGGAATGATTTACGCGAATTTACATGCATTAAAAAACCAACAATAATCAATGAAAAAAATATGAAATTTCAAACCAAACTAACCTTAAACAATTTTTAAAATTTAATTACAAGGTTTAAATCAAAACCAAACAATGATATAAAAAAAGGAACCAAAATACTAACTCAAAAACCACCACATGGAAAGGGGAATCACCCTCAAGACACCTCCACAAAACCACACCAAGAAAGATAGCTATCAATCTGAAACACTGTCTCCAAGAGCTTTACCCTTACCTGTGTCATACATTAACAAGTATACTTACACTCAAAGGTGTAAGTAGGGTGTGAGACAAAGCCTAGGAGGATTCCACCTGAGAAAATATTCCATTATATAAACATTTTAAGACAAATAGATTGCAGTTTTCATAAAAATGAAATGATAGTAATGATTTTAAGGAAAAAAACTTTGAATGAGAAACAATTTTAAAGAAAGAAACTTTAAATAAGAAACAAATTTATAAAAGAACACTTGCTGCTGAAATCACCAACCAAACATAATATATGCCAATAGTAAGTGTGATATCACCAATGAGAACTAGTCATGGGAGACACCGTTAGGCACTAGATAACAATGAGATACTAGATACATCTTATCTCAGTGAAATATGTCATAGAAACCATGGAAAATTGTGTTCTCATGCACAAGGTACTAGTAAAAAACACACCCATAACCTAGTGATCTCTAATAAATCATCATTATTTAGTTATTTTTGTTGTCATCAATCCCATTATGTAAAACCGGGTCATATCCAGTTTTGAATCACAAGCATACTAGTCCTAGTCCACCCACCTAGATACCCGAGATTTATTTTTTTGATCAATCAAGTTCCAATGGAACATAACACCACTTTCACATCCAAATTCCATTTAAAAATCATAATCAAACCAAAAAAGTTTGAAAACATGTTATTCACCCTCCATATAAATTTATAAAACATTTAAAAGCTTATAAAATAGTTCCAAGAAGTATCACATGGATTTACACACAAAAACCCATACAAATTCCTCTTTTAAGATCAAACACACACAAAAAACACACCAAAATATAATTCACAACCCTTGCACAATTTAATAAAATAATTAAAAAATTTATAAAACACCACCAAGTGACACAATATGGGTTTACACCAAAAAACACACCCCATTTCATATAAACACGACACTTAAAAATCAAACTAATATTAAACTCTTTCAAAAACTACTTTCGCATCACAAATATTAATTAAAGAGTATACTAAATTAATTAAGCAAGAAAAATAATTCACCAAATAATGTTTATACATAGAACCACCTACATTTGGTGTCAAATTCCCAAAAATCAGTGTGAATCTCCAACCGTAGCTTTACCATACCAAAAAAAGAAAAGAAAAAATGTAGCCTAATCATAAAGATCGAACCAAAAAACCCAATATTATACCTTATGGAAGAAACCCTAGCTTCTGAAAAAATATAACCCCAAGAAAGTGTAAAGAAACCCTAAAAATAAAGAATAAACAAGAGATAAATCCACCTACTTGAAGGGTTTTGAAGTTTCCACACTAAATCCACTTCAAAAAATGGTGTCCAAGGGTGATTGAGGGAGTATAATGGCCTTATTTTGATAAAAATACTGAGTGGGGAAGAAGATGAGAAGAATATGGTTTAAATTAAGAAAAAAAACTAATTTATTTTTCAATTTTTAATGAGATGGAAATTGCACACAGTTAGTCTGAATTGTTTAATAAACCTTGCGAAAATTATGTGCATGATCTATCTAGAGCACATGGTTTCTTAATCCGAGGTGCACAACTGTACAATAGCCGTATGGTAGCCGCATGGTACATTCTGCCTTCTACCATATAGTTACCTGTGTTTGATGCATGGTTTACACTAACTATGTGGCAACTATGTGTCTAGGTCTGGCCACCCAAAAAACTCCATTTCCCACAAAATTTAGAAGGTAACCTAGGGAAAAATGACAGACCAAAAATAAAACAGAAAAATACCTAAAAAGAAAAACACTAATGCGACAATTCCCCCAAGCATGAAAACTTTCCACCCCGAAAAGTCAATGTAAATATTGATATGAAAACAAGAATGGATACTCTTACTGAACCCATGATTTCTGCTCCCATGTATCATGCACATCATTCCCATACTACCAAAGGACGGAGACCAATGTAACAGACTTCCCACGAAGCACCTGTTCTTGAGAATCCCCTATCCAAAACAACCGTTAAAACATTGTTAAATCAGGTTCTATCTCCAACTCCTCCCAATTCAACACATGGGACTAATATGGATTATACTTCTTCAATTTGGAGACATTAAATATGTCATGAATTGATGTCAACTAATAAGGAAAATATAATCTAAATTCCACCTTTCCAATCTACTCGGTCATTTCAAAAGGCTCGATATACCTCGACGTCATCTTTCCCTCCTCCCCTAAACAAAAATGGAACAAGCGAGGGTCTATATTCAAGAACACCCAATCACCCACAAAAAACTCAAGATATCGATGACTCTATCATCATAAAATTTTGGGTGAATCAAAGCTATCAATAAATGCTACCTAATCAATTTTACTTTCTCAAATGTCTCCTGCAAAAGGATCGGTCCTAAAAGTGAGGTTTTTCCTACCTCATCCAAACATAAATGAGTCCAACATAGATGAACATAGAGCACCTATAAAGGATACATTCGAATATAGGATTAGTAACTGTTATTATAAAAAAAATACCCCAATACCATATGGCTATCCCATGATCCTATGAAATGAAAAACATATGCATGGATAATATCATATAGAATCTGATTTCCCCACTCTATCTAATCATTCGTTTGAGGATGGTATGTCGTACTCATCTTAATCTATAGACCCAATTAATTTTTAAGGCCTTCCAAAAAAAAAAAGAGATAAAATTAGGGTCTCTATCTAAAAACTTCTTATGAAACCCCATGAAGCCTTACCACCTCTTGAATATACAATCAGCCCAGCTCATCCACTTTAGCTATATCTGTGGTCAGAATAAAGTGGGCTTATTTGGTCAATCGATCAATCACTACCCAAATGGTATTCCCACCTTGAGGTGTATGAGGAAAGTCTAACAATGAATTCCATGGATACCTCATCCCACTTCCATGTAGTAATGGGTAGCAGATAGAGAAAACCATAGGGCCTTTGATGCTATGATTTTACCTACTAACATGTATAAAACATCAATATGAAGTCAGTTGTTTTTTTCCTCATGGATGGACACCAAAACCATCGAAGAACATCATAATAAATTTTGGTATCTCTTGGATGAAGAAACCACTAATATTGGTGGCTATCCTACATCACACCACCTTCCTTAGAAACAAAGACACCACAAAATGGCCCTTAATGCCCAATATTCCCTGAGGAGACAAAGACCATTCTTGAGATGTGTCCACACCACGAAGGAACTAAATGGACCGATGAAACATCTCATTACCAGGCTTCTCCCTCTGAGTAAACTCTAGAATAGAAGGATTCAACTGAACACTCTCAAATAACGCACCTATACTGTGCTCCTTGGTCTCCAAGTGCATCTAGGCAAATATCCCCATCAAGGTACATTGATCATTGGACTTCCTCAAATCCTACATTGAAATTTTTTTTCTCAAGGTGTCAGCCACCACATTACCATTTCCTGGGGTATAGACGATGTCAAAGTCAAACCCATTCAAATACTCGATCCAATAGGACTGCCTCAAGTTCATTTTTTTGGGAGAATATGTAGGCTAATATTTTATGGTCTGAATAGAAAACAAATTTCTCCCAAAAAAGATAATGATGCCAAGTGTTCAAGTCATGAATCACCACTAATAATTCCAATTTAGGGGTTGGGTAATTCTTCTCATGAGGTCACAATTGGTGAGAACCATATGCCATCATGTGATCATCCTACATTAGCACAAACCTAAGGCCCATACCTGAAGCATTTCAATAGACCACATACCCCTTTCTTGATTCTGGAAAGATCAACATGGGTGTGGTGGTCAACCACTACTTTAACTCCTCAAAGGATTCTTGAAATTCTGTTCTCCATTCAAAATTGACCCCTTTCTGAGTGAGCATCGTTATAGGAGATGAAAACCATGAGAATAATCAAGAAAACCGCCTTTAATAACATACTTGGATGAGAAAACTCTTGATCTCAAACAAATTCTTTGGATTCTCCCACGACATAACTGCACTAATCTTCTCGGGGTCCAATAAAACCCCTTGATCCAAAATCACATGGCCTAGAAACTTCACCTCCCTAATTCAGATAGTGAATTTTGAAAACTTTTCATAAAGTCAATGATCCTACATAGTGCCTAAACGATACTCAAATGATGTTTATTCTCTTCCTCAGATCCAGAGTAAACTAGGATTTCATCCACAAATACCACAATAAAGGAGTCAAGATACCGGTGGATCACCCTATTCATGAGTTCTATAAAAAATGGAGAATTTTTCAATCATAAAGGCATGAAAAAAATACTCGAAGTGGTCGTACCTTCTCCAGAAAGATTTTTCAGAATATATGCCCCTCTCACCCAAACCTGGTGGTAACCTGAACACAAATCTATCTTGGAAAACCACATTCCCCCCTTTAGCTGGTCAAACAATTAATCAATCTAGTGAAAATGGTATTTATTTTTAATGGTTGCCTTATTTAACTTCTGGTAGTCGATGCACAACTGGAGGGATCCATCATCCTTCTTTGCGAATAAAACAGGAGTGGCCCAAGGAGAGATGCTTAGGTGACTGAACCCTTTGGATTCCAAATAATCTATCTATATCTTCAATTCCATCATCTCATTGGGGGACATAAGATATGAGGGAAGATATATCGTCTGTGTTCTTAATGCCAAATCAATCTATAAGTCCACATCCCACTCTGGGGGTAAGCCTGAAAAATCATCTTGAAATACTTCTGATAACTCATCCACCACATGAGGTAATCCAACCTTAGGATAACCACCAACATCCTCTAGAATGAGTGACAATAATTGAAAAATAAGATTTCAAAACTCTAGGAGTGGAGGTCCCGTACGACCTGAAAAAGTATCCCATTACCCAAGAAATACCCAAGGACTCCCATCAGGTGCCATGAAACTCACCCGTTTCCTATAAAAATCAATATGCACTTGGAAGTGCACCATACATTCCATGCCAAGGATCAAATCGAAAATGTATATATATCCAAAAACAGGAAATCCTATTCCATCTCAACCCTTATCACAGAGAGTGCACTTGAAGGGAACCTAAGACCCTGATCCTTCCTCTTACCCAACAACATCACTAATTGCATCAAAAACGTCATCAACTCAGTTGAAAAATTCAATAGGTTAACAAGATGGGAATATATAAAAGAAAAAGATGAACTTGTATTAAATAAAATAGAAACTATAAAAGATCTAATGAGAATGGTACCTTGAACTATTGAGGGCCCTACTCCTGTCCTGCTGGTGCCTGATCTACAACATGAAGATGCCTAGTCACTACCTGAGAATGGCCGCTCACCTACATCTCTACCCTGAACTTACTCTTCCCAAAATATGATCTGGTCCTATTGAAACAACCACCACACTAAAATCCCACTATCCTAGATGGATCCGACTGAACCAACACCCCCTAGAATCCACACACACTTCCCCACTCTGGTATGAGCGAACCACCCTACAAAAATGATGCAAGTTCCCCATAACTCCACATTGATGAAAAGTCCTAAGAAGATATGTACATGTAATTCAGATGTGTACTTTCCTCCCACACTGATGGCACATGACCTACCCTATATCAGAAGCTACAAATAATGAATTCCTAGAAGGATGGCCTGAATGACCACCTTATTCCATCCCTTGCTCCTCCTGCTTACTCTTTCTCTGATGAACTGCCACTACCCAGCATTGACACCGCCCCAGAGGAACCAGACCTACCCTTGTGGTAAATATCCTCCCTAAAATCTCAATCAACTACCTTAACATAGGTCTTCATCTTGAACAATAATACCTGATAATATTTATTAAACCAAAAACCCCTTTCTAACTTCTAAGCCTTCATCTACTCATTGGAGATTATTTCAGGTGAAAATCAGACTGAGAATTAAATTCCTTTCTTAATCTCAAATAAGGTATTAAAAAGATGATTTGAAAGTTAAATCGATTAAAGAGGGTTATATGAACAATTTTTTTTAATAATCTTTAAAAGTTTAGGATGATCACCAAACCCTTAGCCATTAATAATGATATTAGGGAGATTTTTGAGAATATATAGGATTTATGTTATCATGTGGTCTCTTTTTTACACGAATATGTTCAATGGACCCTATACTAAAATTTATTTAATGGAATATTTCATTCATAAACTTTTCAATCATGAGGGTAACTCATATATCTCCACAATACCTCTTGATTTTGAGATTAAAGAGGAAATATCTAGGCTTAATGAAGGTAGATATCCTAGGATACATGAGTTCGTGAATTATTTATTTCAATCACTTTAAGAGATAATTCATTTTTATGTATGTAGATCTTTTAGTATTTTTTATGTGTTGTGAATTAACCCTGAGCATTAATTCTCAATTTATTTCCCTCAATATGAAAGTGGATAATGAAAATGCGATTAATCTTTTCAGGCTTGTGTCTCTTTTCAACATTATTTATAATATCATTGTAAAAATTATGTCTAATAGTTTTAATGATATTGCTGGTAGGATTATCTCCTCAATTTATCTTGGTTTCAAAAATGGTAGAACTATTCTTGATTTTATTATTTCTTCCTATGAATGTGTCAATCTTCTTCAAAAATATACAAGGGAAGTTAATATTACTCTCAATCTTGATGTTAAAAATTCCTTTGATACTTTAGATTGGGATTTTATTTTCATGGTGTTATCTTGATTTGAATTTTATGAGGTTTTTATTAAATTGGTCAAAATTATTTATGAGATCAGCACATGTTTCAGTTCTCATTTATGGCTCTCCTGAGGGCTATTTTACATGTTCCTGAGGTTTTAGGAAAGGTTATCCTCTATCAGCATTCATTTTCTCTATTACTAGAGATTATTTGAGAAGGAATTTTCTTAGCATGGTTGATATTGGGAAATTCAAATGCATCAGTGATAATAGACATCTGAATTCCCCCTCTCATTTATTATATAATGATGATATCATACTTTTCACTCAAGTCGAAAAAATGTCAAGAGCATAAAAAGTTCTCTCTTGAATTATGAAAACACCCCTATGTAGGGGGTCAAAAAAAAAACAAATCTTATTAATAATTTTTAAAGAAAGTTCCTGTTTCCAGAGAATTGAATATCATAAATGTGTTAAGAATTAGAGAACAAGTTCTTCCCTTCATTAATATTGGTGTCCCAATGTTTTGGGGAAAACTCTGAGTTTCTCATTTCTCTCAAATTTTCAATAAGATAAGAAATCAATTAGACACATAGAAAGGTAATACTATTTTGATAGAAGAAAGGATTATCCTTGTGAAGGTGGTTATTGTTTCCAAATTTGTCTATTCATTTATTATTTTATAAATGGAATTCCTCTATTATTAATTTTATCACCATTTCTATTATGACCATTTTTTGAGTGGAAGAAACCTTCAAAGAAGACTTTCTACTATCCCTCAGAAGCAATGTTGTCTACCTATGGATAATAGGGGTATAAGAATTTAAAATCTCTAAAAATTAAATCAACTTTTATAGGATAATTTTATGTAAAAGATAATTAATGGAATCTAATATCAGCTTTAATTTTTGAGATATAGATTCTTAAATAGGCTCAAAGGTGGGAATTTAAATTATGTGGACTCTTGTCTCTAGATGAACCTTGAGGATTATTATTGTATAATCTTAGTGAAATAAAAATGGATGGATAACATCAAATCATCTCTAAATTTTTATTCATACAACGGGACATGTACACCTCTTCTTAATATCTTAAATTATCATTATGATACAATAGATATGAAGGTGTAAATGAAAGAGAAAATGGAATAATCCTTGGAAAAACTTCCTAATGAAGTAATATAAATTGTGATTAGTTATAATTTTATTAAAGGTCATGATTTTATAGCTTGGGATCTTTCCTACATTGGTTTACTTACTTCCAAATATTTTTACTATGAGATAATTCAAGGAAACAAGAGGCATTGGGACATTTTTTTGAGTAGAAACTATATTTCTACATCCATATTCTCTCTTACATGGAGGGTGATGTATTCTAAAATCCTCACTTATGATTTTATATAGTCTTTGAGAATCAACTACTGTTAAAAATGTGTCATATTTAATCAATATAGGGACGACATTGATAATTTATTCCTTATACGTGCTTCTGTTGCATCCTTATAGAAGGGTACAACTGATTTATTTGAAGTGATGATTCCTCAATCATTTAAAATTCATGATCATATTTTTGGATGGATCATGTTTTCTCTATACAGGAAGCTTTTGAATATATTTTTGGTGTCCAACTTATATATCCTACATGTGATATGGACTGGTGATAACATTATTATTCAAGATAGTACTGTTTCTTGATTTAAGTCGGATCTCTGTAAAATTATTAATGCTTTGAAAAATGATAACTCTCTCAAAAAGGGTTACGATGATAATTATATTCATGATTTTTTCATGCTTTTTAATCTTGTCATTATAGGTAATTATCATCCTCCCTTTGGAACTTTTGAATTTATATGGGTATATCCACCCTAAGTATAGATAAAATTTAATACAGATGGTGCTTCTAGAGGATATCCAGGACTTTCTGGTTATGGTGTAATTTTTAGAAGTCATAACAGAGATTAAATGGTTTTTGATATGGTATAGGAAGTTTTATTACTTATTTGGATGCATAAATTATTTTTATAATCAATTTTGTTGAAATGGATAAGAAATGAGGATGGATGAACATGTGGATTGAATGTGACTCTACCATTATCGTGCAAGCTATTAGGAATGGAATTATTCAACACTATTGGAATATGAATGCTAAATGGATGAAATATATATATTTTCTTCAGTCCATAAATTATATTATCCCACATGATTATAAGGAAGAAAATTACTTGGATGATGGGATTTCTCATAAAGAGATTACTTCTCTAGATATTTATTGTCACAATGATGATCATGCTGAGCTTCACTCTCTTTTTTGAGGAGATTTTTATAAAAAAACTTTTTTTAGACTTATGTAACTTTGTTTTTAATCAATAAAGGAAGATTTTCCTTTTGGGAAACCTCTCATTATCACCCAAAAAATAAATAAATAAAAATAGAACACATCACATGGTATGAAAAGACAATCCCAATAATGTCTAATATGCCATTAAAGAGGCTGATGAATCACCAGTAAGAATATCGTAAGCAAGGTATTTGAAAAGTAAAAAAATAACTCTTAAAAAGAACTACGAATCCTCCCATTTTAGATCTAAAATACACTTCCAACATACATATGCCTATTTATTGTGTGTGTGTAGAATCAATCAATTGGAAGACACCAACAATGTCCTAATTTATTATCCATAGATATTTTATTGTATTCAAAGAATAATAATCGACACCCAAAATATTAAAAAACTATACATATTGTTCTCCTGAATCCATGATTGAGCTCACTTTCGTACTTTGGCCATTTTTGAAGCTGGAAGATACACCCCCAGTCCAATACAAAAAAATATATAGTGGACATCCAACCAATTTCAAACCCCATAGAGTTATTTACACACACATAGACAATAAAAATTTCTCAAACCATTTTTATCTTTTCCTCAAAGGCAGAGAAAAAACTATGTTACAAGTCCCATGGTAAACCATTTCTCATTCCAATCAATTTATCAATAACCCATGGAAAACCAAATCATTGTGAGAACTCTCTACCATCTTAAGATATTAATCCCTAGTCACATCCCATATAAATTCCAATGTCATATCCATTCTCTAAAATTAGAGTAAAATCTATCTGACCTAATACAATCAATAATAGAGTTGAACAATAAACAACCACTAGTCCAAGCTGTGATATAAGACCTATAATTTGTGGGAAAAACATAAATTGCCTCAATCCCAAGGCAATCCACTACTACATCATGATATATCCATAACTCAATGATGCACCTTCACCATGTTTCATCAAAAGACACCTCAAATATCTTTCTAATTAATAATATTAATCCAAGAATTAAAAATATAAACACCTTATAGCACGATTCATCCATTTTATCAAGAATAATGGATAGAAAAAAAATCCTAAACAAGGTATGTCTAGCCAAACCAACCATTACCATTTCAAGACTACCCCTTATCATCTTACATGAAAAATAGAGACCATAATATATTATTTACTCTCTTCCACACATG
This sequence comes from Viscum album, assembly GCA_963277665.1. Lineage (NCBI taxonomy): Eukaryota > Viridiplantae > Streptophyta > Magnoliopsida > Santalales > Viscaceae > Viscum > Viscum album. The sequence continues at coordinate 350,582,694 of OY728126.1, read as the reverse complement.
AACCTTTACATGAATAACTATCACAAGACACAAAAAGACACATATAATAAAGTAAATTTCTATGATACACATACTAGATACCATTAGGACCCTACATTTAAAATATCTTTTATTTATTCATATTTGATTTGAAAAAATTTTGAAGAGAAAAAAATAAAATAGATTTTTTGGATAGAACTCATCACAACAATGATAAGAATAAAAATAGATAATGGATGACATTGAACCTTACCTACGGTGACTCTATATGATAATAGATTTATTATGTTACTTTGGACAGGGGTAGTGATGTTAGGATACGAAATGAATATAAATTAAAAGGGAAAGAGGGATGGTTTTACCTCTTGAGTGTCGTATCCTTGAGAACCTCCATAAGGCAATTGGTGATGGTCTTTTGGTGACACCAGAATGACCAAAATGTTGGGAAGATTTTTGGGAGAGGAATTAAGAAGAATATTATCAATCTACAGATCTTATAAGGTGCGAGTATAAGAGGTGGTATTTATAGTGGGAGGAGAAAGGTGGTTTGGTTATTTTATTCATTAGTTTGTTATTTTTTCTCAAGACTATCAATAGTATTGATTACCATGAATAAATATAGTAAAATAAGAATGATAGTTAGAGATAATGAGAACATACATCATCCATGACCCAAAAATTCATTTAATTACTTATAATGTTAAATACCGTAAATTCTTATATTTTACTATTCACCAAAATTTATCTATTTTAGAAAAATACAAAAAATAAACATAATTATTTTCAATGTGTGGATTTTAAAAATGGTATCCCCTTTATGAAAATTATTTTCTAAACATGAGAAATTTAATTTTTAATTAATATCACCATTTATTAAAAAAATACAGATTTTAAAATTATAACCGATTTTGTGATACTTTGAAAAATTAATTAAGGTCACCTAAAATTATATTATAACATTAAGACAATGAAATATTAATTTATGAATCTATTGTATGAAAATAAAATATTATTTGAATCATTATATTTATTATAAATTTGTAAATAGACATTTTCATTTCACAAAAATATGAATAATTTATTTATGATATTTAAAACATTTATTTACTTATTCAAACATATAAATATGTTACATTTTCATTCATAAATACCTAAATTTTATTTATAAAATAATAGGTGAGGTTACTATTATATTATCTATTTTACAATTAATAATAGTCACATTACTATTATAACAGTTCAGTTACTATTCCATTGGTATAGGCTCCTTAGTTTTTATAAAAACCTATTATTTTATTCATTCATAATTTATAATGTTTTATAATGTAATTTATGTAATTTTATGTAATTTGTACTATATGACAGAATTATAAGAAGGTAATTTCCATTGATAAAATTCTTGGTCATTAAATTCTTCCCCCTTATGAAATTTCTCCGTCAAAATTTCATTTTACTTACTAAGGTGAAAATATGTGAGGGAATTTATCCTTCATTGATTCATTCAGTTTCTATGTTTCTTATTCATACTTATGGTTCTTCCATAGTACTTGGACTAGGTGAGTAGTCTTTTTGCATAGAATATTGTCTCTACGGTCCATGATCATCACCGAATTCTCTTCATATGAGAGGTCATTCTCCAGTAGTACCACCTTCAGATTCAATACATGTGAGGGATCTGGTGTGTACATCCTCAAGATAGATATGTAGAAAATGTTGTGTACCTGATAAATAGTAGTTGGAAGTGCTAGTCAATAGGCCACAACTCTAACATGATCAATAATATCTAAGGGTCTAGTGTACCTTGGATGTATCATTAATTTCCTCCCAAATCTCAGGATCTTATTCCGTGGAGATATATGGAAGAATACCATATATCCAACCCCACTATCTAAGTCCCATACATAATTGTGTAAATAGTTATTCTGTCGAATTTTTGCTGGCTTGATTTACTAATTATTGGTTTTCACATTTTCTACCATTTCTTAGACCAATTTAGGACCTAGTATCTTACGTTCACAGAATTTATACCAGTATTATAGTGTTCTACATATTTTCTAATATGGGGCTTCATATAGAGTGATTTGAATGCATGAGTGGAAACTGTTAATTGTAAGATAACTCAACTAGAGGGAGACATTGGACCATCCTCCATTTATGTATATAGAACATGATCTCAATATTTGTTTTTAGTTTCTGAATTTTCCACTAAGATTGGATATCAGTTTGGAAATAATAGGCCGTAATGAAGTTCATCTCAGTGCTTAGAGCAAGTTGGAGACTTTTTGAGAAGTTGGAGGTAAATATTTGATCTATATCTGATACAATAAATAGTGGTACTACAAAAAACATCCCCACTTCTTTGATGTATTTCGATGCAATGTGGTCGACTGAGAAATCCTCTTGAATTTCAATAATGTTAGCAATTTTTGTAAGACGATCCAAAAAAAACCCATAGAGCATTATTTCCCGTGGTTGTCTTTGTAAGGCCATCCACAAAGTCCATGGTGATGTTTTCTAATTTCCATGTCGGTGTGGGTAATATTTGCATCATACCCTTTTAATTTCACTTTTCAACCTTAATTTTCTGACCTTACAAAAAATTTGATGTATATTTAGTGATCTCCTTCTTCATATTATCCCACAAATAGTGTTCTTGAATATCTTGATACATCTTTTTACTACCTGGATGAATAGATAATATTGAGCTATGTTCTTCATTCATAAGATATTTCTTTATCTCTGGATTGGATGGTACACATAATCATGGACCAACTCCTATGGATATTTCTTCATCAGTTTTGAACTATGAGGATTCCGATTTCTGATAGCTTCCTCCTTTTCCTGAATTTCCACATCATTTATTTGAGCATACTTTAGTTTCTTCATATGATATAGTTGAGAATCATTTTGAGAAAATATTGATTAAATTACTTCCTTAATGATCCATGTTTTCATCCTTTGCAGTTATAAGAATATTGGATCCTTAATAATTATCATAATTGTAAACGTTTTAGGATCCTTTATACTTAGAGAAGATACCACAATATTTTCATTACTAGGATGGTTGCGGATTGAGAAGCCAAAATCCTTGATGAAATATAACCCTATCCACATGTGCATATTAATATATTTTTGTGTGAATATATATTTGATGCTCTTATTATTAGTATATATCTCACACTTCTCCCCATATAGATAATGCTACCATATTTTCAATGAGATGATCTGAACCGCCAACTCAAGATCATGTGTGGGATAGTTTTGCTCAGGAATTTTCAACTTCCTTGAGGTGTAGGATATCAATTTATTATTTTTTATTATTACACAACCTAAGAAATTTTTTAAGAATTTATGTATACCAAAAATAGTGCCCCACTTATCGGATGTGTGGGTAATGGTGTAGTGATAAGCCTCTTTTTCAACTCTTTGAATTAGTCTTAACATTCAATGGTCCAAAAAAACTTTACTCTCCTTAGAGTTAGCTTGGTTTGTGGGTTTGAAAATCATGCTAAGTTCTTCAAAAACCATTGGTAATTCCCAAATGGACCAAGGAAACTATGGATCTCCATTAAATATGTTTTTCGGGGTCACTCTTCAATTGAATTTTTCTTGGAAGGATTCATAGATATACCTTGGTAGCTGATAATATTCCCTAAGAATGATACTTCCAGTATATATAACTCACATTTACTATAATTTGAGTAGATTTTATTCTTTTATAAAGTCTTTAGAACCATATTAAAAGGTTACTTAAGTTTATTCTTGCTTTTGGAGTGTATCATAATATCATCAATAAATACTACCACAATGTTTTGAGGTAATATGTAAAGTTTCTATTCATTAAGTCTATGAAAATTACTAGATAATTATTAAATCTTAAGGTAATCACTATGAAATCATAGTTTCCATACCTCGTTTGAAATTAAATCTTGGAAATATCTTCCTTCTTTACCTTAAATTAGCGATATCTTGATCGATGGTCCACCTTAGAGAAATAATTGGCCCCACATAGATAATCAGACAATTCATCTATCCATGGTAGGGGACACTTGTTCTTCATTTTGATTCTTTTAACTCATGATAATCCATGTATATGCACATTTATGCATCCTTATTTTTTTAAAGATTACTAGAACATCCCATGGTGATGCACACAATCATATAAAACCCGTTTTCAAATTCTCTTGTAACTACTTATTTAGTTATTCAAATTGAATGGTGGCCATTAAATATGGTGTCTTTTATATATGAAGAGTTCCAAGAATAAGTTAATTGATAATTTAACCTATAATTCAAGAGAAAGACTAGTAAATTCTTCAGGGAACACATGAGTGTAGTCCCTCACAATGGCTATGTATTCGATCATGATTCTCCCCCTTTTCTCAATCATTTGAGTTAGATCTTCTTGCTCATAAAAGAATAATATCCAAAATTGGGATGATAATTCTAAATGAGATTCATCATCCTATTTACACTAGAACCGAACTAGAGGATGCCTTGGGATGTGAAGAGTGGTCTCCCTTTCCTGATATTTGATGATGTATTTGTATAATGATATCAAATCCATGCCAAAAATTGCATCAAACTCCACCAAATGAAGTAAGAAATTATTTTATGTATGGTTCAGTTCACAAAAATTAATTAGTTAGAAGTTACATAATTTGGATTAAAAAATTTCCCATTTTTCTATTCTCACATATAACTTAACCACCATATCTTGATGTGGTAACATGCATGATATGTTAGAATATGTTGAACCAGAATCAAATAGTATGGTTTCTATTATTGAATGAATAACCAGTGTTCCTGACACCACATCATTTTTTCATTCCATCTCAGTAGTAGTGATAGAATATGCCCTTCCATGTTGTCTTATAGGTTGTTGTTGCTGATTTCCTCCAATAACCCTTGGCTTTGAGAAATAGATCACATAATTCCAATGTTCATTGGAGTTTAAAAATTGTAGTTTAAGATGAGTGTTGATATAAACCTTACTTTATTACTCCAAACTTATGGGATTATTCATATTCTTTTGGTAATTATTATCTAGATAATCCTCACTTAAAAATTTGAAGAATATTCCAGTTCCCCTTAGGTAGTTTCTAAGATGCTTCTTCCCACACATTTGAAATGTGGGATTTTGGGTTTCCTTTACATCATGGGATTTATCTTTTGATACTCCAATATTAAACTCAATTTTTCTTTTATTATCTCTAGACCCATGAGACAACTAAGAGTATCTAATATATATTTCAACATTAAGGGTACGAGAAAAAATATCTTTATAATAGTCAAAGGCTCGAATCATCAATACATTTAATAGGATTGTCTTTATCCCTCTAAGGAAATGATCTACCTTTTATTCAGTGTCCTTGAAGAAGTCATAGGCATATTGTGAAATCCTTGTAATTTTTTCCTCGTACGCCCTGATAGACTCATATTACATTTGCTTCAATCTATGTAACTCCCTTTAGATATTAATAAGGAGAGTTCAAGGAAAATATTTATTTAAAAATATTTTCATAAAATCCTCCCATTCCTTTGAAAAAATTACCTCCTTATATTTTGCGTACTTGATTAGTTTCTACCACTGATCAACATACCCATAAAAATGATATACCTTCAATATTAATTTGTCTTCTTCTAAGTATTTAATAATAGTGAATATATTCTCAATATATTTAATCCATTATTTTGTGATGATGGGACCATAAGATCTACTAAATACAGGATGCCTTTTTCACCCGAATGATTCAACCACAAATTTCTCTCTTAGGAGAAGGAGGCAGTTCCACATGATTCAAGTTATTATCCATAAGTTGATCCTGTTGTTATCATGGAATCCTGCAATTTTGAGTTCCCATTCCCATAAGATTTTGAATTTCATCAGGTCAATAGTCACAATGAATATCACATTTATTTTTGGCATGGGTTATCCTATTTCCAGACATTACCTAATAAAAATTCATTATTAGGGGGCTTAAATACTTATCTAATAAGCATATAAGAAATGAAACTTTGAACATAGAAGGATAAAGATTCAAATGAAAAGTATATCTTAACATGTGATTCTCTACATTTCAATCTAAGTTATACATGGTGATATAATTTTCCTTAGGGTTCTTACTAATGTTTTCCAGTTCTAATATCAAAAAATATCTAGATCATGCTATAATATCAATTATGGAGACCCTATCCCTTTACACATTTAAGAAAAATTAAGAGTCAACTACAAACCAAGGAGCATAAATTCTAGTTTCTTTAGAATATTAGGCACATAAAACTGAAAACATAGAAGTGTAATAAATCGAATTTATATTAATCATCTATAATGAGATCCTAACTTCCTTTTAGCTCTTAAATTCAAATAGTATCACCTAGGAAATACTTAGACAAAAGGTATGGGATAAAAATCCTAGTAAGGGAATAAACATAAAAATAAATCATAACAAATTGGGTAGAAGGGATTACAAGATGACATAAAAAGGAATGGAACATAAATAAACATATGAAAGAATAAAATATATAAATGGGATCATGTACTCATGAAAAATAGTAATTTAGAAGAAATATATAACAATACATAAACAAGAGTGATGGTTAACTACCAAGACTATATCACATGGGAGGAAAAGTACCATAAAGGAATCCGGTTTACTCCCTTTCCTAACATGACACTCATGAGACTAAAAATTTCCCAATGTATTAAATAACTATCTAGGAACACCCATCATAAAATGTTCATGAATAAGTTTTCCACATGAATAATCAAACATAAGATATAAACATAAGGGTTACCTGTGGAATTAAATGGGCATCACAATCATGTTAACAGCCATAACCAATGAGTGCATCATAAAGATGTCCATGAAAAATGGATTGAAAATACACATGGACATTTATAATGGAAATTATTCATACATCATGTTAAATTATGTCCAAATAAATTTAAAACATTTAAAAATATTTTTTAAGAAACTTTAGAAATGAGCCACTCAAGTGCGGTTTAAGGGAGATTTTAAAATAGATTTTAAGGTGGACGAAGTCATAATTTTTTGAATGAAACATGAAATTAACTATTTTATTATTTAATGGTAAAAATATTGAATTTATTAAAATAATGGTGGATTAAAATAGGATACTTATTATACTTGAAAATGGGAAAGAAATTGTAAAGTTCTCTTTAATCGGGCTTGCTTGTATGGAGGAATTGAAAATGAAAACTTATAAAAAATGTATTTCCACATAAAATAATGAATAATTGAGAAAAGTACATATTTTTGGAACATGAAAAAATAATTTATTAGTATTAAATAAGAATAATTAATAATTACATTGTGGTAAAGAGAGAGAAATCATAACCCGAAGGAAAAATAGGGGTTCAGGGAGATTTCCTTACCTTATATATGAAACTATTATTCACTGGTACTAAATGTCCTATAAAACAAAATTATATCAATTAATTAATTAATTAATAACCTATGATTCATTTATTTTATTTTTTTATAATTTTATTATGTTCATTTATGGTCTTTTTTATGAGTTATAAGTTTCAATTTCATCATTTTGGGATAATTTGTTTCATGATTTTATGATTGGTTCCCTTGATTTTAATTACAGGACTTCTTGTCAAATGGAATAAAAACTAACAAATTATAATTATATGATATTGATTCATCACCATAATTTCAAACTATCCCATATATACTTGTTTCATATATGGGAATGATTTATTAGATAAACTATTAATGATTAACACTCATGGTTTTTGGTGAATTTTCGGTTATCACAAACTAGTTTTGTTTTTTAATTTAGCATTATGTATCTATATTAGTTATAAAAAATAATTTTATTTAATATTTATTTTAAAATATGGTTTAAATATTATAAAAGTTTTATGACCATCCATGAATGTGGTAATAGAAAATAAAAAATCATTATCCATGAAGGTGGTGAATCGAAATCTCCCGGATGATGTTTTCGTTTAAAAAAAAGAGAAGAGATTTTATAATTGATATTTAATTAACATAATAAAATTACATTATATGTATTATAATGGATTTATCATGTTATTTTTGATATGGTAGGTGAGATAAGGATAATATAAGAAAATAAATTAAAAGAGAAATAGCAAGGGGTTTACCTCTTGAGTGTCGTCTCCTTGAGAACCTCATTAAGGAACTTGGAAATGGACTTTTTCTTAGATCAGAAACACTAGAATGTAGGGAGGAGGTTTGGGAGATTAAGTGTTAATAATATTCAAAATATCCAAATATTAGGATGGGTGAGTAGAATAGGCGGTGATTGGTGATATTTATATATGGAAGAGAGGGTTGTTTTGATTATTTTATTCATTATTTTATTATTTTTTCTCAAAACTATCAATAGTGTTGATTAACATGAGTAAAAATAGTAAATAGAGATGGTTAGTTATATATAATGGGAACTTTAATCATCCATGACACAACCATTAATAAAAAATGCATTTATTTACTTATATTTTTAAATACCATAAATTACCGTATTTTATTAATCACAAAAAGTTCAACTATTTTAAAAAATTCAAAAAAATTCAATGTAACCATTTTTAGATGTGTATATTTCAAAAATGGACTCCATTTTATGATAGTAATTTTTTAAATCTGAAAAATTTAATTTTTAATTAAAATAATCATTTATTAGAAAAATACTGATTTTAAAATATGAACTGATTTTATTACATTGAAAAATTATTTAAGGTCTCATAAAATTATTTTTTAATAATAAGGCAATGAAATATTAATTTATGAATATATTTTATGAAAATAAATTATCTTTTAAATCATTATATTAATTATAAAATTTTAAATAATCATTTACATTTCCCAAAGATACCAATACTTAATTTATAATTTTTAAAACATTTATTTACTTCTTCAATGATATTAATATATTATATTTTCATTCATAAGATACCTAAATTTAATTTATACTTTAATAGGTGAGGTTAATATTTGATTGGGAAGTTTACTATTTCTAATTGTCACATTACTATTACAATTTTCATGTTACTATTCCCTTAGTATAGGTTCATTAATTTCTAAAAATACCTCTTATTTCATTCATTAATCATTTGTAAAGTTTATATTGTGTTCTCTATTTGATTTTATGTGATTTATACTATATTAAATAATTATAAGAATGGAATTTCCATCGATAAAATTTCGGGTCATTACATTTATGACATGAATTATTCTCCAATATTTGTCGAATTAGGCATGTTTGAGGATCATGGGGGTCCAGATAGTATAGAATCCTACAAAATTCAAGATTATATAATGAGTTTGAAAAATATTAATACTATATTTTTCATCCAATCATATATATATATATATATATACTCTATTTAATATTTTAGGGGTCCCTTTTGTGGTATCATAGCAAATTTTATACTCGAACCCTTCATTTGTATCTCAGTGGACATATGTACATTATGATTGGAATTTAATTAAATATAGTAGCCCTAGAAAATATGATTTAATTTGCATAATTTAATAGGGTTGGGTAGATAGTTATCACGTGAGGTCAAGAAATATATAGAAATGATAGTATTTTTTATTTTAAATCTTTTTATACAATGGATGTAAATTATTGGCCTATCAGGAGATAACTTTGGGATGTTCGACTAGTATCTTGGAGAATAAATTCATATATTATTGAATAGGGTATATTATTATTTATCATTTTATTTTATATATGATTTCACAATTGGACATTATGTTTATGCTTTATGATTATTCCTTATTTACATAATGTTTAACAATTTTAGTGTACAATGTTTAAATGATATTGATAAAAAACATATCACCGATATGTAAAATCTAGTGTATATGTAGGTGTATATGAGTTTACATGGCTTATCCTAGATAAAGTATTAAGGATGTTCTTCTGGTTGGGGGAAATTTCATATACCTATTGGAGTTTTCAATGTAATATTGTAATCCCATAAATCATAATCTAATTTGAGAGACTGAACCCTCCCGTAATTTTAAAGAGTTTTATCTAGAAAATATGTATTATATTAGTTGAAAAAATCAACATGGCCCCTATTTTGGTGATAATATTTTGTTTTAGTCTAGTTTATTCATCATTACTTTGTTTATAAATATGTTGACCTTATTGGGTGAATGTTTCCACTTAATATCTATATTTAAATTCATTTGTAGTGAAATTTATAAATAAAGAGGATCAAAGATAATTTGGATAATACATGTAATGATATGGGGAGGTACCCAAGATATTAGGACGAATTTGGTTCCTAAAAGGCTGCTATATGGTTCTCAGTGGTTATAATGAAGTTTCAATAATATATTTATCACTACAAAGTACATGAAGTCATAACAGTTTTATTTTTTTAAATTTTTTTTTGTTGAAATTTTCATTTCAACTTAAAATTTTAACTTGGAATTTCCCAAACATGTGATTATTAATTATTTGATTATGTTGAGATCTTGATGGAACTCTAAACCCATACCACTCATTGTAAGTTCTTATATCTTTGTCCCACAATGAAATCAACTCTTAATAGTAGTAGGATATCCTTCTCGATTGAGTGATGGTATAAACCACATTTAATCATCCTTTATTTTAAAAATATTTTTAGCATCTAGAATAATTGCTTCAAATTATAATCTATATCTCTTTTACTCTTTTGAAATCATCATATTTTTTTCAGTCTTCATGTTGTAGGTGATTAGATTTAGTAAATTAATGGTAAAGATGGTGTCTTATTTTATTGGTTTATTCTCCTTCAATAGAAGAAACTAAACCCCAATATTATCTTATATTAGTTTTTTAATCTCTTAATGTTATTGAATACACTCTTCCCAAAACATGGAAGAGAATTCTGCATATATTTTGGTTAAGTGACTCTTTATTCTTTTTGTACTCTCAAGGCCTTTTCTAGGGGCATTGTAGGGGAAAATGGATTACATTAAAATAAACGTATGTAAAACAAATGAACTGTTAAATATTTTTTTTTGAAAAAAAATGATTTCATTATTTTATGAATACTTTAAATTATTGTATTTATAATGTTTTATAAAAAATATTTCACATTATTTATGTTAATATTTTTGTAGTTGTGTACTTTAATTTTCAAATGTAAATTTTTATTCCATTTTAATATTGGTTTTTTCATTATTTTCTAAATATTGAAATTTTACCTACTATGTTTATTCCTTAGAAATAAGTATTTTAAAACATAAAAAATCTTTCTATGTGATAGTAAATGATTTTTAAATTTCCTTTTAACTAGTAGGTAGATTATAAAGGGTATATGGTTTCTATAAAGACTCTGAAATTTCAAGGGATTTTTTTTCTCTTAATTTCTTTGGAATTTTACGAGTGAGCAGTTTCAGACGGTACCTGATTCCGAGGCCCGGTGTGCCCGGAATAAATTTCCGAAGTTTAGCTCGGGTACGTTCAGTAAACTAACAAACGAGTTTTTCTATCTTTTGAACCGGTGCTCGGAATTGAAATCTGAGGACACCGATGAACTCGCAGCGTCAGTAATTGCTTAAGGGGACCTTTGCCGTAGTTGCCTTTTGAGCGGGTTGATGTTTAATTTTTGGGAATTAAATTAAAGTAAATAAAATTTGTTGTGTACAAATTTTATCTAAGGAAGGTTATTTTTATCCTACCAAGGGGAAGTTATAGGTGGGGCCCACACCCACCTAACCTCCCATGGGAGGATTTAGTGTGGTGGGGACTACACGAACACCTAACTCCTCACCTCCCTCTCAACTCCCTAAACTCCCCATAACTCACCCCGTTTAATACATGACAACTCCACTCATTTAATGGAGTGGAGCCTCTCTTCTTTCCATCTCTCTCTCACCTTTTAAAGTTTGCCAACAGAAGATAATCAATGCTTTAAAACTCTTAAATTATTTAATTAAGGGATTTGATTTTTGAAAGTTTAGAAAGTGTAATTAAAATAAGGAGTAGCCTTATTTTAATTTGGTTGGCTAATATTTTGGGATGATTAGAGGAGAGTTCCCTTCATCCACGAAGAACGAATCCCTCCATCGACGAAGAACGATTCTCCATTTATCGGATCTCCAATGAACGACGCTCGATCCGGATCGAACGACTTTGAGAAATCGACGAACACCAATGACCATCGTCACCTTCACCTCTTACCTTGCAATGACGTCAACGAACCGACATATTATCCCTTTCGCGATATCATCAACGAACGATAAACGTCTCGAGGTATGGGTTATCTTCGTTCAAGTTTTATTTACCGATCTTTGTTGCTTAAAGATTGGCCACCTGTTATCATCATAACGGGAGAATATCGGGCCGCAAAACCACGACCAATCCTCCTCCCCTTTTTATTGTTGATCAATGATGATATTCGAGGCAAAGGCGGCGTGGTGCCATTACACCGCGTGGGGACGAAAAGGACCGCAGACGGAGCGGGCTGTGGCGGTGGTGCGCAGCACCGTCACACCGTGCCGGTGAGGCTAAAGGAGGTCGCGACTAGGAGCAGGCCGTGACGGTGGTGCGCGACGCCGACACACTGCACCGGTGTGGCCGAAGGTTCTGTGACCGGAGCGGGCTGTGGTGCCGCCGCGTTGCGTCGGTCGGACAAGAGCCACGACCAAACGCCGCGACGGACACCGAAGGGCGGCCGACGCTCCAGGAGGCGGGACCCCTGCAGGTCCCGCGGCAGCTCACAACTAGCCGACCATTAAGGCCGACGATTACCCAAAACAGGGGGGGGGGGGTGTAACCCCCCGACAGAACCCCAGGGCGGACCCCACGGGTCTGCCATTTCGGAAGTAAGGGGGCATCGCCCCCCCTTCGCACCCCGCTCGGCCGACAGCCGAGCCGCGGCCGGCTTCCGAGCCGGGCCGTAGGCCGTGCCGGGCCGCGCCAACCGGGCTAGGCCGTGCCCAATCGGGTCGGACCGGGACCCGGGTCGGGCCGACCCAGGGGGTAATGGGGCGGGTCGGACCGGGCCCGAACCCCCTATTTTTGGACCAGGTTTGTTCAAGCGCCCATATCTTAGGCTAAGAACTTCCGATCGACGTACCGTCAGTTGCGTAGGGATCCTTGGATTGAGACGGTCGTTTAGGTTTATTACACTCAAGGTTTCGGCGAATATTGTGTATGACCGGGTTGGTTTGAACCCGAAACCAACCGGGCCCACGGAGCGGAAACTGTTATAACTTGAGCTCCGGACGTACGATTGACGTGCCGTCGACTTTGTTGGTTTCCTTTTAGGGAGAAAGATCTTTTGGTATACTTAATCTATGGTTTGGATGCATTTGGAGTATGGCCGGGTTGGATTGTACCCGAAATCCAACCGAGCCCCTCGAACGGAAAAGACGATAACTTTCAGACCAGACGACCGTTTGACAAACCGTCAGCGGCGTTGGAAATCTTGTTGAGAAATGGTCCCTTTGAGAATACCCTATGAGATTTCGAGGTACATTTGAGATACAGTCAGTTTGGTTCATTCATGAAACCAACCGGGTCCCCAGGACAAAAAGGTTAATAACTCACAGACCGGGCGTCCGATTGATGCGCCGTATGTTGCGTTGAGATCCCTATGACGTGACGAATCTTTGTGATACTTCTTCGTGGGACTTCATGACACTTGTAGTGTCGACCAGTGTCTCGTGGAGCGAATTCTCCTGGAGACAAGTGTACGGAGTACAGAGACCTTGTAGCTAGCTTAGACCTGATGACTGCTTGTCCAATTCGAGTCGGAGTGACTTGTATAGCCCAGCGGGGAGCAATACTATGTTTGGGTGGAAGACCTGTGGTACTCGAAAAAAGGAGTCCCTCAGTAGGTTATTAGGGGGAGCACTACTGTGTTGGGGTGGCAGAGCCATAGCGGGGAGCACTACTATGTTTGGGTGGTAGACCCGCGGTACTCGACAGGAGGAGTACCTCAACAGTCTAAGGTTAGTAGGCAGCGCCTCAGAGTTGTGAAAAGATCAATTTACTCATCAGAGGAGGATTTCTTCAGCAGTTGTGGTTTCGATATCTTTAATAAAAATCCTGGTTTGAGCTGATTCGTTGACCTTTGTGAATTCCTCATGATTGAGATGGGTTACTTGTTAACTTTAGTATATGTATGGGCATATACCTAAGTAGTGGTTATCCTTTTATTTCATATCTGTGTGATACCTCATGATTGATATGGGTTACTTGAAAACTTAGGTATAAGTATAGGCTTATACCTATGTAAGGGTTATTTGTTGAGATCCTTCTTTGTGGATATCCTTGATGGATTTATTGAGACCTTGAGGGTCTCAGGGTCCCTACTGAGTATCATTATACTCACCCCTGCACGGGATATGCCCGCACCTCATTGTGTTGGATGCAGATGACGAACAGTGATGATAGAGACCGAGTGTACGAGGACTGGACGGTACCCGGAGGTGGACCTCGCGACGAGTCAGTATCCGATGGTGGACTTCATGATGAGACGGTACTCGGAGGAGGTTGAAGGGCGAGAGTGTTGAGGAGGATATTTGTACCTACCCTTCAGGTAGGATCCATGGTGGACGATCCAGGAGCTGCGCTATCTATACCTACCCATCAGGTAGGATCCGGGGTGGACGACCCAGGTGCTGCTTCTATCTTCTAGTGGTTTGTCTTTTCAGTTGTACTTTCATTCAGTTGTAGATGTACTTTTTAGTTGGGTTTGTATTCTGACCCATTTACTTTTCAGCACTTTCTTTTGTACTTAGTGTATTACTTCTACTTGTACTCTGTGGTGTTTGTTTTCTTTTATAAAGGAAATTCCTTCCCTTTTTATCGGGATTTACACCTTTGGTACTAGTCTCTAGCCCCTGGCCTGTGGAAGGTAGGCTTGGGGTAGTCACGACACGAGCCCTGAGGACGGGTCGTGATAAATTGGTATCAGAGGAGTCAAAACTACCGTATAACTTAGGACTCTGATATTTCATTTCTGTGAAACAATAGTGTTAAGGGTACTAAGTGTGGTTTTCAGTTCAGGGAGTCCAATGTTGGTGCGGGCGGCCGATGTATTCATACACTAGGACCCTAACTTCTGATTTTAGACTCGGTGCACGAAAACACTGATTGTGTGTGTGTTTTCAAAAAGTTTCTTTTAAAATAGCTCAAACCAGGTCAGCTCACCAGGTATAGTCTTTTGACCGTGTCACATCTGTTTTTTCAGGATGCCTCCCCGCGGACGATCAGCTAGATCCCCGACTGTTGTACGTGCTGACAGGCCATTGAGAGACGAGGCCTCAGTACATGGCCCTCTTTTATATTAGACACCATCAGAGAGTGCACGCCGCTTGAACGCGATGCATGCGTTCCAGCTTCAGAGGCCTCCGATGTTTCGAGGCGAGTCGGATTTTCAGACGGCTGGACACTGGCTGGAGTTTGTAGCACGAGATTTCCACACATCTTAGACACCCGCAGACTGGATGGTGTACCTAGCTGTTAGCCTCTTCCAGGGTGCAGCTGAGAGGTGGTGGAACCACATGTTCCAGTTTTGCGACGAGATGACCTTCACCTGGGGAGACTTTGAGACCTTCTTCAGGGTGGAGTTTATACCAGCGACTCTACACTCTGAGTATGATCAGGAGCTCCTGCCCATGCCGTAGGGTTTTTCGTTAGTAGCCGAGTCATCTCTAGGAAGGAGACAGATGATGTAGAGGTCCAAGAGGACTAGAACAACCGGTGGGCAACCACGGGTTTTAGGTTTAGTTGTGCAAGGAAAATGAAACAGAGCCTTCCATATGAGTAACAGGAAGTGCTATTCATGCGGAAAGCAGGGTCACATGGCACATGACTGTCCGACTCCCCGCACAGTTGATCCGCAGGCGTTGGAGGAGCCACCGAGACAGTAACAGCGGGGAAAGCTTGAGCAGCAGCCGAGCGGTGGACAAGGAAGTGGAGCTCCGGAAGTAGGTGGACAGGAGCGGGACTAGTTCCAGGCATGGATGCCTTTTTTATTGGTGCTTCTAGCTTCCTTTTTGTTGTTGTTGTGGTTGTATGTGTCTTTGTACTTTGAGATGCAGTAATAAAAGACACCTTTCTTTGTGGCATTTACTTTCCTGTCCTCTCTATATGGTTGTTACTAAGAGGTTCTAGTTTAAAACTGTTGACTTGACCCTCACTTTCGAGATACCTACTAGAGGAGACCCAGTGACCATGCACTGATGCTGACAGTGTGACTCAACCCTTGGAGGTGAGAGTGACGGTTGGATATCTTATTAGTAGCATCGAGGCCTTACGACGTCATTCAAGACATGAATTGTATCATTCATGTCAGGATTGACTGTATTAGGCAAAGAATGTGGTTCATCCAGGGGATGAGACCAGATTTCTATTTTCGGCAGAGGAGAAATTTCAGCATCTCTTTGGTGGAATGTAGACGAAGAAGGGTGGAGATGGGTTCTTAAAATTGGCTAGTCTCACCCATTATTCGTTGAGCGAACGGTTTACGGTTCTCTCCATATCAAATAGTCTCAGGTTTATCTACTATCAGAAGGACATGAATATGAGACAACGGTGATGACTTGAATTCCTCTAGGACTATGACTTCAAGATAGTTTATACTCCTGGGGAGGGGAACGTTGTAGCAAATTCTCTTAGTAGGAGATCAGGCATTCAGTTGTTTGGAGTGGCGAGACAGCAACTGGCCGCATTTCAGACATCCTTTGTGGATAGTGTTAGAGTAAGCTCGTATAGAACCATAGATGGTTCAGGTTACGACGGAAAAGGTGAAAATCATCCAATAGTAGATGAAGACTGCACGGAGCAGATAGAAGTCCTATGCTGATAGGAGACAAGACCACTAGAGTTCAAGGGTGACGACCACGTCTTCAGAAGGATCTCACCTTGACGGGGTCTACGTAGATGTGGATGAGGCGACAAGTAATCTCCAAGGTTCAAAGAACCTTACAGGTCCCCAGCAGAGTAGGCAAGGTGGCTTACCTCATAGCCTTTCCACCTCAGATGCACCAGGTGCACGACGTCATCCACTTATCTCAGCTGAGGAGATACGTGCACGACCCTTCACACATCATGGAACATAGGGAGATGGAAATCGATAACAGGGTGACATTCACAAAGGTTCCAGTGGAGATCGAGGTTCGACAGGATCAGGTCCTACGTGGACGGTCGATTCCTCAGGTGCGCTTTCACTGGAATCACAGGAACCTCCAGGAGAGAACATGGGAGCGCAAAGCTCAGATGCGTGTTCAGTACCACTTTTGTTTTCCCTAGTGTGTGTTGAAGCTTTATGGGGAAGTAAATCCCTAAGGTGGGAGTAATGTAAAGACTCAGAAATTTCAAGGGATTTTTTTTCTTAATTTCTTTGGAATTTTACGAGTGCGCAGTTTCAGACGGAACCTGATTCTGAGGCCTGGTGTGCCCGGAATCAATTTCTGAAGTTTAGCTCGGGTAGGTTCAGTAAACGAATGTGCGAGTTTTTCTATCTCTTGAACTAGTGCTCAGAATTGAAATCCAAGGGCACTGATGAACTCACAACACCGGTAATTGCTTAAAGGGACATTTGCCGTAGTTGCGTTTTGAGCGGGTTGATGTTTAATTTTTGGGAATTAGATTAAAGTAAATAAAATTTGTTGTGTACAAATTTTATCTAAGGAAGGTGGTTTTTATCCTACAAAGGGAAAGTTATAGGTGGGGCCCACACCCACCTAACCTCCAATGGGAGGTTTTAGTGTGGTGGGGCCCACACGAACCCCTAACTCCTCACCTCCCTCTCAACTCTCTAAACTCCCCATAACTCACCCCATTTAATACATGACAACTACACTCATTTAATGGAGTGGAGCCTCTCTACACTCCATCTCTCTCTCATCTTTTAAAGTTTGCCAACACAAGATAATCAATGCTTTCAAACTCTTAAATTATTTAATTAAGGGATTTGATTTTATAAAGTTTGGCAAGTGTAATTAAAATAAGGAGTAGCCTTATTTTAATTTGGTTGGATAATATTTTGGGAGGATTAGAGGAGAGTTCCCTTCATCCACGAAGAATGACTCCCTCCCTTGACGAAGAACGGTTCTCCATCCTTCGAATCTCCAACGAATGACGCTCGAGCCAGATCGAAGGCCTTTGAGGATTCGACGAACGCCAACAACCATCGTCACCTTCGCCTCTTACGTTGCGACGAAGTCAATGAACCGACATCCTCTCCCTTTCGCGATATCATCAACGAACGAAGAACGTCTCGAGGTAGGGGTTATCTTTGTTCAAGTTTTATTTACCGATATTCGTTGCTTAAAGATTGGATGCCTGTTATCATCATAACGGGAGGAGACCGGATCGTGCAAACACGGCCGATCCTCCTCCCCGTTTTATTGTTGATCAACGATGATGTTCGAGGCAAAGGCCGTGCGGTGCCGTTGCACCGCATGGGGACGAAGAGGACCGCGGCCAGAGTGGTCTGCGGCGGTGTTGCGCGGCGCTGCCGCGCCGCGCCGGTGAGGACGAAGGAGGCCGTGGCCAGGAGCAGGTCGCGGTAGTGGTGCGCAGCGCCGGTGAGGCCGAATTGGACGCGGCTGGAGCGGGCTGCGGCGGAGGGGCGCGGCGCCGTCATGCCGCGCCGGTCGGGAAAGAGCCGTGGACAAAGGCCGCGACAGACACCCAAGGGTGGCCGGATGTGCCTGCCCCCGTCGCTCCAGGAGGTGGGACCCCCGCAGGTCCCCCGACAGCTCACAACCGGCTGACCATTAAGGCTGGCCATTACCCGAAATAGGGGGGGGGGTGTGTAACCCCCTCGACAGAACCCTAGGCTGGACCCCACGGGTCCCCAGTTTCGGAAGCAAGGGGGCAGCTCTCCCCCTTCGCACCCCGCTCAGCCGACAGCTGAGCCACTACCAGCTTTTGAGCCAGGCCGCATGCCACACCGGGCCGGGCCGCCAGCGCTGGGCCGGGCTGCCAGCGCCGGGCCGATTTGCGCCAGCTGGGTCAAGCCGTATCCAATCGGGCCGGAACTGGACCCGGGTCGGGTCGACCCATTTCGGGCCGACCCAGGGGGTAATGGGCCGGGTCAGACCGGGCCCGAACCCCCTATTTTCAGACCAGGTTCGTTCAAACACCAATATCTTGGGCTACGAACCTCCGATCGACGCACCGTCAGTTGCGTAGGGATACTTGGATCGAGACGGTCATTTAATTATATTAAACTAAAGGTTTTGGCAAATATTGGGTATGAATGGGTTGGTTCGAATCCGAAACTAACCAGGCCCTCGGAGTGGAAATGGTTATAACTTGCGCTTCGGACGTCCGATTGAAGTGCCGTCGACTTTGTTGGTTTCCTTTTAGTGAGATAGATCTTTTGGTATACTTCATCTGAGTTTTGGACATAGTTGGAGTATGGCCGGGTTGGATTGTAACCAAAATCCAACATGGCCCCTAGAACGACAAAGCCGATAACTTTCAGACCGGACGACCGTTTGACGAACCGTCAGCGGCGTTGGAAATATCTTTGAGAAATGGTCCCTTTGATCACAACCTATGAGAGTTAGGGGTACATTTGAGATACGGTCAGGTTGGTTCGTTCACAAAACCATCCGGGCCCCCAAGACAAAAAAGCTAATAACTCACAGACCGGGCGTCCGATTGACGCGTCATCTATTGCGTTGAGATCCCTATGACGTGACAGATCTTTGTGATACTTTTTAGTGGGATGTTGTGACACTTGGAGTGTCGACCAGTGGTTTGTGGAGTGGATTCTCCTAGAGACGAGCGTACGGAGTACGGAGACCTTGTAGCTGGCCGAGACATGATGACTGCTTGTCCGATTCGAGTCGGAGTGACTTGTATTGCCCAGTGGGGAGCACTACTGTGTTTGGGTGGCAGACCCACGGCGGGGAGCACTACTGTGTTTGAGTGGTAGACCCGCGGTACTCTACAGAAGGAGTACCTCTGTAGGCTATTAGGGGGAGCACTACTGTGTTGGGGTTACAGACCCATGGCGGGGAGAACTACTGTGTTTGTGTGGCAGACCCACGGTACTCGACAGGAGGAGTACCTCAATAGTCTAAGGTTAGTGGGAAGTGCCTCAGAGTTATGATAGAATCACTGTACTCGTCAGAGGAGGAGCTCTTCAACAGTTTTGGTTTCTATATCTTTAATGAAAATCCTCATTTGAGCTGAGTCGTTGACCTTTGTGAATTCCTCATGATTGAGATGGGTTACTTGTTAACTTAGGTATATGTATGGGCATATACCTAAGTAGTGGTTATCCGTTGATTTCATATCTGTGTGATACCTCATTATTGATATGGGTTACTTGATAACTTAGGTATAAGTATGGGCTTATACCTAAGTAAGGGTTATTTGTTGAGATCCTTCTTTGTGGATATCTTTGTTGGATTTAGTGAGACCTTGAGAGTCTCGGAGTCCCTACTGAGTATCATTATACTCACCCATGCACGGGCTATGCCCGCACCTCATTGTGTTGGATGTAGATGACGAACAGTGCTAACAGAGACCGAGTGTACGAGAACTAGACGGTACCTGGAGGTGGACCTCACGACGAGTCAGTATCCGGTGGTGGACTTCAGGATGAGACGATACTCGGAGGAGGTTGATGGGCGAGAGCGTTGAGGAGACTATTTGTACCCACCCTTCAGGTAGGATCTGTGGTGGAAAATCCAGGAGCTGCTCTATCTATACCCACCCTTCAGGTAGGACTCGAGGTGGACGACCTCGGAGCTACTTCTATCGTCCATCTGTTTGTCTTTTCTGTTGTACTTTAGTTCAGTTGTAGCTGTACTTTTTAGTCGGGTTTGTATTCAGAACCATTTACTTTTCAACACTTTCTTTTGCACTTAGTGTATTACTTCTTCTTGTACTCTGTAGTGTTTGTTTAATTTTATAAAGGCAATGCCTTCCCTTTTTATCAGGATTTACGCCTTTGGTGCTAGTCGCCAGCCCCTAGCCTATGGAAGGTGGGCGTTGGGTAGTCACGACACGGGCCCTGAGGATGGGTCTTGACAGTTTCAATATATACTTTTAATTAGGTTTAGCTTATTCTGGAGTATGATGAATGGGATGGGCTTGTAGTGCCCTAACATCATATACCACATCCCCTTTTATATAGAACTTGCTAAAAGTTCTCCCTATCTCTTGTGTATAAATTACCATTTCCAATGGGAAAATATTTGTTCCCTTACTCTAGTATATAAATCCCACTATATGGGATGGGTTTAAAAATTCCCTACCTCCATAATAAAAATCATCTATAGGTTAGCCACAATGATGGAGACTATAGGTACAGATCCTCTATATATGGGGAGTTAAATGATTCAACAATACAGTCCAACGTTATTCATAAATATTATACATTTCCTTTTCTATATTTATTTAACTAAAACATTGTATTGTTGTTACATTCACTTTATATTATAATAGGTATGTAGGGTTGGGGTGGTGATTGTATACTAGGTACATTAAATATAATACCAGCACATAACCCTATGGTATGTGTGAATATCCTATTTTTATTGATTTTGGTAAGTAACATGAAAAAATATAACCCAAAAAGACCCTACTTTAGAAGGTAATAAAATAACTGTACCACTACAAGCCCACATCCAAAAGGCCAGGGCCTAGAGACATGTATCAAGATGTCATATCATACATATAGGTGGCGTTATCCTTTAAAAATATATACATCCAAACATCTCCATGAAAATTTATATAATAATAAAAACTATATATATAATTTCATGTACTACTGCATGCATTTAGTAATGAAAAATATCCCAAAATATCAATATAAACAAATTTTAATAAATATGGGTATGGTTCAAGAAACAAAATACCATTTTAAAAACAAACCTCAAACAAAAAAGATGGATGTAATCCACATCACATCAACACTGACATGATCACCACAAAAAATGGACACAATTGAGTTCCTCTATTCCCCAACACAACTTCCACTATATCCTCCACCACTGAGATATTTTTCATATGCATAGAAAAAACATGTATCAGAACAGGTCTAGTGTAGCGATGAGTATGAATAAAGCCTGTAATATTCTACTAAAAGTATGAGAAGAAAACATTATAATAAGGCATATCAAAAGAATATAAAATATGATATTTTTTTTTTTAAAAAAGTAACCAAATTTAATCATATATACAATCATCATAAATAATATAAATATATTGCATGCTCAGAAAGGATCAGGAATTACCCAGACAACTATCAAACTCAAACCACCAAAATTACCTAACATCCTTTAATTCCACATTATCACTTTATAAAATTATTAGTGTGGGATTAGATCCATTCTGAAGAGGGTGTGTCAATCATTGGGGTTTAAAACCAAATGGAATAACCATTTTTCAATATGGGGTATGTGAACTAGAAGAGGTGTTTCCCTCCACTATATATCGAGGTATTATTACTTATCATCAAGGGGGTTACCTACTACACTTATTATACATAGTACCTTTTCCCTAGATTTTACATTCCTCTATTGGGTTATAGACTTTGTGTCTACCCTAAAAACCTCTCCCACTCATTTTCATCCTCTATATGAATCCATAAAACTCCAACTACTCAAATTCTTAAAAAATAATCATCTGATGATGAAGATATAGAAAATATATCATTTTACACTAAAAATTATTAGAATTACCAATTAATACATCCAAAACAATGACCTAGGTGATAAAATATGAAAAATACAGAGATACTTCTAGTATATTGAATTTACTATAATTTAAATAGTATGTATACCTTTTTAGTAGTTAAGAAAATGATTTGACAATATAGTTTCTATGAGATCAAACAACATGACATGTACCAGTGGGGTATATAACAAGTGTGATCCTCATATAAGATAGATAAGCACTATAGTGGAATCCCGTAAATTTTAACCAAATTACGCAACATGTAATTCAACCCACATAGCATGTGGAGTCTTTGGAACACTTAGTGTGTATTGGAAGTGAATACCAAGTTGAATATTTGGGATACATGACATGTGTGGATTTCATGTTGAACAAGTGTGTACTCAATTGTATGTTAAGGAATTTGATCCCAAGATACATGACATGTGACATGAGGTTACACCCTTGGATAATATTTATAGAAGGAAATAAAACCTTTCACCTCGAGACATCAAATATATAGTGTGTGACATAGATGATAACTAATCAACCATGGGGGATAATTAATTCCCTATGGGATATCCAAATTCAATAATTTATATAACTCAGACTAGTGAGATTAATTAATTAAATATATTACACAACAAGTCAATGTTGAACCCAAGAGACAACCTGATTAGTTTTTTAGGTTTTAAAATTTTATTTATATAATTGTTTTGATTAAGAGGTGAAATAAATAAGGTTTTATTAATTTGGAAGAAAGAGATAATTAAAAAAATTAGTTTTTAAAATCAATTGGAAAAATGTGTTAGGGTTTTATATTTTTAAGTTTCAGGTGAAATTGGATAAATATAGAATATTGATTATTCATGTTTTTGTTTGATTCAGGATGAAGAAAACTTTATGGTTTGGGTATCCCTTATATAATAATGAAATTACCATTTTCTCTTGGTTTTATAATTTCGGTTTTTAATGCATGAATTTTTTCTTGATATAATATTTAAAAAAAATTTCACTAGACTATTGAATGATCATAAAATAGTTAGGGAAATTTTTTATGCAATTTAAAATGTTTTTTTCTTATTCATCAATCAATTTTCATTATTAAACAAAAATATGGGGATTTTAAATTTAATTAAATATTGAGTAAACTATAATAAATTAACATAATAAGAAAATATAACACAACAATGAAGTACCCATTAGATAAATTACCCTATCATAAATAAATAATTACCCCTATTCTATTAATGAGAGAGTATGATGGAATGGAAAAAAAAAATTATGGATTGAAATGAAGAGAAAGGCTCGTGTTGGAAGATTAAGTAGTGATGTAACTTGCCCTAGGCTTTGGTCTCTAGATCATTCCCTTATACAAGAAACTTGTATCTCTACTTATATTCCTACTCAGGCTCTTTAGTTGAGATTAATTAACAATGAATGTGTTCATTAATGAGATTTAGTTCAATACCCATTCTTCAATGGTAGTCTAGGTTAGCACACGAAATGCTCTGGAAAAAATATTAAGAATTCCCCAAATATTATCTATGATCAGATCATAAATTTTGATCTTGATTGTAGATTCATGTCATAAATTATGGGTTTTTGATGTGAATAGTGTGGATCTATATTTGGAAATCTATTATCCCAATAAAATTACAACAAAATATATGGTTTTACAATGTGAATGGTTTAGCTCCGCTCCTTTTGGTGAACTCACAATGTAAATAGAATATTTATGATGTAATTACTTCAACCAAATACAATTTACATACTATGTTCTAAAAACTATGTAAATACATTATTTTCAACTTTTTCTATATTTTTTTATTGTAATAGTATCTTTAACACATCTTTAAATATCCCATGCCACACCCTGACATGATGTGGTGCATCATGAAGTTTCTCTAACTCATGATTTTTGTATCTCTTGATGGAAATAATTTATCTTTCTCTATATTGTCTCATTTTCAACAAATTGTTGTATCCTTCAAAATATAAGAAATTATATGGAATATTTGATCAATAATTATTTGTTGAATAAAAAATGTAATATATTTAAACACAAAAATAAAGTAAGAAATGCTCATGTAAAATCCCTAAATAAAAAATTTAGGCTTTTCCTAAATAGTGGAATCACAAAAAACAAATGATTATGATCACACTAAAAATATTTAAACTGAATGTCAACAAAATATAATTATTAAATTTAAAATTTAAATGTTCATTCATTTCAAAGAAAAAATTTATCAACATCACAATTAAGAAAACAAATCAACCAAGTATTTTACTTTTATTTTTTCAAAACATCTAAAACTTTTCATTCATCTATTTTTATTTTTCAAATCATTATTAATATGCATAGTATTTTTAATTTACCTCACGTTGATTTTTTCCTCTCATCATCAAGGTATAATTTAAATAGTGTTGCACACACACCTTAAGTTCATGTCACTTTACATATTATTGCAAAGCATATACCATATCCACCACATAAAGAAAGAGATCACAATTAATCATGATGACTTATTATCAAGGATCAAATGGATATAAGGCTTAAGGGTAGTTGGTTAATGGTCTATAAAACAAATAAATATCAAGACTTAGATTTTACTCCATGGAATAATGCATGATATCAAAAAATAATCCTAATGAGAATATCTCTTTATAAATGTCATCTACACCTAAATCTAAAAGTGGGTTATAATTCAAGTAAGAAAAATGTGTGGATCATCCTGTCATACCATTTTTCATATTTTTTTCTTAAAAATATGTATTTAAGATAAATCTCACATCCCCCCATAATAACAAAATCATTCAAAAAACTATTGATATGGAAATAGTGATCTTTTCCTTCCAAGGTAGAACCCATTTTATTATTATTTTAGAGTGGTTATTAATATAGAAAAATGAATGATATATGGCCTTTAATTTAGATACAAAATATATTGAAAATTCTTGTTACATGATATTTCTATTTTTTTTTATTTTTGAAAATTTAATATAAAACTTAATAGAAAACACTCAAAAACGCACAAATAAGAATCCTAAATATCTACCCCAAAATGATTTCCCCTCCCCCACACTTTAAATATTACATTTTCATCAATGTGAACTTATGATATTATATGTGAATATAAAATGTAGAATTTTGAATTATGAAACTAATATAAAAGTTAAATGGTTAAGAACAACATGATATTCTCAAGTGATGATGGGTTTATGTAGGGTGATGAAATCAGCTGCATTGGTTGGAAGTCCCTAAATGTATTTATTCAAAAGTTGGCTATTGACTATAAATATCCTTCCAGTCTCCTCTTGTATGATATACACTATCCTACAAGGAAAAACATTAGACGCAACAAAAGGGCATAACCATTTGGAATGAAACTTACCATGCATCCGATCCAGTCATGAACTGTATATTAGAACTTTCTATCCAACATGAAACTCACTTTGTTGGATAATTCTATCATAAGATGATTTTGATCTTTATTTATAGAGTCTTGAGTTCTCATATGATGAGAATCAAATCTCCTCAAGTTATTTAATTTTCAGCTTCCATTTAATTATATCTTGGTTCATATCCACACTACATTTATTTATAGCCCAATAAACCCGATGCTCATCTTACACTAGGGTAGAACATGATTTCCCAAAAACAACCAGAAATAGAGACATACCAATGGGTGTCATGTGTGGTTTTTTAAGCCTAAATCACATCATCCAAGCACTTTCTCTAATCCTTCCTATTAAGGTGCATGTTTTTCTCCAAAATTTGTTTGAACTCCCGATTTATAACCTCTTCCTGGGCATTTGTTTGGGGGTGATATGGTGTTGAGGTTTTGTGTGTCACCCCATTATTCTGAAGGTGAGAATCCAAATTCGGATTGCAAAAGTGTGTCCCTTAATCATTGATGTTATTCTTTGGTACTCCAAATCTTCAAAAAATATGTTCCTTAACATGGTCTACTACAACATGAGATTCACGAGTCCTGGTGGCCTTGGCCTCCACCCATTTTATAACATAATCAATGAAAACAAAAATATAAAAAACCCAAATTAAATAAAAAAGGACCAATGAAATCAATTCCCCATGCATCAAAAATCTCACCAAATAATATGTGTTGTTGGGGAATCTCGTGTCTCCTAGAAATGTTCCTAGTGTGTTGGAAATGTGAGCATGACTTACAAAACACATGAGCATCCTGGAATATGCTAGGCCAATGTAATACAAAGTCTATGACTTACCTAGTGGTCTGTTAGGGTCCAAAGTGTCCTCCACATGAAAGTGTATGGCAGAAATGCAGAATAGACTCAAACTCATGATCAGGAACAAAAATTCTAATAACTTGATCACTAAACATGCACCAAAGGTATGGATCCTCCCAAACATAAAATCTTAACTCACTATTTAACTTTTAGACTTGAAGTTTCTTTAAATTTTTTAGAATTTTATAGTCAAAACGTTTTTTAACTAAATTAGTATACCAAGGATGCGTACCTAAGATGGAAAAAATATTCTCATTGGGGAAATTGTCCCAAAGTGGTACCTAGTCGAAGGTGTCAGCCTCTAATGTGTGAGTAATCCTACTCATGTGGTCTGCCACAAAGTTATATAAACCCTTCTCATCCTTTATCTCTGTATAAAATTATTGAAGAAACATCATCCATTGGATAAGCCTAGGATTTTCATATGGCTTCTTAAAGAGGTACCTCAGAGCTGAGTGGTCAGAAAAAACAACAACTTTAGAGCCCAATAAATATGAACATAATTTTTATAAAGAAAATATGGTGGAAATAGACTCCTTTTATGTGGTTGTTTAGTTTTATTTGGATGAATAAAATTCCCTAGAGTCATAATAAATCACATGTGAATGTCCCTCCACCCTCTGTGATAAGACCGCTCATACTGCAATGTTTGAATCATTACACATCAGCTCAAATGGAATGTCCCAACGTGGGGCATGTTTGATCAGTGGAGTGGTTATACGATATTTTAGCTCATCAAAGGAAGTTCTACAAGAATCATCAAACACAAAATTAGAATCCTTTTGATATAATCATGATGTAGGAAGTTCAATCTTACTAAAATCTTTGATGAAGCGTCAAGAAAATAATGCATGCCCTAGGAAAGATATGACATTATACACAAATGAAGGATAGGGTAAGGCTGAAATAATATCAACCTTAGATCTATCAAACTCTATCCTGTGTTTTGACACTACATGCCCTAAGACAATCCCAT
The DNA here is from genome assembly GCA_963277665.1 of Viscum album. Lineage (NCBI taxonomy): Eukaryota > Viridiplantae > Streptophyta > Magnoliopsida > Santalales > Viscaceae > Viscum > Viscum album. The sequence continues at coordinate 350,554,829 of OY728126.1, read as the reverse complement.
GCTCTACCATGAAATGACACTTTTCAAAGTTCAAGACCAGATTCTTCTTAATTCAACGATTCAAAACCTTTCCCAAACTAGAGATACAATCATCAAATGACGACCTATACAATATAAAATCATCTATAAATACCTCCATGTAGGTCTTAATGAAATATGAAAAAAACTCACCATGCATCTCTAGAAGGTACATAGGGTATTAAAAAGTCCAAATGGCATCATTTAGTATGAAAACATACCCAATGGACAAGTGAAAATTTTCTTATCCTAATACTTTGGGGCTTTATAAACATGAAAATATCTAGAAAATCTATCCAAGAAATAAAAACGTGTCTTCCCAGATACTCTCTCAAGAATTTGATCAATAAATGGAAGGGGAAAATGGTCCTTGTGAGTGGATTGATTTAGTTTACTATAATCAATACACACACACCAACTGCTTTGTATCCTCATTCTAACTAACTCTTATATATCATTCCTAACAATAGTAACACCACTTTTCTTAGGCAAAACCTGAATAGAACTCACCCACTGGGAATCTTAAATGGGATAAATTATACATGCCTTGAGAAAATTTTCAACTTCTTTTTTAACAACTTTCAAAAGAGTTTGATCCAATATCCTTTACGGATGCCTAACTGGTTGATACCCACCCCCAAAAATAATCATATGCATACAAATGGATTGACTAATACTTGATATGTCAGCCAAGTTCCACTTGATTGCCCTAATTTTCCACCTCAATAGATTCAAAAGTTTTTCTTCATGTTCAAAAGGGAGATTATTATCAAGTATAAAAAGTAATATCTCACCACTCAATAATTTTGAGTATTTTATATTTGGTGGTAATGTCTTGAGTTCCAGTGTTGGGGGGGGGTGATGTATGGATAGGGAAATTTAAGGAATTAAAAAATGTGCACAATGAACATCAGTATCAGAATATACATAAACAAAATCAGAAAATAAAGCATCAAATCCATCAAAATTCTCAACAAACATGTCATAATCAGAGTGCACATGATCAAAATCATAATATGAATCCATTTAAAAATAAAATCTAAGAGAGGGTTTTTTATTAGGAATATTGTGGAAGTTATCTTAGACATAAAAATAGAACAAATACTCATAATCTCCATAAGCATAGGATAGTAAAATTTCATGGGGTTTTTATTTAGTTGTTCAAAATGGGAGATAAGGAAATCAGAATGGTCTTTTGAGTGGTACTTCATAGATTCCATAACATTAAATATCACAACATCATCTCTATGCTCCATTGAAAGTGTACCCTCATGGACATTTATGATTGTTTTTTGTAGTTTTTAGGAAGGGACTACCCAAGATAATGGGATCATGAGAACTTACCTGATCATCCTCTATGTTAAGAACATATAAATCTACTATCAATATCACGTCTCTTACCCAAACAAGTACATCCTCAAGGACTCTCGTTGGATATGTTGTTTCTCTATTCGTTAACTATACTACTACTCTCGTCTAATTTAACTCACCAACCAATAAAGAATAGAATACACAGTGAGACATCACATTTATGGAATCACCTAAATCACATAAATCATTATAAAAGTGTAACTCCCCTATGGTGCATGGTATGGTGAATTTCTTGGGATCCTTGCACTTTGTTGGCATTGCTAGAGTTGGTGTAATGAGTTCTAACACATTTCTTCCATGATTTATCCTCTCATTTCTCTTGGGCTTTCTTTAATTAGTATACAGATATTTTAAGAATTTTTCATACCTTGGTATTTGTTTAATGTATTCTAGTAGAGGGATGTTGATCTCCACATGCTTAAATGTTTCCAAAACGTCTCTTTTACATCGCATCTTCGGCCATTTTTTTGGTTTTCATAATTCTATTTGGAAAGTGAAGGGGTTTAAGAGGAATATCATCAATATTTTTATTACCTTTTTCATTCTCCTTGGGATTCTCATTAGTGGTTCCTAAATGGGACTTCTTCGGAGTTGAGGTGAATCATGGTGGAATGGTAGGTGCAGAAGTATTAGTTGTTTGATTTCCACTTCTCAATGTGATGGAACTGACATTCCCCTAGGTATTTAGAGTAGGTTGGGAAGAAATATTTCTATTGTTCTTACTTACTATTTCATGGAGGGAAGTGAAAATCTTGCTCATTTGTATCTTCAATTCTCTCAACTTAGAACCTTAACTCTTCAGATCATTCAGTTGATTAAGAACAATTTGTTTCAAAAGACCATCAGTATTAGAATCTAACTATGTTTCATAATTCCCTTTTTGTTTAATTGTTGATCCTTGGGATCCAAATATCCTTTGTGGTTTTTGGAAACCCTATTTATAAGGCAGAGGTTAATGTAAATTTTGTTGCAAATGGGGAATTTGTTGTTGTCTAGAGCCACACCTCATGTCTCATTGATCCTTCCACCCTTGTTTTTATGTTGGAGAATAAGAATAATACTTCTTCTAGGGATGTGGTTGTTACTGCTGCTGATATGTTCTCCTAGGGAATACTACAACACAATTATCCATATCTTCTAATTATGGGAAACAATCAGTCGAGTTGCTTGTTTTAGTGAAAATTTCACAAGGTCTCATAGGAGTGGGTTCATATGTCTTTTAGGCCAAATAAATATTCCTCACCATATAATTAAACTCTTCTAACCTGGTACCAATTAAATGACTTTCAAGAGAATATTTAATTACCTAGTGTACTCATATAACATGTGGTGTACCTCGATCGCCAAATTTTTGGGAGTTTTGTACCATCTTGTTGATCAATGTATGTTCAGTTGCTGGTGTTTTCTCAACCAATTCCCCTCCATCCGTGGAATCCACCATGTTTTTTCTATAGGCATGATTCCTTCATAGAAGTACTGGATGTGTATTTTCTCACTGATTTAGTGATGTTGGTTGCTTTGACACAACTTCTTGAATCGCTCACAGTACTCAGACATTGACTCCCCTTGTGTTTGATTGATCCACGATATCTCCTTATGAATAAAAATGGTCCTTTATGCTAGAAAAAATCTCTTCAATAAATGAAGTTTCAAATCATTCAAACATGTTACATATTTAGGTTTTAAGTAATACGTCCACTCCTTTGCAGCTCCATCAAGTGAAAATGGGAATTCTTTTAGTTTGATTTGATCTTCAGATACATTTCTTGGTTTTAGTGTTGAGAAAACAACATTAAATTATTTTAATTGTTTATTTGGATCCTCACCAGATATCCCATGAAATTTTAGAAATAGGTTAATTAAACCTGATTTCTGTTCAAAGTCTGATTTTAGATTTGGGTATGCAATAAAATTTTCTTGATATTTAATATCTGGTGAAGCCAATTATCGAATGGTTCAATTAAGTTCATTATTATTATTTTCATCCATTGGTTCTTGTTTTATGTTGTATTTATAGGTGTTTCCATTTTCAATTTTCTTAGATTTTAGGAATTCCCCACTTGTGCAAATTTTGACACTTCTTGTAGACTGATATTGTCTGATTTGAGCCCTAAGGTTACGTTCAATCTCAGGGTCTAGATCAAAGAGATCCTCAAAATGGCATCGTGTCATAAATCATCAAAATTGAGAAAATTAGACCATAATTTCATGAGAATATATTTCAATAGATGGTAAAATATAGAAGAAAATAGATAGGAAGAATAAATAGAAATAGAAACAAAAAAAATTGAAAAAGAAGAAATAATAAAGGAGGAAGAAGAGAAAAAAAGGATAAAATAAAATTAGACAAATACCTATAATTAGTTGAATAAAATACTTGACTCCCTAGAAATATTTTCAATTTTAAAGGTTCTATCATGGGAACTCTCAAATGATATTCTATTTCAAGTTATTCAGGTGTAGCAGAGTGGCTGACCATGGTCATTTATCAAAGGAGGAAGTAATTTAAATCAATATATTAAAGGTATTTTGAAAATAAAATAAAATAAAATAAAATAAACAACATAGAAGGATTGGGGGGGGGGGGTGGGTTAAATGTTTATAAAATAATAAGAATAGGTATGCTGTAAGTAGATTGTTTTTTTTGAAATGAAATTTGCTGAATAAAACACAACAAGAAGATGTTTTTTCAGAAAATATTTTAAAAGCCGTAATCAATATAACTCTACCTATTCAATTACTTATTAATAATCATAATTAAAATTAATATCCACTTATTTATTATCACCTAATTTTTTATTTATTGATCCCTATGAGAATTAATATTACCACAAAGATGAAAATAGTTAAGCCCTACTCCAGCTTTAGAACATGCAATTATAGCACCCTACTTGGATTGTCGTTCAAATAATAGCTTATGGTCAGTGGTAAATTGGGGCATAAATACATTATTTAAATAAGGATTAATTTATTTTAGGGATTACATTTGTATTCTATAAATTTTTTCTATGCGGTTTGGTTTTACAAATTTAGTTTTCACTCTCACAATTTACCCAAATCTCGACCTCGCGTGTTTTTGTGTCAATTGTTCCATTTCTTGACTTGTTTTTTTTTTAATTTTAAAACTCAATTAATAGATCATAATTTATGAATTAAATAAGATTAATTATTCAAGATAAATAAATTAATAAGGTAATAGGTTGATCAATTACTAAGAAAACTACTCTTCTATGGGCGACGTAGTCATCATAGAGACGAATTGCATTTGCCAAGATTTAGAAAGGGTATAAAGCAATATCATTTCTACTCTTTGAATTACATACCAAGTAGGAATATTAATATAATAATAAAATTGAAAATTATATAATAAATAGAAGAGAAACTAAGTGTTTTTTGAAAGTAGAACAACATTACAACAAAGAAGAGTAAAATAAGATAATTTTTGAGGAGATCCTAGTTTGGTAGTTTCCCTCCTCCAATTTTGAATTTAAATGGTATAGAACCACTTATCCTATGATAAAAATCTCTTAATTAACCTCCCAAACTCTATAAGTGTTAAATAGACCAATTTATAGAGTGAAGGGGAGGCTAGGTTTTAAGAGGGTTCAAGTGTGAACGAGGAATTCATCCAAATAAATTAAGCCAACTTGAAAGGCCTATTTGACCACCAAAACGTGTGAAACAACTATCCTTCCAGTATAATGATTTTAAGGAAATGGTTCCTAGATTTGCTCTCCAAATTTGGTCCCAATACAAGTAAAATGAATATCTTACATCCAAAATACATAACTGATGTCCAATCTGGCGATTCTAGCCCATATTTGAATTCATGACCCTTTTACACCAATACAATGCATGATTTAGATCCCATATCCTAAATGAATATTGAATCCCATTAAGTTGAAAACACATTTATGGAATTTTATGTTTTAATAATTCATATAAAAATATTTATGTCTAAAATACTACAGTGTAATTTAAAGGGTAAAACTGAAATTTTCATCAAATTTTCAAATGAATGATCAAATCTCAAATATTTTACAAATGAACACAATTTCCACACTTTAAGGTAATTATATAATTTATTATCAATAAAAAATTCAATAAAAAATTGTTTTATTAAAACCCCTAGATAAATCGACTCAACGTACTACATCCCCATCCTCTATGGATTACCTTCCCCCACACTTATTCTCTTAAATATCATGCATTATACTGTGCTTATGTCAAGAATAAATATAATAAGATTATTATATGTAAAATTTCCTAAAAATGTCATTCTTGGCCTCTGTGGACTTAATAAAGTATATATACAATGTGGTCATATGGATAAACTGCTCAAAAAAAAAAAATTTCTTCAATCATATTAAATATGATTTTGATCAATTTTATCTTTGATAAGATTCCTATAATGTTCAAGAATAGAAAATTCTAGAGTCTCCCAAGATATATACTATTTAAATAATGGAAAATATTAGGCTCAAGGAATGTGTTATGAATGAGACGAATGGTTTGGACAGTCACTCATGGAAATTCATACAAATAATTAAACTAATTAATGAAAATATCATAAATTAAAAGTCGGCCAATTATTAGAATAAAATTATAATAGAAAAACTAAACATTCTCCAAAAATCATAATTTTTATAATCCTAAACCAAATGATTATTTCCACTAATTATTTCACCATTTTTATTATTCAAATTCATAGAAAACAAATTTAAAAACATGTAATATTAAATATCTTAGATAATATATGTCTCATAATTCAGTTGATTAAAGAAATAATAAAATTAAGACTTTAAATTACATGTTTAAATATTTAAAAACCCTTAAATATGGATAGTAAAATTTAAAATAACTAAATTAAAAGTATTTTTCCTCATTAAATGAAATATTGACTTGGGGTTGTGTAGGTTATTCTGTCCATATTCATTAATTTACTTTAGCATCTTACAAGAAGTAGATTGGCTGGTCTTGAAAAATGAAAACACACAAGCAAATTATTTGGAAATTATCATTGAAATTTGAATGATTTTATGTATATTACATATGCCTACAATATAAAAATATAAATCCTAAAAACTTAGGTTTTTCCTTGGAATAGATTTTATTACAAAATGTTGGTTTAACCTTACATTTTTAAACATTAGTTTCAATGACGGAAGATTCAGAATATTTTACCAAGGGTTGATAAATACCCTGACATGTGACATGTACTCATATGTTGGTCCATATGATTAAAATTTAAATAGATACACTATAAATACCTGCATAACACGATCAAATTTCCTCAGAATTATCCACAAACTTTTTATTAATCTTGGAGAACTAAATGAAAGGTTTTTTTACCATCCATACTTATGATTTTCAAACATGGTTGAATTAGATTATCACCTAGTGTAAGTAGTAAAATACCTCAATTTTCCATTCTTATTTTTAGTAACATTACTTTGAGTATAATTTTCCATGATATATACAACTTCATGTACTTCTTAAATATGAGAAATATACTCAACATCTGGAAATTTGTTTTTTACCAGCTCATCATCATATTTTACATCAAAATTTTTAACTTCCTGGTGGATGTTGAGGCATGGTTGTTTACTAACAACTCTCATAAAAAGTTATCTACTTTTTTACATCTATGAGCACTCTCTAAGTATCTAAAAATAAACTTCCCATAATTAGAGGTGTATTTTCATCTTCGAAATCAAACACCAAAAAAAATTAATTGGGAATTAGAATTTGTTAATATTGATCTGTATATATTCGATTAATCATCATGGGAATTTAACTATTGAATATTGTAATTTAATTGAAACTATGGTATGCTTAATTCCTTTAAATACTATGATTCTTAAGGTTGAGTATGACATGATGTTGACACTCATATTCACTAATGTTCATAATGTCTACCTGAATGTATGTAGACTTGCAGGGAGGAAAGAATAAAGTATGAAAGTGTATTTATATATTATCCCATGTAGTGAAAGAATACACTGGAAAGATTTAAATAAAATCTTGAGATATATACCATATTGAAAATCATAATATTCTATTCCTTACCACATCACTTGAGACATTATGAAATTTAATTTTTTTATCAATCTTGAGGAATCTTCTTATATGAGCATTTCAGCCTTCACAAGGTTGGAAAAAAAGTATACAATGATTGAGATCATATGTATAATGGATGGATAGATATAAAATTTATATGATGAAACATGTGGAATTAAGAATATGGGTTTCAATGTTTTATTTAATGGAAAAATTTAGTTAGCGAGGGTTCACAACCCTATATCTCTTTGATAAACCCTAGAAATTCATTGATTTTCTATGCTAGCTATGACCGCTTCTTTGATCTGACCTTGACATTGTTCTAGATCAATGTTTAATTTCAGGACCACATTTCCATTAGCTATAATATTTTTCTCATTCATAAATATTTTAAAACATGAACACACCTAATGTAAAAATGATAAAATAAAACAAATCAATAAAAAAACTAAAAATATAAAAATGAAATTAAAACCATCCCCATAAATAGAACTAGGTTTGATCACCTAGGCATTCTCATTAATTACCTATAAGGATGACTAGATTCATGAATTTATAAAACTAAAAAAAGTTCAATTAATTAATTTTAAAGTAGTACATAGAAATTTGAAATCAAACCTATAAGACAATACAATTATTTAATTTGGTTTTAAAATTTTATTTCTTTAATGTGTTTGAATAGTGAAAATAAGTGAGGTTATATTAATTTGAAAATAATAAACAGAACGATGATTTTATTTTTTAAAATCAATTAGTGAAATTGTGTTGGATTTTTATGTTTTTAGGGTTCAAGTGAAATTAGATCAAGAAATTAAATTTATTTTTCATGTTTAGTGTCAGATTTGGGATAAAGAGGATCAGATGGTCAGACTATCCCCTCTTTAATAAAAAAATAAACTATTTCCACTATCTTGGTAATTTTTGGTTTTTATGATTTAAATTTATCCTAATAAAAAATTTAAAAAACATTTACTTAGAGTATTAAATGAACCAATAATATTTTAGAGAGACTAGTTTCACAATTAATAAAATTTCATTTCAGATTCATCAATTAAGGAACCTGACTAAACAAAAAGAAATAGATTGAAAATTTAATTAAATATTTTAAAAACCCTAATACATGAACGTAATAATAAAATATAATCCCAAATCAAATTATCCCATTGTAAAATATATGGTATCATAAGGAATAAATCACCCCCTCATTCTTGAAGTCAATGAGTAAGAGGGTTGGGATAATAAGAAGGAAATAAAGAAATAAAATGGAGTGAAAGAATACTGTAGGAAAATACCCCAATGCATCAAATCACCCCAAGATTTTTTATCCATATTAATCCATATTAGAATATATTTTTACTCTATTTATATATCTTTAATGGTTCTTTGGTTAATATTAATTCAAACTAATTGCAGTCTTTAATGAGATCTATGTCAGTCCTTGGTCTTGAATAGTGGTCCAGGTCAACTCTCAAAAGCCTATGGTCAAAATATTAATAATAACCTGAAGGTTATCACAGATTTGATATTTTAATTTTAATGTTTATTATAGATCCACATCATAAATTATGGTTTTTTGATGTGAAAAGTGTGGTTTTGGATTTTGAAATATGTATTCTTTATAGACTTTCACTGTAAGATATGATTTCCTGATAAGAATGTCTTGGATCGAGTACTCTTGTTGAACTCTTGACATAAATAGAATATTTACAACTTAATTCTTTTTTCCAAAATAAATTTACTTAGTAAATGATAAAACCAACAAAAATTTATGCTTTTCATCTGTGTTTGAATTCTTCACTTTTTGCATAGCATCTTCAACCTAGCATTAAAGATCATGTGTCATGCTACAATATGAAGTGCCATAGTGTGAAGTGTATTTATCTAAAGATATTAAACTTTTTTTATGGTAATATTTGATGTTTCAATAATTTTACATAAATTTTTGTATCTTTCCAAATATGATAAATTCCATCAAATATCTATCTAAGAATTAATTATTTAAGAAAAAATGTATTATGTTTTAATATCAAATAATATGAATGAAATTCTAGTATCAACTACATATCATGTAGTCACATTTTTAGATCTTTATCGAATAAAAATACATGTTTATCATTGTATCCCTCACTATATCTCTCACCTATTTTCATGTATGTAGAGAAACCTATACCTTATTCCCTAAGAATCATCATCTCACAGAGTAAGTTCATAACTTATTTTCAATTTCTAACAATGTTCATGGCCTCCATCTCCATCCCTCAAAAATTATTTGTTAGAACTTTGTTAGAAAATAATAAATATTCAACAGTTACATAGGAAAACGAGAACCACAAGTGATTATAATTTTTTTGATTATTATTCCTTTTTAATACATTTACAAGATGAATAATTTGGAAGAAATTGAATAATGGGGGTTAATAGAAGTCCATACCGACAAAAAGCAAGTTCTCGCTTAATAAAATATGTAGTTTAAACTAATCAAATTAATCTTTTTCTAAGGAAACCACAGTATGATGATAAATCATTATATAACATATAAAACATAAAATTATACATGTTTTACATTGAATATAACATATACTAAATATATTATCATTTTAGTCAAATGATATTTAAAATATAATCAATATCAATAAGAAAGACAATAGAATTTTGTTTCATCAAACAATTGTAATTAATAAACCAAATAACCGTGAAGGGTGATTTATATATCAAATATTGAATAAATTGATTTATTTAGGCATTAAATGAGGTAAATATGATTTGTAATAAAATTTAATAACTTGATAATGAATACTATTTGTTTTAATAATTTTATTAAGATATATTATTTCCATTGATGATGCTATGAATAACACAAAGAATGATCCACTAATTTGAAAATAATGAGACAAATCACCACTAGTTTTTCTATCAATAAAAATTACCACCACCCCTGAAAAATTATAGAAAAACATATTTATAAACTTTTATTAGGTTAATGAACATATTAAATAAAAAACATATAAATTGATGGTTTAAGACATCTCTTATATAAATTTTAATTCCTAAGACCCAACTATAGAAGAAAAATAATACATCTCCAAAAGTTTTACATAGTGAACACCTTAAAGAGTCTATATTTAAAACCATATTTAATAGAAATATTTAATTTTTATTTGACATAATTAACTTTATTTTTTGATTTGGAATGTCAATATTATCTTAAGTGTATTTTGTTCAGAAAAAATTTATTTTTAAGTAGTGAAAAATATAGTTGTTACCAAATCTGTGTTTTTTATGAATTTATAAGAAATTTCTATAAATGTAGAAAACATTTAACCATTCTAAATATTTATATGATATTTCAATTCATATATTTTAAAATATTAATTTCAAATTTATAAACCCTATTACTAACATTTTATGGAATTAATTATTATTTTCTAGTGAAAAATATTCTTGGTCATTTTATTTAATTAAATAATATTTTTTAAAAATCAGATTTAATGTGATTTTAAAGCCACATTAATTTTATATTAAAAATATTTAAATTAGGTAAATCAAATAAAGTTATAATTTTACCCCACAATTATGTTAACATTTACTTTTAAGCTATTTTTAATGCCACATAAATTTTACAAGCGCTAATTTTAAAATTGATATTTCTTACCATAAGAAAATTTATTTGATATAATTTATTTCATAATTATAATGAAAATATACTAATTATTTAATAAGTTTGATTTTATTTTTCTGAATAGAAAATTATTTTCATAAGGAAAAACAAGTTACCATGGTAATTGTGCAATTAGTTAAAGTAATATATATAGTGGTAAAGAGATATAAACATGTTTAAAACATGGTTATAATTTACTTTTTATGATATTATAGACCTTATATCTTCCTTAACTCAATTATTTTTTTTATCCACATGAAATGTAAAAAATATTATCACTTTATATTAATTTGAAATATTTAAAAAAATTCCATTCAAACCACTTATAAAGGGGTCTCTCCCCACCAATTCAATACCACTCTAAAAAATTAGTTTCCTCTTTAAAATATTTCCTTATTAATTTATATAGATTACCATTTCATCCTAATAGTATTTTGGTCAAATTATATTTTCCTAATCCCTCTGTTTCTAATGAGTCATTCACACAAAACCCAGATTCATTAATGTGAGAACTAATTTTCTTAATTTTTTTGTATTAAATTTTCAAATAATTTGATCACAATTATATATCATTACATTGTTATTTTTATATTAATTTTAGTATTATAATGGAATAACTATAAACCACTATTCCCGTTTCCCTTAAGTAATACAAAGAATGAAATTCAGGTGTGTGTACAGACTAGTGGCTTTACAAAGCATCATGTTTCATTTCACCCAAGACAAAATACATGGATGTTCCTACTTTTAAATTTAATAAATAATTTTGATAATTTTTAAATATTTTATATTAAAAAACAATAAATTATATTATACCTTTCACTTGATTAATTTAAAAATAAATCACCAACCATGTATATGTACATGATACATCATCCATGGAACGACTGATTTTGTTTCTATTTTCATCACTAAAGGAAATTGTTTGTCATGAAAAAGGATTAAATGGATAAATTTGCTTTTATAAGGATATATGTATTTTTAGAGACCAATTATAATAACTATAAACCAAATGATAAATAAAAAACTATGGTAAATTCAACTATCCAAAAATAGCATTCAAAGAGAAAAAAAGATTGCTTTATACTATGTAAAAACATACATCTATAAAATTCTGATATAACACAACAATATCAACTATATATGGTTATTATTCTTTTTTTATATTGATACTACACCCAAATGACTTTATAATTATCTATTAATTATGGTAAATCTCTGTTTAGATTGGTTTAGCAACCTACCTGTAAAATGCCATAAATATTTTTCCCAGATAAATAAAAGAATTTAATTTGTGTTAATATATGATATAAATATGTAAACAAGATTTATATTTTAGTTAAATATCTATAACAATAATATTGAATGCATTAGTTTAGATAAAAAATTCTATTTATTAAAAAATACAGAAAAATTCTCATAAAAGATTTCATATTTAAGGTTGATAACATAAGCCCACTTATAATGAAATAATAAAATTATAAATAATTATAAAGAATCATTTATAGTAATTTTTTATGATCTTGGAATTATAAAATTTTCATAATAATGAATAATAATTGAAATATTATGAAAATATTTCAAAATGATCAATATTAATCATATAAGATATTAAAAAAAGATAACAAAAAATTAATATATATATATAGAATAAAAATGAATGAAGTTAAAAAAAGGTTAATGGTATGGATAAGTTTATGAAATAGGTGATTAAGATAGTTTTTTGATACATGGGGTTAGAGAAATTTAAACTATGAAGGAATAATAGTAAAGATTATATGTTCTAAATTTTAATTTCTTGAGAGATGATTATGTTTGGCATAATGTTTTCTATTTTAAGGTGAAAATAATACCATTTTTATATTTTATATAATTATACTAAAACTATTCATTTAATTTAATATTATATTTAAAAATAAATCTTTCAAGTTAATTTCTTTGAGGTTCTACCAAAGCTGGCATGATGACTAAACATCTTTAATTTTTGAAAGTAAAGTGTGTGTGGTTATCCTCAAAATTGAATCTCTTCTTAGATACTGGAAAGTGGTTATGGCTATGGAATAGATACACCTAAGGGTAGTCACCATGGAAAGGTATGGTTGAGTATCAACTAAATCCTCACTTGGACCATGATGAGTGGGCCTAATAATTCACACTTGGAACAAAATTACTTAGTCTATATTTTTTTGGATAATTCAAACCAACTCTGTGAACCTAAATGAGTGATTTTTCTTCAATTTATTTTGTATCCTTCAATTTTTAAACTTTTTAACTCAATTAATTTTTTCTATTGATAACACATCACTTTGAAATTACCATATTTAAAATATTATCTTTATTTATTTGAAGAGTATACATCGTATTCCGTTGAGTATACTCTATAGTTTCAATGTTGATTTTCAGAATATTATTCTGTAGAGAAACTTCGTTCCATTGAACGGAAAAATATTGGTTTTCATATTTAAATTATATGCATATACATTGTTAAAATTTTCATTTATTAATTAATAATTTTATTAAGAAATGTTAAGAAATGTATTGTCAGTTCATCTAGTGAATGAATTAAAATTAATTAGCAATGGGTAGGTCCCAATATATATTGTCCCGATATAGATTTCCACTCATTGCATTTGTAAATATCATAAGAAATACTTCATGGGTATTGACATATGACTTACCTATGTATGTATAATGACTTAGCTAAAGTCCTTATTTATATGTTTATAAATCACAACATTATGAATTCCATAATTATGGGATAAATAATTATTATCAAAGTTTATATATATTTTCATTGATATAGTATTCCATCAGTTTAATTTGATTATGGAATTATTATGATCATCTAATTTTTTCAATACTATTTATGTCATGATTATATTTTTATAGATTTATTTTTATATTATACCTTACTATGTCTTTGAGCTCACAATTATTTTTATTCCATTCATCTATGATCCTAGAATAGAACTATGTGTTCTTTTCAAGAATATTCTAGAAGAAAAAAATATTTTCTTGTAGTATTTTATGTACGTTATACTATCAACTCTAATGTTAAAATTATATATATATATATATCTATTCATAAATGATTACTAAGTTGTTGGATCCTTTGGTAACTCTTGTATTTTTTACTAGTAATGTAATACAACAAATAACTCTAGATTTTTATTGTCAAAGTTTTTATAGTTGATATCAAATAATGTTTAGTAGAAACCCTAAGGAAAATATTTAGAGGAACCTAGTTCTATATAACAATTATTTTAGAAATACCATAATATTTGAATTGTTTGTTTCATAGAAAAACTAATAGTAATTATATATAGAAATTCAATATCATGTTCTATTTATGTGTATGCCTTTGTTTAGAGGTGTAGACTAATTGATGGGATAATAATAATTCTAACACATATAGTTGATGTAGGGATGTTACTCTTAATAATGTTAATGATTCATTGTATAAGAATATATTTTATACTCCAACTTACTAGGAATAATTTTTAGAAAAGATGTTAGTATTCCCATAACATCCGGAAGATAAAAATATAAATGTGTAAACTATATCTGATCATATCAACGTTGTTTAAAGAAGAAAAAATTGTGATAATGACAATAGATGTAAACAATTAACAATTTAAATGGGGTTTATGTATTCATAAAGGTTTCACTATGGAAAGGGGTTGTGTGATTTGGTTTGAAGTGATCCCAAGGTAAATTGGGAATTTTAAAATTCTATACAGAATATGAGTTATAAATTATCTATTGGCCATGCCACCAACCATCCTAATTTACATAGCTTATTATACGTTTATGTATTGAGAAAATTCAGATTATATCCAATGAAAATAATCAAATTGAAAGGAAAGTATTTGAAAACTAACTTTTCTTATATGGAAGAGTACATATATATTCTTGATAGAAGAGAGAAAGTGTTATAGAATCGGGCAACCCAACGGGTGAAAATCATTTTGATAAATCACAAACATGAGGAGGAAACATGGGAGGCTAAAGAAACTACGAGTAAGGAATACCCAATATTAATTATTATGTAACACTAAACCAATTTTTATGTTTAAAATATTTATGGTGGAGAATTTTATAGCTGAGATGTTAATTTAGAATAAAAAAATAATCTCAAAACTATTAAATAATTCCCACTCTAAAGATCTCATATTTAGAATTTATTTATAATAAAAATATGAATCTTAATTTGAAAAAATTAACTTCATTTTTTATTTTTAATTTCAATATAATCTTAATATGATTTCTCTATTTTTTCTCAAATAATTGTTTTTTAGTTTAATATGGAAAATACATTTTTATTTAAGATTTAAAAATTATGACATTATAATAAAGACCTAGAAGTGTATAAAAACTTTTATTTTAACAAATATATATATATAATATATATAAATTTTTGTTTTAAAAAGTATATGTAAATTTTTTAAAACCTATTATTAACATTTTAAGCACATAAGTAATATTTTCCAATGATTTTTGTGACTTTTATTTAAATAAAATTTTATATATGAGAAATTTGTTTTTGGAATGAATTTAAAGACACATAAATATTATAATATACATTTTTAAATATTCAAAATATTATTTTCCTAAAAAACACAAATTATACAACATATTAACCATATGAATGATAAATATTCATGGTAAATTTGACCGTCCAAAAAGCTTCCCAAAATAAAAAAAAATAATTTCATAGTACTATGTGATTATATTGTATGGGTTTTTATATTAATATATTTATTCCCAATTATAATATATCACACTAATAAACACTAAATAGGGTCATTATTATTCTTAAATAATAATATTACAACTAAATAAATTCATGATCATCCATTAAATATGGGTTGTACTTGTTTGGATCAGTTTAACCACCCAATTAGATGATGCGATAAATTTATGTCATGGATTACTAAGGGAATTTAATTTTTGGAAATAAATGATATAAATAATTAAATAATTATTTAATTTTATTTCTATAATAGTATCATTGATAATAATCTTCTTAGTTATGATACTAGTGTTTATCTATTTTAAATTAGTGAAATATGCAAATCACTGATTTCATATTTATGGATCATCATCAAATATCACATATAATTTAATTAAAATATTATAAATAATTATAATGAATATATTCTAATACATTTTATGATATTGGAATTATCAATTTTTAGATAATAATTAATAACAACAACAAAATCCGGAAACTAGATCAAAACGATCAAGATTACTCACACCCAATATTGAAAATTGATAATAACTAACTAATATACATGTAGAAAATAAATATAAATGAAATTTTAAAAAAATTATAGTTATGTATAAGGTTATTAAATAAGTGATTAAAGTAGTTAATATTTTTATACAGGAGGTTATACCCCTGTTGTCTCCAGGGGAATAGAGGTAAATATTATTCATCTAAAAATTAACTTCCCTAAAACATGATAATGATATAAACAATGTTCTCTATTATATATTGTACTTAATACCCCATTGATATTTTATACAATGAATCTATCATAATTCAGGGTATTTAATTTTCAATTTTAAATTACCTCTTATAAGGTATTTTTACTATGATGTTAACTTCATTATCATAATACCCAAAAATCTTTTAGTTTGGAATATAATGTTCGTGTGGTTTTCCAAGAAATTACATCCTTATCTAAAAACGGGTATGTGGATATGGTTGTGGAATAGATACAACTAGGGTTAATCACCCAAAATAAGGTGGGTTTATTATCAATTAAATATTCACATGATGTATGATTAATGGGTATAATACTTCACCCCTAGTGAAACACTCTAGAGGATATGCTTTTGATAATTCACATTATCTTTAAAAATAGTAATGATGAATTTTTCTATAATTACTTTGGGCATATGAAATTAAAAACTACTAAAATCATTTAACATATTCTATTGATAACCCATAAATTTAAAATTACCCCATCCTCCACCATATCTATATTTATATGAAAGGGGTATTTAATATTTCATTTGTAATAACCTATAATTTAAATGTTGATTTTTAGGACATTATCCCACACTACCACATTATTCCATTAAACAAGGTAATATTGTTTTAGTTACCTCATATTGATGTTAATATTTTTAAATTTTCAGTGATTAAATAATTGGTTTTTTATGGGATATGATGAAATGAATTGTTAAATTATATGATAAATACATTGGACATAATTGTTTATTGGTGGGGTCGAGTATAAATAGTCCCTTGATGCATCAATGTGTCGCTTCAGAAAAAATAGGTAGAGTATTGGAATCTATTTTATCTATTTATATATAATGTCATGTCATAAGGACTTGAAATAATGTTTATGATGTCCATAGTTATTTATTCCATCAGTATGAGATCAATATTTATTATCTATATTTTTATTTATTGTTGTGGATATATTATACCCTTGGTTTCAATTGATTATTGTATCATTCCGATCATCTAATTTCTTACATGATATTTATTTTATACTTACATTATGATAGCTTCTATTTTATGCTACACCTTACTGAGTATATAAGATCACCCTTATTTTGTTTTCTATTCCCCAAAAAACCTAGATGATAAATATTTTTAATTTTCATGGACCTTCTAGAAGAGATAATAATTCTACCATGGATGTTTTACATTTTACCTTATATAATCACCGGTAATGTGAAAAAATGTATGTTTCTAGTATTTTATGACTACTAGTACATTATATATTTCAAATACTCTTATTTCCTATATTGATAATGTAATATATAAATAAAATTTGGTTTTTGGAACCTAGGTTGTTACATAAATATTTTAATTTCGGACAAAACTATAGGGTTGAAATTTCATTTGAAGACTCTATTTAAGAGGTATTAATTATTCTATTGTACACCTCTAAAAATAATATATTTAATATATTATTCAATTTTTAAAGACTATCATTATAACTAAAAATGAATTTTATGGACCCCTTTAACAAAATATTAATAGTATTCAAAAAAATTATTTAAAAAATTTGTGTCACTCCATCCTCCCCACCATCAATGATTTCCACCCTTAGAAGCTCAATTTTCACAAATAGGTGAAGGTTTTAATCTCTCCCATGATTTTGAAAATCAAAAAAGATTAGTTAATGATTATATTAATTATTTAATACACTCATCAAATTAATTACTAACCCCAAGAATGATCATCTCCTAATGATCCTCAATAGAGGATTGATATTAAATAAAGGAAGTGTCATCCCCGATGTCCAGTTCTCCCTAACTGATAATATATGATAGATCATGAAAATTATTACTTGGATGTGATACATGGAAATATTCATATTCATGGTACATATGTGAGTGTAACTTATAGAGGTAAGAATCATATACTTCCTTAATAAAATGTTATGATGAACCATGGGTGAATCTTGTAACCCCAACCAAACCACATAAATCCATGTTGAGGTGATATATTTATGAACATATGGTCTCTCACCACATTATCCATGGTTGTCTATTTCATATATATGTAGTAATTATAATAGTTCTAGACTATAATAATATGATTAAATACCTTTTTTTCACTCTTATTCATCAATACAAATAATTTTAGAGACATAAGTGACGAGTCAGTAATCTCCATTAAATAATGTTTTAATCTGGCGCATCTCCCATTCTGTGCCACAAATCGGATTCAAAAAAATATTATATCGGTAATTTGTTTGATATAAATTCTTTAAATTCTATGTAATCAAACACAATAATTCAAAAACAATGAACACATGCTAAAAAAATCTTATAGAAACTAATTAGTTACCTTATTCAAACAATCTATTTTAGGAATAAATTTCATACTAAGATGAATCTATATACCACAATACTGTTATAAACTCCTCCATAACCAAGACATTAAAATACCTACATAGTAAGAAAAAAATCATCAAGGGAACTCAAGTAAATAGCGTGATCCCATCTATGTGCTAGCATCACAAAATTTTCATGGAACCATGCTCCTAAAAAGGAAAAAATTGAACAAATATTTTCAATAAGTCCATGATCTCCTAGTCTGAATCAAGATCCTTTTCAAATCATGTAATTATGATCACAGACTTATTTTAATTACTTTACTATATAAATTCATAAATATAAATGGATTGATCAATCATATGGGAAATTGGTGCTCCTCTATCACCTGGTGTTACTTGGGGAACCATTGAATTAACTAAGTAACACTCTAATGAAATAAAAGCCACTAAAATTGATGTTTAAGATATTGATATTTATTTTTCAATCAAGGGTTCAGTACCAAAGAGGAGGTGTTAAAATAAATTAGAACCTCCTCCCTCATCTGTAACGACCTGACCCTAGATACCCAGATTTGGTGTATTATTACATAACATTGTCATGATCAAAAGAGATCAAGTCTCGAAAGACCAATTAGTTTATTAGCCTTGGAAGTACCAGATACAAACATAAGTATCACATTACATCATGAGATAAAAACAACAACAACATTTTTCCCCCTTTGAACACACTTATATCTCCTAGCCTATCCCTCTAGGTCAACCATAAAATACCTTTTGATATCTTAGAAAAAATAAATCATAGGAAGGGGTGAGCTCAAATGCCCAGTAAGGATAACAATATAGCACATAATTACATAAATAAGCATAAACATTTAAGGCAATGTATAAGACTAAAACACAAGCCTTTTAAACTTAAACATCAGTATAATATAGAAAATATATATCAAATAATGCCATTTACTTATTCACATGGATATTCTAATAGTCTAATAATCACATGTAATATCAATAACTAATTTCATAATGATGGAATACATAATGCTGGACATCATAACGATATAGTCAAGGCCTCGTTCCAATACTAAAAAATAATATTTTGTCAATACCTTGTACCATGACACTAGTTTGTCTCATGAGACCTACTGACGCATCAGAGAGCTATAGTGGGCTCCACCTGTCACTTACTAAGTCCAATGCATTCCTCATATGAAAAGTTGAAACATAACATAAACATTAGTATTAAAACTAGCATACGAAATGTTAATATTTTAACCACAAACCATGAATGGTATAAAAATAGCACATCCACAATCAAACATAACTTATTCAATACAATATGGAAGATTGTATTATAATAAATCAACCAAAATCAAAAATAATGATGGATATTGACATATATGAGAATAACCAGAAACACTATTTGAGATAAAATATCCCCTTTTTCTCGAAAACATTTAAATTTTCACTATTTATCAAGAATATGTTAAAAATAGATTTTTGAATCAAACTGTTCAATGCCACTTAGAAACTTTTAAAAGGAATTTTAATTTTAAAACATTAATGTCCATATAAATAAATCCTTAAAACCATTTTTAAAACATGGACATTAATGAGAATGATTTTGAAGAATAAATATTTAAAAAAGTCACCATTTCCATCTCAAAGTTTGATTAGAGTTTGTTATAATTCCTGAGATGAGTTAAAGATGGAGGAAAATGAGAAGGAACTCCCGACCCTCAATAGGGATCGGGCTAACCTAAACTATCCAAGAGGTTTAAATATCTTCACCTATGATTCTTTAAAACCCTTAGCTTCTTAATATTCCAATGTTGCGTTAAAGGAATTTTTTTTTGATGATCCTTGAAATGGATTTTCTTCTGGTATTCTGATGGGTTTGTTTATCTTTCCAGAAAATTGTATTGCTCGGCGCATTTCCAAAAAAGGAACTACAACACATGTCTCTGCTTCAGAGGGATCGATTTCAGAACACTTAGATCTTTGTAAGAACTCATTTATTTCTCGGATATAATTATTTAAAGTTGAAAAACCTTGTAAAGTTTGTGATTTAGTCACTCGTCTAGCTTCTATTTATGGATTTCATGACTTCAAATGTGTTTCTTTAGGAAGAGGGATTTTTCACTTGTTGTTTCCCTCTATTGAATTGGAGGGTAAAGGATAGAGCTTTGGTTTTATAAATTTGAATCCATAAAACCTTAGGATCCATGAATGGTAGCTAAATTTTAGTGTCTATGACTTTAAAGGCACCTTTTCCCATGTTTAGATTAATATTTTTTGATTAAATTGGGTTTTGTGGCATTCTGAAATTCTATATGACATTGTATTGTGTATGAAAATATGCCTTTGTTGAGATAGATTTAAGTGCTACCATGGTTGATAAGGTAGTTCTATCCACACCACATGATGAAATTTATCATCGTATTGTGTATGAAAAGATACCTTTGTATTGTGAAGTTTGCTGTATGATTGGACACTAGAGGTCCAACTGTCGTTCAAATGTTTTTTTACTAGATGCATTTTAAAGGGACATGATGAGGCTCATTGTAGAAGGAAAGAATATAATAAATTGCCCCAAGGGACTGATGTACAATATTCAGAACAAGCTACAAATGGGATTTCTCATGGCTCTCCCAATAGACTCTTAATCTCTTAAAATGTTTAGGTAAAGATTAAATCTTAGACTGATCAGCTGATCCAGGATCATAGTAAAAACCATGAGTTGGACTCAACCATTGTCGTACTAAAGGATGAAGAACCTCCTACTTTTCAATTGAATGATAGACCCAATGCCACTTGTGCTGATTTAGTAGAAGAAAGTGACTTACTTGAAGTAGGTATGTATTTCAAAGATGTACTGGTTAGAGACATGGAGAAAGATCAAAATGCGACAGAATCTATGGACAGTCAAATAGAGATAGAGCTTATAGAAAAAGAAGAGGCTGATGAAATAATTAGGTAGAAGCAATTTGCAGTTTCTTCAAAATGCAGAAAAGGGAAAACAATGTTAGAGACCATGACCTCAAGTAAGGCCAAGAATAAAAACACAAACAAGGAATCCAAGGAAGTGAATCCTAAACATAGCAATGCAAAGCTGTCCTGCCCTGCCAAGTCCAAGAAATCTATGAAAAAGGATGATGTTGTTGTCCCTTTAATGGACTTCTAGAAAAAAAAGGTACGACTTCAAAGAAGTCTTGTTTCCCGATAACTACTCCTATAATGGAAAGTGGAGTTAAAATGTTTCATGCAACTGATAGGGCTTTACATGTTCCTATAAATCTGTAATATTAGAGTTTGAGCATTAGCCCTCCTATGGTGGGAAGTAGAGTTAATATCTCTACTACAAAATCTAGACCCAAACTGGTGTCCAACGCTCACTCTGAAAGTACACTCACTGAGACTTCCATAGGAGTTCATGGCATGACTATTCAGCCCATTTTTGTGGCATCCAAGCAGCCCATCAATGAGAAGTTACTGGAAAAGGATGAGATACCCAACACAATGGAATGGGTGATTCCTACCCAAATTAATCCATCTTAGAGTGGAAATAAATCGAGGCTCAGAATCCAGCCTCACTCCACTATGATAAAAGAGTTAACTTTTGCTCAAGAATAGGATAATTCTGCTCTAAAAATGGTTTCCCTGATAGACTCCATTTTTTTGGGTGTTTCCAAGCCAATTGGAAAATCACACAAAGAGACAGTGTCACTTGTAATGCCTCCTCCAGCAAGAGAGGAACATACACCTTTGAATAATTCTAAACTGGTGAGATCAAAGGATTCTACCTCTTTAAAAAGCAGCACCCCTCCTCAAGCACAAAGACCCGAACAAAAAAAAATGTTGGTGCTCATAACACTTTTGAAATAAGTTCCTCTAATAGTAGTGATTATGATGTGAATAAAAGTGATGGAGTGAATAAAGATTAAACCATAAAGATTGATGTTGTTGTTGAGCACCCTGATGATGCTAATGGTGAAGGTCCATAGATGCAAGCCAGGACTGGGAGGAGAGGTCAGAACTCATGCCGCAGGGGTGGAAGACTCCCTTTTCATAGTATGAGTACCGGATCTAAAATGGGTTGATGTCTTTTTAGGTGGTTTTTCTTGTTTTTTTCTTTGAACTTTCTTCTTTTTCCTTTATAATTTAAATAAATAGGCCTTTTCACCTTTTAAAAATAAATAAATGAATATTTAAAACATTTAAAATGATATCTTAGTGAGAGTTCCTAACCAAATGAGAGACGCTTTAATAAAAATAATTGAGGTAATATAAACTTTATAATATCATGAGAATAAAGGGATTCATGATATACTATGTCAAAGTACAGTATATACACCATATAAAAGTGAATTGGTGCATAACAACAAAGAAGTATCAATGGAATGTAAATTGAGATCAAATACATTATAAAGACCGTATCCTTAAGTTAAGGATAAATCAATGACATAATTATGTGTGAAAAATATAAATTCAGTCAATATTATTTGATATTCAGTGTATATCAATCATAGGACATTCACATATATTCTAGTGAAAATAACACCAATGACTTGGATGTTTAACTCAGTGAATTGAAATTGAGTTAAGATTACTCATATCAAGTTCATATAAACGACTTGAGAATTTATCAATGGATTGATTATGTGTATTAAAAGTATATCCACACAAAAGGGAATGTAAATTACTAAATAAATAAATAAATAGTGATTTCACACAGGATTTTGGAGTAAAATAATCAATAATGTTTTCATAAAACCTAATGAGTGGAAATTGAAATTAGAAATTCCCTTACCGATTTGGTAACTTAAGAAACATATATCCCATGAAAGAAGGATCATATAATGAAGATGTAAGTACCTATATATTTAAGTATATTACCCAAATAATACAACCATGGGTAGTACATACACCACATAAAAGGAAATAGTGGTGAATATAGCATTAATCTCAGGAGAGTAAAAGTGAGATGAAAACCACTTTCCTTGTACTTTTCCTTAGTTGAGGGTATGTTAAACTCTTGTATAATGGTGAAATAATTGTTATTAAATTATAAAATGACCATATACATAAATATTATATCATATATGATCTTTTAATATTACTTTGTTAATAATATTTCAGTAGTATAATTATTTCGGGTGTTAACTGGTTCAATTTTATTTTTATGTTTTTTATGTAAGTAATGTTTGTTATGGATAAGATGTATTTGATTCATATCCAGAATGATATTAAGTTCTTAAACATTATTTTTTAATCATAAAATGAAATTTATTCTTTAATGTTTATGATGGGTAATGAATCTCATCGCGTTCATGGAGACGGTAATCCGTACGTACACACAAGCGATAATAACATTCTATTGATTGTGAAATCATATGTAATTTGATTTTATTTCATATATAAAGAATCATTAACATGTTATATTTATCAATTATATCAATTATACTCATTATTATACCCATTTAAATAATTAAGTGTTGAATAACAAACTACACCAAGACCTGGAGACGGTAAGACGTACGTACGCACGTATGGTGACTTTTTCATTAATAGGATGAATATAATAATGAATATGGTTGTACCATATATATAATAACATCACAGTATGAAGAATTTACTGGATTTATTATTTTGGTATGGAAACAACAAAGAAAGAGGAAGTGGAATAAGAAAAGAACATTGAAAGAGGTGATGAAATAATTACCTATTCTTTGGGTACATCCATTTGATTTGATCAAAAGGGATAATTAGGTTGTATTTATGATCAAAGTAAGGTATATATGTTAAATTTAGGGTATTTGGGAGGATATTTGTGCTGGTTTTGGCTAAGAAAAATGGATTTGGAGGCGTGATTTTGAGAGAAGGGGAAGTACCCTTTTATAAGAGAGGTGGGGGTCACTTTAGGAAAACCTTGAAATATTTTTTTATTATACAATCATATTTGGTTCATAATGGCTCACAAATGATTTATTTAGAGAATAAGGTAGGTATGGGTCTAAAACCTCTCAACCAATTGGTTTTATATAGGTTTAGGTCACCATATTAACCATATCACTTAGATTTAACTCTTAGATAAATAGTTTAACTTTTACCATGTATTCTTGTATTATTATATTATATGGTTAATAATCTTACTATAAAATTCCAAGAGAACCCAAAGTGGTACATTAATGATATATATATAATTATATAACTCATTTTTTCGAAACATGGATTTTTAGAACTATTATATCATTTAATAATATAGTATTTGTTTTAAAAACTCATTTTTGTCAATTTTGACACTATTTAATAATTGATTTTTTTGGAAGCCATAACGGCATGATTACTTAGAAAAAAATTCATTAAATCAACCCTAAAATGTCATATTAACCTATAAAATTTGTGTAATTCATCAAAAGTCTCAATTTAGATTTATTTGGATATTTATAATATCCATTATTTTAATCTTTCATTAATAAGGTAATTTCTGCATCATCATTGTGTCAAAAATAAATTTAATTATTTAATATCTAAAAATTATAAATAAAATACAATTATTTGGGAAATATTTTTATCTTTATAATTAATATTTATAGTCTAAAGTATCTTACGTATAACCCTATATTAAAAATGTTTTAGTTATTAAAATTTGAATTTAACACTTTAAACTCTTCTTTAAATAAAATAATAATAAATTTCCTAATCTAAAACAAGTGGACCAAAAGGACAATATTTAATTCCTATGTTTTATTTTGGTCAAAATACACTTATCCAATAGAATTATGACATGTGTTAGTGTAATTATAATATCATTTTACCTTTAATTTTCCTATTTATTTTTAACCGTGGTAAATAAAATTCAAAAGTTAATATTCACCAAAAATTATTTCCATCTTGTTGAACCAAATTTTACTTACTAATGTCAAATGTGTCTCTCATATTTTTTAAATTGAATTCAATGAATCAGTAAAATTACGCTTTATACAAATTTGCTAACATGCCTAAAAGGTGGGTAACAGATGTTAAAATATTCAATAAAAATTTATACACATAATTTTATTATAAAATGACTCCAATGAATTATATTGAACTACTAAATTTATTTTGTATCTAGTTTTACTTAAAATAAATTAATGTAAAATAAATAATTATTTAAATAAAAATTCCGTTTTTAAACAATAACGCAATATTTTTCACTATTCATCAAAAATTAAAGTTTTTAGAAAAATATCAAAAATTTACCCTAATATAATTTTGATATTCTGAATCCAAAAATGATGTCTATTTTACCAGATTCGAAACATATAAGTTTTATTAATTAATTTAAAATTAATTCATGTTGACAAAACTAGAAAGCGGGTTTTTGAAAAGTAAAAACTATCAAAAGATTGATATGTGTTTATGTCCGGTTTAAAATTGAAATTACTTCCAATGAACAAAATTGGATTAAATGATAAAAATATAATCTAATTATACTTAAAAAACATTCAAATGTATAATTTAACACTATAATTTTTTTTATTAAAAAAGTTGTTTTCAATTAATATTTATTATCTTTCACTATTCATCAAAATATAAAAGTTATCAGAAAAGCAAAAAATAATTATCCAAACTAAATTTTTATGTCTTTATTCTAAAGAAAAATTTAATTCCATTAAATTGAATATATATAAGTGTTAAATATCAGATTTAGAAAGGGTTCTCCCTTAAAAGGCGGAAAAACTACTTTTTTTTTGAAAAATAATTCTTTTATCTGAAAAATTGAATTTGTCCTTATATTATGTCTAAGAAACACAAAATATGAATGTTAAAATTATATTGGATATATATAAAATTAAAAATGTGGTTATTAATATTCAAAACCAAATTCTAAATGGACAATTTGATAGGTCGTGCTGCGCTTGAACTCGGTGTTGCGTACATCACACGCTATTGTATTATTCAAAAAGAAGCTTACCGTGGAAGCTTGAAGTATTACATTCTTCCCTCCTTCAATAAATAATATCCTCACAATTTGAAATTTTTCTTCATAAATAAAAGGTTAAAAAATATGAAATACCTTTGTGGAAAACCCACATCAGAAATAGGGTTAATAAAATTTTGTCTTAATAAGAGGGAAAGGGAAATGAAAAAGTCAACACCAAATTATGATTTTGAATAGGATAAGATTGGTGGAAAATATCATTCGAGGAAAAACATAAATATTTATAGGGAGTGATTGATGTCATCAATCACAAACAAGTGAATAGAAAACTAAGGACCTTAAATCCATAAATCTATGATGAATAACGCAAGGTATTAGGATAACAACTTTTTGGGTATAAGATCCTTTACCTAAGGTTTGAGAATTAATTTCCTCATAGAATAATAGATTAAAAAATACTTAATAAGAAGAGTCCCATCCTTTAACTAATTTCTACCACAAACTCAACTTTCACTCTAAACGATGAGTATTCAAGATGACTTGGTCACACCTGAAGCGCTAGAATCAGCTTATAGAGAATCACATAATCCACAAATGATGAACTATATATTTCACTTGTCTTTAGAGATTAACCAAAACCAAAATGTTTAGTACAAGATCAGTTGATCCCCAAGAAGGATAATCTTTTATAGAAATATATACTAATCTTAATTTCTAAAATTAAACCAACAATACCCAAAGGTAAATAAATACCATTCAATAAATAATTTTCCTTAAAATCCTTCAATATAATCCAAACAAATATTGAAACCCAAAACTCAGAAGAATTTGATTATGTAGTATTCCATGTTAAATTGTATATCTAAATAACATCGACTTCTCCTAAAGTCACATACATAAAATTAATTAACCTAATCACATATTCTCTATTAGAGGTTAATCATTTCCATAAATAACCAAAATCTATATAAATCCATAATAATAACATAGATAAAAATCCACCATTACTCCTCAAATGAAATCCCATAGTATTTTATTTTCCTTAGGCATATAGTGTTCCCAACAGAGCGAACGTCTTCCAAAATAACATTTATCACTTAATCACAAAATCATTTTTCTACACTAAGGATATCCATTTAATAAAACATAAGATCCCAAATAAACTTATTATTGACCAATAAAATTATTTAACAAAAATACTTAGACTCACTAACCAGGGACTTCACGTAGTCCAGTGGTAGGCGATGAATCCCAGTCTCACTTTGGTTGTGGGTTCAATTCCCATAGCTTTGTCAGACGCAATGGGTTGTCACATGGTCTGTGTGTTGTCCTTTTCAAAAAATATATTTTATAACATCACCAAAATAAGATAAATTCCTCAAAATAACCATAACATAACTTAACCACATATGTTATCTCATACCTCTCATTTTCATTCCAAAAATTAATAACATGTAATTTCCTCAAATTCAAGGATCATATAAACTCAAAGGGTTATTTATAACTATATCGCCAAAAGAAAAGATATTTCTTCCTAGAATAGCATTATTAGATAACAAATTGTAGGGTTACACATACAATAGAAAAGTATTCTAAAGTAATCCCATAAATATATATCACTAATAATTTTAAACATTTCTCCATCCATTTATTTATACACAGGTTCTTCCATGACCAAGAGGTTATCCTATAGAATAGGTCATTGAATTGGGTAATGACTATGTCCCCTAAATTTATGGAAAATGACTGTAAATAGATTCTTGGGATCATTTTTGTTTTATTCTATAGTATTCTTTATTTTACCTCAGCAATTCTGTACTTTATATTCTTCTTTCCCACACATAAATAATTTCTTTGTTCCATTGAGACACTTTCCTGGGTGTCTCCTTCCACGTTTCCTGCATGATTTAAATTGATTTTTATTTTCTACATTGTCTCCACTACTAGAAATCTTATCATTCACCGCATTTCACTTCTTTGTTGAGTTTGGGAGTTGGTTAATATATATTTTTTTGATCATATTTTTGGAAAATTGATTCGGCATGAACATGATATATTTTATGCCTATAAACATTCAATTTCATTTCTAATTTCCACCACCGTTACCACCTTTTACTTCATGTAAAATTTTACTATTACTTCCTTGGAATCCATCCATTGACTAAAACCAGAAAGCATTATGTGAGTAATAATAGTCATAAAATCATTTAGAGAATATCCTGAAAAATTATTTTCAATTTAAAACACCTTAGGATTAACGAAGGTTATTTATTCTTATATTTTATTAAAATACCTCAAATTAGTTTGTAAATAAAATATTAATTATCCTAAGAATATCCCCCAGGAGTATCATAACCAAGAGTGCATCAAGGCCCACTGTCATGCACTAGTTCCTATTCAAGTCTAGCTCAAAGTGGTGTTTTTGGGTTTTACCCCTAGTTACATCTGTACCAGAGCCACCTCTACCTGGTCATATCCAAACAGGGATGTATTTCTTGGAAAACCCACATAATATTTACAGTACCAAATTTTTTGGATGTTCTTCTAAACTAATCCCCAAATTTCATCTTGGGGGTAATGTTCTCTAATCAGAGTTTTTTTCTTAAACTAGTTTCCAAGGTTTGTACTAAAATTATTATGATACCAACTATAATTCCCTGACCCTAGTTACCCAGTGTCAGTGCATTATTATATAACCTTGGAATTATCACAAGAGATCAATTCTCTAAAGATCGATTAGTTTAGTAGCCTTGGAAGTACTAAATACAAACATAAGTTTTGCATTACATTATGAGATAGAAACAACAACTACATTTTGTCCCATTTGAAAACACTTATATCTCTTAGCCTATCCCTAAAGTTCAACCATAAAATAATTCTTCAAATATTATAAAAAATAAATCATTAGATGGTGTGAGCTCAGATGCCCAGTAAGGATAATAATATAGCAGAAACTTTCATAAATAATAAAAAGCATTTAAGGAAATGTATAAGACTAAAACACAAGCCTTTTAAACTCAAAATTCAGTATA
Organism: Viscum album; assembly: GCA_963277665.1. Taxonomy (NCBI): domain Eukaryota; kingdom Viridiplantae; phylum Streptophyta; class Magnoliopsida; order Santalales; family Viscaceae; genus Viscum; species Viscum album. The sequence continues at coordinate 350,524,958 of OY728126.1, read as the reverse complement.
ATATGGTAGATATAAATCATATAATTCCATTTACTTATTCACATGGATATTTTACTAGTTGAATAATTTCATGTAATATCAATATCTAATTTCATAATGATATAATTCATAATACCAGACATCATAACCACACAAGAAAGGCCTCGTGCCAAGACTACATAAAAATATTTTGTCAAGGCCTTGTGAAAAGACATTAGTTTGTCTCATGAGACCTACCAATGAATCAAGGAGTTATAGTATGCTCTACTCGTCACTTACTAATTCCAATGCATTCCACATATAAAAATTATTAAACATAACATAAACATTCATATTAAAACTAGCATACTAAATGTTAATATTTTATCCAAAAACCATAAATGGTATAAAAATAAAACATCCACAGTCAAACATAACTCATTCAATACAATATATATTATTATATTATAATAAATCAACCTCAATAAATAATAATGAAAAATATTGACATAGATGAAAATAGCCAGTAAAACTATTTGAGATAAAATATCCCATTTTTCTTGAAAACATTTAAAAGTTTCACTATTTTTGAAGAATCAGTTAAAAATAGATTTATGAATCAAAGTTTCCCATACCACTTTGAAACTTTTAAAATTAATTTTAAATTTAAAACAATCATATCCATATAAATAAATCCTTAAAACAATTCTTAAAACATGGACATTAATGAGAATGATTTAGAAGAATAATTATTTAAAACATTTAAAATGATATTTTTGTTAGAGTTACTAATCAAATGATAGACTCTTTAATAAAAAAATTTGAGGTAATAAAAACTTTATAATATAATGAGAATAAAGGGATTCATGATATAATATGTCAAAGTATAGTATATACACCATATAAAAGTGAATTGGCGCATAACAACAAAAAAGTCTCAATGGAATGTAAATTGAGATCAAATCCCTAGACCGTATCCTTAAGTTAAGGATAATAAATGAAATATTTATGTGTAAAAAATATAAATACACTCAATATGATTGGATATTCAGTGTAAATAAATCCGAGAAAATTCACACATATTCTAGTAAAAACAACACCAATGACTTGGATGTTTAACTCAATGAATGGAAGTTGAGTTAAGATTACTCTTATCAAGTTTATATTGATGACTTGAGAATTTATCAATAGATTGATTATGTGTATCAAAATTATATCCACACAAAGTGGAGTGAAAATTACTACATAAATAAATAATTAATTATTTCACACCTAATCTTGGAGTAAAATAATCAATAAAGTTTTCATAAAACCCAATGAGTGGAAATTGAAATTAGAAATTCCCTTACCAATTTGGTAACTTAAGAAGCATGAATCCCATGAAATAAGGATAATAAAATGAAGATGTAAATACCCATAAATTAAAGTATATTACACGAATAATATAACCATGGGCAGTACACACACCATACAAAAGGAAATAGTGGCAAATATAACATGAATCTCACAAGAATAAAAGTGAGTTGAAAACCCCTTACCTTGTAATTTTCCTTAGTTGAGGGTAAGTTAACCTACTGTATAATGGTGAAATAATTTTTATTAAATTATACAAGAACCATATACATAAATATGATATTATAAATGATCTTTTTATATTTTTTTGTTAATAATATTTCAGTAGTATCATTATTTCGGGTGTTAACTGGTTCGTTTTTATTTATATGTTTTGTCACATAATTCATGTTTTTTATGGATAATATGTATTTGATTCATATCCACAATGATATAAAGTTCTTAAACATTATTTTTTAATCATAAAATGAAATTCATTCTTTAATGGTTACGATGGGGAATGAATCTCATCACATTCATGGAGACGATAGTTCGTACGTACACACGAGGGAAAATACCATTCTATTGATGGTGAAATAATATGTAATTGGATTTTATTTCATATATAAAGAATAATTAACATGTTATATTTATTATTTAAATCAATTATACTCATTATTATACCCATCCCAATAATTAAGTGTTGAATAGAAAACTACACCACGACATAGAGACAGTAAGCCGTACGTACGCACGTATGGTGACTTTGTCATTCATATGATGGATAGAATAATGAATATGATTGTAACATATTTATAATAACATCACAGTATGTAGAAGGTACTAGAGTTATTATTTTGGTATAGAAACAACAAAGAAAGAGGAATTAGAAGAAGAAAAGAACATTGAAAGAGGTGATGAAATAATTACCTTTTCTTCAGGCGCTTCCTTTTAATTTGATCAAAAGGGGTCCTTTGGTTATATTTATGATCAATTTAAGGCCTCTAAGTTGATTTGAGGGAATGTTGGAGGATATTTGGGTAGGGTTTGTCTGAGACAAATGGCTTTGGAGGTGTGATTTTGAGAGAAGGGGAAGTACCCTTTTATAAGAGAGGTGAGAGTCACTTTAGGAAAACCTTGAAATATTATTTTATTATACAATCATATTCGGTTTATAATGGCTTAAAAATTATTTATTTTGAGTGAAAGGTGGTGATGGGTCTAAAAAATCTCAACAAATAGGTTTTATACAGGTTTAGGTCCCCATATTAACCTTATCTTTTAGATTTAACTCTTAGTTAAATAGTTTAACGTTTTCCATGTATTCTTATATTATTATATTATATGGTTAATACCCTTACCATAAAATTAAAATAGAATACCAAGTGGTTCATTAATGATATATCTATTATTATATATGTCCTTTGATCAAAACTTATATTTTTAGTACTGTTATATCATTTAATAATATAGTATTTATTTTAAAAACTCATTTATGTCAATTTTGACACTATTTAGTAGTTGATTTTTGTAAAAGTCAGAAAAGTATGATTAATTAGAAAAACATTAATTGAATCGACTCTAACGTGTCATATTAGTGTAAAAAATTCGTTTAATTTATCTAAAGTCTCAATTTATATTTTTTTGGATATTTATAATATCAATTATTTTAATCTTTCATTAATAAGGTAATTACTGCATCATAATTTTGTCATAAGTAAATATAATTATTTACAGTCTAAAAATTATAAATAAAATACCATTATGTAGGAAATATTTTTATCTTTCTAATGAATATTTACAGTTTAAATTATCTTATGTATAACACTATATTTAAAATGTTTTAGTTATTAAAATTTGAATTTAACACTTTTAACTCTTCTTTAAATAAAATAATAATAAATGTCCAAATTTAAACCAAGTGGACCAAAAGGATCATATTTTATTCCTAAGGTTGATTTTGGTCTAAATACACTTATCCAATAGAATTATGACATGTGTTAAGGTAATTATAATATCATTTTTACCTTTAATTACCCTACTTACATTTAACCGTGGTAAATAGAATTCAAAAGATTCTATTCACCAAAAATTATTTTCATATTATTGAACCAAATTTTACTTAATGATGTCTACAATTTCTCTTAGATTTTTTAAATTAAATTTATAAAAGTGGTAAAATTAAGTTTTATGAAAATTTTCTAAAGTGCCTAGAAGGTGGGTAAAAGACGTTAAACTATTCAATAAAATTTTATACATATAATTTTATTATAAAATGACTAAAATGAAATTAATTGAAATAATATAGGTATTATGTATCTATTTATAATTAAAATAAATTAAAATAAAATAAATAATTATTTAAATAAAAAGTCTGTTTTTAAACAATAACGTAGTGTTTTTCACTATTCATCAAAAATTGAAAGTTTTCAGAAAAATATCAAAAATTTACCCTAAGATAATTTTAATATTATGAATCCAAAAATGATGTCTATTTTACCAAATTCAAAACATATAAGTTTCATTAATTAATTTAAAATTAATTCCCGTTGTTAAAACCAGAAAGTAGGTTTTTGAGAAGTAAAAACTATTAAAAGATTGTTATGTCTTTATGTTTGGTTTAAACGTGAAATTACTTCCAATGACAAACATTTGATTAAATGATAAAAATATAATCTAATTATACTTAAAAACCATTCAAATGTATAATTTAACACTATAAATTATTTTGATTGATTTTTTTTTCAATTAAAATTTAGTATCTTTCACTATTCATTAGCATGTGAAAATTATTAGAAAAACACGAAAAATTTATCCAAACTAAGATTTTATGTCTTTATTATAAATAAGAATTTAATTTCATAAAATTGAATATATAAAAGTGTCAAATATTTTATTTATAAAGGGTTCTCCATTAAAATGCGGAAAAACAGCATTTTTTTTTGAAAAATACTTCTTTTATCTGAAAAATTGAATTTTTCTTTATATTATATATAAGAAACACAAAAGATGAATTTTAAAATTATATGTGATATATATAAAATTAAAAATTTTTCTATTAATATTCATAACCGCATTCTAAATGGCCAATTTGATAGGTCATGGTGCGCTTGAACTCGGTGTTGCGTACATCGTACACTATTGTATTATTCAAAAAGAAGCGTACTATAGAAGCTTGGGGTGTTACATCATCAATATAGAAACCAACTACCACACCTAAATCATGATTAAATTCTCCCCATATTCATGGAATCCATCTATTGCATCTCTATAGAAAACATTATCTCATATATTCTCATGATAAATATTAATAATTTGGCCTCCTTCACTTGGTAATGATTTGTAGGGTAAAATGAAATCGACTGAAGGCAATAAATGCCTCCATCCATTACATAATAAATATATAAAGATCAAAAATACTCTAAAACCTCCTACATTAGTTGAGTGTGATATTTATTATTGAGGTAATCATCCAAAAAATTTCCCTTTCATTGAATATAGACGATCAAAAAGTCATTTTCCTACAGAAAATATAAATACGAAATCTTCTAAAAATTTATTCCCCTTTATGAGAAGATATATTGAAGGTTATTAGAATACATAATGAAAAAAGTTATTCAATTATAAGAATATCTACTCAAATATTCAAGGAGAAAATTATAGCTTATGGATTTAGGTTTTGAAAATCACAATTCTTCCCACGTGTACTAAGCTACTAGGACCCATAAAAAGTCACAGACCATATCAGATTTTAAAAAATAAAAATAGACCTGGCGGTGTCATAGGTAATATCAGAAAACACTCCTTCCTCTATAAAACAAATAACTAGGGTAAAAATAAGGCTCTTCTATAACCCCTTTAATGATAACTAGCAATACTTAGAACTCATGAACAGATCACCCTTTTTGGAAATAGTTTTCATAGAGGCTATAATTTGAAATTATTTGTCCAAAAATCTATACTAATACACCACCAAAACAAGGAACATCTGAAACAATGTCATAGTTGGATTAGAATCCATCATAACCACAACCTTCATGGGATATTCTATAACTATTCACTTAGAAATTATTGGTTTGAAGAAATGATCTTCTTCAATCCACAACTTACATTTTGATATATTTATATACAAAAATGTCTCATAATTAATGGATAGTATAATAATAAAATTGTAAACATTATCCTACTCTAATAATAAATACATGAGAATTTCATCAATAAAAATAACATAAACTCATCCACATGTGGTTAGAAAATCTATGTAATTAATCCCATAAACATCATAGGGTTATTTTTTAGGTTTAATAGCAGTAGGAAAAACTCAGAGTGACTATATGGAGATTTTAATGTCCTTATTTTGGTATCCTCTTCTTGATCTCAAATATTGTTACAATCACACTTTATGTTAATCTTCATGAAAAACATCACCCCATTTAGTGGCTTGAAGAGATCTAAAATCCTTATAAGAGGTTTTTTGTACATTCATTTCACTTTATTCAAGTTGTAATAGTTAATATGAATCATAAAACTCCTATATTCATTCTTTTTGAAGATAAAACGACATTACATTATTTTCACATAGGTTATAGTAAATGAATTCTATAAAAGGTCCTCTAAATTACCATTTATTTCCTTGAGCTTGATTGAGTGCATATGAAAAGATTTTGATGATATCAGTTTTTTTTCAGTAGTGAAAATCAATTTTCAAATCATCCGATTAATAGGCATGAAAAATTGATAATTATATAAGAAAATTTCCATATACTCACCAATTACCACATGAAATAGTTTCTTCACAACATTAATGTAACACAAATCCATGTTATCTAAATATTGGGTAATTGTATGAAATCAAATTAATATAGAACCTATTCATCTTATTCATTTATCCAATTCACAAGTGAATGTGAACATCCTCTTATTCAGACAATAACATATAACCCTACAATGATAGAAATATACCAAAACCAACACTATTTATAAATAGTAAATTCCAATAATAATGTCATAAATTCTCATCTCTACTATATTAAGATCCAAAAAATAGTGACTCTATATAGTGTAATATCACACATTTAGTAGATAAGAGTAAGAACATGTTAAGCTGCAAAAAGAGTCTTTAACCAAAGAGGTTGGTGTATTGGATCTACTAAAATATTTAGATAATAAAAAATTCACATCCCATGCAACAAGTAATTTAAATTATTATTGATTAGTAAAATTTAAATTGTGGAGTAGAAAAAAATTATTCAATGAACCACATTATACCACCACTACTCGAATATATATATATCTAAAATATCTACACTATTCTATAACCACATGTTCCCTACTTTTATCTTATTTTAATAGTAATTATTAGTGGTTTAATCATATCAATGATCCATTCGACATTAATTTCTCGTGCACTACAATCTCCTCTTCCATATACACATATATGATGTCAACCCTTCCTATATAGGGGAGGTACCTAGTCTCTTAGATATATATATAAACAATGTATATCAAAAATATTTTCATGAATATCCTCTACTCTCCATGTAATGGACTAGACCTCTCCATTCCATTCATTTTCTTTAATCTTGTGTTTGAGGTGTTCTGGGTGGTCAAGGTGGATTTTTCCCAACACTTTGCAAAATTTCCAGTTATATGAACAATGTTTCCAATTTTTTGAATAGTTCCATCGGCGAGGCATCTATCAGTGAGTAATTTATCTTTGAGTCACATGTTAGTGATTCATCTATCTTTGAGTCATCTGTTAGTGAGTCATCTGTTTGTGAGTCATCTTTAGGTGAGCCATCTGTCAGTGAGTTGTCTTTTTGTGAGTCTTATGTCGATGAGTCATCTGTCGGTGAGTCATATATCGGTGATTCATCTGTCAGTGAGTCATATGTCAGTGAGATATATGTGAACATTGTCATCAGTGAGACAGATGCGAATGATGTTTCCAACATCTGTCAAATTCACTCATTTGATATTTTCTTTGATGTAAAACACATTCAAGGCCTTGTTTTAAGGTATTTATGGCCATTCAATGCCCATAACTCCCATATTATTTTTTTAAGGGTAGAGATGCCTATACTCAGTCGAACCATGCAGTCTTGACCAGATCCACCTTTAATGGAAAATCTAAATCATACCTTAAACTCCTACTCCATTTATATTTTAAAAAGGTTGAGATACCTTCCATTTTTTTTCTTTATTTTTATTATCCTTGGTACTAGATACCTAGATTTATTTTTTCTGTAGAAGTCATGCGATCAAGATTCTATCCTTGGATCATTTTCTCTTTGATTTTTTTGGCTGTATGTATAGCCCCTATTTTTGTGCAACAATGGATTGTCGATTTGTCTTCGATATAAGGTATGCTCTACCTCTGTTCTTCTAGGTTCCCCTAACCATTTTCTCTCGTTTCTCCTTTCCCTATGATTTCATGTGATATCCAATTTTTTAATGGACCTTTCTTGGGTTTTGGATGATGCGATTGTGTCGTGTCATCCTCGGGTGGAGGTAGTCGTTGCAGGAGAGGTGATTATGATCCTTTGTGTAGTCCTGTTTTCATAAAAAGAACATCAAAAACCTTTGGAGGTTTATGATTCACTTATTCTCAATTTAATTTTTAGTAATAGTATAGTTAGCACGGTTTATCCCTTGGATCACAATAGAATTATCCTAATTAAATATTTTAACCAGATTAAAGAATTTTCATCATTTTCTTAGCGATGTGTTTGCCTCTTTCTTTTCTAGATAGTGTGATATCTATGTCTTTCTTGTTTAGCATGTCATTCTTGATGGAAATTGGTAAATAATGCAATGATTGAATTAATTAACAATTAATTGGATAAATATAAAGAGGCATGTTTAATGAATCTAGTTGTTGTAGTTGTGTTTTGATAATAATAAAAGGGATGCAGTTACGAATGTTTCATTGAATTAATTAAATCAAGATGGAATAAAAAACTGGCTGTGTTATAAATATATTTCTTTGTGGGGTTATGAGTTATCCACTTCCTTGTAAAGTATAAGCATGTTATGATTTGGAGTTGTGAGTTATCATTGTATGTGAAGGCTAAATTCCTTATCTAGGGCCAAGAGCCCAGTTTCAATGTTATTTTTCTTCTACTACTTGTGTTATGGTGTGAGCTTGGGATGGATGAGCCTGGAGGGATGTTCTGGTATGTGGGGGAAGGGGGACCCAGTAGCTATGGTAGTAGTTGATGACTAGAGTGGAATTATACATCGGTTTATGCATGTGGGTGTATGGGGAGGACACTAGAGATGATGAAATGAGTTTAATCAGGGATTACCCATTGATGTGAAAGTTATATTCTTGTTGAGTCAATTGATTTTTTTACCTAATTTAATTTACCTACTGGTTGATGTATATGGTTTTTCTTGACCTCCTTTCAAAATAGGCAGAGACGCGTGGGGTATTCCACATGCTTTTTGTGTTTAGATTCCCAAGGATGTATGGGTCTACACTCCTACCATAGGTGGAAAAGGCTCTATGGGTAACTCATCTACTCACCATGTTGATCCCCATGCATTTGGTAGCTTATAATTATTTATTAGAACACATGGAAATATTGAAAATTGTAATTATTTTAATAAATTATTGAATAAATTATGTTAAATCATGGGGTTGGTGCTTTCATAGATGAAATGATGAGGTTTTACTTTTGAGGAACTACAGACTCAGTTTGGTTATTCTTAGAGGCCATGGAAATATGTGGCGATGCTGATGTAATGTAATGTAGAAATGTTAATGGTTAAAGAATTAGTTAATGTAAAGTGAAAAGGATGAAAATGGATAAGTAATTTAATAAATATATTTAAATGGTTTTGTGATTATAAGATATCTATTCTTAGAAATTATAGCTAGGAGTCCAAGATATTTTAGCTACAGATGAATCTAAGACTAGGTTTTCCCTATAGTGTGGTTATGAACTTTATTATACTATGTAATTTATGTGTTTCTATATGCTAATATTCCCTGTCGGTTAGGGAAACTAACACCCTGGAGATTCTGAGCAATGGGGATGTTTTCTCCAACATCTTGGTGGGAGGATGCATGGATGACAACCCCTTTGCCACACTCTCTTCTCTTGATATTTATTAGTGCTGGTAATCACGGCGGTTAGTTTTCCCCATTTATGTGTGTAGACGGATATAATGGATAGTTGTTATTTCACACACATATTTTCCATATATTGTTTCTTATGCTACTATAGGTATAATAGGTATAGGCTGTGGTGGATTGAGGATCCTTACTCAGCGTATGGGCTGTAATGGCTGGAGGTATCATTCCCATTGTAGGATACATGTTATGTGGGTTTTGGTGGCTTCTGAAAACTACCTGGTTACTTATGATTGTGTGTTTAGTGTTGTGTATCCCCTAGGATTCTATGGGAAAGTGTTTGTGTTGCACAAGTTTTTTGTTGTAGCCCTCGCCTAGGTTTCTTCAGGCCAACCCTTTTGGAGAGAGGTGCTCAAGATGTGCGACATTGGGGAAAAGTGGAAAACCAGTTGGGAAGTGGTAGTGAGTTTCCCTTGAAATTATTTATTATATTATATAATCTTGTTTGAGATACTTGGTGAGAGTATCCATGGTGAGGTTGGGAATATAGTATACCTATTTAGGTGACGAGTTATTTTCACTAGTTGTTAACTGTGCTTTAACATGATTTATTTAATTTTAAAAAAGAGACTTCAAGGAGGATTATACTAATTAAACTTTTATACTCACCCTATTTTATATAAACTATTTTTAGGTTTCTGAGAGAAGGTTAGAGATCAATTTGGTTACTACTAGCTTGTAGGTTTTTCAGGAGTTGTTCGGGCTTTGTGGTCACCACCGTTTTACCTTATTTTGGTACTTATAGTTTTCCCTTTTATTTGTAGTAGTTTTTCATGACATTGGATATTTTTACTTACGATTTATTTTATATTTTAGTCTAACCATGAGTTGGTTGGTTTCTATCTTATCTCTCTCTTCTACATGTGTTCTCTTAGAGAGTAATGCATCTAATCCATGTGTTTTACATAACCTCTGTGCTAGTTACCAACCCGGGGCCTACTGGAGGCAGGACTCGGGGGCCATTATCACTTTCCTCACATTTCTGGCCCAATATGGGTACAATTTTTGGGGATAAGGTCATGATAGAGTGGCATCAAAGGTCTAATTGAGGGATAAGATGGAGTTTGGTGTTCAGAAAATGTGAGGTTGCACGGTTTGGTAGGGAAACAATGTTATATAATCTTAACAATCCCTGTAAACATTGGATACTAGATAATACACAGGTATTTAGGTACCCCTTTGATCTATGTACAATCCTTTAATCTTACCTTGACTACTAAACAAAGTGAATCTCGTTGCAGGTTAGAGACCTAGGAAATTATCGTGCTCAATTCTTATTTGCACCTGTGTTTGAATGGGTAAAACTTGGGATTTTTCTAACTTAAATGAATAAAATAAAAAAATTAATTAATGTTAAATTATTACATTTTATAGGTTTATAAACTCTAACTATTTATCCTTTTTTAGGTATGGATATAGATTTATGTCCTTGTTAGGTTCACTGAGAATATGTTCAGTAGGCTATTAGAACAGATCGCCGTAGAGTAGAGGATGATGATGATGGCACTTAGAGGAGGATGATCTGAGAGCTTCAACTATAGAGTATGAAGATGTATGAGGGATCTATTTAAGATGAAGTCTTGGAATACTGGTTTGAGGGGTTTGAGATAGCTTTCAGTTCAATCCGTGCTCGAAAGGATCACTGGTTGTTGTTGGTTGTGATAATACTGCGTGGGGCAGTGAGGCAGTGGTGGTTCTTGTTCCTTGGGGATCGCAAGGAGTCATCAGTCTCATGGAAGGATTTAAGAGACCAGCTAAGTTTCAAGTTTTATTATTTTAATGTGAAGGATGATAGTCCCTAAGAGTTGCCTACCCTTAGAGAAGGGATCTCTAGCGTGCGAGAGTTTGGAATCCATTTCAGCAGCCTTTGGGGATATACTTCAGACCTGTTTTTGGATGAGGAGGATAGTGAGAGGCATTTAAAGGAATATTTTCATCCATAGAACTAGTTTCAGGTCGCCCTATTTATGATGAATACATATCTTTAAGTCCTAGTGGGGGAAGAGGTCATCGAGAGGACATTATCCAAAACTAGATCATCACAACCGGGGAGCCATCAGGAATCCTCACAAAGAAGATCTGTAGTTTATGGATCTTGGTTTTTAAGGAAAAGGAGTTTCTATTCGGTCGGGGGTATGTTCTTTCCCTTAGTATATCATTTCTTCAGGGGGAGCATCTCTCAGAACTATTCCAAGGGATCATTGTTTGTTTTTGCTTTTGAGGCTGAGGTCATCCGTAGTGAGAGTGCCCGACCTTTCTCAGTAGTCATCATGTGTCATGTGTTCCACTACGGCTTCCTCTATTGATGTAGTTTTAACTAATGAAGTAATAGTAGGTTGCATCCATTTTGGATTAGTAGAGAGAAGATAGGGTAGGAAGAGGAAAACCTTGGGACACTCCCCATCCTCAGATAGAAGATCACAACCATGGTGGTGGTCTTCATTAGGGTCAGAGAGGTCATGGAGCAGGTCCTCATCAGTTTCATGTTTTACCGTATCCAGTTTCAAGCAAGCCATAAATTGTTTGAGGTACCCTTTTCTGGTTTTCTACTTGGTTTTAAGCTTTGTTTGATTCATGAGCGACACACTCCTTTATATCACCTGCACTTGTCCATGATTTGGAACTTGAGGTAGAGAGGCTTCCAGTTCCATTGGCATTGACTATGGTAGTTTGAGGCCAAAGTATCATGTTTGAAGTATGTAGAGACTGTGAGCTAGTGTTGGGGAAGCATCGATCTTAGGGATATTCCCTATTTTTATAGATACAGCTTGATAATTTCATCCTCATAATGGATTGGTGGTATTTGGTGTAGGCTATCATGGATTTCTTCTGGAGGCGGTGGTGTTATTCAATACTGATGGAGATCCAACAGTGTTTGTTGGCAAGAAAGACCCTTATATGGGTTAGAGGTGTGTTCCATCCTTGTCATAATTGATGAATGATATGATGCTGAGTTCATTATAGGTTCAACAATTGTTGTTTTCCAGGGTCATAGAAGAGTATGCTAAAGTATTTCTAGAATAGGTTGTAGCATTGCCCCTTGATGGGAGATTGAGTTCGGGATCGAGCTATAGCCAGTAATGTCTCATATCTTGTTTTCTTTGTATAGGATGTCAATTTTTGAGTTTCATTATCTATTTATACAGCTCAATGATATGTTATAGTGTATTTTTTTATCCAAGTGTGTCACCATGGGGTGCACTAGTTTTGTTCATGAAGAATTCTCACGGTAGTTTGTGGTTGTATGACGATTATCGTCACTTGAACCAAGTGAATGTGATGAAATACTATCTTCTTCCATAGATTAATGATTTATTCAATCAAATAAAGGTTTAAATTTGGTTATTTAAGATCGATTTGTAGTCAAGATATCATCAGATTCATGTGAATGATGATGATATTACGAAGACTGCTTTGCATTGTTGTCATGGGCATTATGAGTTCATTGTGATGCCGTTCAGTGTGATGAATGATCTGGATATGTTCATGGGGTTGATGAATACTTTGTTCTCTGAGTTCCAGAATTATTTTTTTGTGGTATTGATCAACTAAATACTTCTATACTTCGCATCTGAGGAGGAGAATGCAGATCATATGTATGCTATTTTGAGAGTTCTTCGTCGATAACAGTTGTTTGGGAAGGCACCAAAGAGTGATTTTTGGGCTGAAGAAGTCCATTTCTTGGGTAATGTTGTACCCTAATAGGGAGTAGTTGTGGATCCATCAAAGATAAAAGAACTTGAGTCTTGGGAATCCCCCAAGATAGTGGTAGAGGTGCGAAGTTTCCTTGGTATTTCAAGCTAACATAGGAGGTTCATAGCCAATTTCTCTCAGGTTGCAACTCCTATAATAGGGTTGAACAGAAAGGATAATATATGCATGTGGAATGATCAGTTTTAGGTAGATTTTGGGTATCTGAAGGAGAATTTGGTGAATTATCCAATTCTTTGTCTACCAGTAGAAGGAGTTCAATTCGAGGTTTTCTATGATGGTTTGTGTCTGGGGTTAGGATGTGTTATGATGCATCATAGATTGGTAATTTATTATGGGTCTCATAAATTTCATCCCCACATACATAAATATGCCACCAATAATCTAAAGTTATTATAAGTGGTGTTTTCCATGAATTTGTGGAGACATTAACTCATTGGAGATCATTTTGTGGTCTTCACCAATCATAAGAGCCTGAGTTATGTTTTCTCCTAGTGTGACTTGAACTTACAAAAACGACAAGGGATAAGGTTCTTATAGGATTACAACTTTAAAATCTCATATACACATGGTAATGGGAATGTTGTAGCTGATGTAATGAGTAGGAAGCCGTATAGTGATGCAGTGCGTGAATCAGAAGATTCCTGGAGAGTAATGGAAGAACTTTTAGCATTACATATCGATATGGTTGAAGTTGGGGGAAAATGTTTTCATTTTCTAATAACGGTGTAGTCATATCAAGTGTAGTAAGTGGAGGATTCCCAGTTATGGGATCCTGTGGTGGTTTTTTAGAGAGACCGAGTTATTTGTTGTGAGGCCCCTGATGATTGGTCTGAGGATGAAAAACATCAGGTGTTGTTCTGATTGAGGCATTTCATTCCTTTGACGATGCATGAGATGGATCTCAGAGAGTTACATTGTTCTCCTTTAGTAGTACATCTTAGAGTGAAAAGTATGTACTGAGCTTTGAGGAGTCAGTCTTGGTGACATGGTTTAAAGAATGCAGTTGCATATTTTGTGTCTCGATGTTTGGTCTTCCAGAAGGTGAAGGCCAAACACCGTGTTCCCCAGGGTTTGCTCTAGACATTAGATGTTTCTCAGGGGAAGTGGGAGGACATATCTATGGACTTTTTTACTACTTTAGCTTGAAATATGGGAGGCTATGTTTCTATATGGGTGGTAGGTGTCCATTTGAAGAATTCTTCCCATTTTACAGCGATCAAGTAGTCGAGATCAGTGGAGGTTCTGTTGAGGTAGAGGAGGTGGTGAGACTCTATGGAGTCCCGAGGATGATATTTTCTGATCGAGATCCTTATTTTACCTCCAGGGTGTAGAGAGGTCTCCAGTATACTTTTGGTTCTCAGTTATTCCTTAGAACTACTTTTCATCCACAGATGGACATTTAGATAGAGTAGACCATCCAGAATCTTAAAGACATGTTGTGCTCATGTGTCCTGGATTTTGGAAGTTCGTGGATGAGGCACCTTCCCTCAGTAGAGTTTTCTTAAAAAAATAGTTTTCAATCCACCATCAATATAGATCTATTTGAATCCTTTTACAGCTGACATTTTCATTTTTTGTTGTGTAGGACTGGGGTTAGAGAGTCAACAACTCTCGGTCCAAAACTGGTACATAATACAATAGAGATGGTTCATGTGACTTTTGAGTGGATGATGGAATCAAAAGATCATTAGAAGTCCTATGTTGATCATAGGAGGAGGAGTTTTGAGCTTGATGTTGGGGATCACTTGTTTTTGAAGGTGACTCCCCGTCTTGGGCAGAAGGGGTTTGGTCAAGGGAGTAAGATTTCTCCCCAGTATGTTGGGACTTTTGAGGTGTTGGCTCATGTTGGAGCTGTAGAGTATTAGGTAGGACATCCCTAACAAATAATAAGGATACACAGTGTTTTTCATGTGTTTTAGATCCATTTTTATTATCATGATGATGCTTAAATCATTGATTGGGGTGAGATAAATGTTGACGATGATGTGACCTTTGGGGAGCGGCCTATAGAGATCCTGAACTACAAGAAGAAGGTGTTGTGTGGGAATGATATACCTTTGGTTCATGTCTTTTCTTGGAATAGTGGCATTGTATAGAGTAATTGGGAAATTAAGTCACAAATACAAGTTTAGTACCCCGATCTATTTGATGTTTAGCTCTTGTTTTGTAATGTTGTTCGTTCGATGACTGTAGACCCTTCTATTTATGAGATGGATTTCTCTTGTTTATTATTTTGGATTTCTCTCATTTTGAGAGGTATATCCCCTAGGAGAGTGTTTAGGATCTGGTTTTAGTTTTTTTTGGTTTCATGTTGTTCTTTTATGAAGCAGTTGAGATCCTATTGGGTGAGATCCTTGAGAGGTATCTCTCGGGGTGTCTATTCGGACAATCCCTTTTTTTTGTTTTCTCTATGGTTTGGTTTTGGATTCTCTAAGATGAGAATATATTGAGAGGTATCTTATTTAATATCTTGGACTTATATATTACATTCATTTTCTGTAATATGTTGTTAGAGGTGTTCTGGGAGGCCAACGTGACTAATTCCCAACAATTTGTAAAATTTCGAGTTCTGTGAACAATGCTTCCAATTATATGAATGGTGCCATCGGTGAGTCATCTGTCGATGAGTCATATTTCAGGGAGTCATCTATTGGTGAGTCATTTTTTTGTGATTCATCTGTCAGTGAGAAATATTTGAACAATTTCATCAGTGAGATAGATGTAAACAGTGTTTCCAGCTTCCTACAGTTTCTCATATTTGACATTTTCTTTGATGTAAAACACATTCAAAGCATTGTTTTAATGGATTTAAGGATGATTCAAATCCCATAACTACTATATTAATTTTTACTAAGGGTTGGGATGAAATTACTTGGTCAAACCTCATGGTCTTGACCAGATCCCACTTTAATGGAAAATCTAAACAGTACCTTAAACCACTACTCCATTTAGATTTTTAAAAGGTCAAGATACCTTCCACTGTGTTCTTCCTTATCTATTTCCTTAGTACCATACTTATATAGTTCTTCCATATATATGAGTATTTCAATATAACTTCCATCCATGGATTGTTTTACCTTGGATCTTTTCCTACTGCATGCACACCCCCTGTTTTGGTGCAACCAGGAAGTGTTGATACGTCTTTGATATAAGGTATGTTCTACCTCCATAATTCTAGGTTCCCCCTATCCATTTCCTCCCATTTATCCTATATATGTGATGTAATGTGATATACATGTTTCAAATGGACCTTTCTTGGGTGTTGGATGATGAATTTATGTTGTGGCATCCTCAGGTGGATGCAGTCATTGTGATAGAGGTGATTGTGATCCGCTGTATTGGCCCATTCTCATACAAAGAACATTTAAAACCTTTTGAGGTAGGGGATTATATTATTCTCTATTTAATTATATGAAATTTTAGAGTTATCATGGTTTATCCCTTGGATCCTAATGGAATTGTCATAATTAAATATTTTAATCAGATTAAATAATTGGCATCTTTTTCCTAGTGATGTTATTACCACTTGATTTTATAGATAGTGTGATATCTATGCCTTCCTTATTTAACATGTTGTTCTTGATAGAAATTTAAAAATAACATAATGCTAGAATTAATTGATGATTAATTTTATAATGATAAAGAGGCATGTTTAATGAATCTTTTTGTTGCCATTGTACTTTGATAATAATCAAAGGGATGAAGTTATAAATATTTAATTGAATTAGTTAATTCAAGATAGAATAAGGAACCATTTGTATTATAAAGATAATGCCTTATAGGGGTTTGAGTTACCCCTTTATTGTAAATTCCGAGAACCTTATGCTTTGGAGATGTGAGTGCTCATTGTGTGTGAAGGATGAATGCCTTTTTTTGTGCCAATAGCTCGGTTTCTGTGTTGTTTGATTCCTATTGGTTGTGTTATGGTATGGGCCTGGGATGGATGAGCCTGGAGGGTTGTTGTGGTATGTGGGGGGAAGGGAGGCCCCGTGACTATCGAAACAGTTGAATCTTGTAGTGGTGAGATGCATCAGTTTATGCTTGTGGGTGTCGGGGAGGACACCCGAGATGATGAAATTGGTTTAAGTGGGCTTACCCATTGATGTGAAATTTTGATTCTTATGGAATATGTTACTTGTTTACCTACTTTACTTTACCCACTTCTTGAGGAATATGTTTTTTCTTAACCTCTTTCCAAAAAAGGAAAATACACATGGGGTATTCCACATTTTTTCTGTGTTTAGATTATCAATGATGGATAGGTCTACGCTCTACCTATAGGTGGAAAAGACTCAACAGGTTGTCCATATCCTCATCCTGTTTATCCCCTTATATTTGGTAGATTAGAATTATTTCTTATAATAATTGTAAATATAAAAAATGGTAATGTTATTAATAAATGATTGAATAAATGATGTTCACCCATGGGGTTGGAGCTTACTAGGATTTAATACTGAGGTTATTATTCTGTGGAACCATGGACTCTCTTTGGTTATGCCTGGAGGGTATGGAACTTTGTTGTGATGCTGATTTAATGTAATGTGGAAACATTAACGGCTAATTAATGGTTAAATAATTAATTAACGTAAAGTGAAAATGATAAAAAGAGAGAGTTAATTTAATAAATCTTTTTAAATGGTTGTGTGCTTATAGGATATCTAGTCTTAGCAGAGGCAGTCAGGAGTCCAAGATACGTTAGCTACAATTGAATCTAAGTCAAGTTTTTCCACATAGTGTGATTTTTAGATATATTATATGATGTTCTTTTTGTGTTTCTATACACTAATACACCCTATCAGTTAGGGAAACTAACACCTCGGTGATTCTGAGCCCCATGGGTTTTCCCCAACATCTCGGTGGGAGGATAGATGGATGAATACCCCCTTTGGCCCTGCTATCTTCTCTTGGTAGTTACTGGTACTGGTATGAATTGTGGTTAGTTTTCCCCATGTATGTGTATAGAGGGCTATAATGGAATGTGGTTATTTCACACACATATATTTTGGATATAGTTCCTAGTGCTACTATAGGTATAATGTGTATAGAATGTGATGGATTAGGGATCCTTAATTTGTATATGGACTGTAATGGATTGAGGTATGATACCCAATGTATGATACACATTATGTGGGTTGTGGTGGATCTAAGAAACTACTTGGTTACTATTGGTTGTTCAGTTGGTGTGGTGCTTTTCCCAGGTATCCTTGAGAAATAATTTTTGTTTCATGATGTTCATATTGTTTTTCTCACCCAGGTGTCTTCAAAAAAACATTTTTAGAGGGAGATGATCAGGATGTGAGATGTTGGGGAAAAGAATAAAACCAGTGGGGATGTGTTATAAGGGTACCCTTAAAATTATATATCATATTATATACTCTTATATATGATACTTTGTAAGAGTATCCATGGTGAGGTTGGGAACATAGTATACCTATTTCGGTGATGAGTTAGTTTCAATTGTTGTTCACTATTCTATAGCAAGATTTCTTTACTTTTTCATGAGAGGTTCTGGGGAGGATCCTTCTGAGTATACTATTATAATCACCCTACATTATATAAAATGTTTTTCATGTGTCTTGGAGTAGGTTGTATATTAGGATAGTTACTACTAGCTTTCAGGTTTTGTTGGTGCTGTTCAGGATTCATGGTCACTTCTATTTTAATTTATTTTGGTACTTATAGTCTTGGATTTATGTTTTAGTATTTTTTCATGGAACTACATATGTGTACATGGGATTTATTTTATAAAATATTCTGATTAGGTGTTGGTTTGTGTCTTTCTTATCTATCTCTTTTGTACGTGTTCTCTTAGAGGTTAATGTCTCCCATCTGTGTGTTTGATATACCCTCAGTGCTAGTCTCCAATTCGGGGCCTACTGGAGGTGGGAATTAGGGGTCATTATATCTCTTATAACATTGCTAGCCTAAGAGGTGTATACTTTTTGGGTAGGGTTCCATGACAGTCCACCTGATGGGGTAGACATGATCCTGGTTTCCTCTATCACCCCATGCTTTGCAATTTCTAGATCTCATCTGGGTGGAACCAAACTTAGATTCCTCATCTACGTACCTCTAAGAAATTAATCATGATTTCACCTAACTCCCATGACATGATCATATAAATTTTAATTGGATAACTGTTGTTGATGAATCTACTATTAGAAATCAAGAACCAACACCATAACTAGGATTTATCTCCACTCGGAAAATCTTAATCAACAAATCATGAACCAAATAACTTTTATAGGTATAAATACCTGGGGGTATAGTTACATATATAATCTTACACCATATTTCATGAGAAAACATATGAGATAATAGATAACCATTATAATTAATATGTAAGGAGTACCTCATGAGGTGTTTGTACCTTGTAGTATGCTGAGTTATGTTAATCCTAGTCTAATATAGGTACCATATCTTCTATAATCATACCATCCTCATTGTCACTAGATATTACTCCTATATGAATAAATACTAAATATCCTTCCTGTTTAGAGTAAAATATTTATAACTATACATGATCAACAACCACCAGTGGCATAATGTTCAATGAATAAAACTCACATTAAGAACCAACATCTAGTTTATAGGTGTATGAACAATATATATAACTTGAGAAATAGACTCCACCCTATCATATATTACCTAAGTACATGATGAACGTTAAATTAAAGGAGAAATATATCTCTAATAATCAAGAAGATCACTCAACCTATAATTAGTTTCATCATGCATGTAGGAACTATCTTATTCATAATGTGATGTAGAAATATTTTCTCAAAAAAATAGAGTATCTACACATTGATATATAGGTGGAAAAAAAACCTCCTTATTAGGAAACATTAATAACAATTATTGATCAATTTTTTGATGATATGAGCTTAAATCACTAGCATGATCTTAACTCGACCCTACATCTAAAGATGATATGGAACACTATGAGGTGGTAACCTAAATTTTATTAGATGAAACTATATTTATTATAGAATATACAGATGAGATAACTCAAGGTGACATTACATGATTCATGAATTATACAATTAAACTATAGATGAAACTTTTTATAGTTCCAAGATAACAAAAATGTCAACAAAGTATTGTTGAAAGGATATATCAGTTCCACATTCCAATCACACGTTATAATGGTTTTTTGAACAAACATAAATTCCCTAAATATTGTCTCCTAATTTATCCAAAACCAATTATCCCAAGAATACTAACTCTAAACTCCATACCTATGACATGAAATACTCTGATATAATTTTAGTATGACATGATCTGTAGGGACCCTACCTAGCTTGGTAGTAAGCCATGTGTTCCATAAATTTCCACCACTAACAGGTCAGGGGTCAGTGACCATCACGAAGAAGTCATATAAAAAATGGGAGGTATTTTACTATAGATAATTATAAAAACAATTTTTAGAAATTTTTATAATAATAAAAAATAAATATAAAAAGAAATATAGTATAAGATGGATTTGTTAATATCAAATATCTTAATAATTAACATAAAAAAATGTTGAGGTAAATTTTCAACACCCAATATACAATGTAAAAAAAAACTAAAAAAACTCAGTCCAAATTACTCCACAAAGTGTCATAATTAACATGAGCACTACCATTAATAATTAAAAACAACATAACTTTGAACCAGAACTATGACCCCTAAAGGAACTACTGAATTTATCATCTTCTACACAAACAAAACTTGTGTGGGAAAATTTCTATTTCTAGTGTGCTCTTTAATATACCCAATTTCACACCTAAAAAACAAGATAAATAATCCAAACAGTAAGTCATCTCAAAATTAGATACAACCATATATGATTCAATAAAATAAATAACAATGTTTGGGTAGGTAATTTGTCATTACATATTATCTCTAAAAAATATGTATCCTAAATGGAAGATGAAAAAAATATAGCACCTCTAACTCAATGCATCAAAATCATTTTCACAACATTCTATTACAGTAAAAATAATAGGGTATGTACAGATCGCTGAAAAGTGTATAATAGTCAAGGGTGTACTGACCCTTACAAAGGACCCATCCCTCATTTTTTGGAATGTGCATAATCCCCAGAGGCTACATGCTCTATATAGAAAATATGAACACCCTATAAAAATGGCAGTATACCTACTTCATAATGTATATGGAGGACCCATGACCTATAATTAGTATGAAAATAGGAGATACCGACCTTGTGTCTACCCCAAGCATCTCATGTACTCTCAATCATCATCATTAAAATGATTTAAAATTCCAGCTTCTTAAATACCTATAAAATAATCCACCACTAATAGATAGATATGAACCATAATGATCCATGGTAATGTTAATAGAATGGACTACTCATATATCCAACACAAATACCGATGAGGGAAAGTAGAAAAAAATGCAAAGAACTATCTAATACACAAAATGTACTCTAGATTATATATCATTTAGTCCTTGAAAATATTTGGTCACATGAAATCATAGTCTAATTTGTGTATAGTTTACAAATATTTCATGTCTTACTATAGTAAATAGTGAATAAGAACCTCAAACTAGATGGATATGTTGTACCAAAAAAGACTTTGTTAGGTATCCTAAGTGCATGAAATGTAATTTTTTGTATATAATGTGGATAATTTACAAGACTATATATATTTTAGAAGTCCCACCCATGTTGATTGAATGATATACATAGTTTTTCTATAAGTCTAAACAATGTCTTGGGCCTACATGTTAACTAGAAATATATTCGGTTACTCATCAAGGTATGTGGTCCCAAGATACACATTGTGTTCATTGAAGAATATAACAATATACTATTAATATTATAATGCATTACATGGAATTGTGGGATGTGAAATAAATGGTATGTGACTCAGTTGATAGCGCCCCAAGTGGTTACGTTTTCCTGACCTTGAACACACAACATTCTACCTTCTGTGTCATAACCATTGTTACTTACCTCACCTCTGATAACATATTCAATATTTCTGATATCTACATCCCATGGAATCACTATCACACATCATCAAGGGTTCAATGACTATCTCCTTCCATCATTATTCATGGTCATCATCTTAATCCATTGAAGTGATTCTCAAAAAATTATTGAAATCCAATAATCTTGAACCCAATAACAAATTAGAACTTATGTTTCTATCTATTAAACACCACTGTAACATTTTATATGTTTTAAATTTAGTGTGTTGAATGTGGATTAATAAATTAAAAAATGGTGGTTGGTCAGTTGCCTGACCACCAAAAAGTGGGTTCTTGATTAAGACCATTGAAGATGATGAAATACTAGACGGGGGTTAGATTCACCATTAATTAAATAATTATTCAATAGAAAATATATGTGGTGAATATTTTTATTAAAATATCTAATTTAGATAAGGATTATTGATTTTTAGACAATAAGATAATTCACTAGAAAAAATCAACCAAGTAAATATTTCACAATTTAATTTAGAATTTGACATGAAACCATGATATTCAATATTAAAAGACGAACATATGATTGTCTCACTTATAAGATAATATATATAATAACGTTTTCTAAATTAGTAAATTCATATTGATGATATTACTAACATGAATAAGTTGTACTTTTTATTTTTTATTAACAAGTTTTCCATAGATAAAAAAAATCACATCCGATATTGAATAAATTAAATGTGAGATTTAATTATTTATTCACCAATAAAATTAAAAATATGTTAATCACTAAGAATTAATAACTCAATGGTTAATAGTTTATGCGTAATTAATTCTTTCTTGATCCATGATTATAGTTGAATCCACCTCAAAGAATACCAATAACTCAATAATGATTTCCAAATAATGAGAAATGTCCCCTCTAGAGTTTCTCACAATGAAAATGACCACCTCACAAAAAAAATTCTAGCACAACATATTTATGAAATATTGTTATATTAATTGTTATCTCAATTAAAACCCTAATAATTCACTATCCAAGACATAAATCCTAAAAATAAGGATTATAATTCTATAGAAAAGTATCAGATAGAACTGTGATGTTAAAATTTTCTTCTATCACTTTATTTGGAGATATTAATTTTTCACATTCACAAAAAATAATATATTTAATATTTTATTTATTTTTCAAGGACCTGTGTTTTAAATTAAATTGAACAAGAATTTTTTACCATAGTAAAAATATTATTAAAAACATTCAATGATATATATTAAAATTTATCGAGGGATATAGTAAAGGTTTCTGATCATTGGAGTTAGTATCATGTAGACTATAGACTCCCATTAGTTTCCAATGATATTTATTGGGAGGATAAGTAACATGGAAGATCAAGGATTCCAATGAATGTTCTATAAAGAGTTCCTACCAATATATATTATTTTTTTGGTTATGTTGTACCTTTTTTTGGATTGAAATGTATATCCTTATTTTTTTATTTCACAATTTATTATTGCACTGTGGTTCTTTTTTTGTTATATTAATGTGGTGATGTAGGTACATTATCTCTTATGATCATTTTTATTCACTTTTATTTGACTAATTATCTATAGGATGTACCATATATGGAATTATAAATTAATAAATTTTTTAAATTTTTATATATATCCAACCATATCTAATGAATCAATTCTTAATCCCTTGAAATTTATAATGGCCTCTGGAAATTAAGAAATGAGCCTAAGGTGTTATGGTGAACCAGACTTATGTTATTTTGTTAATGAGTTCATAATGAGTACAAAATTGTATCAAACTTTAATAGGGGATTAAGGGTATGGGAATTGAGTGTAACTTATAGATGGATTTGTTAGGACATATGAAGTAAGTTATAAATTTACATGGATTGGTTAATTATTGTGGAAGCATGAGTTACCATAGGTCATCCGCGTTCACTTTCCACTTTTTCATTTCTTATTTCTTGAGTCTATCATTAACTTTTAAGTATTATATACCATGTTAGTTTTAGTTTTATATTATGGAAAATGGTTGGTATATTTATCTTTTAAAAAAACATTTAAAACAATCTAATAACTAAAGTGATAAATATAAAGCGTGATAATTGAAAAATTAAACTTTATTTGACAAAAAATAAAATG
This sequence comes from Viscum album, assembly GCA_963277665.1. Lineage (NCBI taxonomy): Eukaryota > Viridiplantae > Streptophyta > Magnoliopsida > Santalales > Viscaceae > Viscum > Viscum album. The sequence continues at coordinate 350,500,723 of OY728126.1, read as the reverse complement.
AATATAATATAATGTTGGAAATGATCGACTCGAATTTATCAAAGTATGGGAATCAAATTTAAAATATGTAGTGAATAAAATTAATGACACGAAAAAAAAATGATTAAAAGTTAAGCTAAATATCGATGTGAGACTTTACTTCTCTAACCATAAAATGGAGATGTCTATTGTATATATTCCATCGTCACAATAGTGACCCTAAAACCTTTCCATCAAAATCTAATTTTATGAAAAACCTATTTATCTTCCCCGATATCTAGGTTAATAGTCCCACACTATTATGGAGTCCGAACCATTGGTGAAAGGAGGTTTCAGAAAGAGAGGGTTTATTTAGGAAAATCATTTACAAGCCACTAAAAAATCACTATGATGGAATAATTACAATGGATGATAATATATTTCATAGGGTGGTGATATCCTTAAAAGGAATTAAAAACATGAACTTTTACCTTTGGGAGAATTGATAATTTTATCAATTTTTCATTGATTCAGATCAAGTGATCATTGATCAATATTTTTTAGACCCAAGAACCAAAATCCTCTATTTATACATAAAAAACTTTAAATTTTTTTATAGAATTCTCTTAGAGAAATTAATACATTAAGAATTGGATTTAAGAGAGGTGTGATTATCATTAAATTTAGCTTAAGTCCATTACATGATAAAATATCTTTCACCATACAATTTTATAAAAATGATAGCCATTTTACCTTTAAAAGATTCAAAACCCCTATAACCACACCATTGTGAAGTTAAACCATGCCCTAGTGAAGATCCACCATTCCCTAGCACTAGCCGATTTGGGTATAGTGTGTGAAACAATAAAAATGGGCACTTTAACTAGTGTGAATGATCCTCTAACATTATTCAATACTTCTAAAAGTACCCAAAACATAAATTAATTCATATTTAAATATATATCATGTTTATTAAAAGTATACTACATGATTTTATTAAGACTAACTATAAATAAATTAAATTAAATTGTTATAAAGATATGATAGTATTTTTAATCATGAAACACCATGACAGAGAGAGTTACCACAATATACACATTTTTTATGATAAAAAACTTAATTTAAAATGATAAATCAATCTTAGATCAAGAATTAAAGAGCTAGAAAATAAATTTAATACATAAAGAGATATTAATTGATATCAAGAGATAACCTTATAAATAATTCCTTTAATACGAATAAATAAGAATTAAAATAGATTTTAAAATATTCAATTTTAATGAAAATAATATTGATAATATTCCGCTTGATAACACCATATATTTTTTGAAAATTTATCCCCCTTTATTATTATAAAAAAACTAAGAACTCATAGATTTTAAAAATAAAGGGAGAGAAATAAGGTTAGAGATTATTTTAAAAAAAATTGAATATGAGATATTTAGAGAGATAAACATTCTAAAAATAAGAAAATTATTATAGAATAAATATGATAAAATTATTTGAAAAACATTTGAAAAAACCTTTTGAATTAAAAAACTCCACAAATAATATAATTATTATAGAGATAGTGAGACTAAATTAATGGAAACATGTTTAAAATAAAAAGAGAATGTGGGGAATTATAAAATAATTTATAACTTCAAAACTCTCCTAATAATAGTAATCATAGAGAATGAGTGGAATGGAATAAGAATAAAAGTGAAAAAAAAGAAGACAAATAAGAGAATAATAGGCTATAATTTTAAAAATAGAAAGGTAAATGAGGGAAAGAAATCTAACTTCCCAGATCTAGATTACCACCCAAAGGTTCCCCATACCTGGTTAGCCACATAACCTCAAGTGTACTTCCCTAAAATCTAGTGTCTACCGACTAGCTGCGAGGGCCTTGGTGTGATAGTGGGAAAACTCCAACTTCATTTTATTATAAGTATCCAAAAATCAGTTTTAAGGATAAAGTGAGAATCCCCCAGATAAAACATAGTTATTAAATGACAACTTAATCCTATTGAAATTTTTATGCTTGATAAGTTCCTAGAAAAAAGAAGTTACCGATGTTTTTGGGTCATCCTTTATAAGGTCTTCAAATTGACGCACCAGTTTGTCCCACGCTTGCATATATTCCTCATGGTTGATTTTCCCCGCATTGAAACCAATTACTAGGATAGGTTTATTCCTGTCAATCCAATCTCTTTGTTCTCTATTGGTGTCCACTCAGATGGTCCTTTACTACATTTTATCAAAATATTCTGTTGAATCATTGATCATAAGATATTCCTCCTCCATTTATTCACTGGAATATAGTTGAAGCTCCACAGGTTTCTCAGCATCCATAAACATATCATGTAGGACATTACTGATGGGATCAGCCCCCTCAACCAAAACCTCTACTTGATCTGTATTTCCAATTATGTTTAGAACACCTTCCCTCCCTTGGATCTCCACCATCCAGGCAGAGCATGTCTCCATTGGCAAAGGAAGATATGAATAATCCTTGCATCCTTTTTTACCACCACACTGACCATTCCTCCTCCTCAGACTGCATAAGTCACTACCATAAAATTAATGAGCATTGACTCTTAACAACTGGTTAGAAGAGTCATAATAATATTCCTCCCTCGGGATGCCCTACTCCTCATTGTTAAGTTCTGTCCTATCTACCTCCTGGTCATGCACTTCATAATCCAAGCTCCCAAAGTAGTTATACTACTTAATAGCTGGAAGCACTCTTCTCAGGCACGACATGTTGACTAGAAAAGGATTATCCCAGGTGCCCTCACATCCATTGGTAGAGTATAAAAAAGTGGAATATAATCATACAATAATATATTAAATAGTAAGAGAATAGAATAGAAGTAAATAATGAAATAATGATAATATAAATAACCAGATATCATAACATACTAATATGATGCTACATGTTACCTTTTCTAGAAAAACAGCCAATATAGGCCACACTGTAGTAATACAAGATATAAGTACAAAGAAAAAAAAAGAAAAAAAAAGATAAGAAGCATCACAAGCCGCATCTTGGTCCCATGCTCTCCTACTCCTAAATAGAATATCAAGTACATGGAAAAGGGTATTTGAATTTATAAAAACTTTCAACAATATAATCTTCTTTGGGCTGAATCATGGCCCAAATAGGGTGTGAAACTAAATCATAGTAGGTAACCACCCAAGGTCTATGCCAATCTATCACTGAATATATATAACATGCAATGTGAAATAATGAAACCAGTAAACTAATAAGTACTCAAAAGTAAAAAGTCCTACAAGAACATGTCCTCATTTATATTCATTTCATGTTCATTTACAATTCTATTACATGGAATTATATAAGTCTTGAGATCTAGCCTAAGACCGATGATCCCTGTATGAAATTAAGCTCATGAGATGTCTCAAAAGATCGTATAAACAAGTGTAAGTAAAGATTTAATCCAAGCTTGTTCTTTTTCTTAGAAGATGCATTATAAGTCATTCTATTTGAATATTCAATTATAAGTAAATATCAACTCCTGAAATATATACAACTAATAATAGAGATCATCCTTGGAATCCCTCATTGGATTCAATATTTTCATGGCATTTAATAAAGTCTCCATGATCCCGACCACTGCATTCGTGGTTCTCTTATGAATTGTCATGAGAATACCCTCTTGAGTCCCTTTATGGTCTTTTAACCAAGACCATGGTTCACCCAATGTGTAAGATGAAATAGTTAGATGACCCCAACCTTTCCTTTTAACCTTATGCAATGGTTCACCCATTTCTGTTTACCCATTAATCATTTTATATAATAATAAACACATGTAAATTAAACTATTACATGGCTTTAAAATCAATAACTCATGTGAGAAATTCATTTCACAGGTAACACATATAAATTAAACTATTAAATGTCTTATAATTTAATCAACCTCATTTAAAAACATCCCAAGAAGGTAATTCAAGGCATGCCTCATATGCATCATAGTACAAAATCCATAAACGATATTTTATAGGAAACATATCCATGGGGTGGCCCATAATCAAGTTAAAAAACCATAAACATGCTTTAAAACCCTTGATCAATTACTTAAAAATAATAGGCAATAGAAATAGACACTATTCATTCAAGGAGACACACTAATAATGGGTGTGATACACTCTGACACCTATATTATACATGGAAATTAGCGAATAAATCATAAAGAACAACTCAAGAAGAATCGATAGCTCACTGAGGGGATTCCATCACCTTTAAAGATGTTCAAAATAGAGATCGGATGACTAAACGAGAGGTCACCCTATCCTAAGATCTCTTGGGTGAACTGTTCATTGAAAGAAGGGGTGAGTTTCTATTTGTCTAATAAAAATGATGCTACTACCAGATTTAATAAAAAAAGGTAGATGGTGTGTACATACAACTATATGTTGTGTGGTGATAGTTTCCATATAGTTTTTGGATAGATCACTACATGGCATGTATCGAGATTATATAAATTGTAACCCCAATTACATGGAATGCACCTAGGTTACACGGTGTGTAACCCTATTTTCATCCTCCTAATTAAGAACACCCGAAAAAGATAAGACCCTTACCTCAAGGGAGGAACCGAGTTCTTACAAACTTACCCCCTTAAAACAATTCATCCCCAAATGTCCCTTATATGGGTGGAAAACATTCTTCTGAGAAAAACTCTATCCATTTAGAATGTACGTCAGCCTCCTTCTCTAAGGTATCATCCTATAAAAAACCATTCTTCCATATTACCCATACTAGAATAAGGGACCGACCTTGAATAAAATTCATGCTTCTGTCAACTATACGTACCAGATGCTCCTCAAAGGATGCATCAACCCAAAAATCAACATCATTGGGCTAAAAATTGTGAGACGGGTCTGAGTGATAGTGGTGAAGCTGAGATACATGGAATACTTCACTCATAGATCGGTACCTCTGAGGTAACTAAAACCTATTAACAACTAACCTGGCTCCCTCTAGAATCTCGAACTGGCAGATATATCTCAGTGAAATATTAACCTGTCTCCTAATGTGAATGTGTCCCAACCTTGGATAAACATGTAGGAATAACTGAGACCTAGCCTCAAACTCTATAGGTCTTCTATGGTGATCAAATAATGATTTTAGAAAGACTATGTAGTATCCATCTGATTCTGAATCAACTAGACCTGCTCAAAAGTCTCCTGCATGAGAAGCAATCCCAGTAAATATGCCTCACTTACCTCCAACTAGAATAGGGGAGAACGACATCGCCTACCATATAAGGTATCATAAATTTATATTTGAATCATCACCTGATAACTATTACTATAGGTGAATTCTTTTAAGGAAATGTGCTTCTCCCAAGAGCCCCCAAAAATCCAAGATGTATGGTTGCAACATGTCATATAGCACCTGTATCATGTGATATGACTGGCCATCTATCTGAGGGAAGTATACTATGCTTTGAACCACCTTTGTACTCATTACCCTCTGAAAACTCTACAAAAAACTAGACGTTAAATGAGAACCTATATATGAAATGATAGAGTGTGGGACCCCATGTACTCATACAACCTTTAGGATATAAAACCTTTCGAGATCAACCACAATGAAGGTTTCATTGATTGGAAAGAAAAGAGGGACCTTCATAATACTATCAAGAACCAACCATACAACATCATTGCCTCTAGGAGACCTTAGTAAAATAGTTTTGAAATCCATCACGACATCATCATATTTCCTCTCTGGAATAGGTAACTGCTACAAAATCCCCGTCGGTAAATGATGTTCTACCTTCACATGCTGAAAGGTGGAACACCTCATAACAAAACTGGATACCTCTCTCTTTATACTCAGCCAAAAATACTGATGATGTATGTCACAGTACATATTCGTGACCCCGAGATGTACTGCCCAAGATGAATCATGAAACTCCTGCATCAACTCCTCATGTATATCCACTGGAAACCAAATAGGTCCATGTACACGAAGTATATCATCATTTCCTACCATCCAACCAAGAGGAGGGTACTCACCTAAAATAATCTCCCATAGAAATAGGCCTTCAAAATCCAATAGCTACCTCATCTTCAATCTATCCAGTTGGGTAGAGGTAACAACTAAGGATAGAAGAAAAATCTATACCAGTCTGTCATGCACATCCAAGTGCATCTCAGAGAACAACTCTATAAGCTACCACTTTCCACTATCATGTTGTAATTCCTATATTTTATTCCTCACACTCAATCCATCCACCACTACATTTTATTTCCAATTTGTGTAGGTAAGCTATAAGTCAAAAGACTGATGGTATTCTACCCATCTTCACTTCCTCAGATTCAGATCACGCTGAGTAAAGATGTATTTGAGGATTTTTTGGTCTGTGTAAATCAAAAAATGCTATCCAAAATTTTAATGTATCCAAAAATGAAAATCATGAAGTACCATAGCTAACTCGAGGCCATGAGTCCGATAATTTCTCTCATGCACCTTCAACTGCTGAGACCCGTAGGCAATGACTTATTCCCCTTTCAATAGCACTGCTCCTAGCCCAATACCTAATGCATCAAAAAACATAGTGTAACTCTTTCCCAACTCTGAAAAAATTAGTATCAGCTCCAAATTAAATCTCCCTTTTGACTCCTGAAAGGACATCTCATAGTAATCTTCCAATACATACTTTTCACCTTTTTTAGTTAGGCCTTTCAACAACACTGATAAATTTTGAAAATATGATATGAAATTCTTGTAGTAACCAACTAACCCCAAGAAACTTCGTACCTCAAAGATGTTCTTGGGATGATCCCAATAAACTACAACTCTCACTTCCTCTAGGTCCACTAATACTCTTGTCTATGAAATAATGTGTCTTAGGATGAGAATATACTCCCTCCAAAAGTGGAAATTTTCAAGCTTAGAATATAACTAATGATCTATCAATGCAATAAAAATGATCTTAATATGTATAGAATGGTCATCTTGATTCTGATTATACACTAATATATCATCCATGAAAACTACAAAAAATGAATCAAGATAAGGACAGAACACTTAGTTCATCAGTGCCATGAAAACCGCTGGCTCGTTTGTGATAACAAACGACATAACAAGATACTCATACAAACCATATCTACTATGAAAGGTTGTGAGAGGTATTTATGACGCTCTAACATGCATATAATGATAACTGGATCTCAGATCGATCTTATAGAAAACTTGAGATCCTAGGAGCTGATTGAATATATCATATATTTGTGGCAGAGGATAATAGTTTTTAACTGTCATTTGGTTCAATTTAATATAATCCACACATAGCCTGAGGGTACCATCCACCTTTTTCATGAAAAGGACCAGCGAACCCCAATGAGAAGTGCAAGGTTTAATGAAACCCATAGCATCCAAATCCTCTAGCTGCCTCTTGAGATCTTACAACCCCATCGTAGCCATCTTATAAGGAGGAATGGATACTGGTGCAACTCCTGTAACTAGCTTGATAGAAACTATACCTCTCTCACCAAAGGTAAACCTAAAAATTCATCTAGGAAGATGTCCTGAAAATGATCAACTACTAAAGGGAAATTCATCTAACATGTTCCCTAGTCATTCAGATATAGCTCTCATTCTGGGTTTTCATCCCACCCAACCCATGATTCTCAGGTCTAGCTCGACTCTCCTTCACATCACATTCACCTTTGCATTGAAACAATTCACCCTCTAGTGATGTAAAACTTACCCAACAGTGATAGAAATCAACAAAGTCTTGAAAGTAGATCAACCCATCTATTATGATATGACATCAAAACCTGTTATCTCTAAGAAATAGAGATCCAATAGGAAGTGACACCCTTCAACCTCAAGGGGGATCTCTTTTCACTAACACACACGTTCCGTTATAATCCCAAATGGAGTGTCTTGCTTCATAACATCATCATAAGTAAAAACACAGATCCAAAGGATCTCCACAAGGGGAATATATATGAAAATATCTGAATCCCCATTATGAAAAAGTGTAGAAGATAAACTAGAGGTAACTAGAATAGTACCTATGACAGTAGAAGGTTCGAGATCTTATTCCTACAGGGTCTGTTGCTCTTCATAAATCTTACATGTACCACGACCCTGCGACATGGAATAGCTACCCTAAGATAATCCACCCTAATGTCACTATGAAACTGGATTCTGGCTACCATAGCCACGACCACTACATCGACTTTAATATCCTGATGCATTCTACTTCCCATACTGGTGATAATCTACTGCCCTTTCTCTTGAATGTAGAGTCAATGTAGACCCTCTCTCACAAGATGCTGATGAAAATATCCTGGAAAAGCATTGTAGATGGCCCATATTTCCAAAAGAATGGGACTTGAATGGGTCCATTAGCAAATGTGATCTTGTATTCCAAATTCTGCCACATTGGTATCACCTCACTTGGCTACTTGAAGATATGTCCTGACTACTAGTATCACCACGAGAAAGCTCCAAACAACGCTTCCTACTACTAGTCAAAACGGTACCAGATCTCGGTGACAAACCACCCTAGTTTTCACCTCCATATTCCCTTAGTTTATGCCTAGTAATCAGGGCCTGATTCATTGTATTAGATACATTAGTCATCCAAAAGATATTTACCTATGATAGGATGTTATACCTGAGACCATCCTCAAAATTCCTAGACTTTGATAGATCACCACCCATCAGAATAAGTGATAATCCCTAAAGATTAGTAAAATGGGTCGAGTAATCCATAACAAATAAAGTTACTTGCTCTTGTTTCATAAACTCTTGGGGTTTGTTGGCCCTAAACCTCTGAAGATAGAAGTAATCATAAGAGTCTATTTGAAAATATTCCCAAGACATATCCTGAAGTGGTTCTTTCTGAGTTATAAAATTCCACTATCTTTTGAAATAATGACAAAGTACATATGTACTGAGCTTGACCCTCATCTATGGGGATGTCTCTAGATGATCAAAGATCGATAACATGGCCTCTATCCCTAACTATATAGCCTGTGTTCCACCATCCCCTAAAAACATGGGAGGATGCTGCTACTGGAACACCCGCATCCTCTGTTCCTTCAATATGGAAGGGTGTGGTGCTCCACGAAAGTTTTTCATGAACCTTATAAAGCCTTCACATAACTATGAATGAGCCCCTTTATCTAGTATAACAACTAGTGCCACAACTGGAATGACTAGAGGATCCACTACTAGCCCATGTCCTACCACATTTAGCATATTACCATTGCCAATATTCTGGTGGACTAATAGAGATCATCATGGAGGTATGAATCTACAAGGACAAGCACACACCTCAGTTCAATTTCATTATCAAGGTTCATTTTTCAAGAATGAATGAACTATACATGAGAATAAAACCCTAAAAATTTAACAAAATATGAGTACATAATGTGTATACTTAAGCCCTTACAAGGTTTTGTACTCCCCTATGACTGGGTGTGTAAACACCCTAGGTACACAACATGTTAGTCAAGTACACGACATGTACTCACGTTCCCCCCTCTTGGCCATATATTTGTACATGACCAGATTCACATGGGGTCTACCTAGGTAAGACTACAGGTCATGTACTTAACGTACACTATGTGCAATATCTAATACTATTATTGTTCCATGTTTATTCTCACATGACCAGATTCACAGTAATTTACCACATGACATGTACACATAGTACATGTCATGTCCATAAGAAAAGTCTTTCTTCTTGAACAAAAGAACTCACGACATGTGTTTATAGAACCACACACTATTTTGTCTGGGTTTCCAGATAGTAAACCTATAAGACATCCCCAGAACCTCCATTTTTGAAAACTAAACCAAAGGTCTTCCAAATTCCAATCCGTGAAGGCTCATACTCCCTGCAAATCAAAGTTTGGAATCCATATATATAGTATATCATAACAAAAAATTAAATTTAAGACAAGTACATGATCAACCAAAATTTTATATAAGGGGCCCCATAACCCACAAATTGGAGGATAAAAGTGTCCCTTTGATACCACTTTGCAACACCTCAGATCCAGATTTCCACAAAAAGGTTCCCCATACATGGTTTTACACATATCCTCAAGCACCTTTACTCAAATTCTAGAGGCTTATTACTAGAAGCGAGGGCTTAGGTGTGATAGTGGGGATACTAAACCCTCATTGAAAAGTATAACACAATATAATACAATAATATAACAATAGTGGAAGTAGTAATACCATAAAACATATGTAAAAAATAGAATACTAATAATATAAATAACCGTATATCATAGAAAACTAATATGATGTTGCATGTTACATGTTCTAGGAAAATATCCAAAATAGGTCACACTGCAATGATACAAGATATAAGTACCAAAATAAAAAAAGAACAAAATAAGCTATGAATCATCACAAGCCTCAGCCCGGTCCCATGCTCTCCTGCTCCTAAATATAATAACCAAGTACCTAGAAAATGGTTCTTTCCCTTATTGACACCAACAAAAATATAATATTCTCAGGCCCAAAGCATGGCCCAAACTGGGTGTGAGACTTAATCCCAGTAGGAAACCACCCAAGGTCAGTGCCAATCTTTCAGTGAATACATATAAGAGGTATTGTTAAATAATAAAACAAATAAACTAGGAAGTACTCAAAATTAAATAGTTCTACAAGAAATTTTACTCATTTATATTCATTTAATGTTCACTTACCATTAAATTATATTAAATCATTTAAGTCTCAAGATAGGCCCTAAGCCCAAAAATTCCCGTATAAAAGTAAGCACAACAGATGTCTCGATAGACCATCTGAACAAGTGTAAGTGAAGAATGGAACCAAGATTGTGCTTTGGCTTGGTAGAGGCATCATAGGTTATTCCATTTCAATATTCAATCATTATTAAATATCAAATCATGACATATAAACAAATTACAATAGAGATCATCCTTGGTATCCCTCATTGGATTCAATATTCTCTCAATATTTAATAAATCATCCATGAGTCCAACCACTACATCTGTGGCTCAATCAAAAATTTTCATGATAATACCCTATTCAGTTTATCCATGGTCTTTTATCCAAGGACATGATTCAATCAATGTATAATGTGAAACAGTCATATGAGCCCATCCTTGCCTTTTAACCCGAGTCTATGGCTCACCCTTTCCTATTTACCCATTTATCATTTTATATAAGAAGAAACACATGTAAATTAAACTATTACATGGATTTAAAACCAATAACTCACATGGTAAATTCATTTCATGAGAAACACATGTAAATTAAACTATTACATGGATTAGAATTTAATAATCATCTTTTAAAAAACCCAAGAAGGGAATTCAAGGCAAGCCTCATAGGTATCCTAGGCCAGACGACCATAAATGTTCATTCACGAGAAACACACCCATGGGGTGGTCCCTAATGAAGGTGAAAAATCCCTAAACATGATTTAAAACCCTTAAAAAATTACAAAATAATATTCAATAGAAATAGGAAATATTCATTCAAGACGACACCCTAATAATGGGTGCATGGCACTCCGACACATATACTCGACATGAAAATTAGAAAAAGGTATGAGACCACCTAAATCATGCTAGTATGACTCTACCCATCCATTTTCGACCTCTAATTAGACCTATAAGATATTAGATCTAAAAAAAGAGAATAAATTCTCAAGCATCGATAACTAGATCAAGAGAAGAAATCATGAAAAACAGATCAAGACGAATCGAGAGCACTCCGAGGGGATTCCAACGCATCTGACAATGTTAAAATTGGAGATCGGAGGATGAATCAGGAGGCCACCCTATCCTCAGATCACCTAGGCACACTGTTCGTCAAATGAAGTGGTTAGTTTCTATTTATCTAAGAAAAATGATGCTAATGCTTGACTTAACACAAAAAATAAAATTATACAGAGTGTACATAAAAATACACATTGTGTGGTGCCTGTTTTCTATATTGTTCTTGGAAAGACTACTACATGGAATGTATTGGGATTATATAGTGTGTAACTCAAATTATACAGCGTTCAAATGGGTTACACGACTTGTAACCCTCTTTTTCTTCCACTTACTTAAGAACAACCTAAAAAGAGAAGATCCGTACTTGAAGGGAAGAACTGGATTCTTACAAGAAAAAACTATCTTATGTATAAAACTCCATAAATAATTTGATTATCATAGAGGGAGAGATGATAAATAAGAATAAGAAGTCAATTTATCAAAGTAAAAAAGGTCAGAGAAAGAAGATAAATGATTGAATGGGAAAAAATAATGGAAAAATGAAAATAAAACCATGAAAATAAAATTGTAACATACCTTTTCCATTACACACATTCCTTCATAGAGTGGATTCATGATCATTGAATTATTTCTTCTTTGAATGAAATTATAGGGGTTATTACATTGAAGTGTAACCATTCCTTGATATTATTTCAACCATTTTTCATTTCATAACAACATAAGTTATCTTAAAAGTTATAGAGAAGTATATATAAACTATTTTTATTGATCATTAATCTTAATTGATTGATACAAAATCAAAAAATTTATTTAAAAGAATAACTTCAAATATGGATTTAAAAACAAATTTTTCTAATAGATTTGTAAATAAAAGGTACCAAAGATAAATCTAAGGGATCAAAGATAGTCTAAAAATAATAATAAAATACTAAAATGTTCATTATTTTGAAAGAATTTATTTGAAATTTTAAAAATAGGATAAAATAATTTTAACATGATAATTTATTAATTGGAAAATGAAAGATCACCCATGAGGAAAATTATTTATCTAAAGAGAAAAAATTATCCCCTATAAATGATAACACATGTGAGATAAACTGATCACATTGATGATATGAAAATAAAGAAATAAATTCATGAAATTCAAGAATTAAACCCTATTTTTAAAATAATATTTCGTTAATATTTTAAAAATAGAACTCAATATATCCATAGTTTAAGTGGGTAATGTCCTAATAGAATCATTTTTAATTCATATTTAATGATTATGAAATGATCAAGGGAAAGATCTTAAGTGAAAATACAAATATGATGATATTCGTTAAAGACAATATCCTAAAAGATAAGACCTTTTTCAAAGTGATATATTATGAATTTATAACGAAGTTCAATTTTTTTGGTGAGAGAGTGTTGAATGGGCTTATTTGAGATATTGATGGTATTGGTATTGTCTGAATTGATAAGGATATGGTTGAATATTATCCCAAGGTCCAATAGAGTGTGTCATATTTATAGTATTTAAGTGAAAAATTTCCTAGAATCTATGTATTTTATATGTTCTATACAAAGGGAAACTAAATTATTCTTCTTAATACTCCATGAGAAAAGGAATTATCCTAGTATATGAAATGTTCCACACAAATTTTTTCCCTATAGTTTTAATGAAACGAAATCATAATTGAAAATAATTATTAATAAAAATTGGTTCCATGTTGATAAAATAAACTCATATTTTTTAAACATTTTAATTTAATTTTTTTTATATTTGATATGGGATTCCTTTGGATTTGATCAAAAATTAGTGCAAAGGTAAACAATAAACATGATTTTGGATTAGGTCATATTAAGAAATGTTATAATACAAATCATAATTCTATTAATGTTTTTTGACAATTTTACTAGATTATTACAATGTAAACTTACAATTCATAGTCACTCGAGTGTTAATTTCCTTAAATTTATTCATTATAGATCATTTTAAGAGGAAATTGGTGTATTATACTTTGTTTGAAATATTGCCTCATAATTGTTAGAAATATGAAAAATGAGATAGAATTTTATTTTTCTTATGAAGATCATCTAAAAATAATTCTTTATTATATAATTAAATTCAAAATAGTGTTTTTCATTGGTAGTGAAAAAAACACACCATCAATGTAAATTTGAATGCGTAAAAAAATTTGAGAAGTGTTTTAAAATGAGATTTGAATAGTATTTTCCAATTTTAAAACAATTTTAATGAATATTATTTTTAGGACACTCATACCATCCATCCAATGGCTCGAATGCCTTCAAATATTTTATTATTTCAACAGAAACATAAAATGGGTATTTTCAAAAATAGGTCATTGTTCCAAAAAAACATATTAAAAAATATAACCATTTAAAAATATATTTTTTCCATGAATTTGAAATAGTTTTAAATTTTTATGATATTTTAAGTATTATATTATTTTTATGGATTATAACAGAGTTATGGTTAAAAAGGTTTCACCATAGTCAATTCCTTATTTTTTCTTATAAAATTTATAAAATGAAGAAGATTTTTTTATAGTTATATTAAAAAATTTGTTTAGTTTATTTTGAACCCCCCATTTATAATCGATAACATGTTGATTTTTAGGCATATATTTGAGAGTATTTATATCATTTATAGTGATGTGGTCAAGTTCTCATTCATGGAAAGTAACCAATCTTCATCATTAAGGGAAATATTAACGTTCTGAGATTTAAGGTGTGTGACAAAGGCTAGGTGTACAACCTCATTTATGATGAACCTATTAATATGAGTTCCCACTTATAAATCCATAATGACATTTTTAGGTGGATGGTATTTTTATTTCTAACTAATTTAGGAGAATAATGTTTAGAATACTCCGGATCATATTCATCAAACTTCGTTTGGAAATTTATAATTAAAATGACATTTTTAAAAACATTTTCAGGAATATATTTTGAAAAACGTTAATAAATAACAAAATGGATTGATTATTTTACTATTTAATTCATTTTTTAAATGAAAAGTAATATTTTCATGACATGGAGTACCCAAGAATGACGACTTTATCCAATTTAGAAATAAATATTTTTATATTTTCTTCATTGTTTGAAATAAAATATTTGTAATGAAAAACATTGAAAGGATGTTTTAGGATGTTTTTTTTATTAATTATGACTGTATAAGGGGTTTTCATAAGAAAAATAATAATGACAATGTGATTTATCATTTAACATACAATATTCATAGGCTCGGCAAAAAAAATTGAAAGAGAAAATTCATTTAAAATATCTGTCAATATTTCATGAATTGATCGATTTCTCTTATCTATTACACAGTTTGGTTGGGGGTTTTGAGGAGTAGAAAGAAATTATTATTTCATTATAAATAAATTAAATCACTAAATTCATTACTCTAAAATTATCCACCACGATCACTTAAAATTGAAATAATTTTAAAACCTTTTTATTTTTCAAAATTTTAATAAAATTTAATATAGGAGACTTTTGTTGCTTAACATATTTTCATGCTTCAAAAACTTTGTCATATTTGATATAAAATTTGGAAAGGTCTCATACTAGTTGATATCAGTTGCGTTTTAAGGTAGATGGAGTGTTAAAAATTCCAAGGCATGAGTACCAAATCCATTAATAAGTAACTTAGGAATTCAAACATTTTATGTTTTGGGTAGAAAGTGAATTTAAATTAATTATTCGAAAATTTTGAAATCTATAAGTGGTAAATAAATATTTTTATTTTCAATAAAAACAATTTCAAAAACATTTTTCAAAATATATTTGAAAAATACTGTCTCACAATATAATCATTATTAGTAAACTGTGATTCCAAACTTTTATGAATAAAAAATTTTTAAAGGGAAATTAGAAAATCCAATGCTACCTTCACTAATTATCTTACAAACTGAGTTATCACCAAATGCAGTGTAACCTCCTTCATGTTTATTGATTTTATTTAATTTGGGTAGGTTTTCATACATGTGGATTCAGTAACCACTATCAAGGTACCATAGTGTTTCTTGGGTATTTCATGGAAGAAACCTTTCCTATAAAAGTAATATGTTGATTATTTTGGTTCCCAAAAAAACATGGGTATACTTATGTTATCTAATAATGATTTTAGAACCAATATTTTCTTAGCACAAGGTTTTGTATTTGAAAAAATTGAAGACAGATTGATTGAATTTTTCCTCCAAATAGAACATTTTTTTTCACATTCATAAAAAAATTGCCTTTTATTTTATAATATTTAATTTATTTTCTTGAGGAATACCTTTAACAAAATTTGTTTCCATCAAATTGTTCGAATAGATCCCATGGTTGGAGTAACTAAAGTAATACCATTTCATTTATAGATTTTTGATATCTAAAAATTATATTTAAATTTTCTTCACCTTTGGTGAATTTGGGAAGAAAATTTTGGAAGTATTTAATGGTGGGTAAATGATTATTAACATCCAATATATTTTTTAAATTCATGATGATAATTTATTTTTCTTTTAGGATGTTATGTTTTTGATTTTTTTAATTTAAAATTTTCTTAAACCACGTGATTATATTTCTTTATGAGTTTTAAATATAAAGAATCAAGTTAATGATAACCATTTTCATGTAGCTTTCAGGAATATTTTAGGCTTTTATAGATTTGGTTTCTAGGGGAGAAAGAATAAGAATAAATAATATAAGTGGTCTGATAAGAAGAAGATGAGTATGAAATAGGAAGAGGGGTATTAACATCAACATTGTAATAATATTTTTGATAATACATTTTTGGATTGAGTCACTTGATGTGGATAAAGAATTAGAATACATGTATATTTCAATCACTCTTCTTGTAGACATTTTAAATTCTTTTATACATTTATGATTTTATTTAAGTTTTTTATTTTATATAGGTCACTCTGATTTTCACCATTATTTTTTCACTCATAGCATGTCACCAATGTTTTTTCCTCTTGATTTGAATTTTTGGAATAATTTTTAAAGTTATTATTTTAGAATTTATTTAAAATTTTACTGGTATGAAGATTACAGTATTGTACCTCACCTCTTGGTTGTTCAAAATAGGTTTCTTTTAAGGATATAGTTTTCTTAACTTCATTGGTTTCATTATCCACCAATTTTTCTTATAGTTTCATCATTATTCAATTAGTCATTGGGGATTTTATAGTTACTATTCCACTATCTTTATCATGTTGTTGAATTCAAGGAAAATCATTACATCAGGATCCTGGGATCATTGTAACACCCAAAAGATATTATTTTTGAGAATTTATATAGATAATTCACCACTCGTGGAATTTATAACATTGTATATGTTATTAAATCTCATAAAAATTATATTAATTATATCATCATAATTCAAATTAAAACATTCAAAATCTTGAATAAACATATATAATATTTTATCATTTACATTATTTGTACCGTCATGTATTACTTCTAATAATTTCTAAATTTGATATGTTTTTTCATTTGAAAATATGATTATACTCATATCTTTCAAGACCACAATGTAACAAATTCAAATATTATTTATTCAATTAAAAATTATTAAGACATTAAATAGTCCATATTTCATAATATTCTTTGGTTGGAATATACCCATGAAATAAAATTTTTCAAAATGTTTTAGAAATACCACCAAGGAATTTTCACATATGATTATTTCAATATGAGTAACTAGTGACATAAAAAATGAGATCATGTAGATTAGATTTATATTCGATAAAAAAATATATTTGAAATCAATTAAATATTTGAAAAAATAATAATATAATAGTTTCAAAAAATAATATTTTTCAAAATAAATTAAATAAATATCATAGATGCATCCATCAAATTATTTTTTTGGATTTTTAATTAAAATAAATTTATGGTTATATAAGAGGTGGTAAATTATCAATTAAAAAAATAAAAGTACAAAAAAATATTCTAAGTGATAAATTTAATGAATGATAGTTAATAAGTTCCTTAAAATTTTAAAAAGTTAAAATTAGTGTAATTTAATAACCAAAATTATCAAACCAAATTTATGAAACAATGTGGGTTGAGGTTAAGAGATATAATGTGGGAAAGTATATAAAAGAAATACACAATTGATAAAGAGTTTGTCTCTAGCTTTATGCAAGCCCCTGCATATCTACCCATTGATTATAAATGTCTATTATATATATATATTAGTCTTAATAATGTTAAACAATCTTATCAATCCTAATTTTGGTTTTTGGGAACCCTCTTGATCTTTTTTGGAAGCTATGAAATCCATCCCACACTTTTTCAGTGTGCGATCCATTGACTAAATAAGGATAAGTAGAGAGAGTTATTATTTTGGAAAAAACTTTACATAACCCTAAAAAATATTTGTTACATATTAATTATAATTGTGGATGAAATATTTTAGATATATGTGAATTTGAATGAATTTATAAATTGACATTTTCATATTGAGAGAATTTTGAATTTTGGAAATTCATTTCTAATTCGGATCAAGAGAGAATTTCATAGGATTGTTGTCGGGATACAACAACCCATATCCTGTAATTATCCTTAAAACAAATTAAAATTCTATTATATTTTTCTCAGAGAAATTAAGACTTTGACGACCATATTTAATTGAGGTTTCAACAACATTAAATGCAGCATGAGTCTTCTATAGGAAAGAATTACTTGCACCATGACCAAGTACAAAATTACTAACATTTTTTTACATTGATAACATTAAAAAATATACCAAAAAAAACACAGTGAAGGTCCCCCACACCATCATGAAGATCAATCATTCCCTACCACTATCCATTTTTGGTATATAACATGCAATGTCATATAGTGGGTCCACCACTTGCATGAATGATCCATTTATGTTATTCTAGCGTTCTTCCATGCTTCCAAATCATAAATTAAAAAATTATTAAGGATCATTAAACGATCATAGATGAGTATAATATTATTTCATCAAGTCTGACTAAAAATCACTTAAATTAAACAATTTGAGAATTTTTTGAGTAATTGTGATCAAGAAACCACAATGATAGAGAGAGGTGCAATAGTTAGGCCTTTATAGGTAGTCATTGGTTTAATAATTTATCATATTTCTTTCTTGCCTAAGTTTACTCATATTATATATATAACCAAAACAATATTATTAACTTAAAACATTGATAATAAATAATTTTTTATGAAATATTTTTTATTAACGATTAGGAAAATATGAATCATTAATTTATTCCCAGGTTTGAAAAAATTATTTTATATCTGTATTTATTTATTTATTTTCTAAATAATGTTTAAAGAATTATTTAATTTTTATTAAATTATTTTATAATAATTTAATATAATTTTTGAGTGTGATTAATGGTGTTTCAAAGACAAATGAATATGTTTTCTAAATAAAACAACATAAGAAAGTTAGGAATTATTGGTTAGATCCAAACCTATCCATGAGGTTTTAAATTATTATTGATTATTATTGTCTCGGTAAGATGAGGTATATAAAGATGTAAGAAAGTGTGAAATTTAGTAACAAAATCACTCACTATTTCCATCAATAATAAGCTGTCATTCGAATGGAAATCCAATCATCTGATCAAATCATAATTTATTATATGATAAAAGATAAAATATAGTAGAAAATAAAACTTTTGAATGTTTATACTAACTAAAAAAATCTACATACAAAGTATAAATTTAAACACTTAGAAATTCATGATATCTATTAATTATAATAACATAAATAAAATTTAGAATCTAACACTGTTTAAAAATTATTTGTGAAATAAAAATAAAAATTAATAAAATCTAAAACATATATTATTTCCAAATAAAAATTTTAACCAAAAGTGTAAGTTTAATAAACAAAGTAGATGTATGGTATTTGTAATGACCAAAAATTTCACTAATGGAAATCCCTATTGATCTAATTAAATGTCTCTTTATGTAAAATGTTTATATAAAATGTCAAATTATTTGGTTTTATTTTAAGAGTTTTTATTGTTGTTAATATAGCCGTTTAACATTGATCACATGATTAGTATAAATATAGGGTTTTAACAAATCCAAATTTACCCAGACAAAGGAATCCATGGCCTTATCCAGTAGATGTTCCCCATACGAAGCCCATTTGTCATATCTTGGAAAGGAGGTTGCGTCTTTGCACTTCAATCTTGACCAATCCCAAGCCAAGGTTGAATATGTTAAGCTCGAGTGGGACCGCCTACGAGATAAGTGGAAGTTGGTAGAGATTACCACCCGAGCAATGTTATCCGAGCCACCCCAAGAGTCTATCACCATCGCACACCTTACCCTTTGGTCTTATTCATGTGTTATAAGGGGTTATGTTACAATACCTTAGTAGTATGGTTACGTATATTATTTTTGTATATAACAATGAATATACTTTCATTTTATTATTGTAACCTTTTAAATAGTTTTTAACGCCAAAATTGTATTTTTAGTTAATATTAAACTAAGAAATCTACTTTGATGAATTAATGGATTTTTTGAATTAAATAATATTTTAATAAAATATTATTATTATTAAATATAAATGATCATATCATTTTATGAATTCAATTGTAATTTTTATTAAGGTTTGAAAGCCATTTTTGTCAAAACCCATGAATTTTCGATAAATGTCAATTTTTATTTTAAAAGTGAAAATTAATATATATAGAAATTTATTTGGATTAAATTAATATTATTTCTGGAATCAGGACGTTGAAATTATCCAATGGTGAATTTTTCATAATTTTCAGAGAGACAAATTTTTGGGTAAAAATTAAATACCGTTTAAATATATAATGTGTTTTATGACATCATAATGAACCAATAGTGATGTAATAGAACACTATAAACCTTATTTTCGGACAATATATGTTTGGGTTTGTTTTATTAATTTTACAAAGCTTTAGTGGACCCTTCAAGATCTATTAAACATTTTGTCTTTTTAAATTTTTTTCCTTGGGAGTGTGACTCTCCTCTACATAAGCAACCCCATTATTTTAAGAAGT
Organism: Viscum album; assembly: GCA_963277665.1. Classification (NCBI taxonomy): domain Eukaryota; kingdom Viridiplantae; phylum Streptophyta; class Magnoliopsida; order Santalales; family Viscaceae; genus Viscum; species Viscum album. The sequence continues at coordinate 350,480,015 of OY728126.1, read as the reverse complement.
TTAGAATTTGTCCTTATAAAATATATTTTTTCAACTTCCCTTTTCCAAAAACCATGGACAAAAAAAAGGGCTGGTTTGTTGTTTAGATTAGTTTAATGTGTGGGTCCCAAACCTAAAGAATAAAGAATTCCCTCACATTTCCTATATAAACTCACCCAAGATCCCACTTCCTCCTAAATAAAAGCCTTTTGAGTTCATCCAAACTCTTCCTTCCTCTCTCTATAATCCTCCCAAGTTTCCCCAAACTCTCAAGAAGCCTCTCTCAAGCCTCTCTCAAGCCTTTAGAAGCATACTTTCAAGTAAGGGTTTTTTTTCCTTTCTCATTTTTGTCAAATTTTCTTAATGTTGTTATGCCCATTTAATTTCAATTATAAATGTTGGGGTATGGTTTCAAACCTCCCCCATATTGACATATTTATGTTTTAATGATGGTATACCCCTTTATCAATCATTAAATGCCTCCCATGTACACCCATTACTATGCCGAAATTCAAAAAGGAATTTCTCTCCCCTCATTTACAGTCAAGCAATTATTTTGTATCATGAATCTAATTTCCATTACATTTGTTGGGAAATGTATATATATGACCCCTTACTGTCCATGTCATGTAAATATGATGAGACACCCCTTTCTCTCTCCTCAACCATTTTTATGAATTCTTACGTCATGCCGTTACACTACCGAAATTGCACCGATTTTCCATGCAAATGCCATTGTGTAGTGAATACCATGACCATTTCTCTATCAAGGGTATTCACCTTTATGCACATTTACTTATTGATTACAATGTTTTATGTATTAATTCCCCATTCCTTTATCATGTAATAAATGATGATGTTTTATGAATCCATTTTATATGATACATGTGGCACACTTGTGCATGAAATGAAAGGTTTAAGAAAGGTGCACCCTTATAGCGCTCCAATGCATTGGGTGAAGTATAGTATCATGATAAGTCATGTAAAATGGGTGTTAAATCATTCTAATTCAAGTGAAATAACATTTTACTTGTGCTTCATGTGCAATGAGGATTTACTCATGCTCCATGTGCAATGAGCCTTCGCTCATGCCAATTCAATGTTAAGTGTTGTTGCCAAATCTCCAAGTTATTATTATCATTATTTATCATGCCTTTAAGTTTATTCTTCTCTTGTGATCTATTTATGTTCATATTGTCTAACAATTATTGTATTTCTCATGTTATTCCATTATTATTCCCTTACTGGGCTTTATAGCGCACCCTTTTTTTATGCATGTCCTCAGGTTATCCCATGCAATGCTAAGTACGAGGGAATATAGTGGTCATGTAAAGGACGTTTTCAATAAAGATGATGTTTTTAATGTTTTAAGTGGTTATGAAATGATCCTAAGCTCCAAATACACTAGAGCTATTGATATTCTATGTTGTATCATGTGAAGTTTATATAATAAATTATGTTTAATTGTGTAATAAAAGAGTGGGGTTGTCATAGTTGGTATCAGAGGATAAGTTTAGTTATTTTTGGGATTAGGATTAGAAAACCCTAGTAAAACCTTAAAGACAATACTAAGTATAATAAAAACATCCCTATGTTTTGGTAAATATTTAGTAAGTGGTTTATCAAGAAAATACATCCCTTTCTGGATACGAGCAGGTAGAGGCGGCTTTGGCATAGATGTATCCTAGGGGTAAAACCAAAAAACACCACTTTGAGCTAGACTAGAATGGGAACTAGTGCACGACAACGGCCCTTACTACACTCTTGGTTATGACACTCCTGGGGGATATGATTTGGTAAATTCACAAGCTTAGTATGAACCATTATTAAGGGAAAAAATTCCTTAAGAATATATGTTAGAAAGTAGATCACGGATAAAATAAACTGAAGCCAATAGATTCATATGTTAAGGAAATAAAAGTTATTTATAAGTCATCATTTTTTTCATTGTAATACCCTTTATGTGTTCCCCTTATCTTTCCTTTTATTCTAGCCAAGGGCCGGAAATAGGAGGTCTCAGGCTAAAAAAATGATGTGGAGATCAATGTGATGACTGTTCTAATGAGATGCCTAATCCAATGGGAGCAGGAATTGAGAACTTTGTTACGCTTCTCTCTCATCTAAATCAAGCTTTGAATAAAATCATGGGTCAAGAGAAATATTCAACCCCCGCTAAAAAAGATCAAGTCACTCTTGAGAGCTTAATGAGACAAAGGTGTCCTACTTTTAATGAATCATCCGATCCCTCACTCGCTAAACAATGGATAAAATCCATTGAAAAGATCTTCTCCATCTTTCAATATTCTTAACAAGAGAAGGTTCTCCTGGATGATTATCGTATGGAGGGTGAATCTGATCAATGGTAGACATTGATCAGAAGTACAAAGCCCGAGGAGGAGATCGAGGCGTTGGAATTGAATGATTTTTGGATGATTTTTTTGATAATTTTTTTCTGTGCACCCTCCGGCTTAAGATGGAAAGGGAATTCCTTGACCTCAAGAAAAAAGATGAAGAATTTGTTGGAGAATATGAGGCAAACCTCAAAAGTCTTGCACGATACACTTCCATAATTGTCGTTACCCCCGAATGCAAGGTTGACCGCTTCTTTGGTGGGCTGAAACGTATCCTTCGGAAAGCACTGGAGATCTGTGACTTCGACAACTATAAGGAAATTGTCTGATGTGACCTCAAGGTCAAAATAGAGATCAGAGAATCTTAGGGGTATCATGGGGATAAGAAGTGCAAGGTGGACTTTAATGCTGGTGGTCCGATAGGTAAATCCAATGGTGCTAATAAGATCCAGCACCCCACTTGCCAAAGGTGCAGAAAGAAGCACCTTGGAAATTGCCTGAAGGGTACGAGGAAATGCTTTAGGTTTGGAAGAGAAGGGAAAATAGCTGTTAAATATCGGTATGAAAGACCTGGGACAATGAAAAAGGAGAGGAATTCTCCGTTATAACCTCAACACATGGTTCATTGCTACAACTGCAAAGAACCAGGGCATGTTGAAAATCAGTGCCCTAAGTCAAGGGTCTTTGGAGGTAACCAACAACCTCCAAGGCAGCAAGGGTGAGCTTTTTTCCATCACTATTGCTGAAGTAAACACCAACAATGAAGTGGTGAAAAGTACAATAATAATTCATTCAAGAATAGCGAATGTACTTTTTGATTCAGGTTCTACACATTCTTTTATATCTTGAATGTTTAGTAGAACAATCTCAGCACCTCGACAAATCATGAAAGTGAAGATGTCGGTGAGTATGGAAAATGGGGCAATCATTGCGTCCCATGAATATAACTCCTCCCCTATTATAATATGTGGATTGAACTTTCTAGAAAACCTCGTCATACCCCCTCTGGTGGAATTTGATGCAATCCTTGGCATGGATTTTCTTTCCTTATGTAAAGCCAACATAAATTTCCATGAGAGGGAAATCACTCTCCATGTAGAGAATTGACCCTCGATTCTTTACAAGTGAAAAGAGTAATATAAACCTTCTTTAGCTCCATCATCTCAAGTGTGGATATTACTACCCTATGAGCATGCATATATAGCTCAGATGATTGAGTCTAAGGAGGAAACCATCCTAGAAGAGATGCCTATTGTGAGGGAATTCGCTGAAGTGTTTTCTGAGGAATTTTATGGTCTTCCTCTTAAAAGAGATGTTTAATTATCAATTGATCTTATATCTGGGGCATTTAAAATATCCAAAAATCCATATAGAATGGATGTTGTGGAGTTTGAGGAGCTGAATAAACAACTACAAGAGAATCTGGATAAAGGGTTGATACGCCCAAGTGCTTCACCATGGGGTGCACGAGTCCTCTTCGTCAAGAAGAAGGATGGGTCAATGAACCTTTACATCGATTATCATGAGCTTAAAAAATCACAATAAAGAACAAGTATCCTCTCCCATGAATTGATGACTTGTTTGATCGGCTGCGTGGAACACAATACTTCTCTAAAGTGGATTTTCGGTCGGGATATTATCACGTAAGGGTGAAGAAGGAAGATATCCCCAAGACTTCTTTTCGTACTATATATGAGAACTATGAATTCATAGTAATGCCTTTAGTACTCACTAATTCTATAGAAATCTTCATGGAGATGAAGAATAGTGTATTTAGAGATTACCTTGAAGAATTTTTGGTAGTCTTTATAGATGATATTCTGATATACTCCAAAACCAGGGAGGATTATGAGGAGCATCTAAGAACTGTACTAGAGACCTTGCGGAATGAGAAGCTCTATGAAAAGTACAACAAGTGTGAGTCCTGGTTGAAGGAGGTCTCATTATTGGGCCATATCATCACAAGCAATGGGATATCTGTGGATCCCTCCAAAAAAGATGCAATTGAGGTATTACCGAGGACAACATCGGTATTAGATATCCGTAGATTTTTTGGATTAGCTGGATATTATCGACGATTTGTGAGAAATTTCTCAGAATTGTCCAACCCACTTACCAAGCTAACTCAGAAGGGAGTAACATTTTCTTGGAGTGATGAATGCGAAGAAAGCTTCAAGGAGTTAAAAAAGGAAGCTTATCACTGTGCCTGTTCTCAATTTATCCACAAGTGTAGAAATTTTTGTGGTATTCAGTGATGCTTTAAAGAAGGGTCTGGGATGTGTATTGATTCAAAATGACAAAGTCATTGCCTATGCTTCAGGACAATTTAAATTTCATGAATAGAACTATCCATCACATGACCTCAAGTTGGCTGTAGTGATCTTCGCTTTGAATTTTTTTTGGCATTATCTCTTTGGGAAGAAGTGTGAAATATATATGGACCACAAAAGCCTCAAGTATATATTCACATAGAAGGAGTTGAACATGCACCAACAAAGATGGTCAGAGCTGATCAAAGACTTTGACTGCTCAATCCATTACCACCCTGAGAAAGCGAACAAGGTGGAAGATACCCTAAGTAGAAAGGACCCAATGATTACATCAATAATGAGAATTGAAAGGGATAAAATCTTCTTATATTTGAGGAATATTGACATGGGAATCATAAATAAGGGAACATAATCAATCCTTTCATAAATGATTGCTCAACTGTCACTTTTGGAAAGGTTAAAGGATGATCAAAATGATGATGTGGGAATTCAGGAAAAATTAGAAGCTATCAGAAAAGGTAAATCCTTAGAGTTTAATGTTAATGAAGAAGGGATTGTGAGATTTGGAAAAATACTATGTGTTCCATCAAGTCTCGAGCTGAAGAAGGAACTTTTGGATGATTCACATAGTTCAAATTTCTCTATTCACCCAGGAAACAAAAAGATATATCGAGATCTATGAGAGAATTATTGGTGGGATAATATGAAGAAGGAGATAGCTAAATATACATTAAAGTGCCTGGTGTGCCATCAAGTGAAGGAAGAGTGGGAGAATTATAAGGGGATGATTCAACCATTTCCCATACCAGAATGGAAATGGGAGAACGTCACAATGGACTTTGTTATCGGACTTCTGAAGACATCTAAAGGCAACAATGCAATCTGGGTTGTTGGGGATCATCTTACAAAGGCTGCACACTTCATTTCTATTTGGGAGGATTTCTCATTGGATCAACTAGCACAGATATATATCAGGGAAGTGGTAAGGCTTTATGGAGTACCTCTATCCATTGTATCTGATCGAGATCCAGGATTCACCTCTATGTTTTGGAACAGTCTTCAACATGCTTAGAATACTGATCTGAACATCAGTATGGCATATCATACTCAAACTGATGTCCAATCCGAGCCGACTATCCAAACACTTGAGTACATGTTGAGAGAGTACTCAATATACTTTAAAGGAGGATGGTATCAACATATTCATATGGTTGAGTTCTCTTATAATAATATTTTCCACTCGAGTATCCAAATGGCACCATATGGATTCCTTTATAGGAAAAGGAGTAGAACACCAGTGTGTTGGGATGAGGTCAGTGAGTGTAATATGCTTGGACCAGAAATGGTCTAAGAAATGATGGAGAAGGTGAAAACCATTCAGCAGCATATGAAGGCTGCCCAGAGTCGGCAGAATAGTTATGCAGATAACCATCGATGATACCTTGAGTTTAATGTTTGAGACATGGTATTTCTATGCATATCTCCATGGAAGAAGTTCATGAGGTTTGGAAAGAAATGGAAGTTAAGTCCAAGGTACATCGACCCCTTTGAGATTCTTAATCGTGTTGAGGCTGTGGCCTATCGACAAGCACTCCACCTACCATGGACAAAGTACATGATGTATTTCATGTATCCCTCTTAAGGAAGTACATACTTGACCATTCACATGTACTCTTTTTATAGGTGGTATAGTTATAGGATGATCTTTCTTCTGAGGAGTAACCAGTGAAGATCTTAGATTGTAGAGAAAAAGTTCTACGAAATAAGACAATTCTGCTCATTAAGGTGTTGTGGAGAAACCACAAGTTTGAAGAAGTGACATGGGAATGAGAGAAAATGATGAAGAAGAGTTACCCATATCTGTTTTAGTGTGAGTAAAGGAAATTTTGAGGGTGAAATTTCTATGAGGGAAGATTGTATCGAAACAAACTTTCACGAATGGAAATCCCTCTTGATCTAATTAAATGCGTCTTTTTGTAAAATGTTTATATAAAATGTCAAATTATTTGGTTTTATTTTAATAATTGTGACCATTTATAATATAGACATTGAACAGTGATCGCATGATTATTATAAATATAGGGTTTTTACAAATCCAAATTTACTTAGACAAAGGAAGTGATGGCCTCGTAAGTAGAAATTCCCCATACGAAGCCCATTTATCAGAGCTCGTAAAGGAGGTTGCGTCTTTGGGATTCACTCTTTACCAAGCCCAAGCCGCGTTTGAATATGTTAAGCTCAAGCAGGGCCACCTATGAGAGAAGTGGAATTTGATTGAGATTACCACCCGATCAATGTTATCCGAGCCACCCCAAGAGTTTGTCACCATCACGAACCTTACCCTTCGGTCTTATGTGGGTGTTATAAGGTGTTATGTAACTAGACCGTAGTACTATGGTTATGTACATTATTTTTTTATATAATAATGAATATAATTTCATTTTATTATTGATACCTTGTATATAGTTTTCAAAGCACAAATAGTATTTTTATTTAATGTTCAACTAAGAAATCTATTTTGATGAATTAATAGATTTTTTGAATTAAATAATAATGTAATAAATTATTATTATATTATTATTAAATTAATTTTTATTAAATATAAATGATATTATAATATTATGAATTCAATTGTAATTTTTATTAAGGTTTGAAAGCCATTTTTGTCAAAACCCATGAATTTTCAATAAATGTGAGTTTTTATTTTAAAATTGAAAATTAACATATTTATAAAATTATTTATATTAAATGAATATTATTTCTGGAATCAGGATGTCAAAATTATCCAACGGTGAATTTTTCATAATTTTCTGAGATAGTCAAATTTTTGGGTAAAAATTAAATACAGTTTAAATATATAATGTGTTTTATGACATCATAATGACCCAATAGTGATGTAATAAACACTATAAACATTATTTTAGGACAATATATGTTTTACCATTAAAATAGTGTGATTTTGTGTTTTTTTTATTTTACAAAGTTTTAGTGGACCCTTCAAGACCTATTAAACATTTTGTCTTTTTAAATTGTTTTCCTTGGGAGTGTGACTCACCTCCACATAAACAACCCCATTATTTTAAAAAGTTCAGTCTTTTTCCTTATGAATTATTGTTTTCCACTTCCCTTTTCTAAAAACCATGGGCAAAAACCTTGGGCTGGTTTGTGGTTTGGATTAGTTTAATGTGAGGGTCCCAAACCTAAATAATAAAGAATTCCCTCACGTTTCCTATATAATCCCACCCAAACTCCCACTTCCTCCTCACTAAAATCCTTTTGAGTTCGTAAAAACTCTTCCCTCCTCTATCTAGAATCCTCCCAAGGTTCCCCAAGCTCCCAATAATCCTCTCTAAAGCCTTTGGAAGCATACTTCCAAGTAAGGGTTTTTCTTCCTTTCTCATTTTTGGTCCAATTTTCTTAATGTTGTTATGACCTTTTAATTTCAATTATAAATGTTGGGGTATGGTTTCACACCTCCCTCATACTACCCTCTTTATGTTTGAATGATGGGATACCCCTTTATCTCTCATTAAATTCCTCCCATGTACACCTTTTACTATGCCAAAATTCTGAAAGGAATTTCTCTCTCCTCATTTACATTCAAGCAGTTATTCTGTATCATGAATCTAATTTACATTACATTTGTTGGGAAATTTATCTATATGAACCCTTACTTACCACTTCTTGTAAATATTATTAGGAACCCCTTTCTCTCTCATAAACCATTTTTATGAATTCTTACGTCACGCCGTTACGCTGCTGAAATTGCACCGATTTTCCAAGCCAATGCCATTGTGTAGTGAATACCATGTCCATTTATCTATCATGGGTATTAAACTTTATGTATATATACTTATTGATTATAAAGTTTCATGTATGAATTCCACATTCCTTTTTTGTGTAATAAATTATGATGTTTTATGAATCCATTTTATATGATCCATGTGGCACACTTATGCATGAAATGAAAGGTTTAAGAAGGGTGCACCCTTATAGCGCTCCAATGCATTGGGTAAAGCATAGTATCATGATACATCATGTGTAATTGGTGTTTAATGATGCTAATTCAAGTGAAATGAGGTTTTACTCATGCTTTAGGTGCAATGAGTATTTACTCATGCTTCATGTGCAATGAGCATTGGCTCATGCTAATTCCATGTTAAGTGTTGTTGCCACATTTCCATGTTATGATTATCATGATTTATAATTCCTTTATGTTTATACTTCTCTTTTGCTCTATTAATATGCCTATTATCTAACATGTATTGTATTCCTCATGTTATTCCTTGATTATTCCCTTACTGGGCTTTATAACTCACCCTTTTTAATACATGTCCTCAATTTATCCCTTACAATGCTAAGTATGAGGGAATGTAGTGGTCATGTAAAGGAAGTTTTCAATAAATATGTTGTTTTTCTTGTTTTAAGTGGTTATGTGATGATCCTAAGCCCCAAATACACTAGAAATTGTGATATTCTATGTTGTATAAAGTGATGTTTATGTAATAAATTATGTTTAATTGTGTAATAAAAGAGCAGGGTTATAATAGTATCATGACTTCTTATCCCTAATACCGTTAAAATATAAACCATAAAGTGGTAATAAATATCAATATATCCTTGTAATCCCTTGATCAAAATTATTGGAATAATAATTGCCTTTATATCACAATTATCCCTTGATCACAAATGATAAGATAAGCCTTTATCTTTATATGCCCAATATAACTAAATATAAATGATTGTAACAAAAATTAATATATTTTAAAATGATAATATTATTAAAAAGGAAACCAAAAAAATTATAATTTCTTGAAAAAATACTAAAAAATAAAATGTTTCACTGATCGGAAAAGGTCTTAGAAACATGAAGTTAAACATCATCAATATGGATAGAATATTTTCCATTGAAATGTGAAAATTATGTACTTATGATTCTAACGTTTTTAACCTATTTATAGAATTTCTTATAACTAAATATAATGTATTAATTTTTTATTCTTTCAAATTAGTTTCAATAACATCATTATCTTCATCATCATTTTCTAGTGAAATTAACAAATATCTTCGTCTTCTAAAGAAGTTCACCAGCTACAATAAAGTGATCCAAGATTTTTGGAATTTAATCTAACATGGAACCTAATTTAATTTGGTTTTAAAATTTCAATATAAATATTCTATAAATAAATTTACTAGAAAAATCATTCTAAATATCAATAAAAAATACATAACTTCAAATCAAGTCTTGTTTTCATAAAGTTTTTTTGTGATTTTTAAAAAAAAATTAAAAAATGGATTCATTGAATCAACAATATCCTAATTTTCTAAAATCAAAATAGACACATGAAAATTAAAATTATCACAAAATATTAAATAATTACTCACCATATGATCAGAGATAATAAATTTCTTCCCCTTTACTCACCAAATTTACGACAAACTCATTTTCCATAGATAGAAGAAGAATAATAAATCTACCACTCTATATTTATCAAGAGAAAATATCTATCCCCATTTGAAAAAAAGAACATATAAATATAATTTATGAAATTTTATCCCCAATAAAAAAACACACAAACACACACATATATATATATAATTTTTTTTCAATTTTGTCCCCCGTTCTAATTTACAAAAATAAAAAAATATGGAAACATAAACCAGATTGCTAAAAAAATAAGATCTATTATAATTAATTAATTAAACATACCCTCTTAAATATGTTTATATACACTTTTTAATAATCAATTAATTCATAAAAAACTAAGAAATGAAACATTGGTCGATCAGATTAAATGGATTTGACTATCTGAAAGATATATTTTGATACCAATAGATGATCTTATAATTTTTATGATGATTCTAAAAATATTTCAAATTAAAGAATATCATATTTTTTTAGTGTCAAATATTGAAACCAATGAAAAAACTAAATAAAATAAATTCTATCTAAAAAATACAATAAGTTCAATTTATTAGTTACTCAATGTAAATCTGGTGAAATTACACGTTTATTTTATCCTCTAGAAAATTGGAAAATATGGAGAAATAATTTTTAAAACAAATATTTAAAAATTTACCAACATTATTAAGTAGTTTTTCAATGGTATAAGATATTTTAAATAATAATTAAGTTAGAAATAATATTAAATTTATAATTACTAAAATATTTTTATAATATTAAAATCTACCAAACATTAATTTTTTATTGAAACCATTGTCATGTTGTTCTCTAATTTTGGTAATTCAAGAACCATATTACTTTTTTGTACATTAATATTTTTAAAATAAACATGATAAAAAGGATAAATCTAGTGAACAATATTACCAAAAAGAATATTTTTCAAAACCACACAAAAAATAAGACTTATAAAGTATAGTTAGAAAAAAATATTTTATATTTTATTAAACTCATTATATGAAATAATAATATTCATATTAAAAAATTTGAAAACAATGGGGAAATGTATGAAAATAGAAAATAACATTATGATTTGTAGAAAAAAATTCATAAATGTAATAAAAAGTAACCTTTTACTAGATATATGTGGTTTGTTCTTGGTATATGACATATTTCTATGAAATTAATAATAGCAAGTTCTTGGTACCTATATATTCTTCAATATATAAATGTTTGGAAACGAAAAATTTGGAAACCAATTTTTTTCATATAATTTATTTTGAATAGGTGAATGATATTTTGAAATAAAATAGTTACAAAAACCTAAATATTGATATCTATTTAATGAAAAAAATACTTTCCCTATGACATTCCCATTTATATTTAGTGAAAGATAGTGAAATATTAAGAAAAAATTAGTTTGATTTAAAATGTAATTTTCTATTAGTATAAAATGGTTCATTATAAATTATAGATAGTTTAAAATATTTATACCACTTATCCAAATTTTACCTACCAAAAGTAAAATTAGACCAAATTTTAATTAAACTTACGACTTAAAATTTTATTATAACATATAATTTTTTATTATAAGAATTTAAATAAGAGAGTGATTTATATTGTAATTCCAATTTAATTATTTAAATATCATAAGAGGGATTTTATACTCTACTAATTTCTTTGGTAATTTTGGATTTCTTACATTCATATTTTTTTGAACCTTTTATTTTCCTTTTCTATAATATTCACATATCATTCAATTTCAGCATATATATAAAATATTCTTCACCTCCCCATGAATTTCCTTTTACATTTTCTAATGAACTTGAAATGATTATCATCAAATCTATAAGAAAAATTATAATTAAAAGTAATATTTTTGATATATTCAGTAGTTACCTTATCCATGAGATACTTTTTATCCTTCTGATCATTTTAATAGAATCCAAAAATTATCTAACTCATATCACTATCATCCAATGAAAAATTATAGCTAGTATCTCCACAAAATTAACTACAAATTTATAATATATCAAAATTTTCTTTCCATTAATTTTAAGAGATATATTTTATATTATTTATTTTATCATCAATCCTAGAAAGTACAACCTTATATAGCCAATATTCTTACATTCAAAACACATAAAATTTAAAAAATACATTTTCTCATGTCTCACCCTTATATTTTATGGATGATCATATCAGAATTTATTATTTATTGTAATATTCTTTCTTATCCTCAAAATATGAGAAAATTAATTCCCACTTTCCTCAGAATCACTAATATAAAAATAATTCCCAAAAATATACTTATAAGTCTTTAAAAGATTATATCTGACATTAATATCACAAGATTTTATATTTCATGAAATATTTGAAATGATACTATATTATTTATATTATCCTTATTATCATCCATCTTTAGTATACTGATATATTGTATAAGAGTTATAATTAAATTACCAAAACTAATATTAATGAAAGAAATAATATCACCAGTCATAGTTTGTTTAGAATCCTACTCCTTTGGAATTATATTCATAATTTTTAATATTATAATAATCCAACATTTCCTTCTCACCCATGTTTTTAAAAAAATTCACTAAATTCATAATCCTATAATGAATTTTAGAATTATATTCTCTATGAATAAAACCAAAATCATGATAATCTACCCAAATCAAATCTCTCTTAGTTAAAAAACATTGAATTCTATGATGTTTCTAATATTTAAATTCATTAAAATTCAATTTTTTATTTCACCAAATTATGTATGACCATATATAATTCTAATTATAAAATATAAAAGTGTGTTTATCAATTTATATTTATAACAAAACTCATGATTATCATCTCAAGAAAATATAGAAATATACTTCTTTAGATTTTTTGAATTTTTATTTTCTATCAAATAATTCTTTCAAACAGTAATGATGAAAACAATTCTTTATCCTATATCTATATAAAATCAAATGATGATTTGGATTCATATTATCTATAGAAACAAAAGGTAATCTTATTGTCATAAATAAAATATTATCTCTTCCACATCACGAGTGTAAAGAAATTGGGACACTTATTATAATATAATAGAATGTAGAAAATATTTATCCTCGAAAATTGTGGCATAATCCCATTCCATGTGTTAACTTAGTAGGTTAAAGAAAGTAAATCTAGATTAGTGGTGGATGAATATTTCAGAAATTTAAAAATATATTTACTTCCTCCTAAATATATTATTCAATTGGAAATTTTATATATTGATAAAATCACAACATGTTGTGGTAGGTAAATAGAGAGGAAGTGAAAATTAAAAATACCAAAACTTATAGAAATCCAACTAAATAAGTTAGAAAAATGGAAATTAAATTGTTCATAAAATTTTAATATATGATAAATGAAATAAAACAACATAAATTCAAAATAAAATAAAGTTTAATAACAATTTGTGGAGTGAGGATTGAAATAATAAAAATCTAAATATGTTATTATTATAAAACCATATTTTTTACCCAATGTGTTAGAAGGATTAACAAAACATATCTAAGGTATCATGTCTTTCTATACCAAGAATAAATCAATTATAAACTTCTTGGTATGTATATTTATCTTCTTATCCTAGAAGGACCTTGATCTTAATGGTCAGAACCAAATTCATAAAATATAAAATGATAAAATATCTAAAAATACAACCTCACACAACCTTAGATCATAACAAAACCCAAATAAATAAAAGACACTATGATCATATTCCCTCAGGGAAATAAGAATTTGTATGAAATCAAGATGATCAGAAGATTTTATTATAAATTTATTAAATTATATTCTTTAAATAATCATGGATATGTTCATATTTATATATTTTTTGAAACTAAATCTAAATATATAATTTTAATTTCATTATGATCATTTGAAACAAAACTAGAGGATTATTCACTATTTTATAATAAACATAGCATGGCTTATCATCTTAAAAATAATTCAAATAAGTGACACTATAGTGAACAGACATCTAATAAATATAAGTTGACAATAATATTTAGTTATATTGTTTTTTATATTTTAACATAAAACTTCATAAAATAAATCTACTAGAAATTCATTCATCATAGTAAAAATAAATAAATCATAACTTCGACATAAGTAAATTTCTTACAGTGTTTATTGTGATTTTAAAAATATATGAACTAAAGGGGTAATTAAATCAATGGTTATCCATGGGGAATTAATGTCTTAATTTTTTTACTTTTTTGTAGAGTACAAAAACATGAAATTAACATCTATATAAGTAGTGATAGGTAGGTGAACTAGAACTTCCAAAAATACCTATAATTGATCCACGAGATTTGTATGGGGTTGACAAGTTACATAATTTTATGTGTTATAGATATTATTTAAGGAGCCTATGGGTTAAAAAGATATGAGTGACTTAACATTTCATAATCTTCCATCCTTCTAGGATAATTACTCTATAAAGGATTACAAAGAGTTGATTGTTTATATCCACCGTATATTTTATAGCATAGAGACACCTCGACAAAAATGAGCCAAGTTATCCACATTTATATTAGAAGTGGTAGTTTTATAATTGCGGGGTTTCAATATTGATGAGAATAATTACTAGGGACATAATATGAATATATTCCTTGAGATAAATTCTAGGAAATATTACCTTGGCACTTTTCAACAAGTAATATATAAAAATTTATTTATTCTTCAGTTTGGATAAATATATGGATTGGAAAAGACTTCCAAATTCATCAATCATCTATATTTTTATTAATATATGGGAAATTATGGTGAATAAATGGTGGTTAATTTTTAGAAGGATATTAAAGATCCATTTCTATCTTAAGTGATACTCTTCATCCTTCAAACTTTCTCTAAAATTGTGAATAAGGTATTCATTACTGATACAAGGTTTAAAGGAAGTATAGAGGTAAAAAACTACCAGGCCATACATTTGGTGATTTATCTTCCATTATGTACATGTTTTTTTATGAAGCGGTATTCATGGGTTCCACTCAATAAGTAATCCAAAGAAGTGGGGTACCATCATCTCATAGTTTGAAAAAACCTCTTATTCATCATAATCTTTATTAGTACACAATGCATAAAAATCCAAACTGCACATATGAGGTGAAAAAGTGTCATTTATGTGGTATGAATAACCAGATTTACACATTTTTATAATTTAGTATATTTTAGTGAATTAAGAAGAAAGATTAGCTAACTTAAGGATAACTAACATAGTTATCTTCATAATCTATTGGTGTTAGTTGTGTTCCCAATAGAAAATTGGTTTGAGTAGGATGACATGGTGTTAATTAATAATTAGTTGTTATACATTACTATGTGCAGGTAATACACCTCAACCTCAATAAGAGTGTACAAGAAAGTTGTATATTGTGGACCGGTATACCACTAAAAATAAATACTACCCTTGTAAAATCAATGATACTATTTGTGTAACATCTACTTGATATTTTTTTATTTGATATATCTTCTTTATATTCATTTTACTTGAAGAAAATTATTTATCACCATGAGTTAAAATTCAGCATAACACCTACCTATATACGTCTGGATACCCAAAGAAGTTAGTGGATAGGTAGAGTTAATTTTTTTATCCTTTTAATTAGTAAAATATTCATATGGTATAATATAGGATCTTATAGTTCTGAATACTTTATCATTTGAAGTTCTTATATAAATCAACTTCTCAACTTAGTTTCATGAAAGTATTGAGTACTATAATATGGGATTTATATTCACTTCACCTACATGTATTCAATATAATCTCTATGGTTAGTAGAAATTTTAGGAAGGTGGAGTAGGTCTTAATTAAGATCTAGTTAGAGTATTAACCAAAATTATAACTAGAATCTTCTTTTTAGAGGTCCATTATAATGGGATACATGTATTAACACATGTAAGGGATTTATATAGTGAGGTATTTCTTAATGAATTATTTGGATTTCCTCTTATGTGATAAGTGGCATTTTGTTTTGATCTACAAGAATGAATGAAACCTATCTCAGTTACTACATATCATATGGATTTACCTGAATTAAGTGAATTTAATATTTTTTATAAGAGCTCATAGAGAGAGGATTTATCAGACAGGTCACATCTATTTGAGGTGTTAATTGTTTTTGGAAGAAATTTTATGTAAGCATGTATCTCAGTGTAGTATATATAAAATTGAATCTTGTGATGATTAAGAACAATTATCCTTTGGGAAAATTATATTAATGTTAAGTTGTAAAAATGAACTTATATTTCCATGAATACAGGTTCCTTGGGTATGTTATTTTTGAATATGTTATCTTATTTAAATCAGAAAAGGTATTCAAGGTGATTTCAAAGAATAATCCATAAAAAGTGCTTCAAATAGTGAGGTTCATAAGGCTTCTATGTCACCACCACCACTTAAATAAAAATTCTCTAAAAGTGTTTCCCAAAAAATATGTTTAACAATTAAATGGGTTATTTTCATATAAACTAACCAATGTTAAGTGAACTTTCATGAATTTAAATAAAGTTAATCGTGAACATTTTTAATATCATTCATTGGGTGATGATGAGTTTGAGGTGTTTTTAAACACATATAATGGTTGTATCATATGATTTCTTTTCCTGGATCATCAGGTTGTTGCATGTAGTATTAGGACACTCTATCCTCATTAACAAAAAAAATCCATCCCATTATTTAGAGTTGGTTATTTTCATTTGAGATCAAAATTTTTGGATACATTTTTTATTTGGTAAATGATTTATTAGGATCATTGGAAATAATACACTAAAATAAAAAATTTCTTAGTAAGAACTAAATATTAGGTAGTGTTTCTATATACAATGTCACAAATATTTTGATTTCAATATCCTCTTTAGACTTGGAAATGGAAATATGAATGTTAATTTCACTAAATGAGAACATCTAACTTCAAAAAAATTAAGTGGTTAACTATTTATTAAAATTGGAGTTTTTTCTAGTTAAACATCACATTAATTTTATTTATAATCAATGTGTGACATATTTAACTCAAAAAAATCACTTATTTTCCATTAAATCCTATTAAAAAAAATTCAATATATGTTATCATTAGTGTATCTTCATTCAAGGGAGACTATATTGTGATGATATCTTTGATATATGGTTGTGAGATTCATATTCTTTATTATATGTCCATGTAAGTAATATTGTTAAAATTGAAAACATGGAAGAGGTAATGGAATAAGATCATTCATCTGGGTGTATATTTCACCCTGAGACCATGGAGATGTATCATGATGTTCATAAAAATTATGGTGCCCTAGAATAATGAATTAGATAATGAAATTAATTACTAGATGAATCACCTATATTCATGTTAAATCAGAAAATTGGAGACCAATATGTGCACTTAATTCATATCCTTTACCAGTCATGAAATGTGATGACATTTTGATAGACTTACTAACCAGCCTATCAAGATCCTCCAAAGGCTATGATGATGTGTGTATAATCATATATTATCTCACTAATATTTCCACTACATTTCAATGATTTAGGCCTATTCTATAAATGATATCAAGAAATTTTATGTTAGATATATCATAAATATATATGGTGTAATTGGTATTTTTATCTCAAAAAGATATTTGAGATTTGTGTCTTATTTTTTTTGAAGGAATTCATGTACAATTTGGTTCTTGAATGAAATTAAGTATTTTATACCACTCATAGGAAAATTTGTATTTCAAGGGAATCAATAATATTCTATAATATATGAGATGAAATTAAATTCATTATTTTACTATATAGTGGCCAAATAACATTCCATTAGTGAAATTGTTTTACAAAAATAGCTATCAATAATCAATATAAATTTATATATCTAAGGAAAAACATTGGAGACCATGAGGATAAAAGCAATTATATAATTAAATATGTAAATCAAGGATGATAAAACCTTGTATTATCCAACAGATGATTGAATAATAAAGGTTAATTAAAAAATGTCTCATTGATATTCAAATTCATTAAATGTCTTATATAGACCATTGAAAATGACCCTTAGATTTTATTATTTTAAATAAAACATGATATCAAGATTCAACAAGTTTGGGTCATTGATAGAAAACTAACAAATGGAATAAAACATAGAATTCCATTTCGTCCATTTAAATTTAGGAAGTATATTGTGAGATTCCAATCAGCATGACTTAACACTAGAATATAATTCCACTTATAACACCTTCCACATTTATTATTTTAGGAAATATATTTCTATCTTATAAAATGGGATTTGTTATAATGAAATTGAGATAAAAGTTTATTAATTATATATAATGTATCCCATATATATCATAGATTTGAGTCAGAATATGTTTTATAGAGATATAATAACTCTAATTTGGGTAAGATTATATCATTGAAAAGTCCAATATGATACTTTAGAGGGATTAATTGAGATGAAATGGTATTGGAAAAAATTATTTCTTAATGAATAGAGGTTAAGTATCTTAGGGATGAGAATACTGATGTTGAGAAAGTTATAAATTGATTAAATTTTATAGGTTAGTTATACCATTTAATTTCAGTATTCAAATTAATTTTTGTGTGTAATTGAAAATTAAAAAAATGGGAGAAGATTATTGTGAAGTGAAGAAAATTGTTTGAGTGGTACCAAAGGTATTAGGAAGAAAAAAGACTATGGGAATTTTCTTTATTTACAAGAATATTCTATTCCCCTGGACCTCAATAAGGATTTATTAAAAAATTTGGGTATGTTCCACATATATCATCTATAATTCACATGGAATTTTATATAAAATATATAAATATAAGTATATTTTATCAAAATAAAATTTTCTCAAGCCAAAAAATGATTAAAATAAATTTCCCCAAAAGGAAAATGTTTTTTTGGGTTTCCATGAATTGTGTATTATTAACATGAGTGTCTTCAAGGATAATTATAAATGTTTCTCTTGTTCCGTTATAACATTTATTTCATAATTTGATACATAAATTTTATTATGTAAATATTTATTCCATTGATACATTATATATTGTGCTTTACCAATTATAAAAAAATTCAAATAGATATGTGAGTTCCCTGGAGGTAGTTTGATGTAAATGCTTATATAACATTAGTTTGGGATAGTAAATACTTTGTATGATTTTTATTAATAGGTAAGTAAATTAAAAATATTATATAGTTACTACATAAATTATTAAATAGTTAATATTTTATTACCACTGTGATGAAGGGTATGGGATCATAATTCCATTAAATTATAAACCCCTTAACATTTTCTATGGGACACAATGGAAAACTTCCTTGGATCTTGTATACCCATTCCCCTTTCTCATAGAATTTTATTTATTCCCATTATTTTTTACATAAATCTCTTAAGATCATATGGGTTTCATTATGGTTTTGTATGTACCTATCATTCAATACAGGGTGATTCCAATTATTTGTTAGTATATTTATATATCCCATTAGTTTTAGGATAAACTTGATTTTTCGATACATTCATGCATTATATGAAAATATTATACAAGTTCTTTCTTAATATTTCATGATTTTTTGACAAACCAGTATAGGTGGGGAGGTGGAAATCTATGAGGTATATAAAGAAAACACAGCACCTAACCCTATGGGATACATATATATCTTCCATACCATGATCCTGGTAAGGGAAGGTTCAATAGTATGGGATCTAGGACAACATAGAGTATGGATTTTGAGTGGAGTCATTTTATAAATTATTGATAAATGTGTAGTGATGATATATGATGGATTCTTGAAAATATTTCCTCAAAATTTCCTAACTAAAAATGCCACTTATTGACTCCTTAAGAGTAGTTTGGTTATTTTATCAATTATATACCATATTATTTCATAGTTTCACACTTTATACTGAATCCAATTGTAATTTGATAATTAAAGTGAAATACTGATTACGTTCATTTCTATTTATTTTAATGTACATAACTCCATGTAGATCAACCTAAATATGGTTATGGACCTTATTCCATCTATTATATTTTATATTGGGTGAAATGCATTAACCTATTATATATCCATTATGAAGTGAAGTTTTTTGAAATCTTGTGATGATCAGAAGATGCACTTGAGGTGTTTTACTGACCCAAACTTATGTTTTTCAAGTAATTAGGTCATAATAATTTTATTTAAATATATATGTGAATGTAAAATTATATAAACATACTCCATTATCACAAAAAAGAACTCATGGAATAAAAATTCAACTGAATATATTTTTTACTTGTATTTCACCACATATTCCCATATATTGGTAGGAAATATCATAGATTTCACAAAAATGGATACATAATTCACAAAAACCAAAATGTATTACATTCCATTAAAATTAAAAATAATTATCAAAAAACCAGTACCCAAGTCATTAAAAATTTAAACCTCAAAAAACCTTTATGAGTCATCTATTTAATTCTTCAAATTTGTTACACTGTTTGTAACTTATTACACATATTCAAATGTTTCCTCACATACCCAAAATTTCTATTTTATATAAATTTTATTAAAATAATTTTTTATATTAAATTATTAATTAAAATATTTCCTTATCATTTCATTATATGGACGTTTTTTAATATGTTGATATATTATTCTTCAAATATATATCATCCAATAATTTTAATTAATATAATTTTAAAAAATAATGAATCATTTTTGTTATACTACCTTTATATGATGATAATTTTGTTCATATGATTATATGTGGGATTTATAAGAATGATCCCAAAAACTAAAAAATTAAATTAGTCCTAATATCATAGACTCCTATGGATTTCCTTTGAAAATAATAGAATATTTGTGAATATTTCATTAATAATAGTGTAATTAGACTAGTTGGATTTTTCATTTCATTTTATAGGATCTTCTATGGAATTTGAAATAATAAATTTTCTCTAATTTTAATATAAAATTTAATTATCCATTATATCCATTGAATATTAATCAGTTTAGTATATATATTTTTGTAAAGATACTTCAATGTTGAATGACCTATGTAAACTATTACCCATGAGCCAATGAAATATGATTTATATTTTCCGTAGAATATACAATAACTACCAAATCATTTTCAGTGGTAAAATGATAAAACTGTGTTTAATTTAATACATTATAGGAATAATATATCACATGTTGTTTTTCTCTATCATCTATCCTGAAACATACCAAAAAATATTGTCAGTTATTTTGCATAATATAAAAAATTAGATATTTATATCTAATGTGATGATAAATGGGATAAGGACTATTTTTTATTAAATTGAACAATTGATACAAGTAAATCTATATTGAAATACAAAAACACCTCATTTATTAACAAATAACGCACAGGGATTTAAATATTGGAAGAAAAATTATTAATATTATAAATGATGCACTATAACCTAAGAAATGTATAACTTCCATAACAAAATTTAGTGGGAAAAAATAAATTATTTTCTTGATTTTGTACATATCTACTGCAATTTTCACCTTTGGGGGTTTGAACCAAAAGAGGATTTCTATTAACAAAAAATGGGCATATCCCAAATTTATTATTAAATTAGCCACTTCAATGATTTTGAGAGGAAATTAAAAGATCTAAAAAATAATAATTAATGTGATCAAACAACATGAAAATTATACATGAATATTTTAGTGATATTCTCCACCATGTTCAAATATATGGATATGATATATCTATAAAATTTTATTAGTCATCTAAATTTTCTGAATAGAATTATTTTATAATTAAAATTCAAATATGGTAATCTATAATCAGTATTTTTCAAACCATCTAGTGCAACGAACACTAGATTAAATCCTAAATAACCATATGATAAGTAATATTTTGTGAAATGAATAGGCCTCAATTTCCCTTATTGCACTATAACAGTCCATCATAAGACCTAAAGTATGTATTTTAGTCACCAAAGTCTTATGTAAACATATGGGGTTTAGTATAATATTGGAAGAAGGTGGTTTCACCCTAATATTATGGAAATACAAAAGGCTATATATTTGATGAAAATTCAACAAAACCCTCGGGGTTGATGATAATACTAACCATAAACAATGATATCTACCATTTTTATACTTGTATAACAAACCACACATCCAATTAAGATAAAAAATCTATATGATACAATTTATATACATAATCCAAATAATAATATCACATAAAGTCTATGAAGTATAAGAAATAAAATAATCACAATAAAAAAATGATAATACAAATGCAAAAGAGAAAGGTTGGGATAAAATGTATAGTCAATCTATATAAAGTAATATAATTATAAACCTTATAAATAAACTCTACATGTATACTAGTTTCTCTAAGAGTCTAACCAGGATCTAAAGTTCATTAAAACCCATATTCAATAGAACTATTTATATTTTGCAGCTAAATAGGTACCTAAAATATGACACATTAATATGTATTTCCCCTGAGGTTTCCATTGAATATGTGAGATTATTCATACTTATTAAGAAACCACCAACATGCCTCTGATAAATAGTGAATAACAGAAATTATTCATGAGAAGGATTACTCATTTATGTAAAATATGATACATTGGTTTTAGAAATCAATAGAAAGGATAAAGTAGTATAACAATAGTGTATAAATTCCATTGATATGTATCAGTAATAACTAATAACTTCCAGTATTGTGAGGGTCCATATCTATTATAACTGCTTTGGGAATAACCAAGAGACTGAGATGATAATTTAAGTCCACCCCATATGGAAGGAAATTCCATTACCATTAAATATATTATATGTATACACGTATTCAACCGCACATATTAGTAATAGTGTGAAAGAAATTTGAGGTCTTAATTAGCCATCTTGATTATTTAATTAAGCCTATATTGTTAGGAAATATTTTATCATATCCAAAGGAATAGGGAAATATGAATAATTAGTTTGGGAAATTCTATATATTCCACATAAAGGGTAAGGAAATCATAAAGATCACCCCTTAGAGGCATTTATATCAATAACTACTACAACAAATTACAATTTTTATAATAAAAATAAAAATATTTATAGATATATGTTAACATTTATGAGAGTCATAATAATTATCTTGGATACATTTTAACAAAATAAATATCATTTTTAATACATAAAGGTATTTCAATACATATATACATGTTACTAAAAATAATATAAACATGGTTAATTTCAATTTTCATGTAATTGGGTATAAGGAATGAATAACTAAATAATATGATATCAAAAATTACAAACAAGTAAACAATTTATAAGAAAACATGGTATATTAAATTAAATCACATTCCATAAGTTTATTTTGGAAACACACCATATCAAATATAAAGTTTTTTATAGTATAAATCTTATGGTTTTTGACATCTTTCTAAATAATACACTAGGAAAGGAAGGGATTCCCAAAAATTTCAATTAATATGTAAATAAGTGGAAGTCTTCTTCAATTTTTTTTATACCCATAATTCTCATGAGTTCCCCACATAAAGGGTGATACAAGTAAAAAATTTAGTTTCAGAAAACTTTTTTTACATTGAGTTTCATTTTTAAAACCAGTTTTCATCATTTGAATGAATTTTTAGGAAAAACAATATTTAATGGAAAATTCGTTATTGTTTGAAAAATTTTCCACTTATTTTTGACCATAAAAATTGATTTAATTAGATTAGGGGAAAAAACAATTTTGGTCATAATATAATTATGTTTGACATCCCAATAAAGATAAGATTTCCTAAAAATACTAAAAGCTTTAATTATGAGGTAAATTTGAAGCAAGGTTCATCACTTTATAAAAATGAATTTTGGTCAAAAATAAACGTTTTTGCATAAATAAAAAAGAAATTTAGTAAAAAAATATTAAATAAAAATATAATATCTTCCTTTTATAAATAAATACACTCTATCATGTCTCTATTTATAAAATTTCTAACCATGTCTGAGTTTTGATAGTGTCTTATAACTCACTCGATCTATGGTAATGAGAAGTTTCTATATTATAGAAACATGGAAAGTGAATTTTTTTTTGGACAAATGTATGAAATGAAGCAATAACTTATATTTTAATATAAAGACCAAATAATATTTAAAATAATGAACCTAAAGTAATGGAATTATCAACACTATTTACATAAAATTTCCGATAAACAACCTTACAAAGCATCTTGAAATAAAAACATTAAAAAAGAATAAAAAATTCAGCTATTAATACAAGGAGAGATCACAAGTTACTGGAATTTCAATACAAGAAATTAATCATGAATAATAACTTTATAAAAATCCATAGTTTTTCATTAATTAGATCAGGTAATTCTTTTGAAATCAATTTTTAGTAGATAATAATTTATTCCCTAAACTATAAACTACATGTATAATGTTGTATTTAAAACTATTTTACCAAATATCATGAAATTTTAACATAGATTTATCACTATAAAATACTAATACAAACCTAAGTGTTACCATTAAATTCTAATTAAAAAAAATAAAACGATTGTTTATTTTTATATTTAGAAATATTGTAAAATACATTACATAAGAATATCCAGGAAATTAAATACAAGAGTTGAGTCATCCCAACCTTAATAGATAGTGATATTTGGAAATCCAATTATCATTAAGGTCCACTCCAACAAAAAACTAATACTCCCTATCAAAAATTAGGAAAAAATACATAAAATATGAATATAAAATATAACTACACTATAATGAAAAAAACACTGAACCATAATTTAAATCTATGTGAATCATGCCAAAAATAAATGAAAACTCATGGAAGTGGTATGCCAAAAATAAAACAACTAAAATGTATTCGAATTTTAACACAAAATCAGAAAACCATATAAATAACAAGATCTTAATTATTCCATAAGAAAAAAAGTTGGTGAAAGAGAAAACCATTATTTTGGACACCCTACATACATCAAAGAATGAATCCCTATTGATCAAATTTGATTTCACTATTCTATACTGAGATCACAATAAAAATACACAAATGAATTTGAATGGAACAAAGAAATAGTAAGAGGGAAAATATGACATGGTTTACCTTATATTGGTTATAATAATCACTATTGATTATGTCACGAACCAAGATGGGTCTCTATCTAAAACAGTTCTTGATTCAGTCCACAAAAAGGGAAGAGGGGGGTTCTCAATCTCCATGGGCTTACACAAGTACCCGTGTATCAAAGATATAACATGGGAATGATTTACCCAAAATAGTAAACACAAAAAACTAAAAAGATAAATAATAAACTAAAACTGAAACAAAAAACCAAAAAGGCCCTTAATACATTTCAAATTTAAAGGATTATAACTCGAGATAACAATTTAAAAGAAAAAATAAAAAAGGAAAACTAAAAATCTAACTCAAACCTATAAGAAATAAGATAACCCACATACCCAAGCAATCTACACCAACCTAGATGAGAAGACCATCAACAACCTGAACTACCATCGATAAGCATGATGCCTCAACCTGGAACAAACAAAAAACAAAGTCTAAATACACCCAAAGGTTTATGTTGGGTGTGATCCAAGAACTGAGTAGGATACCACCCAATAAAATTTTCCATGCCACAACATTAAAGAGATAATTCAATATTCTTATTTAAAATCACACTTTTAAAAATGATTTTAAGGAAAAAATTTACAAGATAAAACTTAAAAATAAACACCTGAAGAAAAATCATTTCATTAAAACTTTTTTTAAGTATAAGAAGAAAAATTTATAAGGAACACACATGCACCAAAGTTGTCCCCCATATTCAAATGGAGGGAACCATGTCCTGAATAGTAGAGCACTACGGGTAAATCCTCTAAGGTAGCTAACATGCGTAGGATGCTAGGGACATCGCACCTCGATGTAAATGTGGCATAATAACCACAATGATCTTTGTTATCATGCACAATACACTAGTATAGAAGAACATTCGTAACCTGGTTGTCTCTAATCATTACAAAAGTTTATTTAGTGTTGTAACGTCAATCTGGCTAAACCAGACTGGGAAGAACCACTAATGTATCATCTAGCACACTAGTCCTAATACGCCCCTAGGTACCTGGGGTTTTACCTAGTTCTAAATCAAGTTCCACATTCCCATATCACACACACCACCAATTTCATATCCAATGTCAAGTATGCCAAATAAGCCACCAATTTCATGAACAACCATTTTTCATCTTATACATGCCAAAATCCAAAACATGTTTTATACCCCTTACTCAATTTATTAAATATTTTTCCTATTTTATAAAACATTATTAAATAACACAAAAGGTCCTACACTCCAAATATACCCAATTCCATGTAGAAAAGTCATTTTTAACCAATTGCACATAAGAAAAACCATTTTTGAAAACATAGGCACACCAAATTATTTCCTAATTATGCTTTGAACCTTTTATATAATTTAATAAAACATTATAAAAATTTATAAAACAATATAAATAAATAATCCAATTTCTATTACATAAAAAAGTGCACCTGAAAACCTCTTAAAAAAAACAACTACACATCTATGCTATATCAAAATGTAATTTTCATACCACACATTGTTTATTAAAGAATTTTCATGCATTACAAAATGAAATCAAGTGGGACAAAAATTGTTAGCACGTGAAAAATAAAAAAAATTCTTATAAATCTACCACTTTAAATATTAATCACATTCTTAATGATACTAATTACCACTTTTCACCACAAAATTAATGTAATAAACAATTTGAATAATTTATAAAACATCCAAAAAATGTTAAACCAATATTTACACCAAAATTCACCCAATTTCATAAAAAATTTACACATTAAAACTAAAAACACAACATTACCATACTAAAACATGTTTCGCACCTATCAAACAACCCATGAAACATTTTTATACAACAACAAACCAATTTTTATGCACAAAACATATCTTTTTTTTGTTGTAATTAAATTCTTAACATTTAAACATGTTAAAACATTGAAAATATAATTATCACTAAGAAATGAAACCATAGAAAACTTATATAAATTTAAATAAGGATAATAATTTATCAAATAATGTTAAGTCATGGAACCACCATCCTCGGGTGAAGAAATATCTGAGGTATAGTGTGGAACTTCAATTGCGTGCCAAACGCACCACAAAAAAATAGAATATGACCCTAAAAAAAATAACCGAACCAAAATTATCAAGTTTTTACCTTAAGAAACTCAAAAACCCAAATTAAAACCCTAAGGAGAGGGAAAAAGATTTACCAGAAGGAGGCATGTTCTCTAGAAGAGAGCAGGGTACCAGAGGCGGGTTGCGCCAGAGGGGAGTAGCACCGATAGGGAAAAAACAGGTTAGACGAACATCCTCAGATGGAAAGGATTCACACGATGAATTGAAGAGGATAGGGTCAATTTTCTTATTCCCTAGGTAGTAGCAAGTAGGGGAGCCCCACTGGAATGGGTTTGCTAGAGAAGAGGTAGGCCAACAGCGGCACAAGAAGGAAAGTTAGACATGGTAGTGGGGTGGTGGGGGGGTGATGTAGGGTTACAATGGGAAATTGAGGGGTCTCACCGGTTTGAGGGAGAAGGGGGGGGGGGTATGTGTATGGCGAATAGAGGCGGTAAAGTATGAGATTAATGGATATAAAAGAAAAAAAATAAACAAAAAATAAAAAATATGAAAAAAAATTAAATAACATAAAAAATGAAATAAACCTAATAAAAGTCTTAAGAATTTAATGTAATTATAATGAAAATATTAATAATTTTATTTATAATTAAAACAATACTTTAATAACATCAACCTAATTAAAATATTAACTTAAATGATAATAATAATAATAATAATAATAATAATAATAATAATAATAATAATTAGAATGATAATGATCATATTAATAACTACTTAATAAAATTTATTTTCTAAATGCTAATAATAATAACAATAATATTTTGAAACAATATTATTATTATCATCATTAAAATAATCCCTTAAATTTCCATTTTATTATTTATTACATTTTATTTATCTTCCTTGAACGTTGGGCATGCCATGCAGTAAACCGGGTGAGGTCGTGCGGTGACCTAGGCGAAGCCGTGTGACTTCGACCATGGTGCATTGAACATAGTCAACGACAAAAAATGATTTAAAAAAAATAAGAACTCAAAAATTTTAAGCTGGGCTTCTACTAGAACTACTCGATGCTAAGAAAATTAAAAAAATAAATAATCTAAAAATGGCGGGTGTGACAATTATTCCCAACATAGCTATTTTCGTCCCAAGAAATCCACAACTAGGATTGAACTCCAAAGCAGCAAATGATACCTCCTTGTGGTTCAAAAAGGATCCCTACAAAAAGCAAGAGAAAAGAGGAAAAAATACTGTGCTAAGAGAAAGTGACTTAAATGAAAACCTCAAGAAACTTGTTAAAATACTTTCCGCTAAGTGTCACCCACCCCAAAGAGTGAAAAAACCTATAGTTGATCGATCAAGGATCCAAATTTTCACACTCACATAATCAGATCCTTCAAACTGAAGCCCATTAAGCACTACTAAATGGAAATCGTACCACCTGTCCAAAGTAAACAAGTATAACCAACCATTTCTTAGAACAAAACCAATAGATTGACATGGGGAGGACCGAATGGACTCCCCACCATTAGAAACCACCCAACCCATCAGACAAGTAACTATTAACCAATATGAGGAGGCCTAATTGAGCTCTCTACCATTATGAGAAAGGCCAATGCCGATTCGTTTTGGACACATATGAGCAAGACCCACCATGAGTCTCCCCACTATTAGAACTGCAAGAAGATACAAAAACTTCAAAATTTCCCTGATAGTGACCCAAAACCCCACCAGAAGGGGAAAGGAGGGAAGGGATCAACTACCAGGGTGTCAAAAACCAAGTTGAAGAAAAACCAACTTCTTCACATCCCTTGTTGAGCACTAATCAAAATTGAGAATTATTTCCCCAAAAGACCCCATAAGGACTAATAAAAGAGATTATATCTAGTTGGATGTATCCACCAGGACATTAAGGTACGAAACGACCATGCCTCTTCATAGCTGCAAGAAACCTCACACATCCTAAAGGGTAATTTAGAATATAACTACTACAGGAAATTATTTAAATTTCCTTCACCTTCAACATTGATGATAGAAATAATTTCGGGTTCCCATAAACTCTTAGGGTTTATGACCACGTGCCAGCTTTACACCAATGCCTATGGTTAGAGCGCTAATATTTAAATCATCACCTACTGCATAAACATACATTGAAGACCCCTGAATAGAATTATACTTTTGGTGCCACATGCTATCACACCGCAGCCGAGACAACACCAACAAACACAACACACCACAACATCCAAATACTCCCTCACGACACATCCACCAAAACAGAGGTTTATATGATGCACATGAATCACCTCTTCATCTTAAGCAAGAAACTTAAGAAGGAAAGACACACGAAAAATACACCCCTTTAAATAGAAAAATTAGAACTACCTAAGAGGACACACTCCTATGAAAATAGAGATTCCCGAAGGATTATATGGATTCCACCCTTACTCTTTAAACATAACTCACGCTACAAGACTTCACCAAAAATGACCCTTGTGGTTGATGAAATCATAAAAATCCTTTCAAGACATTAGTCAGCACTGATAACTCTGAACCACCTTCACCCTTCCCTACTATAATTCCTTTCACCATATTTAGGGGGGACCTTCAGACAAAATGGTGTAAAAATTCATACTTGACGACTCAGAAAACTCAAAGAGACCAAAACACCCTTAAACTCCCCTCACATCTGTCATCCCGCTATGAGAGGATATACTTAACCAAAAAAGAAAAGGGATAGACTTAACACTATCACTCAAAGGGAGAGTACTTACTTTAATCCATTCGAGAGATGACCAAAAATGAATTGCCCATGGCCACACTTTTATCAAATATTAAAACTTTTTTTGGGGGGGGGGGGTTACAATAGTCAAGAACGAAAACCATGGACTCAATAAAATTGGTATAATTGGAAAGACATACCATAAGAGAACACTAAACATGTAGATAAAAAAATTTTCATCAAAAAGTTACCCTAAAACCCTCTTTAAGAAAAACAACAATACATCTATGATATATCAAAATGAAATTTTCAGCCCACACATAGTTTGGTAAATAAATTTCATGCATTATAAAATGACATCAAGTGGTAAAAAAGGGTTAGAATGCAAAAAATACTCAGTTTCACATAAAACTACATCTTTAAATATTAAACACATTCTTAATAAAACGAATTACCACTTTTCCACTACACAATTAATGTAATAAACTATTTTAATAATTTATAAAACATCCACAAAAGGTTCAAATTATGCTTAAAACAAAAAGTACTCAGTTTCATATAAAAATTCCACTTTAAAACTAAACGAACAACATTACCATACTAGAAAATGTTTGACACCTAATAACCAACCCATAAAACATTTTTATAAAACAAAAAACCAATTTTCATTCACAAAACATAGCCACATTTCATTATAAATTTAATTCTAAACACATATACATGTCAACACCTTGAAAGTATAATTCACACTAAGAAATGAAACCATATAACGCTTATATAAATTTCAATAAGTACAAAAAATTTATAAAATAATGTTAGTAATGGAACCACCAACCTTTGGAGAAGAAATCTCTGAGGTATGATGCAGAACTTCGATTGTGCACAAAATGCACCAGAAGAAAATTGAATTGGACACAAAAAAAAGGACCGAACCAAAATTATCAAGTTCAGACCATAAAAAAATCAAAACCCTTAATTGAAACCCTAAATAATGGGGAAATAACTTACTAGAACGAGGCACGTTTTTCGGAGGAGAGTGGGGTACCAGAGATAGGTTTCACTAGATGGGAGTAGCGTCGGTAGGGAAAAAGAAGGTCAGTCACACACCCTCATCTAGTAAGGGTTCTCTTGAGGTGTGGAAGAGGAGAGGGCTAATTCATGGAAGCCCTAGGGAGTATCTTGTAGGGGAGGTGTTTTGGAGTGTGTTCACCAGAGAAGTGGTAGACCATCGGTGGCACTATAAGGGAAGTTTTCCATGGTGTGGGGGGGGGGGTGACATAAGCTTACTGGGGGAAATAGAGGGGTCACACCAGGTTGGGGGAGATGGGGGAGGGGGTAGGCACACAACTAATATAGAGGTTAAAGGAAGAGATTTATAGAGAGAAAATAAAATAAGAAAAAAATGAAGATAACATTAGAAAAAAAATTAAATAAAATAAAAAAGGAAATAAACCTGAAAAAAAGTCTTAACTGTTTAAAGTTATAATAATGATAATGTTACTAATTTTTTTATAATTAAAACAATACTTTAATATTATCAACCTAATTAAAATATTAACTTAAATTATGATGATGATAATAATAATAATAATAATAATAATTATTATAATGATAATGATAATATTAATAACAACTTAATAAAATTTATATTCTCAATGCTAATAATAATAATATTTTTATTCTAATTTTTTTGTTATTATCATCATTAAAATAATTCCTTTAATTTTATTACACTTATTATTTTTTTATTTCCATTTTATTATTCATTACATTTTTGTATCTGCCTTGAATATCAGGCAAGCCATACGGTGAACCTGGTGAGGTCACGCATTGACCCTGGCGAAGCTGCGTGGCTTCAAATATAGTGCATTAAATGTAGTAAGGGTCAAAAAATGCATTTTTTTATATAAGAACTTATAAATTTTAAGTTGGGCTTCAAACCGAACTACAAGACAACAAAATTAATAAAATAAATAATTTAAAAATGGCAGGTATGACAGATTATATCTAGGATCACTTGAAAGTTAGAGGGGAAGATGATAAATTATAAAATAATGTAAAAGGGACCATATTGGAGAATGTGTAAATGGGGTAAAAGAACCCTCAATAGGGTAAAAAAAGATAGATAAATGAAAATAAATTCCATTTTTAAATGAAAAAAGGACCTAGGCTAACTTGGGACCTACGTAATGGCCACTATGTATGCAGTTTCACCACCTTGGTAGTCAGGCCTCTTCCATGCTCATCAGGAACCTCATGACCATACATAAACTATGTGGAATACAAATTATCCCAATTATCTAGTTCGAACATATTTCTAGATAAACTAAACCTTCATCTCACCTTCCATACCTTAATAAATTCCTTTAAATGCCCAAAATTTAATACTGACCCTTCTAAATACTTACCCTAATCCCAAAATAAAAACTATCCCATCAATGGGAAGTAAAAATTCAAAAAGGGTCATTCTATGATTGACCAAACTCTCTAAATTCCATATTTAATAGGATCAATACAGACATGGATGTCACAAATCTCTATGATATAAAACATTTCAACCCTAAAATGATTAAATGACAGTTTAATTAAATTACTAACAATTTATACACGTCTAAATATCCATCACACACCTAAATAAAAACAAAAAACTTCTTATATGAATCCACTAAAATAAATAAAAATCACCCAAAATCATGAAATGATAACACCATATGGGAAAATTCACAATGTACTCATCGACACACTTCCCCAAACTCTCATCACAATTTGGATTCATGAATTACAAATCAAATATGAATCAAAAAAATATAAGAAAAATTATTTTCCGCAAGGTAAACCAACTACAAGACATCATTAGGCATCTTAAAACATACTAATATCTCTAATGAATGAATATCTCAACCCACTAAAACCCACTATATATTTAAAAATTCTAAAATTAAAGGGTACAACAACTCTTAAAATCCTCAATATAACTTCCACTGAACTACCCAAAATATTTATATCCCTCTATAGTATACGAATTACATATAACTTAAATATTATTGTCCTTCCATATAATTTCAATTTATTAGAATATACATCATTCCAAATTGTTTAAAATATAATATATTCAATTTAAGAGCCACTAGTATAATATATTTTCCAAAATAAGTATTGTTGAAAATAAACACCATTTAAAATAAATTATTGATCCATTTTAGAAATGTGGAGTTTTAAAAATGTTTTTTATTTAACATGATAATTTTGGGAAACAACTTCTCAATTTTTACTTTTTAATAGTGTTTTAAATTTCCAAAATAACTTAATTTATCAAAAACAAAACATATTTAATTATTCTATTTAAGTAAATACTACATAAAAATTATTTTACCTAGAAATATCTATTCCAGATTTCTCAATACCTTTCAAAAAACATATTTCATTCAAAATATTATATTTTAAAATATTTTCCCTTATATTAGTGATATCTAAAGGCACTACCCCATCATTCATTCATATTTAAATAACTTGACCTATAATTAAAATAAAATGATTGCATAGAAAAATTAGTTAAAATAGTTAAAAACGGTAGTTTGAAACATGAAATTGTCATAAACAATGATAATTAGTAATAAAATACTTAATTAAAGATAATTACCATGTTCATTTTGAAATCATAAAAAAATCAAATTTCATAATACCAAAAGGTTCAAATTTAACATTTATCAAAGTTAAATACAAGAAGAAACTAGTATTACACTCACCTATAACACATTGTAATGATTTCCACTTGATTAACCATATAGAATTATGTTAATATTCAATAATAAATTATCCCAAATCCCATTAACAAAAGGATAGAATAAACACTAGGTGTTTAATATAATGGATACAGGGGTGAATGTTTCCCATTTGAAAATGAAATAAATAAGACCATTGGTTTAAAAAAATCATGATCTTCAGGTTTAATGATATAAAAACAAAAAACAATGATATCTATAAAAAAATTCTTGATCTTCGGGTTGAATGATATAAAAACAAAAACTAATGATATCTATGATTAGTATACTAATATGAAAAACAAAATTAGTAATAAATGATAAAATATTTATATGAGATAATAAATAAAAAACATATAAAAAATAATATCAGATAAATTCAATTAATAACAAGAAATAAATAAAAACTCACTATGGAAAAATGTGAAAGTATAAAGAATACCTAAGGAATAAAGGTGGTTAGTTCAGCATGTGTAAAATCGAGATAAAAATATAAGACAAACCATAGCAGATCTACTCCATATGTATACCAAGAACACAAAAAGACCCTACCCATTCATAAAACACAAATTAAACCCAAAACATATAGGTCCATTAATATTTCAAATCTAAATATTTACCTGAAATAAAACACATTGAGTTGTAGTCCATCATGGTATCCATGTAGGGTATGAACATATATATACTCAATAGGTCACCAAAACCATACCTCAGATCAAGATTGAATAACCAAATATATACAGTAATAGGTTAAATCACTTATGTATATATAATATAAAATATTTTTATCAATAAAAAAGGAACATCATTAGAAATTTTTTGAGAAAATCCATAGACCAGTATCAATTATAACTATTAAGAACCAATACCAGGAGGATCCATAATTATACCTACATTGGGCTTAACTCATCATCTAAGAAACAAGTTTAGAGCAATACCATTTGGGATAAAATATCAGTTCCTATAAATATATTTCACTTATTAAAATATCCAGCCACATATATGATTAGACATATACAAATAAGAATAGGTCACATTGACCCATCCCATATATAGAATTTGTCAATTCCAGATAAGAAAATATTGAATCTAATACTATAGAATATGGGAATATGTAGAGAATGTATGTAAATTTCAAGTCTATCCCAAATCAAGGGTAATCCAATCCTCTATCTAATGACTTAGAAACTAGTAATTAAACAGTTGAAAAAATTTCTTTTATTTTCTATAAAATCAATACAAATACCTCAACCAATATTTTATAATCTATAAATTTTTAATGTATCTCTTATAGAGGCCCATGAATTATATATATATATATATATTACATCATGTTAGATAAATATTCACCTCATTTCACAACAATACATGCCCAAGAACTGTGAAGGTTTAGTGTCTTTTGAGACTAGATACATAATCATATTATTTTTTAATGATCTTTGACAACTCCCCACATGGTTTTTCTCTCATAGCACCCTTATTAGAAATTTCATACTCAACACCGATCTTCATAACCTATGGGAGAATAAAAAATGATAAAGGTTGAACTTAGATGCCTAGTAAGGGTAAATATAGGATATTTAACTTATTAATCATAAGTTATCATAAGAAAAACGGTATAAGAACATGATCATAACATAAGAAATTCAAATTGAATCAGTTAAATATCTTTATTCACAAGTTATTAAATATGCTATTTTTTATAAAAATATATAGTACATAAATGTATGAAATAATAAGTATTCAATAATGATCCATGATAACATATGAAAAGAATATTATATCCATTTTTTGAATACATATAAACATTGAAAATAATTTTCTTATTCAAGAATCAATTCCAAGGATACCATAGTGGGTTGGATTCACTCCATATTCCATCATTTTATTAGTCAAGGTTCTTTTAAAAAACTATCATAGTGAACAATATACTTTAATTAATTTTTGTTCACTCCACATTCTAGTCCTTATTATATTAGGATATATCAATCTATAAAAAATTAATTTGAGGGTTATATAGTTTTAGGGCCATATATCACATAATCATTGTAATGACACACCAATTCTCATTGTCTTGAGAGTACAACGAGTCATTACTAGGCCTTAAGAGACATCTTGTAGACGATAAAGGCTAGAAATAAATTCCAAAGGGTTTAAAATACAAGTGGGGGAGATTTAACCTTTAAGAAATTATCCAATAATCCAACTAACCATTCACTATATGATTCATGAAGAAAGAAAGACAACTCAACAACTTTATGTATCTCAAAAAAAATAAAGTATGAAACAATAGAAAAATAACCAAGTGTCAAAGTACATAGTAGATAAATGACACAAGACTCTCAAAATATTACAAGACTCCATGCTCTAAAATCTCCAAGCTCCACAATCTATAAACATCCCAAACATCACGAGGTAGTGCTAAAAACGTGGGAAACGTTACCTTTACTCCTATCCTGGAAGATATCATATGAGAAATCACCAAAGTTCCAAAGTATGGGTGATTATAAAACTTAGTAGTTTTTACCCAATGACTTACCTACTCATGGTACTAGAATATAAAATTTGTCCACATTAATATAAAACAGTTTATAAAAAGCAATTTACCAAAACAGTTTATAACCAAATATAAACAAGTTCCAAAAACCATTTACAACCAAGTGAAAACAAAAATGAATGAAACCAATTTCCATAAAATTATTTTTCTAGAAAAATAACTAATCAAAGCTTAAAAACAAATTATTATTATCATTTGGAATACTAATTTGATAGTTCACCACACACCCACACATTTATGCCTTGTTTGACACTTCCATACTCATGAGCGGTCTCCCGTCCAATTACCTTGTATCCCAATAACACACACCCCCGATCCAGGGTTACATCCCTTGTACCTCAATGTTACTCAACCCTTACTAAGGTCAAATTAAGCATTAACTCACACCAAAACCATTTAGGCCAAATACTTCCATTTCCACTATAAACCATTTTATTAAAAAATGAACATTTATTAAAAATCATATAATAGACAATTTCAAAGAAACATTTAATTTAAATAAACCTTTTTCATTTTATTAAAAAAATATAATACCAATAATGTGCCAACAATTCAGGAAAATAAACTTTTTTTAAATCAACATTTTTAAATCAAAAACAAAAGCACTCATTCAAAATCCCCAATTTTCCAAATTTCACAACAATCACTCAAGAAGTTTCCCAATAAGTTTTAAACAATGAAATCACAATAAATTCAACAACACATATAAAATTTGAATGTAATAAAATTAGTTATACTAAGTGGAGTCTAGAAAGAATCCTCCTACCTAAAAGGTTTTGACAAAAACCACAACGAACGAAGAATGCTCAAGAAAATTGGGTCGATTCTCCAAAAACCCACCTTAGATCTATTCTCCTAACAAGACTAAGACCAAATATCATCATATTTGGCATCAAAAAACATAGATATACCCACGATGGGTATATATCTAAGAAAATGAATGAATAGGAGAAATAGATTTATTTAGATGTAAGGAACCAAATAAGAACAAAGAAGAATGATCACATACCACAAGAATCCGGATTTGATTCGCCAAGGGAAGACTTCATATCACCTCCGAAATGCTGGGAGAACCTTCTTTGGACTAAGGAGGAGAAAAATATAGAGTTATGGCCACTTAGGAGAAAAAACCAGACACTTAGAGGTAAAAATGTGTGTGATCTACTTTTTAGGATTTCACTTAAGTACATGTATGGTTAGTTCGCACAGTTAGATAAACTGTGTGATAACTGTGCATTAGCCACTACCTCAGAAAACCATCAAACGAACTCCTCACATGGTCTCTCGAACCGTGATCCAACCATGCAGGATCCACTTTCTCAAAATGAACAACTATGCACAGTTTTTCTACACAGTTAGACAAACCGTATGCTGCCCGTGCCACTTCCCCTTTGCCTCAAAACTTTATTCAAAGTTCTACTGACTCTCCCCTTCATCACCATTAACATTACAACCATGAAAATCACCAAGTAAGGGTTAAATACTAGAAACATGGGTTACTACAATCATAATCCATTAAACTTTCTGCCACAAGATAAAAAAACTTGTATCATGTCATCATATCAAAACCCGTGAAAAGGAAACGAGTTTCATAAACATATCATTATTTCCCCATAACATAACATTTTGAAACTAAAAGGGTTTTGTAAAAATATTTTCATATTAATAATAAACCATATAGAAAAAGAATAAGGATGGTATCATTGGATAATTTCCCTATAAAATCATAAGTATTATTAAATAATGTTATTATATAATAAAAAATCATTTTAAATACCGTGTGAAAATTCAATAAAGAAAATACACTTTTTTTTGAAATATATTAATTTAAAACTAAAAATTTCATAGTTATTATTGGAGAATAATTTATTTCAATAGTACTATATAAATTTTAAAGAAATATTCAGATAAAATAATGGTCATGACTGATGTCAAATCAGTACATGTCGTTTATGTCATAGAAAACAATACATACACACCTTTGTAAATAGTCAAAAATGAGTTGGTTCAAAAAACATATCTTTTAAAAAATATATGTTTTTTTTAAAAAATTAATAAATTAAAATATAATAAAAATAGAAATTTAGAAAATTTAATTGTATAGGTAAGAATATTGATAAAATATTTTTATGAGTATCGATGCGGAAGAATAAGTTTTTAGACCATAAAGAAAATAATGTTGGATTTTATTTCTAAAATTCACGAACATTTTAGATTCAAAAGAGAGGAACATGATAATAATACATATAAATTTTATAAATAACTATATTAAAATATAATTTATAGATATTAAAGGATAATATCCATATAATTTACCTTAATGGAAATTTAGCATAGATGATCCTAAAAAACATTAAGATTGTAAAATTACCCTTACATATTTGATAACTTTTTAATCATAAACCCTTAGAAAGAAATAACATCAAATGAACCATTATATGAAAATTATATAATGATATTAATTATATATGATATTAAATTGGTATTATATACACCAAATGAATGATGAAAGTGGTGAATAATGAATATGTCTTGTAAAAATGAAAGTGATATGAGAAACCCATACCACAAGTATCATATTACATCGTACACATTCAAAACCCCCATTTAATAAATATATATTTATTATAAATATATTATAGAACCATATTCCAACATATAATATAATATATTATTTACTAATAACATATTTTTACTATTTATTAATAATTATTTATTAAAATTATTTTCTGTGGGGATAACTGTTTTATTTATTCATATTTGGGATCCATACTTATTTTCATTGAAATTTGATCATGGTGTCCTCATATTAATAATTTTAATCATGTAATAGGTATCATATTCCATCATTATATACACTTTTATAATAATTTATATAATTTATTGATGAAAAATGAATTGCAGGTGGTAGTCTGTATGTATGCACTTGTTATGTTTCAAAATTTCGATGGACAAAATGAAAGAAAGGTAAAAAATTATTTAAATTTTAAAAACAATTATTATATAATAAATATAATATATATTAAATTAGAATATCCTTATTACCATCCATGCAAATCAGAAATGAAATACAAATTGCATTGCTACAAGGAGGTGGTAGTCAACACGTACTCATGAGCAACATTATCATTTTATAATAGATGGAAAAATAATAATATAAGTAACCAATTATAATTAAAAAACCCAATTATTACATAAATATCATATATAAAAATTAAATTCATCATAATAACTAAACTTGAAAGATGGTGATGGGAAATGGATCATATCCCTTCATAGAGGATATAGTAAGCACATACATCCGAGCTGTACATTCATTTTCCACATGATATAAATTATATGGATATAGGTTATGAAATAAACATAATAACATCTTATTATATGTTATTATATGTTATTTACAGATTTAATTATATTATAATGTTTATTAAATAATTAATGTATGTTAACAAAGAACAAAATTAAATAGATTATTTTTAATGATTACCTCTTCTTTGAGAAACCTAATTTAAATATATTATAAAGGACCCTAGGGATGATATTTTAAGGATAAATGAATCAAAAAATGTATATTTATTTTTATAATACTATTAGGTGTTATTTTATTAACTATTGTTTCTTAAGGTGTGTAGAAGAGATAAGAGGAGGTTCCCTTAATAAGTTAGGGAAGGTCACTCTTTTAAATTTTCAAAACATTAAAATATTATAAAGTAAAATTCATTTCCAAGTTTCTATAAATTGGATTAATTTATAATTATAGATGATATGGGGTCTTAATAAACTAAAAAAACAAGATTTAGAAAAAATTTTAGGTCATTTTAACCATTATATCTTCAGTTTGACCCCTTGTTAACTCTTTTTATCTTTAATAATGGTAACAAATATTTTTGACATTAATGGTTATAAATTTACATATTATATTAAAATTTGTTCATAAATGTTACATGTAGTACGTTTTAGACCATTTATAATTCCACTCTTACTAAATCTTTATGTTATTAAATTTTTTAAATAATTTAATAAATTATTATGTAACATAAATTATCATTAATGTCATTTTTTGGTACTATTCATTTAATTTGACATTAATGTTAAAAAGACACCGATTTATATCTAATATTTACCCTTTAACCATCACTTATACATTATTATTACCCCTAAATTTCATTTAATTCCAAAATTCACCCATATATTGTTTATTTTAATGTTTTTAATATTATTTACTAAATGTTTTTATTGTTTTTACAAGCACTATAACAACATTATGTTAGAATTTTACGTAACAATACCATCAAAAAAATAATAAAATAATTAAATTAATAAAAAATATAAATATTATAAATAATTTTTTTTAACAAAATGTTACCTCTTTTATCCCCTTCAACAAAATATTATATTCATTAAAATAAAAGAAATACATTTAATATTTTTATTTACTTAAAATAAAATATAAGTCATTATAAAATAAAAAATTGTACAAAAGTTCAATAACATTGAATATTTTATAATTATGGTTGAACCAAACTCATAAAATGCATTAAATAAAAGTCTTAGGGTTATTTTAAAGTCACATATCATAGTTTTAAACTTGTTTTACTCATTTTCCCCTTATTATGGTGACAAAATTTTCACAATGGTTACTATTTGTAATTAAAAACAAAGATTTCACTAAAAGATTTTATTAATATAATTAAAAATATTTAATCCATTTTTAATTATTAAATATCTATAAGGGTAATAGATCAATTTAAATATAAATGTAAAAATACTATGAAAAATAGATTTTAAGAAATTTCATTTTTAAATATCGAAATGATCACATACTAAAATACAGTAGAATAATTATTCATATGGAATTAACTATATTATTATAAATAAAAGGAATAATATTTAAAATTAATAATAAATATAGAATATATATAATGTTACTTTTTAATTTCTTGGTTTAGGTAAATGAAATGTTTTTTTTGAAAAATCGGCATTTTCATTATTCACTGAAAAATCAATCATTTCATAAAAATTACAAAATTTTACCCTAATATGATATTGATATTATGATTTCAGAAAATATAGTAAATTTATAAGATTTAACATTTAAAATTTTAATATATTAATTATATTTTCTATGCATGAAATTTTAAAAAAATATTTTTTGAACAAAATGCATTTTTGAAGAATAAAATGAATTTTATGAAAATTGGTTACTTATTTCCTAGGAAGTAATTAATAAATTTATATTTAAGAAAAGAATTCACATATATTTCATAATTTTATTACCAATATTCATAACCTATAATATAAAGGCAAGGTGAAAATGTTTTTGTTCAAGTTAGAAAATATCATAGTTTGTTTTATCTTGGTATTGCATATAAAGTATAATATCAAGTACTTAAAATATATTTTAATAGAATATATTATAAAATATAAGGGTTCTAAATTATATCCTGTTAAATAAATTGGATTTCATAAATTTCATTATCACTTACTATAATTATTGGTTCACGAAATATTAAAAAAATATGATATAGATTCTATCATGATAACTAATTTCTATATCAGTACTAGGGAAATTAGTATTTCTGAATTAAGTATCTAAAAAAAATAATGTATCATTCTTATAATCTTGAGATACAAAAAATATACCTCAATAGTTAAGTTTTACTTCCACATTATACATGATATATTTATCTTTTTATTACATTACATGAGGAAATCATTTACTATACATGAAGAGAATATGAGATAATATACACACTTGATTTATTTCCATACTATAAAATTAATAAAATCATTTGGTTTTTCATTAATGATTCCCACTTAATTTATTTCTCTTTGAAATTCTTAATGAATATAATTTTTCATTCATGAAGCTCTAAAATTAACTTTAAATTGACCATAAGATCCATAAAAGATGATAATTAATTAATACCATATCTAAATATGTACCAAAATAAAAATAGTCATCACATGTTATCCAATATATATAAATATAATACTTTAATTTATAAAAAATAAAAAATTTCATGGAAATTTCATGTTAATAAATTCCCCAAATATTTAACCTTAATACTCCACCTAAATTTTTGTGACCAAATTCAAAACCAAAAAATAAGAAAGATTTGATAATTTTTTTTATGATTAACTTGAACATTTATCAACAGAAAATAAGATGTATATCATGATTTCACATATCAAATAAGTGAATACCATAATCAAATATTCTCCTAAAACATGGTAATAACCTAAATCACTATAAAACATAAATAAAAACATATATTATTAAAAAAATTAACACACTATTATTCCTCAAATAAAATCATAGACTATCGAATATATTTCATAAATCCAATAACATAATAAAAAATTATCAATTTTTTTTCATCAAATCACATATAATTTTCATGGTGACCAATACTATCATGTTTAATTCACTAATATCAATCATCTATTTATCAGAACTGTATATTATTATCTCCACATAAGGCACATATTAACAATTATCTATCCCTAAATCATGTATTTTATAAAAATAATGAACTTATCAGTAAATAACTTTTCCACTTTAATAGTACCACTCAACATATACATGAAAATACTAAAGAAAAACTTATGTAGAATAATGAATATATGTTTTATAATTTTTATAACCATAATATCATTGAAAAAACACTTTTATAGAATATTTCTAAAATTCAAATACATTAAAATTTATTGAATTTCAATTCAATGATTGTAATACCATAAACCATTCTACATCCTAGGATTTTTCCTTTAGATTAGTAAATTTACAAAAATAATTCCCAAGTTCCCCACACATAAATCATTGTACTATAAATTATACCATATTATGAACTTTATGTTCTATCATGAAACACTTCATTTTTCCTTTCTAATTACTTAACTTATTCCCTTATCTTCCATAAAAAAATCTTATCATTAATTTAAGAACATTCATTAGGTGTTTTTCCCACATATTTTACATGTATGATGTTTTTTATTCTCCCCTTGAAGGTCTTCATTAACTAAACTCCCCTAAAATACATTTTTATCTTATTTAGTGTGTTAGGAAACACTCCCAATTTAAAGTTTTTGGTCATATAATAATATTTCTGATTATATATAATCAATAGTATTTTTATTCCATATCATGTTTTATTTGGTTTTATATAAGTAAAATCATTCAATTTTCCATCCATGGTTGATTAAATTT
The DNA here is from genome assembly GCA_963277665.1 of Viscum album. NCBI lineage: Eukaryota > Viridiplantae > Streptophyta > Magnoliopsida > Santalales > Viscaceae > Viscum > Viscum album. The sequence goes on along the minus strand of OY728126.1, from coordinate 350,436,618 downwards.
CCTTCTATTGACTAAAAACAACATAGTGTGAGAAACAATAATTATTATGATAAGTCACATATTCATGAACATTCATTTAAAAGATGTCTAAACATAGAAAAATTCTTTTCATTCTATGCCATAATAAGTTTAAAATATTTAATTCATGGCCGTAATATATTATAATCCTTTATAATGGTTCATAATGGAAGTATAAATTAATACAAGAATATCCCCTTAGAGTTTCCATACAATTTTTTAGCCTTAGGCCCACTCATCATGCAATTTTGATGACCAAGTTAATACCCAATAATCCCCTTTATGAGTTGTAACTCCAAAGTTGTTTTGATACATATCTTTATTTACTTGATATTATCCATACATGGATGTATTTTCTAGGAAGAACACACAATAACTGATTTCCCAAATCTCTAAGGTGGTATTTGATACATAGACATATCCCTAGGATTTCCCCAAACATTTATAATCCTAATATCAAAATATTAACTATAACCTACTCTAATACCAACTGTAGAAACCCAATAATTTCACAAATATATATTACATCATTTCAGAATAATATTCAATACATTTCACAAAAATACATTCCCTTGAATAGTAAGGGTATATTATATTTAGAGACAAGATAGATAAAGTTCTTATTTTTTTAAAGACCTTCAACATCCCAAAAATTTTATTCTCATATAGTATTTTTTTTAGAAATTTATTACTTAATACTTTTTTTAATAATCCGGGAAGAAGGAATCATGATAAAGGGAAATATCAAATGATTAGTAAGAGAAAACATATGATATACCAATCAATGATCACATGAAAGCACATAAATAAGGGTATTATAACATGTTAATAACTCTATAAAGGAATACCTAATTAGTAAAAGATATTTAATTATTAATTAAATAATAATATATTGTTAATAAATATTAATGAGATGTAAAAGTTCATAATCATCAATAATCAATCCCGATCCATGGGAATATATTATAAAAAAGGTATATGTTTTTGGCTTACATATAATAATATTAAATAACCCCCAACTCAAGGATCAATATCAAGGATATCATAGTGGATTGGTTTCACTCCACATTCCATCATTTATTTTGTCAATGGTCACTCCCAAGAACATCATATTTGGGAAAGTCCCTTACAAAACTGGGTTCACTTACTTATTTATTCCTTATTATCTCATAAGATATACATATTTACCCAATTTATTATATTTCTATATAATATCAGGCCCACCCATTTAGAAATCATTATAAAAAATATTTTTTCCAAAAGATCATAAAACTTTCATAATATCCTCACATCATAACCTATAGAAAGAAAATAATATTTATAATAATTAAACCATTTTATCATAGAATAATCCATAAAAAATAAGCTGTTTTCATAAACATATCTCCCTAAAAATCATAATCCATCCAATTAAATAATATATATAGTATCATTGGATCATATCTCTAATAAATAATAAGTAACATTAAAAGATATTATCAAATATGAAAGATTCCATTAAAATATCACTGGAATATTTCTTGAGAAAAATACAATTTTCATTTAAAATCACACAATTAAAATTAAAATTTTACAAAATAAGGTGAAAAATATATTTTTTAAAATTAATATGGAAATTTATAAAGGAGTATTCAATGAATATAATGGTAATCATGGTGGAAAATCCATTTATTTAGTATATATTAAAAGAAAACATTAATTTTACAATTCTATAAAATGTCAAAAACAAATTGTTTTGAAAAAATGTTTATTTAAAAACATTCATATTAATAAATTCATAAATAATTTCTAATGTAGTTGTTTCCACAAAAATATGATGACCAGGAAACCTAATTTGGTGAACAAAATGGTTTTATGAGAATTGGAAAATTAATATTTTTTTTTCTGTTGTAAAGGAGATGTTGTGGTCAAATAAGTTCATAATGGGTCCACCATTTTTGTTTCCTCAGATGAATGTGGGTGGAATTTGTCTAATGGTATGATTGGATGGGTTAAATATTATGAGTAAATCATCTTAATTGGTCTCACCATCAGTTAAACTTTCAAAGAAACTCCCAATAGTTCCTGAATCCATAATTGGGTATAGACCCGCATTCCAAATTTAGGTGGTTGGTTGGGGTTTAAGACCCAATGACACTTAGGAACTCACATTGGTCGATTGGATGGGAGGTCATGATCTTCACACCCCTGATGGGGGGGGGGGAGTTTCTTACTATGGGACTCACATATATATTTAAGATATGTTCATGAATCTATTCCTAATCCTAATAAGGGACTGATTACCCTAATAGAATGATCATATGTTATCCCATTTTATGTGCAAAATCAGGGGATCTCATTAGTGAATCCATATGTATGTATTCGAGGTTCTCCATACATTTCTAAAAAATATGCATATACTTAAATGTGTATTTTATGATGATATGATAAATATATATATTTAGTCAGTTGGGAACCTAGTATTCAAGTATCAGTATCGATATGACATCCTACATATGTCGATTATTGAAGGAATTAGAGATATTATACTTCACTCACTCCATTGGGACTTGCCCTAGGGTAGATGATCTTATGTTGGGGTAATCATATCATGGAACGCATTGGGACTTACATGCTGAGGTTACCCAAGAGAGTGGAGATTCAAGATTCTAATAGTATTACCATTTACATTCCCTAATCCTATATGAACTATGCTCGATGCGAGAAATAAGATATTATTGGTAATTAGACTCATTACATATGGATGGATGGATTATGTACTATAATAGCCATTAAGATGTTTATTATGGATATTAAGACTTAAAAAGGAATCTTCTGTATCCTGGTTTTGGAAGGAATTAGAGTTCTCATATTATTTTGGCTTCTCAAAATGCTAATGGATGAGGTGGAATAATCATCCAATGGGAATTACTGGGGCCAAATGGTTAAAATGTAGAAAACATGGAGTGACTTAAACCAAAGTGTATGTATATTTAATTTTGGTCATGAGACTTATTAAGGCATCCTAGACATCCTGGTAATGACATGAATGAAATTCATCATTGTTCAATGAGTTCTCAATCTATTGGTGGATGAGGAAAGAAGATGAGCCTCTCGGAGAGAGTGGGTACCGACTGTTGGAATGCCGTAGACTTAGTGGGGTGTACACTAAAGTGGATTAATATTTGAGTTCAGTATCAGGTCATTGGAATTCATCCTAAATATCTTGGTTATGACAGGAATCAATGTCCTTTTATTTCAATTTTTTGGGGCTTACACACTGGCATTTCATTATGTGAATGATATGTTCGTTGCAACTCCCTAATACCACATCAGGTATGTTAGTTGTAGAAAACAAGGCCTATAAAATAATAAATCTCACTACTTTTGGTTATGTGACTTATTTTATGGGACTTCCCTTTTTATTGTTAATATATATATTAGTCCCTAGATAGGTGTCTTATGTATCCTATTTATATAAGGAATCAAATACATCACAGTTCCTTTGGTTAGTCTCACATATTGATGTTGCCCCGTATAGTGGTTGGACAATATTAGAATGTTCTAGAATTTATCTGTTGATGTATCTTTCTTGTCTGAATGACATGCATTGATTGTGTTCTCGACATTACTTGATTGTCTTCTTTACATGTCGTAGGATGTATTCATAACATATCCAAAGATAATCTCATGATCCAGTTGAATTTTTTTGAAGGACATCACATAACTTGGATAGAATTTCTGAAGAATATTTCATTACCAAGGATGAATTTTATGGAGGACATCATGTGACATAACTGTATTACCCTAGAATCCATGTCATGATCATAGGTTACATGCTTATAGGGCATCACATAATCTACTTGACATTCCCTTGTTTCATCACTAAAGTGAGATGACACGCTTGGAGGGAGTAACAAGAGTAAATGAAACATGTTTGGATGGTGATGCATGATCCACAATGATATGTTTGAAGGGCATGAAAACTCTAGTTGACATTCCTTGAGTATATCGTGAGATATGGATAGCATTCCTAAAAGACATCGCAAGAGCCAGTTGACATGCCCTGGTGCTACTCCAAGACCTACCTAACATGTAATTGTGCAACCATATGAGGTGGGAAATATGTATGAGAGAAAATAAATGGTATGTATGGTGAACCATGAGGGATTAATGAGACTTAGGAGGCATTCTTGGGGGAACCATGTGACCTTCTATGACATGTATGGAGAACTTTGTATGATATAAATGGTATTCCAAATGAGATTTGTGAGATCTGGGTGACCTGACCTGGTGCTATCACGTGACTTGGATGGTTCACAGGAACCACATTAGGATCAGTGGGTATGTTTTAGGCATAAGTATCTAATACTTATAGTCTTTGTTCCTTCCTTTTATTGAAAATGACTTAGATTTGTTTAATGTTAACTTATTTTAATTCCGAGTGATTTAGCATGTATGCAGGATGTTCTTCACATGACCCGGAAGAATTCATTTGTTTGATCTATGAGTGATCATGAAAATTACCTATGCTTGTTTCATGATCACTCCAATTTTTCACCATATCTTACCTGATGAAAAACTTTCTTGGTCATGAGACTAGTTTCTATAGGAAATCCACGCTGATGCCTAGATGTATCAGTGTGAGGTTATATAGAAAATAATATATCTATGCATTCATTTGTTTGTATCAATTTTTCATGATAGAGTGGAGAATTTATAGGCCTCTCCACCCTGATTAATTTCCATTATGCACAGTACATATTGCACAAATCATTACTGGATTTGATGAAAGAATTTGGCATCACACATCTTCACAAGGTCCTGTTGTAGGTTATTTTTAGAGAGTCATATGTTTTTTAGTGACCGCATCACCAACACATCAATTCCCAATTTATTTAATTATGTCCAATTAATTGATATTTGTTTAATTATGTGGAAATTCCATGGGAATTTCATATTTTTATACAGAAACATTCAAGGACCTTCAAGAGATGAGGGAACCTACTAAATAGCCTTCACATGTTCTAAGATGACTTTATTTATAAACATTCATGAGATAAGGTTGTTTTCTTTCAAGTGTCTTAGTGACACTATAATGGTGTGTTTCATGAGTTTTTCTGTAATGCCCCTATTTTTTTTAGAAATATTTTATTTGAATTAATTTAATCATTTTAAAATTTTACCTTTAACGCAATAATGAATATAACATCAGTTATGTAAAAAATACAAGTTATTATTTCTTTTTATGCTAAACCATTTAAATATTTCATTATATGATACCCCAAAATAATTTTATGCTACATGAAACACTGACTTGGTGTGTATTACACATAATATTGAATTTCTACAAAACATCATTTTATTATTATAATTTTTGAAACAAGGTATTTATAGCCCCACAGTTAAACTTGGTTATATGAATAGTAATAAATATTTTTCACATGTTATTTATAATGGTTTCATATAAATAGAACATATTTATAATGGAATATACAATTTTTGGTAAATTTCTTATATTTTTTAAAACACTATTTTCTTATAAGAATTCCCTTCTTATGTATTTGTGTGAAAAATAATAAAATTAATTTTAAAAACTAATAGAAATTTAATTTGATAAAGTGAAATTTATTTTTGAATCTATAATTTTAAAATTATATAATGGTTATTTTTTTGGATTTTTCTTAGAAACATCATTTTTGGATGAATAGTGAAAAATACAAGATTTTAATTAAAAACTACTTTTCTGTCTAATTTATTTATATAGTGAAATTATATTTAAATTGGTTAAAAATTAAAATTAGCTAAATTATAAATATATTAATGCAATTTAAATAATTGAAATAAATTATATGTTGTACATAGATATAAAAATTTAACGACATTTTGAACATTCTCACTTTAAAAACCTTCTTTCTCACCATGTATGGGAGATTATAATTAAACCTAATTTTTCCACTTAAATTAATTGAATTTTTAAAAATGTACATACATGGTTGTAATAATTATGTTTTTTATAGTCTAATAAAATCAAATTAATTTTTTACCAGAAATATAAGTGAAAGTGATTAATATCAATTAGACCGATTAAGGTAAAATTAAGCTTAATAAGGGAATAACCCTTTAACTTAAGTTTCCAAATGACCAATAAACTTGTAAAAAAACCATTTGGGGGCCATATTTAATCCATAAATATTACATCCAAGATTTAGTTTCCATTTTTATGAATTTTATTTATTAAAAACGTGGGTACACCTAACTTGTTTTAAAAAAAGCCACGTGTTCCCCCTCCCTTCCCTATAAATGGCCACCAGCTCCACCCCTTATCCAAACATCTTAACCATATTAGATTCTTATAATATATACTCAATTAACTTTCCAAAATCCTACCTTAATCACTAAACCCTACCTTTTTGATGCATTTTAACTAGGTAATCCCTTTGGTGGAAAACAAATGGAGTTTCTTAAAGAAGAGAAACATCCTTCTTCAAGATACTTTATTTTATTATCTTTCACCACCACATAAATTATTATTATTCCATGCCCATATAATAAAAAAATTATTCTAAATATTCTGATTTGTTTTTATTCTAAAGGTTAGACCTACAACTACACACTCTTACATCTAATGGGTAATGAACTTATTGTTCTTGTGTACGGTGAACTACAGCCTCACAAAATGATGTTGTTCCTCCTACCTTTACCACCTCTCATGGTAGATAAATTTGAATAAAACTATGTTTTTATATAATATTTATATGATATTTATTAATTATTTATATATATGTTTTTATAATATAAATCCTACTTTCATTTTGTCCATTTTTTGTAAATATGATAATTTTGTTTGGGGAAGTGTGGAATACCACCCCCTTAAAGCGATGTGATTCATTCCAAAAATAAATGGAATTTATTAAGGATGGTTTTAGTGAAATTTTATGATTAATATGACAAAATATTTATACTATAAATATATTATATATTCATATAATATATTTACCTTCTTTCTTTCAGTATTACAAAAAAACAAAAACAACCTTCTTGCGTACGTACAACTTACCATATCCATGAACATTTTTTTTCATTTAAAATTTATATATTATATATATTCTGATAAATACATATATACTAATTATAAATTATATTTATATCATTTTTAACATTATTAAAATCATAATATAAGTATGAGGACCAAAAATATTACAAATTAAGACACATGGGAAAAACAGAGCAGAAATTACCTAATGTAAAATCTTAACACGTAATTGTTAATAAAAAGGTAATATAAAGTCCTAATACAACCATATATTATATTATATGTTTTAATATTCTTTTATATAAAATTTATAATAAAAATATAATTATTATAAATGAGGTTTTTATGAGTTCAAAGAGATTTAATACATAATGTAAGGGAATTTAATCTCACTTATTTATTTTCATGAGATTCAAGATTTATTCACCACCCTTCCATTTATGGGGGGTTAATACTTCCAATGAATGTATTATATGATTATTATAATTGAATTTATGATTATGTACATATAAATTTTATTATATTTCTTTCATGGGGTTTATGTTTGAAAATTTACCATATCAATAAAGTAATTTGTCTAAATTTTTCTTTTTTTGAGAAGCATGCCATGTTATGAACCTGTATTTTTCCATGATGTATATATAATTAATTTGATATGTTATATAATGAATATAATTATTTTTATCATATTTTTATCTGCATTTAATTTAATTTTCTTAAATGGGGATTATTTTTCAATGTTACCAAGTGGTAAGAGTTTATTGAAACTATCTCTCTATGTTTCGAGATTTTTTATGATTATGCTTCCTTTAATAAAATATGATGACCCATAACTCAAAACACATACGAATTATCTTATTCTATGAGTTTTAATGATATATTCATGTTTTTGTACATTTTTTACACTCTTTTTTATATAATATAGTTAAGAATTTGTTTTAATAATGTCTGACTTTAACACTCTCTTCGGTCGGAAATCTGTGTACCTTCAAAACAATGTTTTCTAAAAAAATTTCAAAATATATTCTACTATTTCATAATAATATTTAAAAAAAATTAGATCCATGTTTTACCTTTTAAACAAATTTTTAAAAAAAATAAGGAATATTCTTGTTGTTTTTAGGATGATTCAATTTTCTAAACTTTTTACGATGCAAAAGAAATGTTAAGAATGTATGGATTTAACCACCATCATTCCATTAATTATTACTTTATAAGATTAAAAATTTGTTTTTTAAAGATATTTTTATTCTAAAATTATAAAAATTAATTTTATAAACTGGTTTCCAATGAGAAAGGTTTAAAAAATGTTTTATTTTTAAAAATTGTTTAAATGATTTTCATAGCTTCATTTATAAGTTTTCAAAAGGATGTTTTAAAAAAATAATTTAAATGATTTTATAGATTCTTTTATATGTTTTAGAAGTATTTTCAAGGAATATGGTTTACAAAAAATTTTCAAGCTTCTTTTATATATATTCAAGGAAAATATTTTTCAAAATATTTTTAAGATTATTTTATAAGTTTTCAAGGAGAATGGTTTTTAATTTTTTATTTCAATATGTAGTTATAAGTTTTCAGGCTTATTTTAATGAAAATGGTTTTCAAAAGGTTTTATGTTTTAGAAATCAATTTCAAAATAAGAAAATATATTTTTTTCAAGAATATTTTAAAAGATACTTCAAATTATATTCCATCTAATATGACATCCATTAGTGTTACTCATACCTTTCTGGAAAATGATCCCAATGTTCTATTCATATTCTGTATCTGACTGGTTTATATTTAGATCACATGATGGTTATGAAAACCAATTTCTCTTTCATGGGTTATATTTTTATTAAAACTGTTCTTTCATGGGTTATATGCTTATGAATCCTGTTTCTCTACTGTGGTTTATACCACGATGAATGCTTATGAAACCCTTTCTTCTCACAGGCTATTATAGGATGAAACAATTATTAAACCTATATATTTTCCATAATTTATGATATGATTAAAATTTTATGATACAAATTTCATGTCATGGGTTATGACATGATATTTATGAAACACATATTTTTATATGGGCCATTGTATGATGGATGTTTTATTATCTTATGCCACATGTATGCATGATTTTATCATGTAACGGGTGGGACCTATATCTCTGTCTAATTAATTGGGTAATTATTTATGTTTTATGATATCAATAGGGTACATGGGAGGTCATCCCAAGCTTAAAACATGAGGGAATCCTAAGCCCAAAACAAGAGGTAATATTAATCATGAAACAAGAAGGAAGATAGGTGGACATATCAAGCCTAAAAAAGTGGGTAAATTAGAGGGAATCTAAAGCCTAAAAATGTAAATAGGTTATTATCCATATCCTAACATGTTATAAAGGTCCTTACAGGTATCCTTGACCTAGGATTTTCTATGTTTAGGTGTATTCCATGAGATCCATGTCTTATTCCTTCATAGATTATTCTCATGTATCCCTTATGATAGATGACATATAAATATCTAATATATATTTCATGATTCATGTGTATGATATTTGATATACAGGGTATGATCATCTAATGTTTTGATTACATTATCGCACCATTATGTTAATGCATATGCTTACAAATCACCCTTTTTTACCCTTACTAAGCATCTGAGCTCACCATTTTTTATTTTTTTCTTCCCAAGGTTATGAAGAAATATTTTATGCATGATTTGTATTATAATAATTATAGTATTAGAGAACCTAGTGAGAGATAATGTAGCTTTATTACGTACTAGTGTTTATGTTTCTATGTTTCTAGTGGAACTAAACTAACACAGTATTTGGGAATCTATTTTTTTAATGTACTAAGTATTCAAAAAAAGTTATAAATTCCTATGTATATTAAGACTAGGTCATTATAGTTAGTATAAGATAGAATGTTTAGTCAACCATTGGAAAACATAATGATAAAACATCAGATAGATCCCAGGGAATATTTATAAACATATATCTAGGATTTTATCTAAGGATATGATTAAGGATAAGGAAAAGTATAGAAAAATTTACTTGAATCTTGGTAAAGGATAGAGTGAGTGGTTTCCTAGAAATAAATATCTCTTTGGATACCACAAGTGGATGTGTATCTGGAATAAACGTAGCTAGGAGTAACAACTCTGACAAAGTGGGTCGGGTCAGACTTGACGTAACCTGATAAATAGAAACATTCCATTCTACTCATCGGGGTTGACACTCTGAGGGGATATGATTTGGGAATTAATACACTCTTCATGAACCATCATTAAGTATTTAAACATAATTTGGTTGTGAATAACCTAGGTGTTTTCAGTGGAAATAGGGATTCCTTGAGTAACGAAATGGTCTGATGAGGACTGGTCAGTACACCCCTTTTATCTTATGAAAGAAATGTCACATCTATGTCATTCTTGTTGGGTTCACTATTTTTTTCTGATGAAAATGGGTTTTCCTTGAGGAATGAAATGGTCTGAAGAGAACTAGTAAGTACATCCATTTTATCTTATGAATGAGATGACATATTTATGTATTTCACATTGAGTCCATTTTTTTCCATAAAAATATGCGTTCTAGTTAAGAATAAATATTTTTAAATGGTTTCCAATGTGTTTTTTTCATGAAACTAGAAACACAGAGTAGCCCTGTATCCAAGGGTGACCTTCATTTTTTAGGTAGGCACTCAACCATACAATTTAACTTCATATGGAGAGGAAGTCTTAGAGGAAAGTGCCTAGTCAAAGTATGTTGTGGGACTTATGCTAAAGCATCATTGAGACTCTATGAGGAATATGGTTTCCTATATTGAATTAGATCCTATTGGGAATGTGGATCAAAGAGAATAGGGTTCATTTGGGGTGTTGGGTTTGAACCTCAAGGAGGCTTCATATGTATCTTATTTGGATGGGAATAAAATCCCATGTAGTTTGGTAATTTTTTTATGGGAGTATAAACCTTTGAGATGATTTAGTTGGGGATTAATCTTGAAGAGAATTACCTGAGAAAGGACCATGAGATTTGTCTCGAATAATGATTATTCAGGGGTTAACTTCAAGGATTACTCATGAGAAGGATTCCTAGATTAATGGTATTGTGATTGGGTCTTATTTATATGGAGGATTCCCATTGAAATTGGGAATTAGGTAGGCTTCATACGTATCTGATTTATATCAGGAATCAACGTTCTTTTAGATCAAGATATCTCATGGTGTTTTTGGATTTCATGAATTCCATTAACCTGTAAGCCCACAAGATTTATTCTCAGTGTGAGAAAGCAGAGGAAGTTGATATATGTAAAACCAAACAATCGACTTTTTTTCTATAGTTGGACATGGAGAGAAATCCCAAAGGGAGAGGGATGAGGCATTGGGTGTGGCAATTTCCTCTAATGTTTCTCTACCAATGGAAGAGGAGAGGTATGGAAGTGGTAGATTCTGAGGTTATGAAACTTCCCTCTCTTCACTTTACCCTAAGGAGGGAATGAAGGTTAATGACCCAAAGGTAGATGAGATCAAGACTTCAAAATATTAAAGGAAAGGATAGGGGATTACTCCCTGGGGGATGCCCTAAAATCAGTTCTGTAGTGGTATGAGGATATAATTTCATGTTTAATAGAAAAGAAAGGGTAATTTTCACCCTACCTATTGGTAAACTAGTGGCTCTGGGTCTCAGAGATGATAAGCGAAGGACATGGTCCTAACCCATATATTCGAGACCAGGTACCCCACAAAAATGTCCCTTGGGTTGTTTTGTCATGATCGTAAATATATAAATCCACTTGTTCATCAAGGATCCTAATGGTCTGGATGAAAAAATGTAGAAAAACCTTGACTATAGAAATTAAAATCCAAATGAGAGAAACTTCGGAATGCCTTTTCACATGTCATTGTATGTCATCAGGACTCAATTGATGTTTTGAGGTGATCCCTATCATACAAAGGATCCAAAGGAGGATAGGGCCTTCCATGGATGGATTTTAAGATGGACTAAGGAATAGATTGCATAGGTTGGAGGTTTTAGTGAACCAAGGAGGCTATCAAAAGGGGTTGTTCATGAAGACATGTCATGGACAACTGATAGAACCTTGGTTGACATACAAACTGGGTAAATACACTTAGGTGAGACTTTACCTAATCTTTTAATGGTCTCCATAGGTTTTCCTATAAGAAACTCTTGTAGGTCCTTAAATGGAAAGGGGTAAGTCATGCTAGTATTCATTAACCATGGTCTAAGAGAGTGCCTCATGTAGGTGTTGTTTACTTTGAACCATGGTAAGAATTTTAATTTCACTATACCTCTTTAATTACCGAGCCTTCTAGTTTTAAAAAGACACATTGAAGGTTTAGGAGGTTTTGAGTGAAATACTAGGGTGATCATCACTTTGGTAATCATTCTAGAAATATCTTCAATACAAATGATGCCTCCATGTCCCTATTTATAGGAAAATATAGGAACTAGGGTGAAGGTGTTATCTTGCACAGGTGTTGCACGCATGTCGATCACATAGGGTTCCATATAGGTAACTTACTCAACTAAAATGCTTGGGGGACTTGAGGAATGACCTTTGGGGCCTTTTTAATCATTGAAATTCACCAGTTATTTCCTTCTCTTCTCTATAAGTTATATCCCTTTTTCCCCTTTTCATCCTTGTGAAAAAATAGAGTGTCAACAAATGCCCCCCTACGGATTGGATCTGATAAAAAAGAAGAGGGTCAGATCTTGAGGTAAAAGGGATGAAAATGGTGGATGGTTCATGAATCTATTCTACGTTAGGGGTTCTATGAAGTCCTCAACATAATCAGAGCACGTATGGGGGTTGCGCAGGGAGGTGTACTGATCTAAAAATAGCATCCTCCTTTCGGTGAACATCTCACAGGACGCTGAATTTTCTAGTATAATTGCACAAGTATTCAACACATACCCTATTCTAAAACACTTTCAATGAATATTTCATTTAATATATTATAGAGAGAATCCATTTGGTGGATCCCCCTTATGATTTTCTCCATAAAATGCAAGAATTCTGTTTCCAATCATATATGTTTTCACCCCACCTCTCTTCCTATGATCATGGTGTTGAAGATAATTTTTGTAGAACAACATCTTCATATCAACTAATCATATTCAAAATGATATAAATGGGGGAAATGTAATTTTTAACTAATATAAGTGGCATAGTAAGCATAATAGAACAATTTATAGGGTCATGTGAACAACCATAAATTCTTTTTATCTTTTGTGTCATAACCCTAATTATTTCCAAAGCTCAATATGATGAAGAAAAAGTGCGTGAGACAAGGATTTTTCAAGAACACCATTTTTTTGGTTTTAATCAAAACAAGATTCATTCCTTCTTATTTTTATTTCTTGATTTTTTCTAAAGCACATAGAGTGCTGGTATAGTGAGTAAAGGCTTGAATTTTGTCTAGAGTTATCTTTCTAGGTTTTCTATCTGTTGAGTATTGTGTCTCTTTGTATGGGAAGTTTAAATTAATTAAATCCATACTAAAAGGATATTGTTTTAGGTCAAACAACTTTTACTAGGAATTTTGAGATGATAACTCAAACCAAGATTTATGGATGGGAATGTTCTGTTATTCTTAATATATTTTCATAGGGAATCTTGATCCATGATTTTAAAACTTCTGAATCTAAAACATAAAATATTAGAGTAGAGGTGGTCTCTCTTGGGGATGAAGTTACCTATTGTTGAAAAACACATTATGGGGGATATTTTATACAAGGTAAACTGGGGAACATACTGGATAGTCATGTAGTGGAATTCTTAGGTTGAATTACCTATTATGTGGGCGAATTATGCAAGGCCCATTGGGGTGAATACTTCATAGTCAGGAAAAAGAGTTATCAAGAATTATGAAATTATATTTTTCATGGGTTAATGATGTTTATAGAGACTCAGATTTCTCAATACCATAAGGGGTGGTTTTTACAAGGAAATATGGCCAATGTTAGGGGTGACTTTTTAATAAAGGGTGAATGTATTATGTAGTTTAATTTCATGAGATCAGGTCATTGACCATGTAGTTTAACATATTATAGTGAGGGAACTATTCTATGTAGTTTAAAGTCATACTGCAAGGAAATTATGGGGCTATAATTTAAGGTCTTTATCTTTTACCTAATGGTAAATTATTCTACCATTCTTGGTAATTTGTTTTGAAATGTTCAACCATATTCAAGTGTGAGAGGATAAATTTGTAAGATATGATTTGGGATTTCCGGATCACAAGATTGGTATGGAAAAGGGTATTATTATAGTAGAGGAGGTATCTCTAGAGAAATAAGTTACCTATGACTAAAAAACATGTTTTTTGTATTATTTTATTAAAGGAAAACTATGGTGTGTACTGTATAATCAATACTGGAATCCTTTGGTTGACAAGATATGGAATGTGTGAGAATCCTATACAAATCCAACCGAGGCATATTTTAGTATAGCAAGGAAAAAAATTACTCAATAATTACAACATTTTATTGATAAAAGGTTGTGAAAGTTCATAAGGATTTAGATCACCCTAAACATAAATTTTTATTTGAGGAGGAAATTATCTTAATACAGAAGGGGTATTGGAAGTCCTATTTTTCAAATAATTAGGGAAATATGATCTCTATTAAGGTCTAATATATGAGCAATAGGTTTGGTGCTTATAGTTTTAGGCCATATCACTAGGGCCATAATATTATGGAAATAATGAAGGATTTGTGGTCAAATGTCCCAAGGTTATTCCAGCACGATTTGAACATATGAATGGGTGAAATGTGAACCACAGTCTTTGAGGATTTATAATTGGGATAAAGGATGTGAGAAAAATATGCAAGGGATGAATACTGACTTTGAATCACAGGTTCTAGCATACCTTTATCAATTCTTAAAGGGAAGGAATATGTTTCTCCCAAAGGATAAATTTACACTTTTTGAAAACCTTATTTAGTGGGCTGTTTTTATGAAACAATGAGTAGAGAAAATACTACATAGTCACACCATGACATCCATTGGATGATAGGCTCAAAAATTTGTGAGCATTATATGCAAAGCCAAATGGGTGAATATTATAGCATAGTCTGAAAAAAGATCTCTCAAATGTCATACATTCTGCTACTAGTAGATGAGGAATGATTATGAAGATTTGAAAGTGTTATAGATTTGGAGAATCATGTGTGTAAGGGATATTTATGAGAAAAAAGATAAATTTGGACTGATATTTTGCACGAGTTAGAATTCCTTTGGATAGATATGACTTATAAATAGAAGGAGGACATCTCCATTTCCATGGTGGGCCCCTAATGAGGGGACCCAAAATAAAAGCTTTAGCTTGGACCTTTGTTTTTATATAAAAGAGGGGGTATTTTTATTTTCCTCATGGATGGTACTGTAATTAAGGCATGGGTTCCACTACGTATCTCAAAAATATGAGAATCAAGCTACACAGAGTTATAACACTAAAGGTCCCCCATTCTGATTGAATTCAGGTGTGGAGGACATAGGGGGTTTGTATACGGGTTTACATGTAAGGTGATAAATCATATTGGATCTCCTCATGTATATCTAACTTGTACATGGGATGATAGAGCCTTTTTCGTGTTGTGTTAATGCTAGACCGTAGATCAGAAATTTAGAAATCACTACATATCTCATAGGGGTGAGAATCAAGAAACATGTAGTTCATGAATAATCATCCAGTTTATTATCATGAAGTGAGGAAATATGGTTCACCTCTTAAGGTCTTTCACCCAAGACCATGAAATCCACAATGTGAATTGATACAACTTATTTATTCCGAGAAATCATTTACCAAATTCCTAAGCCCAATTGAGCTATTCTCGGTGTGATAAACAAGTCATGGTAAAGGTTTCTGTTACATCGCATGGGAAACATAAGTGAAGGATATGGTCATGTTGATTATGTAGTGGCTGAGCTAAGAGATACAATCCAAGACACACTATGTAACTCATAGGTGTGATAATAAAGTTTTACGTATTTATTAAAAGATATTACATGTGTATATATGAATTTTTACAGAGAAAGTAGAGGGTATTTTGTGGTTTAAATGTGTTAGATCCAAGATTAAAGATCTTGTTATCACTATATATATCATTGAAGAAATAATTAACAAACACACAGTTCTGTATGAATTAGGAAGTTTATCATAATGTGGTAAGGTCTTGGGTGATTATGATTAGAAAAGTGTTATTGTGGATGGACCAAGGTGTAGGACCTAGGTGTAACTACATATCTTTCTAGAGAAAGAATCAATCCACACATAGTTATGGATGAAGATTCCCTACACCAACTAGGTTCTGATGTGGGGAAGGTGGTTTTCAATATTTTATAGACTAACGGTCATTCCCAAAATAGAAGGCTTACAGGTCATTATTCATTTCATCATAATGATAATTGAGCCATTTATTCTGGAAAATTTCCTTGTGCATATTTGGTTTTGACACTGAGAAAGGAGAAATTTTCATTGTGGCCATGGTGTGACCCATGATAGAGATCTAGGCATCACTACATATCTAATTGGAATGATAATCAAGACACACATAGTTCTTATATTGATCATTCATTTTACCATCATATGATGAGGATTTTGGATGTGCAATTTATCATCTTGTGGTAAGGACATGAAATATTTGGCACTTATACCTTCAAAAGGGGCATGAATTCCATTATAGAGTGGCAATGATTTAAGTTGGGCTTATGTACGAGGGCTACCAATCTTCTTTCTCAGGTATGGAGAAGAGGGTATCTCAACCAACTGAGGGGTTAGAGTGATGTGATTGGGAGCCGCATGTGAAATAAAGGCCCATTTTTATGGGACCATGAGGAATACCTCAATTTGTGGTACACTAGGGGTTTCTTAATGTCAAATGAAAAGGATGCTAACCATGCAGTTTAATGTCACATGGTAAGGGAAATGGGTGAATTTTAGTTTATTTTCATGAAACAAGGACATTATATTATGAATTATATTGTATTTTCAAAAAGGACATTATGTCATTAATTTTAAGGCCATGAGATAAAGTCCCAGTAGGAAATATAATGTCTTGAATCTTGGATGTTGATCATTTAAGTACACAAAATAATTCTTTAGTAACCCTGCATTGTTTGGGGTAGTAGTGAGTTATCCATCCATTGAGATTAATGAATAAGCTCTATTATAGTAAACTTTATGTATGGAGTATGTTCACTCCCACATTGGATCATTATTTGAAGGCTTCATTCTTGGTATCATTGGAATCCTAATGCTCAAAACCAACTCTACTTGGAAGAATGAAAGGAGGTGATCTCTATTGTTGAAGGCCTATGATATATTGTTTTGATATACCGCCAAGTGATGCGTGGTTTGAAATATAATTTCATCCAGTCAATCCAATTCATCCAATCATTTATAGGACTATTCATCTATAGATAGCTGGTCATATATGGAAATACAAAGCAACAGTAATTGAACATCAATGGGTTGGACTACTTTTGTCCCACATATCAATGAATATGGGGTTACCCATGTTTCAATATGACTCAAACTATAGTAAGACCATAAGGTATGCATGATCATTTTAGGCCATGAATTATTATCCTTATCCACTATTTTTTGGATTATGTTTGATAGGGTCTCATTGAAATCCTCTATCTTTCCATTAATTGATGCATGATTGCTGGACAGATGGTTGGATTTGATACTGTATCCCAGATATAGCTTTTCTTTCTCATTAGAGTATAAATTGGTTCAATTGTCCTTAAATATGGTATTAAGGACACCAAATAAACTAATTATGTTAGATTTGATGATGCTAAAAATCCTTTTGGCCATATTTTCTTTGAGGGGGTGGTGCCTCAGCCCATTTTTAGAACAAATTGGTAACAATCAATATATATTTGAATTGATTTTATGTAGATAGAAGGTAAAAACCCCTACATCAATTCCACATATGGAAAATTTCCATCTTTATTTGTATACATATAGAAACCGAGGGGGTTTAGGGATGAAGTTGGTATGCACCTAACTGAAATGGAATTTATTGGTGAATTCTATAAAATCCTATGTCATCGAAGGCTAGAAGTATCTAAGCCTTAATATTTGATCATAATGCATGTAATTTGACCGGTATAAACCATAAGATCTTGAATGTACATCTTCCATAACAACTTATGTCTCTTGTTAATCAACAAACATGAGATTGTATCCATCAAATCCTCATTTGTAGAGTACTTTCTTGCTATTTGGTCAATCATAAAGAGTGAAATTGGATACACAATGCTAGATCTTCTACCTTTTAGATTTATCCAATGGGAGCCCCCCATACTAAAGGTATTCCATCATGGGTGTCATCTATCTCATGGTAGGACCATATGAATTAGGGATGGGAATTACTTCACTGATCTCCTCTGTTTTGACTTGAACAAAATGTGAGACCATCCAACGATGAGAAATACTGATGACTATTTTGTCTCAATTTAGATACACTAGGGTTATGGTTTCATTTTCAAATTAATTATCTTGGGATATATATGATTACTTGATGTGAGTCAATATTGGATTTGAGGGTAAGTCCTCTATTAAACCTCATACATTGTCAAACAGGGGAATTATATCCTATTTTATGATGGCGTACTCCCGATTGAATTACTTGATTAGTAAATCCAAGTTTTATTTCCCTTCTAGGTGGTTTACCAGTATTTAAAGTGACAATTTCAAGCCTTCATTAATTGTAACACCCCAAGGTTTTGAAAATAAATATATAATTCAATTTTATAATCCATCCATTAAACAAAACTTTGCCTCTTGTATGCTTTGAATTTCAAAAAATGGTCATCTAGAGTTGCGTTCAGTATGTCATTTGGAGTCTGATAGAACAAACTTGATTTTTGGTGAATAGTAACATACACTTATAAATAGTAATATGAATATTAATATGAATAATAATATTACGCTTATGAATATTAAATAATGATATTATTTTATTTTCTTAAGGTAATAAGATAATGAGATCTTAATTAATTTTTCAATGTCACATAAAACTAATTATACCTCTACGATTTTTATTTTATGAATTAACTATGACTTTATTTAAAAATTAAATTAATAATATTTAGAAAATTATTTTTGAAAAATGGATTTCACCTTTGAATTCTACATGTCAAAAAATGGTAGGGGTGAATTTTTGGAATTTTTCTGAAATTCTTGAATTTTTGATGAATAGTGAAATAAGATAAAATACCATATATACAAATTATCAGTTAAATAAACTATTTATGACATAAATAGTGATTAAAGTCCCCTTAGTTCGAACTCACATGCACTTATTACTATTAGGGTCCATATGAAACCACACTATTTGTTGTCTTGAGGGAAATAATAAAATAATGAATTAAATATTCAAAATTTACTCCTCTCCTCCACTATAAAAAACCCTCACCACTCCCTCACTTCTTCACTCCTCTAAGCCTTTAATCTCCTCAATGTTCTGACCAATTACCCTTCCCTAGTATATCTCCACATCCAAGAAGCTTCTGGTATTTACAAAATACCAAAACCCCTTCCCTTAAAGAGTTTTTCAAGGAGGTTATTTCAAGAGGTAAAGCACCCTTCTTTTTCATTTGGTTTCATTTCAATTTATCTTATTTTCTATCCTCTCCTCATATCCTCTGTCCAAATGACCATGATCACGCCATTAACATCTATATACTGGATTTATGTCATGTTAATGGAAGAACCATCATAAATATTCTTACTCCCTCCCTCTTATTTTTATAAACGAAATCGACGTCCATGAGGTTTCGATTTATAACCTTCGTGGATGATGAGGTTTTGTTCTTCAATTTATTCTTCATTACTGGACATGAAACCATATTCATGGTTTAACCAGACTATAATATATGTGTTATAACTGAATTAATATTCAGGAACCAGAATATGTACATATAATTAAGTTATATGACAAAACTAGTTTATAATATTCCAAATACCGCCGAATAATTGAAGTGGTTGTCATCTAATGATTCATCCTCATTACATGTAACCAAATGATAGAAATGAACATTATCAATTATTTATGTCCATTAATAATATATAATTACAATCTTAGAGATTTATAACCATTCCACATGAACTTCATTACTTAAAAACAAGTGAACTGAATATGAAAATAAAGGAAACGAACACTCAAGAACGATGAAATTTAATAAAATAACTTATCAATAAAGACATAAATGAACTAAACAGAATTATGGTAAACTAAATAAATATCTAATAGGTTTTGAATTAATTTATTAACAATTATAATTTCATATTCCTGGAGCTTATGTACAATATTGGAACACGTTTGGAGTTAAGGTAAGGGTTTTCCACCCAAACTTCCATTTTCATTCAGGTTACTTTTATTGTATAATTTCCTTGATGAAATTATTATGTATTGTTATGTACCCTTCATAAATTCTGTGTGAGTATTCTATATATGTACACCAACCATAATCATTCCCTATTTTCTGGATATTTACATGTTTTAAAATAAGCTCTCAAAACCGTTTCAAAAAATACGATCCCAATACAAGGGAATTTCTCAAATTCATAACTATTTTCAAGGGAAATCTATAATCTGTTTATGGAAAACATTATTCTTATAAAAAAACTAATTTTATCATGAAATACTATCTTACTACACTTCTGGTTTTATAAAAATATTTTTTCCAAAATAACTATTCTTTTGAAAATAAAAGAGTATTTATCTTAAGAGTTGCTTAATGATTTTAGAAGATTATTCTTGTTTGATTCAAAACTATTTTTGATTATTACGTATTTTTGGGGTTGATCATTTATTATTTCATATACCATATTTTATTTAATGGTTTATGACTAACTCTTTTGTGGATGATCTATCCTAAAACCATTCACCATATTATTCTGAATGGTTAGTGTTTATTTTCAATAATTAGGGAAAGTTAGTTACATTTCATATGATATTTTCAATATGAATGTATATGTTGTTTTTGATTATCCCCACTCATATGAGGAATGAATTGGAATTATTATGTAATGGGTAGGGACAACTATATCCCCTCGATTCATCGGTAGGTCTCATGAGACAACAAGAAGTGGAATTGGCCGAGGCCTTTCCCAATGTGATATGGATTTTGGATGAGGCCTTAATCATTAGACATCTTAGCCGAGGCCATGAAAAAATGTTTCAGATTGTCCGGCATATGCACTTTCCTCATTATGAGCTAGTAATTGAAATTTCATGTGGTTATTCGACTAGTAGAAGACCCATGATTATATTTTATTATGTAATTTTTTACTCATCTCATATCCCTTCCATAATATGTTCAAGTTTATTATTAAAGGCATGTGTTTTCAATTATTCACTATGTCTAATGTTTATATTATCCTACAATGTATTGCTTTCTCTTATTGAGAATTTGTGCTCACCCCTTTCTTGTGTTTCATTTTCTCAGGACATGAAGAAGTAATTTATGAATGAATTGCAAGAATAATTTAGGAGATGTGATGTTTCTAGTGGAATAAATTAGTGTGGTTTTCCCTTCATGTTGGAATGTTAAACTTATGTATGTAACTTGTTTCCAATAATACTAAACTACTCGGTCCTTCGGGATTCGTATTCCTTGTATGTATGCCAACATAATCAAATAAGGCGCCAACTCCGGGCAACTGGGGTCGGGTCCTTATAGTTGGTATCATAGGAAGTTTAGTAGAATACTTGGAAACTAGATTTAGAAAACATAGAATTAGAGAAGAGTCCCTATGTTAGTCTTTGAGGATATACATACAATAACATCCTGGTATTTTTATAAGGAATAGATTATGTGGATCTTTCATGAAATACATCCCTGTCTGGATACGAGCAGGTAGAAGCGGCTCTAGCATAGATGTATCTAGGGGTAAAACCCAAAAACACCGCTTTGAACTAGACTCAAACGAGAACTGGTGCACGACAATGGGCCTTGTTGCAATCTTGGTTACAAAACTCCTGAGAGATATTCTTAGGATAATTTACATTTTCTTTAGATTCCATTATGAAGGATTTAAATGTAAAATATTTCTCAAGGAACCCATATTTGTGAATATGGGATTAGCCATTCGTAGGATCTCAATTTTTTTCTAAGTATTTTTTAAGTAAAGATTATACATTATGATTCATAAACTAATCTAGTGTATTCCATTATCAAGAGATGGCTCTAAGTGGAAGGAATGGAAACCGCACGAACACACGTGTCCCATTTAGGGATTTTCCTCCGATGAAAGATAATGATGTTGGCTCTGATGCTGTGACTGGTGCTAAGAAACTCATAACTATACTGGGACAACTTACTCAGGTTATGAATAATAACCTTACCCATATAGAGTATCTGGATCCACCATGTGGAGGAGCTATGCTGGATCGCTTTATGCGACAAAAGCCTCTATCATTCAATGGGACTATATACCCATTTGTAGTTGAGAAGTGGATAAGTTCCCTTGAGAAGATATTTCTTGGTTTGGGATGTAATGAAAGAGAGAAGGTTGTCATGGTTGTATATCGTCTATCGGGAGATGCGGATCAATGGTGGTCATTAATCCAAAACACAAAGGAGGAGGAAGAGATAGAAGATATGGAATGGAGGGATTTTAATGAAATTTCATAGAAAAATATTTCCCTCGTGAGCAGTGAGCAGATATGGAGATAAAATTCTTAAAATTGTTATACAAGGAGGATGAAAATGTTTGCAAGTATAAAACCAACTTCACAAGGTCAGCCAGACATGTTGTAGACTATATACAAAATCCAAGGAGCAAAATTGACCGATTCTTTGAGGGCCTAAAACCATTCCTCCGGCGGGCACTGGTCTCCCAAAGTTTTTCATCATATGAGGATATAGTTTCATGTGCTATCAAGACAGAAAAATAATTCTCTAAGTATTATGTCTTTAAGGTAAAGCAAGAAAATAAGAGGGCTGCTGAAAAACCTGGGAAAGGAAATAAAAAAATGGAGAAGAAGGGAAGAATTTAATTTCAACCATGTGAAAATTGTGGAAGGAAACACCCTGGTGCTTGCTTAAAAGGAAAAGGAGTATTCTACAAATGTGGGTAGAAAGGCCATCTTGCTGGTGATTGAAAAGGGAAGAAGGAAGCCAATGATGTTCAATGCTATAATTGTCGAGAGATGAGACACTATGCTAATGATTGTCTAAAGATTCAAGGAAATATGCAACAGAAAAGGCCAAGGGATCAGAGAAAAGCTTATGCAATCAAAACTGCAGAGGTTGAAGTTCCTAATGATGTGGTGGAATGTACTTTAATCATTTCCTCAAATTTAGCCAATACTTTATTTGATTCTAGATCGTCGCATTCATTTATATCTTCCCAATTTGCCAAGAAAATTTGATATTTCGAATTTAATTTAATAAAGGAGTTATCGTTAAAAACTCATAGTGGATGTATCATTGCAATAGAGGCATGTCGATTATTCCCCCTCTAGACACCAAAATGTGCTCAAGTTGCTAAACATATCATCATACCAATGACTAAATTTGATATAATTCTCGGTATGGATTTGCAGTCAAATTATGATGCGAAGATTTATTGTAATAAGAAGGAAGTTAATTTTTTTGAAAATGGCATAGAATCCCTTGTCTTTAGGGCGGAAATTACGCCACCTGATTCTTATCTAGAACCACCCCCAGTAGCTCTACTGAATACAATACTTGGAGAGGAAGATAAACCAATATCTATGGGAAATGAAAGAAATCTTCAAATTGAAGATGTGCACATTGTGAAAGAGTACATTGATGTATTTCCAGAGGATTTACCTGGACATCCTCCAGAGCGGGAAGTTTAGTTCTCTATTGATTTAATTATTGATGAAAGACCTATATCAAAGAATCCCTTTAGAGTGGACACTGTGGAATTAGTAGAGCTAAAGAAACAACTATAGTATTTGAGTAAAAATGGATTTATTTGTCCTAGTGTTTCTCCTTGGGGAGCCCCTATCCTCTTTGTCAAGAAGAAAGATAGATCCATGAGGTTTTGCATTGATTATAGGGAAATCAATGCTATTAAAACAATGGATAAGTATCCTCTGCCCCAGATTGATAATTTATTTGAAAAAATGCATGGAGCTCAATAATTTTCGAAGATTGATCTTCGATCCAGATATCTTCAGTTGCATGTGAGGAAGGAAGATATTCCAAAGACATCATTTCAGACCCAGTATGGGCATTACGAGTTTACAGTGATGCCTTTTGGACTTTCAAATGCACCCTCTGTTTTCATGGATTTAATGAATAGCATTTTCAAGGAATATCTTGATAACTTTTTTTTGGTATTCATCGATGATATCCTCATATACTCAAAAATCTATGAAGACCATGAGAATCACTTGCGGGTTATTCTGAGAACTCTTAGAAGAAATAAATTATATGGGAAGTTTAGAAAGTGTGAATTTTGGCTTCAATTAGTTTCTTTTCTGGGCCATATTGTCTCTGAGGATAGAATCTTAGTTGATCCTGTGAAGACAAAGGTAATCCAAGATTGGCCCACTCCAATAAACCTAACTGAGGAACACAGTTTTATTGGCTTAGTAGGTTAATATCGGCATTTTGTTTAGAATTTTTCCCGACTGGATAACCCGCTAACCAAGCTCAAACGTAAATGATTTAATTTTGTGTGGACAAAAGAATGTACAGAATGATTTGGTGAATTGAAAAGAATATTGTTCAATGCTCTAATTTTGACTCTTTCATCTGGAAGTGATGGATTTGTAATATAAAACTATGCATCACAGAATGGACTGGGTTGTGTCCTTATGCAAAACGTTAAAGTTATTGCTTATGAATCAAGACAATTGAAGATGAAGGACCTCGGGACACCCTGAGAGGGGAGGGGTGAAACGGGGTGGAAACTTTTTATTTTAATGTGATGGATCTTGTTCCCACGTTGGTAAGAACTTGTTGAACCTGTAATATGAATATGATCAGAAAGCAAACATTCCCATGCACAGAGAAGACACAACACTTTTTAATTGGTTCACCACTAAGGGCTACGTCCAAGGAGCATACACCGACAAGTTTTCGGTCGTACCTAATTCCACTAATCTTCACTAGCTGTGGATTACAAAGGTTATGGCACAGTCACTCTGTCCCAGGCTCACTGCCTTTACACAGGTTCAGGGACAGCTCACTGCTTCCCTCGGGTCACTCCCATTGACTCCCCGTGGATCACTGCCCTTAGGTGAAGTCCCACTCAGTTTATAGATGTGAAGGTCTCTTCATCATTGCATAAGAATGCATCCTCTGTCGTATGTAGATGCTCTGTTGATGTCCAACTCTTACAAGAAGACTAATCTCACTTTACGCTGAGGGTACCGGGAGATCTTCCAGCTTTTGTGCAACTTCAGAAGGACAAATGAACTTTAACAACCATGGCGTGCTTATCCAAGACCGGCACACAAGTTTCAATCCTGGCACACAAGTCACTTTCGCGGTACAAATTCGGTGTGCAGGTGACACAAAAACTACTTGCACGACACTTCCTCCTTCAACTCCAAACTTGCGCGATGTTGAGCCTTTAATTCCCCAACTGCCTTGGTCGCGCAGCCAACAATCGGCGTGCAACCTCTACTTGTGCGACCCAACAACCACTTGCACGACACAACCACTTACGCGACGAGAGCTCGAAAAATCTCCAAGTCTTGAACTTCATTACAAATGAGGTGGGGGTCCTCTATTTATAGGAAAACTGGACCCCCTGCACGGTGGCACACAAGTCTTCCCTCGGCGCGCAGGTTCCGGCGTGTAGCTCCTCTTCCCTAGCCTCTATCGCGCTAATCACTTGCACGACCACACAAATACTTGCGTGACCTTCTTTCATTTTCCATATTTTGAAGTAATAATCTTGAAAAACAATAGATGCGCATGTTTCCAATCCTCCTAGGCATCGGCGCGCAAGTCTCTTCACGGCGCGCAGGTCACTTGCGCGACCAGCCCAAAACTTGTACGGCCCTTATCCCTTTGCCATTTTCCAATGTTCCGATCTTGAAAAACATATGGCGCACAAGTTTCCTCTCCTTCAAGAACACACCGCGCAAGTCTTTTTTCCAAAAACACTTTTCTCCATTTGTCGATTTTTAGGCCCAAAAATTTGGCAAACACTAGGAAACAACGCCACCTTGAATACTGTTGTCTGCTTGAACTGTATGATCTCTTTGCTGGTACACATTCTGAAATTCCACTGCTGATTGACAAAAAACACAAACCATTCTCCAAATCATGCATAGAAGACCATGGTTCCAATAATCTCCCCCTTTGGGTTTGTTGGAAATCAGAAAATAAATTCAATAGATCTCCATCTATGTGAAAACCAAAAACGCAAGAATCAATTCAGCCAACACTCTAAGTCTACGTGAGCAATGATCAGTGTAGAAAAAAAGAGAGGAAGCTTGAATTGGGTTCCAGAGTTTTGGAATTCTCAATGATGCCCAAGAATCATTACGTGACTGATGAATTGCTTCTTGTCCTTCTCATCCTATCACTGACACTGAATTCGCATTGTGTATCAGGAGTATTACAAGTCTGAACATGCTTAAATATATTCCTTTATCCCCCATTGACAATAAATCCAAAGACCAGTAATTTTTTCAACGTTCAGCTCAAACCATACTCCCCCGGGATAGTATCTCCCCCATAAACCTGCATCATAGCCATAAGAAGATAAAAACAGTTATCACAAACGGGGAGAGGGGTAATGCGTAACCTCTTTATGAACTGGGAGGTGGCTAAACACCGAGGTTCAACCGATGCTTCTCAAACACAGCCGCAGACAGTGGCTTGGTCAGGATATCATCCACTTGCTTATCAGTTCCCACATGATCCATTCTAATCACCCCTTGTTCAACTTTTTCTTTGATAAAGTGATACCTTATTTCAATATGTTTCGTATGGGAATGATAAAAAAGATTCTTCGTAAGATCAATTGCGCTCTTATTATCACAGTAAATTACCATTGGTTGCTTTACATAATCACCAATATCTGTTAACTATTGCTTCATCCATAGCAGTTGAGTGCATGCCTTTGTGGCAGAGATATACTCAGCTTCAGCAGTACTAAGAGAGGTACTTTCTTGTTTCTTGCTCAACCAGCCAACACATTTCTGCCCAATATAGAAAGCTCCACCACTAGTGGAATTTCTGTCTACTACATCACCATCCCAGTCAGCATCAGAAAATGATGATAATTCACTGTCCCTGCCTTCAGCAAAAAATAACCCGAAGTTATGTGTACCTTGAATGTACCTCATGATTATTTTTACTGCCTCCACATGTTCCTCCTTTGGATTACTCTGAAAGCGGGCTGCAAGGCATGTGGAAAAGGCAATATCTGGCTATGTCACTATCAGGTACAGTAGGCTCCTAATGATCCTCCTGTACATGGTGGGATCAACAGAGTCCCCATACTCATGCTTTCCAAGATTAGTTCCAACTACAATCGGAGTTGACATTGGTTTGGAGTCTTGCATATTAAACTTCTTCAGCAACTCTCTTGCATATTTTTCCTGAGAAATGAAAGTGTATTCCTTCTTTCGAATCACCTGCAGCCCCAAGAAATATGTGACCTCCCCAATCATAGACATTTAAAATTCTGATTTCATGTGGTTGGCAAATTCATCCACTGATTTCTGCCTGCTGCCACCAAATATGATATCATCAACGTAGACTAGAACCATGAATTGATCTTTTGGAGAATTCTTCACATAGATATTGTGATCAACTCCTCCTCTTTTGAATTCCAGCTTCTTGAGATATGAATCCAGTCGTGAGTACCACGCCTGTGGTGCCTGATTCAAACCATATAGAGATTTCTTCAGTTTGCAGACCATTGTTTCATCAGTACCCAAAACAAAGCCCACTGGTTGTTCAATGTATAATTATTCTTTGAGTACACCATTCAAGAAGGCTGTCTTGACATCCATTTGATATACTTTATATCCTCTTTGGAGTGACATGGCAAGGAAAACCCTGATTGACTCCAGTCTAGCCACTGGAGCAAAGGTTTCTTCAACATCAATGCCTTCAATCTGGGAGTATCCTTTACATACCAGTCGTGCCTTGTTTCTGATGACACTTCCATGCTCATCAAACTTATTTTTGAAGATCCATTTGGTACCAATAACATTGTGACCTTAGGGTCTCTGGACAAGATCCCATGTCTGATTCTTGTCAATCTGATCTAATTCATCATTCATGGATTTCACCCAAGATTCATCATTTGCATCTTCTTCGAATGAGGATGGCTCTACAACTGATAGAAATGCAGATTGCGTGTTATTCCTCATCCTTCTTGTTTGAGTGGGTGCACTCCTATCCCCAATTATGTTGGATGGATCAATCTTAGCTCTTCGATTTCTCTTGCGAGGTTCAGTAGCATTCTCTTCAGCCACAATTTCTTCTTCAGATTCTTCTTCTGAGTCAACATCATGATGTGACTGCTGAGTGTTTTGAACAACTTCCTCTATTTCTGCATTTGTATTTTCTTCACGTTCACTTTCTTCCTGACTTTCTATCACATCAGCATATGACATCCTTGAAGCATTTCTGATTTTCTCTTCAATTATCTTAACATCACTGATTGCCTCAATCCTTCCTAAATGCTTGTTGAAACATTTGTAGGCTTTGTTGTTCATTGAGTAACTGAGGAAAATTCCTTCATCTTCATTGTCGCCATATTTCCCTTGATTTCCTTCTTTGTTCCTGATGAAGCATTTACTTCCAAAGACACGAAAGTATTTTAAATAAGGATTCCATCCATGCCACAACTCATATGGTGTCTTCGTCTCACCCATATAAAGTCCTATTCGATTCTGAATGTACACTGCAGCTTGAACAACCTCTTTCCAGTAATGTCGTGGAATACGACTCTCAATCAGCATAGTTCGTGCCATGTTGTTCACCTGTCGATTCCTATATTCAAAAACTCCATTTTGTTGTGGAGTTCTCACACCAGCTACCTCATGCTATATCCCATGCTTCTCCAGATAATTTTAAAATTCAATGGACGTGTATTCTCCTCCATTGTCAGATCGCAACACTTTGATTGTTCGTCCAGTATCATTCTCGGTGATTCGCCGATAAGTTTTCATGCAGTCAAGGACTTTTCGTTTCCTGTGAATGACCATCACACATGCCATTCTACTGTAATCATCTATGAAAAGGACAAAGTACCATTCTCCATGAGTGTCGGCAAAATTTATCGGTCCACATACATCTGTATGAATCAGATCAAGAAGGTGAGATGCCCTTTTCTTCTTTGGCTGATATGAACTGCAGACCAGCTTCCCATGAATGTAAGCATCACAAGATTTTTCACGCTCATACTTCAGGTTGGGAATTTCCATGACAATTATCAATTTTTATATTTTCTCCATGTCTTGTTGATTAATGTGTCCCAGTCTCCGATGCCACAAATTGTTTTCTTCTTCAACAGTCATGTAACATACATTTTCTTCACTATCAACCTGATACAAGTTGCCTTCTGTTCTGCATCCCTTCATAAGTGAATTTCGTGTCTTTCCCTTGATAGTGAAACCTTTCTGATTAAAAGTTACTATAATTCCCGAGTCATAGAGTTGACTAACGCTGAGGAGATTATGATGTAGGCCATCTACATAAAGGACTTTAGTCTTCTTTAGTTCTACATTAGCTAATTTGGTACTTCCACTCCCTTTGATTTTTAGATCCCCATCATTACCAAATCGTACTGTACCATCAACCGTGCTTTTGATATGCGTTAGCAGGCCCACATTACCTGTCATATGAGATGAACAACTACTATCCAGAATCCAGGTACTGTTGTTCTTTGTAGCATTGAGGGCCACCTCTGCAAGGTTGGATTTCTCAATCTTCCTCCTTTTCTTCCATGAGACATTGGATTGAGTATATAGTACTGATGGCCTTTCAATTATCTCTTCCACATACCCAGGCTCTTCATAGTCAAAATCTTATTTGAGAGGAGAAAACCTGTTTGAAAGAGAAACACTTTCTTGATGACGAGACTTGACTTGTGTTGAACTTCGGTATGAGGTATCCATGTCCCTTATCTTCCTACAATTAGCAGCCTTATGACCAAAGTTAGAACAACGATAACAATATCCATAGAAATTGTTTCTTCTATAAGAATTAGGATATGAATTTGTTCTTATATGTAGAACTTCTATATCTTCTCCATTCAGATTGCTTCTTGCCTCTTCACAATAAGACATGGTATGGCCCAGATAGCCACAGAACTGACACTTCATGTGAGGAAATGTCTTCTCACTTGAATTTCTCCTCATACCTTCTTCCTTGGGAGAAAAGTTAGATTGTCTGTCATTTCTGAATGTTTGAGGATAATTTTCAGTTCTCCTTTTATTTTGGATTGAGGGATCCTTTTTCTGCACTTTATGTATCGTTTCAACATGTTCAACTTTCATCTTATCTTTCTTTTGGATCTTTTCACTTCCAGAAGATGATGTCTCAACCTCACAGCCAATTCCACTATTTCCCTTGCAAGCGGGTCTTTGATCACTCAAGATTTTTCCAACCCCATCTGAACCACACTTGGCTCTTGCTAGTAATTATACATCTGAGAATCTTCCAAACTGTATTTTCTTCCTCGGTTATTTTGGAATTGATTCATTCTCAAGTTTACTCCTTAGAGTAACAACATCCTCTTCAAGACCCTCAGCAGTCTTGGATTTTTCATCAAGTGTGGAGGTGAGGTCATTGATGACCTTTTCCTGCTCTTCAATTCTCAGCTTCAGATCCACTACATCATCATTTATTTCAATTATTTTAGACTATACCTTCACAAATTCTTCCAGTCGTTCAATTTCAGCTTCAATTTGATCAACGTATTCAGTTGTTCTTCTCCACCAGTATCTTTTAACTTTTCAAAGTGGCCATCATGGAAGCGTGGTTCCCAGTTTTGAATTATAGTTCTTCTTCATCACAGTATTCATTATCATCTTCTTCCTCTTCACAGAAAAAACTCTTCCTTTTCATTTTCTTTCCAGATTTGAAGTCTACCTTTTTGAAGAACCTTATCCCAGGCTTCTCGAAGCTTTCAACTTCAATATCTTCATCATTGATCTTTCTTAAGCACTGAGAGGCAATGTGCCCAACTTTTCCACAATGCAAACATGCGAGAGGTAACTTCCCTTTGAATTTCCCTCTCCCCTTCTGGAACTTCTTTGCAATGAGAGAAAGAATTTCTTTTTCTTCTTCATCTTCACCACTACTATATTTTGAGATTTTCAGTTTATCCATGGACTTGAATTCCATTTCCTTGATCACATGAGTTGTAGCATCTTCTGTTTTGACTCTCATTTCATATGCTACCAAGCTTCTAAGTAGATCATCCAGAGAAAGTTTTGAAAGATCTCTTTCCTCAAGGGCTGACACCTTTGCATTGTACAGAGGTGAAATTATTCTTAATATCTTCTTTACAATATCAATGTCTTTGATTTTTCACCTAGACCCTGAATTGCTCCAACTACTTCAGTAATTCGATTGAAGAAAGAGTATGTATTCTGGTCTGGATGCATCTTCAGATCATCAAACTGACTGTGCAACACTTGTAGTTTCGCCTCCTTCACTTTTCTATCTCCTTCAAAAATATTCTAGATTTTATCCCACATGGATTTTTCTGAGATGAAATTCATCACCTTTAAGTAGATCTGATCAGAAAGGGCTGCAGTAAGTGCATTTTGTGCTTTAGCATCTGCATCAAGAATTTTCCTATCTTTTTAAGTCATAGCCAGGCCTGTTGGGTTAGTGAATTGTATTCCTTGCACATTAGAAAAGAGAACTTCCATTCCAAGATAACTTAGATGAGATCTCATTCTGTTCTTCCGGATCTGGAAATTACTTCCATCGAAGTGAGGGACTCCCCTGACATTGACTGCATTCTCCATGACGATAAAGGACAGACTCAACACCATCAACCTTTACACTCTTATACCACTTGAAGGACCCCGGGACACCCTGAGAGGGGAGGGGTGAATCAGGGTGAATTTTTTTTATTTTAATGTGATGGATCTTGTTCCCACGTTGGTAGGAAATTGTTGAACCTGTAAGATGAATATGATCAGAAAGCAAACATTCACATGCATAGAGAAGACACACCACTTTTTAATTGGTTCACCACTAAGGGCTACGTCCAAGGAGAATACGCTGAAAAGTTGTCGGTCGTACCTAATTCCACTAATCTTCACTATCTGTGGATTACAAAGGTTCGGGCACAGTCACTCTGTCCCAGGCTCACTGTAGAGACCTGAAGCCTAACGTACATGGACATTACATTACTTTTTCGGAATACTTAGTACATAACAAAAACACACACACACAAGGACCGTAATAGTTTAGTGTCTTTGGAAACTCGGAACAAAATCTTCTAATCATGGTGAAAGATCTTCGACATCTCCCATAAAGATCTTCATCTTTTTTTTCCTTACCTAAAACCTTTCTTTATATCCTGGGGAAAAGAAAACATAAAAGGGTGAGCTCAAATGCTCTGTAAGGTTAAAAAAAAGAAAAATCAATCACATCATATTCATAAGAACATAACATTTTGGATATCTTAACCTGTAAAAGAGATCATAATATCATAACATGGGATAAATCATAGTAGTGAAATGAAATCCCAATAATCATAACTTAAAACATGAAACTTTGTGTCATACACACATAATCATAGAGAATCATATCTTATTAGTCAAGACTCATTGCCAAGACTATGTTAGTGGACAAAGTCCATTTCTGAACCGAGTCACGCTCGTTTCAGTCCTGTTTCACTGAACCGGTATAACCTACCATTCCAGCCATGTCTATCTCATGAGATATAAAATATTTACCCAATGCATTGGAGGAAGATATAGGTCCCACCCATCTCATAATGATACCATTATTATGTGTGCCACAAAATCATAAATCATACATCATTGCATAACCCATGTAATAAAAATGGGAATCTTAAACATCATGACATCATAAAAAAATTCATATACGATAAAGGAATTCATAAAAATATTTCCATCACAACATAATCAAATCCATGTAATAATAGGGACATAAACAGAACCCTTTATTATCTTACATGGAAAATAATTTTGATAAAACACTTGAACTCCATTCTTGAGGAAAATATCCTTTCTACTTCAAAAACACTTTTCCTTTCATAACATTTCATAAAATTATAAACTAAAAGAAGTTGATTAAAAATAAACTTGAAAACTTGTAAAAGAAGATTCTTGGAAATTATGTTTTAAAAATCCATTCATGTCGTATAAGTTAAAAAAACATTCTTCTTGTACTTTTGTCAGAAAAGTCAAAAAGTACCTCGTACAAAAAACGACAAAAGATTCCTTTCATATCTTTTACTAAAAACTCACCGAAGGGTAAAATTGGATTTAAACAATTGTAGGTGGATGGAAATAATATTACATATTTAGGAAACATGGATGTGGATGATAAAATACACCCCAGTAAATAACAAAGTACAAACAATCTCGGATAAAAATGAGATTGTGATATTTCCCTTACCTTATGTCCGATATGCTTTGTACGTATCCAAACCTCCTGTATAATGATTTAAATAATGTCATTAACTTATTACAGAATTATATTCATTGTTATGATATCATATATGGTTCACTTATGACATTATATTACCCGTTCTTTTGTAAATTCCATGTTAAAGAAGCATTTTGGGTAAAATCGTTTCATTTATCGTAGGTG
Source organism: Viscum album (assembly GCA_963277665.1). NCBI lineage: Eukaryota > Viridiplantae > Streptophyta > Magnoliopsida > Santalales > Viscaceae > Viscum > Viscum album. The sequence goes on along the minus strand of OY728126.1, from coordinate 350,402,799 downwards.
TTTAGACTTGTTGTTCTTGACATTATTATTACTTATATCATGATTTACTTACTTCCAGAATATAAAATATGATTTATATATCATATATATTCAGTATATATATATATATATATAATAGATAGATAAATGAAATGAAACACACCGTTCATGGAGACGGTAGTCCGTACATACGCATGAACGTTGTTTTCCTTTCCTTATTGTCTTGAATGGAAGTAAGTAGATGATATATATATATACATAAATCCAGTAGATTTAACATGTCATATATTTCATTATTATTCATTATATATACTTTATAATAATTCATGAATGGTTAATGTGGAGAATGAATCTCATCGCGTCGTGGAGAAGGTAGTCCGTACGTACGCACGAGCGATGATATCGTTCTCATGATCGTGAACTTGTGTTGAAGTGTATGTATACTATTTAAGTATCAATATAAATTTATAATAATCATATATAGTTACTCATTACACCATTATACCCATCCAATTAAGGTGGTGGCGGAAAATAGATTACACCACGGCGTGGAGACGGTATTCCGTACCTACGCACGCGTGGTGATTTCCTTTTTTCGTAGGATGGATAGAAGGTTAATTAGAGTTATTTCATATTTATAATAACATATCAGTATATAAGAAATACTTATGTTATTACTTTATCATGAAACAACTAAAGAAGAAGAAGTTGAAGAAGAAAGAAATTGAAAAAGATCGGTAATGGATATCACCTCTTTTTGGCGCGCCTTCACTTAACCTCCACTTAAAGAAATAAGGATGGTCTTTGAAGAATACCAGGACCTCTAGGATGATACTAGGGAAGTGGAGAAGAGATTTTGGCAGGGTTTGGCCGAGCTTGAATGCTCAAATTGGTGTGAGGAGGAGAGGGAGCAGGTGCCCTTTTATAAGGGAGGAGAGGGGCATCTTTGGAATTCTTAAAAATATTAATTTATAATAAATCTAACCCCACTTAAAAACCTCCAAAAATGACTCATATTCAAAGATTAGATGAGATAGGGTTGTAATCTCATCAACCAATAAAATTTAGACATGTTTGGATCTTATTTTAAACCTTATCATTTTGATTTATCCTTATTTAATCTATTTAAGTTTATTTGTGGTAATAAAATTCTAAATTTTAAATTATAACAAATAATTACTTATTTGTTGTAAATTTTCCATAATTTTTTACTTTATAACATTATAGACCATATAAATTTAAATTTTTAATTTTTAAATATTTTTGTGATTTTTAAACAATTTTATAATATGTTATTTTTATAAAATAACAATAGTGTCAATTTTGACACTATTCATTGATTTGAATTTAAATAAAATATATACAGAAGATATGTTCGAACTAAAAGCTTTAATAGATTAATAAAAGGTCATATGTATCTATAAAATTAGTGTATCACATTAAATAGTTCATATAATATATATTTTATTATTTTTAAAACCATTTATTTGGTTTATCTCTTAATAAAATAATTACTACAACATTTTTGTATAATTATTTAATATACTTATTTGTTTCATAAAGATTTAAAATAAAATCCTATGATGAAGATAAATATATTAACTTTCACAATAATACTTTTACTCGAATTTATCATCTTAAAATCACAATATTTAAATTGTTATATTTATTAAATTATGAAGGTGACAACTTTGGCATCATTTAAAATAAAATAATATAAGTGTCATAATTGCTTGTATAAGACTCCAAATGGTCAAATATTCGACCATTGGATGATTATAGTTTAAATTTACATGAAAAATAAGTTTTGGTTAGGGTTTTGTGCCTTTTAGGATCACTATTAGTTTAATAAAAACTATATTTTTGATTTTTCACTAGATAAATAATTTTCGCATCACTATTGTGCCACAATTAATGATAATTATTTAATCCCAAAAAATTCTAAATAAATTCTCATGATGTAGATAATTTAGTTAGCTTTCTGGAGACTATTCAGGTTTGATGTTTTATGATGTTTATCACTAAGTTAAAATTATTATACTTATAATATTTAAGAGAGTGACATGTTGTCACTTTCTTTGGTTTTAATAATAATTAAATTATTTTCATGGTCAAAAGTCCATAAAATGAATCTAATCCGACCCTTAGTTGATATGGGTTTACTTTTAGCCATAAAATAGAATTTTGGCATGTTTTAGGGTAATTTTATAATATTATATTTACCCTTAATTACCCGATTTACCTTTAACTATGGTAAATAAAATTTACCGTAGTTACTATTCATAATTCCCAAAAATAAAAAGTAGCCTATTAACATAATTTGGACCCACTGATTCCAAATATGGAATCCATTTTTTCAAATTCAATACACATAAGTTTCAGAAATTAAATTCAAATTAATCCTGTTGTCGAATGAAAACGGGTTTTTGTTTAAAACATTGCAAAAGATTGAATTGATTTAACCTACGAATTCAAGGTAAAATCAATGCTAATGACATAAATTACATTAAATGGTAAAAATATATTCTATTTATACTTTAAAACCATTCAGTATTATAATTTAACCACATAAGATATTACGATGAAAAAAGTTGTTTTTAATTAAAATATAGCGTGTTTTACTATTCATTAAAATGTGAAAGTTACCAGAATAATATGAAAAATTTATCCAAAGTAAATTTTTATTTCTTGATTCCAAAGAAGAATTTTATTTTGTCAAATTGAACTTATAAACATGTCAAAAACTAGATTTAAAGTGGATGCGCCATCAAAAGGCGGCAAAACTGCATTTTTTGAAAAATACTTATTTTACCCGAAAAATTGATTTTGTTCTTATACAATGTTCTAGAAAATGTGTAAGATGAATAATAATGTTATAAAATTCAAAATTTAGTTAATACTATTCATAACGGCTAGTTCAAAACAATATTATAATAATATATCGTTGTTTAGTAAATCCCGGTATTGCGTACAACACACGCTATCGAGGAAGGTTGCGATTACGTGTAATGCAAGCCAAGTCAGGGTTGCGTGTAGTGCACGACTCCTTTGTTGTTGCGTATAATAGAATCCAACCATATTTTATTTATACATTTAATATATATATATATATACACTCAATGTTGCGTAGAATAACTTCTATCAAACGAACTTGAAATTGTGTGTAACAAGAGCCAATAAAAGTGTTGCGTATACTGCAAACTAATACGGTGTTGCATATAGCGCAAGATAATCTTGGTGTGTATTACAATAGAAGATATTAATTAAATTAAAAAGAATGTATCTTATAAAATCTCGGGTTGTTACACTCACTACCTTTACAAAGGATCAGGGATAGCTCACTGCTTCCCTCAGGTCACTCCCATTGACTCCCCCTGGCTCACTGCTCTTAGGTGAAGTCCCACTCAGTTTATAGACGTGAAGTTCTTTTCATCATTGCATAAGAATGCATCCTCTATTGTATGAATATGCTCTATTGATGTCCAACTCTTACCAGAAGACTAATCTCGCTTTGTGCCGAGGGTACCGGGCGATCTTCCAGCTTTCGTGCAACTTCAGAAGGACATATGAACTTTAACAACCGTGGCGCGCTTATCCAAGCCCAGTGCATAAGTTTCAATCCTAGCGTTCAAGTCACTTTCACGGTACAAATTCCGCGTGCAGGTGACACAAAAACTACTTGCGCGACACTACCACCTTCAACTCCAAACTTGCGCAATGTTGCGCCTTTAACTCCCCAACTGCCTTGGTCACATAGCCAACAATCGGCGCACAACCTCTACTTGCGCGACCCAACAACCACTTGCGCGACTCAACCACTTGCATGACAAGAGCTCAAAAAATCTCTAAGTCTTGAACTTTGTTACAAATGAGGGGGGGGGGATTCCTCTATTTATAGGCAAACTGGACCCCCTGCGTGGGGGCGCGCAAGTCTTCCCTCGGAGCGCAGGTTCCGGCGCGCAGCTCATCCTCCATAGCCTCTGTCGCGCTTATCACTTGCACGACCACACAAATACTTTCGCGACCTTCTTTCCTTTTCCATATTTTGATGTTATAATCTTGAAAAACAATAGACGCGCATGTTTCCAATCTTCCTAGGCATCGGTGTGCAAGTCTCTTCACGGCGGGCAGGTCACTTGCACGACCGGCCCAAAACTTGCGCGACCCTTATCCCTTTTCCATTTTCCCATGTTCTGATCTTGAATAACATATGGTGCGCAAGTTTCCTCTCTTTCAAGAACACGTCGCACAAGTCTCTTTTCCAAAAACACTTTTCTCCATTTGTCGATTTTTAGGCCCAAACATTTGGCAAACACTGGGAAACAGCGCCACCTTCAATACTGTTGTTTGCTTGAACTATATGATCTCTTTTCTAGTACACATTCTGAACTTCCACTACTAATTGACAACAAACACAAACCATACTCCAAATCATGCATAGAAGTCCATGGTTCCAACAGAAGACTAATGAGAAAAATTATCCATCTCATGATCTTGAGTTAGCAGCTGTAATATTTGCTCTGAAAATATGGAGGCATTATCTCTATGGAGAGAGATGTGAGATTTATACGGACCACAAGAGTTTGAAATATATTTTCACCCAAAAATAACTCAACATGAGACAAATAAGATGGCTCGAGTTACTCAGAGATTATGACTGTTCAATACACTACCACCCAGGAAAGGAGAATAAGGTGGCAACTACATTAATAAGGAAAGATCATAGACTTCTGAATCAAATGAGGATTTAAAGAGATCTTATGTTCATGGATCTAATGAAGATGAATATGGGAATTGTTAAGGAAGGGAAAACATCACTCCTCTTTCAAATGATTGCTAAACCATATTTACTAGAGATGATAAAAATTTCTCAATCTGATGATGAGAATCTGCAAAAGAAAATTAATGCAGTTAAGGATTGGAGATCGGCCGACTTCGTGTATGAAGAAGGTGTTCTGATGTTTGGTAAGAGGTTATGCATTCCATTAATACCTGAGGTAAAAAGGGAACTATTAGATGATTCTCATAGCTCAAATTTATCTATACACCCTGGTAGCACAAAGATGTTCATAGATCTAAAGGAACATTTTTGGTGGGAAAACATAAAGAGAGAGATTGCTGATTACGTGTCAAGATGTTTGGTTTGTAAATAGGTGAAGGCGGGAAGACAACATCCTGGTGGAGTAATGCAACCCATTTCTATACCTATGTGGAAATGGGATGATATTATGATGGAATTTTTCATGGGGATACCAAAGACTCCTATAAAGAATGATACGATATGAGTCATTGTTGACAATCTTACAAAATCTGCACATTTTCTTGCTATAAGGGAAGATTTTCCACTTGAACGTTTAGCAGTAATATATATTAATGAAGTTGTAAGATTTTATGGTGTACCCTCATCAATTGTTTCTGATCGTTATCCTCGTTTTTCAACACGATTATGGAAGAGTCTTCAGAAGGACCTAGATACTGATGTTTGTTTGAGCATTGCCTACCACCCACAATCTAATGGACAATCAGAACGGACTATTCAAACATTGGAAGACATGTTAAGGTCTTTTTCACTTGATTTTCAAGTCATGTGGGATTAGTATTTACCTCTCATATAATTTTTCTACAACAATATCTTCCATTCAAGTATTCAGATGGAACCCTATGAAACATTATATGGGAGGAGATGTCGTACACCAACTTTCTAGGATGATATTGGTGAAAGAAAGATCGTGGGCCCAGAATTTATTGAAGAAAAAAAAAGAAAATGTGAAGATTATCCAGAACCATATCAAAATAGCTCAAAGTACCCAAAAGATCTATGCTGATAACTGAAGGAAGGATTTGAAATTTCAAGAAGGGGATCACGTTTTCTTAAAGGTATCTCCATGGAAGGGTATTATAAGATTCGGTAAGAAGGGAAAATTAAGTCCTAGGTACATCAGAACTTTTGAAATTCTGGACTGAATTGGAGTCGTAGCTTACTGTTTGGAAATTATGTCAAGTCTCTCCAAGGTTCACAATGTGTTCCACATGTCAATGTTATTAAAGTACATTCCAGACCCAACCCATGTGAAGGTTATATGAAGGAACCATAAGATGGAGAAAACAACATGGGAGCCTGAGGAGCTTATGTTAAGGACATACCCGAATATTTTTAGGTAATATTTTGTGAATTTCAAGGATGGAATTTTTGTAAGTATGGGAGAATGTAATCTATCTATTAAACACAAATTTGCCTCTTCTATGCTTTGAATTTCGATAAATGGTCATCCAGAGTTGCGTTCAGTAAGTCATTTGGAGTCTGATAGAACAAGCTTGATTTTTGGTGAATAGTAAAATACCCTTATAAATAGTAATATGACCCTTATGAATATTAAAGAATGATATTATTTTATTTTCTTATGGTAATAAGCTAATGGGATCTTAATTAATTTTTCAATGTCACATAAAACTAATTATACCTCTAAGATTGTTATTTTCGAATTAACTATGACTTTATTTAAAAATTAAATTAATAATATTTAGAAAATTATTTCTGAAAAATGGATTTCACCTTTGAATTCTACACGTCGAAAAATTTTAGGTGTGAATTTTTGGGATTTTTCTGAAATTCTAGAATTTTTGATGAATAGTGAAATACGATAAAATACTGTATATACAAATTATCAGTTAAATACAATATTTATGACTTTACATGTGATGAAAGGACACTTTTTTTGAACTCACATGCACTTATTACTATTAGGGTCACATAAAACCACACTATTGGTTGTCTTGAGAGAAATAATAAAATAATGAATTAAATATTCAAAATTTACTCCTCTCCCCCACTATAAAAGCCCATCAACACTCCTCCTCTTCACTCCTATAAGCATTGAAGCTCCTCAATGTTCTATACAATTACCCTTCCCTAGTCTCTACCCACGTACAAGAAGATTTTGGCCATTTCAAAAGACCAAATCCCCTTCCCTTAAGGAGTTTTTTAAGGAGGTTATTTCAAGACGTAAAGCACCCTTCTTTTTCATTTGGTTTCATTTCAATTTATCTTCTTTTCTATCCTTTTCTCATCTCCTCTGTCCAAATGACCACGATAACTCCAGTAACATCTATATAATGGATTTATATCATTTGAATGGAAGAACCATCATAAATATTCTTACTCCATCCCTTTTATTTTTATAAACGAAATCGATGTCCATGAGGTTCCGATTTATAACCTTCGTGGACGATGAGGTTTAATTCTTCAATTTCATCTTTATTACTGGTCATTAAACCATATTCATGGTTGAAAAAGAATATAATATATGTGTTATAACCTAATTAATATTCAAGGACCAGAATATGTACATATAATTAATTTATATGACAAAACTAGTTCATAATATTCCAAATACCGTTGAATAATCGAAGTGGTTGTCATCTAATGATTCATCCTCATTCCATGTAACCAAATGATAGAAATTTCCATTATCAATTATTTATGTTTATTAATAATGTATAATTCCAATCCTGGAGATTTATAACCATTTCACATGATCTTCATTACTTTAAAATAAGTCAATCGAATATGAAAATAAAGGAAACAAACACTCGAGAACGACGAAATTCAATACAATAACTTAACAATAAAGATATAAATGAACTAACCAGAATTATGGTAAAATTAATACATGTATAATAGGTTCTTAAATTAGTTATTAATAGGTATAATTTATATTCCAGGAGCTTAAGTACAAGAGCGGAACACGTTTGGAGTTAAGGTAAGGGTTTTCCACCCAATCTTCCATTTTCATTCGGGCTACTTTTATTGTCTAATTTCCTCGATGAAATTCCTATGTATTGTTATGTACTCCTTATAAATTCTGTGTGAGTATTTTAGATATGTACACCAACCAGAATCCTTCCCTATTTTCTGGATATTTACATGTTTTAAAAGAAGCTCTCAAAACTATTTCAAAAAATACGAGCCCGATACAAGGGAATTTCTCAAATTCATATATATTTTCAAGGGAAATGTATAATATGTTTTTGGAAAAAATTATTCTTATAAAAACAATAATTTTTTCATGAAATACTATATTACTTCACTTCTGGTTTATACAAATATTTTTTCCAAAAGAAATATTCTTTTGAAAATAAAAGAGTATTTATCTCAAGAATTGCTTTATGATTTTAGAAGATTATTCTCGTTTGATTCAACACTATTGTTGATTCTTATTTATTATTAGGGTTAATAATTTATGATTTCATATACCATATTTTATTGAATTGTTTATGACTAACTCTATTGTGGATGATCTATCCTAAATCCATTCACCATATTATTCTAAATGGTTAGTGTTTATGTTCAATAATTGGGGAACGTTAGTTACATTTTATATGATAGTTTCAATATGAATGTATATGTTGTTTATGTTTATCCCCGTTCATATTAGGAATGAATTGGAATAATTTCGTGATGGGTGGGGCCCTCTATATCCCCTCGATGCATCGATAGGTCTCATGAGACAACTAGACGTGGAATTGGCCGAGGCCTTTCCCAATATGATATGGATTTTGGCTAAGGCCTTAATCATTATACGTCTTGGCTGAGGCCATGATTTTTTTTTTCAGAATGTCTGGAATATGCACTTCCCTCATTATGAATCTTGTAATTGAAAGTTCATGTGGTTATTCGACTAGTATAATACCCATTATTATGTTTTATTATGGTATTTTTTACTCAGCTCATATCCCTGCCATAATGTGTTTAAGTTTATTATTAAAGGCATGTATTTTCAATTATTCACTATGTCTAATTTTTATATTATCTTCCGCTATATTTCTTACTCTTACTGATTGTTTGAGCTCACCCCTTTCTTATGTTTCATTTTCTCAGGACATGAAGAAGTAATTTTTGAATGACTTGCAAGCATAATCTAGGAGACATGATGTTTTTAGTGGAATAAATTAGTGTGGTTTTCCCTTCATGTTATAATGTTAAACTTATGTATGTAACTTGTTTCTAATAATACAAAACTACTCGGTCCTTCGGGATTCGTATTCCTTGTATGTATTCCAATGTAATAAAATAAGGCACCGGCTCAAGGAAATCGAGGTCGGGTCCTTACATTGATGGCTTGATATTCTGCCTCATTGTTAGTACAAACCTCTAATAAGAGGAAGGCTTATGAAAACACTTCCTTCATTGGGGAAACCAACAAAATACCTAACCCTATTTTTTTGAGTGTATGATCTTCCACTATCTTTCCCGTTGGGCTCCTAGAAGCACTATAAAAATAAATTTCTAATGTTTGGGTGACTCCTTGAATAGAAATATCTCTTCATTGGTTAATTCAGTATTTAATGTCATATCTTCTGCAGATGGGTATTCGACAAGGAAGTACTCCATGGACTGAAATTTCAATGATTTCTGAGGCATTAACTGTATGTATAACTATTGTAGAATAACTTTCGACTATTCTATACATCCTGTCAGCATAAGAAAACTTACAATAAATTTGAGTAGGTTATTTTGAGAAACCATGTAGATCTCATGGTGCTGTAGGTAGTGACCAAATTTTTGAACTATAAATATTAATGCCAGGTAGATCCTCTATATATATAAATAAATTGTCTTAGAATCAATAATAGTTCATCCGAGATAATAGATTCTATTTTCATTACCATCATCATTATTTTTCTTGAGGAAAGTGATGAGTGATCACTCCAGGTTTGTCACATATATAATGAGAAGTTTTCATTCTACAGGTCGCATCAATACTGGTGGGATCAAGAGATATTTCTTGAGGATGTAGAATGGTTCTTAATAGTTATTGTTCCATTGATATGTGATATACTTCTTCATTAATTTGGTGAAGGGAAGAAACTTTTCTTTATGGTGGAATATGTAGTGATATATATTGGCTAAGTTTCATTGAATTCCTCTCAATACTTTTAATTTTCTAGGAGGTGAAATTCCTAGGATACCTTTAGTCTTCTTCGGATCAACTTTGACATCGTGATGGCATACAAAAAAGGTGATAAATTGTCCTGAGATTACCCTAAAATCACATTTGATTTCTTCTTGTGGAAGAAGGTTTCTAAGTCATCCAAGTGATAAAAACATTTTGGGGACTTGACCACTATATCATCAACATAGAATTTAAAAAACTTCCCCAATAAGGTTTTGAAGATGTGATGCATGGCCCATTCATATGCAGAACCCGCATTCTGTAAGATAAAGGGAATTTCCTGATAACAGAATGCTATTTGAGGTGATCTGAAAGTTGTGGATTCTTTATCATATAGGGAGATCAATTTTTGGTTGTATCTTGAATATCCATCCATAGAGGAGAGGGAATAATAACCAACTATTGTATCAATCCAGAGTTATGTGAGTGAAACTGGGAAATCATCTTTGGGAAAATTCTGATTGATATCTTTAAAATCGATGAAAAATCTAATTTTCCCATTCTTATTATTTATTGGGACGATGTCGGATAGCCATTTTGGATACTATACCGCTTGGATAAATTCATCCTTGATGATTTTTTCCAATTTAGCCTCTATTCTGGAGTCGTGAGTCAGGTGTGTCCTTCTGGATGCCTAATTTTATCCCCAATTATATGTTGGAAAACCCTAGTGTTGAGTTACCACTTAGGGGTCAAGACCTAGAATATTCGTGTAATTGCTGGAAAACACGTCTTGGTGCTGCTTCAGGACAGAGTTATATAACTCATGCTCCTTATGAGTCATGGCAATACTAATCAGAGTAGGTTTTGGATCCTATTTTTCTTAAAAATATTATCTCTCTATGTTCATTCACAATGGTTAAGATTCCTTCCTCAAATTCTAGAGGGGAATCCCTAAGATCTTCCAGTTCTTTCTCTTCTTAAAGCTTCACTTTTTGTGCCACTAACTGGGGAGTAGGTAGTGAATACAGATCCTAAAAGATAATATAAGAGTCAATATTTGAACATCTAGGGGATGAGGCAATTATTTCTGGATCACTTGCTAAAATAAAGCATTTTAAGGACCTGAAGGGGAAATGAGGGACTGAGAATCAGTCTCTTCACATTCACTTATTGCTGCAAAAAAATTATTTGAACCCAACTGATGGAATTGGGTTCAGTGGAGCTCAAGGGATGAAATGAAGACATTTTCATTAAATATTTCACCATCATTCATAGAGTAGATAAATTATTCTACACCATCAAGATCAACTTTTATAATTAACAACACTGAAGTTTCTAAATGAGTGCTTGAATTTGGGCCCAACCCTTCAATTTAATTAGTGGATATCACATAATCTGCACTGAGCTGATTAAAAGGGTTAGTTAGAATCATCTCTAGAGTATTTAGAGGATAAATCTAGAAAACATTATTATCCTTGGATCATTTCCCTTCCATGTGATTGAATATTTTATCAATGTATTGTGTATCACATAATTTTAATGGGGCCTTATCACCATGAAATGTCCCAATTTTACCATTGATACAATATTTGATACATTGGAGGTATGAGAAAGGAATAGTCTCATGATGATGTATACAAGGACATCCTAGCAGTACATTAAAAGATGTATCCTTTTGAACAACCATGAACTCTAAATCAGACAAGAGATCCCAAAACTGAGTTCTATGTGTGATTTTCCAAAAGGTTCTTCCTCATTCTTATTATAATCCTCCAACATTAGATTGGGGGAGACATGTGAGATTTATTGTGACTTAGTTGGCGAAGTGTCAAGACTAGGATGAGGTGGAATCCTGAGCCATTATCAATGAAGGCTCATCAGATATAAATTTTATTTATTCTTCTAGATATATACAGGGTTCTGTTATGTCCTTATATGACAACATCATCATCCTGCTCTATGAAGGAGGTGAACACATTAGATTCTACATGATCATTCTATACACAATATACTTTAGTAGTATCAACCATGACTTTAAACTCTTAAGGGATTGAAAAGGCCTCACTGAGTGCTTCTTATAGGTCTTTTGATAGATTTAGGGAATCTAGTATTGATAACATGGTTGGTACTTTTCCTAGTTGCTTCAAAACATTATATTTTTGGTCAAAAGGTCTGTGTTTTCCAGCTTTCATATTCTCTTCTGCATGAGATCTAGGATCTGACACTCTTGATGTGGGTGGGCCCTCCCTTAAGGTAGAAGCTAGAAGTGATCATTTTTTTAGTGAATTAGGCCGATTGTGTCATCCAACACACTAAGGAGGTGGTATAATATCCATTAATCGGTATTCCAAGATGATCATGTTTGTGAAAAACCTTTCATGTTGGGAGGAAGAACCACCTTATTCTTACTAAGCTTAGGGGATATATTTACCACGAGTTTCAGCCACATAGACGTTTGGAGTGAGGTTTGGTTGAAATAGTATCTCCTATCACAACCATGTCTTCCCCTATATCCTTGACCTCGATGAACTATTTCCCCATTTTACTAATCAATTATACATAAATCTAGTTCATAATCCGAATCATCACGTGTTAAGGTATATGTCAAGTGAATAACTTTAATAGAACCAAAAGTCAACTCCTTATCTAATGAAGATTCAGTCTGATGGGTCAACTCTTATTGTGTCATTTGGTAATACGATTCCCATGCTTTTGGGACTACCAACATGAAGTACGATAAAGTTAGAAAAAAATTTGAATTTGGTTTTTGTTCATATTCCAGAATTTTATTATTATCTCGATGTCCATACTTTCTTATAGGATTTTACTATGGAGTAATGAGCTACTGATGAAGTTAGTTGTGCTATAGTGGGAGTGGTAGGAGGAACAATTGACTATTCCAACCATTTTTAGAATAACATGAGTTTGGTTGATTTTCTTTATTACCATACAGTCAGAAAACTTATATGCACTATTTATATTAACTTATTTCCATTATTTTTTCTTCATCTATTGAGATTGTGGTTGAAACATACACCACCTGAGCAGGTTAATTCTTCAACTTTACTTTCCCAGAGGATACCGTCTTCTGAATGAGGTATTTAAAGAAAAATAAATCCGGGATGTGGTTCCCCAAAATATGATGGAAGGAAAACTAATTTGGGAGATATTAATCACCCTCATTTTAGGGATTCTACGGATTTGGAAACATGATTATGTTATTTTCCAATATTGAGAAGAAGTAGTTGTGGACTTCATTATCTCAAAAATAATAGAAATTTTTTTCATATCCTCAAACTAATTTCTCTATAGGTCTCTCTAATATTCTTGATATGGAGGTTGGTTATTTTGATGAATGTTCGGTGGATCCACATGGTATGGTGCTGAATTTGAAGCAAAATCACATACAAAGGCCTACTTAAGCATAACTACAACGGTCTTTGAATTTTCTGTTCTCCTTCCCCGAGTTGATCAAAATATTCAGGACTTTGTTTTGATCTCTGTAATGGAGTTTTCCACTTTTTCAAAAATTGAGGTATGGTATTGAAACTCTACTGTGTACTTAATAGGTATTAGTGGTGTGAGAAACTCGTCATGATGATTCACTACACATATGGGAATCAATTCTTATTAAGGGAGTGGTATATTTAAGAATTATTTCAATCACTTCCACCAATCAATGAAATATGAGACACTTTCATTCTCCCATTGTTTTCAGTTCATGATATCAAAGATAGTTGTATTCTATAGAGTTTATCTGAAATAGAAGAGAAATTTATGATAGAGAACTTCCCACCCAGTAATTGACCGACACTGTAAACTTGTGTATGACACAAAGGTTGGTCCTTGTAGCGATTTCACAAAGCATCTGAGTTTAAAAATCTACTTCTATTTAGGGGTACCCCTCATGGGATCTCATCAAGATAAAAAATTTGTCAAGTGCTGATTAAGATCTCCTATGAATTGGAAGATTAAAAATGCAGTATTTCCATATTTTATCAAGGGAAGACTCAGATCTACCCATCCAGGTTTAGGATTCTTATCTGGATTTATCAGTGCACATAATTACTCCATGTATTCTAATAGAGATGTTAGTAACTCAATGGAGTTTATAAGAATTTAAGGAATTTATTTCTAAGATTTATCCTGGATAGGTGCATTAACTAGAGCCTAAATAGGCTTGGAAACTAGTAGGACCATTGGTGGTGGCACTGCTGGAACTTGTTGTGGGAAGGATATCAGCGAGGGAATGTACAAATGTAACTGGCCATGTTTTGGATGTGTAACCAATAGAGGTAATTCTTGATTTGGTGATGTGGGATCTAGAAATATTGGTGGTTACTATCCCACATTGAGTAGATGTTCCAAATCCGCTTCAGTTTTTGTGACAAACTCTCTTTGTTGAGGTGTACCAACTAGAACTGTGAATTGAGGATATTGTTGTATAATGTAATCTATAGGAATGCTAACTTGGAGTAGTTATATGTTGAGTCTCTTTAATTCTTTCATCTATTCCAATTTTTGAGAAAATATTTCCTCTAGTGAAAGAGACTTATCCTCTCCAGGATGGATGCTAGACATGATTTGTTAAGTACCCTGGAACACTTTGAGAGGGGAGTGGTGAATTAAGGTTTTAAATTTTTCTTCAAAAGTGATGAATCTTTTTTCAAAGTTGGAAGGAACCTGTTAAACCTAAATAATGAGAATGATCAGTAAAAAACAATCACATGTAAAGAGTCAACATAGTAAGGGATAGTCTAAGGAGAATATGCCGAATGTGTCTCAATCTTACCTAATTCAACCAATATTCACAAGTTGTGGAGTAAAAAAGTGTAGGAAAAATCACTATGTTCTAGTAACACTTTATAAAAATTTTATGGATAGCTCAATACATCCCTCAAAACACTTTTGTCAAATACCCCAAGCTCACTACCTTGGGAGTAATCCCAAATCAGTTTATATAACTGTAGGTCCATTCATATTCATTAAAGAATTAATTCTAAACTAAAGTTTGATTCTCTATTGAAGTCCTGCTTTTACCTGTAGATGTAATCCACTTTTCTATTCCTTGATTGTTCACAATCTATTCCTCTGCGAACTGGCATGCTTCTTCTATGAAATGTGCTCCACCGCGTAGTGTGTGGGATTCATAGACCACCTATCCTCCACAAACTACCTCCCCTTCTTCTAACATTATCTTCATCTACATACTAACTCCACGTACCACCTCTATGACCCACCTCCACATACTTCCTTCATGAACAACTTCCACATACTATCTTTGAAAACCATGTCTGCGTATTTCCTCATCATACCACCTTTTCAAAATCCACTCTCAAAAACCTCTTCCCCTTCATGGACTCCCCACAAACTCTTTCTAAATAATCCAAATTAATTCACTAAGTGGATATTTTTTCTAATTAAAAACTCACTAAGTAATGATGGGATTATCGTTCTTTATATAGGCAAATATATCAAAAAATATCACTAATCCAAATCAACCAAATATTTGATGCGGTTTAACCTTCACTGTGTACTGTGATCCTGCCCCAAAATTTTTTCCATGCATGGATCACATACAAACTCTCCTTCATGACTCCTCAAATCACTACCTTGTTTTCACAAACGACAAGACATCCCACATACCCCAATACTTCCCATGAACTATTTTCCTCCCACAACCTGCATGGCTTCCACAAACCATTTTCCCTACATGGTCCATGTACCTTGTTTCATGGTCCTCATAAAACTATTATATAGAAATCCAATTCCGTGTAATCCCTTTGCGGTATGCAAACTATGATTCACTATCCACATCCTATTCACTCTTATGCATAAATCCTTCCTTTTCCCAAAATAAACACCTAATTTTGAGGCCCAAAAATATGGGAAATATTGGTAAATGACTCCAACTTCAATATTAATTTCATCTTAAAATGTAAGATCCATTTCCTTTGAAATTCATTTATTATCCATGTGTGGATTATCGACCAAAAAATCATACTCAATTTCTATCAAATAACAACCTTGGTTCCGACAATCTCCCATATTGGGTTTGTTGGAAATCTGCAAATAAATTCAATGTAGCACCATATAAAATCAAAATTTAATATGTGAGAAACTACTCAGAAAATAATCTAAGTCTATGTGAGTAATGATTGGTGTATAAAAAAAGAGGATACACATGAATTGGGTCCCCATGTCTTGGAATGCTTAAAAATTTCAAATCTATTATTAAATACATACAACTAGAAAACCATATTTTTTATTCTCTCCCTCTATTTCTCAAATCTATTACAACTTATCATTTTTCCTTCAGCCTCATTGTATTGAATTTATCCATTCAACCCCATTGGAAATAAACCCAAAGAACTTATTACTGAACTTATAGAGACCAAAATATACTCCCTTTGGATCGTATCTCCCATATAAACCTACATCATGTCCACAAATATATTAAAATAGATAATAATAACTAGGGAGAGGGGTATACTCATGAGCTCCTCATTCCCTAGGAGGAGGTTAAACACCTAGGTTCTACTGATACTTATCGAAAACATGTGCTAACAATGGATTGGCTAGTATGTGAGCCACTTGATCCTTATCTCCAACATGATCCATTTTAATCATTCCTTGTTCAACCTTTTCTTGATAAAGTGATATTTAATTTCAATGCGTTTTTTATGAGAATGTTGAATACGATTATTCGTAATATCAATTGCTCTCTTGTTATCACAGTGAATCACCATCAGCTGTTTCACCTCAACACCAATATTATTTATTTTTTGTTTTATCTCGATTAGTTAAGTGAAAGAATTTATAGCAGAGACATAATCAACTTCAACTCTACTAAGGGAAGTGATTTACTATTTCATTCCCAAACATCCCATACATTTCTTCCCAATAAATAATGTTCCACAACTTTTGTAATTTCTATCCACAACATATCCATCCCATATAGTAAGATAAAATACCAAAAGATCATTATCTCTTTCTATAGCAATGTATAAGCCATAACTATGAGTCCCTTGAACGTACCTCATGAACTGATTCCATATGTTCTTCCTTCAAATTTATTTGAATGAATCCCCCTAAGAAAGTTGAAAAGACAATATCTGGCCATATTATATTTATGTACAATAATCTTCTAATGATTCTTCTATACATAGTGGGATCTATAGCAGTCTCATTCACTTGATTTCCAAGTTTGGTTCCAACCACAATTGGGGTCGACATTGGTTTTTAGTCATGAATATTGAATTTATTCAGTAACTCTCTTGCATAATTTTTCTGATAAATAAAGGTGTAGTAATTATTTTGAATAACTTGTATTCCTAAGATGTATGTGAGTTCACCAATCATAGACATTTCAAATTATGATTTTATGTTATTGGAAAATTCATCCAATGATCTGTGCATTCTTCCACAAAATATAATATCATCTATATACACCGGTACCATGAATTAATCTTTCTGATAATTTTTTCATATAGAGATTGTGATCCACTCCTACTATTTTATATTTAATCTTTTTTTGATAAGAATCTGGCCAAGAGTACCAAGATCGTGGTGCCTGATTCAGATTATAAGGTGACTTATTTAATATACAAACCTTCATTTCATCGTTACTAATAAGAAATACCATTGGTTGTTCAATGTAGATAATTTGTTAAAGAAAACCATTTAAGAATTTTTTTTGACATCCATTTGATAAACTTTGTATCCATTTTGAATTTCCATGAAAAAAAGTTGGATTGAATCCAGTCTAGAAACTGAAGAAAAAATTTCTTCAACATCAACACCATAAATCTATGAGTATCCTTTACACACTGGTCAAACCTTATGTATGATTAAATTTCTGATCTCATAAAATTTATTTTTTAAAATCCATTTTGTAACAATAACATTGTTATTTTTTGGTCTCTTAACAAGATCCCTTGTTTGGTTCTTATCAATATGATCAAAATATCCATCTATCGATTTAACCCAAGATTCATCATTTGAACCTTATTCAAATGAGGATGGTTACACCACTGATTGAACGGTAGATTTCACATTATTCCTCATTCTCTTTGTCTTTGCGGGTGCTGTTAAATCCCCAATGATGTCTGATTCATCAATTTATGCTCTTAAATTTCTCTTATGATGTTCAGAATAATTTTATTCATCCATGGTTTCATATTTTGATTCTTCTTCTAAATTAAAATCATTTTGTGACCTTTGAATATTTTACAGTCCTTCCAATAAATCTACATTTGACTCTCTTCCATGTTCGTTGTCTTCAACGTCTTCAATCATATCGTCATAAGATTTCCTCAATGCATTTGTGATCTTATCTTCAACAATATCAACACCAATCTTCCCACAATTATTCCAAGAATATTATTGAAACATTTTTAGGCCTTTCTATTCATTGAATATCCAAGGAATATTCTTTCATCTTTAGTATCACAATACAACCCTTGATTTACTTTTATGTTTTGAATGAATCATTTAATTTCAAAAACACAAAAATACTTCAAAGATGGATTACTTTTGTGTAACATCACATATGGTGTATTGGTTTCTCCTATATAAGTCCTTGTTTGATTTTGATTATACACTACAGCTTGAACCACCTCTTTACAATAATGGCGAGGGATAAAACTCTAAATTAGCACAATTTTTTCCATATTTTTAACCCATCAATTCATATGCCCAACAACTTAATTCTCTGTGGGGTTATCATAGTACCCACCTAATATTATATTATGTATTTCTCTGGGTAAATTTTAAACTCAACAGATGTGTATTTCCCTCCATTTTCAGACCGTAGAACTTTGAATGTCTATCCAGTATCATTCTCAGCTATTCGTCGATATGTTTTCATGCAATCAATCACTTTCTATTTCCTGTATATAACCATCACACAATCCATTATACTATATTCATCAATGAAAATAAAAAATTACCTTTCTCTACATGTTTTAGAAGCATTTATTAGTCCACATACATATGTATGGATTAGATCAAGAAGATTTGATTCCCTTTTCTTATTTAGATGGTTTGAAAAACATAACAACTTCCCTCATATGCATGCATCACATGTTTTAATATTCACACTTTAGATTTGGGATATCCATTACAATATTCATCTTATATATCATTTTCCTGTCTTTTTGATTAATGTGACCCAATATTCAGTGCTACAAGTTGTTTTCTTCTTCAATTGTCAAGTAGCAAACATTCTCTTTAATATCAAACTGATATAAGTTTCCATCTATTATGCATCCTTACATAAGTGAAATACTTGTATTTCCTATAATGGTGCACCCGTTTTGAATAAAAGTCACAAGTAGTCCTGAGTTACATAGTTGACTCACACTCAAGAGGTTGTGATGCAAACCATCTACATAGAGAACTTGAGTTTTCTTCATCTCCCAATTATCTAGTTCAGTATTTCCATGGCATTTGATCTTTAAAGCACCATCATTACCAAAACTTACTATTCTATGAAATTAATAAATACAATTATACATCTTTATATATTTATTTAACATATAAAATATATCCCAAATATTTTTTTATCCAAAGTAATATGATAAACTGAAATAAAAAATATTTTTAGTCTTTTCATTAAAGTAAGTATTTCAAAATGTGGTTCAATGTTTGTTTTTAGTGGAAGGCTCATTATTTTATTAAATTAATAAAAAATTATTATTTTATTTTAAATCAATTATAATGATAATTTTATCATATATAATAATTTAAAATCTTAATAATATTTAAAAAAAAAACTTTTTACATGTTTATGTGTTTTTATTTTATAATTATATTTTCATACAATTAGATATTTTATTTGAAAACATGGTTTTATAAATTTTACTCAGAGGATATAAATTATTTTATAAGGTTAAATTTAATTTTTCCCCATTAAAAAGAATTACTAAGTTAAAATATTAATTATCATAGTAATCATAAAATAGGTAAATTGAGTATAACCTTGGGTAAAAGTACTAAAACATTTCAAAAATTGTCATGAATTGGATGGTTGATATTTATCTATAAAAATAAATGATTCCCATATGATTTTTTTATTTTTTTAATTCTTGGGAGCTTGAAAGATACATTCTATTATCGAAAAATCTACATGGATTTCCAAAACTTCCATTAATTTCAGATTTAAAAATATACCACTTACATATTTCAATGATACACTTCACCTTAAAATTATACCTTGAACCTCCTACACTTGACCCTACCTAGAACCCTCTCCCATGAACATAATCCCATGGTCATTTACTTTTACCTTAATCCCTTCAAATTTAAGGAGACTTCCAATGGAAATTCAAGTCCCCAATGTGCATACTATAAACTACTTAGTTTTATTCATAATTTTATTCATTTAAATTTATTATAGTAAATCTAATAAAATGATATAATAATTAATTATATTTTTAAATTTTAATATATTAATGGTATTATAATTATTTATTCATTTACAAGAACAATATAAAATCATTTTTCAAGCATTGTGTGGACTACTGCCTCCATGGCATAACATGATTCATTTTTCTTCACCACATTACAATATAGGATCTAAGAATGGGATTCATGTTTAAATATTAGTTTTATGATATCATTAAGGTACTGGTAAAATAATTAAAGAACCTATTAATTACATGATCATCAATATTTTAATCATTTTAAATAAGTATACTAAGAGGATACGAATTTATTTACATTTTTTAATATTTTTATATATATTTATTCTCATTAAACTAATTTATAATTTTGATATATCACAATAATAATACTTTATAATGTCATTATGATACTTTTATAATAATATTACAACTAAATCATCCCAAAATTGTAACAAAACAGACTTTTTAAAATGGTATTTGTTTCCTAAATAAATATTTGTTACATATTTTATAATATAATACATATAAAAAATTAATAGAAACCAAAAATATTATATCTTTAACAATTATCATTACATTAGTATTTTATGAATCTAATTAAAATTAAAAAAATTAAACCTAGAAAAATATATATAAAACAGGCAGCTAAAATTGGAAAGTATGGATCACCCCAAACTGTTAGAATCACCACACCCGCATAAAAAACTATAGAAATAAATCAAAATATTATCAATATATTAAAATTATTTTGAAATGAAAATATATCCTTATGGATAAATTTTAGTGAATTTTGAATGAAAGAATGAAATGATATTTATAGGGTATAAAAGGGAAATTTGACTATTGGGGATTGAATGTTATATGACCGATGGTCAACAATAATGTTGGAAACTATACCGAAGGAATAAATTTATAAAATTTTAATCAGGTTTTATAAGTAGTAATGAAAAAGTATAATAGATATAAAAAGGAGGAACAATGGACTCAACTAGTAGATTCATTAAATTTCAAGCACGTTTGTCAGAAATTGGGAGGGAGGTAGCATCACATGGGTTTTACCTTGACCTAGACCAGTCCAACCATCAACAAGTCAAGTTAAAACGAAATCTCATTTGGGGTAAGTTCAAGTTAGTAGATATTACCCCTCAATCGATGTTAGCTATTCCAACACATGAAACTACCACCATAGAACACCTCACCCTTAGGAAATAAAAGGGTATAATAAGGGGATATGTTTGTATACATTAGTTAATTAGCATTTAATTAGATTTTTTTAAATAAAATTATTATTCCATCAATTTCCCTTAATTATTGTTCTATTAACAAAATGTATATCTAATTGATTTGAATTTGATAATTTGATTTTTGGATGAAAATAATGAATTTTAATATAAAATATATACACTTTTATAATAATATATGGTATTATGAATAATATTTTTTTAATAAAATAGTATTTTGAAACAGAATTTTCAAAATAGAAATCATAAAATAAATTGATAACGGCCCAGAAATATTTTCATAAATGACAGAAATTTCATTTAGTATTAAAAAATACTTTTTTTAAATAAATTAGTTTTCTTATATTTAAAAGTTATAATTATCTTATTTAGTGAATTTTTATGATAAAATAACTTCATATTTTGAATCATCATATTTAAATTATATTAGGATAAATTTATGAGAATTTTCTAAAATTCTTTATTTTTCACTGAAAATTATAAATACGGTTTTGGGTTTTCGGTATGTTCAATGACTCCATATTTATGTCATAATGATGTAATAATTAATTAAACAAAATACATGAACTAAAATGTGTTATTTTTTTTTAAAATTTATCATTTTAATATATTTTAATCATTTTCTAATACTTTAATTGACTTTTCAAATTCTAAAAATGAGAATTTAAATTTTAAAAATAATAATTTATAGAATCATTAATTTTAATTATTAAAAAATGGTTCTTCATTTTGGTAAATTAAAATATCAATAAATGTGACCCAAAAGTCCAAAAACATGAGAATAAACCATTCCTAAGCGAATAGATTTGAATTTTCCACACCCTAGTTTTCTATGACCTATATTTAGAAAAGATTAAACAATTCCTGATCTTTTTCTATAAAAACCAACCCATTTATCACTTTACTTTCACTACCTATCCATACTCTATAAAGTTATGGTGATTTTTTATCTAATGAGCCCCTCTTTGATTTCCCCAATCCACAAAGTTCCATCCTCATGTTTTGGGATCCACTCTTAAAAGTATAAAAAATATCGTTTCCCTTTTTCATTCTAGTTCACTCTTTATGGTATGCATTCTATTTTTCAGAAAAAATTAATTTTATCTTATATATATTATAAAATTACTATAAAATAATATTTTATCAATGGTATACACTTTTTACCTATCATTTTACACTTTTTAAATCTATGTTTTATAGCCTTTATGCTGCCATATTTACTTCTCAAATTTCTCTCTTTTACATAAAAAACTATCTTTTCCTTTTTTGAATACCCAAACCACTATTTATTTCAATGGGTATTCAGAAAATATTTAAACAATAATTTTTTTATTTGAGTATTTACATAGATGAAACTAACATTTCGTTACATGGGTTAGAAATGATGTAATGATCATGTCTTTAAGCATTTTGGTATTCCAAGATTTTGATAAGAAACCCATTCATTATTCTCCATACGTTTTTATTGAAATGATTTTTTATGTTCCATGTGATCACATCAAATTAAGACATATGAAGGGTGTACCCTGATATAAATATAATTCATTTGGTAATTAATGTAATCTCTAGACATGACATGTCTTACAATACCTTAGTGAATAAACTTAGTAATTTTTTTTAAGACGCCTTGGAGATATGCTTATGAATTTATCATTTAAATATTGTATCCACAATTCCATGTAAAAATTTACATTGTTATTATTATGTTATACCACTTGTTCATTCCTTATTTTCTTACCTCATGTTTTTATTGATATGTCTCATGATCATATGCTTTTTTCCTCTCCTTCTTATTCCCTTACTAGGATTCGTGATCACCCGATTTTCATGTATGTCCCCAGGATATGAGATGCAGCAAGGGTAACCTATGTTTAACCACAGAATATGTATTTCAAGTGGTTTTAGAAGAATGTTTTTTGTTTTTAAGCATTATGTACCTTGTTTATAATAAAATAAAGTTTAAAAGATCCTGTGTTTTTACCATGTAATGAAATTTTATATAATAAAATGGTGGAATTCAATAGATTTTATAAAAGAAAGGTTTAGTTATTTTTGGAAATTAGAACTTGAAATATTTAAGAATTACCCTAGGGAAAAGTATAGATATAGGTAAACATCATGTTATTTTGGTAAGTATTAAGTATATGAATTTGAAGAAAATACATCCTAGTTTGGATACATCACGTGGACATGGATCTGGAACAGAGGTATCTAGGGGTAACACATAAAAACACGGATTTGAGCTAATATTGAATGGTAACTCGTGCATGACAATAGACCATTCTATACAACATGTTTGACATTATTGTGGGGATAGTTTTGGTTAATCAAAATCTTATTATGAAACTTTATGAACGATATTTATATATAATGAAATCGTAATTAGTATAGATTAATAATATATTTAAGAATAATTTTTAAGACATAAAATATATTTATAATTATAATATTCTTAATAGTAACACATTTTTCACAATGGTTTTATTGTTTTAGAAAAATGGTAAGAAATGGGATGAACCTTGTAAAATATTAGTGCAATGAGCGTTGCACTCATAGAGTTTAGATGGAAGATAAAATGGAAAACTTCATGGGGATGATGAATCAACTAACTTGAGATATTAATAATAACAAGAATCATGTAATGAGACCAGATTCACTTTGAGGGGAATAAATTTCCATTGATTCCTTCATGCATCAATTACCACCTTCATTTAGTGGATATACCGACCCATTGATTACTAAAAAACTAATAATCTCTATAGAAAAGATCTTTTATGTATGATATTGTTCAGAACTATAGAAACTCACCCTAGTAGTATACCTCTTAGAAGGACATGTTTATTAATGGTGTACACTAATTTAAAACATTAATCCAAGATGGGAGATCGATGATATGGAGTGTGAGGAGTTCAAGAGAACATATTTCAATAATTATTTCCCTCGTTCAATGTAAAGAAAAAAAAAGAATAAAGACATAAACTAGGAGGAAAATGAATCATAGGGAAGCTATTAGATGAACTTTATAAGACTTGTTTGATACACCTTTATCTTTATTATGGATCCGAAGGGAATATTTGTTAGATTCTTTAGTGTACTGGGACCACATTTGTAGAGGAATATTGAAAATAGAGACTATGAAAGCTATGAGGAGATATCACAGAGTTCTATGAATGTTGAATTTGAGTTTGGATAGACATAATGGTCACATAGGATGAATTACAAGAAGAGATTAATGGATCCAAAATTAGGGAATAAATTTGATCATAGAAGAGGTGGAAAGAAAGTGAAACTTCCCACCTAAAATAAATGTGGGAAGACACATTCAAGGATCTACTAACTTGAGATTGTTAAGCGATACATGTGTGTAATATATGACTATATATCTTGAAATTATTATTGTGACGTTAAACCTCAACTTCTCAACCCTAATGAAAAAGGATTGATGGTACATGACCATCCAAAAGTTCAATACTTATTATGCAGACAAATTGGGGAAATTTCCAATGAGTTTTCATATCAAAAGATAATGGAGGGTAATAAACATAAACCTTATCATAGGAAAAAGGATAAAGTCCAAGAATTTTCAATAACAATTGTAAAGTAGAGTCTCTAAATGATATGGTGGAAGGTATACTCTTTGTGCTCTCAAATCTAGCTAGTACATTGTTTGATTCTGGTTCTACACATTCCATTATTTCATCCATGTTTTCAATGAATATAAAATAAATACCTAAACTGTACTATTAGTGTCATCAGTCATGTCTTGAAGAGGGATTATCCAAGATTCCACAATGTATAGTAACTATAGTATTAAATTTGGTGATTATATTTTCATCTTAAAACTAATTTTCATTCCCAGTTTCTAATTTGAATCTTTAAAAGGGAAGGGCTGGCTCTCAAAATACAATTCTAAGGAAAAATTAAAAAGCTAGGAAATTTCAATAGTCTTGAATAGAAATACTATATTATTTTTCAAAAGAGATATATCTTTTCCTAATATTTTTCTAGAATCACCTCATGTAGCCTTATTTATGTAGATTATCAGTGAAGAGGTTAGTGGAAATGAAAGTATAAAGATATATAATTCCCCCATAATTTAATAATATGTTGACATATTTCCTAAAGAGTTACCTGGAACTCCCATAGAAATTGAGGTAGATTTACCCATTAAACTCTTATGTGAATCCATGATTATATCAAATACCCCCTACAGAATGGAAAATATGGATTCAGAGGAATTAAAAAAAACAAATCCAAGATCTTTTAGAAAAGAGATTCATCCAACCAAGTTTGTCTCCTTGGGGAGCACCTCCTCTCTTTATAAATAACAATGATGAATCAATGTACCTATACAATGACTATTTAGAACTTAATGATATCACAATGAATACCAATTACCCACTCATAAAGAATGTTGATTTATTTTATCAGCTTTGTGGGGCTTAATTATTCTCCAATATTGACCTATGATCTAGGTTTTATCAATTTAGGGTGAAGAAAGAAGATATTAAAAATTCTAAATTCAAAAAATGATTTGGACATTATGAGAATTTTGTTGTGGCCTTTGGCATGACTAATTTTCCTTCTATATTTATGGATTTGTTGGATAGAGTCCTTTAAGACTTCCTTGATAATTTTTTGGTAGCTTTTAATGATGATATTATGATATAATCCAAAATATTAGTGGATAATTTTGATCATCTAGGGGTTATAATTAGATCATGGAAGAAGGATAATGGTTTTGAAAAAAATATCAGAAAATGTGAATTCTAGTTAAAAATAGTTTCATTAAGGGGGTACATTAAAACCACCGAAGGAATATCTATTAACTCTTTTAAGATGAAGTCTATAGTAGAGTGGCCGCATCTGAAAAGATAATTTACATTCATAGTTTCCTTAGTTTGTCAAGATTTTATAGGATGGTTTTGTTTTTTTTTAAATTCTAATCCACTATGAAATTTAACTCAAAAAGGGGATAAGTTCATCTGAAAAATGTAGTGTGAAGAATATTTCCATTAACTGAAGAAGATATTGGTTATATCACCATTGTTAACTCCACCATATTTCATAGAAGGATTATTTATTTATAGTGATGTAAATCTGAAATAGCTTGGGTTTTTTCATATGAAAAATGATATGGTAATTTCTTATGCCCTTCTACAGTTAAGGCCTCATGAGAAAAATTTTTCTATGCATTACCTGGATTTAGCTACATTTATCTTTTGTTTGAAGATATAGAGGCATTATATTTATGGGTATAAATTTGATATAAACATATATTACCAAAATAAAATTATATATTAACTAAAAAGAAATTTAATATGAGATAAAGGAGAAGGTTGGAAATTCGTAAAGACTATGACTGTTTAATTCATTTTTCCACGAGAAGAGAAAAAAAATTTGCTAGTGAATTAAGTAATAAATACCTTACTGTGCTATAATTGATGAAGAATCAAGAATATCCATTGTTCAAGGACCCAGTAAAATTAGAAATGGGAATCATAAGTGAAGGTAAATCATCAAACCAATCACAAATTATTTCTCAACAATATTAACTAGAGATGAACGAGAAATCGGAAAGAGAATATCCATTATTAAAAAAAATATAGTGGCCATGAAGAATGGAAAGATTCATGAGTTTAATATTGGTCAAGATGGTGTACTAAAATTTAATACCAGGATATGTGTCCCATCTTACCCAAAGATAAAGAAGAAGATGATGGATGAAGCCAATACCCCTATATTCTCTATACATACCGGATGCACCAAAATGTATAGGGAGCTTCATGATCATTAATGGTGGGAAATTATGAAATGGGATATTGTATACTACAATTTAAAGTGATTAGTATGTCAGTAAGTAAAGGTGGAGAGACAACTTCCTAAAGGGGTATTGTAACAACTACCCAAAAAACATAGATGTGGGAAAATATCAATATGGAAATTATTCTTAGTCTCCCAAGAACATTGAAATGAAATAATGTGATATATGTTTTATTAGACTGACTCCCTAGGACTTTGATTTTTTTGCTATTCAGGAATATTTATCTCTTGACCAACCTTTCAAGATATACGTGAAGAATGTGGTGAGGTTTCATGGGGTGACACATTCAATCGTTTCTGATCATGATCCAAAGTTAACATATGAATTATATAAAAGTCTTAAACATGATCTAAATACTGAATTGACTTTCAGTATGACCTATCAACTAGAAACTAATGTCCAATCTAAATGGACTATTCAGATATGCAAGGACATGTTGATAACATGATCAATGGTATTTAAAGGTGTAAGAAATAAACAACAACCATTATTTGAGTTACAATACAAAAATATCTTCTACATGAGTATTCAAATGTAACCATATGAAGGTCTATATGGGAAGCAATGTAAAACTAATATATATTGGGATGAATTTCGTGAGAGAAAGCTATTTGGGCTTGATGTAGTAAAAGAGATGATAGAAAAGTTTTATGCCATCCAAAAACATATAAAGACTACTCAGAGTGGAAAGAATATGTATTCTAAAAACCATAAAAGGGAATTGGATTTTGAATTTGGGTACACATTTTTCCAACAGATATCACCATGGAAGAGATTAATGAAATTTGGAAAGAAATGGAAGGTTGTCCTTTGTTACATTGCCCCATTTAGATCCTTAATCACATATGAACAATGTATTATCATCTATAACTTAACCAAATATGGGTAAATTTCATGATGTATTCTAAATTTCTCTATTGAGGAAGTATATATATTATTCCTCACATGTACTGAATCTAAGGATGAAACAACTAAAACTTGAAATATCATATGAGGAGCATATAGTGGAGGTCATGGACTGTAAATACAAGGTTCTATGCAATAAGACTTCCCACCTCATCAAAGTGGTGAGGATGAACCATAAACATCAAGAAGTGACATTGGAATATAGGAGACAATGAGATAGAAGTACCCTAAACATTTCTCAATTGAAAAAATTAGTTGAAATTTCAGGGACAAAACTTCTTAAGGGAAGGAAAATGTAACTACTCGTAAATTTTAAAATGATAATTGTTTTCTATATAATTTTTTGTTATATATTAAATAATATCATATAGATAAAAAAATTAAGATAAACCAATAAAATTTTATGTCCTTAACAATGATAATTACATAAGTCATTTATGAAATGAATTAAAAATCTCAAAAATTATGACTAGACATAAAATATAAATTATGATAGGTCAAATGGAAAAGTATGTATCACCCCAATCTACTAGAATAATTTCTACCACAAAAAACTCTGCATAAATAAAAAAAATATTGGTAAAAAATGAACATATTATAGAATGAAAATATAACCTTAGGGAAATATTTTAGTGAATTTCGAGTGAAATAATAAAATGGTATTTATAGGGTATAAAGGGAAATGTGACTATAGGGATTTGACCGTTATATTACCATTGGTCAAAAATGACCCTTGGAAACTATACCCTTGGTTAATAATTTCACCATTATAATTTGTTTTTTATAATTTGTAATTAAAAAAGAGAATTGGTATATAGAGGAGGATCAATGGCCTCTACCCAAAGAGTCGTGTCCTTTGAAGCCCATTTTTCATAACTTGGGAGGAGGTAGCATTACTGGGGTTTTCCCTTGACCAAGACCAAGGCGGTCTTCCATAAGTGAAGACTGAACGAAATCACCTGTGGTATAATTTTAATTTATCGAAGATTACTACTCAGTAATTGTTAGCCGAGCCACCCCAATGAAACTACTACCATCGCACACCTCACCCTTAGGGAATATTCTGTTTTACTAAGGGGTTACTCGTCCAGAACATAGTTAATTAAATTATAATTTCCTTTTTACAATTTTTTTATTCTAGTAATTAATTTTAATATTTTTTTTCATAATAAAATATATTTTATTTGAGTTGAATTTGGTAATATTATTTTTGGATGAAAATGATGTATTTTTCTAGAAAATATATACACTTATATAATAAACTATTATATTATTAATATTTTTTTTAAAACAATGAGGATTTTGAAACACACATATAAAAATATAAATAATAAATTCAATTTATAGTGGTCTTTGAAACATTTTGTAATTTTCATAAATTTGACGTTTCCTTAAAAACACATATTTTTAAATAAATAAATATTTTTATATTTAAAAGTTAAAATTATCATATTTAAGTATTTTTATGATAAATAAAACAACATATTTTAAATTATCATTTCAAAATTAGATTTTGGGGAATTGATTAGAATTTTCTAAAATACATTATTTTTTTCATGAATTGTAAAATTTATTTTTGTGATTTTTAAGTTTAAAAACATCATATTTACATCATAATGGTGGAATAATTAATTAAAGATCCATAACTAGACAAATTATATTTTAATAATATTATGTAATTTAATAGATTTTAATCAATCTTGAATACTATATGTGACTTTCTGAATTCTAAAAATTAATATTTAATTTATAAAAATAATACATTGTGTAATATTAAATTTTAAATGAAAAAAGAAGAATTAAAAATGGTATTGTGTTATAGTGGATTAATATATCATAAAATATTACCCTAATTCCCAAAACTATAAACAAAAATGTTGGGTAAGCCAATTTGTTTTACATTTTCCACAACAAAGGTTTCCAAGAACAATATTCATAAATTCTTATACAATTCCTCAACTTTCTTATAAATATCTACCAATTTACCTATTTCATTTCACTTTTAAGCCATCCATAATGATTTTATAGTTATGTTTCATCCCAATTATTCCCCTAAGGTTCCATCCTTTTGTTTTAGGAACAAATCTTTAATGTATGGTAAATATTCACATCTCTTTTTCATTCATGTTTTGTCTTGGTGGCATGTCTTCTATTTTTATAAACCAATTTTATTTTCCCCCTTTCAATAATCCCATAACTATAATAATTGGATTTTATGAATGGAATACCCATGTAACCTCTCAGTTTAATATTTTCTAAAAATATGGTTTATACCCTTCATGTTGCCGAATTTACTTTTCAAATTTCGCACTTTTACATGAAAAATGTTACTTTCTATTTTATTAGAATGGCCGAACATATTTTTTATATAGGTATTCAAAAAGATATAGAAATATACTTTTGATTCTTTGATTTAGACATAGGAATGATACATTAATTTTTTGGGAAAAAATTGTGTAAAGATCATTTCTCGAAGCACTTTTTTATGCAAATATTTTGATAAGAAACCCATTAATTATTATCCATAGGTTAATAATGAAATGATTTATTATAATCTATGTGGATCATAATAAATTAATACATATTAAGGATTTACCCTGATAGTGTTCCAATGCATTTGGTAAATAATTTAATCTTTAATGATGACATGTGTTATGATAACTTGGTGAATAACCTTACTACCTTTTATTTATGACAATTTATAGATTAACCGTAGTGATATGATTATGAATATCAAATTTAAATGTTGTTTCCCCATTTCCATGTTATGATTCATGTTATTATTATTATTTTATGCCTATTTTTCATGCCTTATTTTCATTCCCCATGTTCTTATTATGTGTCTCATGGTCAAATGTTTTTCTCTTTATTTTTTACTCACTAACTACGATTCATGGTCACCCCTTTACATGGATGTATTTAAAATTGATATAAGATGTTGTAAAATTAACCTAGAGTCAACACACGATGATGTATGTTAGGTCGAATAAGCCAGATACCCTGAGAGGGGGGTGGGGGTGAATTAGGGTATGACAAATTAAAACAACTTCCCCTTTTGATCTTGTTTTTTTGTTAGACAAAACCATATTCTCTCTATCTTTCCCATTGAAGAGTATGAATGAATCCGAAAGCATGCACATGATACATCAATTTTACTTGGTTCACCCTCATTGGGCTACGTCCAAGGAGCATACACTGGCGATGTGCCAATGTACCAAATTTACTATAAGTGCACTGCTGTTTAAAATTTTGAGGTGGGCACAATGTCCCTCCTAGTTGACAACCACTGACAATTCTAGAACTCACTGCCCTCTCAACTGAAGTGAGCTCACTGCTTCTTCAGAATATCAACTCACAGTTTAAAAACCTATATGTCCTTTCATTATCTCAAATGAGTGTATCATTCAATTTATGTAGATGCTATATTGAAGTCCAAATTTCATCCACTGATGAATAACCATTTTCCACTGATTATTAGGAAACAACCTTTGGAAATACCTTTTCAAAGAACCCTACATTACGAAGCTCCCAATTTTGCGAAGCTCAAACAAGCCATCATGAAGTCCCCACCTCTTCAAAAAGCACACATCTTCACATAGCCCACTAATTTGTGAAGCACACTACTTTATAGATCTCAATACTTCGCAAAGAGAAATTCATCACAAAGCTTAGGCCCCCGTTGAGCTCAAGCCATCACAAAGTGACTTCTTTCACGAAGATGACTGAGCCAATGTGGAAAAAACCTCTTTCGTGTAGCAAGATTAACCACTACGTAGCTCCTATATGTTGTGAAGTACACTACCACTATGAACCTACTTTGCGATTTGAGAGAATGAAAATTTTTCTTGGGAAACTCTCTGTTTATCTCAAGGGGGACGAGGACTATTTAAAAGTGATTCCACAGACTCAAGAACCTTCAACACTAAATCAGCACCACATCAGATCAAATCACAATGCTTCAAATTTTTTCTCAAATTCTCTCTGTATCATGAAGCAACATGAGAGTTTTCGGATTTTGGAGCTCATCGTAATCATGGAGTGTTCTGTCAATTACTTTGCACCACTGCAGTAAAGCATCGCCACTATTCTCTTCACCTCTACTATTTGCGAAGCTCATCGTAATCACAAATAACACTATCATAATCATGGATCATTCCATCAATTCCTTTTTCAACATGGATTTTCAAAAACTTCTCTATAAATCTATAATTCACCATATTAACCTGCATTGTAAACAAAAACAACCAACCCAAAAATGCTGCAATGTTACCTTGAGGTATTATTTCCCAACATTGTATTTAATTTTTTAGAAGAATATATGAGGCTTTCATATATTATATATCTTATTTACATGAAAATAAACATTAACAAATACTCTGTTTGTACCATGTAATGAAATGATATGTAATAAAAGGTGATATGTCACAATAATTATCCACAAATCAGTTTACCTTCAAGTTTTTTTTTCGGTTTGACCACATACAAGAGAAATATTATAAATTTATGTCATGAATTACCATGAGAGTATATTTAATGGAATAACATGATATAAATATTCAAATATTTTTTTTTCTTTCTACAGATGTTATGTAAATATTTAATTCATAAATTAGGAATGCACCCACTATTCGATAGAAATCACATAAGTCTAGAAATAATCGATTTCATCTTTAAGTTTAAAGAATAAAAAACTCCTAAAAAGAATTACCACATTATAAATTATTATAAAATATTCCCTAATATTATATTTAATGTCTTAGTAATGATTCACTATATATGAAGAGGTAATATAGATCACACTATTACAAATCCTATACAAGGAATCAAACCTATAGGCAAATGATGTGAAATATCAAAAGAATTCCCATTGAGAATGGCTATTTGTTAATAGTGTGAATGTAAATGAGTATTACTAATTTTATAAATTGATTGATTAATATAACTATAGTGATGATACTGTAGGTTAAAATAAAATAATGGAATTCAAGATAAGGAGTAACGGTATTTCATCTCAAATTCATCTCTTTGGGACATCTTTTGTATTATTAACCTTGTTTTATTTATGTGGTGTATACTTTGACAACCCATATTTTAATACACATTATTTCTTGATAAATTACATAAAGGTACTCATAATTAAATATTAAAATATTGTGATGCCTATTGTCATTGGTAAATTAAGTATATAACTTGACAACTTGAAAATGGTGCACCAAAAAATTATTTAAAACCTTTATAACACGTGATTATATGCCATAGATCTTCTATAACTACAACATATTACCAAGGAACATACATAAGAATTGGGTGTGATATAAATCCAATTATCAGAAAAGATAAAGTAAATCATATGTTAAATAAGTACATGTGATACAAGAGCCATACCAATATAGCACAAAAGGGATGATAATTCTATTATTTAACAATGATTCATGATATAAAATGATAACATAAAGGTAAATTTTAAACATATCAAAAAAATAAAACAAGTTATAATAATAACTCAACGATATCTATAATGAAAACATAACACTGTATAAAAATTAATATATTGTATTAGGTTTGTTTTTTAATCTAGTACATGACATGTCATTTGACTAGAACATTACCAAATGCATTGGAGTACTATCTTGGTATATTTTCCATTTTATTTTCATGTTCATTCATAAGTGTTCCACTATAATTATACAAAAAAAGATACCTTTCATCTAATTTAATCCCATGATCATGGAGTGTTAGTTATATACATGGATTTCCCAAATCAAAGTAGGATAAGTACATCTAGGTGAATAATCATGGTTTGAAATAATGATGGATATTCAGAAAACAATTTTTTTCATAGAAAATCAAAGGAAAATTCCATCATCAAAATGGTGTGTGTAAAAGTTCTTCTGAGTAATTATTGAGAATGAAAATTGTATCTCCTAAAATTAATATCATATGGTAAGTACAAGGTATTTGTGAAATCATATCCAAACATGATAAATTTGAAATCAAAGGTAAACATGTTAAGGAATTATTTGAGTAAAGTGGAGAATGAGAGGATCCCTTACCTTGAGAGGAAAATTTTAAATGATTTTTAGAAGATCCTTATGAGATTGGGTGAAACATTGAGGGATCTAATGATTTATCAGAAGATTAATTTTGTTCTCTAATTCTTTTTAGTGATGAGGAATGAGAGTTTGGGTGGGTTCTTATAGAAAAAGAAAGGATATTTATTAATTAATTTCAAAATATAGTTTTGGAATTCTATATTATAAATTAATTAAAACTAAAACAATTCCCATGGTTTTGGCCAGGTTTTTAACCAAATTAAAGTTGGTTTAATTATTTTACAAGTTTAAGAGACAATATCATTAATATAATATTGTTTTTGATGTGTAATTCACTCATTTTAACAAATTATTATTTTTAAAATCCTAAAATATAATATTTGTTTTAGAGAATTAATTGAGTATTTTTAAAATTAATAAAATTAAATAATAAAAAAATTATTTTTGTGGGTAAATATATTTATTTCAGGGATTCATCTTCTTTAATATATGAAATTACTTTTCTCTCATAATGATCATAATTGACACCTTAAATTTATACTATATTTTATTTTGACAAAAAGTTTTACTATCGCCAAAAATTATGTAGAAAAATTTCTGGGTAATTTCTATTTGTTTTTTTATAAAATAATATTTATTTTACCAAAATTGTTTTCTAAATATTATAATATACACTTCAAAATGAAAAAACCAAATTTATTGAAAAAAATGTTTTTGTTAATAATATTTTTTTGAACCATTATTAATATTATTTATGAATTCCCAAAAATATATTATATTATATATTAATTTAATATTTTTTTAATAATATTTTTTTAAAATATATTTTACAACAAATAATATTCAATTCCTCAAAAATGGTTTCTTGATTGAAACTATATATTTGTTAAAAAAATAAAATCTATGTTTTATCATGTTGGAAGATAATATTTTAAGACACATTATTTACTAAATTAAAAAGTAGTATTTTAAAGAGATAAATATAATCATTTTTAATTAAAAATATATAAAAATTCATACTATTAGGGTCTTGATACATAAACCTTTATTACAGTAGTGAATTCCTTATGGGTAAGGTGTTAGATCGTGAGATTTTATCGGGGTTATTTGGTGCACATGCTTTGTGTTGTAATCTTGATGATCTTAAAAATTTATAATAACAATAATATTCATGATACAAGTTTTGAATCTTATATTGGGATTAATAAATGGTAAATCCAAAAGATGTTATCTCCCCCAAATATCCGATAAATTGGATTTATAGGGTATAATCCAACCAGTCAGGGACATTGCTTCTTTTATCTATATCAATTAGAATTTATCATAATACATAATATAGTAATATTAATGGTTGATGTATAATTACTATATTATCAATGGTTAGGATGAAAAATGTTATTTTAAATTTTACTGGATATATAGCTGTTCAAAAATAACTAAATTAATTCATGTGTTTT
Organism: Viscum album; assembly: GCA_963277665.1. Lineage (NCBI taxonomy): Eukaryota > Viridiplantae > Streptophyta > Magnoliopsida > Santalales > Viscaceae > Viscum > Viscum album. The sequence goes on along the minus strand of OY728126.1, from coordinate 350,367,037 downwards.
CTATAACTTCGTTACATAATAATGAAACTATTCATTAAAAAATATGGAAATTCATTTATAAAATATTGAATCATTACTTGATTCCCCATTTCAGAATTTCCCCCCATAAATTATCCTTTCAAACAATAAAATAGTTCAGGGAAGTTCTCTTTCATATATTTTTGTCTCTATAATATAAGTCGATCACTAGTTGATCCCAACATGAAAGTTCATTCTCAAATGGTACAACCTCTAGATTTAGTACATGTGAGGGTCTAGGTATATACTTACTTAACATAGATACATGGAACATATCATATACCTTATATAATCTAGGTTAGATTTTTATTCGATAGGTCCCTACTCCGATACGATTAAGTATCTCAATGAGACCAATATATCTAGGGAAATGATTTCCCCTCTTCCCAAACATCATTAATTTCTTCTAGCAAGATATAGAGCGGAACTCTTTATCTCTTACCAAAAAAACCAACTCTCTTCGGCTATTGTATGCATAGATTTATGTCAAATTTATGTGGATTTAAATTGATTTAAAATAGTTTATCCCTCTTTTTCATACCTAATATAATATCTTCTCCTGTCATCCTCTACTCTCCAAGTTCATCCAAGCATGTCAGAGTCTAACAATTCTTCTGATATAAAGCCTTATAAGGATATATTTGAAAGATAGAGTATTACGTTTTGTCATATGTGAACTCTAACAGGGTTAGTTTATGGTCCCCACATCCTTATAAATCCATTTAACGTGATCTATTCATGTCCTCTAGAGTTTGAATGGCACTTTTAGAATGACTATCCTCTTGAGGGTAATAAGGATTATCAAATATATATTCTATACTATTTTCTTTCTAAAGGATTATATACAATATTTTTGTAAACATTGAATAATGATTAGATATCATAGAGAGTGAAACTCCACCAATTTTTATAACTTAACTTATGTTTGTCATGGTGAGTTGTCAGAGAGGGAAATATTGAATAATGGAAATGAAATGGCATGAATTTTTATGGTTATCAAATATTATCATGATTGAAGTATTTACAGTAGGTTTCCTAGTGAGTCCTATGATAAAATAAAGGTTATTTTTTTCCCACTTCCACACTAGAATGGAAAATGTTTTCATCATACCATTAGACTTATGATGTTCTGCCTTGAGTTTTTAGCATACCAAGTTTTCAGGTACAAAATTTTCAATATCCTCATACATGTTTTCCCACAAGAAGTTTTTCATCAACCCTCAATATATCTTATTGATTCCTAGATTAATTGGGATGGATAGGAAATTTTAATGATCTAGAAGTTCCATATTATGCTCTGGTTTCAATAGGACACATATTCTGGTTCCAAAGTTTATAACTCAATCGTCAACAATGTTGAACTCTGGAATATTTTTCTTCATTTTTATGTATTAACTCATTATCTTTCTTGGGTTTTGTGATCCAATAAATAATTTATGTTTGAGAAGATATTTTAGTATTTTAGGATTAATATCCTCATATTTTTTTATTCCCATCCTTTTCATGTCAAAGAAGATTGGGTCTGTTACAATCCTCATCATTGATAGAGTTTTGGTATCCATTGTTCTTAGAGAATCACACATTTTTTTTATTTCTAAAGATAGAAATTTATTTAGAAATCATAACGCATGATGATATCTAACCACCATGATTGGTGCATATTAATATCCTTTTCTTTGAATATATACTTGAGGAATTTATTATCCATATATATATGTACCAATTCACCCTACTAAGACAATGAATCCAAATAATTAATGTGAAGATCAATGAAATGAATTGTATAAAGTGTGTTTGGAATATTTACTTAGGGATAATTAGTTAGTGGGAGGAATAGTCTAGCACATTGTAATATTTCATGAGTACACAACCCATTTACTTTGTGTAAGCATCATTATAGACAATAAAACAATACCCACTCATGGTTAATGTAAGAAAAGGTGTATTAATTATCCTCTTCTTCTCCTACTTAAATATTTCATCACATTCACCAATAAAAAAAACTCAACTCATTTCCATGTTAGACTGTATAGGGGGCTTGAAAATCATGGGAGGTTTCTCACATGTTTTCGATAGTTCCCATTTAGTCCAAGAAAACTTTGTATTTCTTTCATAGAGTTTGTTCAAGGCCATCCTTCAAATTCCACAGTTTTGGTTGGATCTACAAATATACCGTTATTGGTGGTAACTTGTCATAAGTAATTTACATGCCCCAACCATAATTAAAATTTAATATAATTTACAAATAAGTTTTCATTTCTAAAATTATTTTGTACATAAATAAAATGACCATCCTGTTCATCCTTTCTTTTAGAGGGGATAATAATATCATCGATAAATACTACCAATACATTTTCAAGGTAATACAAAAATACTATATTTATCACGTAGAAAAATATTATTTTGGAATTAGTGATTCTAAATTGAATAACTATGAAAACATAGTTCCTATACCTTGTTCAATAATTAGTCTTACAGATATGCTCCTCATTCACTATTACTAGATAATATCTCAATGGAAGACATACAATAAAGAAATATTAGGAACCATGTCTCTAATAGAAAAATTCATCAATCCATGGTATAAGATGCATGTTCTTTATTGTGATCTTTTTTATCTCAGAATAATTAACGGAGAAGTACGTTGACCCATCCTTGTTCTTGATGAATAGGCCCGATGGACCCCATAATGAAGAACATGGTTATATAAACCTTTTATTTAGGTTATCCTATAATATTTCTTAATATACTATTGTTTAAAAATGGCCATTCAATATAGATATTTGTATGTGGAAAACATATTTGAGTATGATATCGATTGAGAAATCAAAATCTCTTCAAGAATAAAGACTAGGAAATTCTTCATAAAGAACATCAATGAATTCAATTATAATGGGAATGTCTCAAAGGATTATCTTTTATTTAATCTCAATCATTTGAACGATATATTCTAACTAAAAAGGATATAATATCTTTTCTTGAGATGTTCATACTAAGGAAGATTCATTCTCACCCTTGTGATTACATATAATCCTAGTGTGATTCACAATATATAGGTTCATTTACTTATCTAAAACATTAATGTTGTTTTTATATAAGGAAATACAATCGATATCCAAAATTTCATGAAATTACTATAAATTATGTAATAAATTGTTCTATGGGATGTTAAACCCAAAAGTTTTGATAGGGGAGGTGTTATATACCCCTGATACAATAATTCTCATATTTTTATTTTCACTAATAGCTGTACTTCTGTGCTTTACAATGGTGTTTGAATAGTTCAATTATAAAAGTAAGATATGAAATAATATGTAGAACCAAAATAAAAAAGTATGTTCACTATATTTAATTAATAACTAACATACTTTAAACCACTTTGTTGTTGGGATATTCCTCATAAATTATGTTGTTATGAACACTCCCATGTTTCGTTATAGGTTGTTGGCATTGATTTTTTACAATAACCCTTAGCTTAGGAAATTTTCTTGCATAATGTATGTTTTCTTTGAAATTTAAACTCTTAAAATTGGATGAGGTTTTATTAGATTATTCCTTTATCCCAACACATTGGTTGTTTTTTTTGAGACCCAATCACCACCTTGGTGGTCTTACTTCACGTACCTAAACCATTTCCTCACCCCTGAGTCAATTTATATGATGATTCTTCCCAAACTATTGGAAATTTTTATGTTGGTATTTACATACACAATTAGATTTATCCACCATATATCTAGAACTAAACACTATTATTGGATTCGTATCCCCACGAAAAACATGAGATTCAATGATCTTAATTTCAACATTGAGGGAACATTAGATAATTTCCTCATAAATGTAAAATTCTTGAATGTCTAAATCTTTTTTCAGAATTTACTTCATCCCATAAAATATGTGTGCAAATATACTTTCAGGGGTAAGGAAAAAACTGGAGGTCTATCAAGCATGTCTTATGCGGTTTTCCATATACACCCCAATGGATTAAACATAATGTTTATAAGGGGATTTAAAGTACCTATCCATTTTAATTCATAGTGTGTGAGAGTAATAATTCCCATTTTTTTTGCAGAATTACTTCCACTATATCATTTCAATATCCTCCTATGGCTTATAATTTTTATCCAACATCCACTATTGATCTATTTATCCTTTCATATGATAAAAATATAGCATAGTATTTTTTCCTATATAATTTATGAATAGACAAGTTCTTTTAAATAGAGTAAATCTATTTATCCATGAGGAATGGATCAAAGGATCAATTTTAGGTCTATGGCATTTTTCCCACAAAGGTCTCAATTGAAACTTTAACTTTATAAGGAGGTATTTGAGAATTTCACCTTATTCATGTTTTAGTTCAAAACATGAGTCAATTGAGAATTTATTTTCATGAAGTTCATTATTTCTGCTCCCATCAGGTTGGTCATATCATTTGGGAAGTTTTCACATTTCCCCACACCTTCGTTGTTGACACGATTACTCCAATTTCTAGTCATTTAATAGAATAACGGTAAAATTATAGATGATAATTTTAAAATTATTAAATAAATAAATATGAATCCATGAACAGTAAAAGTAAATATCATAAATGAGAAATATTCATTAACATATTATTTTATAGTTTTTAATCTAACATTTTAGTGATCAATATCCTATCATTAAATCTTATGAGAATTTTTATTCCCTTAATATCGGTTCATAATGGGATCATTAATTTACCAAATCATATCCTCGAGGAGTGTAAAACTAGAAGTTTAGTAAGGCCCACTATTGGGAACCAAGTAATGATTGATTCTAACTCAATGTGTTGCCTTTTTCAGAGTTATTACACCTATGTTCATATGTTCAAGATATAAATCCACTTGTATCTAAATAAGGATGTGTTTTGTTAGAGGACACATAATTGATTAATTTCTAAAATTTTGGATTTTTTTCTATATTTAGTCTTATCTTTAATGCATTTACTAGAGTTTTAAAATCTTTATTGAAATTTTTTTATTCTTTTCTCTCATACCATATTTGAAAACCCATATTTTAACAGGCATTATTTTCATGATTTATTACCTAAAATCACACAAATTACAATAAGAAATGATATAAAAGCATGGAATCACAATTAAATTATGTACATTACATATTAAATAGAAAAAAGCGTGTATAAAAACATTATTTAACAACTTCATAACATAAAAAAATATTCGATGGATCTTTTAAAACTACATTGGATAACCTTGGGATGGACATAAAAGGGGTGATATATAAATCGCAACAAGGAAATAAAAAAATAATAGAATAATTTAAAGAAGAAAAGGTGAAACAAAAGTAAAATCAATGCAACATTAATGGAGGGAAAATCCAAATATTGAATAATTTTTTAGATATAACATGATAACATAAAAGAAATATATAAATGTGGAGGCAACACTAAACATGACATAAGTATAAGTCAAGGATAACTAAACATTCAACAAAAAAAGTGGAAAAAGTACCATTATAGATTAGGTTTACTCTCTAATCCAATACATTTTGTCTTATAAAACTGAAACATTACCTAATGAATTGGAGCTCTTGTTGACGCCGGAAAAGTCCGTTGCTCCTCAAACGAAGTTCCGGGTAAGGAAAGCGAGGTCATATTTGGAGTCTGAAGCACGTTTCGGAAGGCCCGGAGGCCTTGCGCGGAAATTAGGAGGCTCATGCGCAAAGTTGAAGTGTAGCGCATAATCCTCCCGGGATGCGCGCAAAGTGCCTGGCCGACGCCCAATTTTGCGCGCCCGCTGCCTGCGCGACCCCTTGCGCGCCGGGGTCCCGATTCCGCGCCCGCGCCCTGAATTCCGTGCCGGCGGCGAGATTCCGCGCCCGGGGTTGCCTATAAATATAAGGCGACCCCCAACGTTTTGAAGGTTGCCGGAATCCGAAGGGTCGCTCGTTCGCGCAATCCCACCCCCTCCGCGCGCAATTCCGATCTTCAGGTAACCTTCTTTCTTTCGCGCAAGAAAGCCTCGGGGTTCGCCTTCGCGCGCAATCCCTTTGGCTCCTTTCATTTGAATAAATTTTCACCCAAAGGCCTTCGCGCGCAAAAGAAGCCTCTTGCGCGCAATTGCCCCCCGGGTGCGTGCAATCCAGCCCGATTGCGCGCACCCCCCTCTTCAAAGTGGTCATTCGTTAAAGAATGAGCCGTTGCCCCCGCGCGCTATCCGAAGCCCGGTGCGCGCAATCTCTATCTTCCGCGTGCAAAGCGCTGGCCCAATTGCGCGCCAGCCCGGCCTTTTGCGCGCCGACCTGCGGTATTGCGCACCAAATTCCTCTTTTGCACGCAAACCGCCTGGGTCGCCCCCTTTGACCCCCTGAGGGTACCCGCCTGCGTGGCGCCCGATGATCCCGGGTGCCCGCACCGTGCGTTGTATTCCCGTGCGGACCTCTAGGCTTGCACGAAGTGACACGGACCCCTCGGCGGCACCATTTTCGTCCAAGCTACAAGACGTTAAACTGTACAGTATTCGTCCCGCATGACTTTAAACTGCACTTTCGTCCCGCATGACGCTAAACTGCACCACGTCCGCGCTGCAAGACGTTAAACTGCCAAGAATCTTCGTCCTCAACACATGACGTTAAACTATACTTCGTCCGGAAAGACATTAAAACCGTCCGCATCGCCCGATCCCATGCCTCGCACGCAGGGTCCCCCTCCCGGTATGGATGTGGCCCCCACCCGCTCATCTCTGCAGGGATGTCAGGATTGGAGTGGCCTTCACCCACGGGGGTAGAGTATTACAAACAGAACGAACTACGTGGACTTTGATCCCTGTCTCCTAAACAGGGTATGTAGGAAGCCTCCCTGAGGTTCAAGCCCACCACCTGGTCGTCCTGGTCGTATTCACGTCGGTTCGTCCATCAGTGGACCCCTCCCGGGTTCACACTTGCGTCGATTCACCTATGAATCCGCCCTTGTGGGAGACTGCACGTGTGTATCTCCATTGTGCTTCCCCACTGCCGAAGCCAGTAGAGGGCGTGACAGGGATCGAGGTGTCTCTTACTTTCGGCCCAAGTCCCTCTCCAACTGAGTTTTGCCGCATACGGGCTGCCTCAGTGCGTAAGTCCTGACAGAACGAACTACGTGGACTTTGATCCCTGTCTCCTAAATAGGGTACGTAGGAAGACTCTCCAAGGTTCAAGCCCACCACCTGGTCGTCCCGGTCGTATTCACGTCGGTTCGTCCATCAGTGGACCCCCCTGGGTTCACATTCGCGTCGATTTACCTATGAATCCGCTCCTGTGGGGGACTGCGTATGTGTATCTCCATGGCACTTACCCACTGCCTTTTTCTATTTCTCTCTCCAACGTCCAGCATGACGTGAAACTGTGATCCACCCGGCCGTTCCATCCCCCTCTGTGCGAGGTGGTTCGGTTCAATCCTCCGCCCGGCAGCCTCGATCTCCTTGTGAGTCGGCTTGCCAACGTCCAACATGACGTGAAACTGTGATCCACCCAGCCGTTCCATCCCCCTCTGTGCGATGTGGTTCGGTTCAATCCTCCGCCCGACAGCCTCGATCTCCTCGTGAGTCGGCATGCCAACGTCCAGCATGATGTGAAACTATGATCCACCCGGCCGTTCCATCCCCCTCTGTGCGAGGTGGTTCGGTTCAATCCTCCTCCCGGCAGCCTCGATCTCCTCGTGAGTCGGCTTGCCAACGTCCAGCATGATGTGAAACTGTGATCCACCCGGCCGTTCCATCCCCCTCTGTGCGAGGTGGTTCGGTTCAATCCTCCGCCCGGCAGCCTCGATCTCCTTGTGAGTCGGCTTGCCAACGTCCAGCATGACGTGAAACTGTGATCCACCCGGCTGTTCCATCCCCCTCTGTGCGAGGTGGTTCGGTTCAATCCTCCGCCTGGCAGCCTCGATCTCCTCGTGAGTCGGCTTGCCAACGTCCAGCATGACGTGAAACTGTGATCCACCCGGCCGTTCCATCCCCCTCTGTGCGAGGTGGTTCGGTTCAATATTCCGCCTGGCAGCCTCGACCTCCTCATGAGTCGGCTTGCCAACGTCCATCATGACATTAAACTGTATACCCGAACTACGCTGACTTTGATCCATGCTAACACGTGATACGTAGGAAGCCCCTACGGGGTCCAAGCTCTTCACTCCATCATCCATCCTGATCCCTACCCAGGCCGCCACATCCCGGTGGAGTCATGCCATTTCATTTCACTCCACTTCACTCGAGAAGCCGCCCATGTGCTGGCCCCACCGTCGGAGGTTCCCCGCAAGGGGTTCTGTCATCTGATCCACTCCTCATGTTGATCAGTCCGACGCCGTCCCCGCTGGACGTTAAACTCGCGGCATACCCCGTGTTAAACATGGGAAGCTGAGGAAAACCTCAGGCAACGCAGTTCCCCGTACCCAGCGCAGGATGCCTCAGGACATCACGCCTTCGAGAAGCCCTACCAGGGACAGAAGGCAGACATGCAGAGCCGCAGTGTTAAGACACGCCCCCAACACCCGGAGCTACCCGGTCTCTTCACCGCAGGTTGCTGCCCCGACCAGACTCCTTGGAGCGTCTGGGCGGAAGAAGCGTAATTAACTGGTGTCCATAGAGATATGGCACCGGGAACGAGATTCACGAACATTCTTAGATCTATGAGGGAGACCCGGATTAGGCGACGAGTTCCGAGGAGACGTCCACGGAAGGAGGAGCCGACATCCCATCATCCCGGTTTCGATCAAGGAGAAGACGCCCCTGAACAAGGTACGGATGCCGCCCGCCTTTGGAAAGCGGGACTGCGGGACCACAAGCCGCGCTCCCATCCCCTCGGGTCGACGGGCGCACGCGCGAACGCGTCCTGGCGGAACATCGTCGGAACAGAAGCCCGACGCACATCCGCACCGAAACAGAAAAATGGTGAACCCGACGTGAATCTCTTCTCCTCAATACGAAGACCGATGGCTTTCAGATGTGTTGGAAGACTAGCATGTTTCCCGACCGAGCATTCAGCACCAGGGCACGGAACCCGCCAGGGGCTGGGGAAGGGAAATCGGGCACTCCGTCTCACGACGTCGATGGCCTAGGGGCCCTCCCCGGATCCACCCGGTGATGAGTGATTCGTCCGATGACAGTGTTGGGTACGCTTCGGTTAATACCGTCGAGCTGGTAAATCCCTTTTCGGTTCCCGGCGTTGAAGAACACCAGGTGGACCTCCCTAGTGTCCCCGGTCGTCGCCACCGTCGGAGGAACCGCAACAACCGGAGTCGCTGGGGCACGACAGTTGGTACCTCTAGCCAGGCCGTGCACGCCACTGAGACTAGGCAGCAGGCTCAAAACCGAGCTCAGCGCGCGCAGCCCCCCCATCCGGGGATAACGGATTCGCCTCCGCCACTGTTTGTAGTGTGGGACCGGGCAGAACCGCCTCAGCCGCGCCACGACCAGCTCCGTCCTGCCACGAGTCCATCCCGGCCTCCTGGACCCAGTATGGTGACCACTTCCAGGGCTGCAACCAGTGAACAGCGAGATGCACCAAGTACCAGTCGGCCGCCGGTCCAACCGGCAAGGCCCATCATGCCTCCAACCGCAGGGCAACCTCCTGCAACCAGGGGCTCGCGCTTGGCAAGAAATTATGATGTCCTGAAGCACTTGGCCGACATCCCAGCAAGGCTTTCCATCCTTGAGGCTCTGCGCCTGTCACCTGAGATGCGCGAGGCGCTCGCTGAAGCCCTGAAGAGCCCCCTCCAGTTTGAGACGGAGGTTGCGGCTGCAGAGGCCTTTCACGCCGAAACGATTGAGGACGCCGAGTGTCAGGCAGTTATCTCGTTCTCTGGTGAGGATGAAGACCCTCCGATATAGGGGCACATTCGTCCGCTGTATGTTACTGGCCAGTTCAATGGCCTTGAAGTCCGACGCTGTCTTGTCGACACGGGGTCTGGGATTAACCTGATTCCAACTCGGACGCTCCGGAGGTTGGGGTTGTCTGAGGATGACTTGATCCCCTCCGACCTCAGGATCTAGGGGTACGACCGCACCGAGCAAACTCCGGTCGGCAAGATACGTTTGAAGACCCAGTTCGGTGACCTGGTTGCCAACACCGAATTCATGGTAGTCTCTCAGGACACTGCGTACAACGCATTGATGGGCAGGCCATGGCTCCACCTTCATGCGGCGGTTCCCTCGTCATACCACCAATGCCTTAAATACTCCCTCAATGGTCGAGTAGGCGTGCTTCAGGGAGATGCCTCTCCTTTTGCCTCATGTGAAGCCCGCTATCTGGACGCGGACTATTACAAGAGCAAGGATAAGCAGATCCTGGCAGGTGAGGTTGAGCCTGTCGCTGTTGCAAGTGATCCCTGGGCAAGTTTGGATGACGCTTACGTCCTCCCGATTCAACGGTTGGACGTAGCCATGGTCTCGATGGCCTGTGAGTCCCCTGATGAGATGACCGCGACCGCCCGTGCCAGCACCAGCGGCCCAGCAGGATCTGGTAGCCCCAATGCAGTTTCCAACGCAGTCTCTCCCGTGGACGATTCCCCCCCGAGTGGAGAGGACGTGGAAGATGCACCCCCAGCCTTTGAGGAGGGCGTCTCCGCCATGGTCGATGAGTTAGTACAGGTGAACCTTGGAACCGAGGCAGATCCAAGACCCACATTGGTCAGTGCCGCCATGCCCTCTGAGGAGCGGCAGCAGTACATGGACTTTCTCAGGCAGCACCGTGATGTATTCGCATGGGGCTATGACGAGATGCCGGGGCCAGATCCTCAGGTAGTCGTCCACCTCCTTGGTCTCCCGGCGAACCATCGTGGGTTCAAGCAGCCTCCCAGGAAGATGCAACCATCCCACGGTGCCATGATTGAGGCCGAAGTTGACAAGCTTATCAAAGCCAACTTCGTGAGGGAAGTTCAGTACCCCAAATGGCTGGCCAACATTGTGCCGGTCAGGAAGAAGAACGGGCAGATCAGAGTCTGTATCGACTTCCGCGATCTCAACCGCCACTGTCCGAAGGATGACTTTCCCCTTCCGGTGACAGAGCTGTTGATTGATGCCACGGCATGGTTCCAAGCCCTCTCCTTCATGGATGGATACTCCGAATACAACCAAATCCGGATGGCCCCTGAGGATGAGGAGTTCACTACCTTCAGGGCCCCCCAAGGTATCTTTTGTTACCGGGTCATGCCCTTCGGCCTGAAGAATGCAGGTGCCACCTATCAACGGGCGATGCACCACATATTCAAGCCAATCCTCGGCACACTGGTGGAATGCTACGTCGACGACTTGGTGGTCAAATCGCGCCAGCGTCAGGACCATCTCAAAGATCTTGAGAAAGTGTTCAGCTTTCTCCGGTCTCGCTGCCTGAAGATGAACCCGTTGAAGTGTGCCTTCGGGGTCACCTCCGGGAAGTTTCTTGGCTTTGCGGTAAGATACCGGGGTATTGAGATCGACCCAGAGAAGATCAGGGCGATTAGCCAGATGCCTCCCCCGGGTAACCTCCGGGAACTGCAAGGGTTCCAAGGCCACTTAGCCTATATACACCGATTCATCGCGAATCTGGCCGGAAAGTGTAAGCCCTTTTCTCGGCTCATGAAGAAAGGTGCCACCTATGTATGGGATAAGAAGTGTCAGACCGCTTTCGAGGAAATCAAGCAGTACCTGCTTCAACCTCCGGTTCTGATGCCGCCTGTATCTGGGAAGCCGCTGGTCCTTTATGTGACCGCCCTGGAACGGTCCCTTGGTGCCCTTCTCGCCCAGAAGAACAACGAGGGAACAAAGAATAGCCTCTATTACCTCAGTTGCATGCTCCTCGATGCAGAAGTTAGGTATTCCCCCATCGAGAAGAGCTGCATGGCGCTCGTCTTTGCCGTACAGAAATTACGGCACTACTTGCAGCACCATGAGGTACAGTTGGTTTCTCAGGTAGAACCGTTGAAATATATCCTGAGCCGGTCTATGTTGACTGGCCGTCTAGCGCGGTGGGCTGTGATTCTCCAGCAGTTCGACATCAGGTATGTGTCTTAGAAGGCCATCAAAGGGAAAGCATTGGCGGACTTTCTGGCTGCTCACCCAACCTCCGCGGATCAGCCGCTGGATCTAGGCTTTCCTGATGAGGCCGTTCTCTCGGTCGATCGTGCCGATCCATGCTGGAAGATTCACTTTGACGGTGCCTCCCGGAGCCCCACTGGTAGAAGACTCGATAATCCTAAGCTAAATAGAGTGGGCCTGGGTATCGTCTTCATTACCCCGGAGCAAGCCGTGCTGCCATACTCTTTCCTGTTGTCAGAGGGCTGTACCAACAAGGAGGTGGAATACCATGCCCTCATCACTGGCCTCGAGTTAGCTCTCGAGATCGACGTGCCCCATCTGTGTGTGAAAGGGGACTCCGAGCTGGTCGTTAGGCAGATCAATGGCGACTATGTTGTCAGGAAGCCGGAGCTTGTGCCATTGCTGGAGTGCACCCTCCTTCTGATGGCCCAGTTCCCTTCTCGGCCAGAAATTTTCCATATTCCCCGGTCGCAGAACGGTCGAGCAGATGCTTTGGCCAGCCTTGCTGCGTCACTCGCAGAGCCTGAACAGGACAACCTGATCATCCGTGTGACGCACCGCGGACTCATCGCTCCCGTTATCCCGGAGGGAGATCGCGGCCCGTCGGTAAGTAATCTCACCACGGTTGCCCCTGCGCCCGGAGCCCCGAGTACCCCAGATATGGCAGTCGAACCAGCCCCTGATTGGAGGACGCCTTTGGTTGAGTACCTCCAACATGGAATTCTCCCGTCGGATCGGGCCGAGCGCGAGCGAGTTCGACGCCGCGAATCGCATTTTGTCCTCCCGAGCAGTCCCGGCCTGGAGCAGATCCTCTATAGACGCGGATTTGATGGTGTTCTCCTCCGTTGCCTTCAGGGAGTTGAGATCCTACGAGTCATGCAAGAGGTTCATGCTGGTTCATGTGGTGCCCACCAGACTGGGCCGAAGCTGTCCCACCAGATTCAGAGGTTGGGATACTTCTGGCCCTCCATGATCCATGACTGCATCGAGTATGCCAGAAGGTGCCATGCATGGCAGGTTCATGCGAACTTTGTGCATCGGCCGCCGGAGCCTCTCCATACCACCAGGTATTCTTGGCCCTTTGCAGTTTGGGGACTGGACGTTGTGGGACCTTACCTGCCGGCGACAGCTCGCCAGTTCCGGTTCATTCTGACCGCCACGGACTTCTTCTCCAAATGGGCAGAGGCGATTCCGCTCAGAGAGGTCAAATCCTGTTCTATCGCTGACTTCGTGACCTCCAACATCATTTATCGATTTGGGGTGCCTCACGCTATCCTCAGGGATAACGGAGCCAATTTCCGAGCAGCAGAGTTGAAGAAGTTGTACGCCAAGTACAACATTCGCTCGAACCATACATCTCGCTATCATGCGTAGGAGAATGGACAGATTGAGGCATTTAACAAAACCCTCTCTAACATTCTGCAAAAGATGGTTGGTCAGAACAAGAAGAGTTGGCCGGACAAGCTCCCCAACGCCCTCTGGGCTTATCGGACAACGACTCGCAATTCCACCCAGATGACCCCTTATTCCCTGGTGTATGGAGCTGAGGCCGTCCTACCCATCGAGATCCAGTTACCGTCCTTGCGCACTGCGGTCTACGACCAGCAAGCGCCAGACAGAGCTGCTGAAGCCCGTCTAGTCGAGTTGGAAGCACTGGATGAGAATTGGCTTCGCGCTTTGCACAACTTGGAGAGGCATCAAAGCAGAATGGCTCGAGCTTTCAATAAGAAGGTTCGCCTCCGCTCCTTCCTGCAGGGTGATCTAGTACTGGCCCTAAGAGCACCCATGATCCCCGGAAGGAAGCCGCCCAAGTTGGAGCCCAAGTGGGAGGGACCTTTTTTCATCCACAAGGTCTATCCCAATGGCGCGTACTCCCTAGAGACTATGGATGGTGAGCGTGTTACTCCTCCCACCAACGCTAGGTTCCTCAAGCAGTACTTTGCTTAACTATACGTCGTCCAACATGACGTTAAACTGTACATCGTCCCACATGATGTTAAACTGCACTTCGTCCCGCATGACGTTAAACTGCACCTCGTCCCGCATGACGTTAAACTGCAGTTCGTCCCGCATGACGCTAAACTGCACCTCAAGAACTACGTGCGGCTTGATTCCCATCCTTATGGGATACGTAGGACCGCCTGAACATTCATGTTTCAGGCCCAGCCCCATCCTTCGGGAATTTCCATCCCATCTCGGGCCTTTGGCCCAAGTGCCTCTGGGTATGCGGTGTATGGTGTGAACGCGGGGTTATGCCCTCATTCACGTCGGTTTGCTCGCCACGTTGTACTCCCCCCACGTTTGGGGATGCCTTCCACTTCCCCTTTCCTTTTTCATCCGGCATGACGTTAAATTGTACTTCAAGAACTACGTGTGGCTTGATTCCCATCCTTATGGGATACGTAGGACCGCATGAACATTCATGTTTCAGGCCCAGCCCCATTTCCTGGGAATCTCTATCCCGCGTTGGGCCTCTGGCCCAAGTTCCCCTCCTTTTTGTGTGAGGCGTAACGCGTGAGCGGGGGATTATGTCCTCATTCATGTCGGTCTACTGGCCGCGCCATACGCCTCCCCCGTGTGTGGGACTACCTCACACCCCTCATCGTCCTGCATGACGTTAAACTGCCTCTCAAGAACTACGTATGGCTTGATTCCCATCCTTATGGGATACGTAGGACCGCCTGGACGCTTGTGTTTCAGGTCCAGCCCCGTCTCTTGGTTGATCACGTGGATCTGCCGTCTTTTGGTTGCTCTCAGGGTGAGTCCTCCGACCCTTTCCGGTGATCTGTTAACATGTTTTGGGTGCTCCGGTCTATGACCCGTAGTGTCGGATTCAATCCCGACAAGTCCTGTGTTGCTTGTCGGGCCTCGCGCTTCCTCTTGTTCGAGCCTTCACTCAAAGGGATCCTCGTTAGCGGTTTGGGTACGATGCCTCAGTGCCCTCCTACCGCTCCGGGTCGATTTACCGGCGGGTCCTGGGCCGCAAATCGATATGAATCCTGCGCTTGAGCGGTTGATGCTCGTTTGCTTGCCTCATCCTAGGATGACGCGATTGGGTGTTGTGTTGCGAACATGGTCAGCAACATCCTTGATCGCCATGTCGGCTCTTTCAGGCTCTGAACATTGGTTGCGTGGTCCTCATCACACTCCGCCTTTGTGCGTTGTAGTGGAATCTCGGCACTCTCTTCATACTGACCTTCAGTACACCTCTACACGTTAGGCAGGCCAACTAGGGTAATGGTGTCTTTCGAGGCTCCCACGATCTGAGTACCAAGGATATATGTTGATGTCCTCCCTAAGGGCCATGTGTAGCAGGACCCTCGTCCCCCTAAGGAGGAAGGAGTCGCCCGAACAATCGTGTTCTGGGCCCAGTATAGCTGGAGGCTAGCATCTCTGCCCCTTGGGTGGTGGACATACGCAGGCCCCTATCCCAGGATCCTTCTCCGGGAATTGTGCGTGACCGCAGGGCTGGGGTATGTTCCCACCTCTGCTGGGTCCGCCGTATCGCAATAAGCGGATTCCTCCAAGGTCCGAACCACACGACCTTAAACTGTGTTGTCTGGTCTTACCACACGACCGTAAACTGTGATCGTCTTGGCCGCCCGATGAGAAACGACACTGCATCGTGATGTTCTCCTCAGGGGACACTCACGTTGGGAGCTGGTTAATAACCACGCCATTTATCAATACCTTTCATGGCTTGATTATTGTGGCGACGCTAGGGATTTCTTAATCACAGGCTTGTCGCTGCACAAAGAAAAACCATCCACCTTTAAGGACAAACAAGAAATATCAAATGCCGCTTCTTCTGGGTGCGAGGGCTAGACCCGCACCCCTCCCTGCGCTGGTGCCCGATTGTGTTGCGCCACGCTTCAAGAACTACGTATGGCTTGATTCCCATCCTTATGGGATACGTAGGAACGCCCGGATGTTTGAAACTTCGGGTCCAGCCCCCTACCTCTTAGAGATTCCCCCTTCTCTGGGGAATCCGCCGCCTTCGGGTCACCCTCAAGGCGTGTCCCTCGACCCCTTTCAGTGGTCCACCAGTGTCAAGAGTACTCTGGTTTATTTCCAGGAGGGTCAGGTTCAGCTTGGTCAGGTTCCTTCCACTTTTCAGGCTTCGTGCTCCCTTTCATTCGGACCCATCGCCTACGCCCTGGGTGGAGCCCCCGTGAGCGGTCTGGACACAATGCCTCAGTGCTCTCCCACCGACTCGGGCTGGTGCCCCCAAGGGCCATGGGCAGCAAATCGATATGAATCCTGCGCTTGAGCGGTTGATGCTCGTTTGCTGCCTCATTCCACCAACGGTCAGTGCGATATTGATGCTGCTTTTCCGCCACGGTCGGCAGTACTCCCATATCGTTACGCCGGTGCCCCCAGTCCTTAAGTGAATGGCCGCATGATTCACATTACGTTTTCCACCTCCCATTCTGACCAGGCAAAATCTCGGCACTCTTGACACTATCCCTCAGTGCATCTTCGCATGTCCAGGGGATAGGACCACGATGTGGCGTACTTTGAGGTTCTTATGGTCCGAGCTCTAAGACCTTAAACTAAGATCTGCCCCTATGGTCCAAGCTCTACGACCCTAAACTAAGATCTCCCCAAACGGGGTTCTACGTCCCGCATGACGTTAAAACTGCACTCCCAGAACTACGTGTGGCTTGATCTCCAGCCTGATGGAGTACGTAGGAACGCCCGAGCATCTCGACTCGGGTCCAGCCTCAGGGATCGATAAGTCCCGCCCCTACTCGTCGCAGACCGTCTGGCCTGGCTTCTGGTAGAGTGGTGCAGTTGTGATATTCTCCCCGATTCAGCTCGGGATGCCCCATTGCAATGATGGGAAGCGACAGTTTCCTCATCAAAGAGGTTATGTCTGAGAATTGGGGTGATTCACGGCCAGATTAGTGCATCCGCCTAATACGCTTTCCCCACGATGGCACAATTTTGGGAGCGTTGGATTCTGTCCGAACAAATCATCACTTCGCCCCACGTTTCGCATGCCCTGTTGATCCGGATTTCCACCCTTGTGCCTGAAGGAACCCCCAAAGAGGCATTGATGATGACATGTGATTCGCCTCCTGCAATATGAATGATGACCTTCGGTCCGTCTATTGCAGTAGTATGGTCGATTGATCCATTGTCCGCTTGCCGTCTTGGGCATTTCCTGGAAGGCCGACCGTTGTGGATTTCTGAATTCGGGACACGCGATTCACCCTTTCTCATTTCCCTATGTTCGGATAAAATCTCAATGCCCCTAGCGTTGTCCCGCTCGTGTGTCGGAACAAGTTGAGGGGATGATACGTTGATTAGGTCTGAGGGCTCCTTTCCTAGGAATGACCTCCCTCTTTTCTCTAGAAGTCCAGGCCCAATTATGGATGCCTGAAGCTTGGTTAACGCTCCCGCGAGACAATGAATTGTGGTTGAGCATGTTAAGCCAAAAGATGCAGATAAATATGGTGATTCATACAAATGGATCGAAGTATTGAGTAGCGGAAGCAAAATGTTCTGGGAATGGAAAAAACAAAGCCCCTAGGGATTAACATGCTGAATGAGTCTTTCCAACGCCGCTACCCTTTGGCTGGCAGCCTCCAGAGCTGCTTCTCGCTCTCTGCGTGCCCTCTCTTCGTCGGCAGTCGCAGCACGCAGCTCGCCGATCCTGGCCTGTGCACGCTCCCGCCCAGGACTTCGGCATTCCGGCGTCTCCCTCGGAACCCGATCGTTGCGACCTATCGCCGATCAGATTCCGAGGGGGGGCTTTTGTAGATGCCGGAAAAGTCCGTTGCTCCTCAAACGAAGTTCCGGGTAAGGAAAGAGAGGTCATATTTGGAGTCTGAAGCACGTTTCGGAAGGCCCGGAGGCCTTGCGCGTAAATTAGGAGGCCCGCGCGCAAAGTTGAAGTGTAGCGCGCAATCCTCCTGGGATGCGCGCAAAGCGCCTGGCCGGTGCGCAGTTTTGCGCGCCCACTGCCCGCGCGACCCCTTGCGCACCGGGGTCCCGATTCCGCGCCAGCGCCCTGAATTGCGCGCCGATGGCGAGATTCCGCGCCCAGGGTTGCCTATAAATATAAGGCGACCCCCAACATTTTTAAGGTTGCCGGAATCCGAAGGGTCTCTCGTTCGCGCAATCCCACCCCCTCCGCGTGCAATGCCGATCTTCAGGTAACCTCCTTTCTTTTGCGCAAGAAAGCCTCGGGGTTCGCCTTCGCGCGCAATCCCTTTGGCTCCTTTCATTTGAATAACTTTTCACCCAAAGTCCTTCGCGCGCAAAAGAAGCCTCTTGCGCGCAATTGCCCCCCGGGTGCGCGCAATCCAGCCCGATTGCGCGCACCCCCCTCTTCAAAGTGGCCATTCGTTAAAGAATGAGCCGTTGCCCCCGCGCGCTATCCGAAGCCCGGTGCGCGCAATCTCTATCTTCCACGCGCAAAGCGCTGGCCCAATTGCGCGCCAGCCCGGCCTTTTGCGCGCCGACCCGCGGTATTGCTTGCCAAATTCCTCTTTTGCGCGCAAACCGCCTGGGTCGCCCCCTTTGACCCCCTGAGGGTACCCGCCTGCGTGGCGCTCGATGATCCCGGGTGCCCGCACCGTGCGTTGTCTTCCCGTGCGGCCCTCTAGGATTGCGCGAAGTGACACGGACCCCTCGGCGGCACCATTTTCGTCCAAGCTACAAGACATTAAACTGTACAGCATTCATCCCGCATGACGTTAAACTGCACTTTCGTCCCGCATGACGCTAAACTGCACCACGTCCGCGCTGCAAGACGTTAAACTGCCAAGCATCTTCGTCCTCAACACATGACGTTAAACTGTACATTGTCCGGCAAGACGTTAAAACCATCCGCATCGCCCGATCCCGTGCCTCGCACGCAGGGTCCCCCTCTCGGTTTGGATGTGGCCCCCACCCGCTTGTCTCTGCAGGGATGTCAGGATTGGAGTGGCCTTCGCCCACGGGGGTAGAGTATTACAAACAGAACGAACTACGTGGACTTTGATCCCTGTCTCCTAAACAAGGTACGTAGGAAGCCTCCCTGAGGTTCAAGCCCACCACCTGGTCATCCCGGTCATATTCACGTCGGTTCGTCCATCAGTGGACCCCTCCTGGGTTCACACTTGCGTCGATTCACCTATGAATCCGCCCTTGTGGGAGACTGCACGTGTGTATCTCCACTGTGCTTCCCCACTGCCGAAGCCAGTAGAGGGCGTGACAGGGATCGAGGTGTCTCTTACTTTCGGCCCAAGTCCCTCTCCAACTGAGTTTTGCCGCATACGGGCTGCCTCAGTGCGTAAGTCCTGACAGAACGAACTACGTGGACTTTGATCCCTGTCTCCTAAACAGGGTACGTAGGAAGCCTCTCCAAGGTTCAAGCCCACCACCTGGTCGTCCCGGTCGTATTAACATTGGTTCGTCCATCAGTGGACCCCCCTGGGTTCACATTAGCGTTGATTTACCTCTGAATCCGCTCCTGTGGGGGACTGCGTATGTGTATCTCCATTGCACTTCCCCACTGCCTTTTTCTATTTCTCTCTCCAACGTCCAGCATGACGTGAAACTGTGATCCACCCGGCCGTTCCATCCCCCTCTGTGCGAGGTGGTTCGGTTCAATCCTCCGCCAGGCAGCCTCGATCTCCTTGTGAGTCGGCTTGCCAACGTCCAGCATGACGTGAAACTGTGATCCACCCGGCCGTTCCATCCCCCTCTGTGCGAGGTGGTTCGGTTCAATCCTCCGCCCGGTAGCCTCGATCTCCTCATGAGTCGGCTTGCCAACGTCCTGCATGACATGAAACTGTGATCCACCCGGCCATTCCATCCCCCTCTGTGCGAGGTGGTTCGGTTCAATCCTCCGCCCGGCAGCCTCGATCTCCTCGTTAGTCGGCTTTCCAACGTCCATCATGACTTGAAACTGTGATCCACCCGGCCGTTCCATCCCCCTCTGTGCGAGGTGTTTCGGTTCAATCCTCCGCCCGGTAGCCTCGATCTCCTTGTGAGTCGGCTTGCCAACGTCCAGCATGACGTGAAACTGTGATCCACCCGGCCGTTCCATCCCCCTCTGTGCGAGGTGTTTCGGTTCAATCCTCCGCCCGGTAGCCTCGATCTCCTTGTGAGTCGGCTTGCCAACGTCCAACATGACGTGAAACTGTGATCCACCCGGCCGTTCCATCCCCCTCTGTGCGAGGTGGTTCGGTTCAATCCTCCGCCCAGCAGCCTCGATCTCCTCGTGAGTCGGCTTTCCAACGTCCAGCATGACGTGAAACTGTGATCCACCCGGCCGTTCCATCCCCCTCTGTGCGAGGTGGTTCGGTTCAATCCTCCGCCTGGCAGCCTCGACCTCCTCGTGAGTCGGCTTGCCAACGTCCAGCATGACGTTAAACTGTATACCCGAACTACGCTGACTTTGATCCGTGCTAACGCGCGGTACGTAGGAAGCCCCTACAGGATCCAAGCTCTTCACTCCATCATCCATCCTGATCCCTACCCGGGCCGCCACATCCCGGTGGGGTCATGCCATTTCATTCCACTCCACTTCACTCGGGAAGCCGCCCATGTGCTGGACCCAGCGTCGGAGGTTCCCCGCAAGAGGTTCTGTCATCTGATCCACTCCTCGTGTTGATCAGTCCGACGCCGTCCCCGCTGGCCGTTAAACTCGCGGCATACCCCGTGTTAAACATGGGAAGCTGAGGAAAACTTCAGGCAACGCAGTTCCCCGTACCCAGCGCAGGATGCCTCAGGCCATCACGCCTTCGAGAAGCCCTACCAGGGACGGAAGGCAAACATGCAGAGGCGCAGTGTTAAGACATGCCCCCAACACCCAGAGCTACCCGGTCTCCTCACCACAGGTTGCTGCCCCGACCAGACTCCTTGGAGCGTCTGGGCGGAAGCAGCGTAATTAACCGGTGTCCATAGAGATATGGCCCCGGGAACGAGATTCACGAACATTCTTAGATCTATGAGGGAGACACGGATTAGGCGACGAGTTCCGAGGAGACGTCCACGGAAGGAGGAGCCGACATCCCATCATCCCGGTTTCGATCAAGGAGCAGACGCCCTTGAACAAGGGAAGGATGCCGCCCGCCTTTGGAAAGTGGGACTACGGGACCACAAGCCGCGCTCCCATCCCCTCGGGTCGACGGGCGCACACGCGAACGCGTCCTGGCGGAACAGCGTCGGAACAGAAGCCCGGCGCACATCCGCACCGAAACAGCTCTATCGGAGTTCATCCATCATTTTCATATCATATACAAACACAAGTATTCAACCTGAATCCTAAAATATAAATGTGACTTTCAAAATTTTTAATCCCATGATTAAGGATTGTGGGTTATATACATGGAATTCTAAAATTAATTAAGGATTAGTAGATATTGGAGAATACTCTTAGGTTGAAAGAAGGATGGGAATTAATAATAAAAAAAATTTGGCATTGAAAAATCATGAGATAATTTCAGTAGAATAAAAGGGCACATAATGAGTAATGGGAATGCATAATATATGGTAAAGTTTTCTTTAGTAACTTTAAATCATAAAGGAAGTAATAGATATGTGTACAATAATATCTTAACATAAAAAATTTTGAAAATGGAATAATATAAAAGAGGTTCTTAAATAATGAGGGGAAGGAGAGGATAACTAACCATTTGTAAACACTTCTAAAATCATGGAAAGAGATTATAATGTGAATGGGGGAACCTTTTCAGTAATTAATAGATGAATGGTATGGTTAATTTAATTCTCTAAATGTTTTTAGTAAGGATTAATTATAGTTTTTGTGGGTTTAAACAGTGAAATATTAGATAATTATTTATTAATTTGGAAACCAATGTATATGAAAAAGTAATAAAAACTAATAAAACATCCCTTGGGTTTTTAAATGGATTCTGATAAAGATATTTGGTTTTCAATATTTTACAGGTTTAATAACTTAGATCAATAATATAATACACTAATTGATGTGGAATTAATTCATGTCTACAATGAATTTATTTTAAAACCATAAAATAAAATATATGTTTTGGGGGATTCATTGGGTGTTCATAAAATTATAAAAATAAAATAAAATAAATTATTTTAAATATTAAATTTTATTTGGTAATTTATTCATATTATGATATACTTTACATCACTTTTGAGTCATTATTAAATCATAGTACACACAATATATTTATTTTATATTTAATTTTAACACAAAAATTTGTCTGTATTCAAAAATTATAAAATGTAACCATTAGTTAATTTAGATATGTTGATTTCAAGAATAATATTTATTTAATTAAAATAATTATATAATTTTTAGAATTAAAAATTTTAATTAAAAAAATCATGTTTATTGGAAAAAATACTGGTTTTTTTGACAAGAATTGTTTTCTACCCCTTATAAAAATTAATAATGAGTTTGAAAAATTATATTATCATTTATTTTTAATAAAAAATAAATAATGAATATATTTTATTAAAATATATTTTATTTTAAAAATTATTAAATCCATAAAAATAGAGACTTGATTGAAACTATATATATCCCAAAAATACTATTTCTGTTTCATCGAAAAAAACAAATATTACAGAATTCATTATATATTCTTTTATAATTTCATATAAAAATGGATAAAAATTATCATTTTTTAATCAAAATAATAATTTAAAATTTTAGACTATTAGGTTCAAGAATCATAAACCTTTATTAAACCATTAGAATCCCTAAGGTTTCGGTATATGATGGTGATATTTTCTTTGGGTGGTTTGGTGTACATAGTGTGGGATATTGCAACATCTCGGATCCGAGTACCACCCAAAGGTGCTCAAAAAATGGTTGGTTACATGACCTCAAGCACATTTCCTCAAATGCCAGAATCTACTGACTAGCAGTAGGGGATAATGTGAAATATTAGGGAAACTATGCCTTCACTGGAAGAGTATACACAGAGCAAAAAAAATTGTAAAGTATAGTGGAAGTAATAATTTCAAATAGGAATAAATAGCATAATAATGAAAGGAGAATCCAACAGAAGCCAAAATACACAGACACAGACACACATATATATGATGCACAAAATGTTTTTTAAGAAAATAGCCCAAAAATTCATAATTCTAGAAAGAAATACAAAAAAAAAGTAAAAAAGAAACAAATAAACTCCAGTAGCATCGCAAGCCCCAGCTTGGTCTCATGATCTCGATCACCCATAACAATCAAGTACTTGATGAAGATGGGGGATTGACCTTATCAATACATGAAATCATATAATCTGTTTGGGTCCAAAAGGAAGATCCAAATAGGGTGTCAGAAAAATCCTCATAGGAAACCAACAAAAGATCTATGCCAAACTATCAGTGAATATATATATATGGTAATATGAAAAAATGAAGCAATAAACTAATAGGTACTCAAAAATAAACATACCTATAGTTTTCAATTACATTCATTTAACATTTATTTCATCCATTGAATCTTGTAACCCCCGGACCTAGCCTAATCACTAGGTCCCCCATGTAAGGAAACCAAAACAGATGCATCATAAGGCCATCTAGAAAACAAATATGACTGAATCCAAGTTTGTTCTATGGATTGCAAGATTCTTCACAATCAAATACTTATTCATACATGTCCTATTTTGTTTTTTTGTATTATATCACATTTTGTCTAACCTATCATAAAACCATTATATAACAACCATCTCGGAAGCTCTCATGGTCTGTCCCCTTTGGTCCAACATGACATCAATTCATTAAAATAAGGACCCTCTTGGTAAATATCTCATAGTCTAACCCCTTTGGTCTAATATAGAAATAATCAATTGTAAACGGCCACCTGGGAAGAAATCACTATCTAACCCCCTGGTCTAAATTAATTTAATCAGAATATAAATGACCACCTCAGAAGATATCATTGTCTTACTACTTTGGGAATATCTCATAGTCTAATGACCCTAAGTCAAAAATTCATAATGCATATCACAAGAATTTCATATTTTTAATAACTCCATCATAACCAAACAAGGCATGGAATACAAGACAATCCTAATAGGCATTGTAGACCAAATGTCCATAAACAATTAATCAAGGGAAAGACACCCATAGAGTGTCTCATAAAAAAGGTATCTAACCTTAAGCATATGAAACAACCCTTTACCAATCAATAAAACCATAACAGGTAATGATCA
Source organism: Viscum album (assembly GCA_963277665.1). Lineage (NCBI taxonomy): Eukaryota > Viridiplantae > Streptophyta > Magnoliopsida > Santalales > Viscaceae > Viscum > Viscum album. The sequence continues at coordinate 350,342,847 of OY728126.1, read as the reverse complement.
TGGTTAAATTCCATGTCGTGAAATACCAAAACATTTCTATGTGGAAATTTTTTCATATATAATCCAAGAAAACACAATGAAATTCACAAAATCACCTACCTTGATGTTGCATGATCGATATAATTGAATTTCGGCCCTTGAACCGGTCTAGGTCAGCGTAGAACTAAAAAAAAGTTAAAAAATACCAACCTTGAATAACCCATTAGAGAGGAGGAATAAGGATGAAAGGATATAGGGATTTTGATAACTCATCGGTGGGATTCCAACATACCAGACGATGTCTCAATCGGATCTCAGATGGAGAATCGAGTGATCTAACTTCATCCATCATTCCAGAGCACTCCTATACAAAACACAGGAAGAAGAAGATGTTTCCATATATGAGATGCGCCCCCCTTCAAATTTATAAAATAATAAGAAAACTACATTGAATATTATTTTAATATAAATTCCATGTAGTAGCCTTTACCATCCCCTAACATAAGCGGTCCTCTAGGTCACCACCTGGCCACGTACTTAGCTATTACGTGGCCAGTACGTGATAACTAAGTACACATTGTATACATGGAAGTACACGACGTGTACTCAGAAAAACCTGTTTTCTTTCTTTTTCCTAAAAAACAACCCGAAATCAAGATATATACCTAAAATGAAGATCCCAGTTCTTAGAAACCCCCCCTTAATGAAATTAATCCCTGGATTACCATTCCAAGGGTGGTGAAGAAGAATCTGTGAACAAGTCTGGCCACTGCGATCACACATCGTCCTCCCTCCCCCAAGTCTCATCCTGCACTCGCCCATGCTTCCATAACACCCATACCAGGCAAACAGACCAAACATGGATAACCTTCATGTCGTGATCTAAAATCTGAATAGGGTTCTCCTAAAAGGATGAATCCACCTTCAACTCAACCACATTGGTTTAAAAAACATGAGATGAGTCTGAAAAGTGACACCATTACTGAGAAACATGAATGACTCCATGAAAATCCTAGTTCCTTTGAGGTAACTGTAAATGATAGGAAACTTGACCAACTCACTCTAAAACCTTAAACAGATCGATGTATCTCAGTGAAATCTACCCCTACCTACAAATCCTCTTATGTTTTAACCTTGGTGTGTCACACATAAAAACCTGATCTCCATCCTCGAACCCCAGAGGTCATCTCCATTGATCGACATATGATTTCTTCCAAAACTATGAAATATCAATATTATTCCAAATCAACTATACCTACTTAGCGGTCTCCAAGACAAGATAAGGTCCCAACATAACTACCTCTCCTGCCTCTAGTAAACATAGGAGTGATCGACATGGTCTACCATACAATGCCACATAAAGTTCGATCTAAATTTTTACATGAAGAATTTTATTCTAGGAAAACTCAAATATGGGTATGTGTCTCTCCCAAGAGCCCCATAAATATAGGAAGAAAGCTTGACGAATTTCCTCCAAAACTGAAATCCTGTGCTTGGACTGGCCATCTGTCTAGTGATGGTAAGCTGTACTCAGAAGTAACTATGTACCAACGACCCTCTATAGTCCATACTAGACATGAGAAGTTAGCCAAGAATCCCTGTCTAAAACTATAGAGTTCATAACCCCATTTAAATGTAAAATATCCCAAATGTACAACCTTCAAATATCACCAACACTGAAGGATTCTTTAATTGGCAGGAAATGTGAAACCTTCCCGAGCCAATCGATAACAACCCAAACCACATCATTCCCTTGAGGCGACCTCGATAAACATATGAAAAAATCCATCCTGACATCATTCCACTTCCACTCGAAAATGGGTAACTACTATAAAATCCTTGTCGATCACTAATGCTCCGCCTTCACCTTTTGACAGGTGGAACACATCATAACAAAACTAGCTACACCCCTCTTCATGCATATCCACTAATACTGATGATGTAGATCTCAATTCTTCTTGGTGAAACTAGGATGAAATTCTTATACTTAGGCATTGAAAATATTTCATCAAATCTTCACGTATGTCTGCTGACACCCATACATGCCCATGAAAACAAAAAACCTCATCCTCCCCTATGGTCCACCTTGGTGTAGGGTCCTTGCCTGACACACTTTCTCGTAGGACTAGGCCTTTGAAATATAATATATCCCTCAATCACACATGATCCAATAGCTTAGAGGTAACAACTATATAAGAAATAAATGTCTACCCCTGTCTATCATGAAACTCCAAATTCATCTTCGAGAGCTGATCCATAAGGATCCACTAACTACTGGACTCTAGAACTACCTATATATGATTCCTCCTGGTCAATGAATCACCCATTGCGTTGCATTTCCCAAGCATGTCGGCAAGCCCAATATCAAAATACTGATGGTACTCAACCCACCTTCACTATCTCAATTTTAGATTATGTTTAGTAAAGATATTATGGAGGATTTTGTGGTTTGTGTATAATACAAATTTATCTCCTAAAAGACAATGTTTCAAACATCAAAAATCACGTACAACATTAGATTACTTGAGATCATGCGTTGGGTAATTCATCTCATGTGACTCAACTACTGAGACCGGTATGAAATGACTCCTCCAATTGTATAAGGATGGATCCCATACCGATACATGATGCATCACAATACATAGTGTCACTCTTTCCTGATTCCAGAAAAATCAGGATCATTTTTGAAGTCAATCTCCCTTTCAGCTCCGGAAAGGTTAAATCATAGGAATCTGTCCACAATTAATTCACACCCTTCTTAGTTAGGCCCGTTAATGGTGATTCTCAGCATGAAAAGTCAAGAATAAAGCATATTTAGTAACCATCCAATCCTAAAAAACATCATACCTCAAATAATTTCTTCATCTCCACCTAATAAAATACAACCCTCACCCTCTCTGGGTCTACTAATACTCTTATTTATGAGATGACATGACCCAAGAAGTGAATATAATCCATCAAAAATTGTTATTTTGTGAGCTTAGTATAAAACTAATCATCTCTCAGTGTACTCAAAATGATTTCAAGATGAATGGAATGGTCATGTATAGTGTAAGAGTACACTGAGATATCATCCATGGAGACTACCACAAAAGAATCCAAGTAAGGATGGAACACTCGGTTCATCAATGTTGTGGAAACTGCCGGTGCGTTTGTTAGATCGAATGGAATAACCAAATAATTTTATAGACCATTCCTACTCCAAAAAGTTGTACGAGGAATATCTGATGGTCTAACACGCAACTAATGATAACCAGATCTCATGTCAATATTCGAGAATACCTAGGCTCCTTGAATCTAATCAAAGATATTATCAATCATCGACAAGGGATATCGGTTCATGACCGTCAATTATTTCAGCTTCCGATAATCCACACAATGTCTGGGGGTATAATCCACCTTCTTCATAAAAGGATAGGAGAACCTCAAGAATAAGTACTGGGTCAGATGAAACCCTTTTCCTGCAACTCCTATAACTCTTTCTTGAGCTCCTGTAACTCTGGTGTATCCATTCAACAAGGAGGAATGGAAAACAGTGCCGCTCCTAGACCAAGGTCAATAGAGAAATCCACCTCTCGCTCTTGAGGAAAACATGAAAGGTTGTCCAGAAAGACCTATATGAAATGATCCACCACTCGAAGAAATTCCATATATGAAGTCCCATGTTCATCTAGATATAAACTAGCAATATAGGATGTAATTACTCCCAAACCATGATGCTAGGGTCCATCTCTACTCTCAAGGACACTGCATTCTCCCTTGTGTAAAAAATATCCACCCTCTGGTGATATGAATCACACCCTACAATGATAAAAGTAAACAAAATCCTAAAAAGAGACCAACCAGACCATTATGAGAATGAAATCTAAGCCCATCATCTCTAAGACATAGAGGTCCCATAATAAGTGACACCCACAAACCTTAAGAGGGCAGTCCTTTCACTAATGTAAGCTATCTATCCTAATCCCCAACAGAGAGTCTAGCATTATAATATCTTCATTAGTAATGATATTGAGCCCAATGATATCCACAATGAAAAAGGATATAAAACTATGGGAAGCCCCAATATCAAAAAGATCAGAATCTAAAACTGAGGAAACTGGAGTCATACCTCTAATCGTAGAGGGTTCAAGATCCTACTCCTTCTGGGTTTGTTCCATCTCAAAAGTATGACATGTACCATAGCTCTATGACCCTACCTAGATACCCTAAGCTGGTCCACCCTGGTGTCACTGAGAACCTGTCATATAACTTCCAAAATTGTAATCACATCCTCTTCCTAACATACCCCAATTCCTTGACAGATGAGAAATTAATGGTCCTTCTCCTGAATTTAGAGTCATAAAATATCCCATCTCACTCACTGCTGTTGAGAACTTCATGTAGAAAAGATGAATGTAGCACAACCTTTTGAAATATCTATATTCGACTAGGTCTTTCGGGAAATGTAGTCTCATTGGACCACTCTTCCCACACTGTTTGCACAAAACTTGTCTACCTAAGGAAACATCCTTGCAACAAGAAGAATCACCGTGTGAAATCTCCCTCCAGTGCTTCATACTATCAGTCAAATGAGTACCATCCCTAGATGCTGAACCTCCCTAGATCACAACTCCAAACTCCCTTAGATTGCACTCAGTAATCAGTGCATGATTTACTATAGAAGTCACCAAATTCAAGCTGAAAACATTCAATTTTTATCATATGTCATTCCTAAGACAAGCCCCAAATATCTTAGCCAGTGATAACTCATCACCCCCGAGAACAGGTGTGAAGTGATGAAGCTCTATAAAGTGAGAATTTTATTCCATCACTGAAAGAATATCCTACTCCAAATTCATAAACTCCCAGCCTCAGTCACCCCTCAACGTCTCAGGGTAGAAGTTATCATAAAAGGTCCTCTAAAATCCTTCCCAATTCATCTCCTGATGATGTATTTCCTGTGAGATAACATCCCACCATATATTGGTGGAATAAAATAGCATGTAAGTCATGAGATTAAACCTCCTCTCAAGAGGCATTTCCATATGCTCAATGATAGAAAGGATGGCATCCAACCGTGAATCTGTAGCCTACGATCCTCCATCCCCTGGAAAAGTGGGAGGATAATACTGCTGGAACACCTACATCAACAATTCTATGGTCAGGGCAGAATGTTGTTCTACATAAATGGATTTTATCATCCTCATAAAGAATTCACAGAACTATGAATCAACACCTATATCTAGTATAATAGATAACTCCAAGATGGGAATGATGGTAGGATCTGTTGGTAGTCCTTTATATATTATTTCTAGTGTTTGATCATCACCCTGTGCTTGGTGTAAAATTGGATAACGTCTCAGAGGCATGACTCTACAAGGTCAAGTTCACACCTCAGTGTGAAAACAAAATAAACCGTAACTTATAAGTGTAAGAATGGAAAAAATATAAATAAATCATTCATGTTCTTAAAAAGTGGATAACACGGTGTTCAGAACCACTATAGAATGCGTTCCCTTAATCCTTAACATGTGGATGTACCCCTGCCAACCTGGTCGGGTAACATCCCATACACAGGGCGTGTTCCTCTTGAGACATGACATGTACTTGAATATTCACTCCTACCTAGGTACTTATACATGGATAGAACTGCTGGTTTCTACTAGTGCAACACCACAAAGAGTGAAAACTTTAGACACGATGTGTAATGATCCATCCACTCATGTCGTTAATCACATAAAGAGATACACGGTCGATTACGAAATGACATGTAATCTTAATACACGTCATGTTCTACCAAAATTTTACCAACACAGTGTCTCTGATCCCACAGTCATTCACACAGTCAACAACTAAATGGTGTGTACATATGGTACATGGCATGTATTTTATAAAATTCAATTCTTTAAGAATAGAAGAACACATGGCATGTGTTTATAACATCACACACCATGTTTTCTAGGTTTTCTGGACAGTAAGCCTCTAAAACTTCTTATAAACCCTAAAATATCCGAATTTTTCAATGTTATGACATATTCCCATTCATAAGATCCCATTCCCCCTATGAATCAATGTTTGACATCCTTATTAATATCATATCATAACAGAATTCAATTAAGATTAGAAAATGATCCACCAAATTCTGATCCAAGAGGGACCATAAAACCTTAAATAATAAATATTGGTTGCCATCCAAATAAAACTTTTCATATACCAATATACTATAAAAATTGTAGGTATTATATCCCAATAACATGCATATCTAGCACGACAACTATCACAACAGCATGCAATCAGTAATGTTCTCTAAATGGCATGACAAGAATGCATGACATGTGATTTCTATCAAGTTATTATATGATGCACGAGATTCCATACACTCATCTCCTCAGGTTGCAAAAAAATATAACCACAATGATATCAATACTAACATCACAAAACAATTGTGTCACCCAATGGTGAAATTGAATCAACTGTAATAGTTCAAAATCTAAAAAATTAAAATTCAATTCGAGGTATTTTGGATTTCCACTATACATGGGTCAACTACTCTTGAACAAAGATAATTACCAAAATCTATTTCCTTCCCATCCCATTCTAATGTTTCCAAATAGTAAGACAAAGAAGAAAATAAAACATCTTTGATACCACTTTGTAACATCTAGGATCTAAGTGCTGCCCAATGTTGCTCTGAATCCGGTTGTTCACATGACCTCAACTGCATTTCATCAAATTCCAGAGGCTGCCGAATAGCAATGATGGGTAATGTGAAATATTGGGGAGACTATTTCCTCATTGGCTGAGTATACATAGTGGAAAACAAATAGTTAACAATAACGAAAACAATAATCCAAAACAAGAATAAATAATGGAAGACTGAAAGGAAAATCCAACAGAAGCCACAATATATATACATACATACATATACAGAAACACACACACACACACACACACACACATATATATATATATATATATTATTAATGGAATATGTATCTAAGAAAACATCCAAATAATTTATAATGATGGAAAAAAATACATAATCCAAAGTACAAAATAAAAAAAATAAACTCCAACAGCATCGCAAGCCACAGTTTGGTCTCATGATCTCTATCTTCGACAACAATGAAGTACCTAATGAAGACGATAACTTTACCGTATCTATACCTATAATCATGTAATCTGTTTGGGTCCAAAAGCATGACCCAAACAGGGTGTGAGATGAATCCCAATAGGACACCACCAAAAGATTTATTCTTAATTATCAGTGAATATATATATCATAGAATATGTATAAATGAAGCAATAATGTAGGAGGTACTCAAAATTAAACAACCCTAAAATTTTCAATCACATTCATTTAACATTTAATTCATCCATTGAATCATGTAACACTGGGACCCATCCTAAGCTCTATAACCCCTTGTAAGGTAACCGAAATAGATGTCTCATAATACCATAAAACAAAAAATTAAGACCGAATCCAAGCTTGTTCTTTGGCATAAAAGACACATAAAAAACATTCATTTATTTATACATGACCCTTTCGGTAGTTCTCACAGCATATCCCCTCTGGTCTAAATTATCATCAAATCATTAAATAATGACCTTATGGGAAGCCCTCATGGTCTATCCCCTCTAGTCCAACATGGCATGAATTCATTAAAATAATGACCCTTGGGAAATCTCTCACGGTCTAACCCCTTTGGTCTAACATAGAAATAATCAATATTAAATAACCACCTAGGATGCTCTCATGGTATAAAACCCTAGGTCTAACATTCATTTAATAAAATATAAATTAACACCTTGGTAGATCTCATGGTCTAACCCCTTTAAGAGGTTCTCATAGTCTAATCCTGATTGGTCAAACATTCACAATGCATATCACATGCATTTCATATAATTAAAAACTCCATCTTAACAAAACAAGGCATGAAAAACAAGGTTAACCTAATATGCATTCAATACCAAACCGACGTAAACAATTAATCAATGGAATCACACCCATATATGGCCCCATAAAAAAGGTATCTAAACTTATGAATAAGAAACAACACTTTACCAATAAATCAATCCATAAAATACATGAAAATGTTTAAATTCCAAGTATATAAATGACAAAACATGGGTATGCATATAGTTTTGCATATATAATCCAAGATAACATAATAAAAGGCATAAAACTACCTACCTTGATGTCAGACAATTGATTTACTCTAACATCATCCCTTGAATTGGCCTAGGTTGGCATAGATCAACAAAATTGTGAAAAAAATCCAACCTTGAATAACCCATGAGGGAGGAGGAATTGGGAAGAAATGCTCTTGGGGTTTTGAGAGCTTACCAGTGGGATTCCAATGCACCTGATAATTTCTAAATGAGAGATCAGATGGAGAATAAGAAGATCAAACTTCATCCATCCTTCTAGAGTTTTCTTGTATGAAACATGGGAAGAAGAAGTCATTTCTAGATATGAGAGATGACCCCAATCCAATTTATCAAATGAAAAGAAAACTAAATGTCCTATCCTTTAAAACTACACACTATGTAGTATCCTTAACCAGACCTAACTTAATAAGTCTACTAGGTCACCAAACAGATATGTAATCAGCCATTACCCGACCAGTTTTCATCTATACACATAAACTAGGTACACTAAATGTGTATAGAAGTAGACAATGTGTACTAAGAAAAACCACTTTTCTTTATTATTCCTAAAAAACAACCCGAAAATAAAATCTATACCTAAAATGAAGATCTGGGTTCTCAAAGATGTGATTTGAATGTGCTTGAACTTTATTCATAAAAGGTTTCATTGACGATTTAGGCGTCGAATTTAAAATTTCTATTGATCATGTGAAAGTAACAATGATACCATCTCCCTCAGAAACACTGATAAATTTCCATAATAGGGTATGATTTTTCAGGTCAATGTCATCACATCTTTCATATGTATCAATTGGTCTTTATCATAACCCATGAAATACTAACCATAATTATCATTGTATAATGTCTATATTTTCAACGATTATAATTTAGAATAAAATTAAAATTTTTACAGGAAATATAAGAGTTCAAAAATTACAAAACTAGTGCATGTTCTCTATAACTTTAATACATAAAAATGTATCTATTTATTCAAAAAGAGGTAATTGTTTTTATAAAATATTGGTTCGTTATATATAAGTTTCATATTTGAGACATCATATCAAAAAATATCTTATAATCATTGTATTTTATGTTCAATTACATTACCTTTATTCCAATGGGCTTTGATACTAATGTTTCTAATGTTTAAGGTTTTTTGTCTCAAACACCTCTATTTGAGACATATTTGGTATTTTTCACATAAATTAATTTTTTTTTGTTTTTATAAATACAATTTGAGATATCATATCTAGATTTTTATTTAAATCATGTTATTTAATGTTGGATTAAAATACATCTATTTTAGGTGTTTTGATGAAAATGTTACTCAAACCACAATGGGTTTTTTCACCTCAAATATAATTCTTTGTGGCATAATACATTTTTTGCAACATGATTACATGGTATGGTGAATTTACTAGCCATTGATATATTTGTATCATATTCATTTTATTTTATTTAATTTACAATCCAAATAATTTAACCTTATTTTAGTGGATATTTATTTAGTTGTTTCCCTAATGGTATGGAATTTTATTAAATCAAATCTCTTTCTTTGAGTTATATTGTTTTATATTAAAAATTATTCTACAATTCATGGATCCTACAACCCTAATATTTCCATATATAGTATTTTTTAATCTTATTTTTGAAAATTATGTTTAAATAAAATCATGGTTTTATCACTCTATTTACAATGTTGGATTTCAACAATGGTAATTTCATGTATTAAAAATACATCTTTAAAAATAAAATGTTTTTTGTCCACTATTATGATAAAAAACAATTTTTCATATTAAAGGGTAAAATTTTGAAGTTTATTATAAAATTTAAAAAATTCAATGATTTTTCACATTAACTATTTGAAAATATTTTGGGAAGTGACATGTAACTTCCTCTTTTACAACAATGTTAAAAATGTTTTCTAAAGTATCTATTAATATTTCACTTCCATTTAATATTTATTTTCAAAATGATTTACCAAAATATGGATTATGTTTCACTATTTATATTCTAATATATTGATATATATTTATATAAATTTTTTGGTAATGAAATAATAATACCAAACAATAAAATTCATGACCCATCTTGGGTGGTATCTCTCAAGTATTCTTTTTCAGTTATTTTTTTCATCTATGTCAATATACATCAATGTTTAATTTGTTAAAAAGGGGATATGTACCTTTGAATTTATCCACCAACTTCCTATGGATATATTTTTATCGTGTTTTTCAATTATTGACATATTCATATCTTCATTAGTATATACATCATGAACGAAGCATTTTTTATAATGAAGATTGGATTGAGTTCACCTTGAATGAATGTTGCTATATTGACATGGGGGAAAGTAGTTCTATTCTGTAATAATGATTATTTGTAAATTTATTTTCTATTGTCTGACCACCCCTTTTCTTTCTAGAGATGGATAAAGACAATTTTATACCTTTTAATGACACTAGGAGAAGTATTTTCATTCCATTTATTATTATTCCAATAGGGATGATTATTAAAAAGTGTACTATGCATTATTTGACCATGCACTATATTTCTCAACATGGTTTATGTTCATACTATCATTTTCAATGAAAATGGGTAATGTATTGTCATTATTGATTATTAATGAAAGATAATGTACGTTGAGTATGTATTGGTTTTCATTTTTCTTATTGTATAGATAGAAAATTTTTATTCAGAAATAATTTTCTCAAGGAATGGTATGAATGGTATTAGTGAATCTTATTGTAAATGAATTGGAATTAATTAGGTGATGTGTGGGGGTCCTACTTATATATCCCCTTGATAAATCCATAGTTATCATGAGACAAAACTAGTTTTGGGAAATCGTATATACATACACAATTGAGCATGTGGTCTCAATGACAAGTAATGTGTCTTGGAGAACGGATTTGATAGTGTGATTTTTATGAATGATATTATTCATTCTAGTAGTATAAGATCCATATGATAAATATCTATTATTTACACTCATGGATGTTTCATACACCGAATTTCATATTGATTATGGATTCATGTTGTTTACCTATACCATATATAATATTTAGTCAATTTTTATTCTATGATTAATTCTGTAATTTGATTCCTTTAATCTAGGTTTTAACTCACCACCTATTAAGTTTATATTTCCCTATGTTATAGATAAAATTAGTAAAAATGACATTTTTAGATGGATAAAATGCATGAGCTAATTTTTGGGAGATGTTGAAGGCTTTTCTTAAATAATTGTTTTTCATATCTAGTGGGGAAATTTTACATTTGATGTAAAGAACTTTGGATTTATCAGTTTCTGTTGTGTCCTAATTATCTAAAGCTATATAGGATAAAATATCCATCATATAAAATTGATCTAATAACCATTATTTATATTGTAATTATGGGTTGTTATATCCACTCTTTTATAGATGGTATCAAATAAAATATTTAAGTTCTATGTTTATGGAAATATAAATCAGAGTGTGGGACTAAGGCATTATATTTTCTATCAAAGGAACAATTTATACAACATTTTATATTATAATCTTTTTTGTGGATATTTTAATTATTTATTAGATAAGGATAATTGAAATTGTCACAAACAGAATATAGTCACCATCAAAACTAGTGCCAAACCCAGTCTATGACAAGGACCGAAGGCCGTTACAAATCCCCAAATGCTTGCAAAATTTCCTGGGTATCATAAACTGAAAATTGGGAATGAGTTACCTGAGTTTATATACTTAAAACAATAAATGAACCCAAGAAACCAAATAAAGTTTTTTCAAACCAAAACATCTTTTACTAAATTCTATAGTTGAATTAAAAAATTTAAAACAAATTTTAATGAACACTAAAAAGGTAAAAAACAAAATAAGGACATACTAATAACCTACACATGGAAAGAGGCACCAACCTCAATCCATCTACACAACACTGCATCACGAATGACCGGTAAAAAACCCAAACCACTGGCACAAAAGTTGTACCCAAACCCGCAACAAAAAAATAAACAAGTATACTTACCCAGGAAGGTGTAAGTAGGGTGTGGTCAAAATCCCAGTAGGATACCACCCCTAAGAGATTCCATGTGATAAATATTCAAAGACAGTAACCTTGCATGTTTTGTAAACATGAAAATATATTTACAATTTCAAAAGGTTGCAACTTTAAATAAAAATAGTTTTCATGTGGGATATTGTAAAAAATCAACAGTTTTAAATAAAAGTCCCAATATAATGAGATTTTAATTCAAACATACAATATTCCAGTGGTAAGAGTAAATCATCTAATGAGCAAAAGTAATATGTTATAACCCCTAGTAACTAGCTCGCTGCGTGTCCTAGGTACCTGGTTTCTCGGTGAGATAACGCATCACAAAATCTGTTCTCATGTATGAGACACTAGTAGGGAACATACCCCTAACCTATTCTTCCACAATAATCATCATAATAATAGTTTAGTTAGTGTTTTAAGCATCAATATTGCTACGTGAAACTAAGGACAAACCCCACGGGATCCCCATCATATTAGTACAGTCAACCGACCTAGATACCCGAGTTTTCCTCTTGTGCTCCAAAAATTTCAACAAGACAAGAAATAAAATTTTCACATGAAAATATTAATTACACATAAAAAATTCACCAAAAATCCCACATGTTCATCACACAAGTCACAAGAATAACTTTTTCATTCAAATGCATTTTGAAATCATACTCACACCAAACTTGCCCACAACACATTTCACATTTCTTTAACACTTTCAAAAATCCTTTAAAAATTTTCATAAAACCTTTAAAATACATTACAACTCACATAAAATCCCATACACATATCAAATAATACCCTTCTCACTTTCCAAATTAATTTTATCATCAAAATTATATATAACAATCCAAAAACATGTTTCACACCAACATACCAATTTAGTATAACATTTCATAAATTTATAAATCATTATATAAATGTTTGAGAACTTAAATCACCACTGTACCTTTAAAACACCAATATTATGAGAACACACTCACCCAAAAAATACAAAAACATCCTTTAAACACTTTTTTGAACTCATTGAATCATTTAAACTTTTCATAAAACAAACCCAAGGGGTAAAGTATGGTTTTCACACAAAATCTATTTCAACACCCTCTTTCAAGGCAAAAAATCACCAATACTAATAAAAAGTAGAATTGGAATCCCTATTAATATTTATAAAACTACACTCAAGTGTTAAAAAATAACCTTGAATAATACCACAAAATATACACATGAAAATACACATTTTAATATAATGCTATCAAGAAGAATAAAACAGTTTTACACATCAAACCCATTAAAAACCCCCCCTTCCAATGCCCACATGATAATAAGGAATAAAAAAAACATAATTTTTATCCCCTTTAAACAACTAATATATCAATTTCATATTTTATTAAACTACCACAAAATATATTCCATGTGTTATATTCGAAAAGTACATAACTTAAAAAAAAATGAGACTATAAAATTAAATGCTTAACTGAATCCATAAAAAATGGTTTTTCACCACACATAACATAAAAGGAACATGAAATATCAGTAAGACAAGAAAAATAACTCATAAAGAAATGGTTACACATGGAATCACATACCTTTTGAATCAAAACTCCCAAATCTGGGTGTGAAACATCAACCGCACCACCACTGCACCTCAAGGAAGTGAAATCCAACCTAAAACCAAAATATTCGACAAAAAGACACCAAATAATACCCTAGATTCGAACCCTAACTTCTGGAAAATTTATAATTCCAAAAAGGGTGAAAGAAACCCTAAGGAAAGGGAAGAAATCAATGATAGAATGAATTGCTTTCATAATTTTGTGGTTTTAACTATCAAATATCCCTTTTAAATATGAGGTCCAAGGGAGGGGAATCGACCTTGGAGGGTAGACATAGAGGTAAGGATAGAAATGGGGAAGAATGGGGCAGATTTGGGTTTATTCCTGAATGGAAAAATTGGAAATTCAAAAAGTTTTTTAATGATCGGGACACCCTTGTATGGTTTGTCTGCACGGTTTCGAACCTTGCGGCCAAACCGTACGGCCTGTTCTGGACACAAAAAAACCATAAATTATCCTTCAATTTCAAGAGGGTCTAAGAGGAAAAACAAGGGGTAATGAAAATCCATGAATAGGGGGAATGAATTCCCTAAATAAATTTTTTTTTCACTCCAAGACTCATCCAACTCATGGGTACAAACCACCTCAAAAACTTACCCCACTAGTGGTGAAACTAGGAGTGTCACTAAGCCAAATTCTAAACCACACACCATTATACCATCCATTTTACAAAAGAGAAGGCTAATTACCAAACAATACGCCCAAGACTAGTGTTATAAGTCAAGAACACTGAAGATACCAAAATTCCAAACCCGAAACACTTGGAAACCTAGAGAAAGCTAAAAACCAAAAGAGGATTTGAAGCAAATCATGGAATTGCGAATCTGGATGTGACATAAATTCAATGGAGAAGATATCAATTTAAAATAGTATATGATTTAAAAGTAATAAAATAATGAAAATTTTATTTTATGTATTTATATGAGAGAGATTCACTAAAATACACAGGAACAAGTATAAGTATCAGATAAAAAACTGATGTTTTAGTAAAATAAAGATTATGTGGGTTTCCTTAGAAAAACATCCTAGTGTCATGTGGATGTGGTTTGACACAGATTCACCTAGGGGTAATCACCTTGGAAAGGATTGGTTTATCCTTAAATCGATCATTAATATCATTCATGATGAGTAGTCCCAAGGATTAATACCTCACAAGAGACTTCTGGAGATATACTTTGGGTAATAACATTCTCTTTATAAACCAATATGATTGATTTAAGAATGATGTTAACTAATTTGGTTATAAAACCTAATATAAAAATTTACATGGATTGAAAATATTAAACAAGGGAGTAATAGGTTTATATAAAATTAGAATATATTAATAAAATAAGGTTTCATAAATTAATAAATATTGAGATAATTTTTTTCATTTTAATATTTTAAATATTATAAAAAACATATTAATTTTAGTATTTGGTTAAAATATAATCATGAAAATGATGTTGCAAAATATAAGTATCTATAAAACACTATGTCCTATAACCTAAGAAGGTAATATACTTAAATTTTTTATAACCTTATTATTATATTGTAATGATGGAAAACAGTTAATTTTCTTGTATTAACCAGGTTAGTGATATTTATATTTTAATAAACATGATAATATTAGATATTATCATTAGTGACTGATGTTTATCAATGATTTTCTAGTATATTCTAAAAGTTATGATGATTCTGGAAAACATAAAATTATTTTTCATCAGTTGTGTTAATTAAAACATATTTTGAAATATATTAAATGATATTAATAACCTTGATAATTTATTTTATGAAAATATTTTCATTTTCTGGATATCTATTGGAGAACACTTGATTGAGGTATGGATAACTCTTATGTTAAAAATGCATATGATAATGAGATAATAAATGGTGGTTTTATTTTAAATAATTAACTTATTTAGTAATTAGAAACTAAGGGATATATAATTGATTAATGATATTTCTAGATAACGTCATATCATTTTTGAGGATTTTGATTTATGGTGACTAGAGTGTAACCTTAATAACTAGTGGTTAATACCATTTAATGGTTAAAAATATGGTTTTTTGGTGGAAAATATAATATAACTATGGTTTACTGTAAATAATATTAAAATAGGTTTTTGTAAAGGCATGTTATTGAGATTATATGGTTTGGGTATAGAAATACAAGGGTATCTCAAATATAGGAGTGATTAATTTTATTTAAAGGAGGATTAGTTGAATCTTGGGACCACTGAGTTTTATAGGTTAAACCAAGAATGATATATATTAAACTATAATTCTTATAGGTTAAAATGAGTTTGATACAAGTGGGTTTGTAAAAAATATATAGTAAAATGATAGAGTTATAAAGTGTGACATCTTGAGATTAAATTTTATAATGATTATTTTTTATAATTCACTTATAATTATCATCAATCATGTTAACTATTTTGGTTTTAGTAATTTCTATAACTAAAAATAACTATGGGTTTAAAGGAAAATGAATAGATTACCTTGATGAACAATCTTATGGAATAATAACTAGAGTGAGAAACATTATTATTATTACAAACAAGTAATCATGAAATATGGATAACAATTTGAATATATTTTAATTCCCAAAAACATATAAAATGTGAATGATGGTGTCTCAGTAAAGATCAATTATGAAGATGATGAAGGAAAGAAGAATAAATTTATTACATGTCAAAAATATCAAAATAATTATGAGAAAATTAACATAATGGGATAGGTATATGATAAAAGTATACTGATAAAGGTTATTAGACTCATAATTATAAGGGAACGAGAGAATAAAAAAATATATTTCATTCATTGTAAGATAGCTTTAAATTATAAAACATAATGTCCCAGACTAATAGAAAATGAGAGAAATAGTAACCAATAACAATGTAAAGAAGAAAAATCCTATATAGATACTTCTAGTGAATCTAATATGGGTTTTCATTCCGGATTTTCTTTTGTTTTATGTCATGTATGTTTTCACCAAAAACATGACACTGACTTATAAATAAAAACCTACACTGGTGTGGAAATAATATAAATAATTTTCTATGTGTTTGGAAAGATATTTCTTATGTATATATATTGTCTTACCATAGTATAATTCAATGTGAAAAATGGAATGGGTTATATTTCTTTATAAAATTCTAATAATAATTTTTCATGAAATTAAATCTCATTCAATATCCTAAATAATCCCAAGATCTTCTACCAACGTATATTTAATCATGAGTTCCCTATTGAAATTGGTATGATCATGTGAGTTGAATTATGGGGGATAATATATTTAATATATTGATTATAACACCTAAGAATATTAATATATGGTAACAATTAAATAAGTCAACGTTTTTGATAGCTTTCTCTATACACGACACTTAACTTAAATGAAACTGTGATATATTTAGATAAAAATTAAATCTTTATATATGAATATTAAACCATATCTATTTAATTACAGTTAATTAATTGAAAAAATAAGTATATGTAATATAGGTATATATAAATTACACACAACATTTAACTTGACTCGAATTCAATTAGGTTACCTAAAATGACTAACTAAATCATATAATATTTAAGAAATTATTTTTCAGAAAATTTTCATTTTCTGTGTTATGAATTTATATGTAATGAAACATATGATTAATGATTATTAATTATGTTAAAATTATAGAAACTATAAATTATATGATCAAAAAATAACAATTATGAATTTAATCATTTAAATTAAGTGTTCTAAGGGGATAATCGTTTTATCAAATTGTGTTATATTTTCATATGCTTTATTTTTTCTTATAACTCCTTATAATTATAATATATCAGACTAATAAATAAAAAATATCATCATTATACTACTATTATAATGATATTAAAGCTAAACCATATCACGATCCTCCTATACTCATGGTAGGTTCATGTTCAGATCGATTTAAAAAACTACTTGAACAATATTATATAATTTTGTCATGGACATATATGAAAAAATTTATTTTCTAATATGATATAAATATATAAATATATAAATATATTTTTATTTTGAATATTTTATATCTATGTTTAATACATTAATTAATAAAATACACTTTATTCATTAAAAATAAAAAAACCTTCTTATTATAGATTTCATCTTATATGAAGAATTCTAAAAAACTCATGAAAAGACTTTAAAACATCATTAATATTTATAAATCACCAATATAAGTAACTTTAATTACCTCATAATGAGTCACTATTAAATAATAATGAATACATATATATCTCTTTTAAAGGAAGTACAAACTTTAAAAACTATAAACACATGATGCAAAAAATCTAAAAAATTATTAAAGATAATGAAATTTTTTGATTGTATGATTAAAAATAGATATGAGTATAGTAATATATTAAGTGATTAATATATATATGTTTTTTATATATAATTTTAAAGTACATTTATCATATTCATGAAAAGTAGTAAGGTTTTTTGTCTCAAATTCATCTCTTTGAGACATTTTTGGTATTATACACCAAATTTCAATAATGTTGTGTATATACAAACTATTTTATATATATTATAATGAATTATCATTTAGTATTTTTTATTTGAATTTAAATTCCATTCAATATTTTTAAAAGTATTTTTATTCAAATGTTTATAAAGCTATAAGTGTTTTTATATGTAATTAATCTCTTTGATACAAATTTTGTTTTAAGCACGTAATATCATTTTTGTGGTGTATATATTTCCAATTTTAGAATTCATATCTTGAATTATATTCTAAATTTGGTATTTTATGTATAATTTAAAACCCTATATTTCAAGGGGTTTTTATCGAAATGTTACTCAAGCTATAATGGTTTCCATGGTCTCAATTAAAATAATGGAAAAATAATACATTTTATGCAGCATTCCTCCTTGGTAAGGTGTATTTACTACCAATTGATGTACTTTAATCATACCAGCTATATTCCATGAATTATACCATCTAAATAATGTTCTCTTATTCAAGATTTTATTGATTCAGTTTTATCCTCAATAGTAAGTATGTTTAGTAACTCAAACTTCATTATTCTATTTAAAATATTTTATCTTAAGCATCTATCATGCATGTGTTCTATGACCAGAATATTTCATTATATATTATATTATAATCCAATTTGGGAAAATTATGTTTTTATAAAATGATGGTACTATAAATTTTTTTACAATGTGGGTTTTCAACAATGGTAATTTCTTATATTAAAAATTCCCATTTAATAATAAAATATTATGGATCTATATTTCTTAGAGAAAAAATTATTTCATTTTCAAGGATTAATTGTTTTAGATTATTATAGAAGAAAACATTTTTAATGTTCTTTCACTGATACTTTTGAAAAATATTATTTTAAGTAACTTGTAACATCATCTTTTATATCAATGTTAAAGTAATTGTAAACGCTCTTTTAGGATTTCACAATAAGCTCCATTTTAATTTTAAAAAGTATTTACCCTAATAAGGTTTATGTATCACTATTTATACTAATATATATATATATATATATTTAGGGAATAAAATCACAATACAAAAAATCCCATTCATTATCTCCCCTTGTCTATTATCATTCACGTATTATTTTGGGAGGATTTTTTAATATATTTAAACATTATTCTCTATTTAAATTAATAAAATAAGGATATTATCTTTTAAAACCATCCACATTATTCTGATGGATATCTTATGATCTTTCTATTAAAGTATTGACTTATATATATACTCATTACTCTATATGAAGTGAACATCACAATTTACATAATTTAAATTTTGTGATGTTCACCTATAAAGAATGTTATTCTATTAACATAAGGGAAACATATAGGAATTACATGTGTCACTATTCAAATATGGATGAATATTTCAAAATTAACTATATATTTTTGGACAATCCACCATTTTTCTCTGGATGGCTTAGGATCAAGTTATCCCTTTTACTAACATAAGGAAAACTATTACCATACCATATATTATTATTCCAATATAGTTTATGACAATGTTATGACTTTTATTGAAATAGGGAACTGCATTGAAAATATTGATTATTATTGAATCCTACCATGGATTTATTATGTATTTATTTCTCCAATTTTCATCATATAGATTTCTATGTTTTATTTAGTAAGAGTTTCTTTAGTGAATGGTATGAATGGTCTCGATGAGCCATATGGTGAATTGAATTAGACCTAATCAAGTAATGGGTAGAGGCCATAATTATATAAACCCTTAACACAATGATAGGTCTCATGAGACAAAACATGTTTATGGATCTGATGTCTACCTTACCAATTCAACAAGATGTATTGACAATAGTCTTGATGATAAGTAATCTATCTCGGAATAATGTCTTGATAATTGATTTTTTAATTTATAAAATTAATAATTCATCATGTATAATATAATTATTATTGATATACACGATTTCAATATTTATTTAGTATATAGAATCTTCATAGTTTAAAATTGATTATGGATTCATGTTCTTTACCTATTTCTTCCACAATATTAATCCTTTGTTTATGACAAGATTACATCCATTATATGATTCCCATACTGATTATTTGATGTCACCCATTCCTAGGATTCCATTTAATTATTTATAGAGATAAGTATTATAAATTTCATTTTTTAAGGTCAAAATGTGTGAAATAAGTTATGGGAGAAATTCAATACTTTTTCGGAATTAAGTAGTTTTTTACCGAATGATAAAATGGTCAATTTGATACAAATAACATGGGATATATAAATTTTCCCACTAATTCTATAAATTTATAATCCTCATAATATAATTAGTATGTAATATATTAAATAATAATTATTTTTTTTAATTATAGATTTTTATATCCAATCATTTATTGATGGTATAAAAACTGGTATGTATAGTATGTGTCTACACAATAGGTTCTTGGAGTGGGGGTCTATGTAATCACAAAGTTGATTCGAAATTAAAATTCTAGAAGGAAAATTATATCATTAATTTCATAGATAAATAATAAGTCCATCATAAAAACCAACTGTGACCGCTTTCTATGGAAAACAGATCATATTGCATCATGGAGGCGGTAGTATACACCTATGCATTAGTGATACATTAATTATCTACTTGATGGGTTGAATATGGATAATTGTTTGAATATCAACATAATATTATTCTATCTTACTATAGATATTGATGTTATTATATTTTAATGGTAATGATTGAATTTAATAAGGTTAAAGAATAAGTAAAATGAAATATATTGATTAAGATGATTACCTCCTCTTTGAAAAACCTCCTTTGAATATCTTCTCAAGGACTCTATGGATGGTCTTTCTAGGAGACTAGAACCTCCATAACTTGGATAATAATGTTTAAAAGTTTTCTAGTTAGGTTTTGGTCAAGTTATGTGGCTCAAAAATGTTTATTTAAGAGAGGATATGAGGTTCCCTTTTACAAGTGAAGGAAGGGGAGCTCTTGTATTTTTTCAAAACATTAGAATATTATAAATTCACATTCCTAGACAAGTGGTTCCAATATAGATTTATTTGGGATTAAATATGACATTCGTTTTAAATAAACTCATCCAATCATATTTAGGAAAGTATTTATTTCATTCTAACTCTTATATATTTTGTTTATCTACTCGTTAACCGTTTTTTATCCATAACCACAGTATCACATTTTTTCAATAAATAAGTGTTATAAATTTACTCATAAGATGAAAATTGGTCAATATATAGTCTATGAATGAAATTTTATTACATTTACAAGTCAACATTTTCTCTTTCAATATTTTTTTTGATTATTAAATCATTTAATGAAATATTATATGACATTAAATATCAGAAATGTCATTGTTGGGACAATTCATGTCACAAACTAGCCCACCAAGGCCTTCATAATTAGTGATAAGATGAGTGTGACTACCAAAACCAGCCTCTAATATGTGAAGGGATAGGGACCTATGCCGAGTCAGCATAACACTCACATGAGATGACTTATCCTGTGGTACCTATAAAAACACACACAAATCCAATCCCATAAATGCTGAAATGTAAAATAAAAATGATACCAAATTCATGTATACATATAAATACCACAATAAGAGTAAAAAATACTAGGATGAAATAACATCAAAATACTAGACCACAAAAAATGATAAATAATTACAACATGATAGTAAGAGGGGACTACAATAAAATGTGACTCCATTTCCACCATGAACCTCATCGAATGGATGGTCATCTGCATAAGACATGACATGTGTTGGTAGATCCCATACATGGGTAAGTATATCAATAACCAGCATGTAACCTAGAAAATCACTTAGCATAATGCATCAAGAATACTCATCTCATCATTTGATGTTTCAATCATAACATGATTCATAAAATAAAACATCTACATATAATCATATTGGAAACCAAGACTCAAGTTAAGTCCACAACCACCCTACCAACCTAAGATTCTACACGAGAGTCTATAACAATGCTCTCCTATGAGAAATCACTTTGTGAGTCTTATATTTCTAATGGCGTCTATCTTATATGTCAAGATCATCAGATATTTCCATAAGAAATTACATGCTCCATGTATAAAGAGATTAATTCCCAAATGTGGATCATACCCTCAGCCATGGGGAAACACCAACTAACCAAATATAGATTAATCCACTATATAGGGGGCCGACACATGTGTATAGTTTTCAATGCCAATTATAAGAACCCCACCTTGAAAAAAAATGTCATAGGATCTCATATTGACCTCTTTGATAGATTCCAACAAATATATCTTAAACTAATCCATTAGAAATTATAACAATCCTTTTAGCCGGAAACAATTTCAAACTACACTCTCATAGGGATGGATTGAGGGAACACACCCTTAAGGGAACTAGTCCATGATGTGGTGAACAAGGTATCTAAGTCGTCATTAATGGAGTAAATGGTGTGAAATGGAAGTAAAATAAATGTCCCTTTATCACTAGGTTCAGCCATGTATCACTTATTGTGTTGATTTTCACACCCATGTACACCTGTCGCTGTCCATGTACCTGGTTGTGTTTGTATACCAGGTAATGTCAGCACACACATCTCATGTTGTGTACTCTGTCGGTTTCATGTAACTGGTCTTTTCTCTGTCCAAGTATCCAATGAGATACCTATCAAGTTACAATCTAAGGGTCACACGACATTTGACAGATGTTGTAAGGCATGTGATACTTTTATTTTCAATGGAAACCATAGAACCACAGTCAAAGAACCACACAACATGTATTCCTAGATTACATTCCATATATATTGGGATATTCCAAATACATCATATCAGATTTAACTATATTTTTCTACTCCTTCAGACTCTTTTGTAGACTTGAATAATGATGGTAATTAAGGATGTGTTCTAGTTGCGAATTTCCATAACTTCTCACCAGATTCAACCGTTTTATTCACAGGATTAAATCTCTGTCACATTTACCTTCACTGTAAATCAAAACTCACATTATTAACTCCAATCCATTCTTTATCCGTCATCTTTGCTCTATAAGATCACCAAAACAAACCCATATCTAAGGTGTCAATATATTGTGAAAAGAAATATTTGTGAAATGATTGAATCTAGTATATTTTTCAAACCACTAACTAAAGTGAATGCCAATGATGTTGGAATAAAAAATAGGGGACGAAATAAAAAAATAAAACATGAGGAATAGACCTTAGATGATTTTTATATTATCCTAGATCCATTATCTTTATAATGATAAATGAAAAGATAAAAATCAAACAAATAAATAAGTCCCCAAATTCACTAGAAAATAATCCCTTACCTAAAAAATGACTGAAATAAGAATGAATTATTTAGTTGATTTATTCACATTCAATTTTTTATATAACACGATAGGGGAAAATCCAAATAAATCAAAAATATTATCTTGATATTGATAGAACATTGAAGAATAAAAAATATATGTTCTTTTTGTTGGTATAGTCATCAATTTCCATCAGTATGAAGGATCCTCAATCTTTTTTTGTTTGTCCACAGAAGCTCCTCCACAAGATTCTCTCTAAAATTTAATGGTTATTATGAAAACATTAAAATTTGGCTATAACTAGGTTTTTTAGAATCTTTTATGCTTTTCATTATCCCATATTTAATTAAACAACTAAATTAACTAATTAATTATTAAAACCCATGAAACCTATTTTAGATAAATTTGACACCAATAATGTTATTTTCGGGCCTATCCTAAAGACCTTAATCAGAACTCAATGAGGGCCTTATATTTCAAATCTGAGACTCTATTTAAGAGTTATTACACTTTTTAAAGAAAAAATCTCATATGCGATATTAATATATTTAATATTTTTAAAATATTTTTTTTGGTTCATCAGGACTTAGAATATCATGTAGTCTCATTGCCTAGATCCCATCATATTATTAGATTTATTTCAAAGATTTTCATGGAAAAAATAGAGATATTATATTCTTCTCACCTAAGGTATTTTTTTCCAGAAAAGAAAAAGGACTACTAAAAATGATGAACATACTAGGTGTACATCTGACTCACCCACTTCAATGTACACTCTTAAATATTCTCATGATTCTTACCAATACACACCAATGAAATTGATATCCCACGGAGGATATTCTCTTGATGATACTCGGTCTCTATTTGGTACTCTATATAGTTAGCACTATCCTTCATGTCTGGCTCACCCCAATCGATATCATGTGATGGGTTATATATGTATCTCATTAATTGTGACATGTGGAATACATCTTGTACCTGGTATAAATGTGGTGGTAGAGTTAAGTGGTACACCACCTCACCAATTATGAACATTACTTGAAAATATATAATGAATCATTTATATAGTCTTCAAGCACAAAAAAATTCTAAAATCCATATCGAGGTCTCATAATTAAGAACTTATGGCCTCCTTACTTGAATTCTAAAATCTTCCCCATTCAGTCAATATAGGATATATAATTTATTTCTTATATCCTCATCCAGTCTTTGAAAATAAATAATTTCTCTATCATATCTCCCACCAACTATGGGCCCATGAGCACTAACTAACCTGGATCAATCCAATAAAGTGTTGAACTGTAGGGTTTTTTCATACACATCCTTTAATGGTTCTATTATAATGATTTAATGTCAGTTGTTGTTGTACATAAAATCCACTTAGGGTTAGTGATCTTCCCTACAATTTCCAAATTCCAACATGAAATCCCATGCCCTATCCTCCAAATCAAGAATGGTCTACTCAGTCTGGCCATCATTCTGGGATAGAAAGTCATGGTCAAATGAAACTGAGTATTAAAGGCCTCCCACAATACTCCCCATAATTGTGACATGAAGAAATAATCACTATCTAAAATTATCATCTAGGGAACTCTGTGGATCCATACTATATCATGCATATAGAGGACTCACAATATCTCTATTATACTCTTCTCCCAAATAGAAATAAAGTTGTGGAAATTGGAAAGGAAGTCTATGATCACCCATACATCATCATTTATTTTGTATGTATGTTGTATCCAACTCATTAATTCAATAGATATTTCATCCCACTTCCAGTCTAGCACCTCAAGGGGTTGATCTAAACTTTCTAAAACTTTGTGCTATGCCTTCACCTACAAAAGATTCAGGCATCAAGAGACAAAATCTTTTACACCCTTCCTCATGCTTAGATACCAAAATTGACATCGTAGGTCCTAATAAATATTTTCCACAACTTGATGTAAAAGTAGATGGTGTGTATAAAAATCTTTTATATCTCTTCCCTCAACATCACTGGTTCCATTATCTATCCTCTAAAATGAAAATATGGTCCCCAAATTTATACAACTCATCAATAGCACATATAGTGGAAATTTGAGTAAGGTCATGCAATTATAATTCAGATATTGAGCTTCCCAAAAATTATTTTAAAGTGGTGTTTTAGCAATCATAAACTAATGATATAAATAATCATACTTCTACTCTCTAGAAAACTATAATGAAGATAAAATTTATAAAACATTAGCCAATAACTGAGAACAATATCTCATACTAGGAGCACTTTCCACCACATTCTCCATCATAAGAATATTTCGTATCTCAATGGTATAGTCCTGGAGGGACTATAGTCATAACCTATGTTAGAAGTTATGGTTATTATAAGAGAATATATAATTTAGGCCCCTAATTACATAGTACATGATAAACCTCTAACCCATAAGATAGTGTGGCTACATATTCAAGGTGAATACTAACACTGAAAATTAAATATATTGTGTCACGTAATCCTAATAATTAAATCTAATCTATCAAGTCCCATAGTAAATTAAAGACTATATCTGCTTCAATGCACATCCAATTCTGGTCCATTAAATATCAAGGAACACTATTTACTTGAATCCCTAATCTAGAAATATCTCATTGGGGGAACTTATCAATCTCTACCTAAACTCTTGAAAATCATATTGGAACCTTTATGTAAAAAATAACGAGTACCCATTTAGGGAAACTATTATCAAAGGTGTCTATATAGTTGATAAATCATGCAAAAAGATATTGTAGTAGCTGATAAAAATAGGGATTCTTTGCACACCCATTACACTCTTGGGTGGCTCCCAAGCAGACACTGCCTTGAAATTTTTCGAGTCCACTACTGCATCATCGTCTAAGATAACATGTCCTATAATTAGACCTAATAAATCCAAAATTTTCACTTGGAGTTATTTCCATAAATATGGTTCTCTTGGAGTGTGTCTAGGACCATCAGCAGATATCTCATGTGCTTTTCCTTATATGTCGAGTAGACTATTATATAATTGATGAATTCCACCAAAAACTGTTATATGGAATAATGAGAAATCCAGTTCATGAGTCCCATGAATACTGATGGGGAGTTCATCATAATTGAGGGAATAAATAAGTACTCATTATGAACATAGCTTCATATGAATGTCTTATTCAGTATATCCTCAACTAGTAATCACCTATGCTGACAGCCTGATGTAAGTTCAATATTCAAGAACCATTATGCCTCTCTTAACTGATCAAATAGGTCATCAATCCTTGATATTGTATACTTTACCTTTACGTACACATTGTTAAACTAGTAATAATCCACACAAAACCTGAAGATCACATCTTCCATCTTGGAAAACAACACTGGGGTTTCCTAGGGTTAAACATTTGGTCCCACGAAGCTCTTCCTCTGCAAATATTTCAACATCACCCTAATATAGTGCTGTTTTACAGGTTCTATATGATATGTTTTTCATATTTATTCATACCTTCCTCCGGTGTATGTTAATTTAGAAGTCCATATATTAGTTTGGAGTTGTGCATGGAATGTCCTTTGTAAAAACTTCTTCATACTCGTACACCAACGATAAAAATTGATATCCTAGAGAATAAATTACTTCAAGAGTCATTCTTGAAAACTTGTGATTATTTGGATGCACCATTTTATGAATGATTCCATCCTACTTAACTTGGATCTCCTTGTCATATATGAAGGAAAAAAATACAATCATTCCTAACACACCTTATATTTCCCATAAAATAGTTAATCTATTGAGGAAAAATATATTGATTGTCCATTCCTAATATTAAATTATAAGGCCTCAATCTCTTATAAGGATATACTATTAGACATAATATCCTTTAAGAATCAAATAACTCTATAATGAAAAGTGTGTGGACACTAAGTCAACTGTAGTAAAAGTATCCAAGCACAAGGGTTGAGCATTAGGCTAAACCTTAACATATAGGTGTAAAACTAGAGATGTATAATATGTCTATAAAAAATGAAGTTGAGGAATATAAGAGATAGATTCTAGATATAATCATCAACATAGACTTTAGATCATAGGACTCTACATCCTTTAGTTATATATACTCCAGTACACTAGCTCACTTGGCCTAGAAGGGATACTTGGTGGTGGTGGTGGCGTCATGTCAGACAATCTGCCACATACCTCTTATCTCCCTCTAACTATACCAAATAATACATCTGACTTTTCTACATACTATTATTGAGGCATCATACTAGGTGGCCCATCCAGTATCTATCCATCATCCATATGGTGGGTTGGAAAATCCCATGTGAGATTTCCACTACCATCATAGTAGTAACACCGCCTTTCCCTAGAATAACTAGACCTAGCCTATGTGTCACAAACCATACAACCTAAATACCAAGATCAACTCTAGAAAAATATTTCACTTCTATATACTTTCACATTTCAGCATCTACTAGAATCTGATTTCTGATACCCAGTGCACCCACTGCTATGACCCACTCCTGGTGTCCGCTCAACCTGAAATCTATCTATCACCAGAAAATTCTCCAACACCATAACATAAGTATAAATTCATATTGGTATCAAACTGGACCAAATTTTATCTTGTAGACAATTCTCAAAGGAACATGGCTTAAATAAAGGATCTTAAACCATATCTATTGAGTATTGCGAGAGGTTTGTAAAACTTGATGAATACTCAACCGCATTCATGTCTACCTCATGTATTTGAAAAATATCTTGGTTGTTAAACTTTCTCATAATATATGGAGAGTAATCTTATCAGAAGATATTCTCAAACTCCATCCATGAAAAATTTACATCATTGTATGAATGATCAATTAAAATCCATCAATATCCTGCAGTTCCTTCGAGAAGGATTTCCTCCAGGACAACCATGAGGTCAGAAGGTTTCTTTCTGGGATGAATGACTAACCTAAACATCTAGGTCTTATCATAATATGGTTGTGGGACTGTTACTCCCTTGATCTTGAGGATTTACTGAGGCAGAAACTTGTGAAGAGAACTCATCATGTACACCTCATCTGTCATCTACTGGTACTTCGTGTACCATATACTTCTCAATGGGTGGAGTAATGAAAAGAAAACTAACTGGAGGTAGTACCTCTTTAATAGGTCCTTATATTAAATCCTCATCCCATATGGGATATCCTTTATGATACTTCTATAGAATCCAAACTGGGATCATCATGGAGGTATCCTGTAATAGACAATATAAACAATGATCAATGATTATATCTAGTTAGTTTACTCAAGAAGAATATGGAATCCTAAACAATTATTATAATATGCATGTAGAAATGATTTACCTGAAACAAATTTCCATATGAAAGGACTCAACCATAATTGTATCACAGTAATGTTATATGGATATATCAGTTTCCTCACCAAAATTAGAGTTCTGGACAAGAAATCCAAACTCAAAAAATTTAACATGTTTTCCAAAAAAACCAAACCAATATCATAGTAGAAAAAAATAATTCTGGTCCTATTATGGAACATACTTTTAATAACATTCTTTGATGGCCTAATCCCATAGGGGCCCACCAATAATTTTATGAGACAAGTGTGACTACCACAATCCAACCTCTATAGCCAGAACCCTACATGGAATATATTCCCAAATTTCATTTTTTGTATTTAATGATTTTATAGATACCCAAAATCTACTTCTTGCAACATCATCCTCTACATCATCCTATAATCTAGTAGTGTATCACACTGATAAATAAGGATCTGTTCTGGTGGAGCCTTGTCATTGTCACCCATTGAAAATCAGTTGTCCAAATTGCATGAGAAACCATTTGACATGTCTCCCTTCACCATATATAAAAACCCACATGAAGAATTATATTATGGTCCTAATACATCATCGCATCTTGATACCATCATCAAACCCAAAATTTCTGTATAGTATCAATCAATTTCACCAGGAAAAATGTGTGAGATGATTTATTATTGGGTATTTATCATACCACCAACCAAATGAACATCGTTGATGAAAGAAAAATGAGTTGAGAGATAAATCACCGAAACAAAGTATTGATGAAATGACATCATCCAATGTTCATGTAAACCTCTATTTGTTACCATTAGAACAAAGAATTAATAGATCCAAACTTGAAAAAAATCCCCAAATTCACTGCATAATAATTACATACTCACAATATGACCAATCCATAAATGAATCCATTGAATGATTGATTCATTTTCATTATAGGATAATAATAAGAGGATAAATGTAAATATAATATATATACTACCGAGAGATATATTGATTGATGAATAATAATGATTCCTCATCATTGTTCTTCATGATATCCTTGATTTCTGCTGGCATAAATGATTCTGGATCCTTCGATGTTTCTCCATGGAAGATCCACTGTTGGATCCTCTCTCCAATTATTTGGTTATGAGGACAACACTAGAATTTGTCCATATCTAGGTTTATTGATAAGTTTATTAGTTCATTTCATCATCTCAAATAAATTTAATTCATTCATTCTTTACTAATTTGGTTTTTTTCATAAACTCTTGAAGATGACAATGATTATATAGCACTTAGGGTAATGACCACATTCTAAACTCATCAGTGATCTCATATTTTTAATATAACTCTTAATTAAGAATAATTATACTTTTTAATTAATGCATCTAACACATAATATTTCTATATTTAATATTTTAAAAATATAAATCCATGTTCACCAAGGTTTAGAATCTCATATCCTGTCAGCACCTATTTCTGAAAATATTATAGGATATATTTCGAATATTTACATGGAAAAACAAATACATTACAATTCATATAAGTTTACATTACTGTTATAAATAAAATAATTAATAATTATTCTAGAAGCTTTAACCATCACTTATACATTATAATTACCCATAAAATTTATGTCCCACCACAATTCATCACAAAAAAAATTATTTTATTTTTCAAAAAATTATGTAGTACATTTTTCTATTGCTTTAATAAGAAATGTGTTGATGTTGTCAATACATTTAAGGTAATTATACCATTAATAAATATTTAAAATAATATATAAAAAAATTAATATTGAAAATAAACATTTATAAATTTCAGTAACCTTTTTTATATTCATGATAAATTGTTGTATTTTTTAAAGAATAGCGAGGGAAATTTTGTATAATTTAATACATAAAATAATATAAAATTCATTATCAAATATAAATGGAACATAGTTTCTGAAAATTATAATATTGGATTAGGATGGTTGAAAACATCTTGTGAAATATATTAAAATAAAATTTTAGTGTTATTTTTGAAGTCTTATCCCAAAATTCTAACATTGTTTTACTAATTTTACCCTTACCAGGATGACAACATTGTTATAGAGGTTTCTATTAATAATGAAAAAAATAGGTCCAATTTACCAAATTTGAGCCTCATAATTCCAAATATTGAATCAGTTTTTCAAGATTTGTTTTTATAAGGTTCATAACTAATTTTAAAAAAAATTGCGTCAAATAAAATGAATATGTTTTAGGAAAATATGTTTTTAAACCAAACAATGATATTATATTAAAATAAAGCATAATTATGATCACTATAAAATTAATTATATAATTATATATTAAATAGATCATATGTGACATTATGAAAAATACAAAATATAATTTTAGTTTTGAATTACATTATTTAATGAAAAAATGAAATTATTTTAAAATTAAATAGAATTCAGTTTTCACTGAAAAATAAATCATTTTATAAAATTCAAAAAAATTAACTCTAATATAAATTGGATATTTTCATTTCAAAATTGTAATTAATTTTATAAAATAAAATTTCTAAGTGTAAAAAATTAATTATAATTTCACATAAAAAATGAAAAGAAAAACACTTTTGAGGAAAATGTAGTTTTGATGAATAGATTGAATTTTCTAATAATTTATTACTTATTTACCAAGAATAAAATATTAAAATTGTATTAGGGAAAGTGGTTGTGCATATATTACATAATGTCTTTACCACTATTCATACCAATTAATACAATTTCTATTTTATAATGGTTATGTTCAAATTATATTATATCACATTTTGTTTAATATTTATGTTTAATATAAAACATATATTGAATACTTCAATTTAATTTAGGGATAATTTTTTTCCAAAATATTACGATGTTCCATCTATTTTAGAATTTTTAATAAAATAAATTTCATTCATGGTATATAAAGTTATAGACATGCCTTTTAAACTATTATACCGATCATATCAACTTGGTGTAATTTTTGGTAGCATGAAATTAAAAATAATTCATGTATAACATAGTAATACAACACCATAAACTCAAAAAAAAATAATGAAATTACATGTCAAAAATTGTACAATAGATAAAATCATATCCCCCATTGGGGTTTTTATAACACACTATATAAAAAAACAGTATTATACCATCCATAAAATGATTTATTTCCTTCTTTAAAAACAATTAATTAATCAAGTTAGTGTTATTATTCAACACCCCTATGTTTTAAAATAATAACAATATGTTCGATGTGTGTAAGACATGTAACATGAAGCATAAACAAACTATCAATTTTTATTATTTAATTATAAATATAATAACCTAACCATAGAATTAGAGGGTATAAATATGATTAATTTAATTATTAAAACTATACACAAAGTTCATACAAAATAAAAATTTACTCACAAATGCTTATGAAATAAGAAATTATTTTTTAGTATGGTCAGTATACATTTGAAAAATATGATTCCTTCAAAATGAAAATATTAATTTTTTGAGAGAATGATATATATAAAGAATTAAAATTATAGAAAATATCTTTTATAAAATTTTATCAATTTTTTTATCATCTTATCAAAATTATTTTAATGTAAAATAGTTCTATTTTTTTAAAATGATTGATTTTTATATGAATAATAAGAAATATATGTTTTGTAAAGTTTTTTATTCCCATAAAAGTACCATTATTATTTTAATTGTATTTGAAGTTAAAAAATATTTATTTAATTATTTATAGTGTAATTTTAATCAATATTATACCACATTTTTGTATAAGATCAATTTTGGACTTAGAACACATTTTTTTAACAAAACGGGTTTTCGATGCGTTTTTCATTTTTATCTTACATTAACTTATTCCAATATAGAAATTGAAACATGAAAATTAATTTACATATTTTAAATTAGGAATTAAAAGTATGGATAAATTTTATCTTTTATTTTTAGTCATTATGAATAATTTCCATAGTAAATAATTTTTACCATGGTAGGGGTAAATTTAGTAATTAAGGGGAAAAGGACAAAGGCACCAAAAAATTCCCTAAAAATTTATTATATTACATTGGATGAATAATTTTTTACCATTTATATAAAAGTATAAAAAAATGGAATCATGGTGTCATATTTATTTACTTTTATCTTTAAATATTTATGTCAAAGAGAAAGCTAAAAATTTCACTTTCATGCTTCTGATAACTATAATATTTTGTGACATGGATAAAAAAACAAACGTTCTGTTATAAAAGTTTATTTAAAATATAAATTATTTTTTATCTTGATAATTTATTTATGATATTTATTGATTAAATAATTACCTTAAATACTTATGTAGTTTTGATACAATGTTAATTTAATTAATATAAGAATAAAATAAATGAGACTAAAAATATTATAAGTTATTTAATTTGAATGATTTATTTTATTCCATAAATTTTTAGATGAATATTTCATTTGGAGGATGTTAAAAAGTATTATGTTAAAAATCATTTGTTTTCTTATTCTATTAAAAGTCAAAATAAATAAATAGTTCCAAAAATAATATCAATTTTATTTTAAAATGAATAATATTTTATTTAATGATTTAAAATTTATTACAAATATATATTCATCAAAAGGGTTTATATATGGATTAATATATCAACCATGGTCCAATTATGGGCCAATTCACCTTTAATAGTAACAATATTAACCCCTAAAGGGAAAAAACATTTGTTCTTGTGGTAATAAACAAAAGGGTTAACGAAAGGTTAAATAAAAAAATATAAAAGTGAAAAAATCACCTAAATATGACCAATTTTTATTGGATTTTTTTACTGATAATAATCCTTTATTTTAATTATATAAAATTTTATTCACTTTTACATTAAATTAAATTTAAATTAATTTTATAATTTAAGAAATTCTAAGAATCCCCCTTCCATCATTATAAAAGGACACCCCAACACCTATTTAATAAACTCTTAAAGACCCATTTGGTTCTTTAAATACCTAATTTAATCTAATAAAACTTTCCTACTAGTGTTTTATAAGTGTTAGTTGAGGAATAATTAAATCCTTAGTGGACTTAAGGTGTTATGAAAATAAGTTTTTCCAAAGAAGAGGTATAAAGTTTTACTGACTGTTTTTGTATTATTTCTTCTTTTACCACCTTATAATTTTATTTGAACATGAAGAGGTAATAATAAAAGTATATTTCATATACTTATATGTTTTATTCTAATTAAATAGAATGTATCCAACTCATATTTCTTCAAATGGGAAATAAAATCATCATTCATGTGTTCAGTGGACTACAACCTCACAAACTGATGTAATTTATTTCCATCATCGACTCTAATGGTTGATTATAATCATTGATTTAATAGAAATTAATTATAATATTTAAATAATTATATTTATTTATAGATAATGTCACATATAATTTATTAATTTCACAACCATTGAAAAATGATAACATCATTCATGCATACGTGTGGATTACCACCTCCACGAAGCGATGTGAATCATTTTTTGTAACGAGATCACATGGACTGTAAATATAATTTTATATAAATAAATTATATGATATTTATGATATAATAATTATAATTATTATAAAATATAACACTTACCATCTTTCCATAATGATATTTGTAAAATGGTAATTTTACTCATGCATACGTACGACCTTTCATCTCTGCGATTATAATGTAGTTCATTTTTCACAACCATCATTCATGGTATGTGATGAATGTATAATTGGTCTATAAAAATGATAATTATGTAATTATTTTTAATATAGATATGATGTAATAGTTAAAATGTTTACCATATTCATCCAAACAAAGTCATTTTTGGAATATGAATTAAATATGGTCAAAACATCTGACTAGAACTTAATTAATTATTTAATTGTATATAACATCAAAATACGTGAAATGAAAAAAAATATCTTTTTTGGAAAATGTTATAAATAATGTAACTAATTTACATTATTTTATTATTTTTGATTCCAATGAATACACATGATGAGTTATGTTCGATATGATTAACACTTTACTTTAAAAACATCTTTTGTTAACGTTTTAAAGATATATTTTATAAATCCTTTTCTTCCATTTACAAAATAATAAAATTAATTTTTGTATGTGCTTAAATGGAAAAAATGAATTTTGAATAATGATTAATTTCAATTTTGAATTTTTATGAAATTTTCTCAAGGAGGAGTTTTTACCTATTTTATATGAAACATTTTTAAAAAAGGTCAAAATGAACATTTTATTTTAGTTTATGCAATTTCAACCATTTTACTACCTCCATAATAATTAATTGATATTTTTTATTCCATTAAAATATTTTATGTTTTCATAAAATAAAAACACAATTTTACTTTTTTCTAAGTATTTTAAAAAAATTCTTAAATGGAATAGATTTTTAAATTTATTTAATTGTTTTCTTATAGGTGCAAATAAATGTTTTTATTTGTGTAATTTTGAAAATTTATATCTTTTATATGTTTTTATTTTTTAATGGTTAATAGGGATTATTTTGGATCATGGGTGATACCATTATAAAAAAATTATTTCTGCTTGCATTATAACAAATGGATGTATAGTTTTGTTGTAATCCAAGGAATGGTGGCTTTGTGATAACCCTCCAATTTATTGGGTTCTATAGGTATTTTAATGGAAGTTGACCATATTGGTTAATTTATATATAAGGGTGATATCATTTTTTTTTGAAATTTTCATAAATTAAATATTTGTGAATTCTATGTTTGTATAGAAATATCATGCTTTTACATGGTAATTTAATGAGCTTATGATTTGAGGAAAGTATTTGTTACATATCAAGTGTTAAAAATAAAAAAATTGTGAACAATTTCTCATGTGTTTATCATGATTTAAAAGAAACCATTATGAGTTTATTTTTTTACATTAATATTTATTGAGTATCATTGATGAAAAAATATGAGTTAAGAAGTTGATTTATTGAGTGAGAAAATTATTATTTTTACTTTAAAATATAATTTGATAAAATAATTTTATTTGAATGGTAATTAGAAAATGGGCTTATTTCATTATATTCCTCTACCTCATTGTTTTTACCCATACCAAATTTTAAAATTGTTTTAAATTGTTTAAAAGGATAACCATGGAATAGTATGTGTTCAAGATTCAAATTATGAGAAAATTTCATGCAAATAAATTTTTATATATCTTGAATGATTTTCTGGTGGAAACAATGGACACTAAATGGAAGTTTCCACTTTTTGATGTAATATTTATTTATGTACTAGTGATTGATTAATTATCTAAAAATATAAACCATAAATATATCAAAACATAATATAACGAATTCTTGAATTATAAAATATTTTTATTATTATTTTATATTGGGTCTTTATTGTTAGTATTATCTTAAAGGTTCAGATAACTTTAGAAATTACGTTATTTTAATTTGAGATTTACTGAATAGTTATGAATACCATCAATAGTTTATATGTTAAATGTTGATCATAAGTTCAAATGTTCGGACAAAAAACTTATGTTTTAGGTGATGTGATTTTATGGTGAATAATAATTATAATGGGAAAAAGTTTATTAGGTTGAGAAATATGTAACACATTGGGTGAACATGATGGATTATTTTAGAAGACTTATGTTATATTTTATGGTTATGTAAGAATAAAAGTATAATATAACCATTTTGGATAAAACATTCATTAATGTAGATGTTTTTAAGGAAGTTATAGAGTATATTCAATATATTTTTTCAAAAATTATATAAATTTATCTAATATTGTTTTAGTGAAAGAACATAAGGTTGGTCTGGCACAAAAAATTCATTTTTTGCAATGTTATTGGGCTTGAACCCACAACTAAAGAACTATAATGTTTTAAAAACAACCACTGGACTATAATATGTCATGGTTAGTATTTAATTGTTTTGAAATTATTCGACACATAAATATTGTGTTAATTTAGGGTGAATATGTTTTTATCAGTTTTATAAACATGAGACTGAAGTGAGATTTTGTGATTATATGATTAATATTTTTTTGGAAGAAGATCACAATAATTTTGGGGGACATTTAATGATAAAGGAAAAGAGAATATAACATGATTTAAATTTAGGAGTAATTATTGAATATCATTTGAGAGGATATATGATTATATTCTGGCCTCATGGAAATTAATATTATTTATGGAAATTATTATTGAATCATTTAGATTATATGGTTAGGGTATATACATTGTTAATATGATACATTAATATTAGTTAATGTTATTTCATGAAATTTTTATTTTTATCGTAGAATAATATTTGATGCAATAATTCTAATATTTTGGATTTAATATTACCATTGAATATTTTGAAGGATTAAATGTTAATTTATTTAAAAAATTATATAAGTTAAAAATTTCGTGTTGTAATCGAGGTTTTAAATATTAATGTTATATTTTTTTATATGATTTTATATATAAACATAAATCATGCTAACAATATTTGTTTTTGTCACTGTATAAAGACATAATTTTTTTTTGTTTTTGGGATTTTTTGATCCATTTGAATTTTAATTTAGTTTTTAGACATGAAAAATTTATCTCGAATAATCATTGTTTGGAATAGTAATAGGAGATTGTGGTGGAAAATTATTTAAGGATGAAATTTTAAAATTGAAGTAAGTATATATAATTTTTTTAGTCTAGATTATTAATTAATTACTAAACTCTATGAAAAGGGTATTTAAAGAAAAATTTTATCTAATTACCATAATTATTGGTGAATAAATCATCTTATTCACACCACAATGATTTTTCTATTTTGTTTCCAATGAATTTATCATGGTCATTAACTTTATCGTTGTTATTCTTTTCTATCAACATACTTATTTATTTGAACATTATTTGTATCTACATGTCCATATTTTCCCTTAAATTTTTTTTATCCTTTTTGGTAAGAATGTTTTTGTTATTCTAGATAAACATCTAATTTCCCTTTATCTCATTTTAAGAGGATGTTTTAAACCTTTTTTATGATGAGGAATTTGAACAATGGTACTTTAGAATGAAAAACCTTTCAATGTTGATCTTCAAGGATAATTATTGGAATAATTTTTTTAAATTATTGGATAATATCACTCCCTGATATTTTAAGAGATGGTCATTATGATCGATATCATATATAACTAGCAACACCGAGCTTAAACGAACCATGAAATATAATTATTCTAATATTACTATTATAACATAATCATTGAATTTTAAAGTATGAATAAGATCAACCAATATATTATATATATATGTGAAATATTCTTAATCATTTTTAATTTATTTGTTCATTATCAGTTTAAAATCATTCATTTTTCAGAGAACACATTTTATGTTTTGAAAATATGTTTCATTTAAAAATGTTTTTATTGATTTTCATGATAAAATATTATTTTTAATTTCAAAAATCATAAAATATCAAAAAATTAACTTTATTTTTAAAATAATAACATCAAAATAATCCTAGAGTAAAATTTTGAGATTTTTCTAAAAACAATGATTTTCAGTGAATAGTTAAAAAATGACAGTTTTTCTAAAATTTTTGTTTCCATTAAAATATACCATTATTATTAAACATTTATGAAAAAACTAATTTAAGTCATATTTTATAATATATAATAAATTTTTTATTATGATTATACCAAATTTTGGAATAAGTTCATTTTTGGGCTTAAAAATATATTCTTCTAAAAATATTTATTTTTCATTGTGTTTTGGGATTTTATCTTAAATTAATTTTTTCATCTTATAGAAATTGAATCTCTATAAATGTATTACACATTTTTAATTATAAGGTCCAAATTTTTTAAATAGGTTCGTTTTATTTTTTTTATTATGAATAGTAACCATATTAAATAATTGTCGCCATGGGAAGGGTGAATTAAGATATTACGGTAAAAAATAATATGATTAGGAGAAAAAAATTCGTTAAAATATTTCTTTATGAAACTGGATGAGTTTTTTAAATCCATTTCCATTGAAAAAATTAATACATGGAATCTTTTTCCTATATTTCTATAATTTTTCCCTTTAAAATATTTGTGTAAAAGATAAAGTAAAAATTATCAATTTTATTATTTTAATATATATAACATTTTTTGACATGGAAAAAATGAATTTTTTTTATAAAAAGTTATTTTAAATATAAATAATTTTTTTATAATGAAAATTTATTCCAAATTTTTGGGGATGGAATAATTACCTTAAATTATTAGACAACATTGGGACAATATTTATTTAATTAATAGAAAAATAAAATAAATGATTATCAAAATACTAAAAGTATGGTAATTTAAAAATATTAAAGTGTTCAAAAAAGTTTATATAAAGGATAAAGATTAAGACTTTTTTTAAATTATTATATATAAAATCATTTTTGATCATGTTGTTTTAAATTTAAAATTAAATGAATAGATCAAAAATGAAATTAATGATATTTTATATTAGAAAATATTTTTTTAATTGATATAATATTACTAAAAATAATGTATTTATCCAATATATTTTAATATTGTATAAAATATACTCGATTTTATCTTTATAATCCAATTTTTCTCTTATAATTTCTATATTGTTCCCTAAAGAGTAAACAACTTTATCCTCATGGAAAATGTCAATAGGGTTAACACACTGTCAAAACTAAAAGATAATGGTGAAAAATGACATAATTTTGTTAATTTTTTATTAGATGATATTATTTAGAATACTCCACATATTATATTCTAATTATATAAATTTAATTCTATTTAAACTTTAATATTAATTTATATTAATTTAGTACTTTCTGAAATTCCAAGAATACCCTCCCCACATTATAAAAGAGCACCCACACTCCTCTTCTCTACACAATTCAATATCCATTTTGGTCCAACCTATACCCAATAATTTTCCAAAATAAATATCCATGATTAATTGGTCTTTCTTTGGCATAATTAATATCATAGAGGGATTAAGGTGTCTAGAAAAGGTAGTTTCTCGGATAAGAGGTATATCTTATGGTGTCTTTTTTAGTATTATTTAATCCCAAAAATTATTTGAATATTATTAAAACATGATAAAATAATGAAAAAATTATCATAAATATAAATAGTTTTTTTTTATTTTAATTTCATAATATATATGTCTCCCCTTAAATAAAAAGTGAAATGAAACTATTGTTAATGTGTATGGCAGACTACCGCCTTGTGAACTGATGCAATTCGTTTTCCATCACCACCTCTTGTGGTTGGTTATAATGATGGATTTAATGTATATATATTATATTAATCAAATAAGCATCATTATATAAATATAATATATCATATAATTTTTTACAATTCTATCTATTAAAAAAGGATTACATCATTAGTTCATATGTGTGGATTACCACCTCCACAAAGCGATATGATTCATTTTTCAAAACCACATAACATGAATACTATATATAAGTGTATTTAAGTAAATAATATTTAAGCATTATTAAGAAATAGAAAAATAGAAATTAACTTCTATCCATCTTAATCATTTAAAAATATAAATGTTAATCATGTGTACGTATGATCAACCTTCTATATGACTTTAACAAACCTCATTTTTTGTAACCATATTTAATTCTTTTTTTAAAACTAGAATTGATGTAAAAAATGATAATTATCTCATCATTATTATTCTATATATGATTGAATAATGACTTATTTTCCACATCCTACTTATCAAATTAATTTTAGGTATGTGAGAAGAATGTTGTCAAAATATCCTATTTGAACATAATTTATTATAAAATTGTGTATAATAAAATAATAATTGAAATTTAAAAAACAAAATCCTTAAAAAATGTTCTTAATAATTTAAATAATTTACAAAATTTTATTATTCAATAGGATAAGAGACCCCCATGAATCTTATAACTCCTAGCAAGAGAAAATTTACTTAAAAACATCATTTTAACATTTTTATTAATATAAAATAATTATTGTTTTATTAAATTAAAATAACTCTATTAATTATATGAAGGTATTTAAAAAAATTAAAAGGGAATAGAGATGTCAATATCTAGAAATAGTTTCTTATGGTTAGAAATAATAATTTTTTGAGTGTAATATTTAATGTTAAAAACATTTATGTGTTATATTAATGTAATAAACATTGGATTTATTTATTATGATTTTTATTATGTTATAAAAAATGTGTGGGTGGTTAATTTTAAACCAAGGATAGGTGGATCCATTATAATCTAAGGATGGGTGGGACTGTTATCACCATCCAATGTATTGAGTTCTATTTGAAATTTTTTAAGAAAGATAATCATATTACTTAATCTATTTATATGATTTGAGTAGAAAATGATTTCCTAATTTACCTATATTATGTTTTTATTATTGAAGTGTTTTTATGGAAACATCATGGTTTCACAAGGTAATCCAATGAGATTATATTTAAAGGAAATTATTTTATACTTCTTTAGATTGAAAATTTTAACATTATAAAAAGGCTTGAAAGTGTTTATAATGAATTAAAATAATTTATTATGATTTTTCTTTTTCCAT
Organism: Viscum album; assembly: GCA_963277665.1. NCBI lineage: Eukaryota > Viridiplantae > Streptophyta > Magnoliopsida > Santalales > Viscaceae > Viscum > Viscum album. The sequence continues at coordinate 350,301,436 of OY728126.1, read as the reverse complement.
AAGATTTTTTAGTTGAATGTTTTATGTTGGGAATTGGGTGGTGATGTTGATTTATTAAGTAAGAAAATGTTTATTTTTGGCATAAGATTTATATCAAAAGGGGAAATTTTTATGAGGGTCCATAGACTAACAAAGTTATTTATCACCTTTTTATGACCATAAATGATATTTTTTATCTCATAAAACATTTTAATAGAAAAATCACAGGGTTTTAAGAATGAAAATACAAATAGATGAGGTCAAGATGACAATTATGAACATATGTCATGAAAATTAAATATTTTATATCTTAAAAGTTTTATTTTATGAAAAAATGGATACTTTGTGGAAGTGGACATATTATGTTATAATATTAATTTTTGTGATGTTAACAGACTAATTATATAAAAATATAAACTGTAAATATCATAAAATGTGTGAAAATAAATTCATGACTTAAAACTGTTGATTATTTAATGTCTAAGTTTGGTTCTTTATATATCCAAAAGATTCTAATGGGGTTTAATAAATTACAATTCATGTTTTGTTTTAATATTTATCCATACATCCTAGGTATGTTTTTTATAAATGGTGAAATGAGGGAAAAGTGTTATTTTATAAAAATGGATTAAAAATATGTTTCTTTTAATGAAAGGTTTTATTTAACTGAAAAATTGAAAAAATATTTTTTCACAAAAATTTTGTTATTATTCAATACAATTTCCATCATAATTTGGAATATGTAAATATAATTTACTTAGTTTAGATGAAAACCAATTTGAATAAAAACTTTGGTTAAATATTAATCCCAATGAGTAACATGAAATCAATATAATAATAAAAAATCCTTAAACAAAGTGTAAATTCAATATGAGGTTAACACTTTATAAAAATATTATTGGTAAAAAAATCAATGATGTTTATTAAATAAAAACATGGATTAGAAAAATAGTTTTAAATAAAATACATATAAATTACTCTAATAAATATTTCCAAACATCCATTTCATGACTAATGAATACCTTTACCAAGCATTTATACTAGTCATGACTTATAACTATATCAGGATACTGTAAGAAGAAGGGTTCATCTCATATAAACATAGAATGAGAACAAAACATTTATACCTAAATAAGACATGGTTGAAAACATCAAGTTCCTATATTAATATCATACCATATTTACAATTGGGAACATGTTGACATAAATATTGAACAACGATTTGTAAAAATACCCATAAGGTACCTTTGACATCACTAGGAATAAAATCATTAAAAATAGCTAAAAAGAAAAGTAGAGATCCCTAGTTAATGAAATTTAAAATATATTCAATTTCATCAAGAGTAGACTAGATTTTAACTATGCGAGTTGAGAATACCCTACCTTAATATATGGGGATATTTATAAATAAAAAAATCTTCAAGGAATGATCAGACAACAACCAAATAGTCACTATTAACCATTAATAAAAATTTCATAAACAAGAAATCACAAATAATAATTATAACAACCTAAGATATCACTGTATATTTTCCTTAAATAAATAATATATCAAATAACTTATTTCATGCACTAAATCATACTGAAATTAAAAATAGTGATATATTTTTAATATTAAATTTATAAATTAATACATATTCATTATATTAGCTGATATAAATAGATGTAAAATTAAAAAAATAATTTATAAATAAAATTAATTTGAAAGCCTAAGTCTTCTTTATAAATCCCATTTATCTTAGATTGTGAAGAATGTAGCTTCAATATGATTATTACTTGACTATGTCTAAATAATAGTCAAGATATTAAGATATGAGTAAAATCATATATGATATAAATTAATGATTTTAGACTTTCTCCACAGATAATGTAAGGGAAACAATTTAGTAGAAATTCTGGTTTACTAGGAAACTCAGGGTAATCCTAGAATTTTCTTTATAGCATAGGTTCTCTTCCCCACGATTTTGATAGTATTGTTAGAGATGATGTATTTTGACTTCAATGTTTCAGTTCTCCTTTACTTTTTAAGGCTTTTGGTCCCACTTTATAAATGTTCTTAATGTTGGATGTAAATGTAATTTTTACTCAATTCATTTTATACTTTAAACATATATATGTTATAAATTGGTGTTTTATTTCACGAAAATAAGTTTACTATGATTGAATAATAATAATATATAATTATTATATGAATAAAATGTAAATAATAGATTAATTAGTAATTCATAATGAAAATAATGCATAATATATAAAAATAATTTTTCCTATAAAAATTTCATTTCACTGTAATTTTGTTTTTAAAATAAAATATATAAATTTTTGAATATAAACTAAAAAAATGAATTTTTTTTAGATTTATCATGGCAATGTTATCATACTATGAATATTTTTTGATCATTTAAAAATATTTTCAGCTAAATAGTACAGTATGCTATTTTTTACTACTCTTAATTGTATGGAATTTATAGTGTGTACATATGAAATATAAATTTATGAATTATATTTATTCAAAGAGTATATTTTTTATTATTTATATTATACATTTTATAATACTGGTCATATATTAAGACAATAATTTGATATTTTAGAGCAGGAGAAATATTTTTCTCAAGAATTATTTTTAGAACATTATATTCTCATTATTTTATTTTTTTTTAATTTTTGAAATTGAATAAAATTTAGTGTATTTAAAACATGAAATCATTATATTATTTTTTATTATGGATAATATTATTTTTCTAGATTAAAAAACTAGTTACCATAGTTAAATTAATATTTTTCAAAAAATAATTCCTTCCAAAATGATTTTTATATTTCTTTTATTAAATAGATTTATTTTAATTTAACACTCTAATATGAATATTAACCACATATATGAATTAAATTAAAACTTATTCCACTTAAAAATAATGATAAATAATTTTTACAACACTTAATAATGAAAATTTCAATTTTCTACAAAACAAATTTTTCTATACATTATATGTTTTAATTTAGAAGTTATTATTATCATAATTATAAAATTTAAATAGGTTAAATGGAACCGAAATTTGGGTTAAACATTCTAATTTTTTATTAAGTTTTATCTTATTTTTTTAATAATATAATAATTTCAATGAATAATTTTTGACCAAGATTAATAAGGGTAGAATTGGTTCAATAAAGTATCTCAAATTTTTAAAAAATAAATGGTCACTTACATCTTTTAGAAAGTATTTTTAGTTATGAAATTCATTTTCAGATGTCTAAAAGAACATTTATTCTCTTATACCAACTAATTTACCAAACCCACCTAACACCCATGTGATTCTATTCTCACCCATAAAATAATATTATCATCCATTAAAAGGCAATAGCTTTTCAAATATAAAATAATCTCAATCCCACTTATTATTCTATACCACTCCACAAAAAATAATTCTCCAAAATTTTCCTTCCCTACCAATCTTTAAATCTCTCATAGTTTTATTAAGGTTTTAAGGATTCCTCCAAATTAATAAAAATATATATACTGAGATAAAGGTTCTCATCCTCCTCATTTTTCATTCATGGATTTATTTTATAAAAATAGTATTCGAATTACATGATACTATTCTACAATTTGATCATAACAAATCCATTTATTATCCAAATTATTTCTTATTTTTGATAAAATATATTTTCTCCCATTAATCCATTTACAAAATCCATTTCTATAGTCGTCATGCTACCAAAGTCACTTCTTGATTTTCTATGTAATGTTTTCAAGTTATAATCCATTTCAACTCATTTTCATCTTATATAGATTTGTTTGTAATAAAATTATTTAACAAAAAATCATTGCCTATTTATTAGAGACTATTTTTTATCTCATTAAACCATTTAAAAAATCCTTTTGTATAGCTATCATGCACTAATATCACTAAATGATTCTGTCCATCGTCTTTTCAATTAAATATTTTCCTTCATGATAATAATTTTTATTTACATGTTATTATGCTTAGAAATGTTAATAATAAATACCTTATAATCCAAATGATTTACTATTAATTAGATACAACCTTTATCACTTATTAAGATAACTTATAATATTTTTGAATTCTCATCATCCTATTGAAATAATTCATTGATTTCCCATATTCCTATTACAAATACTCAAAAATAATATAATTCAATGGTATCCAGGTAAATAATTTTTATAAAATTTCATATATAAGAATAAATTTATAAAAATTAGGTATTATGAAATTCATTTTTCTTATACAGGATATTCAGTAAGTTTTGTAGAATTTATGAATTAATCTAAGGTGTTTTCTTTTATCAAATATTTTTATTGACTCATAATAAATCCACTTTATAATAATTCAATATTTAATTATACTAACCTATTATGATTACATTTTCTATTTCCATGTCTCTTTTTGATGAAATCATTTTTCACCAAAAAATATTCTTTCATTATTAATCTATTTATTAATAAAAAATTATTTTTTTAAAAGTGACTCCCATCTATTTGTATATATTTTTTATAAATATTAATGTTTTAACTACCTTCCCATGTTCTCCCTTATGTTTTGGAAAATAAAATTTTATATATATCAAATTATAACTTTATTCCTCATTTTTTCATTTTAAATTATATTTTTTTGTTAATATTATTGTGATGTGGGTTTCTGATAAAGGATTTACCAAATCATTGAAATTTTTTTCTTTTTTATGAAATTATTTTATTCCATTCTATGTCACATTTTAAAAAATGATTTATTTATTATCGAGGTCCCTTTATAATAAATATTTTGAAGAAATTTTTTAAGATGATTTCTCTTTATCTATAAAAAAGTTTTTTTGAAACAAATATGAAAATCGATATTTAAATGGTGCCATTAAGAAATTATTTTTTAGAAAAATAAATTTATATTATTTCTCTTAAACATTCAAAGGATTTATCTACATTAAAGTAATAGTTTATAAATTATAATATATTTTTATATTTTGTTATTCTCATTTTTGGGGTTCATGTTTTTGGTATCAAAAGATTTTGTTTTTTATAGATACCATTTGAAACATTTATGAAACACATTTTTATTCAATGCATTATTTATGATAAGATAAATGATTTTATTTCATGTGACACACATATTTATGGATGATGATGGGTGGGGCCAAATATATCTCTCCAATGCATTGGTTAAGGTTTTATATCTCAAGAGATAACTATGGTAATCAGTTAAAGAGTGTTTTATCCACAATGGGATTTAAGTAGTTATGCCTTCTACACAATGGGAATTAGGTAGTTATTCCTTCTCAACCTATGGGAATAATTTAGTGATCCTTATCTACTGTGGGAATTAGGTAGTGATGCCCATTCCACTATATTATTAAAATTAGGTGGTGATGCATGCTATAATATATAATTTTTATCTATGCTCATGTTCATGCCACTAATTTATCCTAAGTTATGATTTATATCCATGATATTCCAAATATTAATGATATTCCACATTTTAATGTTATTTCCCTTTATTATGTTATGATATCATGTTTTTATTAATTTTCTTTATATAACACGAATACATGATTTTTATGACCTTTTATTGGGTTTTATGTTTCTATAAGTTGATCCATAATGATAAATCTAACTTTGGGATTATAAATAATGATTCATTGAAATTGTTATCTTATATTACCCTCTTATTCAATTTTACCACTTGTGTATAGTCTATATATTATGAATAGTTGATACGTTTCCCTTATTAGTCATTAAATATCACACATTTCTTTGGTTTCCCTTCCCCTAGGTTGTAAATATTATCAAATCATATGATATCACTAGAATATAATATAGGGGATCAAAATAATAGAGGAAGTTCAAAACTTATAGAATATTAATATTAATATATAGACAATATTTAGGTCACTAAACCTTTCATTCATGTGGCTATGAGACCATTTATGATAGGTTTTAATTAAACCATGGAACCATCATATAATATTCATATTTTTAGTTTGTGTTTATATAGTTAGTATCAAAGTAGGTTTTTTTTTTATTTTTAAATTTTATTATAGCTTCCTTTGGTGATTGGGTTCTAGTGTAAAAACTATAATATGTTAACCTATAATATATTTTCTATTTTTTACATTAGTACTGGATACAAGGGTATCACCATGGAAGATATATCATCTTAGAATTATTCTAAAACTAGATACATACTTGACTCCTATATTACATAGAAAATAGAAAAAAATAGCATAAGGAACATTATTTTATACTTTATAGAATTCATAATATCCTTCCCCAAATCATGGGTAAAGGAAACCAAATAATGTGTTTTCATATACTAAGTAAGGATTATATATAACTGAAGGTATCATGGCTAAATAAAGTATAATCAATGTGCCAGAGTGGATAATAAAAACAGTTTTTATTCAATAAAAAACAGGATTTCAGTGGGCATCCATGGATATTATCAATATATAAAATATGTGTATAGTTACATAAATTAATAAATGGAATAAAAAATATTATACATTGGTGAAAAGGCCTCTTAACTATGTTACCATGAATCTTAAAGTCATGACCTCCCAATAAATACATAATTTAAAATAAATGGGTAGGCATAAACAAAATACATGTATAAATTTGTCATACCAACTTTTTAAATCATGAGGCCTGTTAATAAATCATGGGGATTTCTAAACTTGGCCTTTCCCATTACATGAAGGACATATGTATTCCTTATATTTTGAATGATCAAAACAATTCATTCTCAAAATGATTTATAATTCACCAATTATCTATCCTAAATCAAGAATATAAAACATCTATATATCATCATCATAAATCTACTAGAGAAATATTAAACATGGTATCATTAGACTATATTCCCAATAAAATTAATGGGTGTTTTCATAGTTTAAAATTCTTTTAAAATTTCATGGGGATATTTATTAAGGAAAATAATGTATTTATTTTTAAATAACTAATTTAAAATATAAAAAACACATTGAATATTAAGGAAAATATTTTATTTGAAAATTACCATGAAAACATATAATGTATTCTTAAAATAAGGTTTTGGTCATGATGGTGGGAAAATATGTTTGTCTATCATGCATTAAAACAAATTTTATTTTTTCACTTTTTTAAAAAATTGCCATATTCCAGAAAATGGAAAGGAAATTATTTTAAAAATTGACATAGAAATAAAAATGGATATAATGTACTTAATAAATATTTTTAGAATATTTTAAACATTATTTAAATTTTTTTAATAAAATATGGTAATGGAAGAAAATGGTTGGAAATAAATGAAAATTATTTTAAAATGGAATCCCCTTTTATTTATCTTACTTGTTGATTCTTGGTACAAAAACAGATGTAATGGAAAATAAAAATACAATACCCTAAAATGAAAAGAGGATAATAAATTAGTTGGGGTTTATGATATGATATTATTATTATTTTGAAAAAGTAAAACTGAACATAAACATTTCAAAAATAAAATCACATCAAAAGAAAAATTTCTTTCGTCAAGTTTGACTTGCCTCGTATGTGATTTTAACTTCATATATAATAAATTTATATTTATTATAACAACATATCATAACCATATAATTAATTATAAAATCAAATATGATCCACTTATAATATTCCAACACCCATTGATTAATAATTCATTATTAATGTTGTCATTTTCAAGTCTTAATTATTTTATTTTTCATGTATGTTTTGGTTTGGTGGTTTCTTTCCTTGCATATTTATATAGACTAAAAAGTTTATAGAGATTTAATATTGATATATATACAATATATATTCATTATATAAATATTTTATTTAATCCATGGAATCTGGATTTTAAAAATGGATCACATCGATTCATAGAGGCGTTAGTTCACACAAACACATATGTGATGTTATCATTTATTAATGGGAGGAAGGGTAAAATGATAACTGATGTCATATATATATAGAGTCATAAATATTTATTAAATATCATATATGTTAATTTGTTCAATATTTATCACTATACTTGTAAAATGGTTATAAAACAAAATTATAATATCATGTGAAGATGATAAGCCATTCATATGCATGAGTAATGATTTAACATTATGGAGGATATAAAATAGTAAAAACGGTTTTAAATTAATAAGAATAACAAATAAGTATATTTAGGATAATGAAGAAATTCTTTTAGGATGGTTACAATTGATTTTTGGGGAAGTATAATAGTAAATAAATTTTAAAGACTCACTTGAAATGATGGCCTCTTCCATGGTATACCTCTTTTAGATAACTTATTAATAACCCAAGGAATGTAACTTTATGAATATAAAATTCTATAATACATTAATAGTTAATTTGGGAAGACAACTGAGTTGTTTTTGGAAAAGATTGGTGCCTCAATGTGGTGTAAATAAGAGATTGGAGGTGTTTACTATTTTAAGTGGTAGAGGAATATGAATAGAATTTTTAAAAGTATTAACACATTATTAAGTCATTTTCAAGGAAAATTGACCGTTAAAAAAATAAATCTTGACCCTAAGTTTATAATGTTTTTAATAAATTATGCAAATAATAATTAAAATGAATTTTTTCCATATCACATAGTTTTAACCTAGGTAACCGTGATTCAACCTTTTATAACGATGATTTTTTTACTCTTTTTACTATTCATTGTAACACAAAAATATGTTGATAATATCACATAATAATATTATTTTTTGATTCAAAATATAGAATCCATTTTTTGTGATTTAATTTCTATAAGTTTTTGAAATTCATTTTACAATAATGTCATGAACCACCCACTAGGGCTCGTGTGTGACTCCCCCAAGCCTTCTTACTATAGGAAAAGGGTTGGAGACTAGCACTGAAGGTGTTAACCTGCAAGTGAGAGGCCTTTTCTAGAGTAAATTTATGCACACACACAACCACGTCCCAAAAATTGGAAAGGTAATCATGCATCCCACTAAACAACCACTGAGAAAAGTTTCAAGATATAAGTAAAATATGAAAAAATACAAACCCAACAAAAGATAACTGAATTAGGAAAATACAAAAAGATCTCTAAAAACATTTTATTGAAACCCCATATGATAGTTATGTGTAGAGTAGCTACTAGAATTTGTAAGAGTATGCCCCACCTTCCTGGTCTCACTGGTCACCACAGGGTCCTAGGCCAGGAAGTCCTCCATCAAGGTTGAAATCATCTGCACCAGACACAACACGTGCGGGTGAAGCCTGTGCAGGGGTGAGTAACAAAATACTCAGTAGGGACCCCACACCAAATAGGAAATACCATAAAGCAATCCACAAGAAAACCAAAAGGCATGATCACGAATCAAGACAGCTTAGATAGGTATAATCTAAAGTACAGAAAGAAAAACTATCAATCATAACACTAAACAACATATACTACTGAGATACTCATCCCTAATGAGTACTATAGGTTTATAGGGTTACACAGAGCCACTTCCCACTTAGGAAATCATAGTTGGTCCACATAGGGTCACTTATAACTGATCCAAATACGGTCTCTTGGTGCTGACCAACAGAGGGTCTCTTTTAGAAGATCCACACAGGGTCCCTTGTAGCTAATCCGCACAAGGTCACTTGCAGCTGATCAATACAAGGTTTCTTGTAGCTGATTCACATAGGGTCGGTTGGAGATGATCCACACAAGGCCGCTGGTAGCTGATCCACATAGGGTCGATTTTCTTTTTGGCCGATAAGGCCACTTGGGATAGCTTCTCGATAGTCTTTAGGTCTCATCTAGCTGTAGGATCTCTACACATATAACACTTGATTCCGGTAGAATCCACCACTCATGTCATTCGTTGTATTTAAACTTCTATGAAATCCTTTTTAGAGCATTCCAAAAGAACCACCTCGTTGTGTGGGATTCCACACCAGAAATAGCTTTCCAATTGGATGATCGGTCTGAATAATATTGGTGTTTTAGTAAACATGGGATAGTTTTCTCCGACAGAAGTATGAACCAATCGAACAGACCCCACCAATCCAGCCTGGGAGTATCGCATGGCCCAAACAGGTTTGTAAAACTGGACCCAACCCAGTTGGGTCCGGATCGGCCTAGTCCGGCCAGATTTCTAAGCCTGAACCCTTGGGTCTTGCCGGTCCTGACCTAGTTCGGTTGTGGGTCCGGTCTCCCGGGTCTCCCAGTGACTGGGATCTATCCGGCGTAGCCCGCACTAGCTGGCTGGTTTTCTTACCCAGCCCCGGCAGCCTAGCTTTATCCCGTTGGCCTGACCGGTAAAAGTTGGCCGACTTTACTCTTGCCCCGGTCACTCTGTGGACCAATTCACACGCCCCGACCCAACCCACAAGGAAGGTCTATCTTCTCCAGCCTGGATACCCACTTGGTATTCGGATTGGATACACGTGGTCAACATGAGATTACCTCCACCCATGGTCCCATACGCGATCAACACTGGCCGCTTGTCGGCAAGATGTTGCGGTCGTTTAGCCGCATCCAACCTCCACCAGCTGCCAGACAGCTGCTTAAAGCTTCTACCGCACCTCTGCGACCCGAGATGGAAGAGGCATGCCTCGGTGAGCCACCATCCCACCACATCCGTCACCGGGGAAACCATCGACACCGGCTCACTGACAATATGTTCCAAGGACCACCGAGTTTTCTCCGGTGGTCTGTTATTCTGACTATCTGCTCCTCCAACCGCCATGGGGTTTCATCTTTCCTACTATGGCCTTGAAAATTCCTTTCCATCAATCTAGGCTTGAAACCACGAAAAACCCACATGAACACACAAAAGAGGAGGGTATCAGACCTTGTTCGTGTTGGCGTGTACCCTCTACATTAGAGGTTTTTAAAAACATGTTGGGGGAGTAGGATTAAAATTATGTCAAAATTAATGCCAATGAAAACCTTGAGAGCAAGATCCATCCCGCAAGAACAAGCAATCCACAGATCAACTAGTTCGTGGTTTGATCCATGTTCATTGTTTTTGAATGATGAATGGGGAATTCAAATTACAAAAAGGTAACCCCTACATGGGATAGATTTGTTGGTCAGGGAAGAGTAGTATCACGGACTCTCATTCTCCATTATTGATCCTCCACCCATGTTGCTAGCAATACTTCAAAGGGTGGAAGGATAATTCATTCGTCATTTTTCGGTCCCATTGTTCGAGGTGCGTCTTTTTCACTAGTGATTTTCCAATTTTCTTCGTTGGAGAGATTGTCCTCACCGTTCGTCAGAGAAATTATAGCTCTGATTCTCCAACCCGTTATCTCATTAAAATTGAAATGTGTCACAACATTTTGGTTACACTATGTCATCATGTTTTTACATTGTTTCATTAATGAAACAACATATCTATTCTGCTTAAAATTAACGACTTTCTACAATACACATTTCATAGCATCATTAATGGGATTAATTTAATACGACTATTTATTACCTCATCACCACTGTCGTAGTTCTGACGTGCCACCGGTCAATGGTGGAGAAACAAAATAACTTCTAAATTTATTTTATTTTTCTTCCGAAAAGTCCAAAAAAAATAATTTTCAGTTGACCCTCTTCGGTCGAAGTTGGGTCCTTTCTAAAAGAATCCCATAATTCTGAGTCAAAAAATGACCCTATATTTTTGACTTGAGCACATGATTAAAATTTAGAAAAAGCATGCTCGTATATTAATTTTAAAGAACCTAAAAAAATTAAAAATACTATTTTGAGCTCACCAGACCTCGGAATGAGGTGCCGTCTGAGTTTCTGGTCTCGAAATAATCCCATATCATAAAAAAAATTCCATATAATTTCCAGTACATTATATTACGCCCACATTTATAGATTCACACCCCTGTAATCTATAACAAGTCTAAACAAACAAATGCGGGTAATGAGCACAAATTTAAGCCTCCTGCTCCCATGTTCTCTCCTAGAGATTCCCGTTTTGCCTCTACACCCACACTATATGAATCAACTATCCACGAAGGATCCTCTCCTTTCGATCCTCTATCTCCACTGAGAACTCCACAAAGGTCTCCCCATCATCAATGTACAACTCTCCCTAGTTGATGACATATGATGGATCATGTACATACATCCTCAGCAAGGACATGTGGAAAACATCATGCACCCAGTGTATATATGGGGAAAGAGTTAGGCGGTACACTACCTCACTGACTCTGCTCATAATCTGGAAAGGGCCGATGAACCATATAGATAAATTTCCACCCCATCCAAATATCTAAAATCCCTTTTGGGGTGAAACCTGAAGGAACACATGGTCTCCTTCCTCGAACTCCAAGGGACTTCATCTCCTATATGAAAAATATTTCTTCCTGCCCTATGCAGTCCCCATATGCTTCTGGATGATCTACAACTTCTTAGTGGTAGCACATAAGTACTCTAGACCCATGAGTGGTGACTCTCATGTGTTTTTCCAGTATAGACGTAATCTACAAGGCCACTCATACAAAGCCTCAAATGGTGCTATTCCAATGGTTGAGTGATAGTTTTTATTGTATGAAAACCCCACCAGTGGAAGGTGGTCCTGCCAACTGTGATCAAAATCAAAAACACAGGAACGCATCACGTCCTCCAAGGTTTGTATGGTCCTCTCTGTTTGACCATCATTCTTGTGGGTGAAATGCTATACTCAAGCGCAGTGGTGTCTCGAACACCTCCTTTAATCCCTTCCCCATATAGGATGTGAAGAGAGCATCACAGTCTGAGACGATTGTCATGGGAACCCCATGAGTCCGCACTATCTCCTTGATGTAGTGGCATCCCAATCCATCTATCCATCCCTGATCTCAGATGGGTAGAAAGTGATCCAACTTTGTTAGTTTGTCAATAATCACCTATATAGAATCATGGCCCTTAGACGTGCATTTTAATTTCATCATGAAGTCAATTGAGATACCACCACACTTCCACTCCAGTACCTCAAGGGGATCTGTCAAGAATGATGTTACTTGATCCTAACCCTTCACTTGCGGACAAGTGAGACACTGAGAAATGAACTTGTCCACCACTTTCTTCATTCATGGCCACCAATATTGACACTGGAAGTCCTGATACATCTTCTCCACTCCAGGATATACTACCAAGGGGGAGGTATGGAAATCCCTCAAAATCTCCTCTCGCACCTCCACTGGTACTACTGTGTTCCCTCTGAAATGTATGATGTCCTCCCCACCTATTTAAAATCCATCTAGAGCCTGTCCGGAGGATAATTTAGCACGTTGGGCCTCTCAGTCCACACCCATAAGCTATGACTCTATAACTCACTATAAGAGTGGGGAGTGATTATCATCGACTAATGGTAAGCTACTCCATCATCATCCATGAAGGATATCAACATCACATCTAGATACTCTGTCACCTAACTCATCTGCAACAATACATACCTCATACTGAGTGCTTCTACCGCCACGTTCCCCTTACCATGAGTATAGAATATCTAAAAGTCATAGTCCTAGAGGAACTCTATCCATCCCTACTACCTGATGTTTAGGTCCATGTAAGAGAAGATATTCCTGAGACTGTTGAGGTTGGAGTATACTATAAACTGCCCACCCATCAAGTAGTGCCACTACATCTTCAAAGAAAATACCATTGATATTAAATCCAGGTCATGGGTCGTTGAGTTCTGGTCATGATGCCTCAAATTCCACAAACCGTAGGCAATAATTACTCAGTCATGCATCAGGACACAACCCAGTTCAGTCACGGACACGACGCAAAAAACTACATACCCAATGCCCTCCTCTAGTAATATCAAGTTGGGGACACTCTTTAGTCTCTACCTCAACTCCTAGAAACTTTACTGGAACTTCTCTATCCAGAAAAAGGGATATCCTTTCCCTGTAAAAGAAGATATGGGTGCTCTAATCTAAAAAATTTGGTCACAAACCTTTGATAGTATCAGTCCATCCCCAAGAAACACTACACCTCAGTCACGCTCATGGGTGGCTCCGAAGCAAGAACTGCCTCTATCTTCACCAGATCCTCTGCAACACTAGCCTCAAAGATGATGTGTCATATAAAGTGGACCTCTAGAATCTATAACTGGAACTTTCAGAGCTTCCCATAAATCTGGTGCTCTCAGAGCATATCCAGCACTATCCTTAGGTGTGTTTCCTACTCCTCCTATGTCACCGAGTACACCAGGATGTCATCAATGAAGACTACAATTAACCAGTCAAGATAAGGCTGGAAGATCCTATTCATGAGTCCCATAAACACTGCTGGGGAGTTGGTCATGATGAAAGGAATCACTAAAAACTCTTAGTCTCTATACAAGCATCTGAAGGATGTCTCCACTATATCCTCATCCCGCACCAGAAGCTGGTGAGAGCCTGATTTGTGGTTTATCTTTGATAACCACCTCACTCCCTTTAATTGATCGAATAGGTCATCAATCTTCGACAGTGGAAAATTATTCATCCCGGTTACCTAGTTTGGGAACCAGATGTCCACACATAGCCTCAAACTTCCATCTTCCTTATTAGAAAACAACATTGGGGCTGCCCATTGTGAAACATTGGGCCTCTCAAATCCCTTATCCATCAAGTCCTATAGTTTTTACCTGAACTCACGAACCAATGAGGGAGCCATACAATATGTCGGTGTGGATATAAGTGCATCTTAGGGTACAGTTCGATGCATAAGTTTACCACCCTATGTGAAGTTAATCCCAGAACATCCTCTAAAGAGACATCTTTATAGTCATCCAGCACTATAGGAATGTGAGGACTCTACTTTTCCACCACACCAAGGGAGAGTCTAGACAACTGGGGGTGATCACCTACACCCTCCTCCGAGAAAGTTTGTAATGTGCTGCAAGTGTTCCCTTCACACCATTAAAGGAAAACATTGTCTCATCTTCATGGAAACACCCCACTCTACCCTAAGACAATCAATCTAAGATTCAACTATGGATAATGATTCCATGCCCAAGACTACATTGTAAAGCCATGATGTCGCTACTAGGAGATCCCAGATGAAACTCTGACCTCCAAGAGTAAGATCACACTACTAGAACCAGTGTGTAATCATCGAATCTCCTCTCGTAGGAGTCTCTAATTGTAATGATGGAGCCAAAAACCCCATCGGAATCTTCGAGCCTCAAATGAGCCCTGTGGCATGGAAAGAGTGACTGACACCTATGTCTATAAGAACTATAACTATGGTAGAGATGAAACAGACCGTATCTAAAGTCATCTATAGAGTACTGTGGTCATAGGTCTCCACTGCCTAAAGATGAGATCACCCCTACCCACCCCCTCTCTAAGGCGATGGTGGATCACCTGGGGGCATTGGTGGTAGTTTCTCAAACTGTCACCTACTTTCTGCTACCCGACCTGCTCCTATGCCACATTCGCTGCCCCTTAGACCTCCTCACTCGAATTTCTATCTCTACCTCAGAGGTCCCTCGACTATCCACTAATTGTTTGTGTGGCACGTTGGGCAGTCACGATCCCTATGTCCCTGCCCACCACATGGGTATTACGCACTGCCCATCTGCTGACCCACACTAACTCGGTGGCCACACACCACAAATCATAGGTCTTGGGGTCACCCTCTAGATGGCCTAGCCCACTGGGACCTCTGTGTCATCTTTCAACTACCTTCCATAGATGACTTGGCCCCCTGTCACCCGTTGGTAGCGTATACCATGAATTTCTGCTCTGCGAGGATGCGATCTACTAGTAGAGCTCGCTCTAGCACTCCAGTCTGAGTGGGGATGCTGAGGGAAATCATCAACACCCTGATCTCCCATCAGAGTCCCTTCTCAATGGTCTGAGACCTAAAGAAAGGGTCTCGTACCATATCCACATAGTTAAAGTAAAGGTCTGTAAACCTCATAGATTAATCAACCACAGGAATTATACCTTAATATATGTGAATCATCTCATATAGGCACATCGTGTACAAGGTCACGAGGAATAACTCATCCCAAAAAGTTTCTTAATGTCAGCCTAGAAGAGGGTCACCTCATCATGAGTTTGATTTGTCATGATCCACCATATTTCTGTCGATCCTTGAAGGAGGCTCATAGCTATGATATCCATCTAGTCATGTGTCATCCTAACTAAGAGGAATACCCCTTTCACTTCCTCCAGATAGTCCTCAGCGACTTGAGGATTTGTCTCTCCCATGAACCTTGGAGGTCTCTACCTCTGAAACTCGTGAAAGGCACTGAGTATGTGTGTGTCCTCCATCGGCAACGCCAATTGTAACTGCTGATCAACGGGTGGTGGAAACAATGACACAACACACGATGGGGCCATCCCTAGCACTGATCTCTAAAACAACACATCATCAATAGGTGGAATGTCCTCACAGTCACATATCAAAATCCTAGCTAGCTATCTACATAGAGGAATCCTTAAATTGATTAATATATACCATAGTTTGTAGATTATACATGGTGAACCAACTCTGATTCAAGATGAACATGAGGAAACACTCAATTTCTATATAATAAATATAATCGGTGTTTTTATGTATATATCCAAAAATCAGTATTCAAAGTTCTTGTGTATGGATATAATAGCCACCGTACAAATACTGGACTCCCTGAATATGAATTCTTGAACTTGAAACATTTCACACTGTTTCCCAAAAACAAACAACATACTCCCGGTCTTTGAGGTAGGACCGAACACCTCTAATACCAATTTGTCATGACCCGTCTCCCAGGGCCCGTTCCATGACTCCCCTAAGCCTACCTACTGAAGGGCCGGGGTTGGAAGATAGCACTGAAGGCATCAACCTGCATGTGGGAGGCATTTGACTGAGTACCTGTAGGGACACACACACAACCACATCAAAAAAACTAGAAAGGTAAACCCGCCTACCACTAAACAACAACTAAGTAGTCGTACAATATATAGTTCAAATGTGACAGAATAAAAACCCAATAAAAGAAAATTGAAAACAAGAAAGTGAAAAAAGATCTCTGAAATCTATCTGATGAATTTCCTATCTAATGGGTAAGGGTAGAGTAGCTGTTGGAGCCGTAGAAGTACTCCCCATCTTTCTGGTCTCACTGGGCACCATTGGGTCCTAGGCCACCAAGTCCTTCACCAAGGCGGCGGTAATCTACACCAGAAAAAACATGTGTAGGCAAAGAACATGTAGGTATGAGTAAAAAATGCTAATTAGGGACCCCAAACCACAAAGGAAAGATCAAAAATAAATCCACAAGCAAACCACGAAGTATTATCATAAATAAAGATACCTCAAACAGGTATAATCTAAAGTAGGGAAAGTAATACTATCATCCATAACACTGAACACATTGGAATGCAGTGTTACACATCCCTTATGAGTATCAATGGTCTACTGGGTCACATGATGCGACTTCCCACTTATTCCATCATAGGTTGTACACACACATCGACTTGTATCTGATCCATACAGGGTCTCCTAGAGCTGATACACATAGGGTCCCTTGTAAATGATCCACACAGGGTCATTGAAAGCTGATCCACATAGGGTCTCTTGTATTTTAGCCCAATAGGTTCACCTGGGCCCATGTTTCAGCAGTGTTTAGGTCTCATCAAGCAGTAGGATTCCCACACGTAGCATGCTTGATTCTGGGAGATTCCACTACTCAAGAAATCTTTTATATTTAAAAATCCATGAAACCCTCCATATATTATGAAAAAAGAGCCACCTCATTGTGATGGTTCCAACACCACATACATATCCTCAATCAGATTCCCGGTTTGAAAGATTTTTCCGTTTTATCAAACATGGGGTGGTTGTGTCCGAGCTTGTTCCAATCCGTGGGTATCGCATAACCCAACCCTGTTTGGTTGATCGGACCTGACTTGGTTGGGTTTGGTCTAGCCTTGTCCGTACTGGCTATTGGGACAGGCCTATTAGGCCTTGCTCGACCTAACCTGGTTTGATCGTGGGTCTATCCCACTGGGTCACTCAACAACGAGGATCAATCTAGCCTGACCTACACTTGAGGTCCAGTTTCCTTATCGAGACAGGGCCGCCTAGTGGCCCAAATTAATCCTAGTGTCTTGGCCCACAAAACTGGGAAAACATTACACCATCCCGAGCTACTCCACAACCTGGTTCACCCCCCCTGACCCCACCCACATGGAGAGGCTGTCTTATCCATCGTAGATGCCCATTGGGCGTCCTGTTCGGCTACAGATGGTCAAAAGAAGCTTACCCCTTCTTGGTCCCACATGTGGTCCCCACTGGACTGCATGTTAGTGTGAATCCATGGCACATGAAGCAGGCTGCTCCACTGATGCAGCTGGTTGGCCGCGTCCCACGTCCACCATCCCCCACCTACTGTCGACAGCTCCTGCCACACCGCCCCGGTCCGAGCCGGCCGCAACCCACTTTAGTGCGCCATTGTGGAATGCCAGTGAGATTTTTCGTGGACCACCAGGTCTGCTTCGGTGGTCAGTTCTTCTGACTGTCTAGGTCTCGGGGCTCCATGGGGTGCCTCCTTTTTTATACGACCATGAAAATTCCATTCCGTAAATCCGAAGTTTCATCCCTAAAGAACAGACACAAACACACAAAGGTAGAGGGGCTCATGCCTAGTTCATTTTGGCCCTTACCCTCTACATTAGGGTATTTTAAAACACGGGGGGATAAGATTACAATTATATCAAAATTAATCCTGATGAAAAACCTGAGAATAAGCTCCCTCCCACAATAACATGTGAATCGCAGATCAACCAGATCATGGGTTGATCGATGTTCCTTGTTTAAGAATGAAGAATGGGAAATTCAAATAAAAAAAATTCTAACCTCTAAATGGGATAGATTTACTGGTCAGGAAATAGCAGCATCACAATCCTTCATTCTCCATTCTTGATCCACCACCCACATTTCTAGCGATCCTTCGAAGAGTGGAAGGAGAATGTGTTCATAGTTCGCCAACCCTATTCTTCGAGGTGCATCATTGTTGCTAGAGATTTTCCAGAATTTTTCATTAGAGATAACTTCCACAATGTGCATCAGACAAATTCTAGAAATTATTCTCCAACCCGTTATCTCATTAAAAGAGAAACACATAGCAACATTTCTGTTACACTGTGTCCTTGCATTGTTACATAGTTTCATTAATGAAATAATGTTTCTATTACACTTCAAATTAAAGATTTGTTAGGCTGAACATTTAAGAGCCTCATTAATGGGATTCAATTCACAAGACTCATCATCACCTCGTCGCCGCTACTGCAGTGCTGATGTGCCACCATCCAATGATGAAGAGTAACAAATAAAATAAGTTTTGAAGTTATTTTTTTCTTTTGAAAAGTCCAAGAATTATATTTTCTATTCAACCCTCTCTGGTTGTATTTAGGTTCTTTATAGGTGAATTCCATCATTCAAAGTTCAATTGGTCCCTCATATTTTTTATCCAAGCACTTGTTTAAAAGTTAGAAAAATCGGATCACACTTTTATTTAAATAAACATACAAAAATTAAAAATTCTATGTTAGGTTGACCCGACCTCGAAATTTGGTTATTTTAGGGTTCATGGTCTCTAAATAATCCCATATAATAAAAAATATTATATTGAATTTCTAAGACATTACATTTAAACACATAAAATTCAATGAAGTGTAGATTTTTGAAAAATTCAATTTTTAATGCTAAAATAATTTTTATACCAAGATCATGTATAATATTGATCAAAAAGTGAAATATAAATTTTATTAATGAAATGAAACCAATGAAATTTAAAAAAAATAGAATACAAAATTTTATGTGAAAACACTAAAAAATGAAATATATTTTTTATAAATATTATTATTTATACAATTCATCCTAAAATAAATTATTTCATAAAACATCCTAAAAATCACCCAAATATAATTTTAATATGGTAATTTAAAAAATGATATCACTTATAAATAAATTAATTTTAAAAAATAAAAGAATTTATTAATAATATCCATTCAAAAAATACAAGAAACCCTATTTTAGAAGAAAAAATAACATTGAAGTAGAAAATTTATTTTATAATAATTTATTTCATAAGGATTTATCAAAAAAAATTAATTAAATTTTAATTTATTAATATTTTAATTAATTTTATTAATATTAATAATAACCTCCATTTAAATGGCTATATGAGAACTACCACTTTAAATATTTATATTTTAATAGAATATCAAAATTCCTTAAAATTCCATCACTCTTATAAAAAATATTAAGGATACTACTACCTCACCACGCCGACAAGTTCTGACATAGTATCCTTAAATTTATTATTTCAACATAAATATTTTACTTGAAGAGTGGTCTCATTTCATAAAACCTTATTTCTAAAATCCATAATGACTATTGATGGATCATTGGTATTTCATTTTGAGTAACTGTAGTAAGAAGTTTTTTTATTACATATTCTGATGTTTTTTTTCTAGTTATAAATGAGTTTTTATTATTTTTAATTTGACAATAATTAATTATGTTTGGCCTTTTAGAAGTGGGATAGGACTATGGGTGGCTTGGGCATTAGTCAGAGGTCTTTTACAACCTTGTGTTGTGGGTTCTTGGGTTAATGGATAATGAGAGGAAGCTTCACATGGGGTTGATTTCAACATTTAATTAACCCATAGTCTCAGATCACTACATAGTGGTTCATCATGAATTCTGGATAACATGTTCCAGAATCATTTGAGTTATATTAAATTATTAGAAATACCATCATCATAGCTTTAATTCCTTGTTAATATTATTTTATCCATAGATAATGAGATCCTAATTTTTGAATACTGTAGTAATAAATTAAAAATGATATTTTGGATTAATAATTTGTAAATAATACCTAGTAATTTTATATTTTAGAAAATAAAATGGAACGGTATTTTAAAAATGCTTTTTTTGAAAACAATAATTCAAAATCATAAATTGATTTTTGGTCGGAAATGAATATATGGAATGTTTTTAATGAAACGGTTTTTTTTTAATTTTTGTTTTAGGAATACCCTTTTTAAAATGGAACTTTCATATTTAATTTTGATATGTTCTTTGAAAATAATATTTTGGAAGTAGTTTTGAAATTGTAATTTAATAAAGGGCTTAATGAAAATGGTTATGATTGTAAATGAAATGATTTTTGTGAAATTGTAAAATCCCATGGGTGTGGTATTTTAAAAAATGTTATTGGTTTTAATTATGATTGTTTGGACCCTAGGTGGTTGTGGCCCCTAGGTGGATTGTAGTTGTGATAGTTAAACCTGAGTAAAATGGTTCTTGGTTGTATATTAGAAATTTATGATCAAAATTTGGGTGAAAATGTCCCATGAGTGGATAATAGAAATTAGTGGTCAAGCATTAGGTGAACATAGATCTTGAGTAGATGTTGGAGTGAAGGTTAAGAATATATTGAACATGTCCCTCAGGGTGGACATTTGGCCTTCAGGTATGTGTATATAATCCCAAATTCTGGATATCTGGTTAGGTATGGGTATGTTTCCCTAAAAGTGATTTATGTTTGAATAATTGTCATGAGGTGCTAAGAGACACCTCATTACTGAAAAAAGAAGTTATGCACTATTAATAGGATGAACATATTACCAGTTCGGGTTACTAGGATGGGGAATGAGTTTTGGGACTGGTCTAAGACTCAGGACTATTTTAGAGTTTTTACTATTTTTTTTGTCTTTGGGGATGTTTTTTATTATATTAATGCTCGAAATGCATTGGATAGTCTCATAATTTATATCACTATTTATTTTGGTTATTGTAATTCTATCCTAGTTTTCATTTTTTTTCTTATTTATTTAGATGTCATATATGAATGTTATTATTTCCATTATTATTTACCATAAAACTTGGGTATAGTCTCCCCACTGTACACCCATAGTAATGTGATTCTATTCAATAGACACTATAATACATGGAATCATGTTTATGGTATTTTAGTGTTCATTAGTGTTCTAGAGAGGTGGCACAATAAAAAGATCTATTAGAGTCAGTATATCTATTTTATTATTTAGGAATGGTATATGAGAGAGCGAGAATGATTCATAACATGGTATGGATTTTATGCCGGTTAATATCCACCACACATGTTAAGGAAGTTCATATTTCATTGGATGGGATTATTGATCATGTAGTTCATTATTATAGTTTACCATATTTTACCATGAGTGATGAAGTTTATTTATAAGGTAATTTTTTATAGGATTTTATATCTAGGAAAGATATTGAAAGATAGAATATATGTTCATGTATCTTATTAGGCATTATGATTCACTTGAAATTTATGTTTTTTCCTATGATCGATTATCTGATTAGCAGGAACATAACATTGGTAGATTATTTGAAATATCTATCTCCATTTATATAGTGTTTTTTGTATATGTTTATTGTGGAATCATAGTTAACTAATATCTTAAAGGGATGTAATATTTTTTTGAGGTTATTTATACTTCATTACTATGATGTGTATTTGATATACAATTCCAATTAAAACACAATTTGGGTTTTCCCATATAATTTTTAATTGATATCTTATTTATCTAAGCCTTCAAAATGAATACTATGAGTTTCTATAAATGTTTAAAGATAAATTTCGAGGTGATTTTTTTGGGGTTTTTAACACTTCATCTGAATAAAATACCATGTTCAAGTTATAAATTATTTTCCTTATTAATGTGAACATTACATTTCATTTCCCAAAGCCCCTTGTTTCTCAAAATCAAGTTTATAATAAATTGATTGTGTAAAACCTGGGTCCCTATGTTTGTGTATAAATTTAACCTATGTGTAGTTTTTATGGACTCTAATTATTGGTAGTTGGATATGTTAGAGCTCCTAAGAAATTTTTTATCCCCTATTTTCTAGAAACTTGTGATATGTTAGGGTTTTCTAGGACATTATTTTTTTGATTGACCCATGAGTGAACATGATGGGTTAAACTTGAGCATGTATATGACAACGTGTAGTGGTTTTTGGAAGGACTGATATTTGATGACCCTAGAACCAAGGTTAGTGTAATCCCAATAGTTGTGGCATGTTTGTGGCTTGATGTGTAGCCTCATGGTAGAGCCCAATGACCTTTTTTATATTAATCTAGGTTAAGGAGTATATGAATTTTGACGAGTGAATGTGAACAGTGGGAGGGGTTAGGTGAGTTTGTGAGTACACCGAGGTGTATAATGTCAGGGTAGATGTTTGGATTATCACATCAACACATAAAGGGTATTTCAAAATATTTGGTTTAGTTTCATTTGAATCCTTTTTAATTTTGGGGAGAAGGACTTGTGTGCTTTCTCTTGAGATCTTGTGGAATAATTCAAAAGGGGAATACTCATTCAGATTTTTGTCTCAATTACCTTCTTGTAGGTTTTATAGTGGGTTTATTAATGAAAATAATTGATGGTTGGACCGGACACAAAAAGATGTGAATTTTCATTATGTTTGAGAAAAAAGTATGACAGGTTCTTGGGGATGTGTAATTAGGTATGTGAGGATCTTTTGGAATAACAAGATGATAATGGTAATCCTAGCGGATATGGGGTGAATCGAGTGAGATGTGCCTGTGAAAAAGAACACCCTCAAGGGGGGGGGGGGGTAATGTGAGAGGGTTCTTCAAATTTATAATACTATTGATATTAAAACTACCATTAGTGTTGGTTCTTCAGTATTGAAGACAGTTTTAAAGAATAGTAATGTTTGAGTGCCTAAAATTATGGAATCATGATGTGCCTTATGGATCATAGTGAGAGATTAAATAAACAGTAGTGGCACTTTAAAAATATTCTTGGTCTCGAGTGGTAATGTCTGTTTTTTTAATGAGATACTCTAGCTTTTAATATTTATAGGTATTCTAAATACATTTTGATCCACTCACGAAGGAGAGGAGTGTCATGTGGATTGTAATCATGGGTCTAGTTTCAATGAAGCATGGATTACTGGAGCTTTAGTTAGGTATCCATGATCGTGTTTCACAATAGTAATAAACTACCAATTTTAAGTGGAGTCATTGATGAAAGAATGAATTATCAATGTTTCCTACCATTTTTATTATCGACTAGGTGTTATATAAATTTGAATCTATGATTATCATGTGATTATGTGGCAGGGAATGTTGGATTGAAATGGTGTAAATTCAATATGGGTGTTTTGGGGTTGGTGTCCTTAAGCTATTGTTGTGAAATTATAATGTTTCCCCAGTGGTAATGGGAATGGGAGAATATGATGTGTAATTAATGGGACAATATATGGTTTAAAATATACAAAAGCATTAATAGTTGAAGTGTTAGATGTGAGAGAATGTAAAATATGGAGCAACACATGTGTGTTTTCATTGAGACCCAATTGGTTCACAACTATATAAATTCTAATGACTGACCAATATAGTGTGAAATACTCTATTGAAAATTAACATATGTTTCCCTCATGGTTGTAAAGTTCTTCAATAGGTATCATGAGTGGAATTATAGTGATTTGATAATGGGTTATAAATTACCTCTCATAATTAGACATAGAGGTGAGAGTTCTCGGCCCCATCTAGCCATCATGTTTGGTGATGGGTGAAGAAAGTACTTTATGGATAGAAAAACAATTCGGTGATTTTATGAATAGGATGAAACTATGGTGGGGAACATGGGGGCATTCCAGGTAATGTAGCCTTGTCATGAAAGCAATCGATGTTTCCCAAACATGGTCATTAAGAAGATTTTACATCATTCAAAAACCAGTGAGTAAATGAGGATGAATTCAATGGAATACAAAGTGAATAATAGGTATAGACTCATTTTTGGTATCATATAGGGATATAGTGATGACCTCAAGACTATGATGAATAGAGGTGATCCAAATGTTATTGGTTTGATGGTGTTTTGGTGATTGCCGAAAACAGAATAATGGTTTTGGTTATATGAGGTTTTATCAATGGAATAAAACTGAGTTTTTGATTTTGACAACTGTATGTAGAATTAGATGAAAAAATTATTCATAGGGTTTAAGGTATGAAGAGTGGTAAAGTTGGGGATGTTTCAAAATAGGTAGATGAGAATTATTTAGAAAATTTTCCCAAACTAGGCCCAATTTTTATTTTTTTGGTAATTAGATACTTTGGTCTTGAATTTATAGTGGTTTTTGGGTTTAGGTTATTATTGTTAATTTTTGGATGTTATCCATTCCATTTTATTGAAAATTCAATCTCATTAGATTAATTATTAGATGATGAAGTTCTATTTAGTTTTTTTATTTGATAATTATTACCGATACCATTTTTGGACTGGTGTTTTCAGAGATGTTTTGGTGTGATGGATTGAGAACTATAGGGGAGAAATCATTATCAATCAGAATTTTGTTTTGATTTGAAATGCCAATATTGGAATGTGTAGTATTTTATAATTAGCTACTTTTAGAAAGGTCTTATTATGGGTAGAACTATGAGATGGGTGATGATTTAGAGGAGAAATCCTAGGGTGTATTATGGTTGATTGGATTGAATGAAAGTCATATTGGTATTTAGATTATCAAATTAAAAGGTTCCTAGGGTTTGATCATTTAAAATCATGAAATCAAGTGTTACTCTATAAGAACATTGAGTTTTCAAGTTAGAAAACAAACATTAAGTAAGAGTGGATTAATGAAAGAGGTCAAAATATCCTTTTTATGATTTCGTGGAAATCAAATGGTTGATAAGTTTTATGTTGGGGAGCTTATAATAAACTATTCATATGGGTAGTTTTATTTCGTGTCAAAAGAATATTGAATTTATAATCTAGAGATTTGGTCATTTCAATAATTTGGGTTTAGAAGGGCTTTACAAAGGATTAGAACCCTTAAAATTGAGTTTTTTGACTAATATTTAGGTTCAATTAGAGGTAATTATGAGTGAGAAGGCACTAAATACAAGTAGGGAGATTAGTTCTATATCTACTATCCAGCTGGTGGAAGGGCCTAAGTACCAACTGGACAATATGTGTTCACCAGATTTCCTATGGACCTATACCATCCAGTGGATGGAGTCCGGTCGTTGTATTAACCTCTAATTTAAGACACCATACAACTAGTGGCCTTCATCACATTGGTTTTGGGTTTTTTAGTGGGAGAATTAAAATTCACCCCTGTCATTTAAAGAGGGGTAACCCTTATTTTCCCCATTTTTTGGCTCACGTGGATGATGTAGATCCTCTTCCCATTCACGTGGTTTCCCCTCCATTCTAGGGTGATTTTAGGTGCCATTTCTTACACTACAAGAAAACCGCCGTTTAGCGACGATTTTTTCGCGTCGGTCTTTAAAACCGCCGTGAAACGCGTTTCAGGCCGCCATTTCGCGGCGGTTTTAAAGACCGCTGCGAAAAAACCACCGCTAAACGGAATTTTTTTTAATTTTTTTTCAAGGATTAGCGGCGGTTTCGGTAAAACCGCCGCGAAATGAAATGAAAAAATAAAAAAACATGAGAAACCCCAATATCATTAAAACGACCATAACTTTTGATCCGGACGTCCGTTGAAGCGCCACGACCAATCAAATCGAAGCTAATGAAGATATCTAGAGGCACATATAATCAAAACCGTGAGATGGTCTAAGGTGTGGAAGATATTAGAGTTATAAAAAAGTTGAAAAAAGTTCTCCAACTTCAAACGGCCATAACTTTCGGTCTGGGTGTCCTTTTGGGCTCTACCACATATCAAATCGAAGCTAGTGAAGAGAGCTACGCACTAGTTTGACAAAACGCAAGATTATATCGTGTTTTTTGACCCAAAAACCACCTATTAGGGCCTCCAAAACCCCATTTCTATCACCGGTGTCCCGTCGAACTTGTCTTCAAACAGACCTAACTTTCGATCCGCGTGTCAGTTCGGCCTCCTCCACCTTCTAGATCATAGCTCATTCCATGATCTTGAATTTGACTGTTCGCGGCTCCCACATGAACTCTTAGATCATATGTTATGGCCTTTTTAGTGGGAATCAGGTTTGTTATGTTTTTCAATGCCTCGTATCTAGCACCCGTTCCCCCGTCAGCTTTTTTTTAAATGGTCATAACTTCCAATCCACCAGTCCATTCATACTCTTTCACCTTTCAGGTCAAAGATCGTTTCAGGATCTTTGATTTGACAGGTCGCGGATCTAAAACGGACTCTCGGATCATAAATTATCTTCGTTAATGTGAGTCTAATGTTTTTGTCTCTTTATGACCGTTTTGACGGGTTTTAACGGTAGCTCCATTTATTACTGTTTATTTGGGTTTCCATGTCTTGTTTTCTTTATCAATGGTTTTTTATGGGTTATTATGATGATTCTGTTGAATTATTAAGGAGTTTTCCAGAGTTGTCATGAGTTTTCATGCGTTCTCATTCTTTCTAATGCCTCATTCTTCATATGCTTCTCCATCCTTTTTCATGCGTATTCATGATTTTTCATCCCTTATCACGTCTTTTGTTACTTTTTCATGTGTTTCCTTTATTATTTATTATTTATAATATACTATAATTTATTTATTATCTATTATTTGTAACGGGTTATTTATTATTTATTATTTATTATTTAATATTTATATTTATTAATTATTTATGTTTATTGTTTTATTATTATTTATTAGTTATTATTTATTAGTTATTAGTTATTATTTATTATTTATTATTTATATTTATTTATTATTTATATTTATTTATTATTTATTATTTATTATTTATATTTATTTATTATTTATTATTTATATTTATTTATTATTTATTATTTATATTTATTTATTATTTATATTTATTTATTATTTATATTTATTTATTATTTATTATTTATTATTTATATTTATTTATTATTTATTATTTATTATTTATTATTTATTGTTTAATATTTATTATTCATTATTGACTATTGATTATTGATTATTGATTATTGATTATTTATTATCTATATCTATTATTTATTATTTATTATTTATTATTAATATCTATCATGTATTTGTTATTAATTATTTGTTATTAATTATTAATTATTTATTATTTATTATTTATATTTATTTATTATTTATTATTTATTATTTTTTATTTATTGTTTATATTTATTTATTTAATATTTAATATTTAATATTTATTATTTAATATTTAATATTTATTATTCATTATTGATTATTGATTATTGAATATTGAATATTGAATATTTATTATTTATATCTATTATTTATTATTTATTATTTATTATTTATTATTTATCTTTATTTATTATTTATTATTTATTATTTATTATTTATTATTTATTATTTATTATTTATCTTTATTTATTATTTATTATTTATTATTTATTTTTAATTTTTAATTATTAATTATTAATTATTAATTATTTATTATTTATATTTTTCATTATTTATATTTATTTATTATTTATTATTTATATTTATTATTTATTATTTATTGTTTATTATTTATTGTTTATTAATTATTTATGTTTATTAATTATTAATTATTAATTATTAATTATTTATATTTATTATTTATATTTATTTATTATTTATTATTTATATTTATTTATTATTTATTATTAATTATTAATTATTAATTATTAATTATTAATTATTAATTATTTATATTTATTTATTACTTATTATTTATTATTTATTATTTGTTATTTATATTTATATTTATTATTTATTATTTATATTTATTTATTATTTATATTTATTTATTATATATTATTTATATATTATTTATTATTTATTATTTATTTTTTATTCTTTATTTTTATTTATATTTAATTATTATTTGTTATTTATATTTATTTATTATTTATTATTTATTATTTATTATTTATTATTATTTATTTATTATTTATTATTTATTATTTATTATTTATTATTTATTATTTATTATTTATTATTATTGAGTTTATATCTATTATTTATGTATTATTTGTTTTTTCAATTAATATATATAAGTATATTAAATTCTATTTATTAACCACATGGCGAGATTGCTAGAGTGGTAAAGTCTTTGGAAAATATGCAAGAGGGTAGGGGTTCAAATCTCACCAAACGTAGAATTTCTTTATATTGCACGGACATGCATGTGCATGTGCATGAGATGTGCATGCATGAATAAAGAAAGTAAATAAAATAATACGAAATAATTAAAAAATAAAATAAATACGAAATAAAATAAATACGAAATAAAATAAATAAAAAATAAATACGAAATAAAAAAAATAAAAAATAAAAACGAAATTAAATAAATAAAATAAAGAAATAAAATAAATAAATAAAATAAATAAATACGAATAATAAATAAATAAATAAATAAATATGAAAAATAAATAAAATAAATAAATAAAATAAAATAAAAATAAAAAAATAAATAAAAAAATAAAAAAATATGTATAAATAAATATATAAAATTAAAAATAAAAAAATAAAAAAAATAAAAAAAATAAAAAAACCACCGCTAAAAAACCGCAGTGAAAAGTTCTGCGACGGTTTTTAAAACCACCGCGAGTAGTTTCCCGAAGCACGATTTCGCGGTGCTTTTTCAAAACCGCTGCCAATCGATTTAGTGGCGGTTTGAACCGCCGCTAAATACCTTTTTTTCCATAGTGTTAGGGTTCATTTTTAATTCTATTCTCCTGGTGTTCGTCTATTCACTACTCCTTATCTTCCTCTAATATTTGGTTATCATGGTTATATATTTGAGGAACAATTCTATCAAATAATGGGGGAATTATCCCATGATTATGGGGATTCCATCAATCCTAACAGGAGGATATCCAATTAATTTTTTTCTTCATGTTGTGTTCTATCATTTTGACAATGTTATGTCATAGTTTGAGTTTACCCTTGGGTATTTGGTTAAATTAACTGTATTAGATATTGGATTTTTTTTTGGTTGTTAGAGAGTTAGCCATGGTTGGTTTTTGAATCTTGGGATTTAACTAGGGAGTATATTTAGCCTTTATTTTGGGGAGATAGTAGTACCCATAGAATTGTTTACTTCTTATTACTATTTTTTTTTCTTATAATGTTTGTTTGATGCTTTTAATTAAATATTATATTATTTTAAATTAATCAAATTTTATTTTTTGGAATCATGATAGGAGCGTGGGTGGATTTCTAATTATCCAATGGTCTCGATAGTTTAGGGATAAGAATTGTTATGATAAGAGTTAAATAGGTAAATATTTACATAAGGAAAGTTATCCCTTTAAATCAACCCATATTCTCACCTCACTTCATTGAGTTGAGAATTGCACAGTCGTATAAACAATATCCTATATCAATATTTATAAATTAAATGTTTATAAACCGTTTTACCATAACTTGAATTACTTCATAATATTCCAATGTCCAGTTATAATCTGATCCCAGTTTAGGGTCCGTTGGTTATAAAATTACTATTGTTTTTAGAATATAATTATTAAATAATTCATTGATTTTTTTATCAAGGAAATTAAAATGGCATTTTTAAAAACAAATATTAGAAACAGAAATTTTAAATGCTAAATTTAATTGTGTCTTGAAATAGAAATATGGTATCGGTTTTATGGAATAAGTTCGGTATTTTTAAATTGAACTTAAAAGGTTTATTTTGATATGTTGTTCAAAATGGTATTTTGGAAAAAATTATGGAAATGGAAAACTAATAATGGATTTTATGAACATGTTTATAAAACAATATGAAATTATTTATGTGAAATGCTTAAAACAAATTTGGGTGGTTTTGTTTAAAATAATGTAAATTGGTTTTGTTTCTCTTCTAAAGACATTGGGTGAACTCATCCCTTGATTGGATTCTCTTTGTGATGGTTAAACCCGAGGTGTATCTGGACCCTGGTGGACATTGTAAATTGTTGGCGAAACCTAGACTAAATATATCACCTGTGAGAATAATAGAAATTCATAGATAAACATTAAGTTAGCATAAACCCTGGGTTTATGTGGGAGTGATTCATATGTTAGGGGTTAACCCGGATCCCTGGGTAGACGATGGGCCTCTGAGAATGGGTATATTACACTAGATTCTTAATGTTTAGTAGGGGACTCATATTTTAAATATAGTGGTTTTGTGTTGGAATGATCACCATGATGTGCTCGGAGAAACCTTTTTATTATCCTATGGAGTTATATACTGTTCCTAGTATAAACCCATCCCCCATGTTCATATTTTTTTTGGATTTAGGTTTAAAGGATTTATTGGTAATTTAATTGATTTACATTGAGGACATATGCATGCACTTTTAAAGGACTGATTATTTTAGATACACCAGTTCTGGTGGAATACTGAGTTATAGACACACCATTATTGGGCCTCAATGGAACCTGGGTTGCTAATAATATTCTACTTTTATTCAGGAACAAGTTTGGAAAATGAACCCACCAATTAGCACTCGTTTAGGCTCTTGGGTCGGAGCACAAGTTATTAATACTGTTCTAGGACTCATAATAGTTTTATAGATTAATCTAGTTTTTTAGAAATTAGATATATATTAATTTATACTTTTGTTTAAATTCATAGAATATATTATATAGTATCATTTTTATAGTATGGCTTATTTTGTTTTTTAATATTATTTTCCTAATTTTCATTCTTTTGATTACATTTTTCAATATTGTATCTTGTTTTTATCCGTTCAAATGTAATTTAATCTAATATGTGGGTATATTCTCCCTAAAACACCTTATTATACCCACAACTATTTCTAGAAACCTCTTTTTTATAGGGAGGCACGTAGGAGATATTGCAATGTTCCTCTGATTCAGACATTATTCAATGGTTTGGGGTGAAAATACGTTACAATACCATCTTCTATACCTTAAATATGTCATTTAGAACTTAAAAACCTTCAGGATATATCATATACATGTCTTACACTAAATCCATATTATGGAAAGTGGTTTTGAATTCCATTTTATATATCTCATAATCTTAATTTGATGTAACAGAATGCAAAATACAAAATGGAATTTCTCATTACAATTAATTAAATTTTTTCTTCAAAGTTAATAGAAGTAATTTATTTTTATCCTTATACATCTAATAATTACATATAATTAGAGATCGTAACATCAGATTTAGTTTTCTTAAGGAAAATCCACTTTATTTCTATGGGTCTCACCCATTTAGTTTCATCGACCATGTTCAAAAATGAATATTGTACATTGAATCCATTTTATATTTTACACCTTTCTCAATTTATCATAATAAGAACTCTCAATAGGCTCAGTATAGGTAGTTAGTTCGTCTCATGTGAATGGTAATCTGTTGTTATTTTCTATGATAAATCCATATCTCTTGAGCTCTTGAGAATTATTATCATCTCATCTTGGTTCTTATGGAACATTTGTTAGATATTATTCCACAACTCTTTTGGAAAGCATATCAAATTCCATCTTAGGAATAGTTTTTATTTCATGGTCTTGAACTTAACCAACTTAAAATATACTCCCATTAGCACATTGCCATGTATGTTTATTTGAGAAAAGGAACCATGTTAGGATAATTTTTTTTGTTCAACAGTGATGAATAAATAATATCCCATAGTTTCCTTGGGATAACTGACAAATATGAAATTATCTAGTATGGGGTAAATGATATGAGAAGTCAATATTTTCAATCATTCTTGAAAACCCAATACCCACATAAAAAACTGTGGGATTATTCTGAGTCTATATCTCATATAGTGACTTTGTGGCTTCATTTGATGGATCATGATTTTTTATAAAGATTGTTTTCTATTATTTATAACCCCAGAATGAAATAACAAATTCACACTAGTTCATTATTACTAGAACCATGTATAATAAGGTGTCATTACTCCTCTCAGACACACCATTCCAATATGGTGTTTCAAAAGGAGTTATTTATCAAAAAAATTACAACTACATATATGATCAATGAATTTGTTTCACAAGTATTTTCCACAACAATTTTATTGAATAATATTTATTCTTACCCAGATAAATATGTACTTCATTTTAAAACCCTTTTTACTATTATATGGTTTCAAACTTCTACTTCATTGTAAACCCCTAATTATAATAACTAAAATTTTCATCATGGTAATGAGTTTTATATAACCACTCATTAAATGTGTGGTTATTGGTCTATATAAATCTCCATGTATTTTCTCCAGTTTCCCACTAGCCATTTTACCCTTTCTCTCAAAATATACCTTGTTAATATTTCCCATTAAATATAATTTTAAATTTTCAAATAATTAATAATGAAATAATTCAAAAAATAAATTTTTACGGAATATTTTTAAGTATTTCTCATTTACCTATCCAAGATGATGATTCCAAAGATAGGTCATATTATAATCAATTGTAACAATATTATTTTCAATGTTTAAATAAGATTATATATTTATATAAAATATAAATCATTTACTATATTTTCAATTTCATAAAAAATTTCATTCTTATATATATATCAAACTTATTTATTACTAATGAATAAAAATCCTATATTGTATAAACAAGATAAAGAAATTATTTTTTATAGGGGGAATGTAATAAGAATTTTGTAATTATAATATAAGTCCAGGTGGTACTGATCGATCACAAGGGAGAAATTTTAATGTGGAAACACTTACATCATTACTGATATAAGGATCTACTTCACTCTTCACAAATTACCTCCTATAATAGAGTCCATAATTCATAAAAAATGTGTGGCGCACACATGGTATCCAATCCTAATGAGTCAGAGTTAGTTAAATAGAGCCTTATAACATTAATATTTTAAATCAATAAATTCATCTCCTTGATAACACTTTTGAATCTATGTTTCCAATCTCTAAAAATTTTATATTTCATAATTATAGGTGATCTCAAAACAATTATCAAGAATGAATAATCTACAAAAATGACATATTTTTAGGTGACTATAATTTTTTATATAATTTCATCAAGATATTTATCAAAATTTATACCACTAAAATGATGAACCAACACATGACATATATTTAGTCGAGAACCATATTTCACTATGTTTTGGGTTTACTTAGTGCTTCTCCCTTCACTTATTCAATTTGGCAAGATTATATGAAAATCATAATTGATTTGATTATTGGATAGTTGAAAATATAAAACCTTTTCCAAATCTGTCATATGGATATTCATAATTCAATTACTCCAAAAATTTAATCCAATTTGGGTCTTTCAACTAGTTTACCTGAAATAAAATTCCAAGCATAAACTAACAAAAAGGATAGTGATGGGGTGCATATAATTATCAGGACCCACCAAATAGTAAAATCCATAGTAAGTCATAACTTTTTTTTCTATATAGAAGATAACATATGGGTGTGTAGATTTATCATGACCAACCTTGTAAGATTGTCAAAGTATTGACCGGTGTAAATTTGGAAGTAATCCTACACATAGTATTTGAGGGATTTTTTCTCAGTATTTCCAATTTAATAGACATAATATTAATTTTATATTAAGAAATATTGAATCTAATAAATTTTTTCTTCTTCTCTAATGTTATTACGTTGTGTAATCATGCTTCAATCGAATTATCTTTGAAATCCCTAATCGATCCAAAAAATTAATGTTCCATACCAAATTAATGTCAAACACTTATCCAAACCCATGATTTTGGTTACTCTACCAAACATAGAATCCAACCGTATTCAAAAAAATCCCAATGCATCATATGAAAATTGTAAATGAACTCTTCATATAAATGTTTAAAATAATATAAGATTGAAAATATCTATATGAGTAATCCAAACAACATAAATTAGTATCCCTCATCTTTCTATAATATGGAAAAGTATTGTAGGATTTTTGAAAGTCTCACCCAAAGTCACTATACTATGGGTACTATAACCAATTGAGATTTTAGAATATTTTTTCCATTAAATAATTCATCATGTTTAATAAATTTTGATGAATTTAACTATAAAAATATGTAAATATTGCTTATAAAAAATAACACTAAGAAAATTACATGTTATTTAAATGAGATATAATTGTATAAAATTATTTTAAATTTACTTGATAAATATTATTTATCCTATATAATTGTTTTGATATATTTCATTTATGAGTATTTATTTAATAAAAAAATTAAGTGAAATTTAATTATCAATGTTAACTTTTTTTAAAATTATTTTTTACACATGGATAAAACGAATTAAATAGTTATAAAATTTATATAAATAAAAATAAACGTTTTTAATGGTAAAAATACGAACTTTTTTGAAAAACTCTTTTTATGCGTCCAATGTGTTTCTACATTAATAACTTACATTAATCACTATTTATGAATTATTTTAATGATAACTAAATATAATTGATTGAAAAAATATATTTTAACATTAATTTAATTGTTTTTACTATGAATTTATCTGGATTAAATGGAATTTTGTTTTTAAAAATCCATTTCTATACAAACAGGTTTTACATGTTTTCTACGAGGATATTAAAATTGATTTCTGTTGATTCTATGAATTGAGTATTTTAAAGTGGAATAATTATTTTTATTAGGAATAATACTTACTAATTTATAATGTAAACATAATTCTTATTCATGATGAATAATATTTAAGGTAAAAATAAATTTACCACGATAAAGGTTAAATGCTAAATTTTGGGTTAAACCAAATAGATTAGGGTTAAATATCCTAAAAACTTATCTAAATATTATAGTATGAATTGATTATATCATATGTCATCCCATATTATAAATTATTATATTTTAGATATGCACTACAATGTCAATGACTTTATTATTTTATTATATTATTAATTATAACATGTGTGCCACTCCCATCCTATATTCAAGGAAACAAAATATCCTTTCTGATCAACCCCACATGAGCCCTTCATCTCAACCAGGATATACCAAAATACTCTCCCAATATATTTATCCTTGATATTGTGGTTTTTTTCAATATACCCATCCAAGAATCCAAAAATTTTTTCTCAAAGGAGCATACCCGAAGAAGTTGTATATGTTAATACTGATATTTTCATGGTTATTTTATTATTAAACTTATAAAAATGATATATATTCATATTAAAAAGATAGAATCATTTAATATAATGATATTTTTTTTATGTAAATGGTATATTAATTTTCTTTCTCCTTCTTATTTGTTGGAAAATGATAATGTCAGTCATGCGTACATGTGGAATACCACCTCCACAAAGTGATATGATTCCCTTATAAATACATATCTACATGGTTGGTAATAAAGAATGATTTAATGAATATATATGATATTTATTATGAAATTATTTTTATTTACGTTTTGATTATGATTTTCCATTTTTTCATTGAATCCATCAAAAAGTGAAAATATCACTTGTGCATATGTATGGGTTACTATCTCTACAAAGTGATATAATTTAATTTTAATCACCAAATTAAATGAATTGTAATAAAAATGTATATAATCAAAACATATTATACTTATGAAATGATTAATATTTTTTATATTATAAAAACATGACCAAGGTGAATGTTCCTAAACAATCAAGCCGAAACATGCATGAAAAACTGAACAGTTTTCACAAAGAATAATAATTTCAAAAAATAATTTTTATAAAATGGGATATTGAAATTTATATGGGAATGATATATAGTAATATTTATATTAATATTAATATGGAATATATATATAAAACAAATTCTTATTATATAGTAGGTTTGAACACATATGATTTAACAACCCAAACTATTATAAATAAAATTCCACTTTGGATTTAATTAAATAACTTAATATATAATATTGTTATGTAAAACACATGAACATATTTTTGTATTATTATATATAATTTGACTTAAAATACCATTATGTATCATTACTATTGATAATATAGTCATTGATTAGTGATCACATGATTAGTATAAATATAGGGTTTTAACAAATCCTATTGATGGAGGAAAATGAAGTGATGGGATCAAACCGTATGATTATACCCTATGAAGCTCATTTATCAAAGCCTATAAGGGATATAATATAATTTTGACTTTACCTTGACTAAACCCAAGCTGATATCCATGATCTTAATCATGAGAAAAACCATTTACAGGAGAAGTTTAATCTCTTTGAGATCACAACCCAAACCATTTACGATGAACCACCCCATGAAAGTATCACCATTTTGCACCTTACTCTTAGGAATATTTCTAGATTATTAAATGGATATGAATCAAGAACATAACAATGTTATTATATACATTTTTATATACAATAATGAATATATTTTCATTTGGTTATTGTTACATTATAAATGTTTTTTATTTTGATATAAATAGTATTTTGGGGAAATTTAATTTCAGTTAAAGAATTTATTTTTATTAATTAGCGGGATTAGAAAATAAAAACAATTTAAATAAAATTTTATTATTAAATAATATTTATTAAATACAAATGATCATATTTTTTTATGAAGTCAAAAGTGATTTTTATAAGGGTTTAAAAACTATTATTGTCAAAAACACAATATTTCTCAATAAATGATTATTTTATTTGAAATGTGAAAATTCATATATTTATAAAATTATTTAGGTAAAATTAATTTTACTTTTGGAATCAGAATGTAAAATTTTCCAATCGTTAGTTCCTCATAATTTTCTTAGATACTTGATTTTTTTGCTAAAAAATAAATGCCATATAAATATACTTTGTGTATTATGACATCATAATGAAAAAAATGTGACGAAATAAGTTAAATAAAAGGTACCCA
Organism: Viscum album; assembly: GCA_963277665.1. Lineage (NCBI taxonomy): Eukaryota > Viridiplantae > Streptophyta > Magnoliopsida > Santalales > Viscaceae > Viscum > Viscum album. The sequence continues at coordinate 350,263,836 of OY728126.1, read as the reverse complement.
CAAAAATATTTTCTATTTAAAATAATGATATTTTTTATTTGGTCATTTCAATAAAGCTGTTATGAATCATCTAAAACCATTAATACATTTTAAGGTTTTAAAATCACTTATTTATGAGTATAACTCACTTACACATATGAAGGAATATTATTTTATTAATTTCATCCCATTTACATATCAAATAATTAAAACCTCTCCAATTTTGAATAAACCATTATAAAAAACAGGGGGAGAGTTTGTGGTTTTCATTATTTTATTTTGTAGAGTCCAAAATGAAAATAATTAAAAATACCCCTCATTTCCTATATAAAACCACACATTCTCCAATTTATCTTCACTAAAATTATTTATAGTATGTCCATAATCTTCCATGAACTCTATAGAGTCCCTCCTTAGGTGACTCCAAGCTCTTAATATCCCTACCAATCAATTTGATTCACAAACTCAATTATGATATTCTCCAATCAACTTTTTATATCCAAGAACCTATTTTTTGTTTTCTCTCTTAAATTAATTTAGTTAATATTTGGATATGTTATTAAATATCTCCTTTGATATCCAATTTATTTATAAAATATTATATACACATTTAAATCTCATTATACCCTCCCATGAACTCTTATGTACGTGAGTTACCATGCTAAAATTTCATATGAGATCCTCACCTTATATTTTTTATTTAAGTTTCCTTATTATATTATGTATTATATTTCGAACTAATTATTTTGGAATATGTATTTTCATGTTCATATTAATTATTGTTTGATTTGAAAATGATTATAGACACATTTCATTCTAATCAACCCTGTTTATTAATTTTTAAGTTACGTTATGCTATTGAAATTTCACCACAATTTTCCACACCAAAACAATTTTGTAGTGAATAAAATACTCATTTCCAATCAATGTTTTTCACAGATATTCAATTATAATTATTTTATTTGGTATATACATTTACTTATTCCACACTCCATGATCATGGAATAAAATAATATTATAAATAATTTCATGTTATATGATCTATGTGACACACTTGTGTCTGAGAATGAAATAAATGTGACGGGTATGCCAAAAATTATATCGCTCTCCAATGCATTGGGTAATTTTTAGTCTCATGATACATCATGTTGGGATATGGAGTGAATCTGACCTCTTTATGGTACTTTTTTTTATCATGAAGTCCTGGCCGTTTATCCTTGACCTATGTTTATGAGGTAGTGTGTAAAGTTGTTTTCACATTTCTCATGTTATGATTATCATATAATACCATGCCTTACGATTCATGTTCTTTTATACCCCCTTGATATTCATGTTGTATGAAATTTATTATATTATTCATGTTATTCTATGTTACTTAAGTTTATAGGATTTATTTATCACACCTTTATTATATATGTCTATAGGTTATCCCGTGTAGTATTAAAATCCATTTAATTTTAGAAGAATGTTAAGGAAGTTTTAAATATTGTTTTTGTATCCCATGTTCATGATGTTATGCTATGTAACTAATTCCAAAAGTCACTAGACTTATCTATCTTTTGGGTTGTATAAATTTTAATCTTATGTAATAATTCATTTGTTAATGTGAAATAAAGAACAATGTTATTATAATTGGTATCAAATAGAGGTTTAGTTATTTTTGGGTTTCAGATTAGAAAACTATTGATAAATACATAGGTATAAGAGTAAGTATGAGATAACATCACTAAATTTTGGTATGTATATAATAATTGGTTTATGAAGAAAATGAATCCATGTTTTGATAATACATGTGAATGTGTTTCTGGCACAGATGTACCTAGGGGTAGACCTCTGACAAGGTATGTCGAGACTAAATCGGCGTAACCTGGTACATGAAAATGGGCCATTCTATGCACCTGGTATGACACTATTAAGATATGTTCTTTCATAAATTAATAAGCTAATTAATAAAAAATATTATGGGAAAACATTTACCTAAATAATATATGTTAGAAAATAGATAATGGATAACATAGGTTGCCGCTTAAAAATTCATAAGTTAAGAAAATACATGTAATTTTTAAGTTATAAATTTAATTTCATTTTATTCCCCCTTCATGTGTTTAATAGTTTTAAAAAATACTAATCCCTAATTATCCTTTTATTCTAACCAATGGATAAAATTTGTATAATTTGAGTTAAAAACCAATGTGACAGGAAATGTAATGACTACCCCAATGAGATGGTGAACACATTCGGAGAAGGAATCACGAATGTCATGACTATAAACTCTTATCAAAATCAGGTTCTAAATAGAAACATGTGTCAAGAGTATCTTCCAAATCACCCTAAGAGAGAACAAGATGTGATTGAGACCTTTATGTGACAAAGACCTCCAACTTTCAATGAACCATCTAACCCCATAATCATAGAATAATGGATCAACTATATTGAAATTATATTCTATATCCTTAAATGTTCCAAACAAGAGAATGTTCCACTTTTTTTTAATCATATGAAGAGAGATTCTTAATAGAGGTGTACATTGATCAATAATATGAAGCTCGAGATAGAGATCGAGGCGATGGGGTGGAAGGAATTACCGAAAATGTTTTTTGATAAATATTTTCCTCACACTCATCATCCTAATATGGAATGCTATTACCATTACTTCAAGAAGAAAGATGACGGATCTATCTGGGAGTATGTGGAAAACATCCCAAGAATTGAACGATATACCTCAGGATTTTTCATTTCCCCCTAATTCAACATTGGATAATTGTTTGGGGTGATAAAACCTAGTTTACAAAAATCCCTAGAGATCTATGACATTGATAGATATTAGAAAATTGTATGTTGTTTCCTCAATGTCAAAATAGAGATCGAAAAATCTCATGTATATTATGGGGATAAGAATCATAAAGTGGAGGTTAATTTTGGTGGTCCCATTGAGAAATATAATTGTGCCAAGAGTTTTTTTATCCCACTTCTCAAAGGTGAAGAAAGAAGCACCCCAAATATTGTCATAGGGGAATGAGGAAAAGATTCAATTTTGGGAAAGAAGGAAATCTAGATAATGATTATCGATAAGAAAAACCCGCTAATGCGCTAGTGTAAAGGAATTATCTATTCAACCCTGTATTCATTTTTTATTTCTTCAACTATAAGGAACCATGGAAATATTAAAATCAATTCACTATAGGAGGGTTTTCTATGACAATCAACAAAATTAATTACAATAAGTGATATATTTTTCCATCACAACCACTAAGGTGGATCCCATCAATGATGTGTCAATAGGTACTCTAGTTATTCATTAAAGAATAGTGATCTTACTTTTTTATTCTAGTTCAATTAATTATTTAATATCTTGAATGTTTAGATGAACTATTCAAATACCACCACAAAGTAAGGGTGTAGATATTTTATTAAAAATGTAAAATAGGGAAATTATTTCATCCCAAGTATATAACTCCACCCTTTTGAAAATTTTTGGGTTTAACATCCTTGTGAACCTTTTGATACTACCTTGGGTGTCATTTGATGAAATTCTATGAAAGGATTAGATTTCTCTATATAGAGATATTATGGATTTCCTTGAGAAGGAAATCAATCTACATGTTATGAATCATCCTTCAATTTTATACACATATAAAGAGGAGGAATAATATTATTTAGAACCAACATCTTAAGAATGGATATTATTTCCACATGAGAAGGAATATATGTCTCAAACGATTGATTATAAGGAAATAATCATCCTTTAATAGTTTACTATTGTGAGGGTATATGATAATGTGTTTCTAGATGATTTTTCTTGTCTTCCACCAACCCAAGGATGAATTTTCAATATAGCTTATACCTATGGAATTTCCATTATAAAAGATTCCATATGGAAAAGAGGACGTGGAACTTGGGGTTCTGAAGAAAATAACAATAGGATAATCTTGATAAATCTTTCAAACACCCATGTGCTTCACCATCAGGTCCACTAGTCCCCTCACTCAAGAAGAAGGGTGGGTTAATGGGACTTTTCATTAATTATCCTGAGTATAAAAAGATCATGATAAATATAAAGTATCATATTCCATATATTTATTAGTTTTTTATCATCTATGTGGAGAAAGATATTTATCTGTGGTGGATCTGATATCGGGATATTACCAAGTTAGGATGAATAAGGAGTATATACCCCAATCTACTTTTTGTACAATGTACGTTTACTATGAGTTCATAAGAATTCCATTCAGACTCGCTAATGTTCCATAAATATTAACAGACTTGATGAATAGAGTATTTAGATATTACATAGATAAATTTGTGTTATGGACCCTTCAAAACCAAAATCAATTGAAGCAAGGTAAAAGAAAATACATGTGAAAAATAACTATAGTTTCTTTAGATCAGTTATGAACTATCATTAAATTGTAAAAAAAAATTCATTATTTTTAAACCATAAAACCATGATAAATCCTAAGGGATTCATTTTTCCTGGAATGATGAATGTGAAGAGAGATTCAAATACATGAAAATGAGGCTTATCCCGATACTCATTCACATACTACCCACAAGTGCAGATCTTTTCATGGTATTCAGCGATGCTTCGAAGAAGGGATTTGGATATGTGATAATGAAAAATTACAAATTTATAACCTATTATTCACGGAAGTTGAATGTTATAAAATAGAACCACACAACACATGATCTGTAGTTGGCTGTAGTGATCTTAACTCTTAAAATATTGTGGAAATATCTCTCTAAGGAGATGTGTGAAATATATACAGATCATAAAATCCTAAAGTATATATTCCTATATAAATATATGAATATGCACCAATGAAGATGGATAGATCTAATCATGGTATATAACTACTCAATTTACTACCATCCTAGGAAAGAAAATAATGTAGAAGATGCTCTATATAGGAAGGATCTATTAATTTAATCATTGATGAGAATTGAGAAGGATTTGATTATATTAGACTTCGAGAGGATTGACATGGGAGTCATAAATAAAATAATATCACTAATCATTTCATGAATGATTTTTCAACCATCCCTTATAAAAAAGATAAATGATTCTCTAAGGAATGATATTGGAATTCAGAAGAAGGTGGAAAATATAAAGAACGAAATCCTCTAAATTCAGTGTTAATGAAGAAGGCTTTGTGATCTTTGGGTCACTACTTTGTGTACCATCAAATAATGATTTAATGGAGGAGCTATTGTATGATGAACATGGTTCAACTTTCTCTATTCACCCAAGAAGAAAAATATGTATTGAGATATATAAGAGCACTATTATTGGGACAATATAAAGAAAGAGATAATTGAATATACATCAATGACCTTAGAATACTATCAAGTGAAGGATAAAAGGTAGAAGTATAAGGTAATGATATAACCATTACCCATACCAATGTGGAAATCGAAAAACATCACCATGGAAATGGTCACCAGAGTTCCGAATAAAACTAGAGTAAGAAATGATATATTGTTGTTTTTGGATCACTTTACAAAGACAAATCACTTTATTCTGATTTGACAGAATCTCTTGCTCAATCAACTTGCAAGGATATACATAAGAGAGTTGTTAAAGTTGCATGGAGTACCACTATCGATTGTTTCCGATCAAGATATTAGATTCACCTCTATATTGTGGAAAATTATTCAACAATATCAAAACACTGAGTCGAACTTCAACCCAACTTATTATCCTCAAACTGATCACCAATCCGAGGGACTATTCCCAAACTAGAAGACATGCTTCAACAATGGTGTATGAGGTTCATTGAAGGATGAGACTAACATATTCCTCTAGTTGTGTTCTTATACAACAATAGTTTCCACTCAATCATCTGAATGAACCCCTATAAAGCCCATCAAGGGAAGAGTATAACAACACCTACATGTTGGGATAGTGTTGGGGAATGAAAATAACTAGGTCTTAAAATGTTCAAGGAAATGATTGAAAAGTTCAATACAATTCAGTAGTCCACTAAGGATGAATAGGGTCGACATACAAGATATACTGAAAATCATCAATGAGACCTAGATTTTCATGTTGCATACATGCTATTCCTCTACATATCTCCACAGAATAAAGCGATGATATTTTGAGTAAGGGAAATCTTCAACAAAGATACATCATCCCATTTTAGATCCCTGATCACATCGATGTGGTGCCTACTGACTTTCACTCCCACCCAACCAATCTAAATTACATGATGTGTTTCATGTATCCCTCATGTAAAAGTATATAAAAAACCTCTCACATTTATACAATCTAGAGATGGTAAAATTCAAGAATGACCTTTAATATAAGGAGAATTAGATTAAGATATTAGATCATATAGAAAATGTTCTATGAAATAAGTCAATGAACCTAGTCAAGGTGTTGTGGAGAAACCACAAGTCTGAAGAAGTGATATGGTATTTGGGAGAAGTAATGAAATAGAGTTACCTTGATCTTTTTTAGATTTGGAAATGAAAATTTCATGGGATAAATTTTTAAGGGGGTGATTGTAATAACCCAAACAACTATAAATAAAATTCCCCTTTTCATTTAATTAAATGTATTATTATGTAATATGGTTATATAAAACACATGAAATAAATTTTTTATGATATAAAATTAGATTTAAAAGACTATTAATTATCACTACCATTGACTATATAGTCATTGAACAGTTATAAAATGATAAGAATAAATAGAGGTTTTAAAAAATCTACTTGACAAAGAAAAGGGAAGTGATGACCTCAACCAGTAGGATTGTAACCTATGAAGCCCATTTATAAGAGCTTCATAGGGATATAGAATCCCTATTCTTTAACTATGAACAATCCAATGATGATATCCAATGAATTGAGCATGAGAGAGACTATTTGTGGGAGAAGTTCAAGCTCATCGAGATCCTAACCAGAATCATGTAAACTGAACCACCCCCTGAAAGAATCACAGTGGTTACCCTTAATATTTGGGAATTTGTTGGTGTATTGAAGAGATATGTATCCAGACCCTATAAATATGATTACTTACATTTATTTATTGTATAATGAAAATATTTTCTTTCTATTATTTTTACACTATAATTGTTTTTTATTTTAATACAATAGTATTTTGTTTAATATACACATTCAATTGAGAAATTTATTTTGATGAATTAATGGCTTTCTGACATGAAAAATATTTTTTAAAAAATTTTAATATTAATTTTTTTATTAAATATAAATTATCATATATATTTGGTGATGTCAAAAGTTATTTTCATAAGGGTTTGAAATATGTTATTGTCAAAAAACTCATTATTCCTTAATAAATATATATTTTATTTTAAAAGTGAAAATTCATTTTTTTTAAAAAAATCCAGTAAAATGAATTTTATTTTTTTAATAAAAACATTGAAATAATCCAATGTTCAATTTTTCATAAATTTATGAGACAATCAAATTTTTGTATAAAAATTAAATGCTATATATGTGTAATTTGTTTATTATGAAATCATAATGACCCAAAAGTAATGTAATAAATACAATAGAAGGTATATAAGACCATATATATGTTTTCTCTTTAGAATAATGAGATTTTACAATTATTTTTTCAGTTGTGTAAATCTTTTATGAATCCTCTAAAACCATTTATATATTTTAAGTTGTTAAAATCACATCTTTAAGATTATAAAACACTTATACATAATAAAGGGTGCTGTTTTAGTAATTTCGGCCCTTGGTCATCTTGAATAATGAGAAGCACTCCCATTTTTTAGAAACCATGTGAGAAAAACATGGTATGGTTTTGGATATTGGTTATTTTATTATGTAGATTCCAAAAAACCATAATTATAATGAAATATCCATTGTTTCCTATATAAAACCACCCATGCTTTCAGTTATCGTCAACAAAACACCTATTATCATGTCCATACTCTAACCTAACCTCTATATAGTCCTTCCAATGTTCCCCATTCTTTCAATAAGCCCTTACCAAGAATTTTGAGTCACACATTCAATTAAGGGATTTTTAACTGTCCTTTTTTATCAAGCACCTCTTTTATGTCATGTTTCATAAATTCAATTTGTTTCTATTTTGATATTTTCATCCATATAACCATTACCATAAATTATATGTATAAATCATTATATAACGATTTAACTTTCATTATGAATTATCAGGATCCCTTATGTACTCATGTTAACATGTAAAAATTTTGTAAGGGATCCCAACTTCTCTTCTTTGTTCAAGTTCACTTATTATCTTATGTCTTTTATTTCCAATTCCAAATGTTGTGATTTTTATTTTCACATCCCTATTACAAAATATTTTTTGAAAAAAATATTAGATATCCCTTTCACTCAATTCAAACCATTTTATTAAATTTTTAGTGATGTCATGATGCTGTCGAAATTGCACCGTGAGTTTTCATGGAAAACCAATTTTCTAGTGAATTTCATAACCATTTAATATCAATGTTGCTCAACATTATACACTTATAATTATTTTATTTGGTAATTACATGTATTTATTCGTCACTCCTTGATCATGGAATAAAATGTTTTAAAAAATGACTGCATGTATTACGATCTATGTGGAACACTTATGCCTTAGAATGAAATGAATGTGATGTGTTCACCATGAATTATATAGTGATCCAATTCATTGGGTAATATTTAGTCTCATGTGAAATAATTTTAGGATATGGATTAAACCTGATTCCTTTATGGTACTTTTCCCACAATGATGTCTTGGTGGTTTTTCCATGACCTATTCTTATGTTGTAGTGTTTTTAGTTTTTCTCACATTTCCTATGTAATGAGTATCACGTTATATCATGCCTTACTAATAAAGTTTATTTTATTCCCTATTTATATGCCTATTGTATATCATGAATTATCTTCTTCATGTTATAACATGATTACTCCTATATAGGGATTTATATCTCATCCCTTTATTATGTATGTCCCCAGGTTATCCCATGTAGTTTTAAAATCCCTGGAATATTAGATGCATGTTAAGAAAGTTTTTAAAAACGTCATTGTATCCCATGTTCAAGATGTTATGATACGTATAAAATTATTAAAGATACTAAACTTATCTATATTTTAGGTTATATTAAGTATAATATTATGTAATAAATCATGTATTAATGTGATGTATAGAACATGGTTTTTGTATGTGATGTAATATGGGGCTTGATGTAAGGTTTAATGTTATAATCTTATTTCCTTTTTTGATGGTATATGTTAATTTATATAGATGGTAATTCAATGATCCTTATAATATAAGACAGAAATATTTTATTATAATTTATTTATGGAAATATTTTTCAAATTTTAGAAACATTTTTTTATCATTGGTATTTAAAATAGAAGAAAACTATTTTTAGGAAAATTCAGCCTTATTTACTATTTTGTCGGCAAATATTTCCTTCCATGTCTATGTTATTTAAAATATTTTTTGGAGGTTTTAATATATAAATCCATAATTTTATAGATTATTCATACAATATTTTACATTATTTAAAAAATAATAAAAATAATAATTTTAAATGTTTCATGTATGACTTACTTTTGACTTTTAATAGACGTGTGAAGGGAATGCTCTATTTTAACATGTATAGAACAAGCATATTTTTCAACCTCCATGACCATTAAATGAATTGAATATTATTTTATAGTTTTCCATGTTTATTTTAGAATATAATAAGTTTTTAAATTTTATGGGAATTTTTAGTTTTTAAATATGTAAAAATAAAATATTACTTTATATATTTTGAAATAAATGAAAAAATTCTCCTTAGAAGTTATTTTTAGATAATGTCAATTTCCTTTATAATTTTCAATGCTTTACTTGTTAAATATTTATATTATTCTATCCACTTACTTTCTTATTATGGCTTATGATGATGAATTTTTAAGGGAGATTTAATAAAACTTAATTATTCTCCTTGGGGTACTAATGAAATTATTCAATAATGAATATTTTTATGATATCATTCAATTCAATTATATAATTTTTTATTATTAAGTGATGATTAAATTTTTATAAAAATAATTTTATTTTATGAGGTTTTCTAGGATGAAATAATGAATTATTTCATGATTTTATGGAACATTTATGTATGGTTTGAATTACAAGATAGGTGGGCATAAATACATATACGTCAGATAATATAGACTGAAATGGATATTGAACCTAGTTTAGTAACGGAATATATCCAATATGATAGTCTTAATGGTGAACCTTGACTATGGAAATGATGGAATCCAAAGTTAACATAATCCACTATGTGAATTTTTCTGCGATGATAGTCTTATAAGTTATCTCTGACTAAATAAATAAATATTTTATGGATATGGTTATTCCAGAAAATTATATTAGATTCTTATGATATTTTCTCTTGGATCATAATTGATTATTTATGATTTCACACTCTTATACCTTATGTATTTGTTTATAACAAAGCCTTTTTCCTTGATTCATTACTAATGACTTTTAACTAATTAGGTAGGAATTTATCATGTTATGATCATGTTCTCATACCCTTAAGGTTATCTTATTATCACTAATGATAATTGATTGATATCTTATATTTTTATACTTACTATGTATTTAAGATTACCATTTCATTTTTTCCATTACCACAGGTTGTGAAGAATGATTATAGGTTGGTAATTTCTATAAATGGTTCTATGTGAGAATAATTTTGTGTAAGATATTGCAGTTTTCTAATGAAATAATATTATTGTGTATCAAGTAACTAAATACACTAAACTTTTATGGTTTTGGGGAATTTATTATTATGATATATTTCAAATATTCTCCTAAAATGATGTAATATTTATATATGTTTTTATATTAGACCAGCACATCTTTATTTTAAGGATCCAAAATAATATATATAATATTATTATTATTAATGGTATTTATATTTTCTATAATGATCTCAAATGAAAAAAAATTATATCAATCTTATTATTAATATTTTTTATGTATTCCATCACCAAATAGTTTAATAGATGAAATTCCAAAAATTGATATGTATAGAGCTCACCATGACACCGTACATATAAGAAATAATAACCATAGCTCAAGAAGGAATCATCTTATTTTAAGAAGGAATCATCTTACTATAAGAAGTAATCCCATTACCATAAGAAGGAATTATTGTACTTCAAGAAGGAATATCCTTACAATAAGAAGGAATCACCTTACTATAAGAAGGAATCACCTTACCTCAACAAGTAATCACCTTACCACAACAAGAAATCTCCTTACCATAAGAAGGAATCATATTACTAGAATAATTATTCACCTTAAAATAATAAGGATTTACTTTACCATGCCAAGGTATGTAAATTTTCATAAATTTATATACAGATATTATGTTTCCAATGCAGGGACTACACAAAGAATAAGCTTACATCATGTGAAAGTGATATGACCACATGGATAAGTAAATCTAACACATTATCTCATTTCATCAATTTAATGTGACAAGTTTTCATGAGTACATATGGTCATACATCAAGTGAAGAAAAATTAACTAGTCTATGATGGTAGAGGAGTAGTTCAAATATCGCACAACTAGTTTTGAAGCATTACTGGAAGCAGACGAACAACATTTAAGGATGGATGATTATTCACCGATGGATGTTTCATTTTAAGATTTAATTAATAAGATATATTCTATCATGAAGAATATGTTGATAATATGAAAATAAGAATTTTAATGACTCATAGACAATAATAAATAATTTTAAATTATAACACCTTTAATGACACTCTATTTTCGAGGTCTTACTGAAAAACTTGTTTGAGTGCCTTCCAAATAAGAAGTCAAGGGCTTAGAATAGTCAAACCACAGTGGATCAAGATACATAGAAAAGTTTAATCATCTATATATTAGTAATTCCATTTTATACTTTACTTTTGAGAAGTGTGATATAGTACAGTATTTATTCACACGCGCTACCTCATGTGATTAAATTGGTGAATAATTGATATTATCTCAAACTCTTTTACTTTTATTCCCAAGAATTGTTGTGGAATAGGTTATATGTATGCTGTATTGTTTTTCATCCCATATATAATAGTGAAATAGGATTCTATCCTAGAAAAACTCTGTGATATTGTTTCTAAAAAAACAATTTTGGTTGTGGATCAGATTATTTTTATAATAACCTTTTTATAAGAGGTATATTTCCAAGTGGATGAGATTTTGTCTTAAGTTGAGACTGACCTCATTGTCTATTTTGTTTAGTGTTTTAGTTTTGTTTTTCTTTATTTCAAATCTATGTTTTAATATTTTATTTCAATATTTAAACAAAAAATAACATTTCTAGTTATTCTAAACCCCTATATATATAAATTATTTTTTATGTAACTTAGTTTCAATAGTAAACATGATTTGAAAAATTTATTTCACTCTACCATAATCCAGATTTTGATAAATTTTATGAGAATCCAACTCATATAATTCTTCTATTTTGATTAAATTTTAATTTTTATTTAAATTGATTATTTTTAAAAAAAATTGTTTTTAACATAAATTGTAATTGGGAAATCAATTAACCACCTCTTGAGTTACTCTCTTCGATCAAAATTTGGTATCAATAGTTCTTTAAATATATTCTCAACTTTGATTTGGTTGTCTTTTGAAGATATTAAATTTGTTTTTTTCTAAATTTAATTATTTATTAATAACAATAGACAAGAGGTACCGAATACAAACATACCTCTATATTATAATGAAACAAACTATGATTAGTTGAATATTCAAATTAAGATTCACTTTGAATGAATTGTTTTTGAAATTTTTATTTTAATTGAAGACAAATATCAATTACTAAGAAATTATAGAGATGAATAGAGTGATGCCACTAAATAAAAATATAATGATAACCTTAGACATATAAATTATTTATATTATTCTTTGAGAAGTGATTAATTTAATATTATTTCTTACTGAACTACTACTTCTGAATTTTTGGATACTTCAGTTGTTTCTTATGATGAAACATATAATGTTAAAAAAATTAACTTAAATTCTTACACTATTAAATATGATACTTTTAAAATTAAATTGTATGAACCTATTTTTGATATGTATCTCTAGTTCAGTGAGATTATGAATGAAATTCACTTAATTAGTAAACCAATTCCTGATAAAGATCAAGTAAATTTCATGTTGAGGTGTTCCCAAAATAGACAGAGAGGAACCTTGGTGTCAATATGAGAGTCATGTTTGGTATATATGTTTTCAATTATAAATATAATAGTAAATATTATGATGTATTATGAGGAACATAAAGTAAATATAGAATATGATAATGAAGCAAAAAGAACATCTGTAACCTTCAAAACAACTGCTCTAAAACAAAATGAGAAGGTCAATGTATATATCTCAGGTGATGAAGATTCAATTAATGATAGAGGTGAAGATATGGCCCAATTTTATAGAAGATTAAAAAATTTATATAAAATAAATAATTTATTATGTAAACCTATCTATAAATTAAAGTATAAAAAATTTATTAATTGTAGAAGGGACTCAAAAAGGATGATACTGAAAATGAACTAATCTGTTATGAATGTAAGAGAAAAGGTTATGTTAAATATGGTTTCCCTAAGATAAAATTAAAGAATAAATATGATGATCATTATTGTAGGTGTTATAATAAATACATGAAAGCATCATGCAGTGATTCCGAAATAATGTTGAGTGATTCAGACTCATCTCAAGACGATCTACATGATATTTCTATTATATGTTCTTTGACTAACAAATTTGAGGTATATAATGTTTTCTAGAATCTCATATTCAAATTTTAAATTCATCTGAAAATGAAAATAATGGTGAAAAATGTACAATTTTGGAAATTTTTGAATAATGTAATTTTTGGGGGGTAAAATTAATGAACTAAAAGTTAAATATATGATTTTAAAGAAGCATCATGACTTGAGTTCTTGTTTTAATATTAATCTTACTATAGAAAAATATAATAGTTATAAACTATTAAAAAATAACATTGAATTAAAATTATATAATGAGAAACTAAATAAGGATTTTGAAATATTTAAAAATGAAATAAATACAGTTACATAGATTCTTGGAAAGGATGCTTCTAAAAAATACTCTACTAGTAAAGGGTATTAAACTAAACATAGGAGGATCATTAAATATAGTTTTTTTCTAGATTCAGTTCTTCGACAACCAATTATTATTCTTCTAGAACTAAAAATGTAATTATTTCCAAAAGTAAAAAATCATCTTATATTAAACCTATTAAAAAATTCCGGATTACTAAGTCATTAATTTATAACACTTCTTTACCTAAGAATATTTGGGTTACAAATTATTTTTTGGTTTTAATTTTTTTTGTGGGGAACCTTTTTAAAATGATCTCAATATAATATATTATATCTAAAAAGTGTTTGTTCTAGATACATAAATGGGGACTATTTGAGTTTTTTAAACATATTCAAGGTCAATGGTGGACATGTCACATTCAATAACAATTGTAAGGTAAAGATAATTGGTCATGGAAAAATTGGTAACTCTAACAATATTTTAATTTCAAAAGTATTCTCGTAAGGTTAATTAATGTATAATCATCTTGGCATCTCACTGATATGGGATGTTGGTTTTCATATAAAATCTGAAAATAATACCTCTAAATTTTTTTATTCTAAAAATTATTTAGTTTTTTATTTCTTTATTAAATGATAACATATATTTAGTTAATTTAGATTGTTAATTTTCTCAAAATATTTCCTTTATAATTTCTTTTCATAAATAATCATGGATTTGGCATAGAATACAAGGTCATTTCAATATTCATTCACTAATAAATCTAACTAGTAAAGGGTTATTAAAGGATCTACGTAAACTATAATTCCCAAATTATAAAGTCTATAACACATGTTAAAAAATGGAAACATCACAAAATCACTTTCTAATCATTGAATGATGTTTCAACTTCTCAAACCCTAGATTTTGTATTCATGGACTTTTTTTGGACCTTATAGGATTTCTATATAAAATGGGGATCCCTATGTTTATGTTCCTATAGATGACTTTTCTATTTATTTGTGGGTATTACTTCCATATCACATAAGTGAAACTTGTTCCTTTTTTTACCAACTATGGTAAATATTGATTAAATGTTAGAGAACATAGAATTATGACCATACGATTAGAAAATGTATGTGAGATTGAAAATTACGAATTTGAATCTATTTTTTCAAAAAAGGACTATAATCATAAATTTTTTAGCTCTAGACTCTTTATTTGTAATACAAAGGACAATCAAGATAAATTTTCTTCCCATAGTGGTAATGGAATATTAATTGGTTATTCAACGTCTTCTATGTCATATAGGGTATTTAATAAAATAAAAATTAATGTGAACAAATATTTTCATATAAAAGTTTTTTAAATGGTTCTAGATTAACCTAATACATCTTTAGAAAACCTTGAAGATGATCTGAACAATATAAAAAAATGCCAAACCTTTTGATTGTTTTGTGAAACTAAAAGTAAAAATCTTCATATTCTAAGTAAAAAGCTAAACTAGAATCCAATCCTAAACCTATAGGAGACAATTATATATTTATACCATATTTACTAAGAACAAATTTAACTCATATATACCATCCTATAGAATTTTTTTTGGAGACCTAGATAGAGGAACATAATGTATATATTCTCTTAAAAACCAGGTTAGACAAAAAAAATATAATCACAACTTAAACCTAAGTACATCAATGATGCAATTAATGATGATTCATGGGTAACAGATATGCCGGGAGAATATAATTAATTTGAAAAGAATAATTTCCATGATAGAGTAGATAAACCTAAATAGACTATAATAATAGGAACTAAGTGGGTGCTTAGAAACAATATTGACCAGTCAAGAACTATAGATATAAATAAAACTAGATTGGCTTCATAATGATGTAGTCAAAGACAGTGTATTGAAAATGAGGAAACCATTACACTAATGGATGGACATAAATCCATTATAATTTCCTATGAAAGAAATTCTTATTGGAAACTATTACAAATGGATGTCAAAAGAGTATTCTTAAATGGTTATATAGTTGAGGATATTCTTTTTAACAACCACCTATATTTAACATAAGTAATTTAAGAAACCATGTTTTAAAATTAACGACAACATTATATGATTCAATATAGGCTTCTAGATCATGGTATGATCAGACTGAAACTTTTACTCTTTCAAAAGGTTTTCCTAAAGTAACAGTGAAACCTATGATTTATATAAAAGTAATAAAAAGGATATTTTAGTAGTTTAATTTTATGTTAATGATATTATATTTTGATAATCTACAAATTATTATTTTTTGTTTGAAAAATGATTAAAATGGTATTCGAAATGATTTTAATTGGAGAACCAAAATTCATTCTTGGTTTGAAATTTTTTAAAAACAATGATGGAATTATTTTAAATCAAATTCAGTACACTAAAGGTATTATAAAATGATTTGGTTTTAATTTCACTAAATGAAGTGATACTACCATGATTTCTATCTACAGTTTGAATCATGATAAACCTAGAAAATCAGTTGATCAAACTACTTATAGTGATATGATTGGATGTATACTATACTTAACTTCTAGTAAAATAGATATTACATTTAGTGTATGTATGTGTGATTTTTTTTAAAAATCTAAAATAATCACATATATAGGATATTAATATAATTTTCAAATATTAAAAAAAACAACCAATATATGATTGATATACTATAATTGATTTTTTTTAATTAGTTAGTTATTCAGATACCGAATTTTTTGGTTGTATATTAGATAAAAAAATCACTTAGGGAAAATTTTACTTTCAGAGAAAGTATGTAGTATCATTGTGTGGTGATAAGTTGAATTCTGTTGGACTATATACTACTGAGTCTAAACACATAGTTGCAGGATGTCTTTGTGCACAAATTATATGGATTAAACACACATTTTTGGAATATGGATATCAATTTAGACATGTTCTTATAAAATTTTATAGCACTACTGTGATAAATATTTCAAATAATCGTATATATATCAATGAATATTGATATAAGAGATTAATTTGTAATAGATCATTATCATAAGGGTTATATAGATCTGGATTTCATAGGTACAAAAAATCAACTTGCGGATATTTTTACAAAGCCTTCGAATATTTTGATACGCAACTATATCAGACATGAACAAGGAATGATAATTTTTTTAGTTTATTGGTTATTTATTTTAATGGTGAAATCTTTTTTACTTCTCTTTTTGAAGATTATTTTAAAATATGTGAAGTTGATTTCACACGGTCTATTGGTTGACTCTGATTTTTTATTATTTTAGTATCTATCATTCATTATGTTTATAATACTTATGATGAATATAATATTTTCTAGTTTATGATAATCAAAATTATTAGGTCTATTTTTAATTTTATTTTTTAAGGAGAAAATGGTGGTATTTTTTTATATTTATTTTAGTTTAACCCATAAATGATTTAAATTAAAAATTAAAATCTAAATATGAATCATTACTTATCTTTTTTGTAAGATCTTCGTTATCCTTTAGTATCTTCTAAAAAGATCAAATGTCTATCATCTAAATCCTATCATTCTCTCATATCGATCACTCTATTCGACCTATTATTTTTTAACCCTTAGAGGTCTCATATCAAATTAGACTACCGAGGATAAATCATTTTTCATATGCTAGTTTTTTAGTAAAGTAACACATTTAGAATAATTTGAATAATATGAAATATATCTTGAGTGGTTTATTAATTCTAAAATCCATTCTTTTAGTAAATTTTACAGTTTCTACAGAGAAAAAATTCAACAACCTGTTGTTAAAATCATGTGAATCACTACTTTGGCACATAATTTGGAAACAAGTCTGGGTTGAATAGATTTAAGAGAATCGAATACCTTTTTATATGAATTTTTTTGAATATATTTATTTTAATATTGAGTTAAATCCTATAGAAATTAAATACAAAGAAAAATCAAGGATTAATGGTAAAGTGTTTATATTATTGGTGAATCTTTTGGAAAAAATTATGGTTGTATCACAAAATGGTGAGAATGAATATTATCAAAGTAGGTATATTATCAATCATTGAAATTTTGAATTTGAGAATACTCAGTATGTACTCAATGGATTTGGGACTCCGAGAAGACCCACTTCTTTAGAGTTTTAGACATCATGATAAATTCATTCATCACGTTATCTATATTATAATAGAAAACCTTATTATTTTAATGCATAAGGATTTATTTTCCTATTTTTAATGAAGAATAATGTACATATTAATTATTATAGATTTTTATAAAGAATATGGTGGATTTTTTAGGAATAATTAAAGGATTATATCTTTACCATATCCTAGAATGATTTTTGATCGGTTATAATTCAAAGGATTTCTTTCTTTGTGATATGATAGAGTATCTAAATCTTATTTTTTATGTCTTATACAGAAGATTTTTAAGGCAATGAATGTCAACAAGAACCCCTTGAAATAATAATGGGTAGAAAAACTAGAGATAAAATATGATCAATTTAACATGCTGAAGTATCTTGTTACCCCGTTGAATATAGTAGATATAGGTATTGAACCTGATGAAATTGGTGAATATTTTGTTTATGTTGTTTTTTCTACTAAACAATAAGTGGAAGAATAATTTAGTGAAGAAGATAAAATTTAAAATAAATTGAAGAAGAAGATAAAGAAAAGGGAATATAGTATTTTTATATTAATAATTAATATTTTAAGGATAACCTAGTGTGGGATTAGTTAGTTGGATCTAATATTAATGATGTTAGAATAGAAATACATAATATTATTGGTGGTACCCCTAGAAAAGCTCTAGAAAATTAACCTTATTTGCGGGATTAGTCCCCTAGTTTTTTTTGTTTAGGACTAAATTATCATATCTCTTATGTTGAAGATCATAGAGGTAGTCCACCAGGACATGGATGACCTACTAATGATTATTTTCAATGAAATTTGGAGGTATATTAGATTGATGAAGTTGTTATTAAGGAATGAAATGGAGAATATAATTTTTTTGTCATGATGGTGTTTTTTTATGTTTCTTAAATGATTGATACTCGATCTATAAGAGCCTATACGATGGAAGGTTTACTATAGGTAGATAGTAGAAATTCAACTAATGACCCATCCCTTTATACTCCTAGACCTTCTGTTCATCCTCTTTGTATGTCATTAATGATAATATAGTTATATTCAAATAATATATTTAATTAATTCTACAATAGGTTTTTAATAATTTTTAGAAACCTCTAAATAATTTAAGGAAATATGATATGTCTGATTCTATTACTAGGGTTCTCGATCATCATTTTCCAATATTTAATTTTACAATTGAAATGATTCATAATGTGATTAAAGATGTGAGAGATCATATGGGTTATTTAAGAGATGGTATTTCAAATATGATGAATCTTTTTTGACTATAGATTTTTGAATATTGTGTAACTACAACCTAATGTGTCTCATTATCCACTAGTTAATGAAGAGAAGATCATGAAGTCCATTCAAGATAAAATTTCAGCCATGTATGTAGAGTTTATCAAAACTCATGAAGCTATGTATGATGGGTTTAAGAATTATGCTGCTAAGACCATACCATTGTTTTATGAAGACACTAAACATATAGTCAATAATGAGAAAAAAATAAATAGAGAAATCAATTATTAAATTAATATGATCTTTATAATGTCATATTTGAAAGTAATTTTAAGTACTCATTCATTGGATTTAAAAATTCCCCAACTGAATAACTTTTTTAATTTAAGGCTGAGACTCTTAATGT
Source organism: Viscum album (assembly GCA_963277665.1). Classification (NCBI taxonomy): domain Eukaryota; kingdom Viridiplantae; phylum Streptophyta; class Magnoliopsida; order Santalales; family Viscaceae; genus Viscum; species Viscum album. The sequence goes on along the minus strand of OY728126.1, from coordinate 350,244,014 downwards.
AATGAAACCTGTCTTGGAAGATTTCATGGAGAATCTTGATGATTTTTTATAGACCTTAGATCTTGGTTCACAAGCTATCTGGGATTTTACCCAGTTTAAATAACCTTACTTGTATACTTATCAGACTTTTGTCTTGTCTCCCTTATCCATTCCTTTGTCTCATTAAAACACTTCATCCACTGTCAATCATTTTGGTCTTAGTCATTATCAGTCCTTTTTGTATCATTGATCAGTCTCTATGTGTGTACTTATTATATAATCTACCTCCATTTCTACACCTGCCTCAACTACCTCTACCTATACTCCTGCTTCTACTTCCAAAGGTGAGGATCCAATCCTTCCTACTGAGCTTAATGATCCACTTCATTCATATTTTCATTAATATTTAAGATAGGTATTTTTTACTTTATTTAACTTCCTTTTGTTTTTATATCAAATTAGATATATTGATACTCTTCCCTCATTATTTCATTTCATTCTTACGTATTCTGTCTTTTTGATAATCTGAAGGGGGATTCTGATATTATATATATTACAATTTATTGAATAAAAAATCTAACCACATGAATAACAATGTATTATTCTTAAATGTGGAAACCCTTTTCAAAATTTCATAAATAATCATAATTAATATTATTTTAGTACATTTCATGTATTTCATTGACGTATTAAATGAATTTTAATTTATATATAATGATTTTTGATCAAAAAAAGGGGTATATTTTCATCATAGACTGGAACTACCTTATTTTAATTATCCCAAATTATTTTCATCTTTTTATCAGTGATATATATATATATATATATTCTATAATGATATCAAATGATCCCAAGTTATGATCATCGTATTATTAAAAAAACATAGGAGTTCTGTAATAAATTAGTTTAATAGAAAATTTTCAAAAATGTATAAGTATAGAGATTACCATGACACATTACCACAATAAAAAATCTCTTTTCCACATGTAGGAATCACTTTAAATCAATATAGTATAAGCATACGATAATAAGTAACCACCTTACAACATGATGGTATCACCGTAACGTAAGAAAGAATCACCTTACCCCAATATGGAATCACCTTACCACATGGAGGATTTACATTACCATGAAAATGTATATAAATTATCACAAATTAATATAATTAATATTCTGATTCCAATGCACTGACCACATGAATAATAATGTAGACAAATGTACAAGTGAGCAGACCATATAGTGAAGTAAACCCACTGCATCATCTCACTACATCAGCTAACCATGAAATGTTTCCATGAGCCTAGATGAATATACTTTGATTAAATAAATACTACCATGATTAAATTTTTAGTGGAGCTTATTAATTCTCCAAAAACTTGTTTTTACAAATTAATTTATGTATTAGAAGAATATTTAATGAAGTTTTATTATTCTTCGATAGATGTTTTTTATTTATATTTATTTAATGATATATTGTTTTAGGAATATGATGATTATGACTTGACAGTAAGACCTATTAATGACACATAGATAATAAAAGTGGATTTTCATTGATAGAAACTTCTACGACACACTATTTTCCCATATATATTAAAAAAATTGGTCAAGAGCCTTCCAAAAAGAACTCGAGGACTCATAATAGTAAAATCATCATGAATCAAGCTGATTCAAAAATTATATTCAACTATCTAATGAAAATTCCATTTTACTCTTTACTTTTGAGCATTGTGATATTGTAATCTATTTATTAATACATGATTTCAGTTGTGTTTAAATTTGATAAAACTTGATATTCTTTCAAACTCACTTTTACATGTATTCCCAAGGATAATTATGGGAGAGTTAATACATGTACTGTATTTTTTTCATACCACATATAACTATGGAAGAGTATTTGAGTCTGGAGAGCATGTGTGATGTTATTTGTAAAAAACCAATCCATATTGTGGATCAAATTGTTGATAGAATAATCTACTTGGAATTGTGGGATTTCTAAGTAGAGGGTATTAAGTAATATATTGGGACCACACCCCATGTTTGTTCCTCTATGTGTTTTATTTTTTTCTAATATTTCAAAGCTAAAATTGTATTTTTTATTTCAAGCTATAACCAAATGTTACCTTGATTGTTAGTCATAACCTGTTTTTATATAATGTTTTAATTTAATTCAATTTGTTCCAAATGTTAATGTAATTTCAAATATTTTTTTATCTAATAAACAATCCCTCTTTTGAATATTTTATAAAATATCTAACTTATATAATTCTACTAGTTTGAATGACAGTTACTTTTTTATTAACATGGGTGATTTTTATTAAATTTTTTCTACCATAAATACTTCTCAGAAACTAAGTTCACCCCATCTTGATTACTCACTATGAACAACATATGTAATGTCCATGTATATAATGTTTGGGTCCCCTTAGTTGGTATTAAATAAATGATTATTTATTTATAGAATTTAATATTATAATATTTTATTCAAAAAAGTATGGATAAATCTATGTATAGGTTAACTTTCTGATCATTTGGTAAAGTATATATTGTGATGTTTTCTAGAAATAAAATCCCTATCTGGATACAAACAATTTGATGCAGTCTCTAGAATAAAATTACTTAAGGGTAATAACATTTAAAAGGATAGTTTGGTATAAAATTATTATGCGCTTGGTTGATAGTAAATTATAAATACTACAATCCTTTTTTGACACTCCTAGTGGGTACACTTTGGTAAATACAAATTCTCTTAATGAACAATTATAATTAATTTTATAATAGTTTCTTTGAAAACTTATGATAAAATATAGTGTTACGAGATAAACCTAATGTTTCATGGGTTTAAATAATGTGTCCTAATTTAGGACATCATTAGAATGACTTTCAAAAACACCATATTGCATAATCTGATTATTGATATTTGATACTCAAATATTTTTTTGTTGGTTTTAGTTAGTTCCTTGAACCAAGGAAAATTGGGTGAACAATGAATGTGATGGTCATTTCAGTGACAAACCTTATGATAATTCAAGTGAAATGGGAGTTGGGATGTGAAATAATATGCCTATACTCACCCAAACCTCTCAATATATTAACAATAACATGATTAATAGTTCACTTAAAAATAGAAAAATGAATTAACAACACACCATTGAGTTTTTGTGAGATAATTTCCACCATCTTATTATGTATCTTTGAACCACTAATTATTGGGAAGTTGATAATTTATATAGAAATTTTATTCTCTATTCTCCAGTTCTCAATATGTGAGAAAATTATTTTGGTTGTATATAATTTGGAATGTGAAATTGATTAGGGGTGGACTCTTATCAAGAATACAAGGCAAGATGACGAAATTTACTCCATTACATAGTAAAAGTTTAAGATGTTATTTTTAAATCAATATTTTCCTAGATCAATTTTCAGTATGATAGTGGGAGAATTTGTTGAAATTATGTAGATGGATGATGCATCAACTACTAAGTATGAATAAAACTTTCCTAGACATTTAATAAAAACTTCATATATTTTCAGTGACCTTGAATGAAAATTATACTTATTTTTTAGAGTCTTAAAACCAATTATGTAAAAGGAATTATCTATAACATAATTTAATGGTTATGAAAACATTATTTGATGTGGTATAAATATCGAAATAGATATTGGAGACTTTCATTATTCTCATTGTTTTGGGGGTAAGAAAAGGATTATGATAATTTAAAGGTAGTTATAATAATATATCCCATGTTGGAAAGAAAATTAATCATCCTTCATTCTAGAATTTTGGAAGGTATCATTGGAAAAATTTCCTTATGGTAATTAGTAAATGATTCACGTGTTGAAAATACATCCATCAAGTAAAATAATAGCTAATTAATGTCAACATAGAAGTAAATGAAATGTCTTGTGAGAAATATCTACTGTATGTGCCCCCACACTCTAATTTTATAATTGTATGAATGATAAATATTATATAAATTACTTCATTGATCATATGATTAACAATAAAAATCAATATTTTCATCCTCTTATGCTTAGAGAAAAATGGAATGTTCATGATATCACAACAACTAAAGTTGGTCATGTGAAACAAGATGTGAAATGTAAATATACTACCTAATCTAGAACTACCAATTTCATTTTCTGTTTTGGATTTATAACTCTTTTATATATGAATAATATTTAATATGTATCTCCTAACTAAATCAATTATTAGTTATTGAGTTAGTGATAAAAATACTAATGGTATGATGATTTCTTATCAAGACTGTAGCTCCTCTCTAAAATAAGTTTATGGGAATGTGCTTCTTAAAAATATTTATATTGTTCAACCGGTTGAACCTGATGTTATATTTAATGAATTTTATCTATTCTTATTGAAACATAATTAATTTTTAAGTATGTTTTGTTATATGTTATATTTCTAATCAACCTATGTTTGTTTATAATTCTGTGAATGAATAAAAACTTCTAATTGAAATTACATCAATTGTATGGGACTTATTAAATATTCATGGGGTAAATTTATCTCAAATTTTCTAGGAGAAAATCTATATTGAATATATAACCTTTTTATGGAATATTATTATATATTTAAAAAATTATTTCCTAAACTTCCCTCAAATTATGATGTTCAATTTTTAATAAAACTTACACCTGTTGATAGACCTATTTAAATTTATTTTTATAGATTGGACCTGATTGAGTTACTATAATTCAAAAAGTAACTCCAGGGGAATATTGATAATGGATCCGTACAACTTATTAAATCACCAAGGGTTTAACATATTCTTTCTATTAAGAATAAATATGGTTCAATTCAAATATTCATTTATTATTGTGAAATTTACAAGATCGCAACTAATTAATGGTATCAAATACCCCATATCTATAATATATTTGATCATTTATGAAGCTCATAATATTTTTTAGTGATTGAACTTTATTATCAATATCATCAATTGGGGGTAAAGAATGATGAAATACTGAAGATATTCTTGTGTATGGTGTATGATAAATATGAATTCACTATGTGTGAATTCAGGAAACAAACTATTAAATTATTCAGTTATATATTCTACGGTGATTATATACTAGAGGATCCTTAAAAAAATTATTTTTTGAATAAATAATCATGTTAAAATTTTTATATAGAAACAAATTTTTCATTGGATTGATGAATACTAACTATTACTTGTGAGAAAAATTCTCATGTTTATCAAATAAAATAACCATTTTTACTTTAAAGGAGCCATCTTCTACTGGGCATATGAATGTGAAGAAAATTTATGGAGCTAAAAATATGGTCTAACAAACCACCTGTTCTTACAAATCCACTATATTAGACAATGATTTGTGAACTGTAATGAAAAATTGAACAATGGATGGGGATATATAATCGTGTAAAATGATATGGTGATAACCTATACCCCACACCAATGTAAAATTCATGTTAAACATTACATGGGTCATTATTTTGAGTTATAAAAATTAATTTTTAGATTAAATATATCTAAGAAATATCTTTATAGTGAAATATGATATATATATATATATATACCAATAATATAATTATGAAGAATATATTCACCATCAAATAGTTCAATTTTTTAAAAAGAATATAGTGGGAGTTATTTAATAATTTTCACTACTCATAACATTATCACCATGGGAAGTAGAAAGAGGATGATGCTCTAAGTCAAAAGGACTATGCTAGAATTTCTGTGATGAATATTGCATGATATTCAATACAGATGGAATTTTAGAATATAATTAATTAAATAAAGTTGAAATGGAAACTATAATGTATTTGTTAGATGAAATTTTAACTATCTAGGTAAATATTAATGTGTTGAGAAAGGAAGATGAGGAACTAAAAAATAAGGCCAGGAAAGTTTCTTAAGGTTTTCCATGATTATGATGGAATTATATGGTTTAGGAATTCTGCATGTGTCCTATAAATAATTTGTTTTAAAAAGTATCTATTTGATAAAGAACATAATTCTTCATTCTCTATTAATCTTATAATTTGAAATATATATAGTGATCAAAAAGATTATTTTTAGTGGGATATATGAAATCAGATATAGTGGAATATATATAGAAATTCTCAGTATGTTATAAATTTAAGGATCATATATATATTTCTAATGGTATTCTATAAACATTAGTAGAATATAAATAGGAAAATTTCACCCTATATTTCATAATCAAACTCTCAGAAAATATAAATTTTGTAATGCTATTTTATATAAAGTCATTCAACATTTAAGGTAAGAATTTTTTTTAATCATAGAATATTTATCCCATGATCATCATGATAAGATATATTTCAATGAAGTGTTACTTTTATCACGAATAATACAATTTTATTGTATCTAGTCATGACATTAGGTTTACCTATATGTTCTAAATAATTCATTGATATGGGATGAATTCAATGTTGAACATTATCATAGTATATCATCCTAACATAGATAGTTAGTCTCATAGGGCCATTCAAAACCTATACTATATGTTTAGAGCATGAACTAAGGTTGTCAAAGTTGGTTGGGATAAATAACTTTCTCTAGTTATTTTTTCATGAAGCAATAATTTTCACTTGACAATTCATATATATTATTATGAATATATCGATGGTAAGAAGGGTAAAAATTATTTTTTGGGAACATTTTGAAGAAAAAAAGGTACTGTGACTTGAGCGAGTTAAAGAAATTGTATAAAAGGATATATCCATTAGCAACATACTAGGGTATCTTATATCAATCATAAAATTTATACCGATAATATTTGGTGAGATCAAGAGTACAGTGTTGGTGAAAATTTATTTCTATTTTATACACATGGAATACTGATATTATATTTGGAATGAATTGAAATATAATACTTAGATATATCAGTATCATTGAGATTTTTGGTCGTAGAAACTTAGAATATTTTTTCTCGGTACCTCCACAAAACCAATTTTATTTTTTTGATGTGTTCTATGTATCTCTCCTAAGAAATTTCATACATTATTTTTCACATGTATTTTACTCTTAGGTCATAACACTGGAAAATGATCTGTTTTTAAAGAAAAATTGATAGATATTTTTGATTAATTAGAGAAAGTGGTTTGAAATAAAACCACTAACATGGTTAATGTTTTGTGAAGAAATAAGAAATTTTCGGGATATATATGAGAACCTAAGGATTGGATGAAGTACATGTATCCTAAAATATTTGTTTTCTATATGATATAATTTAGAGGGTAAATTTATTATCAGGGGGTAGAATGTAACACCCGGATATTTTAGAATAATTTTCTAAAATAAATTTTATCTATTTGATATCTTATGAATAATTGAACCATGAATATGTGTGAATAATATTTATACACTATAAAATTACTAATGTTATATGTTTTTTAAATGAATTGTATTTGTCAAAAATAATTTATATTTCTCTTAGTATATATTTTTCATCCTTAACAACTATTTTAAAATATTTTGTTTATTTGAAATGTTTTTTACATATAAGATTCATATAAAAATATAGTAAGAGTATTAAAATTATGAAATATTATCTTTTACACATGTATATAATTAATTCATTGGTTACTAATTGGGTTGAAATGAAAATAAAATCATTTGAAGGTAAAAGCATGATGCTTTTCTACAATAATATTTTTAATCACAAAATGTTTTTTTATAAAAACTAAAATTAATTAAAATGATTAATGATATTAATAAAAAAATTTAATTATATTTGATAAAATATTCTATTATTCATTTAATAGTTTTTACTAAGGGAATAGTGGGTTTAAGATCAATTTTATGATTAAGATTAATTTCCCCAAAAATCATTTTTACATGGTTTTTGAATGTATACTATAATTTATTTATTCCACTTATAGAAATTAAATCATGTGAAATGGATTCCAAATTAAGAATAAAAATAATTAATATCAGGATATAAGTTAAAAAAATTCTTCTAATAATAAATTATAATCATAGTTAAATTATTGATACCATGGTAAATGTTAAAAATGTTAATGAGGGGATTAAAAAAATGTATAATGGTTAAAGTAACCTATTTTTTTTCTAAATCATATTTTAACAAGTGATTTTTTTAACATCCCAAACCAAGGTCCATATAACCCATACCCTAAAAAGTTGGTCACATTGCCTCAATCCCACCACCCTGTACGCTAGTGGATGCCAAATAATAGTGATGGTGTAAAGGTGCTATGGTGGCGAAAATATACCCTCTTATCAATGAAGAACATTGGATAAAATAATAAACATACCAAACCATAATAAAATGTATTGACATACAGAAAAAGTATAAATACAGTAGTATAATAAATAATAAAATAACTGGTAATAATTTCAATATCCTCTACGATGGTGCCAAATACAAGGATTCATGACATTATTATTAAAAAAGTTGAATATGGGAACAAGAATAAAATCATGATATAAAAAAATACAAAAAGAAAAAAATATAATCCACATGCATCTCGAGTCAATGATCATTCCTCTACTCATAATATCAAACTATATGAAAAATATATCGACAACCAGAATTAGAGCCCTTTTCGCATATTTGAACCTATAAAAAAATTAATATTATCAGTTACTAGAGGATTCCAAAGTAGGGTGTGAGATGGAAGTCTCATTAGGACACCACCAATAGTGTCTACGTGTCATCCAAGAAGAGCTCATTATTAAAAAGTGTTCCAAAATAAATAGAATAGGAAATCAACATGTAAATAAATAACCATCCTTCTCAGATTCCTATAGGAAACCTCGCGTGTTTAAATACTTCAGCTCATAGCTGGAATAAAAGTCTGATCAATTGGTATATATTTAGTAATAATATATATATATATATATATTTTATTTATATATTCCATCCACTTATATTAACCAAGTACATGAGGAGGTAAGTGACCATATACAAAGAATTATAGTTACTGGATAGATAGGGGTGTAAGTTAGACATCCATAACCAGTGTAAAGGGCCTAAAAGCTCATGAAACATGGTACTTTCCCTAAACCCCAATAAGAGTTTGTTACATCATTCATGACACTTTTTATGGTGAGTGATCAATAATATCATCACTTGAATATTGGAACATGGAATGTCAAGTACAACATCCTAATAGTGCCAATGGTGTGAGACGTCATGCTCAACACCAGATGTAAGGGACCTTTATAAATTCACTCACAATAGATCCCTTATCATCATACCATAGCCTATTTAAATGGGTATCACATTTATAATATAAGCCGTGATGAATTACCTCTCATTCCATCAATATATAGTTAAATTACAAACAATGAATTACTATTTTCAATTAGAATTTATATTAGCATAGAATTATGTTTGTTCTTAAAATAATATACAAATAACTATAAAGAATCCATTTTATTAATTAATGGAAAGAAACTTTCATTAATAATTCATTACATTAAATCCATTTCATTTGAATTTTTTTAATCAATTCAAGTATGTATAAAAATCATGTGTACTATCCATTACACTTAATTAATATATTCAAGTTTTCATAATAAAGAAATTAAATTTATAAGGCTCAAGGACCAATTATAAGGTTACATGGGAAAAATATTTCTTACTTGGGAAAATATAATTATAGGTTTATCCAAACACCTAAGACCTTCCCTAGGTTCTATAAACAGCCATATATTAAGGGTAATTCCATTTAAAGTATAATTTAAAATCCATAAATGAGTTTCAGCCATTTGAAGCAATAAGTGAAAAGTGGAAATAAACTTGGCAAACTAATTGGTTGTCCATATATGAGGTCAAATCCCTATAAAAATCTAAACACGAATCAAGGGACATGTATCATGGATCAATGATAAATTTGATATGAAGGACTAAATTTAAGGGGAAAAATCAGAAAAAGGTAGTTTAAGGAACACATGTATAGATATGAAGAAAAGAAACTCAAAGGGAAAAAATGTGCACACTTACATCAAGGTCATAAATGACTTATTGCTCGATATCAACCTCAGATCTAGAGTAGGTTAGTAGAGAAGTGAGAAATGGTCCCACACCATGAAAATATAGAAAAAAACATTGAACCTAAATATAATGATGGATTCATATATAAACATTTATATAAAGTAAGTTACTAGAGGAGCTTTTGGGGATAGATCCAATTCTTCTAATAGAGCATTAATTGGACACCAGATGTGGGAGTTAGCTTGATGCATAGCTTGAGAGGTTCTTGATCTCATAAGATGAAGAAAGCCATGTTCAACTATTTTAAGATGATGGTGGAAAATAAAATTAGTGTTATGTTTATGTAATGGTAAATGTTTTATTTTATATCAATGAATAAGGGTGTATGTTTTGGATGCACTGTAGGTAAACTGTGCATCAATTCCCTAGTGCATAGGGGTACACCACACAGTTAGCCGCATGATTTGTCTAAGAATACACAAAACATGCAAAAGAATATCTCACAAAACTACAATCATCCATATAGTGGTGCTCCTAGCTTTCCAGGGTTTCACACAAACCGTGTGGTCCATATTTCTCTACTTTCTGCAACTAAATTATTTTAGATAAATAGTTCATGCTTGGCAGTACAGTTTTTCTTAATCGTGTAGTCCAATATTGTACAATTTTTTTCAGAACATTTGGCTCTGAAGAAGCCTCAGATGCTCCAAGGACATTCCTTAGGCAATATCACATGTTAACCATGGTTATAAAAAAGGTTAAAATTGAAAAAATAAATGATCTATTCCTTTTTGAATAAACATGTTGTTATATTTTGATAATATATATTCCCATATTTTAAATTGATCCAATGTCGAGTCAGATTTCCATAAAAGTTTAATTATTTTATTTTAAAATTCCTAATAATTAATTTTTTTTTCACTCCCCGTCCTTATAGAATGGAACCCACTATCCTCTATTATACACACCATTTTAAAACTTTATCATAACTAATATATATCCAAATACTCTACCAAATTCTTCATTCATAACCTATAGGTAATGTTATTAAAAAAACACATTGATGATGTCTCAATGGGTTTATTAAATGTGGATACCTAAATAAGTGGTATAGGGTTTTATAGATATTTTTAGGTTTCATTATTATTAAAACTATTATATATATATATATATATATATTATATGTAACACCCTTTTATTTTAAATCACATTTGTTTTAAAAAAATTATACATTTTATAGCATAGGATACACACAACATCGATTCTAACTGAAAAATAATATAGTTACAATTTTAACATATCTGTTAAGTTATTGAGAAGAATAGGAATAAAAAAATTTGAAATTATTCATAATTTATTTATATAAATAAAATATTTTTATAAATAAGTACTCAATTTTTAATAAATTCATCATATGATTTAAAAATACATTTTCCTAAAAAAAATTTATTTATTTTTATGAGAAAATAATATAATTAATATATACCTATTTTAGAAATTATATTTAAAAAAATAAATTCTTTTTTCAAACCATCATATGGACTTCATCTTAGAGTGAAATTTTCATACTTTTCCAAAAAAGTTTAATTTTCAATAAATAGTTAAAAACACTCATTTTAATTAAAAACTACATTATCATTTAAAAAATTTTATATCTTTAGGTTTAAATTTAATTTTTAGAAGTATCATTAATTAAATTATATTATTAATAATTCTATTTAGGTTATTGGAATAATTTTTATGTTGTTTTTTGATATAAAAACATTTGTTAAAAAAGAAAACATTTTTTTAGAAAACAACTTCTCCCCGCATTTTGTGTGTTTAATTTTAAATTAAATTCATCTAATTCTATGAGTTGAATTTAGTAAAATTAAATAAATATAGTTTTTCAACATAATTAGTATTATATAACAAGTTTAACTTAATTTTTTTCATTATGAATAGTAATTGATCAAAAACTTTGTTATGGTAGTTAAGGATAAAATTGGTTTAGTGAGGGATTAACTAATAAATTAGTTTAATCTTACCATTAAACTTGTATAAATAATATTTTATTTCCTTATTTAAACTTCTTCAAATCCAATAATCTAATATCTATCTATTTGGAAAAAATTTTTATTGGCATGAGTATATTATATTTTATACTTTTAAGATATTTCGAGTTTTTCTTCACCCCCACTTATAACAATTCACCCCTCTTTTCTCTTCTTCAAAGAATTATGAGACATCTAGATTGAACAAAAACTTCATAAATATATTATTAAAATCCATATATCTCAATTATAGTTTTTTATATTATTAAAATATAGTTTCATGGGTCCTTAATGAAGGATTTGTAAGAGGCTTACTGAAGAAGAGTTATTCGTCGTACCTGAATCCTTTTAATTTACATGTTCCTCTACCACATTTAAAAATGGAGTATTAATAATAAAATAATAACTTCATTATAATAAAAATAAAATAAAATAATTATTATTATGGAACAAAATCCATTAAACTTTTTTTTTCATAAAATTGGATTTGAAAATATCGTTTCTATGTGTGTGTGGACAACCACCTCCTGATAGCGATACAATTAAGTTTCTATCAAAATTTTCATGGATTTTTATTAAGATAGTTTTAAACTATATATTTTATATTTATGATATAATTATTATTATTTAATTATAATATAATATCTACCTTTTCACCTACCAATCAATTGGAAAATGATAGTGTCGCTCGTTCATTTGTCTCGACTACCGCCTCGACGAAGTGAAGTGATTTGTTTTTCATTAATACTTTACATTAATGGTTATAAAGATATATTTAATAAAAATATATTATATATATTATATAATATTCACTTTTTAATTATGTATTGTTTTTTTCCTCCTTTGTTTCTATTCATCAAAAATTAAAAACAGCGTTAATGCGTATATATGGTCTACCATCTCCATAAATGTTGTAGATAATTTTTTCTATATATACCATTATAGATGACTATAAATAGATATATGAGGAAAATAAATTATATTTATATAATTATTACCATTTTATATGTTTTGTAACTAGTATCAAAGTAGATGATCAAAGCTACCAAATTGATATTTTTATGAAAACATATCCAATTGACACACAGAAAGTACAATATTAATAATTAATTATCAATAAATTGGTGTTGTGAGGTTAATAGATGATAATATATTATATTATAAGTAATTATATAATTCTTGAATAGAGTTATAATAGTTTTTAATTTATTATAAATAATTTTAGAGTTCTTATGAACAAATTCCAAACTAAGTTAAGGTATTTTTGTCTCACTTTTATATCTTTGAGACACATTAAAAATTCATTGTTTATTTTTATGTAGTTTATATACAGAAAATGAATGTATTTCATATTTATTTTCAAGAAAATTATTAATATTTAAAAATAATAATTCTATCTAATTTACGATTTTTTAGTTCCGTGATTACCAAATTTTTAACTGTTTATCTTCTAAAATTATCTTTTTTCAGACATATGTTATGTTATTCCCTTATATTATATTATAAGGTGTATATATGGTCCCTTTTACATGTTTTATCAATAATATATTTAGGATCATTTCATATAAATATTCATTTTATTTTATTCTCTTAAAGGGATTACAATTTAAATATTACCAAAATGATAATGGATTTATTTTAGAATATCAATTTTTATCGTGACTGTTTATGATTAGGTTATTATGATGAAATTTTATAACCTATATAACAACTGAGAACTCACAACCCTATATATAGTACTAAAATCATAAAATTTACATTTTTATCTTTTGTACCAATTTAGGTGAACCAATAATCATCGTCCAAAACATTCCACATCATAAATAAAAATTGTATCACTTTCATTCTCAAGGCCCTTTTAGGTTTAAAGCTTAGATATTTAGTGGAAAATCATACATAAACAATAAAAATTAATTTAAATGATCATTAATTTCAATTTATCTATATTTTCTTAGTTCATATTGATTAGTCATCATTATCCATATGAAACCCTTCAAGACCTAAATTATTCAACACCATTCTTAATAGCATAGGGAAAAGGAAACAATAGAAGGGAGAGATAAAAGGCTCAATAAGGGTAAATATGCGTATTAATAATTAATTTTCATAAATTTTCTTAATAATATAATAAATCCATGAAGAAATAATCAATTTTCATGAGAATAAAATAAAAATATTTATACTCATCAATACAATGATTATGAAACAAGATTACATGGAATAAGGATTTAACAAATGGAAGAGTCATCAGAATCAATAACCCTGAGCTATGTGGTATAAATATTGAGCAATGGAAACATTTATAACCCATATAATCATAAAAAAATGTATTGGTACATTGGAACATTTTCTTTATAGAACCCTTATAGAACACTTAAAAATGGATTAGATATATGTTTGACTTCATATATAATTATCTGGAAAACATAATCAATACCCAAGGGATTGGAGTTCTGTTTCATCACATCAATTGTATATGCAATATTTGGCTCAACATGTGCTATGTGGCCACCATTATCATATAAAAATGTTCAAGAACAAAAAATAAAATAGATATAGATTTTTTTCATCATAAAATTCATAAAACAATCTTTATTACTTTCATAAGTTAGTTAACCCACAAAAATTAAATAGGTCCCTTTAATTTATCTATGAAACATGATAAACTTTTGGAAAATAATTACACTCTATAATAATCTATTTGAAATGTGATTAGACCTCGGAAAGTAACCAAGTTCCATTAAAATTTATTTAAAATATGATAAACCCATAGAAAATAAAATTGATTCATAACAGTCTCTTTAAAAAATTTCATAATATATCAAGATAAAAAATGATGATGGTAATATTAAAAAATATATTCACTGAAGAAGAAGTTAAAATAATGGTTTTTTAAAATTTATTAGTGGAAATAACATTAAATAATCATTAAAACATTTTTGATGAAAATATACTATTCATTTTGAAAATAAAATATAAAAACTAAAAATTCACAGAATATTGTGAAAATAATTATATTTGAAACCTAAATTGGAGACTTCTGATGTATACATCAAGGAAAACAATGGTTATAATAGTGTGATTTTTTCTGATATTATAAATGCTATTTTTTTTTGAAAAAATGTTGTCAAAGGTGAAACATATAGAATATGTTAGGAAATTTTTTCATTAAAAACATTAAAAAAGATAAAAGATTGTGAAATGGATTTATAAATTCATTTAATTTTAGAAAATTCATTTTTTTTATTTTTTTAGAAACATGGATATGGAATAGAATAATACCCATTCTAAAAGAATATAAAACATCATTAACACTTAAAAATGAAATCATTGATGTTTATTTAATAATAAATAGAGGGAATTTAAATTAAACATGTTATACACACTGATAAATCGAGGATAAAAAATTATATTTGTTGAATGAAAATAAAATTACATTTTTTCCTCTCATATAACCTTGAACATAAACAATCATAAATGAATGGAGATTGTCACACAAATCCTTTTCCACTTTGGAAGATCTTAAATAATGTTCCTAGTGAATTAATAAATTCAAATTCAAATTTAAATATAAATAAAATAAATATATTCACCATATTTCATATCAAAGGGTCAATATATACACCACCTAAAATTTTTTAGGTCCATAACATCAATGAATATTCTAAAGAAAGATTATGTGAGAAAAATATCCATTATAAAGATCATATCATTGAATTGATAATCAATCAATGTAGGGAGTATTAGAAATAAATTTTAATCCTTATAAAACAAGTATAAATAAATAATAAATAATTTTGTTGATAAATTCACACATAATAATTTCATAACAAATTCAATGAGGTAGAGTTATAACTCAATGGAAATAAATTGAGTTAAGAACCCATTTACCACATGGAAACATTCAAATAAAATCCCCATGGTTGAAACAAATTAAATTGAGAATTAAAATACCATTTTTATGATTGTATCATGTTATTACATTTAAATTGGGCATTAAAAACACCACACAACAAAAACAAGTTCGAATATGAAATATGTATCATAGGAATAAAAAGTGAGACAAGAAAACCTTTACCTCGAGTCCCAACTTACCATGCATATCCTTTAACTCATATATAATAATATCATATATATTATATAATTTATCATGAAAAAATTTCAATTCTAATACATTATTCTTAAATCGTTTCATTTATTTTTTTTAAATACACATTAAAATACTTTAAACTGTTATATCCACATTGATTGTTTTTAGGATGTTCGATTCATTGTACCAAAATGGATTCAGTGTGTTAACCATGTCAAAATATATCACTGTTTACACATCTCCACAATAATAAAACTGAAATATTTATCATATTTATAAATCAATTTTAATTTAAATAAAAATCATGAGATGCTATTGTAAGGACCGAAGAATTCCATGTGATTTTTTTAAATATATATGAATTTTAAAAGTTGGTGAAAATTTACGGCGCATGATTATGAGGCCCAGTTTACCTAGAATGATTATATGAACATTTTTTTGGGTACGTTCAGTAAACTTGTGAGTGAGTTTTTGTAACTTTTGAAGCGGTGCTAGGAATTGAAACATGAGGACACTGTTGAACTCGCAACACCAGTATTCAGTTAAGGAGACCTTCACCTCGACCGCAGTAGGTCGAGGGTGGAAGTTAGTTTTTCAATTTTTTGTGGAAGAATAGAAAAATAAAATACTTAACATTTTTATCTTTCATGTAACATATTATATATTTATAGAGGTGGGGACCACAATAGATTTAATCCTCCCAATTTGTGAATTCATGGTGGTGGGGACCACTCAAAATATTTTTTAATATGGGGAAGTCCCTTGGAAAACCTCCCATTTAATTGCAACAACGTAAATTAAATGCTAAGTAATAGTGTTGTAAGAGTTTAGGAAGGTTCCTATTAAATGAACATTCAAAAATTCCACGATCGTCACTTACCCTCCTTTTCTCCTATTTATATGGAGCTTGGGGGGGGGGAATTGGCATGACATCGCCAAGTAGCGAAGCTTTGGTAAAGTGCCGCAACTCCCAAGCCTAGATTAGAACTGCCTTGTGGAGACGCCGAATACCGATGTTCTTCAACGACTTTGTCTTCTCCTGCATGCCTCCTCCTTCGGAACCTTTAAGGTAGGGGTGCGATTTTGATTAATATTCATTTATTTTTCTTTTACATTGAATCTCTCCCCATGAGCCGCTTGCTACCGATCTAACATGAAGGGTACATTCCAAATGAACATGGCCCAACCACTCCACAATCATTGTGATTTTCAGTGTGTTCTATGCGATGAAGGAGGACAACGAGCGGTGCCGGTGACCGAAATCGGTGGGGCTCGGGAATAGAGGTCGACACTCCAGCCGGCCACACCGTCCGAGAAGAGTCCCATCCCATCGGCCGTAGAGGAGCAATGATGGCTTCTGGCACCGACCACCCATGCAAAGGGGTGGCGGCGCACGTCCGCGCCGCTCGACGTAGAATAACTGCGAACTTGTGCTGATGCGGTGAGGGATGGGTGGCAAGTTCACTGCCATCCACCGACGATGGCGCGACTCATGACCATGCCGCATGGAAGAGTGGCTGGCCATCCGACCAACTGGGGGGTGCCAAAGAGACTGCCTAGCACGGACCGCACCGAGGGCCGCACTGTGGGCCGCCCAGCTGGCCAGGCCGCGCCGGGGGGCTGGGCCAGACCCAGTGGGTGGGTTCGGACCCAACAGGTCGGGACAGACCCAGTTCGAAACCCGAATTGGGCCGGGTCGACCTAAACCAGGTGGGGCCGGGTCGGCCCAGGCTGGGCCGTGTCGTTCCGACAAGGTGAACTGGACCTGGAAAAAACTTCGACTCCATTTTTCTCTTTCAGCCATATCTAGAGCTACGAGTGTCTATTTGACAAACAGTCTATGATGCCATAAACCTTGGATCGAGGTGTTCCTTTTAGAATACTCCACATGAGTTTTGAATACAGTTGGATTATGTCTAGGATGGATCGAACCTTGAATCCAACCAGGCCCTCTGAGCGGAAACGCTAATAACATACAGACCGAGTATCTGATTGACGCACCATTGGTTGTGTTGGGTCCCTTTTGACCTAACAGACCATTGGGATACTTATTCGTGGGACTTCGTTGAATTTGGAGTATCGACCTATGGATTAAGGAGAGGACCCTCCCGAAATCCAGTGAGGTTAGTGCGGTAACCTTGTAGCTGGCTATAACGTGATGAAAGAATATCAATCCTATGTGGGTCAACATCTCGCAATCCTATGTGGGTCAGATCATGTGTGGGTCAGCGCTCAATGATCTTGTGTGGGTCTGCGCATGATGATCCTATGTGGGTCAGATCTTATGTAGGTCAGCGAGGATTAGTTACCTATCGATCCTGTGTGGGTCAGATCCTATTTGGGTCAGCGGGGGTTAGTTACCTATCAATCCTGTGTGGGTTAACAACATTTCTTCATAACAGAATATGATTATCTAGCCTACGACTAATCATCTGTAATTCTCTACATAAGTTATACCTGGTGTGAGATGAGTCTTTACCTTTATGGTAACTTTATGTGTGGCATACCTTTGTGGTACTTGCCTTTGTGGTATTCTTCTGTGTGGCAGTAGCTTTGTGGTACTTAAGTTTGTGGTAGTATTTTGTGTGGAGTACCTTTGTGGTACTTACCTTTGTGGTGATACCTTCATGGTATTCTCTTGTGTGGCATTACCTTTGTAGTGTTACCTTCGTGGTATTCTTTCCATTGTGGAACAATTGTACTTTGGCTAAGGATTTGGGCCTGGAGTTTCCTCATGAATGAGATGGGTATACATGATAGCTTTGATATATGTATGGGCATATACTTAAATAGGGATGTCATATGTTTTCATGCTTTTCGGTTTATTCTTTGTGGATTTTGTGAGACTTTTGAGGGTCTCGTGGTTCCTACTGAGTATCGTTATACTCACCTCTGCACGAGATACGCCGACACCTTGTTGTGTTTGGTGCAGACGACAGACAACACTGACTGAGGATGAGGGTTCCGGGTTTCAAGGTAGCTCGAAGGTGTACCCAGATGAGGTGTACCATAGAGACGACCATTCGAGAGCTGTACCTACCCTTCAGGAAGGATCCTTGGCGGGTTTCCATAGGAGTTGTTCCAGTTTACATGTACTTTCCAGTTTTTATGTACTTTCTAGTTGGGCTTGTATTCTGGCCCCTTTTAATTACTGTAGACAATCTTTTTAATATTCAGCTTACTTGTGTTCGTATCTTTATATTTTACTGGTTTCGTGAGTTTATAGGTTATAAAGGAAATGCATCCCCAGTTTTAGGGAATATGCCTTCGTTTCTAGTCACCAGCCCCTGGCCTATAGAAGGTGGGCTTAGGGTAGTCACGGAATGGGCCCCGGGGGCAGGTCGTGACAAATTGGTATCAGAGGAGCCAGTTATACAATAGAACATAGGACTTTGATATTTAAATGATAAGATTTGTAAGTGTTATGAGTATGTTTATTAGCTTGGGGAATCCGGTGTTGGTGCGGCAGCCGGCGTATCCATACTCTAGGACCCTGACTTCTGATTTTTGACTCAGTGCACGAAAACACTGACTGCGTATGTGTTTAGAAAAATTTTCTTTGTGATCTATTTGATTTATCTCACCATGTATAACTAATTGACCATGTCACACCTGTTTCTTTTTAGGATTATTCCACGCAGACAACCAGCTAGGGTTCCGGGTATAGTACATAACGATAGCCCATCGAGCGACGAGGCCTCGGTGTAGGGCCCTTTATTAGTAGGGGAACCAACAGAGGCAGCAACGATACCATTCCCTATTGGTCCACCAATGCCACCAGACCCAGAAGTAGAGGGTGCATTCTGCTTGATCACATTTCATGAGTTCCAACACCAAAATACACCCAGGTTCAGGGTCGGTTGTGCCGGGCACTAGAGACAGAGCTAATCATGAAAGGAGAATGAAGTATTTCACATGCGGCAGGCAGGGTCACATGTATCTCGAATTACTGACCCATCGTACGGATGATCAACATACAGTTGAAGGACCTCCGATGCGGAGACAGTGGTTCGACCGTAGAGGTACGCATGGAGCAAGAGAATGTGGCAGAGGAACTCGCCATGCACCTGGCGGTGGGCGGCGATTCGAGATGTTTCTGCCACCACCACCAGGTGGTCCACCCCAACCATTGGCAGTAGGTGGACATGGGTGAGCTCAGCTCCAAAAAGCTGAGGCTTATGACCATGACACTCCAGATATTATACGAGGTATGATCTGTGTCTACTCATCCTTAGCTGAAGTACTTATAGACAGAGGCTCCAGTCATTCTTTTATTGCCACTACCCTCGTTCGGAGCTCAGAGATTCCAACAGAACCGTTCACTCGATCGTTAGAGCTAGATATTTCTATGGGAGTGGATTCAATGATTACACACTAGTGCCAGTAGAGTGATATTACTCTAGGAGGCAAGAGCTTCGGCTGGGATCTTCTACTAGCAGCGTCGAGGCCTTGCGACATCATCTTGGGAATGGACTGGTTATCGATAGTCCATGCTCAGATTGAATGTTTTAGGCAAAAAATGCCAAGTGTCCGCATGGATGGGACCAAGTTTATCTTCACTGGAAAGAAGGGGGCCTTTGCAGCATATGATGGGCCTACCCAGATGAGAGTGCAGCCGATCACTCATCCGTTGGCTAGCCTTACCCACAAAACATTTGATGTGGAGAGTCCGAGCTATCCTGTAGTGGTGGACTAGTATGCGAATGTCTTCCCCGAGGATGCTCCAGGTATACCTCCTCGCAGATCGGTGGACTTTTACATTGACATGTACCCTGGGACGACACTGATATCTACACCAACATATTGGATGGTTCCCACTGAGTTTTGTCAGCTGCGGGTACAACAGGAGGACTTACAGGGAAATGGGTTCATTCGGCATAGTATTTCTCCTTGGGTAGCCCTAATTATATTTGTCAAAAAGAAGGATGGGAGCATGAGACTTTGGGTTGACAATCTTCTCCAGAACCAGGTGATCGTGAAGAACAAGTACCCACTCCCAAGGATTGACGACCTCTTTGATCAGCTGAAGGGAGAACGGTGGTTCTCAAAGATAGACCTCAATTTGTGCTATCACCAGATCAGAGTATGAGACAAGGATGTGTAGAATATGACTTTCAGATGTCGATACAACCATTATGAGTTTTTGTTCATGTCGTTCAACATAACCAATGTTGCAACAGTGTTCATGGGACTTAGGAACATGATCTTCCACCCATATCTTGATCGCTTTGTGGTGGTCTTCATTGATGAAATTCTGATCTACTCAGCTACTTATGAGGAGCATGCCTATCATTTGCAAGTAGTTCTGGACACACTATGAGAGCACCAGCTTTATAGTAAGCTCTCGAAGTGCTAGTTCTGGATCCAAGAGGTTCACTTTCTGGGAAATGTCATCTCAGAGGCTGGGGTTGTGGTGGATCTAATAAAGATTGGGGTAGTACTTTCTTGGGATCCGCCCAAGAGTGTGACAGAGGTACATAGTTTCCTAGGTTTGGCTGGATATTACTAGAGGTTTGTGCCAGATTTTTCTAGAGTTGCAGCACCTTTATCAGCATTGACCAAGAAGAGGAAACACTTCGTGTGGTCGGAGAGATTCCAACAAGATTTTTTAAGAGCTGAGGCAGAAGATCACTAGTGCCTCCATATTGAGGCTTTTGGAGGAGGGTGTTGGGTACGTAGTCTACTAGGATGCATCATGGACCGTTCTTGTATGTGTACATATGCAGGAGAGAGAATTGATTGCATATGGTTCTCAACAGCTGAGACAACATGAGAAAAACTATGCTACACATGAACTGGAGGTAGCGGCAGTGGTATTCTCCTTGAATATGTGGCAACAATACTCTATGGTTGAGCGTTTTATGATCTAATCTGATCACAAGAGTCTCAGGTATATCTTCTCTCAGAAAGACCTGAACTTGAGATAGCGACGTTGGCTTGTGTTCCTCAAGAACTATGACTTCAAAATAGTGTATACTCATGGAAAAGGTAATGTTGTAGCAAATGCACACAACATGAGATCTGGTGTACTACTTCTAGGTGAGGCGATAGATCAGTTGGACACGTTGTAGATATCCTTTTTTGGATCGGGATGAAGATTCTTTCCTTCAGTCTCTTATGGTAACTCCCCTACTTCTTCAGTGTGTTAGGGGGGCACAACATGTGGACACTGACTACGATGCTTGACGTGCCCAGATATACACAGGTCAGGCACATGATGGATTTTTTGAAGGTGGGGAGAACTTCATCTTATTCAGAGGACGTACCATGGTACCAGTGTCGCTTCAAGAGGATGTGTTGAGAGATTTCCACACATCCTCACTAGCAGTACATACAGAAATGTCAAAGATGTACCAGGACCTCTGATGACAGCACTGATGGCCGAGAATAAAGAAAGTAGTAGCAGAGTTGGTCTCTCAGCGCCTCACTTGTCAGCAAGTGAAGGCGGAGCATCAGGTACTAGTAGGCTTAGTTCATTGTTTAGTTGTTCTATAGTAGAAGTGGGATGGGATATCCATGGACTTAGTGAGATGAATTCCACATACATCTAGGGGTCATGATTTTATCCGGGTGATCATTGAACGAGTCACCAAGTCGGCCCACTTCTTTCTGATTAGAGAGAAGGGTTCATTAGAGATCTTGGAACACATTTATGTGAAGGATATTGTACGGATATATAGAGTACCTTCAACGATTGTCTCTAATCATGACGCACATTTCACTTCTCAGCTAGAGAAGGGGTTACATGAGGCTTTCGGGATGCAACTTCGTTTGAAAACCGCCTTCCATCCCCAAACGGATGGCTAGACTGAGTGGACCATTCAGACCCTTGAGGACATGATGTGTGCTTGCATCCTTGACTTTGGTCATAGCTGGTAGGATCACATGACCTTAGTGGAGTTTTCATACAACAATAGATATCACTCCACCATTGGGATGACACCTTTCGAGGCTCTGTACGGCCGACCATGCAGATCGCCTTTATGCTGGACTGGCCCTGGGGAGTCATCACTCATGGGACCAGAGATGGTATAGGCTACCATAGAGAAGGTACAGACCATCTGAGAGTAGATGAAGACTGCGCAAAGCAGGAATAAGTCTTATGCTAACAAGAGACAGAGATATTTAGAGTTAGGGGATAGAGACCACGTCTTTCTACGGGTCTCACCTCGATGAGGATTTCCGAGATTTGGCCAGGGCGGCATGTTATCTCTAAGGTTCATCAGACCCTTTCAGGTCATCAGTAGAGTTGGAGAGGTAGATTACTGCTTATCACTTCCACCTCAGTTGCACCGGGTGCATGATGTTTTCCACGTATCCTAGCTGTAAAGATACGGGCACGACCCATCACACGTCATCGACCATGGCGAGGTGGACTTCGATGATGGGGAGAAGTTTACAGAGGTTCCAGTGGAGATTGAGGGTTGACAGGAGAGATTTCTTAGTGGGTGGTTGATACATTTGGTGCACATGAGTTTTCAGCTTGAGAACCTCTAGGAGAGAATATGGGAGTGAGAGGCTCAAATTTTTGTTCAGATCCCCCACTTGTTTTCCTAGATTTTTTTTGTGATGTGGCTTTCGGGGATGCAATGCCCTAAGGCGGGGAAAATGTAAAGACCTGGAAATTACATGTGATTTTTTTAAATATATGTGAATTTTACGAGTCTGAGAAAATTGATGGTGCGTTACTCCAAGGCCCTATGTACTTGGAATAAATTTCAGAACTTTTTTTTTCAGGTATGTTTAGTACAGGTGCGAGTGGGTTTTTGTAACTTTTCAACCGGTGCTCGGAATTAAAATCTGAGGACACTGCTAAACTAGTAGCACCAATATTCACTTAAGGAGACCTTCACCTCCGCCATAGTAGGTCGAGGGTGGAAGTTAGTTTTTCACTTTTTCATGGAAGAATAGAAAAATAAAATACTTAACAGTTTTATTTTTCTTGTAACCTTATTTGGATTTCTGGAGGTGGGGACCACAAGAGATTTAATCCTCCCAATTTTTGAATCCATGTTGGTGGGGACCACCCAAACTTCTCGTTAATATAGTGAAGTCCCATGGGAAACCTCCAATTTAATTGTTCCAATGTAAATTAAATTCTATATAACAACATGGTTAAAATTTAGGAAGGTTACGATTAAACGAACCTTCATAAATTCTAGGATCGTTACTTTCCCTCCCCCTCACCTATTTATATAGACATTGGGCGGAAGAATTGGCACAGATTTACCAAGCGATAAAGTTTGGGTAATGTGCCACAGTGCTCGACACTTGGGGGATGAAGCCGGTTTCGACAGGCGGTGATGAGCGACCCCGAACCACAAATCAAAGAATGAGGATCCAACCCCGAGCCTGGATCGGAAGTGCCTGGTGGAGACGCCAAACACCAAAGATCTTCAATTAATTCATCTTCTTCCTCACACCACCTCATTCGGAACCTTCATGGTAGGGGTGTGATTATGATTAATATTCATTGATTTTTATTTTACGTTGAATCTCTTCTCGTGAACTTCTTGCTACCGCTCTAATATGGAGGGTGCGGGCCAAACGAACATGGCCCAACCACTCCTAAATCCTTGTGATTTTTGGTGTGTTATATGCGATGGAGGAGTAAGAAGACTGGTGCCGGATACTGACATTGGTGGGGCTCGACAACAGTGGCCGAAAATCTTGTCAGCCACGACGAAGGCGGCAGCGCAACTGCACCGCCAGAGAGGAGCCACGACCCATCAGACTCGGCGGAGCAAGGGCGACGGCCGGCGGTAGCTGACCGCACTAAGGGGCAGCGGCACACGTTCACATTTCTTGATGGATAAGAACTATGACCATATGACATGGCGGCGAGGGAAGGGTGGCCGACTTGCTTCTGGCAACCAGTGATGGCACGACACACGACCGCGCCGTAAGGAGGAGAGGATGGTCTTCCGGCCTGGTGGGGGGCACCCAGCGGATCGCCTAGCACAGAACGCACCGAGGGCCACACTGTGGGCTACCCAGTAGGCCGAGACGTACCCAGGGAGAGACACGGATTGGGCCGGGCCGGGTCGGGTTGGTTCGGACCCAGACCAACTTCATCCCCCTTTTTTCTCTTTCGGCCATATGTTCATCTATAAGCATATCTTTGACGAACCATCTGCGATGCTAGAAAACTAGGATCTAGAAAATCCTTTTGGAATACTCCACTTGAGTTTTGGATAAAATTAGAGTATGGATAGGTTGGATCGAACCCCAAATCCAACCGGGCCCTCGGAGCAGAAATGCTAATAACTTACAGACGGGGCATCCGATTGACGCACCTTCAGTTGCGTTGGGTACCTTTTGACATGAAAGACATTTGGGATACTTATTCATGGGAAATTTTTTCATTTTGATTATTGACTTGTGGATTGAGGAAAAGACCCTCCCAGAATCAAGCGAGCTTAGTGCGGGAACCCTGTAGCTAGATGTAACGTAATGAAAGAATATCAATCTTGTGTGGGTCAACATCTAGCGATCCTGTGTGGGTCAGATCCTATGTGGGTCAGTGCTCAGCGATCCTATGTGGGTCAACACATACCGATCCTCTGTGGGTCAGATTCTGTGTGGGTGATCAGGGGTTAGTTACCTATCGTTTCTGTGTGGGTCAGATCTTATGTGGGTTAGCAGGAGATAGTTACCTATCAATTTTGTCTGGGTCATAAGTAGTGCTTCATAACAGAATAATATGATCTATCCTATGAATAATCATCTATAATTATGTACATAAGTTATACCTAGTGTGATTTGAGTCTTTACCTTTTTGGTAACCTTCTGTGTTGCGTACCTTTGTGGTACTTACCTTTGTGGTGATACCTTTGTGGTATTCTTCTGTGGGGCGTTACCTTTGTGATACATACCTTTGTGTTAATCTTCTATGTGGCATTCCTTTTTGTTACTTACCTTCATGGTGATACCTTCATGGTATTATTTTTTATGGAGTTACCTTTATGGTACTGACCTTTGTGGTGTTACCTTCGTGGTGTTATTTCCTTCATGGAACAATTGTACTTTTGCTAAGTAATTGGTCCTTGAGTTTCCTCATAAATGAGATGGGTATACATGATAGCTTAGTTATATATATGGGCATATACCTAAGTAGGGTTTTCATAAGTTTTCATGCTTTGGGGTTTATCCTTTGGGGATTTTGTGAGACCTTTTTGGGTCTCACGGTCCCTACAGAGTATCGTTATACTCACCCCAACACGGGCTACACCCGCACATTGTTGTGTTTGGTGTAGACAACGGACAACACAGACTGAGGATGGGGGTATCAGAACTGAAGGTAGCTCGAAGGTGGACCTAGACTAGGCATACCACATAGATAACCGTTCGAGAGTTGTACCTACCCTTTAGGTATGATCCTTGGTGGGTGTCCATAGGAGCTGTTCCATTTTCCTTGTACTTTCTATTTTTCATATACATTACTGTTAGAATTGTATTCTAGCCCATTTTACTTACTGTTAAAACTCTTTTTACTATTCAGTTTATTTTTGTTCATATCTTGTTGTGTACTTGGTTGCGTGAGTTTACAGTTTATTAAGGCAATGCCTTCCCAGTTTTAGGGAATACGCCTTCGGTGCTAGTCGCCAGCCCCTAGCCCATGGATTTCGGGCTTGAGGTAGTCACGACACGTGCCCAGGGGGATGGGTCATGAATGCTATTATGATATATAAAGCATTTTATGATTATAAAGATGGTAGGTTGTACATACGAATGAATGGAGTCCATTTTACAATGATCAATATGGAAACAATTTATGTATTATTTTAAATTTATTAAAAAATTATATTATCGAAAAAAATAATATTATTTATTTAATTACAATTATATATATCATATGTGAGATTTAGTTATGAATAAAAAATAATCACATCGATCCATGGAGACTGTAGTATACACGTCCACGAATGATGTTATCATTTAATGATGTCAGAAACCAAATGATATATTATATATTAGGAATGCATAATATATAATTTATTTATTTATTAATTCACTTATATCATATATATTCATTAAATTTATTCTAATTTTCTTCCATTTAATGCATTAGAGAAAAATGAATCACCTCACGTCGTGAGGTGGAAGTCCACTGTACACACGACCGACGAAATCGTATCCATCATAGAATAGAAAGTAAGAAGGTATATGTGATATAATAACTCTATATGTATAAATATGTCACAAATATAATAAATATAATTTAAATAAATCATTAAAACAATCCATGAGATGAAATGATAGAAAATTAATTACCTCAATTCCGGTGGAAGTAGTCCAAATTACTCACGAGTAATGTGTTTGTATCCCATTTGATAGAAGATGAGGTTGATTTTGGCTATCAAAATTAACATAATTACATATAATTATTTTTTCTATAAGGGTGTTCACATATAATAAAAATTTAATATTATTTTATGGTAGTTTAAGAAGAAAAAATACCATGATTCTCGGTTATGCATGATACCTCTTCTTCGGGCATCCTCGTTAGGTCAGCACCAAAAGACTTATTAAGATAATATTTTGATCAAAATAATGGTTCTATGTATTTTTTAGGGTATTAAGATTGATATTTTGGAACAAATTGGATAATACAAATAGATTTTAAAGAGTGAAGATGAGATTATTAGGGGTGTCCACTTATAATTGTTGTGAGCGGAACATGTGTAATTTATGAAAAGAAAAAAGTGTAATAATGTTT
The DNA here is from genome assembly GCA_963277665.1 of Viscum album. NCBI lineage: Eukaryota > Viridiplantae > Streptophyta > Magnoliopsida > Santalales > Viscaceae > Viscum > Viscum album. The sequence continues at coordinate 350,216,224 of OY728126.1, read as the reverse complement.
CTCAAATGAAAAAACATAAAAAATGAAAAATTATCAATAATTATACATTAAAAGTTATAAATATATCGATCAATTAGTTTTAATATAGTATTTTAGGTTATTTATACCATTTTATTTTTATTTTATGCCTTTGTAAAATTATTTTCACCCTAACCGCAGTAGTTAATATTTTAATATTTCCCCTATTTATTAGGGTAAAAATTAAGATGACCTTGTTATATTACATTTATTATTAATATTAAAAAAATTTAATCTATTTTACCAAATCAAAATTTCAAAAGTGATAAAATTTAATTTAAAATAAAACACACAGATGCGATGAAAAATAGTGTTTTCAGGAAGTGTATTTTTCCAAAAATAGAAGGGTTTATAGTCACAACATTGAAAATAAAAATAATATTATGAATTCAAAATAAAATTTATTGATATATAATGTATAAATTTAATTTTAAACATTTTTAATTATTATTTCATTTAATTAATTAAAATTTAGAATTATTGTGTACTATAAAATGGTTTTTAGAAAAACATGTTTACCCAAAAAATTTACTAACAATATAATCCAATATAAAGATGATTAAAATTTAATTAAGTTGACTAAATATAAATAAATAATACTTATTTAATTTTAAATAATATTAAAAACATAATGTTAAATTAAATTTTTTTTATTGAAAATGAATGATCTATTTTAAATAATCCTAATTTTTCATTATTTACTGAAAAATCAATAATCTCCAAAAAATCCAAGGATTTAAATAGAAGTAAATTTTGATATTATGGGGAAAAATTATATTATTTTTATCAAATTAACATTTTAAAATTTTAAAAAATTAATTATTTCATTTTTTATGTAAAACAATAAAATCATTTTTAAAGAAAACATATTTTATGAAAAATTAAATTATATTTATAAAAATTGATTTATTATTTAATAAAAAATCATAAAAAATTTATATTTAGTAGGAAGTTTATGTTTTTATATATTTCAAAAACTATTTAACACTTTTCGTACACACAAATTTATTGGCCAGGTGATAATGCTTATATATTTCACGGGACGTTTATGTTTAGTGTTGTGTGTCGAATATGCTATCAAAATCTATTTTATTTTCTAAATTATTAATGTTATACTAACTTCCCCTTTATGAAATTTCATACTTTAAATTTTAAAATTACCTTGATTAAAAAAGGTTATACATTTGAAAATTCCTTTTTCTACAAACCCACATCATAAAAAAAGTTCATAAAAAATCGTCTTGATAAAAGGGAAAATGACACAGGAAGGTCAACCAGAATAACACATACTGAACATCTAAGTTGGAGAACATTGGTGAGATTTTAATAAGTCGATATGTAATAAATGTGTAACACCAAAATAATTACATAAAGTGAAATAGACCATCTATCACATGAAATTTAATGATCAAGATAATGTTAATAACCACAAAACCATAAACCAAAGAGTTATGAAAAATTTCATTGATATCATCATATTGTATAGTATGAAGTAAAAATTTTATTTCGAGATCCTTTTCCTAGTGTTGAAGAATTAGTTTAAAATATATACTATAAGCATAAAGAAATTTAATTACTTAGTAATTTGAATTTCATCCTTTTATCAATTTACACCACAATCTCCACTTTTTCTTGAAATTATGAGTAATAAAGAATAAATTGTTTTCCTACTAGATGCAATAATATTATCTTTTAATGGACCAAATAATCATAAAAGGGATTATAAAGTTATTATTTACACCATTAAATATTATCCAAAACAAAATTATTAGCACATAGTATGATTATTCCAAAAATTATAGGGATCTTCATCCAAAATGACAATAACAACATAATCACAATAATCACTTTGTAATCCCACATTTATCTATATGATAAATAATACGTAGTCAAAATAAAATTTATCATTATTTTTCAAAACTATTATAGTAAAAAATATTAACTTCATAAAAACTAATACACCACAGTTTCTAGCAGTATGTGCTTCACCCGTGTCTACATTTGGTTCTAGGTTCACGACCCAGGGCTTCATTGGATGTATGGGTTGTTAAATAGCATCCAATTTTTCCTTTTTCATTAAATTATATAATTATAACATTCCCAAAAATATTATGACAATCATTAAAAATATCAAGAATCATAAATGATCTTATAATCCTTAAATATTCTCAATACCTTTAAACAAATGATCAATGTTGAACCCATAAACCTATGATGGTTTCCATAAACCATAAGATCAAAACATACAAATCACCAAAGTAATATAAACACACTATTAATAACAACAATAAAAATCTAGACCCCTCAATCCAAAATTTAGTGCTAAAATAATAAAAATTAAGTATGTTCCTTTGGTTTTGATGAAGGTTGTCCATTTTCACAATCCCAAGAAAACAACATCAAATGGAAGAGTTGGATATCTTATATTCTCAAGTACCGTTTTAGTTTAGAGTTTTATAGATTTAGAGAAAAATATTACATAACCCATACTCATGTATTAAAATGATAATTTCTCCAACTTTCCCATGATTTTATTATTTCAAATTAAATCATAATCATCCATATTAAAAACATCAAGACATAAACCATTCAACATCATTTTTGATATCCCTTGGTAAAGGATACATAATAATGGTGATATCAAATGCACAGTAAGGGTAACCTATGCATTAATAATTTAATGCCATCATTGAGTATAAGAATATAATAAGGATGTGATTACATAATCAATGTGGAAAATAATATCCTATAAATATTCATACCCATCAATACATGGATCATGAAACATGAATACAAGGCATAAATCTTTACCATAGTAAAGATTCATGAGAACCAATAATCATGATCCAATTTATGTCAATAATGAACCAATGAAACATTTACAATCCATAGTATATTAATAAAAATTTGTTGGTAACATGGGAAATTATCTTCATAGAACACTTACCAAGCACATATAATTAGAATAATCATAAATCCATCTTGTACAAATATTCTCTAAAGATCTTAATTATTAATCATTGCATTATATTTCTAACTAGGTGCTATCATATTATAATCTATATTAGACTGATACTTTTCTATATGGGTTATCCCATTATATAATAATGACCAAGAACCATAAATAATTAATATAGAGATTTCATTTCATCATAAAACTCATAAAAATAAGCATTATTCCTTTTATAACAGGATTAAACCAGGGAAATGATATGTGTTCCATAACAACATCTTTGAAACATGATTAACCCATTAAAAATAAATGGGTTCCATAGAAATATATTTGATACATGATTATCCCATTGAAAAGAAACTACTTCTATATAAATATATTTTAATGAGGATTAACCCTAGGAAATGCAACACATTCCATAACAATCTGTTTGAAATAGTAATTATCCACCCAAAAAATAATTAAGATGGTATCATTATAATATATTCTCGTTGAAGCATAACTGACAAAAAAGGTTGTTTAAATTAAGGAATAAAAAATTCATTTCATTAAAAAAATCTTGGAAACATAAAAAGGAAACTTAAATAAAAATAATGGACATCATGAGAGGATCAATACATATTATAAATTCTAAAATGGACACCATTTCCCAATATTTTTAAAAATTGATTCAAAAGTTTTCATTTTTAACAACATAAATATTTTTTTTAAAAACCTTTCAAAATGAGGTAAAATAGCACATAAAATGGATTTAGAAAATAATTTAATTTTTGAAAATAAAACTTTTCTAAAGAAATTTAGAAAAACTAAATATGGAAGACAATTATGCCTAAAATAAAGTAAAATGAAACATCTGTATCACATAAAAATGACATACATGACGTTTCTTTAATCAATAAGCGTGTAAATAGAAATTAAAAAGAGTTAAATACACTCCTAACCATAGGATAATAAAATATATTTTTCTCAATAAAAATAATATCACGTTATTACCTAAAAAATAACCTTCAACATCAACAATATCGAAATAAATGAGATTTTAACATAAAACCTATACCAATTTGTCATTGTTCAATCATAAGACCCATGAATGAATAACGTCAAATGATATTTTAAATATCAATTGAAAAAAGATATTAATTTTATTACATTTCAACAGTGCAGAACATCAACATATGTCCCAACGAAATGTAATTTGAGTGGAATAAACAGTACAAAGATAATATCACGGAGTTGTAAACTAATAAATCAATTAATTAACTGTAATAAATTTAAATCCACAAAAAATAATTTGAAATTATTAAAATATAATTTTACAGATAAATTCAAACATATTAATTTCATAACAATGTCAAAGAATAAAATTTATAACCTGATAAAATGAAATTTAATTTAGATACCCATTACCCCTTAGAATCAATTAAATCAAGTCCCCATGGATGAAATAATTCAAATTGAAACATAAAATAACATTATGTATGAAGGATTAATTTAATTACATGTAAAATTGTAATTATATAACCATACATTAAAAACAAGTTGTAGATATATCATAAGTATCACAAAAATAAAAAGTAAGATATGAACACCCTTACCTGAAGTCCAAAAATTCCATGCGTGTCCTTTAGGTACTATATTATGAAATTATATATATTATTTTAGTTAAAAAAAGAATTATTCAATTTTAATATCATATAATGAAATCATTTATCTTAATTACTAATATAAATGTATTAAAATAATTAATTATTTAAGTCCTGATTGAGTGTTTTAAGGACATTTGGTTTATTATTTTCAAAGGTCCTTGGAGAATTGAACATGGTAATAGAGGTAATTATTTAAACATCTATGGAATAATAAAAAAAATTATAATTTTTTTCAACAATTATACTTTTTAAAATCAATCATGAAATTTGGTTATGAAAATGAAATACGTTATAATCATGGAAATGGTATGACAAATGTACTCTTGATTCACATTGCAATTTTTCAATAATCATTATGGAAAAAAGTAATGAATTATTTTAAAGTTATATAATGATCATAATATAATAAATATCATATTAATTCTTTTAATATACTCATATATATAATTTATTTAAATTAGTGATGAAAAAAAATAATTGAATCATTTCATGGAGGCGGTAGTCCACACTTCCACGAAAGACATTATCATTTTTTAGTGTAAGATAGATAATGATATATTCTATTTTTAGAAAGATAAATATGTCATTAATATCATTAATACTTAATTTATATTGCATATATTCATAAATTTACCCTTATTAACTTTTATGGAAACCGTTAGTTAATATTGAATGACAATGCCTCATGAGGGAGTAGCAGGCTGTAAAGAGGGGTGATGTTATCGTATCCCACACTGAGATCCAAGTAAGAAGGTATATGTGATATAATAACTAAATAGGTATAAATATGTTTGAAATACCATATATATATATACTTTCCATAAATTATTAAAACAATCCATGAGAGGGGATGATGGAAAATGAATGACATCGGTTTGTGAGGCGGTAGTCCACCGTACACATGAATGCTGATTTTGTATCCCATTTGATTGAAGATGAGATTCATTTAAGTTATTAAATTAACTTAAAAATGCCTAATTATATTTGATATACTATTATCATTATATAAGTTTAATTTATGTATATGTGTACCAGGTAGAAGAAGCAATAAAATAACGATGCTCTATTAATCACCATACCTCTTCTTCAGGTTACCTCCTTTTGTAAGCAAAAATATATTTATCAGATGAATTTATAGTTAAAATAATGGATCTATGTAATTCTAAGTTAATTAAGAAATATATTTTGGTTTGTATTGAAAAATTAAAATGACATTGAAGGTATGAATTGGAGAGGAGATCAGGTGGCCATTATAACTGAGGTGACTGAAACACTTGTAAATTTGGAAAATAAATTAGTATACCGACATTTTTCACATTCCAAGAGGCTAAAAAATACACCATTATTAATCCTTGTAAAATATAAATTCTAAATATTTCAAGAAAATATTTTTTAGACATGTTTTTAGGTCGCTCTAACCCATATCATTTCACTTTAACTCCTAGGTAAACTTGTTTTATCCTTAGCTATGATGATTAATTTTAACTATTTTTATTAATCATTATTGTGAAAAATTAATTTTATCTTTTTAGAAAATAGAAATTATTTTGATTCCAAATATGGAATCTATTATAAAAAATTCAAATCATAGAAGTGTAAAAAAATAATTTATAAAAAATCCCAAATATGTGATGAAAATCCAGATTTCAGGAAGTGTATTTCTTTTAGAAAAAGTTGATTTTAAATCAACTCTATAACTAATAATAATAATTATTTAAATATCCATTAACATTTATTGATATATACTCTATAAAGTTCATTGAAAGAATTCCTCATCAATAATGGTTTTAATTAAATAAATATGATTAAAATGTAATTAAATAGGTTAAATGTTACTAAAAATACATACAACAATTTAAATTGAAATTAATTACTTTTAAATTTATTGAATTTCTTGAAAATAAATGTAATTTTTCAAATTTTTATTTAAAATATTCACTGGAAAAGAATATTTTTAAAAAAATCCCAAAATTCCCCGATAATAAATTTTTATCTGATGATATTAAAAGTGAAGTAACTTTATCAAATAAATTTTCTAAATGTACCAAAAATTAATTATAATTATTATTTTATAAAATTAAATAATATCTTTTTTTAGGAAAACAAATTTTGTAAGAACAAAATTACTTTACTAAAAATTTATTGAATATTTACTAAAAATTTATCATCAATTTATATTGACTATGACATATATATATAATGTAGTTAATACAATTCATATATTTATATTTAATTTCATGGTTATAATGGTTATATATTTTTTAGGTTGTTTAATCTCAGTGTTTTGTTTCAAAAATGTTATCTAATGATGTTTTATTTTATAAAATATCGTGGTATTACAACCAATATCTCAATAAATATATGATTTTTTTCTCCTATGGTTATTTATGTATATTAAATTTTTTATTTTAATTTTAATCTTTAATATATTAATTGTATGACAGAATGTTTTTTTTGAGTAAAAAGGACTTCATTTCTTTCTTCGATCAAAAAACACTTTTCTTTTATATCTAATTTTTTTAAAATTTGATGAATATTTTTAGTATTACAAAATTATTGTTTACATTTTTTTACTCATTTTTTTTAATTTTTAAAAAATTATTTATATGGAATATTATTTTCATTTACCAAATGCAGTTCATTGGAAATTTTAATAAAATTTTAAAGAAATCATTTTTTACATACACTACACAAATGAAATTTCCCGTCATCATGATTTATCACTTTTATGAAACATCCCTTACAAGTTTCAAAATATATTTTTAAGGAAATATTTTCATTTATATATTAGAAATTTTTTAATTTTAAATACTTTTTTTCAAAGTGAAAATATTATTTTTCTAATAAATTTTTCCAATGATATTTTATGGGATTTTTCATCTTTAATAACATCCCTTGACGACACTTTTTATTTAACTTGTTTTTGATCGAGGGTCAAATCCATTTTCTTTATTTTTATGGTTTTTTATTATGAGGATGATGTGTTTAAGAGAATAATTTATTTTCCACATACTATGCTACGGTAAAATGATGAAATGTTTTTGAATCCCATTTCCATTCTATAGGTTATGATATATGATGAATCATTTATGATCTTTTTCAACACGTATGACTGGATTATGATTATTCTCTAGAAGGAAATGGAATTATATATTCCTATAATTCATTGGTTAAAGATGAATATCTCATGAGATAATATGGACTATAATTGGGAGTAAACGCAGTTCAATAAGGGACTCATTCCACTATGATAATCTTGGGAGTAAACCTTGACTAAGTATAGTATGGTACGGGGAGTGTACCCAATACACTATCATAGTCTTGGAAGTGAACCATGACAAAGGAAATAATTTTCCATGATTATGTGTATGAAAAAAACTTATCTTAATGAAATATTATTCTCTCATAGATCATGTTTTTTATTCCATCTTGATTCAAGTATTAAGAACTACTTTGATTTAAGAAATGATTTTATATTATGATTTATGATATTACAAGTATATATTTTTAAATGTGAGTAACTAGTTCCCATTCCAATATTATCATTTTATGTTTAGGTGATCATCGATACCTCCATTATTTTCCATAACAAGGTATCTAAGCTCTCCCTTTCTTACACTTGATTTCTCAATGTTATAAATAATTAATTTTTTATGATACGAAGGATGAGAATCCCTTCATTCTTGTGTATGGTGAGTGTTTTGTTACTGATCACCTGGTTAGATACTCCAGGGAGATATTACTAGGTTAATTAACTTTTTTTTTATGATCTATTATGAAGGATTCAAATTGAAAATAATAATGGATGACCTAGATTAAAACTATGCATTCAAATATTGAAAATAATGCATTAGGATTTGGACATAATTTAAATGATTATACTTTATTATGTGTTTTTTCACTATGATTATTATTTATAAGACTATGATTTTTTGTTTTTTTCAATGGATGGAGAATGAAAAATTTATTCTAATATGGAATATAATGGAAAATGAAAGTATTATCCAACTGAGTAACCAATTTTTTGGGAGAATAAATGAAAACACATGTTTTTAGGATTTCACAATATTCCCAAGATTTTATTCAATACAACATTTCAAAGTAAATAGGTGGGAAAAACTTGAGGTTGATTCCATAACGAGTCAATATCTACAATCTTATAGTGGGTCCACTGATCCAGTTTTTCCTAAGAAACGGATCAGTACAACTGGAAATATTTTTTTTCTATATTTTTTGAAATATGGAAAATTTGTTTTAGTTTTTTATCATTTGAAAGGGAAATCATTTCAATGATAGACTATAATAATAGATAAGAGTCAATGGGATAAAATTTACTACATATAGTTTGAAGAGTTTAGGATATTGTTTTTCTATAATTAATTTACTTATATTCTTTGAAGTAAAATGAAGATAGATTTCTATGATGTTATGAATAATGATGATGATTCTTTTAGTATCCATGTGGAAAATTTTCCAATAATCACTTTGTATGTTTCTTTTATTTTAATCCAACCTAAAAGTAGAGTTGATAAATTATTAAAAGGATTCAATAAAAATTTCTAAAGGGTTTTATCAATAAAAGAATTCAATAGAAATGAATAAATAAATTTATGTGCTTTCAAGGTGGAGATGGAGATTCTAGTTACCCATAAATATCATGGTTTTGATAAGAAAAAAATGATCAAATTTAAATAAATTTATAAAAACCATTGAGAGAAGAAGATAATACTTCTTTCATACTCAATGTTAAGAAGGGAACCTGGTTGAAATTATATTAACGTGATATGTAAATGTTTAACTATGAAAGATATGTTCATTGGGAAATTGAATGATAAAGTGTTGGGAAGAATACGTTAGATGATAATGGAGGAAAATCACCATAGAATTCACCACCCACACTCCAGTGCTTCAAATGCGAGGAGTATGGATATTATTCTAACCAGTGACCAAATATGAAGGTTAATGACAATGATTGATGTTAGAAACATATTATTCCCAATGAAAATGGTAAATCTCATGTGAGCAGTATTTCTAATGAGGTATATGACAATGATTTAGTTAAAGTAATAGTTAAGATCCACTCTATGAATTAAAATTATTTATTTAATTTAGAATAGTACAAATATTGTTATCTGAATACAATTATAAGGGTATCAAGATACCACCTCAATTATTATATGGTAAATTACTATTGAAAACCCAAAATGGTATGTTGATCACAACTTAATAATTTTATTCTTATTTGGTTGATGTATTTGGAATTATAATTCAAACAATTATTATTATTCTCCCTCTAGTTTCATTCAATGTTACATTTGTCATGAACTAGGTTTATTTAAATAAATCACATAATAATTACTTAGAAAGGGAAGTAAAATTTGATATTCTAAATAAAACTATGATTTTCTATTAATGGTATGGTAAATATGAACTTCAAATGGAAATTTTATCAATTATATTTGTCTTGATTCTAATTCGAAAGGGGTATTTGTCTTAGATAATTAGGGAGAAATATACCTTAAAGATATGAATATTTTGTTGTATTTTTTGATGTATTTTAGAAATATTTTATTAGTATTCCACTAAATTTCGAAGTTTAGTTTTAAATAGAACTTATATCTAGTGTTAAAACTATTTCAAGGACTCTTTATGGAATAAACCCAATTGAGTTAAAGGAATTAAATAAAAAACTCATTGATAATCATTATAGGGTATTCATTTATATAAGTGAACCATCTTGTGGTTCACCTATTATATTTATTAATAAGAATGATAGATCATTTTGTCTACATATTGATTACTCATAACATAATGGTGATTCCACTTGGTTTTTGATATAATAAATTTTGGTAAATAATGTATATATACTGAATAAAAAAAATCCATACAAGGTTTCAACCCTATAAATTTTTTGTGATTCCAATTTGACTTACTAATTTCCCCATTATCTTCATGCATATAGTTAAATGTCTTTTGAGAATACCTTGATCTATTTTTGGTAGTATTTATAGATTATATTATTATATAATTAAAATGGGAGGAAAATAATGTTATTTACTTGAGGATTGTACTGAATACACTAAAGAAGAATAATTTGTATGAATAATTTAACAATTGTGAATTTTTATATTAAAATTTTAATTTTTGAAGTCATATAATCTCAAGATAGGGTATATATATGGATCCATTAATGAAACAAGTTATTGAACATTTTCCCAAAACAACCACGGTGACCCAGATATTTTTTTTCTTGGTTGGGATCTATATTATCGATGTTTTTTGAAACATTTATTTGGACTATCTATTCTAATAACTATGTTTACATAGAAGTTACAAAAGCTACTTTATATATATGAATGTGAGGATAATTTCAAGGAAAATAAGAAAAGGTTAGTTTGTGCACCTATACTTACACAACCATATAGTAGAGAACTATTTATGATCTATAGTGATTCATTAAATAAGGGATTCAGATGCATTCTCATTTAGTTTCATATGGTGATATCCAATGCCACATGAAAATTGAAGGTTTATGAGAAAAATTACACTAACTCATGGTTTGGAGTTAAAACCAAATGTTTTCCATGAAATATGTATAGGATTTATCATGATGTTGAAAGGTGTGATAGATATACTGATAATAAATGTTATGTATATATTTACATATAAAAATCTAAATATAATCTAAAAAAGATGGTTGGAGTTGTTCTAAATTATGATTGCTTAATACATTACCACCCTAGGAAAGAGAGAAACATCTATGATGCATTGAGTTGAAAGGATCATAGTAGCTTCTCTACGACAAGGATAAAAAAAATCCAATATTTATAGTTTATAAAGGATGAATATTGAAATATTGAGGGAAGGGTAAATAGAATTATTTCTAAAATGATTGTTCAAGCATTTATCCAGATAAAGAATATAGAGGTGAAGAGGGAAGATGTAGATGTATAAAATAATTTGAGAAGTGATTGTGAATTCAAACTTGATTCTGATGGATTGATAATCTTTGGGATATATGGATTTGTCATGTCAATACTGGAATTTATGAATGAGTTGTTGGATGATTTTCACAATTCATTTTTTTCTATACGTCCTTGAAGTATGAATATATATAGATAACTGAAAGAGTATTTATGGGTGGGGGGACCATAATAGAAATTTTGTAGATTATATATCTGAGTAATTGGTATGTTAGAAGCTTATAGATGATTGATATAAGTATAAGGGAATGTTATAACCATTACCCATACTAGAATAGGAATTGGAACACATCAACATGGAGTTTGTTTCGAACTCCCCAAAATCTGTCTGGTCTATAATCCTTTTTGTAATATATATCCTTAAAAGTCATCAAAATTAATTTCTATTTGATTATACTTATTTTGTGTTCATATTTACAAAATATATATTAAGTGATAGGTATATTTTCATAGGGTAATGAATTTTATTATATCTGAACAGGATCTGATGATTACCTCAATGTTCTAGAAATTTCTTCTGTAAGATATATATTTAAGGGTACGTTTCATTACTTATTATCATCCTAAGATATAATTTTGTTTAAAGATAACTATTTAAATCTTAGATGATATGTTGAGGTATTTTTTAGGTATTAAAATGGTGTTTGGGATCATAATCTCCCACTAGTCAAGATTTCTTAAAAAATTGATTATAGTCAAGAATTCAGAAGCCCACTTATGATGGCCTATATGATATGAAGTATAGGAAAACAATGTTCTGGGATGACGTTAGAGGAGTAAATCTATTGAGACCTAATCTAGCTAACAAAAATAAAGATTCATTCAACGCCATTCCATAATATATTAAAGTAGCTCAGAGTCAATAGAAAAGTTGTGTTGACAATTATCTATGTAATATGAAATTTGATTTTGGTGGGAAGATATTACAATGATTCTGAATTTTAATTATGTTATGATATTCAAAACAAGGGTAAATTTAATCTGTAGGTAATTTTTTCCCTTTAATATTCTTGATTTAGTAGAGAACACATCTTATTGATTGGTACATTAAATAAATTTCTCTCAAGTTTAGGATTTATTTCATGTATATCTCTTGATGAAGTACATACATGATTCTTTACATGTACTTTACTCAGTGGTCATACCATTTGGGAATGAAGTTTTATATAAATAAAAACTGATATAAATCATGGATCATAGAGATAATGTGTTATAGAATTGTACTACTCCTATTCATAAGATAATATGGAGGAATTGAAGATTAAAAATAGATAAAAGGGAACCCAAGGACGTGATGAAACAAATATATACTAATTTTTTTGTATGAAAGTAATTTAACTTCTCTAAATCCTATTATCTTGTTACATTTCAACCATATCCTATTTCAAATTTTAATATCTACAAATTTGGAAGCATTTTTCATGAGTAATATTTTATTATATTATACTCTTTTAAGAACTTCCATGTGTGTCCTATCCCCAAATTATAAAAGAACAACACTCATTTTTATTCATTACTCAACTTTGATCCATATAGATAAAAAACATGACAATTATCTTCAATACATCCTTATAAATAAGTTATATGTTTTTATCTTCTTAAAATACTTTTCCAAGGGTCATTAATCAAGGATCAAGAGGAGGCCTACTAAAGAATAGGTAATCGTCTTACACGACCTCATTCAATTTATTTATTCTCATACTTAAACTAAATATGCAGTATTCATATTGAAATAATATAATCATTATTATCAATATACAGAATTTTTATTATGATTATTAAACCAAAATTATTCATATTCTTTTCCATCAAATGGGATGTCAAAATATCATCTTCCCATACTTTTAAACTACCACCTCCACGTAGCGATACAATTTATATTATATCACCAACATTAATGGATGGTTATCATGATGGGTTTAAATTTTATATATTATATTTATGAAATTATTATTCTTCTCAAATTATAATATCATATATCTCATCGTACTTTCTAATCCGTTGGAAAACGACAACGATGATCTTGTGTACATGTGGACTACCACCTCCCCGAAGCGATGTGATTCATTTTTCCTTTCTATTTCTCATATATGGTAAAATAAATATTTAATAAAAAAATGAAAATTATGATATAATAATGATTATTTAAAGGTGAGATATTATATTAATTTTTTGCAATTGCATTCGTACGACTTACTATCCCCACAAACGATTGAATTATTTTCTCTATCACTAAAATTTCTGGATGACTATATATATATTTATATGATAAATATATATCATATTTATATAATTATTAACATCATGGAGATAACATAATGTTGATAAAATTACAGTTACCATAAATACTAAACTGAAATTCTCATGAAAAACGAACCATTTAGCACATGGAAACAACAATTTGAATAATGAATTATAAATAAATGGGTGTTGGATTGTTATAAGTAGATAATATATGATATTATATCTATATAAATGGTACATATATATATATATAATATGTTTAACTTTATTATGAAATAGTTTAGAGTTCTTACCAAGCATGTTGATCTTGAGGTAAGGGATTTTCACCTCACTTTTATTTACTTGAGACACATGTCATTTTCACCCATTATTTATTTTATGTGGTGTATGAATTTTCTGTTTATTTTTAGGAATGTTATGGTGATTTAAAATTCAATATAATTTCCTATCTACCGTGATCTTTTTATTCAAATATTATCAATGTTTTAAGTGTTTATCATCTCAATTTATCTTCAATGGGACATATGTTATGTTATACACATATCTTCTTCTATGAGGTTTGTATAGAAACCATTTTAATTATTTTTAAATGTATATATTTATGATAATGAAAATTAAATATTGATTTTATGTTATTATTTCAAGGCTATTATTATTCAATATTTACCAAAGTGATAAGGGATTTGTCTTACAATATCTTTGTTTGTCGAGATTGATTATGTTAAATTATCTGATTCTAAAATTTTATGACACATATCAAAATAATTAAAAGAATATTATTATTATTTTTAATTTATATGGATTACATGTTTAACTTATACTTTCCTTCCTTTAAGAACATAAGAAACAGAAAAAAATTAAGAAAAACAGACTTTATTTATCTCTTTGGTCTAAAATCCTTTTTTCTTCCATATCATTGTTCTTTCAGAAATACTTTCAATAATGATTTTATTTAACTCCATAGAATATTTAAAGAAATTTTTACCCATTTATAGATTTTAAAAAATGGTTTATATGGAATCTTCCAATCATTTTATGAATTAGTTACTTTTGACTTTTTTAATCAAAAATATTAAGGAAATATTTGTTTTTACATAAACGACATGAACATAATTTTACGTCATCATAAAAATTCAAAAAAATTAATATAAAATTACATATTTTCAATTTAATTTTTAAATAAAAATATTTCCTAACAATTTTGAAAACAAATTATTTTAAATAAGAAATTTTAAATTGAAAATGTGAAATTCCTTAAGAAAAGTTCTTGTGAACTGTTAAATGAATTTTTCATCTGAAATAAAAAGATTTGATGTTAATTATGCAATAATAGGGTTATAAAGAAGTACAAAATCCTTATTATTTATATTAATTGTTTATTATTGTTATTATGAGATGTTTATGAACCCCATTTATTTTCCATGGTTTATCCTATGAAGAAATGTTGAAATATTTCTAAAACTAATTTCATTTACACATGTTGCCTTATATGATGAATGGTTCATAATATTTTTGAACTAATATTAATGTGTTATAATTATGTGATTTTTGGTCCTAAAATTATTTATCCCTCCAAATTATTTTGTATATATGGATATCCCATGAGTTAATGAAGACTTTAATAGGGAGTGATCCTAGTTTATTAAAGGGATTTATCAACTACCATAGTTGTTGGATGAATAAGGATATGATGGAATGGGAAGTAAACCCAAACAATTATGATTGTCTTATAAGTGATCCTTTACAAAAGAAATTATTTTACATTGTTATGTGTATTCCATGAACTTATGTCCTATTATATTTTTATGTACTTATATCCCATGTTCTTTGATTTCTTTATGATTCATGTCTTATTAATTTCCATAAATTATTCCATGATTGAAGATTATGATCCATGATATAATATGTATATATTTTACAATGTAAATATCATATTATTGTACCCTTATTCTCATGTTATGTTTTAATGATCATTCTTATCTCAATTTTTTACTCTTTCTGGGCATCTAAGCACACCCTTTCATATATCTCCTTTTCCCATATTATTATGAAGGTTTATATGTATGATATGAAGGGTGATAATTATTAAGAACTAAGTGAGTGATTATGTATATTTATATTTATTTTTTTATGTATCCATGTTTCTAAATACAAAAAATATTTATGGTATTATCATGGATAAAAATGTAATGTTATTAAATATTCATCTAATATGATGAAATATCTATGTATGAAAAGTCTGGTTCAATAAACTATAACCACCTTAATATGAAGTAGTAAGTAAATTTACTATACTATTATTTAATAATTTAAATGCTATAGTTATTTTCTATCTCTTTCCCATGTATTAGAAAATGATAAAGTTACTCATGTATACACGTGGACAACCATATCCATGAAGAAATTTTATTATTTTTTCATTTTATTTTTACATTGATGGTATTAAGGAAATATTTAGTTAATATATAATATATTTATTAAATAATTATGATTTTAAAAGGATAATAATTATGTAACTCTTATTTATTGCATCCTTCAAGAAATAAAAAGAATAGCCACACACATTTTCATACTACCATCACCAAGAATCGACGCAATTCCACTTTCATTTCCACTTTATATGATGGGTAACAAAATAAATAATTAAAATAATTCCTATCTGATGAATATTTATTGATGATGAAACCATGAAAAAGTTCCAATGATTAAAACCAAAAAATAATTTACACTAAAATAGACCAATTTTCATCTGAATTATGTTGTTAATAAAGAATTGTAAATAAAAGGGTAATTAAAAATTATAAAGGAAGGTTATATAGTTATATCAATAAGAACATGACTATATAAAATATTTATAATAAATTTATATTTATTATAATGGACATTTTAATGTATAAATTGAATAACAAGATATTTGGAATGAGTTTATCTTTTAATCTCATTTCTTTTTGGGATTTTCAACAAAAGAAATCCATCAAGGGAAATTATATGGTCCTTATAATTAAAAAAATTCTTTTCCCAGGGTAATTTTTATAATTTTAAAATATTATTACTAATTTCTTCACTTTGGTATATAAAATTATCAAAATATGTTTTTATGAAGACCTACTTTATTTCTATTTTGGTCGATAAACTTTTCCTTTTGTGTCAATGTTATTCAAAATAATTTTAATGTTTTTATCTATACAAAAATTTTGTTAAAGATTTTTTTCAATACAATTTAATATCTTTAAAGTGATTTAAATTATTATTTTTAAATACGTTAATATGACACATTTTTTTACCTTTTTCACAAGTGAGAAAGAACTGTTTTCTTTTAAGATATAAAACATGAATGGACTTTCCCAAAATCGTGAAAATTATTTTATTTAAATCATAAATAAAAAAATTTCTATGTCTATTTTAAGATAATATATTTTCCACATTATTCTAGGAAATTTATGTTTTTGATGATTCTGAAAGAATAGTTTTTGATGCTCTTTTAATTTCATTTTCACATATATCACATCCTTTAAGGAGTTTTATTCTTCACTGGGTATATATTCATATGATTCAGTCCAATTCTTTTCTTGGGAAAACTTAGCATGATTTTTTAAGTATGATTTAACGAAACATGAGTCTTTACAATGGGTCAATCATGCTATGGTGAAATAATGAATGCTATTAGGATACCATCCTCTTTTATTATCAAGATATATTAGGATTATGTGATGATGAATTGTTCATGAAATAAATTTATTTTTATGGATTATTCTACAATGAAATGATAATTTTTTTATAATTTGGTTGCATATTTATAAATGTTTTTTATAATGCGATGAGTGGGATGAGTATAATATACAAGTCTAATGAATTGAGTAAAAACTAATATCTCAATAGATAATGTGGAAAATAAGGGGGAGTTAAATCAGTTCCGTAAGACACTATGTCTAATATGATAGTCATGGGAGTGAACCTCAACGAAGGAAATGATGGAATGTGGAGTGAACCCAATCTACTATACGATTTTTTCAATATTATATTTATATAAGTGAACCTAGAATAATGAAATAGTTTTATCTTGTATTGTGTTTTCCATAAACCCATATATTATGTTTTGATATATTATCATAGGTTATGATTATTTACTGATGATTTCTCACTCTTATCAATTAGGTATTTTTTATGAGAAATCCTTAATCCATGATTGCAGATTAATTATATTTGATTGTTTGGGTATGAAATTTATAGGTTTTGATCAGGTTATAACTGTCTTATAATCACTTATGATCACTGATTGATATCTTCTATATTTACCCCTACTGATCTTATGAGATCAGCCTTTTATATTTTTCTATTTCCCTAATTTATGAAGAATTTTTTTAGGTGTGGTATGTCAATGAGGGGTAGTATATGACTAAAAATTATCATTCTATTATTCTCACACACATTTAATCAAAATGTGATAAAACTCAAAATTCAAAACCAAAAAACATCACATAAAAAAATAAATAGTAGATATGTTAAAATCATGTTTGATCCTCTTAGAAACATAATCCCTATAAATTTTTCTTTGAAGAACACTACCCTTTCTTTTCAGGTTTTCCTTGATTAGATCATTTAACCAAGAGGCCATCTTGTCCCATGTTTAAATAAGATCCTCTACATTTATCTTATTTTAATTGAATCCTTTTGTTAGAATACGATCTATCTTTTCCATCCAGTGGAATTGATCCTTATTTGTGTTCATGAGAATTAATATCTCATATATCTGGACAACAACCTCATTAAGTTTTTTAATAAGTAGGCCACCCTCTGATATTTTTTCCTCTGAGTGGTAGATAAGTTCCAAAGTTCATCCATTATGTATAGCCTCCTTACCCACCTCTCTGTGTTGGTTTGACCTTCCAACAAGAGCCTCACAAATAGAAAGACCCTCCTCCACAGTGCCACCCCACATCTGACTGGGCTCTTGCATCACACCATTAGCTTTCTCAAGTTCCTTCAAAAATACACCTTCACGTTCCTTCTCTTAAGTCATAGAGACACAATAAAGTTTAATGGTCTTCAATTTTGAGGTAGATATTTTACCCATGTGTTTAGGAAGGTATGAATAACCATTCATCCCATTTCACATTTTCCCCTTAGTCAGAATGTAACTCCCCATGTCCCTAATTCCCATCCCCCTCATCTCTTATTAGGCTACGAATCCCTCTACTAATGCGTCCCTACACACTTTCTCTAGAGAAATGGTCTAAATAACTATCACTAGAATATTTAATAGGCCAACCATGCCCTTCTATAAAAGTAGCATCATGCACACCTTGGTATCAAACACACTAAATGGTTCCCATTCCATCAAAATGATTACCATGATTTAAACTAGGAAAATTACTTCATGGGTTGGACCCTTTAAAAACATTCACCATGCCATATAAAGGTTTTATTAAGGTTTCATGGCCCATAAATACCATTTCTCCACCCTCACATGATACATGACTCACCACTTCAGGATAAATACACTTCCATAATGAACAACCCCAGTATTGGAGCCCAAATTCACATTGTTGAGGGTTGGATCCATAGAAGTAAGAGTAGACACCTTCTTGGTTTCTACAAGAACATAAGGAAATTGCAATCATGGATATGGAATGATCATATTATTCCTAATACACTTTATGATTTTATATATCAACATTCATTTCATCAATTCTGGGTCTCTAATCTATCTAAGATGAATGGTCTAGAATAGATATGAAATTAGCCAACTAATTTATTGTTGGGGAAGTGACCAACTACTTGATGGTCAATTTTTTATTTGAATACTTAGGATCCAAAACCCCCTAATTGTAGAAATGACTAAAATTATACGTATGGTGACACATATGCATATAAGAAATAAAATAATCTGACAGGAATTTGAACACCACCAATTGTTTGCATCTGAAATCCTCCCCACCTTCATTCCAAATCCACTCAAATTTTGGTTTTGATACATCAATGTCTACACATAAGTTAAGAGAAATTGGTTGACTGGATGATTTTTTTCTTTTATCCCAATAAATTAATCTTCTAACCAGGTTTCCAAAAATGTGAATAATTATAGGATTTCGAATGGGTAAAGGATGCTTTGGAAAATATACCCATAGTAAAGTTGAAGGATTATCCCATTTTAGATGGAAGTTATAATAACACCAAAATAAGGATAATATACACCCATTGTAATTGCAGGGCCATTAGAACATGCTTGGATCTGGTTTTCTAATGAATAAAATTAGACCACAATGTTCTTCTTGTCCCGAACACAGCAACCAGAATACCCTACAAACCCCAAGAATCAGAGAAAGACCTGTGAATAGAATCAACTAAAGGCCATAATGGTCTAAAAAGTGCCAACAGAGTACTATCTATAAGACTTGATGCTTATGTGGAAACTGGATACAAATTATAAACCAAAATAGCCCCTTCAAAAATAGTGGAAACCTTCCGGAAAAAGAAAATTTATGGGAACACTAGAAAAGAATAAGGACGAGATAGTAGGGAAAGGGAGTGATGGCGGTACTCAAGAAAATATGCAAGAAAGTATCCTCCCCTTCTCACAATGGGGGTCATTACCTCTACCACCACACCTAGGGAATAACCAAGGAGGAGGAGAAAGATGTAGGAGATACCCATAATGGGTACTGTATGATAATAAATTTTTAAAAGATGTTGAATTTCTTTCATGAAATAAGTTTATTGTGTATCTCATCCACAAATATACAAAACATTTATGGTTTTATGGAATGTATTACTATGAGATGTATTTAATACTCATCTAAAATTATTTAATCATTTTGATTATAATTAATGTGTCTTCATACATACATTACTCCAGAGTTAATTAATTTAATGATAATTTAATAAAATATTCAAAAAAAAATCTCATGTACTAAAATTAAGATAAAAATATAGTTAAAAACTGATTGTAATGTATATATAAACTATATTTTATAGATCCATACCTAGTATGTGGTGTAATTCAAAATCTTTTAAAAGTGACTGATCACATAAATATTTCATATAGAATATTCATATTTCATAAAAAGATTACAAAAAAAATATAAAATGAATTATAAAATAAATAAAAAATGTATTTATTTTCTGAAACATGAGATACAATATAAAATCTATACTTTTATCCATCTCCTATTTCGTCATCCTCTAATTTTATTGTATATAGTCATATAAAATAAATTATGGATGCATTCGAGGGATATATCATTAGAATTGGATCATGAATCTGGATCTATAGATCTTACCCAATGAATAGGTAGACCATGGTTTTATAATGATTATATATAAGATATCTAGGACTGAGTGAGATAAGAGTCAATAAAGTTCCCAAAACATATCTGCGTTTAGGTAACTACTCGGTACCAAAAATAACTCCTCGCTTGATAAGGCTAGTGGTATATTCCCCTCTGGTTTATTGGGGATAGAAGTAATCCCTAAAAAATAGAAAGGATAAGGAAGAAATAAATACAAGGGTGAAGATGTAGGATAATTTACATTTTAAAAACAATTTGAATTAAAGGTACTGGTTACAATAACTTTTTTCAAGATTAATAGATCCCATGGATTAAATACTGTAAAAACATCCAACACTTCAATGTCTTTATGTGGGTGTATATTTTTTTTTATAAAATCACATTAGAATAAAATTAGTTTTGAGGAAAGTTGAAAACCCCATTAGAAATTATATAGTCTAATGATGGGAGGTGTTTTATGGTCACCATAGGGATTCCCATGGTTTTTTTATTCACCACTATGAATAATAAAAATTAATTAAAGAGTAGAAAATGTCTATAACCTTGGGGATTAAAGACCATGGTTCATTTCATTGTTCTTAAAAAAATTTCAAAAAAAGATCTAGTATTACTTGTACCATTGTGTGGCTATAGTATAATGGTCATTTGATCGTTACCATGGTGACACCCATGTCATGGTGATTGTATAATTTCCTCAAAAAATAGTAGATTCACACCATGAATCCTTGAATAATCTTTCCAAGATTCCATTTATGATTTTTAAGTGATCAACTTATAATCCATGGGTATAAAATAAAACCAATTTATTTCTTGGTATGTATTTAATGAATCAAAAAAGGAAAAATAATTAAAAGAAAAGATAATATAAAAATCCTATATCATATCTATAGTGCTAGTGTTTGGCCTTCGTTATCTTCTTGGATGGAGCAAGTTAGTTGAAAATAATTTAAGTAGAAAAAAATACTTTATGAATACAAGGGTATTCATCTGCCTTTGGAACTTAGATTCTTTTCTAAGGATGTTAATACTTTTATGTGTTGAAATTTCCTTTTTAATGAGTGAGAAAAAATATTAGTGAGTAAGATAGATTCAGTAAGCCTAGTGTACAATCAGTTCACCCACAAATAATTGAGGATCAAAAATATTCTTATAGGTATAATTGAATCCCCTCATATAATTATTAAAATAATCCATATGAAATTAATTGGGTTCAATTTCATGGAAACTGTGTATTACTTCATATTTGGTTGTTTTTAATTAAATGCTTTAATGATGTATTTTGTGGGAGTAAATAATTCGTACAATGGTTTTTAACCATGTAAATACAATATTGTATGGATATGTCACGATCATGGATTATATGTATGAAAATGATGATGACAGTTGTGAACCATGGAATCCTCAAGCACCACCATGAAGAGATACTAACTATTTTAATGCACATCAAACAAGGGAATCACAATTTCCCATTTTCTCTTATTTCCAACTGTAAAACGTCATATTAAAAGGTTGAAAATTTGAGAAAATAAAGAACTAAACATATTATATAATACCGTGGTGGGTAGTGAAAAACATTAGAGGCCCAGTGGGAAACATGCAGTATACAAACACATCATTTCCCAAAATCAATGGAAATAATCATTAAAATTTCCAATCATCTCAAAAAAAATTCAAACCACCATCAAAGAGGCATACAACTCAATGTTCACGTATTCCAATAATTGGTATCCCCACCATTTAAAATTAATCTAAAACATTGATACTATAAATAAATTATTATATGGTATGAATGTGTCTATAATAAAAATGATTCATAAAAACAACTTAAGGAAAATTATCATTCTCTATCAGCCAACACAACCATCCAAGATATGATCCAAAATTAAAACTGGGTAATAATTATTAGGTTTATATATAGAGATACTAAAATAATATCGACCATCTATCAACACACAATAATAAATTTATTGGAGAGATCTATAAATTATGAAACATGGCTCATTAATGAAACAATACAGGATCTAACCCCATGAAATTAAAAATGTAGAGAAATAACATGGGACCCCTACTCATGGAACACCCTTTCATAGATAATATTTATTAAAACAAAAAAAAAATATAAAATCATGTACCATCTAGATCAAAATTCAATCTATTGTATAATTCATCCTAGTAACCCTAGAATACACCCAAGGATTACCTAGATAAAATCATAAATATACAAGCCTCGTCACATCGAAAACATTAAATTCAATCCTTAAGGGAAATAAAAACAAATGAGGAATGAGAACAAATAGAAAAAAAAAACTCTCGAAAAAATGAATGGATGAAACACCAAATGTAAATATACATATCAAGAATTTTCAAAAAAGATTAATTGGATATAAAATCTTTGAGAATAATCCCCAAAACAATGATAACATGAATCCTAGATACATATATGAATATTTCTCAACCCCTCCTATAAGAAAAACAAGATAGATGAAAAACCAATAAATCGAGGGTCCAGATAAAGGCTTATATTAATAATCAATCATTAAAATATTCATTGATGGATTGCTCAAGAGAAAATAACATTATCTCTAGAAACTAATTGACCGGATTTATTACCATATAAATAGACACGGGTATCTCATGAAGTCTACAAACAAATTTCATTTTGTCTCTACCACTCTATTAAGTGACTAGGAATATTCAACAATAGGAATAGGTAAACATTAATTTTAATAGTAATTAACCTAAACATTATCCTTTGAAAGAGGCTTCTTATGTTCCATCTAGACCTTACTAAGAGTCATATCTAAATAACACTAAACTTAAATATATACCTTTAATTATTAAAAAATATAACTAAAAATCCCCATAAAACTATGGGATTAAACAAAATAATGACACATCATAGAAAAAGATATATATTGAAAACACCATTTTAAACCACAAAAACATAGATATCTATCTAAAAAATCATTCCACAAGAGAACACACATTTTAAAAAAGACCCACCTATATTTGAAAACTATAGATAATATATTATATAAAATGAAATCAAACCTTACCTACCATGCTATTTTAAATCATTTTGATTGGAATTTAAAATCATTAGCTAATTCTAAAGTAATAACCCTGCTCAAGTTGTGTACATTTATCATTCTCAAAAATACTATGTGAATTTCATAAAAACACAATTTTTCTAATGAAATTACATTTAATCACAAAAAAAACCAAAAATAATCCACTTTATTTTTCAAAAAACATTTGAATTGCATTAATGAAATCAACTACTTTAGAAAAAATATAATGAATATCAAATGTAATTTGAAATAAAACCATAACACCTAATTTTGAAAACAAAAACATTCATTGAAATACCTATATCAAATAACCAACCAAAGATGGATTTAAATTAAATCAATTTAATAATATTCCTTTCTCACATTATTTTTTTTAAAACAAGGTGGAAAATAACTAATAATAAGTCATATAAAAAATAATCCACTCTAAAAATTAAAAAAATCTATAAAACCACTTTGGTCCCTCTCTAACGTGATAAAACCACTCTAAGGTCCATTAGAAATCAATACTATTTTAAAAAATAATTCATAATGTATGGAGAATTTTAAAATATTGTGTCTTAATAATTGACTGATAATTTAGTAATAATGTGAAATCCCCTTAATTTTTTTGGACAATGTGAAATAGATTTAAATTGTTTTATAGACCATGTGATATGACCAAGAAACTCGAGTTCACATTTTATCTTTATAAGAAAACACATGGAAAACAAATAGTATAAAAGTTAACATAATTTAGATCCAATAACCATAAAAACAATAAAGTAAATATCAAATTATAGTCAAAAATCCAAAATACCCATACAGACTCATGTCTCTTACTAAAAGGTGGTGATCACTCACGAACTCACGACCTACCTCTTGAGTTTTGGAAATATAATTTACATACCAAAAATTTTACCAAATAAAAAGAGAAATATATAACAAATTTTAACTTTAAAACATAATAGATATAATACAATTTTTTAATGAAATATCTTGATTAAACAATACATAATACACCAACCAATCTACGACATGGAGTGAAGGGCATTACTGATCCCCATGGACTAGAAACTATTTTTTGGTAATAAATGAATATGCACTTGGAAATTATTTCACAATATGATAGAAAAAAAATTACCCACAAAATCCAACCATGGATGCATAATAGTACATTCATACATTTAAATTTCATTCATAGTAGATACACATATAAAAATTATTATCAATCCAAACAAGACGTAAAAATCCATACAAGTCATAATAAATAGAATTGATTACTCTCATCCAGTAAGAGTAATAATATAATCGGTCAACATACATTAATAAAATACAATGTAATAAAACAAATTAAAACAACTTGAAAGTTTAAGTTATACAAAAAAATCCCAATGGAATGATAAGCCACATAAGAAAACTTCAAAACATCACTATATGACCCATGTTCAATCACCACATTCACAACATCCATCAAAAGACTACCCAATTAAAATCAATATAAAGATCATAAAATGGATGCATAAATAAAAACTTTATAGATATAGAAAAAAAATTATTGTGTATTCTTGGTGTGATATATATATACCCATTTAGGTTTCACTAAATAGTTTATATAATTCATTTCATAAAACATTTCACAATTTACACTATGAGCTATATTTTTATAATAAATTTTATCATTCTATCCTAAAGACACTAAGTCACATACTCTTAACATATGGACAACCAAGTCTCATTAATAAAACATGGATGACACAAAAAATTATGTAAAATGTTGTCAAGTATGAATATGTAATATTGAGTCTATTCAAACAAAAATAAAATTGTTTCTACTTTTTCAAACCTTCCTAAAAATCCCTTTTATGTACAAAAAATTTCTTTTAATCTAAGATAAAACTTTCAAATATACTTTTGAAAACCATTTCTAGTGCCCCACATGTGAAATAACATCACCCTTTCCTTTATATCTACACTTTTGAATCCATTTTGTAAATTAAACTTCATGTTAAACAAAAACCATAGCCGAAGTAGAATCAGAACTCAAATTAGAACCAATATATGAGTTAAAAATAATACAATTACATTTAATGTCAACCAAGTGATGGTGTTGTATAATAAAATCAGTATCTAGGTAACATAAAAAAGTTTTATAATTGGTTCCACCTAATGATCCTCAATATGTTCTAAAATTCTTTAGAAAATCACTTTGGTCAAGCAACATATTATTAAGAATATAGCTCATGGAACACCTAAGAAAAAAATAATCTATATTAATCATAATAGTTTTGAACCCCAAGTTACCCACTTTATATCACTACGTGGTTAACCTTATTAGAGTATAACCATTATAAGGTAAATTCGTAGATAAAAATTTAATCTTGTGTTGCACTCATTTAGTTCTTCGAGCAACCCACTGAGGCCCCTATGACATGATCATTTTAGAGCTGATAAATAAATTGGATATACGATTATAAAATATATAAATATAACAATATTTAATTAAATAAAAAATCAACTAAAAAATATATCAATAAACCAACACTTTAGTTAAATGTGTACATGCATCAAAAAATCATTATAGATTCACATCAAAAAAGTTGAAAATACTATAGAAACACATTGTAAATTTCATTATAACTAGTTTGAATAATCTTCAAGAAACACATTTTAAAAATTTAAAACATACCCTTTAAAAAATAAAATTATACATTATTTAACATTAAACATAATAAATTTCATAAAAATAGAATTATAAATTAATTTTAAAACATCATATCAATTTTCAAAATGAATCCCGTCTGAAAGACTAAAATATAATCATCAAAATTGAAATTGTTTCTAACACCGCTCTTCTATTTCAAATTCATTTAAAAATACCCAATTAAATAGAATAGAAACATATATAATCTATAAATAATAATTTTAAAAATCAATATAAAAATCCACCGATAAACCCCTTTATGCCTAGCATGGGACCCACAGAAAAAAATTAAAAAATCCTTCATGGGATACATATACCACCATAAATTTATAATAAATAATTTTAAAAACACCCATTAATTTCAAGAAAACATGGATAAATGAATTATAAAAAACAATCTATCTAAAGTGAAATAAATATACAATAGTATCCTTTAATATAGAATAAAAAATTTCTTCTAAATACCCAAAACCCCAAAATCCCTATAATTATACCAAACCAAACCCTAAAATTGTTTCACATTTCCATTAGGGTTCATTGTAGAAAATAAAATCCTGGGTAATGGTTGAAGTAATGAGTTGAGAATAATAATCAAGGGATAGATAAATATGTTCACTATAATAGTACTTGGAAAGGAAGAGTAGTATCCATTAATAAATGGGGGAGGATGAGAGAAATTCCTTGAGAGTATAACTTGGTCATCCAAATAAGAGGGGATTAATTTATGGTTTAACAAACTAAAAATATAAGGGTATAATTTATTTTACAATGAAAAATGATGATTCCCATTAATAGTGTTCAACTCAAAGTCCCCCCTTAATACATTTATTAAATAAAATAGTACCAAATTTTTTTAAGAACCAGGATAATGTATAAAACAATAAATAAAATCCAATGATAGGACCAGACTGTCGATGCATACACACCACCACCGAAATGACCTAGAAACCACTATTATGGAGAAAACCAAAGTCAATGTTCACCACCACCAAAAAGAGAAATTCCATAAAAGTCCTCTAACACCATGTGATTCACCAAGAAAAAAAATGTAATGGGTTCACTAAAAATTTATAATGAAAGGTAATGTTAGATGAGATAGTGGAAAATACTGGCTAGAAGAATTGGAATCGATTCTAGGTGATAATGATAGTTTGAAAAACAAAAGAGATAGATAATTAGGAAAGCAACACATAAGGACATATTATGATCCGATCATAGGTGATGGGAAACTGACACTGCCCCTGAATAACAATAAGGAGGATCCATTTGAAAATAAAACTTTGCACCATGATTCGTTCCCCATACATCTAAAATACTAACAAAATATAAGAAACCCCCTACATGAAACCAAATCAAGATCTCATAGAAACCCAAATTGAATGAAAATAATAATGAGATCCCAACTAAAGAGACCAGATGTAGTAATATTATCAATTTTGTGCGGGTACACTTAGAGTTTTCTATGTCTTAAGAAATTAAAGGGGTTATAAGAGACTAAATAATTTTACCTTGATCAAGTTATGGTATTTGGAACTAAAAGAGACCTCATCACCTGAAGAAACATGCATAATTAGTTGTCAGTGAAGTTGATGAGAAAGCCAGTTGGGTTAGTAGGTGAAAACTTGGGGATGCTGTAGAATGTAGATGGGTTGTTGAAGACTTTTTAAGGAAATTCATGAAAGATCCTAAAAGAAGATCCCCAATAAGATCCCTATAGAGATATTTAATAGTTGATATGGAGAAAACAATTTTGGAAACCCTAAATTAGGAAATTTAGAGCTTTTAGTGTTCAAGAATGTAATATATAAAAAATAAAAAGTTTAGAAAATGAAAAATAAAATCATTGTATATCCACTCATGTCATGGTATGACCATTATTTTAGATAGAACTATGGGACCATTTACCAGGGTCATGTTATTGGGTGACCTTCCCTTGTTTTGGTAAAATCCCCTTGCTGGAATCTTCTCTCCATGTACCTATTGGTTAAAACCCATTACTATAAAATGACACCACTACATTGATCTATTTCCCAACCAAAGATTTATTATTTCCTCTATAAAAAATCATAAAGAAAAGATACCAATCATTGAAAGACCCACATTTTATGGTGTTACCACCTGTAGTCAAGAACAATAGGTTCAAAAAACACACTTGTCACTCCATAACCAGACATGTCATTGAAAGAATCACTATATGGAAAATTATAGAATAAAAAAGACACCCATCATTATTCCAATTCTAAAAATCTACCAAAAAAAATTAAATTAGTATAAAATTCGGTAATATTAAAAAATATATGGTGACATGTGGGTGTCATTAAACCAACAACGTGCCCCAACACAATCCTGAACAACCATATTAACAAAAGAATTAATATATAAAATAATGTATATAGGTGAATTTTTTTTTAAAAAATCAAATGAAAAACGTAATGTAATATAAAATTATAGATAAAATCCATCGTTCAGTATCATATATTACAAATTAGTCCTTATATTCAGAGGGTATGTACCTTTCAAGCATATTTTTATCTCAATCGATAGTATGGAATTAAAATTTAGGTTCATCTAATAAGTTAGGAAGCAATAATATGTGTAAATATCTTACACTTGTACACATATCCAACCACACATAATAATTGATGTTTATAATGATGTCAAGGTCTAAAGAACCATACCGGGGATAGAATTTGGAATATCTAGTCTGTGTAGTCTTATAGAACATCCCAAGGAATATTAGAATCATTACAATGAGTTAGAGCATTTTGAACTGAACCCATATAGAGTGTAATTCAAATTTCCATCCTACCCCTTATAAACATGTACATCAAGTGTATGAATACCTAAAAAAATTTTATATAGAAAAATAAATATATCTTTACCACTACCATACCACCCTAATATTTTAAAAGAACACTACATTGGATAGTATATAAAAACATGAAACATTGAGCTTAAACGAGCCCCAAAATATTATTATTTAAATATGACTATTATAACCTAGCTCTTAAATTGAAGGGAATGAATTGTAAAAACAGAATCATGAATTAAATATATATTACCTACTCAATAAAAAATAATTTATTAATTCTTATTAAGTAATGGATTATTTTGTAATGATATTCAATGCTTTAAAATTTTATTTTCATCAAAAATAAATTCAATTTCTTTTGTGGGAAAATATTATAATTAATTTACAAAATATATATAAATTTATTTTATAAATATTATATAATTTTTTAAATAAAAATATCATAATTAACTTCAGTTAAATTGTTTATATTTTTCTAAAAATATTTACTTTTCTAGTAAATAGTGATAATATATAGAATTTTAATGAAAACATTATTTTTGTTTCAACAAATTGAAAAGTTAAATTTATTTTTAAAATAATTTCATAGAAAAATTGGTTATATTATATTATTAATGATTTATTTATGTTCAGTGTAATAAATTTCACTGTATAATTTGTTTAAAAACATTTTTATGCTTAAAAAGGTATTTTTCTGAAGAAAACTATTTTTCATTGTGTTTTTTTGGATTAATTTAAAATTAAATTCTCTTAATTATTGGTTTTTAAATTTGAAAAATTGATTCCATATTTTAATTAATTAATTTTTCGTAAAATTTATTAAGTGGGACCCTTTTATTTTTTCAATATGAATATTAATCATAGTAGTTTATTTAACCATGGTAATGGGTAAATTAGTTAATTAATGTTAAAAATAAATTTATACGGACTATACAATTACCATAAAACCAACCTCAATCTTATTTCATGACAAAATTTCATCAATAATCATCTAAAGATATGTTATATGGATATATTTTTTTCATTTAGATG
Organism: Viscum album; assembly: GCA_963277665.1. NCBI lineage: Eukaryota > Viridiplantae > Streptophyta > Magnoliopsida > Santalales > Viscaceae > Viscum > Viscum album. The sequence goes on along the minus strand of OY728126.1, from coordinate 350,185,493 downwards.
AGATTTTCAAATCTATAGTATTTTATTTCAAGATAAATTAAACATGTCACATTATTATTTTCAATGACTATAATATTATTAATATTGGGTTATATAGAAGATATTTTCAACAATAAATAATAATTTCAAATATAAAATATTAATCTTAATCATGTTCATTTATTTTGGAATTATTACACAATGTTGACACGACAATTATTCAATTAATGGTAAAATAAAATAATAGATAGTTGAAATATTAAAAGTAATATAATTTGGAATATAAACTTAATTGAGATATTAAATATGATAAATTAATGGGAAATATATAATAAAATATACTATTTTACATTTATTATTATTTTATATTTTTATAGTAACATTATTAACCCTAATAGAGCATAAAATTTCAAAAGTATGATAATTTCCTCAAGGGTTAATAGAGGTTAAAACTAAATGATATGGAAGAAAATTTCCAAAACTTTTCCAATTTATAATGGATGAAATTTTTTGAGATATATTCACTGTATATTTGAATGATATTATTTTTAACCATTTAAAAATTAGAAATAATTTATATTATTTAAAAATTTTAAAAGAATTCTAAGAATACCCCTCCCCGTAATTATAAAATGGCTCTACATCATTCACATATTTACACTACTCTGATCCATCTATTCAACCATACCCTACCAATTACTTTTATCAACATCATTATATAAGTTATTTATATTATATAACTTCTAAAAAATCAATCCTATATCACATTAAAAGAGATCTAAAGGGAGTCCACCGAAAAAGATGTAATATAATTTATTGACAATTTCATGTTTATTTCTTATTCTACATCATATTAATGAGTTTTACCCATTATAAAATGATAATTATAGTGTCATAAATATACCAAGTTTCATTTATAATTATGGTACAACCATATTACATATAGTTTCTATCAAACGAAATGTAAAACATCACTTGCACATACATACTTTTTATCATATACATATAGTGGTGTAGTTTGTTTTTCATCACCACTTTACAAGGATGGTTATAAGTACATAACAAATGAATGTTTAAAATATATATATAATCATAATTATTCTATAAGGGAAAATTGTTCTTTAACATTCTTTGTATCTCTATATTTTATGGATGATAATAATTATTTACATTGAATATATATGATACTTTTACCATGAATGATATTTTGGAAATGATGGAACCATAATTAAAGGACAAGGACAAGAACAAACAAATTAAATCAGAAATGAAAAATAAATATGTTAACACTTAAATTAATGATAATTTTAATAATATCTTTAATAAATATCTAATAAAATTTTATAAATGGATCATATATGAAATTATAGATAATTGTATATAAGAATACTAAATATAAATTTATTATAGAGGAGGTCCAAAGGACTTACGAGGAAAGTCATACATGTGGTAATAATTTCTAGTCTCACTTCTACTATTGTGATACATATCTCATATTCAAAACTTATTTATTTTATATAGGTTATATACTAACCTTTGGATATATTATATCATGAATCAATCTATATTTATGGTATTAAAAGTTTCATTTGATGTTATTTTTTTCCTGGGGATTAAGATTCAAAATAAACAGAAACCGTAAGAGATTATTTACCAATATCATCAATATTAGGGTTTGTTTATATTTAAGTGTAAACTGAAGAATATTTCACTTCCATGTCCATGTTTTTAAAAAATATATTATATTTTGTTCAATGTAATCCAATAATTTTTTAAATAAATTATTACCGGTTTTTGAATTTTATTAAAAAATTTAAAAGGAATCATCATGTTGTTTTCTAAAAAGGTGATTTTGTATTTTTCATAAAAAAGTCTAAAATAATTTTTTTAACTTACGCAACATGAACATAATTTCCAACCATCATAAAACATCAATTATTTTAATCTTACCTACATGTTTATAAGGTTATTTTCAAAGAAAATTATTTCTCTATTACCTTTATATTTTTTATATTTCGAAAATTATTTTGAATGTAAAAAATAGTATTTCCCTCAAGAAGTATTCTACAAAAAATTTTAATATATTATAGATATAGTAAACACCCTCGTTTTAATATCATGTTGAGAATTTACTACAATGATAACAATAATTATATTTATTTACAAGGTTTATAAAATGTCTATATAGGGAAAGTATTGATATTTTGTATGACTAGTTCCTCTGATATGAATAGATATTTATTTTGATAATTAATTCTAATTTAGTGGTTTTATATATTTATATTAGGAATTCATTGAACATTATAAGTGAGTGGTATGGCCTCAAATGGTCCCTCTATACATCTGTACATCTCATGAGACAAAGTTGTCAGGGTTCTTGATAAGGCTTCACCCATTTATATATATGGCATGGCGCAAGGCTTTCATAGTAATTTTAGACGTGTTGGTCATCCATTATTCCTTACATATTTTTCTCACAATATTGTTTAAATAGAATGTGTTTAGGTGATTTTCTTTTCCATATTGATTATTATAAATATTTCAGGATATCTTATTTTGTATAACTATTCTAACAAGGAATCTTAGCTCATCCCTTTATTATTCCCCCCCATAAAACCAAGAAGTGTTTTTATATTTTATATGAAAGGATAAGAATAGGGTGATAATGGAATTATCAATGAAATTACTATTTTATAATTTACATTTTAAAATGTAATGATAATTTTATGTATGTATATAGTTTACCAAGTCTGCTAATATATAATGTCCTTTGGTATGTGATTTATTGTATATGTTTCTAATTTAATAAGGTAATATCTAACCCTAGTCTACTAGGGTTAGGGTCTTTATAGTTGGTATCAGAGTAAGTTTTTTAGAATCCTTGAGAACTAGATTTTTGAATCATTGATTGGGGAACATAACCATATGGACTAATTTTAATATAAGACCAAGTATTTAATAACATCCCAAATATTAGTATGGTATATTTTGTATGGAAAAAATCCAAAAAGAATCCTCTTAGGGTTTTTGGGTGTGATTTTTTTTGTTGACAATGCTAGATGACTACGAATGAGTATGGATGGTGTTTTCTAAAATAGGTTTTTTATGGTGGAATAGTTTCCAAGAGTTTGAAAAATATTTGGGCCTCAAAATCAAAAGTTTGGTTTTTGGAAAAGGGTTATTTCTCTGAAAAACATTACTCGAGTAATAGGAATGAAAATTCACATTCCATAAAGGTAATTATCATAATAGAGAATGATATTAAAAAATTAAGAACTTCTGCATAGCAGCGCTATACGAACTGTGAAGTAGTAGAACAGAAACCATATAGGGGAAACAATTCATGGGAGGATTTCTATTTGTGATATTCTTGAAGTTCATATGATGTATATAGTTTGTGGATGAGAGGTGGTGATTATTTTTTGGAGGGAAATGGTGGTCATGAGGGGAGAAATGTAATATGATGATTGAGGAGGGAAGAGCAGTTCATTGGAGGATCACAATCCATGGTGAAGGTTTTACCATATGAAAGAGTTGAGTAAAATGGGTTATAATATTTTTCATATCTATTTTCCTATATAAGGACTATTAATAAAATAATTATAGAGATCTATTTTCATAAGAATAAATCTTTTACCTGGGATGAATTTGGTGAAGTATGAAAGTGTTTGTGAGAAATAATTCTAGGAAGGACAAGAGATTCTCGAGGGGGATTCTACAAAAAGTGATGTAGTCTATAAAGACAGTTCATGGAAGGGGTTTTGTGTGGCACCATAACCCAAAAATAAAGAATCTTATATGGAGGATGGGTGTTTCTTGGGACATTAATCATCCATGTAAGAGAATTTTTCCGTGGATAATGTATCCATCCACGAAGCAGGAACATAGAACAGATTAAAAATGTTCTCTACAAACACTCACGCCAAATGGTGCAAGGATGTTCATGAAGGACTTGCAGATGTTTAATAGTGGAATAAAACAGTACATGAATATAATTTCTGAAAAATAATAGTATGTAGTTATTTTATTTCATCTATGGGTGAAAACATGTCATCAATAGAGCATCAATCTATTGTTGAAGATTTGCGAATCCTAGAAAATGAGGGGACATAAAAGTCCATAAACTGTGAGCGGCTCCATTCCAAGATAAAAGAGAAAAGGAAGTGGAAGATGTTGATCCTTTACATTGGCAGTCATCCGTAGAAAGAGACATATAGAGTGACACTTTGGAAATCAGTGAGCTAACCCTAAATATTGTAAAGGAAGTGGGCCTGGTCATAGCAGTGATCTATCTCAAACATAATTATTGGCAATGAGCCTTAGTGAATTTTCTACGATAATCATATTGACATTGTGTGCTACTTGGATCTATCCCAGTGAGGGTGAACCAAGAAAAAATATTTGTATCATTTTTCTTGATTTATTTAATTAATTTTAGTGCATTATCATTAGATAAAATTAAAAAGGATACAATCAACAATAAAATTAAAGAGAATAAGAAGCGGCCCTTATAATAAATTGGTCATGAACTAGTGGGTAAGGAAGAATTTTTAAATGAATATCCATACCATAATTCACCCCCACTCTTAGGGTATCTAGGCCCCTTTTTGACCTAATATATATTATGTGGTTTTACAATAGGACCAATATTTCCCACAATGTGTTTTTTGGTTTTAGTTAATGGGTGGAACGAGAATGAATTAGGTTAATATTTAATGTGATAGGGAATGTGTTGATGAGAAACTAAATGGGGTGATGACTAAAGTGAAGGATATTGTGATAATTTGTAATAAATTATCATGATATATGAATATCTCTAAAACTAACCAAAGTATATAAGGATGGAGTCCACTAAGAGCTTGAAAAGTGGACACCGTGGAGTACTGAAGGCTTGATTTCCTTCATGTCATAAATTTGGAAATAGAAACCCCAAAGAGAATCTTAGGGGAATAGGAATATATTTTATATCTGAAGAAGAATGAAAAAAATAATGTAATATTTTAGGAAAAATGAAAAGTCTGGTTAACATAATAGGTTAGAATAATAAACCTCATAAGTAATTATCATTGATTGAATGTTTTAAAATTTTATATTTTGGAAATTATGAAAGTTGTTGTCCTAGGTTGAATGATCCGGAAAATAATAAGCAAGGTTGAAGTGTAATGGTTATATTTATGATTATGAAGATATAATAAATGACATATGAAATAAAGGAGGCATTAAGGAATAAGATGATGAATCATATTTAATGGTTTAAGAATGAATTTTAATGGATAATGTTCCTGTGTTTGGATTCAATAATTATGTTATAAGATTACTGTATCAATTAAATTTTGGTTATAAGAATTATTAATTATATAATTATTATACAGTAGTAATTTTTATTTAGGTATTTGAATGTATATGTTTAATGGTACGGATGACCTGGAAAAGTGGTTTAGTAGAATGACAATATTTTTTTGAAAATTTGTGATTAATGGAATAGAACCATTAATATGTTCATGATGTTGATATAAAATGATAAATATATGTTTTTGGGGTATTATCGATGAGTGTGAAATTGGTTTTTGAATTGGTTCTAGAGTTTAATACATGTTTTTATTTTAGTCATATATTTTAAAACCTGGAATTATATTTTTGGAACCTTGTTTATTATCATTATTGTTTTATGGTGATCAATGTATTAAGGTATTTGGTATGTGAAATTCAAATATATTTTTTTTGGTAATTTATAATTACTTCTATTTTTAAAAATTAGTGGTCTCCCTTCAATGTTTTTGGACATTGAATTTTAATAGCTGTATTTGGGATGATCCTTAATATTAAATATTTATGTAATGCATTTAGTTGAAAATTAGGTGTCGTTGGATAATATGTGTTAACCATTTTGGTCATGGAAAACATCTTGAAACATAAAGAATAAATATTAAATATTCTATCATGATAATGATCTATTAAATGATAATTTTAGTGCATTATGCATGAAAATTATAATGGGATATTCATTTCATGGAGTAAGATATGATGTAGGAATTGATCAAATCACAATAAAATGAGGAAATTGCGCCTATGAATTTGAATGATATCAATTCACTATATTTTATTTTCATCACAGTATGAATGGTAAATTAATTATAAATCTATTGGAATAGTATCTTGAAAAATATATCTTATTACCTTTATATTTTATGAATCAATGATCTTTTTAACCCATCACAACATTATTGTTTTGTGATGGTGCAGTTTCTCATGGCCATATTCTATATCACAATCTAGAAATATAGGGTAATTTTTTTAATTTGGTGTCAATATTTGCACTCCCCACTAACAAGCACCTATTCATAAATATAGTTGTGTGGTGGCCATCACACCACCTTTTATCACCTTTTATAGGATTTTTTATTTACCCTTTTTTGCATTGTGGATTTTCAATAAGTGTATTTTCCAATTTCAAACCCTTGATTACCAATCACATGATCAAAATTGCAAGGGATAATTTCTGTAAAGGATAAAATAATGTAACACCCCCATATATTAAAATAACACTATGTTAGTAGCATATACTACATGCAACATTTTGATTAAATTAACCCAAATTATTATTTTTTAAATATGACCATTATAAACTATCTATTAAATTGAATGGTATCAATAGTATTAAAATAATTATGGAAAATATATATAAATGACCATATCAAGTAAAATCAGTTATATTTCAATATAAATAGTCTAATTAATTTCATTATAATCAATTTCTTGGTTGAATTTTTTAAAAACATTTTAATACTTACAAATGGATTTTTATTGAAAAACATTTTTTCATCGAGTTTTTCAGATTTATTTTCAATTAATTTTTTCCTACTATTAATTTTTATTTTTTGGAAATATATTTTATATTTTTATTTATGTGGTAAAATTTTAGTAAATTGGTCCATTTTATTTTTTTTCACTGTGAATAGTTACCCTAGTAATTTTTGTTTCCATTGGAAAGGGTATATCAGGTAAGTAATGTTAAAAAATTGATAAAGTCTAGAAAATTGCCATAAAACCTACCAAAATATTATATAATGATTCCATATCATCCATTTTCATACAATATTTGGTAATATTGAATTTATTGGCCATTTGGATAATATCATGACCTTAAGAGTATTAATTTCAAGAAAATCCAATATATCACACTCTTGTATTTATTAACTATATTATTTGTTATATAAGGTTATCCAGAGGATATTTTTGAATAAAAATTATCTTATTAAATTTAAAATAGTTATCTCAATAATTTTAATTCTTTTTAATATTATTAACCAATGTCTATGTGGTAATTATTCAATTAATGGAAGTATAAATAAATTATATTTAAAATATTACTAGTATTATATATTCGTATAAATAATGTGACCAAATATTTTTCTACATTTAAATTATATTTTAGGGATATAATAAAATATTTTTATTGGATTATAAGTTTTTTATTAATATTTTTAATATCTAATTGATTAATAGTTCCAAAAATAACAATATTTATTCTTTATATTAAATAATAACATATTAAGAGATATAAAATTGCTGAAACATTGTTATTCAGCCAAAATAATTGGATATTTTTAATGAAATATATCATTTTTTATTTATGGATAATTTCTCATTTTATAGTAATATTATTGATCCTTATAGAGTAGAAAATTTTAATAGTAAGGAAATTGAAAAAATGGTTAACAAGGGCATTAAAACTAAAAGGTAAGCGTGAAAAATATCCAAATATTTCCAATGTTTTATTGGATGAAAATATTTTTACTTATATTTACCTTATATTATAATTATATAAATTTTGGATCCTTTGAGACATGAGGAATAATTTATTTTAATTTAATATTTTTTATAAATTCCAAGAATACCCCTCTATCAATAATAAAAAGGGCACTCATTCCTTCACTTCATTACACCAATTTGAGCCATATAGATTGACCATACCACACCCATTATAGTCTCAACATAATTATCCATATTCTTCATTTTTAATATTTTAAAAATAGAAATTCTATATCCCTTAAGAGGATATCTAAAGGAGTCTACTGATGATAAAGTAACCACATTTATCAACTCTTTCATGTTTATTTCTTATTATACTTTCTATTCATGTGTTTTAACTAACATAAATAATGAATCAAGTATTATAAATATATATATATGTTTTTATGGTTATGAGAATACTATATTAAATCTTGATTCCATCAAATTAAAAGAAAAAACATCACTCGTGCATACGTAAAACTTATTATCTCTATAGAAAAAAAGAATTCATTTTCCATCACCACTTTACATGGATGGTTATATGTATTGAAAAACAAACTTACATGATATATATTACAAAATTATTATTCTTTAAAGTTTAAATATTATTTTATTTTCTTTCAATACATCCATCAACAAATGAAAATTGCATTCATGCGTACGTGCAACCTACTATCACTAGGAATGGTGTAATTAAAATTTATATCTCGATATTTTATAGAGAAATATAATTATATAAATTGAAAATATATGTTATTTTTAAAGTGAATAATTTTTTTTATATAATGTTACAATATTAAATGTATATGTATTGTAACTATCGAATCAAATCAGACATGAAAAACAAAGAAGTTAACACCAAAAAAATGATAATAATAAAAATATTGTTATAAATGGGTATTAAAATTAAATAAATTGATAATATATTATATTATAAATATATATATATATATATATAATAAATCTTTATTTATTATATAGAATGAAATAATAACATACTAGGAAACTTTTACCCAATGTTAGGGTTTCTCATCTCACTATTACTTTTGCGAGACATATGTCATATTCACCACTTATTTCTTTTGTGTGTTGTATATAAAACCTAATTGATATATTTTATCATGAATATATTTTTCTAAATGGTTTCTAAATTTTAATTATATGTTATTTCCCTCATTGTGCTTATGATTAAAAATACACTAGGTGGTAAGATTTTATTTCAAAATCTCATTAATATTTGGGATTATTTATTTTTATTTCTCTTATGAAGATTATTTATATTATATGTCTATATTTTCTAAAAAATTTTCAATAATGTTTTTATTATTCTATAGTTAATTTTTAAATTAATTTTCCCCATGTATGAATTTATACAATATGTTTTAAAAGGAATCTTCTTGTCTGTAAGATCACAACCTTTCGAGGTGGTACATACTTATTTAAATATTGTCTTAACTCAACATATTTTTTTAATTAAATTATTTCTAAGGTCATGAGGGTCTTTGAGTGTGTCAAAAGGGTTTACAATGGGAAATATTAGGGAATGAAGAGAATTATCTCAAAGTTCACTATTAGCACATAGTTAGATATGACTGTCACGACCCGACCTCGGGGCCCGTGCCGTGACTACCCCAAGCCCGCCTTCCATAGGCTAGGGGCTGGCGACTAGCACCAAGGCATAAATCCCGGTAAAAGGGAAGGCATTACCTTTGTAAAGTAAACAAGCACCATAGAGTAAGAAAGAAGAAAAGGTAAACACTAAGTAAAAACTGGTACAACAGTAAGTGCGGAAAGGTAAGTGGGCCAGAATACAAACCCAAACTGAAAGTAAAGTACAACTCGAAAGGGGAAAACAACAACTGAAAAGTAAAGCCGCAACGTCGAGCTGTCCACTGGAAGTCCCACCTGAAGGGTGGGTACAGAAGCCTCCACTGCTCCTCGGGTCCAGCCGACTACTCCGAGAACGTCCCACCCAGTGGTCCACCTCCAGGTACCGTCCTGCTCTGCAAGCCTCCGCCACGATCAGCGTTGTCCGTCGTCTGCAACCAACACAACGTAGTGCGGGCATAGCCCGTGCAGGGGTGAGTATAAGCTACTCATTAGGGACCCCAAGACCCCCGAAGGTCTCCCAGAATCCACAAAGGATAAGCCACAAAGGAAAGATACAATCACGAAGTTACATCAGAAAAGGCTTAGGTATATGCCCATACATATACCTAAGTCTTCTATTATCGCTTGGCTCCAACATCTGATCTCAAGTACAACCTCGTACACACAGGAAAGAAAAACGTAAATCCACACAGGATAGCATGACACAATCCACATAGGAAATCAAAACGTAAATCCACATAGGATAACAAATAGGATTCAGCTCACACATGATATACTTCTTTGTAAGATGATAGAGATGATCAGATGTAGCCAATGATTCATCTAGCCATCGGACCCACAAAGGATCGGTAGGTACTAACCCCCGCAATGACCCACATAGGATCGATCATGAAGTTGAAACCATAGCTATAGGGAAACTCCTTCTCCATCAAGTACATTGGTTATGCCGCTAAAACCAAGCGCTTCCTTTTAACCTTGGACTGCTGTAGTAATCCACCTATCGAGTACTGTGGGCCTGCTGCTACAACCAAGCACTTCCCACCATGGGTCTGCTGCTACAACCAAGCTCTCCCCCTCATAGCCTCTAGGGGTACTCCTTATGTTGAGTACCATGGGTTAGCCGCTACAACCAAGTGCTTCTCCGTCATGGGTCTGCTGCTACAACCAAGCGCCCCCCCATGCTGCTACAACCAAGCGCTCCTCCGTCGTGGGTCTGCCACTACAACCAAGCGCTCCCCCTCATAGCCTCCAGAGGTACTCCTTCTGTTGAGTACCGCGGGTCTGCCGCTATAACCAAGCGCTCTTCCGCCGTGGGTCTGCTGCTATAACCAAGCGCTTCCCACTGGGCTATCCGTAACACACCGAGTCGTTCGATCAGCAGTCGTCAAGTCTCAACCGGCTCTAGGGTTTCCGCACACAGCATGCTTGTTCTGGGAGGGTCCACTCCACGAGCCAAGAGGTCAATGCATCAACTGACATGTAGTCCCGAGTTGATGTATCCCAAGATGTACTGTAGTGGTCACTGCCAAAAACACGGAGGATTCTCGTACTGTTTCCATCATCGCCGCAGTCGCAGCCAGCTCTAGGGTTCCCGCACACAGCAAGCTCATTCGGGAGGGTCCGCTCCACAAGCTAAGAGGCTGATACATCAACTGACACAAGTCCGGAGTTGACGTATCCAAAAGTTTCATATCGTCAACAAGAACTCAACGCAACAGATGGCGCGTCAATCAGATGCTCGGTCTGAGAGTTATTGACTTTTTCGTCCTAGGGGCCCGGTTGGTTTTTAAGAAAAACCAACCCGACCGTACTCCACCTGCCTCCAAACCTTTGGCGGAGTAAGCCAAAAGATCCGTCTCACTTAGATGAATTCAACAATGTCGATGACATGTCAATCGGACGTCCGGAGCTAAAGCTATGAGCATTTCTGCTCCGAGGGCCCGGTTGGTTTCGTGTACGAACCAACCCGGCGAAACCCAAAGTATTCCAAAACCTTGAGTGTGATATACCGAAACGACCGTCTCGATCCAAGGATCACATCTCCGCTGACGACGCGTTGTTCGGAGGCCTGTATCTCAAGTTATGAGCAAAAGACCGAAAAGGTCCAGAAACGGGGGGTTTGGGCCCGGACCGACCCGGCCCGACCCCCCCTGGGTCGGCCCGAACCGGGTCGACCCAACCCGGTTTGGCGCGACCCGGCCGAGTGGAGGAAGCCGCGCGGGGCTTGCTGCCCCCGCGTGAAGAAACACTGCAGCCCCGGGTGGGGCCGCCTCGCCAGCGGACGTGGCGGCCGGGCCGCGTCCCTCCTCCCGGTGCCACGTGGCCACAGAACCGGCTCGCCGCCATGGCTTCAGTCGCGGCGGGTTTTGCGGGCCGCGCGCCGGTGGGAGCTTCCGTGGGCCACCGGACGTGCTCTAGTGGTCCGTTTTGCATGCGGTCTTCGCCAGTGGTCCTCCCGGGACTCGATCTTCACTGCCAGGCCCTCGAATCGCCCTTGCGACCCCGTTTGTCATCGTCTTCCAATCCGCGCATCAACGGAAAACTGCGGACGGTTGTCGGGCTGTGTTTGTTTGGATCGCACCCTCCGCATTAGGTGATAAAAATCGGGAATAAATATTCAACACATGAATAACAAGAAAGGCACAATTTTAATAGAATTAAAATTGAACTTTGATCCGGGTTCTTTGTTTTAAAAGAAACAATCACGGGAATTAAGGATTGTTCTCAAATAAAAATCCCTACCTCGCCGTCGTCGTCGAGCAGGCGTTCTTCGCGGAATTGATCGTCGCGGAAGGAGGTGATCGTCGCGGCGCAGAAGGACGTCGCGTTATCGTGGAAGGGTGTCACGTCGATGAACTCCGAGGTTCAAGAACATGTAGATTTAATTATATTAATTAAATCCATGATGTTGTTATAACCCAAAAAGAGATTTAAAAGAAGAAACCTGAAATCTCCTACCTCAAGCAGTTTGTGATCAGAGATCGTTGCGGGGAAGAACGTCTCGGAAGAAGCGTCGTCAATCTCCGAGGGTGACGGCGTTGTTCGTGTTCTTCACGTTCTTCGCATTCTTCGTGAAGGAGGATGAAGGCACAAAATTTCTGTCAAAAGCCTCTCAATGAGCAATCCTCAAGAAGTCGTGCGTTGGTCTTATTTTATTATTACGCCAACGGATTGTAAACAGGTTAAGAAACGATTAAATTAATTAATATAATTAATTTAACAATTTTAACCACCCAATTAATTGGTGCGTCAAGAATTTAATAAAATGAGTCAGTTGACTTTCATAATGATGGGTTTTCGTGGGGGCGTTACTTAGCAGAAAAGAAACGGTGGTGATCGTATGGGCCCCACCTCACAAATATCCTACCATGAGGGTAGGATATTTTTGGATAGCACCCTATCCGCATTAACTCAGCTTAAGAAGCTTTAAGTGGCTTTAAGCGGATTTAAGTGAAATAAAATAAATTTTGTCGAACCATGTTATTTTATTTCTTAACTTAAAGCCCAAAAATTAAAAACCACACCCGAGAAAACGCAACTCCGGAAGAGGCGTTTCTAAGCAATTACCGGCGCTGTGATTCCATCGGTGCCCTCGGAATTCGATTCCGAGCAATAGTTCAAAAGATAGAAAAACCCGCTCGTTTGTTCACTGAACGTACCCGAGCCCAACTTCGGAAATTGATTTCGGGCACACCGGGCCTCGGAATTAGGTGTCGTCTAAAACTGCGTTCTTGTAAAATTCCAAAGATAAATTAAGAAAAAAATTTCCTTGAAATTTACGATTCTTTACATTACTCCTACCACAGGGCTTTACGTCCCCTTAAAGCTTCACCACAAACATAGGGATACAACGGCGGTACTGAGCACACATCTGAGCCTCCCACTCCCAAGGGCTCTCCTGGAGGTTCTCGTGCTGCCATCTGATGCGCACAAGAGGAATCGATCATCCACGTAGGACCCTCTCCTGTCGATCCACAATCTCCACCGGGACCTCCACAAAAGTCGCCCCATCATCAACGTCTAGCTCCCCATGGTCAATGATGTTTTTCGGGTCGTGCACGTATCTCCTCAGCTGAGATACGCAGAAGACGTCGTGCACCCGGTGCAACTGAGGTGGTAGAGCCAGGCGATAAGCCACCTCGCCAATCCTGCTGAGGACCTGGAATGGTCCGATGAAGCGTGGAGACAACTTGCCGCCTCGGCCAAATCTCCGTAATCCACGTCGAGGTGAGACACGCCAGAAGATTTGGTCGCTATCCTCGAACTCTAGTCGCCTCCGCCTTCGGTCAGCACAAGACTTTTGCCGACTCTGAGCTGTCCTCATCCACTCATGGATGACTTGGACCTTTCTGGTCCTACAAGAGCTGCTGATATTTCTTCTTTGCCGATAAGAGAAATCCTGTCTCATCCCCTGGATGAACCATGTTCTTCGCCTAATACAGTCAATACCGACATGGATTGATACTAATCCATACCAAGGATGACGTCGTAAGGCCTCGACGCTACTACCAAGAGATCCAACGGTTACTCTCACCTCCAAGGTTTGAGTCACACTGTCGGCATCGGTGTGTGGTAACTGGGTCTCCTCCAGTAGATGTCTCACAAGTGAGGGTCAAGTCAACAGTCTAAACTGGAACCTCTTAGTAACAACACAGATGAGGACAGGAATGAAAACATCACAAAGGTATGCGTCTTTTTTTATTGCAGCTCATAATACAAAGACACTACACAACAGCAACAAGGAACTAGAAGTACAAAATACCTATCCACTAGTTCCGCTCCTATCCATCTGCTCCCAGAGCTCCATGATCGAAGGCCTCGACTGCTTGAAGCTGAGCTCTCCCATGTCCACAAACTCCCTGTGGTCGTGGTGGACCTCCTGGTGGTGGTGGTGGCAACACCTCGAAGCATCGTCCACCTCCCACTGCATGGCCAGTTCCCCTGCCACGGTCTCCTGCTCCAGGTGATCCGCCTCGATCGAACCTCTGCCTCTACCTGGGAGGTCCTTTGTTCATCTGCTGGTCATCCGTATGGTGGGTCGGACAGTCACGAGCCATGTGACCAACCCCGCCGCAGGAGTAACACTGTCCGCTCATGGTAAGTCGTTGTCCACCCCGGGTGCCTCGCACAATCGATCCTTTGTCACACGGTCGACCATCGGTAGGTCTAGTCCTATTGGACCCCTGTGTCATCTGTCTACTGCCCACTGCAGAAGACTCTGCCGCATGCCGGCTAGTGGTGGGTCCTGTTGCTGGAGACTACTCAGCAAGGAAACTCTCCACTAAGAGGGATAGCTCTAACACTCCTGTCTGTGTCGGAATGCTGTGACAAACAACTGAAGCTCTGATCTCTCGTTTGATCCCCTGCTCAAAGGTTCGGGACCTGAAGAATGGGTCTCGTACCATGTCCGTGGAATAGTGCGAGAGATCGGTAAACCTCGCCGCGTATTGGCTACTGTCATGCTGCCCTGCCGCAGCTATAGTAGCTCATGGATGCGCACCGCTCGGAGGGTGGATGGGACGAACTTTGAGCGAAAAAGGCTCTCAAAGTCCGTCCAAAGCAGTGATGCCTCATCATGCACCTGGAGCATTAAGATCCACCATCTGCCTGCTGCCGCATGAAGGAGGCTCACTGCAAGGACCACCATAAGGTCTGCTGGTGTCCTCACTAACCGGAAAACTCGTACAACTGCCTCCATCCAGTCCTCAGCTGCCTGGGGGTCCGTCTCCTCGTGGAACCTGGGCGGTCACTGGCACGGGAACTCATGCAGTGCACTAAGGAAACGTGCATCGTCAGTGGCCGGGGCTGGAAGAATCGGTGGCTTG
This sequence comes from Viscum album, assembly GCA_963277665.1. NCBI lineage: Eukaryota > Viridiplantae > Streptophyta > Magnoliopsida > Santalales > Viscaceae > Viscum > Viscum album. The sequence continues at coordinate 350,170,284 of OY728126.1, read as the reverse complement.
GCGGGTAGTGGTACCGCCGATGCCTCTCCTGTCAAAGGGCCCTGTACTGAGGCCTCATCGCTCGGCGGGCTGTCGTCACACTCAACTCTCGGAACCCTAGCTGGCTACTGTCGTGGGGCCATCCTGAAAAGAAACAGGTGTGCCACGGTCAGGAAACTATACCTGGTGAGCTGATACAAAGTAATCACAAAGAAAACTTGAAACACACATGCAATCAATGCCTTCGTTCATTAAGTCGGAAATCAGAAGTCAGGGTCCTGGTGTACGGATACGTCGGCCGCTGCCCCAACACTGGGCTCCCTGGACTGATAAACACACTCAATACGCTTAACACTAATGCTTCACATAGAAAATATCATAGTCTGCGGTAGAACCGAACTCCTCTGATACCAATTTGTCATGACCCGACCTCGGGGCCCATGCCGTGACTACCCCAAGCCCGCCTTCCATAGGCCAGGGGCTGGAGACTAGCACCAAGGCGTAAATCCCGGTAAAAGGGAAGGCATTACCTTTGTAAAGTAAACAAGCACCACAGAGTAAGCAAGTAGAAAAGGTAATCACTAAGTAAATACTGGTACAACATTAAGTGCGGAAAGGTATGTGGTCCAGAATACAAACCCAAACTGAATGTAATGTACAACTCGAAAGGGGAAAACAGGAACTGAAAAGTCAAGCCGCAACGTCGAGCCGTCCACTGGAAGTCCCACCTAAAGGGTGGGTACAGAAGCCTCCACTGCTCCTCTGGTCCAGCCGACTGCTCCGAGAACGTCCCACCCAGTAGTCCACCTCCAGGTACTGTCCTGCTCCGCAAGCCTCCACCACGATCAGCATTGTCCGTCGTCTGCAACCAACACAACGTAGTGCGGGCATAGCCCGTGCAGGGGTGAGTATAAGCTACTCAGTAGGGACACCGAGACCCCCGAAGGTCTCATAGAATGTACAAAGGATAAAACAAAAAGGAAAGATAAAATCACGAAGTAACATCAGACACGGCTTAGGTATATGCCCATACATATACCTAAGTCTTCAATTCTCGCTCGGCTCCAACATCCGAGCTCGAGTACAACCCAGTCCACACAGGAAAGCAAAACATAAATCCACATAGGATAGCATGACATAATCCACATAGGAAAGAAAAACATAAATACACATAGGATAAAAAATTGGATTCAGCTCACACAGGATATACTTCTTCGTAAGACGATAAAGATAATCAGATGTAGCCACTGATTCATCTAGCCATCGGACCCACAAAGGATCGGTAGGTACTAACCCCCGCAATGACCCACATAGGATCTATCATGAAGTTGAAACCATAGATAGAGGGAAACTCCTTCTCCATCAAGTACATTGGTTATGCCGCTACAACCAAGCTCTTCCTTCTAACCTTGGACTGCTGTAGTACTCCACCTATCGAGTACTGTGGGCCTGCTGCTACAACCAAGCACTTCCCACCATGGGTCTGCTGCTACAACCAAGCGCTCCCCCTCATAGCCTCTAGAGGTACTCCTTATGTTGAGTACCACGGGTTAGCCGCTAAAACCAAGCGCTCCTCCGTCGTGGGTCTGCCGCTACAACCAAGCGCTCCCCAATGCTGCTATAACCAAGCACTCCTCCATCGTGGGTCTGCCGCTACAACTAAGCGCTCCCCCTCATAGCCTCCAGAGGTACTCTTTCTATTGACTACCGCGGGTCTGTCACTACAACTAAGCGCTCCTCCGCCGTGGGTCTGCTGCTACAACCAAGCGCTTCCCACTGGGCTATCCGCAACACACCGAGTCATTCGATCAGCAGTCGTGAAGTCTCAACAGGCTCTAGGGTTTCCACACACAACATTCTCATTACGGGAGGGTCCACTCCACGAGCCAAGAGGTCGATGCATCTAATGACATGTAGTCCGAAGTTGATGTATCCCAAGATGTACCGTAGTGGTCACTGCCGAAAACACGGAGGATTCTTGTACTGTTTCCATTATCATCGCAGTCGTAGCCAGCTCAAGGGTTCCCGCACACAGCAAGCTCGTTCGGGAGGGTCCGCTCCACAAGCTAAGAGGCTGATACATAAAATGACACAATTCCAGAGTTTATGTATCCAAAAGTTCCATATCATCAACAGGAACTCAACGCAACAGACGACGCGTCAATCGGACGCTCGGTCTGAGAGTTATTGGCTTTTTCGTCCTAGGGGCCCAGTTGGTTTTTAAGGAAAAACCAACCCGAACGTACTCCACCTATGTCCAAAACTCGGACGGAGTAAGCCAAAATATCGGTCTCACTTAGAGGAATTCAACAAAGTCGACGACACGTCAACCGGACGTCCGGAGCTCAAGCTATGAGCGTTTCCGCTCCGAGGGCCTGGTTGGTTTCGTGTACGAACCAACCTGGCCAAACACAAATTATTCCGAAACCTTGAGTGTGATATAACGAAACGACCTCCTCGATCCAAGGATCGAATCTCCGCTGACGGCGCATCGTTCGGAGGCCCGTAGCTCAGGTTATGAGCAAAAGACCGAAAAGGTCCGGAAACGGGGGGTCTGGGCCGGGACCGACCCGGCCTGACCCCCCCTGGGTCGGTCCGAACCGGGTCGACCAGACCCAGGTCCGGGTCCAACCCGGTTTGGCGCGACCCGTCCCGGCCTGGGCGCGACCCGGCCCGGCTCGGCTCGGCCGATCCCTTCCGAGCGGAGGAAGCCGCGGGGGGCTTGCTACCCCCGCGTGAAGAAACACCGCGACCCCAGGTGGGGCCGCCTCGCCAGCGGACATGGCGGCTGGGCCGCGTCCCTCCTCTCGGTTCCGCGCAGCCGCAGAACCGGCTCTCCGCCACGACTTCAGCCGCGGCGGGTTTTGCCGGAGGCGCGCCGGGCGCCGCAGCCGCTTGGCGGCCTGCCGGTGCCGGCCGCCGCCTTCGGCCGCCGGCGGGAGCTTCTGCGGGCCACCAGACGCGCTCCGTTGGTCTGTTTTGCGTGCGGTCTTCGCCAGTGGTCCTCCAGAGACTCGATCTTCACTGTCAGGCCCTCGAATCGCCCTTGCGGCCCTGTATGTCATCGTCCGCCAATCCGCGCATCAACGGAAAACTGCGGAGGGTTGTCAGGCCGTGTTTATTTGGCCCGCACCCTCCGCGTTAGGTGATAACAATTGGGAATAAATATTCAACACATGAATAACAAGCAAGGCACAATTTTAATAGAATTAAAATTGATCTTTGATCCAGTTTCTTTTTTTTAAAAGAAACAATCACATGAATTAAAGATTGTTCTCAAATAAAAATCCCTACCTCGCGTCTTCATCGAGCGTGCGTTCTTCACGGAATTGATTGTCGCGGAAGGAGGTGATCGTCGCATCGCAGAAGAGCGTCGCATCGTCGCGGAAGGGCGTCGCATCGACGAACTCCAAGGTTCAAGAACATGTAGATTTAATTATATTAATTAAATCCATGATGTTGTTATAACCCACAAAGAGATTTAAAAGAAGAAACTCGAAATCTCCTACCTCAAACAGTTGGTGATCAGAGATCATTGCGTGGAAGAAAGTCTCGGAAGAAGCATCTTCAATCTCCGAGGGTGACGGCGTTCTTCGCGTTCTTCGCGTTCTTCACGTTCTTCATGAAGGAGGATGAAGGCACACAATTTTTGTCAAAATCCTTTCAACGAGGAATCCTCAAGAAGTCGTGCATTGGTCTTATTTTATTATTACACCAACGGATTGTAAACAGGTTAAGAAATGATTAAATTAATTCATAGAATTAATTTAACAAAGTTAACCGCCCAATTAATTAGTGCGTCAAGAATTTAAGAAAACGCGTCAGTAGACTATCATAATGATGGGTTTTCGCATGGGCGTTACTTAGCGGAAAATAAACGGCGTGGCTCGTGCGGGCCCCACCTCACAAATATCCTACCAAGAGGGTATGATATTTTTGGATAGAACCCTATCCGCATCAACTCAACTTAAGCAGCTTTAAGTGGCTTTAAGCAGCTTTAAGTGAAATAAAATAAAGTTTGTCATACCACGTTATTTTATTTCTTAACTTAAAGCCCAAAAATTAAAATCCACACCCGAGCAAACACAACTCCAGAAGAGGCGTTTCTAAGAAAATACCGGAGCTGCGATTCCATCGGTGTCCTCGAAATTCGATTCTGAGAAACGGTTAAAATGTTAGAAAAACCCGCTCGTTTATTCACGGAACGTACCTGAGCCAATCTTCGGAAATTGATTCCGGGCACACCGGGCCTCAGAATCAGGTGCCGTCTAATACTACATTCTTGTAAAATTCCAAAGAAAATTAAGAAAAAAATTTCCTTGAAATTTACGGGTCTTTAAAATAACCGTGTACCATGTCATAGGATTCAATGTGTCCTAGAACTACAAACCTAGGAAAACACACAACAATTACATGACTTGCCAAACCATGCAGTTTTCCCAGCCAAACCATACGACCTAACCCTCTCCTTTGGTAGAGGCTACTACATTGGCACCACATGGTATGGAAAATTATGTGGGCACCCATTGAAGTCATGTAACATGGCCCCCTCCTTAATAAAGGGAGAGACTTAGTTGGTGCATGGTTTGGCCAACCATGAGGCACAATCACAATCCCTTTTAAAAAGAGGTAAATTATACTCTTTCTCTTCTTGATTAAAATCTTATAACCGAATTTCTTCATTATATAACATTATATCATCTAGTTGATGAAAATATCTTAAAAATATTATAAGGGAGAATTATACATTAATTCTATTTCATTTGGAGTGCAGTTTCATGAGAATCAATGATCTAGGAGAGTATATCACACCCTTATACTCTATTTTATAGAAGAGGCCTTGAATAATCATTCCTCTTTTTATAAATCACTAAAACCACTTTTCTATTATATTCTTATTTCAATTTTATGGTTTATTGTGTTTTAACCAAGGGATATGGTTAAGAGGGTATTCATATATGATCTTGAGGTATGTGGACATTAAGTTATACCTCAATTTTTGAATATTTTTATGTTTATATAGTTGTGTTTTGGTTATATTATCTATCAATTTGGCCTCCTTTTAATGAAATGATAATTATTATTATCATATTGACATTTTATTTTGAAATGAAACGAATTATAATCATTTCTATCCTGTTATTATGGAACATTGGGGCTTTTAGGATGCTGGACTCAGGATCCATGCCCTTAAAGAATGAACATTGTATGATTAGTTGGACTGTGGTTCTTTTGTTTATCATTTCGTTTACCATACTCCTGAATAAACTATTTATATTGGATATTTGTTATAATCCATTGGTGTTGGACTACTTTGTTATAATATCACACTGACTATACCACCATTGGTTTCTGGAGCAGACTTCCTGGTTGTAGGTCAGGACCACGTAAATGGTCCTATGATAGAGGGTTGATTTGGGGCTTAGAGATGTGTAGAGATGATGAAACTAGACCTAGGGTCAGTACCCATTTTGGGGATTATTTATCTTTCATATATTTTTGTTTCTCTTTTACACTTTTCAATATAATATGTGACATGTCATCATTACTATCGGGTTATAGGCACATATCAAATTTTGGTAAATTTTTATGACATATTTATATTATTTATATTATTTAAACTATTTTTATTTTATCTATTGTGGAATATTATGGTAAATTGGGCATAGTCTCTCCAAACGTATCATTTAATCCTCACAATTACATGGATGGCTTTCAAATATTTGTAGGTGTGCAAAGGCCAGGTGGTGAACTAGCTCGGGGCATGAGAAAAGTGGGGCTTGGGTTGAGGCTTTATAAATTGGTATGAGAGATGATTTTTTCTAAGGTTTATTTTATTTGGTTATGGTGGAAAGAAAAATATGAGGTTTTATGCCTTGAAAATGAACTCATTAATGGTTGTATACAAACCATGTATGGGGAAACCCACGTGCCTAGGGTGGGATTGTTGTTCTTGATGTTCTTTGTTACAGTTGACTGTTATTTCACCTTGGTTGACCCACTTGATGTGTGATGTTATTATCTTTTGGAATTACACTCACGGTATGGAATATCACGAGGTTTTGAATATGATAATAATTATAGGAACTTAGTAGTTTGTGTGACATGCATCATTATATGCACAAATTGGAAAAACATGTGAGATGTGATGGATACAATGATTTCATTTTCCTTGAAATTTTAAATAAATGGTGACTAATAAATATGAAAAAATGTTTAAATGGAAGGAATTATATTGAATTATTAATAATATTTTTTAATGATAATGTTTTAAATATTCTATTAATAAAAGGATTATAATTTCAAAAGGGTTAGTATGATGTATAATGATTTTTCTTTCAAATGTGAATGTTTGTTTACTCTATTTCAGTCATGACCCATTATTGGGATGGTTGAGTTTAGTGATAGAGATGTGATCTTGTATATTGGGATAGAGTATGTGGAATGGGTTATTTTAGGATTTTAGAGAGATAACTTCTTTTGTGTAAAATTTGGAAAAATTGTGTTATGTGTTTTGAGATGTGCTCCTAGATTTGTAAAGAGATTCCACCACCACAACACCTTCTAGTTGGGTGAAATGAGGTTATCACCATGAATTATCCTATAGGTAATGAAAAATATGACCCATTGGTTTTGGGTATTATGGTGGAAGAGATGTTCAATAAGAACTTTTGTCCTTTTCTTCAGACGATGAAATGAAACCTATGGTGGGACTTGGTGAGTTTGTTTGACCTGACTAGAGATTTTGTGTTCTAACAACCTCCAAAAATTGTCAAAGAAAGTGGACTATAGAAAGTTGTGTTTTTGATATAAGCTATACAGATTATTATTGATTACATAGAGACTCCACCTAAGGGGAGTTTCATGTTTGTGTCCTATAATTTGTGAGAACCGATGACACACTGGTGGGATATCTCTATCCAGACTGAGTAAATAGATGGTATGCTGTGGAAATATTTCTAAGAAATGTTTCCATAAAACATATATCGAGAGACTCTGAAATAGAACAAATCTACACAGTTTATGAGGTTGCCTTATGGTATTGTCTTTATGATGGATTTTGATAGAATCTTCACACAATTTCAATGATTTGTTCTAACATTTTTTGGGGACAATGCAGTTATGAAGAAGCATTATTGGGAATGATATTTATCCAAGACCAAGTTCTTGGTAAATATATTCCATTTCAAGAGGTTTTATGAGGTGTTGGAACAACATCTCTTTTCAAAAGGGAACCTATATGATGTTTCTAATGGTGGAAATTTGGTTTCATTAGGGAAGACTAATGGTATGAAGTCTAATAGTAAGAAGAGTCATTTCAAGGGATATCACCAGGGCAGGGGTAGATAGAGTATCCATGGAAGAGTATTATACATTCAAGATGCTGAACATTTTTTTATACTAGTGTAGAAGGTCGGGACACAAGAGCAGTCAGTGTACCCAACCACTCATTGAGTGCTAACCATGTTTCATTATGTGACATATAGATAGGTTTGACAAGAAAACTCATAAGGTGGGTTGTGTTTGAGGGTCAAGTCCAATTCATAGTAAAAGAAGGGGGTATACTACCCCATAACTATAAAAAATTTAGAGTTTTATTAGTTTTTAATGTCAGGGTGTCAGACCTGGTAATCTAAGACAAGTGTGTATGTATCAAAAAATTATTACAGCACTAGGAACTCTAAACAAAGCCTTGGGTAGATGTCTCTAAAATCTTAATGTAGTACATCCTACCCAAGGAAGTGATGAGGCTAGAAAATCAATGGTCTGAGGTGTGATTATTGTAGGTACCACAATTTTTAGTTACTTTTTAATATAGGGGCATCATATTCTATTATATCTACTTAGTTTGTTAATTTGTTAGGTCTAGCGGTGGAATATATGTTTTGGGCTCTATCAATTGAAACACTGATAAGTGTATGAGTTGAAAAAAATTTACTATGTAAGGATTTTTACCTTGAGGTTTGCGAGGTCTCTTCCTTTTTGACTTTTTTGTTTTAGAATTTTTAGTTTTTACCTAATACTAGAGATGGACTTGTTGGTTAAAAAAAGATTACATATTGATTTTTACTATCAGAGAGTGAATGTAATGTATTTTAAAGGTGAAACATATATAAATTATGGGTAATTGGGTATTTTGGTAGGACATGGATGGTAAGTTCTCCTTTGAAATGGTATTCTCATATCCCAAGTTATTAATATTTTCCTCAATAATGAGGGATTAGATGATGATTTCTTTACACCTATAGTAGACTAGTTCATGAGGTTTTTCTGATGACTTTTCATTGATTACACCTGACATATATATCGTGTTCATGATTGACATGACGATTATAGTGGAGGTAGTTTTCGATCAACCATATATAACAACACTAGTAGAGCCGTAGAAAGAAAAGACTCAATTAGAAGAATTGGAGGAATTGGAGAATAAAGGGTTTATTCATCCAATTATGTCACCTTGGGGTCCCCAGGTTTATTTTCTAAGAAGGATAATTGGATGTTGTGGTTATTTATTACCAAAAGTTGAATTGGATGATGTTTATGAACTAATATCTAGTTTTGGCCATCAATGATCTCTTAGACCCACTGAAAGGTGCATCTGTGTTCTCTAAAATTGATTTGAGGTAAAGTTATCAACATCATAAGGTAATCCTTTTTTATATATCTTTTCCTCCTTTCACGAAGATCTAGGGGTTATATGAGTTAATTATAGAGTTGTTTTGCATTAAAAATTCCCCTACTATGTTTATGTCCTAATTAAACAAAAGCATCCAACCGTACATGGATCATTCTATAGTTATTTATTATGGGTGATATCATGGTGTACTCAAATACTTGTGACAATCATTCTAAACACCTTGAAATCATCCTAATTATACTATGAAATCATAAATTATAAAAAAATATATCTAAGTGTAAATTATGGTTCAACATGGTAAATTTATTGTGTAATATCATCTCTGAGTAAAGCATATTAGTTTATCAAGACAAAGTGAAAGTAGTTGTATCTTTGGTGTAGCCAAAATATCAACATCAAAAGATTTCAAGGTTTTTCAGGCTATTACCCAAGGACCATCATGAAATTTTATTGAATTTAGATATTATATTCAGGCATAACCAATAGTGTTTTCATTATTCAATTTTCTTGAGAATGTGAGAATTCTTTCCTTGAGTTATCTAATCCATTTACTAATCCACTAGTTTTTATCTTACCTGAGATGGGTAAGGAGTATACCTTATTTTTTGATGCATATAGTATTGGAATTGGGGTAGTGTTAATACATGGATATTTATTTGTGGAATATGGTCCATGAATGTTGAAGCTACATGAACCAAATTACCCATATTCTCGATCTTGAGATAGATACAGTGGATTATTCTCTTAACTGTTGGTGGAATTACCTATTTATATATTTGTTTATTGTATTTATAGACCTTAAAAGAACAAATTACATCTTTTCTCTTTTGGGAATGAGCTTTTTATAGTGTTTGTGGGTCTATTATATGTAATCATTCAATTTTCAGTTGTCCTATTGCTTGGAAAAGGTAGCAATGTAACATAAAATTTAAACCAAGAGACATATACACCAGAATTAATTGAGTCTATTACTCTGTGGAAAATGATTTGTCTATTTTTTAAGATGCATATAGAGGATCAAGAGGGTTAGGAAAAGATTAAACATGTATATTTTTCCATTTATTTCACACATATGATTTAGATCTAGGAGAGAAACTATGAGGATCTAGAGTATTTTCTCTTGAGGGAAATCATTAAGGGTAGAGAGTCATCTTCTGACTGTAATATTGGTGATGATTATTTTTTTTATCTTCGTGGATATGTTATTCCCCTTAATTGTATGTGGTAAGATTTTATGTGTGATTTTCATGCCTTAAAGTGGGAAGTTAATATTAATGTGGAATAAATTAATCATGAAATTCATAGACTATATTTTGGATAGAAAAAAATAAATAGGTTATAGGTTTTTTGATGAGATGCAACATATGTTGGTAGGTGAAGGAAAAGTATTAGTGAATATGTGGATTCTTACATCTGTATGAAATTCCTAAATAGAATTTGGATGATGTCCACATGGATTTTTTTGGTAGGTGTCCCAAGGACATCTCAGAAAAATGATGTGATATGGGTATGCATTTATCAGTAGACCAAGGTAGTTCATTTCATACCAATTCGAGGGAGTTTTACCATTAAAAAATTAGGTGACATATATGTTTGGGAAATAGTAATTTTTCATGGGGTACCTCAGAGTATTAGTTTTGATCAAGATCTTCCATTTACTTCGCACCTTGGTAAAAGGATACCAAGGGAACATGGTCCCTAAGTGGTTCTCAGTAAGTATTTTCACCTGGAAAGAGACAGGAAATCATAATGTACTATTCTGGATCTAGGATACATATTGAGGGTATGTATCCAGGTATTTTGTGGATCTTATGAGAAACAATAGGTGCTTTTCCGGTTCCTTGTCGACAAAAATTATCAGGTAACTATTTATATGACATCATATGAGGTTATCTTGAGAAGGTCATGGATATATCTATTATATTGGATAGATTCTGGGGAATTCAATTTATTGGGACTGATTCTCATGTAGGATACATCAGTGAAAGTTCTGTTTGTTTGTAAAGGCATGGATATAACTCCAATTAAGTATAATTTACACATTGATTGATGTTTATGATATCTTGAGTTTATGGTGCGTGATCATGGTTTCCTTCAAGATTTTTGAATGTTGGTTCACCATTGAATTCAGAAACATGTCTGGTTAGTGCCCTGATATGTGGGGTTGTTTGTGATTATGGATAGGATCAAATGGGTGGCATAGTGATTGGTTTGTCCGAAGTGGTATAGTGTATTGCACAATGTTTTTGATGTATCACAATTTTAGTAATATCCCCATGACACATCTATTATGATCTATGTTATTGATTTTGAGCTTGAGGATGATGGGATATTTTGAGGATCATCCAGTTTGGGTTGTGGATCATAGTGAGAACATTTAATAAGGAAATATTGTGTCATTCGTATGAGTGTTTTTATAGTATGAAACCATTTAGGAGGAAACATGGGTCTGGGAGACAAATATGTGGGCCCATTGGACCGATTTCTGTAGCCTTGGATTTTAGTGACGCTTGGAAGTGAATATCAAGGAAAATATAGAATAATGTGATGAGGTTTTAAGATCCTAACCTTTTGAGTAGGTATGCACTTGTTTAAATTTTTGTTTAACACCCCTTATTTTGGTTAATGAAATCCTTCTTGAGGAAATGAAAGTATTATAGGGTTTCTAGAGTGTTTTTGAAATGAAACAGGGATGAATAGGGCCCACCAATGCATAATATATAGATAGAGAATGGTTAGATATAACTGAGAATCATGACATAAGAGACCATGTGTTATAGAACCTCAGACAGATACAAGTGTATAACTACCATGTAGTTTTTGAAATTGTGTTGGGGGTCTATCTAAACCATGTGGCCTTGCTCACTCCTTAGGTGGAGGTAATCCCATGGGAATAGAATAGTTCGGTAAAACCTATGAGTTACCTATGAGTTCATATGCCTCGGTACCCTCTAGGAAAGAGGGAGCTGCATGGTCGGCACATGGTTTGGCCAACCATGCATTGAAACCTTGTTCTCATTAAAAAAATGGAAATTACTATTTTCTCACTTGGGTTTTAATGGTTCTAACCATATTTTCACTCTAATTTCACTCAATAGTATCTAGGTTATTACAATTTTCCTCCCAACCAGCCAAGGGAATATTCTCATTAAATATGTGTCCATTTATAGTGTGGTTGTGTGTGAATCAAAGATCCGAATGAGTCTAGCACACATATTTACTATATTTTAGGGAATATTCCTTATATATTATTTTTTATAGTTCCATATACATAAAACACACTTTTTGAAATAGATTCTATTTTTTGGATTTTGAGGTTGTTTTAGGTCATTTCTCAGGCTATGATTAAGAGATATTTCATCTACAGACTTGAGGTTGGTGGTCTATAAGTTATATCCCATATTCCAGAAGTTTTTTATGTGTATGTTGTTGTGTTTTGGTTCTATTTTTCTTCCCATTTTGTCTCCACGGTTGGAAATGATAATTTGGTTCATTGAACGATAAATTTAGCCCCCAATAATCCTTGTTGGATATGTTAAGTAGGAGTAGATAGGGCATAAGGACACCCATGGGGTGTTCCTATTCCTCAAACATAGAATTGAGTTGTTAAATTTTAAATTAAATGGTAGTGAGATACCACCAATTATTATTATTATTTTTATGTTAAAATGGTTTTATGGAATGAATACAATTTTATTTGTGTTTATTTTATTAACATGGATCATGGGGCGTATGGTCTAACTTGAATGTGTCAGATGATTTTTGAAATGTAAATAGTATATGTGTTAAATGGTTAAAGAAGAATTTTCACATGCATAAGTATTGTGAACGAGGTATTGAACTGAGGCTCTACTACCACGTATCATACTAGACTAAGGATCTATCCCCCACCCCTATAGTTGATTGTTTATAATGTTGTACTGAGGATCTCTACGCCAAAAAAATGCTCATGATATGATTACCAAGACCAATTATTCGAGGATAATTGATATATATTTTATTATTAAATCAATTTCCATGTAATGAAGGGAAATTGAACCCCATTTTATGTTGTTTAGTTGATCAAAATATTCAAAATATTATTTAATGAATATTGGTAACTCATGGAACCAATGATGAAAGTGGATAATGTAAATCTTATTAACTAATAAAACATAGATAATATTTTATTTATCATGTTGTTTACCTTAATTCTACATACTCTATTTAGAATTTATATTTTATAGAATACAATATTAGGGGACTAATGGGTTATAATAATACCATGCCCATGACTTTATTGGGAACCTAAGAATACTTAATGGTTGAAGGTCTGGATAAGGACAAGGGCCATGTGAAAGAGGATTGATTCAGGGATCAAAGATGTGCAAGGAAGGGGGAATCAGAACATGTGTCAATAACTATTATGAGGGTTCTATAGATTGAATTTTTTTGTTTCTCATTTACACTTGGAACTGTATTAAATGAAATAGAATGATTCCTATTGGGTTGTTGTCATGCACCCAGTTTTGGGAAATTTATTTGTGACACTTGTTTATAATTTATAGTGTTTCTTTTATTTATTATTTTTTGTATCCTGAGTTTCTATAATAAAGAGGGTATAGTCTCCCCATGTGTCTCATTAGACCCTCATTACTATCCAGAAGAATTTTTAGTATGAGGAGGTGTTCCTAACGTCTTTTTGAGAACTAGGTTGGGGCACTAGATTTTTGGTTCCCTAGTCTGGGCGTTACACTTTTATTTTCTCGACAAGGTACTTTTTTATTTTTCACACAAAAGTGTAAAATGAGTCTTTTTAACTTATATCGAATAAAAATTATTTCCCATATAATAATTACTAAATTATTTGAATATTCTTTTAGATTTTTACAAGGGTGTTTTTGATGAAAAATATTTCTTTATTGAATGCATACTTTTTAAATATAAAAATGTTATTTTCAAGGTAAAAAGGGTGTTTCCATCTAGAAAAATACCAGTAATATCATTAAATTATTTCAATAAATATCCAAATAATTTATTTAATATTTCGTTGATGATTTACTATAACAATACAGTTCATCATATTTATTAGGATATTTTATGATCAGTAGGACTGGGGAATGTATCAATATTCTGTACGATCAGTTTTACTAATGTGTATAGTTATTGATTTTGTTAATTAAAGTTGATTTGGATGTATTATTTATTCATATTTGTAATAAATGGAACATAGTAATTGATTGGTGGGTCTCTCTATAGCTCTTTAATGAATCGATAGGTCTCATGAGACTAGCAATTTTGGGTTATGGCTGAGGTCTTACCCATTTATATATATATTTCTTGGATCAATTCCTTGATGGTATTTCCATTTTTCTTGGTGGAGGAATTGATGGTAACTTTAAAATTTTCATAATTATGAATTCTATAATTATGAGATTATTTTTTGATGTCCATGTTATTATTTTATTAGTTATAATATCCCTATATTAGTTTCAAGAACATTTAATTACTTATAGGCCTTTATTTGATCGTCCTTTATTCTTATCATATTATGCCTAAGTTTTTGTTTAAATATAGTATGTTTTAATTATTTACCATTACATATTGATTATGCTTATTTAATCATGATAGATTATATTATAAAATATCCCTTACTAAGAATCTAAGCTCACCCATTCCTTAGGTTTTAGTTTTCCTAATAAACAACGATGTTTTTTATGATTAATATGTATGGATATGTTAAGGGGAATAATGGAGTTCTCAATTAAAATATTTATTTTCATTTTTGTTTTGAAATGTTTTAATAATTTCATGTGTATATCTAGGTTATTGAGACTAATAACTATTCATTTCATTGGGATGTGATTGATTTTATCTAGTGCCAATGTAATAATGTAACCACTAACTCTAGGCTTTTGGGGTTAGGGTATTAACACAAATGTTATCCCCAATCAGTGTTGATGTAATGGTAATACATGAATTCAAATAAATGAAATATTTCTATTGATGAATAAAATTATATAAATTATTCTTGACATTCTTGTATCCATCATATCAATAACTTATAATTTCAATTTTCATGTATTTGGCCATAAGGATTTCACAACTAAAGATTACAATACCATTTATACAAAACTAGTATAAAATTAACCATCCAAACATGGTATGATTTATTGAATAATTTTCTATTTAATTATTTTTTTAATACCTAATATCCAACAAAAAATATAGTGTGGTGGTCTTCCTAGTGTTTGTTGGCTCCTTTCCAAAGAGGGCATTGAGCCTTGTAGGGATATCCATAAGTTTCCAATGTTGGTAAACTATGCGGAACTCATTTTCACTTGTGATCTTTTTCCATAATGTTTGGGATTACCCCATATATATGGTGAGACAAAGAAGATATGTTATTTTATATAATTAATTTAAAACATTGATTATTTTAATAAATATAATTTCTCTATTTGATAAAAACAGAAAGGATAATCATTAAAGAAATATTTGTTAATTATTTAAATGATTTAATGATTAATTTTGACCTTATAAAAGGGATTTAGTTAATTTAGGTGAAAACTACATTACTTATAAAATAAAACAATGTTTTATTTCCCAATAATAACATGAATAACTGAAATGAAGTAAATTATTTAAACTTGGGGTAAATTCAAAACGGGCATCATCACTTTTTTAAACCTTGTTTTTTATCAAAAATAATTTATAAAATTAATTAAATAACTCTATTTAGGAATATATTTTTAAATTAAATCAAAATGACTTCGTCTAATCAAGCTAGACCATCAATCATGTCACCACTGATGTAATTCCATAACTATTGTTTATTTTGGATTTGGAAATATATCTCAAACATGATACAATAAAAAAATTTGAATCTTATTGAAACATGGAAAAGGATAAAAAAGTGTATATAAGTGAGGTGTGATTAAAATAATTAAGTTACAACATCAATATTTTTTATCCAATGAAACATATTATCCTAGGTTTTAGAGCTTCAGAATACAATTAATTATGTTTTTGATTTTACTAAATATTTGATGTTTATGTTTGAATATACACAGTGTTATTTTCATGATTATATATTCTAATAAAATGAAATGACCTATTCATAAAATAAAATTTACCACATTCAATGTAAGGTCATAAATTGTTATCTACATAGGATGAAATTAAAATCTATATCCATCAGATAATAGAATGATGAATATAATTCTATTGATATCAAACCCAAATATTGCATAATCCGACAACCAGAGGTTGTCACTATAGATTTATATAAATTGAACTTGATACTTCATGGAACAAGAGTTAAGACATACTAGTTTGATGATCAAAAAACATCACTAGGATCTAGTGATCATGATAAACTCTATAACATCTTATTTCTTATATCACATTAAACAGTTGTTTTTATTTTTGTGAGTTTTTTTAAAATAGACCTTATTATGATAATTTTTTTAAAAATAATTAATAATTTCCTTTTTATTCATTTATTATATGTTTATTTAAGATAAAGGGGATTCTTTATGTAGAATAAGTATTTTTGATCGCCTGGTTGAGGGATTACAATCATAGGATGACATAGTTCTTTCGACAGGGTTATGTCAATGAATATTATGGTGTTTGATCTGGAATATATATTATTAGTTTGATATAGGGATTATGAGTATTAGCAGATAGATATATGGGTATACAATTTCCCTTAAACTAATGAGATATGATCTTCATTTTTCTTTGGCATGCACAACTACTACAAACTCTTTTTGGATGGTTTAATGATTAAATTATAGTTCACTCAATATTTTACCCACATAGTATATCATATTTTTTTCTTATATTTTTTATATCCTAACACATATCTAATAACATAATCTAGTATTTCACAAAATTTCTAAAATTCATTTTTTTTAAATATGGTGTGATGATAATGAGTACAAATTCTTTTTTCTGCTACATAAATCAATAGATACCATTATATATTTATCAAAAAATTACATGACATACTTCATTAATAAAGAACATAATATAATTTCTATATTTGAAAAACCATTAATGAATATTTTGATGAAAATATCATACCCTATGAAAATACTAACTTATTTGAATTTAGAGTTGTAAAATTAGTTAGTTCAATGATTTTGTCTTTAACTACCATAAATTATATCACATATTATTTTTAACCAAAAAATCCATTCTATCACCATAAAATGTTACTTTTATGAATTTATTAAAAATTTTACACCTTATAAATTTTAAGAAATAATTAGTAGAACTCCAACCATCATTAAAAATGGAATTAATAATATATAAATAATATGTGAATATTTTAATTATTTTCTCCACTATGTATTAAAATTTAGACATGATATATTAATATATATACATGGAATCTTATTGGTGTTTTTTGAAATACCAAAGGCATTGTTCTATGAGGAAAAGTTTCATAGGGGATTTTGTATGTAATTTTATTTGAACCCTTTGGTGTAAAGAATGAAATACTATATTCTAAATATCCATATAAGATGTTATATTTTTTTTAAATAAATGTGACTAGATTAACCTTATGGTATATAGAACGCCAATCAAAATACCTCAAGTGTTTTTTAAAATTACCATCAAATATAATATACATAATGGATTTAATATGATATTTTTGGGAGATAGTTTTCCAACATAGAAAGATAAAATAAATAATACCACAGATATTATGAAAATTGGGTTCAAACCATAGGTCTGAAAGAGATCCAAACCAAAAACAATAGTATCTTCCTTTGGGGTATATATATAACAAACTTCAAAACAAAAAATAATAATAAAATAACTATATTATATATGTTATATAAACAAGTCAAACTAAAATATAAAATCAATTCAAAAATATATGTTAAATAAATCAAACCTATATATACACAACTATGACAATCTACCCATAGCCTAAGGACAAAGGGATGGTCCCATATGATACGAATTTATAGAACCATATTAGTAAAACCTTATCATATCCACTCTGCAAAACTACTAATACCCCAAAAGACTCAACCCCAGTTTTCAATAGTGGTACCACCCAAGACTAATAGATCCATACATATACTAAAACAAATGAGGAACAAAAAATGTGGTATATGAAGATGCATGAACAATAAGGTGTCTATGTTATGTGTAAGAAAAAACATACTTATTAGGGAACCGCCACCAACCCTCAGGTAAACTATAAATAACTAGGACTATGTATTAATAGGACTACATTGTTATATATTTATATGAAAAAAATTAAAAATCAATGGGAGAAGTAAATTATTAGAACAACCATGTATACTATTCATAGATCAATATCATCAATAACCAAAAGCTAGCAATATGGAGAATCTCTATGCATGGATAACCTAATTTGGGATTAAACCGGAGTTTGAGATGAGAATTTTGGGTCATACCATATGGGGGGAAAATACCATTAAGTTACTTGTACACGTACTCATATGCTCACACACATATCAATAATCGTGTAAAAATTGTTTAAGGTCCTAGAAACTGATCTTGGGTAGAGAATTTGGCCTAGAGGGTAATGGAAATATTATATCATATACCAAGGAATAGAGGAATGGGTATAATATGTTGGAATTATATGATCCCATCCCACATCATGAGTAAGTAAATCTTGCATCATACCCCCATAATGTTCAGTATTTCCCTAGATGTCATATATGCATATAGTATATATAAGAAAAATAAAATATCTCTATCAACATAATATATTATATCAAAGATGTATTCTATCTCATTTAAACAATAAAATCAAAGAAATAAAATTATTGATACATATTGGTATGAAAATGATTATTTACATTGAACTTAAAATTATATCAACATGGTGTAATTTATGGCTTCATGTAATCAACTATAATGATTAAAAAATTCAAAATAATAACACCATAGATGAAAAAAATCAGAAAAAAGTTAAAATAAAAACATGGTACAGGTAATATAATCACAATACTATTTCATATTTATGGTTAAACATAACATCAAACAATATTTGGTATAATATCCACCGCATGGTTTCATGACCCTTATCTAATAGGAAAATATTTATGGAAGGTATAACAACCCACAAATGTAACTATATAATTACATGAAATAATTAATATAATTCATTAAAATTAACTCTAAATACCTTTTATGTTTATTTTTTTATAAAATTATGACAAAAAAATTAACTAGAAAACTATTTTTTAACAAATTGTAATTTTTCCCAATATATAATGAAATTATTAATCTATAATAAGAATTAAAAATATCACACTAATTATCTATATAATATACCCTTTTAGACATTTCAAACATTTCATTTTTTCATAACCTATGGAAATTGAAACAGTAGAAATGGGTGAGCTTAGAATTGCAATAACGTAAAATATAAGTGATACAAATTAAAGATCACAAGTGATAATAAGATAATAAAATGTGTATAACCAAGATACATGATAATGTTATACCCAATAAATCATAGATCATAAATCATGGATTAAAATTAAAATACTTTATTAAAATTCTCTATATCATAAAAAAACGTAATACTTGGGAATAATAGTGTATCTATATGCATAGAAAACATGACCTATTCAATAAAGTATCAAAACATATTTTCTCTAGTAAATCACGATCCAATAAAATATTTACCATGGTACATCATGATTACCTCACTTATTTCCCTTATAATACCATTCATCAAAATATATTTCCCAAATTTTATTAAGAAACATTACAAATTTCCCCATTGTCCTAATGGATGTAAATCTATAACCAACGCATTGGCATGATATATATGGCCCAACCATCACTTAATTATTTACAATACACATGCCTGCATTGAGAAAAAAACTAACCATAATTTCATTAAAATCAAATAATAAGAAGGTATTTCATAAAACATTCAAATTAAAATCATTCAATTTTTATAGCAAAAAAAACCCATGGAAAAACTTGGTTTCCATCAGAATATAATAAGAACCCATAGAATGAAGATGGAATCCATGTTTTCTAAAATTTATTTAAATAACTAAATAATTTATATTTCTTTAAATAATAAAAACATGATAAACCCAAGGGAAATAAATGGGGATCTGTTGATATCAAGTCCGTTTATAGGTAAAAACCATCCCATCAAGACAATAAAGTTTATATTATTTACAGCATATAGATAAAGTGAAGATAGTTAATATAATAATTTCAAAAATAAATCAATTCATGTATATATAACAGAAAACCCCTAAATGAATGGATAAAAAATAGGGTATTCATTGTATAAATTCATTTAAAAAAATTTACGGTTATATACTGAATATATTTAAGAAAGACTAAGGATGTGATGGAAATTTTCTCTAAAATAAAAGGCCATTACATAATAAATACTAATAAATAAGGTAAATAATTACATTTGAATAATATCCATGATCAAGTATAATATATTTCAATGTACATTTAATTATATGAAAAATAATATTTATTAATTTTAGGAAAACCAATTTAGAAATATAAAATATTCTTGATATTTTTAATGATTTTTAAAATAATTACTTTAGAAAACATGAAGAAACAAATTCTATTAAAAATAATTAAATTGCGGGGAGGAATTTATATATTAAATAGTATATGTTGTAGAAATATGTGTTCAAATATTTTTAAATTAAAATGTAATTTTAGAAAACATTTTCAATATTATCATAAAATATTAAGTTATAGTTCCTTTCAAAACTTATTTTAAGAATGTTTACGAAAAATAATTTTAAAACAATTAGTTTTAAAATTAATATCCAATAATATATCCTTGAAAATTGCATAAAGTTTTTTATAATAAATTTTTATCCAAGGATGAAACATTTGATAATAAAATTAATAGAAACATTTTAATGCTTTAAAAAACAATTTTTCAAAACTCACATTGTAAAACAATAATTTTTTGTTAAAAATTAATTTCCTAAAATAGTAATGGTAAATAATATATATTAAAATATTAGAGTGGAAAACCCATGATATGTTTGAGATGAAGCATTATACATAAATGAATACGAATAATGTTTCAAAAAAGACTTTCAACTAGGATAACAATAGATTCAATTGCCATTTTATGAAACATTTCAAATTTTGCTTAGTATTTAAAATAAATAACATTATTATATGATAAATATATTTCTAATTCTTGTAAATAAACCATATAATGAAAATAAAATCTATTTGACTTAAATATATCTCAAAAGAAAGAATTTGAGACTTAAAACCATTAAAATGTAGAATATTTCAAGTCAAAACAATCGATGTAAATTCTTTTAAATGAATAATTAAATACCATACATAATGAGATAATAATTATAGAAAATATTAAAGAGTAAATACATTCTACATTCCAATAAAACAAGTTGTGTAATAAGAAGTATGTCCTAAGGAATTGGAAATTGATACAATAAATCCTTACCTTTTTTACCTACTTAGTCACATGCACTCTAAGATCCTGTATAAAAAAACTAAATATCTTAATAACCTATTTATAAAACTTTTAACATTCATAAACATTTTATAATTAGTTTTTAATTATTATTTATATGTATATTAGTTGTCATTATTCACTTTATATATTAGTTGTGAGTAACCTTGACCATTTTGAAGTTGTTTCGTACTTTTGGTGTTGTTATTAATTATTCAATATAATTTAATTATTCCAAGATCGTAAAAGGTAGTAAAATTTATGATTACAAAATATGTATTATGTTAAATTTGTATTCCCTATGTATTTTAGTTTTTATTCATTATAGTGAAGTTGGTGATGAGATTGTTTTAGTAATTTATTATGAACTGATGGTGGTGCCATAACCAATTGGAAAATTTTTACATTAATATTTTAAAATAAAAAATAATTATTTACATATTAACATATAATATTTTTATTCCAATTTTTTTATTTATATAATTTTTCATTATAGTGGTTAAAATAGTGCAATAAGAACTTTCTATGATACATGAGTGAGTACGTCTATGGAATAGATTATTTTATCATAATATAAATCTAAAAAATTTATAATGAAATTAAATAGATATTATAATGACCATAGATTTTCATATATTGTTATTACTTCTTTTTGTAGGAATATTAATTACATTTAACAAACACATAGATAAGCTACGTAATAGTTTATCACATTTTAAAACATAGAGACATTCATATAATTTTGTGAATGATCTTCAACAAATCCCCTAATGATATTCCCCTTTAGTACTCCAATATAAAACAATTTTTTATTATGTATAGAAAGAAAACATAAGAAATAGTGAGCTCAGATACTCAGTATAGGTAAAAAATGGAGTCATAAATCATTGTATAAACACAAGTGTATAAGAATTTGAGCGTAATATTTGAAAATTATATCCTATATATTAAATTTCACAATCTTGAGTTGTAGAATAAATCATAAAAATTCTTCAGATATGAAACAGAAGGGAATAAAGATCATAATACATGTAAGTATAAAAAATGAATAACACATTGAATTGTGGAAGACACATAAACCTGTAATGCCATTCCCTATAATTTAAGGCGCATTTCCAAAACTAATCAGTACACTTAATGGGGACCACACCTACTGGGAAAGACACCCCACCATCTCCATTCACAATAATTTACTTGTTAGGTATCTGGTTTCTCAATCTTCCTAGAGTGGATCAAGCCCATCAACTTGTTTCCCAACAATATATAATGAGATATAAATATTTACGCAAATAATAAGAGGGACATAAAGTTGTAACCTATCATATAGTGAAAACCATACATATGAGTTCCCCAAGAACATAAATCATTCATCTTATCAGAACCCAGAGAATTAAATGGGTTTTATAAACATAATTCAATCATAATATAACCCATGTAAAATAAATGGGTTTCTGAAATAACATTCAATCATAACATTACCTATGGAGAAGAAATAGGTTTTAAAAATATCAATCCATAATAAACATAAATAAACATAAGATTAATATGAACAATATCTGTGAAAATTATCCCCATGAAAACACAAGTAAAATCAATGGATGATTTGTTATATGGGAAAGAAATTAGAGATCACTTGAAAATAAATCTTGAGGAAATTATCCTTTCTTCATTGAAAACATTTTCTTTTATAAAAATGCCATGAAATTTTAGAAGAAACAATTATATTTGAATATAAACTTTTATAATTATAAAATATTATTAAAATAATTAATGTGTAATGATGGTTGAATATTCCATTCATTCCATATAAGTAAAAAAATCATTCATTCTATATATTTTTTGTCAATAATTCCACAAAGAGACTTGTTTCACAAAACAAAAAAATTCAAATAATTTCATAAAAAGACAGACATGGGTAAATATATATTTTAATATAAATTGGATAGTAGTTAATACATTTTTAAAAAAAATTCTCGAAAAGATGGACTTGTAAGACAAATATTCCACAATGGTGACTTACAGTGAAATAACCCCGATTATTGATGAGATTGTGAAATAATAACTTATCACAATATACTCAGTATAATTGTATAGAATATGAATGAAATAAATTTATATGGATATGTAAATACAATTATATTTAGGATAATAATCACAAAATACATTCATGGGAAATATATACACTACACAGAACCAACAAGTAGTGTATAAGAAATGTGTCACATAGAAATAAAAGTGGGAAAACATCATTAACCTTTAGTATTGACTTCCTTAATACACATTAAAATATCTTTTACAATAAATATTTTTTTCCATAAATATAATATAGAACTATATTAATATATAATACGATATATTATTTACTTATGAATTTATATTACTAACGTGTAAACAATTCTATATTAATGTTATGCTTCGGGTAATAACTGCTTTGTTTCACATACATGTTTTGAAATTTTATTCTGGTAATTATATTTAGATAATATATTCATCATCTTCAGAATGATAACCATAATATAAATTTCATTTTAATTCATCATATATGAATTTGTGCGTATTTAGAAAAGTTAGTGGTAGAAAATAAAAATACACCATTCATGGAGATGGTCGGTCGTACCAACGCATGGATGATGTTTTCATTTTCTTATTGAATTAAAATAAATAAGTGTATATGATATTTTATAATTAATAGAATTTTTATTATTATATATATATATATAATATATTCATAAAATTCATCCTTATTACCACCCATTATAAATATATAGGAAAATTGAATCACATCACATCGTAGAGATGCTAAGACATACATACACATGAGCGACAATATAATTTCCCAAATGATTATGTGGTAAATGGTTGATATGCTATTATAATTAAAAGATTATAATTTTTTCATAAATATAATATATCCACATTAAACCCATAATAATTTTCATTCATAAAATATGGGTTTTTAAAATGAATTGTATCACTACGTGGAGATGGTAAGCTGTGTGTACACATGAGAAATACTTTCACTTGTCATTCAATGTGAAATGATGAGTATAATTTTTTCTCATAATAATAATAAAATTACATATTATTTATTATTATATTATTTTTATTTGATAAATATCATATTTTTATATGAGTTGTAGAAGAGTAGAAAAGGAGAGTGATCGATTGGAGGAGTTACCTATTCTTCAAAACAGTTTCTTTAGATCTCTACTAAAGGAATATATAGTTAGTCCTTTGGGAAGATCAAAACCTATATAATGTGAATGGGGAAGTAGATAAGATATTTTTGAAAATTTTGGTCGAGCAAGAAGAATAAAAATGGTCAAATGTGATGAGTTAGGAGGTGTCCTTCTATAATGAATGTGTGGGGAATATTTCTAATTTCTCAAAAGATTAATTTATATTAAATTAAATATCAGTAATGATAGATAAAAATTGAATTTAATTATAATATAATATGGGATAGGATGGATATACCATCAAGCAATATATTTCAGAATACATTTTAAAAAAAATTCAATCTTTTCTTTTTTATTTACCCTTAGATACCAATTTTAATATTAACTATAGTAAAAACATTTTTACAATAAAATGTATATATTTTAACTTATAAGGTATAAATTGAACCATAAAATGTAAATTTATGATATTTTATAAATAATTTATCAATTTTCTCATTATTTTTTTTATTTTTAACTAATTTACTAAATTACTATTTTCATAAGATATAATTTGTGACAACTTTGAGACTATTCATTACATTGACTTTATGAAATTAAATAAATAAAGATAACTTCAAAAAAAATCATTTAATAAACCATTAATATTTCATATTAACCTTTAAAATTATTTTAGAACCTTTATTAAAGAATATTATAATTATTTTAATACTTGTAATATCATCTAGTTTATTATTTTATTAATTGAATAATTACTACATCATCATTGTATAATTTTTTATGATAATAATTTCATTAATAAATATTTAAAAAACGTTCCATGATGTAAAATTATTTTTATTATTCATTATAATATATATGTTCATGAATATTTTCTATTTAATCACACATAGAAATATTATACTTATTAAAAGTAAGAGTGTGACATTTTATCACTATATTTGATTTTAAAATTGTCCAGGTCATTTTCATGGAAAATTATCCATTAAAATTTTATTTTAGAACCTTAGGTATTTTGGTTATAATTATATTTATAAATAAACATTTTTCTGGTGTTAAAAATGTTTTATAATATATACCATATTATTTTAATCCTTAAATTCCAGATTTACCCCAAATCTTGGTAAAAAAATTACCAAAAAAACTATTCTTATTATCTAGAAATAAAAGGGACATATTTAATAAATTTTTACCATTTGATATCAAAAATGGAATCCATTTTTAAAATATCAAAAATTATAAATAGATAAATTAATTTAAAATGAATCCCATAACTGGTATGAGAAAATGAGTTTTTAAATTGAAACATTAAAAAGAGTGAAAGGTTTTTATATGCAAATTCAATGGGAACATGATTCCAATGACTTATATTGAATTAAATAAATCAATTTTTAAATAATTATACTTTAAAAATATTGGAAAATATAATTTAACACTATAAATTATTTATATGAATAATATTTTTCAATTGAAATACAATATTTTTCAATATTCTTCAAAACATAAAACATGACAGAAAAATACCAAAAATATCAAAAAAAATGGATTTTGATATACTTATTTACAATAAGAACTTCATTTTTCAATTATAATTTATTATTGTTTAAAAAATAATATTTAAAACAAGTGCACCACTAAATGGTTGTAAAACTCTATTTTTATAAAAATACATCTTTTATTTATAAAACTGGTTTTGTTCTTATATAACGTATTTAAAATAGATATGATGAATGTTAAAAATTATATTGATTATATATATATCATTAATATAATCCAAAAATATTTCTTTTAATTTTATTGGTATAAAACAGACATAAGTGCATTTAAATAGTTTTTCCATAAATATTTTCTTTTAATTTCGAAAGGGGGTTTCATGTGTAAAGACAAATTTAATAATTCAGTTCATACTCTTCATATCATCCATTATAATTTCTAGGTATATAATTATATTTTTTATTTAATTATAATATTAAAATTATGTTTCGTAGACACTTAGTGTTTCATGTAACGCAAGGTAAGCCATTGTTCCTTGTAGCGTAAGCTTAACATGGTGTAACATGCAATACTAGATAACAATGAAATAAAATTATTTAAATATATATTTATTAATAAATTGGGTTTACATATATTATTAAGTTAATTAATCATATTTATTATAAGTTATAGTAAGATGGTAAAAAAATTTGTTACCTGTAAAGAAATTATTTTCCCTCTTTGTATATAAATTTTTGGGGTATAGTTTTACCATGATTTCATAATGACAATATTTCATATAGAATAAATAATTTAAATTTATAAAAAAAATTATAAAATAAATAACATGTATATTCAATGAACCAATTTGTAGAAAAAAACCATTGAATGCAATGATGAAATCTGAAACGTTTTTTTTTCATGGAGGTGGTAGTGTGGACATATGCATGTGCAACATTTTTCAATTTTTGATTAAATAGCAGGTGATTAGATAATGGTTGTCACATAAATATAATAATATTTAGTTATATTATTTAATATATTTTCATTATATAAAAATGATTAAAATACTTTATATTAGGTTATATGGTAATGATAAAGAAATAATCTAAAATGGAATGTAATTCTTACATAGAGAATTTGGATCATCTCTTGTCGTGTCCATTGGAATGAATAAATCATGGAACAATATTGATTTTGTGGTAATATATATATTTAGAGGGAATATTGGATTATTATATAGTATATAGTTCCATGGGAATTTAAAACTAGATTTATGCCACGAAAAGGGACGAAGGGAGCTCCTTTTATCTGTGTAAAAGAAAGAAAAATATTTAGAAATGAATTTGAGGTATGGGGTATGAATGTAATTTCATATGAGTTAGGTGAGTTAGGATTATAAATGTTTGTTAGACTTGTATCAATGAATTTAAAATCAAAATATGTATTCTATAAGGCCTATGTGTCTAACTTTTTTATTAAAATTTCAGCCACATTTGTTTTCCCATTTTCACCCTTTTTAATATGGATTAAAAAACAATCAAGGTAATTTTTTTACAATAATTTTTTTGATGACCATTTCTCCAAAAGATTTGTTGTGATGAATCCTTATTTGGAATAATTTTATTCTAGTTTATTTTATAATTAAGATGAAATATTATTTTTAATTTAAAATACATAATGTGTTGAATTTTTTCAAAGAATATAAAATTATAATTTTTTAGTTTTCATAATATTATTTAACATAAATTACAAATTAAATGAGTCCAAATATATTTTTATAAATATTAAGCAAAATATTAGACTTCTTATTTAAAAATGGATGAATTTAATTTAAAATTAAAATATTAAGAAAAAGTAATATTCTTTGAAAAATAGTTTCATTTACAATGTAACTAGTATTTGTCTTTGTAACATAATTTCTTGCTTGAAAATGAAATTTCAATTATTTGAAAATGTGTGTTCTGATATTTGAAATTTATTTGTAGTATAAATTATTAATTTTACTAAATTTTAATTATATTAATTATAGTATATTAAAAAATATGATTTATTGGGCTTAAAAATCAATTCAAATAGAATATTACCATTAAAATTTTTAACTAAAAATAATTCTAAAAATATATTTAAAATTACAAAAAAGGCTACTTGTTTTTTAAAACGTAAAACATGGGTTTTCGAATTTCACAATGATATTATAAAAAAATATTTTTTCTCTTTAAATAAATATTTATTAAATAATTTTTATATACTTATTACTATTTATCACATTTTGATAAAGTCATAAAATTTATGTTTTTGTTAAAAACTATAATTTTAACTTGTCACGTAAGAATTATTTTTTTTTGAAAAAAGAAAAAAATTAGTCTGAAGATAATTTGGTTTGAAAATTTCACAAACTAAATTCATTGAAAAATTCAAACATTTTAAATTTATAATTTTTTATTTTTTATAAAAATACAATATTTTTGGAAAATATTATTATACCGAGGATTTCTCCATTTATAACATTAGTTATTTTTAATATTATTTAGAATGAATTTAAAAATGAATAAAATTATTTTATTTGTTGTTGGTTTTATAATTATTAAATTTTATTTTTAATTTTCATTTAATATGGTGCATCTAATTTTAGATCGGTGATGCATGAGAAGCATGCTATCAAACAAAATATTTATTTATTGAAAATACAAAGTGAAATCTTGTGTCATTATAGAAGGGATAATGATATGTCCCCACTTGTATTGAAATAAGTGGATGACATGTTCATTTTTAGTCTTCATCTGTTATTATTTGGAGGCCCAACATAAAACATTTGATAAAGAACAAGATTAATTTTAGAAAAAAATTCTAAAATTATTTTCTTAATAAAAATTCTTAACCATTTGAATATATTTTTGGGAAATAAACATTAAATAATTTTTTTAAATGTTTTAAATGATTTCCCTCTTAATTTATACTATATAAAAAATATTTTTTTAGTTTAATGAAGAACCCTTTACCTAAATAAATATTCATGATTGAATTCTCAGGAAGAAAGGGACTTCATGAAAACAAAATAAACAATTTAGGCCTCGAGGATGATGTCACTTGATTACTTATACAATACATAACTAATAATCCCATATAGCCTAAAATATTTATCGGATTCTACATGCTAATGAAGGTGAATGAATTACATATACAACACAAGTCTAGGCCAAAAAAATACCTCAAGCATACCTCCTAATTTCTAGAGGTTGGTGTAAATATTGGGAGTCCTATATAATGAAGAAGGGATGTGATTTTCCATCATAAAAGGAATACGAAAAGTAATTCTAGATGTCTATTGAAATTTCAATACATCCCTTAGTGTAAGCATACATCCAGACGAGAAACACCAATATATACCATTTACAAAAAAATAAAACAAACGAAATTTGAAATAAAAGATAAAAAAGTTATATATGGTGATGAATATATTTTTGTCAAATTATAATCTTAGATAATGTTTATCATGTATGAGAATCAAATAAAAAACCACTTTAAAAAAATAAAAAAATAAAAAAATATCATGCATCTCATCACCCAAACTCCCCTCTACCGATACACCGCCTGGGTTGGTAGTAGAGATAGAGATGATCCCAAAAACCTAAATTTAACAGTTCATGTGATAGAGACTAGGATTGAAGGAATAGATTACCTAAAAATAGGATGTATTACCCTTTTTATACAAATTTATAGAAGAGGGATAAGATGAGATCCACCAACTAACACCATAAAAAAGATAAATAAATGATCCCAAAATATGAATTCTATTTTATTAAAAATAAAATGAATAAAATACCAATAAAAATCACATGTAATAACAAATAAACTCCAATATCTCTTAAAAAAACTCTGATATAGAAACTCCCAACTTTTCCACTTACCATCTCCCGCTGGCCCTGAAAACTAGTTTATCTATTCATAGTATGAGAAGACATGTATAATTAGTGGGATCATCCTAGAAACTTTAATGAAAATGTAAAATAATTATTCTATATATGATTTAGTATATAAATGAAACCAACTCAATACTTATATATGTAAAACTAGGTATCATCCCCACCATGTATTGCTCTACAAGTAATGCATCGAAGTAAGGAATTAAATATCAAAATAATATACAAATGTAAGGATCCCTGATTGAATTTCCCCAATGGTTTTTTAGTATCACTCCCTAATTACAAACATCTTTTGATCCTATGCCATCCATAAGACATCACACACATCATGCATAAACATCACATATCATCCAACATCCCTAGAAGCATGTTATAACCACATCATCATCATCTCACCCATGACCAATTAATATGTTTGAAAGAAATTCAATCCCATGTACTATGAACTATACCTCAAAAAAATATCACATGAAAAAAAAATCTATAAGAAACAGTAGTCACTATATCCAGAATACACATATATGTTACACATAAATCTGAAATAGCCTTCACACACATGTATAGTGAAACTAAGAACCATCGCAACTAGTGTAGACATGTACCCTACACCATAATCCATTAAATCCTGGATACGACTTCACGTTAAGCAAGGTGTAAAGAATATGGTGGAAAAGAATAATTTAACCATCTCTTTCCTCACCAAACCATCAATTGTTGAAAACACCCATACCCAAAACATTTCGACATCATTTTCTCACTAGACTCGAGTGGTCCAGAATATTAAACCATAAAACATAAGAACATAAATATTACATAACCAAATAAATTTAAAATAATAATCCTTAAACTTAAATACAATAATTTTCCCACAAGACTCCTGTTTTCCACTACTCGGGCCTAGGAAATGGGATATCATACACATAAACAAGCATACATATTAAAAATATTTAACAATATTCACAAGAATTTAAAAAATATCATTAATGTTTTGTTAATATATAACACCCTTATATTTTACTTTTTATGACTTTATGTAAATATCATGTTGAATAAAATGTGAGATATGCAACAGTAAATAATGGTAAATATTAATTTATTAAAATATAGGTCATACATTAATGAATTGTGAATATTTAATGAAAAGATAAATAAATTAATGATCATTTTTATATTATATAAAATAAATTTAACAAAACTTAAAAATTAAGATGGTCATTTTTACATAAAATATATTTTTGATAAAATATACATATAATTAAAAGATAAATATAATAATTTTTGAATTTGAATTTTATGGGATGAATGATATTTTTAAATTCATTATAACTAAATTATCCTAGAGGGATTTCTTATCTTTCTAAAAAGATTAATTTAATATTTAGTGATGATATAATTACCCTAAATGTTTATGAAACACAATAATAATGCTTGTTTATGTACTATAAAAATCAAGTTAATAGTTTTAAAAATTCTAAATGTAATATTTTTTTGGGAATGTTATTGTTTCCCATGAATTTTATCGGTAAATAGAGTATATTATGGATATTTTAAGTGGATTATATTAAAATTATTTTTTTTCATGTAGTTTTCAAGGTAAGATTAAATGAATAGTTAGAGAAATGGAATTATAGATATTTTATATTATAAAATATTA
The DNA here is from genome assembly GCA_963277665.1 of Viscum album. Taxonomy (NCBI): domain Eukaryota; kingdom Viridiplantae; phylum Streptophyta; class Magnoliopsida; order Santalales; family Viscaceae; genus Viscum; species Viscum album. Next base: position 350,138,966 of record OY728126.1, on the reverse strand, counting down.
TATTAAATGATTTTAAATTCCAAAAAATCATATCTTTATCGATGTTATTTTTATATGATTTGAAATATCAAACATTGTAAATTTATGTGAAATTTTCTCGTTTATAGTAATAATATTTTCCCCTAAATTGTAAGAAAAATTGTTATTATAGTAATCATCAAAAGGATTAACAAGGGTTAATTAAAAGAGATAAGAATGAAACCCTCATCTAAACATGTCCAATTTTTATTTTACGATATTATATAGACTCAAAATAATATTATCTTATAAAAAATCACATTGGATCTATTTTTACATGAAATTTAATTTATATAAATTTATTACTTTATGAAACAACAAGAGTTCTCCACCACTCACTTATAAAATGGATCCTCCTCTACTATCTTCCTCACAAATTTTGAGCTCTATAACTAGTCAAATACCTACCAAAATCCATTATTAATATCACACATCTCATTATAGAGGATTTTTTGGGTTGAATACAAACATTATATGGCTTAATGTGAATATTAATGATATTTTTGATGAATAGGAGTAGTTTTTACCAAATAATTTATTAATATTTCTTCTTCTACATAATTAATATAAAAACAACATGCAATGTTTTATTTTATGATAAGAATTTAATAAGGGATAAAAATTCAAATAGGTCTATGGTATTTAGGGATGCCTAAGGCAATGTAAACCAAGGGAATCATAATGGAAAATCCCAAAACATTAATAGGGTAGACACCCCATTCTCAAAAAAATAATACAAGGGGTGTTATGATTACGCCATATATAATTAAGATCTTCTAATTTTTTCTTTTTCACAAAGTGTGAAGAATGATCATGAAATATGAAAATTAATTTTTACATATTTGATTGAGGAAAGAAATAGTATAGAGGGTTTAAATTTTACCTTACATGGAATTGTGAAGCCTAGATGAACATATTTTGATGTTGAAAAGTGAGATTTTATAGTCCATGTATACTTCTAGACAATTTATAGGACAATTTGATTCATCCATGATAGAATTTCCACGACTGTAAAAGGTAGTTTAATTCTGAAAGAACAACACTATTAGGGTCCCTTCTGACACCTCCCCCCACATATTTCTTATACGACATGGTAAATCCACATTGAGTTTAAGACATTAATATATGGGATTCCAACACTACCATATCCCTATGTGGGGAACACTCGATGAATTATGAGCACTCCTTCTAACCAGAATAACTATTAATTTTTTGAGATAATGGAATAAAATATATCAATATTTTCTTCTTTTAAATGGAAGAGAAAACATTCATTCGTGTGTTTGGACTATCACATCACAATATAATATAACTAGTTTTGTAAAACCAACTCTCATATCATGTTATAAGGATTGATTTGTGTTTTTATAAGATATTAGGAAAATATTTATCATTATAAAAAGTTAATATATCATCGTCATTCTTACCTTCATAACTATTGAAATATTTTAAAATCATTCGTCCTTACATGCAGACTACCACCTTTTTGGATTAATGTGATTCATTTTTCTTTACCACATCATATGGATGACATGTATAATTTTATCTAATTATATAATATGATTTGTGAGATATAATTATCATTATATAATTTAAAAATAATAGAAACCTTTATTTCAACCTAATCATAGAAAAATTAAAATGTTAATCATGCATATATATGACCTACAGTATCCATGATTGTAACATAGTTCATTTTTCATACACTTCATTCATAGTTTTCTCTAGATTTATTTTTTATTTATAAAAATTAAAATAATTTTATGTTTATTACTCTGTATTTGGTGGAATAATGTAATCTTTAAAATTTTCAAATATATCAAATTCATTTTTTACATGTGTCGAATATCATCAAAACATATAATATAAACATAATTAAATAAGAAATTTCACATAACATGGTAATAGATAAAATAAAATGAAAAATAAAAAAAAAGAAATATTTATAATCAAGTAAATACATTAAAAAATTTATTTATTCAAGAAGAAAAAGAATGTGTGTGAAAAATTTGAACTTGAGGTAAGAGACACACTACTTTTAAAACATATTTTAGATGTTTTGAAGAATAATTTTATAAATATTTCCCAATCATGTCTATATTATTCAAAATATTATATGAATGCATTTATATGGAAAAAATGAATTATTTTTTAAATTTTATAACTTTTTTACAAAGGTTTTGGAAAGGAAATTTTTTACTTATTTTGTATGGAACGTTTTTTATTATTTAAATAAAATAAAATGGAATGTTTAATTTTAATGTATGAGGATCTAACTGATTTCCCAACATCATGAAATTTAGTGTTCGTAAAAATTCCTTTATAATTTTTCAAATTTTATGTTATATGAAAATATGATTCTCATTTTTTTAAATTTTCAGTTTAAATTCAATAATAGAGAAGTTATTTTTGATATTTCATTTGAATACTAAAAATGATTTTTCTTATGAGTTAAAAAGTATATTTATAACATTTTTTGGAATTAAAATGAAGGACTGCATTTTTTTATTCATGAAATGGTACAAATAATATTTTTATGATTTTTTTATCCTAGTATAACCCTCTAATTCATTGGGTAATGATTATATTCTCCTTAAAATAATGTTGGAAGTTGACCGTATGGTTATTTGGGTTGTAAGGGTTCTTATTAAATTTCAATAAGATGATGTCCCAGGGACCCAAATCAAATTTTTTATAATTTATAAAAATAATTCCTTGAAGTAATTTTATTATAAAAATTATTTTAATCAACGTTTTTTTAAATGAAATTATGTTCCCATTTAGGGAACAAAGTTATGTTTTTAAGAAAATGTTTTTCATGGGTTATCATGTTTTCTAAGAACCCCCCTTGAATATGATTTTGTCTTTATGATTTATTATTTTGTTTTTCATGAAAAAATTGTGTAGTAAAGAATATTTCATGTAAAATTAAACAATTAATTAATATTAATGGTTATTACGTAATAAAAAACTCTCTTCTCTTATCTCAAGGTTTTAAAATGGACTAAAAATTTAATTTTACTCCTTTTATATATCCCTTACTAGATGGTGACTGGTGTGTTGGGTGCGTTGCTTGAGGGTCTCATAGTGAATGATGACGTGTGCTGGTTTGATTTTTTGAATTTGTCTGTGTGTGATTTGTTCTTTGGTTTGGCACCTCCAGCTTTTCGTATGGTGGCATTTGTGTTTTGGATTGTGTAATGTGTTTTGTTTGATCTTGTTATGGTTGAAGTTGTAATGTTCCCACTTATCCAAAAAGTGGTTCTTTATTCCAAAAATGAAAAAAATACTTGGCCTGTATGTCCCTTACTGATATTTTTTGGGGTATACAACATTTATATATCATATTAATTTTGATTAAGTATGATTAAGAATATATAATAATTCAAGTTTGTATCTAAGAATATTTTTTATTAATAGAAAACATATTTAATTATAAATTATTTATAATATATTAAAACGGATATTGAATGGAATTTTCCACTTTTTGATATATAGGTTTTTAATGTAAGAGTTGCGACCAAATTAACTAAAACACATAACCAAAAATTTCTTTGAAAATTAAATAAAGATAATTTTTGATCAAAAACCTCAAGATAAGTATGGTTTTAATGATGGGTCTTTATATTTTCTATTAGATTAAAGATTTAGAAAACTTTGGAGACTATGATATTTTCATGTGAGGTTATCTTAATAGTTATGAATTTTATTATAGGTTCATAAGTTTATCTTTGATCCTAAGTTCGAAGGTTTTGAAACCCCTTATCATGTTTCATGTCATAAAATTTGGAGTTGATTACTTATATTATGGGAGATGTTTTATTAGGTTTAGGTATTTGTAAACATTACATTTAACATGAATGATTATTTCAGGAAAATACCATTACATTTTTTGTGGTATAATATGAACGGTATGACCTCAATTTTAACACCCTAATATTTCATAGTAATTCTATAACTTTCACTACACGCAACACCGAGTTCAAGCGCACCACAACTTACCAAACTAGCCATTCAAAAGAAGTTATGAACAGTATTAACTAAATTTAGAACTTTATATAATCCTAATAATTTTAGAATCCCTATTATGAGTTTCTTAGACATAATGTAAGAACAAATTCATTTTTTTCAAATAAAAGAAGTATTTTTAAAAAAATGCAATTTTATTGCCTTTTAATTGCAAACACTTTTTAAATCCAATATTTGAAACTTTGATATATTCAATTTGAAAAAATAAACATCTTATTTAGAATGGGGAAATAAGAATTTAAATTCAATTAATTTTGAGTGTTTTTCTGATAACTTTCATATTTGGGTGAATAGTAAAAAATACAATTTTTAACTATAAACAACTTTTTTAATAAAAAAAATTTTATTGTGTTAAATTATACACTTTAATGGTTTTAAAGTATAAATAGAATTTATTTTTACCATTTAATTAAATGATGGACATGGTAGGTAATTTCACTTTGAAATTTAACATAAACACATGTCAATCTTTTGATAGTTTTTACTTTTTTTAAAAACCCGATTTTTGGTTTTGACAATTGGAATTAATTTTAAATTAAGAGATGAAACTTATATGTTTTTGATTTGGTAAAATGGACTTCATTTTTTGATTTTAGAATATCAAAATTCTCTTAGGGTAAATTTTGGGTATTTTTCTGAAATCATTCAATTTTTTATAAATAGTAAAAAACACTGAGTTATTGTTTAAAACTGACTTTTTTATTTAAATAATTAATTATTATATTTAAAATTTTTTGGTCAAAATGGATACATAATACCTATATAGGTTCAATTTAATTCACTGGATTCATTTTATAATGAGTTTAGATATATAAAAATTTTATTGAACTTTTTACAGTCTTTTACCCACCTCCTAGAAGCATTTAAAAATTTGCATAATACTTAATTTTACCACTTATGTGAGATGAATTTAAAAATTACGAGATACATGGTTGATATTAGAAAGTATAATTTGGTTTAATAAGATGAAAATAATTTTTGGTGAATAGTATCTTTTGACTTTTATTTACCATGGTTAAAAGTAAATAGGGTAATTAAGGGTGAAAATGATATTATAATTACCCTAAAACATGTCCTAATTCTGTTAGATAAGTGTAATTCTACAAAAAACAACCTTAGGAATAAAATATTATCCTTTAGGACCACTTGGATTAGATTTGGACATTTATTACTATTTAATTCAAAAAAGAGTTAAAAGTGGTAAATTCAAAGTTTAATAACTATATTATTTTTAATATAGGGTTACACATTATTTAAATTTGACTATAAATATTTATTAAATATAGAATAATATTTCATAAATAATGGTATCTTATTTATTATTTTTATACATTAAAAAACTTAATTTATTTATGACATAATGATGATGAAGTAATTACCTTATTAATGAAATATTAAAATAATTGATATTATAAATTCCAACTAAATGTAATTTGAGACTTTTTATGAATTCCACTAATTTTATTGGTTAATAAGACATGTTAGAGTTTATTAAATGATTTTTTTAGTAATAATGCTGTTATGAAATTTGAAAACACAAAATACCAAATAGTGTCAAAATTGACATAAAAGAGTTTTTAAAACAAATATTATATTATTAATTGGTATTCTTTTCATAAAAATATAAAGTTAATCCAAAGGGATTCAATAATATTATATATTTAATTAATGAACTACTTGGGGGTCTCTTGTAAGTTTATAGTAAGTTTATTAATTATATAATATAAAAATACAAAGAGACATGGTAAATGTCAAACAATTTGACTAAGAGTTAAATCTAAAAGATAAAGTTAATATAGTGACCCAAACCTATCTAAAACTAATTGGTTGAGTATATTTCGACCCATACCCACCTTATATTTAAATAATTCATTTTGGAGACATTATAAACCGAAAATTATTTTATTATAAAATAATATTTCTAGCTTTTCCTATGCTGCCCCTCACCCCTCTTATAATTGGGCACTCCCCATTCTCTCTAATTGCCACCATCAAAGCCATTTGGCTCGACCAAACTCTACCAAAATACACTATTAACTATCTTACCTTATTTCCAGAGGCATTCCATAAGTCATAAATCCATCCTATGGATCCATTTTGATCAAATCAAAAGGAATAACCTAAAGAAGAGGTAAATATTTCATCACCTCTTTCAAGTTTCTTTCTTCTTCCACTTCTTCTTTCTTTGTTGTTTCCATTCTAAAATAATAACTTCAGTATCTTCTATATACTGTGATGTTATTATAAATATGGTAAAACCATATTAATTATTATATACATCATTTTAATGGCATGTCACCATACGTGCGTACGTACGGCTTACCGTCTCCACGTCATGGTGTAATTGTTATTCAATACATTATTATTTGGATGGGTATAATAATGATGTGTAATTATTGTAAATAATAAATATAAAATGATAATGATTATGTATATATGATATACCATCTAATTATATATTATTTTAATATCAAAAGAATGATATTATCACTCGTGTGTATGTACGGATTAATGTCTCTATGAACGCAAAGAGATTCATTCCCCATCATATCCATTTGAGACTAATTTTCATTAGATGATTAAAAATAATTTTTAAATACTTAAGATAATTCTGAATATGAATAAGATACATCCAATCCATAACAAACATTACTTACGTAATAAAGCATATAAATGGAAACAAATCATTTAGCACCTGAAACGACGATAATACTAAGATATTATTAACAAAGCAATGTTAAAAGATCATATATGATATCATATTAATTTATATGATTATTGTATAATTTAATAAAAATTATATAACCATTATACAAAAGGTTAACCTACCCTCAACCAAGGAAAATTACAAGGTAAGGGTTAATTTCACAATCTTTTTATTATCAGTGGTTGTTTTTACGTAAGTATCTATTGGGACATATTTATTATCAATGTACATGTTTCAAAAAAGAGTTTTCAAAGGTATTATTTTTAATGGAGTTTTTTACTACAAAATCTTTTTAAATGTTTTAAATATTTTTTCTTCTAAATAATTCTCATCAATGTCTATGTTTTTAAAATGGGTTTTAAGGAATTATTTATATGGACATGCATGTTTTTAAAAGGTTAATTCCTTTAAAAAGTTTCAAAGAGGTATGAGACACTTTGATTCAAAAATGTCTTTAAATGTATTCCTTTCTAAATTGTGTGACTTTTAAATGTTTTTATGAGAAAGGGATATTTCTCTCAATTAGGTTTACCAATATTTTTAATCTATATCAACATCCCTTGATGTATTTTAAAATTGTTTGAAGTTTATTTATTATGATACAAATATTTCATATTGTATTGATGTTTTTGCAATATTTTGGACTATGGATGTGTTATTTTTATACCATTCATGGTTTATGGATAATGTATTGACATTTTGTATACTAGTTTTAATATGAATGTTTATGTTATGTTTAATCCTTTTTATATGAGGAATGCATTGGACTTAGTAAGTGACAGGTGGAGCCGAATATAGCTTCTAGATGAATCAGTAGGTCTCATGAGACAAAATAGTGTCTTACCACAAGTCCTTGACAAAATATTATTTGGAGACATGGCACAAGGCCTTGACTATGTGCTTGTGAAGTCTGTCATTATGCATTCCATCATTTTTTAATTGTATATTGATATTTCATGTGATTATTCAACTAGTATAATATCTATGTGAATAAGTAAATGACATTATTTGATTTTATCTTTGCCATATAATGCTTAAGTTTATGTTTAAAAGGATTTTGTTTTAGTCTAATACATTGCCTTAAATGTTTCTGCTTATTTTTGAAAGTTTCTGCTATATTTTTATCCTTACTGAGCATCTAAGCTGACTCCTTTCTATTTTTATTTTTCCCAGGATGTGAAGAAGTATTTTATGACTGATATGCAGGTTTAATCTAAGGATTAATGTCATTCTCAAGGTATCATTTATGTTTTTTTTATTTTCTAATGTGTAATGTAATGTTTATGTATGTAATCTATTTTCCAATACTGCTAAAATGATCGGTCTTTAGGTACTAGATTCCTTGTAATCATGAAAATTTATCAAAATAATGCACTAATTATGGGTAACTGGGGTCGGCGCGTTACTTTTGGTATCATAGGAAGTTTACAAATAACCTTGGAAACTAGATTTAGATAAACTCTGATTAGAGAACATTAACCTAAGATAGAATTTGATGATTAGCATAGAAGAAATTCATAGAATTTTGGTAATGTAGATATTTTTTGAGTTTTCCAAGAAAATGAATCCCTGTCTGGATACAAGCAGGTAAAGGCACCTCTAGCACATATGTACCTAGGGGTAAAACAGGAAAACACCGCTTTCAGCTAGACTCGAATGGGAACTGGTGCACGACAACTGGCCTTGATGCACTCTTGGTTATGACACTCCTGGGGGATATTCTTAGGATAATTCCCATTTTCATTACAAAACATTATGAAGGGTTTGTAAGTAAAAACTTCCTAAAAGAAATTATTATTATTATTATTGATTATATCCATAAACTGTTCAATTTATTTTAACTATTTTACAAGTTTGGAATTATGAATTGTGATTCATAAACTGTCCTAGTGTTATCCATTGTTTAGAAATGACGCCCAGTAGCTGGAATGAGAACTCTTACAATATGTATGATCCAAAGAGTAAAAATGATCATATCTTTCAAAGTATTAAGCCAAAATTTATAAGGGAAATAGTATCCCATGTGTTCTTAACATTTGAAGAAATAGATTCATGTGTTCATAAGATTATTAAAGAGTTATCGGAGTCCTGTGGATTTAAAGGGAATCCAGAGAAGAAATGGTTGGTAGAGAGAAAGATGGATAAAGGGAAGAAGGGATAGAAGGATTTTCCCATATGTGATAATTGTGAAAAGAATCATCTTGGTAAAATTTTTAAGGGAATGAGAGTTTGTTATGAGTGTGCAGAAAAAGGACACCAAGTACGTGATTCCAAGTATAAGAAAAAGGTTTCATGTGTACAATGCGTCATCTGTAAGGAGTTGAGTCACTACGCGAATCAATTTCCAAATCATCTGAGAATACCCCAAATGATGCTATTGGTTAATAATGAAGTTATGATACTACCACAGATGAAGAGTAATGACTAGTGTTCTTATGTTTTTGTTAAAATATTATGTCATTTCAGTGTTTTATTGACGATATACCAGTTATATGAATGATGGAAATAAATAAGGATTGTACTATAGTACTATTTCATTGAGGATTTGAGATTATATGGATTTATGAAAAGTGACTCAACAAAAAGTTATACTTTTTGGAAAATACATGGTTGGAGGAAAGGAAAACATTAATATGGTCCTGATACTAAGGTGGAAATTTTGGAATAAGATATGGATGATTTGAATAATTTATATTGGATAATCTTGACTATCTTGGAATTGATTAATGTTTTTTTATTTCATCATTGTTGGAATATTCAAAGTTTTTGGATATAAGGAATATATTCAGTATTATATAAAGGATAATAGTGCATGAATGTAATCAATAAGGTTTTATGGTAATTGAAGGTGTTACCATGTTTTAAAATAATACATGATGATGTTATTCACATGTAATTACATGGAAAAAAGGATCTTCATTGTGTTTAACATCCTTATATATTATAGAATGTGAGTGTTGATAGAAGTATTTTGGATAAGTCTAAAGGTTGGAATGGTTTTTGTTTGAAATTGGATATTAATGTTAAAGTTATTTTTGGATTGGTATAAAAAGGACAACATGCAAACTGTGTGACAATCCATCATGTTAGACAAAGCTACGAGAATCAAACCCAAAACCATAGTGCGATTGGGATTTATCACCTACCACTGAACTACATGAAGTCCTTGGATTGTATAATCTAGTTTTTTAAGGTATGATAGGTAAATTGTAAATTCATTATTTTTAAAACCCTATACGGTTAGGATAAATAGATTTTTTTTTGAAATATTTTGGAGTGAAAGATGAGTTTGTGGTAGGAAAATGTTGACGGATGAAACTGTACTTGTCAAATATATATATATATATATATATATATATATTTCCCTATTATTCAATGGGTAAATTAATTCTTAAACTTTAGGTAATGGATCTTAAAATCAAAAATGTGTTATCCTAATACCTTATGTTTTGTTAAACCGATTGTATTTGAAATCATCATAGATTGATGGATTTGAGGCCCTCAATTTTACACTTGTTTGTGATTTATGACCTGAATCACTCCCTATAAATTTTTACATTTTCCCTCCAATTATGTGTCTCTAATTTCCACCAATTTTCTCCTAATCGAGAACATAATTTGGTGGTGACCCATTCATTTCTCTTTTCTTCTTAATAAGAATAAATTTTATTAACCCAATTTCCGATGTGGGTTTTCCAAAAAGGTATTATAAATTTTCATCATTTTCTTTTTGAAAAAAAATTTCAAATTTTTAGGATGCAATTTATTGAAGGAGGGAAGAATGTAACAGCCCAAGATTTCATAGTAATTTAATAACTTGCACTACATGCAACACCAAGTTCAAGCACACCACGACTTAACAAACTAGCCGTTCAAAAGAAGTTATGAATAATATTAACTAAATTTTAAACTTTATATAATACTTATAATTTTATAATCTATATTATGAGTTTCTTAGACATAATGTAAGAACGAATTCATTTTTTTCAGATAAAAGAAGTATTTTTCAAAAAAATCCATTTTACCCCCTTTTAATTGTGAATACTTTTTGAATACAATATTGGAAACTATTATATATTCAATTTGAAAAAAAAAATTATTCTTTAGAATAGGGATATAATAATTTAGTTTTAATAAAATGTTTGTGTTTTTTTGATAACATTCATATTTGGTTGAATAGTGAAAATACTATATTTTAACTAAAAACAACTTTTTTAATCAAAATAATTTATAGTGTTAAATTATAAATTTTAATGGTTTGGAATTATAAATAGATTATATTTTTACCATTTAATCCAATTCTGGTCGCTGTATGTAATTTCACTTTGAAATTGGACATCAAGACATGTCAATCTTTAGATAGTATTTACTATTTTAAAAACCCGCTTTTTGGTTTTGACAATAGGGATTTAATTTTAAATTAATAAATGAAACCTCTATGTTTTAATTGGTAAAATGGACTTCATTTTTTAATTTGGAAAATCAAAATTAGCTTAGGGTAAATTTTTGGTATTTTTTAGGAAAACATTCATTTTTTGATAAATAATGAAAAACATTATGTTATTGTTTAAAACCAACTTTTTATTTAAATAATTATGTAGTATATTTAAATTTATTTTTGGGAAAAATATATAAATAATACCTATATAAGTTCAATGTATTTCATTGGTGTCATTTTATAATGAGTTTAGATATATAAAAATTTTATTGAACTTTTTACCGCATTTTACCAACCTCCTAGGAGCATTTCCAAATTTGTATAATACTTAATTTTACAAATTATGTAGGTTGAATATAAAAACTTGGAGATAAATGGTTGATATCATTATTTACAATGTGGTTCAATAAGATGAAAATAATTTTTTTGAATGGTAACTTTTGACTTTTATTTATCATAGCTAAAAGTAAATAGGGTAATTAAGGGTAAAAATAATATCATAATTACCATAACACATGTACTGATTCTATTATATAAGTGTAATTCGACCAAAAACAACCTTAGGAATAAAATAATATCCTTTAGTTCCACTAGGATTAGATTAGGCCATTTATTGTTATTTAATTCAATAAAAAGTTAAAAGTGTTAAATTCAATTTTTAACAACTAAACCATTTTTAATATAGGTTTACAAATAATATAAACTAGACTATAAATATTAATTATAAAGATAAAAATATTTCTAAATATTTTTATTTTATTTATAATTTTAAAAATTAAATAATTTAATTTATTTCTGACACAATGATTATGCAGTAATTACCTTATTAATGAAATATTAAAATAATTGAAATTATAAATACCCAAATAAATGTAATTTTAGACTTTTTATGAATTAAAATAATTTTATAGGATAATATGACATGTTAGTTTTGATTAAATGAATTTTATTTGAAGTAATAATGCTGTTATGAATTTAGAAAAAACAAAATACCAAATAGTGTCAAAATTGACATAAAAGAGTTTTTAAAAAAAATATTATATTATTAATTGGAATTCTACTCCTAAAAAATCTAATTTTCTGAAGAAGGGCTTAAATACTATTATATATGTCATTAATGAACCAATAGGGGTTCTCTTGGAAGTTTATATTAAGTTTATTTTCCATATAATATAAAAATACAAAGAGGCATGGTAGATGTCAAACTATTTAACTAAGAGTTAAATCTAAAAGATAAAATTAATTTAGTGACCCAAACCTGTCTAAAACCTATTGGTTGATTGGTTTTAGACCCATACCCACCTTAAGAATTTAAATAAATCATTTTGGAGCCATTAAAAACTGAAAATTATTTTATTATAAAATAATATTTTTGGTTTTTCCTAAGGTGCCCCTCACACCTCTTATAAAAAGGGCACTCCCCATTATCTTTAATTCACGCCTTCAAATCCATTTGTCTTGGTAAAACCCTACCCAAATATCCTCCAAAATTTCCTCCCTTAATCCTAGAGGCCTTCCATTAGTCATAAATACAACCTAAGGAAATCTTTTTATCAAATCAAAATGAAGAACCCAAAGAGGAGGTACATATTTCATCAGCTCTTTCAAGTTCCTTTCTTCTTCCACTTCCTCTTTATTTGTTGTTTACATTATAAAATAATAAATCTAGTATATTTTATATACTATGATGTAATTATAAATATAGCACAACCATTTTCATTATTCTATCCATCCTTTGAATGACATGTCACCATACGTGCGTACGTACGGCTTACCGTCTCCACATCGTGGTATAATTGTTATTCGATACATTATTATTTGGATGGGTATAATATTGATGTGAAATTAAAGTAAATAATAAATATAAAATGATAATGATTCTGTATATTTGATATAACATCCAATTATATATTATTTTAATATAAAAATAATGATATTTTTGCTCGTGTGTATGTACGGATTACCATCTCCACGAATGCGATGAGATTTCTTCCCCATTGTATCCATTCAAGACTAATTTCATTAGATGATTAAAAATAATCTTTAAATACTTAATATCATCTTGAATAAAAATAAGATACATCCTATCCATAATAAACATTACTTACGTAACAAAGAATATAAATTAAAATGAATCAGTTAACACCTGAAACGACGATAATGCTAAGATATCTCTAACAAAGCAATGTTAAAAGATCATATATGATGTCATATTAATGTATATGATTATTGTAAAATTTAATAACAATAATTTGACCATTATACATGAGGTTAACCTACCCTCAAACAAGGAAATGTACAAGGTAAGGGTTAATTTCACAATCTCTTTATTATCTGAGGTCATTTTTATGTAAGTATCTACTGGGGCATATTTATTATCCATGTCCATGATTTAAAAAAGAGTTCTCAAAGGTACTATTTTTAAGGGACTTTTTTACTAAAACGTTTTTTAAATGTTTTAAATATTTATTCTTCTAAATCATTCTCATTAATGTCCATGTTTTCAAAATGGGTTTTAAGGATTTAATTATATGGACATTAATGTTTTTAAAATGTTAATTGCTTTCAAAAATTTCAAAGTGGTATGGGACACTTTTATTCAAAAATGACATTAAATGTATTCCCTACTAAATTGTATGACTTTGAAATGTTTTTATGAAAAATGGATATTTCTCTCAATGATTTTTACAAATCATTTTCATTTATATCAACACCCATTGATAGATTTTAAACTCGTTTGAAGTTGATTTATTATGATACAAATATTCCAAATTGTATTGAAGTTTTTGTTATATTTTTGATTTTGGATGTGTTGTTTTTATACCATTCATGGTTTATAGATAAAGTATTGAAATTTCATATGCTAGTTTTAATAAGAATGTTTATGTTATTTTTAGTCCTTTTCATATGAGGAATGAATTGGACTTAGTAAGTGACGGGTGGAGCTTACTATAGATCCTCGAAGCATCGGTAGGTCTCATGATATAATCTACTGTCTTGGTACAAGGCCTTGAAAAAAATTTATTTTTAGTGTTGGCACAAGGCCTTGACTATGTGGTTATGAAGTTTGTAATTATGCATTAAATCATTATAAAAGTGGCTATTGATATTGAATTTCAATATTCTACGAGTAGAATATCCATGTGTATGAGTAAATGGAATAATTTGATTTTATCTTTTCCATATTATGCTGAAGATTAAGTTTAAAAGGCTTTTGTTTTAGTCTAATACATTGCCTTAAAGGATTACGCTTATTTATTAAATTTTCCACTATATTGTTATCCTTTCTGAGCATATGAGCTCATCTCTTTCTATATTTTATTTTTCCCAGCATGTGAAGAAGTATTTTATTATTGATAACCAGGGTTAAGCTATGCGATAAATAAAATTATCAAAGGATTATTTATGTTTTGTTTTAGTTTATAATGTGTAATGTAATGTTCATGTATGTAATATATTTTCCAAGACTGCTAAACTGATCAGTCTTTCGGGACTTAAATCCTTGTAATCATGCCAATTTATAAAAATAGTGCACCGACTCTAGGTAACTGGGGTCGGGGAATTACATCAATCATATTTTTTGGTGAATTTTTGAGGAATTATATTATTATGATTTTAGTAAAAGTATAACCCACAATCTAGGTTAAAGACTTTAACATCTAGACATTTCGCAAGGCTTGAACCAAAAACTGAAGTGTGATAAGGGTATAGCACAAACCACTGGACAACATGATATCATGGTTAATATGAAAGTATTCCGATAAATTATTTTACATATAAAGATTAAGTTAATTTAGGGAACATCTATTTTATTTCATACATAACCATGATATAGATATGTGTCTTTTCATAATTGTTTAATTTTATTTCATTAAAGGATCATTATAATTTTTTTAAAATTTATATAATTTAGGTCAAGATAATATTATTAGATAATAATTTATTTTATTTTATGAATAAAGGTTAAAATACATTTTTCAGGCATATATAATTTTGATGTGTCTTTTTGGTGATTTAGGTTATTTATGGAAATGATTAACATATTTTAAAGATTGTGTTATTAGGTAATATAATTTTTTTATCAGAATTTAGGAATGATTGATTTTATTTAGGCATAAATGTAAAATTTAATTTGGAGGAATATAAAATAAAATAAATCTAATACTTTGATTTCAATCTTAGACAAGAATATTATAATTAAATTTAATGATAGTTATTTATAGAATGATTTAGTTTCAACTATAGGTATTACTACTGAATTTTGATGATTAATGTTATATTTACCAATATAAAGGATTATTAATTTTGGGAATTATCCTACCATGTTCTAACAATTTTGGTTCTTGTTAGTGTATAAATATAAGAGGAATAATATTTAATCATTTTATATAATTATTGGATTTGTTAGATGTTTATTTTAGTACTTCCGGAATGAATATTCATCTTAAATACTCATCATTTGGATAAATAATTGATATTATAGTGGACATTGATTAAGTTATGAAAATTTACTTATCTGGTAATTATATTTGGGTTTGTTATTAGTCTATATGGTAATAGAATTACTCAACTCTTGGAAAATTATATTAAGAAATTTTATTCTATTACCTTCATTTTTTATGAATCAATGGTCTTTTCATATATCTTTCGATTATGGTTTTGTGGTCATTAGATTTAGCCAGATCATTCAATGTAGTTGGATCAGTGTTCTATATCACTCTCAATAATAATTTGGAAATTTATTTTTCAACCAGTTTTATATTTTCATGTCCAACTAATGTTTTACTATTTGGAAGCCTACTCTCTGTTATTCTATATAACATACTAATTTCAGTTTAACTATTTTCATATAGATGTTTTTTAGCACTTTTTATGGAGTGAGATTTCAATAAAAGTATTTTTAAATTTAAAAACATTGATTACTAAGCTCATGTTAAAATTTTGAGGATGAAATTTATTAAATGGGATATATGTAAAATCATTAGATTTCAAAATAATCACTATGTTCTATACTAGTCAAGATACCGAATATAGAAAATAAATGGATTACTAAATATTAATATATCAATATGACTGTTATAACCTAGTAGTTGTAATTGTAAGTATTAATAGAATTAAATTTTTTAAAAATATAGAAAATGGTCCTAATAAATAAAAATTTATTGATTAATTTTTAGAAAATAAGAAATATAATTTTAGTGATATTGATTTATTCCTTAATATTATGTTTACATAAAAATAGTTATTTTTGACTTTTTTGAAATAAAATTATTTTTAATTTCTATACCTTATAGAAAAATTATTTTATAAAAATGATATCATTTTTGAATTCATCAATAAAATTTATCTTACTTTATATTTTTTGAAATATTTTGAAACGTTGTCTCTTCCAATGAGCAGTGAAAAATAAATTTCTAATTTAAAACTATATTGTTGTTTTGAGAATTAAAAATGATCCATTTTTATAAAATATTTCAAACAAAAAATTAATTATCTTATATAATTTATAACACAATTAATTACATTTGAATCAATTTTTTGGTTTTATTTCTTATAAAAACATTTTTATACATAAAAAATGAATTCCCCAAAAAATTTATTTTCATTATGTTTTTTAATATAAAATTAACTATTTATACTTATAGGAATTAAATATTGAAAAATGGACTCCAAAATTGGAATCAAGATGTCCAAATTTTATACACAGGTACATTTTATTTTTTTCATTATGAATAGTAAAAAATTATAATTATCACTGTGGTAAGGGTAAATCCAGAAATTAAGGCTAAAAATAAAATAGAATTTAATAAAAATTGAAAATAAAAAGTCCCTTTATTCTATTGGATAATTATAGTTAGTAAATTAACAAAAAATATTATTTATTTTCATTCCCACATTTGAGTGGCGGATGACGACTCTACATGGCAGTGACATGGAGGAGACAATGCACATTAGTGAGTCTAATCAATGGCCCATTAAACATGTAGTGTAACGATGCTTTAGTGGCATGTAACAATGACATTGTTTCATAAATGAAACAATAAATTAATCCAGTGTCACATCATAATCAGAACACGGAAACATTCTACTATTTAAAGATCAATTCACTGGAGAAATATGGATTAGAAATTTGGAGGATTCTCTGGTGAAACTCTGACGGACATACAATTCAGCGAAGAAAATCAAACACAGAGGGATCTTCACCACTTCTTACTTCATCCAAAGATCAGCGATGGGAAGTGACATCAAGGTATTAACCCTTCAAGGGAGAACACCGTGACATCAGACGACGTAATAGGTATGGTTTTTTTGTTTAAAGATCTTCCCTATTATTCATTTTTTACAATGACAGATGCTGATCAACCCACCAGCACGTCGATATGCAAGTCTCTCATTCATACATGATGGTATCTTTGGGGGTTCAATGTTGGGATTGATTTATTTTTGTTTGAACTGCATTCCCAAAAACCTCCCCAGTTTTTATCCTCTGACGTGGAGGGCACAGGTAGACACAAACTAGGCCTGAGCACCTCCGCATGGTCATTTCTTGTGATCAGCTCTTTGAAATTGATGTCTTGGTGGATTCAGATCAATAATTGTGAATAGTAAATTCCCCGAAGGATGCATGATCAAAGAGTGGAGAAAACAGGCCACCATATTGCCTCCGATGGCTTGATGAGGCTACGGAGGACATCGGTCATGTGCCCAGTGGAGAAGAGATGGGCCGCCTACCCGGCTGACGGCTGGAGGAGGTGGCGCACCCTGTCGGTGGAACCCGCGATCACGATGGAATGCAGTGCTGGAGCCCCTTGGTGCCAGCTTGGCACTGCATGGTGTGGTCAACCAGCTATGTGGGCTGACATGGGTTTTACAACTGGTGGGCCCAATCATGTCAGCATGTGCAAGACATGGCTATGCCACATCCGGGGAGAAGGGGGCTGACAGGAAAATGTGGGAAAGAGTGTGCCTAGCAGGCCACGCCGCCAAGTGGGAAAAAATGATTAGACCAACCCAACAGGAAGGGTCAACCTAGGTTGGGTCAGACCCAGGTTAGTATGACCCAAATCGAGTTGGGTCGGGTCCGTCCGACCGGGTCGGCCCGGACCCATACCCATTTCAATGCAGTTATTCTTAAAGGGCCTTATCTCCTTAAAAAGATGTTTGTTTGACGAACCGTCTACGGTTCTAGAATCTTTGGAATGAGGAGTTCATAAGAGATAATCCACTTGTGTTTTGGAAACATTCATGTATGAATGGGTTAGATCGAACATGAAGCCAACCGTTCCCTCATTACTAAAATTCCTAAAACATACAGGCAGGGTGCCCGATTGACATGCCGTTTGTCATGTTGGAACCCTTATGACATGGAGGTCCTTCGGGTCACTTCTTTGTAGGACTTGGTAGTAGTTGAGGAATGAATGATAGAATGAGGATCATAATTAGGGTGTTTCTTATGTTTAGAGTTAAGACGACTACTACCTTGACAACTCAATGATTGGGTATTCCCTACTCCTCTACTCTAGTAGAGATGGGACTCCTCATTTCATGGGTAGAGGTTCATTTTCTTTGATGTAGGATCTTCTTTATTTGTAGTGGGAACTCCCCTATTGGACTTGGGGGAGGGTCCTCCATACTTAACTCACATTGATTCAGGTACTCCCTTACTGGGTAGGGTGTGAGTCATCTATGTTAGGGGTAGGTACTCCACTATCGACCTGGGGTGTGGGTCCTCCTTACATAGTGCTAAGGCAGAGTTGGTACTCCCCTGTCATTCCTAGGAGTGGTCATCTAGCCTGGGTTCTGTACTCTCCTAATGTACTAGGGTGTAGGTCCCCCATAGCGGATATTGTGACATAGTCGGTTACTCCCCTACTTTACCAGGGCACAGGCCCTCTAGTCATCATGTTGTACTTCCCTAACGATTTTGGGAGCAGGTCCTCCTTACACCTTGTTCCATCAGAGTCGGTACTCCCTTGCTATGCCAGGGTGTGGGTCCTCTAGCCTATGGTTGGTACTACTCTAAAGTACCAGGGCACATATCCCCCACAGTAACAAAATATCAAAGTCATACTCTCTTACCAAATAGGGTGTGGGTCCTCACTTATTAAGTAGTGCACCCCTATCTCCCCATTTCAAGGGGGAGTGAGTCCTCCATTGGATTTGAAGCTCCCTCGACTACATGACAAAGTTATGAGGAGTGGGACCCTCCACTTGATGTAATCGATACCAAGGTAGAATATAATGCTCCCTCAATAGACTGAGAAGCATGCCACTTCTTACTAGAGCGACTGAGATATCGTGGGTTATATTGGAGTAGTGCTCCACCAACTAAACATAGTGTCATGGAGTGGGACTATTTTCTTAGTTTCCCTTGGTCTTGCCTTGGGTGCAAGACCATGAAAGAGAGACCACTAGTGTCGGGCACTAGAGGCAGTTCTAGAAAGATGTTTCCAATAGAGCACGTCCTTCCATATGTACCAATAAGAATGGCTCAGTTGTACTTGATGAAGTACATCTCCTAGACAAGTACCATCATGGTTGGCTGGCTAAGGGAGCGTGTACTCTGGATCCTTGAATTACACATCGAGCATTCTTTGGAAATCCTGGAAATGGCTTTGAAGATGAGGCCTTATGTTTTATTATGGATGAGACAAGTATATCCAGATGACCTTGGAATATGTATGGGCATATACCTGAGTAGAGATGACAATGCGTAATCATTTTGGTTTACTTCTTGGTTTTGGATTTGTTTTTTTACTTCATGGTTTTAGATTTGTGGTTTACTTTGTCATTGTGGCTTTTGGGTTACATAGTGGATGTTTTGTGGTATTTTTTTGTGGATTTATGAGATACCATCGAGGGTCTTAGGGTCCCCTAGTGAGTACCCAGTTACTGACCCATGCACGAGCTTCACATACACATGTTGTTTTTGGTGCAGAGATTCGACATTTCAGTAGAGGCACTCCAAGATATAGGACTAAATGATGTCACAACGGTGGACTTGGTGGCCTAGGACTAGGTGGGTCCTAGTAGGTTCAGGCAGATAGGACACACTACTTCTTATTTGAGTATCTTTACTACTCTAGAGATTAGGTGGGATTTTTCGAAGATAGCCATTGGTGTTCCCTTTGTTCCTTGCTATTTCCAGTACTTTTGTTGGGCTTGTATACTGGATCAGTTTTACCACTCAATGAATTACATCCTGTTGTACTCTAGTTTTAGATTACTAATTGTTCACCTTTTAGATTTGTGGATTTGGTTTGTGAGTGAACGTGTCTACAGGTATCCAGGAAAATTCCTCCCACTTGCAGGTTGACGCCTTCGACACTAGATGTGAACCCATGGACATTGGGAGGCGAGGATGGGGTATGTCACAGTATAGGCCCTGGGGGATGGGTCATGGAAAATCGGTATCAGAGGTGGTCAGTTCTACATCAATGAAAAATGTTATGTTGTTCTTTTGATGAGAAACAATGTTATGTGTTTTGAGATTAGCTTTCAGGCTAGGGAATCCAATGTTTTGCGGTGGCCGATGTATCCGTAGACCCGGATTATGGAAACCTGTTACCCGACTTAACAAATGGAAACATTGGTTGTGGTTAAATGAAGGGATTATGCAACATGTATGAATGATTGTGATTTCCACTTTATTCTTGAGTCGTCTCTCTATATATAATTTTAACTGTCATTCATCCTAAATCATTTCAGGATTCCTCCATGACGACAGCCAAATATAATTCCACAGCAGGATCATGATGATGATCCTCCCCAAGTAGAGGCTTCAGTGTAGGGCACTGATACCGAGGCGTCACCTTTGGGCAGTGCACCAAGGATGCCACCACCAGTTGAGCAGAAATTTCCACCAATAGTTCAGAGTAAGGATGCATGCAGGATGAGCGAGCTACACAATATTCAGAGGTAGAGACCTCCCATGATTCATGGCGAGATATATCTTCAGGTAGATGAGGATTGGATTGAGGCAATTACCCACGTCCTCCACCTAGTGGGGACACTGCCTGACTAGATGGAAGTCTTGTAAGCAAGCCTTCTTCAAGGATCTGTGGGAAGATAGTGGAGCTGAATGATCCAGACTCATGACAAGGCGATCCTCACTAGGACAGAATTATTGTGCCACTTCGGGGAGTAGTTCTTTTTAGAGACTTTGCACTCTGTATGCATACAAGAGATGATGCACCTACGGAGGGGAATCATGAAGGTCACAGAGTACTCTGTGATATTCATAGATCATTCTTGCTACTCCACAAATATGGTGTGGGACCCCTACTTTAGGGCCTGAACCTTCGAACAAGGAGTGAATTGTGAAATTAGGGCATCAGTGATACCTCTAACCGTTTTGATTCATTACGAGGAACTAGAGTGAGTCCTAGAGGTTGAGATATTCTTGCCAGAGAAGAAGGTGGATGTGAACTATGACATAGGTCATAGGGTATTGGTTTCTAATGGAGATAGAAAACGAGTGGCGATGGGATCACGACATAGGAGGTATACCCATGCCCGGACACATACATGTGGGTGTGTGGAACATCAACATTTCCAAGGAGAAGATCATTTATAGGAGAGGAAGTGTTATGCTTTAAATAGCCGGGGGCATCTCACTATATATTTCCCAACATGTCGTACTACAGAGAGGTAGCCGGTAGACGAACCTCCTTGGTATCGACAGTGCTTAGAGCATGGAGTTCTACAAGTTGAAATGTGAGGTAGAGGAGCTAGATGCGTAGTATGGGGTAGTCCCCGCTAGGACCCGAGAGCTAGAGAACGTGGGTGAGTGTAGCTTCACGTAGTCATGGCTTATGACCAAAAATCTCCCAGAGATGTTCTAGGTATGATCTGTGACATTTATTTTTCTCACTATTTAAATAGACACAGGTGTTGGATGTTCCTTTTTTTTGTGATTCCTGTTCGAGAATTTTAGGTTCCAGTTGGACAATGGACTTGACCCTCATGCTTAGAGACATCTGATGAAGGATAATCGCTTATCACACACAGACGATGATAGTGTAACCCATCTCTAAGAGGAGATATTTGCAGTTTGGATCTCCTAGTAATGTCGCGAAGACCTTACGACATCATTCTGGGTATGGACTACTACCGTTCTTACATGGAATGAATATTTTAGGTAAGAGGTATGGTATATCCACATGGTGGCGAAGGGATTTCCTTTTTGAAAAAATGGAATCCTATGAAACATGGTTTGGACTCTCGTAAAGGGTCCTGCTTGAGTAGTTATATGGTGGAAGAGTCAGACTGTAGGATATTTTCGCAGTGCAGAATGGTTCCTAACCATCCAGAATCAGTTGAGATGCCACAAGTGGGAGTGGACGTGTTTTTGTTTATGATTTTGGTGAGGCAGTTGGAGGTTCGAGGAAGAGGTCCCATTAAGACCCAGCGTTCACTTGTGGGAACCTCTATTTCATTTGCAATTACTCCGGAATGTTAGTGTCAAACTTGAATGCATAACTCCCCTAGGGGTTTTATCATAGTACATCCATGGGAGGATATGTACTGTGGGGTTATTTTTGTGGTATGTGTTAGGATAGCATGGAGGTGAGCTTCTGAAACCTATGACTGTAGATGAATCATAGTACATAATGCTTTTACCACTTTTCGTACATAATGAAACATGTTCTTGTGGTAGCACAATGTTTACCTATCCAGAGTTGGAAATGGGAGTGGTTGATCTCATTGTTTCTTCTTTGTGTGGGCTTAGAAGAAGTGTAGAAAATTTTTTGAGCTAGTTTCCTATCGTAAGTTTGGGTTTTGTATTTTCGGGGACCAAAAGTCTGAAGGTGAGGAGGATGTAATGTCTCATAATTTCTATGTATTTTAATATATATATAGAATTATTAAGAGATCATGAATTTCTATGGAACATGATTCTAAGGTATGGGGAGACTAGAACAGAATTTAGAACCTTTTTTAATGTACATTCAGTAAATGGGCAACATAAATTTTCAATCTTTTGAACCATCGCTCGGATTGAAAATATGATGGAACCGTTGAATTCAGAATATCGAGACTCTCTTAAAGTGACTTTAATTAGGATGGAAAGTCCCTTGTGGAAAAGGTGTTTTTTTGGAGTTTTTGAGAAAAATAATAAAATAATTTTATTGAATTATTATATTTTATTTAACAAATTTGAGTGGAGGATGGTGACGTTGTAGGGAAGAAATATGGTGGTGAAGATACGAATTAGTGAGGCTCATCAAAGGCTTGTTAAACTCACAGTGTAACGATGCTTTAGTGGCATATAACAGGGACACTATTTTGTAAATGAAACAATATAATGATTCGGCGTCACATCATAATTGTAATGCTACTATGTGCTTCTATTGATTGATTGATGTTCTAGAGAAATATGGATTAGAAATTTGGAGTATTATCTAGAAAACCTTTGATGGACATGAACCCAAGAGAAGAATTACGAATGATGGCAGATCATCACCACATGTAACACATTTTGATGATTGGAGCCAGGAAGAGACATCAACATCTTATCCCTCGAGGGAAAACACTGCGACATCAGACGTCGTAAGAGGTAGGGGTTTGTTTTATTTAAAGATATTTACCATTATTATTTATTTTAAAATGAAGGATGTGGATCAACTCATGAACAGGTCGATCCGAAAGTTTCTCATTCATGCAAGAGGGTATATTTGGGGGTTCAATGCTGGGATTGATTTATTTTGTTTTGAAATGAACTCCCCGAAACCTCCCTAGTTTTTATCATCTGATACAGGGGGAACGAGCCGACACGAACAAGGTCTGATCCCCTCTGCATGTTCATTCCTTGTTATTGGATGTTAGAAATTGATGATAAGGAATATCTGAATCCATCACAGTGAATAGGTCATTTCATGGAGGTTGCAGGAACAAACAGTGAGAAAAACGGGCCACCAAAGTGCGTCTGGATGCCCAACGAGGCAACGACCAACGTGCAGAAACACCACCCATCATCCCAAAAGAGAATATATGGTTCGCCAACCTGGACACTGAATAAAGAAGGTGGGATGTGCCAGTAGTAGAAACTGCTACCACGACGGGTCATGACGCTAGATTCCCACGGTGCCAGTGTGGCGCCGCGTGGAGAAGTCCACCCTCCATGCAGGATGACGTGGGGGACAGGGCCGGTGGTCCCTACTGTGTGAGAAGGTTCCAGAACAGACTATTCAACTTCTGGGGTCAAGGGGGCTACCCACAATTGTGGGTCGGGGTGAGCCTAGAAGGCCTCACTGCCAGTTGTGCCTAGCTTGCAGGCCCAGTGGGCCGATCTTGAGGCCCAGCAAGCCGGGTCATCCCGGGTTTGGTCGGACGCTGGTCAGGTAGACCCGGATCAGGTCGGGTGGACTTGTATCACATCGGGTGGACCCCAATAAGGCCAGGTCGACCCAAACTAGGTCGGGTCAGACCTGACCTAGACCCATTTTGACCCAGTTATGCTTAAAGGGCCTTATCTATTAAACCAAATGTCCGTTTGATGAACCTTTGGCGGCATTGGAATCCTTTTTATAGTTAAATCTTTTTGAGATACTCCTCTTGTGTTTTGGAGAAATTTGTTGTACGGTCGGGTAGGATTGAACATGAATCCAATCGGGCCCTCGGTACTAAAATACCTGTAACTTACAGAACGGGCATTCGATTGACACACCGTCTATCATGTTGGAACCCTTATGACATAGAGGTCCTTTGGGTCACTTATTTGTGGAATTTAGTGGAATTTTAGGTACGAATGACAGATTTAGGATAAAAACCATGGTGTTTTTTATGGTGAGAGTTATGACTACTACTACCTTGATGAATCAAGGCACGGGTATACCCAACTCCTCTACTCTAGTAGAGGCAGGACTCTCCACGTCATGGGTGTGGGTTTTTTTTTACCATGACCAGATTATTCTATCTTTTGAGCCAGTACTCCTCCATTAGACTAGGGTATGGGTTCTCAATACTTAACTCACATAAGGTCAGGTACTCCCCTACCATGTAGGGTGCAGTTCCACTATGTTAGGAGTATGTACTCCTCTGTAGACCCCGGGTGCGGGTCCTCCTTATGCAATGCTATGGAAGACTCAATAATCCCCTTCTATGCCAGGGTGCAGGTCCTCTAGCATGGAGTCATTACTCCCCAGATGTACTAGGGTGTGGGTATCCCAAAACAGATATTGCGACAGAGTTTTTTGCTCCCCTACTTTACCATGGTGTAGGTCCTCTAGTCACATTGTTATACTCCCTTGCCGATGCAGGGTGCTGGTCTTCTAGACTGGGGTCAGTACACCACTGACATATTAGGGAACATGTCCCCCACAGTGAAAAAACTACCAGAGTTGTAATCCCCGGCCGAGTAGGGTGCGGTTCCTCACTTATGAAGTAGTAACCCCCCATCTCCGAGTAGTAATGGGGAGTGGGTCCATCATGGGAGTTGAATCTCCATCGATTGCAAGATATAGTTAGGAGGATCAGGCCCCTAAACGTGATGTAATTGGTACAAAAGTTGAAGTTAGTAATCCCTTGATGTACTGTGGTGCGTGCCACATTTTACTGGAGTGACTGAGATATCGTGATTTAGACTAGAGTAGTTCTCCCCCAACTGAACGCAATATCAAGGAGTGATCCTTTTCAGATGGTTTCCTTTGGTCTGACCTCAGGCATTAGACTGTGACAACGATACCTCTAGTGCTGGTCACTAGAGGCAGTTCTAGCAGAAATTTCCCAATGGAGCATGTCATTTTCGATGTACTATTATGAATGGTTGAGTTGTACCTGATAGATTGAATATCTTTGATGGGTGCCATCCGAGATGGATAGCTTATTGGGTATGTACTCTTGGTCCGTGAATTACGGCTTGAGCCTTCTTTAGAAAACCTGGTAATGGATTTGAGATCGGTGCCTTATGTTTTTTTAGATTAGATGGGTATATATGGATGAACTAGGTATATGTATAGGCATATACCTGATTAGATCTGACTATGCATAATATTTTTGGTTTACTTTGTGGTTTTGAATTTGTGGTTTATGTCGTGGTTTTGGCTTTGTGGTTTACTTGGTGCTTATGTCATGGGGTTTACATAGTGGTTGTTTTTTGGTGTTTTCTTTGACTATTTTTGGGAGACCACAGAGGGTATCAGGGTCCACTACTGAGTACTGAGTTTTTCACACCTACACGGGCTTCACCAGCATGTGTAGTGTCTGGTTCTGAAGTTCGATATTTTGATAGAGGTTCTCAGGGAGATGGGATAGACATGAATTATGATATTGGACTTGGTAACCTATGAACATGAAGGAACTAGTAGGACAATTTGGACTAGACATACTACTTCGGATTCTAGTACCTTTACTATTATAGCAATCAGTTGGGTACATGGCCATCAGTGTTACCTTTATAGCTTGTTGTTTCCAGTTATTTCGTTGGGCTTGTATACTGGTCCATTTTTAACACTCAGTGCTTTACTTGTTGTTGTACTCAAATTTCCGATTACATATTGTTCACCTTTCAGCTATTTGGATTTGGTTTCTGAGTGCACGTGTGTACAAGTATCCTTGAAAATGCCTCCCACATGAAAGATGACGCCTTCAGTGCTAGTCGCCAACCCCTGGTCTTTAGGAGGTGGGCATGAGGTATGTCATGGTAAGTGCAATGGGAAACAGGTCGTGAAAAAAATATGTAAACTTCATTCCATATTTATCTGATACCGACCTTTATAAAATTTAGGTAAAGGATAAAGAAACTAGTTACACTTTTTTAATATCTATAATAATTTGTTCTAATCTTTACAAATTATGTTTAAATATAAATAATAAAATCAAATTAAAATAATTTTTTATGAAGTTAATTATTATTTTATTTTTAGTTAAGAAATAATTACCCAAAATGTTTACACAACACCAACACTGTGTTTATGAATGTAGTATAAAAATAAAGTAAATGATTTAAAAAAATAAATATTATATTTTTCAGGCATGTTAATGTGTCTCATGAATTTTATAAGTAAGTATTATATATTAGGTATATGTTATTGTGTTCTATTATAACTATATTATTTTCATCTTGTTGTCAATATCAAAATTAAATTAATGTTCAAAAAATTACATAAATGATGGTTTATTTTAAATAATATGTAATTACGGGATTTAAATTACTAAAAATACTAACATTGGAAAATGTATTGGGATATGGTTTAAAATATCATTAATTTCTCATTTATGAGGCAATTAATCTTTTATATATAATATCTTTAACCATAAAGAGTAAAAATATTTTTTTATCCTGGTAATTGTCAATGGGGTTAATTGGGGTTATTACAAAGAAATAAGAGATAAAATATAATGTAAAATTATCAATTTTTTATTATATGATTTTATTTATACTAATAATTTTTTTAGTTTTTAATAACATTAATTTTTTACAATTATTATTTAATAGTAATTAATATTAATTTAATACATTAATTATTTCAAAGAGTTCCCTTTCCCTAACTTAAAGAATAAAACCTCCTTTCCTTTATTCATCACGCATTTTAATTACTCTAGTTTTCTCAATGCCTACCAAAATAACATATTAACTTCCCTGACCTCATTATAGAGGTCATTGTTTATGTATAATACCAACCTTATAGGGATAAAGTTGAAAAGAAAAGAAGGTTATTTGAATAAGAGGTATAACATGTAACAAAATGTTTTCGATTTATTTATTATTCTACCTAATTTATATATTTTTGATTTTTCTTGAAATAATAGATCCAATTACTTCAAAATAATAGGATTCTCTAATTTTATGTAATAACATATATCCATATTTTATTCTATCAAATGGGAAGTAAAACTGTTGTCTTGGTATATAGTGGACTAGAACCTTGTGAACCGATAAAACTTTTTTTCCATAACAGCCTCTAACGGCTAGTTATAATGATGGATTAAAAGTTATATATAATATCGATGATATATTTATAATTATATAAATATATTATACCATCAAATGTATTACTTTTCCAAAAATTGAATTTTTATTGTAGACTATGTGGATGTGTGGTCTGGAAATTCTACAAAGCAATGTGATTCATTTTTCATCACCAAATAATATGGATGATATATATAATATAATGTAATGATATAATATTATATTTATCATATAATAATCATTTTACTAAGATAAAATATCAATTACATTCTGTCCTTCTATATTGTTGAAAAATGTAAGTGTTAATCATTCATACGTGTGGCCTACCATCTCTATGATTGTAACATAATTAATTTTTGGAAAAAAATTATGGATGGTTTTAAAAGTACAATATGTGTATAAAAATGATATTTATTTCATTTTTATTATGTTTTTGATTATAGAATATTTTTCTATTTTATCATAGTCAGTTTATCTAAGTCATTTTTGACATATGTTCCGAATATTGTAAAAAAATATAATGTGAAAATAATTGAATAATAAATTGAATATAACATGGTAATAGATTAAATAAAAATAATTATAAACATAAAAAATTTCTCTTAAAAAAGTAATTAATTGAAATAGTAATATTATTCATGTTTTACCAAATCTTATGTGGCCCATGCCTGTCAGCATGTCCAATGCCTTTCTCTTAATTTTATCTTTCTCATTCATCCACCATGACTTCTTACAATAAATAATTAATTATTGTACCAAAATTTGGCCTATGAGAAGGATTTGGTGTTCCTAAATTTTTATCATAAAATTCATTAATGTTTTGTCTTTGATTTTGGTGAATAAGGGTCAAGTGTGTGGGCGTGGTGATTTTCCATTACATCATGGATCACAAATCCATACCATTCCATATATTTATAAAATTTCTCTCCCATTCATTGAACGAAAAATCTTCACATGAAGTAGTTGAGTTTTTAAATGGATGAAATAACATATAATGATACTGGGTCATGGAAGGTGCCACACTCAAGATTGTGGTGTCTCATCATCCTTAATTATGAGGGGACGTGTAATTTATTTTTCATAGGAATTAAATATTATACACCCAATAAAATAAATGATTTTATTCAGTGTATAATATTCTTGGATTGAACTAGAAAACTATATTCCAAAAAATGATTGATAATGATGGAACCTAAAATCAAACCCTTGGTCCATGTACTAACTATATTACCCAATTTTGTATTCATTACAAGATAGTTTAACTTTTCATTCTCTTTATTATTTCCTATATGTTTTCATGGATTTAGAAGCTAATAAATACAATAATATAAGTTGTATTGGTGAATTATAATTTATTAGTGAATAATTCGGATGCTCCTCAAGTGATATGACCCTAGTCAACCATTTTAAAGCACTAGAAAAAATATAATTTTTTTTTTGCACATCCCATGTTAAGTGAGAATCAAACCCTGGGGTCTTTTTTTTGGGATCCAATCATTTGTTTATTTTATTTTTCATTATATATTTTAAATGTTTCAATTTTTTTATAAAATAATTTCCTTACAATTACATTTTAACATTATTATTATTATTCATGTAGAAATTTATCATATGTGTACGATGAAGAAAAATTGGTTCACATTATTGATGAGGACCTCTAAAAAAGGAATGATGACCACATGTTTCTGATCAAGAAGATTCAAAATTTTCAAGAAAAAGTAACCTCACATACCGAAAATAAATATATGGTTAGTAATGTAATAAACGAATTATCTTGAACTGAATTCCAAAAAAAAGTATGATTGGTTGTTATAAATTTCACTCTATTGAATAAGGAGGGTGAGAACCTTCTTGAAAAACATACACAACACAAACATCTAGATAACCAAATTGAAACCTAACACGAATATCTAGAGGGTAAAGTTGAAGTATAATGTGTTGATGTACATATAAGATATCAACAATTCCTATATCAATATTGGAGTGAATGGTATGGTGATTAAATGACATGTGATCTCCCTATCTATCCTTTTAATATGAAACCTCCCATATGGTGGTCTATAAATAAATTTTGGAGAGGTTTGACTATATACCTCAATACAATGAAATATAACATCGATATACATGTACTACTATGGAATATATTGAAGTCGAACAAACTAAAGTAGTTTCTCATTTATTAATATCTTTATTATCTAATTTTATTCAATTTTAATTTCATATTAACTCTTTCTATGTTGAATTTTTAAATTCAACCAAATATTTTCGTCTCATGGTGGAAGATAATGAATCTGAACATAAACTTTTTGAAGAACACATAGATCCTATGGAACATATCAATTATTAATTAGAGAAAGTCCATGAGAATATCTAGGGGAATTATTTTAAGGAGAGAAATCAAAAAATATACTCAAATTAAAAGGTAATAATATTATTTTGATTATTGATGTTTAAAAACTATTCTATAAAATTACATTCTAACATCCCCTTTGAATATTCAATTTAAGAATCTAAAATCAAGAATGAACTTGATATTAAATAAAATGTTTCATGATTATAAACAAAATAGGTGGATCCATACTTCATCCAACCCCTCCCATGAAAGTTATACTGTATTGTGAAGGGGATGGATTTTTTGTACTCTATCCACAGATTTCTCATCACATAAGAATAAGGAATAAATATGGGAAAAATAATATGTGCTGCTACAAATCCAAGTTTTTCTTCCCACCAATCGACTATAGATAACAAATATTACTTTCTTTTTGAAAGTATTAAAAATCTAGGACCCACCTTGGGAGTTAAAAAATATATTTATCTTTATTTTATTTTTACGATGTTTTATTTTATTTTTTGAAATTATCTTAACATGAATCCTAATATCCTCTTTTTTTGAGATTACTATTATATGAACCACAAACCATGATGATTGATTTTATTTTTAGGGTTTATAATGGAAAAAGTTTTCTATTAAACAGAAAAAATTGGATAGGACTAAAGCCTCATGAAAAAAGAGAGTTCAATTTTATAAATATTTTTGACCTCCTTATATTTTCGTAAATTCTAATTTTCGAATTTAAAACTATAATTTTCATTCCCATACATAAACTTCATTTGTTTACATAACTTCTCTAAGAGAAATGAGTTTCTTAACCACCCTATTATTCCATTTTTTAGATTATATTGATACGAATATTAAATGATAAAGATTACTAATAAAATGATTATAATGAATCAGGGATGTAAATTTACTGAATCGTAATTTGAGGGTATTTGATGACTATAGTAGATGAATTTTTTTTCCCATATATTATAATTTATATTTCTAAAATTAATATGTATTTATAACGACCCATACTTTACATACATTGTTAATACTTCAAAATTTAAGCACACTTATTACAACATATGATAAAACCACAAAGGACCGTATAGGTATAGTGTCTTTAGAAACTGGGAAACATAAACAACTGGTTCATAAATCTTCTACAGTGTCTCCCATTTATTTCATCATATCTAGGGTCCCTTTTAGCATATTCTACTTAATATCCATCTTCCTGACCTGGGGAAAAGAAAACATAAAAGGGTGAGCTCAAATGCTCAGCAAGGGCAAATAAAGGAAATAAAAATCATATCATATCTTTATGAAAATCAAAACCTGCAAAAGAGATCATAATATCTTAACATGGAATAAATCATAGAAGTGAAAATTAGATCCCCATAATCATAACATAAAACTTGAAACTTTGTGGCATGCACACATAATCATGGAAAATCATTTCTTGTTAGTCATGACTTATTGCCAAGACTATCTTAGTGGACAAAGTCCCTTTCTGAACCGAGTTCACTCCTCGTTTCAGTCCTGTATCACTGAACCGAAATAACCTTCCGTTCCAGCCATGTCTATCTCATGAGATATAAAATCTTTACCCAATGCATTGGAGTGAGATATAGGTCCCACCCATCTTATAATGAATCCTTTCTTATGTGTGCCACAAAATCATAAACCATACATCATAGCATAACCCATGTAATAAAAATGGGATTCTTAAACAACATGACATCATAAAACAATTCATATAAGATAAAGGAATTCATAAAAATAATTTCATCACAACATTAATCAAATCAATTCAATAATAGGGATAAAAACAAAACCCTTTATTATCTTAGATGGAAAATAGTTTTGATAAAACACTTGAACTCCATTCTTGAGGAAAATATCCTTTATACCTTAAAAACATTTTTCCTTTCTTAACATGTCATAAAATTTTAAACTAAAAGAATTTGATTAAAAATAAACTTGAAAACTTGTAAAGGAAGCATCTTGGAAATAATTTTTTAAAAATCCATTCATTCTGTATAAGTTAAAAAAAACATTCTTCGTACTTTTGTCGGAAAATTCAAAAAGTACCTCGTACGAAAAACGACAAAAGATTCCTTTCATATCTTTTACTAAAAACTCAACGAAGGGTAAAATTGGATATAAACTATTTTAGAAGGATGTAAATAATATTACATATTGAGGGAACATGGATGTGGATGATAAAATACACCCCAGTAATTACCAAAGTAAAAACAATCTCGGATAAAAGTGAGATTGTGATATTTCCCTTACCTTAGGTCCGATTTGCTTTGTACGTGTCCGAAGCTCCTGTATAATGGTTTAAATAATGTTATTGACTTATTACAGAATCATACATGTTGATATGATATCATATATGGTCATATTATTAGCTTTTTGTTAGTAATATTTCATTGTTACTTGTTACTCGGGTCTTTATAACTTTTTGTTCTTATGCGTGTTTTGTCGAATAAATTCTTATTCTTATCTTTAGGTTATAGATAATTCATTTACAGAATGGTGTTAGTGTAGTATATACCATATTCATTCATTCAATTCATTTATATAATCATTGTGAAATGAAGATCATGTAGAACGAGTCGCATCACATCGTGGAGACGGTATTCCGTACGTACGCACGAGTGATGATATCGTTCCTATGATCGTGGAATTGTATTGGAGTATATATATATATATATTATTTCAGTATCAATATTACTTCATAATAATCATATATAGTTACTTATTACACCATTATAACCATCCTTGTAAGGTGATGGTGGAAAAATAGATTACACCACGGCGTGGAGACGGTATTCCGTACGTACGCACGCGCGGTGATTTCATTTTTCCGTAGGATGGATAGAAGGTGAATTAGGGTTGTTTCATATTTATAATAACATATCAGTATGTAAATAATACTGATGTTATTACTTTGTCATGAAACAACTAAAGAAGAAGAAGTTGAAGACGAAAGAAATTGAAAAGATCGGTAATCGATATTACCTCTTCTTTGGAACGCCTCTTTGAATCCTCCACTTAAGGAACTAAGATTGGTCTTTGGAGAAGACCAGGACCTCTAGGATTATTCTAGGGAAGTGGAGAGGAGAAAATGGAAGGGGTTGGCCGAGCTTGAGTGCTCAATTTGGTGTGAGGAGGAGGGGGAGGAGGTGCCCTTTTATAAGGGAGGAGAGGGGCACCTTAGGAATTTCTCAAAATATTATTTTATATTAAAGTCAAAATCGGTTTATAATGGTTCCAAAGGGTCTTATTTCGAAGCTAAAGTGGGGAAGGGTCGGAATCCCATCAACCAATAGGATTTAGACAAGTTTAGGGTATTATTTTAACCTTATCAATTAGATTTAACTCTAAGTAAAATAATTTAACTTTTACCGTGTCTTTTTGTTTTCTTTCACTATATGGTTAATACACTTATTATAACATGCCAAACGAACCCCAAATTGTTTATTATTAAAATATATATCTTTATCTAAGTCATTTGGCCGAACCTTAGATTTTTAGGAATACAATAACAATTAATAATATAATATTTGATTTAAAAACTATTTTGTGTCAATTTTGATACTATTTGATATATGATTTTTGTGAAAGTCATAACAGAATTATATGTTCGAACCAAGTTGATTAAATCAACATTAATATATCATAGTAACCTATAAAATTAGTGGAATTCATAAAAAGTCTTAAATTACATTTATTTTGGTGTTTATAACATCAATTATGTCAATATTTTATTAATAAGATAATTACTGCATCATCGTTGTGTCATAAATAAATTAAATTATTTGATGTCTAAAAATTACAAATAAAATACCATCATGTAGGAAATCTTTTTAGCTTTCTAATGAATATTTACAATCGAATTTATCTTATGTATAACCCCATATTAAAAATGATTTACTTATTAAACATTGATTTTAACTATTTTAACCTTTCTTTAAATAAATTAATAATAAATGTCCTAATCTAATCCAAGTGGGCCTAAATGGTCATATTTTATTCCTAAGTTTGTTTTTGGTCGAATTACACTTGTCCAATAGAATTAGGACATGTGTTAGGGTAATATTAATATCATATTTACCCTTAGTTACCCTATTTACTATTAACCGTGGTAAAAAATAGTAAAAAGTTACTATTCACCAAAAATTATTTTCATCTCATTGAACCACATTTTAGTCCTTGATATTAACCGTGTCTCTCGGATTTTTGAAATTCCATTCACAGAAGCGGTAAAATTAAGTTTTATGCAAAATTCGGTTTTTAACCTACCACTTAGTGGTTTCACTATTCATCAAAAATTGAAAGTTTTCAGAAAAATACCAAAATTTCACCCTAGGCTAATTTCGATATTCTGAGTCCAAAAATGAAGTCCATTTTGAAAAATAAAATTTATAAAATTTCAAAAAGTGGTTATTACTATTCATAACGGCTAGTTTTAATAGCATATTGTTGTTTAGTGAAACTCGGTATTGCGTACGACGCAAGCTATCGAGGAAGGTCGCGATTGCGTGTAAAGCAAGCCAAGCAAGTGTTGTGTAGAAAAAGATTCCTTTGATGATTTATATAACATAAAAGTCTCGGGTGTTACATTCTACCCCCCTTAAAAAGAATTTCGCCCTCGAAATTCGTCACTTTGTAACAAACAGATGAGGATACTTCTCCTTCATCATATCCTCAAGCTCCCATGTAGCTTCTTCAAGTTGGTGGTTCCTCCATAAAACTTTCACCAATCGAGTGGTCTTGTTTCGTAGAACTTTTTCGCTACGATCCAGAATCTCTATCGGCTGTTCTTCATAAGAAAGATCTTGCTCCAGCGGTACAACTTCTGAGCTGAGTACATGTGAAGGATCAGGTATGTACTTTCTCAGGAGAGATACATGGAACACATCGTGAACTTGAGAGAGATTCGGTGGAAGCGCCAATCGGTAAGCTACCTTCCCAACACGATCCAGTATTTCGAAAGGACCGATATATCTAGGGCTCAACTTCCCCTTCTTTCCAAATCTCATAACCCTCTTCCAGGGAGATATTCGTAAGAACACTTTATCGCCCACTTCAAACTCTAGGTCTTTTCTTCGGTTGTCGGCATAACTTTTCTGTCGACTCTGAGCTGCTCTTATGTGTTGTTGAATAGATCTGACCTTTTCTGCCATTTCATCAACGAGATCAGGTCCTAATAGCTTTCTTTCCCCAACTTCATCCCAGCAAGTTGGAGTCCTGCATTTCTTTCCATAGAGAGCTTCATAAGGAGCCATCTGAATACTGGAGTGAAAGCTATTATTATAAGAAAATTCCACCAAAGGTAGGTGTTGATCCCAACCTCCTTTGAAATCCATAGAGCAAGCTCTCAACATATCTTCTAGGGTTTGAATTGTTCTCTCAGACTGACCGTCTGTCTGGGGATGATAAGCAGTGCTGAAACTCAACTCTGTATCCAGAGTATGCTGAAGACTTCGCCAGAACTTCGAGGTAAATCTCGGATCCCGATCAGATATAATAGAAAGTGGTACTCCATGCAATCTTACCACTTCCTTTACATATATCCTGGCAAGCTGATCTAGAGAGAAATCCTCTCTAATAGGAATGAAGTGTGCAGACTTTGTAAGACGATCAACTATGACCCAGATAGCATTATTGCCTTTGGATGTTTTAGGAAGTCCTGTGACAAAGTCCATAGTGATGTTTTCCCATTTCCATTCGGGTATGGGTAATGGTTGTAACATCCCCTTAGACTTCTGTCTCTCAGCTTTAACTTGTTGACAAACCAAGCATCGAGATACATATTCAGCAACATCTCTTTTCATGCCATCCCACCAGAAGTACTCTTTCAGGTCCCTATACATCTTCGTGCTTCCAGGATGAATAGAGAATGATGAACTATGAGCCTCATCCAGCAGCTCATTCTTTAATTCGGGGATGGGAGGAACGCAAACCCGATTCCTGAACTTTATTATCCCATCACAATCAAGGTTGAATTCAGGAACATTTCTCACCTTCTTTTGTAACTCGACATCTTCTTTCTGTGCCTCTTTAATCTTCACATGTATAGATGG
This sequence comes from Viscum album, assembly GCA_963277665.1. NCBI lineage: Eukaryota > Viridiplantae > Streptophyta > Magnoliopsida > Santalales > Viscaceae > Viscum > Viscum album. The sequence goes on along the minus strand of OY728126.1, from coordinate 350,102,444 downwards.
TTGAACATTCATTTGAGAAAGATAAGATTTTTCCCCTTCCATTATAATTCCAAGATCCATCCTTTGTAAATCCATAAATATTGGATCTTTTGTGATCCTCATCATGGATAAACTAGCATGGTCTTGTCGACTTAATGCATCTGCCACCTTGTTTGCTTTCCCAGGGTGGTAATGGATTGAGCAGTCATAATCCTTAATCAGCTCCAACCATCTTCTTTGACGCATATTCAACTCCTTTTGTGTGAAAATATACTTTAAACTTTTATGATCAGTATAAATATCACACCTTTCACCATAAAGGTAATGCCTCCAGATCTTTAATGCAAAGATTACTGCAGCCAACTCCAAATCATGTGTTGGGTAATTTTGCTCATGGATTTTCAACTGTCGTGAGGCATAAGCTATCACCATATCATTTTGCATAAGAACACACCCCAATCCCTTCTTGGATGCATCACTGTAGATCACAAACCTTTCTCCACTACAAGGCAGTGTGAGCACAGGTGCACTGGATAACCTTCTTTTCAACTCCTTGAAATTCTCTTCACATTCCTCTGTCCAGACAAACTTAACTCCTTTCCGAGTCAACTTGGTGATTGGATTAGATAACCGTGAAAAATCTTTTACAAAACGTCGATAATATCCAGCCAAACCAAGAAAACTTCGGATCTCAGTTACTGTTGTTGGTCTTGACCATCTTTCGATAACCTCTGTTTTTGCTGGATCCACAGATATCCCCTCTTTTGAGATTATGTGACCCAAAAATGCAACTTTTTGAAGCCAAAATTCACACTTGGTAAATTTGGCATAAAGCTTCTCCTTTCTCAGGGTCTTCAATATAATTCTCAAGTGATCTTCATGCTCTTCCTTGCTCTTTGAATAGACAAGAATATCGTCTATAAAGACTACCACAAATTGATCAAGATAGTCTCTAAAGACTCTATTCATTAGATCCATGAAGATAGCAGGGGCATTAGTAAGACCAAATGGCATCACTATAAATTCATAGTGTCCATACCATGTACGGAAAGCCGTCTTTGGTATATCCTCCCTTTTGACCCTTAATTGATGATACCCTGAACGAAGATCAATCTTGGAAAAGTATTGAGCTCCGCGTAGTTGATCAAACAAGTCATCAATGCGTGGGAGAGGATATTTGTTCTTGATAGTGATCTTGTTAAGTTCTCGATAATCAATGCAGAGTCTCATTGATCCATCTTTCTTCTTAACAAATAGAACAGGTGCTCCCCAAGGCGACGCACTAGGGCGTATGAATCCCTTATCAAGATTCTCTTGGAGTTGCTTCTTCAATTCCTGCAACTCAATTGGGGCCATTCTATAAGGTGTCTTTGAAATAGGCAAAGCACCCGGTACGAGTTCTATTGAAAACTCAACTTCACGATTTGGTGGAAGACCCGGTAATTCCTCCGGAAAGACATCATCAAACTCCCGTACGATGGGCATATTCTTAATTGCGAGTTTCTCACCAACCATTTGAGATAAATAACCTTCATTTAGTGGAATCAATACCCATAAAATGGAAGAAATTTCCACTGGAAGGTTATGTTCATCCTTGCATTGATAGACGATCATAGATTGATCTGGAATATGAAATGTGACTTCCCTTCTTTGGCAATTGATATGAGCTCCGTATAAAGAAAGCCAATCCATGCCAAGAATCACATCAAATTCCACTAAAGGAAGGATCACAAGATTTGCAGGAAGCACTTTCCCACAAACTTCGATCGGAGAAGAATTATAAACTTTTGATGCGATTGATGTGCCATTAGGTGTTGTCACAGCTAACTCAACATCTAATTGTTGAGGTAATACGGTGATACCCTTAGAAAAGTCTTCAGAAATAAAAGAGTGGGTGGATCCAGAATCAAATAAAACATTTGCTACTTTAGAGTGGATGGTAAGTGTACCTTTCACCACATCGTTATCGTACTCCACATCGCTGATAGAAATTGCATGTGACTTTCCTTTGTCTTTAGCCTTAAGAGTTTGTTGACGTCGACCATCATCATCAACCCTTAGATTTGGACATTGATTGGCATAATGCCCCATCTCCTTGCACTTGAAACATTGAAGTGTAGTAGGATCATTCTGTGTATCCCTTCCTTTGTTTGCATCATTAGACATCTTCTTCCCATTATCACGGCATTCAAATGCCCGATGACCTTCTTTTCCACATTTAAAACATTTACTTGTCCCTTTAAGACAACTCCCTCCATGTTTCTTTCCACACTTTGAGCATAAGGGAAAGTTCATCTTCTTTTCAGTGTGCTCTTTAGAATTTCCTTTGAATTCCATCTTACTCTTCTTATCAAACCCATGTGACTGATGGGTTACTCCAATCTCCATCTCGACTTTGAGAGCACATCGAACGATTTCCTCGTAGCTATTGAAGTCCCTTATGGCTAACGCCCTTCGAAGAATTGGTTTTAAGCCACTAAAGAATCGATCGATCTTATTCTCAGGTTGGATAATAATACCAGAAGCGTACCTTGCAAGTCTTGTAAAATTTGCTTCATAGGTACTAACAGATTCATCATCCCTTTGCTTCAGTTCAAGGAACTCTTTCTCCATCTTTGTTCGGAGAATACGAGGGAAGTACTTATTGAAAAATAAGTTCTTGAACTCGTCCCATTCCATAGTCTCAATTTCATCCCTTTGCCTCGTATTCTTAACAAGATTCCACCATTGATCAGCATCTCCTTCTAAACGATACACTGCTAGGATGACTTTATCATGTTCAGAACATTGAAGAACTGAAAATATCTTTTCAGTAGTACTAATCCATTGTTCAGCAACTAATGGATCAGTAGACCCACTGAAAGAAGGTGGACGCTGCCTCATGAAGGATTCAACAGAATGTTGCTCCCTCCTTTGCTCGTTTGGAAATCCTGCATGATTCATAGCTTGAGAAAGTTGTGTGAGCATAGCTACAAGATTTTGCATTCCATCTCCCATATTGTTTGGTTGCTCAGGGGGACAATCATTGCATTGCCCATCGCATTCCGCATTAACACGGTTCCTTCGGGTTCCAGCCATTGACTAAAACCAAGAAGAATAGTGTGAGCAACACTAATTATAATAGGAAACCACATAATTCAAGAATAAAATTTTCATGCTTATGGTCTTATCCTAGGTTATTCAAGGCCATTTCTAAAACACTAAGATTGTGTTCTATGCTTAGACTTATCCTTAGGGTTCTTACTAAGGCTTTCACATCCTAGTTTCCAAAGGTTGACTATACCTTTCCTTTGATACCAACTATAACGACCCATACTTTACATACATTGTTAATACTTCAAAATTTAAGCACACTTATTACAACATATGATAAAACCACAAAGGACCGTATAGGTATAGTGTCTTTAGAAACTGGGAAACATAAACAACTGGTTCATAAATCTTCTACAATGTCTCCCATTTATTTCATCATATCTAGGGTCCCTTTTAGCATATTCTACTTAATATCCATCTTCCTGACCTGGGGAAAAGAAAACATAAAAGGGTGAGCTCAAATGCTCAGCAAGGGCAAATAAAGGAAATAAAAATCATATCATATCTTTATGAAAATCAAAACCTGGAAAAGAGATCATAATATCTTAACATGGAATAAATCATAGAAGTGAAAATGAGATCCCCATAATCATAACATAAAACTTGAAACTTTGTGGCATGCACACATAATCATGGAAAATCATTTCTTGTTAGTCATGACTTATTGCCAAGACTATCTTAGTGGACAAAGTCCCTTTCTGAACCGAGTTCACTCCTCGTTTCAGTCCTGTATCACTGAACCGAAATAACCTTCCGTTCCAGCCATGTCTATCTCATGAGATATAAAATCTTTACCCAATGCATTGGAGGGAGATATAGGTCCCACCCATCTTATAATGAATCCTTTCTTATGTGTGCCACAAAATCATAAACCATACATCATAGCATAACCCATGTAATAAAAATGGGATTCTTAAACAACATGACATCATAAAACAATTCATATAAGATAAAGGAATTCATAAAAATAATTTCATCACAACATTAATCAAATCAATGCAATAATAGGGATAAAAACAAAACCCTTTATTATCTTAGATGGAAAATAGTTTTGATAAAACACTTGAACTCCATTCTTGAGGAAAATATCCTTTATACCTTAAAAACATTTTTCCTTTCTTAACATGTCATAAAATTTTAAACTAAAAGAATTTGATTAAAAATAAACTTGAAAACTTGTAAAGGAAGCATCTTGGAAATAATTTTTTAAAAATCCATTCATTCTGTATAAGTTAAAAAAAACATTCTTCGTACTTTTGTCGGAAAAGTCAAAAAGTACCTCGTACGAAAAATGACAAAAGATTCCTTTCATATCTTTTACTAAAAACTCAACGAAGGGTAAAATTGGATATAAACTATTTTAGAAGGATGTAAATAATATTACATATTGAGGGAACATGGATGTGGATGATAAAATACACCCCAGTAATTACCAAAGTAAAAACAATCTCGGATAAAAGTGAGATTGTGATATTTCCCTTACCTTAGGTCCGATTTGCTTTGTACGTGTCCGAAGCTCCTGTATAATGGTTTAAATAATGTTATTGACTTATTCCAGAATCATACATGTTGATATGATATCATATATGGTCATATTATTAGCTTTTTGTTAGTAATATTTCATTGTTACTTGTTACTCGGGTCTTTATAACTTTTTTTTCTTATGCGTGTTTTGTCGAATAAATTCTTATTCTTATCTTTAGGTTATAGATAATTCATTTACAGAATGGTGTTAGTGTAGTATATACCATATTCATTAATTCAATTCATTTATATAATCATTGTGAAATGAAGATCATGTAGAACGAGTCGCATCACATCGTGGAGACGGTATTCCGTACGTACGCACGAGTGATGATATCGTTCCTATGATCGTGGAATTGTATTGGAGTATATATATATATATTATTTCAGTATCAATATTACTTCATAATAATCATATATAGTTACTTATTACACCATTATAACCATCCTTGTAAGGTGATGGTGGAAAAATAGATTACACCACGGCGTGGAGACGGTATTCCGTACGTACGCACGCGCGGTGATTTCATTTTTCCGTAGGATGGATAGAAGGTGAATTAGGGTTGTTTCATATTTATAATAACATATCAGTATGTAAGTAATACTGATGTTATTACTTTGTCATGAAACAACTAAAGAAGAAGAAGTTGAAGACGAAAGAAATTGAAAAGATCGGTAATCGATATTACCTCTTCTTTGGAACGCCTCTTTGAATCCTCCACTTAAAGAACTAAGATTGGTCTTTGGAGAAGACCAGGACCTCTAGGATTATTCTAGGGAAGTGGAGAGGAGAAAATGGCAGGGGTTGGCCGAGCTTGAGTGCTCAATTTGGTGTGAGGAGGAGGGGGAGGAGGTGCCCTTTTATAAGGGAGGAGAGGGGCACCTTAGGAATTTCTCAAAATATTATTTTATATTAAAGTCAAAATCGGTTTATAATGGTTCCAAAGGGTCTTATTTCAAAGCTAAAGTGGGGAAGGGTCGAAATCCCATCAACCAATAGGATTTAGACAAGTTTAGGGTATTATTTTAACCTTATCAATTAGATTTAACTCTAAGTAAAATAATTTAACTTTTACCGTGTCTTTTTGTTTTCTTTCACTATATGGTTAATACACTTATTATAACATGCCAAACGAACCCCAAATTGTTTATTATTAAAATATATATCTTTATCTAAGTCATTTGGCCGAACCTTAGATTTTTAGGAATACAATAACAATTAATAATATAATATTTGATTTAAAAACTATTTTGTGTCAATTTTGATACTATTTGATATATGATTTTTGTGAAAGTCATAACAGAATTATATGTTCGAACCAAGTTGATTAAATCAACATTAATATATCATAGTAACCTATAAAATTAGTGTAATTCATAAAAAGTCTTAAATTACATTTATTTTGGTGTTTATAACATCAATTATGTCAATATTTTATTAATAAGATAATTACTGCATCATCGTTGTGTCATAAATAAATTAAATTATTTGATGTCTAAAAATTACAAATAAAATACCATCATGTAGGAAATCTTTTTAGCTTTCTAATGAATATTTACAATCGAATTTATCTTATGTATAACACCATATTAAAAATGATTTACTTATTAAACATTGATTTTAACTATTTTAACCTTTCTTTAAATAAATTAATAATAAATGTCCTAATCTAATCCAAGTGGGCCTAAATGGTCATATTTTATTCCTAAGTTTGTTTTTGGTCGAATTACACTTGTCCAATAGAATTAGGACATGTGTTAGGGTAATATTAATATCATATTTACCCTTAGTTACCCTATTTACTATTAACCGCGGTAAAAAATAGTAAAAAGTTACTATTCACCAAAAATTATTTTCATCTCATTGAACCACATTTTAGTCCTTGATATTAACCGTGTCTCTCGGATTTTTGAAATTCCATTCACAGAAGCGGTAAAATTAAGTTTTATGCAAAATTCGGTTTTTAACCTACCACTTAGTGGTTTCACTATTCATCAAAAATTGAAAGTTTTCAGAAAAATACCAAAATTTCACCCTAGGCTAATTTCGATATTCTGAGTCCAAAAATGAAGTCCATTTTGAAAAATAAAATTTATAAAATTTCAAAAAGTGGTTATTACTATTCATAACGGCTAGTTTTAATAGCATATTGTTGTTTAGTGAAACTCGGTATTGCGTACGACGCAAGCTATCGAGGAAGGTCGCGATTGCGTGTAAAGCAAGCCAAGCAAGTGTTGTGTAGAAAAAGATTCCTTTGATGATTTATATAACATAAAAGTCTCGGGTGTTACAGTATTGATATGTTATTATTATTCCTGACACAAGTGGTTGTACTAAATTTTATGTACACTACCTAGGATTATTTATAGATCAAATTCTTTCAATATAATCTTGAGAATAAATATTGAGTGATCATGGGGAATGTAACCATCCTGAATTTTCATTAAAACCTGTTGAATCTAAAAACATGAAAAAACACAATAATCTTGAATGATATTTTGTTGTTTTTATGTCATTATGCTTGATACCACCATTTTCATTGATCATTGTTTATCCCATATAGTCCAAAAATGATCTTGTTTCGAATGACACACAATTTAAAACTTCTATATCCCTTTCCACCCTACTATTGAAATTTTCATTATATTTTAATGTTCATGTGTGAGGGTGAGTTAATTCATGAGGAAGGGGACACACTATAGTGTAAGGAAAATGTGTGGGGGTGCTATTTGGTTACAGGGAATGTTTATGGAATCATTCATTTTACTTTAGATATATTTAATTTTAATTATATATAATATGTGTAAAATGAAAAAATAGAATGGTTTGTGGATTGATAAAATAAAAAATAACAATTACCAGAACTGTGTTTTTTATCCTATGTTGTTAGGTGGTGGATGTAATGTTTGATTTAAAAAAACATTGAAAAAAGTTATAAAAAATCTAAAAATATATTTAAAAAGTTAAAAATGGAAAAAAGTAGGTACATTTTAAGAAGGAAAAATTCATTCATTATTATTTCATTATTAAGGGCCTCTAATTTAAACATGGGAAGTAGGGTTTGTCATTTTCAAAGAGATATTTTTAATAAAATCTTACTTTTAATATCATGAATTATGCTTTAAGAAGTAAAAATACTCTTTTAGGCCATTATATTTATCACTTAAATACTCTCTAACATTATTCATTAGAGTTATTAAATCCTTATTTTCAAAGTATTCATGATTTTATGTGATTTATGTCTTCACAAAGTGGATAAATTATTTCCTTTTCAAGATAATGAAAAAGTGAATATATTCCAAGTAAGATAATAACCCTACATAAATTTATACATTGATGGACGAGATAAATAGTTTCAAGTGAGGTATATCATAACTTTGAATCATTAATAATAAGAAATTATGAATCTTGATAGATTGAAATGAGTTAGTGAATTATTTTCAAAAAGGGGGAAAGTAAACATCATGGATTGATTTATCTTTTGAGAAATATTGAATTGAGTTTATTTGTATTTATAAATTGAAAATAAGATTAATCATTGATAATAATTTGGATTTTATTGATTTTATATTTAAATATTTATACAATTGGTTCACCATTTAATTCAATTATTAAGGACAAGGATATTTCAATTGTGGTGGAATTTTATTCCCTCATTTTTCATAAAAAGTAATAAAATATTCAAAGGTTTAAGTGTTTTTTAACAAATATTCTTTTGTAACTAATTATTTATTAAAATATGGAAAATTACAATTGAATAATTATTGCAGATTAAAATAAATAAAAATGTAAAAATTTAATGTTGGATGCTTACATAATAACTTTAGATTGATATATACAATGTTTTGAACATTATATAGGTTAAAATAATGGCTTGCCCCAAGCCATCCCTCAAACAAGGGAAGAAGGCCATTTGCCCAGTATTGGAGGGTCATTTTGAAAAGCAATCCCATGTGAAGGCTTGATCAAGTAGCATGAGGATATCTGGTCATGCATAGGTGTGATCGTGAAATGAGTGTGCCAAATCCCACATGGGGCACACATGTCACTATGAACCATTAAATATGTGTGAGTATGTATGTAGAAACCCATACCTAAAACAAGATTATGGTCAATGGATGTAAGGATTAAATATTTATGTGAGAGACCAACCCACAAAGAGTCTTATGTGGGATACATTCATATGGATACTTTTCCCCACATTTGAAAATGGCATAGCCACGCCACACTTCCACTCCACATCACTCTAATACCTCTTCAACACAATATTCAACTACTCGATGTCAATTCCATGATAATTTCAAACTCAATGGAGACACAATTTATTCCACCAAGGTACCTGAGGCTCGAGCATAGAAGAATATTTAAGGATCTAGAACACCATGGACCACATTAGGAACCTCTATAAACCACCATGAATCCCACTAAAAATGGGAAAAGGCCTTTTATGATACCAATGTGTTTTATGTCACCACTTGGATGTATGGATATAATAATGAAGAATCATACACTAATGAAACAACCATTAAGTCATGTGATCACCAAGAACTAGATGTGTATATTTGAAAATGGATATGTGTGTCTGGGGATGAAAATGGCTGCATGGGCCCATGGATGACAATTTTTATGTGTTACCAATGATGGAATGTCTACATGATCCCATGGATGATAATTTCCATTTTAACTAAGTGATGAAAATAGATTCACGAATTTGCTGAAATAAAACAAAATTTGTGTGTACTAGAAAATCCATGTAATAAATTATCCAAAAAAAGTCGATGATGTTTTTTGTACACAGGATTAACAAGAGTTGAAAGATATAGGAAATAGAGGAAATAATGACTTATTATTCCTCTCTTCATTAATTTTTTTTCATATTGATAATATTGTATAGTTTTGACTAAATTTCCTCACATTTTGTTTCCCACTACATTGTGTCAATTTGAGGGAATGAAGGTGTCTACCACAAGATATATACCTTGGTTGAGTTAGTTTTATACATTTAGATATTAAATAACTAATACATGAGGGAGAAATTTAAAAAATATATATTTTCCAACTGATGAAAAAAAATATAAAGGAATAAATCTAAAATTTGATAGGGATAAAAGAACATACTTATAAAGAAGAAATTGGGGATTACACCCTATATACATTAGAGGGTTATGTGCGAGGGGTCACAGATTGGTTGGACCGGACTGTTGTTATAGACAATTTATAATCTACAATAGTGTAGTATAATTTATTTGAATAAAATGAATTTAGTTTAAATAAAAATATTTCATATATTTAAAATTATCTCTATTTAACCTTCTTCTATATTTCTCATTATTCAATTTTGACCTCTAACACATGAAAAATGAGTGGTTTACCTGATTTTTGGCCTTGGAAGAGGATCTGATATTCCTTATTTCCAATCATAAATTTCTTAAATGTGTTTATTTTTTTATGGTGAGTAAGGGTGATGTGTATTATTATGGTGATTTTATACCAGTAAATGGATATAAAACACATATCTATCCTACTATTTATAGTTTTTTCTTCGATTCCATTGAATTAAAACTCTATAGAAGAATTATTGGACTATTCCAATGAATGAAATGACATAAGATGGATTCAGGTCTGGGAATGTTACACACTCTCGATTGAGGTGTGTCATCAACCATGATTATATTTTAATGTGAAACTTAGTTTTACTAAGAAATAAAGAATAAAAATAAAATAAATTGAAGGATATTAATTCATGAATGATATCATAGGATTGATCTATCATAATAATTTTTTAAAAAATGAGTAATGAAGGAACATGAAACCAAACCATTGTTAATATATATACAATCAAAACCCATTGAATTTTTATTACATGTAAGTTTATATTTTTATTCTTCATATTCTTTCCCAACATTTTACATTTCATTAAAAGATAATAAAGCCCAAAAAAGTAGTATATGTGAATTGCAATTATTATGAGAATAACCATGAACCACCTCTAGTGGTAAAAACATGGCCAAATATTGGGTTGTGCTAGAAATTTTTTTGAATAGTTTCTTCCCCACCCTCTGATAAGTGTGTCAAAAATTTCATTGAAATTAAACATTTCTTGGGATTAATTTCTGTAATATTATTATACCTATATCAGTAAATACTCTATATTAATAGTATTTTCATTTATTATCTAATTTGAATCACATCAATGATGAGAATAAACAAAAAACCATCAACGTAGAATAAATAACATGCTATTTATAAAATATCAAGAGTCATAAAAAATATAGCATCAATATATGATAAAATTGGAAGAAAAATAGTGTGTTTTGGTACTAGAATACGAGTTTTCACTCATCATGGGTCATTAATAATTAGATTGATCATCATGTTGGGTGGCGCATAAACCCTCCATAAGGGTTAGTCTTATAGTATTTTACATAATCCACTAATGGAGTGCACATGATAATATATGATATGATACCATAGATGAAGCCTAATTTGTGATGTTGGAATTAGGTGCAACACATCAAAACATTCATGTTGCTCCAGAAGGATGCATGTAATGATGATTTTATGACTCTAAAAGCATAAGTTCTAGAAGATACACCACAAAACACTCTCTACACCACAACTAATGGAAAAACGAGATTCATGGTCTCTTATGAAATATAGGTCATGTTTTAGGCTACTTTTATGATGTATAGTGTCAAGATCCAACCAACTCACCATATATAAACTACATTAGAAATCACTTATGATCAAACCCTTCTGAGGCTATAGATTTTATGTAGAATATTATGCTTTAAAACTATGGAGAAAATGTTCATTGAATTTGGGGTTTGAAATTTGAAAAAAGAGAAACATTGGTGGTTTTCATAACCCTTTAAATTGTATCCTATTCATAGTCACAAATATCAGAAAATTTTGGATTTTAATTTCAATATGGAGCAATCATATTGGATATTTCATAATAGTCATTATCTAATTTAAATGAATAGTTTTTGATTTCAGAAGGGGTTTAGTTTTTAATCACAAAAAGAGAGAATAGTGACCCAAGAATATGTTCACTATGATTGGATATTTTCCTTTGTGATTGGATCAATATTTATAGATACATTAATATTTTTTTCTTATATTACAGACTCGTACTGATTCTTGTATAAGAGTAAACTTTTTTTTTCAATACATAACATAACATTTTTATTTTTGTTTCTAGAGAAATCGTGTTTCTCCCATACCTTGAGTACACTATTTAATTCATGAGTAATGTTAAATTATTTATATGTGAGTATTCTCATTTGGTTTAGTTGTTTAAGATTTAGTGGAATTAATATTTGTTGAGATTGATTAATTAGACATAGTAATTACTAGTGAAGAACAATACAATGTTGAATTTGTCCCTACCATATTCTGTAAACTCTTATATATATTAATAGTGATTAGATTATGAAAACAAATTTGTTATAGGGGAGTGGTTGAGTGAGAGATTAAATATTCATAAATTTTCAATAGGATTGAATATAATGAACCTAGGATAATTATATTACCTAAAAAATTGGATTAAAACAACCGAGTGAGATTATAATCCTAAGAAATATTTTAGTTGGTAATCCATGTTAGTTATGAACATGAATTGGTTACAAAATTTAGTTATATTGACATTGAAAGGGATTCACAAAATTAATTTTCTCATTAAAATTTCCCTCAACCCGTAGTCATACTTATTCAGAAACCATGGTCATTGTAGTCCCATTTCCAAAATGGATGTTCCGTCAAGTATTATTTCCTCTCTTTCAATGAAATAACTGTTATAAATTGCGTATTATGAATTTTTCCAACCAATTAAAAATGGTTCTACATTGAGACTCTATATTCATATTGAGGCACCCATGATTACCAATATGAGGTTCAACGATAAAAGAACATACTTTAAGAACTAACATTGATAAAAAGTGCGAGGTCAGAAGGTAAAAAATCATATATTAAAAAATATTTTTATATTTCAAACAATACATCTCACAAAAATATAAATTTCTTATGGAAGGAATATTTAGTGTCTTTGATGATAAATTACATAAAAAACTTATTATATGATACTTGAGAACATTTATATATAATTTTGTTTCACTAGACTCCCTCCAAGAAATGTTATATCTTATAATCTTATTCATAACATAGGGAATGTAAAGTTTATTAATTAATGGGATAAAAATATTAATGTAAATATCATCCACTTATCATCAAGGTTTACATCATAGGAATATGATAAAACATCTGTATTTGATAAATTTATTATTAAAAGTACATGAAATAATAATAGTTTTCTACATGATATAATTGAAAGAATTGTTGTCTCATATGATCAAACAAATTCCATGTTGTAGGATTTAAAAAATTAGAGACAATAAACATGATCTATGGTAGAATAAAATAATAATATAACATTAAAAAAATTCAAAAGATAAATAAAATGGAAAATGCACTATTGGAGAAGGGATCACTACATGATTCTAATAACATGGTGTAATTGGGATAATAACATGTGTAAAATAACTGTCTTGGGATAATAGCCTATGTACCCTTATGGTCTTGTTCTTAGCACCCATTTGGATTAGGGTTACTACCTATTCACCCTCTAGGTCATTGGATTTAAACACATGTACCCCGTTGTTCTTTGGCATACCACATGTATACCCAATTAGGCATAGGATAACCACTCTTGTATCCGATTGGAAATGGGGAACTAGCTTGGAAAATATATTTTGGACTAATTATTATAAATTTTAAATCCATTTTTTTAAATAAAATTTATATGGGTAATAAAAATTATTTTTAATATTACTATATAAAAGCGTAAAACCAATATTTAGAAAAACTAAATATTTATGATTAAAATCACTATTACGATAAAATAATTGATGTTTTTGATTTATATGAATTTAATTGGATTATTGTTAATTAAATATAATTTATTTTTCTTTACCTTAAATCTACCTTATGGATACTTATTAAAATATACATACCCAAAATAGTTTTTAAATGAGTAAAATATTATGAATGTTTCCAAAATGAAAAACATGGGATTCATAAATTCAATATCGTATCTTTAAATTATTTAATTTACTATATAAATATAAATTTTTATATATAAAAGTATTCATTATATTTCAAATCAGTGGTGAATTATCTTAATTTCAGAAAAGTGATCGTATTTGCGAAATTGGTAATTTTCATTATTCACCTGTTCTACCTTTTCATAAATAAATATTAATAATTTATCCTCAAATAAGTTTTTTATGATGAATTAAAGAATAAATTTAATTTTACAACACCCATGTTCTAAAATTTATAATGTCATTCTTTAATAAGAATATAAAACAAAAAATGTGTACTTTTGTTGAAAAATGACGTTCTTTAGTGTTCTCAGAATTATTTAATATCAATATACAATTAAAATAATATCAATATATAAATTAATATAAAAAATATATTAAAATTTTCCAAATTAATTTATTGGGATAAAATATAGAATATTTTGAAAATAGTTATTTGATAAAGAAAAAACATTTTTAATATTAAATTGTATTTTGTATTTATCCTCAAAATGTAAGAAATTTATATTGATATATATATATATATATATATATATTTAAAAGTGATTTAATTATTCTAATAATTCTCTTATTAATATTAGTAAAATATATTTTTTTTTATTCAGTGTTGTGTGTAAAACAATATATCGATATATTGTTTATTTTAATGAAGATATATAACAAAATCATGTGTTGTTACATTCTCCCCACACCTCTCCCTAACTAAATTATGTCCCCATTGATTTAATTATATCATAATAAAAATAATAGAAAATTAAAACTAAAATATAGATATTGATCAATATATAATTAGATATCTGATATATTATCATATTTATGACTTGGAAACACATATAATCCACAAAATTTTAGGAAAACCCCATGTTGTTGGACATAAATTCGAAAAAGAATTCAAAGACTTCCTTGAACCAATCGGTTAACTATAGGTTGATATTAAATTTTATTTCCCTATTTTTATAGTCAATTTAGATTCTTATTATATATATCAAGCTTATTTAAAAAATTAATAGTATCTAAATGAATAATAATAAATAATATTCCATCAAACATTAACTTGTGATAAAATAATCATGAAACTAAATTTTTTCTTTAATATAAAAATATTGGGGTGCTGATTATACTCTCTTAGAAAACGTCCTTTATATACTAAAATTTATAGAATTATAGTCCAATAATACATTTTTCAAATTTTTTTAGAGAATAAGGGTAACTTTCATCACTTAATTATCAATATCTACTTCAATATTATTTATTCCAGTGGCATTCCATTATTCAATTTGATTAAGAGGTTACTGATGTTTTTTATCATTATTATTTCTTATATAAGGTCATATATTTTCAAAATGCCTAAATTAATTTCAATCTAGGAATTAGATATTATTTTACATTAATGCACTAATTGTATTCTTTACCCTAGATTGAAAATCACAACATCAATGGAAAATTATTTCACACATAAAGATTTTTGTTATACCATTGAAACATCCACTTGGGTTCTTCCTTCTTCATTTTTAAAAAGTGATAATTTTAATGTTTTTTCCTTTATCATATTCATCATATGGTCTTAAATAAATCTCTATCCTGATCTTCTATGGTGTGTTTGGATGTTTGACAAGACAGAAGTTGTTAATCATAACTCTTTATAATTGGGTGAGGATAACCACAAGATTTTCATTATGAGCACCTATCCCAAATGGACGATGAATAGAACCATCCCTAAATTTTCCATTATATCAATTAGTATATCAGTTCCTTATAGATATATTCATTAGTAAAACCCAAAGGAGTTAAAATGATTAATGAATAGTTTCAATAATATCATAATTATTATATATAATCTCATGAAAACATTTGAATCAAGATTTCCCCCTCTATGAAACCATAATTTTGGCCTATAGTTATTTTAATTCAACTTGTTTAACAGTTTTTTCACCATATATTGATTTAGGTTGGGTTCTCTTGTACTTCTTAATGTAATTCACCATTATATTAAATCCTTTATCAGTATTGTTATTAACTAATGAATATCACCCATGAGTGTCAAAAAAGGTGTGTAGTTATGCCTCTTTATAATTTACTATGTTAGTATCAATTTAAAATTTACAATAATTTTTAGAGTTATTACCCCTAGGTACATCTACACATAATCCTTCATCTACTTATAGTATCGATACAGTGATTTTATAGACAAAAACCACATAATATCTACATTAGTAAATTTTACAATGTTACCAAAAATTTAGAAATATCAATATGGTTTTCTCTAAGATTATATCATACTAATAATAAAAATAACAAAATTAACCCAATAAAATAATTAATGGTTCATCTAAAACCAAATACGGCTTTTTATAAATACAATCCTAGGGCTGGTGCTAAAAAAAATACTTTACAAATAGTCATAGATATAAATTGATTTTTACAAAGATAAATTATCATATATTACACATTATTTTCAAATTTTGAACCTTACATCTAATAAAACTATCACAATACTATGAATATATATTTTAGTGTCTTCTAGAATTAGATGTATAAGATACTAATTTTTTTATACTTGTACATATTTATCCTTAATAGAACCTAACCGGAATCCTTCTACACTCATTATAGGTTACACAAATCTTCATAACAGGTAAATGGAAACATAGAAAGCCATGACCTCAAATGATATATGAGGTAAATATTTTCAACATGTTGTCAATGTTTAGTTCAAAAGAATATGATAAAATATGATCATATGAAATTCTTTGAGGAATAATATATTTTGATGTAGTTTCAAATGATCAAACATATAAAATATCATAGGATTTCAGAAATATTTAAATGTAAACATTATACAAGTTAGAATAACACAATAATATTAAATAGAAATGTGAATAAGAGAAATATTAGGAAATCATAATTTAATAGAAAATTCAGTTCTACTTTATTCTCATAATTTAGAGGGATTGGGATAGTAACCAGTGTACCCTCTTGGGCTTGTTCTAAGAAATCATATAACCTCTTGGTATTTTTTTACCAAATTTGTATCCTCTAAAGATTGGTATTACCACTTGTGTATCCACATGGACTTTGTATTACCACCTATGGGACCTCATGGTCATGGATTACAACCTGGGTACCCTCTTGGGAATGGACTAACAACTTTTATTACCTCTGAGGAATGGGATAAAAATCATGTACCCTTTTAATCTCACGATTTATAAAACACAAAACAATTAATTAGAGAGAGATATAAGACCCCAATCATTAAAAATAACTTCTTATAAATTTTTATTCCATGATAACATAAAAACATTCTTATTTCAAGCAATACATAATTAACCCATTAAAGAGATTATGTTTTGATAAAAACAATTATAGAACATTTAATAATCCATCAAAAAAACTACAGTGTAAGTTTTTATAAGAACATATCCCTATTCTGAAAAATGGAAATTTAAGTATGTTAACATAGATGAAAAATTGCGTTAAACGTCATTGGGTATACCACTTTTGAAATATAAGAGTAAAAATAACATATATTTATAAAATCATTAAGAATAAATTTATTTTGTTAAATAATTTTAAAAATGGTAGGTAATATTTATCAAGATGAATTTTCATAATGGTGGAATAATTTTTTCACCGATTAAAACATGAAAAATATATTTAAACAAATTAAAATTGTTATTAATAGAAGAAGTCTGGGGTCATATTCAAATGTCATTTTTCAAAACGTGAAGTGAAAATTCTAAATTTTAAATAGAATTTAAAATAATGGATCATTGGAAAATATATATCTATTTTTCAAAGAAAATGTGGAATTAAAGTTAAATTATGAAATTATGAATGGGAAAACCCTTTTAATATTTTAAAATACTATTGTTGAAAACACACATCATAAAAAAAGATTAAGAAAAAGGTTTTAAAAAATATAAAGGAAAAAATGAAAGTCATATGAAATAATTAAGAATTAGGAATCCAAATAATGGAATCATTGGTGGAGATAGAAAATATATATGTGGAGGTTAAATTGTCATCAATGTGGAGGTGAATTATTCTCTACAATGTTAAAATTTTATGGTAATTAAATTCCTCAATGTTGAATATTTAAATTTAAAGTCTCATTCCCCCATAGAGGGAATACAAGACATTTTAAAAAGTTATAAGTGGAGAAATATGGTGAAATTATTATAATTATGTTTTAGAAATATAATAATAACCCAATTATATGAAGTTTTAGATAACAAAAAATCTTAGGACATTAAAATCACTTTAATAAAAAAACCCTTAGAAAAATAAAATGATTTGTATTTGTAAATGAATTTAATTTAATCAAAATTATGATGAATGTAAATCATATGAAATTAAAAATAACAAAAAAAATGACATAGGTAGTGAATATGAATGTTTCTCTATGAATTAAAATTGAGACATGAAAAAACATGCACCACATTTTTCAATACAGTCAAACATGCAAAAAATTTTAATATAATAATTATAAATCTATAAATAACTCATTTCATAACATTATTCATATAAAATAACATTTATACTCTTAAAATATAATTATTAATTATAAATTTACTAGTTATACATATTCTATTTCATCATCAGATGTTTTTTATTTAATTATTTTACACATGCATTGTAATGTTGATGTGGATCCGTGTTATTTCACATGAAATTAATTGGCTATAAATTATTTAAAACACTATAATATATGTTTTATAATTATTTATAAAGTTAAAATTTAATTCTATTATAGATTTATTTGCGGTTCATGGAGAGGAAATCAGTGGTGTGCTTGTTTCAGTGAGTTTTAATGAATAAAGGGTGGTATGTTAATAAAAATGTTAAAAATTAGAATATATTTTCAAAATGGTAAAAAAATAAATCTTTTATTTTATTTATAATAGTATAAGTACTTATGTTTACATAATTACCCATGATATAAATATTTTATCATTGTTTGTATAATTTGTTAAACTAACCCCATAAGAATGTGCTATAATCGATTGGTTGGTATGGTTCAAAAGTGATTCTTTTGGAATAATATCATTAATATTTAACAATTATGATATTTATTAAATTTTTTAAATATGTTAAATCATATTTTAAGGGGGTTTCATAATTAATAAAATACATAGGAATAAAATTAAATATACATCTTTTTGGAGGTGGAAGTCTTCATGTACACACATATAATGTTTCCATTTTCAAAATGGAAGAAAAGTGGAAAATGGTTTAGTTTATGAATATATTATTCTTGATATAAATATAATATTAATCTATTATGTAAAAAAATAAAACCATCCATATATGTTTATGATTAAAAACAAAATACACCGCTGTGTGAAAACGACAGTCTGCACATACACACAGGTGAGGCATTCATTTTCATTATAATTAATGAAAGGTAGGGAATGGTATAGCAACCCATAATTTTAATATATAGATATTACATATTAATATATTATTATTCAATATATTTGACAAATACACACTTAGGGACCCAAATGTTTTAGTGTCTTTGGAGACTAGATACATATTCCACTTATTTAATAAGTGATCTTCAATATCTACCACAATGATCTTCATATATAGTACTATTATTAGAAATACCAAAAATAAATTTTTTTTATAACATATAGAAATGAAAAATAAGAAAGTGTCAGTTGAGATTCCCAATATGGGTAAATAAGGGATGTAATTAGCCAAAATTATGTCAATGATATGACACTTCTTACATTTATTTTATAGAGTATAAATTAGATAATGTCACTTAGATAAAGCAATTAAAAATTTGTAAATGATGAATGAATGAAATAATAGGTATTTATAGAAGCAAAAGATCATACACCAGCAGAATAGTAACACGACCTTTGGAATATTAATTTGAACAATATTAATAGTAAGCTGGTCAATAGAATCGTGACCCCACTAATGAAAGAATAAACAAAATATATGCATATTTTAAATTAAAGTACAATATAATTAAATCATAGTATAAGTAATTAAATATTTTAAACATTAATAATTAAGTGTTCATATTTTAGTAAGTTATAAATATTTTAATACATTCTTATATGTACTAAAATTATTTAAAATATTTTTTTTCATAAAATGCACGCCCATATTAATAATTTTTTTCTTATTATTTTAGAATAATTTTATGAGACCTTAGATACTTTTTCAAAGTGTTATAGAATCTTTTATAAATTTAAAAAATATATTTTTTTATTAAATGATGAATTGAATGAATATCGATAAATGGTTGGGGTGAGCTTTTGAGTTTTTTCTAAAATACACGATTTTTATTGAATAGTAAAATATGGTAATTTACAATATGAATACATTATAAGTTAAATACACTATTACGTGAGTCATTAATGATATAAGATCCAAAATCTCAACCTTACATTTTTTATTTTATTATATTTTTTGATAATTCTGAAACTATTCATAGTTTTGAGCCAAAATAATATAAAATAATTAAAATATTCAAAAAACACCTCTCTTCACCACTATAAATACAACCCCTAACCACCCCATGTCCTTAGAGATTCTAGTTACAATTCTGGATAATTATACTCATTTTACATGAACTCCATTACTTATAAACATGTGAGTTGATCATGAAACCCAAGAAAATGAATGCTCCCAAATGATGAAATTAAAATCTATAACAAATCAAAAACGACATGAATGAACTTAATAAAACTATAATGTAACATATAAATTTAGATAATGTTTTTAATAAATTAATTAATGGATTTAATACGTTTATCTAGGACATGATGGTAAAGTTCAAAGCACATTCAGATATAAGGTAAGGCATTCTACCCGAACCTTCATTTTTTCCTTTGCGTTATTCCTTCAACATATTTACCCCAACATAAGGCTTTTTTATTTTTTTACTTATTCAATATTCTATTGACATGTTCCAAACTCAAATATCCATATCCTTTTATCTTTATTTTATGGGTAAATAAATATTTTACAAGGTTCCCTTCTCAATTCTTCCTAATAAGAATATCTGATTAAAGGAAACTTCTTAATTTATGATCCATTTTAAAGTAACATCCAAAATCTATTTTAATACACCATTATTTTTTTGAATTCAATTTCTCTTTTATGAAATCTTATATTATTTATTTTCATTTTTTATACATAAAATTATGTCAATTACATATGATTTTTTCAAATAGAACTCTTCTTTCAAGAGTAAAAGAGAAATTTCTCTCAATAATTTCTTGATGATTTTTTGAGTATTTTAATTTATTTAAACACCTTTATTCAATTTTACACATTATTGAGATTTATATCTTTTGTTTATCATCCATATTATTTTATTTAATGGTTTAGGATTAGTTTTTCAGTGGATGTGATATCTTGACACAATTCACCATACTACTTAGAATGGTGAGTGATTAAGTTTATAGATTGAGAAAATTTATTTAAATTTCATATATATATATATATGTTTGTTTTTGTGTGTTTTTTATGATTAAATCTATTAATATGATTAATTAATTGGAGTTATTAAGTGATGGGTGGGTCCCTCTATACCCCTTCAATTCATCGGTAGGCCTCATGAGACAAAATAGACTAGGATTTTACACATTATGTACGGTGTCTTGGCAGAGGCCTTGATGATATGTTCATGATATCTAACATTATGAATGCACTCATTATGAAATGAGTAATTTATAGTACATATTATTATTAAACCAGTAGAATATCCATGTTTATATTTTTTTTATTTAATCAACATTTATTCTTTCCATTTTAAACTCAAGATTATGACATATGTTTTTAGTTGTTCATCATGACTTATTGTTTATATTTACGACATCTTATACTGTATTTCATACCCCTAATGAGAATCTGAGATCAACTATTATTGATGTTTTACTTTTCCATTATATTTGATGATGTATATTATTTATGACTAGAAATGATAATCTAGTATTTTATCAATGTTTATAATGGATTTTTTAACGTTTTTGTTCCTTTAATGATGTAATGTAAAATTTATGCATGAGTCATGGATTCTGGAACAACTAAAATATTTGGTATTTTAGTATTCAAGACTTGTATATATGACTATTTATTAAAGGAATGCACCGGTTCTCGGAAACTAGGGTCTGGGTCTTTGCAGTTGGAATCATTGGAAGCTAAATAGAAACCTTGGAAACTTTATTTAGAAAACATATTTTAGGAAACATAAACCTGAGATAGACTTTGAGGATAATAATATAAAAATGATAGAATTTTATTATGATAGGGATCATGTGGATCTTTTCATAAATACATCTATATCAAGATACCAAAGGTGGGTGTGGTTCTAGAATTGATGTACCTAGGGGAAACAACTTTAATAAGGTGACCCTAGCCTAAATCGGGGTAACATGGTACTTGAAAATGATCCTTAATGCACACCTGGTTTGGCACTCCCAGGGTATATTCGTAGGATAATTCTAATTTTATTTTTTAGAAATTATAAAATATTTAAAAGTTAATATTCCCAAAAGGAAACAATTTTTATGATTTTGAAATTAGTTATGCATAAAATTTTATTTTATGTTAATTTTTTTCTATTCTGAGATTATACATTAAGACTTATAACATAATTTAATGTTTTCTATTATTTAGAAATGGGGCCTAGTGGAAGAAATGGAAACCATATCAACACGTGTATCCCATTTATGGATTTCCCTCCAATATAAGATAATGATATTGGTATAGAAGATACAGCTAGTTCTGAAAAATGTATTGCAAAAATGGGACCGCTGAATCAGGTTATGAACAACAACCTTATTTGTATAGAGCATCATGATCCACAATATGGAGGAGAAATGTTAAATCACATTATTTGAAAATATCTTACATCCTTCAATTGGACTATAATACCATTTGTAGTGGATCAGTGGATAAGTTTATTAGAGAATATATTTCTCACTTTGGGATATAATGAAAGGGACATGGTTCTGAAGTCATTTTATCATCTTTCAGAAGATGCAGATTAGTGGTGGTTGTTAATTAAAATCACAAATTTGGTGGAAGAAATATCAAATATGGAATGAATTGGTTTTATAAAATTTTTTGTGGAAAAATATTTCCTTTTTGAAGACCAAGAAGATATGGTGAGTCAATTATTGAGTTTAAGATAACAATAGGATTGAATCATTTCTATGTATGAAGAGAAATTTACTAGGTTATCAAGGAATGTTTCAGACTACACACACAATCCAAGGGGAAATATTTATTAATTCTTGGATGGTCTAAAACCATTACCCCAATGGGGGTAGGTCTCCCAGAATTTCTAATCATATGTAGATACAGTCTCATGTGCTATCAAGATAGAAAAACATTTCTCTATGTCTTATGACTTTAAAGTAATGTATGAGAAGAATAGGTATGTTGAACACTCTATAAATGGAAATAATAAATAGAGGAAGAATGTATTATTTGAATTTATTTCCTATGATAATTGAGGGAAGATTCACCCTAGTACTTGGCAGAATGGAATGGGTGCCTATTACCGTTCTAGAAAAAATTACTCAAAACCCATGACTGAAAGAGAAGGAAATTAGGTTCTAATGTTCAATTATATTATTGAAAAGACATGCGACATTTTGTAAATGATTTTACAAATAATAATGAAAAATTTCCCCCAAGAATGCCATGGTATAAAGGTCATGCTTATGCAGTCACAACTACTATGGTTGATGTTCTGGATGATGTGGTGGAGGTACTTTAATCATTTAGTCAAAGATGAAAAAAATACTTTATTTCATCTTGAATCATTACATTATTTTTTATCTTCCAAATTTTCCATGAAAATTAGAAACATACTTTTTAATTTAATAAAGGATCTTTTTAGTCAAAACTCATAAGGTAAGCATACTTATAATAGTGATGTGTCGGTAAGTTCCCTCTAAGTAACATAAAAGTGAAAAAGTTGCTGGCATTGTCATTATATATAAGAATTCATTTTAAATAATCGTTTGTATGGATTGGTTTTCAAAATATTATGTGACAATATATTTCAAGAAGAAGGAAGACACAATTTTTAAGGAAAATGTAGAATCCCTTATCTTTATAGATAAAACAACATCATCTAGTTCTTATCCATATCCACCTCCGGTATCTCTTCTAAATGAAATTCTTGGGGAGGAAGAGAAAAGTTATGTATGAATATTTAAATTGAAGATGGGACTATTTTGGAAGAATACATTGATTTATTTATAGAAAATTTAACTAGAAATCCCCTTGATTGGGAAGTTGAGTTCTCTATTGATTTTATTTTGGTTGGATACCCTATATCAAATACCCTGTATAGAATAGAAACTATGTAATTAGTGGAGATGGAGAAAAGCATGAGTAATTTAGTGATAAAATATTTATTCCCCCAAGTTTTTCTCCATGGGTAGACCTTGTTCTCATTATTAAGATGAACTATGGATCTTTGAGGATATGAATTAACTATAGGTAAATCGATATTATTATAACAAATAAAATGTATCCCCTACCTCCCATTGATGATTTATTTTTATCAACTTTATAGAGCTCAATTTTTTTGATGATTGATCTCTGATCTACATTTCATCAATTATGTGTGAGGATAGACGATATTCCACAAACAGAATTTAAAACCAATTAAAGACATTACTAGTTTATAGTAATTCTATTTGAACTGACTAATACACCCCATGTCTTAATGGATATAATGAATATAGATTTCAATGAAAATTTTGATGAATTTTTTGTTGAATTTTTTGAAGATATATTGGTATCCTCCAAAATATATAAAGAACATCAGAATCACTTTTAGGTTGTTTTAAAGACTTATAAAAGAAATGAATTCTATGGGATGTCTATAAAGTTTGAATTTTTGTTTTAATCAGTTTATTTCCTTACCCATATTGTCTCAAATGAGGGAATATTATTTGATTGCAAAAAGAAAAAGGTGATTTAGGAATGTAATACACCAATGAACGTAATTGAGGTACATAGGTTTATTGGTTTATCAGGTTAAAATCAGTGTTTCATTAAGAATTTTTCCTGATTAGCTAACCCATTAAATAGACATAATTGTAAAGGGGGTAATTTTCGATGGAGAAAAGAATGTAAATAATGTTTTGATGAATTGAAGATGATATTCATGAATTCACTGATTCTAACCCTACTATCAAGAAATGGTGGATTTTTTATTTATTATGCTAAATAAAAGTAATGAATCTTCTATTTAATTATGTATATTTATAGAATTATTACCTATACATCAAGGAAGCTAAAAATTCATGATGTAAATGAACAAAATAATGACCTTGAGTTAGTAACTGTAATCATTGATCTGAAAATATGGGGAAACTATATCAATGGTGAAAAATATGATATATTTATAGATCATAAGAGATTATAATATTTCTTTACATAGAATGAAATCAACATGACGAAAAGGTGATGGATCAAAACTACTAAAATAATATGATTGTTTAATACAATAACACCCAAGGAAGGATAATAAGTTAGGAGATGCTTTGAGAATGATGGATCATGGAGTTCTGAAAAAAATGAGGATTGATTAGGATCATATGTATATGGATATAGAAAAGATGGATATGGTAATTATCATGGAAGATAAAAAATCATCACTTTTTAAATTGGTTTCCAAACCATCTTTGTTTGAATGGGCTAAAATTTCTGAGTCTCATAATGAGAATCCTAAAAAGAAAATTAAAGCTGGGATTGTTGGAAAGTAGGTATTCATTGTGTATAAAGATATAATTATGAAATTTGGGAGGAGTTTATGTGTTACATTTATACATGATCTAAAAGAGAGTTATTGTATTATTTCTATAGTTCTAATT
Source organism: Viscum album (assembly GCA_963277665.1). Classification (NCBI taxonomy): domain Eukaryota; kingdom Viridiplantae; phylum Streptophyta; class Magnoliopsida; order Santalales; family Viscaceae; genus Viscum; species Viscum album. The sequence goes on along the minus strand of OY728126.1, from coordinate 350,076,882 downwards.
TCTCTATACACCCTCATGGTGTTAAGATGTTTAGATATTTTATGGAACATTTCTAGTGGGATAACATGATGTGAAAAATTTCTAATTATCTATCAAGATGTTTAGTATATAAATAAGTTTAGGCTAAAAGAAAACATCCTAAAGGAATCATGAAACATATACATATTCCTATGTAGAAATTGGATGACATAACAATAGGTTTTTTCACTGAATTAATAAAAACTCTTACAAAGAATGATGTAATATGTGTAATTATTTATTGACTTACCAAATCTAAAAATTTACTCTATATAATAGAAATTTTTTCACTAGAGGGCCTCTCACAGCTCTGTATTAGTGAATTTGTAAGACTTCATAGAGAACGTATCTCAATTATGTCTAATCTTGATCCATAATTTAAATGAAATTTTTTGAAAAATTTATAGAAAGGTTTGGATATTTATATTCATTTGAATAATGATTATCACCTTCAAACTAACAGGCAATCAGAAAGAATGATCCAGACTTTAGAAGACATGTTGATATCATGATCACTTGACCTTTAAGGTCTTTAGGACCCGTGTTTACATTTTGTTTAGTTTTAATTCAAAAATAGTTTCTTTCTAACATTATAATATAATAATATGATGAATTGTATGGAAATGGATGTCATACACTAACATGTTGGGATGGTGTTGATAAAAAGAAAATTATAGGCCAATAGATTGTTCATGAAAAAATTGAAAAGGTAAAGAATATTCAAACCTATATCAAAGCAATTAAAAGTAAGAAAGATAGATATTTCATTACTAGAAAGAAGGATTTGAAATTTAAAGTGGGAGATCATGTTTTCTTTAATGTATCTCCATGGAAGGGTGTTATAAGATTTGATAAGAATAGGAAAAAAATCCCCATGTACAATTCTCCTTTTCAGATTCTTGAGAGTGTTGGAGTTATTACTTATTTTTGGGAAATTACTTATATCCTTTATGACATGAACAATGTGTTCCACATCTCTTTGTTAAGGAATTAAATCCCAAACCCTTCGCATGTCATCACTTATGAAATAATAGAATTAGAACCTAACTTATCTTACTATTTAGGGCTTATATAGAATATGGACACTAAAAAACATATGTTGAGGAATTAGATGACTTGATTGTTAAATTAAATTTGGAAAAATCATAAAATTGAAGAGGTGATATGGGAGACTAAGAAACATATGATGAAGAACACACCAAATCTTTTTATGACGTGACATTCTAGAAATTTCGAGGATGAAATTTCAATAGAAGGGTAGAATGTAATGACCCATAATGTTATCAATGACATTTTCCATCCTATTTTGTTTCATATAGTATAAATAATATAAAATCACTTTGATAACTCAATAAAAACTTTATAAATGAAGAAAAAAATTAAATAATAGGTATTTCTAGATGTTAACTATCATATACCAATGAAATAGTAACATGACATTTGGAATAGTAATGTAACCCTTATGAATAGTAAAATGATCAATAGAATAATAACCCACCTATGAATGTATAAATAAAAGTTATACATATTAAAAAATTTATATATGATATAATTATATCATATTATAAGATGGTGTATATTATAAAAATTAAAAATCTAGTGTTTCTATTTTTTTATGTTATAAATATTTAATTAAATTTTTTAATTAATTAAATGATTTAAAGGAAAATTTATTTTTTAAAAATTCATGCATAAATTCATATTTTTTAATCCTATTATTTTAGGATAATTTTGTGAGATTATATAAAATTTTTAAGAGGGTTATAAAATTATATATAAATTTAAATTCGTTATTTTTCGAGAAAATGATGATTTTATATAAAAATTAAATTTATCATATTTAGAATATTATTTTAATAAAATGGATTTCATTTTTTCATTCACTTGGATTAAGAATGGTTAGGTTTAATTTTTTTTATTTTTCTCAAATATTCTAATTTTTTAGAATAGTAAAATATGGGAATTTAAGGTATAAATACATTATAATTTAATACACCATAGCGAGAGTTAATGAAGATGCAAGAAAATAATCTCGAAATTCACCTAGTTATATTAATATATTTTTTTGATAATGATCCAACTATTTATATTGTTCATCCAAAATAAAATACAAATGAATCAAATATTCAAAAAACACCTCTCTCATCTACTCTAAATACCTGCCCTTCTCCTCACACCTTCTAAGAATTGATCCTTCTCATATTTATGCCCAATACTCTTCCAAATCCCCTCTCACACGTCCAACATATCTTAGTCTCATAAAAAAAGAATATTTTCCTTACAGAGGATCTCAAGGTGGAGAAAACCGAGAGGTAAAAACCTCTTTCTATTTCTCTAAATTTCATTTCACGTTCTTTACTTTTTGTATTCTATCCTCTCTTACCCTTATCAAAAAAACATGTAAAATAAATTAAATTAATATATTATAATTTCTGTTTTTCTAATATAATAATTCATCATCAATCCCTTTCCCCTCTCTCCATTATTTTTTAAAAAGAAACGTTGTCCATGAGGTATTGTTTCATCGCCTTCAAGGATGACAAGATTTCATTTTCCTTCACCATATTAAAGGATGTTAATAAAAAAATTAATGCATAAATACATTTTAATATTTATATTAAAAAACTTTTTAGGTTCTAGAGGTAATACATTAACATAATACTAAATTATAAAAAAATGAGTTCATTTTGACCTAATACCTCTTTATTTACTCTAAACGAATATCATTAACTTGTTATCCATTGATTCACACTAATAGCTGGGAATATATATATATATAACCAATTACAATTATATTTATTCATTAATAAAATATAATTCAAATTTTGGATAATTATACCCATTTAAAATGAACTCTGTTGCTTATAAATAGAAAAATCGAGCATGAAAATCATGAAAATGAATGCTCTCGAAAAATGAAATTAAATTTTATAACATATAGATAAGGCCATAAATGAACATAATAAAACTATAATGAATCAAATAAATTTATAAAATGTTATTAATTAATTAATTGATTGATTTAAATTTATTATCAATTACATTTAGGTCATGTGAATAATAAATTCGGACCGAAGGTAACAGATTCTACCCGAACCTTTATTTTTTTCCATCAGGTTATTCTTTAATTATCTTTACTCCAATGTAATGATTATTTTTTGGTACTTATTCTATATTTTTTTAATATTTCCAAAAAATATATATCCATATCATTTCATCTTTATATTATGTGTAAATACATGTTTTTTGTGGTCCCTTTATTAATTCTTCCCGATAAGCAGACCCGATTAAAGGGAGCATCTCAATTTGCTACCAATTTTCATGTACCATCCATAACCTTTATTAATAATCCATTATTTTTATTAATTACGTTTTTTTCATGAAAACCCATATTTGTTCATTTATGGTTTTATAGAAAAAATTATGAAAATTATAAATGTTTTTTCTAAAATAAATCTTCTTTGCAAAGTAAAATGGGGTATTTCTCTCAAGATTTTCTCAAATATTATATTAGAGTTTTTTCATTTATTTCAACATATTTGATGAATTTTATGTTTTATTGAGATTTATCTTATATTTTTAACATCCACCATATTTTGTAAAATGTTTTGTGATTATTTTGACTATGGATGTTCTATCTTGATACCATTCACCATACAACTCAGAATGGTTAGTGATTATATTTATATATTGGGGAATGATATTTAAATTTTAAACATATATTATTTTTATTTTTAACACCATTTATATGTGGAATGTATTAGACATAGTAAGTGATGGGTGGATCCCTCTATAGCCGGTCGATGCATCAGTAGGTCTCATGAGGAAAAATATACAGGGTTTTTACCCATTATGTATTTTTCTTTGGCCAAGGCCCTAATAGTTTGTTTATGATGTTTTGAATTATGCATTACCTCATTATGAAACTATAATTGATAGTTTATGTGATTATTCTACACGTATAATATCCATGATTATTTTTTATTAAATCATTTCTAATAGTATTTTAATCAGGTTATTTATGCTCAAGATTATAAAATGTCTTTTTAGTTATTTACTGTGACTTATTGATTATGTTTATGATAGATTCTTTTATATTAATTACACTTAGTGAGCATCTGGGCTCACCCTTTTTTATGTTTTATTTTTTCCCTTGATGTGAATATATATATTATTAATGAATTTAAGGGTTAATATAGAAGTTTATGGTTGTTTTAAATGGATTTTCTATATTGATTTTCCTTTCAATATGTAATGTAAAATTCATGTATGTATTCTGGAATCCCAAACTAATTAACAGTCAGATCCTTTGGGATTAAATCCTTTTATATAATATAACGTATTAAATTATGGCACCTGATCTGGGAAACTAGGTATGGGGTCATTACATGGTGAATATCAATAATTTTTGAAGTATGAAACAAGAATAAGTTTATAAGAATATAACCTTAACTTTTTGAAACTATAACCAACATATCATAGATCATAATATTGAATCATGGAATAAATCTTAGCATCCCATAACATGTGAATTATTATGAAATAAAATAGCATGATCCTTAACAGCATAATATTGGCATAATTCATATGTTTATGGAATTTACATAATCATATAAAATCATTTCCTTCGTCAATAGTCACCACCAAAACTTTCATAGTGTATTAGGTTTACTCCATATTCCCTATTAGCCTTGATCAAGGTTAACTCCCCAAAATATCATAGTTGATAATGTATATTACTTAATTGTGTTCTCCCCTTTTTCAATTACTTATCGTCTCATTATATTTCCAAGATTACCCAATTAATTGGAGGGAAATATAATTATAGGTCCACCCATCACATAATAATAATCCATTTTTTACATGTACCATGATATCATAAATAATTCATCATATTTCATAACTTGTGGAAATGAAATGGATTTTATAAACATTTCAACATTTCATCGTAGCATAACCCATATAAAATACATGGATTTCTTAAGCATCACATGTTCATACCAATAATGAATATAGATAAAGAAAAAGGATTGTATCATTGGATCATATCCATATAAAATCTTATGTAACATCATAGGATTTCATCATAGACAATATTTTTTTAAATACCATGGGGATATTTCTTTATTAAAATCTCAATTTCACATTAAAATCACTAATATAATATCCAAATATTTTGAAAATACTACAAATAAAATTTCTTGAAATGAACCTTGGAAAAATTTAAATGAATATTAAAATAATTAAAAAAATTTAATGGTAGGAAATTAAAAAAATTACATTAAAACACATATTTATTCTACATTTTATGAAAATTTCCCGTATCACTTCATTTGTAAAATGATAAAATGGCTCATTTTAGAAAAATTGTAAAAAACAATAACATGATAAATAGTTCATCAATATAATCATACGATATCGAGAAAAATATTCATGAATTTGATTTAGAAAACATGGATAGGTAAGAAAAATCATTGTTGACCAAATGTGAAATTAATTCTGTTTGCATAATAATATATTCTCAATAATTTTAAGTACCAAATTGTTTTAAATGGTAATATTACATGAAATTTATTTGAATAATAATATTAGAAGAGAAACAATGAGATTATTTAGATTTATATCAAAAAATTTCATTATCTTAAAGATAATTATAAATAATATGTGAAAATAATGCGACTGAAACATAAAACTCTTACCTCAAGTTCGTCTTTCTTCAAGAGTCCTCCAAGCTACAATATAATAGATTTCAATTTTTTTATAATTTTGTTACATAATCTAATACATAATTATAATATCATATATGTTTCACATATCACATTAGAATAACCATTTACTAATATTTTATTAATAAAATCATCATTTCCAAGTGTTATCCATTTTGATTTTTTATGGAAGTTTCATTTTTGATGTTTCAGTCTTTATAATTTGATCACGATTTAATACTCTATAGAATGATAATAATTATATAAAAATAATATATATTCAATAAATACATATGTATATATATTCATCCATAAAATTTAGATATAGGAAAATGATATACACCATTCATTGAGACGATTGGTCAAATGTATGAATGAACACAGTTTTCATTTTCTAATGAAAAGAAGGAAGGAAACATAGATATTATTTTATTAATCCAAAACCATAATGATATCCTCAATAAAATAAATAAATAAATATCTATAAGAATATATCGTTATTGTTATCCAAGTAAAATAGAAACTAAAAAATCACATCACTTTATAGAGGTGGTAATCCACACATACAGATGACCAACATTTTCATTCTCCAACAGATTTCTTGGTAAAAAGATAGATATGTTATTATAATTCCTGAAGCATAATAATCAGATAAATATCATATATTAAAATTAAATCCATATTAATAAATACAAATAATGAAATATAATTAAAAATAAATTGTATCACTTCGTAGAGGTCGCAGTCCACATATACACTTGAGTGATACTTTCACATCCTATTTTATGGAAAAGATGGTGAATAATAGTAGTTACATAGTAATAATAACATTAAAATATGTTTAGGATTTTGAATTAATTATTTCATAAAATAAACCACATATTTAAAAGAGGTATAAGATGAAATAATTTGATAAAGGCTGGGTAGGATGATTACCTCTTATTCAGTAGGCCCCCTTTAGATCCCTTCTTAAAGTCCCATTGAATTATATATTAAGAATACCATCACCTCTAATTCATGGATTGGGAAATTGATAATTGAATAGGGTTTTTTTGGTTGAGGTAGATGGATTAATGTTTTGTTAAGAAGTTAAAGGTGGGGTTTCCTTTCATAAGTGGGTAGAAGACACACTTGTAATTTCATAAAATATAAATGTTTAATAAATTCGTACTCAAGACAAATTCTTCAAATGTCCACGTATTTGAAGTGGTATAATTTTTGGTCAAAATATGGGAAAAAATTAAGTCAAAATTATTATATAAAATTAATTATTATTATTCAAACCATAGAATCAATTTTATCAAAAGCAATTTTAAGATGTGGAATATTTTAATTGAAATAAAACCACTATAATGCAATAAAAAGTGACTTTATTGAATACTTTTTTTCCTTTAGAATGTAATTTTTTATAACAAAATTTTTCATAAAATTTATTCTAATGACCTTAGTTGGATTATAAATAATATAAATGAACAATTTTTTTAAAACCTTTTTAAAATGAAATGGAAATTTGAAAATGATTAAAATAAAAAGGATGTTTTCAATAAGAATTATTTTTTTCAATATTCATCAAGAAAATAATCTTTTTTAAAATTTATTAAAATATAATTTCATAAATATTTTTACATTCTGATTTCATAATTGAAATTTTTTCTGTCAAATAAATATTCAAAAGATGGCTGAAATTTATTATATTTTTCATCACAAGAACATTAAAAATCATTTTTTAGAAAATTGTATTTTTGAAGCATATTATGACTTCACCAAAATTTTACTACATATTAATATATGTTCATTATCATTTTTTTAAATTAAAAATCTATTTATTCATGTTTACATAGATGACTAAATGACATGTTTATTATAGTGGTACTATATTATAGTTCATTTACACTCATGGTCATGTGTATCACAATCTATCAAAGAAATTAAATATTTTCAAAGAGAATCATAAACTATAGGGGTATTACCAATGATATATATTATAATAATATAAATCATGATATTAATATCGTATTAAATAATTCAAAAAAAAATTAATACTATATATTTTAGGTGGTGGTAAAATAAAACATGTCTTTCTTGGTGGTGGTGTCTGCACATACACATGAACATCGTTTTCATTTTCTATATCAAATTATAAATTGTAGTTAATGATTACTCCCTAATCATAATAGAATTAATTAATCCTAAACTAATGATTTAATTAAATTATAATTTTAGAATATTAATTTCATGACATTGAAGAAGAAATAATCAAATAGAAAACAAAAATGAAGATTGGAAATTTTTATCACACTAAAAAAAAATAAAGTGAAAATTAGAGTATAGATTTCAGAAGAGGTATTTTGGGAAGATAAAAAACTTTTGGAATTGGAATGTAGTTTTTTTAGTTACATGTGTTGAGTTTTTTTAATATAATTATATTGGGGTGTGAGTATAAGTTAGGTGGTGATAAATTGTTTTATAAGTAAATGGAGTAGAATATTTAAACTAATATAAATGAAAAATTCATTATTCAACAAAATATACCACAAAAGTTGAAAATAATGGATTTGGGGAAGGGGTATGGTTGCAAAATCTAAAAAATTTATTTTAAAATATCTTTTTAACATGTTTTTAATTATTTTACTATTATATTTTCACCTTTTCTATTTTTGGTTTTCCCATGGTAATTAATTTTTATCAATGTAATTTTATATTAATGTCTCAAAATTAAAGGGTATCTATTATTAAATATAGACATAATTTTTCAATATATAAAAACAATTTTTTCATAAAAATATAAATATTTTAAAAATTAATTTTAAATATGAACATACATAATGTAGAAAACCCGTTTTTAGGAAAAGTGAATTTGAATGTATCCAAATTATAATTGGAGTAAAATTATCAATGTTAATGATTTATATGATATATTTTTAATTAATAAAATGATACTTATATGGGTTTAGAAACAAGAAATAGTTAAATTCCACAATGTGGATCCTAAATTAAATGAAATAAATAATAAAAATTTTAGATAAAAATTAATATTTTGTAATTTTCCCAAATGTTAAAAATGAGTTTTATAATTCAAAATTGTATAATTTAATGAATTATTTTAATTTAAAATAAGTCATTTTTATATAACATGTTTCATAACATTTCAAATCATTATTTTAAAATGAAATTGTTATAAACGTGATTATATTTCTCAAATCGGCATTATTCATTAATCAACAAAAATTTAAACTATTCTGAAACAATATCAAAAAATTTTCCAATTTTTTTAAATGATTTATTTAGTTTTTTATAAAATTAATTTTCTAAAATTTTTAGATTTATTTTTTAAATGAGAGTATAAAATATAAAATATAAAATAAAAACAACTTTTATTGAAAAATAATATTTGTATGCTATCTTAATATTACTCAATATCATTTTCTAATTTAAATAATTTTAATATATTATTCAATATATAATAATATTTTCTAAAATATAAATTTAATTTAATAGGATAAAGTAATTCCTCGACCCAAAAATCCCAATGTCGGTGCATTATTTCATTGCATTCTCATGATTACATGTAATGAAATCCAGAAGGACCAATAACTATAGTTATATTGTAAAGACATATTACAAAAATTAGAACCATAATCCAATTAGAAATATTAAATTCAAACATGATATATAATAAAAAGAAACAAACAACATCCTTGAATGCCTGTTCAAATAATTATTCTTCATAACCTGGGTAAAAAAACACAATAACCCTGAGATCAAATGCTTAGTAAGGGTCTGTAAAGAGGAAAAAATAATGAATCAATGAGAATAAATTAACATGTAATGGTAAATAATTGATTTCAAATTCCATTTAAATAACATGATAAGGCATAATCGATATATCATAGTAAGAAACTAAAACACATGTCATTTGACAAATATACTAATAATGAAATGCATATATAGATTTTATCATATGAAATATCCATGGATAATAACAATAATAACTGAAATATATATGAAGGAAATGATTAATTATAAGTCTTAATGCCCAAGTAACATTAAAACTTATACTATCAAGATCCATCCTCCAAATAGTTTAAAACTATAGGTAGAAACGTATTTAATTTGGACAACATAATTGTCTTATGAGAACCTATCGATGCATTGAGGTTCTATATAATGTCTATAATACAACTTCCATTGCATGTCCAAATAAATATTTATATGGATTAATATATTTAATAAATAAGGAACACACCTTTTCAATTATAATTATTGAAAAAAATATACATATTTATCAATAATTTCTCAAATTAATCATATAATTGTCAAAGGAAACACCATTTGTAAAATGATATATAGTTTAGGAAATAATATTATCTATCATATGAAAAATATAGATATTCATGTAAATTTTGATCAAAAAATTATTACAATAATATTATTATTTCAAGATAATGTTAACAATCTCAAAAGGAAGTTATATTTTAAATATAAGAATTATAAACATTCTTTAGGAGAATAATTTTGAAACATTCCAAAGTGTCCCATAACACTTTAAATCATTTAAATAATAATTACCATGATGGAATAATATTAAATGAAACTTATAATATCATTATAGTAATTATATTCATGATATAACATTTCAAAATGTTGTATATACTCCAAATAATAGTGAATCGGTGCATAATAACAAAAAAGGCTCAATATAATGTAAATTGAGATAAAATTACCTTACCTTAACCTTCCATTTATTGTTTGGTCTAAATAATCATATATAGTGGTTTAAAATATGTTACTACCATATAAAAATTTGATAATAATCTTTATAATATCATTTATTAGCTTCTTACGATATTTTATTTCCCTTTTCCTAATACTTTTTAATTAGTTTATCTATTTCGGGTGTTAATTGCCTAGTTCTCTCAAATTTGTATTCTCTTGTGATTTTTTATTCCGATTAATTAGATAATTATTTCATCATCTCTAAAATGAAAACATGAATTAATTACCAGATAGATTCATTACATATTTATTTATAATAATCTGTAAGGCTTATAGATAAGAAATGAAATGCACTATTCATGGAGACAGTAAACCGTACGTATGCATGAACACTATTTTCATTTATTGGTCATGTTAAACTATTTAAAATTAAAAGTAAATCAGTATATTATAGTTATATTATCATATATGTGTTATATATGATACATAGGATTCTTAAAATTTTCCTTAATATGTTCCATGTATAGCATGAATGAATCATATCACATTGAGGAGGTAGTAGTCCTCACTTCCAAAAATGATGTAATCATACTTACAGAAAATGGAATTTATATAAATGAGACTTATAAAAGAATAAAATAACAATAAAAAATATTATATATTATATATTTCATATATAAAAATAGTGTTCATCATAATGTCCACCTTGAGAGGCGGTAAAGGAATTATCAACAATAATCATTTCATTAGGCAATAGTTCACCATTCACATTAAATTTTTTTGGTTACCTCTTATATGGAGGGGTGTGTGAGTGTAGGTTAAAACCTCATCATAAAAATATCCTAGTATAAAATGGATTCTGTTTTTTATATAATCATGGAATAAGGATATTTGAGGGAATGGAAAATGGAAATAAAACGAAAAGGCATGAGAATAGTTGATACTTATTATTTTGGTAACTCATTTTGGTTTATACCAAATGTATTCCATGGATTTATATGTTCTCATAGAGAGGCTTATAAGAAGGTTTGAGGGATTTTTAAGAGGTATTTATGTTTATACTTTTCTAATTAAAGTTTCTTTAGAGGTGTGAGGAAGTGGGAGGGGTAGTTTCCTTTTAAGGGGGGGGGGATGACTCACTTGGAATTTTTGAAAATAAGTTTGGTGTACAAACTTTTGTTCCCAAAAAAATAATAAAAATCAACAAAAACTCAATAATTGAATATTAAATGAAGCTTTATTTCCATCCAATTGGTTTTGGACATGTGTTTGGGTTAATTGTGTAAATACCTAGAATTTCTATGTAATCTGTTTAAATAAATTGGAATTTTATGAGTCTGTGAAAATTGATGGTGCGTGATTCCGAGGCCTGAAGTGCCCGAAATGAATTTTTGAACTTTTTTTCGGGTACCTTCAGTAAACGTACGGGTGAGTTTTTCTAACTTTTGAACCAGTGCTCGGAATTATAATATGGGGGCACCGTTGAACTCGTAGTGCCAATATTAACTTCAGAAGACTTTCTCCTTGACTACAGACGGTTGAGAGTGAAAGATATTTCTTGGGTTTTCGTGGACATAATAATATAAAATAGGCTCATATTTTATTTTATTTTGTAGTAACCACCCACCATGTGGATTTTCAGGGGTGGGGTCCACGATAATTAAACCACATCTTCTTGTTTTATTGTGGTGGGGACCACCTGACCCACTATTAATGGGAGGAGAGGAAAACCTCTCATCCCCCCTCATAAATGTGGGGGGAGCCTCTTCAACACCTCTAAATTTTTAATTGTGCCAACACACCTTATTTATTATGCCAAAATCTCCCTATTAATTAATTTATCCAACACAGAAATTAGTTAATTAATCCTTTTTGAATATTATGCCAATGACTTAATAGATATTTCAATATATTATTTTGGCAATGAATTCATTTGGGTAGAATTGGGGAGAGGAGGAACTTGGGAGAAAGCTCCCAATGAAGAATGCTCCATCGACGATGAACACATTCGACTACGGAGAACAACCTCGACCTCGACATTCATTCTCGGAACTTCCTCCGACATAGGATGAGTTCGTCTACAATAAATCGACATCTGCCATCTCACGCTAACGTCAACCATCAATGTACAAGCTAGAGGATTATTTTGAATGATTTTATATACCCATGTTCTTCTATTATAGAAAAAGGTACGTGGATCAACTTTCTAACTAGTTGATCCGCATATGTTTCCTTTTGCGGGTTTTGGGATTACTCATTTTAGTATGGTTTGATGTGATTTATTCTTGTGAACCACTTGCTATAGCTCTAATATAAAGAGTGCAGGCCAAACTAACATCTCCAGTCCTCTCCGTAACCCTTGTATAGATTTGCGTAGTTCTTCAAAACAATGGAAGGCGATGAAGGCAACAACGCCGCCACCCACGGCCTCCGCAACATGTGCCACCATTACGGCGTCACGTGCCGTCACCGGCCGAACCGGCCCTGCGACCCCTAGCGGTGCCCCGACTGAACCGGCGGTGCCCCCCTCATGGCGTGCCGGCCGCACCTCCCCTGCGGTCTCCGCCCATCTGACCGAGCCGCCCCATGATGGGCCACGCCACCCTGGCCATGCCATCCGCTAGCTGAACCAGCCATGAACACCCAATCCCCTGGCCAAACCATTCCCGGCCACCCCGGCCTCCTTGCCGAACTGGATCCCGGTCGTGCACCTCACTGTCTGAACCTGCCCCAGCAGCGCCATCTCGTCCTCTGGGCCGAGCTTCCCTCATCGCGACCTTATGATCTGGATTGGCCCCGCGTCCCAGGCCAAGCCACCTTATGGGGTGGGCTGCCCACGCAGCACCCTCCAGGCCGAACAACCCTCACACCGACTCGCGGCCGGTCCGCGCCCTCGCAGTAGGTCCGCGCCCCCGTATCTAGTCCACGCCCTCGCCGCTGGTCCGCGCACTCATGACTCTTTGTGGCCCCTCGCCTCCGTCTAGGCTGGGCCTAGCGGGTCGAGCCGGGCCAGACCCAATGGGTCAGACCGGGGAGACCCGAACTGGGTCGCCCGAGGCTGGGTCGGGCCAGGTCAGTCCGACCGGGTCGGACCGGACCCGGTCCCACTACGACCAATTTATGCTCCTTCTTCCATATATTTGGCACCTGACATCCGTTTGATGAAATATCAGTGGAGATGGAAATCTTGGAGCATGATGACCCCTTTGAGTATACCCTATTGGTGTTTGCGCTATTGTTGAGATACAGTCAGGTTGGATCATGCACGAATCCAATCGGATCACTACAACTAAAAGGCTAATAACTCATAGACCAGGCATATGATTGATGCACCTTCTATTGAGTTGAGAATCTTATGACATGGCAGACCTTTGAGATACTTATTTTCAAAGAATCGTGATAGTTGTAGTATCGACCAATAGCTCATGGAGTGGATGCTCCTGGAGATGAGCGAGCATAGTGTGGAGACCAAGTAGATGGCTGAGACCTGACGACTGCTGACCGTTTTGACTCGGTGTGACTCTACTAGCCTAGTGGAGAGTGTCTTGGTGTCATGGAAAACCCACAGTGGAGAGCTCCTTGGTGTTGTGGCATACCCATAGTACTCGACCGGAGGAGTACCTCAGGAGGCTACGAGGGGGAGGATGCTTTGTGACGCGACAGACCCACTGTGGGGAGTGCCTATGTGTGACGTGGAATAACCATGGTACTCGACAGGAGAGTACCATAACAATCCAAGGTTAGTCAGAAGTTAACTTGGTGTAGTAGAAAGCCCACTATACTCAATAGAGGAGGAGTTATCCAGCAGTTTAGGTTTCAACAATGTGACTGGGGATGTTACTTGATATTACCCCTTGAAGAAAATCTTTGTTGAGCGGAGTCAATTTTTCTATATTTCCATCATGATTGAAATGGATCACTTGATAACTTAGGTATATGTTTGGGAATATACCTAAGTAACTTTATCTATTGATTTCATACATTATGGTTTATCCTTGTTGGATTTTGTGAGACTGTGAGGGTCTCAGGGTCCCTACTGTGTATCGTTATACTCAACCATGCATGCGCTATGCTCACACCTTGTTGTGTTAGATGCAGAATATGAATAGTACTGATTGAGGATGAGAGTATCAGGACATGATTGTACCTAGAGGATGATCTTATGATGAGTCAGTACACAGAGGATACAAAATGACTTGGAGTGCCGAGGAAGCGATCTATACCTACCCTTCAGGTAGGAACTTCGGAGGATGACCCAACGATAGTTTATTTCTTCTTTAGTTGTACTTTTACTTTTAGTTTGTTGTAATTTACTATTGGTATTGTATTCTTGACCTTTTTTACATTCACCACTATTTTGTTATATGGTTTTACATAGTGTTTTGTATCCAGTTGTGGGCTCTGTTGTGTGTGTTTATAGGGTATACAAGCAATGCCTTCCCAGTTTTAGAGAATTACACCTTTGGTGCTAGTCTCTAGCCCCTGGCCTATGGAAGGTGGGCCTGGGGTAATCAAAACACTGGCCATGAGGGACGGGTCCTGACAATTTTGTCCCACAAGTTTAAAGTTCATTCCTTTTTTAAGCATAAATTTCACTTAAAAATTGTAATTAATTTTAATTGCTTTCACTAAATGTTTTTGTAAAAGGATATGTTGAACATACAAAGAATTATAAATTACCATGATTCCAAATATTGAATCCATTCTTTTAAATTATAATCATATAAGTGTTTTAAATTAATTAAAATTTAATCCCACAGATGAGACGACAATATAGGGTTTTAATGTAAAAGTGTCCGAAAAGTTTCTATGTTTTGTAGTCAATTTCAAAGTAAAATTGATTAAATGGACTAAATTTTATTAAATTATAAAAATATTTTATAAATAAAATTTTTAAAAAATTATTATACTACTCAACATTTATAAATAAATTAGACGAAAAAAAATTTGAACTAAAAATCACCAATTCTCACTATTTAATAAAAAATGAAGCATCCTAGAAAAATATCAAAATTTAACCCAAAAATACATTTTATGTTTCTATTTAAATTATGAAGTTTATTGTTACATATATATCCTACTAATGTTCCAAAAATTAAATTTAAAATATGTTTTCTGTTAAAAAGCTGTAAAAATGCCTTAATATAGTATATTATTTGTGATATTGGGTTTATTCTTATAATCTGCCTACCAAATATATTAGATGAATATAAAATATATTTTATTTAATAATATATATATTTAATTTTATTCACTAATAATGACTAATTTAGTTTATTAGTGTCAAACCGCTTTGTGAGAAAAAAATTATTTTATATAAAATAATTCTTTTTATATTCAATTTCCTCTTATACTAATTTATAATTAATTTATATCCAATGAATTTGTATTTTATTTTTATAAAAAAATAATTTTCATAAGTAATTTAACACTATTTATAACCACTAATGTAATATATTGGTTATGTCTTATTATATTACATAATAATATATTAATAAAATATTTTTGTTCATTATGACTCGATCTTGCGTGTAATGTAATATTTAGAAGAAAGTCACTATTGAGTGCAACAAAATCTAACTAAATGTATTGTTAATTTAAAAATGGATTTAATTCATTGATAATATTAAATATTTTGAAATGTTTTGGGTTATTATATTGCCTTACAAGCTTAGTTGTTGGAGTGATACACACTATCTTATACAATTTTCTTGCATTAGAATTTCAGGATGCTACATTCTCCTTACCATAATGAAATTGTTTCCTCATAATTTAAATGTGATCTAAGAAATCTAGAGATTGAATATAATTTTTTTAAATCACTATATTATTAATAGGTTTAATAACACATCTTCTTAATAAGAGAGAAAGAAAAGTACAATGGTCACGTAACTTGGTTCCCTAGTAGGAGAACATACATGGGAAACAAAAACATGGATTGAGAATAAAAATATAACAATCAAGTATTGATGATGAGTTATAGATAACATGGTTAGGATAAAGTTACCAATCACAAGACCATAAATCCATGATGATCTAAGGGGATATTTTATTCATTATAAATGAAGGTATAAGGACATTATTTTTGTATCAGAACCCATTTTCCCAATAGATAATTAATTCTTCAACTCTAAAAGAATATAAGAAAATATACATTTATATAAACATAATGTCTTCCTTTTATTACACCTGAAACTATTTCTATGTCATCTCACAGCACACAATTCATCATATAGTGAATCAATCCATTTACATCTAAAATATAATCGAATGATCAACAATTTTATAAATGTTTAACTCTAAAAAAAATATTATGATAAAACACTTTGCAAGGGAGGTCAATGAATTTTCAAAATGAACTTAACATTATACTTTAATCAACAAGAATTAGTTCTAAATTATCACATTTGAAACATGTGAATAAACTCATAATGTATCCTCTTTGAATATGGTAATATGTCAAATTACAATAAAAACTTATTCCAAACATGAATTATTCATTATTTTTTAAGGAACATGTTATATGATATATTTCTTAAATCTAAATGTTTTGTAAACTCTACCAATGATAATATGTACCACTTTTTGATAGGTTATTAATCATTTTCAAGGTATTCAACACTTGTCTAAATCAATAATTTGTTCATCATTATCTCAATATTAAGTGTTGTATTTACCTCAATATTGATTCTGATAAATAATATTAACTTGATACCATAAATATTTTCTTGGTAAAATTCAACATGTGATCAAAAATCTTAAATGAAAATGTACTTGAGTTCAATCCTCATATATTTCATAATTATTATAACCAGTACATCACTGATAAAATATTCAAATGACATAATTATTGAATGGGCATAGTAATAATTCCTATTCATCTGTGGTGGTATCATAACATAACCATCATCCATTAGAATCATTTGGGTTATATTCCATTTGGTTTATATTCCATTGATTTTAATAGTGTCTCATCTCCTTGTAGTTATAACAATGAATTTAGCATTTTTATTTTTACCTTTTAATAATTTAGAATTTTAACCTGTATCTCAACACTTAAAACAAAATCTCATTATATTTAATAATTTACCATGTTTATTTTTTCCATAGTTATCACAAGTGGGGAAATCATTATTTACATTCTTCCATTTATCCATATTTTTCTCAACCATCCTATTCTTCTATTACATCCCTTTAAATCCATAAGTCTTGGAGAATTATTTCACTATTTTTTTAAAACATAATATTATTTCTTCATATGAGGAGAATAATTTGTAGAGTATATACATTAGAAATGTTATATTGATACCATGAATGATATAATCCCTTTTATCTTTTGATCGTGTTCGTTGGTGGAGTTCTAATTCCTTCTTCTACGGTCAATTTCTAAAAAATGGAATATACATGATCAAATCATTTTTTAAAGGTTGAGGCCAAAGCCTCATTTAATTATTAAAGCAAATAAAAGACCCCTTTTAACTGGGTAGAGGGAGACCCATTACATTGCCCGAAGGCCCAGTGGGCTTATAGCCCATTACATAGCCCGTAGGCCCAATTTTTTGGCCTAATTGCCATTCTGTGAATAGTAACCTGGCTGCTATAGTACCCGCATAGTACCGCCTCTGCTACAGTGCCCTGCCGCCGCTACAGTACCCGCCGAGCTATAGTGTCGCCACTGCTACAGTGTCGCTACAGTACTGCTACAGCAACCTGCACCCAATGGGTTTTGAACCCCCTATTTTTTCATGTAGCATTATGGGGTTCTTACCACTAAGCCAAACCCCAACTACATATAGGATCAAATCATTAGATAATGTATAATTACATATATGATATATAACATAACATTAATTAATGCATCGTGAATCCCAGAATCACAAAATTTGGTTACTTTGGGAAAATATTTACATCAAAATAATTCATAATTTTTTGAAAAGAAAACATGAATTATTCTAATATTATCCCCCGGGAGTAGAAAATAATGTTCACATTACGGCCAATTTTCATGTACTAGGTTACACGAATTCAGACCCAACACACCTGGTCAGAGTTGTATCCCCTAGGTACATCTGTGCTAGAACCACATCCACTTGTAATATCCATATGGGGATATATTTCTAGTAATACCAACTTAATCTCTACATTACCGAAATTATAAATGTTCTTTTATACATATCCTAAATGTATACAATGGGTATTTTGACCCTAATATATTATTTATAAATCTAGTTTCATGTTTTTGCTAAACTTCCTCTGATATGAACTATTATGCCCCGACCCCAAAAGCCAGATGCCAGTGCATTATTTTATTACATTAGGATGATGGCAGGGAACAAAATCTTGAATGACCGTTTAGTTTAGATGTCTTGTAAAGACATATTACGTACATAATAACCATAATACTTTGTGAAATAGGAAATACAAACATGTTATATAATAAAAATAAATAAACAAAATCCTTGAACACTTGTTCAAATATTTCTTCTTTATAATATATTGAAAATAAACATAATAAGGTGAGCTCAAATGTTCAGTAATGGTAAGTAAATTGGAAGAAATAATGAATCAATGAGAATAAATTTACATAGAATGTTAAATAATTGATATCACATGACTTTCAAATAACTATAAAAGGTTTAATTAATATGGTATTGTAAGAAATCGAAACACATTCTATTTAATCAATAAACCAAGAATGAAATTAATACCTAGATTTTATCATTTGAAAACTTCATGGTAATAACATTGATAAGTGAAATATCTATGAAGTAAATTATTAATTATTGGAAATGATTTATAAGGAACATGAATACTTATACTATTAAGATCCATCCACCAGACAGTTTACAAATAAAAGAAGAAACATGTTCTATTTGGCCAACTTAATAATCTCATGAGAACCTATAGATGCATCAAAGAGCTATATAATGCATTGGATCTGCCCATTATTGCATTTCAGAAGTATTCTTTATATCGAGTAATTGATTTAATAAATAAGTAAAATTCCATATCAAATGTCCATATTGAATAAATGGTATGTATTTATAAAGAATCTTCCTAGTTAATCAAATAACATTCAATGTAAACACCGTATGTAAAATGTTATATAATTTTTTCAATACTATTATCCATCATATGAAAATATAGATATTTATATAAATTTATAGTTAAAAATTATTAAAATAAATTTAATGTTTCAAGATAATTTTAACCACAAAACAATGTGATATGGAATAGATAATCATTAAGAACATTAGTTAAGATAATAATCATTAAACATTACAAATGTCCCATACTATAACAACCAAGATCATTATTACTCAACTAATCATGATTTATTACATAAATTTGTACTTAATACAACTCAGAGGATCAAAAAGTATAGTGTCTTGGAAAATTAGGAACATTATATAACAACATATTACATAAAATACAACATCTTTATTAAAGCCCTGTTTTACTTGACTATAACATTCCCTCGTACTTAGCACTGCATAGGATAACCTGAGGACAAAAATAAGGAAGGGGTGATATATAAAGCTCAGTAAGGGAGTTAAAAATGAATAACATAAATAATACAATACACGTTATTAAATAGTAATATAAATGGATAACAATAGAAACATTTACATATAGGAATGTCATATACTGATTAACAAAACATGGAAATGTGGAAACAACACATAACGCGATATTAGCATGAGACTAGGCTCATTGCACATAGATCATGAGTAAAACCTCATTAAACATGAATTAGACTGAGTAAACACTAATTTCACTTGAATTGTCATGTGTAAAACCATATTTCACATGACATATCATGATACTAATCTTTACCCAATGCATTGGAGAGCTATTAGAGTGAACCCTTCTTAACCATTTCATTTCATGCATAAGCGTGCCACATGGATCATATAACATGGATTCATTAAATATAATCATTCATTACATGATAATGGAATATGGAATTAATACATGATGATATATAATCAATAATTATATGTTCACAATGTTTAATACCCTTGATAGAGAAATGGGAATGGTATTCACTAAACAATGACTTTGGTTTGGAAAATCACTGTGCAATTTTGACAGCATAACGACATGACATAAAAATTATTAAAAAAAGATTGATGAGACAGAAAGGGGTGTCTAATAATATATACATGAAATGTATTGTAAGGGGTCAAATAGATACATGTCCCAACATATGTAATGTAATTTAGATTCATAATACAAAAGAGTAGTTTGAATTTAAAGGAAGAGAGATAAATCTCTTGGGATTTTTGGCATGGAAACAAGTGTACATGGGAGGAATTAATGAGTGATAAATGGGCTTATCATCATTAAAACATAATTAGGGAAACATAGGGGTGGTGCGAAATCATACCCCAATAATTGTAATTTAAAAGACAAGTGTGTAGCAATATAAAGAAACTTGGCCAAAAATGAGAGAGAGAGAAATCCCTTACTTGGATGTGTGATCAAAAAGGCTTGGTAGGGGAACAAGAGAGAATTTTTGGGAGCTTGGGGTGACTTGGGAGGATTTTAGAGAGATGAGGGCAGATTAGGGATGTGCTCCTAGTGTTTTGAGTGAAGATAAGTGGGATATTGGGTGGGTTTATATAGGAAAAGAGATGGAATTCTTTATTATTTAGGTTTTGGACACTAAAAATTAAACTAATCAAAAAAACAAACAAACCCATGCTTTTGGACAAAGAATATTAGAAGATTTTATGTTGTAAGCCAAGTGTCCGAACATATTATAATACTAGGATTTGTTATATGGAGGTGAGTCACACCTTTAAGGAAATCATTTTAAAAAGTTAAAATGTTTTTTAAGTCTTGGATGGTCCACTAAGGCACCATAAAATTAATCAAACAAATATAAAATCTAATTAATTTAAAATTAAACATATATTGTACAAAATTACATTTTATTTTATTTTATTACAAATATTGGGTCATTATGATATCATAAAACAATATATATATATATATAAATGATATTTAATTATTACCAAAAATTTCAACTGTCTCTTAAAATGACGAAAAATTCACCGTTATATAATATTGAAGTTCAGATTCCAAAAATGATATTCATTTTATCTAAATAATTTTATTAATATGTGAATATTTACTTTTAATAAAAAAACAGAAATTTATCCAAAATTCATGGGTTTTGACAAAAACAATTTTCATAACATAATAAAAATTGCATTTGAATTGATAAAAAATATTCGATCATTCATATTTAATAAAAAATAATATATAATTAATATTTTATTAAAATATAATTTAATTAAAAATCCATTTATTAATAAAAATAGATTTCATAGTTGAATATTAACTTATAATACTATTTCTGTTTTAAACCCCATTTACAAAGTAACAATAATAAAATGAATCTATATTATTTATTATATACAAAAATAATGCACATAATTATAGTTATAGGGTCTTGTTATATAACCCCTAATATCACCCATATAAGACCTAAGGGTAAGGTGTGCGATGATGACAGACTCTTGGGGTGACTTAGATAACATTGCTCGGGAGGTATTCTTTATTAACATCCACTTCTCCCATAGGTAGTTCCGTTTAACCATAACGCGTTGAAGATCAGATTGGGACTGGTCATGTGAGAATCCTAGTGATTCTACCTCCTTTTCGAGCATCGAAAAATGGAATTATTATTGGGAATTCTAATGGATGAGGCCATCACTTCCTTTTCCTAAGTAAATTGGATTTGTTGAAACCTTATATTTATACTAATCATGTGATAACTATTCAATGTCTATATTAGAAATGGTAAGAATTATTAATTATATTTTAATATCCAAAAACATAAAACCAAGGATGTTCAAATGTTACATAACTATTTTACATAATACTACATTTAATTATATCAATAGTAATTTCCATTATTAAAATTTTGGGTCGTTATAATCTTCACCATTATGAAATTTCACCCTCAAAATTTATTTTTCCCATACTAAAACAGACAAGGGTAACTCTACTTCATCACTTCCTCTGATTCCCTGGTTGTTTCTTCAAACATGTGGTTTATCCCTGACACCTTGATGCGGGGCATTGTCTTATTTCGTAGAACATTTCCCCTACAATCTATCATTATCATTGGATTTTATTCATAGGAGATATCATTCTATAACAGTTCCTCATGTGGATTGAGTACATGCGACGGGTCAAGTATGTACTTCATCAAGAGTGATACGTGGAATACAAAATGTACTTGAGATAGGTTTGGAGGATGTTCTAGTCGATAGGCCACTACTCCAATGTTATGATGAATATCAAAAGGGGATATGTACCTTGGAAAAAGCATTCCCTTCATCCCAAATCTCATAACTCTCTTCAATAGTCATATGCAAAAGAATAACAAGTCACTAACATCAAAATCTATGTCTCGTCGATGATTATCAGCATAGCTCTTTAGTCGACTCTGAGCACCTTTAATATGCTACTGGATAGTCTTATCCTTTTCTACCGTTTCTTTGACCATTTCTGGACCTATGAGTTTTTTCTCCCAAAAATTATCCCAACATGACAATGTTCTTAACCTCTTCCCATAAAGGGATTCATAAGAATCCATTTGGATTCTTTAGTGGATACTATTATTTTAAGAAAACTCAACTTGATGAAGATATTGATCCCATCATCCATTTAAGTCCATTGAGAATGCTCTCAAGATGACCTCATGTTTTTGGATAGTCCACTCAGATTGGATATTGGTTTCAGGATGATAAGTCGTACTGAAGTTCAGCTTAGTATTCAGAGCATGTAAGAGTCTTTCAGAACATAGATGTGAATCTTGTATCTTGATTGAATACAATAGAAAGTGTAACTCCACCTCTGATGTATATCTATCCCAGTTGATGCAATTATTAAACCTCCCAAATTTCAAGGAAGTGTACAGTCTTTGTAAGACAATACACAATAAACTAGATAGCATTGTTTCCTTCATATGTCTTCAAAATTTTGGTGACTAAGTCTATGATGATGTTATCCCATTTTAATATTGGTATGGGTAATAGTTCCATCATCCCCTTAGACTTCTGCATCTTAGCCTTCACTTGATAACATACCAGGAACTTTAATGTATAGTCAAAATTCTCCTTATTCATGTTATCTCACCAATAATGCTCTCGAAGATCTCGATACACCATTGTATTTCCTGGGTGAATAAAAAAAAGAACTCTTTGCATCATCCATAATTTATTTATTTAACTCTGGATCTGATGGAATACATAGTCTCATCCCAAATCTCACAATTCATTCTTCATTAATATTAAACTCCAATGATTTCCCTTTTTTTGATAGTTTCCACTTTCTTCTTAATTCCCACATCATCATATTGAGCATCCTTTATTATTTCAAAAGAGATGGTCGATCAATCATTTGTGAGAGGATTTATGATGTTCCCTTCTTTATGATTCCCATGCCCATCTTCACTAAATATACGAAGATTGGATCATTTTCAACTCTTATCAGTGATAGAATCATTGGGTCCTTTCTACTTAGAGAATCCCCCAACCTTATCTCTTTCCAGGGTGGTAATAGATTGATCTTTCATAGTCTTTGATCATCTTTAACCATCTTCATTGGCACGTGATCAAATCTTTCTGCATGAATATATACTTGAGGATTTTGTGATCCATATATATTTCACACTTCTCCTCAAATATGTAATGACACAAAATTTTTAAAGAAAATATTACTACATCCATCTACAGAACTTGTGTTGGATAGTTTTGGTCAGGAAAATTCAATTAATTTTAAGCCTAGGAAATTACTTTTTCATTTTTTTGTCAACACACATACTAGGCCCTTATTCGAAGCATCACTGAATACCACAAAAATTATCCACTAGTGGTGTAGTGTGAGCATGGGTGTAGTGATAAGCCTATTTTTCAAGTCCTTGAATATATCTTCTCATTCCTCAATCAAGGAAAACATTACTCCCTTCTGAGTTATCTTAGTAATAGGGTTGGAAAATGGTGATAAATTTCTCACAAATCGGTAATAATATCCTGCTAACCCCAAGAAGCTACAGATATATGTCACCGATGATGGCCTCGACCATACCGTAGTTGTAGCTATCTTGGAGGTAACCATTGTTATCTTATTTCATTTGATGATATAACCTAATAATGAGACCTCCTTCAACCAAAACTCACACTTGATGTACATTTCATAGATCTTCCCCATTTGGAAGGTCTCTAGTACAGTTCTTAGATTCTCCTCCTTCATTTTGGAGTATATTAGAACATCATATATAAATACAGTCAAATATTTGTCTAGATAATCTCCAAAGACTCTACGCCTCAATTCAAGGAATATTTTTGGAGAATTAGTGAGTTTGAAATGTATTATTATGAATTCATAGTTCATGTATCTTGTATGAAAAAAAATCTTGGGGATATCCTAATTCTTCAACCTTACTTGATAATATCATGACCATAGATCCACCTTGAATAAGTATTGTACTCTATCTAGTAGATCAAAAAATTCATCAATTCTTCAAAAAGGATACTTATTATTTATCCTGATTTTTTTGAGCTCAAAATAATCAATGCAAAGGTGCATTGACCCATACTTATTCTTAAAGAAATGTACTGGTACACTCCATGGTGAAGCTCTTGGGAATATTATCCCTTTATCTAGATTCTCCACTAGTTGTTTCTTGAGATCCTCAAGGTCCACAATAGCTATTAAATATGGAGTCTTTGATATTGTAAATGCTCCAGGTATAAGATCAACTGAAAATTCAACATCTATTCTAGGAGGAAGACCAGGAAATTCCTTAGGAAGCACTTTAGTGAATTCCCTCACAATAGACATGTATTCAAGGATAGTTACTTGCTTAGACTCAATCATCTGAGTAAGATACACATGCTCATATGGTAGTAATATCCACTGGTGAGATGATGGTTCTAAATAAGATTCATCTTCCTCCTTGCACTTGTACAGAATCAGGGGTAGATTCATTATTTGGAGATTGATTTCCCCCTCACGAAAATTTATGTTGGCTATTTATAAGGAAATCCAATACATACCAAAAATTGTTTCGAATTACACCACAGGGAGTATGACAAGGTTCACCAGGAAGTTCAATCCACAAATTATCACAAGAGAGGTGTTATATTCCTCGGATATAGGGATTTTTTCATTTTATGTTCTCACCAACATCTTTAATTCCATTATTTGTGGTGGTGATGGGATTGTTCTACTAATATTTTGGGATGTAATAGAATGCGTAAAACAAGAATCAAAAAGTACATTCAATATTCTTAAATGAAAAAATATTTTACCTATCAGCACTTTGTTTTCGGGGGTTTCTTCGGTGGTAGTCATAGAAAAAGCAATCCCATGCTTATTTGAAGGTTGTTGGTTGCCTCTGAAAACCCTTGGCTCTAGTCACCAGTTTACAAAGATCCCTATTTTTTTCAATTGAAGAAATGAGCTATGTGTTGAGGGTCGAATAAAGCATTCCTATCCATTATCGTAATAGACGGGGTTTCTTGCCAAATGTTAATGGCCAGGTTACCTTATCTTCCACACCTAAAGAATTTCCTCTTCCCCTTTAGGAAATTTATGGGGTTTTTATTTCTTCCCCATTGGAAAGGTGGGTGCTTTATTTTTTAAAAACATTGGAATTATCCATTGGACTGCCATAATTAAAGTCCAATTTTAACATCTTATCCCCATGATACCCCTGATATTCTCCAATATCCATTTTGACTTTGAGGGAGTATATGAAAATTTCCTCATAACTATCAAAGTCATGGATTTCTTGGGCTTTCCGTAGGCTAGGTTTTATCCCACCAAAGAAGAGGTTAACCTTGCATTCAGGGGAAATGACATAGCCGAAGGCATATCTTGAATGCCTAGCCAAGTTTCCCTCATACGTTCTGAAGGATCCATTGTCCTTTTTCTTGAGGGCAAGGAAGTACCTCTCCATCTTAATTTGGAGGGTGAAATGAAAGTATTTTTTGAAAAACATTGTCTAGAAATACTTTTATTCCAATGCATTTATCTCTTCCTCAAGTTTTGTATTTTTGATCAATACCCACCATTGATCAGGTTCACCATATATACAATAATAATCCATAATAACCTTCTCATGTTTATAACATGGAAGTATGAAGAAGTTATTTTCAATGGAGTTGATCAATTTTTCAGTGATTTAGGGATCAGATGATCTATTAAATGTAAGAGGAATTTTTCTCATAAAGCTTTCGATTGTTGATTGTTATTTCTTAAGGGGGATTGGACGTTCCATTTGACCTATGTTTCTATTCAAAACTTGAGTTAACTGAGAGATAATTGTGACAATGTTCTTCATTCCTGCTCTCTCTTGATTGGGCATCTCATTAGAATAGTCCTCACATTGATCTTCACATCAGTTGTTAGCCTGATTCCTCTTATTACTATCCATTGGATAGAATAAAAGAAAATTTAGGGGTAACACATAAAGAATAATCAAAAGGAAAAAATTTATAACATAAAAATTACTTTTATTTACTTAACTTATGAATTTATAGGCTTCAATTTATGTTATCCATGATCTACTTCCCAACATATATTCTTAGGGGAATTTTTTATTTCCTTAATAATTGTTCATACTAATTTTTTGAATTTACCAAAGAATATCCACCAAGATTTTCATAACCAAGAGTGATGAAGGACCCATTTGCATGCACCCATTCCTGTTCAAGTATAACTTAAATTAGTGTTTTCAGATTTTACCCCTAGATACATCTGTTCCAGATCCACCTATACTTATTCGTATCCATACATGGATGTATTTTCCTGATAAACCACTCACTCAATACTCACAAAAAATTTAGGTATGTTTTTTAATCTTAGTCTTATCCCTATGACTTTAAATAGGGTTTTCTAATTATAATCCAAAAAATAACTAAACTTATCATATGATACCAACTATAACAACCCTCCTCTTTATTACACACTAAAACCTGATTTATTACATGAGATTTCACTTTAAACAAATTTGAGTATCTAGAGGTCTAGTGTATTGAGAAATTAAGAACATTACATAACAACATAGAATATAAAATACAACATCTTTATTGAAAACATCTTTTACTGGACCACAACATTCATCATACTTAGCATTGCATGGGATAACCTTAGGAAATACACAAGAAAGGGGTTAGCTATAAAGGCCAGTAAGGGAGTAAAAAAGGAATGACATAAAGGAAAAAATACATGTAACACAATATGAGTATAAATGGAGCATAATAGAAACATTAACATAAATCCATGATATGGCATGATTATCATAACATGGAAATGTGGCAACAACACTTAACATGATATTATCTTGAGCTAAGGCTCATTGCACATGGAGCAAGAGTCCAACCTCATTGTAATTGAATTAGAATGAGTAAAATCTAATTCCAATTAAATTTTCATGAGTAAAACCTCATAGCACTTGACATATCCTGATAATAATCTTTACCCAATGCATTTGAGCTCTATCAGGGCACACCCTTCTTAATCATTTCATTTCATGCCTAAGCGTGCCACATGGATAATATAATGTGGATTAATTAAACATCATAATTTATTCCATGATAAAGGAATGTGAAATTCATACTTTAAACTCTATAATAAAAAAAATAAATGTGCTTAAAGGTGGATACTTTTGATAGATAAATGGTCATGGTGTTTACTACAAAATGACTTTGTCTTGGAAAATCGCGGTGCAATTTCAGCATCATAACTACATGACATAAGAATTCATAAAAATGGTTGATGAGAGATAAATGGATGTCTTATAATATTTGAGTTAAATGTATATTAATAGGTTAATATAGATACATGTACCACCATATGTAATAGAAATTAGATTCATAATACAAAATAATTTGTTGAATATAAATGAAGAGAGTGAAATCCCTTAAAGAATTTCTGCATGGTAATGGGTATACATGGGAGGAATAAATTAGAGAGAAAGGGGTCACTAATCATTAAAATATAGTAAGGGAAATATATTTTAGGCCTGAAATCATAAACAAACTTTTGTAATTGAATAGACAAGGGTGTAGCAACATATAAAAACATGGAAAAAAATGAGAGAGCAAGAAATCGCTTACTTGGAAGTGTGATCCCAAAGGCTGGGTTAGTGATTGAGAGAGGCTTCATTGGATCTTGGGGAGCCTTGTGAGGATTTTATAGAGAGTATGTCAGAGTAGGTATGTTCTCCAACGGTTTTTAGGTAAGAGATGTTGGAGCATGGGTGGATTTATATAGAAAACGAGATGGAATTGTTTATTATTTAGGTATCTGACGCTACACATTTAACTAATCAAAATCACAAACCAAACCATGTTTTTTTTGATGGTTCATTCAAAAGGTGATGTAAAAAATTTATTTTATTAGTCCAATTGACGAACATATTAAAATATTAGGTTTTCTTATGTAGTGGTGAGTCACACTCTCAAGGAAATCATATATAAAAAGTTAAAATGTATTATAAGTCTTAGAGGGTCCAATAAGGCACTATAAATTTAATCAAACAAATATAAAATCACATTATTTTAAATATAAAAAATATATTTCCCAAGAAACCATTTTACAGTATTTTATTACAACACTATTGGGACATTATGATGTCATAAATCATATTATATATTTAAACGTTATTTAATTTTTAACCAAAAATTCAACTGTCTCAGAAAATTACTAAAAATTAACAATTAGATAATTTAGACATCCAGGATAAAAAACATTAATTTTAACTAAATTGTTTTCTAAATATGTGAATTTTTAATTTTAAAATAATAATCGACCCTTATTGAAAATTCATGGATTTTGAAAAAAAACAGCTTTCAAACCTTAAAAAAGTTACAAATGTATTCATAAAAATTATATAATCATTTATAATTAATAAATATTAATTTATTAATAATATTTTACTAAAATATAATTTAATTCAAAAAAACATTAATTCATCAAAATATATTTCTTAATTGAATATTAACTAAAAATACTATTAGTACTTTAAAACCATTTACAAAGTAACTATAATAAAATGAATGTATGTTCTTTATTATATACAAAAATAATGCACATAATAAATCTGTTAGGGACTTACTACATAACCCTTTATGGTAATCATATATGATCTAAGGGTATGGTGTGTGATGGTTACATACTCTTGGGGTGGCTCAGTTAACATTGTAGTGGTGGAAGTCTCTATTAACATCCACTTCTCTTGTAGGTGGTTCTGTTCAAGCTTAACAAGTTGAAGCTCGCCTTGAGATTGATGTAGATAGAAGAAAATGGACACCACCTTATTTCCTATCTCCAAAAAATGTGATTTTTAAAGATAAATTATACAGGATGAGGCCATCACTTCTTTTTTCTGAGTAAATTGGATTTGTTAAAGCTCAATATTTTACTAATCATGTGATCATTGTTCAATGGATATATTACAAATGGTAACATCTGTTAATCGTATATTAAAATCCAAAAACATAAAACCATGGAATTTAATATGTTATATAACCATTTTACATTATAATACATTTAATTAGATTAAGTGGAATTTGCATTAATAAAAGTTTGGGTCGTTACACATACCACTTTGAAAAATTTATTTCATAATACCCATGAAGGAATAACAATAAATAGAACTTATAATATAATGAGACTAATTATATTAATTATTAAAAATGTAAAAATATAGTATATACCCCAAATAAAATGGTATTGGTTCATAATAATAATTAAGTCTCAATGGAATGTAAATTGAGATGAAATTCACTTATCTTAAACTTATTTTTGTTGTGTGGAATTTATACTCCTATATAGTGGATAAAAATATGTTACTATATTATACCAGAACCATATAATTTTTTAATATCATACATTATCTTCCTAAAATATTTTATTACCCATTTTTAATACTCTTTCATTATTTTAACTATTTCGTGTGTTAATTGACTTGTTTTGAAAAGTATGTTTTGACTTATGATTTCTTGTTCCTATTAATTATATCACGATTTAATCATATAAAAAATTTAAAACATGACTTAATTATCAAATATATTTATTAAATATGTATTTATACTAATCTATGATTTTTGGAAATAAGAAATAAAATTCACTCTTCATGGAAATGGTAATCCATACGTACGCATGACCACTACATTCATTTCTGTATCGTATAAAAAGAATTAGAAGTTAATGCTAGATACATATATTATAATTATAGTATCATATAAATTTTATATATGTTACATATTTTTATTCAATTAATCCTTAATACATGTCATGTATTGTGGGAACGAATCATATCACATTAAGGAGGCGGTAGTCCACACTTCAAAAAACAATGATATCATATTTACAAAAAATAGAATGTATATAGCTATGTGTTGTAATATAATTAATGAAGCATAATGACATAATAAATATTATTTATTTCATATATAAACATATTTTCCATCATAATTCTCACTTTGAGAGGCGGTAAAGGAAGAACGAACAATCAACGATTTTTGAGGATGTAGTTTGTCATTCATAAAAACTAGTATGTTCATTACCCATTAGATAGAGGTGTTTCAAAGTGTAGGTATAAAAATTAAAATAGAAATTCACTAATATAATTTGGGCCCTTGATTTTTTATTTATAAATACAATAAGGTGATCTTATGGAGTGGAAATGGAAATACAAATAAAAATATTAAAGAAGTTTGTTACATCTTATTCGGGTAATGCTTGTTGGTTTGAACCAAAAGGATTTCTTTGATTTCTTACTAAACAAGTGGAGTCTTATAGTATGGGTGAGGTATTTTTATGTGAAATTTGTTTAGAAAAGGGTTGAACATAATTTGTGTTATAGGTGTGAGGAAGTGGGAGGGGTTGTGGCCTTTTATAGAGGATGAAAATGACTCACACGAAACTTTTTAAAACAAGTTAGCTGTACCCACATTTTTAATTAAAAAAATGATAAAATAAACCAAACTAAATAATTTAAGGTTAATGGACTATTTATTTCCATATAATGGGTGTTTTACATGATTATCGGTCATTTGGTTTCCAATGATAATGCTTTCATCCTTTGTTAAGTTTATTTTTTCCTTAGTAATTGTTATTAATTTTAATTACTTTCACTAATATTATTGGTAAAAAATAAGTATCCCTTATAAGATATTATAAATTAATATTATTTTAAATACATAATACATTTTTTCAAATTATAATTATATAAGTGGTAGAAATTCATTTATATTAATCCGACACATGAGATAATCATGTGTCTTTAATGTAAAAGAGTTAAACAGCTTTCTATGTTTTTATAGTGAATTTCCTATTGAAAATTATTATAATTGGATGAATTGGATTAATTTATAAAAATATTACCTAATAAATCTTTAAAACCTATTAAAATTATTATTTAAAATTATAAACAAATTAAATAAAAAATCCATTTTGAACTTAAATTCAGTATTTTTCACTATTCATTAAAAAATAAAGTATCCCAAAAAATACAAAAAATTCAGCATAAGATATTTTTTATGTTTATGTTTAAAATAATAAGTTCATTTTGGAATATAAAATCTATAAAATCTCAAAAAAATTAATTTAAAATAGGTTCTCTACTAAAATGCGGTAAAAATGCCTTAATATAGTATTTTCTGTGTAATATCAGTTTCTCTCTTTTCGTATGAATATAAAATAAATTTTTTGAATATAACATATATTTTATTGAATATAAAATATATATATTTCATTAATAACATTCATTAATAATAAATAAATTAATTTATTAGTGTAATACGCCATTGTGAACATAAATATAGTTTTTTTAAATCCCTTTATATTCAATAGGGTATTATATAAAATTCTAATTAATATGTATTGAATGAATAAATTTTTTATGTTTATAAACCATATATTTTAATAGGTTAGTAAATAGTATTTATAAAAACAAATTTAATAGCTATATTTTGTTTTATAATATTAAATTATAATATTTCAACAATATATTTTTTTTTGTGAAAACTACTTCATGTGTGTAATGTAATATTTCAAAGAACGTCACTCTTGTATGTAATGTAAGATAACATGGTTTTTAATTCATTGAATAATATATTTAATTTTTTTAAAATAGTAATTATATTTTAATGTCATAGGGGGTAATATACCCTTATATTCTTGGTGATGTGTGTGATACACACTATCAAATACAATGTTCTTACTTTAGAATTTCGGAGTGTTACAGATAAAATATAAAAAAGTTTACAAAAATAATTATTTGATAATAAAATATACTTTTTAATAATAAAAAATATTAATAATTTATTCTCTTAGTGTATTAAATTTTAGTTTATTAATATATATTTAATTACTAGTGGTTTTATTATTCTTATTATTTACATAATAACACTCATTTAATATGTTGTCGATAATTTTACATTTTCATTTAATGTGAAATAATATAACATCATAATTTTTATTTAATGGAAACTATATACTAAAATATTGGGGGTGGGAGGGGGTACACATATACTACACCCTTAGATTTTTAGTGATCATAGAACCATTATTTCATTTCTAATGTTCAACCATGTCCCCTAAGTGTTGATTAAACCTAGGACCACATCAAGGGGAAGAAAAAGTACTTGTCAATATGTTACATGTGTAAACATATGTATCGATGCTTATGAGTCGATGTGTAAAAAAATTCAAAATCATATAGACCTATCAAAACTATTTAATTAATCTTATCTTGTAAAGGAAATGTTATATCACATCCCAAACAATAGAGTGGTTTCTATAAAGAATCAGGGAATTGTGATAGCATGTTATATCATGGGTAGGTGAAAGCATGTTTCATGCCCATTATTAACATTCACATCGATTTTCAAAATACTTTTTAGAAATTTGTATAAATAATATCCAAATATATTTTATTTAATGCAGTAATATTTATATTTTATAATCATTATAAAAGAAACATTTCAATAAATTAAACAACATGATTGATTCATAAAGGGACATATATAATTTCTATGATATAATTACCACCATATCAACATTTTTTAATATAAGTTTAATTATAATCTTGTGTAATTCATGAAAAACTCAACAATACAATACATTCAATGAAAAACAAATTTGAAAGTTACAATCCCAACCTAGTATATGAGATAGAATCATTTTCCACACAATTATTTTAAAAATACCACGTATTAAACACAAAATTCAGAGTAGGGGAGACCATAGGGTTTACCAACTTTTTTCCAAATGGGGAACAATATGTGGTAGATGTGTACACTAATGGTGAACTATGTTAAAGTAATATTCATTTTTAATTTTAATCAATAACTATTAGTAGGATCCCACATTAATGTTGAGATAAGGAACAAGTTTTATTTTTTATAAGGAATTTAAAACTATATTTTTATGATATATTATTTTTCCTTTGTTAAAATTTCTATTTGTAAAAATAATCAATAAAAAATATGTTTTTGAGGTTTAAGAGTTATCATAGAAGTTTTTCCACTTAAAAGTTATTTATATTGTTTAATTGAAAACCAATTTCCTTATAAAAATAATAAATATTTACTTCCTAATAAGAGAATGAATTCATAATAAAAAACTAAATACTTTAAGTAAGAGGTTAATTACAAACGAGTTTGATAATTTTATAAAAGTAGTTTATGTGTTGAAACTTCAATTTGTTACATAAATCTAAATAAAATTTGGGAATATAGTTTTAAAGTAAATACATATCACTTTATCCTATCATGTTTTCCCTTCCATCATGTTATCATTGATGTAATCTGGAAACCATGGTTAAGTATGGATTGTGATGTATAACTCAATCAAGATATTGTAAAAGGAAGTAAAAAATAGAAATATAGAAATGGAATAAAAATGTTTACTGAGTCATTATTGAAAATATTGACTTCCAATATCATGATTATTGAGTTAATAAATTTTATTATCCTTGTTTTTGATAAATCATAGTGAAATAAATTAGGGTTCTGGTTTTACTATGTGTTGGAAGTTTATGTTTTTTTGTATACAGTTCTTTTTTCCACATTCCATGTTCTAATGAACAAAACTTGTAGGTATATCAATGAAAACATGGGACAAGTTTTTTATTTTTTCTTGACTGATGGACATTAGATGGTGAAAATATAAGATAAATTGACTAGATGATGGATGAATGTGTCTGATATAGTTATAATAGCAGCTAAAGAACTCAGAATCTTACCATGGGATTTTTTATAGTAGTCATTAATAAATATATCTTGAGTATATATGGAACATATAAAAGTAACACTGAGATAAATGATCACATTAAGTTTTTGAATGTTTTAAAACCAATAATAACTTATTTCTTATTTCTAATCTAATTGTATTTTTTCATTTAGTGAGTTTTTAAAAATATGTCTTCCTTGTGATGATTTTATTTGAAATCCTTTATGATTTTCTTTAATATTAATTATTTCTTTAAGCTTTTTAAATTTAAAATCTTATAATTGTGTGACAAAAATTATATGATTACATGAAATGAGGGATTTTGGGGATATTAAGATATATACCTTCTAACAAGGATCTAGTCAACCATGCTTAGGGATATTTATCATGACTATGTTTGATTAGTGAGATTTATGACATCTTGGGTTAAGAATATAGATAAATATTAATCATATTTTCAATCAAGTAACATCCCTGTTTGGAAATAGGTTACCTATGATCAAGTCTATAGATCCCCATACATATATATATATATAACATAATGTTTCTTATTAATTATAACAATATAAGAAATCAATATAAATTTGGATTTTCAATATTATTATCTAGAATAAAAATATTTTTTACTTATCTTTTTTCTTTTAATTTTTATTATTCTTAGTAATGTTATTACAAAGTATTTTAACATTGAATAGATTTGTTTTTTATTCACACAATGATATTTGATTTTTTATTTTATTTTCTTAACAAACTAATTACTTGACTAGAAAAAAATTTCTAGTTATCATTGGACAATAATTTAACACAATGTTGGTAGGGCCATATCACTTATCTTTTGAAAAAAAAGTTAGCATCAGATCTGGTATCATGATATTAAATCGATACCCTTTTTATCTAAGTATATTTTTATATGTTTAATTTTTTATTATAATACATAGTAGTTTCTTTTCAATAATGTCTATTATAGGAAAGCTATTTTTTAAGATCCTTCATGTTTTTTATAATGTATATTGTTTTTTTTTCAACATTTTACTTTGGAATGTATTTTTAGTTGAGTTGAAAATGAGTTGAAAGAGAAAGTTAAATAAACATCCCATAATAATTATGATGTATATTTTTTGAACTTAAGGGAACTAAATATCATTAATTAATTTATTATTATAGTAATTTTTTATAAAGGGGAATAAGTTATATAAATTGATATTCTCTCATATATGTTTAGATATATACAGTTTGTAACAAATTAACATCTCAATGTTGAAGTTTCAAGTTATACAATTATCAATCTTATGAATAAATAATTTTTTATATTTTATTAAGGTTGCTATAAAAAATCCAAAATACATAGTTTTGTTGGGTTGAGTTTGATCGGATATAATCTATATAACTCACATAGAGTAATTGTTTTCTAGTCTAATGGATATAGAGAGAGTTAGAGTTCATGATAAATGAAATTCAAAAGGAAATAATTTTTAGAGATCATCAGATAAATGATAATTGGATAGAGAATAGTGATAATTATCCTAATGATCCCTTACAAAGCTTGAGAAGGTTTTGAATTATTGGATTGAGATATGCTATCTCATTGGGAAAATAAAAACCAGTTTATCTTATCTAATGACCATAGTATATAGGAAACAAGCGTAGAGTGTTGGATGAATGATGAATGAATGTATTGGATTGAGTTAATTATATAGAGGGGAATTGATACAGCATATCAGGATGAATGCT
Source organism: Viscum album (assembly GCA_963277665.1). NCBI lineage: Eukaryota > Viridiplantae > Streptophyta > Magnoliopsida > Santalales > Viscaceae > Viscum > Viscum album. The sequence goes on along the minus strand of OY728126.1, from coordinate 350,040,445 downwards.
TATCATAATGTTAAGTTCTTAGGAAGCGATTAGATTTATCCTTAGGAAAATTCCATAAACATTATGATGTTTAGATATTATTTAAACATTTATAAATTGATTTGAGATTCGAAGAAGATACTACAGGTCATTTATAAGGATATTTATGAAAAAACTGATTAGTAAAGATGAATCTATAGTTTAAAGAGCATTTACTATGGTCAAATGATAGTTAACTTGTGCAATAAAATTCAAGGGGAAGAATGTGTGTCTTCATTAATTTTAAAAGAATCATTTTTTATATAATGGGGAGTTGAAACATTGAGAATTTTGTTCTAATATTATCCAATCATGTGTGTGCATAAGGATTCTTAGTGTGATATTTTAGAAAAGTAATCTATTTTTAATGATGATGCATCAGATATAGGTGTATCAAAAACTGCTATAGTAGAAAAATTATAATCAAATAGTAGAATTATATGATGGAATCAAATAGAAGAACACTTAAATGAGGTTCTTCAGAAACAATTATATGAGAAGTATAATTAAAAAATCATACTATGGCACATCGTATGTAGATTTAAAACATTGAGTGTTAACAGAAATATATTTTAGAAAAAGTTCTTTGGGGCTAGTTTAAATGTTTTATCATTGAGTTGGCCTAGGAATCTATTAAAAAATTATTACTAGATAGTTTAAATATAATTAATTTTTATGATACATAAGGAACTTGATGGAGGTGGGAATTGTTTCATTCAATTTTAATATATTGAATTTTCAAGGACTGATAAGAGTTGACATTAAAAGGACATAGTCACCCCCAACAGAGGAAAACAACGTAAAAAATTGGGTGACTTTATTTACTTTATTATATTTACATGTGAGAATGATAGAATGATGAATTTAAGAGGATTAATACCTATGAATGTTTCATAGGTTAATTACAAGAGAATATAAATTAATAAATATTACTACTGATTCACCCCCTCCCCACCACCAACACCACCATCTCATTTTTATACACATTACTAGAAACACAAATGGGTATCAGAGCATCTAGGTTCCCTATGTACGATCCCACCATTTACTATCATGGAGAATATTTTCAAGAAAAAAAATTGAATGATACCCAGTCATTTTTATCCTACTCTAAAGGTGATTTCTGAATCTAAAATTAGTTTTACACCAATTTATAAAGATGCATGAAGGAAATTTGATGAAAAAAGAATGTTGAGGATGATAAAAAATAAGATAATTCTATAATAATGTTCTTTTTAAGAAATGTTAATGAATTTTAAGGGAATCAAAATAGAAACGAAAGCTTGGTAGAACTAGAAATAATCTATGATGGAAATATAAAAGTGATGTTACAAAATATTTTAAACTAGAGTAGGATGTTTAAATATATCACAATAGGGGAAGATAAAAAAATTGGTGAAAAAATCCCTAGTGATAAATAATTTTTAACCAATATCAAAGGATTCAAGGTTGTCTTATAAGAATAAACTATGTCAAAATTTTTTGAAGAAAATTTCAAAAGTGTTTCACCCTAAATTATCTGGTTTAGATGATATAGAACTCACCTCACATGGCCATTCCTTCTCCTACTATGTTGATCATTTCCATTTCTAAAACCCTACAGGAGATTTGTGTGGTGTCGACACCTCATTATATAGTGTTGGATGTAGAATCTTGTAAACCACATTTTGTGTCAGTGTTATCATTGGTTTCCCATATTGGGGTTTTTCTAACCATTGGGATGTTTATATTTAAAGACACTCTCATCACCTGCTCTTCTTTGGAGCACACAACCCAAATTCCATTAATTATAGTAATCTATATCACACCCTTGTGCTAAGACCTGGTGGAGTTTTTCCCCATTAAATATATCTTAGTGTAGGACCATAAATTTGCCTCATCTTATCACAGATGGTTTTTGGTGAAAAAAATTGACATGGAAAACCTGAAAATTTATTACTTTCACGTCTGTGTTTGATCATGGGGTCTTTCCCATCATGTGATAGAGAAGATGACCTCGAGCTCATATTTTTTTTCTACTTATTCCCTAGTGTGGATTTAATGAAGTATTATTCTTAATAAATGATTTTTTGTGTTAGTCTTGGAGGTTCACACTATCTGGGTGGTTAGGGATACATGATATGGGAAATGTTATAGCTTGGCAGTGGTCACGGTGTTGTTAATGAGGCTCCTTATTCTAATATAGTACCCATCATTTTTTAAATCACAGGTCATGCCCTTGGTGTGTTTCTATATGAAAATGAGGAAACATAAAGTATTTAGATATAATTATCTACTGAAATCTATGAGGGGATGAAACTATTGGTTCCTTCCCCCTCTTTCATTCAAATTCAATTTGGTGTTGATTTTTCTTGGTTGGAAATGGTAATCTACCAAGTTATTCCCAATTTCTATGAGGAGTACAATCAACATGGTCAATCCATAACTATTTGTAAGAAAATATTATTTGTCCTTAAGGTGTTGAATCTAGTGGCTGATGAAAATACCATCAATCACGCTACCCGTACATGTGTTCTTGTGGTAGCTGAGCAGGTCTATGCACCCCTAGTGACAGTGTTCCCAATGTTACCAGTGGTCCCCCTGATACCTAAATATCCACCTACACTAATGGTAAATTCCCTCCATCCCCCTCTAGTAGATAATTCATCCAACCTAATAGTTAATACATCACATTAAGTGCATGTGATTGCTAAAATATCAGTGGTTACTCCGAGTCTTAAGGGTTAATTGTTTCTCATGGTCAAAACTCATGTTATTTATAAATAGATTATCCCTACTACCTTTATAGATCACTCTTTAACTCTAATTTGGATATATGTGGATATTATATATTCGATGTTGAACTTGACATCAATGGAGGTTACAATAGATACCATACACCCCTTTTCAACCCTCTGGTGAAGTGGTGCATTCATCGATAGGAGAGCTCCAAAAATTACTCTACGATCACTCTTATAACAATAGATGTTCTTCTAATAAAAGATGAAACTCTCTCAATAATCCAGTCATTGGATGCATCCAAAAAAAATTTATTCATTGAGACATTCTAAGTTCTAATGGAGTTTTTAGATTCATTCCCCAGGAAGGGTGTTTGTCTAGAGAATAATTATGTGGATGGTTGTTGGATCTCCCATGATGTAGAAAAAAATACTTCATCTCAACATGATCAGTTTCTAAATACAGTGGATGATAATTACACAAGGCTTCCAACCATACCAATAAATAATCCTTATTCATATATGGAATTTTATGGGTCTTGAGGCTTGGGAGAAGACTGCCTTCCTTGATAAAGTAGCTAAAAGGAACCAGGTTTTAGTTTTACCTATTCTTGACACCAAGCTAAGTGATAATATCATATCTCCATTTGAAAATAAAATTTAATTTTAACAATTCATGAATGGGAATCCATAGAACACTATTATATAGATATTATATAAAAAAAATGTTGTAAGAACCCGGATCTTCGTTTTCAGGTATGTCTTTCTTTTCCTGGTGTTTTTCAGAAAAGTGGGGTTTCTAGAAAATTTGGAAGTACACGCCGTGTACATTCTAAGTACACACCGTGTACTCCCATGCCGCGCCAGGCCGTGTGCTGGCCATGTCCAGGCCACACACACAGTGTGTAGGGGTGATGTGGATGCCGGTTAAAGTAGAGTACAGAAAAACAGAATACACGCCATGCACCCAGAAGTACATGCTATGTATTTTCTTTTTTTCCATTAAATGCACTAGGGTCACGCCTAATCACCAGAATGACCATCTTCTAGGTTTCGTTTGGTCGAGAGCTCCCATACGACTGTGATTTTTCCCCGAGCTCCTGAGCGTCCGTCCGATCTCTGTTTCAGCCACCGTCGATAGCATTGGGATTTCCTCAGTAAGCTCTCTCTTCGGATTTAGCTTTGTTCTAGATTCCTCCTCGTTTTCAAGTTATCATGGGTTGAGTGTTTTGGAAGTTTTCTTAGATCTTAGACTTTCTAAGGGGATTCAATCATCGAGGTTCACTTATATCGATCTCTTAGCATTGAGGTAGGTGGTTTGTGCCTTTCTGTAATAAGTCAGTGAATATTTTATGCAAATTCCACCAATACCCTTGAACAGGGTATTGCATGTTTCTTGTTTTTCCCTTGTTGTTTGCCTTCTTTGCTTTATTTCTTGAGTAGAGGTAATTGCTTATGCATAGTGTAAATTGTATTGTGCTCTGAATGTTTTTCCATGCGGTTTTTCTTGTTTAGCATTTTTCCAGTTTCTATGCCTAGTTGTAGGATAGTGGAACTATTGTATTGTTATGCTGTTGTGCCTTAGAATGATGGACATGTAGTTATTGAGGTTTACTTGGGCCGATACACGTGCTATGTATGTTGTTTTACACAGGGCTGTGAGAACCTAGTGTAGTAGACCATGTGGATAATGGACGTAAGGGCTTCTCCAAAGTGTCTTTAATTTACGAAGTGAGACCATAGGGGGAATTGACGTTGAGTGCTTCCTCAGATAGTCTGTTGTTCCTTGACGCAGGCCACAGGGGGAATTGACATTGAGTGCTTCCCTAGAGAGCCTTTATTACGATACGAGACTATAGGGGGGAATTTACGGTGAGTGATTCCTCGGAGAGTCTATTCTTTAGCTGAACCATAGGGGTGAGACTGTGTGTGCCTCCCAGAGGGTTTCTAGTACTTGTAGGTTGAACCTTAGGAGGCAGACTGGGAGAACTACCCAGAGGCTACCCTTTTTTTGTTCTACTTTCTTGAGTGGTCGTTTCATGCTTGTGGATTATATGCTAGAAACTGTGGTTTGTTACTGCTGTGTAGCATCTTGTTTACTTCTTACTATTTACTGCTTACTGTACTTTACCTTCCATATATTCACTAACTGTTAGGCACATATCTTTGGGTGGTTGCCTATTGGGACTTTGTCTCACACCCTGTTTGGGTCATTATTTTGGGTCCAAACCGATTATATTGTTGCAGGTATAGATAAGGTCAAACGCCCTTCTACTTCAGGTTCTTGATTGCACTGGAACTGGAGAGCATGGGACCAAGCCGAGGCTTGCGATGCTAAGGAGTTTCTCATCTGTTTTTCTTTTGTACTTTGGTTTAGTACTGTTTTCAATATTGTGACTTGTTTGGCTATTTTCCTGTACATATGTGTATCATGCATCATTTACATATATTTCTTCTCCAATTGTTTATTTATTAGTATTCAACTATTTAATCTTGTATGGATGTCTACTGCTTCTGTTATTGTTGTTATTTCTTTTCTCTTCTGTTGTGTGCTCTACCAATGAGGGCATAGTTTCCCCACTATCACACCCAAGTCCCTCGATGCTAGTTTGCAGCCTCTGGCATTTGAGTAAATGTGCTTGAGGCCATGTGACCAACTTGGTACGGGGCGCCTCTAGGTGGCTTCTAGAACCGGGGCCTTAGAAAGTGGTATCATAGGGATTATTTTTTCTTGATTTACCGTTTGGATCCTTTAGCTAGGGAAATTACATATTCGGTACTTTGTATTAAGCTGTGCTCGGGAGTAGCTAACCCATGTACAGAGAGAAGCCATACTACCTCGTTTATTGCATATTTCTGGTTTTGATATTTTACAGTTGATATTATTTCACCTAGAGTGATTTACATGCCTTGTGTTGTTATTATTGTTGAGATTGTGGTTATATTTCTATCACAACCCGATGAGACGAGGGTATTCCATCCCATTCATCATATAGGCACTTAAAAAAAATAACATGCCATGAATTCTTTCCATGCCATTTAGGGTGAATTATCAATTTAATGTTGTTGTGATAGACTTTGTGTAGATTATTCATGCTTTTGTGATAGATTCTTTGATAGAATCTCTGCTGTTTGATAGAGAAATTGTTTGTTTTGTACCTTGCTTAAATGAATGACAAATTTTGGTTCTTGAGGTGTTATGGGCCCTCTTGAATCGGAAATTGATGAATCATTGACCATTTTTTTCTTATATGTGACTGTTTTGGATGCCAAGATTTGATTCGTGGGGAGTATGGGCCCTCACGGATCGGAATTTGGCACCTCTTTGCTCATTTTTTAGTGTTTTCTGGGCTTCGGTGGAGTTTCAGAGCTACTGCCCAGAAAAAACCAGAATACACGGCGTGTAATTTATATACACACGCCGTGTAGTTTTTAAAGCCGTGTCACTGACTGTGTGAGCAGAAACACGAGTTGTGAAAAATCTCTAGGAACACGCCGTGTATGGTAGGTACACGCAGTGTAGTAGTAAGCTGTGTACCCGGCCGTGTCACTAACAACACGGGTCGGGGAAGCTCGTGTCATACACGCTGTGTTTTGTATGACCACACCATGTATCCTTATTCCCAGTACCCGACCATGTCACGAACAACATGGGACGATGTTATCTCCTCCTCTACATGCCGTGTTTGTTCGGAACACATCGTGTAAGGGTCAACCATGTACTTTGATGTGTCACCAACAACATGGGTCGGAAAAGTATTCAACTACGCGCCGTGTCTGTTCGGAACATGTCGTGTAGTCTCAGCCGTGTGATCGACCGTGTAACTAACAACATGGGTTATTGAAACCTTGTCCACTAAACGCCGTGTCCACAGTGAACACGCCGTGTAGTATCAGTTTAAGAAGACTATGTGGGTTAGCCATTCAAGGAGGCACGGGCAGGGGGATAGAGTTAAGTACACGGCGTGTAGAGCTTATACACACAGTGTCGTCATGTTTTGTAAAACACGAGTGTTTCTTTCCCTGTTTCCATTTTGTAATCATTTATTCTCTGTCCTTGTTTTCCTAATATAAGGTATGTTTTTGATCTTTCAGAGATATGCCTATGAGACGTCCTCCATTTGTACGTCAGTTGCAGGATAGTGATCAGACACCAGATATGGATGATTAGGGAATTACTGTCGATCCTCCCGTTGGTCCAGCCTTGGAACCGACTGTTATACCAGTTGTAAGTACTGATGCACAGTTTAGGGAAGGCTTTATGAAGATGATTCAGACCTCTCAGGGAGCACTGCCTCCTTCCATGTCTATGGCATATTTGACACGGGTTTTCCAGCAGCAGCATCCTTTTAATTTCTCAGGGGAAGGAGGACCACATGCTACAGAGTCATGGCTGGAAGCCATGCTGACTATATTTGAGCATCTGGAATCACCTCCATAGAGGTGGGTCATGCTCGACACCTATATGCTACGAGACTTTGCCAAGAGTTGGTGGGACGTGATCTCAATGGTGGGCCATCATCAGGTTATGGCTTGGGTGGAGTTACAGTGCGTATTTTACGACTAATTCTACCCGGAGACCCTGAGGGCAGATCGATCCCAGGAGTTCATGATTCTAGAGCAGGGTACTCATTCTTTCATGGATTATTCCTCTCTTTTAACCGAGTTTCAGTGTTTCACACCCCTCCGGGATGTAAGTGGGGTGTTCTTAGTAAGGAAGTTTTAATATGGTCTCAAGCAGGAGATCTGATCGCCAGTGAATATATTCCTGTTGACTTCCATCACTTCAATCGTCAACCTGACGCTGATTTCGGAGCACAATCTAAGAGACTCCGAAGCTGCGAGCCAGGTCGGTTCTGCTTCTAGAACTAGTGTTCCTCCAGTTGACAGGAGGAATCACTGTAGGGAGTCTACACGTGGTGATTCGAGGAGGCGAGATACATCTTCAAGTTGCCAGGTAGTATGCTACAATTGTGGAAGGGCAGGGCACATGAGGCCATAGTTCCAGAAAGACTCAGTGTAGTGCTGATCTAGCGGCAAGATGGGTCACCATCAGCGTTTCTGCCAGGTTTTCTCACCAGTAGTTGGTGACGAGGGATCTTCAATGACTCGTCGTTCAGGAGCAGCACCACCAGTTTCTCACCATTCGCGGAACTAGAGTTCTTCCGGCCATTCAGATCGAGGTGGAGGTCGAGGCCATGGCAGTTAGTCACTAGTCTTTCAGCATCATCAGGGAGAATTATCTCAGAGTGGTCAGGCAGCGTCACAAGGCCGCGGGGCATACCAGACTTTTTCGGTGGAGCAAACCTATCAAGAGCAAGATCCTGAACCTTATACACTTTGAGGTACAATTTTAGTTGCCTCAGTTTTATCTTCAGCTCTTTTCGATACAGGTGTTATGCATAGATTTATCTCCATTGATTTTGTGGAGAGCCTGGGGCTCTGTATCTTTTCTTCTGCCGACTTTTTGACACTAGACACACCTTTGGGTACGAGGACATATAGTTTACGTCAATGTAGAGAGTTCCCTCTCATGGTTGCATGGTATCATTTCTTATGGGATCTCTATTACCTAGAGATTAAAGGGTATGATGTCATTCTTAGGATAGATTGGTTGGTTCCCTACCAGGTAGTCGTCGACTGTTATCGCCGCAGGGTGATTTTTATCTCACCAGAGGGTGAGTCTTTTCTTCCTAGAGGCGAATGGGATGTTCGGGTGAGTCGAGCAGGACTCGAGCATCATGGGCTAGGTGGGGTGATGAACCAGATCTCTAGTCTTTATCTAGATGATCAGGGGACTTTATAGTTGGACTATCCTCCAGTGGTGGATCAATTTAGAGATGCCTTTCCAGAGGAAATTTCAAGTTTTCCTCTGGATCGTGAGGTAGAATTATCTATCGAGCTCATGCCAAGAGCGACATCGATGTCCATTCCTCCCTATAGGATGGATACACATGAGTTGCAGGAGCTCAAGAAGCAGTTGGAGGAGTTACAGGAAAAGGGTTTCGTCCGACCCAGTACATCTCCTTCGGGTTCCCCTGTCCTGTTTGCGAAAAAGGCAGATGGTAATCTTAGGCTCTGTGTGGATTACCGGAAGCTGAACCAGTTGACGATCAAGAACTGATATCCCTTACCTCGGATTGATGATCTCTTTGATTATCTTCGAGGATCCCTCGTGTTCTCGAAGATCTATTTGAGGTCCGGTTATCATCAGTTGCACATCAGACCATCAGATATACCCCTGACAGCCTTTAGAAGCAGGTATGGTCTCTATGAATATACGGTTATGCCGTTCGGTCTCACAAATGCACGAGCTGTTTTCATGGCATTGATGAACCAAGTATTCCATCCTTACTTGGAATCTTTCGTCGTGGTCTTCGTGGATGTTATCTTTGTGTACTCTCAGACTTGACACGACCATGCTACCCACCTTGAGATCATTCTGAGTACACTGAGAGAGCATCGAATTTATGATAAACCCTCGAAGTGCCACTTCTGGATGGATAAAATTCACTTTTTGGTACAATTCATCTTAGAGGTAGGAGTATCCATGAACCCGGAGAAAGTGAGAGCTGTCGTTTCCTGGGAGTAGCTGGAGAACTTTTTTGATGTGTGGAGTTTCCTAGGGATGTATGGATACTATAGATGCATCATTCAGGATTTTTCACACCTAGAAGCACTATTGACAGGTCTGACCAAGAAGGGGGCGAAGTTCTTATGGTCATATTATTCTGAGTCAGCCTTTCAGAAGCTGAAGGGAAGGTTGATGTTAGCACCGATACTCCTCTTGCCAGAACTAGGCAAGAGATATACAATCTATTGTGATGCTTCAGGTATCGGGATGGGTGTTATGATTATGCAGGGAGATGGAGTCGTTGCGTACGGGTCTCGGCAGTTGAGCCCACATGAGAGGAACTACCCGACACATGACATGGAGTTGGGAGCTGTTGTTCATGCCCTATACTATTGGAGACATTACCTTCTGGGAGAGCACATTGTGGTTTTCATCGACTACAAGAGTCTCAAGTACATCTTCACCCAGCGTGATATGAATCTGAGACAACGTAGGTGGGTCGAGTATCTTCAGTTCTTCGATTTCGAGCTTGCCTATACGTCGGGAAAGGGAAACATAGTGGAAGATGCACTGAGCAGGAGAACTCAGATTCAGGTAGTTCAGGAGGCCAGTAGTGAGTGAAAGCTTACGGTTCTATTCTTTGGGATGCATCTGGAGGTTCATGACAGACAGGGACATACATTCCTATCTTTTGTAGCTGTTACCTCTACACTTCTTGATCGAGTATGGATGAGGCAGCAATCAGACTCAGAAGGCTTAGTCTTGCGGGAGAGTGTGTCTGGAGAGGACCCACTTCCTGGATGGATAGTGGACGAGGATGATATCTTGTGTTTCCAGGGACGTGTATGGGTTCCAGCAGATTTACGTGAGGAGCTGATGCAGGATTTTCATCCCTCTGTTTGGGCAGTTCATCCTGGCATCTCCAAGATGTATCAGGATCTAAATCTCCAGTATTGGTGGCTAGGTATGAAGAGATATGTTACTGGTTTCGTCTTGAGGTGTTCTAATTGTCAGCAGGTGAAAGCGCAACATCAAAAACTATCAGAAAATTTACAGTAATTACCCATTCCGGAGTGGAAGTGGATCAATGTCGCGATGGACATCGTGACCAGATTGTCGAGGTCACCTCTAGGGAACGATGTTGTTTGGGTTGTCGTCAATAGGATTACAAAGGATTCTCACTTCTTACCGATCATGGAGACCTTCAGTGATTATGATATGGGGTGGCTATACATCCGAGAAATTGGGAGTCTGCAAGGAGTCCCCCACTCCATTGTTTCAGACAGTGATTCAAACTTTACTTCTCGGTTTAGGGAGGGATTCAGAAGCATTTGGGTACATAGGTACTTCTGAGTACAGCATACCGTCCCCAGACAGATGGCCAGTCTGAGCATATGATCCATGTTTTTGAGGATATGCTCCATGCTTGTATTCTAGACTTTGGCGGTTCTTGGGAGAAGAATATCCCTCTAGTGGAGTTTTCCTACAACAATAGTTTTCAGGAGACTATTCAGATGGCACCTTATGAGGATTTTTATGGTAGACCATGACGATCACCCTTATGCTGGATGGAGGCCGGAGAGGCATCTTTATTGGGACCTCATCTTGTTCAGGATACCTCAGAGAAAATAGAGTTGATTTGGTAGAGGATGGATACAATACAGTCTCGAAAGAATTCTTATGCTGATCAGCGGAGATGACCTCTGGGGTTCAAGGTTAGGGATCAGGTTTTCCTGCGTGTCGCACCGAAGTTGGGACACAAAAGGATTCAGAGATAGGGTAAACATTCACCATAGTATGTCAGGCAGTTTGAGGTATTAGAGAGATTTGGGCCGGTTGCCTATCAGTTGCAATTACCTCATATGCATCAGGCCATGCACGACGTCTTCCACATCTCTCAGCTTCGACATTACTTTTCAGACCCATCTCATGTCTTTCAGCCCGAGTAGGTTGAGCTCGAAGCGGATGCATCATTTGAGGAGCATCCTATCCAGATTTTCGATCGTAGTATTAAGGTTCTCTGTGGGTGATCTCTTCCTCTAGTATGGGAGCTATGGCGTCACGGGAGAGTACAGGACGAGACCTGGGAAAGGGAGGCTGATGTACGATCACAGTGGCCGGAGCTGTTCGAGGGTTCTCCTTCTCCGCCTCATTAGGGAAATTTGGGGATGAATTTCATTAAGGGGGGAAGTTTGTAAGAACCTGGATCTTTTTTTAGGTATGTCTTTCTTTTCCTGGTGTTTTTGAGAAAAGTGGGGTTTTTGAAAAATTTTGAAGTACACGACGTGTACTTTCTGAGTACACGTCGTGTACTCCCTTGCCGCGCCAGGCCGTGTGCTGTCCGTGTCCGGGCCACACACACATTGTGTAGTGGTGATGTGGAGGCCACCTAAAGAGGATTACGGAAAAACAGAGTACACATCATGTACCCCAGATGTACATGCTGTTTATTTTCGTTTTTTTTCATTAAATGCACTGGGTTCGCGCCTAATCGCTAGAACGACCTTCTTCTTGGTTTCGTTCGGCCGAGAGCTCCCATACGACCGCGATTATTCCCCGAGCTCCTGATCCTCCGTTCGATCGGCATTTTAGCCTCCATCGATTGCATTGGGATTGCCTCGGTAAGCTCTCTCTTCTTCATTAGCCTTATTCCATTATTCCTCCTCATTTTCAAGTTATCGTGGGTTGATAATTTTGGATGTTTTCTCAGATATTCAACGTTATAAGGGGAATCAATCAACGAGGTTCACATATATCGAGCTCCTAACATCGAGGTAGGTGGTTTGTGCCTTTCTGTATGAAGTCTGTGAATAGTTTGTGTAAATTACACCAGTACCCTCAAACGGGGTATTCCATGTTTCCTATTTTTCCCTTGTTGTTTTCATGATTTTATTGATTGCTTGAGTAGAGGTAATTTCTTGTGAATAGGGTAAATTGTAATGTGCTCTGAATGTTTTTCCATGCCATTTTGCTTGTTTGGCGTTTTTCCAGTTTCCATGACTAGTTTTAGGATAGTGGAACTATTGTACTATTATTTTGTTGTGCCTTAGAATGATAGCCAAGAAGTTATTGAGGTTTATTTGTGCTGATACGCGTGCTATGAATGTTGTTTTACACATGGCTGTGAGAACCTAGTGTAGTGGACCATAGAGAGAATGGACGTACGGGCTTCTCCAAAGTGTCTTTAATTTACGATGCGAGACCACATGAGGAATTGACATTGAGTTCTTCCTCAGAGAGTCTGTTGTTCCTCGACGTGGTCCACAGTGGGAATTGACATTGATTGCTTCCCTAGAGAGCCTTTAGTACGATACAAGACTATAGGGGGAATTGACGGTGAGTGCTTCTTCAGAGAGTATATTTTTTTGCTGAACCAGAGGGGTCAGACTGTGTGTGCCTCCCAGAGGGTTGCTTGTACTTGTATGTTGAACCTTAGGAGGCATACTGTGATAACTACCAAGAGGTTACCCTTTTTTGTTGTACTTTCTTGAGTGGTTGTTTCATGTTTTTGGATTATATGCTAGAAACTGTGGGTTGTTACTTCTGTGTATTATCCTATTTACTGCTTACTGTTTACCACTTACTGTACTTTACCTGTCATATATTCACTGACTATTAGGAACATATATTTAGGGGGTTTTCTTATTGGGACTTTGTCTCATACCCTGTTTGGGTCATGCTTTTGGGCCCAAATAGATTATATTGTTGCATGTACAGATAAGGGCAAGCGCCCTTCCACTTCAGGTTCTTGATTTCACTAGAGCTGGAGAGCATGGGACCAAGCCGAGGCTTGCGATGCTGGGGAGTTTCTAATATGTTTTTCTTTTTTACTTTGGTTTAGTACTGTTTTCATCATTGTGACTTGTTTGGCTGTTTTCCTAGACATATGTGTATCATGTATCATTTACATATATGTATGCTCTAGTTGTTTATTTACCAGTCTTCCACTATTTACTCTTGTATGTATGTCTACTGCTTCCGCAATTATTGTTATTTGTTTTCTCTTCCGCTGTATACTCTGCCAATGAGGGCATAGTTTCCCTACTATCACACCCAAGGCCCTCGCTGCTAGTCGGCAGCCTCTGGCGTTTGGGGAAATGCACTTGAGGCCATGTGACCAACTAGGTATGGGGATCCTCTGGGTGGATTCCGGAACAAGGATGTTACAAATGTTTTCATGATTGGGTGGAAATATCTCCCCACCATATATCTACTAAATTCACTGTGGGAGTGAAGTGGTTTTTTTATTCATTTACATATGAAAAATTATAGTAATGATAAAGGAAGGTATCTTTGAAGAAAATATAAAACACTAAACAAGGGCACACAACATGGTTTTTCAGAGGATACATCAACACCATAGTAAATATTTTATAGAAAAAGATAGATATGTGTACCCCAATTCACAAAGAAAAATTTATAGGCTTTTTTACTCATAATGGGAATATGGACATGGGTTTCTCAAGAGTTAATTTGAAAAAAAAAAGAACTATGAGAACATGGAGTAGGTTGGACCAATGTTTTTCCCTCCTCTAAGGAATAGATTCACTTCCCCAAACCTTAATAAAAAGTTTTAAACTCTCATTTTTGAACGACTACTCACTCATGTATAATTTAAATACTTAGCATGCTAGAGGAAATTTGTTCTTCTTGTGATCCACATAGTATTGGCATACCAACTTTATATAAGTTGTAAGGAGTTTTTGGGAACAACTTGTGTTGGGATAATCATGGGAAGGGCTAATAAATCATTAATAAAGGATGAATAATGACTTATAGGTGTGTAATTATAATATACAATATGATGAATATATTATTGAGGAGATAAAAATTTGAACGGATGGGGGATAAGACTCATAAAATAAGGAATGATAACTATTATTCCAATATGGTTAGTAATAAAATCCTAATATCTGAGAAACTACTAGAAATACAAATATTTAAGAGAGAAAGGTCGATGTATCTATGTCTTGGGGTCAGAGATAAGAACCATTCCTACTATTCAGTTTTGTGTGTGTGTGTGTGTGAATGATTAGAAGGTTTTGTAGAGGATAAATCTCAACCATCAAGATGGATCATATACAGGGAATTTTGAGGTATTAGGGAAGATATACATGAATGTGAATAATTAAATAGAAGTATGGGATGACCCCATAAGGGGAATCACAGTGCTAGGGTTCCCTCTCACCGCAACCTCTTCGCTTCCTCTCAGACTGGCTCAGCTTCCCTCTTGCATGGCTATTAGTGGTGGTGTCTTTTCTTCCACGGTGGTGTCGCGCGACTTTGGGGCTTGGCCACCTTAGCTTTGCACATCGTTTCCATATTCTCTTGCCCAAATCCCCTTCAATGGATAGGGATCCATGGTGGCGCAGTGTAGAAGAAGAGGTCGAGGTCTTGCTGTCGCGGTTGGGGTCACCTCTTTGTTTCCGGATATGAGCTTCTGGTGGTTGAGCGTGGCTCTGCCAGAGTTTTGGATGGCGATGACGGGATATATATTTGGTTTGCATGTGGGATTCCTCCTAGATTTATGGTGATGGTTTGATTTTGTTTTTCGTCTTTTCTTCTATTTTTTGGATAGGATGGATTTGTTTTTTTTGTGCTCCTGGGTTCGCACTTCATGCAATTACTCGACGTCTGTGATTCTTAGGAATCTGGGTCAAGTTGGGGATCGTTTATCTCCTCTTGGATCCAGTGATACCTTATGTGGGGTTCATTTTTGCAGTGATGGTTGATGCTCTGTGCGGTGTGTAGTTGGTGTGTGATGCTGGTGATGGACTGAGTTTGGTCGAAGGGCTACAACTATGAAAGAAGTTTACTATTTATCGATGTTCTTATATGGTTTGTTTGTTACGGTCACTAGCTCCGACGATGGGTGATGACGACAAAAGTTTTCAAGGTGATGATGTTTTCAATTTTCTGCTGATGTTACGACGGTGATTATGGCGTCGGGGGTGAGGCCCGAGGAGGCTGACCATGGATCTGTGTCCCGAGGTGGTTTGCTGGCCATGTTTTTGAATTATGATCAAATGTGAATTTCGTCTACGCGGTTTTTGGATTTCAATGATCTGTTAATCTCATGTATGGTTCTCACTCACCAAAAAGTGGTTTTCAAAATGAAATAAAAATTGAATTTTCAGTCAGTCAGGGAAGATATACATGAATCATTTTGAAGATATCCTAGATGGAATACCTTTTAATTCTAGATTAAGGATTCACGGGGAAGAAAGAGATGAAGTATGTCTCCATAATATTCCCAATTTTTTTAATGATAGGGGAAATATGGACATGGAGGACATACTATGAGAGAAGGTGATCAAGGATACTATTTCAAGTATGAAACCTGAAAGTGTTCATGATCTATATTTTTTACCTTGATTTGTTTACATTGAAGCATGTGAAATCAGCAATACATGAATAAATGAACTTAGGAATGGTTTTATTTAAGGGTAGAGCACGTATAAGGGTAGTGTGTGTATCCACAATAATTCTAATTTCTAAGGTTAAGGACTCTATTGTTGTCATCTAATGTAGACAATTTTAACTGTTCATGTTTTCCTATAAAATTATGACATTCCCTATAAATAGAAGTAATGGATGGATCATCCCATGGTTCATATCATATGACCGCCATAGATTCATTCAATGAATTATTATATAGGTGTTTATTAGGATTACTAAATATATAGTATATGAAATCATCAAGAAGATGCTTTGATCAACCAAAAAATCTATTTGGATATGAAAAAAGAATACAATCTGTTGAAGTAGGGATTACTACATAGGTTAACTAGAAAACTCATCTTTAAAGAGTATGTTTTTGATATACTCTTTAGAAGATATGAATCTACATGGCACTCTATTTGGATCATGATGAAGAGTTTTGGATTCATAAATTCTATTGGTGATCTTTGGTAAGGAGATTGGGTATCATCCTTCCTATTCATAATGGAATTAGAGGCCCTCATATGAAACATAAAATGTAGAAAAGGTGAGGGGATGATCTTTCTATATAGAAATATTCTTAGGGTATCTATTATTTCACACCTAATATTTAATGATGGAATAATTTATTTATTAACGTAAGGTAATAAACTATCAATGGATTTACTAGGGTACTATAGTTCTATGGAAATAGGAGTGGGAATGGAAAAATCTGGGGAAGATAAGTGTTTATTTCTCTAAAAATGGATCGATCATACAAGGAAAACCCTTACTAGATAAAATTTGAATGTAAATGAGAAACCTTACCATGGAGTACTTTGGGGCACCCATTTCATATGGTAAAATTATGATTGTAATTTTGAAATGAGTGATTAACCATATAATTTGACACATTTGTGACTAGAATAATTCCTTCCTCTATTTTTTGGGAAGAATAATATATGTGAATAGTATATAATCACTATAATTAAGAATATTCTCTCAATAATCATGTTGCCTAAGGGACAAATCAACAATATTGAAGAAATCATGTCATCTCTCATCTAGGACACTTATAAGTGTGGAAAATTCCATCAGACTTATTGGGTAATAATAGAGCAGTTGATCGATAAAGAGGAAATCAATTTAAGAAGATTATATAAGTCAATTTAAGGAATTTTGGCGAGGCTAACTTGGGATATCAACGAAATAAAATCCTTATAGGTGAGATTCATGTGTGAAATTTATGGGGAAGACTAGACAATTTTGGTAAAACAACCAAAGAGTATATTGATAATTAAAATTTTCATTAATATGTTGGTAGAAATATAGAAGGACAGTGTGAGTTGGGTGGTTTGTTGTAGTAAAATCAGCTATAGGAAAGAAAAATAGTCCACCTGCACCCTCTCCTTCCCATCATACCCTATCCTAGACAAAACTTTTTGATAAGCTAGCATGTCCCCTAGCCTTATCAATACAATCATAAGTTAGGAACAAAAGATCATATAAGGGAATATTTTAATGGTTAATTATACTGACATATGCATTTTTTATTCATCATTTTGCCACTTCATTGCATAAGAGTTTTTATAAATTATACAAATATATCTTGAGTAAAATTAGTGGGTCAGTAATTAATAGTGTAAAGTGATACTAGTGAATATGAACTTCATGATTTAGTGTGTTTAGAATAAAGATATTCTGATGGATTATAAAATTCAAAATATAGGTATTTACCTAGTCTCATGTTTCAATTATTGTGACTCTAAAAAGGCATAAATGGTTAGAATATTTTATTTAATGGAGATTGTGCTAGCACCATATAGGATAACATCATCCACATCATGGGGATTGTAGTTAAATGGGATTCAGTTTTAGAATTTATCATGGAATGATTTTAGGTGGTTGGATAGAATGGTAACGAGTCAAAATCATTTGGCATTGTGTGTAAAATGATATTTTGGGAGTTATTGGAGGAAAGAAATTATATAAGAGAAGGTAGGATCTTAACTCTCTTATACATCAATGTTCATGTAAATGATTATGTGGTAGATCATTGTGCTCTCATCCTATATAGGGGTTCTTCAGTACAATCTTCATATATAGGGGATATAAGGTCATGGATGGGAATTTGGTTAAATATAATTAACTGAAAAATGGTTTAGAAATAAATGTTATATTGATATACAATTTTTCAAGATATTAGATTATGTGGTTTATAAAGGGATTTTGGGGGTTTATCTACATTTTCATTCAATGATTTATATAGATAGTGAAAGTACACAAGGGAGAAGACAATGTCAATGAATAATGGCCTTTCACTATGAATGTTTTAAAACATAATTGTTTCTTTAGTTGTGACTGATTGCAAAAAATATGTGTTAGTTGCTTCACAACAATGTTACCTCCACATGTGACAAAAATAATACATCGAGAATTATAGGATAGTCATTGGATAATACATTTATGTTTCACACAATTAGAGGGAATGGAGTTGTGTGGATGACATCTTGAGTAGTAAAGTTATCCCTTGTGAAATATTTATTGTATAATAATATAATTGGTTCCCCTACATGATTTTAATTTCATTGTAATTGGTGACACCCTTAAACATAAAAACATTCACCCACCAATAGTATGAGAGCATATTTAATAAAAAGTTAATTTTTAGTGATTGAATATGTGGTAATAAGCCTCAATGAATAATAAGACGTGGAAGATGATTCTGAATAAAATAATATATTTATGTCCCCCATATAAATTATCGAAAAGGAATAGTATAATTCAATTTAAAACTCCCTCCTAATTTTTTTAGGAAGAATGCATTGGAAAAATTTAAAAGAACTTTCCAAAGATGAAATATGGAGAATAAGATGATAATGATTCTGAAGAAATACCTCAGTAAAAGAAGTGCAATAATAATTATGAAAAAAATGAAATAAGAAAAGGTTCATAAAAATAAAAAGAAATTAAGAACGTTGAGTTAAAGGGATAAGTGTTACTCTACTAAAAACATTTCATTAGATGATTAAAATATGTATAAATTAAAATTATATATTTATCATGTTGAAAAAAACATAGATACTTTATATAAAAAGGAAGAAGATGGAAAATAATCGTATAGGGAATATCAGATTAGATTAGAACATGAATCATCTCTAGAGAAAAACTCAAAAATCATGAATAAAGATTGAATATTTAAAGTGGAAAGTTATAATAAGAATGATTAAATTGAATAATTACTTCAAAGGATGATGGGTACATTGAAGATATTAAAAACATGAAGGTTAAAGTTGTAGAAAAATGGAATACAATGATTGATATTGATGAAAAAATTACTTATAATTAATGAGACATATGAAAGCATAAATCAATATTTCTCATAGGGTATGAATACCTTCAATAAAATGAAATATAATTTCTAAAAAATATTCTGAGATAAAATATGAAACTTATCATGTTAATGGATGATCTTCTTCCAATAATATAGTTAAATATGAACATAATAAATTCAATGGTTTATCATTTTATACTCACCATAAAGGTGTAAGAACAAATAGTGGGAGATCATTAGTTGGTATAGGATATAAAAAACATCACATCAACATAAATAAAAAATAACATATATAATAATAAATTCCCATACCAAGGTAAATCATATGTTGAATCCCAAAAACATACCATGCGGAAAATAAAACATCAAAAAATATTGAGGTTCATTGGATATTTTTATTATTTTCGTATGTATGGGAATAATTATTATAATGTTTCGCACAATATGAATCTATCTATAAGTTATAATAAACTAAGAGGTAAAAATATTTAAGAAAAAGAGAAACTCTATAAATTATTGGGAAAATAAAAGTAATCATAATTAATAAATATATGATAATTGAATCAATGTGACTTCCCAAAATATATGTTTGGAAGGTGTAACAAATAATTTCATTATTCTAATGAATGTATAAAGAACCTTTCAGGACCAATTTCTTATATTAGAAAATAAAAAGAAGCTGGGAAACATAAAATTAAAGATTAAGATATTTTTATTGATACATACCTAAAAGATATAAAAAATAATAGGCCTTTTATTTTTTATATTAAAATTTTATTGTATTTATTGGGTGATATAATGATCCTGAAAATATTTAATAATATAAGGGAGAGAAATAAATTTTGAAAATGATAGTTCATTAATGAAAATAGGAATGGCCCCAACAAAATTTAATCTTAGAAGATAATTTCAAATGAAGTTCTATTTGTTGAGAGGCTAAAGAAAATTTTAAAAAATGTTATTGAAAATTTTTATTATGGTAAGGAAGTTTTCATCAATGAGATCCATACATCATCTGATATTTGAAATATAGAAAACTTGTTATGATATGAGAAAGAACCTGAAATAATATATTATTTATTGGATATCCTTATTACTCTTTTTGTTTGAGCATTGATGATGAAAAAAAGACGTGTGATAGAAGACTTATGAATCTATTAAAGAAAATTATGAACATAATATCATAGGAGGAAAAAGTAAGTGTATTTCCAAAATTAATAAAAAAATATTATTTTTTTTATTTTAATTTTCTGGAAGGGAAAATTTTTAGTAATAAAATATGAAAGTTGAAATTCAATCCACAAGAACACATGACCTCATATAAACTTACCTATATGTGATGATGAGGCCTATATCAATGTAATGTGATTTTTTTACTTTGTTAATTTCATTTCGGATATCACTTAGTTTTCCACTAAAATTTGCATGAAACATAAATTATAGGATGCATAATTTTTCAGACATTTTATAAGGAACATTTATAAAGAGAAGGTATTATAAATATTGAATCAATGTAAATAAAAAATGAATCAGTATATAAGTCACTATTCTGAGTCCTATTTGTGGAAACATTAAACTAAACACCAATACAGTGCCCCCACACTCATTAACAAAATACATCGATAGAAATGAAAAAATAATATTTGAAATTGGAATTGGAATCCTTTTTGAATATAAAATATCACAAATTTTTAATAAAGTTTATGTATTTATACCAGTGCATGTTCAAAATAGATCTTTACAATGTGAGAAATCGTGAATGCCTCTATGTGTTATTTGGTATAATAAAACTATTATACTAAAATACATAGAATTTTTTGTGAGTCATTTATAACTAAAGATAAAAAAATATGGATATGGGAAGGACTGATGAATCAGTTGAATAAGTTGTTTTAATGGGATATTTATCTAATAAGAAAAGTTAAAAATTATGGAATAAAAAAATACATGATCTTGTTGATTCCTTAGATATAAAATTTATAAGACATTAGTCCACCTTGACAAAACCTTTTGAAGATAAAGAGGATGGTGAAACAAGAGATCGATTTGTGACTTCTATAGTAGTTAATGAGATAGAAAATTATTATGAGTCTAATATTTTATAGGTTAACAATGATCAGTTCAATAATCAGGAAATTAAGATTTTAATAATCATAAAAAATATCATACTTTTCAAAAATAGTTTTATTCTGATGATATCCTCAAAAACCAGGAATCTCTAGTTCAAAAAAGATGGAAATTGAGAATTGATAATCAGACATCACTTGTTTATATGTGTAACCATAGTGAATTTCATAGGAATATAAATATAAATAAGTGTTAAATGTGATAAAATAGGAGTATTAACAAGTTTTGAAAAATAAATCCTAAGGTATTGTTCCTTAACAAACAAGAAATAATGTTATAAGAAAGAAATCAGTGCTCTGAAATAAGCTTAACAAATAGAGATAAATTTTGACAAATAAATCATTGAAATATTGTAATGGTTTTTCATATTTGGGAAGTGTTTATTTGGAAGAAATGTTTCTATTATTGAGAAAAATGAATCTATGAGAATGTTCTTATATGTTTATTTTCAACGAATCTACAAATTCAATCAGATGGATATTAATTCAACTTTCATTAGTGGTGAATTTTAAGAAAATGTTTATATTGAAAAACCCAGTAGGTTCATACTTGATAAATATATAACCATGGTGTGTGAACTAATGAAATCATTTAATGGATTCAAATAGGATCCTCAAACTTATAATTAAAAACTTAACAGTTTCCAAATCATGTAAAATTTTGTAATGGAATTGTGGATAACACTTGTATTTGAAAGATAAAATCATAAGTGTCATGAATTTGATTATTTATATTGATGAAATAATTTTATCAGGTGATATGGATAAATCCTCTAAATAATTTTTTAAACACATGAAAACATACATTGTATTGTTATTCCTCATAGAGTCATTTTTTTAGGTTAATAAGTTCAATAGAAAGGAAGATACATAAACCACTAATAAGAAAATTATCCCAATGAGTTGTTATAAAAGTTTTACATGGTAGATTTAAAAGAGGTTTCATCTCCTATTTTCATTTACATGAGACCGAGAATAAATGAAGCTTGGAAAATTGTAATTAATTACATCCAGAAGATTACTAGAGGTTTAACATGTGTTTTTGCTTGAGGTCAAGACATTTCATATGCATTAAATTTTTGTGGAAGATATAAAACTGATCTAATGTAATCACAAATTCATCTAGATAATATTATTTTTAGATATGCTGAATGAATATCCATATATAGTAGGATGTATATATGGATTAATTAGTTTTCCTTTCTTTGTTTCACTGATATTGATTGGGTTAGAAATTGCAATGATCAAAAATCATCATCATGAGAAACATTCATCTTTGGGGAATGTTTTTTGATATTAAGAAATAATAAACAATGGTCTATTACATTGAGTGTATTTGAAGTGGAATATTTTATCATTGATTATGAATATACAAAAATGATTTTTATGAATTTACATCTTGAATATTTTAGGGTGAATATTGAAAACCCATATAACATTATTTTTGATAATTAATGTGTTTCACTTCTCAAAAATAATCTTGTAGAACATGCCAAATGAAATAAAATTAATATTAAATATTATTTAATTAACAAGAAAGTTTTTGGTGGATATTTAATTCTCATGTATATCTAAACAAAATATCAGATTATCGATGTTTCACTAAATATATTCTAGAGGAATGATTTTAGGAATTGAGGTTGAAACCACATATTCATCCTCCACCTCTTTCTGATTAGAATACATAAGCATCCACCATAACAATTTGAATTCCACTGATAAATGTGTATAATTTTTATAACTTCTTATTTTAATTTTTTTGAATCATATGATGAGTTTATTATAAAAATGGAGAGAAAAACAATCAGGGGTAGTTTATAAATATCATAGCATAAAATTTCATTATAGTGAGGGATTTAATTACATTAATAACATTACATAAACTAGTAGTGTGGTTTTTGGATACTATATATGAGAAAGGATGTGGTATGATGGTTTTTGAGAAAATATTTTATGAGAATGTTTATAAAAAATAAAAAGGGATAGTTTTAATATCATTTGTGTTTTTTTCAAGGTGATTATTATTTTAGTTAGCGTCATTTTCTTTGTGAATTTTTTTTGTTCCATGTGAATATGAATTGTTAAAAATTGTTTATGAAACATTCCTACCGAAGATATGTTTTTATTTAATTATATAAAAAATAATAATTGTCATGAATTTATTTATGAGTATAGAAGAGGTTATAAAAAGTGGTAGACTTCTTACAAACTAAATTTGTCTTCGGGGATTTTTTGGATACCCAGTTTGGTCAAATATGATGTTTAAATGATGATGTTGAAATATATTCAATGTTTAACATTATAAGGGAATGGATTTATATGATTTATGAAGGTTACAAAAAATAGGTCTATCAGAAACACATTAATCTGAGAATGTTTGGTCAAATAGAAACTTTGTAACATTAAAAGTGGATGATTTCACCAATCTAATGGATGTAGAGATAGATAATGGTCAATAGTACTCCAATGTAAAGACTTTTGAGAGATCACTAAAAAAGATCAATAAAGATAAGGTTGATGATCGCTAGACTGAGTCCTTACCATCATTGAGTGTACATAAGTGATCAGACTATGTTATTCCAATACATCAGATTGATCAAGCTAGGTGAACATATGTTAATTTCATCGAATAGAGAAAACATGTGAAAAGATTCACATGATAGAAGAATGAGTGTACCAGAAAAAGTTAATCAGATGGAGAAGAAATGGATATAAAAGATCCTTTTGATGACTTATCGCATATAAAATTTTCTATAAGGGAAATATATAGATCATTTGGAAAAGAACTAAAACCTAAAGTTGATGATATGTCTTTCAATATTCTTACATCTAGATGATTTTTAAGAATGATATATGATATTGTTAATGAAAATAATTAAGAGACCATTAATTGTATAAGTTGAATCTCGATTTTCGGGATATTTGAAGGTGGTAAAATGATAGTTTAGTTTAGCAGTAAAATTCAAATAGAAGTGTGTCTATTCAGGATTTTTAGAGGAAGGGCACCTATATAAATTTGTAAGTTGACAATGAGAAGTGTGTATTGATGTTATCAAATAGAAAATGTGCTAAAGGTTTTATACTATTAGATATTAGTTGTATAATTATTTTTTTAATAAGTGTATCTAAATAGAGGTTCCATGGAAATTGGTGTTTCATATAGTGTATTATCATAGTGAAGCATTAGATGAAGGAACCAGATAAAGGAACACAAAATTCTTGTTCATCAAAAAAAACATATCAGATGAAGACATGATTTCATTAGAATAAGGTTTACTTGATATAGTTATATCAAAACACAAAGGTTCTAGAAAAATATTTATGATTGATTTTATGTGTGCTACATTCCTAGTTTAATCATTATGTTAGATCAAAAAGATATAATAAACATTTTAATTTATTAGGGGATGTATAATTTCCTTTTAGGAGACATATGGAGGTTAAAAAGATTTTTCACTACTGTATTTATTTTTTATATATTTAATTTTCAAAGAACACTCTGAGTCAACATAGAAATGATTTATTCACCCACACTGGGAGTGAACCTTGTAAAATGATTTATTCCTTTATTTAAATTTTGGAAATTTCATGTGAGAAAGTTTGTGTGATAAAGTTAATTTTATTGATACTCTAACATGTTATAGAGGTAAATTTTAATGGAAATGAAATTATAAAATACCACCACTAATTCATCCCCCCAACCCTCCTAGTGGTCTACACATTCCTGTAGACTTCATTTTTTATATATATGGACCTCCAATCAGAATCATATAGAATTTAAGTCTCATCCAACCACAAATATTCATCTATGTGTGCTATGAATATTTGAATGAAATAAAAAAATTATCAACTTAGATATTGATATTTTCCTTATGAAAACAAGAAATTATTGAAATCAATAAGTATATTTTATCTTATTTTACTCATCATTATTGGATGGATTGTTAGTGGAACTATATAGTTTGGAATCCATATCCTTTATCAATTATTTATAATATCTATATTAAAATTTCATTATTTAACATAGTGAATGGAATGTTTAAAAATTACAAAAATAATCAAATGGTATCCTTGAAGGCTCTTGGACCACAAAGTACTATGTTGAGATCTGATTATATTGATTTTTATGTTCCACACATGGAATTATTAGTGAAACATTATACAAATATTTACGATAGCTATTAATTTAATTATATCTTTTTTTGTGGAGGAAATTACTGATGGTTAGATTTTTAAAAAATATGTTGAAATTTTTTCTATGAAATGCTATCATGATAAGATGGATATTTATAAAAATAATCATATAAAAATAATATACTTCATGATAATATTTTTTGTTTATTTTAGTATGAGAATCATTAAAGGAAAAAATTTAGAAGGATAAGACAAAAAATGGATTCCCATTCACTACATCTTTCAATTTTTTAACTACTGGTGCTCAAACATCTAAGTCTACTATGGTGAATAAATCAAAACACAAATCGCCTGATAGAAATATGAATGATAGTTAAGGGGTGATCAATTGTTTTATGAGGACAATAAATAAGATTATTAGAAATAAGTAATTACAGTTTGACTATAATATGGAAAGAAAATAAAAAATTAAAATTGATGAAATACATTAATCTTGCTAAAAAATATGATTATACAGTTGTTGATTGGATTTAAAAATGTTACTTATAAGTTTCTAATATTTATTCTTAGTTGAATAATAATAATATTAAAAAAATTAAGAAGAAGATTGATAAATGACTAAAGTTATTATTTATTATTTTTACTAATGGAAATAATAAATTTGAAAAGTTATATTAATAATTAATACCCAAAAGGAAAATGTAAGGATTTTTCATAAAACCATTGGAATATGTCAATGATAATATTTATTCTATTCTAAGTAATACACTATTCTATACTAATTGTTAGGGAGGGGTACATCGGAATTAAAATTATTCTTTGAAAAAGTTAGAATCTCAAAAAATCATAAATAATATATTTTTAATGTGAACAGGATGAAAAAACTCAAAAGGGTTAAACATGATTGGTTTCTAAGTATCGTTTTATTATAATTACTAGACCAAAGCATGTTTGGTTAAAAAAATTTATTGATAATTCTTTATAAGTTGGTATGATTAACATATACAAGAAAATTTAGTATATAGATTGTAGTTTTTATCAGAATATGAAATGAGATGAGTCTAATTTTGGAAACTTTCAAAAACCTAAGAGTGAATGAGTTACTTTTAGAGATAATGTGAAAGGTTAGGTTTTTGGAATGTTTTATGTTGATTATCTTTTTAATAATTTTACTAATAAATTTTATGTCATAGGACTAAATAATAACCTCATTAGGATTAATTAAATTTTTGATAATTGTTATTCCATGTACTTTTAGAATGACAAATATATGATTGTAATTTCACACACATCTTGATTGTCTTCCTTAAATAGGCATTATAATACCTATATGATAGTCTTATAATAACTTAGTAATTTGAATTCACTCATATTAGATCAATACAATATTCTTAATAGTTGTGGTATTTATGATAAATTATTTTAATGTCATGGAAAAATCTATGTTATGAAGGAATGAACTACTCAAGGATCTAAATGAACATACATTTAACTATTCCAATTTTTTTGATCCTTTTCAATTTGGTAAAAATTGAAAGCCGTGATTTAATTATATTTTTGACTTGAAAACATCTATTACTTCACATTTTGATAATATAGAAATTTTTCTCCCAGTAAATAGTACATGTATTAGAGGAAAATACAAGGTGTAAATTTTATTATATATTTACTATATATATTTGTTTAATTATTTTCTAGAACATAATTTAGAAGAACTTTATTTTTTAAATTTAAATCACTCATGTTTGTGAAATCAATAATCAACATATAGTCACTATCCAAATAGATTAATTTTGTGACCTTGTAAACTCTAGTTTAGAAAAATAACAAATTAAAAATGGATTAACATATAATTCCCATCACTAAATACTCTTCAACAGAATGGTTTTATAGACCAAATAATATAACCCTTTAGTAAATTACATTGACTATACTATGAGAATACTTGGTTTTTAGTCATTTTTTTGGAATTCGTGAGTGTAACCTACTATACTATAAATTTTGATTCATTTCATTTGGTGTTTAATAAAACAACATATGAATTATTGAATATAAAGAAACATAATCTTAGTAACATTTTTGTTCCGGGATTCAAAGAGTTCATTTTTAATACTAAAAAAATCTTCACAAATCCGATCCAAAATATGATGATGGTATATTTTTTTTGGTTATTTAAAAAATATAAAGTTGTTGTTGGTTTTCAAAAAATTGATAGATATTCTTTAATAATAAGTGGTTATAAAGTCTTATAAAACTTATAATTATTTTTCATTAAAATATATTGAAGTTATAAATATATATTGTTATTTGGAAATAAATTATGTTTCTTTATCACAAAATAAATCCCATCAACCGTGGATTAACAAAGAAAAAACTAGACTAATATAAAAATAACATCCATAAGTCATTCTTTCATAAATTAATTCATTGGTAAATAATAAAAAATGTTTCTTTTTTACCTAGGAACCATTTTTTTAGGGAATCATCCCACTGAAAAATTCACTATTGATGTAATCCAAAATGTTAAAACTATAAATTCCTTGTAAAACCACAACTCTAGAATTCCAGAGCTCATTGTTATTTTATTTAAATTATATTGAATAGATATACCACCACACCAAGGATGCATTAGTTTAGAAGTATGAGGAAATAGATCTATATTTGATCTTTAAAATTAATTTAAAAATTATGTTATATAAACTGAATACAAGAAAATTCATTATTTACCAATAACATCCATAATTCACACATGGTATAATTCTTAGTTTCATAGAGAAATGTAATACAATTTAATTATTTTAGATCATATAATCAGTAAAGGGTAGTGTAAAGAGAATGTTTTCAAACATAATTAGGGAATAAAAAATATAGAAAACCTATAGAAATTATATAAATAAGTATTATTTGTCCAATAAATAATTACATGGATAAAAATTGAAATCATAAGCTTGAAATAAATCCGTGGATAGAATAACAATATTGATAATCACTTAGAGAATAAAAGTTGATTTCAGGGATATTGAATTCATGATTTCAGAAATTTTATTCTTAATAAAAGGCATCATCCCAATAAATGATACATAAATAGGTAAGAAATACACCCAATTACCCAAGATATATTTTCTTATATAACATATCAATGTATCAAAGGGTAATATAATTCTAATCATCGTTTATCAGTAATTAAATCCAACATATTCATCTTATGAAGGAAGTATTAAAAAAATGAATATCATAATGTTACCTAAAGAAACACTTATATAAATAATGGCTAAGAAATAAATAGTTTCCCATATCAAAAGATGTATACATAGAGTTTTAGAATTTCTTTATTTAGTGTAACAATATTTTAATCTAGGTGAATACACCATAAGAAACATAGAAAAAATTGGATAGTCACGATGTGATTGAATGAAACATTATCAAATGAAGGATAAAAATGAAATAGTTAATAGTTAGTTCATGATATAGTTATATAACTTAAAAATAATCGTTCATTATGGTTTATAATGACATCATCAGTGATCTAAAGCATAACCCTTAGTATGTCAAAACATGTGTTTATTTAATACAAATTGTTTCCAACAATTGATGGATATGCTAATACCCAACCAAACCTTTTCAGGGTTATTACCCCTCAGTGCTTCAATTCCTGAGACTAAATCCACCTTTTCTATATCCAGGCATTAAATTCATTAAAAATAAAACCACAGTCATTTTATATTACAAAAATGATAGGATGTTTTATATATATTAAGTGTTTGAGAATAATAATGGATTATAAAGGTAGTAAAATGAGAGATAATGGTGATCTCTAATTGATCATATGAAAATTAATTTATGGAAATTAATCATAACAACATTTCAAATAGAAAATAAAATGAAATTGAATTATTGAAGAAATGAATGTATAGAAGAGGTTAGGAACCCTTGCAACGATATAATAATGGTTTAGGAAAACACTATAACAAGAAGTAATAAGTAATATATGATTAATAATATATCAAATTAATCATAATACCAAGGAATATAAATAATATAAGTATATGAAATGAACAGTTATGTGGTATTATAAAAAAATAAATGCAATTGAAATGGAAAGTGGTGGAAAGAAAACCCTAAAATGAAAGGATTCATAATAAATCGTGATAATAACTCATTAGAACCATTTAAAATTTTTTGAGAGACTCGAAAGATGAAATTTTATTAGATTAATTCTCGATGTATTTATATTATATAGAGATAATATAATTAGTGGAATTAAGCACCTTTTAAAATTAGAAATGAGGGATATTTAATTGGATACTAAAGATAGGTTATGGGTAAAAATAGAATCACATGGATATTAGGTGATTTAGGTAAAGTGGTTATGGTGAGAAAAGTGGGATTTAATTTTTAAACTAAAAAACGTCTACAAAATGTGTGTGTATGATTTTAATTATAAACATTTTCATTCACATTAATTTACAACTTTTACATCATCAATATTGATTAAAAATTTACCATTTTAATTATGATTTTACAAAAAATATAAGACGACCACCCATAAAATATACCAACAAGCTAATTCAAAATATTTATTCCATTTAATCTAAATCACTCTATAAATTTGATTAAATTAACTTTTAAATATAAAGACAAAATGTAGAAAAACCTATTTCTGTAGAATTTTTTTAACATTAAGTGTTGTTATTCTTATTTTTCATCAAATACTAATTAAATTTGTGTTAATATAATTTGATTTTTAAAAATAAAATGTTAGAGTATTGGTTTTAAATATATATTTAATTTCCTAATATCAGAATACACAATTCATATATAAAAATTCATTGAAAATAAGCCACTTTATAAATTTCCAAAAACAAATGAACTTAGGGTAATGTTTAACATTATAATTTGAAAACGATTTAAATTATATGATTTAAAAATATAAATTTTAAATATATGTCTAAAATAATTAAATTTGTACTAAAATATAAGGATGATTTAATAGAATTTGTGTTAGGAAATAGTTTTATGGATATAGTTTTTACATGTTATTAAAGACTCTTGAGTCTTTTATACCTTATAAAATTAATATAATCATCTTCAATTTGTTTCACAACATGTAACTAAAAGGGATAATTAATATTTTTGTGAGTAAATGAGAATATTTTTCATTAAAAAATATCTTAAAAATTTTGAATGAAATAATGATTAAAACTTGGTTGAGCGTAAAAAAATATTTTTAAATCGTAGGAGTAAAATGGGTCTTCTAGAATAAATTTGAAAAAAGGTATCCTTTACTATAATAAATCAAGAGAAGTTTATAAGGGATATAATCAATAAGAGGGAATATATTATAGATAAACCTTTACTATGGCAACTAGTCTTGAGTCCCACCATATACTTCTAGACATTATATATCATCTTAATTTTACTCTATATTAAATAGATGTAAAGAGTTACTTCCATAATGGATATGTTCATGATAGATTTTATATTGAAAAAAATTTTGGTTTCAAAATTATAATTCTTCAAAAAAAATTTTAAAAAATATACAAAGGTTCACTACAAACTTAAATATTTTTAAAGAGATTGGTATAGTTATTTTTCCATTTTCTACTTCAATATTATTTTGTTAATGGAATGGATAAACAAAATCTATCTATGAAAAAATTGTTGAATGATACTACAATTTTTTAAATTAATGTTAATGAAAATTTATTTTGAAAAACATTTAAAACATTCATAGATAGTCTTTCAGAAATTATACTGAGTGAGATTGACTTAAGAATGAATGATGAAATTAATTTCTTCTTGGGTTCCAAATTACTCATTAGCGGTATTGAATAATTTTATATCAGAATAAGTATATAAGATATATACTTAATTTTTTTTCAAAATTAATCAAATATTAGTATATATTTATAGGTATGTCCTATAAATGTTACATTCATTAATCTTTGAAAGTGTTTGATCAATATTTTTTCAAATGAATGAAAAAATGATTAGTATACATAATTTTTGATCACAGAAAAAATATATTTCGTATGATTATGTATAAAATTATAAGAAAATAAAAAGGAATACTATCTTAATGTGAACAATAAAATATTCATCAACCATAAATTAACCCTATACCATGGTTTAGTTTAATCAACTAGAACTAAATTTTCACTTAATATTTTTTTGGATGCCTGATTTAGAAAATTTACGATGGATAAGAATAGAAATTAAAAAAAATTAATTTCTTAGGTGTTTCCTGATATTATTATTTTTGAATGAAAAGAAAATCATTTTTACTTTAAACCACTAAAAAATATGTGGTAGCTGCAAGTCATTGTGCTCCATTGTTGGGGATAAAACACACACTCATAAATTTTGATTTGAGTTTTACTTAATGTCTTATTATTTGTGATAGAAGAAATGATATTTATTGTTCTAGAAACCCAACACATTACTCAAAGGTTAAGAACTTAGAAATATCATACCACTTTGTTTAGAAACACAATCCAAATTATAATATTATTATTGAGTTTATCAAAGGTAAAAAATAGATTTATCATATTTTCTTTAGCACTCAAGTTATGATATATTTTAATACTTTAAATATATGTTATCTATGATCAATTAAATGTGATTACAGCTTCTTCTTTTTGTTTCAACTATCTCTATACATTAGATAAATCATTAATAAAATGGGTGTAATGTTTTTATTGAACTGTACTATGTGTTTCTTTCATGTACTTTATATTTTTTGGAAGTCAATTAAATGAAAATTTAAAAAATTATTCTAATTTTTTTCTACAGCCACACCTTACTTCATTTTTTATTTTTATTTATTTTGAAATGAATTTTATTTCTTATGGTAAACATTAATTCATATCATTATTCTAACATTTTTTTATGTTTTATCACTTTTTCATTATTTGTATTCATCATACTCTTATGTTATAAGGTGTATATTTCTAATCATATCTTTATTTTTTAGTAATATATTTAACTCTTGAGAAAGAGATACATATTTTTATTTATATTTTAAAAATAATCTGTATCACAAGAAGGTAAAATAATCATTGATGAACATTATTTAAAACCAACTTAATTAGAATAATATAAAAAATAGGTGTCAAAATATATTGTCTAGAAGGTTCTCCTCTTTATCTAATTTTCCAATGATATTTATCACAAAATCTCTTTTTTTATAATCCTAAAATTTTGAGATATTTTATCTATTTGAATAATTATATTATGAGAGAGAGGTACACTCCATAAGAAATAAGATTATTAATAATGATATTTTTTACACTCATTAAATCATTGTATATATCATATAAATGGCGGAAAGTGTTAATTTTTTTGTGGTTATTTTTTAAATCAGAAATAGGTAGTGATTTTTAAAGAATTTATAGAACAATTGTGTGGAATGTTTTGAGAGGTATTAGAGTGTTTTAGTAAATTTTTTAATAATTAACAAATATTATTTTATTTTTATGTTTGGGTAATGAATTAATTATTTTATTTATTAAAATTATAAAAAAAAATAATTTTTATAGAGGAATATTTTTTATTAATGGGGGATATTGATATGTTTTTATTTTATGAAAGTAGAAATATATGACTATGATAGAAGAGAAATTATTTGAGGAAGAGTGTTTAAAATGAGGACAATTCTTAAAAATAGGGTTTATTATTTTATATTTTACTATAAAAAGAATTATACTAACACTATGTGGTTTTTTAGAGAATATTATTTTGTTTTATTGAACATTATATTCATTGTTAGGTTAAATAAATTGAACAAAGTATTAGAATAATGTTTTTTTAAAATATTATCACTTTATATTCGTTGAGTTGTTAATTTTTGTTTTGTACTTTTCAAAAAGTGAAAATATATTTTATCCATTGACTCTTATTATCCCATGTTTTGAAAAACCCCAATAATGTCATTATTGTTTTAATTTTACTACGTTTTGGTTGTTTATGTTTTTTTATAGGTAGTTTTATTGTATATATTTTTTGATCTAATATGAGGAACTAATATTTATATATATTGAAACATTATACATTAGTTGTAATAAAATTTATAGTTTCTCACATCAGATGATAATGTGAGAGGCTATATCCTTTTGAGGAGGGAAGGATTCATATGATGATATTGAATCGAAAACCAAATAACATAAAATTATACAATGGAAATTTATTAAGGAAAAAAATATATTTAAATTTATTCTTAATGTAATAGGATATAAGAGAACTAAGATAGATGATCGTATAAATTCACCATGATCACACAACCATATTGAAGACTACAACAACTTGATGACCGGTGTGCTTGTGATTATTGGTTTTCATTCAATGAATATCTTTATAGAGATCCATCTAGAAATTATTATTTTTAAAGATCTTAATTTTTTTATATTGATTATTAATATGTTAATTTGAGATATCAAATATTCTAGGTGTAGAATATGGATTATTTGATTATCTAATTTGAGGAATTCTAAGGGCAAGAATTCAAAGGCCTTCAGATAAGGTTATGTTCATTAGATATAAATTTATTCACCTTCTACGAGTTTTACTAATAAAATTGAGGGATTTTTGGTATATGAAGATATATATATTTGTTGATATTTTTTTAGTCAACCAACCTCCAGGTTTAGAAGTAGAAGACATAGGATCTGGAATACATATCCTCCTTGAAAAGTCAAAAAAATAAATGTATTTCGATGAATTTTTTGTAAATTGTTAATAAATATCCTTTTAGGGGTTCTGTATAATTCATTGGAAAATATATATTTTTTAATTTAAAATTTGGTTATTATTATTTATTTTAGAGATTTAAAACCCTGAATTTTCATGAAATATATTAAGATAAGTTTTAGAGGGGAAAGAAGAAATTTGAACTTAATTTTTTGTTGGAACTCATTTCAACATTGTGGTGTATGTTTTATTCCATGGTGGGAATGGTTGTTGAATAGTTATAGAAATAAATTATAGTAGTTGTCTATAGAAGCTTTGGTTATTTTGGAATAGTAATAATGTGGATCACGGGAGGTGTCCTGAAGACTGGGTGGTGAAGCTCATGTAGTTTTTCCAATTTTACTATCACTACACTATTGAGTTGTGGTTGCAATGTATTGTTATTATGACTGTTTGGAGGGTATGGAATATTGGTTTCTATTTCACCATAATCCCTCCCCTGATATATAGTATATTGGAATTTACCATCGTAGGGATTTTGGACACTCTTGACAACAAACTACTATGGAGTGGAAAACTCCCTGGTGTTATAAACCAAAAAATTTCTCAAACCATTGCATCAGAACATTATTTGTTGTGTCATGATGACTATTTATCTACATTTCCATATATATTTGAGACCCAAAAGAACATAATTATCTCATACATTAATCTAAATTATTGTGTGAATTTGTAGATTCCTCATGGGATATTTCTTAACTTAAACTATTGTCTTTGTTCAAAAAATTTGAGGATTAATATTTGTGTATTCTGGGTGGGGATTCCACCAATTATTCTTGGTTTTTTCTAATAATTTGGTGAATAATATATCTTATCATACCTCACCAACTTCTTCATTGTATTATTATGTAATACATTTTTCATGTTTTATATTATTTCTATAGATCCTTGGAGTACATGCCTAATCCATTTGGTGTGAAACAATAACTTGGTTGTCAAATCATGGAAAACCCAGATGTTTCAATAAGAAATATAGAGATTGGAAATTTATTTACTTATAGAGACCTTTTATAAGATTGTTTAATTGGTGATGGTATATTCTTATGTTATTTGAGACCTATTCTTTATTTTAATCTCATGTGTGTGCATGTCTATCCCATGAGACCCATTTTTTATTGATCATGTGTGTGTGTGAGTACTAATAATCATTCTTATATTGGTTCTAGACATATAAAAAGTTGTATTGGTGGAAATTATTTTAAATTTAATTTTAAAATATATTTTCCAAAAACCTAAAAGTGGATCTATCACATAAAATTTAAAATTAATTTTTTTTATGATTATAATGAATGATTACCACATCATTGGATCCTTTCTTTGATGATTCTGTTGATCTTATAAACACCCTATTTGGATTAACTTTGAATCCTTGTAAGGAATAAGGTTTAGAATTAATATTGTAGTGATTCATACATTCTTATTTATTCTATGAGAAACGGTAATTAATTTCCATGTTCCAGCATAGTACACCAATTATCTTGCACTGTTCTACTTGATTGCTCTATGTTCATTTTGGATTGAATGAATCATTCTCGTTCTTGAGAGGAAGATAGGATAAAAATTACGTTCTGATAAATGATTATCAGTTTTCAATTATTGATTCACCTAAATCAATAGACATAACCATCTATTTATAGGGATAAGTTTTATGTTAAAATTTTGTTTAATTTCATATCGGCCTGTAAATAATATAGCAATAATTAAAAAAACTCATGCAATATAATAATAATAATATTTTTTTGGGATATGAAAACATGTGTAATGATAAATATATTTTTACCTTATTTCAAATTAATATTAACCAATAGAGGAGTTCATGGACCATTTATCCTCCTCAACATTTTTTGAATACTCGAAATATAACTTAATTGAAAATTTTATTCATTAATAAATAATTTTATTCATAAAACAAGAATAAAATTATTCATAAATATTTAGAATAATATTAATTCTATAAATTAAATTCAAATAGAATTTAATTGAGATCAATGGTAACACATAGTGTATAACTGTCTTGGATTTTTTCTAGTTGGAATTTGGTGGCCTTTCAAAAAGTCTTTGAATATTGTCAAGAAATGGTTCAAGGAACCAATGATAAAGAACATAATTTTAAAATATTGGAATACATATATGAACACATTAGGTGTAATATCATCCTTTAGTCATGATATCTCATCATGTAGGTTCTACAATTTTGTCACCAACCAATATGCTCGATACATATTTCTATAGAAATCATAAATAAACATGTCATTACTATATAGATATTTAATTTAATGTGATGATTCTAATACAATAAAAGGTCTGAGATATAAACATCCATAAACATGGAATCAATGAATCCTACCTTAAATTATCCATTAATAATAATCCATTCATGATGTTGTGATCATACCCAACTACCTTCCAGCATATGGAATGATGATTTTGGTCAATAAATATTAGTCTGTGTGTCATGGAATGCGTAAATGAAAATAATAAAGTATAAGCGACATTATATATAGTAACATATAAGAATATAAATGTCACTAAAGTACCTTTAATTATTATTTATAGGTCTATTCTCATAATCTCTCATCTTTGAAATTACCAAGTGCAATTTTCATAGGAAGATGTCTCATTCGCTTACATATAATATCACTAGATAGTAACCATATATTTTTCCCTTAATATAACATTATCTGATTGTAGAGCCATATTAAAGAACATTTCTATGTGTTATTAAAGTGACCACCATAGAAGGGAACAACTATAACCTTATTAATTCAATATATACTCTAGTAAATTAATATATTAATTTCATAAAAATCAATAAAAAATATGTAATATGACATTTTTTTAATATTAAATTCTTTGAATATACATGTAATCAAAGAAAAATATATTTTTCCTTGGATAACAACTCAAAAAACAACCTCATAGAGAAGAACGAACCGCCTTGGACTTTTATTATTCTAGAAATCACAAGATAATAATGTTTTTTTTGAGTCTAGGATATAGTCAAGGTGTCAGACACATTATCTTTTATAGAAATATTGCACACCGAAATCTCACCTCTCTAAGAAAATTCTATCAAGAAAAGTTATTTAAAACGTATATGATTCATCTAATTATGTTACATTTGATCCATGTAAATGGACACCATTGTAGTGTTATCACAATATACTAAAATAGAATTTTCACTACTAGGTATAGGATCTAGCTCTTGGGAAACGTTTCATATAAAAACTTATTTTTTAGAAGCATTAGATGCCACAATATACTCGGAATTTGATATATAATTAGCAACCACATACTAATTTGATCTCTTAAAGATCACAAAACCTCTATTAAAATTTAATATGTATCTTGTTTTGGATTTTAAATCATCTTGATCTATTTGAAAACTAGCATATGCAAGTTGTCTGATGACTAGTTCCCCATTTCATTGATAAACTTTGAGAATATCCTTAGTACAACTATGATTTTTAAGGATACTCTTGTTGGTCATACAATGGTGGTCATTAGGGTTATCTTCATATATTACTACGACAAATAATGCGTAAGAAACATCTTTACTAGTACAAGTAATATAATTCATGACTGATCTAATCACGGATGTGTATAGAATCCTTTTCATTATATTTATGTCCTCAGTTGTTTGGGGACTCATTTTCCTTGAACAAAGAATACCCTATGACATTGGAGTAAATTCCATTTTATAGTGTTCTATACAAAATCACTTTAGTATCTTGTTAATATACTTTCATTAACTTTGGCATATAAGTCTCTTGGATCTATCAGGATGAATCTTGATCCAAAAAATATATATAACATATCCTAAGGCCATTATGGAGAATAATTTTGTCAACTATGCCCCAAAAGACAATAAAATTGGTATTTTATTTTCAATAAGTAATATGTCATTTTCATATACTATAAAGAAATTGAACACACAACCACTAAAAAACATACATACCAAATGATCATATTAATTTTTTATAATTTTGTTTTGTTATAGCCATATCAAATCAAATGTAACATGACCTAGACACTATCTTTAATCTATAAATGGGTTTTATTCTGTTTTAATACCTTATTTTCATTATATATAGTCAAAAACTCTTCTAGAAGTGTCATTCAAACATATTTCTAAGAGTTATTGTCAAGGAGGGGGTTTTTTTGACATCCATTAACCAAATCACAAAGTCATAGAAGGACATAATTACATGAAGAATTTTTATGGATTTCATATTTTAAAATATTGAAAATGATTCACCAATTTACAGTCTATGACATTTTTAAGTCATTTTACAACACTTCATGCCTTATAGGTTTTGAATTCCCCATTTATATAAATTTTCTTCTTGAATACCCATTTACATCCAACTTGTGTTACTTCAATTTGAGGATCTACAAAAATCCATACTTATTCTCATACAAGGAATCCATTTTATAATTCATAAATTCTTTCCAACAAAAAATATCATTTCAATTAATTATTACTTTTATTTTATAGAATCAATATTTTCAATTGACAATGAGTTACCATATGTAACATTATTTGTCACTTGGTTTTGTATTTTTTCTTCTCTGTGTAGCACATATCTCCAATAGGATAATGGAAGACACTTAAAAATCTTCATTAATTTAAACATTTATGATAATATATGGTTATTAATTTCATTTCAAACATTATTTTAAGGTGTATAAGGAGGACTGAGATGGGATAGGATCCCAAACTTCTGTAAATAATCAATCAATCCTTCATTAATTTATTCTCCACTATGAATTTATTGGAGTTTTGTAATATTCTTACCAAGATTGTTCTAAACATCATTTGTTTATTCATTAAATATCTCAATGGAACATAACTTATAACACATCAACTAAAATAATCTGTAAAATTAATGATGTATGAGTACCCACCCTTTTAATCAACAGTAAATGTTTAGCACACATCGGTATGAACAATTAAAAGAATCCGTTAGGACCTTTCAAATTTTTAACTAAATGAAGCTTTAGGAATTTTTATTGGGAAAAATTTGTACTATGTATCATGTTGTTTTAGATTAAAGTAATATAAATACCAAAATTTTTTTATGTTATCCAATGGTTTTCATTTATAGGACCTAGAATATGATTCCATAGTTGGGTGTGGTATGAGTCATGGGAACTATTTTCGTTATTGATTGATAATATTTTTTTTAATTTAACACATAAATACCATTATTTAAATATAAATTTCAATTAAAATGTTATCTTTATAAATAGAAAAAATTGATCCAAATTTTGCAAATAAATCCATCTGTATCAAGTGTGGATATGAGAATAAAGATTTTGGAAATAGATAACATAAATTAACAATAATTTTAAAATCAATATCATTACCTTAGAAATTGGAGGTGGTATTCATCGATAACTATAATGTCTTAATTTATCTCACATTGTCCAATCTTTCTAAATATACTTGGTTCTTTTATTTGAACACATATGTGATCCTAAAAATCTACACCTAGTGACCTATTCATAGATAATAAATAAATTACACTGTATAAAAAATTTACCCGATGCCTATGATTTCTATTTTGTATGGGTGAAATAACTCTTTCACTTGTCCTTATTTTCACATGTTATAAAAATAGATTCATGTTACCATGATTTCCCTTTTATCTACCTCTTCTTGGATGGGTATTGTAAAGAAACATTGGGCTTAGAGCTCTTCACATGGAATTTCTACTTGTTCACTGTAGGGACTAAATGATTTTTTTATTTTTATCTCTATATCTTCTTAGATAAGAATAGTAACTAGAGCATTGAGTGACTTATAAATGTTTTTCATATTAAAATTTAAATAAAATATGGATAATATCTATGGGATTAAATAATGAAATATAAAAATGTGTTGTTATTCATGGTGTTTAAACACTAGAACATATATATTTTTATGATATCCACTGATTTCAAATGTATGTGGCCGATATTGAACTCCCTCCCAATATTTACCCTAAAATTTTTCCTTTGAGATGTCAAATTTTTTTTTCTATCTCTCACCTAGTATATAATACATAGATAATTGAGCATACTATAATCATCCATGTTTTTTTGATATATTATAAGTTCACTAGAAAAATATGATAGCATAAAATCGTGGATTTATACAACATCATTAATATGTTTTTCGTAATGAAATAACTCTTCATCACTTTATGACTTTGCAGGAAGATCATACATTTAGGATTATACCATGTAAAATTTCTAGTCATCAAACTGCATAACCTGAAGGCATCTTTACGACTCTTGGAAGTTACTTCCAGTTGAAAGATGGTATTTCTATAATATATATCATATGGATTATGGGGATAAATAAATCACTATTTTATTCTGTTATAAGGGATTAATTTATTAGTACATTTCTTGATTACAAATTATGTTTGAAAATAAAGTTTACTAAATCTTCAAACTATTTTATCATGTCCCAATACCATCAATATTGAAATTGTAATACCAAGTTTCTAGGACATTGTAGTGGAGAAAATACACATGATCCCTCTCATAACACCAACAATGGTTTTTCAGGATACATAAATATATTTCGGTACAATTTATTTTTCAACTAGTGGATTACATCACCTTGATCAATAGAGAGGACTCCTTGACACTGAAATCCTAACATGGATTTTGAAAACACCGTACCCTATGTTAAATCATGTCTATATAGGGATAAATCTATATATATAAGATGGTTAATTTGACCAAAAACCATTATAAGAACTTCATGTTAAAAGTAAGTGTCCCAATGAGGGTTGTTAAAACACATAGTTTGATTGATCTCATTCCTAATCAAGTAATGGAAGGCTAATTCAAACTTAATATATATTTGAGGAATTTTAATTTTTATAAATAAAATTTATATTTTTTATCATTTATATGTATTATTGGTATTTAATGTATTTTAATTAATTAATTATCCACATTGGGTAAAAAAATTCAGCATAATCCATTTATTTAAATTACACCGTTAAACATTAATTTATTTTTTTATGTTATCACATTATTTCATCCATATAATAAATATTGAATAGACCGAAATAAATAAATAAATAAATATCATGATTATGATTTATTTAATCATTTATATATTGAGAGAACAATAAATCAACCTATTACCTAGAGGAATAAATCATTTTGCTAATCAAGGAACATGTTTAAACATTATACTTTTCTACATGTTTATCATCTGAGAAGGAATAATCTTGGTTATATATTGAACTACATCCACACACCTTGGTATACTCTATTAATTACATGTATTTATAAATCACATATATGAGAGTGGAACCAAATTATTACTTAAGGGCGGTATCTTACATAACCTTGGACATGCAAGTCCTACACAATAATGGATGTAGGGATGATATATAAGCCATAATTTTAGTTCAACATTTAATAATTGAAAACCCATGCAATAAATTAATTTAAATAATTCCAACTCATAAATATTTCATATTCAAGATCATTAATTGTCAATCACATGTAATGAATACGAAAAATTAAATCTAGATAATGATAATTTCTTATTCGTTCTTTATTTTTAAGATAAACTCCCTTGAATTAATTAATAAATTACATTTTATCTTAGTGGCCATCTGAATTCTCTTGGAGATAACCATCAAAAATGAATTCATTGAAATGGAATGGCAGAACCAATACTTATATATTTTTATAATAAATTAATCTATTATTATATAATTCATTAAACCCATATTAAATTGTTAATAGGATTCAATGAGTATAATAAATTTCTAATGTTGTAATTATAAATTTATTGTATTTTTTCTTTCTTATATTTGGAGACTAAAAGGAATTTAGTTTGATAGTACATGTCATACATATTATTTTTCATGTTCTTGGAATACAATCTTATAGCTTTGAAATGTTCCTTGTCTAGGAAATACAGTGTTTACTAACTAGTTACACACTGTGTGTTATTCTATTTGTGTGCTAAATATTTACATGTGGGTCTTCATCATGTATCTAGGTGAATTAAATGGAATGTACTAATGAGCTACACATCGGGTGGTCTATATTTCTTGTTTCAGTGAACCCCACCCAGGGGATCAGAATATTAATAAAATATGGGACTACACAACATATTAAATTCATCTTCACACTATGTATCCCACATGTTTTTTTCCATGTAACACATCTAGGAATATGAAGTTTATTTAATATTTGAAAATTAAGTAACTACATACCACATACACTGGATAAACATTAGGCACATCATTAATTTTTCATATTGTGAGTCTAAGATGATTTTTTCCATGTATATGACCACACGACTAGCCCAAATTTCTCCAATAGACTATGTAGTCTACAAGGAGTATATGCTTGTTACACGCCCGGAAAACTGACATGTCATGTACAAGGTTTTCTCGGTATACAAATGGTTTGAAATTAATACACCATGTGTAGTTAATTATCTGTGTATCATGAATCCCGTGACATAGATAGGTGTACTTCACATGGGTACACAACATGTACTTTGACTACATGTAGTGTAATCCCATGATATCTGGATAGAATCTATTGCACTTCCTGATGGAATCTTAGATCATATTCATCTATTATTAGTTCTTTGAGAATATTCAATCTTGAATTGTGATAATTAAAATATCTAAGGCCTGTAAATTAAAACATATTAAGGATTAAATAATAAATGAAATGAAAATACATCCACTATTACACATATAAATCCATAATCCAATAAAAAATTATATATTTGAAACAAGACATCTATAATACATCTTGTTGATTTTTATTATTAGAAAAACCTTTGTGGGTGTTATATAAAATTTTGGTTGAATATAGAGTTTATTAAAACCCCTATAGAGGATCTTTAACATTAAATTTATAATTACTTTATTTACACTTGTAGGAAATGATTACCATGTCTTTGTATCCTTTCTTTGATGATGTTTTCAATATTATAATAACCCTTTATCGATTTCCACTGTTTCACAGTATGGATTCACGTATATGATCCCTCCAACAATGATCCAAACATGATTATTTGTTCTATGAACAATGCCAATTTATTTCAGGGTGATATTGTGTTGATCAATTGTATTTAAGTGTTCATATTTACTGATCTATGATGCTTTGGGTGTTGAGTAATTCATCTCATTCCTAGGAGTAATACAATACGAAAATTGGGAGAGAATTGTGTTATGTGCAGCAATTCACAATTCTCACTTTTTTTATTAACACTACAAAATAGACATATCCATCTATCTATAAATATATGGTTTTGGATAAAATATAATTTAACTATGCACTGAAAATTAGGTAATATAATAATCATTATAAAAAAATATTCTATATTATTATTATTATTATTATTATTTTATAGTGTTTCAAAACATTTACAAAGATAAATATATTTTTATTAGATGGAAAATAAATATTTATCAATAGATAGGGTCTTGGTTTGTTCATCCTCCATAAAATTTATTAAATAACTAAATATATATTTCATTAAATATTACATTCATCAATAAATATTTTCAATTGATAAAACATTAATAAGATTATTCCTCAGACTTGAGAATAATTTTTAATATATCAATTATGTTGAAATATAATTTAAT
Organism: Viscum album; assembly: GCA_963277665.1. NCBI lineage: Eukaryota > Viridiplantae > Streptophyta > Magnoliopsida > Santalales > Viscaceae > Viscum > Viscum album. The sequence continues at coordinate 349,996,745 of OY728126.1, read as the reverse complement.
CAAGACCAAAAAAATCCCTTAGTGTGATACCCTCTATAATTCTTTCTCATTGGCAATATAAGGTCTTACTTAATGTCCAAGGTTGCTGTCTAGCAACCGTTTAAGTCACCCTAGAGAAATATATTAATTTCACAATTTCAAAATTCACATTGGTACTCTCACTTAGTAATATAATAAATTGTTTACAATATATCATCAAGAAGATTGAATATACCTATCCCAAACCTACATGCTTGATATTTTATTCTACGACTATTTGAAATAAATACATCACTATACCATATCCATGGAATTTATTTTAAGGTTCTATTCAAATAAAAATATTTACATATCAACTAATATAAATATAGAATAAAAAAAATACTTAATCACATTATCAATTAATAAAATAACATTTAGGATTCACCCAACACACCCTGCTCCCACCCAATTAATGGAAAAAATATTATTTGTTAATAAATATAAGGGCGTGAGCCATGAAATGAATCAATGATAATAATAAATTCTAATGACCATTAAAAATCATCGCAGATAGTAATATATGGTGGCACTAAATGATAGAAAATTATTATTGGGGGAGTTATTATCATAATCTACCATATTGGATATTACCAAGTATGAACATCATGAGAATAAGGTTCATTCACTTATGAGTACTCACACATGATAGTTACATTCTATTGGTATCATCATAGAACGTTATCCAACCATATAACTATATTTATGAATATTATAATGGAATTTCAAGGTTCTAATCATTGCGGGGAAATACTAAAACCATATCAATATAACATATACTCTAGGAAAATATGACATTAATGTCATAAAGGAAAACTAAAAATAGGTAATAAGTTATATTCTTAAAATTAAATTTATTGAATAAACATTTAATCAACTTACAATCAGTTGGTTCTTGAACACCAACTCAAATAGCATGATAGGCTATTTTGTTTCAATAGTTATAATGATTTTTTGTTATGGATGCATGGCCTTTTGAGTATATTATTTCTATTATAAATAATATGTGCACTTTAATGGTTTTTTGAGCCCTTGAGGGGGTCATTTAGAACATAAGGTGATGACGAATATGGAATGAGATAGAGGAGAGGGATATGATGACCATTTGGCATGACACAACTGAACATAAATAGCCTCTGACAATATAAACAATTAATTCTTGTCCAGATGATGTTAATGAATAAAGTTTGAAACATTTTGTAACACCCCATGTAAATAAAGAATATGACATTTTCATATTTATCCATATTTGTGAATCAAATATTAATATTACTTTAAAGGGGATGTAATGCTCGATGGCGTACTCAATACGCAACAACGAGTTTCTTGGGAATCTTACGTTTCACTCTATTAATAAAATAATATTATTTTAAATGTTAGTTAACAAGTAGTCGTTGTACTGGAGGGAATTGATAGAAATAACTAAAATATGATTATATATGTTTTTAAATGTTTTTACATTTACCCAATAAAAGATAAAGGCTTAAAATACGGAAAGAGTTCAATTTTAGGCATTTATACCCTAATTTTCCCTAAGGGTTCACTTATCACCTTTTGACGGCGAACCGTCATTAAATATAGTTGTGTTCACTCTTATACATTCTATTGGACTAAATAAAACTATTCTTAAGAATCGGGACATCAAAATTTACTTTGTGTAAATTTTTTGTATCTTTCCGATAAAGTTCATTTTTTTCAATGAATAGTGTAAAATGTTGTAATTTAATTCAAAACCTATTTTTAATCTAATTTATTTATATGATTAAATTATCTTTTGAATTGGTTTTAAAGTGAAATTATAATATATTTTTACCATTAAATCCAATAGTGGTCGTTGGAATTAATTTCACTTTGAAATCAGACTTAAAATACTGTCAATCTTTTGATACTTATTGTTTCATAAAAACACGCTATTTGCTTTGACAGCGGGAATTAATTATTAAATTAACTAATCTGACTTATATGTTTTGAATTTTGTAAAATAGACTTCATTTTTGAATTCGTAATATCAAATATAGCTTAGGGTGATTTTTTGGTAATTTTCTGAAAAACTTCAATTTTTGATGAATAGTGAAACCACTAAGTGGTACTTATAAAAACTGATTTTCCGTTTAAATGAAATTTTGCCATCATTGTGTTTTGATTTTCAAAAATCCAACATACATGGTTGTCATTAAGAAGTAAAATGTGGTTCAATGAGATTAAAATAATTTTTTTGGTGAATAGTAACTTATTAAATTTTTAATCGCGATTAGTGGTAATTAGTGTAGTTTAAGGTAAAAATAATGTTTTAATAATATGAGATGAGCTTGAAACATGTCCTACCCTCATTGGAAGTGTCAGTTCCGACCAAGACAACCCATGGGTGAACTTGGGGACCCCATGGAGCAACTTTCGTTGGAAAATGACACAAATATCTTTTTATTTAATGTTAAAGTAAAAATGACACAAACATAATATGTTTTACAAAAACAATTTTTAAATGGGGCTATAAAGATCAGATTTTTGATTATAAATAGTCATTGGAAAGATAAAAAGATTTCCTAAATCATAGTATTTGTTTTATAATTTTTAGACACTAAATAAATTAAATTATTTATGACATCATGATGATGCAGCGATGACCTCATTATTTAACGATTTAAATAAAATGGAAAGATAATGTAAAATCTATGAACTAAACATGTCCAAAACTTATTTTATGGGTGGATTTCGAACCCTTAACACCTTATACACGAATTATATCAATGTGGGACCTTTTAAAACCGAAACACATTTTCAAATAAAGTAATATTTCTTTACTTTCCAAAAGTGCCCCTCCTCTCCTCTTATAAAAGGCCCCCACCTCTACCTCTTTTCCCACACTCCTCAAGCCTTTGTCTCGGCCAACCCCTGCCCATTTGCTCTCTCCACATCCCTCTCCTCATCTTAGATGATTCCCTTTGGGCAGAATCTTTTCAAAGGAAGCCTTTAGGCTCAAATCAAAAGGAGTTACACTTTTAAAGGTAATTCATTCTCTCATGTTCATTTGTTTTATTTTTGCTTCTCCAACCCCCCCTAAACTCTTTTTATTTACTTATATTGTAACAAAACTGTATCTTAAATATACTAGGATGTTGTTATAAGATTTATTTGAGCTACACTCTCACACAACTACATCAAATGGTTAAAGAACATACAGTTTCTGTGGATGGCGAAATTCTGCCTCCCGAAACGATGATTGTTCAATACTCATTTAACACCTTCAAAGGTGGACATTATGATGTCACTATTTTTATATATGATATAAAATATTTTTATTCTTTCCTTAAGATTCTGTATTTTTCATTTATGGCATACCATTATTGTTTCCATTATGGGTAAATACGATATCTTCATTTTAGGAAGTGCGGACTACCGCCCCCTTAAAGTGATTTGATTCGTTAATACCATATGTGGGATGTGTAGAGGATAAAGTTAATGATATTATATATGTTATTATACTGGAATTATAATATAATCTTATATCATTATGAATCCATTCCATAAAATACGAAATAGAAATGGAAGTAGCGTTCATGCGTACGTACGGCTTACCGTCTCCATGAATGGTGCATTTCATTTCTTATCTCTAAATGTGATGTAATATTATAAATACATGTATATGCTGAATATATATGATATATATGTTATCTAAATAATTAATATCATTCTGGATATAATGAACCTTTGACCAAATTAACAACATGTAAGTGTAAGAAGTCTATTTTTGACTTAAGAACCAAATACCGACAAAATGAACATTATTAAATTAAATGATTACATGATGTTCATAACATGATATAAAAGGAATAATTAACTTGAAAAAGGTTCTTAAGAAAGTATATATTAACTCAAGTTTATTATTCAGGACGCTAAAGAATGATCGAGTCAAGTCGGACCCGAGGTAAGGGATCCTACTCCTCTCTTTCTTTTTAAGTACACACTTTTATGTCATTCCTTTTAAAGCTCATCTTTCTTGTTATTGGGATGATCTTTTATATTACACTTACTGTAATTTTTATGTTCATACGATGAGAGTCCCTATTCTCTCTCATCAATCAATTTTGGAAGTTTTGAGTGGCGCCGTTAGGCTGCCGAACTTTCGTAAGAGATCTAACCTCTCTCATTCTTTTTAAGTACTCTCCTTTATGTCACTTCTTTTAAGCTCCTCTTTGTAATGTTGGGGGATGTTCTTTTATATTACTCTTGCTGTACATTTTATTGTAATGTGATGAGATACCCTATTTGATCTCATCAATCCATATTCGGAAGTTTTATGTGGTGCCGTTAGGCTGCCGAGTTTTCGTAAGGGATTTTTCATCTCACTTTTATTCCCGTTAGATTTATGATACATTTGCCACAAATTCCATTGAGTGGTGTATGTAATTCCCATTGTTCTACTCTTTTTGTAATATAATTTCGTTTATGAGTATTTACATCAATGATCTATTGTCCTTCTTTCATGGGGTGTATGTTTTGAAAGATACCCAAGTCGGTAAGGGAACCTTTCACCCTCCTCTTTTTTAAAAGACTTATTTTGTTGGGTCTTTTAATTTACATATTGTTATGTTGGGATATGTTCTCATATATCCTTATTGATTTAAATTTTATGTCCAAATGATGACATACACTTTTTATCTCTCATCAACTCATTTTGATGTGATGTCGTTAGGCTGTCAAGGGAACTTTTTAACTCAATTTCGATTTCTTTGGGTTCAACATGTAGTCATTGAATATGTCATCCATTGAATATGTGTGAATGACCTTTTATTATTTTACACTTAATATACACTTATATTGGGTGTATTTATATTTGTCACACATATTTTTGAGATTGATTTGTCCTTAATTTAAGGATACCTTCTTTATAAGGGATTTCATCACATTTGACATTTCTATTGAGGGTTCATTATTATTATGCACCAATTCACTCTTATATGGTGTATATACTGTCCTTTGGAGTATTATATCATGAATCTATTTATTCTCATTATATTATAATGTTATAACTAAATGTTATTCCTCAATTATTTTATTCAAGTGTCTCTAATTTTGGTAAAACCCCTTTAACCAAAATATCGTTTTAAATGTTTTAATTATTTGTTCTTATTAATATCCATGTTTTCAAAATGGTTTTAAGGATTTATTTATATGGATATTAATGGTTTAAAATTTTAAGCTTCAAGGTGGTATGGGACACTTTGATTCAAAAATCTCTTTATTAAATGTTTTAAATGGTTTTGGAAATGGTTTCTTTTTGAATGGATTAATTATTTCAATATACTAAAATGTTATATTGTGATTGAAATGTGGAAATGTTATGTTTCCTTTATGCATGTTTTATGTGATACATTTATGTTATGGTTCTTGGGTATTGTTATGAAAATGGGTGGTTCCGTGATAAACTAAGGGCGGGTGAGCCCGATATAGCTCTCCAATGCATTGGGTAACGTAAAGGAGTGAAACATTAAGGTTTCTCCGAAGAGATTTAGGGAATATACTGTGATGGGTATTCCAAACGTAACCAAGAGGGTTACTCCCTACGTAATAATGTTATGAATGCCTCAAGTTACCTTTTATGTCTTATGATTTCTATGATTTAATCATGGTTTGATGAGGTATGTTAAAGTGCCTTTGATTTATGGGTAAAGTATGGTTTCATTCTTATGTATATATGAACTCATGTTTCCTTTCCATATTTTTATAACCCTTACTGAGCTTTTTATGCTCATCCCAAGTTTTTTAAATGTTTTTCACAGGTCAAGGGAAAGGTACATGATGAGATGATAGTGTCAAGGATGTGTCAAGAAAGAATCCATGTTTTATTTTCAATATGTTTCCGTTGATGGGAAGAATGAATATTGTCTTTTATGTAACCACATTGTTTAAATGTGGAATGTAATGCAAGTTTCATGATCTAATTCTCTAAAACTCTAAACCTGAAAAGATCCTCAATGTGTAATCTTGTAATAACTCAAGATTAAGTAAGGTTTATGGATGGGGCCTTATAGTTGGTATCAAAGGTCGGTTTAGATAACTTTAGAGGTTAGGGTATTCTTTAAGCATAAGTGACATTACTATAATGGTTAGGATTTCAGAAAGAGTCCTAGTTTTAGATAAAGTGAATGATTAAGTATATCTTAGTGTTTACCTTCCTCATTAGTAAATGATGGTTTTGTTGATATACTCACACTGACCTTTATGGTTTTAGTAAATGGCTGGATCTAGCAGGCACCAAAGTGACAATGGGTTTGAAGGAAACTGTGGTGGTTCTCTGATTAAGATACTGGATTAGATGGGGGATTCAATGAGGAATCTCATAGTTGTTCTAAACCAACTATCAGGGAGTCATGATCAACCACTTCAACCTTGGTGAGTTCTCTAATACATCATGTACGAGATGGCCAACTCGATGTGGAAAATCAGGTAATAATTATTAAGGTAACCATTAGGGTTTATATGATCCTTACTTTTGAGGTAATTATGGGTTATTATATGTTATGATGGAAAATGAAAGGCATGAGATAAACTAGACGTTAAAATATGATATGATTATTTTTGAAGATTTTATCTCATTTTGGGGAATGTTTTAAGAATTATATAGTTTTGGAAAAAGGACAACACACAGACCGTGTGACCACCCGTCGTGTTGGACAAAGCCGCGGGAATCGAACCCACAACCAAAGTGAGACTGGTATTTATCGCCTACCACTGAACTACGTGAAGTCCCTAGTTAGTTTGAGGGATTCTTTTTAGTTATATGATTTTATGAATTAAGAGTAAATTTATTTTGGGTTGTTTATGAAAATGATTAACCTATCATGGAGGATATGTGATTAGGTTAATTACTTTTCAATACGAGACTTTAGGAGCAACTGATGTTGTTTGGAGATAAATGTTACAATTTAACTTGGTAGACTATGTGACTAAATCTTTCAAATATTTGGGTTTCAATCTTAGTTTGGTTTACTTTGAAGAATTTTATGGACAAATGGTCCTCGTTGAACTTTGGGTTTTGTTGGACAAATTTTGGAGATTAAGAATAGATTTTCTTTTTATAAAGGTTTATCCTTTTCTGGATTATCTAACCTTGTACTAACCATTCTGGTTTTGGTTTTGGTTAAAGCCTAAAGACATGGGATGTATATAGTTCTCTTTGGTGGATTAGGGGATTATCTAGAAGTTTATTATAGTACTCTTAAAGTGAACAAGTCTCCCTAAATACTCGTCTTTTGAAAAAAAATATGAGTTTGATTAAGGAATCTAGTAAAAGTTGAAAGTCAACATGATAAGTGATTATGTTTCCTTATGAATAAATTCCACAATAAAAAGTAACTTAAAAAAAAGGTTTTCTATTAACTTTTCCTACTGGGGAACCCAACACCGTTTAACCCATCACAAGTTTGTGATTTTCTCGTGGTTAACTTTCTCCTAAACATGTTTTCTATCACTCTCCATCAGAACATGACCCTTTGTTTTTCCCTCCATGTCCATATTTTCATACTTGGAATCCTATTATGGGTTAACTCGGGTGACCTTTGTACTTATCCTTCTTTATTTTAAAGTGATTGTTTTACCGACTCTTATTCCGATATGGGACTTTCAAGGATGTTTCCATGCGCAATTTTAAAATTGCGAGGACGCAATTCCCAAAAGGGGGGAGGGATGTAACACCCCAGGTAAATAAAGAATATTACATTTTCATATTTATCCATATTTGTGAATCAAATATTAATATTACTTTAAAGGGGATGTAATGCTCGATGGCGTACCCAATACGCAACAACGAGTTTCTTGGGAATCTTACGTTGCACTCTAATAATAAAATAATATTATTTTAAATGTTAGTTAACAAGTAGCCGTTGTACTGGCGGGAATGGATATAAATAACTAAAATATGATTATATATGTTTTTAAATGTTTTTACATTTACCCAATAAAAGATAAAGGCTTAAAATACGGAAAGAGTTCAATTTTAGGTATTTATACACTAATTTTCACTAAGGGTTCACTTATCACCTTTTGACGGCGAACCGTCATTAAATATAGTTTTGTTCACTCTTATACATTCTATTGGACCAAATAAAACTATTCTTAAGAATTTGGACATCAAAATTTACTTTGTGTAAATTTTTGGTATCTTTCCGATAAAGTTCATTTTTTTCAATGAATAGTGTAAAATATTGTAATTTAATTCAAAACCTATTTTTAATCTAATTTGTTTATATGATTATATTATATTTTGAATTGGGTTTAAAGTGAAATTATAATATATTTTTACCATTAAATCCAATAGTGGTCGTTGGAATTAATTTCACTTTGAAATCAGACTTAAACTAGTGTCAATCTTTTGATACTTATTGTTTCATAAAAACACGCTATTTGCTTTGACAGTGGGAATTAATTATTAAATTAATTAATATGACTTATATGTTTTGAATTTTGTAAAATTGACTTCATTTTTTAATTCGTAATATCAAATATAGCTTAGGGTGAATTTTTGGTAATTTTCTGAAAAACTTCAATTTTTAATGAATAGTGAAACCACTAAGTGGTACTTATAAAAACTGATTTTCCGTTTAAATGAAATTTTGCCATCATTGTGTTCTGATTTTCAAAAATCCGGCATACATGGTTGTCATTAAGAAGTAAAATGTGGTTCAATGAGATTAAAATAATTTTTTGGTGAATAGTAACATATTTAGTTTTTAATCGCGATTAGTGGTAATTAGTGTAGTTTAAGGTAAAAATAATGTTTTAATAATATGAGATGAGCTTGACACGTGTCCTACCCTCCTTGGAAGTGTCATGGCAGACAAAGACAACCCATGGGTCAACTTGGGGACCCCATGGAACCACTTTGGTTGGAAAATGACATAAATATCTTTTTATTTAATGTTAAAGTAAAAATGACACAAACATAATATGTTTTACGAAAACAATTTTTACATGGGGTTATGAAGATCATATTTTTGATTATAAATAGTCATTGGAAATCTAGAAAGATTTCCTACATCATATTAGTTTTTTATAATTTTTAGACACTAAAAAAATTAAATTATTTATGACATCATGATGATGCAGCGATGACCTCATTATTTAACGATTTAAATAAAATGGAAAGATAATGTAAACTCTTTGAACTAAACATGTCCAAAACATATTGGATGGGTGGATTTAGAACCCTTAACACTTTATCCACGAATTATATCAATGTGGGACCTTTTAAAACCGAAACAAATTTTCAAATAAAGTAATATTTCTTTACTTTCCAAAAGTGCCCCTCCTCTCCTCTTATAAAAGGCCCCCACCTCTACCTCTTTTCCCACACTCCTCAAGCCTTTGGCTCGGCCAACCCCTGCCCATTTACTCTCTCAACATCCCTCTCCTCATCCTAGAGGATTATCTTTGGGCATAATCCTTTCAAAGGAAGCCTTTAGGCTCAAATCAAAAGGAGTTACACTTTTAAAGGTAATTCATTCTCTCATGTTCATTTGTTTTATTTTTGCTTCTCCAACCCCCCCTAAACTCTTTTTATTTACTTCTTTTGTAACAACACCAGTATCTTAAATATACTAGGATGTTGTTATAAGATTTATTTGAGCTACAATCTAACACAACTACATCAAATGGTTAAAGAACATACAGTTTCCGTGGATGGCGAAATTCTGCCTCCCGAAACGATGATTGTTCAATACTCATTTAACACCTTCAAAGGTGGACATTATGATGTCACTATTTTTCTATATGATATATAATATGTTTATTAATTCCTTAAGATTATGTATTTTTCATTTATGGCATACCATTATTGTTTCCATTATGGGTAAACACGATATCTTCATTTTAGGAAGTGCGGACTACCGCCTCCTTAAAGTGATTTGATTCGTTAATACCATATGTGGGATGTGTAAAGGATAAAGTTAATGATATTATATATGTTATTATACTGGAATTATAATATACTCTTATATCATTATGAATCCATTCCATAAAATACGAAATAGAAATAGAAGTAGCGTTCATGCGTACGTACAGCTTACAGTCTCCATGAATGGTGCATTTCATTTCTTACCTCTAAATGTGATTTAATATTATAAATACATGTATATGCTGAATATATATGATATATATGTTATCTAAATCATTAATATAATTCTTTATATAATGAACCATTGACCAAATTAACAACATGTAAGTGTAAGAAGTCTATTTTTGACTTAAGAACCAAATACCGACAAAATGAACATTATTAACATAAATGATTACATGATGTTCATAACAGGGTATAAAAGGAATAATGAACTTGAAAAATGTTCTTAAGAAAGTATAGATTAACTCAAGTTTATTATTCAGGACGTTAAAGAACGATCGAGTCAAGTCGGACCCGAGGTAAGGGATCCTACTCCTCTCTTTCTTTTTAAGTACACACTTTTATGTCATTCCTTTTAAAGCTCATATTTATTGTTATTGGGATGATCTTTTATATTAAACTTACTGTAATTTTTATGTTCATGTATGAGAGACCCTATTATCACTCATCAGTCCATTTTGGAAGTTTTGAGTGGCGCCGTTAGGCTGCCGAACTTTCGTAAGATATCTAACCTCTCTCTTTCTTTTTAAGTACTCTCCTTTATGTCACTTCTTTTAAGATCCTCTTTGTAATGTTGGGGGATGTTCTTTTATATTCCTCTTGCTGTAAATTTTATTGTAATGTGATGAGATACCCTATTTTATCTCATCATTCCATATTCGGAAGTTTTATGTGGTGCCGTTTGGCTGCCGAGTTTTCGTAATGGATTTTTCATCTCACTTTTATTACCGTGAGATTTATGCTACATTTTCCACAAATTCCATTGCGTGGTGTATGTACTGCCCATTATTCTACTTTTTTTGTAATATACTTTCATTTATGAGTATTTACATCAATGATCTATTGTCCTTCTTTCATGGGGTGTATGTTTTGAAAGATACCCAAGTCGGTAAGGGAACCATTCACCCTCTTCTTTTTTAAAAGACTTCTTTTGTTGGGTCTTTTAATTTACATACTGTTATGTTGGGATATGTTCTCATATATCCTTATTGATGTAAATTTTATGTCCAAGTGATGAGATACACTTTTTATCTCTCATCAACTCATTTTGATGTGATGCCGTTAGGCTGTCAAGGGAACTTTTTAACCCAATTTCGATTTCTTTGGGTTCAACATGTAGTCATTGAATATGTCATCCATTGAATATGTGTGAATGAACTTTTATTGTTTTACACTTAATATCCAATTATATTGGGTGTATTTATATTTGTCACACATATTTTTGAGATTGATTTGTCCTTAATTTAAGGATACCTTCTTTATAAGGGATTTCATCACATTTGACATTTCTATTGAGGGTTCATTATTGTTATGAACCAATTCACTCTTATATGGTGTATATACTGTCGTTTGGAGTATTATATCATGAATCCATTTATTCTCATGATATTATAAAGTTTTGACTAAATGTTATTCCTCAATTATTGTATTCAAGTGTCTATAATTTTTGTAAAACCCCTTTAACCAAAATATCAATTTAAATGTTTTAATTATTTGTTCTTATTAATATCCATGTTTTCAAAATGGTTTTAAAGATTTATTTAGATGGATATTAATGGTTTAAAATTTTAAGCTTCAAGGTGGTATGGGACACTTTGATTCAAAAATATATTTATTAAATGTTTTAAATGGTTTTGGAAATGGTTAATTTTTGAATAGATTCATTATTTCAATATACTAAAATGTTATATTGTGATTGAAATGTGGAAATGTTATGTTTCCTTTATGCATGTTTTATGTGATACATTTATGTTATGGTTCCAGGGCATTGTTATGAAAACGGGTGGTTCCGTGATAAACTAAGGGCGGGTGAGCCTGATATAGCTCTCCAATGCATTGGGTAACGCGAAGGAGTGAAACGTTAAGGTTTCTCCAAAGAGATTTAGGGAATATACTGTGATGGGTATTCCAAACGTAACCAAGAGGGTTACTCCCTACATAAGAATGTTATGAATGCATCAAGTTACTTTTTATGTCTTATGATTTCTATGATTTAATCATGGTTTGATGAGGTATGTTAAAGTTCCTTTGATTTATGGGTAAAGTATGATTTCATTCTTATGTATATATGAACTCATGTTTCCTTTCCATATTTTTATAACCCTTTATGAGCTTTTTATGCTCATCCCAAGTTTTTGAAATGTTTTCCACAGGTCAAGGGAAAGGTACATGATGATATGATAGTGTCAAGGATGTGTCAAGAAAGAATCCATGTTTATTTTCAATATGTTTCCGTTGATGGGAAGAATGAATACTGTCTTTTATGTAACCAATTTGTTTAAATGTGGAATGTAATGCAAGTTTCATGATATAATTCTCTAAAACTCTAAACCTGAAAAGATCCTCAATGTGTAATCTTGTAATAACTCAAGATTAAGTACGGTTTAAGGCTGGGGCCTTATACATTTAGTAGGGGATATGTTACAAGACATGAACTAATAGAAAGATTAAAAACATTCACAAGGGAGGTCTCCTATTTCATCATAAGTACTAGCTCAGTATCATGCTCCTAACACCCCAGTACAATTCAAAACACAGGAAAAAGATCAATCACCTACAGACAAGAGGATCTACTCGAGTACCCCTGTTCAATGGTGGCTAGGGTGGGGTGAGAGATATAATCAGTAGGCCACCACCAATAGTGGTAAAATAATAATATAGTTAAAGTGTAAAAAATAATAAGTAAGTGTGTATATAAAAATTAATGAATCATGTGAGATAAATATATAACAAATTATAGCTTAGGCTCTACAATGACACCTGGCCTGGCCTGACCATACATACTTCTTCCCTAATCTAGAAATGTTTAAACCATAGAGAGCCTATACAAATGATATTTGTGGGAAGCAATAATGAAAATACATAAACTTGTTTATAGTTATAGGATGAACCTAGGCATGTGATTTGTCTTGGAGAACACATCCCATTAACATAAAATATTCATTAGTAGCATTTAATATAAAAGCAATGATCAAAATAATATAAGAATAATCATTGGCCCATCCAAGGTGAACCTTAATGGGGATCCCATGTATAACACAAATAGTTCTAGAAAATCTCACTTTCATCATAGTTCATCCAATGAGATCCATTAAAGGCCTCGCAAGTATGATTCCCAACCCAATGTGAGGTAATGAACTATGATCCCATAACTAGTATCATCACATATGAGAATGAGTCTCACTCGTATCCTATTGTAACCATATAACCATCGATATAGTACAAGTTTCATCCTCTAGGAAGTTGTTATAACTCATGCCAGGGTAAGGTAAATACATGGCGATCCCATAATGACATACCAGTATCACCCCCAACATACACACAATATACCTGCGATGTTGATGACAACTATGGTGAGCCCATCCATGGTGTTCTATGGAAGGAAACCCATGTATCACTCAAGAAATTACAAATTAATTTAATATGTTTTATTTGATAATAAAAATTCCACGATTTGAAAAATTCCATATCATGTGGAATTCATACCACAAGAATGACACACAAATTTATTATTTTATTTTAAAAAAATAAGGGTCATATACTCGAGCATGCCACATCACATCTCTAAAAAATTAATTAAGATGTCCATCACAATAAATACACAATTAAAATGAACACATATATCAAAATAGTAAGTCTATGGTAAGAAAATTAAATGATATGTCCATGAAAGACATTACATATTGATATATATATATATGTGGCTCAGAAGATAGTACACCACAACAGAGGGGTTTTATTAGAAAACGTGACATTGTAATCAAACAATTCATGTTTTTTAAATAATACAATTTAATCACAAGGTATAATGAAACCCATTTTAGTTGTGATTTTAAGCATGAATCATTTGAATTCAATATATTTATATACAACACACCCAAAAGGATGGCTTATATATAGGGAAACAACATTCAACATAAGCTGTTAGATGAACCCACCAAAAAAGGGGTTGATTTGTGCTCAATTCATAACCCTAAGAATATATGTAGGGATATAAACATAAAAAACATGGAGGTATATATATTTTAGATTAAAATAATTGATAATTTAGAAGTGACATCAGGTATGTATGGTGCGTTTCACAATGAGATATTTTATAAAATGATGAAAATTGAAGGAAAATCCAAAGACCACCTACCATATACTAATGAACCTTCACTCATCTGAAACTGAGGATATAATTGGTATGACTCAAGATAACTTGATGAAATAGATGAATTCCTTAAAAAATGGTGAATTATGATGCACCAAGAGAAATCCATTAAGAGAGAGTTGGACAAAGAATGAATCAAGTGGAAAGAATAAATTACCTAGTGGAATCCATAGGGACCAACAAAGCCTAAATCAGAATTTTATGATGGAGATACCACCATGATTAGAAAATGAAAGAGGAGGAACCCACAAGATAAAAGAGATCCATTTTCCATTGGGGAGAATAATAAAAACAGGAGAAGGGGTAAAAACATTTTTTGTGAAAATTATAAATGCCCCCTTAAAATATAGGTTTCATTGCTTTTCCACATGAATGTTAAAATTGTGAGTCGGGTGTTCTTCTACCACTACTTGGATGGTGTCTCACATTGTTTATGAATATGGTTTGGGAAACCATGTGCAAACTATGTGACATCCCTAAATAAAAAACTTGTAGAAAACTACATAGTGATGGGGCCCATATCACAAGGTTAGAACAAATAATGCAAGGCATCTAAGTTCAATGGATTAGCTACATGGTTTCTTCCATAGGGTATCATGGTTTCATAAAAACCATGATCCCCTACCACCCCTCTCTAATTTTGAGCTTCCAAGGGGGTTCAAAACTATGAAACTCAATGGAACACGTGAGGAACCCTCATGACGAAAAAATCATCTAATTAAAATACATTTAAAATTTATAAATCTCATATTTCCATTCCAAATATTTATTAAAAGAATGCCCCATTCACTAAGTTAAAAATTCATAAATTCCCTTGGAATTTTTTTCAGATCAAAGACATGTGGTATTGTAATCTCCCTAAATTAGAACTTGTCATCCTAATTAATCTTTGTAGAAACAATTGAAATATAATCTTACCTACTAGGGTCATGAACCATCATTTAAACTGTCACGTTGCTTTTCTAAATGTCCAACGCCCACCAAGAATTACCTTAAGCATACAGAACATGAGTCATTAAACTAGATCCAATTCCCATAAATGAAACATATTTTCAATATAATTCTTACCTCATTCCGTCTAACTCAATTCACGATCCACTCATCGTGTCTCATATTGACCAACCTATGGTGCTCCCCACTATAGGTTCTACAATAATTGTCCAATTTTGATTAATGGTGCCTCCACCATAAGAATTTCTTTATTAAATGTTCCCATAGTGTTCTAAATATTATCATGGCATGATTTACGTCTTTGAAAAAGGCTTAAATCCATTTTTACCTCATTAAGTTTGGTTAAGTCGATATTCCATAGAAGGCCTCCACTGACTTTTACATCACACCTTTCTTAACCAGACGACATTCCAAGAATGTTTCATTACTGAAAAATTTGAAAATATAAATATATATCCCAATAAAAAATTTATGGTGGACTACCATAAAAACATTTTTATTATAGAGTTTATTCATTTCAAGAACTAGACAAGATTCCCTTTGAACGAAGGAACCATGATTCCCTTTAAGCTATCATATCTCGGAATGAACATGGGAGTTAAACATGCTCTATAAGAGTTGAATCATCGACCTTAAAACATTAACTACAAGCTTGAATAAAGTTTGGGTAGTCTTAGAACCATCAAATATAGTCTAAGAATCTCATCCAGGATAGTTAGCCTTCAAAAATTTATTAGTAGTATATCGGTAAATAGCCGAAAAATCCACTCACCAAGTACATTTTATAATCCCAAAGTAGAATACCCTTGGTAATCATGTCAAAGTAGTGGTTGGGGTCCCTAATTTCATTCAAGTAATTCCTAATAGGAAACCTAGATATCACTCAATACTGACTATTCTTTGATAAGAATCATGATTCATATGTGAAACTCTAATAAAGACCATAAACTAAGATGAATGGATTTTCGATTTAGCATGGAGTATAACTAACACACACTTAGTGTATATGAATGATGTTAAAATAGGGGAAATGATCATCTAGAATGAATTATTACACTATGTAAATATTAAGAATTACCAAGAATACCAAATAAACTCCATCTAAAACCAAGAAAATGTGTTCAGTATGGTTTTCTCCCAAGGATACACAAAAGTATGAAAAGAAAAATAAATTCAATCTAACAATGGTGGAATTATTCAGGAAGAATCTTATTTTTTCCTACTGACACATCACCACAATGAAAACCCAAGTAATTTACCACTGGATGAATCACATTCATTTTAAAGCACAACTGAATTCCATCCCAGACTAATAGTTTTTTCGATGGTTTCAAACAAAGTCAATCATTAATCATTGTGCTTCCTCATAGGAACCAAATTAGAAATGATAGATTTCCCACCACATTGTCAATCTAATGAAGGAAGGTAATTTATATATTTACTTTAAATGTTTTGATCCATCTACAGGTAAGGACACATATTACCCAATCTTATGTGACACTCCCCACCATAGGAGCATCCTTATCATTAGATTTACTGAATAGGGGATCAACCCATGGAACATGCTCTAACGACCACTGGTTTGGGTCCTAGTCATAGATAACATGCTTTTATCAAGATTAAATTGAATGATCACGAAACTAACTTCTTACAATCTCAACAGAATCATATTTACAAAATATGTACACCTGACACTCATTCTATGTTATGTTCACACGATTAAAAGCCTTAGTCATGAAATACCAAACCATAGAACCAACATGTAAAAACACCTGACCCCTTTTAAACATCATCTCAACCATTTGGACAAGTTAGATTACATAATTCCTAGGTTAGTCTACTTCAGAGATGACCCAATAATTTACTTAAAATATTAAGTTTGAGTGATTACTGTTGAACCCAATGGGTTGTTGTAATTTTTTAGTAACTCAAAATTAATTTTCTCATGAACTCATTGTACCCCAAGGTTCCAAATTTAAATCAAAAAATCCTTAAAACTGTCCATATTCCTATGATCTATATGCATTAGAGTATTTGATGTCCTAAAAAAACATATCCCAAAGTTGTTTCACCCATCATATACTATTCTAGATGACAACCCCTTATGTCATCCATCAATGAAAGGAAAGAGAGGGTCACATGACCCACTAAGTGGTTGACCATTCTTGAGCCTTGTCTAACCATCTTGATATTATCACTACCTTCGGTACAAAGCCACAAAAATGGTTAAACTACTTCACGACCACCAGTCCAACTTAAGTTTTAATTTTATAAATAAGAGTCTTACATGGGAAAATGGAACCTAAAATACACCACACACCAAAAAAATTCACAAAAACTAGAATGGGATTCGAAGATATGAGAGAGCTACGTGAAACAGTCCATCCCCTTATCAAATCACAAGGAATTGACCCAAAATGTGACCATGTCTACAAAATTTTACTCGGATTATTGACCCGTTATTTAGGTTTTATCTATTAAAGAAGGGTATTATAGATAACATTCACATTCCTACATCAAATAAATTGTTAAGGAGGATTATAACTACCCTTATTCAAGGGTAAAGTCCAAAAACACCACTTATGGTAAAATTTTAAGGCATTAAACCAAGTCTCATTTAATTTTTTAAACATATCAATGTCTATATTTTAAAAAAACTGGCCAATCACAAAGAAAATCATCTAGAACGTTATTTTGGATAAGTCCAAAAGGAAAATGATTCATTTTGTGTTAGACATCATTTTTGACATTAACTATTTAATTAAAATATCATTATAATTGTTCCATTAATTTCAAAACCTCCCATTTTAAAAATATTTTCATTGTTTCTAAATTTAAACAATTTTCTTAGTTAAAAAAATGTCAATTGAAATCTACGGAGGAGAATATCCTTTAGATTTTAATTGGAATTTTAATAAACTATCACCTCATTTAAATAAATCTCTAAAACAAACCACAAATATATTAATAATTTGAAGAGGGAAATGATCAGGTAAGACGCCACCTATAAAACCTTATAAATGGATATAGACATATTACTTGTCCATAGACACATAGAAAAAGTATACCCCCTAGTGTTAAGCACTATGGAATAAGATATTAAGTAAAGGAAAAATATTAATGTCACATCAAAACATTTTGGGTTCACCCAAAAACAGCTCAAAAATTTAGGCATTGCGATTAAAAAAACATGGTGGTTAATTTCATAAGAAACATTCACCAACTGACCTATTTGGGTGAATCAGTGAATTTAAAAAAAATATCTAAAAGGGGTATTAATCACATGTAATGGAGGCACAAGACCATATAATGGTAACCAATTTATTTAAAAATTAAAAGCTTTTATATAGTTTAAAAGTATAAAAATTATATAAGGCTCATAAAGATAGACTAGTTACACCAGTCACCACATCCCAATTTTTTTAGTTCCCAAACAATTGACATATTAGTAGAAGCTCATCTTTTAACAGAAATCAATTTGTTTAAGATAAAAGTAAAATTCTGTAGTTTCGATATTTACATAACATTCTTAAAGCATATAAAGTGCATCTAATTTTTTATTAAATGTACTATCATTTTTCTATTTATAAAGGGTCCATACACTTTACAAATAGATAATTAGACCCCTTATAGTTTCAACTAGTATGTTTTGTCCCATACAACCAATGGTTCTTTGCAAAAACATATCAAGATTAGTATGTTAGATAGAATTTCACCAGAAATACATGCAAGAAAACACCACATATATTGATGATTAAATATTATTTGAACTATCCTTATATATTAGAATTTTTCTAGACATGATACCTAAAGTGGTAAATAAAAGTAATCATGTTAAAAAATAACTAATCATGATAATACTCTAAATATGAAGGGAAAAACACCCAAGCATGGCACATAAAGTAGTGCATGATAATTAAATCCTGTAAGCTTAGAATAAAGGTGAACATGAAATTAAAATACATAATAAGTCATATAACTAGGAATTCAGATAAATAAAGAAACATAATATGTATCTGGTGGGTAAATAGCACACAAGGCACATCAACACTTTCAAATATCCTAACAATTAAATCTATATGGAATGAAATTTGTATAGCATGTGGATCCCTATATACCAATAATGATGTCTATAACGTTACCTTCATTCCATACCATGCCAAAGGTAAAATACTATAATTACATAAATCAATTAGTGGTAGAAAATACACAATTTATTCAAGGTGAAATTGTATTCAATGGTTATAAAAAAACACCATGAACTACAACACCATCCCTGGACACTTGAAATTTTCATCCTATGTGGGTTGATTTATCCTAGGTACAACTATTTACCATGTTCTGATACGTTTGTAGTTTAATTTATACCATACCAAATGTTAAGATAATGGAAAAAATATCTGATAAAAATTTCCAACATCAGGGCCTGATTGACTGATAAACTAGTAGTCAGACCTACCACCTCATGGAACCAAGCACGCCTCCCCGTAAGGTAGAGGCTACCGTCTAGCAGTGATGTTCTGATGGTGGTATGGTAAGGATATTGTACCATCCTGATCATAGTACCATATATCCATATCATAAAATAAATAAAAATAGAACTAAATTAGTAAAAATAAATCCTTAAATAGTAGAGAAAGGTAAACAAAATAACTTATAAAAGTGGCCGTTATGAATTACATATAATTATGCCTGTATAGATGTTTTTTCTTAATAAAGTAGGAAACTTACAACATGAAATATTAAACGACACATGAACAATGAAAAATAATTAAAAGGACTCTTAGAAAGTCTTTTCTTGTATCCTGAATACCATATCAGTCACATACTCTTAAGTCTAAGGTAAAATTCAAAACACAAGAAAATGATTGGGGACCTATGAACAAGATGATATTTTCGAATACCCACTACAATGGAGACCCCACCTAGGTGTGAGATATACTCATCAGTTCACCACCAATGATGTTTTATTCATAATCCAAATCATGAATATAAAACAATTAGTGTTTTTATATATTAAAAATTACGAAGAAACAAAAATACATAAATAACCAATTCAGGCTGTACCTACACAATGTCACTTAGAATAACGATACCTCGTTTGGCCTAAGTAATTAATTCTTGAACCATAGGAAACCTGTATGGATTAGAAAAAAAGGAAAGTGATAAAAAATCCATAAATAGGTATAAATATAAATACTAAACCCTAGATTTTTATATTATATAGATGATGTGTCCTTTGAATATCAAATATTAATTATCATCCTTTAATATAAAATTAACTACAAAATTTTTATAAGCGACATCTTTGGCCCATTTGAGGAAAACCATAACAAGGATCCCGTGTTTCTCACTTGGAGTCCCATAAATGTTCAATGCCCTAAAAGTTCCTCCAATGAAATCCATTAATGTCCTTTCATGTAGCACTCATGTCCTAATGTAAGATAATGACCACTTAGCCTATACCTCATATCATAAATTAGGGGATTGAGTCTCACATGTATCTTGGCATGTAGCATCCTGCGCCGAGTGCCACTAAATTGGGTCCCAAGATAGAATACCACATGACCTCAAGTGTATTTCCTTAAATGCCAATGGATACTGACTAGCAGCAAGGGATTGAGATGTGTTTGTAGATAGACTATGTCCTCATAGAACCGAGTATTTATAGTGATGAAATATAAATAATAAAGAGTTGAAGCATAAGATTAAGAATATAGTAGCATAATTAATGAAATAAGACATGAAAAATAAATAACCAATATAGGGATCCTAAAGAAATAAAATCATACAAAATATGAGGTCTATGTTAGAATTCAATAAAAAATGGGAGCATAAGAAAATGGGGGGTACAAGTTATATAATTCTTACTATACAAAAACATAAACAGGATAAAAACTAATACATATCTTCTCGAACATTGGCTCTATCCTGTACCTCCCAAAATCCATCCTAAAAAGAACTTAAATCGGGAATTGGAAGTAGCCTTCTTCCCTTTATCCATACCAATTATTATAAAGTCTACTCATGTACCAAATGAAGCAAGAGTACTCTGTGAGATATAATCTTAGTACCCCCAAACCCACAGTGTCTAGGATTATCCATTTCATTTATTAAATAAGATAGGGTTCCATATAAAAAACGAAGTTCATTAAATAAATAAAATAGGAAGACATAGTCTGGGTTCCTAATTGAAAACCAATCCCATATAACATACTTTGGACTAAGATGGATGTTTGAATGAGGTACCTATTCAAGAAGAAATATGTATACAAGGGGATATTATAACATAATCAACAAAGGTAAATAATAAGACTCAAATCATGTGCTTTAGCATGTAGGCCACGATGCAATGTCATTATAGAAGTATTCATAATAATGATAATTACAAAAAAATGGTTCCCACATGAAATGATACAATTAGTAAACCTTTAATTCTTGTTTTGTAGTTTAAACCTATTCATGGAGTTCTAAATAGAATCACAAGTGTCACTATGGAACATCCAATATAACCAATGCCCTGAAGTCCATCCAAGCCATCCCATAAGGTGTCCCTTGTATCACCCATGACACAGTGACAATATGTTTTCTTTAAATATCTCATGTAGGGGACCAGTTATCAACCATGGAATGGATTATCCATCTTTTCAATAGATCTATCCTCGATTCCTCCCCTATGGAATCTGCATCACCCATGGGTATAAGAAAATATTTTTGGTATTCCCATACCTAGAAATACAAAGTATCACTTCCTACATGTTAAGAGTATTCAACCAAAAACGATGAGTTTTTCTCTGAAATCCATAACATGGGACACACATTCACAACATACCCATAGCTAGTGATCCATTTAAATCAAAAAACATTGGAAATCTATATATTTACTTTCTTTATATGAATAATATATTTTAATTACACATTCTCTCTAATTTATCTAGCTATGAAATTTCAGTACAAATAACCGTGGACCAATTAATATGGCTGAGATCAGGAATATCAAATATATAGACAACATTATAAATGGAAAATTAAAATCCCAAGATATAAATCTTGAACTAGAATATATTTTATTTCAAGTCACTCAATTATGGTCCAAGAAATAAGCACAACGAACCAAGAATCATCTTCATGGTGTAAATCACATGACCTAGAAAATGTATAAAACATGGTCAGAAGGCTACAATAATTCATATAATGTTTCCATCACAACAAATAAAATAAGGAAAAATTAACATCAAATAAAATGTTCATAAGCATTTAGCATAAGGCTACTATGTAGAAACATATATCAATTAGCATCATCAAAGTAATAAGGAAATATACACAAGGCCAAACAGATTGAATTAAGCATAGTACATACCAATGGGATCCAATTGATATTTCACTATTCATATAAATCAATTTATCAATTTAAACCATTGGACCATGGTAAAATACACACCCATGGTGAAATGCAACTTAAAGAATATGGTAAATTTATGATCATTAGGATGGATCACCCAAAGTTGTGGAAAAAGACAATGAAAACACCCTATAGATGTGTTTCTCTGTATGGACTTGTCACATAGGACATAGAAAAGCATTTTAGTAAATTTATTAAACCAGAAAGAAGACTCATTAGAATGGTTCTGCGAGAAGCTCAATATAGTGTCAACTAAATTGTGATGAAAAAATAGCCGGAATGGCGTGGAACCCTTCCTTTGTTTCATAGTACTCCACTCATACATTGTCTAGGTTTCATTCAATCTAAAATAGGAGAAATTGAATGATTATTCTAGTAACATTAAAATAGTTAAAAAACCAATTAATCCAAAATAGCATAATGGAATGATTAGAAACCTAGGATTATAAGGCTATGGGTGGTATATCTAACAAAGGGGCTTCCATAGTTTCTGATGTTGAAGGTTTTCCACTAAGGATAAAGATATCAAAAAAAACTATGATAGGGGAAGATGGAGTACCATGCATGGAGGAGGATAAAAAACCCTCTGAATTGGGAGATAAAAGGGAGGTTTGGTGAAATAAATTATTAAAGAGGGGGAAAATTGTAATTTCAACCAGTGCATAGTTTGGCTGCATGGTTTGGCCAAAACATGTTCCAATTGTGCATCATTTACTCCTACAAGGGGCACAATGCAAGGATAGTTGCATAGTTTGACTAACCATGTGCAAAATTTCTGTTTGGGCTTTGTCCAAAGCTTCTACCACACAACATGGATGAGTTCTTTTGGTCACACGATTACAAAAAAATCATGGAGCCCAATCTGTTTTCCCCCATCTTGGTGCTTCAAGCTTCAAAAGAGTCACAGAGTCAACCATTATTGGGACCAAGTTGACTAGAAATGGTATTTTGATGTATGAGAAGGTTTTTTTAAGAATATTGTAATTTTTTTAGAATGGAAAAATTAGTGAACTTTGTAAAAGGACTTGTAAAATATGGTGATGACTTTTTTATTTTTTTTAACAAATATAATAAGTAGTTTGGATATATTTTGAGAAAATATTTATGAATGAAATAATGAGAAATGGTCTTCTTAATCATAATCAGTTTTGATTGGATTGAAAGATATTTATAGATGACAGGTAAGTGACAAAACATTCATTGGTAAACATGACGATGCAAAAAAAATTGATCAAATGATATATAACATAAAATATGTAGTTAATGGTGAAATAAATGACTGAAAAACAGTCTGGTCGGTGTTGTTGGAGAATATTTTAAGGTTTCACAGTTTCCTAATGTTTTCCACATTTTTGGGCCTCAAAATCTGGAGTTAATTTTTGGAAATGTGAGAGTATTTGTTGAAAATGATTCCATTTTTTGGATTTCTAAGGACAATTAGTCAACAATATATGAGGTTTGCATAATGGTGATGGAAAATAAACAAAGGATAGGCTCCACATTGTAGTGATATTCAAACCACGAAGCACGTTTCATGGATCATGTGAAGAAAATCTTTCTTGAGACAATCACATCTCATTGGTGGATTTTTGGTCACCTAAAGGCCATTTTTTTCACCTCTGAGTTATTGATTCATTTTCAAAAGGAATAAAAAATAACAAGGAAAGAAAAAAACAACCCATACTATGAGGTGAAAAAGATTCGCGGGAGGAGCATGATCCACTGTAGAGGCTATCCCACATCAATGTTTTTAGTAAATTGGATTAGTGGGATTTGAATAATTACTTTCATATATAATGGAATTTAATCCCCTAAATTAGTGAAAGATATTTTTATTATAAGTGATCATCACTATGATAATAATTTAGAGAAGTTCGAATAAGTTGACAAAAGAGGAGTCCAAAAAGGATAAGAGTAAATAGAGGAAATATTTCTACGAAGGAGATTGTATGTGAGTAAGGTTTATGAAAGACGTATGGGGTTCTCTATAGACTAAAAAAATACTACATGGGAAATGTGGACATGAATAATTTTCCATTCATGGAGAAAATACAAAACATAAAAAATGATGTGGTCTGTGAAGCACTCAATTCATGTAGTGAAACTCAGTTCATAAAGAATATAGGTAGTTTATAAAGGATGTAGGGTAGTTTGTGGAGGAATTAAAGAAGTTCCTACCTCATTATGGGTAGGATGTATAATAATTGTTATTAAAGACCATAATTCTGAAATTTGATCAAGAAGCATTGTAACATTGTATTGAATTATTTTATGCTAGAATAAGTACACACCGAATTGGATTTTTTGAAAGATATATTTGAGCGTAAGGGTATATCCTACTCATTGTATTCTATGCAAACGGATTATTTTATAGTCGATTGTGTTTTATTGGATTGTTTCTAACCGATTCCAAGGACATAAATACTCTTATAGAGTAATGAACCTTGTAAAATATCAATTTCCACTAGATATGTGTTTTAATTTTTTCATTATGAAAATAAATACTTATAAGGAGGAAAGTAATGGTTCATTTATAAGGAAATATAAAATAAAAATATATCACTCAATCAACCCCCCCCCCTCTCAATGATAATTTAATTCTAGATAGGAAACCTCAATAGGTATTAGAGTTGACGGTTCCCTTGGTTTTTATTTTTTTATGTTTTAAAGAGATGTTTTGATCAAGAATAATATTATTGGAATATTAAATAATAATGATTTATGATGTAGTAGTTCTCAAGAAGAAGAAACTAAAATTTAGATCTCATTTGAAAGAATATTTGAAGTAATATATGAGAAATACAAAAGTCTTGATAAGGAAAACAGAATGTTGAAAAATGAAAATTCCATATCAAATATTCAAGAAGGTTTTCTTAATGAGAACGCCAATCTATAAAAATATATTGTTGAACTGAATAATTCCCTTTATAAGAAAAAAAATTGTAAGAGACATCTTGAAGTTTAGTTGATGGAAAAGTAGAAGAGATAGAACATGTCCATAAAAACATCTAAAATCTGAACATATATATATAAGTTTTAAAAAAACATTCTCAAAATTTTGTGAATGATCTATGAAGGATGAACCTAAGAATGATAAAAAATTACCTTCAAAGGGTGAGAAGAAATTAGGTATCGGTTGTGAGAATTAAAAGATGGGGAATTTATGTATGTGTCCAAAGATAACTATGGTGAAAAATCAGAAGCTTCTAAAAATAATGAGTCTAAATAAATTGTAGTTAATTTTGGATCATATAATTTTATAAATAAATTTGATCTAAATAATAATTTTATGGTCTAAAATATAAAGGTTGATGGTAAAAAATGTTCTATTAAGAAGGTGGTTGAGAAACATACTCAAAAAGTAGTCAATATTAATATTTCAAAGGCCATAATATTTCAATGGATATTATAGGTATTGTGGTAGATTCATACATATATAAATTATGTGTTTATTCAACCACCAACATTACTAAAATTTCACCAGTTATGGAATGGAAGGTTTGAAGGGGAGTCAATCCTCTCAAAAGTTGAAGTCTGGGAAGGATGTATGAATGAATTCTCAAAAATTTTTTATGAAAAATGAGAATAGGTTCCATCCAATGGAAACTATTTTTGAAAGATGTGAACAGTTGGTCCCCCTTGAAAAGGGTTGTATTTTTCTTGTTACCGGTAAAATAAATGTTTATTAACAATTTTCAAAACAAAATGGTGATAAAATAAAAGAAATTAGAAAAGGCTCTTTTTGTTCAAACCACTTTGAAAGATATAAAACTAGAACATCCTTGGATTCATGATAGTGGGTATTCTTATAATATGAAAATATTCTTAATGTTCTCAAATAGTGTGAAAGGCTTAAAATATAGATCTACGACATTTTCCAATGAAACATTTATAGGAATCAATGCTATTGGATCAACAATAATTGGGAAAGAAAAGATGACATTCAAGAGAACTTTATATGTTGATGGGATGAAACACAAAATGTAGATTATTTCAAAACAATGTGACAAGGCATATAATGTTATATTAAAAAACAATGTGATTTTTGTGAAATGTGAGGAATATTGAAAGATAGTTACTAGAGGTTAGCGTACAAAAGTTACCTTGTTCCATGTTCGTGAAAAAAATTCATTACTTGGGTATGGTGGATGAAAATAAATTTTGGCATAAAAGGATATGATACATGTTTCGAAAGACAGGATAATGTTATCAAAGTGATACAATGTCTATGATATTTCTTATATATCAAAAAGAAGATATTGGTGTTGTGCTATTTATTAAAATGGTGTGATTAAAAATTCTTTGCATAAGAAAGTGTAATTTTTTTTACAATGTCCACTAGAACATATTCATTCTTATATATTTGGGGATATGATAAAACTATAAAGAAATCAAGACAAGTAAATAATCACATTAATTTATTAATTTAATTTCATTACTTATGTTATGTACGTGAGAGATAACTCAGATTCTATGAAAATATTTAAATGCTTTAGGAGGAAATATGAGAAAGATTGTGAGTATTCAGTGAAAAACTTAATAACTAACAATGGCGGTGAATATAAGAATGAATAATTTTAAAATAATCTTGTGAATCATGGAATTATACATTAGTTATGTTCACTATACACACCTCAACAAAAAGGGCTTTCTGAAAGAAAGAATATAAGTCAAGTGGAAATGGAGAGAATTGTGTTACATGAACATGGAATTTCTCATTACTATTGGAGGAAAGCCATGAGTGCTGCTATGTATATTCAAAATTGATTTTTATATTTACCATGTTCATATATTAATTCATATGAAAATTTTAATTCGAAATACCAATGTTTGAAACAATTAATAGTTTTTGGGATTCCATGTGCTATAAAGAAGAAAGGTCGAAACCGTGGAATGTTTTAGGCGAGAGGTGAATATAGAATTTTTCATGGAGAGAATATAGATGGAATACGATAAATATGTTTCAAAAAAGAAATAGGAATAATTTTTGATTCAGCCAATGTGAACGGTTTTTAAAATTTTGAGAAGGAAAAATATACTTATGCTGATAAAGAAGTGGATTATAATACAAAAATATTTCTTTAGAGTTCTGATAAGGATGTAGACAGTGGTAGTCTTCCCTGAGAAGAAGAATTATACTCTAAAATTGAATTTTATGAGTTTGAAAATAAAATAATTCTTCCAAGGATGAGGAATCATGTGGAGACTTAGAAAATTATTGGTGATCAACATCAGAAGGTTCAAAAAAGAGGAAATGAAATTTTTTTACACACACTTTTTTATATTTGAATATCGAGCTGAATAATGTGAATAAAGCTTTTGAGCATCCAAAATGGGTACATAATAAGAATGAAGAGACTAATTATATAGAAAAAATGATACTTGTAAAATCATACCCATATCAGATAACAAAAATGTTATTAGTTCAAAATGGGTTTCCTAGAGAAATATGAATGTATAGGGAGAAGTGATAAGGAAAAAAGAAATATTAATGTTCAAAGGTTACTCACAACATGAAGTTATTTATTTTTATTAGACGTTTTATCCATTAGAAAGGTTAAAAAGAATCATAATATTTCTTTCTATTATTGAGAAACGTGGTTACCACATTTTTCATGTGGATATGATGTCTTCATTTTTGAATGGGGGTCTTGTTAATGAAGTTTACATTTAACAAACTCATGGATTTTTTTTGGAATGAAAAACTTTATGTGGGTAAACTAATGAAATCTTTGTTTGGGTTGAAATAACATCAAAGATAATGGTATTCCACATTGGATAATTTCCTGATCGAGATGAATTTTATGAAATAAATATTTCATTGAAGTCTTTACATTAAGGAAAATAATTATTTTTCTCTCATCATAATTGTTTATGTTTATGAAATTATCATTATTGGGAATGATGAAAGGTCTTTTGGAAGATTTTATAAAGAGATAAAAATGTTATCTGAGATGTCTATACTTAGAGAAATGAAATAATTTCTTGGGTCACAAAATTTACAAATGAATAAACACATGTTTATTTTCTCATTAAAATAATTTTAAGGAACTTCTTAAAAAGTTTAGCACGGAAAATTTGAAACTAGATTCCACACCAATTTCAGGGGGAACCAAGTTGTATAAAGAGGTTGAAGGAAAATAAGTTGATCAGAAAGTGTTTTGAAATATGATTGGTTGTTTGTTATATTTGACTAACACAAGTCCTTATATTTGTTTATTTTGTTACCTTATGGGAAAGATTTGAGATAGATCTTAAATAATCACATTTAATTATGGGAGAAATAATTCCCAATAATATCAAAGGCACAATGTTTTTTGGAATTGGGTATGATGGATCAAAAATTATTGACTTGTTTATGTATTCAGATGCAGAATTGGGAAATGATAATGATTGAATATCCCCATATTATGGAGATTAATTAATTTGGAAATGTTTTATTAGTTGGCATTCAAAGAACTAGAATTTAGTAACTCTTATTATGACTATAACCGATTATGTTTATACCACTCAAACTTCAATCCAACTTATGTTGATGAAAACTCAGTTGGAAGAGTTACTTGTTGAATTAAAGTAACCATTTCCCTTGGGATGTGATAATAAAAGTGAAATCAATATTACTAATAATATGGTACAATGTTATCATTTAAAACATATTGACATAAAACACCACTTCAACAGCGATCTTGTGGAGAATAATGAATTGATGCTGGAGTATATTCCTACATCAAAACAAGTTGTTGATATCTTCACAAAATTATTACCAAAAAACCATTTTATAAATTGAGGTTGAGAATGTGCATCCATAAACTTTCATATCATGGTTCTGGTATGTGTTTTTACACCCTCTCTCATCTTACCTTTGGATAGTATAGTTAAGGGGGATAATAATTCCATAAATCAACCATTATATAAGCATTCATAAAGGGGGAGTTGTGGGTATGTTGTGATTCCAAAATGTAAGTTTGTAAAATATTAAAACTATTAGTTGTAGGGGTTGTCAGAAATGATATTTTTGTATTACAAGAATATTAAAGAATTGGAGAAAGGTGAGGAAGAAATTCTAATGAAGAAATGATGAAAATATTTCATCGTCATGAATTTTGGATATCATGATTTTTCTCTCAATAATTATTATTTCCTACAATGAGTTAGATCATGTAGAATTATAATTATTGATATGTAATCCAAGGATTGAGTTTACTATGTTTATTTATTTATGAATATTACTTTAAAATAAAATCCAATGTTGGTTATTCTTGGGACCATGTTGGCCGGAGAAGCTTTTTAGATGAAAAGGTTGTTTTTATGAATGTTGATTTTATTTTAAAAAAATGATAAATCAATTCACTTTGTAAATGGACTAGGAAAATAGGATGATTATTTGATGTTTTCATTTCAAAAGTATCATAAGTTGTGTGGGGAACTTGTGGTGTAAGCATTATGATAAAATGTGGTTGAAAATGTGTTACTAAACATTTTCTGTTTTAATTGGATTGAAAGATATTTCTAAAAGATAAGAAAGTTAGAATAATTTCCCTGGTTAATATAACAATGCTAAAGGTGATTGATGAAATGATATATATCAGTAAAATGTAATTTATGGTAAAATAAATGATGATAATGTATTTTGGTTTATGTTAAAAAATTAGATATTGAGGTACCATCATTTCCTATTGTTTTCCAAATTTTTGGCTCACCAAATCCTGAGTTTTTTTTGAAAAGGAATAGTGTATCCGAAAAATGAATTCATTATTTTAAGATTGTGAAGGATTTTTCCTGGACCATATAGGAGGTTCACAGAACAGTGAAGGAAAATCAAAAAATAAAGTGTTCCACAAAGTAATCATATGGGGACAATGAATCATTCTACATGGACCTTGTAGGGGAAATAAATCATGGGATGATCTTAGTTTATGGGATAATTTTTATTGTTGCGAAGGCCGTCATTTTCTCATGAGATGAGGTGATTTATTTTTTGAAGTCAATGGACACTCCAAGTAAATAATTTCACTACATAGACCTTGTGGGGAAAATAGTTCACAGAAGGAGCATAGTCTATGGTGAAGGTTTTCCCATATTGAATATTTTTTTAAAATGGATAAGCGGTATTTTTATTTTTATTTTCCTAGGTAATGGAACCTAATACCATCAATTAGTGAGAGATAAATTTATATGAAGTGATCATCACTTTGGGAAGAATTTGGATAAGTTTAAAGTAGTTTCTAAAGGATGAATTCTTAAAAGAGAAGAATTCATGTAGGAAAGATTTCGATGAAGGATACAGTTCATGGGTATAATTTGTGGATGAATTTTGTGATGGCCAAAAGCCTAAAAATGAAAATGGACTACGTTGGAAAATTTTTCTATGATTAATTTTTCTTTCACAAAGCAGAGAATATCCGTATAAGAAGAGGTGGTCTACGAAAAACTCACTCCACGCGGTGCAACTTAGTTTGCGAATGATATATGCAGTTCGTAGAGGAAGAAGGGAAGTGCATAGAGGATTGAAGTAAGTTTCTACCAGCTTCTGGGTAGGAAATAGAATTACTATTTTTAAAGGTCATAATTATGAAAGTTGATCAATAAGTTCAATAACATTGTATTACATCAATTTTTTCTAGAATAAGAACATACACTATTTTGTTGTTTTCAAAGTGAAACTAGTGTGTAAGTGAATATCCTACTCATTGTATTCCACAAAAAATGATTGTTTTCAAGTGGATTTTGTTTTATGGGATTATTTACAAACCATACCTTGGACGTAGATACTCATGTTGATTAGTGAACCTTGTAAATTATTGTATAAATGTGGATCTGTGTTTGAATTTTTTTCAATAGGGAAAGAAATATTTAACCGAACATGAAGGTTGATTCATTTGTAAGTAAATATAAATGAAATATATATCATTGATTTACCCTCTCCCCCTCTCTGTGATAATTGATTCCTGACTAGGAAACCTCACTTAACACCTCAGTTAACGTCTATGAATCATTACTTTCGACATTATAGGGACTTATGTCCATAATTAAACTATCTATAACTTTGGATAAATTTAGTAAGTTACAACCTCTCCTCTTGAAAACAAATTTTCACTAAGTTTTTGTTACTTTTGTGGTAGAATGTCATCATAGAAAACCTTCTACCACAGTTCACATACATCAACCTCCTTCTCAGAGGTATCATCGTGTATGCCTCTGTGCTACGATATCACCTAGACTAAAGGAACTAAGGTTCCTTAGTGAACCTTTATTCTATGATCAACGATACGAATTGGATGCTCCCCAAAAGATGCATCTACCTATAGCTTTATATACTTTGGGTTAAACAAATCAAAAGTGTTTGTATGATACTGTCTAAGATGTGATAAATGTAAGATTAAATTAATTTAATGGTTCCTAGGATATAATAGCTACTAATAGGCTACCATCCCAACTCATTCCACTATCATGAACGACTTGACATATCTTGGTGTTAACAGTCTCTATCTCATAATTTGTCTCTAAGAAAATCTGGGTAAAACACAAACAAAGGCTTCATGCTCCACCTCAAACTCCATAGTTCAATGGTGATGATTTATATATGACTTCAACAAGGACTAAAAAGTTTCTATTTTCTTATGAATCATATTTTTACATGATATAAAGTATCATTCACAAGAATATTTCCTAGTAGAGATGCATCACCTATCTTTATCCAGCAAAGAGGGGAAAGGAATAGTCAACCATGGAGGTCCTCTGACAGATTCATCTAAATTGTTTCCTAAAGGCAATTGTTATAGGAAAACTAAACTATAGGGTTATGCTCTTGACATGAACCTCAACAATCAATAATAAAATCCTGTAGCATATCCTCAACAAATTTATGGTCTTCTTGGACTTCCTGTCTGTATGAGAGTGATATAAAGCACTCAAGACCACATGTTTACCTGTTTCCTTCTAAAACATGTACTAGAATCATGATATAAAGAAATTGTATCAGTCCAAAATGATAGAACGATGTACCCCATGGAGTATAAATATCTTCTAAATGTATATACTTTCTAATTAATCAATAAAAAAACATTATTGGATCGTTATAATGTGGGAAACATTGGTCAACCTATCAGTGATCATCCATATTACATCACTACATGAGGAGATCTCTAAAATGCTATAAAGAAATCCATGGGGACGTCATTCCATTTACACTTTGGAATTAATAGAGGTTATAAATGTTCAGTATGTAGTTTCCGCCATTCCTTCAACTGGTTATAGGTGGAGAACTGAGGGATGAATCATATTATCTCCCTCTTCATACTTGGCCAATAGTACTGATGATGTATATCTATATACATCATGGTAATCCCAGTATAAACTATCCAAATAGAGGAATGAGAATCCCTCATGATCTCTTCTTGGGTATCTAAAGGTACTCTTACATGCCTACAGTATAGAAGGGTATTACTTCCATCAATAACCCAACAAGGAGGCACGTTCTCTCCTACCATTATATCTTTTAGAATGATGCCCTCAGAATCTCATAATTGATGCATTTGAACCTCTTCCATAAGAGAATAAGTTACTTCGAGAGTTGTTAAGACCAGTTTCCAGTTATTTTTCTGTTCCTCTAGACAAAAATCATAAAACATATCCATTATCATCCACTCACTATTGGGAACATTGATGTAATCTGTATGATTTTTTTGGCCCAAGTCATCATCTAAAAAAAACATAATTTCTGATAGTATAAAAAAGATCAATATCAAATGACTACAAGTATTCCACATACCTGCACTTCCTCAAATTTAATTCCCATTGGGTGCATATATATTTGTGACTTCAATTATCCATGTAAAAAATGAATCAATCTACTAATAAATAGTGTCTCCAATAGCCAAAGCATAGAGCATGGATACCAATGTTCGGTTATTCATGGTATAGTCACTTTCATGTGGCCTCACCTAAATATATCCATATACTACTCCTCAATCACCTTGCATCATAATTTTCCCAATATTATTCTTCAAGAATAATAGTAGATTATATAACCTCTACATGGCTCTGGAAGAATGAAAATTGGGACTGAGGTGATAATTCCATTTAACTCCTAAAAATCCTTCTCTTAAGAAATGGACCATAGGAACTACACACCCATATTTTTCTGGGCCATATGAAGTGCTTCAAAGAGGTAGAGTTCCTAGATGAATTTCTGATAATGTCCAGTTATCCCTAAGATGCTGGATATATCAAAAATATTCATGGAATTCTCCCCGAAAACCATAACCCTCACCTTCTCTAGGTCAAATGATATGAATTACTCTGATATTATGTGACCCAAAAGTATACTTTTTTATCCATTAGTGTCACTTTATATGTTTTTCATAATGCTGGTACTCTCTCATTGTATTTATCATGATCTCATGTTGACTTTCATGGTCATTTTGGGTGCACGATTACACTTAGATGTAATCTATGAAGACTACCATAAATAAATCAATGAATGGGTGGAGAACCCAATTAATATGATCCATAAAGACTATTGGCATGTTTTTGAGACCAAATATAATAACCAAGTACTCTTACAAGACATTCCTAATCTGAAACATTGTACGTGGTATATATGATGGCCTCACTTGAACCTGATGATAGACTGGCCTTAAATCGATATTAGAGAAAATAGTTTCTCCCCATACATGGTAGAATATATCATCTATAAGAAGTAATGAATAAATGTTCTTTACTATAAGAGGCTTTAACTGTCTTTAATCCAAGTTATATCTAAGGGTACCAGCCACCTTCTTGTTAAAAAATACTACGGAACCCCATGGTGAGGTGATGGGTCTAATAAAACCATTATCATCAAGATCTTATAGTAAAATTTTTGAGTTTCTGGAGATGCATTGGTGCCATCCTATAAAGACAATTAGATGTTATTTCTATACCTGGCGCAAGATCAATAGTAAAATCAACCTCTCTAATTGGAGGTAAGTTGTAGAAATCATCATTTAATATCTTCTTTGAAATGATCTACAACAAAAGGGAACTCTACCAACTACATTCCTTGGTCGTTCATAAAGATACCTTCCAACTGGGTTGTCACTCTTCCTAGTTGATTTATTATAGGTCCAATTCAATATGTCTAGATATACCATTTTCTCCATTGTAAATACATTTTCTCATCAAGTGATACGAAATAACCTCAATGATGAAATAAATACACTAATTCATGATAATTCATGATCTAATCTATAATGAGAATGAATTCGATGTCAATTATCTTAAGTAAAATACTCCATAAGAAATGAAACTGTCTTATCTCATGGTGAAACTACTAACACTATTGTGTTCCCTCTATTCTAAACCCTAATGACTTGTCGAGGGACATAATTCAACATAAGTATTTATTTCCAAGGAAAATATTTTCCACAAGTGAAATATATATGAAAGAGTGTGATGGACCTATATTTTAGAAGGAGGAAACTAATGTAGTGGATAATAGAATAGTACCTATAACAATAAAATAACTTGGAATCTACTCAGATGGCATTAGATGCACTACTTATATATATATCATATACCTAGACCCTAAGATGTTGCCTGAATAGCCTAATCTGATCCATTTTGTTATTGATGATGCTCTAGGGCCTAACTACCACATCCATGAACATTAACATCTCATCCTAATTGGCCGGTAAAACACCAACTCCCATACTAACATGAATTAATAGTTCCTATACCTGATAGAGGTGCAGGTATGGATCCCATTACACTAGATTTTAGAGGAAAATATTGTAGAAGTGTTGAAGATGACTCATCCTACTGCATGATCGGTACTGGATTGGGATCGTCAAACAATAGGGCTTTTTATGGCCTAAACTACATCCATAATGACACATTATAGAGCTGTTAGAATGTTCCACCTAGTGGGAACCTCTCCCATGTGTACCCTTAATGTTGAGCTTATCACAACTATTAAAACCATCAACTTATATCATAACTGAACCTCCCTTACTCACAAGATCAGATCCTTGGATATTTATTTTTCTGATTGGGTTCTAGTTAATTATATTTTTTTATCTAGTCAAATATAATATGTTCACCTATAATCAGACAACATTCCCAAGACTACCCTTGAAAAGTCTCTCAGTTTTCAACTCATCACTGGTCTGAGAATGAGTAATGATTTTAAGCTCAATGATGTGATAAGAATACACTAGCACTATCATAGATCCCAAAAAGATGCATGAACTCCTTTTCATGATCCTCCCTCATAGTTTGTGGAAAGTATTTGTTCAGTGAATGTAATATTCAAGTCTTATCGAGCCATACCTCTGTAACACTTAGACTGAGAAATGACATCCCACCAACAATTGGAGGTGTCATTCATCATGTGGGTAGTGAGATTGGACCTCTACTCTAGAGGCATATCAATATGGTCAAAGATAGATATCATTTACTATGACCATAATTTTTTAGTATGTGTTCTTCAATCCCAAGATAGGATGGAGGATATTGCTGTTGGCGATCTTGAGTCACCTATGCCATAGTAGGGAATGATGGGGATCACCCTAAATAGTCTAGATAATCCTGATAAGGATATCACAAAACAATGTATTGGTGAATGTTATATGTTATGCTGGAGGTTTGTCTAGTGAGACTACTGATGGTATATTAGGAGGCTCAACTCCCACCACCTCTAGTGTATACTCATCGCCACTTTCTTGGCAAACCACACAATGTTATTTTGGTGGCATAACTCTTCAAATTCTAATTGCATACATCAAAAATGACTTAAAACAGATAATGAAAAAAGTTAATAGGATCGATTAGATGGATAAGTAAAAATCTTATCCTTGAGAATAAAATAAATGACATGATTATCCTAGATCCAATCATAGATAATAAAGAAAAGGACTCTGATGAGTCACTAGAGACATTACAGATAACCCATTTCCCAGGTAAGGCCAAAGTCAAAGTCTCACATTTCTTACATATTGTGACCATTTTATTCTAAAGGTCACATTATTTTTAATTAATGATTATAATTTATACCCTTTTAATTTTTTATGAATTATGTGGATAGCCATTCTAATTAATGATATCTCATACACCTCATGATTTTAAATTGGAATACAATAAATCCAAACCATAACATATCATTACAATTCACATAAAAATAAGGCACACACACATGCATATATATATATATAAGAAAACAAGATATACCCTACTGTAAAGAATAAGGAACAATAAAAAACCCCTCCAAACAAGAAATGAACATTGAATATAAATATTGCATGACATGATGCATGATATTTCAATTACTATAGTTCATATTATGATGTATGTAATTCAATTCCATCATTCCATTAGGATGAAGTAATATAAATCATTATTCCAATCATATCAATATAATAACCCTAGAGAACAAGTGGTTCACCCAACTATGAATTCTTATCACCCATAAATGGCATAAAAAATATCTAAAATTTCTCATTATAGGTAATTTTGGTTTCCCCTTCACATGGGTTAGCTATGTCCAAGCATAAGGTAAATTCCAAATTTGAAAGTCCATGTCTTCTATCTAACACAAATAGTAATTCAAAAGGAAAGAATGCCTTTGATACCACTTTGTAAAACCCCAACTCAATTGACACTAAATTATTCCCCGAGACGGTGGGCCACATGACCTTAAGCACAACTCCCTTATCTCTAGAGGCTCTTTGACTTTAAGTGGGGGCCTTAGGTGTGTCTATCGAGAAATTATCGCCTCATATATTTTTTTATTCATTGTATTGAATAATAAATAATAAATAGAATAATAATAAAAATAACAAGACATTATTAAATGTAATGAAATAATCCTAGAAAAAAACATAACTAGGCAGTCAAAGATAAATAAATAAAAGGGTACAAAATATGTGTTCCTTGTCATGATGATATAAAAAAATGGTAGAACATGGGAAAATGGAATAAAAATTATATAAATAATTATATAAAAAATCTAAAAAGTCCACAGAACTACAACACAACATCTCTATCATATTATCGGTCCTTAACTACCCAAACTCTATCATAAGAAGAAAGTAAATCCAAAATCATAAGTAGCATACTTCCTATTATCCAAAACTAGGATCATAATGTCTACTTAGGTACCAAATATCACCAAGTATGTTGTGAGATAAAATATTAGTTGGTTTGTAGCCACGATGTCTAGGTTGATCTATTTCTTACAGTTAAAACACAATGTCCCATATATAAATAAAAACATATAATTAAATAAATAAAACATGTAAACCATGGTCTAGGTTTTTAATTCACACTTTTACCATACCACCATCTTCGTCCTACGATGGATATCTGAATGAGGAATCTGTACGAGACATGATATGTATATAAGGGTCCATTATAACTTAATCATCCAAGGTAAAATAATAAGACTCCAAGATTTTGCTTTATCTTGGAGGTTATAATAAAATTCCAAGTATTCCTAATAATGATAATTAAATAAATTCATT
The DNA here is from genome assembly GCA_963277665.1 of Viscum album. Lineage (NCBI taxonomy): Eukaryota > Viridiplantae > Streptophyta > Magnoliopsida > Santalales > Viscaceae > Viscum > Viscum album. Next base: position 349,958,607 of record OY728126.1, on the reverse strand, counting down.
GCATATAAAATGAAAAAATAAACCAAAACATTAATTATTGTTGTGGACTTCAAGCCAGTCCAAAGTAATTTAAATAGAAATCCCAAGGGTCTCTATAGAACATCCAATATAACAAATGTCATCGACTCTCTAAAGAAACCCATAAAGTGTCCCATGTATCACCCATGACATGGTGACTCTCAATCCATACAAAGTATCTCACCTAGGGGAGCAAGGATCACCCATGGATGGTGTATCCTTCATTCTAATGGAACAATCCATATTTTCACCCATAGGGAATCAACACCACTCATGTGTATAAGTAAATACACCTAGTGAGTCTCTACTTGGAAAGCCAAAGTATAACCCATGGTATGGTGTATCCATCTTTCAAATGGAACCATCCATAGTTTACCCCCTATGTAATCAACATCACAAAAGAGTATAAGTAAATCTACATAGTGAGTATGTACCTTAAAAGACAAAGTATCACTCCCAGCGCGTCAAGAGTATCTAACCGAGCACGATAAGTCCATCGATGTATTCCTTAACTAAAGACCAATGTTCACTCATGGCTAATAGCTAGTGGTCCATGGAAAAAAACACCAAGAAATATATCCCAATATTTACATGATTCCCACTAATGAGATATTTCATTAACACATTCTCACTAAATTATCACACTATACAATTTGAGGAAAAACAATCATGGCATAATGTATTTGGATAACACATAGAAAAGCATATATCCACACAAAATGACCAATAATAAATAAAATGTATAAGCTAGACATCTTTTCCAAACATATATTTCATTTCATGTCACCAAATTATTGTCCAATAAATAAGTATAGTGAACTAATAAGCATGATTAAGGTGTAAATAACATGGATTGGAAATATTATAAAATAACAGGAAATGGATTAAAACATTCACATAAGGCATCAGGATGAAAAAATTAAATTCGGAAAAAGGAACATCATAGAAATTGTGGAAAAGAATTAAACATAAGGCTACTAAGTATGATCAAAATAATTCTATATAAGGCTACTAGGTATGATCAATAAGTGTGATCAAAAGAATATGTCATTATCCAGGTGTCAAAATAATGGGAATTAAAAATAGAAGTTACAAATTGGATCTATGTCATAGTTCACAATTCTTATAAATAATTTTATATATATTAAAAATTCAAGAAATGCGCAACACACACACCCAAGGTGAAACATATCTCAAATCATATGGTCAATTTAGGCCATTTTGGATGGCTCACCCAATGGGGTGTCCAAATACAAGTAGAACACCACATAGATGGGTTTTTCTATAAATAGGTGTCACATAAGGATTACCCAACCATTTTAATTAATTTATTAAACAAGAATGAAGCCTAATTTTAATGTTATGGTGAGCATCTCAATGGCGCGCATACTAAAATTTGATGAAAATAGCTCGACGGAATAGACCCCCTACCATGACATTGTATTACTCAACTACTTCTCTTTTGAGGTTTTATTGAACCTAAAATGGGAGAAATCAAAGGATTTTTCAATAACACTGTATATTGGTCCAAACTACATCCCACTTAAACATTGCAATAGAGAGAGTATAAACCTTGGAGTACAAGGGTGTGGAAGGTAGAGCTTACCTAGGTCTTTCTGAAGCTTCCCACTATGTTGGTTTTGGTCCACAAAGGAGGGATATATCAAAAAACCTATAAGATGAGAATATAGAGATCCATGTATGGATGATGAATAAAATCCCATGATATTGGGAGAGGAATGGAATGTGGGGTGAAATAAATAATTAAATATTAGAAAACATGTACTCTCAACCATTTTTACGCTATGGACAATTTTTCAACATGGGTCATCCAAACCATGTGCCAATCATGTTTCATTCACTATTATTAGGGGTACTTTGCAAGGTTAGGAAGAAAGTTTGACTAACCATTTCAAAAACATGTGTTTTAGGGTTGTCCCAAACTTCAGAATCCCCCCATGATTGTGTTCCTTGGGTTGCATGGTTGAAAACAAAATGTGTGGCCCAGTCTGTTTTTCCCAATATTAGTGATCTGGGATTCAAAAAAGTCTTGGACACATCTGGGGATTCCTCATACTTCATAAACTTCTATAATAGGGTAGTTTTAATGAATTAATCCAAAAATTAAATGGTCTATAGATTTGGATAAATCTGAGATGTTACAAGGCATAACCATCTAGACATCGAGCTTGGCCAAGGTTCCTCTCCTATGGAACCAAAATCACTCACTATAGGTTTAGGTAAACATATGTTGGGAATATCCTAGTATACTAGTATATCCCACAATGTACCAAAAATATACCAATGAAGCTAATGATTTTCCTGATGAGCATGTTCTTGGAATTCTACAGATGGAAACCCGAGTATCACTCACTAAATTCCAAATTAATTTAAACTATTGTATTAAATAATAAAAATTTCATTATAGTAGACATTCCATAGAATTAAAGAAGAATATATTCAAGGGAAATTATAATTTACTAATTCATTTTAGAAAAACAATTAATATGCACTCAATAATTCCCCATCACATATCTAAACAATTAGTTAACAAGGACATCAAATTCAATCCACAATTAAAAGACACCCTTAATTACAAATAAATAATTCCTTGGTTAAATACACATACCATTTGGCCAAAAAATACATAACATTTTCATATATATATATATATATACTTTTTGGTTAAGAGGACACTACATCTCAATGGAGGGGATATATTAGAAAACATGACATTATATTCACACAATTCATGTCATTTAATTTAAATAATTCAATTTCATCACAAAGGATAATGTAACCCATATACATGGTGGTTTCAAGTAGTAATAATATTAAGTAAATATAATTATAAACATCACACCCAAATTGAATGCTTATACGTAGGGAATACAATGTTCAACACAAGCTATTTAATAAACCCACCCAAAAAGTGGGTGTTTCGAGTTAAGGTTATAACCTTTATCCATATATAGAGGAGTATAAAAGAATTACGAGTTTGGATTTTAGATGAATAAGATTGATAATTTATAAGAGACCACAAGTAATTCCATTAAGAATAATAATGAGATTTTTTATAAGAAAAACCAAAGGTAAAATCTAAAGACCACCTACCATATTTCGAGGATTCATCACTAATCCCAAATAGAGGATTGTTTTGGCGTGATTAAAGATAAATTGATGAAACAAAAAAACACTATGAAAATAACATGAATTAGTTCTCCCCAACATAAATCCATCATGGGATAGAGAGAAAAAATTAAACGCTGAAAGGATCAAGAAGAAAGAAGATCATATTGATTGGAATCTATAGAGACTAAAGGAGCTTGAATCTTGCTTTAGACATGGGGTAATTCACTACACTTAGAGGAGGAAGGAGGAGGAACCCAAAAGAGAAAAAGGGTGGAGTTTTCTGATGGGGATAAGAAGAAAAATATGAGAAGGGGTTAAAATATTTTAGGGAAAAACTATAAATTTCTTCTTAAAAATCAAGTCACATTGTTTGTCCACACTGTTGGAAAAATTTTATACCAACCATGCTTCCTGTAATACATTGAATGTGGAATTTCATAGTTTATGGGAATGGTTTGGGAAACCTTGCAATTTCCCACTATAAAAAACATTGATGAAACCACATGGTTGTGAATCCCCTTTCACATAGGTACACCAAACCATGTGATACCTCCCACTCCTCTGGATTATCTAAACATCTTCTTCTGGAGGGTTACACTGTTTTAGAAAAATATGTGTTCCCCTATCATCCCTCTTAGATTTTGATTTTCTGGGGGTCTAATTCATTTATAACTCAACAGAACACCCAGGGCATCTCTGGAGTCCGAAACCCAGTATAAGTACGACACATTTAAAATTTAAAATTTTCCAATTTTTATTTCAATTCATAGTATAAAGGATATATAATCCACCAAACTGGAAATTAAAAACACCATTGTAATTTCATCTAGTTTAAAAAAAATCTTTACAAAAATATTATATCCACTTGAATATCAGTTTTCAAAAACATAGAATCATTTAAAAATTAATTTATTTGAAAATTTCCTAGAAAACATTTAAATAAAACTTTAAAGATCATTTAAAAAAGTTTATGATGGAAATAAAAATTTTACTCAGAAAAACACTTTTAAAAATATTAAAAAATTTCAAAATCCTTTTATTGGAAAATATAATTTGAAACTAATGAAATAATATTTAGATATCATTTAAAACATTTCCTGAGTGAAATAATATTTTGACTATAAAAAAACATTCTAGAACATAAAACATTTTCAAAGTTTGTTTCCTTGAAAATAACCTTGGAAACATATGAAGGAATATTTAAATATAATTTAAAACATTTCTTGAGGTAAATATAATTTTCACTTTGAGAAATTATCTTTATAAATATAAAATATTTTAAAAATAGCTTTCAATTAAAATAACCAAGGAAACTTCTCAATTATTATTTAAAGATCATACAGAACATTTCTTGGAAAAAATACCCTTTCGGTATAGAAAAACACTTTTTAAAACATAAAACATTTTCTAAATCCTTTGATTCAAAAATAAATTTCAATATTATTAATGACTATTTAAGTCATTTATTGATCATGAATGTATAAAATATAATTCATTCCATACGTGTTAAAATGAATATTCATTTCACATATTCAGTAAAAAAGGGACTTATTTGTAAAAAACAAGAAGATTACTCTAAACCCATTTTTTTAAAAAATAAACATAAAGAAAATTTATTTAAAAAATCATAGATGAATAAAAAAAATTATTGAAAAAAATTATAAAACATGGATATGGAAGAAAAATTATTTTTGACCACAGGAAGAACTAAAGCATGTTTTACTTAAAAACATTCTTTTGGAATATTAGTACATAAAGTTATTAAAATGAATGGGAAAAAATTATTATAAAAATATAAATATTTTAGAATAAAAATATAGAAGATATTGATAAATAGTTAATAATATTTAATTATTAAAAGAATAATTATAAACAATCATGATAAACAATGAGACTATAACATCAAACACTTACCACTTTGGTAACTTATGAATTCAAATCCCTATGAATCATAACATAAAATGAAAAATTAAATATAATTAATAGAATTAGATTCATGACATAAAATGAAAAATGTTTATTATATACCCATCATAAAATAAGATAGGTGCATATCATAGAATATGTTTCAAAGAAGGATAAATGATTGAAAAATACCTTACAACATTGAAAACTTTATAATTGTAAGGCTAAATAAATAATATTACTAAATGAAACTTTGAATATAATTATAATAATTACATTAATTATATAACATGTCAAATGTGATGTATATACACCACAAAAATGATATGATGTGTGAATATGACATATGTCTCTCAAAAATAAAATATTGAATATAAATTCTTTACCTTAAGTTTCAATTTCATTCATACACATTAAAGCTATTATATAATGAATATATGTAAATTATAAAAATTTTATTGAACCATACTTATATATATATCATACCATTTATATTTTAATTGTGATCATTTATTACCTGTTTTTAAACAAATACTTGTTAAAATCATGTTTCGGTTAATAACAAGTTTTCTTAGATGTATGTTTTGGTTTGGTATTTTCATCAATTTTAAAATGATCATGGCTAAATAATATCCAATATTTTAACCATTATTAAAATTTAATCTATATATTCAGTAATATGTATTTAAATTAATCAATAATTGTTATAGATTGAAAATGAAATACACTGTTCACGAAGATGGTATGCCACATATATGCGTGAATGATGTTTCCATTTTCTTGATAGATCAAACAAAAGAAATCAGGAAATATATTAAATGTAAAGAATTATTTTTATGTCATATATTTAAAAAAAATTATAAACCTATCCTTATTACTTTTCATGTAATCTATATGTGAAAAATAATCACATCGCTTTGTGAATCTGAAGTCCATCGTACACGTAGGCGATGTCCCCCCCCATGAATGGGAATATAATAAGTGATATATTATATAAACATTACAGAGTTGTAATTATGTTAATAATACATATGTATATATATATATATATATATTCATTAAATACATCATTATATCCATATATAAGAGGTGTTTGTTGAGAATGAATGGCATCGTTTCATGGGCTAGTAATTTGATATACACAGGATGGAAGATTTCATCATATTTTTAATATAAGTGGATAATGATATAGGTTATTACAATAACATAATAACATATAAATATATTTTATATATGGTCATTATTATAACTTAATTAAAAAACGTTTGAAGGTGGTAAGAGAATAATTTAGAAAGAGATAGTTTATTGAAGACAATAACCATTCTATTAAACAAACCCCATTGGATCTATGATTGATTACTAGGATCAAAATATTCCTACTTAATGAAATATTACTAACATATTAGATAAATATATTCTTTGTTTTTTAATCTTCATAAACATAAACAACCTAAGACCATTAATTATAACCTAGAGAAAGGAAACATAAGCAAGAGTGAGCTTAGATGCTCAGTAAGGTTAAACGTGGTATATTTAATTTTATTATGATATGAAAGAATATGATAAACATAAGGGTATAATTACATGAACATAACTTACAAAGATCATACCCAAATTATCGTATATCATAAACTTGAGTTCATTTATAAATCATTCTCATTCCCAAATACATGATTTATAAGAGTGTGAAATCATCATTACTGATTAACCCTAAGCTGATATCCTAAACTTTTGACAAAAACATTGGTATAGAAGTATTTAAATTTTCTAGGATAACAATAAACACCATAAAATATAGTGTATCCGGACTCATCACTTGTTTCCCATTGGGGGCCATTCCCAACGTCATGCTTCCCATTGGGGATCTAGCCTATCATCCTATTTCCCACTATGAATCAAGCACATAATTTTTCCCCTTTTTTATCTCTTGATTTAGGAATATTTAACAAATTAATTATAAGGATATATAGGTCCCACCCCTAACTTATTCTATGCATTACTGTTCAACCAGATTACAAAACGTTCACTATATTATATCCTATAGAAATGAAATGGGTTTAATAATCATCTCATCATAGAATAACCTATAGAAAAGAAAATGGGCTTCATAAAAATCTCATAAATCCATAAAGGACTAATAAATTTAAAAGGAATGGGTTTAATAGACCACTATTCATCATAATCATAAACTATTAAAAGAAAGGATAATAATATTAAAATTGGATCATATCTAAAGTAAATCATATGTAGCATCAAAGGATTTCATTTTAGATGGAAAATTATCTTGAAAGATCATGATGAATATTTATTAAGGAAAATAGCCCTTAGAATTTAAAAATCACTTTTTAAAAACATATTATAGTTTCAAAAAAAATTACTTTTTAAAAACCCTATAAAAAATATAATTGAATCCTTGATGATAATTTTAAACATTTCATTTTGAAAATAACATTTTCAATTTGAAAGAAAAATTTCAGAACATAAAACTTTTTCAAAAGAATTTTATTTATAAATAACCATAGAATATTATGAATGAAGATCTAAATTACATTTCAAACATTTATAGAGGGAAATAACATTTTCACTATGAAAAATTTTTTTATAACATAAAATATTTTTAAAATCATTTTCTTTAAAAATATCCTTTGCAATTTATAATGAAATAATTAAATATCATTTAAAACATTGCTCACGGGAAAGAAAATTGTCATTTTGAAAATTTATTTTTATATATAAAAACTTTTCAAAATAACTTTCTTTACAAATAACATATGAATCATAAAAATTAGTATTTCATAATATGTAAAAAAAATTTAAGATGAATGTCCATTCCACATTGAAAGTTTTTTTCTAAAAGATAAAAAACTTTAAAAATTCATTTATTTAGAAAAACATGATATTATAAATGAATCATGATATCATTCATTATTCATGATGTTGTTAAATACCACTCATTACATATATATTAAAACAAATATTCCATTCACATTTTCAATAAAAATGAGATATTTTCCTGTAAAAAGAAAAGAATATTCCATTCAATATATTTTATAAAAATCAAGACAAGGGTAAAAAAAAATTAAAAAATTTATTTTTGAATATTCAAAAATCATTTTAAACACATTTAGAAAACATTTATATATAAGAAAACTATTTTCAATCAAAGAGAGAAATCAAGTCAGTTTTATTTAAGAAAAGTTATTTTTGGAATCATCAATACTTAAAGAAAGGATTATAAATTAAAAAATTTATTATTACTGAAAAACCATAGAAGAATATAATTTATTATTTTATTGATAAATATATCATAATATTGCATCATCTAATGCATAATCATAATACACCCTGATAAAAAATGATATTGTAACAAAAAAAAAACAAACCAATTTAGAGACTTTTGAATTTTAAAAACCACAAATAAAAACATCAAATTAAATGTTAAATATCATAAAAAATATTATTAATTATATTAAATTTAAAATTTAATTTATATTCACCTTGTAAAAGGATATGTGTTCATAAAATATCCATAGTTTTAAATAATTAAAATTATTACAAAAACCCTTACCACTTTGGACACATTTTAATTGTAATACCCATTAATGAAGAATAATATATTTAACTTATAATACCCTAAAAATAATTATATTCATCGTATATCATGTAAAATAAGTATAATATACACCATAAAAAAATAAACATGTGGTGAATATTTCATATATCACTTAAAAATAGAAAAGAGACTATGAATCCCTTTCCTTAATTCTTGAATCCCCTCATATACATTTGAACCTCCAGTATAATAAATATATCTTTATAAGTAATATATTACATAACCATAATTATATATATATATCATACCATGTATGTATTTAATATGACCTTTAATTTCTCATTTATTAAAAATTCATGGTTAAAATCATGTTTTTAGTAATAATTGATTTGTTTTTCATGTCTGTTTTGATTTTATACTTTTAGACTTTTTACTTTAAACATGGTTCCATAATATATATAATATTAAATATGATATATATGATATATATATTTATATTTAGTATATATTTATTTATATTAATTAATAAATTATAGATATATAAAATTAAATACATTGTTCATGGAGACAGTAGGTCGTGCATACGCATGAATGTTGTTTCCATTTTATCAATGTAAGAAATTAAAGAAAGGTAAATAATATATTACCACAAAAAAATTATTTTTATTTCATATAAATTACATATTACCATTAAACCTACCCTTAATACATTATGTAATTCCTAAATGTGAAACCAATCACATCACTTCAATATGAAGTAGTCCACTGTATAAATAAGTAATGTTGTCATATAACACATGAAATTAAAAGTAACCATTTATATGTGATATCAGAAACCTAGATGTATAATTATGTTACCAATATCATACATAAACATTAATTCCATTACTATATAAATACATGGGAGGTTGTGATGGAAAAAAATAACATCGATTCGATTGGTTGTAGTCTGCCGTACTCAAGATCAGTAGGCATACATTATATTTGATGGAAGAGGATATTGATATAGGTTATTTTGAAAAATTAATAACATGTTAGTATATGGTATACACTGTTTTATTTATTTTTTAATTAATATAATATTCATGAAGTTGGTAAGAGAATAATTATAAATAAATTGTTTCGTAATTGATGTTACCGTTACATAGAACTAACCCCTTTGGAACTCTTATTAATTACCATAGTACAGGTCTTTGGGAATGAAAAAAATAATTAGAAAATAGATAAGGATGTTTTATATAGATTGTTTGAGGGTTTGGTTTGGAAATATGTAATGATATGTGTGAATAAGTTAGGGAGGAGGTGACCTTTTATAGTGGGGGGAGTGGAATTTTTTTAAATACCCAATACAATTATATAATGGGATGTTGTTATCATTGCATGTTCCTAAAAACAATATAAATAGTGGATAATGCGGTTTGATACACACATCTACTAGAAAAAATAAAATGTTAGAAACATGTTATTCTTTAGCCCTTAATTTTAAATATTTTTACAATTTTAGTTTTCTCCATGGTAACTGGTATATTTTTATTTACCTAGGTGATTTATCATTTAAGAATAAAATTATAATTTACCTCATTTGGTATTTTGGAACCAATTATTATAAATATTAAATTAATTTTGTTAAATTAAAAGCCTATTTTTGTGTAAAATGAATTTTTAGAACAAGTACATGTAATATGAAAAACCGTATATTAACATTAATTATGGTAATTAATTTTTATAGTCTTTATTAATATTTATTAATTGAAACTAATTTTACCATATTATATAATTAATATTATTCTCATTTCTAATATTAAATACTTTTTCTGAAATTAAAAACACATAAAGGAAAGAATATAATTTAAGAATAATCCCACATACATGACAAAAAATGAGTTTTCCAAAGAGAAATTATACAAAAGCTTAAATATTTTCTATATCAGAAATCAATATAAAGTTTATTAAAATAAACTAAATTTTATTAATTAAAATAAAATTGATATTTTTCTATTTTTTAAACCATTTATTATAAAATTTAACCTTATAAATTGTTTAAATAAAAAGGAATTTTAAAATAAATACCATTATTCTTCACTATTAATTAAAAAAATAATCTTTTTAGAAAAATTCCAAAAATTTTACATTACATAATTAATAATGGTTTATTCTAAAAATTAATTTAATTTTTTATAATAAATTTTACAAAATTGGAAAAAAAATTATTTTTCTATTTGTTCCCAAAACATAAAAAACACTTTTTGAGAAAAAATTATCTTCAAATCATATAAAAACTTCACAAATAATTTAGCACTTTTTCATCAATATTTTTTCCTTAAATATAAAATTTATACATAATTTAAGAAATTTGGTTTTTCAAATTCATAACTACATTCTTAATGGATATGTTATAATGAACATGTGTAAATAATAATATTAATAGCATATCATGGTTCATTAATACTTAGTGTTGTGTGTAACACAACCTATACAAGAAATTAAATTTAATTGAAAAAATATACCTTTCATAGAATCCTAAGGTTTTACATATTCATTTTCAAGTTATCTTGTGATTTAATTTAATTGGTGTATTAAGATCATGTTTTAGATATCACTTATAAGGTTTTATTGGTCATAGTATCATAGATATTCAATTTGTACATCATGCATATTATATTTTATCTTTTTATTATGTCTATTTTCAGATTAATATATAATTATTTTGAGATATACAGTTTCATGAGAGTTTATTATGACAATTCCTCTAGTATTTTTGTTTATCCTTTTTAGAAATAGTCACAAGACCCTGTACTATTGAATTCGTCTTGGGGCACCACACTCAGCCAGACTGATAACACAGTTGGAGTACCAGTGGGGTGGCTCATGTAATCATAATCAACTGTATACTAGAATACATAATCTACTTATAAACATAATTATTTTTGAATATCTCTGATAACAATTAATTTCATAGTTTTCCTCACTAATTCTGCATGAATATAAACCTTTAAAAAGTCATCAATGATGCTAATAGGATTAATATCATTGAATCGATTTTGTTCCACATTAATTCTTCTATCTTCGGATATGAATTTATTTATTCATACTTCAATCAATGATCCACATATATCTAAAACTTTTTAGCCCAAAAATTACATCTACATCCTTATATATTCCCATTTTAAATGAAACAAAAATATAAACATAGAATTAGTTTCCTAATTTGAACTCAAAAATATTCAATAACATTAGTGGGATCAGTTATAGAACGATGTATATATTTTAAAATTAAACTATTAAATGTTTAAATTAATTTATTTCATTAAATTTGAAAATTTTTAGTGGTAAAGGTTATACTTTAATTTATATCAATGAAGTATCTGAATGACTTCTCTAAAAACCTAAATCTCATAAATATATTATTACATTATTTTAAACATAAAAATCATTAATTCCAACTCATAAATCTCAATATATAATTTCTTTAGGAGGAAGTTACATAGTACATCAATATAAAAATAGAATACATTATATTTATTTTAAAATTAATAATGTATTTTTAAATTAAATTGTTCTTCTATTAACTTAGAAGATACCCTAGTGACATTCATAAAAGAAAAGGGTGAGGATATAGATCCTAGTAAGGGAAAAAATGATAATAAACCATAAAATATAAGTCAGGAATCATAGTATAATATCATACAAGTGGAGGCTAACATCTAATAACATAGAATAATATTATAATGGAGATGATATCATATGATCTATGAATCATAAGAATTAAAAAATAATATAAAACATTACATCATATTAATAATTAAAGGATCACTACAAAGATAATATAACATGGTGTGTGATGCTTGTGGCTCATGCATCATATATGGTATCTCATGATATGAAGACATTCACCAAGGCATTGGTGGGTTGTATAATTATAGATCCTTCAATTATATAATAACAATTACATTAATATGTCTTCCACCAAAATGAAAAATATCATATATAATTTATTAGTATGAAAAAACCCATAATAAGAAAATAGGTTAAATAGTCATGTCTCAACGTAAAACCAAATGATATATCATTAAGATTCTAAAGAAAATATAGAACTTGATATTTTTATATGTTAATAATTTAATATATAATAATACCTTATTAATACAAATTTATTGTGAATAAAAAAACATAAGATATAAGTGAGTAAGTAGGTATAAAAATGAACCTATTAAATTATGTTTTATGAAATGAGTAGAAAACATCAAAGAATGTAGGAAAATATTATATTTCTTATAAATGAAATGAAAATTTATGGGTTTACATAAAATATTTATCTTTTTTAAAAATAATGGGATGGAAAAGTCGTTAAATAGAGATATATGAAATAGAATAATAAATATAAAAGTTTCCTTTAATTATGTTCACTTTAAATGAAATTTTTACGATGGAACCTTGAAAAACACAATCATCCACATAATTTAAATAGAAAATAAACATAGTATATAACTAATGTAAAGATGTATAAATAATAATCTAAATGAAAAGTAGGCTGTTTTTGAGATCCCTTATATAGAGTCCAAACTCGCATGGTATGTGCATCTAACTGCCTGGATAAAAATATTTAATTTATTTAATATATTTTAAAAAAAATTATATATATATATTTGTATTTATTTATTATTAATTTATATTCATTTATAAAATTTTATTAAGCCACTATGTTTTCTTTCACTATCCCAATGATGAATGTTTGATATTTCTGAGGTCATATTAGTTTATTGATATTGGTGGAAGTTATAAAAAAATTATTTTATAACTCTACTAGTGTGGTGAAATGATGTTAATTTAATTATAGATTTTTATACGCTTCCATATATCAATAATTCTTTAAAAATAGGTTTGGTTTATTCTGTATAGATGTTATCATTTAATGGTTTCATCATTTAGACATTTTACTAGACAATATGAACATAATTTATACTATTTAATTTTTTTATTATTTTCCCATTCTAAAAGATAAATAATATTATTATATAATTATAAAGTTCATAAGTAACTATTAAATATTTTCTTACAACCATCCCTAAAATTAGTAATTGTTTTCTAAAAATCAACATCCTTCGGTTAATTTATAACGGACAAGAATGGATGTTTTCTTGTAAAAACATCTCCAAAGTCTTTATATAGTGTCAATATAAATATTATAGTAGCTTAATAGAATTTATTTTAGGAAATAAAACCCCTATATGATATTTATTATGTATGGTAAGAAGATAAAAAGGGATAATTTTTTGAAAAAATTTAATATGAGTTTTTATACAACTCCTTAAGATAATTGTTTTTTTACATGAATTATGCCTTGAAAGGTGGTCTTTTAATGAGACTAGTAACCCTAAAAATGGATAATAGAGTTGTGGGTATTTGGTATATTTTATATATGAAAATAAGATTAATATATAAGGAAAATTTTGGTGATGAAATGTGGTATTTATAAACATATGAGAGGTGTCTTTTAGAATAAAATTTCAGAAAACAATATTATATCTTCAAATAGTAATCAAAATTTTCATTAAATTGAAAAGAGATATTGTTTTGATAGTTAATAGCATATTAACATGTTTATATAACTTCTCAAAATCTCACAAATACATTCTATTAAACAAATACATAATACATTACTTACTCATCATTTTTCTATGCACATCTATATTTTACTACATATAAAAATAATTAACCATAGAAAAAATCAATGTGATGATTTAAAGAATGAAACCAGTTTATTAAACTAATTTTGTAAATTTGAGAATAAAATTTTGAAATAAAATGCTTATTTATTTAAATAGACTAATTTTTAGTACATTGTCAAATTAATTATTATAAAAATGAAATATGATTCCATAAATTTTTTTATTAATTATATAAAAATAACTATTTTTTGATAAAACCCATTTATAAAAATAAATTTAAAAATCATAAATTTTAAATTTATCATATAAATTAATTTTACCTAATATAAATCATATTTATTTTTCCAAAAAATACTATTATGTTTTCCTAGTATCTAATATTTTTTTATCATATTTAACACTTTTATTTCATTAGAATTCGATATAAATTCCTTAGGTTTGTATTTCAAAAGAACCCAATAAATTATTCTAAAACTATAATTGGTTAAGTTTATATTCTAATAGTAGTTTCACTATTATAACAGTAATATTTCTATTCTAATTAGAATATTTCAAAAAGTCTAACACCTTTTCACTTACTGTAAACACCTATTTATATTCATCAGTCATCATTCACTTCCACTACACTCGTGGTTCTATATTATCTATGCTCATAATATTGATTATATTACTAATTTATGTTATTTGTAATAGTTTTATTCATCCATGATAATTTTTTGGTACTATATTGTATGATAATATCAGGTTATAGTTTTATTATTTACTTATGTTTATCACTCTATTTTACTATTTTTAATTTTGTATTTTATCTTTATACTTCATTTATAATAATATGGGGAAATGTTACAAAATAGGTTTTTTTAAATTATATAGTTTCATGTAATTTATTTATATTATACCTTTTATCTAAATAACTTGATTATATAAATTGAGAAGGAAATTTCATATCGAAAAATCAATGTTGGTACAACTTCTTTCCTTCGAAATCACAAGATATTTTAAAGCTATATTAATTTTTTAGATTACTTAGAATCATTCTTTTAATCATTACAAACATTCCTCTATAAGTGAAATATTGGTATATTATTTCAATTTTTTCTATATGGAAATAATATTATTTGGTAACTTTTCATATGTATGAATATTTTTAAAAGATTTAGTAAATAGAAGTGTAATATCTATATAAAATAATTGTAAAATTTCTCTACATATTTATCATATATAGGATATCATGGTAGAAATTGTGTTTTAGGAATGAATTTCATCTGTAACACCCGGAGATTTTATAAAGTTCTTTTCAAATAAACATAATTTCTTCGCTAGCTTGCGTAACACGCAACACTGAGTTTAAACAAACTATGTTATAATATGAAAAAATTATTATTTTATATCACAATTATAACCTAGGTTTTAAATTCGTATATGGGAATATAAATTACTAAATATATAGAAATATATATTTTATACATGTATTATAAAATAAATTTTTTATAAATTAATTATAAATGAAATTAAAAAAATAATTGAATGTATAAAAAATGTTTTTTAGAAAAAAAAATTTATGTGTGAAATGTGGTTTTATCATAATAAATTAAATGATAAAATATTACTGCATGATTTAAATTATGTTTATAAATTATTTATTCAATCAGGTATTTTATCATTTTTTTAATATTTTCCTAGAAATGGGATAATAATAAATTCAATTTTATGCTTAAATCCATTTTTTTCTAAATGTGATTTCACAATATTTTAAAGATTAATTTAAAATTATTTATTTCAATTTAAAAGAATATTTAAAATAATTAAATTCATTTAAAAAAATTCAAAATTATCATAGATTTAATTTTTTATAATTATAGAAGAACATTTTTTGATGAATAGTGAAAAAAATATTCAATTTTAATAAAAACATCCTTTTCATTTCAATAACATAAAAAGATCAATCTAGTTTTATAATGGTATAAAAAAATTATTGAAATTTTATTATTATAAATCAAATTTTTTTCATTTTAATCAATTTTATTTTGAATTTTGAAATAAAATCCTATTATACTCATGAAAAAATTTTCTTTTGAAAACCCTTTTACCTTGCATATTCGAGTTTAAATTTAATTAAACACTTCATCTTATGTTAATTCAATTTAGTAAAATTTATTTAATATTTTTAATTATAATAATTAATATTTGATAACTTTTCCAAATTAATTTTTTTTTTCATAATTTATAGTAGAAAAATAAAAATTTATTAACATAGTTAAGGATTAAACAGGTTTACCAGGGGTTAAAAAAAGATTATGGTATGTTTTCTAGTGAAAAATTTTAAATAATATTTCTATCATTTTGAAACTTATCTTATCCCAAAAAAAATATTATTTTCACTTGTTAGATTTTTTCTTGGTAATTAAGATTTTATTTTTTATTCTTTTAAGAAATTTTTAAGTGGGTTTCCTCCCACACATATAAAAGAACATCTCTTCTCTAATCCTCTCCACAATTGATTATCATTTTTGTTAAAAAAATGCCTAAAAACAAATCCTTAAATCCTTAACCATGTCATTTTTTTTGTGATTATTATATCCTCTTAAAAATCCATTTGGGTTAAACCTAAAAATGTTTTCTGAGTAATATGTATCATTTTTAAAATAAAATTTTTATTTTATTCCTTCTTCCACATCCGTAAAATATTTTTAAAAATTTATGATATAATAAAATCCATATATTACATATAATAATATTTTATTATATTAATTATATATCCTATATCTATATCCACATCTACAAAATATAAAATAATTTTGTTGATAATGTGTACAACAGACTACCTCCTTGTAAACTGATGCTATTCGTTTTCCACCATCACCTATCATAGATGAATATGATGATTTATTTGAAGTATATATTTATTTTTACGAAATATTTATACTTATTAAATTATAATTCACATATATTTTTTAACTTCTAATCTATTGATAAACGGTAATGTCGGTCAAGCGTAAGTGTGGACTACCACCTCTACGCAGCAACAAGATAAAATTTTCATTTTTTTGATAGGATTATAATAAGTATAAATATAATTAATATATAATATATATATATATATATATGATAACAAGATGATTTTTTAACATTTAATTAATATTTAACATTTTTTTTCAGTCCTTAGAAAAAACAAAATAGTGTTCATGCGTACATATGGCATACCATGTTTATGAATGATGTCATTCATTTTTATATATATAATACTATTGATGAAATTAAATACGTATAAAATTAATTTATATGATATTTATATAATTATTAACATTCTAGATATTATTTAACTATAATAAAATTATAAGGATGAAAACTACTAAACCAAAGAAATCATGAAAAACAAAGTAGTTATCAAACAAAAGTATGATTATAATAGATAATTGTTTTTAAATGGAAGGTAAAAGTTTATAAGTAAATATTATTTGGTATGATATATTTTATCATGGTTTTAAAATAGAGTTATAATAAACTGGTATTTATTATACAGGAGGCTATATAGTGTTTGATGAAATTTGAGGCATGCGGTAAGGGATTTTATTCTCATATTTATTTCAATAAGACACATTCCATATTCACAAATTATTTCTATTATGTATCATATATAATGCACATTAATGAATTTTATAATTATTTTTATGTAAATTAAAGAGTATTTTCATATCCATATATGGTTCTTTAGTACATGGTGCATACGGTTCAAAAATTGGCAATGTGGTAAGTGTTTTATCTTAAAATATCATCGTTTATCGAGTTTGATAGAATGATTTAGATAATTAAAGTTCATGATCTTCCTCTTAAGAATCCCATTAATGTTATAGTAATTTTTTTTTATTTTTATAAATAACATGTTTTTATTTCCCTTCCCTCTAATTAATAACTAAATAAACCAAAAAAATGTTTTTATAGATGATCAAATTAATTTCCCTCTTTAATGGAAAATCCATTCTCATCCACGTACATTTCTTCCAAAAATATTATCAATAATGTTTTTAACAACCTCCAATAATTGATTAAATAATTTTTTTACCTTGATTGAATTTTCACAAAAAAAAATCTAAAGTGAATTTTCTTTTCATTTTCCAAAATATGTACATTTTGACTTTTTTAAAATAACGTAATAGGACTGTATTATTTAAATTTTAATTCATGAAAAAAAATTCCCACCATCCTAAAAATTAATTTACTTGTAGCTTCATTTATATGTTTCCAAAATTGTATTCATTGAAATATTATTTTCCCATTTTTTTTGTGAATTCTTTGTTTTAGAATGTTTATTTTCAAAGTAGAATGGATATTTTTCTTGGGAATTTATATTCCGCAATAGAAATTTTTTTCATTTATTATGTATTATTTGAAGATAAGATAAAATGAAACCATATAGATTCTTTCTCTAAATTTTTTAGGATTATTATGATGTTATTGTTATAAACCCAATTTATTTTCCATGGGTTATGAAATGATGGATAGATGAAATGTTTATGAAACCCGATTTCTTTTTGTAGATCATGATATGATGATATGATTAATATATAATTATTTAATAGAACCAATATGTATGGTATTATTTGTGAGATGTGTGTCCCTCAAATTATATATCCATTCATTCATTGGGTAATGTACTATATCTATTGAGATAATTATATAAAATAATTCTGTGTGTTTGATCCACTCTCATAAACATGTCGATGTGCCTAACCCACTATAAAAGTATGTCAATGTGCTTTATCCACTATAGAAAATAGGTGTTGATGCTGGATCTATGATTATTTGATGATCTCAATATAAATTTTTTACATACAAAATAGTTTCTATACATATCATTGTGCCTCACATTTATGTCATGGGAATATGGTCTATGGTTTATTTATGATTATTTCTCACTCTTATTATTCATGAATTTTTAAATGAAAATGTTTTATTCCATGCATCATGTTTATATCCCTTGCTATATTGGATTTGAACATGTATTATATGTTAAAAATATCATACCCTTATGTTTATCTTATTCTTTCATTTGATATTCGATTAATATATCCCATGTTTACCCTTATAGACCTTCTGTGTTCATCCATTCTTATATTTCCTTTCCCTTGGTTATGAAGAATTTTTTATGCAGGGTTTGTATATAAAAAGTATTAAATGTGAATATATTTGTGGGAGATTTTGAATAAATTTTATGATATAAGATTATTATTTTTCTAGTCTTTAAAGACACAAAACCTTTATAGTACTTAGGTGAGTATTCTTGAATTTTTTTGTTTATTTTTATAATTTGATATTATATTTATGTATAGAATGTCTGGGAAATTATTATTGGAATCATATACATGTTTAGTTATCCTTTGGAAACAAATAAGAGAAACCTTTTGTGATAACACTATGTATAGGTCAAAGTATTTTAATATAACATTGAATTCTGCTGACGTGTAAAGCTAGTGGTTTATGAAAAATTACATACTTGTATATATACTACAAGGGATTGGGCTTTGAAAAAGTTGTATATAGTTGTATTAAAACTAAAAAGATAGAATTGGGTTCTAACTCGATGGTCACATGGTTTATAGAAATTGGTCTTAATTCACACCTATTTTGACACTCCCAAGTGAAATGTTGGAGAAATTCACAAACTCATTAGAAATAATAATAAATTATTATAATAGATGATGAAAATGAATGGTATAGGTAAAACCTAAGGTTTCATAGATTGAAAATAAAGGGATATTATTTAGGCATCCTATAATGAATTTTTAAATATTAACCACTCTAATGAATTGTTCATAATGATTATGATAACAATTTACGTTTTAGGAAGAAATTGAAGATTAAACTATAAAGTTGTGGTGGGGATAGTTTTGCTCAAATATTAGTGTATCTTATTAGGTATTCATTATATAAATTACTTTGTATCTTGAAAAGTATCTATGATTTTTTATTCTTGTAACAAAAATATTTATACAAAATTAAAAGTTAAAATCCCTAATGGTATGATGGTCACATCTCAATTATATGATTCTTCTATAGTTTATGTTTATGGTAATTTAATTCCTCCAAATATTATTATTATTTTTATAGTTTAATTTGATGTTATCTTAAACATAGATTAGATTTCTCGATATAAACCCCACATTAATTTATAAGGAATGGAAGTCACTTTAGATATTACAAAACATCCTATGATCGTCTATCATTGTAATGATAAATATGATCTTCTTATGGAAATATCATCTATTGTATGGGTCTTTATTACTATTCAAAAGTGGTGTTTATATATGGTTGATGATGAGAAAATAAACAAAAATGATATGCCTATCACTTGGGAATTTTTTATTCAATTCTAAATATTTTTCTAGTATTATATCTAATTGTGAAGCTTAGTTATCAATAGAAAACATACCTGGTTCATCACCTATTGCAAAGACTCCCTATAGAATATCTTTATTTATGTTATAGGAATTAAATAAGAAACTCTCAGAAAATATGGAAAGGGATTCATTCAACCATGTGTTTCACCTTGGGGTAAACCAATTATTTGTGTTAAAAACAAAGATGGATCAATGTGACTTTTCATTTATTTTCAATATATGAAAAAGATCACAATCAAGTAAAATTATCCTCATCACCTTGAGGTGAACCTATTATTTGTAAGGTTCATAGAACTTTGACAGAGTATCCATTAAATATTGACAAATAAAATTTATTGAAAAGGGAAAAAATTAGTCATATGTTACTTTGGAAGAGTAATTTTATAATTCATCATAAAAATAGTGATCATTTCATGATGAAGAAGATTGAATCATGATAATATAATGTTTTTTTATAATATTTGTGATGATTTAATGTCCATAGTTTATAATGAAAAAATTTATGACCAAAATCATATTCTGACTTTATGCCTTCATGTCATATATCAGTAGGGGTTATAATAATACTACTTATTATATATGATTAACATTTCTATCATGAAAAATAAGAAAACTAGTTTTTTTTGGGGAGATAATAATCTGATTCAAGGTGAATATCAACAATATTATTGATCTATGAAAAATGGGGTAAAATGAGGTGTTGGATTCAAGAAATTTCCCTATTCAAAATATGGAAATAAATAAATATGAAATATAAAATATGATGTTACTATAGTTTTCTTAAGGATTTATATATTTAAGAATATGAATATTTCTCAATATTAATAGAGGAATAATTAGGAGAGAGAGAGATAGATAGAACTTCCTTGATCCAATCATCAAATTTCAGTGTGAACAATGGAATTGAATATCATGGGAAAACAAGAAAACACATGATTAAAATCGATTGAAAAATAAAGAAGAAACAAATAGCACCCTTACTATATGGGTGTACGTATATTATTTATTGAATAAAGTTAAAACTTGACAGTTTGATAAATTATTCTTTATTTCCTATAACCGAAGTACTGAGAAATTAGTCATTAGGGCGAAGTGATCTTGTGATTTACAGTGTTTCTCTAATAATACTATGAAACACACATAGTGAATAATTTTTCAACCAATTATGTTGACATGCTATCAATGTATGCTCCTTTAACAATCCCTTAGCCATGAACCATGTAAAATATTTTGTTTATATTTATTTTTCTATATATAATTATTTGTGTAATGTGTAAAATAACCAATAGAACATAAATAATATTCCTAATTAAACACAAAAATATATAAATCTTAAAACTAAATCATACCATAATTCACCCCCACCATAATTAGTGGTTATTTTAGAATATTTTGAATCAATTGGTATTATATTTGAAGGTTATAGAGGATAATTTTATGATCAAGATACAGATCCTAAAGAAAACATATTGAAATCCAATAGAGTTATTTTATATCTTCTGAAAATTATTTCAAGTGAAAAATGATCAATTTTTAAAAAATTAAGTTCCTCGATCCATACTAAAAATGTAAAACCTTGGAAGTATCATCACTTACCCACAATGATGAATATAGAATAAAACTAGTAAAATTAGAGGTATAATCTATCATTAAAATGAATCATTAAATAAGATATATGAAGATATATTCCATATATTACTTTAGATTATTATGAAAAACTTCTAAAATAAATGATCCTAAATTTCCTTTTAGTTAAACCCCTTGTGTTGGCCTTCCAACACAAAAATTTCTTGCCAGTGCATTTTTGGTCCCTATTATATATACATCATAAAAATTAGCCTCATCTGAAGAATGTAATCGTAAAATAAATTATATATAAGGACTCAATATAATATATTTGAACTCATTTTCTTTACTCATTAGTAAAGAGAGTTGGATATTGAATTTTAAACTCTATTCAATTATTATTAAAAAGTTGTAGGTCTTATATCACTGTGTTTCACAGACTAAATGATTAGAAGTAAAATATCTTAGAACTATTTGTCAATATGACGTACTGGTATAATAAAATA
This sequence comes from Viscum album, assembly GCA_963277665.1. Taxonomy (NCBI): domain Eukaryota; kingdom Viridiplantae; phylum Streptophyta; class Magnoliopsida; order Santalales; family Viscaceae; genus Viscum; species Viscum album. Next base: position 349,935,860 of record OY728126.1, on the reverse strand, counting down.
TTCTCTCTCTAAAACTAGTAGAGAATGATAATCCCTTCCCTCAGGTTCATTTTTTAGTTCGTATAGGTTCCCTACCATCCCAAAAAAGTGGAATTATTTTCAAAAACATCAAAAAATAGAGAGATAATTAGAGAGTTATAAGACACCTTATTCATTGAAATATATATCATATATAGGAAAACATATCTAGTGTGAATTCTATATTCTATATATGATATATGAATTCATGTCATCATTCCACCCCAGTAAAAATAAATATAGTAAATTATAAATTATAAATTTAATTATTTATAAATAAAAATACTATAATATCAAAAAAACTTATAATAATAATCACATCCTTCGTAACATTGAATTTTCCTACACAAGGTTTAGTTATGACTATGAATTTGGTTTATCCAATGTTCTGACCACAACATATCTTTAACTTCCATATCCCAAAGAGTGAAACATATAAATACAAGTCTAGGTACCACCTTAAAAAATTCTAGCAAGATTTACCCAGACCATTATTCAACCTGTTGCATCCAATGACATCATACAGACCAACTCATACACTAGTTTCTTATTACCAGTGGTGAGGGTCTATAGATAACATAAAGAAACTTTACCCTATGGAATAAATAACCAAAAATATTTTTGGAATAAATATTAATATACTATAATCACAATGTTTTGGATATCATATGGAAATTATAAGAGTGGTTTGACCATAAAAAATTAATATAACAAGTTATAGTAAAATGATATTCTAGTGTAATTTTACATGGAAATACATTCATTAATGGATAAACTCACTTGAAAATCACATATATCCATGTGTAAAAGAAAAAAAGGTGATATATAAAAAAATTAGGTCTAATTCCTTGCCTATCCATGTCTCCCACTCAATTTGTACAGTCATCTAATCCATTAATTTTAAGTCCATTTAGCTTATAAATTTATTTATATATGAAGTATGCAATTGCATCAATATTACCAAGTAAAAAGTAATTAAAACTTAGTAAACCACTAATAAAGATGTACCACACATAATTATATTATATTATTTCATGTACAATTTTATATGACAATAATCAAAAAAAATATTATCAACATCAATATTCATTATGCACTCTAGTTTTATACAATTAAAAAACTGAGTTATCCACCCATATACTCATAATAAATTAAGAAAAAGATATATGTTATCACACCCACAGAAAATAATTACCATGACACATAACCAATAATTTTTAAATTAATAAAGAAGAGAAAAATGTTTATTTTCCATAATCCAAGATAATAAGGATTTCACATCATGTTCCATTCGATAATATATAAAAATATGTAATGACATAATGTTTTATCCAACACTATATATACATAATTAAGAGGTATATCATTCTATTCCATATAATAATTACATGTCTAAATGATATATAGTTTAATCTAATGTTAATAAATAATGGGAATATTGTTTCATTCCATAACTGAAGTCTGTAATGTATATGAATTATTGTCCAACTAAATTACAATTCTAAGGGGAGTGGTATATAATTCTCATATTATAATGTAACAATATATATCGGTAACATGTATTCCAAAAAATAATATCAACCTAAATTATAAATCTTATCAATAATCATCATATATATCAACAATAATTTATACAAATTATAACAATTGATGGGAAAAATATCCCAAATTGTTCCTGTGCCAAGATGAATTAGAATAATGTCCAATTATACGATAAATTTAATATAGATAGGTATCACATTTTATTTATTTTCATATTAGATTTTTTTCTTGTTCTCACACATTCAACCCCTTCCCATCACCCAGATAAATAGTACAATTACCTCGAACATTCCAAATTAGTGGAGGAGAACTCTCACCTAGTACACAAAATAAATCAATTCAAAGGAATGTGACAAACCCAAGAATGCAAAGGAATAAAAATTTTGGATGTATCTTATTACATAAATTCATATCCCCTTATAAATGAGTTCTCAAGAGAACCTATCAACTTCCACTACATTATAATATTTCAAAGATATTACCCTCTTAGGTTCCAAGAACATGATTCTTAACACTTTATTTTAATGTTAGGGTCATTGGTGATTATATAATGAAAAAGAAAAAATCGGACCTCTAATGGCCCAAAATATTATTCTACTTGTTAAAGATAAATTATACCAATTTTTTTAGGGCAATCTAAAATGCCCCAAAAACCTACACATAAGAACAAACATAAAACTAATAAAAACAGATTGGAAATCATGAGTAACAAAACCATATTTTTTTTATGAACCTGATTAGAGAAGATGAATAGATATAATGAAACATTTCAAGAAAAATAGTAAAACTTAATTAATCCCAAAAATTTATTTATTCTCTGTGAAGAATGAAGAATTAGTTAGAATTAATTAAAGAAATAATAGATAAGTCGAAGAGTTATATCAATGGATTAAATGGGAAAATATTTGATCAATAAAATCATAAACTGTAGATATCAACATTATGAGGAAGATAAAATGATATGGAGGAAGGTGTTAGTTTATGAAATGATGAAAATAAGGGGATCACATTTTCTTTCATTTCATCATTTTAACATCATTACATTTTAATTAATTTAATTAAAACATAAAAAACTATATTGGAGTCCACTTAGAACTCAATCCCCTTTCACCATGTACTTTGTAGAACAATAGGTAACTGCTATATGGACACCACATAGCTGGTTCCACCCCTAACCCTAACCCTAAACCCATCTTCTTTAATTTACTAGGTTCCTGAAAAAAAAAGTCACCTAATACCCACTAGTATATTCTATCAATTAAAAGATTTATAGTTGAGTCCAACCCCAAAAACTCTAATCCCATATCCCAACTACTCCTCTAATGGAGAAAACTCTAAAATACTCATTATGTGAAGAAATATAAGTAAATTAATACCTCAATATATGTGGGTTTTCATAAAATTCTCAAATCCTTCTTTCTTATAAAGTAGTTTTAATCCCCTTTTCTTTTTCGTTCTTATAGTGATTTTTTTAAAAAAATAATTCAATATCTAGAATCAACATCATTATATCTATATATATCTCCGTGTGATCGTAAATAATTTCTTCAAATTAAAATATTTACTATTTAAATAAACTAAATAAATCTATTTATAATGAATTATTTTATAATTTTTTTTTTTCAAATTTTGATGAAGAATATATAAATATTAAAAATTAATGGATTGACCCTCACAGTCACCCAAAACATTACACAAAATGATTTATGTATTTTAAATGACATAATTGTATATAATTTATTATATCATATTAATTGGTATGTATTTAGTCATATCCATTAGTATAAATATTGTTTTTCGAATTTATTGAACTATGTATATGAAAATTTATAATAACCAATAAATTATCCAATTTATTAATGAAATTAAAACATAACATTGGTGAAATATGTGTATTTTAAATGAGTTGTATTAAATTGAAATTGATAATTTAAAATATGTATTGGAATTTGAGTTAGATAGAAAATAGTATGGATATTATATACTAAATTATGGGTAGTAGAATTGGATTCTTCTAGGTAATCATATAAATTTTTGGAACACTTTTATCACAAACACTATGTTCTATAAGAACACCATTGATATACCTAGAACTTCATCCTGAGAACACATGAGACACACCCCAGACCCACAATCTAGGACCTAGCACAAAAAACATATTCATTATAAATTATCTTATATACCAAATAATGAGACCCAAACTAAACCATACCTAATTATAATATGAATAAAAAATATTAAACCACTAACATCACAACACCTTTTAGATTTAAATTTTTAGATAATTAGTGTAAAAATTATCAAAAGGAGATAGATCCTTTAGGGTATGAGAGGGAAATGGAAGATAAATAATGTTCATAAATATTTTATAACATGGTTGTGAAAAAACACTATAAGTCTCATAAAAATACTTTTCAAGATGAAGAAAATACTTAATTTAAGAACACTATTTTAAAATTATTCCAAAAATTGTTACATTAAAAAAATGATGTAAAAAATAATTAATGTGGAGTGTAAGGGAAAAAATGGAACAATTTTCAATTAAGTGTCATTATATATTTGTCAAAACCTTCAAGTTTAATTTCATAAAAGAAAAAAATTAAAAAAATAATGTGAATTGATATAACTTGGTAAATCTTTGAAAAATATAAATATTAATATTCATTATGAAATCATTTTATAAAAAAGAATAATGTGTTTCTAAAGAAACATTAAAAATATGTTATTTTTACACTTTTATAAAGAAAGTAAAAAATGACCTGTGTGGAAAAACATAAAATGATTAATTTTAAAAAATTTTAAATAAATATAAAGATTATGTAAAATGATTTTAAATATAAATTAAATTATATATAAGAACATTTTTCAAATAGTATAAATATAATACACATGAAAGAAATAAAAATAATAATAATGGTTCGAAATTGAACTTTATAAGACTATATTTTGATAAAGAATGGATTCTACTAAATAACAATATTATTATTATAAGATTTAATTTTCACCGAGTGAAATATAAAATATTAAATGCAATATATAAATGAAAGTAAAAAAGGAATATTATAATATCATTGTTAATGAAGAAATTTTATAAACTTTTAAAAATAAAATTTAGTCAACAGAACTCATATAAATTTAGTTACTTTTTAATCAAATTAAATTTTAGATAAGATATTCAAATGGAACATTAGCCAACATAAAAAATAATAATGATATAAAATTTCAAAAAGTTAGTATATGAATAATATAAATTAAAATAGGGTCATCATACAGAACATGTCTCAAAGATAGAAATTTGATATGAGAAACCCTTATAACTTTCGTATTGAATAAATAATAATAATATGGGAGATCATGATATGGGCATAAAAAATATCATGAAATAAAATTGTTTTATTATAAATGAAAACTATTGGTCGATAAATGCACAATATGTGACAACTGGGTCCCTGTGACAGCACAGACACCCCACCAAAACATTGTCGTCAGGTCCTGCCCAGCTAGGTACCACCAGTTACCTCACAGACACGTGGTCCCCCCCCTAAGGCCCACCCGCCTGCATGAACAAGTCATCTGACTAATGACTATCCCCACAAGACAACACATATCCTTTCCAGTGTGCTTTTTCCTCACTCACACACACCCTGTGTAACTTCCCAGAAGGTCACTCATCCTGATCACTACTCCAGGAAAAACCCTCTTAACGGTGGAGTTCTAATCAGGAAGGCTCTTGAAAAGGATGGTGTACCATGTTGACATGAGTCATATCATTTAGTCATTTAACCATTTATCATTTTGGGGTGTTACATTCACACCCCCTGTTAGAGCACAACGTCCTCGTTGTGGGCCCAATAACTCAACCAAGGTAGTGCGCCATCCTTAAGGAAGGGTACCACCTCTGTTACCAAATATAACGTAATGACCATAGTTACCCAAAGGCGGCGCATTATTACATAACATTGTCATGATAAAATAAATCTTTCCCCGAAATACATATCAATTTAGTATTCTTGGAAGTACTAGATACATATATAAGTTTTAGATTACGTTATGAAATGGAAAACAACAACATTGTGTTCCCTTTGAACACACTCATATCCCTTATCCATTCCAGCAGGTTAACCGTAATATACTTCATTGAATCCTAGGAAAAGTAAAATATTCAAAAGGGTGTGCTCCGATTCTCATTTAGGATAACAATATAGCAGATACTATCATAAAAAAGTATAAAAATTTAAGGAAATGTATAAGAATGAAACAAAATCATTTTAAACTAAAAATTCATCATAATATGTAAAAGATAAATCAAATAAATCCATTTACATATTCACATGAATATTCTACTAGTTGAATAATCACATGTAATATCAATAGTAAATTTCATAATGATGGAATGCATAATTTCAGACATCATAACCACATAGTAAAGGCCTCGTGCCAAGAATAAAAATAATATTTTGTTAAAGCCTTCTGAAAAACACTAGTTTCTCTCATTAGACCTACCGATTCATCGAGGAGCGATAGAGAGCTCCACCCATCTCTTACTAAGTCCAATGCATTCCTCATATGAAAACGTTGAATCATAACATAATCATTCATATTAAAACTAGCATACAAAATGTTAACACATTAAAAATAAAACATGATTGGTATAAAAATAACACATCCGCAGTCAAACATATCAAAAAACCTTCAGTACAATATGAGAGATTCTATCATAATAAATCATCTTCAAAAAAGTTTAAAATCAATCAAAGGATGTTGACATAGATGAAATCAAAACTATTTGAGAGAAATATCTGTTTATATTTTTAAATAATTTAAAAGTCACATAATTATTAGATAAAATATTTATTTTCAAATATTCTTATAAACTTGTAAGATAAGCTTCAAAGGTGTGATAAAAGTGAAAAATAGCCGCACTCACCCTATAAGTTAAAAAATATTCTATGCTAAATTTTGTTGAAAAAGTTGTGAAGGAACATATTTGGAATACAACATAATGATTCCTTTATAACCATTTTATAAAAAGACAAACAATAGTATAAATGACATTAACCCATAGTCTAGGAAATAGTACAAATGTTTTAAAACATATTTTTAAGAAACACGGGTGTGGATGATATAGAGGTCCCAGTAGATACTCACGTATAAACAACATCGGATAATGAAGAGATTGTAGAATTAAAACATATCTTGTACTTTTCCTTGATTGAGGGTACGTTAACCTTCTGTATAATAGTTAAATTATTATTATTAAATTTTACAAGAACCACATATATAAATATCATATCATATATGATCTTCTAATATTTTTTTGTTAATAATATTTCAGTAGTATCATTGTTTCTGGTGTTAACTGATTCATTTTACTTTATATGACTTGTTATGTAAGTCATGTTTGTTATGGATAAGATGTATTTGATTCATATACAAAATTATATTAAGTTCTTAGACATTATTTTTACTCATAAAATGAATTTATTTTTTAATTATTATGATGTGGAATGAATATCGTCACGTTCATGGAGACGATAATCCATACGTGCGCACGAGTGACAATTTCATTTTATTGATGGTGAAATAGTAAGTAATTGGATGGTATATAATATATACAGAATCATTAACAAGTTATGTTTATTATTTAAATCAATTATACTCATTGTTATACACTTCCAAAGAATGATGTGTTGAATAACAAACTACACCATGATGTGGATATGGTAATATGTACATACGCACGTATGGTGACTTTTTCATTCCTAGGATGGATGGAATAATGAATATGGTTGTACCATATTTATAATAACAAAACAGTAAAAGGTTATGAAATTATTACCACTTATTAGAGTGCTTCCATTGATTTGATCAAAAGGGCACTTTAGGTTGTCTTCTGATCAAAGTAAGGCCTCTTGGATGAAATGGGGGTAGTTGAGAGGATATTTGAGTTGGGTTTGACCAAGACAAGTAGATTTGGAGGTGTGATTTTGAGAGAAGGGGAAGTAACTTTTTATAAGAGAGGTGAGGGTCACATTAGGAAATGATTTAAATATTAATTTATTATACAAAATGTGACAATTGGGTCCCAGTGACTGCACATACACCCCTTCTTAAGATGTTTATCGGGTCTTGACCCGCCAAGTACAAAAAGTTTCCCTCGTGACCTGGGGTCCTCCACTAGGGCCCACTCACGTGTGCCCGAATGGGTCACATGACTAATGACTATCCCCACATGCCAACACATGTCCTTTCCAGTGTGCTTTGTCTTCACTCACACACACCCTGGGTAACATCCCAGAAGTTCACCCATCTTGATCACTACTCCAGGTCAAGCATGCTTAACAATGGAGTTATAATCAGGCAGGCTCCTGAAAAGAAAGGAGCATCTTGTTGACATAAGCCACATCATTTATTCATTTAACCAATTATAATTCTAGGGTGTTGCATTCACCCCCACCTATAGCATAACATCCTCGTTGTGGGCCCTACATATCAACCCATTTAGTGCACCACACTTAAGGCTGGGTACCACCTATGATTCCAAATGTGACCACTATGTCCCTGGGACATCACAAACACCCCACCTCAACATGGTCCTCGGGTCCTGGCTCACAAGGTACCACTAGTTTCCACGAAGACACTTGGTCCCCACCTTGGGTCCCATGTACGTGCCTGAATGGGTTATCTGACTAATGACTATCCCTATAGGACAACACATATCTTTTCCATTGTGTTTTATCCTCACTCAAACACACCCTGGGTAACATCCCAGATGATCACTCATCCTAATCACTACTCTAGGCCAAAAACACCTAATTGTGTAGTTCTAATCCGGCAGGATCTGGAAAAAGAAGGTACACCTTATTGACATGAGTCATATAATTTTTTTTAATGAATGTAGATTCATTAATAATAATATATTTCACACCCATATTAATATTTATTAAATTTGAAATTTATATTTGAAATTAATTTATTACAGAATTTTAAGTTATATTTAGTTAATATTAATCATCAGTTGTTGGTAGCTTCAGTCATTACTTAACCGCTTCACTAAAATGGTTTCGGTTATCATTCCATGTTCATTAGTTCATCATATAAGAAATACAAATTGTAATATAATAATGTTGATTAATTATTTATTTTAAAAACGATTATAATTCCATAATAAATCATTTTCATAACTTATAAATATTCATTAGTGAGATACTATATAGTTATATTAAATATAAAAATGGTAAGTAATTTTAAATCAAAAAGAAAATATTTTTTCTAATAAATTAAAATAAGTTTTTACTTAAAATTTTAATTTTTAAATTATTAAATTTGAAGTTGATAAAATTAATGTCACTTTTGAATTTAACATGGTAAAGTTTCCTTTTGATGGATTTTTGAAAATTTTATGAATAGACTGATTTTGTATTAAATTATGATTCTTCTATTTTTTATTAAAATTTGAATTAATTTTCAAGAATTTAAAATGTCAATATATTTTTTTATTCTTAAAAATTATTTAATTCCTTTTTATGTTATATAATCTAATTCTCGTTTTTTTAAATTAATTTTACTGGTGAATTTAGTATGAAAACATTTTACACTAAAAATGATGATTTTTTTTGAAAAAGTATTTCCTCACGTTCTTCCAGTTTAATGTAAAATATAATTATTCCACTTATATGTTTTGATTTTTGAATAAATAATTATTTACTAAAAACTATACTTTTAAATTTTTTAAATAGACCGATTTCATTTTCTGTCGATATGAAGAGTAATCGTAGTAATTTTTTATACGACAGTTCATGGTAAATTTGGAAATTAATGTAAAAAATAAAATTATAAGGATTATAAATTAACCCTTAATTTTACTACATTTTATTCTATTATTATATTTCATCCATAATCATCCAATATTCATTTATATGATTTCTTCCATTTGGATTTTATTATAACATTTATAATATTTTATTTAATGAAAAGTCATAAATGCCACACTATTGTTTTTAATAACTATTATATTTTTTAAAATAGGATTATATAGAAGATATATTTGGTTAAAAAATATTACATTAAAAAAACTACTGATCTAAATCATGTATTTTGTTTTTAAAATTTTTACATTGAAATAATTACCTTAAATATTTACATAATAATGTTGCGGTAGTTATTCAATTAATAGAAAATAAAATGAATTATATATAAATATAAAAACATATATAATATGATATAATTAATGTGAAAACATAATTTAATAGATTCATTTGAACATTTTTAGAGGTATTAAAATACTATTTTCTTATTATATTTTTTTAGAACATATTAAAATCCAAGTAATGAATAGTTCTAAAAATGAAATTAATAATATATTAAATATATATATATATATATATATAATAAATTTATATAATACTCATAATAATATTAGATTCTTAAAAGTGATTAATATATGGTTCATAAAAGTGATTACGATATATAAAATTCCAAAATTATTTTTGAACCAATTTAAATTGAAAATTAATTTATATTAATTTGATATTTTTAAAAATTCTAAGAGTGCCCCTACCCTCTCTAATAAAAGGGTTTCTATTATTCAATTTATAGAATAGTTAAAAATGTTTGGTTTAGAAAATATCTACCCAAATCTATTCCTAAAATCCCTCCCCTCATTATAGAGGGCTTATTTAGGGAAGAATACCAATGTTAGTAGTCTTAAGGTGTTAATCAAAAGAGGTTTTTTAAAGAAGAGGTGTCATTTTTAATAGATCATTAATGTCATATTTCTTTTTCTTGATCCTTCAAACAATCATTTACCATTAATATATAATAACAAAATTATATTCTATAAGAATAATTTTTTAATTTTAATGGAACAACCAATGTCCATATACTATTCCACCAAAGGGGAAACGAAACCATAGTTCGTGTGTACGACGAACTACCCCCTCGTGAACATATGTAATTCATCTTACATAATCATCTCTCATGGATGGATTATAATGGTTGAATTAATGTTTCAATATTATATTGAGGAAATATTTATCATCATTTCAATATAATATGTTCTCCACCTTTTCACCTTTCCATTGACTAAAAATAGTGACGATGATCTTGTGTATGTATAGACAACCACTTCCATAAAATACTGTCTTTAATTTTTCATCACCACATCACATTTAATATATATATATATATAAGAATATTTAAAGGATTAATTCTATATTTATGATATTATTATCATTATGGAACAATAAAATAATACTTACCTTCTTTCCATAATGATCCTTGAAAAATTGAAATGTCACTTATACGCACTTACAAACTATATTCTCTATGATTATAACATAGTTAATTTTTCATAAACGTATTTCATTATTGTTATTAAAAGTATGACTAATGAATAGTAGTGCCAATTATTTAGTGATTTTTATTCTATATATAGTTTAATAATGATATTTTTAACCATAGTCACCCTAAAGAAGTCATTTCTGACATATGATTCCAATATCAAAAAAACACCAAATATCAATTTAGTTGATTAAATAATTGTATATTACATAGTATTGAATGATGTAAATGAATAATTAACATCAACATGGTTATTAATCAAGTATAAAATTTGTATATCAAATATATTTTGGAAGATAAATAACATACATAACGATTCAGACTCATGGTAAGGGACATTATTTTAAACTTCCTATTTTAATGTTTTATATAAAACATTCTTTTTCTTCCATATAAATATTTTTAAAGTTGTTTTATTATTTTGTTTACATGGATATAAATTTTTATAAATGAAATTTTATCTCTCTTTTTTACTTTCATTCAATGTTTTTCAAAAGGAATATCTTAATGAAATGTTTTTCTTTATTTATAAAAAAGAAAAAATGTTATATTTTAACGTATATTACAACAATGACTCCTAAATTTTTTTGAAATATTACTTTATGTTAATATTAATCTATAATATTTCATGATTTCATCAGTTAAAAAACCATTCTTCCCTTTTTATGTTTTTTTTGTATTGAAATAATGTTTTTAAAAATAAAATGGTATTTTGATATATGGAAGTGTTTTGAATAAGTGTTTACAAGAGCTTGTAAATGTTTTTATTAATTATATAGTCCTTGGATATTATATAAGATGTGTTCAGTCTCATTATAGATTATATGTGATCCCATTATATCATATAATATGGGTGTTCCTAGATAACACTATAATTCATTGGCTAAGGGTTATGTTATTCGGAGAATTATTTTAAAAGTCAGACAAATGGTTTTTCTAATTTGAATGGGGTTTATAAGGGATTTAAGATGATTATGTACTAAGGAACCAACATGAGTTTCTTGCTATTTCAATTGAGTTTTCATTGAAATCATTTGATTTCAAATGGTAATATAATGATATTTTTAAAGCAAAAATTATGCTCTTTTGTAATAAAAAGAATTTGTTTATGAATAGGACTTTCATGGGTTTTCATATTTTTCATTAGACACACATATTTCTTAATATTATGTACAATAATGATATTTTTTTGTTCATCCTATGTTTTAAAATATTTTCCATAGGGTTTAATTATGGGTAAGGGAAAACAAGAAGTTAATTTGAATGTTTTGATGATTTTTCATGGATGTAAATGATGTTCTATTTTAGAAGTTATATATTGTGTAAACATTGATACTAATTAGATGTTTCCACTTTGAATATATAGAGGTTTTTTAGATAACATTTATGTCCTACACTTAAAATATAGTTTCCTTACTTATTATTACATGACTATTACATCATTTTAAAGATAAAGAAATATCATAGTTATACATTTAATGATCAAATAGTTTAGTATCTTGTCTAAATTAGGATCATACATCAATTATACATAAAAAATCATAAAAATTTAATTAAATACTTATTATTTACCCTTATTAAATCACACATTATCTTTAGTACATGTAGTTACCTGAGTATATACATCAATTAAAGGGGTGATCTATAGACCAATAAGAGGCGGAATAATGGAAATGAATAAATATACAATGGGTGAGAATAATAATCATCATAGCATCATAAAATATAATCATCATAATAATCATGAGTGAAAAAATATGATAACCTCTTGGAATGTGACAGTGCATAAAAATTAAACATCATGTCATTGTGGTCAATTATCGCACAGAGTTGTGAAAAAATCTAGCACCATGTCCATGCATAAAATTTGTACATAAATACTAACACCATAATTGTGAACAATTACAGAATCATGTTCACTCATAATACACATAGTATCTTTAGATACATCACATTACCCATTGAACTTGAGGGATATATAAATTTTGTCCCTCACATCATGAAATAATATTTATATAATCAGACATTCCGCATAGAAATTATAACAATCGTTGGTATTAAATAACCCTTGAAGTGTAATTGGTTTTATAAGGATTTCATCTAGAATAATTTGATGAGTAAAATTTGTGTTCCCAAATGAATTATAGAAGTCATTATTTCCATAATCACTATAATTATTGAGAAAAGAAGAAACAATAAAAGTGGAGTAAAATTGCGTTTTGAAAAGAAATGTTGTTTTAGTAAATCCATGTATTTTGAAAATAAATAAAGATGAAAAAAATATATCCCTGAATGAAATGGTATGAATATTGAGTTACTTTTTATGGTAATTTAGAGGAATATAAATACTAAAAATGTTATTATTTAGGTATAACCTAAAGAAAAGGAGTGGGGTTTAAGAATCCCCTAACCATAAATCCCTCTTTATTTCATCGATTTTACAGCTCCAAAATACTATATATAAATTTAATGAAAAATTGATATAGAAGTAACTTATTGTCATATTTAAGAATGTTTATCCATTATAATCATTTAATTTTATTTCTTAATTTATATTTTTTAATTTTTATGATTTTTAAAATCATGTATTATTTAAAGATTATAGTTTCTCTTCAATTTATCTATTTTATTCAAGGTAATTTATACATTAATAGAATAAATTAAAAAAAATATTTATATATTTATAGGTTAAAAATATTTTATTGTAACAATATATAGGGATGTTCACAAGGAAGAAGTTGGAAATATCCCCCTTGGAAGTCAGCCGACTATTAACGAGAACATTCTCCAAATATAAAGAATAGAGAAATAAAATATATATACCTCTATAATAAAAAAATATAGAATTTTAACATCATAAATATAATTTTAAAATTAAAGATAATTAAATATTATAATATTTATTTTTTGAAATCAATTTGGAAAACAGAGATGAATAAGAAGAAAATGGGAGAAGAGTTTTAAAATGTTTACTTTTCTTAGTGTGGCATCTTTTGGATGATACTATATTTCTTTGATGAATGTATTTGGATTATTATAGAAAACACTTAAGTATTATAAGGTCGTAAGAGATAATATTTTGGAAAAAACATTGTCCTTGTACAGTGTGAGAGGACTGGTTTTCCATTGAGGGGGAGATGGGTTATTTATACTTCTGGAGAGGGGTATTTTAGAATAAAATATTATATAAAATATAATATCAAAGATAAAACTTATAATTTTAAAGTTTTTCCTATATAAAGAATATATCAATATAAAATAATGGTATTCATAATTTATACCAATTTAAAATTCTAATTTAGTTAGTTTATTAAAAATGAATGTGAAAAAATGGAAAATTTATTATTTTGAGGGATAACTTCTGAATATAGGTTTTGGAAAATAATATTGGTGTTTAGGAATTATGTTTATCGAATTTCAATGACTCATTTGTGAAGTTAAATATATTTTCTCTAAATATCATCTTCTATAATAGATTATTTCATTTAATATAGCGAATGATGTAATTTAAGATGCATTAGTTACGTGAAAACTATATTATTTCAACTCTCCTAAATGTTGATGTATTTTAGAAAATTACTGAAAAATAATCCAAAAACAATTTTATGTTCTAATTTCAAAAAATATATTAATTTAATAAATATTTATTTCTAAAATAGTTAATTTTTATTTTTAATAAAAAATTATTATATTTTCAAAATATATTAAAATACATTTTATTAATAATGTGTTTATATTTTCTTGATGTTTTTTACTCAAGTAATTTTATTCATTAATTTATAATATTTATATTACTTATATTCATCATGGCAGATATTATTTATATCACAATTTATTATTTTCCAGTAAATTTACATTTCTAACTATTTAGTTACGAATACCAATGGTCTTGTTATACTTCCCAACATTGGTTTTTACTATATTAAAGGTCTCATTACCTCCAAAAAATTACTCTACATTCTTTTATTCATTTTTAAACACAATTACACTAAAGGTTCTATATTTTCCATTTTATAAAATTTTTATTGGTTTTATAATTTATTATCTTTTATATATTTTCATTCATGGGAGAGTTGATTTTACCAGAATGGGGTAATAAATATTTTCCCATTGTATTTTTTCAATATTTTATTATTTACTCCTAATAATAATTGGAATTTTAATGTGTTTACTCATTAACTAGTGTAATGGTTTTCATTAGTGAAATATTTTTTGTATTTATCTAAGTGTTGTATGTATAATATTTTATAATATAATATATACACATTCATTTAGAAAAAAATATTTATAAAAAACACTGGGTTATTACACAAATTCTGTAAAACTAATATATATTTGAGAAAGTAAGGAAGTGAATTCTAGTTTAAATTCACTAGAATATGTAATTTTTACGGATGCATTCTTAAGGTTATGGTGTTTTATGTTTATTCCATGGGATTTCCTAGTACTATTCTCTAATATGTAATATATAATGCACATGTTTAGTTAATTTTATAATGAATAAAATTAACAATATTAATAGTGATATAAATATTAATACTACTATTATAGAAAAAATAACATAACATTATTAAATTATTAATATCATACCATACTAGTGGTTAATTTTTTATAACAATCCAAGATAAAAAATTATAACATTATTCTTTTAGATTGTCAAACCGATCAACGAAAGAACTTGATAAAATCAATGGATGACTATTATTATGTAGAAATTATATTATAATATCAATATTAAAGACACATAATGATATTATATAGATTTATTTAGATAGATAAATTAAAATTTAGAATATGTGGAAAAAGAATATAAATTAAAAATAATTATATGAATTTATTTCTTATATAGAATAAATTGTGTTGCCTCTTAGAAACCATATTTTTTTGAAGAAATTGGGGAAATATATAGCGATAAAAAACTACCCAATGTGATAGAGGCATATTAGGTTTGGAAATATGGAATAGTACATATATAAATTATGATTTTAGGTATATATTTGAATTATATGTAGATTAGTCATTTTCTAAGTGAGATGAGTGGTATTTTTAAAATATTTTTTACTTAATCTAAAAAAATTTAGTCATTTTTAAGGCAATTAAACCCAATTTTGAAAAATATGTTAGATAAGATGATGGGTGTTTAATAAATCCTTAATAAACTCATTTAAAGATAAATTTTTATGATTTTTCATGTATTTACCTCTTAATTTCACAACATTACCTTACTTTAGACAGTACTGTGGTAATTTAAATGGACCATAATATTTTTTTAAAGTTAAAATTGACATTAATAATTAAAGGGAATGAACCAATTTTTTTATTAGAATATAATATAATTTGGTTTCCCAAACATGAAACATAAATTTTGAAATTAAACATATTATTTTCATGTTTTTTACTCACTAATATATATTTGATTGCTAAAACATTTTATATTTTTTCAATCTATGCTTTTATAATGATGATGTTATAAAAGGTATGGTATTTACAAAAAAATTATTTTTTACTATCCACTAATAAATAAATTCTTTCATAAAAAATCCCTGTAATATTATATTGGCATTCTAAATAAAAAAATTTAATTTAATTTTTTTCAAATTAATATTTTATGTTTTTAAATTTAACATTTATCCAAAAGTAAAAAAAATAATGAAATACTATTTTATAGGAAAATTTATTTTGTAACTTTAACTGTTCTTAATATTATTTCATATAAATATCCAATTTAATGATCATTACTGAAAAAAATTCAAATTAAAACGTTATGTATTAATAATCCTTTAAAAGTGATGAATTTAGTTTTAAATTTAAATTTAAAAAAATTAAGAATTTAGTTCATTGGAAAATATGAATTTTATTAAATTAAATGATTATGATCATTTTCCATTAAAATTTATTATTTATCCATTCATTATTTTTATAACAATAAAATTCATTATTTAAAAACAAGAATAATTTTTAAGGATTTGAAATACTATTTTTATGCTAAATAATATATCATTATTATTTATTATTTTACAAGATGTTTTACTCTCAATGTAATTTATTTAATGTTGTTTCAAAGTATCTTCTCATAATGTATTAATGTTCATCCTAAATATTAATAAAATATGTAATGGTTTATTTTAATTTGGCGATGTATGCCATACCACCTATCCAATATAGTATTTATTTAATGGAATGTACATACTAAAGTCACTAAGTGTTTTATTGTACCCCCCAGATAAATAATTTATTCTCAATTTTAATATTTCTCACTGAGTAAAATATATGAGGGTTTTTTAATATTATCATGAATCATGATATTATTTCAAATGAGAAATCAACATCACTATCTTATAAAATACTAGGAAAGTCAACTTTTACCACATAATACTCATATAACAAGAATTTTATTTATATATATATATTTCCCAAATATGACTTTTTATTTTTTTATAGAAGTTTCTAGAGACATAAATTTAATAATTTCATTTTCTTGATCATATAAACCAAAAATACTTAATCCAATTTTTTTTCCAATAATTAATAAAGTAAGGTGAATATACATATTGGAATAACAACCAATCATATGATGTTTTATCCTATGACTCTTTCTTTTCAAACCATGATAGAATTGGTTCAACTATGACACTATTGGTTCAAACTCTAAATATTTTATTTTAACTTTGTTTTTCATAAGTTTCATCCTCCTAATACAAAAAACATAATTCAGTGAAATAACTAAACATGAATTTTCAAAGAACATTGTTACCAAACTCTAAACCCCAGAATCAAGGAAATCGATACTTTTATAATTCAACATAACCTTCACCACAATCTAATCACACAGAATTCATTGTATACTATAATAATATATAGTCCCAAAATATTTTAATATTTTTAATAAATAATCATAATTTTTTTCACCTAAATTAATTTATAAATCCCAAGGTTATCCCAACTAATATTTCCTAAATCAATTAACCTAGTGTCCAAATTAAAAATTATTTTCTCAACATTAAATAAATTACCATACCTAAAGGTTATGTATACCTCTACCATGTATTATTCTTAAAACCCATTTAAAATCTCCATAAGTAACATTCATCACCTTAAAACCCCATTATATAAGAAATAAATGTCTCTAAATTGATGTTAATAATATAACAGCTCAAAATGATATCTAACCCGATCAACATATGACCAACCTTATACTTTTTATCACATTAAGGTATCCAGAACTCTATATTTGTCCATGATTTATGACATTCTAAACTCTAAATTTATCTAATCCCTTATTTAATACCAATTGAGATACCTAGGACCTTCACTCCCTAACCTGGTATACAAAATTATATTCTTTACAAATTATATTTTATACCACCTAAAGAGACCAAAACTAAACCATCCATAATTAAAATATAAATCACTATTATTGAGTCACTATCATTACCAAGACCTTTTAGGTTTATAATTTTAAATAATTATGAAATAACCTTTACCAATGAAAACTTTATCTTTCCCATAAAATGAACAATTTTACAACTAAACTGAGGATTCCTTATTTTTAAAAAGACTCTAAAACATCCCAAAACATTCCCCACATTTGATACACTTTTATAGATATCATGAAAAATAATCTTCTTCATAACTCGAGGAAATATAAATCAAATATTGAGTGATCTCAAGTGAATAATGAGGGAAAACTTACTAATGAGTTATAATGGGTTAGAACATAAGAATGACATAAAACATTAGCATTAATGAAATATATGATTAAAAATAATATGGAATCATTAAAAATTTTCCTAAGTCATGATAGAAGTATATATAATGGAGGAAATGTTCCAACACATACCATATCACAAAAACAGAAGATATAAGACAAAAATCATTAGCCATAGTGCATAACATAGGCAAGTGGAAAATAATTAATATGTAATATGAACAAACTAAAAATAAATAATGACATTTTAGAAAGGATAACTATAATATAGTCTATGAATAAGGTTGTGAAGATGAAATCAGGTTCATGCATTAATTTTGTAAAATTTAAAAATAATATATTAAATTTATAAGGTATTGAACATAAAATCCAGACCCTGCATAGAATTTTGTACATGTAATCATGTCTACACATAGAACTGTGAAGAGTTGATCAATTCAAATTATAAAATTTTTAATATATAATCATTTCCATGCATAACCTATCTATCTCTTGGGAAATAAATCATTACCAAATTCATTGGCAGTATATATGAGAAAAACTCATCTCAAAATGATACAACATACAAATGTGTTCTATAATAACATGGAATCATTTAAAATGTCATAATTTAATAGTTAATCCATGGAAAATAAATAGATATTATGCAGAAAATCATTAAAAAGTCATTATAATTCATCTAGAGAAATAATTTGGATGAAATCATTAGATTATAACCTAGAAAAGCATATAAAATATTAAGGGGTGTTGAAACATATTAAAAAATATATTAATATGGGTTATTTAACACTTCCATATATTATCACATGAGAAGATATAAACAATATGATTGTTTGAAACTTAAATTTAAATATCATAAAAGAAAACCCTCATAAGATTATTCAGATATTCGTATGTAAAATATTACTCTAATGTAGTTATATCATTTAGGATTCAAGGGGTAAATGGAAGTGAAATTATTTTTATCAAGATTTGGGAACATGATTAAAAAAATAATAATTTACTTAAAAAATGCAATTCTATTAGATGAAATGATTTCATTTAAAATCATAATTTTAATGGAATTAAAAATATTTATATTATTAAAAAAATAAATTCCAAGATAAGAAATATGAAGTGGAATACCAAAATATGCATTACTGTAATGAAATATCATTATTTATTATTCTAAAACAATATCCATTATATTTAAAATAAGAAAAAAATATAAACATGAATTAAAAATTAATTTGTAAAACCATGAAAACATTAATAAGTATATTTATTAAGAAAAATGATTGTAAATATTGAAAATAAATTCATGAGTAAAATGATAAAAATGATATTCTTTTCACACCTTTGTAAAAATAGATCAGTGTTGATAAAGGTAAAAAAATCTATTTAGAAAATTTTAAATTAATTAAAAGATTGTGGAATATGATGCTAAACCATCATTTAGGTTCAATGTAGAACCTTTTTAAAAAATTATAAATAATATGGACATGGAAGGAAAACAAAATGGTTTAAGGTTTGTAATTACATTAAGAAACATTATATATTTATCTAGAATGGATTCTATAAAAATTAATATTCAAATGAAATATATTTAATTTAAAAATATAATTCTTTAAAATACCATATAGAATATAAATAATCATAATAAAAATTTTATAAAATAAAAGTCGAAGTGGAATGTTTTTAAATCAATGAAAAGAAAATTGAGTCAACAAAACCCTTACGACTTTGGTAACTTCAAAATAAAAATAACTATAATAGTTTTACTTGAAGCATAACCTTAAATACATTAAATTAAAATATAATTATCATATAATATTTCAACAATTCGGTATATACACTATTTATATGAAAATAAGTGTGTAATATGAAACACGTCGTAAGGAAGGAAATTTGATATGAGAAACCCTTATGGATTTGGTATTGTGTGAATTTAAAGAAAAAAAAGAGAGCTTGATATATAATTTTAGTTGATAAAAAATATAATATTTTTATTATACATTAGGATACTAGATAAATAAATATACCTTATAAAAGGGAACATAGTGCACATTTTGAAACATGTCTTAAGGAATTTAGATCAAGACAAAGAATCATCACCATTAATTCCTCCTAAGTCATATGTGCTCTAAAATTAATTATAGTAACCATATACACATAAATAATATATTTGAGTAACATATTCATATTTATAATTGTTTACATTAATATTTTATATTCATTTATTACCCAGTTTTACTTGTTTTTAGTTAATATTGACCATTAATATTTAGTAGTTTAAACTATTCCCCATCTATTTGGGTGTTGTGGTTTATTTCATTACTTCATTTACATGAGTTTATAATATATAGAATATTAAAGTTACTATAATAAAATTTCCAAAATAATTTTTTAATTTCCCAAAACAACCCATGGTATTTTCCAGTACAATTCAACAAGATGAAATTTATATCATATTTATTTTGGTAAATATTAACCAATGAAAGGCGGGATATAAATAATGATTTAAATATTAATATTACATTTTAAGTACCATAAATAAAACAGTATTAAATTATAAATATCATATCATATTATTAGTTAAGTTTCCCTAACATTCCATGTTAAAAATATATATCATTTTCATGTAGATGGTTAAACTGACCCAAAAAAGAACATTCTATAATCAATGGATGAGTATGATTATCAATAGATTTTATTATAAAATAAATATTATTAAATGATAAATATATTATTTATATGTTATTAAATAGATAAAAAATAAATTATAATTGGTTTGTGAATATCCTAAATGATGAATAATTCAAGGAAGTAATTACTTTTAAAGAAGAAATTGTAACCCCTCATGAAAACCTTCTTGGGATTTGAAGGATTTTATTAAATATATAAGGACTATAATATAACCAATGTGGGATAGGATTATTAAATAATTAAAAATGATGGAGTATCTATGTCAGTAATAATACTAAGTGTGACATTTAATGGGTGTTGGAGGTATCATTTTATGAGTGACAGGTTTTTCATTTTTTAAACTATTTATTCATTAGTATAAATAGAATAGCAATTTTCAAGTAAAGTAGATATAATTTTGATTAATAAGAAATACAATACGGTGGAGGTAAATAAATACCTCATAAAAAAATTTACATTTGATTTTTTAGGATCTTTTAGGTATTTAACCCTTACCAAAACATCTTTACCTTATTATAGTTTTTATCATGCTGACGAACTTTTACGTTGGTAAATTATTAGTTATGAATAAAAATATCGAACGTTTTAATTAAAATATGTTGAATAATTACAAGTAAAATAAAAAATTAATTTTATTTTATTTCTAAAATTTATAAAACTTATTTTTAATATAAAAATTAATAATGTGGAAATATAATTTTTAGAAAAAAATTTTTTTTAACAAAAAAATGGATTTAATATTATTTAGGAAAATATTATTGAGAAAATGGAATATTTTGTATTATTATATTTCAAATGAGGAATATATAACTTTCCATCTAATAAAAATCTGAATGTAATATTCTTTATGCATAATTGAATAAAAAGGGAGCAAATGTAGAATTTTTTTGGAATAAAATACCCCTTATGATCAAAACCGTCAAACAAAGTTTTCTAAATTATATATTCTTTTTCAAAATGTTAAATTTTTGTACTTAAATTCATAATTGGTTGATCATAGGATTTTATTATTTTTTATATCATTCTTATATCATGATGATGAAATAAAATTTATAGCATTTATAAAAACTGTAATTATCACTATTCACTAAAAAGAAATCCTTTTCTGAAAAAACTCAAAAAATAATCTCTATGATAATATTGACATTATAAATTTAAAAAGTTGGTTCATTTCTTATATTCGGACTATAAATATATAAATTAACATTGAGACAAAAAACATAAAACATAATGAAAAGTTGTTTGTTTTAGAAAATGAATTTGTAAACTTTTATTACTCTTAATATTATTTAATATCAATTAGAGATTAAATTATAATTAATCAATTTGTTTTTAAATACAAAAATTTTATATGAATAATCCTTTAAAAGTGAAAATTTTTATTTTAGATAAATAAATTACATAATATTGTTTAAATAGTTATTTAAAAATTACATTTGATGATATTAATCATGTCACGTTAATATATATTATTTGTCAATTAATCTATATTTTAAAGCATCAAATAATATTTAAATATATATATATATATTGAATTAAAATAAAATTTTTATAATAAATAATTTTAATTAATTTTTATCTATTACATTACATTATGTTTTACTCTTCTTGTCACCTTTTTAATGATGAATCACATTGAAATTTCAAAATTTGTTAATGTTCATCTTGAATTGTAATAAAATATATCCAAGATAATTTTTTTAGTGTTATGTGTTACAAAATCTATTCAAAATAGCATTTATTTGAAATAATATAGATACTAAAATCATAGAGTGTTAAAATGGTCCCCATAAGGCTACATATAATCCCAACATAGCACAATAAGGATTAACAAACATAATGATATTTTTTCTAGTACTTAAATATCATTTAACATTATAGATAATATTTATAATATTATTTCTTGAACTAAACTTAATTCACCACTAATTCATTCAATTCACGGGTTTACTATCATGTGATCAAGTGGATGGTGAATTAAGAATAAAATGAAATAAATTATATGTAATTAACTCACTAAAACGAGTCCTTATGAGAAACATTACATATATTATTTTTTCCCATAAATAATTTTTTTAAGAATGCTGATTGAAATATAAAAAATAAAATTCCAAAAATATGAGAATAAATAAAACATATATGGGCATGTGATTCATCTTATTATGTTTTTCTCTCCAAACATGAATCTCCCAACACACATTTTTTCTAAATTTCATTATCTATATAAAACTCATTTTATCTCTATATTTTTATTCCTTATTTATTTTTATTCTTTGATATTTGTTTCTCCTATAATTATTGTGTATGGTACTACTATGTATTCACATACAATTTGAACTGTTCTTGCTTTATTTTCTTATTCTTATGGCATAATTCAGATATCAACTTGAACATTATTTTCTCCTATGTGTGTGATTTATCTCAATCCTCATATGGATAACATATGTTAATATCCTGCATTCATAACTATGTCCAACTTTTTCAATAATTATATAAAAACTAGTTAGTAGATAAAATATAGGGAATTATGTTATGAAATTTGAGGGAACTATTTTTTTATACCATAAGGTTTATGAAAAAACCTACCAATTAATAAAAAAATTAATAATAGAGTATATTTTAGATTACCGAAAAAATCCTATGTTAAATACTTATCCATTCTAGAATAAAATCAATCTACAACGTGTTTTGAGATATGTGAATATTGATTTTATGTTATTTAGATTATGAAAAGAATTATATGACATTAATTTCATATAGAGAAAGTAGATACTTTATGTGGTCAAATATATCAAGGGTTGTACATGATGTACAATTTATTTCATGTAGATGTTTACATTGATTGGATATGTAAAATACATATATATTATTTCATGTGGAAATCAACATTTATTGGATGTGTCCATGTTAGTGAATTTATTTTATTTTGATTACGAATTGACTCATTTATATATTCTATAGGTTTATTTTTTGTTGTGTGGAATTAAAAATTCACCTCTAGGCCTTGTAAAACGCATGTGAATTAATAAAAATAAATTTCATAATTTGTTTCTCCAATCCATGTACAGGGAGACTTGACCGAAACCACTTAAATTTTTATTCTTAATTATTTTTTATCCTCCATATCATTAACCCTTATTTACATAACCAGTGTCATATGATCCTTGTTAAAATTCAAGTTTTTGAAATTATTTCTGAATAACAATAGATTATTATATAATTAATAATATTAATCTATTCTATAGAAATTACTTTTTGTTCAGGAATATGAAAATAAAATGTTATTTTTACTAGATAAAAATGCACAAACTACTCGTAAAGAGAAAATTAGAAACTAGAAAAAATTATAGATTGACATTTATAGATTAAAAATCCATTGTAGTCATATGTTTGATGAGGAAAATAAATACAGTATTTATTTTAATGTTAGGAAAGGGAAATATTTCTTAAATATAGTTGTTGCTTAAGATATCTGAGAATACTTCCCGATCAAACAACATGTTTCTGATGTGAATACTATTCAACCATAACATGGATAAAGGAAAAAATATTAAAGATCATATTAATGAATAAAATATTATTAAATATCAATTGAGTTTTTATATTGAGTTTTTTAATGAAATACAAACATTATTTTTCCATCATATCTTCCAAATAGTTATGATATGATATTTATTGTGGTGACTTGTTTTATTTGGTCATCAAAATTAATGTTAAATGAGGTCTAAGATATAATCCTGTGAAATTATGTTTATAGAGGAGAAATGGATGAATTTTTATGGCCTAAAATGAATATTTAAAGTATTTTATGATCATAACGTCATGTTGTCTCTAGAATTAGGTTAAAATCATGATAAAGTAATCAAGATAAACCAATATTAAAACTTTCATGTATTAGGGTTATCGAAACAAGGGTTACATCAAGAAGATATAAAATAAAAAGAAATAAAATTTTAGTTGATATTTTTATTATATTACGTTATAAATATATAATAACTCAATAATTTATAATATTGGAAGTGTTATGGAGTTATAGAAATTTAACTCTGGTTCTTCCTACAATTCTAATCATAAAAATGATTTTTAATGAAGTTTAATATACATTGGGAAACTCTATGATAATTGATATTATACAAATATTTTTGGCAGGTCTTGGAAAATAACAATGGGTGATATAGTTATAGCATGGGGATTGATTAATGGGACACTTTAATTGGTAATTAAATCAAATAACTTTATGGATCTTTAAATTCATATATGAATTCAAAAAAATGGCATTAAAAATGGTGTATTAGTTGAGAGAAAATATTATTATGGTTCTGGTTATGGAATAAACACTACCAAATCTGAAATAGATCAATATTAGCTTCTATAAGAATTAAAAACCTAAAAATTTGTATAATGTTACATTATCTAAATGCAACACCCAAAAAAATTAAAATATTTTTATCTAAAAAAAATTTAATTTTGTGATTTCTTGAAATGAATGCAACACTATGTTTAAAGAAATCATTATTTAACTATGTTTTTCAAACATGATTTGAAAATAAATTTGTACATGTTTTGAAAATTTTATGAAATATTTTTTGAATCTTAAACATCAAAATTACATTTGGTCTATATTTTTTTATTTTTCATAATTGGGTACTATTTTAAAAATAGTGAAAAATATTTAATTTTAATTCAATAATGAAGATTCATCTAAAAACTTTATAATGTGAAATTATATTTTGAATTGGTTTTAAAGTCATGATAGTTAAATTACACACATATATATATTATTCTAATTGATATCATTTTAATCATTTTAATAATAAATTATTATATAGAAACAGTGTAAAATTTTGAACAGTTTCACATTAAAAAACCCACTTTCTTGCCATGTCTGTGGGATTAATTTTAATTTAATTTTTCTTAATTATTTAGATTGGATTTGGAAAATGGATTAAATATTTTTTATAATAATATTTTTAATTTATAACAATTTCAGATTAATTTTTGACCAAAATTATTTTTTTAAATAGTTAAAATTAATTACAATGATTAATATAAAAATGTGTTTACTTAATGTTTAAGCATATAACATATGGTGGAAAATGACTCAAAACATGTCAAAAACCCCATTAGATGGATATATTTAGACATTATCACATGTAATATCTATAATTTATCATTATTGGGTACTAGTGAAATGATAAAAATGTGGGTTGAAGTCACTATTTCAAAAAAATTCCACCCCACACAATTATTAAATCCCCCCCCCTCTCCTCTCCACTCCACACATTAAAACAATGATATTTTTGAAAAGTCCAAACTGAATCACATACCAAATACCATCCCCTAATACTATAAACATTATATTATGAATAAATATATCTTAGTAAGCCATTAGTTCAAACCTAATGAGGATACCTGATGAAAAGATAATGTTCTTCTAAAAGTTTTCTAATTTTTTTACATTCTCCACCTACTCAAATTATTATTATACCATGACTATATAATAACATGATTATATGAAATATAATAATATTTTTTTATTTCAAGGGTATGAACTATAAAATCACACACTTCCATCAAATGGGTTTTGAAATCATTGTTCGTGTGTACGGTGGACTACTCCCTCGCAAACTTATGTCCTTTATTTTTTCATTAAGACTTTTCAAGGTTGTGAATAATTATGGATTTATAGTTTATAAATGATATATAAGATTTTTTTGATGTTATTATTATTATTTAATTATTATATCACTTAAACATTATTGATTTATATTTTTTGGAATCTGATAACATAGCTCGTGTATACAGTGGACTACCATTTCATGAAGCAATTTTATTCACTAACTATAACAACCCAAGATTTCATAGTACATTATTTGTTCAAAGTAATTGAATAACTTGCACTACATGCAACACCTTGTTGTAGTACACCACGATATACCAAACTAGCTGGTCACAAGTGGTTATGAATAGTATTAACTGAATTTGGAACTTTATATAATTTGTATAATTTTAGAATCCATATAATGAGATTTTTATACAAAATTTAAGAAAAAAATCATTTTTCTCAGATAAAAGAAGTATTTTTTTAAAAATGAATCTTTACCTCCTTTTAATGGAGAACTGTTTTTAAATCAAATATTTGAAACATTTATATATTCAATTTGACAAAATAAACTTATTATTTAGAATCGGGACATAATATTTTAGTTTCAATAAATTTTTGGTGTTTTTCTGATATCTTTCATATTTGGGTGAATAGTTAAAATACTATATTTTAACAGAAAACAAATTTTTTGATAAAATTAATTTATAGTGTTAAATTATAAATTTTAGTGGTTTGGGAGTATAAATAGATTATATTTTTACAATTTAATCCAATTCCGGTCATTGTAAGTAATTTTACTTTGAAATTGGACATAAATAAGTATCAATCTTTTGATAGTTATTATTTCATAAAAATCGGCTTTTTGGTTTTGACAACGAGAAATAATTTTAAATTAATAAATGAAATTTATATGTTTTTAATTTGGCAAAATAGACTTCATTTTAGAATTTTGAATATCAAATTTATCTTATGGTGATTTTTTGTATGGTTCTAAAAACATTCAATTTTAATTAATAGTGAAAAACACTATGTTGTTGGTTAAAACCGACTTTTCATTTAAATAACTATTTATTTTATTTAAAATTATTTTATGAAAAAATAGATACATAACACCTATATAAGTTCAATGTAATTCGTTTCAGTCATTTTATAATAAGTTTAGATATATAGAAATTTTATTGAAATTTTATCGTCTTTTACCCACCTCCTAGGGGCATTTGCAAATTTGCATAAAACATAATTTTACCGCTTCTTTGAATTGAATTTAAAAAATTTGAGTTACACGATTTATATCAGTATGTAAAATTTGGTTCAATGTGATAAAAATATTTTTTGGTGAATAGTAATTTTTGACTTTTATTTACCACTGTTAAAAGTAAATACTGTAATTAAAGGTAAAAAGGATAATATTATTACCCTAAAACATGTCCTAATTCTATTGGATAAGTTTAATTCGACCAAAAACTACCTTAGGAATAAAATATTATCCTTTAGGTCGACTTGGATTAGATTAGGACATTTATTATTATTTAATTCAAAGAAGAGTTAAAAGTGTTAAATTCAAATTTTAATAACTAAACCATTTTAATATAAGGTTATACATATGATAAATTTTATTAGAAATATTAATAAAAAATATAAATATATTTCCTACATAATAGTATTTTATTTATAATTTTTAGTCATTAAATAATTACATTTATTTATGACACAATGGTGATGCAGTAAATAACTAATTAATGAAATATTAAAATAATTGATATTATAAATTTCCAAATAAATAATTTGATACTTTTTATGAATTCATCTAATTTTCTAGGTTAATAGGAAATTTTAGGTTTGGATAGATGATTTTTTTTTTGATGTAATAATACTGTTATAAATTTTTCAAAAAAATACCAAATAGTATCAAAATTTACCTAAAAGAATTTTTAAAACAAATATTATATTATTTATTGATCCTATATTCCTAAAAATCTACGGTTTGGCGAAAATACTTATATAATGATAGGTGATTCATTAATGAACCACTTGGAGTTCTCTTGGAAGTATATAGTACGTTTATTAACCATATAATATAAAAATACAAAGAGACATGGTCAATGTCAAACTATTTAACTAAGAATTAAATCTAAAAGATAAAGTTAGTATGGTGACCCAAACCTGTATAAAACAAATTGATTGAGTGGTTTTCGACCCATCCCTACTTTATTATTTCAATAATTTATTTTGGGGCCATTACAAAATGGAAAAGATTTAATTATAAAATAATATTTCTAGCTTTTCCTAAGGTACCCCTCACCCCTCTTATAAAAGGGAACTCCGACTTATCTCTAATTCACAACTTCAGAGCCATTTGGCTCAGCCAACCCCTGCCCAAATACCATTTCTACTGTCCTACCTTCATCTTAGAGGTCTTCCATTAGTCAAAAAGACAACCTATGGAGCCCTTTTGATCAAATCAAAAGGAAGAACCCGATGAAGAGGTAAATATTTCATCTCCTCTTTCAAGTTCCTATTTTTCTTCCACTTCCTATTTATTTTTTGTTTATATAATAAAATAATATCTCAAGTATATTCTATATATTACAATGTTATTATAAATATGGCACAACCGTATTCATTATTCTTTTAATCCTTTGAATGACATGTCACCATACATGCATATGTACGAATTACCGCCTCCATGTCGTGGGGTAATTGTTATTCCATATAATATTATTTGGATGGTTATAATAATGATCTGTAATTGATGTAAATAATTAATATAACATTATAATTATTCCTTATATATGATATACCATCCAATTATATATTATTTTAATATCAAAATAATGATATTGTTGCTCGTGCGTACGTACGGATTACCACCTCCTCGAACGCGATGAGATTCATTTCCCATCGTATCCATTCAATAATAATTTTCGTTAGATGATTAAAAATACTTTTTAAAGACTGAATATAATTATGAATATGAATAAGTTACATCCTATCCATAACAAACATTACATACATAACATAGCATATAAATGAAAACGAATCAATTAACACAAAAAATGACAATAATACTAAGATATTATAAACAATGCAATGTTAAAAGATCATATATGATATCATATTAATGTGTATGATTCTTGTATAGTTTAATAAAAATTATTTAACCATAATAAAGGAGTTTAACCTACCCTCGACCAAAAAAATGTACATAGTAATGGTTAATTTTACAATCTCTTTATTATGAGAGGTTGTTTTTAGGTATGTATCTATATGGACATCTTTATCATCCACATTCATGTTTCATAAAAATGTATTTCAAAAAAATTTTGTTATTTAATATACTATGGGTTAAAGTAATTTATAACCTAATTTCATCTATGTCAACATCCTTTTATGGATTTAAATATTATTTGAATTTGATTTGTTATGATACAAAACTTCTATATTGTACTGAAGGTTTTGTGATATGTTTGACTGGGGATGTGTTATTTTTATAACATTCATGTTTTATGGAAATGTATTGAAATTTTGTATGTTAGTTTTAATATGAATTCTTATGATATATATAAACCTTTTCATATGAGGACTGCATTGGACTTAGTAAGTGACGGGTGGAGCTCTCTATAGCTCCTCGATGCATCGGTAGGTCTCATGAGACAAACTAGTGTCTTGGAAAAATGCCTAGACTAAAATCATATTTGTAGTCTGGGAACAAGGGCTTGACTATGTGGTTATGAAAGTTTGGCATTATTAATTCCGTCATTATTAATGTGGATATAGATATTGAATGTGATTATTCGACTAGTATAATATCCATGTGAATAAGTAAATGGCATTATATGATTTTATCTTTTCCATATTATGCTGAAGTTATTGTTTAAATGGATTTATTATTCATATACATTTCCTTAAATGTTTATTCTTATTTATGAATGTTTCGGCTATATTTTTATCTGTACTAGGCATCTGAGCTCACACATTTCTATGTTTTATTTTTCCCAGGATGTGAAGAATTATATTATGACTGACCTATAGGGATAGTCTATGGGATCTTAGTGTTTTATATAGAAAAAATGTTGTTGTAGTTTTCCATTTTATGTTGTAATGTAATCCTTATGAATGTATCTATAACATCCAAGGATACTAAACAAATCGGTCTTCAAGACTCGATCTTTTGTGATCATGTTAATGATATGTAATAATGCACCGACTCTAGGATTCTAGGGTCAGGGCGTCACAGTTTGTATCAGAGGATGTTTAGTACAAACCTTGGAAACTAGATATAGATAAACTCTAATTGGAGCACATTACCCTAACATAGGCTTTAAGGATTAGTATAGAAGAACATATTATAATTTTGGTAATGTAGATATTTTTTGTATTTTTCAAGCAATACATCCTTTTCTGGATACGAGCAGGTAGAGGTGGCTCTGCAACATATGTAACTAGTGGTAAAACCCAAAAACACCTCATTGAGATAGACTCAATTGAGTACTAGTGAATGACAATGGGCCTTTCTGAACACTTAGTTACGACACTCCTGGGGGATATTCTTAGGATAATCATCTTTTTCTTTAAAAACAACTAGGAATGGTTAATGAGTATATACTTTCTCAAAGAAAACATTTTTATGTTTATGTATTATATACATAAACTGTTAAATTTATGTAAACTATTTTACAAGTTTTGAATTATGAATTGTGATTCATAAACTGACCTAATGTATGTCATTGTTTTAAAATGACGCCCGGTAGAAGGAATGAAAACTCCAACAATAAGTATGATCCAAATAGTAAGAATGGTTATATATTTCATAATATTAAGCCAACATTTATAAGGGAACTAGTATCCCATGTATTTTGAAAATATGAATAAATAGTGTCATGTGTTAATAAGATAAGTAAAGAGTTCATTGAGACTTATGGCTTTGTTGGGAAACTAGAGAAGAAAAGGGTGGCAGAGAGAAAAATGGATAAAGGGAAGAAAAGAAAGAAGGATTTTCCCATATGTGATAATTGTGGAAATAATCACCTTGGTAAATTCATGAAGGGAATGAGAGTTTTTTATGAGTATGGGGAAAAAGTACACCAAGTACGTGATTACAAGGATACGAAAATGGCTTCATGTGTACAATTATGCATCTGCATGGAATTGGGTCACTACGTGAATCAATATCCAAATTATCCGAGTGTACCTCAAATAATGCTATTGGATAATAATAATGTTATGATATTACCATAGATGAAGAGGAATGACTAGTATTCATATGTTGTTTTTAAAACGTTATGTCATTTTAGTGTTGTATTGATGATATACCAGTTATATGAATTATATAAATAAATAAGTATTGTAATACAGTGCTATTTCTTTGAGGATTTGAGATTATATGGTTTTATGAAGATTGAATCCACAAAAAACTAAATTTTTTGGAAAATACATGGCTAGAGGAAATATAAACCTTTATATGGTCCTAATACTGAGGTAGTAATTTTGGAATAAGAGATGGTCGATTTGGATATATTACATTTGATATTCTTGACTATTTTTGAATTGATTAATGGTTTTTTTATTTCATTATTGATGGAATATTAAAAAAAATTTGATATAAGGAATATATACAGTATTATATAATGGATAAGGGAGAATGAATGTAATAAATAAGTTTTTATGGTAATTTAGGGTGTTACCATGTTTTAAAATAATACATGATGAAGGTGATCACATGTTATTATATGGAAAAAGGGATCTTTATTGTGTTTAACTTCCTTATAAATTTTGGACTGTGAGTTTGGATAGAATTATTTTGTATAAGTCTAATGGTTTGAGGGGATTAAGTATGAAATTGGATATTATTATTTAGGTTATTTTTTTATTGTTATAAAAAGGACAACACACAGTCCGTTTGACAATTATTCATGTCAGAAAAAGTTGTGGGAATCGAACCCACAACCATAGTGCGATTGGGATTTATCGCCTACCACTGAACTACATGAGGTACTTGGATTGTATAATCTAGTTTTTTAGGATCTGATTGGTGAATTATGAAATCATTATTTTTGGAACCCTATACGATTAGGATAAATAGAATATATTTTTTTAATCTTTAGGAGTGAAAGATGAGTTTTTGGTAGGAATTAGTTGAAGGATGAAACTCTACTTGTAAAGTATATATATATATATATATATAATTTTTCACCTATTATTATATGGGTAAATTAATTCTTAAACATTAGGGAAGGGATCTTAAAACCCAAAATTTGTTATTCTAATACATTATGTTTTTTTAAACCGACAGAACTTCAAATCATACTAGATTGATGGATTTGAGGCCCTCAATTTTACACTTGATTATGATTGATGACCTCAATAAATCCCTATAAATATTTATGTTTTTCCACTAATTATGTGTCTCTAATTTCAACCAATTTTCTCCTAATCTAGTTCATAATTTGGTGGTGACCCTTTTATTTCCCTTTTCCTCTTATTAAGACTAAATTTTATTAACCCAATTTTCTATGTGGGTTTTCCCATTAAAGTATTTTCTGTTTTCAAAATTTTATTTTCTAAAAACAATTTGAAATTGCGAGGATGCAATTTATTGAAGGAGGGAAGAATTTTACACCCCAATATTTCATAGTACGTTATTTCTTCAAAGTAATCCAATAACTTGCACTACACACAACACTGACTTCTAGTGCACCATGACATCCCAAACTAGCCGTTCAAAAGAGGTTATGAATAGTAATAACTGAATTCTGAACATTATATAATCAGTATAATTTTAGATTCTATTTTTTGAGTTTCTTAGGTATAATGTATAAAAGAAGTCATTTTTTTCCACATAAAAGAAGTATTTTTCAAAAAATGCAATTTTACCACCTTTTAATGGAGAAGACTTTTTAAATCCAATATTTGAAATTTTCATATATTCATTTTGACCAAATAAAATTCTTCATTAAAATCAATACCTAAGAGTTTAGTTTCAATAAATATTTGTATTTTTCTAATAACTTTCATATTTGGGAGAATAGTGAAAAATAATATATTTTAACTGAAAACATCGTTTTTAATCAAAATAATTTATACTGTTAAATTATAAATATTAATTGTTTGGAAGAATAAATAGATTATATTTTTACCATTTAATCCATTTCTGGTCATTTTAAGTAATTTCACTTTGAAATTGAACATAAATAAGTGTCAATCTTTTGATAGTTATTATTTCTTAAAAATACACTTTTTGGTATTGACAATGAGAATTAATTTTCAATAAATAAATGCAATTTAATTGTTTTTAATTTTGTAAAATAGACTTTATTTTTTAATTATGAATATAAAAACTAGCCTAGGGTGAATTTTTTTTAAGTTTTTGAAAAATTTCAATTTTTGATGAATAGTGAAAAACACTACGTTATATGTTAAAACTGACTTTTCATTTAAATAAGTATTTATTTAATTTAAATTTATTTTAGGTAAAAATAGATACATAATACCTATATATGTTCAATGTAATTCATTGGAGACATTTTATAATATGTTTAGATATGTAGAAATTTTATTGAAATTTTACCGTTTTTTACCAACCTTCTATGAGCATTTGCAAATTTGAATAAAACATAATTTTACTCCATCTCTAAATTGAATTTCCAAAATCCTAGAGACGCAGTTGATAACAGTACATAAAATGTGGTTCAATGAGATCATTTTTTTGATGAATAGTACCTTTTGACTTTTATTTACTACGGTTAAAAGTAAATAGGGTAATTA
This sequence comes from Viscum album, assembly GCA_963277665.1. Classification (NCBI taxonomy): domain Eukaryota; kingdom Viridiplantae; phylum Streptophyta; class Magnoliopsida; order Santalales; family Viscaceae; genus Viscum; species Viscum album. The sequence continues at coordinate 349,901,196 of OY728126.1, read as the reverse complement.
ATGGTAAAAAAGATATTATTGTTATCAAAATACATGTCCTAATTCTATTGGATAAGTTTAATTCTCCCAAAAAAACCATAGAAATAAAATATTATCCTTTAGGTCCACTTGGATTAGATTATGACATTTATTATTATTTAATACAAAGAAGAGTTAAAAGTGTTAAATTCAAATTTTAACAACTAAACCATTTCAATATAGGGTTATACATAAGATAAATTTGAATATAAATTTTAATTAGAGAGATAAAAAAATTTCCTATGTATTGGTATTTTATTAATATTTTTTAGACATTAAATATGTAACTTTATTTAAGACACAATGGTGATGCAGTAATTAAATAACTAATGGAATATTAACATAATTGATATTATAAATATCCAAGTAAATGTAATTTGAGACTTTTTATGAATTAAAATTATTTTCTAGGTTAATATGACATATTAGGGTTGGTTAGATTAATTTTTTTCGAAGTAATAATGATGTTATGAATTTAGCAAAAAAACCAAAGAGTGTCAAAATTGACATAAAAGTGTTTTTAAAACAAATATTATATTATTAATTGATATTATATTCCTAAATATTTTATGTTCAGCCAAAATACATATATAATGATAGTTGTAACATTAATGAACAACATGGGGTTATCATGGAAGTATATAGTTAGTTTATTAACCATATAATATAAAAATACAAAGAGGCATGGTAAATGTCAAACTATTTAACTAAGAGTTAAATCTATAAGATAAAGTTTATATAGTTACCCACACCTATCTAAAACCTATTGGTTGAGTGGTTTTATACCTTTAACCTCCTTATCCTCTAAGTAATTAATTTTTGCTCCATTATAAACAGAAAATAATTTTATTGTAAAATAATATTTCTATCTTTTCATAAGGTGCTCCTCACCCCTCTTATAAAAGGTAACTCCAACTTCTCTCTAATTAAAACCTTAGAAGCCATATGGATCGTCAAAACACTATCCAAATACCCTATAAATTGTCCACCCTTCATACTAGAGTCCTTAATTTAGTTATAAATCCATCCTAAGGATCCCTTTTGATCGAATCAAAAGGAAGAACCCGAAGAAGAGGTCAATATTTCATCACCTGTTTAACCTTCCTTTCTTCTTTCCCTTCCTATTTCTTTGTTGTTTATATTCTAAAATAATTACCCCAGTATCGTTAATGTACTGTGATGTTATTATAAATATTTTATAACCATATTCACTATTATATCCATCATTTGAATGACATTTCACCAAACGTGCATATGTAAGGCTTACAGTCTCCATGTCATGGTGTAATTGTTATTCAATACCTTATTATTTAGTGGGGTATAATAATGATGTGTACATGATGTAAATAATAAATATGACATGATTATTATTGTATATATATGATATACCATCCAATTTTATATTATTTTAAATTCAAAAAATGATATTGTCGCCCATGCGTACGTACGGACTAGCGTCTCCAAGAACGCGATAAGATTCATTCCCCGCCATATCTATTTAAGACTAATTTTTTCATAGATGATTAAAAATAATGTTTAGAGAGTTAATATCATTATTAATATAATTAATATAGATCATATCCATAACAAACATTAATTAAGTAACAAATCATATAAAGGAAAATGAATTAGTTAACACCTGGAACGGCTATAATACTAAAATATTATTAAGAAATCAATGTTAAAAGATCATATATGATATCATATTAATGTATATGATTCTTGTATAATTTAGTAACAATTAATTTACCACTATAAAGGATGTTAACCTAACCTCGACAAAGGAAAAGTACAAGTTAAGGGTTAATTTCACAATCTCTTTATTATCCGATGTAGTTGTCATGTATCTACGGGGACATCATTATCATCCTCATCCATGTTTCTTAAAATGTATTTCAAAACATTTTTAACATTTACTAGACTATGGGTTAAAGTCATTTATACCCTTATTTTAATTTTTATAAAATGGTTTTAAAGGAATCATTCCGTCATTTTCCAAACAAGGTTCTTTATGACCTTTTCGACATAATTAAGGTATGAATGTTTTTTAAACTTATACAGAGGGTGTAGTTATTTTCCGCTATTATAAAAATTTAAAAGCTTCCCTTACAAGATTATAAGAATATTTTTAAAATAAATTTTTTCTTTTATAATTATATGACTCGTAAAACGATTTCAAAATAGTATGAGATATTTATCTAAAAAAACGTTTTGATTTCATCTATGTCAACATCCTTTGATGGATCATAAGCTTATTTGAAGTTGACTTATTATGATAGAAAACTTCCATATTGTATAGAAGGTTTTGGGATATGTTTTACTGTGGATGTGTTATTTTTATACCATTAATGGTTTATGGATAAGGTATTGAAATTTTATATTCTTGTTTTAATACGAATGTTTATGATATGTTTAAAACTTTTCAAATGAGGAATGTATAGAACATAGTAAGTGATTGGTTTTGACTGCTATAACCCCTCAATGCATCGGTAGGTCTCATTAGAGAAACTAGTTTCTTGGAACAAGGTCTTGACAAAAATATTATTTGTAGCGTTGGCATAAGGCCTTGAGTATGTGTTTATGAAAGTCTGGCATTATGAATTCCATCATTATGAAAGTGGCTATTGATATTGCATGTGATTATTCGACTTGTATAATATCCATGTGAATAAGTAAATGGAATTATTTGATTTTATCTTTGCCATATTATGCATAAGTTCAAGTTTAAATGGTTTTTGTTTTAGTCTTATACATTTCCTTAAATGTTTTTTCTTATTTATTAAAGTTTCTACTATATTGTAATTCTTACTGAGCATCTAAGATCACCAATTTCTATGTTTTATTTTTCCCAGGATGCGAAGAAGTATATTATGACTTACCTATAGTGATATTATATAGGATCTCAATGTTGTCTATGGAAACAATTTTGTTTTAGTTTTCCATTTAATGATGTAATGCAAACCTTATGAATGTATCTAGTACTTCCAAGGCTACTAAACTAATCAGTCTATCGATACTTGATATTTTGTGGTCATGCCACTGATACGTAATAATGCACCGACTCTGGGCCTCTAGGGTCGAGGAATTACATTAACTCTTTACAAGGAATGTATTAAGGATCTGTTTAACAAAAATATGTGATATACATAACATTAAAATTTTAACTTAAAAATAATATATGTATATATATAATTTAACTTTCTTTCTATTAATATAACAAGAAATTGGAATCATCATTCATGAATACGTATGTCCTTCTATATCTATAAGCGGTGTATTTCAATTATTATCACAAAATATTAGGGATTAATTAACTACATCTTTACTTAATTTATATGATATTTACATCCTAGATTACATTATTTAGATGATGAAATCATGATCTAAATATGAGGAACATAAAATAAAAATTCAGAACACACTTTCAAAACAATTAAATTAACACCCAAAAAAATAAAAAAAATAAAATATTATTAACATATAGGGGATAAGATGTTATAAATGGATCATATATTATATTTTAAATATTAATATATTTATGTTATAACTTAATAACATACTTAAAAAATTATTAAAGAGTTTAGAGAGAATTTAACCAAGAAGAAGCTTTAGGTAAGGGATTTCATTTTAATTTACATTCCATTACGAATTATTTGTTTTTTAAACCATTTGAATTTTATGTGGGATTTATATATCCCCATTTAAATTTAATATCATTATTCATTAAATATTCATGTTATTTTATGTTTCAATTCTAATTATTTCACACAATGGGTTTCCTCTTGAAAATTTCTATGCGGTAAAAGTTATTACACAATATCACATTATTTTTTGATTGTTAACATTATCTTGATACAATCACTATCGTTTAATAATATCTTATTAGACATTAAATTTATATTAAATAACCATATTCATCTACTATGGATATAAATATTTCAAAAACCATGTTCCATTTTTAGTTATGGTGTTTAATTTGAATGTTATTCGATTAACTGGGGAAGTGTTGATAAATATATACCCTTAAGTCAACATAGATACTAGATTATAAAGAATTTTTTTATGAATTTAATATATTATTAGATATATAATTAATTATTTGTACTTTTATGATATAGTTTGGAGACCATTTAAAGTAATCCCCATGATGCATTGGTAGTATCATGAGACAAATCACTCAGTAAAATTATATGGGGTTCTACTCGGTTTATTTTAAACCTTCTTATAAAGGGTCTGGGTTGTAAAATTATTTTTTACCTAGGAAAAATAATTTCCAATAATTAATCATTTATTTGATTCATAATTTACATTATATTATTATCCATGATATTTTCTCAATATAATTATCTATGGATTTCTTTCATTTATTGTTTATAGATTAAATGGAATGTGTTTTCCATTATTTACCATGCCATATTGATTCTCCATTATCTGGATATTTGTGTGTCATGTGTGTTCATTTATATACCTTTACATGGGGATTATAATTATTAATTTAATATATATTCTATTATACTTAAAACTTATTGGTATTCTGATCTCACCCTTATTTTTTTACTTTACCCATCTTATGAAGAAAATATATTTGAATGAGTTTTCGAGGATGATGTTTGTTAGATTTTCTTTGTATTATGTTTTATTTTTTTATTCCCAATGTAAAATGGGAATCATGTAAGTGTTTAATTTCCAAAAATTATAAACAATTTGGTCCGTCAGGATTCTATCCATTAAATCTATTCCAATTTAATAAAGTAATAAATGGGCTCTGGGCTACTGGGTTTGAGGTCATTATAATTAGTATTAGAGGAAGTTTAAAAGAATACATAAAAACTAGATTTTGGAAAACATAGTTTAGGGAACGTAACCCTATGATAGATGATGAGGATAAGTATAGGGAAATATATTAATTTTTTATTAAGGTATACATTATGTGAGTCTTCCTAGAAATATATCTCTATCTTGATACTACAAGTAGATGTAGTTTTGGAATATATTCACCTAGGGGTAATAATTTAAAAAAGGTCATGTAATGTTTGACTTGAACATAACATGGTACTAGAAAATGGACCTTACTACACACTGTGTATGAAAATCCATAGGGTTATGGTTAGAGTGATTAAAAATTTATTTAAAAACCAATATGAGGGATTTTAATGTAAAGATATCCCCAAAGAAAATAAATCTATTGATTCTAAGATTAAAAATGTATACATTTTTAATTTTTGTTAATTTTTTCACTATATTGGGAATTATAAATTATGATTTAAAATTCATAAATTTACGATCTAATTTTGTATAATCCATTTTATAGAAATTTCATCTAGAAGGAAGAATGGTATCAGTACTGATGGACAATTTAGATAGTTCCCATTAGAGGAAACCAATAAAATATGTATGAGAATATGGATAATTAAAGATATATTAATTTAGCTTAATAAGGTTTTAAAAGATATCCTTTACAGAATAGAGAAACCTATACAGAAATAAGATTCTCTTGTGTTGGAATCACTTGATGTGATAGAATCCGTCATCGTTTAAATGGACTTCTAATCCAAATTTAGATGAGAAATAGATTTAGTCTTCAAAGAATATATTTACGGACATGTGATTCAGTGATAAAGTAATGGTTAAATTTTCCTTGTATTGTCTCAAAGTTAATGTTGAAAATGGTTATCGTTCATCCAAAATACTAGGGAGGAATAGGAAATATAAATCATGGAATGGAAATCATTTATGGAGATATTATTTAATAAATATTTCAATTGTGTGTAACAAATTGAGAAGAAAATAAAGTTCCTCAGCTTAAATGAAAATTAATAGGAATGTGAAACATAAATTGAAGATACATATACAAGGGTATCCAATTAAGTTATGGATTATATACAAAACACAAAGTGTAATATTGAACACTTTTTTAAAGGGCTTAAGTTAAGTCCCTAAAGGAAACAGGTACCCAAAATTTTTCTTCAAAGGATGATATTTTTCTATACTCCACCAAAATGGAGAATTATTTTTCGAGAATCAATATATTCAAGGTGTTTAAAAATAATAACAGTTAATATGAACACCAAGATAAATGGAATTCTTCAAACAATAAGATAAATAAACTTCCATCATGTGCCAACTATGGAAAGAATCACCCTAAGAAATACTTATAAAGAATGAGAGAATATTAAAATTTTAGAGAAAGAGTTGATAATGTTAAATAGTGAAATTAGAATATAGAAAACATTGTTATTCAGTGTTACAACTGCAAAGAGATTGGGAACTATGAAAACAAATCCCCAAGTATTAAGGGAATCTACCATTGAAGAGGACATGTAGAGAAGTGGAAGCTTTTTTTACCACTAAAACTGATGTGTAAGTACCCAATGATGTAGTGGAAGGTAGATTAATATTATATCAAAATTCATCAATTTTTTTTATTTTATATCATCTCACTCCTTTATGTATGACCAGTTTTCTAAGAATATTAGACATTTCCCTTTTGGTTTATTTAGGGATTTATTAGTAATAAATAGTATGGGAAGTTTTGTTGCAATAAATAATTGTTAGGAATTCCACATTATTACATATAAGAATGATTTATTATTTGACCGTTTTATCATACCTATGGTTGAATTTGATATAAAATTTGGTATGGACTTTTTTTTAGTGTATGATGAAAACAAATATTTCATAAAAAATGAAATCACAATTTTTGAGGATGATATAGAGTTCCCTAGATTTATAGAGAATAATTCATCATCTGAGTCATATCTAGATACATCCCCTATAAATCTTCTGAAGGATATTCTTGATGAATAAGAAAAAAACATTTAGGGACATTAAAATTAATATTTAGATCAAGGATGTCCTATTTTACTGGGATACGTTGGTGTATTTTTCAGGAATTGCATGGATACCCCCTACGGTTTGATGTTAATTTTCCATTGATTTAATCCTTGATACAAGACTAATATCAAAGACTCCATATAAAATTGAAACTTTTAAATTAGTAGATTTGAAGAAACAACTAGAGTATTTGGGAGATAATGGATTTCTTCTCCACAGTGTTTCACCTTGGGGAACCCATTTTGTCTTTTTCAAGATGAAATGTGGATCTATGAGGATAGTAATTGATTATATTTTAATCAATGTTGTTATGATAAATAGAATGTGTCCTCTACATCACATTGATTACTTATTTGATCTGATACATAGAGCCCAAGATTTTCCAAAGATTGATCTTCATTCTGGGTATCACCAATTGTTAGTAAATGAGGAAGTCATTACAAATATAGATTTTTAAATGAGGTGTGGATCTTAAGAGTTTACAATAATTCCATATGGATTAACTAATTCACCCACAATTTTTATGGATATAATGAACATAGTATTTAATTAATGTCATTATTTTTTTATTGTGGTTTTCATTTATGTTATTCTAGTGTATTATACAAACTATAAAGTCCATGTGAATCACTTTTGGATCATTCTGGAGACTCTTATAAGTAATGTGTTATATGTGAAATATAGTAAGTGATATTTCTAGCATTCATAAGTTTCTTTTCTTCACCATAATGTCTCCAAAAAATTGATTCTTAATTGATATTATAAATATGATGTAAATTAGAGAGTGTTATACACTAATGGACATAAAAGTGGTATATAGTTTCATTGGTTTTATTAGTTACAATCAGTGAGTTTTTCAAAAAAACCATCATTGGATATCCTATTAACCAAGAATACACATAGAGGGGTTATTTTTGTTTGAAAAAGGAATGTTAAGAATGTTTTGTTTAACTAAAGAGTATATTGACCAATGGTCTGGTTTTGACTCTATCGTCTAGAAATGATGGGTTTTTGATATATAGTAATCTGTTGAAGAAGGGACTTGGTGGTTTCTAAATGAAAAATTATAAAATTATTTCATTGGAATCAAGACAATTAATGAATCATGAATATAACTATCCAACTGAAGATCATAGGTTTGAATATGTGATGTTTAATTTATATATATAGTTACATAATCTCTATTATGAATTATGTGAGATATATAGGGATGATAAAATTCTAAAATAAATATTTTCATAGGCCGATATCAATATTAGGCCAACGTTATGGTTTGAGCTACTCAAGGATTATGATTTCTCCATACACTACCACCTAGGGAATAAAAATAAGGTAAAAGATGCATTGAGTAGGAAAGATTATAGAATTATTTTCTAAATTTGGATTTATAAGGAACTAATATTATTGGATCTAGTAATGATGGTTATGGGAATTTTTAAGGAAGGGGATAAAAGAATAATTCATCAAATGATTCAAAAAAATTAATTAGAGAAGATAAATAGTTACCAAATTGATGATGATAACTTTTAGAAACAGATTAAAGCTGTGAATTTTTAGAAATTACAATACATTATTTGTGAATGTAGTGTCCTAAAATTTATAAATCTTAAATGTATTCCATCTATACATGATATAAAAAAATTAATATTTGGATGATCTTCATAGCTCAAATTTCTATATAAATTTTTGTAACACTAATATTTATATTTATTTCTAGGAACATTTTTTGTGGGATAACATGAAGTGAGAAATTATTGATTATGTTTACAGATCTTTGGATTGTCAATAATTTAAATCTGTGATTAATCATCCTAAAAGAGTCAATAATACTCATCTTTTTTCTATATAGAAGTGGGGTTACATTACTATGGAATTTTTCATAAGACTACCCAACACTACAAGAAATAATTGATGTAATATGGGTCATCATTGATCACCAAACCAAATCTGAACATTTCCCCACCAGAAGAGAATATTTTCCTCTTGATATCATTAAAAAGATCTATTTTGACGATGTTTTGAGACTTCATGGAACACATCTATCATTTTTTCTGATCGATATTGTTGTTTTACATGGAAATTATGGAACAGTCTTCAGAAGGATCTTGATATTGATATTCATTTGAGAACTTCTTACCACCATAAAACTGAAGGAATGTATAAAAGAAAAATTCAACAAATAGGAGACATGTTGCAGTAATTATAACTTTACTATAAAGGTATTTGGAATTTTTATTTACCTATGATATAGTTTTCCTATAACAATAATTTCCATTATATTATTCAAATGGAATTAAATAAATCAATATATGGAATGAGATTATACACACAAACTTGTTGGGATGAATTTGGTGAAAGGAAAATAGTAGGCACAAAATGTTTAAAGAGATGACAATAAAGGGAATTCTTATTCTATATCTCATTAAAGTGTCTCAAAGTAGCCCAATGAGTTATGTTGATAAGTGAATAAAATATTTTGAATTCCAGTTGAGATATAATTTTTTCCAGAAACTTTAACCTTAGAAGGGTATTATAATGTTTGATAAGAAAAAGAAAAGTTTCCCCAGTTATATTAGGCCCTTTAAATCATTTAAAAGATTGGAGTTATCTCTTATCATTCTTCAACACCACCAAACCTCTCAGAAGTACATAAAAATTCCATATATCATTTTAAAAAAAGTAAATGCCATACCCAACAAATGTAGTCTCTTTTGATGAAATAGAGTGGGATCTTGATCTATCACACAATGATAAACTCATTTTGATTTCAGATACTAAAGAGAATGTATTGAGGAATCAAATTAATCCCTTATTGTTAGTACTCTAGATGAATAAAAAAATACAGAAAGCAATGTGGGAATGAGAGGATATTATAAATAAAGAAGACCCATGTATATTAAAAGGTAATACTACTAAATTATTAGGAATAAGATTTTTTAGGAAATAATAATTTAACAATCCAAGACATTACAATATTATCCACTAATAATAAATTTAATTTTGATGATAGCTTGTAATACATGTAAGGTCTGCTTTAAACAAAACATTATTTAGTCTCATTTTTAAGACATGATTTAAAATTAAATTCTAACTCTTTTAAAAAATTTATTTGAAAAATTTAACATAATTTTTTAATTATGAATATAAAATTATCATAGGGTGATTTTTTGAGATGTTTCTTTTTTTGACGAATAAATAAAATTGATAAATTTTAATTGAAAACAATATTTTCCCTCTTTCAAAAACATTATGAGTATGTCAAGCACCTCTAATATAAAAGAACTCCCCCTATCATCTCCACTTCACACTTTCAAACCACTTTAGTTTATAAATTCCTAGAAAAATTAACTTTTTAAACTATATTCTCCAATATTAATATCAACATCTTGGGAAGAATACAACTTATAGATGAATGGGTGAAAAATAAGGATGATGCTCAGAGAAAAGGTAATGTTCTTTTAAAAGAATTTTTGTTTTATTTTGTTTCTCCTCATCCTTAAATTATTTTTATAAAATTATTATATAATAACATAATTATCTTATATAGACTAATGTTTTATGGGTATTAACTATAAATTTACACACATCCATTAAATATTTTGTTGGAACATTATTCGTGTGTATGGTGGACTACACATCACGATTTGATGTCATTTTTTCTATTATCACCTTCCATAAATTGGAATGATGATGGATTTATAGTTTATATAGTATATATATCATATTTATGATATTATTATGATTTTGTAAAAATCATATCATTCATACCTTCATGATTTCTATTTTGTGGGAAAATGATAACGTCGCTCGTGTGTATAGTGGACAACCAACTCGCGAAGTGATGGGATGTGTTCACTATTTTCACAAAATATACTATAGATGGGTTTAATAAACATATTTAGTATACATGACATACAAAAAGTAATAGAAATAAAGATATATATATATATTATTTATTTACATACGATAAGAAAAATAGAAGCTACGTTTATGCGTACGTGCGGCTTACCATCTCCATTAATGGTGTATGTAATTTTCTATCACCAATGTTTTTGGATTACTCTAAATAATCAAATAATAAATATATACTATATTTAATTAATGGTTTAAATTCATGGAATTATGAAATAATTATTGAAGCAAGAGAAAAAAATAACAAGTCAAAACATAATTGAAAAAATTAAATTAACACCCAAAATAATAAAAAATATAATTTATTATTAACAAATATATGATAATATATTATAAAATGGTGATATATGACATTATAAATATTAATTTTATTCTATTATAAGGTAATAACATGATTAAAACTTTTATATTTGAGATTAAATATAATTTTTCTAAAAGTAAGTATAAGGTAAGGGATTTTATCTCAATTTATATTCTCTTAGGACTTGTTTGTTATTATAAAAAAATTAAATTTTATATGGTGTTTATATATTTCATTTAACATATAATATCATGATTAATTAATTATTAACGGTAATTTATGTATCAATTTTAATTATTTCACCAAAGGGGGTTTTTCGTGAAAACAACTAAGTGGAAAAAGTTACTCTGCAATCTCACCTTTTTTGTAGATGTTATCTTTTTCTTGAAATATGCACTTTCTTGTAATAATTTCTCATTAGACATTAAATTTATCTTAAATAACCATATTATTTTTATATTTATATAATTATTTCCTATCGTATATGCAATTTTTACAAACGATGCTTACTTTGGTTGTTTTTTGTTTAACTATAGAAAATATTGATAAATTAATATCTTTTACTCAATACATATATTAATGATAAGAAACATTTTTTATGAATTAAATAGACTATTCATTATATATGTAATTCTTTGTACTGGTATGACATAGGTTGTGTACTTTTTAAATTAATACCCTCGATGCATCCGAAGTCTCATGGGATAAATCAGTATTTAAAACAATATAGGTTTTTACCTAGTATGTTTTAAGAAATATTGTGAAAGGAATTAATGGAAAATAAACCATGTACCTAAAAAATATAGAGTCTAATAATTATCAATTTCATTTATTGATTGTATAATTATTATTATCCATGATATTTTCATTATGAAATTATCTATTGATGTATTTCATTGTCAAGTTATTGATTAAATGTCATGTGTTTTCAATTATTTACCATACCATATTGATTTTGACTTATCCAGATATTTATATGGAATGAGTGTTCATTAATCTACCTTTACATATTTGTTATGATTACTGATTTATGTTATATTAATTTTTTCTTAACAATTAAGAATTATTTATGCTCACCCTTATTTTTTAGTTCCCCTAGATATGAAGAATAGATATTTCAATGATTTTTTAAGGAAAAAGTTTATTAGATTTTATTGGGTACTGTATTTTATTTTATATTCCAAATGTAAAAATAGGTATCATGTATGTATCTGGGTCCCAATACTGCTAAACTATTTTTCACTTTAGGATATCATCCTTTGTGTCTATGCGAATGTAGTAAATTAAGGCACCAGATCTAGGAAACTAAGGCCATGATCGTTAAACTAATAGAGTAAAAAGAAATAAGAGAAAGAAATATAGAGCATACCAATTATGAATTTTTAGGGCATATGCCATTACATTTTCTTTGTGAGTTGACTTGTTTGGTATCATTTAATGATGAACCAACTAAAATTGTTTTTATTTATTTTATAAAAAAACTTTTAGATATTTTTTCTAAATTAAATAAAATGAAAGAGTCTTGTAGATAATAAAATATAGATGAAGTTAATTTTTTTGAGATCCAAAAATATTGGTGAATATGATGTTCAATAGTTCAATTAATTTTATGAATCAAAAGTAATTTTAATGGAGATATTATTGCCTAAGAATATTTTATAGAATATAATGATAGAAAACATGAACAAAACATTGATTGAGCATACTCAGAGTCTGAGGTTTTATTATTTATTACCCAAGTCACAATGGCTGGAAATTGTAAATTTTAAAACATACTTGATAAATAAGGTGAAACTATAATACATGGATAGATACTTCAAAAGTTTGAATGGACTAGAAAGGACGTAAATAGAAGAAATTTAAAATTCTTTGGTTAAATATCACATTTTCACATAGAAATGGATTCTAGGGGTATGATATATGTTAAATACTAAAAATGTTTCTTCATTAGTTATGAAAATGAAGAGTTTTATATCTCTTATAGAATGATGTTAATCAGTTGAATCAAAATTATTATCTTTTAAGAATATTATTTTATATGGATAAACATGTTATCGAATCGAATAACAGAAGTAAGGATACATTTTTTGATAAATTTTTTTACCATAATGAGTTGTGAAGGTATATTATAGTGTGTATACATGAAGATAATAAAGAGATTCTAGAGGATGATAGAGTTTACCTTGAATTTCAAGAAACCAATTATATACATATAACAAGATAAACTAGGGAACACAAATTACCACAACAATATTAGTAAACATTATTTTAATTTTTATTAATCAAAAACAGAGAACCCATGTTATATGATGGGGGATTTAGGTAATATGATACAAGAAAGTGGTAGATGAAAATAAGTGATGAAATTTAATCAATTTATACAATTAAAAATTTTGTGTGGATATATTTACTTGTAGTAAAAAACATTACATAATAAATGGATGTAACATGTAAATAAGTATGATGGTAATAAAAGGATCAATTATAGGTGGGTTATCAATAGATTCCCCTAAAAATAAGGTATTAATTATACATAAAATTCTATTGTTGTTAAGTTAACTATTATAAAATTTTAATTGAAAATTTCAATTTTATATGGATTACAATTACAATTAATAAATGTGAAGAATACAATTTATTCAAGGATACTAGGAGGAGTATATATACATTGTAAAACTAGAGGGGTTTACTATTTATGGAAGAGGATATCTTTTTTCAATCATAATAATAGAATATACAGACAAAAGTATGCACGATGGTAGTGGTATGGAAATTTAATGCATTCATTGAAAATAAAATTCACAAAATATGAATCATGGATGATATTTCAAAACTTTTGGTATATATTATAACAAATTTATATTCTATATTTATTAATTTCTCAATTCATGGTTTATTTAATAGAGGAACAATGAGCTGAAAATGTAGTTATACACTATATATGAAATGAAGGATCCTATATTTGTGAAGATGATTCTTATGTTGATGTATATATATATGATCTTGTATTTGGATTGCAGAATAAATCATAAATAGAATATATAGAGTGTGTTTTTATACGATAAACATAATTTTGGAAACAACCAGTCTTCAAACCTCTTACCAATCACTATATGTTACCAAAGGATCATTTAATGAATTCCAAAGATGAATAAAGATGCATGATTAAATTTATTTATACATCATCCATAGGGATATTTATTTATTTAATCATATTAACATAACCAAAAAAAGAACTTGAATTATGGATTTATAGTTGGTTCATATAAAAATACAGAATGAAAGGTTATGTGGTTGTAAATTGGTTTTATGGAATTTTAAAGAGAAATAAGGATGTGTATTTGTGTTTCAATTATGGGATTAAATTTTTGGTATATATTTAATTAGTCTTTGGAAGTGATACAAATATAATATAAAGTACAACGTTTTTTATTTATAGCTATTCACAGTTATGAGTTGTGATTCTTGGTTGTAGAAGATAACAGTACTATCATCCCTAGAATTATTATTTGTGTGAGTTAAAAAAGTGATCAAATAGATATTAAGAGTGGGGAAATTTTTGAAGGAATAATATTATGGGAATAAAGATTATATATTATTTTCCTATATTTATAGTGTAATACAACATGCAAAAAATTATGTTTTTCATTCCAAGACCAAGCATGTACATATGACATATTTCTTTATCATAGGTTTATTGCATGATTGATATTTGTAATTAAGGATTTCTCATAGGATATTAAATCCAATAGAATAATTGCATCAGGAAATGTTAATTAATAAATTTATTCACTGATTTAATAACCATATATTTTAAAATAAATCTATGTTTAATTGAATATACAATTGGTAATATCAATCATAAACAATCTATTAAATAACATTATTTTAAAAATGATAGTTATAACCTAGTCATCAAATTGGAGGATATAAATAAGAGTACAAACATTATTAAATATATTTATAATATTACAAATTCAGGAATGTTTTTTGAAAAATTCTTAGTAAATAAGAACTAGATTTTTAGTGAAGTCATTTCTGGATTTAAAAATAATCTTTTCTTCATAAATAATTTATATTTCGTTTTATAAGAAATTATTATAAATAATTACTAATATTTTCTAAAATTATAAATTAAGAGATAATAATATTTTAAATAACACTATCAATATTATCTTATAGTTATTATTTCTGTTTTTAAGTAAATATTAATGTTTTCGTGAATAGAGGGAAAATAGTGATTTTATAGAAAAACTTCTTTTCTATTCAATTATTTACTAATTCATATCATTTAATTTATTTTAAAATTTCATTAGTTAATTTTGATTAAACATTATCAATATATTGTTATTAGAATCTATTCTTTTATTTTCTGGCCTTGTGGTGTAGCCATCACTATAAAACAGTATCACTCTGGTATCTAATCTTAGCCACCCTAATTTATGGGATTTAATTATGGCATAGCGGCATAATTATAGATATCAATTAACTAGACATGGATGAGAAGTATTTCAATGGTAAATATTTTTTGGTGTAGGGTTTTTGATCCCAGAACTATGATGGTGATGGTAATTGGTGTGGAAGGTTATATAAGAGAGCACAATGAAGGTGGCAGCTGTAGGTGAGGAGCTGGGTGTGAATGCCTATTCTTGATGGGCACGATGGTCGTGATTGTCATGTCATGCAGACAACCAGTGGAGACATGAAATGTTCATGTTAGTGGGACTTGAGTCTTCAACTATAGATAATTGTATGGATTATTAAATGTGATTTCAGAACCGGGGCACTCTATATGGATGAGAAAATGAACATGGGCTAGTGAATGCCTTCGGGTCATGGTCTTCTGGGCTAGTTCCTTGGGCATCAAGTCATGATTTAATGGGATCAAATTCCGTATGGGATTTTGGACCATGTAATAGTATTCCTCTATCCAATTAAAAAGACATTTTTCTTGGATTAATAAAAATGAGGGGCTTCCCCAATATATTAACAAAATATCATTGGAATCTACATTATGTCTTATTTTTAGTGCAAATTTATTTTTATACTTAACTATTGATTTTTATGGAAACCCATTTTTTTGTAATTTTCAGATTATTTTCATGTTAATTATTTACATTTATAGGTATTGAATTTTATAAAATGGATTCCATATTTTTAAACATCATGTCCAGGTTTGTTAAATAGTTCAAATTTGGTTTATCATAATGAATAGTAAACATGGTAAAAATGTTGTCACCATGATAAGGTGAAAACAAGTAGAACCAGCATATAACTATAAAATAAGTCTTAAAATTCATCAATAAACAAATTTTTATTTAATTTTATGGGTTTAATTTGAATACCCCTTTCATATATTCTAAAATCATTCATTTTATCCATTTTTATTGGACAAATACAATTTTTTATTTAATGTAATGAATAATTCCATAATTTTAATTTCTTGATTGTAATACCTATAATATGATTTCATAAGGACAAAAACAAGTAATAAATTATTATAAATGGTTATTTTTAAAATCAACAATTTATTATGATGGTAGTTTATTTTTAATTTTTATTGATGAATTAATTGCCTTAAATTCTTACGCTACGCTGACACAATGCTTCAGCAAGTAGTTGAAAAATAAACTAAAATATTTTAAAAAATATAATGTAAATTTTTTGGTGAATTAATGCCTTTAAAAAATATGATAAATATATTTTATTATTTTTTGTTAAATTTTCTATTCAAACTATATTATTCCCTTTATATATTTCTAAAGTCAACTATTTTAATAGTCATAAAAATATATTAACAGTTATCATATTTTTTTAAATATTTTATTAAATGATTTAAAAATAATTAAAATGTTATATTTTAAAAATTGAGTGTTATATGGTCAATAATATCCACCATCATTCAATTAAGGGCCACTTTCCATTTTCAAGTAACTTTGTCAGCCCCTAATGAGTAAAAAACATTGATATCATGGTAATCTTAAAAAGGGTTAATAGAGGGATACAAGTAAGAGATAAATGTTAAAACAACACCTAAAATTGTATAAATTTTATTTTATGGGATAATTTTAAATTATATTTACCTTCTATTAAAAATATATCACTTTGGACACAAATTAACATGAAATTTAATTTATATTAATTAAATTAATTAAGAAATTACAAGGGTGCCCCTTCCCTCTCATACATAATGACACCACACCTCCTCTCTTCTACACACATCTTGAGCCATGTAGCTTGACTAGGATCAATAAAAATAATTTTATAATAATCCTCACTTCTTACTATATTTTTGGGTATTACAGAAAGATCAATATATAACTCTTAATGTGTATATTAAATGCATTATTTTAAAGAAGAGTCATAACTATAAATCAAGTTTGTTTATTATCTTTATTCTTACACATACTTTAGTTATAAACAAACAATTAAATTATAATAAAATTATCTAACATAAATTTAAATTTTATTATGTTAATTTAATAACATTATTCATCTCTTTTTTCCATCAAATGGGATACAAAACCATTTTTCGTTTATATGTGCATTCTACTTCCTCAGAAGCTGATGAAATTTTTTCCATATCACCACATTTCATTGAGGATTATTATGTTGGATTTCATGTATATATATGATAATCATGAGATAAAAAAGATTATATATTTATATTACATCTTCTAAATTCATCATATTCCAACCATTAAAAATGAAATCATCGCACATGTAAATGTACAGACTACCGTAAACACATAGTGGTGTATGTCATTTTTAAAAACCATCACACATATATTTCCATGTGGATGGACTTAATTGCAGTATTGTATTTATATATCTTTATAATTAATCTTTAAAGATATTATTTTATATTATTTCTATATTTTTCATTAAACAGAAATAAAAAATCATTAGTCATGTGTATATGTAGACTACCACCCCTAGAGATGATGTATTTTTGTTTAGATGACATATTTTAATGAATTTCTAAAAAAAAATATTTGATGTATAAAAATTATAATTATGTAATTATAATTATCATTGATATTTTAGACTCATATCCCCTTGGATAATGGTCAACCTACCAAATTTTTTTAACAATTATGAATAGAATGCCTTCAAAACACCTGATGTGAACATAAATGATTATATAATTAAATATATAATTGAAATAAATTAATTAAATTTAATAAAATATTCTAATGATAAATTAATAAACCTAGAGAATTTTATTAAACAATTAAATAATTAATATAATTTTAATATATAATACTTAAATGACATACCTAACAAATTTGGACTTAAGGTAAGGGGTTTCTTAACACAGTTTCCTTTTATTTGGTTATGACACTTATTCATTTACCTTGTTATGACATGATAATGAATTAATTGATATATAAATTTCATTATTTTATATTTATGGATATTTAATCTGTATTTAGATATGTCTAAATAATCATTTTATAGATTAATTATTACATCAAATGTTAGATCTATGCAAGGGTTTTTTGTCTCAATATCATTTTCTTGAAACATGATTCATATCGTCCAAAATGGATTATTTTTATGGGGTATATAATTCTATATGAATGAATTTTGACTTATAAATTCATTTAATTCATGTGTTTTATATATCCAAATAATTATATTGTAATATTTTAATTATAATTTAAAAAATAATGATCATTTTCGAAAATTAAATTTCTAAAATTGGAAAAAAATTAATTTTAAATTAGTTTTTTAAAATAAGAAGAAACAAATTTTATAAGAAAATTTTTTTCAAAAATAAAACTAGATTTATTATTATATCATGCATATAAAAAATATTAGATGAATGATAAAATATTTTATTTAATATATAATATATAAATATCATTAAAATCATTCAACATTAGTGATTAATTTAAATTATTAATATAAAAACATTTTTTTTTCATAAACGTTTATTTTTATAATATTTTTCTCTCAAATGATTTTATTTTAATTTTTAATAAATTTATTAACAATGATTTTATTTTACACTTATGTCATATACATAATTTTCATAATTTAGTCAATATTATTCATTCCAACCAATTTAATGTATTGGTTATGGCATTAACATTAAATAATAATAATTTAGTAATATAATCTCATTCTTTTAAACTTGTGGTTGTGTGTATCAGAAGTTATCAAAGAAATTAAATTTATTTAAAAAACACTCTTAAATTATTAGGGTAGTACATTCTCCCCCTTAAAATTATTTTCACCTTTAAAATTATGTTACATTGATTTATAAAACTAAGGACACTTCTACATCAACATATCGGTAGGTTCCCATATAGCTTCCTCAAATTGATAGGTTTTTTAAAAACATTGTCCATGTTAGTGGTATTAATACATAGAAGTTTATCTCTATAATATAGAATCTCCACCAGTATTTTTCATAAGAAAAATATTTCTCCAGTGGTATAACCTTTCAACTTAGTATATTTGAATTTTTGGGTATTTACTTCATCAGGATAATGCATGGAAAACATTGTGAAGTTGAGAGTAGTCTAGTGGATGTTCCAATAGATAAGCCACAATCCATAATCGGACAGAAATATATAAGGGGTCAAAATGAAAAGGGAATATATTTACTTTATTAATGTATATCATAACATTATTCCCTTGATAAATTCATATAAAACCTTCACATCAACGTCAAATTATAAATCATTCTGACAAATGTTAGCAAAAATTTTCAATCGACAATATGATACCTTGATATCTGGTTGATTGGATTTGAATTTCTTTTCCATTTCCTCATATATATTAGGTACCAATAGATTTATTTCTATATATTTATCATATCTTGTTTTAGTTATACACTTAGTCCCATATAAACATTCATAAGGATCCATCTTAATTCTCAAATAAACCAAAAATGTTTTGGTTTTAAAAAACTCAACTAGAATAAGGTGTTGATCCCAATAACCATTGATGTCTATAGAACATGATCTCAACATTACCTAAAGGGTTTAAATGGTTCTATAAAACTATCCATCTCTATGAGTATGATACATAATGATGAAACTCAACTCTATACCAATTACTTGCTGAATACATCTCTAGAACATCGAGGTAAACCTCTAATCCTGATCAGATACAACAGAGTGTGGTGCTCCCTGCAACCTCACCACATCATTAATGTATATCCACTAAGGTTGATCTAGAGAGAAATATTCTCTAATTATAATGAAATGTGATTACTTTAAAAGACAATATACTACAACCTTAATATAATTATGACATGTAGATGTTTTGGAGAGGTTAACAACAAAATCCATTGAGATATTTTCCTATTTCTATTATGGAGTGGGTATTTGTCATAACATACCCTTCTAATTACATCTCTAAGCCATAAACTGTTTACATACCAATCAATGAGATATATACTATAAAATATCTCTGTTTTTGTTATCCCACATCAAATACTCTTTCAGATATCTAAAAAATACATACATCAAAGATGGATAGACAATGAAGAACTATGAGACTCATCAAATAGATCCATATTCAAGTAACATATGGTTGAAACACATTCATGGATACGAAATTTATCATTCCATAATATTCAAGATTAAACTCAAGAATATTTCATGCCTTCTTCTATAGTTTTTCATCTTACATTTTATCCACGTTAATATTCACCTGGATAAATGGTTGAACAATTATTTGAGAAAGATAATATTTTTCCCCTTCATTTTGGATATAAAGATCCATCCTTTGAAAAATTATAAATATTTTATCTTTGGTTACACTCATCATAGAAAATAAAGCATGATCCTTTTGACTCAAAGCATCATCCACCTTGTTTACTTTCCCTCTGTGGTTATGTATTGAGAACTCATAATATTTTATTCTCTTCAACCCTCTTATTTGGTGCATATTCAGGTATTGTTTAGGGAATATATACTTTTAATTTTTATTATTAGTATATATATCACACATCAAGAACCATTATAGGAATTCATCCAGCACGACACATGATGAGGCCCTCAATAAAGGCTGAGAGGAATCCCGGTCCAGCCCAGATAGCGACTAGCACTGGACATCAAAGACATCATAGTGGGAATGATTTCGCTAAATAAAATCTGATAAAAATACACCAAATTAATCACACAGTAAGAAACTACAATCCACTAATCAAATTAAGTATATAAATAGGATCTAAATACAATAGCATATGAAAAAACTAGAAACTACAAAATAGAACTAAAACCAAATCCGGAATGACATGATCTCCATATGAACTCTATGTAACCACCAACCATAAGACCATCATACTGAAAATGAAATCACAAACCAAAAACTGAAAACTTAAAAACATCTCAGGTGTACAGACATCATCTGTCACAAGTAGGTTGTTACTACAAAAACCTTAGTTGGTATAAACCATAGAATCCATACATGTCCTTTCCTAAAATATTCCATAAACTCTACTTTGAAATAATTTATAAAACAATGTTTCTTTCCTTTAGAGAACCAAACATGGTTTAATAGGGAAATCCTATTTCAATGAAGAATAACTTAATAATTTCCTTTCCAATAATTTTTTTCAAATCTAAAGACCAAAATATGAATATCACCATATAATTAAAATAAATATACTTGAAATAAAGGAAACATAGAATGAAGGAAAATACAAGAAGGGAATATAACCAATGTACAACAAAATAAATCAAAACATAAATATATGTAATCATAAGAATTTATTAAAAATATATAGAACTAATCCATATATGTATTCAATTTGGACTCAACTAAAAGCACGTGGTGCAGCTCCATAGTCAATAAATAATTGGTTACTCTAAACTAGCCTCCCTAGTGGAAAAGACCATATAGACCTTCAACAAATCCAGGGGTGGAAATCCGTGTAATTAGGGTCAGTAAGTAACCGTAAATCAACCCTATAGATGAAAAATAGTAATCTCATGGTAATAGTACAAAAATAAAAAGAACGTGATTAAACATATGGAATAAATAAATAACAAATATATTCTATCATTCATGACTTTTCAAATATTAAACAACAGTAATGTGGATCACCTCTCCTCTGAAGGAAAACCGTAGAGGTTCTCATCATGTCAAACCACACACAAGTTCCAACCAAGACTACACATCACATTATTTTGCATTTTTTTTACAAAATCACACAAAGTAACAAACGAACCATATCATTTTTGAGTCAAATGCCATTTCCAAACCTTTTCCAAAATTGATGTGAAATATCCATTTATGTTCAGATGATTCCAAATGAGCCTTTGATGTCACATTTTTTTTACCAATCCATCAATTCAAGGTTCCAAACATGAAAAAAAATTAAACAACTATTTTAAACAACTATTGATTTTATTTTAACCAAGAAACCATTTATAAATCATCGTGGTTTTTTAAAAAACCATTTGAAAAGGGGAGGCACATGGAAAAGAAGAAGAACGGGGGGAAGAATGTTTTGGAAGTCTTGGTTCAATGTGAAAATTATTATGTTCATCCATTTTTATTTATATGCTTATCCAAATGTGCCCACCATGCCCATATGGATATGACTATATCCTATGGATTACTCACTGGAAGACATAAAATACCAAAGGTTTCATTTCCAAGATCCTCTACTAAAAATACCCCCCATAATAAAAACCTACACATATGAGAACTAAATCACAGCCAGGCATCAAAATGACACACTAAACATAATTCTCAAGTTAAAACAAACTACCACACATCATTTCAGACCAGACCCAAAACCAAATACCAAATTTAAATTTAAAGGCCATATTCTATTTAATCAAACTATTTTCACACATATACATATAAAATAAATAATTAAATCCTTTAAATCCCCATTTTCTATCAGATTTACCACATAAAAATATCACAAAAAGAAACAAAAACACATCAAAACCATGAAAAACATATTCATAAATTCACTAGGAAAGATTAAGAATCGATTCACATATTACACAATGGAACTGGATGAAAAAACCATTCTAAATGATGAACAAAAGTGACGCCACTTTCGGAGAAGTAATAATTAGACCCAAGAGACAATCCACACACACTAAAACTCAAGAAACACAATATAAACATCAAAACTAGATTCTGAGGTTAATCCAAGATACAATACACTGAGAAAGAACAAATAAACCATGGGAAATGAGGGGAAAAAGAGAATGAGACTTATATAGGGAAAAATCCACCCAAATTATGATGAAAAATCACCAAATATAAATTGATATGATAGTAGGGTTCTATCCAAGTCCCCCAATGGGGTGAAAAAAATAATAGGGAGAATATAAGGGTGGATTTGGGCTTAAAAAATGATGTGGAAATGGAAATTAAACTTTTTTATGAACCTGGTAATGCTGGAATGTTTCGTAGTAAAGTTTTCAAAACTATGTGTCAATAGTGCGCACCCTAATAGAAGAGGAGGAAACTCCCTTAGATAGATTATATGGGTTGGGAAACTATGTGCCCTACTAAAAACTCAAAACTATCAAAATTATAGAGGTTCTCACATTCTAGCTGTCTGGTTCCCTCAAACCGTGCACAAGTTGTGTTCTTTTTACTAAAAAATAGCCATATGTTGCACAGTTTCTCCTAGGTCTGGCATTGTTTTGCCTAAACTGTGCATAAATTGTGCATACGGAAAAAACCAACATGAAATATCAAAAAATAAAAAACATTCATCATAAACTAAACTTAGACCTCAACCAAAAGACTGATCACTAAGAAATGTATATAATAAAAGAAAAATTATATTCAGCATGTGATAATTTTCTCCACCAAAAACACATTCTTACCCCATAAATCAAAATATCTGAATAAATAAAAAAACAAGACTAAAAACTGAAAGAATAAAAAAGGCCACAAACAGCAGTGTGAACCTTCACTCCCCACGTCACACTTGACTATATCTAAAAAACCCCACAGTGAGGGGAAAAATAAATAAATAAAAATAAAGGTTTCTACCAACCACAAGAAACTATCTAACACCATATAACCCATAAGGGAACATTCAACCTGCTCAATATCACTGAAATTAGAACTCCCAACATGAACACCCCCCCCCCCGAACATGAGGGGGAAACAACAAAAAAACACAACCCAACTAATGAATTGAACCATGATTCATCATTTCCACAAGAAATGATAATATCAAGAATGTGAAAAATCAGAAACCAAAACCAATCCACAAAATTGGTAATCACATATAAGAAAGAATAGTTAATCAAATTCTCACATCCAAAAAGTAACATCCACTAGAACTATAATAAAAAACGTTCATTACGATTTTTACAACTAATAAGAACTTAAAAAACCAAGAAATCTACAACATATGAACACAAAATTTTTTAGATCCATGGTTCCCCCCATCCATAGCGATTCTTGAATGTGTGAAAATATTTACTCTAGGGCCATGGGATGGAGTCCTTGTGTCTTGAACTATATATTACCCCACAATAAATATCTGATTACCCATTACTAAGACTTACTGTTATATGAATTCTAATTTTATAACTTCTCTAAGTGATCCAAATGGATAAAAAACCAACAATCCTTCAAAGTTTTATGATAGGATGGTTTTGAAAGACCAAAATAGACCCACTAGAAACACACTATTGAAGGGTCTGATGAAAAATAATCCAAAACCAAAAAAGGGGAATACTCAAGAATAAGTTAGTATGGCACAAAATACTGAATCATCACGAATTTAAAGGGGAACTAGATTTGAATTTTCCATTGATTACACTTCAAGAATAACTTTTTTGAGAAATTCCTCATCCACCAACTTCTGGAACTGAACAACCCATTATGTTTGAACTCTATCCTTTATATTTGAAGTGATACCCATGTAAAAAATAATCTTTCATATGATCCTTTGATTATATATTATGGGAAAATGAAACCACCTATTTAAAATAATAAATATAGTCTTTCTATGTCTGTTAACCTTGCGGAATACTCAAGAGCTATGCCACTTTTCTCGCCTTCACATCCTTAAAAGGATGAACCATCAGATAAAATTGATCATAATGACTCCCCATTTCATCCCAAATTAAAATGACAATGGTACAATCACCTTAATTAGATCCAATCACATACCCAATAATGAACCCAGAATGGCATGAACCCTCACATCTTTAAGAGTTTCTAACAACCTAAAAACATATTAAAATTTCTAAATCCACTCATCAGCCTCTAACGTACCTCAATAACCTCAAAAATAAGAAAAAATAAGAGTAACTTGACTCTACCACCCAAATGTGAGTATGGTAAAGGAAAAAATTTGGAGAGATTCACTAAAAAACTCCAGGACCTTTTTGGGTGGAGTACTCTAAAAATTAGAATGACAAGAATACTTAATAAAAATATACCAAAAACTCTAAAAAATAAGGGAATTCCAAAAAAACACAAAACTCATAAGACAAACAAAAAAACAAACCCAAAAAAACTCTTTTGAAAACCACCACATCCATTTTAAAATCTAGACCATCAAACTCCATGGAAAATATTTTAAATACCAGAAAATGATTTTACAATCTATGATAAACTCCAAATAACACTTTTGAAAAAATTATATACATATAATTAATTTCCCTTTTGATAATTCTTTATCCGAAAAAACTTTTTCTATTTCAAATCAACACACACCAACAAAAAAATAGTAAAATACATAACTCACACCAAAATCCCAGAATAGGGAACTAGTCGAGATGCAAAACCCAACCACATGTTATAGTGGACCAGTACCCTAGAAAGAACCATCCACTCAAAATATCCTAATTTGTGAAATCATTCTCCACTTGGGTCACTACTCTATATAATCTCACTGAACATCATCAGCTAATTTATATTGTCATTCCCTCCTAACACATACTAAGTAAAATACTCAAATCTAAGACTCCCCATGGAAAATCAATTCTCAGGAAAAGAAATTGTTCATTACATCCTTACCATACCTACTTCTCCCGTCTCAACACTCTTAATCTTAAGTCTAATTGATTCCATAAATAGCAAAGGGATATTCTAATACAATATTTCATGAACTAGGTTGGGATTCCTTCCAAACTGACACCCACCCATCCCTTGATAGGCATGAGAGGTGTTCACAGTCATCCCAGGATGGAGAAAAGCACCATGAATCAATGATATCAAAGGGGGAATGATTTATCCCAATAAAATATGATACTAATAAACTAAATAGATTATAGAGTGAGAAAATGTAATCAAACAATCGAAATAAATACATAAACTATAACCAAATATAACAATAGATTATTTTCACACATATACCATGGTTTTTCTTTTATTTTATACTTTTCTTAGTTTTCAATATTTCAATTGTGGTCCTGGTTGAGTTTCTAGTGAGTGTTTTTGAGTATTGGATATTATGGGTCGTTTTTAGCCTAGTGCATTATTTGAGCATAGTTTGCCTAAAATTGTTCAAGGCCTAAGAGGAACCATGTATTATGTGGATGGAGTATAGGATAATGTGAATGCATTACACATGGTTAGATTTAACCATGAAGTAATCATGTTGGAGCCTCTGCCATTTTCATAGTGCTGAGTTTCACTATTAGTGCCTGATTTCCCAAATGGTGTAGCTATCCCATGTGGATATTCTCCTCTTCTAGTAGGGTGCACATAGTTAGCACATGGACTGAAATACCATGTGTCCAAACCATTATACTTTCATAGGTTATTGAAAAGTATTAATTCCCCCTTATCGTATCCTCATTTTTTAACCCAAATCCACCACTCTTCTCTTCCTCTCATTTGTACGGCCCCATGGGATCCTTCGCTGGAATCATCCTCCTATCTCTCTTTGATATTGGGTGATTTTCTTCAATATTTGGGTCAAATCATCCTTGTCTAAGTATTATTATCCTAATTACTCCTCCTTTCATATGGTTTTTGAGATTATTCTTAGTAGTTTATCTCTTTCTAAACCCTATAGGATAGGGTTTATGGTTGACTTGTGTTTTTTAAATCCTATTGTGATCAGATTGTTTCTTAGTCTTAGTTCTTCATTCTCCCAATGTGTCATTACTTTATCTAATCATTGTGGTATGTCTCTCCATATTTTTCCCTTATACAAAATTATAATTGATTTTTGAGCATTAAAAATAAATTTCTTAAATGTTTTTTTCATTGTTGTGATATGTTTGTGTGACTATTTTTGGACTTTTCATGGAAAAAAATTGATGGAAATGGGTTTCAAAAGGATTTCCATAGTATTCCTATATTTATATGTATGTAAATTGTTTGATAAAATTCTATTTGGATTCTAAGAGTGAAATTGGGTTTTTTGGTTTATGTTTGTATTAAATTGGAGTTTGGTAATTTGGTGCTCCTTTTGAATTGTACTTATTGTGTTGTTTTTATTTCTGGTTGTAATTTAATGATCATATGTGTTTGTTTTTTTGATTGATGGTATTTAAATTTTATGATCATGGAAATTAATGCTTTGGTATTTTGTGACTTCCAATAAGTGATCCATTAGATGTGGTAATATCAATAAAGGGATTGGGGTGGATATATATTTTGTCACACAAATGATAAAGTCTTTCCATAAAAAACATAACCTTGAACCCAAATTTCTAAAACATTCTTCCCAAATTTATTCATTGATTCCATGTCCCTCTCCTTTTCAAATGGTTATTCTATAACCCAAATTATTTCTAAATGGTTCATTCGTTGGAATTAACTCAATAGTGGATTGAAATATTTTTTTAAACTTTTTTTATATTTAGAACCATGGATGTATGGTTTCATGAAAAACATAACTTCATAGGATTATTCGGAATCTTCTAAACCTAAATGGTTGTTTCACCTTGATTTTGGAAATGGTATGGAAATAGAATTAGATTCCTCAATGATAAGTCTCAGTTGGTAGTTTGTGGCACTTTGGAATGTTGTTTTGAACTTCATGTCATGTGTAGGCCCAGTTGCCCCTTGTTTTTGCCCTGATAAGTGATGGGAACCTCTATGGTTGTCCCTCTAAGAATAGAGACTCTGTATAATTGGTCTTAGAGTTTTGGAAAGGAATACACGGTGGCATATGTGGGTTATTAATCTATGACACATATTTTAGAACCTCCCTATTATCGTTATATTATTATGATGGGATTTAGGGGCACTATATAGAGTTTTGAGTGATGGTTGTTAATTGATCCTAATTAGATGGATCGGTAACCCCTAGAATTTTTGGTAACCTATAAGGTATTTTCAATTGGTGAAGCCAGTTTAGATAAGCCAGTTTGTTATTGACTATAGAGCTACACTATACTTCTGTAGGTGAGTCTGAACCGTGTATGTCTAGTGATTTTTTATATATATGCTTATGAACCTTCAAGGATTAAGTATTTGTTTCCTTTTCTTTATTTTGGGGTATTTTAGTAATTATACATTCTAATAACTTCTTTATTTCTCTTTTTCCTTTATTTTCATCATAGTCCTTTTGATCACCTAGTGGGATTCCTCTTTTGGTGTATGGTTTTTGAAAACCATTCCAGAAAATAAATATTTAAATTGTGTTTCGTTAAAAGTGCATTTCTTTATAAAAGAAGGTCTAGTTATTTAATGTATATATAAATATTTTAAAATTTATTTCAAACTAGAATTTATATAATTTTAGGGAAAAGAGGTTTATGGATAATATGGTGCATAACTATTGATTTTTTCACAACAAATTAAACAAATATTTATTTAGGATAGGAATTTACATTTCCAAACATTTTTCATGATACAAGGGAATTCATATAAGAAAGATCAAATAAGATACATCAATATCTGAGAATACATTTCACCACCAAACACCATTGTTCTATCTTCAATCAATTAGTAAAATAAAATTGTATGCATGACCGTCAAGCATATTTGATCAGAGTGATAAATAATTCATGGGATGTGAAAATCATGACATGTTATTTTTAATCTATGAACCCTCATGTTTAACTAAATTTATTTATGTTCAGAATCTAATAAATTCATTCATGATGTTTTATAAAGAGTTTGTGAACTTCCAAAAAATATTCCAAGGGATTATCAAACTAGGTGTCCAGTAAGGCCCGCTGTCATGAAATAGGTTATGATTGAGCCAAATCTCAATAAACCCTTTTTAGACTTATTCACCCAAGGTTGAAATGATCAAAAGATATATATACTTATACTATCTATAATCGTTTGAAATTTTTTGGAAACCACTCGCTCTATCCTTTACCAAATATCCAATACATTTTTAAATACTTAAACTTATCACTAGGGGTCTCACTAAGCTTTTTCCATTCGTGTTTTCAAAGTGTAATTAAAACTACATCTTATACAGACTATAGTCATCCATGATTCTTACACATACATATTACATCTTGTTAGATAAATATTCATTACATAACATATGATCCACGCAAAAATCATATAGGTATAGTGTCATTGGAAACATTAATACATGAAAATTGGTTCTTCATAACTATCACCCTTTTTAGAGTTATCATACATAATACATATTTCATATCCTAGGGAAATTAAATATATGAAATTGTGATATCATATTACTAGTGATCGTAAAAAATGGATATATCAACATGACAAGAGAATATTGGAATGAGAACATGAGAATAACATTTTAAAACCATGCCCTGCATATCATAGATCATAATCATGAGTCATAGAATAAATATTGGTTGTTCATATGACATGATTTAAAAATTAATAAAAAAACATTATCTATGAGATTATAACATTTTAATATGACATATATTTGTTTCATACACTTAAGCAATGAAACATTTATGTAATGGTTACCCACCAAGATATTCAAAAATGTTATGATTCATATAACAACCGTTGTACCTACTTTTGGCTTAGGATAACCTCCTTTGTACCATCATTTATACTTTGGATAAACTTCTACATACCATTTTTTCTGTCTTGGGATAACATCCCATGCACTCTCTTTTTTGGGATTAGGATAACCTCCTGTGTACCTTTTTTTGGGATTGGGATAACCCCTCACGTACCATTAAAGATCATAGAACTTTAATATTTTCCAAATGCATTGGATGGTTATATTATTCATGTTCCACATATCCTCAAATAAAAATCTTACATATGTGTTTTACAAAATCATTCATCATAACATAACTTGTTAAAAGAAAATGGGTTTTATAAACATTTCATTATAGAATAATAAGTCGGAAAGAAATGAGTTTCATAAACATTTATTGTCATAATACATAACTATATAGATACGGATAAGGATGGTATCAATAGATCATACCATTCGTAAATAATAATAAGAATACAAGGTAATTTTTATTAATATATCAAAATATCACAAAAAATAATTAAAACGTTCTTGAGGGAAAAATTCTATCCATTTTGAAATCACTTCTTCAAAATAAAAAAATTTCCCAAATATTAGAGATATTTTTTTCTTAAAAAATAAACATGGTGACTTGAAAATATAGATTAATAACATTGAGCATTCATGATATTTGTAAATTCCACATAAGTAATATAAGTTAAAAGAAAATATTCCTTTCACTCTTTTGTAAAAAAAGTAAAAAAATATATCATTAAACAAATGAAAAGTATGTTTCTTTACAAAAATTATAAAAATTAAAATTTGGGTAAAAATGACATAACATATTCATATATGAATATGAAAACGTTATTTAAAATATATTTAGAAAAAATTAACATGTGTGAAAATTTATTTTCGACTAAAGAAAAAATAAAGTCATATTTTATTTAAAACATTCTATCGTTCTTTAAAACTATTCTTTCAGATTATTTAGTATATAAAGTGAGGAAAATGATATGAAAACATGTAATTTATTGAAATAAAAAATGTAAAATAGGATTAATGATATTATTTAGAGCTATATAATGACATTTTATCTTTGGAAACATAATCCTAATCAATCCCAATAAACATTGGGATTTAAACATAAAACCCTTACCTCTTTACTAACATTAAAATAAAAACCAAAAGAATTAGAAAATAAATAATATCGATATATATCCCAATAATTATCATGAAAATATTCATAAAATCAAATAATGGGTAGTATATAAACCAAAAAAAATAAAGAGGTGATGTATATGGCTTGCGACCCACAAAAATATAAGTGATATGGAAGTCTTTTAACTCTGGTCTGACTTCCTTCAAACTTGTTCGAACATACTGTGTATTAAATATATATTTTTTATAGATATATTACATAATAATAAATATATATATCATAATATATATCATTTACTTATAACCTTTTATCACCAAATTATTAACAACTCTTTATTAAAACAATAATTTCAGGTTATAATTACTTCATTTTTCGTGTAAATTTTCATTTATTAGTTTTGCTACTTTTGTTTTGATTATGGTTCCATAATCTCTATAATTTTAATTCTGATATAAACATAATATATAATCATTATATACATATTTATAGTCATATATAAATTTTATATATCAAATACTAAATTACACTGTTCATGGTGGCAGTATCATATATGTAAGAATGAACATTTTTAAATTTTTCAAGGTATGGAAGAAAATAAAGGTACAAAATTATAAAAAATTTTATAATTATAATTATATTATGAATATCATATATATTTATTAAATAACTCATTATTATCAATAATTTCATAATAAAATGAACAAATATCGCATAACTTCATGGAAGCGGTAGTCCACATATACACAGGATTGACATTCTCATTTTTCAATAGATTAGCTTGTAAGATGATAGATATGATATTATAAATAATTAATAATTATAATTTCATAAATATTGTATCTATAGAATTTATATTCATCATTACATACATCCATTATAGTTGGTGATGGAAAAGTAATTACATCGCTTAATGAGGTGGTAGTCCATTGTACACACGTTTGACAGTTTCAATTGCCATTTTATAGAAGAGGATGAAAATTGATTTAATTACATTATAATTCCAAAACCTTAGTATATTTAACATAATAATGTTATTATATTGTAATGGTTGTAAAATATTTGATTGAGGTGGAAGAAAAAAAATAAAAACACTCGATTAAGAATGATACCACTTCATTGTAAAACCACTTCAGGTCAGCACCAAAAGCCTTCTTATAGGAGTTCACTAATTAAAAAAGGCCTCTATGACAAGTATAATGTATTTAAGGACTGTTTTTTTGAGTTTATTTACTAATCCAAATGTATTCTTAAGTTTTTATAGGATATGATAGGAGATATCCTTTTATAACTGGCGGAGGGAACCATCTTTGAAATTTCCTAAAATAATACAAAATGATAACATCATTACTAAAGAAAATGCTTCCAAATTGATATATATTCTAATTTTTTATAATAAATGTTCTAATTATGTCAATAAAATAGTTTTTTTCACAAGTTTAACTACAAAACAAACCTGAATATTTTTGGTTTACCCCCCCCCCCCCCCACTCACCCGTTAAACCCTATTTTTTACCTTAAATGTCAAAATTAATTTTTACAGTTATTACTATTTATTATGAAAAAAATTATAATTAACTTATTATATACTATTTAGTATTTTATCTCGATATATTTAATCCATCTTATTAATTAAATTAATTTTTGTGGAATAATTTTGTCTAAAATTTAACTCACAAACTGAACAAAAAATCGGTATTCTTAAGAAAATAGTTTCAAAAGTATAAAAAAATTCATATCATAATTAAACCAAAAAAAAAAGATTAAAATGACATAAATTTGACTAATAAAATAATTATTTAAAATATTATAATATTAAAACAATATTTTATAAATTTATTATTTTATATTCATTGAAAGTAAGGACATATTTTAATAAAATTTTGTAACTATTACTATTTATAAAAAAATTAATCTTTTTATATTTTTTAAAATATTCACTCTAAGATAATTTTGGAATGTTCATTTAAAAAAATTATGTTCGTTTAATAAAATAAATTTTCTAATTTTTTTAAAAAAATAAGTGCATAAAACGTGAAAAAATCATATTTTAGAAAAAATTTGTTTTATAGCATAAAATTGGATTTATTATTATATCATTGAATGAAAAAATATTAGATGAATAAAGTAATATTTTATTTAATATATAAAACTTAAATTTCATTAAAATAATTCAAAAATAGTTACAATTTAAAATTGTTAATATAAAAACTCATTGTGTTCCTAAAATAGTTTTTCAAAAAAAATATTTTTCTCACAAATGTTTTTTTATTTTCATTTCTATTAAAATAGGAACAAAAGAATTTATTTTTAACAGTTTTTAAAACACATATATTTTATATTTTTTTAAAATAATTCATAACCATAATGTTAATGTCTAGTTAATAATAGTCACATTACATAAGAATATTTTAATAGTACAATGTTGTTTGTTTAAACATGGTGTGGTGTGGTGCACAAGCTATCAAAGAAAATATTTTTTTTGAAAAATATATATTTCACCAAATCTCATGTTCTATATGATTCTTCAAACAATTATACCCTTTTTTCTTCCCTACAATACTATTTTACTATATTGAGTATTTTTTCATAATAGATTATCTAATAACATCTATTTTCAATAGATCTTATATAGAAATCTAAAGTGCTCAGCATGAGTAATCATTTTGACATAAATTCATTATTTTTTCTTTTCCTTTTGAAATTTTAATTTCAGAATAAATATTTAAATAAATTATTATTGGTTATATAATTAATTTTATTATGTTAGTGTAACAGTCATTAACCAAATTTTCTCTTTTTTCTATTAAGAAAAATGAA
Source organism: Viscum album (assembly GCA_963277665.1). Classification (NCBI taxonomy): domain Eukaryota; kingdom Viridiplantae; phylum Streptophyta; class Magnoliopsida; order Santalales; family Viscaceae; genus Viscum; species Viscum album. The sequence continues at coordinate 349,867,326 of OY728126.1, read as the reverse complement.
ATTTTTATTCTTGCAGTGTGCTGACTACAACTTTCCTGACACACCATATTTTTTTCCTTCCCAAATTTACAAGTATATTCTAAAAAGTGTACATAATAAATTATTATGACATTTATATCATTTTATTATTATGAAAAGATAAATTATATTACACATGAGTCTCATTTTATTGAAAATGTAATCGTCAACCATGTGTACGTGTGGACTACCACCACGACGAAACGATTAATTTTCATTTTTATTTTCATCACTAAATTACAAGGTTAGTCACGACGATGGTATTAAATGGATAAATATGATTTTTATGATATCATTAGGTTTAAGTTATGAAAAATTGGATAAACTATTAATGACTTGATAACCCGATAATTATCCTTAGTTCAATTATTTAACTCGAGCGAACTAAGAGGATAATGATCTCGTATTTCTGAGTTATAGATTTATAAAAATTATGGCCTATGTATAATTATTTTAAATTATAATATATCACACTAATAACCACTAAATGAGATAATTATTCTTCTTTTATAATGATATTACTACTAAACCACCTCAAAATAACACACTAATCATGGAAGGTAGTTGTCTTGGTCACTTTAACTACCTACTTGAACCATACTATGCTTTATATCATGTATTAATATGAGAAATTATTTAGTAGATTAATAAAATATAAATATTTGCTAAAATAGTTTTAAAATATAAATATTTAACTAATTAATTACGAAATCTCCATTTCACCAATTAGAAAAAATGAAACATGCTCGCTGCCGATTTACAACTGTAAGATCTCAGATTTCATGGGGCTATGTCCATATTTACATTGGTTAAAATCTATAAATTTTGTTTAATTAAATTCTCAATAGGTTTATAAGGAATATTGAGGGTGTTTTGAGGGATCATGAGATGAAATAATGGGGAATCGGGTCGTTATATGCATGAAGCATGTATTTTGCACCGTTTGTGAAAACCATGTGAGGGGAGAAGGAAATCGAGCAGTTCGAGAAAGTGCCATCATTCACAGTTGGTGCACTATTTTTAAAACCATTTATAGATCCCCAAGTAACCATTCATGTCTCAACCCTCTATGTACAGTCGCATGTTCACAGCTTGGCAAACTGTGCGGATAAACTGTACAACCCATTAAAAGATCAAAATTTATAGTTTTTATTATCTTTGGTTTTTTAACTTCCCCCTGATTTTTTCTCCCCTTTATCCTACCTCGATAAATATTGATAAACTGGAATCTTCAATTCTTCCCAAGGGTGGTCCAACCTCAATTATAGGCTATTTAGAGCATCCTTGGTTTCTGATCGAAGCTCTAGATAAGTCTAATCTGCCTCCTGTTTCTCTTTTCTATATTATGATTTGTGGATTCCCTCTTCTCCACCTATATCTCCAATACACTTTTTTTAGTGTATTTTATTTTAGGGATTCAAGGATTGTTTGAAACTAGATCTACTACTTCTATTGAACATGTGGTTTTCTTCAGATTCAAGGTATCTGGTCTACCATCTATATCCCATAGTCTTTATGTTGATTTGTGGTTTCATGTTAGTATGTTTTCCTTCCACATGTTTTTATTTTGATTAATTTAGTAACACTTGGTAAAATGGTTTTATTAATGAGTATTTTAACCCTTCATTGTCTCTATGGGATTCTTTGAGGATTATGTGACTAATTTAGGGCCACCCATGGGGGGTGCCGACATTCTCGAACATGGAACTTGTAGTGTTAATCATAGTTTTTAATTGAAATTATGTATATCCCATAAAAAACATGTTAATATATTTGTTTGGTATTAAAGGGGGGGGGGGGGTTTGTGTTTCTAGACATTGATAATGGCATAAGGGATTGTTTTTCATAATTTCAAAAAGAATTAAATAGATTATTTCGAATGTTAAAAATGGCCTATGAAATAGTAATGTAAATGTGTTAGTAGAATAAAGAAATTAGATTAATGAATAACATTAATGGGCTAATTTATGGGTACTGTTGATTACACTTAATGTTTTATGGTTTATTGAATCGGGTGTGGTTTAAGTGGAATATGCAAAGTAGATGATAATATGTAAATCTGTTAAGTCATAATGATGATTTATGTGTTCATGTGAAATGTGAAATTAGAATTTAGTGATTATTGATTATGATTTGATTATGAAATGGCATATGTGGTAAATTAATAAATTTACATGTACGCATGGGTTGGTGTTGGCATGAATAACTAGGTCTCCTCCCATAGCTCATGTTGTAATGATTCTCTAACCCACCCAGAAATGCATGGATTTGGGATTTGGATTGATTCTCTATTCTACTAATAGTTTCATTTGACGAGAATACTTTTATTTATTCTCCATGGTAAGTATGATATAATGTTATAAAAGTTTATCTATAGTGAGATAGGGAGCTTGACTTTTACCCTTATGCATGATGGTTGTTGGATTAGGCGCGTGTGTATGTAATGTTAAATATTAACCCATGGAACATGTGATGATATATGTTTAGTAATAATGATGGTGTAAGTGATAGAAATGGTAATAATAATAGAAATGGTTAAAGAGAAATTTTTTAGCTAGTGGCACTTGAGTTTTCATTTTCTTTAACATTTAATTTACTTAATAATTTCACGCAATATCAATTTGGACATGATATTTTGTCGACACTATTGGTGTTGGCATACTAAGTTGTACTCACACTCTACTCATGATTACCTTGGGTACTCGAGTTGATTTCATGGTTGTAGGTTCAAATAAGGGAAAGATAATAATTCTATGGAATTATGTTAGGCTTGGGATTTGCATTAAGGTAGATCTGGTCATGGAGATGAGATCCATTTTTTAGGATTTTTTGTTATTTCTTATTTCTGGTTCTCCTTTGGACTTAGAATTGTATTTAATTAGTTGGAATATTTAATGTTTGGTTGGGGGTTTTATGCAATTTTGGAAATGGTTGTAAATACTTGGTTCCTGGTTATTGTAAATTTTTTCGGCTATTGTTATTGTGAGTTTTTGTGTATTAATCAGGTAAAACGGGTATAGTCTCTCCATGTGACTAATTATACCCTCACTTATAATTGGAAACCTGTAGAGAATGGGGAGGTGCTCTTGAGGTCATGTGGCAACTCAACTCGAAGAACCAGTTTTGTGGATTCTAGTTCAGGGATGTTATAAAGTGGTATCAAAGGAGTTTTTTCTATGGAATTACTATTTCGGAAGGTATATAGGATATTAGAATGTTTTGGGGATTAAAAATGAGGTCGTACATGTGATTAGAAAACCCATTTTCAAGGGGAAAATCAAACTCTTAGGTTGGGTATTATTGTTCTTGCTGTGTTTTGTTATAGTTTAATGATATTTCACCATTGGGGGATTCACTTGTTTTGTTATGTGGCCATTTTTTTATATTTATCTCATGGATGAAATGGCACGAGGTTGTGCTTTATGCTTTATTTTAGGAACATAGGGATATAGGTAGCATGCATACTAATAGGTACACACATGGGATGGGTTGGTGGGGCATAAATGGTAGAATTTATTCACTTTAATAAAAAATGGAATAAAATGGTGTCTAATAGGTATGATGAAAATACAAAAAAAGTATTAAATAAAATTTAACTAATTATGTTAAATTAAAGTTGAATATGAGTTAAAATGGCAGTCGTAACAAGTTGTTAAATTGGAAATGTTCGTAAGAAGAAATCATTTATAGAGCTCTCTAATGAACTACTTCTAGCTACGTAATTTGGTTTACCCATGTTTACAATGGCCCATGGTAGGGATGTATTATAGTAGTTTTCCATGCATAATAGTGTCTATTGGGATAGTGTGTGCAATATGGGTTGCTAATGGCTAGTGGAGAAGTCTTAATTTTCATAGATGGTGAATTCCTTGTGTTATGTGTTCTAAGATATGTGATTAGAATCATAGAAAAATTCCACAATGATCATGTGTGTCAGTCAAGTGACAAGAGGGTGTCATTGGGAATGCACCTCTATAAGTGGAGCAAGAAAACCTGGACATTTAGGGTAATATAGGGGAAGATCAGTTCTATGAGGACATTGCTCATTTCACTCAGACGATCGAAAGGTACCCATGGAAGGTTGTGCCAAGTATTTTTGAGTTGAATGTGCTATTTTTGATTCAACACTCTCTCGTGTTTTCTAGAGGTGTACCCAAGGTTGTATAATTATGGATAGAGTATATTTATAAATGTCTTGATCAATTGAAGACTCATACAAAAAAGAGAGTGAAGTCGGAAACTAAAATGATGTTGGGTGACATAAAATGTTAGTTTTACATACTGGTTCAGAACTAATAAGATGATAGTATGATGCATAAATATTTTCAGGATATGTTTTTGTAATATTTCTATACTAAAACCATGAGTTTGGAAAAGTATATAGAGTTTATGAGGTTGAACAACAGATCAATGGTGGTAATGGAATATTATATCCATTTTACTGACCTGAATTATTTTTTCTAGATTTTGTGGGGGATGAAGTGACTATGAAAATAAATTTACAAGATGGGATCATCTATGAGCTCAATTTTTAGGTAAATATATTTCTCTTGAAGAGGGCTACTGAAGTGGTGGATTAAGACCTTATATCAGAAGGAAACCACAATGGGGATTCTAGAAGCAGACATGTGGTTCTAGTGGGATGAACTATTAGTGAAACTTATGAATGTAATAAGTTCCTCTTCGAAAGTTCTCGCCAAGGAGGAGGTGGGAAGAGTATCCATAAGAAGGAATTATTCTCTTAGCTTAGTGATCGATTTTTCTATTATTATTGTGGAAGGATGGAACACATTTGTAGTCAGTGTTCCTAACCACCAATTGACTATCAAAATTTGGATGGATGGGGCATGTGTTGAGGTTCTATAAGAACATGTGATAGTTGGAAAATTGTGGAGGACCAAGACCAGTGCAGAGTATATGTAAGTGGTATATTACCCCATATCAGGTAGGTAGTTTGAGATTGACCATCCCTACTAATAAAGGTGGAGATAGTGTCAATTTAAAGTGAGAAATACCATATTAGTAGGGCAGTACACCATTGGGAACTTAGACGAGGGCCCAGGTTATAAAGATATGTTTTCCTAGAATAGTTCAATCTTCACCTAGTGGGGGAGAGGCTGAACCATTAATTTTTTGAGATATGATCATTTTAGCTTCCAATATTTCTAGTGATTTATTTGATAGAAGTGATACATATTATTTTATATATTCTTAGTTAATAGATGTGATGTTCTTGGTTGGAGAGGGATTTTGTGTGGTTATATAAATTGATAGATCTTTAAGGGTGTGGTCAGAGAGTATCAGAAAATGTAAAGTTATACTCCAGAGGTATGTGGGTTTCATTTTTATGGGATTTTTTATTCCTCAAAAAGTAATTTCATCACATGATTTTGGGCATGGATTATATGGTGTTGTACAAGGCCCATATTGACTATTACTATCTTCAGGTAACATTAATGTATCTTGAGGGAGATACTTATGTCCTTCGTGGTGAGTGGGATATTCAAGAAGGTCGTAAAGGTCTAGTTTCTTATTAATTGGGAGATCTCACCACCTAAGTGGGATAACTTGTTTTTGATGATGGAGGAATACAACAACTAGCTTTCCCTCCTATGGTGGATTTGATTCTGGATATGTTTTCTGACGATTACTATGGACTGCCACTTGAGAGGGGTGTTGAGTTTATGATCAAGTTTTCATTTCAGAGAATAACCATTTTCCATTCCTCTATACATAAAGACATTGATAAAATCCTCGGAGATTAAGTCTCAGTTTAAGTAATTTTAGAATAAAGGCTTTATATATAATAGTATGTCTCATTTGGGACCTCTGGTGTTTTTTCCAAGAAGGGTGATGGGTACTTCCAATTTTTTGTCGATTATAGGAAGCTTCATGAGATTGGAGCTAATAATATATATCATCTTACTCAAATATATAACAAATCTAACAATCTAAGAGGTGCTTCAGTGTTTTAAAAAATCGATATGAGATCAGTATATCACCCACCGAGTGGGAGATATATAGATATATCATGGACTGCATTCAGGAGAAGTTATGGATTATATGTGATTGTGGTTATTTTTTGTAGTTTAGAAAATGTTTCAGTAGTTTTTATAACTCTAGTGAACAGAATCCATCACCCTTACCTATATATGATTGTGGTTATCTTCATTGATGACATATTGGTGTACTATATAACTTACAATTATCGTTCAAACATATTGGAATCATCCAGAGTATACTAAAAGAGCATATGTTCTATGCCAATCTATCCAAAATTTCAATTCTGGATTGATAGGGTGCATTTCCCGCATCACATTATTTCTAAATAAGGTTTGTTAGTGGACCCTAATAAAGTGTTTGAGGTTGTTTATTAGAAATATCCTTATATTTTTTCTAATTCCTAATTTTTTTTAGGTTTAGTGGGACACTATCGAAGGTTTATTAAAATATTTTTAAATTTAGAAACAATACTTTTGGTATTTACCAAGAAATTAAATAGTTTTGAATGTTTATAATCACGTGATAATTATTTCAAAGAGTTAATGAAGTGTATTAAAATCGAACTTATCCTGATCCCACCTAAGCTGCATAAGATGTATGCCTTGTTTTTTTATTCGTCTATTTTTGCGATGGGAGTAGTTTTGAGGCAGCATGAGCGTTTTGTTTTGCATGGTTCATAGTAGTCGATGTATCATGAATGTAATTATCCTACTTAGGATTTGGAATTGGATTTAGTAGTTCATGCATTAAAATTATGGTAGAATTACTTATTAAAGAGAGGTTTATACTATATACCGACCATAAATGTCTTGAGTACAATTTATATCATTGTAATTTAAATATTGTATAATGAAGATGGGATGAGTACATTAAATCCTATGATTTTTGACTAGTTTATACACTGGGAAAGGGGAACAATGTTGTGGATTCCTTGAGTCAGATAATTCAAAATCATACAGTTCTTGAATCTACTTTTGAGTGGAGGGTGACATTGTTGTTTATTGGGATGCATTTAGAAGTGTAGGATAACAAACGGAAAATTACCCTTGTGTCCATAGAAGACGATTCCACACATTGAATTTGGGTCAATGAGAGTTATATTGTGAATCAAGAATGTTTTTCAATGATGAAATTCATTAAAGTTGGGGATTCACCTTCTTGTTGGGTCATTTGAGATGATGGGACTATTTGTTTTCAGGGTTGCATTGTTTTGAAAACATGTATGTCAGAATATTAGATGAATACATTTCATGAGTCAAAGATGGATGTTCATCATTTTTTGAGTAAGATGTATCATGACAATTATAGGAAATATTCATGGTAGGGAATTATGAAAGAGATTTTAGTTTTTCTAGTGTGATGCCTTACTTTTAAACTGGTGGGGGATGTGAATCAGTGTCTCGGTGGTTTGTTGAAGAGATTGACCATTCTAGAATGTAAATAGGTTTATTTAATAATGTATTCCATAGTAGGAAGTTTGAGATTTCCTTAGAATAATAGTTCAATTTGGATAGTTAACGATCATTTAGCTAAGGTGGATCGTTTCTTGTCGATTCGAGAGGCCTTCAATTTGGACTTTTTTGGGTGAGTTGTACATTAGGAAGGTAGTGTTGTTACATGGAGTGCCATAAAATATAGTTTTGGATCATGATATTTGTTTTTCATTGAATTTATAGTAGGTTTTTCAAAATCCCCTTGGGAACCAAGCTTTCTTGAGTACGACTTTCCACCCAGAGATGGACGAGTAGTCAAAACATACAACTTAGGTCCTATAGGACATATTGAGAGCTTGTGTCCTATATTTTGGTGGATCAGGGAAAAATCATGTATAACTGGTTGAATTTTCGTAAAATAATATTTACCATGCTAAAATTCATATGGAAATATTTGAGGCCCTTTATGGTAGACCACGTCGATATTAATTACATTGGATGGAAGCTAGAGAATCTTAGTTGTTGGGACCGAGTCTTATATAGGATATGACGGAAAATGTTCAGTTAACTCAAAAAAGTTTGTAAGTGGATAATATTAGTTATAATTTATATGGGTACTTTTTTCATAAACCTCTTGAGTTTATGGTGGGTGATCATGTGTTTCTTCAGGTGTCGTCATGTTTGGGTCACTATCAGATTTGGAAATAGGGTAAGTTAGTTCCCAGTTACGTGGAACCATTTAAAATTATGGAGATGATCAGACTGGTGGCATACTGATTGACTCTTCCATAGTGGTATATTATTATGCATGATTTTTTTCATGTTTCATAACTTTGACACTATCACCCCGACCCATCACACATGATAGATATAGAGGATGTAGAGTTTGAGGCATATCTGTCCTTTGAGGAGCATCCAGTACGTATTGTGGATCGTAGTGTAAAATCCTTGGAGGTAAATAATATATCATTAATTTGAATTTTATGGAATCATGGTAATCTTCATGAAGAATATTGGGAATGAGATTCAGATGTGCGTGGCCCAGTGGCTCAACATTTTTACATTGGAAGCTCAGTGATGCATGGGGGGAGCCTCTCAAGTATGAGTCATTATAATGTGGGGAGGTTGTAAGATCCTGGATTTCATGGATGTATGTAACTATTTAAATTTGGATTAAATAATACAATTTTGGAAAATTAAATGTTCACATCATGTATGAGGAATATTGGGTGGGGACTTAGGATAGGAACCATAGGGGAACCATGGATTTTTGTGCATGTTGCATGGTTTGTAAATGGTTAGTGAACACTGTGTAAGGGGAGAGCCAAATTGTGTGGTTTGAGACAATGGAATTCCACATAATTGGAACATAGTTTTTAAAATCATGCAATACTGCCTAGGTAACCATGTAGATCAACCCCCCTTGGATAGTTTCTTGATCATGGTTTATGTATGGCTTGGAAAATAATGTAGAAAAACCTTCTTCCATATTAAAAGTTTAAAAATTATAGTCTTTACATATCATGATTTTTATGTTCCACCTAATTTTTCATACCATTTTTCCTACCTCTAACCCTAGTGACAAACTCAAATCCTAGAATGTTCCCAAGGGTGGATCTCCCTAGATTCTTGTCCATTTTGAGTGTCATTGGTTGCAGATCAAATCTCTAGGTACGTCTAATCTCTATATTGTTAATATTTTCTACATTTGGTTTTCTGTTATTCCTATTCTCTGTATCAATCCAAAAACCCATTATTTTATAATGGTTATTAAATTTGGGAATCATATAGTGTTTGAATTCAGATATAAGGCTATGATTAAGTGTGTAGTTTTCTTTAGATTCCGGGTAAGTATTCTACATGTTATATCCCATAGTCTTGATGTTTATTTGTGGTTGTGTATTAGTGTGTTTTAATTCAGATTTTTGTGATTTTAATTCCTTTAGTAACAATTTTTAATATGGTTTTATATGTGAGGATTTAAACAGCTCATAATCCTTGTGGGAAACATTGAAGATGACATGACTAATTTAGGGCCACTCATAGGGTGCGCCGACATTCTATAACATGAAACTTTTAATGTTAAACATAGTTTTGAAATGAAATTTAGTAGATCCCATAATAAACATGTTAATATTTTGGTTTGATATTAATAGGGGGTTTTAGTATGTCTAGACTAAGATAATGGCATAATGGATTATTTATAATAATGTGAAAAAAGATTAAATGGGTTATTGTAAATGTGAAAATTGGCCCATGATATTTAAATGGAAATATGTTAATGGAATAATACACATGGATTGTAGAATAAGATTAATAGGTTAATGTATAGAAATTGTTGATTAACCTTAATGGGTTAAGTCTTGGGAAAGGGGAACAAGTTAAATAGACTATCCTAGGTAAATGATAATATGAAAATGGGTTGATTCATAAGGATGATTTACATGTTGAAGTGCAATGTGAAATGTGATTGTTGTGATTATTGATTGTTGTTGGATTATAATATGATATATATATTAAATAAATAAATAAGCATGGTCTCATGGCTTGGTGGTGGGATAAAAGATGGAGGCTCCTCCCACAGGTCAAGATGGAAAGATTATCTAACCCACCCAAGAGTGCATGGATTTGGGATTCGGAATGATACTATATTCTTCTAATGGTTGCATTCGATGAGATTAACATGATTGAGTATCCAATGTAAGTGTGATATATTAATATAAAATATGTATCTTTAGTGATATAAGTAACTTGATGTATACCATTATGCATGATAGTTTACATCTTTGGCCATTGTGTAAGTTATGTAAAATATTAACCCATGGAATATGTGAAGAGATGAGTTTGTTAATAAAGATAGTGTTAGTGATGAAAATGGTAATAATAATGTAATTGGGTACAATGAGCATTGTAAGATATTGTCAATAGATTTAGATTTTTAATTTACACTGTAATTTTTTAACAATTTTATGCACTATTAATTTAGATAGGATATTTTTTCGGCACTGTTGGTGGTATCCTACTGAGTTATACTCACACCCTACCCATGCCACCATTGTGTACCCAAGAAGATTTCATGTTTTCATGTTCAGAAAAGGGAAAGGGCCCAGTTCTAGGGAATTGAATCAAGCCCAGGATGTGCATGGAGGAGGATCCAGTATTGGAGTCAAGACCCATTTTGGGGATGTTTATTTAATACTTATTTTTGGTTCTTTTTTACACTTTTGATGGTATTTCATGACATGGTATATTTAATGTTGGGTTGTGGTTTGTATCTAGTTTTTGAAATGATTTGTGATGCATGGTTATGGGTTATGGTTAATTTTGTTCCTATATTACTATTGTGAGTTTTTTTTGGATTAATATGGTAAATAGATTATATTCTCTTCATGTGATAAGGTAGACCCTCATTGCTGGTCAGAAAACTTTGGCATATGGGGCAGCATGCTTGAGGTCATGGGGTAATTCGGCTAGGAGCACAGGTTTAGTAGGTTCCAGGTCAAGGACGCTACAAAAAATCATCCAGTGTAACCAGAACTACTATAAAATGAAATTATAGATTTATAAAATATCATGAAACATCTATTATATTACCTATATTTGTCATTTAAGAATCAACATTATAATAATAATGAAAACCAATATCGTTTTGACGGAACTATTTTAAAGTAGCAAAGATTACTAACCATCAGTGTTGAAAATATATTAAATCTAAACAATATATACATGTATATAATATTTAACACCTTGATATAATTAATAAAACAAATCTAGGTAAAATAACATATATTACAAGAAACACTTAGCCTATATGAACACATAAATTTTATTAATTAAATATGATTATTATTACCTAGTCATTAAATTAGCGCGTTTGAATATGGTAAATCTAATTATGATATATATATATATATATGAAATTATAAATATATGAACATTTATTTATTAATTTTTAGGAAATAAATACTCAATTTTTGGAAAAATAATATTATTCTTAAAAAAAATTCATCAAAAATGGTAATTTTTTATTTTTGTGAGTGGATAATATGTTGAGTTTCATCTACTTTTAGAAATTTTATTTTATAAAAAGTACATAATTTTTTAATTAATCATGTAATAATAATATTAATGTTATTTTTTTGTGAGTTTTCTAGAAATATTGATTTTTTAGTTAATAGTCAAAAAACATATTTTTATTGAAAACTGTATTTCTATTTCATGCATTTAGAAAGTTACATTTTAATATTAAATGTTTTAAAATAATATTTTGTTTTATTATATTATGAATAATAAAATTAAGTTCATCTAAATTAACTTTATACTATAATTTGGTATAAAATTATTTTTATACTCAAAATAGATTTTTTCCAAAAACCGTTTTTCATTGCATTTTGTGAGTTTAATTTTAAATTAAATTATACCACTAATATGATAAAATTATATAAAATGGATTCCATATATGTATTTTGGATTTAAAAATTTGGTAAATATTCTATTTTTATTTTTTATCCTTAAAAATAGTAATTGTATTAAATATTTATTACCATGATAAAGGTAAAATGAGTTTATTAAGGGAAAAAATAATATATTAAGAACAAAAAAAAGTTACCCTAACACTAGATTTAATTTCATTAGAGAATTATATTTTATCCATAGTCATAAAAAAATTTAATATATGTCATTTTTTCCAAATTTTCTAGATTTTATCCAATATAATACATTATGTAAAGAAAATTGAAAACTGTCATTTTATTTGTTTTATTATCTTTAATTTTTTTCATGGTGATAAAAACAAATTTGGTTATATATAGTTATTTGATGTATAAATAATGTTTATTTATCATTATAATTTATTTCTATTTTTAGTTATTAAATAATATCCTTTAATGCTTATAGAATACCGATGTAGTATTTATTCAATTAATAGAAAAATTAAATAAATTATATTAAAATTACTAAAAGTATTACAATTTAAGTGAGTTATATTATAAAAATAAAGTTTTGATAATTATTAAATGTTTATGATTTATTAAAATTCCATATTCTAATTCCATTTTAGTCAGGATGTTTAAAAATTTAAATTATATAAATAGCGTCAAAATAGAAATTAATGATATTTTATACTGAATACTATTTTATTAAATGATTTAATGATCCTAAAAATAATTTAATAATCCAAGTGAATGGTATAAGGTTAATAATATTAACCATGTTCTATTTATGGGCCTTTTTTCCTTTTATATTACATTCATGAACCCTAAATAGTAATAATTTTAATACCTCGGTAATTGTCAAAATGTGTTAGCACAGGTTAAAACAAAAAAAATATATATATAAGGGTAAAAAATAATCTAAACTTATGAAAATTTAATTAGATTAATTTTTTTAAACTCATGATTATATTTTACGAAAATGTTATATATTTTTATCTATTTTAGTTGGAAAATTAATATATATTAATTTGATACTTTAATAAATTCCAAGAGTTCCCCTCCCATCAATTATAAAAGGTCACCTCCTCTCCTCTTTCTTCACACAATGAAACATTTTGGATCATAAAATACCAACCCAAATAACTTCCTTACATCCCTATACATTTCCTAGTGTATTTGTTTATCATATAACCTACTTAAGAATAATTTTGCTGTAAACCTTATGAGTTTTTTCAGAGAATATTTAAAGTTTTTAACCACGTGTTTTCATTTTCTTTATTTTTCTACCTCCTTAAAATATTTTTCAATAATGATGAAATAATGACACCATTATCTACCATATAATTATATTTTATTATTTTTATGGAATAACCTATATTCTTATCCTCTTCCATTAAATGTAAAAAAACCATCATTCATGTGTATGACAGACATCATCCTCAAGAATCAATGTTATTCATTTTTAAAACACCTCTAATTAAAATTTTTATTATGATGGATTTAGTGTATAAATATAATATTCATGAAATAATTATAATTATAAAATGATAATAAAACATTTAATTTCGTACCTTTACATTCCCTGAAAAAATGGTAACATTTTTGTGCATGCGTTACTAAAATAGAATAGGGGACTAGTGATGGTTTTGTAGTGTTTGGAAGTAGTTCAAACCCCAAAAATGGTTTCATGATGGATTTTTAAAACAAAAAAATAATGTTTGAGTCAGTATCGAATTTTTTTCAGTTTCACCATATTTGTAGCAGTTTCTATAAAGTTTCATGAAATGATACATAGTTGTTGTTATTTCAATTTATAATAGCGGTTTTGCTTCTCAAGGGTTTCATGGTGGTCTAAATCGTCAGTAAATATTTATTACCATATATATAGGCTGTCAAAACCTATTCAATATATTAATATTAAAAAATAAATTCTTCATAAATTGTATCTACAAGAAAAAGTGTACCGTATTTATAGAAAACCATGAAAATAACATAAAAAATAAACAAGAAATTGTATTTATATAATAAAATTTCAAAAAATATAATTATAAATGATTAAAATAGCCATAAAAAATAAAACCAGAAGTGAATAATACAAGAAAATGAAATATAATCATATTGATATTCTAAAAACTATAATAGAGAATTTTTAAATAGAGTTTCAATTAAAACATTATCAAAGCATGAAAAATTGTATGCCGTATTCAAATATAAACATTTCTATGACTGATAATGAATTATTGTTTGTAAATAATTATAATAGGAAGTGGGAACCCACATTAACAACATAGAAAGGGTTAAAATAGGCTTAACCAAGTCTCTATTATTAGTAAATTCAAATATATTTTTATAATGATAGAAACCAGATTAAAAAAAGATACATCGAAATATAAGTAATGTTCAACAATTACAATGTGAATAATAAAATAAAAATTCAATGGATTATAAATATAATAAGGTAATATAAAAAAAATTAATTAAATACCTTTTCATAAGACCAAATTCCACTTTAAAAATCAAAAAAAGAAGTGTCTATAAATTCGACACACAATAATCTCACCATGTTTCCACCCGATCCATGCTTAAATATAACCACATTGCATAAAATTACCACTTCACTACTTACTTCCACATAATCACATAAACCCACTATATATATAACCCCGAAATAAATTTCAAAAAAATTCCACCTCTTTATATCCATTGCACACCCCTTTTACATTTCCACTACACATCCTCATAAATCCTTACCACATCATCACCAAACAGTTACCAACACACCACAAGCTAAAAATAACATATAATCAATTAATCTAATAATTCACCTATTAAAACAATTAAAAATAAAAAATACAACAATGAAATACTCTTCCATAATCTCATCTACCTTTACTCCATTAGTCTATAAATGTTACTAAACCCCACATTAAATCTAAATATCACACAACACCCATAATCCAATGATCATAAAAATCATTATATGAGAAACAATGGATTAAACCAAAACATTAAAAACCCATTCCCTACTTATTAAATCCTTGTCATATTCTCCAACAAAAATCTCCCACCTAAAATTTTCCTTCTAAAATCCCATCTTCATGATGGTGATCATAATATACACATCCTAACTATAATATAACATTTAAGAAAATTAAAAAAGTAATCAAACTATAATGGAATACTTTACATGGAATCACTTAATAAATAACTCAAAAGTTCCTAATAATGATGTGTATTATGGATACATCATAGAAAAACATATAAAATCAATCAAGAAAATCAATTTCATGTAATGTAATAGAAATATATATATCACCTACATCAATCCACTATGTGGTTTCTCAATCACTATATCATAGTGTTAATCTTTCATGACTTTAGTTACACATAAACCCCACCGAATCCAAAGTCAATCCTCATCACTACCCAAAAAATTAAGAAACACTCCTTCTTTTTCTCTTGTTCTATTCTCTGTTAGCGGCACCTATATAAAAATTATCTTTAAAATTAAATACTCTTGTATATTTATATTTTAACTTAAACCTAATAAAATTGTGCGCACTAAACGATTATTTAATTGTGTGACTTACCTTCTCACTCAAACCATCCCTTGAAACAATACCATTAGGTATACATATATTCGTATTCTAATATAATTCAACTAATGTTTTAATTTGGAATGTGACTTTCACAACCTGCATCTTTATTTGAGTGCCTTGTTACTAGATTGTTCTCCTCTATAAATGAATTTCATTTTTCATTTAAATAAACTATATTTGAGCATATAAAGGCAGTGTGTTACTATAATAAGGAGTATATGATGTTATAATCCCCCATAACCTTCTAAAGACCACATAAAAAATAGTCATGATCTCATCTCGTGCACTTGACTATGACGCGCCTTTCTAAGGAATTGTCTAACTAGATCTTTTTGGGTGATCAAGAAGCATAGTGTAGGATTTAAATCCCATAATTCTTTTATTTCTACCTATAAAACAAACAGTATTCATATCTAAAGAAATATATATTATAATAGTGAAGACAAAAAGTATGTTATTATAATGATTAATGAATTATTCCCTAAATTCTTTTATAGAACCATTCATATAACTCCTAAATATATTTATGAGAACATCCCACCAATGTTAAGAATGGTATACTTGGTTTTATGAATTATTTTTATACATAAGAGAAAAAATATAAATAAATAATTTAATATATGAAATGCATAATGTTGTCATGCAAATTTTTAAACTAATGAAAATATTACTATAATCAATTTGTTTCTTGAAAAAAACACATTAATCAAGTAGTGTGGGGTGATTTTCATCACTCAAATTATTAAATTATTTTATTAAAACTTCTTAAAATAAACAACATTTAATTTAATTTAATTGCATTAAATTTCATCTTCTTTTCAAATTCATGTATATTTGTAAAATGAGATTAATATAAAAATTGTTTTTCAATACCATGTGATTATTATGGTTATATCTATCAAAAAAAAACCTTCCACTACTCTCTAGGTACCCCTTTATGTACCTTATCATACTTTTGTTGAGTTTTTAATAATTTATTTTTGAATTCATTCAATAAAATCAATTTTTAATCATTCCATTTGTTTCCAAAATTTTTAAATGCACATTTTTTTCTGATAAAATCTGTAATGGATAAGGGGAATGACATATGTAGAGAGAGATTCATTTTTCAAATATTAGAATTTAATTAAATAAAAAAAATAAATTGATCAATAATGTATTAAAATTACCTTTATCTTGAAATAAAATACTCCATTCTTCATTGATTATGTAATATTCCTCCAATTATAAAATATAATCAATATGGAAACTAGATTAGCCACCAACCGGCATAGAATATGGTAAAATTATCTTGTAGCATCATATATGGGGACCCCATAACAATCAAAAGGGACAATTATCCATAATCCTTTCTGATTTTAAATTTCCAATATTTTATGTTTTTTGATAGTCACATTGTTTCCATCTCTTATGAAAAAATAGTTAGTTGCATAAAAGAGTGCAGTAACTTTATTCAAATTAAAAACATTATCTCTAATTTTTACCCTCATCCATCATCAAAAATAAATAATAGTGATCATGTATTCCCACTATTAAAAGTTGTTGTGTACTAAAGCTGCTGAATCGGGAGGCAGTGTGCTAGATGCTGATGGGATGGAGAACGAGGGTGTTTCAGACACTGATGGGAGGGAGATGGGTGATGTGGTATTTACTGACAATGGGATGACTGGGGGAAGCCCAGATGCTATAGGGAGTGATCTACATGGATTAATAGGTAAAAATGAGTACATCTATATGATTTAGGGAAATGTAATTAGGAGCCGACTAGGTCTAGTGAAATTCTTACTCATTATCATTCCTATCATTTAATCAAGTAAAAAATACTTTATGACATATATTTTAAAAATAATCATGCATAGAATGAAATTTTCAAATGATACCAGATGCACAATACTAAAAATGATAATATAAATTGGTATGAAAATGAAAGACCAGACAAAAAAATATAACATATAGTTTATCAAAATTAGATAAATCATTCATAAAAATCAATTTAATTATGATAATAGATCGAAATTACTATAAATTAATAACATATAACATAGTTGGTGGATAAGTTAATAGAAGGATAAGCATAAATATACTTTCGTCCTTCAATCATGTAATTATCCTACCCCATCATTACTTCAACTACCCTTTCAAGACTAATATTTTCAATATCCTGATTAAAATTTAATTCATTTTCTATCTATTGATGGGACTCAATGTCAGAGGTACAATCTTACATTTCATCACCCATATCATATAAGTATTTTTTTTATCGGAACAATCAACTTCACACTTCATCCATGATATCTTCCACATAATATAACATTTCTATTTTAATGAGAAGATATACGGATCATGTAATTAATTTTCACTAACATCCATAAAGAAATATAATTACAAACAATTAAATTTTAAGGAATCTTTTTTAATACCCTTGGTAATATTGACCCACATTAATTAGAATAAAAAACTGAAAAATTATTGTGGCAGTTTAATTCGTCAATATCAGTCAAGTTTAAATAGAATCGCATTTCAAAAACTATAATTATAACACTATTCGATGTTTTATACCTTCTTACGAGTAATCTATATGAAATTTGAATCCATTAACTTTGTATGTACTATACTTTTAAGCTTATTTTACAGGACCACGAGCCAAAAACTTCAAAATATTCTGACAACTCAACCCATATATTAGTTTTAATGAGATTTAAAGGTTATATAAAATATTAAATTTAAAAAATATATTTTTCAACCTAATATATATTTCAATTTTAATATTTATTAACTTACATGATGTTTATACCATTGTAAAATGTCTCTGTGAAAATATTTTTTATATCATTCTTATTTTATATTCAACTTCTCATGTGTCTCATTGTTTGTATCAGGAGCCCTTCAATAAATAGATACAAAGTTCACTATTCATGGGGATATTTCTATGTGCTTGTAATAATTTTATTTCAAACATTTTAATATTTATGATCATTATGATTAATCATCCAATAGTGAGAATACTTTTTTTCTTAGAATATTTTTGATTGATATGCTACCGAAATCTCAAACTGAGTTGAATAGACTTATATAGAACAAAAGTTAAGACACACCTATTCAAAATAACCTTCAAAAATAGATCCTTCTGTTTGAGATTTACTTTTCATGTATGATTTCAATTTACCAAGGTATATGTGAAATAAATTTAAAAAAACATAGTTTCATACTTAATGAAGTGCCACAAGTGGTTTAATAAAGATGAAAATCATATAAATAATGTACATATCCATTGGATACATCCATCAATATTGTACGGGACCCCCATTAATTGAGTTTCCTCAAAGAAATGCCTATTTTAGTGCATCATGATAGTAAAAATGAAACAGGAAAGATATACTTTTTTCCACAAAGGTTCGTTAGAAATATATACTAAATTTTTTAAAGATAATGTAGTTGTAGATTTTTCTCACATATTTGCCTAAAGAAAATTCAAAATTTTAAGTAAAACTACAGTAAACTATTTAGGTAATAATGTATGAAATAGCAATGGTAGTAATTATTATAACAAAATATGTAAATTGTGACTTTTCATTCCATGTATCTTATGATGCTTTAAGTTAATAAACCTTGAGATATTACTTTAATACACATTAGAAACATTTGAATGTATTAAAATTTCATGGAATATATCTTAATCCCTATTTTTCATTGTAAAAATTTATTGGGAATACTTTTTATTCTCATCTATATATAGGTCAAACTTTATATTCATTAATTTTTAATAATTCCTAGAATTGATCTGGTCCTTCTATTTTATATGATCATTAAGTAACGTGATAATAAAATTATCATAAAAATTATTCTCAATATGAATAACAACAATATTATAATGTAACAAAATAAATTAACAAGTCACAAGTTTTGAGGAATATACATTTTTTCTTAAATTGTTTAATTCTTATTTAAACTAATGATGCACTTCTAACTTATTTCCCTCTATCATTAAAATGTATCACCTTCCCAAATTTTGTTTCAAAATTTAATATTTGAGCTAATATTTTAGAACCTATCAAAAAATTTGGAGGTTTTCTACAATGAATAGAGCCATAGAATTTTGACGTGATCAACCAAAATATATGAGACGCATCAAGGAATCTAAGATGAAATAAGAATCCCAATTTTTTACTATAAGTTATTCGTTCATGCTAAAAATAAATATAAAAAGTGGGACAATTCAAACCCATGTAAGTGTTCCAAATAGATAATTTCCCATGTCCAGGGTAGTCAGTAATATTCCACATTAGGGTACTGTTCATTTTGAACATTTTTCTAGAAGATAAATCATATGTCTCTATATCATTGTTCAATAAGTCTTTTAATTCTTAAATAAGAGGTTTCAAGTATACATTAATAACATTTAAATGAATTTTTTTTCATGGAACAATCATCAAAATAATAAAAGAATTCTGTTTCATATACACCCACTTAGGTAGATTCTATGGGATCAAAACAACCATCCAAATAAAATAACTGGTACTCAGAGTCCCAAATTAGTTGAATCTATTGGCAACCAATCCCAATCACACAATCTTTGGAATTGATGAGAAATGTATATGTAATGATTCAAATGTCTATAATTATTTTCAATCTCCGGGATGTCGTAGTAATTCATCATTTTTATTACCTATATAATGACTCTTCATGTGTTAATTATCTTTTGATGTCATGAAAATTCATTACCATTTAGGTTTTAAAAGGAAGTAATGAAAAAAAAATCAGGTGTTTTATTTTTTTTCTTTGAAGTAGTAGTATTTTAATTCAGACATATTATATCACCCATTGACTACAATCTAGAAGATTGATATTATTTCAGTCCTTCTTTTTTGAATACTCTCCCCAATAAGAATAAAATCATTAGGACAAGAATTTATTATTTTATAATTCATACCAATCATGTTAAAAAATCATATCATAAAATGACTCATGAATCATTGTTTTAGAAAATGAATCATGCAACAATTCCAATATAATTTTCATAGCTATATTTTTAATTTTGCTTACGCATTTGATATGGTATAACATTAGTAGAAGAGAATTTTTGGAATATTTTAGACACCCATAGTACACCTATTTATTCCCATCATCAACTAAATCATGAAATGTATTTATATACTTAGTGAATTTCTCTCTTACATTAGTCACTACATCATCAAGTTAAGGATCCAATGATATGTTATAATCTTGATCTAGTTATTATATAGTCCCAAATACACCATTTTGAAAGTTTCTATTTGTAGAACCGTTAACTAGTTGTTATATTAAGTTCTTTATAATGATTTTTTTCCTCTCAATGAAGCAATGAATGTTTGTAAGTTTTTTCATTTTATTTTCCATTTTCAAAAAATTGGGAGCTTATTCGAATGATTGAAATGATTTCTCAAAAAATTTCAACGTTCGATTCTTTATGCCAGATCCAATAAAAATATTGATCATGGAATTGCTTCAATATCTACTGGTCATAAACATCATTTCTCTTCATTCGCCTTCTAAATTTTCATTTAGGGAATAAACATCTTATTCACCCATCAATGGATCCATTAAAAATTTCAAAATCTAAACACATCTCCAAACCTGTAGTATACTAAGGTTTTTTCCATTGTAATGTGTCCCAGATTTTATCCATATATCACAATGTACTGACACTTCATTAATGAAAATTAAAAAAACATAATAAATATTATTTCATTTTAAAAACTTAAAAAGTTATTCGAGATAAATAATATAATGAAATTATGTGGAATAACATGATTATGTTCTTAAAGAGTATAATTTTTAATAGATTTTAATTCAAATATATATAATCCATCATAAAATTAATAATTTTCTATAAGTATTATTAATTAATTTGATATGTAAAAAGGACTTGATATTATGACATTAAAAACAATCAAATAATTCAATAACCATACAATCCATACTCATGTATAATAATAAATTCTAGCGAGTTATGGATAAAACTGACCTTCAATTATTATATATTGTTACCTAATATCAAAAAAATACTGGAAGGGTCTGTCATTATTATTTTTTAATAAAAAATTAATTAGAGAGTTAATAAATAAAGAACACATTTAATGTAACAAAATAAACTAAAATGGATAGATTATGAAAATAACTCATGACTGGTGGGAAAGGGGGAAGACAAGTGGTGTGTCAGTAGAGAATGAAGGTTGAAAAGGGGGAAATGGTAGAATAGGAGAACATGAGGTAAAGGTTGAGGTTTTAGAAGTGGGTTTGAGGGATCTATTTATTTCCAAGGAGGTTTTTATCGTAAGGGGATTATGGCTCTGTAGAAAGGTGGAAATGGGAAAGGGGGTGGTGGTGAGGACTCAAGAAGGGTCAATGAGGGATTGCGGAAGGGAAGATATGACTCAAGTAGGGAAAGAAGATGAATCAGAGGCTGGTGTCATCTTAGGTAAGGGAGATGCGAGGAGGTGCAGTGAGGTATCTAGGAGGGATCTAAGATCAGTAGTGGTAAGGGGGAATGTAGAGAGATCTTGTTCTCATTCAGGGAGTAGTAGGAATGGGGAAAGTAGAATAGGGGAAACAGATCAGGGGAGAAGGAGTTCCTCTATTATGAAAAAGAATAAATTTAGTAGGGGTTTTGAAAAAAGCATCATTAAATAATTTCAAATTTTAGCGATGGTTTATTAAACTGCCCCTAATAAACTTTTGTTAAATATTATTTTGGTGTATTGCATATAGACTACCACCTCAATAGAGAAATGTGGTTCTTTTATCATCAACACATACAATTGATAATATATAAAAGTATATTTAAATAAATAATATGGACTGTATTATATAGTGATCATTGTATAAATATAATATAATATATACTATCTTTCAATCATGATCATTAAAAAGGGAAATGTTACTCATGCTTACGTATAGCCCACCATCTAAATGATTATTAAAATGTTCATTTATCATAACTATATTTCATGATTTTATTTAAATTTATTATTATTTTATAAAAATGATAATTATTTCAGGTTTATTAGATGATGTAATAATGAACTATCTAGACATATTGTACCAACTAAAGTCATTTTCGACATTTGAGTCTAATATCATCAAAATATTAGACATAAAATCAAATGATTAATCAATTTAATATATCATTGTTATAAATACAATAAAAATGGAGAGTGGACTATAAAAATGTTATTAATAAATTATATATTTAATATATTTTTATTATTCAGGAAGATAATTAACGTATGTAAAAGTTATACTCAAGGTAAGGGACTTTTTAAAAAAACCTCTTTTAAGATTTCCCTTCAAAATATTTGTATTCCATGTCCACATTTTAAAAAATATATATATTACTAATTTTATTATATAGACATAAAATAATAATAATAAAAATAAAAATTATCTTTTTACATTATTTTAATGTTTTTTTAAAATATTATTACATGCTTTTTTTATTTTTAGTACAAATGATTTAAAGAATGTTCTATTTTAGATTATATAGGGATAATGAATTTTCTTTTCGTCATAACATTTATTTGATTTTTGGATTCCCTTACAAGATTTAGTGTTTTATTAAAATAAATCCCCCCTTTTCTTTGGATTGATTTTTTTTTAGTTTTGAAAATGGATTTCAAAAAGGAAAGGGTATTTCAATATGTGAAAATGCTGTTCATATGGGATCAAAAGAGTTATACAAGGGTTTTATGGAAAAAATGTGAAAGACTAAAACTTTTCATTCATTATATGATACATCATAATTATGTATGAGAAATGTATTATCCTGATACAACTTATATGATTGGTTAAGACCCATTATAGCTTAGGAATATGTGTGATACTAATATAGCTTCTAAAATGGATGAGCATCATTATATCTCTCTAATTAATTAGGTGATGTTGCTAATATTTAAATTCAAAATGAGGGTGCTAACCAGTGTTATTACACATATGAATTTAACTGGGATTTATTTATTTCTAACATAAGTTTATAAGAGGTTGTAAATATAATGTTCTTGAGTCACATAAAATGGATTTATATATTTTTTCTAATATATTTAATTTTTTCTTTGTGAAAAAATTGTGTTTTTTATTGATTAATCTATTTATTTCTTACACTAAAAGAATAATTTGATAAGGTAAGTATATTGTGGTTTTTCTTTAATTTAACTAGACTAACAGATTTATTCTGTTTAACGTTCTTTACTAAGATTTTTTTGGCCATCCCCCTTTTAAAATCTTTTTTTCATATGTTTTAAGGAAGGGTTGGAATAATGAATAAGACAATTTTAAATTAATGAATATTTTTTATGAAAATAAATAATGTTTCATATTAAAAGTTTTATATTTTTAAATAAATTGATACTAAACAGAAGTGTCCAATTTGTAATTTATTTGATTTTTATATAAGTATTATTATCTAATTATATTAAAATATAAAACTAATTAATTATTTTCTAGTGATCTACTTTATAGTTTGATTAAGGATGAGTATTTATTGATGGTATTCGAGAAACGGTTAAGAAAAATTTGGATATTATGATGTTTTCATTTGAGTTTGACTTAAGCATTATAAATACCATCTTGGGTTTATGAATTTATGGTTCATTATAAGTTCAAAGTCTTAGGTAGTAATTTTTTGGCTTTAAGTGATGGTATGATAATGTTATTAATATAATTTTAGGAGTTGTTTTATTGGGTTGAGGTATATTTAATCCTTAGGTTCAACATGAGTTATTATTTTTTGAAGAATTTAGTTTTCATAATTTTAAAGGTATTTATAAACTTTAGGTTTTATATGATTATTTTTAATTTTTGTGGGACATTAGAAAAATTATTTTAATATAGTTTCTGTAAAAATGAGAATATGTCACATCCTGAATAAATGTTGGCCTTGAACCCACAACCAAATGGTGGAAAGGGTGAAGTGCCTACGGTTGTAGTATGTGATTTACTCATTAGTATGGCACTATATAAAATAATTTGATGATAAAGAATAGTTTTATGTTGGGATGATATTTTTTATATTATATACAACAATGGGGCGAAAATGTGACTTTGTTATTAAGTGATTAATGTTATTTCTAATGATGACCGCAATATTTTGGGGAAAATTATATGGTTAAGGTAAACAGAATATTATGGAATTTTATTTTATTATTTATAGCTGAATTATATTTTAGATATATATATTATTTTAATGTGGCTTTATGGTGTTTCATGTCATTTATGGAAATTATTATTATTTATTATAGATTATATATCTATGGAATATATATTTTCATTGTGAGATAAATTCTAAATTAATCTTTGAAGACTATGTAATATAATCCTTCTAATATTTGGGTTTTAATCTTAGTTAAGAATACTTTGAAGAATTTTATGGTTCGTTATTTATCGAATGGTGTTATATGAACTCTGAGTGTTATTTTAGAAGTTTTAGTGCTAAATGATGTATTTCTTCGTATGATAGTTTATTCATTTTGAGAATTATCTTATGCTCACCAATTTGGAATTTATTAACATCTAAAGATTGGAGGAAAATCTTTCTATCCTTTATGGATTATGTGATCCATTATAGGTTTATTATAGTGCTTCAGGCATAAGAAATTCATCTCGAATACTCATCATTTGGATAAAAAGATGAGATTGTGGGGGAGATTGATTAAAGGATGAAATTCCACTTATGAATTATGTATATTTCCAGCGTTTCGGCATATATACAGTATATTAATTCCAAAAACTCTATTAAAATGATCTTGAAATAGAAATTAATCATATTAACTTTATTTCCTATGAATCTATAGTCTTTTTCACACTATATCAGATTATGGTTTTGTGGTCGTCCCATTACCCCCTAAGCATTCTCTTTTTTAGGATCAATGATATCCATCACTCCCCATAATTATTTAGACATTATTTTCTTTTTCCATGTCAATATTTTTAATTCCCACAAAAGTTATAATATTCATAAACCCTATTTTGTGATGACCTTCATATTTCTATTTTCCTCTTTTCAAGAGGAGGTTTTATTAACCGTTTATATGACATGGGATTTTAATAAATGTATCTTCAGAGGTAAAAGTCTTATTTACCATCCAGAGTTCATATTTCAAGCATGAAATTTATTTAATATTGGATAATTATCAGCCTTATATTTTTAAAAAATGTAATTCATTTTTGATAGTGTATACTATATGCAACAAATTTTCCAAAATGGTCAGTGAAATGCTAAAATTTGAATATGCTCATTTTAACCTAACCATTAAATTAAAAGGTATGAATATGACTGAATTAAATAAAAAACTATATATATCTCCTAATTAAAACAAATTTATTGATTGATTCTTATAAAATAAAAACTCTATTTTTATAAAATTCGTTTAATTCTTAAAAAAATACATTTTCATCAAAAAAGGTATTTATAGTTTTTTTAGTGGATAATATAATAACATTATACAACATTTTAAAAAGGAATTTTAAAAAATTCATATCATTTTTGAAATCCTCATTCATAAATTAACTTTGACTTAAAGTTTGTGATTTTTCAAAAAAACTAAACTTACAAGGAATTATGAAAAATAATGATTTTTATTGAAAAATATATTTTTGTTTCAAGAATTTACAAAATAACCTAATACTTTTGAAAAATTATAAGTATAATTAGTAATATTATAGTATTACAAATATAAATAATTTAAATGGAATCAATTTTATACGTGAATTTTTTGTAAAAACATTTTTATAATTATAAATATATTTTTCAGAAAAATTCTTTTTTGTCAGGTTTTGTAGGTTTTATTTGAAATTAAATACTTACACATCTGTAAATTTAATATTGAAAAAATTTACCCATATTTATAACCCATAGTCCAATATTTGATAAATATTTTCCTTTTATTTATTCATTTTTAATTAACCGTAGTAAATATTGGTTACTGGAGTAATGGTAAAATGGGTTATTTTAGGGTAAAAATCATGTAATAATGACTGAAAAGAAATCCTAACACAAATTTTTTTAGTATAGACATATATTTAATATATAATTATACAATCAACTAATATGTTACCTTTTCCCCATATTTCATGGATTTTGACCTATGGAATACATTATTTAAAAAAAAGTCAAAAATGTCATTTTCTATATTTTATTGTCATTAAAATTTTCATATAAGGATAAATTAGGGTATTTTCAGTTATAGATTATTATTTAAAATATAAATATTTTTTATTTAGCATGATATTTTATTTTGTGTTTTTAGTGATTAAATAATTATTTTAAATGATTATGTTACGATGACACAATATTTTTTAAATTAATAGAAAAATTAAATAAATGATTTTAAAATTATTAAAGGTAGTACAATTGAGTGTGTTATACTATCAAAAAAATTCGATAATTACAACATATTTTGGGTGCATTAATTTTTTATATCTCTAAACCATATTTTTATTGATTTTTTTAAAGTCAAATTAAATGAATATTAATAAAATTGACAATAATGATATTTTATGTTAAATAATTTTTTATAAAATGATTTAAAATTAATAAAAAAAATATTTGGATAATTGAATGGGATATTGTTTATAATATCATCTATAGTATATTTATTTACTATTTTTCTTTTATAATAACTCCCATTTCCCCTAAAGAGTAAAAACTGTAATACCAATGTAATTGTCAAAAAGGGTTAACAAGGGTTTAAAAAACACAAATGTTAAAACATCACCTAAACATATCCAATTTTTATTTTATGATTTTTTTATAATAAGATTTATCTTATATTAAATTATTATCAAATTTCTACCATTTTAAAATTAATATAAATTTATATTAATATAAAACATTAAAAAATTCCAAGAGCGCCCCTTCCTTCTATTATAAAATTGAACCTCCTACCTCTTGTCATCACACACAAAAACGATTTTTCCACAAATACCTAAACAAATATCTTTAATACATCTATAAACACATCCTAAAATCATTTCATCTATCATAAAACCAACATATGAAATCTCTTGGTGTAAACCTTATGAGCTTGTCTGAAGAAGGGGTATAAGTCTTAACCAAGCAATTTTTTCATGTTTTTTTAACTTAATTAAAATATTATTCAACCATGTGGAAATAATGACAATAATATATTAAATATGTTGATATTTAATTTTTTTAATGGTATATCAAATATCTATATCCTCTTCCATCAAATGGGAAATGAAACCATCATTCGTGTGTAGGGAGGAATACCGACTTGTTAACTGGTGTAATTTGTTTCCATAACCTATTATAATGACTAGATATAATGATGGATTTAATTTATATATATGATGTTAATTACATATTTATAATTCTTAAAATAAAATATATCAGTTAGTTTTTTACATTTATATTCACTAAAAAATTATAACTTCATCCATGCATATGTGTGGAATATCGCCTCCATGTAGCAATGTGACTCATTTTTCATCCCCATATCACATGGATGATATATATAGGTATATTTTTATAAATAATATGTTATTTTATATATAATTTTTACTATGGAAATCTAAGGTAATACCTACATTCTTTTCATCATTATCTATGAAAAATGGAAACATTACTCATGCGTACATAAGGCCTACCCTCTCCATGATTGTAATGTAGTTTATTTTTCACAAACATCATTCATGATTAGTTTTAAAATTATAATTTATGAATATAAATGATAATTATTTAATTTTTATTATTTTGGTTATTATTTAATTGTGGCCACTTTGACAATGTCCAACCTAACATTGTCATTTTGGACATATGGGCTGAATATAATCAAAACATGCAACATAAACTCAAATAATTATGTAATTGAATTTAACATGGTAATAAAAATTATAAAAATATATTATAAGCTAAAAGACTTTATTAATCAAGTAAGTAATTAAAATAATTTTATTATTCATGTATATAGAAAATGTACATGATGAGTTTGACTTATGGTATGGGAATTTATTTTAAAAATTCTATCTAAAGATTCCATTTAAAATCTTTTTCATCCATGTCCATATTATAAAAAATATATTATGAATGAATTTACATATACATAAATGAATTATAAATGATTTTTCATGCATCTTTTTATATTCATTTTAAACATATGAAAAGTAATTTTTTGTGGAATGATTTTACATTATTTACAGGTGATAAAAGGAATGAACTATTTTAGGTATATAGTAATGACAACTTTTCCCACCATTGTGAACATTATTTCATTTTTTTCTTACTTTACAGGCTTTATTTTTTAATCAATGAAATATCATATTTTCCTTTATTTTGGATATTTTAATTTTTTGTTTTTTATTGAATGTTTATTTCAATACTCAAAAGTTTTTTAAAAGGTTGGGGCTGAAACCTCATTTATTATTAAAGCAATGCAAATACCAATTTAACTTGGTATAGGGAAACCCATTATATATCCCAAAGGACTAGTGGGAATTTATCCCATTACATGGCCTGTAGACCCATTTTATTGGCATGAGGCCCATTATCTAAATAGTACTTCTACAATACCCTCTGCTGCTACAATACTGCACATTACTCACCACTATTACAGTGCCCTACCGCCACTACAGTTCCCGCCATGTCTGCAGTACCACCGGTGCTACAGTAATGCTACAATACCTGTGCTTAATGGGTTTTGAACCCCTATATTCTTGTATAATTAAGTGGTGCTAACTACTATGTCAAAACCCAACTACATTTCAATATTAAAAAGTGTTTTTCATATGGGATCAAATAATATTTTCATAGTTTTATGAGGAAAAGGTGTAATAACGAAATGTTTTATTCGTGATTTGGTAATTTTTTATTATATAAGAGAAATTAATGCTCAGGATACATCTTATATACTTATTTTATCCCCGTTATATCTTATGAAGATAGTTGATCCCGAAACAACTTATATGATTGGTGATCCCCATTATAGAACTTTAATTTATTGGGTAATGTTTCTTGTCTTAAAATGAAACAAGGAGAGATTTAACCTTTGTGGTTTATCCTATGGATTTAACTAAGCTTCAGATATTTATAACATGGGATTAAATTTTTTTATGAATATTATTATTTAGCTCACTAAAAATTGATTTCTATTTTCATTCTATGATTTTTAAATCTTAATTTTAAAAAATGATTTTTCTAGAGGAGGTGATTTATTTCAAATACTCAAAGAATAATGTGATAAAGTTAAGTATTTTATGGTTTTTCCTATTTTAATTTGAATAATGTTTTTTTTTATTTTTTATTTATCATACTAATACTTTTTTTCTTCATGAATCATTTAAAAAAACATATAGTTTACAAATGGGTAGGAAAAAATAAGAATTCATGTTGAAGGATACGAAGATTTACCAGGAAAACAGAAAATGTGTCATATTAAACATTTTCTATTATAGAAAAAATAGATACGAAGTAAAAGATCAACATTTTAATTTATGGTTTTGGTATTTAAGAGTTGTGGCCTAATTCTCCAATATATTAAACCTAAAAGATATTTGGTAATGCAGGAAAATAAGTATTTATCCAAGTATTCAATATATGGTTTGTTTAATGATATTTATTTATAGAAATAATCTAAATGTTGAGTATAAATTCTAATATTTTTGTACAAGGTTATTGAGAATGTATTTAATTAATTTTATTGTTATGTATGTTTGGTGAAAGTGAAGAACAAATCAGGATTGGTGTAAGAGTTTTCATCTCAAATTATACTCTTTGAAACATGTTTAGTATTATTAATATAAATTTATTAATGTAGTGTACATAATTCATATATTAGATATTATATCATGAATTATATTTTAATCATTGTATTTTATGTTCAATTACAATCCCTCCCTTTTAAGGGGTTTTGATAAAATTATTACTCAAGTCATAATTTTTTTCATGGTCCAAACCTGAATTATTTGGGACATGATACATGTTATCCACCATATTTACTTTTTAGGCTATTATACTGATTTAATGGACAATTAATTTTATATAAAATATTTTCTTTTAATTCATGTGATAAACTAAGAAAAATAATGTTCTTTTCATTGAATGTAACTGTTACCCCTGTCATAAGAGTTTTGGGTAACTACGTTTTCATTCACTGAGTTATAGTCATTAAGTTGAACATGTTTCATATAATTTGGGTTAATTATTTCATTTTATTTTTTTATTTGGTATTATATCATTCGATACATTTTACCCACATAAACCACATTTCAATTGTTTCATGTTTCATGAAGTATATTTCATGTAATGGGTATTTATAACTAAAATATTATTTATTTGAGTTATAAGGATTCATCATGAAAATTATTTTTATATTATTGGTTCTTGCACCATAATATTTTATTACATTATATTTTATAATCTACTTTTGGAAAATTATCTTTAATACAAAAAAAATTTACTCTTATTATAATGCGAGTTTTAAAAAGAAACATATCTTAGAACTAATAAAAATGGATTTCCTTTCACTTTCATATGTTTTCTCTTCCTCTCATCATTTATAAAATATAAAATTAATGTCTTTTTGGACATTAATTTTTAAATTATATGTTTTAAAAGGATTTTTCATCGCCTTTTCAAAAGTTACCATTGAAAGTTTCATGCAAATTTGTATTTTATGTCAATTTCAAAAAAACCTAAAATAGATTTTCTGTTTTCTATTCCATTTAACTTATCATTTGCAAAATCATTTTCCCTTATTGGTTTTTTGTTTCATTATTTTTTTCTCTAATATATATATCTATATAATCATTATAGAGATTGAACTCAATATTTCTAATAATAATATTCTTTATCCCTTCTTTTGTGACATCATTAAAAGAATTATTTTTATGAGTATTTTTTTTATTTATGTAAACACCCCCTATGTTTTCACTATTTAAATAGAGATATATTATTTTGAAACCATACACTTTCATTATCTAGATGACTTATGATCATGTTACTCTATCATTGACATAATCATACACTCAATGCCCTATATGGTGTGGACCTATCATGTTACAAATTATGATAAAAGGATGTTCTGTTATAAATAATATTTCTTCCATGACATGGGTGAAATTATAGGCATTTAATATATTGTTATTTCAATATATATAATTATTAGAAAATTGACAATATATGTTTTTACCAACCAACTTATTTCTATGTATGGTTTATGATCATGTTATCCCTTTTATTGACATAGGGAAATGTTTTGATATTCCTGATGATTATTGGATGAAAATGTGGGTATATTATGTATAAACATTATATATATATTATTATGTATACCCATGTTATTATTTAGTAATATGTTCCTTATTTAATGGTATAATCATAATTATTTTCTCTTATGGTCAATGCATTGGACTTAATCGGGTGACGAGTGGGGCCTTAAATTATATATTCTCTCAATTAATTGAGAGGTATCATGATAAAATAATATGTGCTTTGTTGTATACCTCATCCCACTGTGGATAGTGTCTTAGAATAAGGCCTTAATAGTAAGTTTTTGAGGTTTGGAATTAGGAATTCCGTCATTATGATATAAGTATTATTGATATCCATGTTTTCAATTATTGTAATGGATATAGAATAATCTTATTATTAGTTGATTTGTTAATTATTATTATTATTTTTTCCACCATATTATGTATTCCAAGCTTATGTTTGTCACAGCTTCTATTTTATTTTTCCCTTACTGAGTGTTAAAGTTCACCCCTTTTTATGCTTTTATTCCTAAGGTTATGAATAGAATAGTACATGTAACAGGTTTAGAATGGTAAAAAATGTGGAATAATTTATATGATATGTTAAATACTTTTTATGGTCTAAGTAGTTTTATAAGTAATTAATAAATATATATTTGATAAAAAACATGGGATTTATTAGTTAATTTTATGTAAAAATTATCTAAATCTCTATTGTAAGTAATGCCCATAGAATTTATGATATGAAATAATCGTAACAAATTTTTAAATTAAGGATGGTCATATATAATATTTTATAGCTGGTATCAATGCGAGTATGTAAAGTAAATATCTATGGAATCATATCATGGTGTGTGAGTTTAAGGATTCATAGTTGGAATCAAAGGAAAGGTGTAAAATAATTTCAACATTTTGATGTTTGTTGAGGATAATTTTAGGGTTTATAATTGTGGGTTGTTCATAATTTCAATGTTATAGATAATAATTTGGGATTGTATATGATTTAATGTTAGGGTAATAACACACATTATTTTTGGTGACTAAGATGAGTGAACATTTGTAAAAAACATTTGAATAATTATATATATAGGATGATATCCAAATGTTTTGTTAAAGTCTTGAGTATTAGTTTTCCTATAAATTACATCATTGACTAGATACTAGAATGTAGATGTGGTTATAGAGTAGATTTATCTAGGGTGAATCACTTCAATAAAAGATTATTGGACATTGACTTAATATTTAATGTGGTTCACAGTGACTTTGATTATGACTGCATATCTAGAAAGACACACTTGTGTGATACACTTCTGTTGATTCACATTCTATTTATGAACCATTATGAGTTATTTCAATATTATTAGGTAAGATAAGCTAATAATAATGTTTCAATTTATAACATATATTAAAACACATAAATTTGATATGTGATTTACTTGATAGAGGATAAGTTAGATTTTGAGATCATTGATTTCAATGATTTTTTGGTTTAGAAAATTATAAGAAAGTTCATGGTAATCTGGGTTATCTATTTTTATTATTTGGTTAATAAGTATGAGATAACATAACACAATGTACCTAGATTTAACCAATGATGGTATAGGTTAAACTTAGAGTGATATAGGTTAAACTGAGTCTTATGCAAGTTGAGTTTAAAGAATTGTAGGATAAAATGAATGTGTTATATAGTGAAAGATTTTGAGGATAAATTTTCCAAACATTATTTTTGATAATAATATTATAATTATCATTATTTATGTTAAATATTTTGGTTTTTGTAATTTTTTAATATAAAAAAAGAACCATGTTAACAATAGAATCCATGTCCAATGTGGAAACTATCCCAACATACAACCCAATGTGATAAGGATTAGTGTAATAAATTTTATGACTATGAAAAAAATATTTATTGAGAATTATTATTAGAAATATTAATATATTTTAAATCCCAAACATACCAAAAGAAGATAATTATGGAATCACATAAAAATTTGGGTGACTAAGATGACAAAAGAATGATGATTCAATTTTTTATATATCAAAAATATGGAAAGGATGGGGAAAATTGAATAAAATGTATGGTTAAATGATATAATAGTGGGGATAAAGTTTATAAAAAAAACTAATTTAAGGTTAATAGAGAAAGAATAAGAATTTTTTTCTTCAATTTCAAGAGAGTTTCACATTACGGAACTCAATCCCCCAATCTAAGGGTCAATGTGGGAAATATTTTCCAAAAACCATGAGAAAAATAAAAAAATGAAACTAATACCAATGTAGTGGATGATGAGTTTTCAATCAATAATTTTTAGTGTCCTATGTCGTATAAGGTTTCCCCGACTATTGGATATTGAATTATTAATTACAACCCCTAGATGTATGATTATCATATAAATAATTTTTAGGGTTTGTGGGAAGTTGTTCCTTATGGATATAGATATTCTTAACTTATTATAATAATATGGGAAATTTGGATGGTATATATCTATTTATAAAGAAATAATATTGACTCTTAATATATATAAATCTCATTTTACATCATAAATAAACCAATTATCATTGAAAAAATCTGGTTAATTATGACTTCCCTATAGAATTTTCTCGGATCTTATGAATAAAATCATCGGGACACAATTTTATTGGTGGATATTGTAATACCCAAAATAATTATTATAATTTTACCTTCAAAAGAGATAGATTTGTCAGATACATTTCTCCATACACAATACTCAACTAAAATGAAATCGTGATATATTTTAGTAAAATATATAAATATAATGCATTATTTTTAAAACCTAGACATTGAATTATCATAAAGTAATATTAATAACAAAATTTTAAAATATTTATAGAATAAAAATAATATCTTACTCTAATCTGAATAAAATTAATTTGTATAGCTAAAACAACTGTGAAAATCAGTTTATGCTTAAAAATATATTTTTATAAAACTTTTGTTTTATTTAAAGAAATTTTAGTTATTATGATTTGATAATAACAAAATCTGTTGACTATATTAATAATATATTACCAATAAATTAATTATTCATTTATAGGAAATAATAATAAATAATAGTTAATATATTAGAAATCAATTTTCTAATAAAGATGGTTTTGCGCTATATTTGTGGATTTTATTTAAATATTTAATAAGAAAATTTTATAAATTTACTTTGATAAAATTAGAATCATGTTTCTTTAATAATAATAATACTATATTAAGTTTATGTTTTTTTATTTTTATAAAAAATTATTTTTAGGTGAAAATTCTGATTTTTACAAATAACACTACTTTTAAGACATTATTTGTATATAAGTCTGAATTTAAAATTTTTGGAATATTTTTATAAGACAAAATAATTATTTTAAATGTGTATTTATAATTTTAAAAAATTATATTTTAATTTAGAAGTGCATTTTTGATATTTTAGAATATAATAAATATTTACTCAATAATTTTTTTAATAAATTATACATTTTTAATTTAAAATAATTTTTATTACTTTTATAAACTGAATAAAATGAAACGAATTTCAAATATTGAATCATTAAGTCCAAATTATATAATAAGTCCGAAATTTTTTTATCATAAAGATAAATTTACCAAAATTAAAAACTAATAACATCAGAAAAAGATGAAATGGAAAAATTAGTAATGAAAAGGGTATATGGATTGAAACATGATAAAAACATGTTTATAATTGTGCTTATGAGGTTCTTATCAAATTCATCTCTTCCCCTACTCAAATATTTCTCAATTATGTAATATCTTATTATGTTTATCATTTTTCCGTTTATATTAAGTATAAATGTATACAAAAATGTAATTATCACCAATTATATAATGGGCCCCTCACCACCCCTTCAAGGAAATACTAAAAAATAATTTTACACATTAATAAATGAACATTTAAATTTTCATTGAATAATATATAAACTCTATTGATCCTCTTGTCACAATATATTATCATATTCCATCCATTCTTATAATATATTATAAGGAAATCTCATATTGATCAAGGTAAGTGACCATTTTTACTTAACTTATTTTCTTTATATTTTACCTTTATATTTATTTTTTTAAAATACATGTGTAATTAAAACATAATTTATTATATACTGAATGTTGTTACATAATGGTGATAATAATAAACAACATTTTTCCTTTTCAATTATAAAAAATAAATCTTCCATTTTTGTGTTGTGCGGACTACTGCCTCCAGGATGCAACATGTTTCGTTTTCCTTCACCACCATAAAAGTTTTTTATAATAAATGAATTTAAAAAATAATGACCATATTTATATCATTTTACTATTTTGAAACAAGAAACTATATTACTTCATTATCTCATTCTATGGAAAATGAAATCGTCAACCATACATATGTGTGGACTACCACCTTCATGAAACAATTGATTTATGTTTTTTATGACCAAATTACATGTTTGGTAATGTGGATATGGTTAAATGGTAAATATTATGTTTATAATACCATTATGTCTTCATTGTAAAATATTATATGGCCTATTAATGATATTATCAATAAGTATTTTTAGTTAGTTCTGTCGTTTAAATAAAGAAAACTAAGAAGAAAATTATCACTTATTTATAAGTAATGACTCTATATAAATTATATAATCTTCTTAATTATTCCAAATTATTATATGTCACACTAATAAATAAAAAATAAGACCATTATGACCACATTATTATTAAATTTTTGATAAACCAACTCAAATTACTCGTTAATCGATGTAGGCTCATGTTTGGGTCTGTTTAACCGCCTACTTGAAAAATACTATATATTTATAATATGGATGACTATGATAAATTTTTCACTGGTATAATATTGTATAAATATGTATAAAAACTTTTATATAATGGTAATATGAATATTTAACTCATTGTTTAATAAATCATACTTCATTCTTTTTGAAACACATAAACATGTCCTTTGTCGATTTTAACCTCATAGATCATGGTCGAAACTACCATAAAATTAAATTATAGCTTTATAAACCATATTTAAATTTATATTATAATACCTTTGATTATTTTTTATTAATTAAATTCCAGAAAAGAATAAATAACAACTTTGTTTTTATGAAACTATTTTAAAGAGAGAGATATTACTTACACCCCATTTTGTAAATAGGTAAAACTAACTAATATAAATATGTGTATAGAATTACAATCAATGAGGTGTACAAATGGTTAAATTTATGAATAAGTTTCATGATTATGTATTTATTTAACTAAATTTAATTATTCATGATGTTAGGTGAATGTTCAAAATGAATTAGGACCAAAGTAAGTGTTTTGTCTAAAAATTACACTCATTGAGAAATATTTTTTTATGCACCTAATTTGATTTATGTATTTTATATAATACCTATAAGATATATCATATCATGAATTATATTTCAATCATGATATTTTAGGTTCAATTAAAATCACCATCTTTCAAGGATTTTTAATTAAATTATTACTCATGTTGCAAGGAGTTTCTTGGTTTTAATTCTAATTCTTTGAAATAAGTTACATGTTATGCACCATGTTTCCTTATTATGGGATTATATTGATTTATTATCACACAAATGTTTTATAAATTTATTCCTTTTAGTTAATTGTATAAACTATTACAAATATTTTTCTTTTCTTTTAATTGTTTTTTACTCAACTACTACCATGTTCATAAGAGTTCTTAGTAACTAAATTTTTATTCTCTGGGTTATGATATTTCTCCAAAACATATTTTATATAAGTTGAAAAAATAATTCCATTTGATCATATTGTCTGTTAATCTATCATTTTAATTTTTACAACATAAAACCCTTTTCAAATGTTTCATGTGTCAAAGAGTATGTTTCCCATACAGGATATAGATAACTCAAATCTCTTTTCTCTGAGTTATAATGTTTCATCATGAATTTTTTTCCATGCTTGGTATCTCTAACCATAATTTTTCAATTCATGGTATATTATAATAATATTTTTTAAAAATAAATTTCAATTCAAATTAATTTTTTATTACTCTTCTTATAATGAGAATTTTAAACAACATTTATTTTTAAAATAATAAAAAAGGGTTGCAATTCACATTCACATGTTTTGTCTTCCCATTCTCATTTATACATGAATAACATTATTTATATTCAAGGATAAATTTTTGGATATTATTTTTAAAAGTTAATTTTTTCCATTTATTTAAAATCACCTTTTTAGAAGTTACCTTTGGAAGTGACCTGTTAATTTGTAATTTAAATTACTCGTTAAAAATGTTATCTAAAAGATCTATTAAGTTTTTACTTCCATTTACCTTATCATTTCAACAGTATTTACCCTAATGAGGTTTATGTTTCCTAAGTTATCCTCTAATATATATATATATATAATATCATTTGGTATATTTATTTCATGGTATCAAACAATTTTATTATTTATCCCTTCTTTTGTGAAATTGTTCGAGCCTTTTTTGTGAGGGTGGTTTTTTTTATGTCAAAAACCTCTATTGATACTTTATTGTGTAAGGGATATGTTATCTTTAAACTGTCAACATTATTTATCTAGATAGATTATATAACTTCCCAGGATTTTCATACTTGGATATTACATGTTTTTATATGAATATTCATTACATTATTAAAACACACCCCTAAAGACTGTAATAGTTTAGTTCCTTTAGAAACATAGAACATGATATTATTAATTCATGAAATATCTTCAATGTCACCCATAAAGATATTCCCCTACAATACTCCTTAAAACCATTCTTCATAACCTATAGAAATGAAACATAAGAATGGTTGGGCATAAATAGTGAGTAAGGGTAAAAAAAGGATATAGATAAGCATAACATGAACATAAGGGTATGAGAACTTGAAAACAACATTTGAAAACCATAAAAATCATATAAAATATCATAATCCATATTAATAGAATAAATATTGTCAGTTCACAAGACATGGATCTGAAGACAATAAAAGAACATGGCCATAAGAGCATAACATTGGCATAAGACATAGAATTATGACATACACATAAGCATAGAAAATAATTTATTTAGTAATAAAGGAAAATTTAAAAACATATTATGGAACAATATAAGAAGATATACCTAGTATGTGTGACACACCACTATCTCTTATAGTATAACTTTCCTCATCGTGGAATGGGTTAACTCCCCAAACAATCATAGTAGTCGGGGTTTACTCCCAAACCATCATAGAGGACAAAAGTCTCTAAATGAACCAAGTAAACTACCATTGTCAATCATGTATATATAATTATATATAAATATTTATCCAATGCATTGGATAGAGATAAAATCCCCACATTTCTTTGGTTGTAACATAACCACTATCCTTCGTTATATCATAACCACCATAATATAATGAGATTCATTCATATGTGTTCTAAAATTTCATAAAACATTCATCACATCAAATCCTAATAAATGAAAATGGTTTCATAAACATTTCATTATATTATAACCTCTATAAAAGTGATAGGTTTCATAATAATTTCATCATATCATCATATCAGAACCTGTAAAATGAAGTGGGTTTCATGAGATCTCTATCATGGTATAACCCTTGTAATAGAAATGTGTTTCATAAATATATTTTCATCATAAACATAATCTATTCATATAAATAATAAGAATGGATTCCTTGGTTTATATCCCCAGAAATGAACAAATTATATAAAAGGATTTCATCTTAGATAGAGAAGGATTTTGAAGGATCACTTCAAACAATTCTTAAGGAAAATTACCTTTCATTGAATGTCACTTTTTAAAATATAAAACATTTTAAAAATGCATTTATTTGAAAATAAAATTAAAACTTATATTGTGAGATTTCAAGAATTATTTCAAAAATTTCATGAGGAGAATTTATTTTCTTCTTATAAACACACTTTTTAATACATAAAATATTTTAGAAATCATTTTTATATGGACATTATTTATTTAAAATATAAATAATTACAAAAATATTAATGAGAAATTTATCTTCTAAAAAACATTTAATAAATTTAAGTGAATATTGAAATAATTTAATGGCCATGATAGTGAAAATTTTTATTCATGTCCTTTATGTTGAAAATAATTATTCTTTTCACAATTTTTGAAAAATCAAAATGAGTCTTATTTGGTAAAAATACATGAAGATTCCTTTAAAACATTTTTTATAAATAAAACATGATAAAATGTGTTTTAAATATAATATTAGAATAATAAAATATTTGTTGACAACATTTTTAGAAAACATGGTTTTTGAGGAAAGTATATTTCCTATAGAAGAGAGAAATAATGTTGAAATTTCTTAAAAACACATTATCAATTAATTTAAGAACAGAGTGGAAAATGGTACTATTAATTGAAAATATATATAATAAACATAATATAATTAAATTCATGAGTTTATTAATATATCTATTATAATATTTTATCATTTTAGCCATAATCATGAATAATTTCAATAAACAATGATATTGTAACATAAAAACATTACCAATTTGGTATCATTTAATCATAGGATCCATGATGGAATAATACAAAATTGAACATAAAATATAATAAAGAAAAATATATTTGTGATATTAAATTTTAAATGTCTTTCTATATACCGCATAACATAATATAGGTTCGTAACACAAATTATGTCTCAAAGAAGAAAAATTCAAACAAATATCCCGTACTAATTTGGTTACTTTTGAATGGTAAACCCCATGAAAGATAGATCCTATAATGGATATTTAAATATTGGTAATTTTCTTGATAATAATCCTAAAATAAATTAATTTTATATATATACACCACATATTAGAGAGAGGTGGTGGATATAGCTTGTTTCCCAGAAAAGTAAAAAGTGAGACTAAAATCCCTTACTTTAAGTCTCGACATCCGTCCTACACGTTCAAACATTATATATAATAAATAAAATTTTATTATAAATATATTAAAGAATAATATTTATATATTTAATATCATATCTGATTTTTGTATGACATTTTATTACCCATTAAATAATAACTCAATTTAATCATGAATGAATCATATTGCTTCTCAATGTGGTAGTCCATCGTACACACGAGTGACGTTATCGTAATCCAAAAAAATTGTAAAACATAATGGTATGTGTTATATAATAATTAAATAATAAAAAAAATTTAATAAATATTATATATAAAATATATATCCAATATTATTTTCATCCTTGATAGGTGGTAATGAAAAAATTAATGACATCGATTCACATGGCGGTAGTCTATTTCAAACATGAATGATATTTTGATAACCCATGTGATGGAATTGGAGATGGTTTTATGTCACGAACGAAACATTAAAACATATTATTATAGTTGATATACCTATTTTATTATATAATGATGGTATAATATGTATTTAATGGTGTGGATGAAGAACTAAAAATAAAATGCTCATTGACGAATAATAACTCTTCTTTAGTTATCCTACTTAGGTTTGTACTAAAATCCTTCCTTGGTAAGATATTTGGTAAAAATATGAATCATATGATAAGGTTAAGGAATTTTTTAATTTATTTGTTTAATTTTTTGGAACCAATGGTGTTTGATTGTATGAAGAATAGAGTATTGGGGATGGCCTTTAATAAGCATGGGGAGGGAACACTTTGTATTTTTGAAAATAATTGAGTGATCCCACATTTTTAATATGTCAAATTGTTTCCAAATGTGACATTCTAAAAAAAACTACATGTTTAATTTTCAAATTTTTTACATAATATACATTTAGAAGGAATTTAGGTCATTTTTAACATTATATTTTTAGTTCAACCCCCCCCCCCCAGTAAACCCATCTTTACGTTAAGCATAGAAATTTATTTTTTCTTGCATTCACTATAAATTTGGTCCAAAATTATGGTGAAGTATGTGTGCTAAAGGTGATAAAGCTATTTTTTTATAAAATCCCATTGTAAGCATAAAATTGGATTTATTCTTATCTATTGTCTACAAAACACATAATATGAATGTTAAACATTTTATTGAATATAAAATTTATTAATATAATTAGAATAATTCACAAAATTTGGTTTATTTAATTTGTTGAGGCGAAACAACATTATTTTCATAAAAAAGTTTTTTAGAAATTGATTAAATTTATCTTCAAAATGGGTTTTCATCTTAATTTATAAATAATTAGTCACCAAATATTTAATAATATATTTCTATGTGTGTGTGTTCATAAACCATAATTTTCAAAATTTATTTAATCCTACTCATAACCTCATTTCATTGGTTAGGGGATAACTATCAACTAATAATTTTTAATAGTATGTCATGTTTCATTTAAATTTGGTGCTGCATGTAATGTAAATTAAAATCATTTTTGTTTTTGACATAAGAAATAATTACTATTTTTTTATGAAATATAAACACATATTTTATTTAAACTCAATCCAAAATCTTTGTTTCATATCACAAAATATATATAACAGATTGAATTTGTTTGAAAAAAATAATTATAGAATATCTCATGGTGTTATATTCTACCCCCCCCCCCCCCCATAAAATGAATTTATACCTCTAAAATTTTCTCATTCATCAATGGTTTAACATTGGAAAATTACCATATATAAACCCATATATTAATAATTATTTATACAAATTCCCTTAAAATAGAAATTTTCCAACATAAAGGTTATCTAAATTAAATCATAACTAGGTTTCCACATATGATAACATATGTGGAAACTGTATATTCTGAAATAGAATAAAAAACTAAATAATTATATTGATTGATAGTGATTACTAATCAAAAAAAATGTTTTTGATTCTAAAAAGTTGAGTGAACATAAAACCATAGGCAAAAGAGTCATGAAAAAGGCTATTGGTATCATAAAAAATGGTGAAAAATTAATACAATTTTATTTCAAGATCATCTTCCAAATTTTAAATAATTTTCATGAGAATATACACCAACATGATTTCATTCCATTTCATAAGAATAATCCATCCCATTTTTTATAGCTTGATCAATTTCCACTTCATCACATAAGAAATGAAATGACATTGATTGTGGTATTCCTGAAGTACTAACGGTTCATAAGATCCATAAATATAGTGATGAGTCATTCCTTCTATATTAATTTATCATCACAAAATAAATTGCATAGGTTATCCAAAAATCATAAATCTTCATATGTAAAAATAAAAAAATTAATCTCGAAATCATTATTCAATGTTAAATATAAACAATTTTATAAATGGTTAATTTTTC
Source organism: Viscum album (assembly GCA_963277665.1). Lineage (NCBI taxonomy): Eukaryota > Viridiplantae > Streptophyta > Magnoliopsida > Santalales > Viscaceae > Viscum > Viscum album. Next base: position 349,824,337 of record OY728126.1, on the reverse strand, counting down.
AAACCTTCTGAAATATTTAAACACCAACATTTAAAAATAAGGTCTATAAATTTATAACATGAACTTATCACTAATCCCAGAAATTGAAATAAATAGTTCGTAATTTTCACATATCAAACATGTGAATACCTTTATCTAGTATTCTCTTGATACTATAATTACACTAGAACCTTAATAAAAACATGAATGATTTCTCATTCCTTTAATAAAATAACTTTTTATTGAATAAGTTCTACATATCAAATAATGTTGTAAACTACGTCAACGATAATATAAAAATATTTTTTTTTAAATCCTTTATTAGGTATGAGGTTATCCATACTATCAGATTTACTTTATTCCTATCAGTTTTATCTTTATGAAAACTTAACACTATTTTACCAATATTAAGAAAATATTAAGGGTGACGTTCCCATAATCAAAAATTTCCCCTTATTATTGAATCACTCTTCCAGTCTATTAGCATCATTCAACATATTCATTCAAATCCTTAATAAAAATGTTATATTGTATAATACTTATATATTTCATGATTCATATAAAATAATATTTATATTCCAATATATAAATACATTATTTCCCCCACTTACTTAAAAAACAATAAAATATGCTTCATAATTTAATTCCTCAATGACTCTTTCCATTAAAATTTTATTTTTACTCTCTTCATTATTATAAAGAGAACCATTACTCATAAAACATTCTAATTTTCTCCATAAGAATTACCATTAATACATTGATTTCCATAATTCCCAAAAATTCTACATTTGAATAATTAAAAATTTGATGATATCTTAAGGAGACTATAATAATCATCCACCATGTTAACCAAACATTTTATTTTCCTTTTCCATTCACTTTTTTTTATCTTTATTTTCCAAAGACAAAAGATCTTATTGTTCACCAATGACATACACTTGGGTGTTTTTTCCATCATTCTCAACACATAAGAAACTGAATCATCTTTCCTCCATGTTACCCATTACCCAAACAAATAATGAACTCTTTCCTTGAATTTTTCATGAGTTTGAGATTTGGATAAGGTGCATGTTGTCCATCATGTTTCATGATAACTAATTAGTAATAATCACATTATCCTTCACTCTATCCATAATCCCATTTAACTTCTCAACATAAAATTTTTCATCACATTTAATGTTAACCCAATCCCCTCTAGATACCATAATTTTATAAAAATGAAAACCATAATTTTATAAACACTAATTATTTCCAAAATATACATAATCATAAAAAAACACTTATAGGATTTTTAGATGATTATTCCTTATTTTTAAGTTATGACGCCATAGGTTTATCCTAATTCATTCTTATCCATCTACAATTTAAATCAATTTTGATGGTTTATAAATAGTTTTTGAATTCTCAAAGCATATACACTAGAAATTTCAAACTAGTTGGGTAAGAAGACCCATTATCATGCACTAGGTAATGATCAAGTCAAGATGAGTGCACATTTTTCGAAGTTACTACCCCTAGGTACATCTGTTTCAGAACTTCATTCAGTTATAGTATCTAAAAAGGGATCTAATTTATTGAAATCCATTTGGTCAATACATTACTAAAATTCTAGTACATTTTCTTATACTTAAACTTATCCTTAGACATATCCTTTTAGAAGTCCCTAGCTATTTCCTTTGAAATATTCCTAGTGATCTTAGAAAATGTTTCTCATCATATTTTCCAAAGGTTAACTCAAAATTTCCTCCAATACTAACAATAACAACCAATGATTTTCATACATAGATATTACATATTTTTAGATTAATATTAATTACATTATAAAAACACATTCCAAAGGATTATAATTGTTTATTTCCTTTGGAAACATGGAACCAAACATTTTTGATCCACGAAGGATCCTAAATTTCTCCTATAAATATCTTACCCTTTAGTAATCCTACTAAAAACATTTCCTCATAACTTGGGGAAAGTAAACCTAAGAATGGGTGATCTTAGATTCTCAGTAAGGGTAAAAAAGAGATATGCAAGAATAAAATGAATGTAAGGGTATAATAACTTTAACATAAAATTTAAAAACTATACCTTTCATATGAAAGATCATAATGTAGAGTCAGAACATAATTATTGAAAATTTAAAATACATGAATAATAAGATAATAAAAGAACATGATCCATGATAGTATAACATTAGAATAATACATATAATTTTTACATACACATAACCATATAAAATCATATCTTTAGTATTCAAGGAAATTTTCCAAAAAATATAAGGGCACTATATAGGTGACTACACCTCGGTAGTGATACACACCACCATCCTCATTGGACTTCCACTCCTCATAGTGGAATGGGTTCATTCCCCAAACCATCACAGTGTTCAAGGTTCACTCCCAAGACCATTATAGTGGAAAAAGTCTCTAATTAATCTAACATCACTCCTCATTCTAGTCTTATCTATCTCATTATATATAAGTATTTTCCAAATGAATTGGAGGGAGATATAGGTCCCACCAATATTTTTTATAATGTAACCATAATTCTTGGTTATAACATAACCACTATATGTAGATATAAAGTAACCACCATGATATAATTAAAATCATACATATGTGTTATGCAAGATCATAAAACATTCATCATATCATAAATCATCAACAGAAATGAGTTTCATAAAAATTTCATCATATTATAACCTATATAAAAAATATGTGCTTCATAATCATTTCATCATAGCAGAACATGTGAACAGAAGTGGGTTTCATAAGATTCATATCATGGTATAACGTGTGGATGAGAAACAATTTTCATAAAAATAATTTCATAATAAACATAATCCATTCAGAGAAATAATAATTATGGTATCCTTATTTTATATATTATTTAAATCATAAATTATATCAAAGGGTGACATCTTAGTCAAATAAAGGTTTTGAAAGATCACTTGGAACATTTTTTTAGAAATATTACCTTTCCTTAAAAGTTTATTTTTAGAACATAAAACACATTCAATGTCATTTTATGTGAAAATAACATTGAAAACATATAAAGAAATATTTTAAAAATAATTTAAAACATTTCTTGATAAAAATATTCATATTTCTTTGAAATTCACATTTCTAGAACATAAAATATTTTTTAAATCCGTTTCATTTTAAAATCATTTATTTAAAATATAAAAACTTACCCAATTATTAAAGAAGTAATTTTCAATTTAAATAACATTTAAAAATGTAAGTGAATCGTGAGGATATTAAGTGGTCATAATATTGTGAAATAATATTCATGTCTTTCATGTTAAAAACAATGATTATATACATATTTTGAGTCAAATCCAACAGAGAATTGTTTAGAAAATGAAAAAAATATTTATATTAAAAAAATTAATGATAATTATAACATGGAAAAATTTTATTTTAAAAATAATAGGATAAAAATAAATCATTGTTTTGAAAAACAAATTAGAAACTATGGTTTTTGAAGAAAATATAATTTGGATGGAATTGATAAATAAAGATTTATTTTTTGAAAAAGCCTATTCTTAATAATTTAAAGAACCAAAGAGTGATAAAATGTTAATATTACATGAAAATATCATTAATAACTATATAAGAAGAAAATTCATGATTTTATTTAGCAATAGATCATAATATTTTATCATCGGAATCATAATCATAAACAATACCAATAAACGATGAGATTATAACATAAAATCATCACCACTTTGGTAATATTGAATCTTAAAACTTATGAAGAAATAACATAAAATAGATCTTAAATTATAAATAATATAATAAAAATCTTGATACTACATGTTATTGCAGATATTTATACACTTTATAAAGAAATATAGGAGTATAACAAAACATTTTTCTCAAAGAAGGAAAATTGAGACGAAAATCTCTAACATATTTGGTAACTTTTTAACAGTTAACCCCTTGAAAGAGAGATACTAAATTGTATGTATAAATAATTTTCTATATAGGAATCATATAATATATTCATGGGTAGTATATATTTCATATAATGGAAGAAGTTGTAGAATATAGCATTTGTCTCACAAAATTAAAAAGTTATAATTAAATCTCATACCTTAATTATAGACTTCTTTCATAAACATTATATGAAACTGTATAATAAATATCTTTTTATTTAAAATATATTAACAAGTAATTATTATATATTTCATACCATATATGATTGTATTATGACCTTTTATTAACCATTTATTAACAATTCCATGTTAATGTTTTGTTTCGGGTCATATTTTTTTTCTTTTTCGTAAATGTTTGGATTTACTCTATTTTTTATCTTTTAAATATTATCATGGTTAAATCACCTGTATAATGATAAAAATAATATAAATAACATATATATTCAATATATATTAATTTAATGTTAATCATAAAATTACTAACAGAAAATAAAACACATCGTTTCTAGAGATGGTAGGTCGTACATATGCATGAACGTTGTTTCTATTTTTTTGTTGGATTGAAAGAAAGAAATTTAAATTGTATATTATCATTATATAAATATTTTCATGTCATATATATCTCTTATTTTTATTAAACCCATCTTTAATACCTTCCATGCAATGCATTAATGAATCTCATCAATTTGGGAGGCGGCAGTTCGTCGTACACATGAGCGACATTATCATATTCCCACAACATGGAAATCATGAAGGTATGTGTGATATAATAAATCAATAATCATAATGATATCATAAATATAATATATAAATAAAAAATCTACCATTATTTAGAACTATGACAGGTGGTAATGGAAAAATGAATGACATCAGTTTGAAAGGCGGTAATCTCCCACACACATGAACGATGATTTTTAAACCCATTTGATGGAAGTGTAGATGGTTGTAGGTAATTACCTTAAAATAAAACATATTATTATTTAGAAGATACTTATTTTATTATATAATAATTGTATAATAATATTATAAGAATGTTAAGGATGAAATAAAACAAAAAAAACTCCTTGATGAGCATTACCACTTCATCAGGTATCCTCCCTAGGTTTGCACAAAAATCCTTCCTCGTTAGCTTTCAATCCAAAATAAGGATTTAAGTGTGAGGGGATGGAATTTAGCAAGTTATTTGGGTATTTATTGGATGAACCAAAAATTTTCAAAGTAGGACATTATATAAATTTAGTGTTTTAATTGTCTAAATATTTCTAGTAAGTAGTTTTAAAATAACTTTAGAGGTCATGTTTTCCCTTAATTTTTTAGTTTCACCCCTGCTAAACCCATTTTTACCTTAACAATGGTAATTTATTTTTTTAGTATTCACTAATTACTTTCATAAAAAATTAATATAAACATATTAAATAATATAATTTTTTTAATTCCAAATATGAAATCCAAATTTTAGAATTCAAAACATAGAATTAGAAAATATTAATTTAAAATAAATTTTATAGATGTGATTAGAAAGTGGGTTCTTAAAGTGAAAATGTTCAAAAGTTTACAATGTTTTTATTTCCACATTCAATATAATATTGATTCCAATGAACCAAATTATATTATATTATGTATAATAAGACCAATTTTATTTTAAAATGAATTGAAAATATAATTTTCCTTTATAAATAAATGAAATCAAATGACGATTTTCAATTAAAATATAGTATTTTTCCCAATTCATCAAAAAAATGAAATTATCATAAAAATTAAAAAAAATTACCATTATATGATATTTATATTAGACATATAAACAAATGTTTGTTTCAAAATACAGTTACAAAATTGGAAAAAAAATTTAAATAAGTGCATGAAAGGTGAAAACACTGTTATTTTTTAGAAAATATATTTTTAAGCATAAAATTGGATTTATTCTTATCTCTTGTATAGAAAACACTTAAAATAAATATTAAAAGTTTGATTAAATATATAATATATAAAATCTATTAAAATCATTCAACTATATATATATATATTTAATTCATTGAGGTAAAATGTGTTTATATGCATAAAATAAATTTTTAGAAAATGATTTCTATTATCTTTAAAAGTTTTTTATTTTAATTTATAACTAATTAGTCACTAATTAATTCATAATATATATATATATATATAAGACTTATATTTTCATAATTTATTTAATCTTATTCATACCTTCCATTCCAAAGACTACATGATAACTATCATATAATAATATTGTAATAGTATGTCGTGTTTCATTTAACTAAATGTTTTGTGTAACATAATCTAAACTCAATAATGTTTGTATAACAAAAAAACATAGTGTTTTGTGTAATTAAAGATAATATTAGTGTTACTTGTAATTTAATCATTCATCGGTGTTTTTTTCACAAAAAATATAGAAAAGATCATATTTATTTTAGAACAATAATTTCACACAATCTCAGGGTGTTGCACATTCTGATCATTTACTTCTAGTATTGAAATAATTGTATACTCATTACTGTATATAATTAGAAAATATCATTTTATAAATTCGAATTTTAGGGTATTCACCTATATATAATGTTTATTCATTTACATGGGAAAATTTATTTGAATTCAATATTTTTTTATTTTGATTTTGATGATTATTAGAAAAATTATAATGTATTGTTTGAACATGCCCTATATTCTATGGATAGGGTATGATCATGTTATCCCTTTTATTGACATGGGTTAATATATTGATATTATTGATGATTATTTATTGTTAACATATTTTTATTATGTATTGACATTATGTATCATTCATTATATATAATTCCGTATTATTATTTAGTGAAAGGTTTCATAGGGAATGGTGTGTAATATCTTAACTACTCTTATAGTGAATGAATTATACTTAATTAGGTTATGTATGGGACTAGAATTAAATATTCCATCGATGAATCTATGGTTATCGTCGGATAAAACAAATTGGGTTTTGTTTTGTGGTTCTTCCCATAATAGGATAGTGTCGATTCATAAGGTATTGAATGAATGTTTTTGATGTTTGGCATTATTAATTACATACGTATGAGATCAATAATATTGATATCCTAATTTTAATTTTTTTTTGATATAGAATTCTCACAATGTCATATGATTATGTAAGTTTTCATATTTTTTACTCCTAGCATATTTTTTATATAAATTTAATTTTTTTGACATATTATGTTATATGATTATATTCCATAGCATTTGTGCTCACATATTTTTTATGTTTATATTCCCCGTGTTATAAAGAAAATTAGTATAAATTTAATTTTTATATTTCTCATGTGTGAATGAATATATGGGTGATATTTAAGAATCATTATGAATTAGGTAGTTATAAATATAATTTAAAAAATTCATGCTTGATACAAAGAACATTACCTTTATTAGTTATTGAGTTTTCCTTATTATCTAAACATAAAACCTAAAATGGTGCTTGGTATGTAGGAGTTGAAAAATATTTATTTATTTTTTAATTAAATAGTGTTATAAATAAGTTTTTACCAATAATTTCAAAATGAATATGTAATCTTTATGTTTTTTGAACCTAATTAAAAGTGTGGATTTTGGGATTCATGATTTTTATTGAAGTAAATGCTTAAATAAATTTTTAGATGATTATGTTTATTGAATGTAATTTAAGAGTTGAAAAATTTGGGTAAATCATAATTTCAAAGCTATAGATAACCCATTGTGATAGTATATTGTTTAATTTTAAGGTAATAATGAACATTTTATTTGGGGATTGGGATGATAGAACATCAGTAAAAATATTAAGAATGATTATTACTATAGAATAGAATCCTGAAGTTTTTGTAAATTCATCACTTTTGGTTTTTCCTATAAATTTGATCATTTTCTGGATACTAGAAAGTGAATATGTTTATCATGAAGATGTATCTTGGAGAAATCACTCTGAGAAATGATGATTGGACATTGACTTAATCTACACTATAGATCTTAGTGAATGGGACTAAGACTGCACATATGGATAGAAAATGTAAGGATATATGGTTTGGTTGATTCAAATTATCTTTATGAACCATTATGAGGTATTTGAATATATTTAGGTCAGATAACCTAATATTAAATTTTATATGTATAACATTGATTAAAACATTGAAATTGATATGTGATTTCCCAAAAGAATGATAAATTGGATTTTGAGAGAATATATTGTAATGATTTTTGGGATAATAATATTTTAAGAAATTTCAAGAAAAAATAGAATACTAATTTTGAGTATAAATTTAATAATTACTAGAGAACCCAAATAAAATTATCCTAGTTTAATCCAATAATGATATAGGTTAAACTAACAATGATATTGGTTGAATTGTGTTTGATACAAATTGAGTTTTAAGAACTATAGGCTAACATTATAGTTTTATATAATGAGATATCTTGAGGTCAAATTTTCCTATGGTTATTTACCATAATACTCTTATAATTATCTTCACTTATGTTAACCCTTTTCATTTTAATAATGAAAAAATCCTAGGGCACCATGTTAAAAATTGATGTCATGGACAATGCAGAAATTATACCAATGAACAACCTAATAGGAAAAGGGATGGAGTGAGGAGTCCTGTGATTATGTAAAACCAATTATAAATAATTATAATTAAAAACATGATCATAGTTAAAATCCAAAACATACTAAAGAAGAGAAGTATGGAATCACATATAAATTGTTGTGAATAAGAAGATGACGGGAAAAATATTCAATTTCCTTCCTATTTTAAATATGGGTAGAAGAATGATTATATTTGAATTGAATGAATGGGTAAAAATCTAAAAAAATTCTTGGATACAATAGCAAGAGTGTTGGAAATTATTTATCTCAACGTCCTAATATATAGACCAATAAGGGAAATATTCACTAACAACCATGGAAACCTGAAAAATTATATGCAACTTCCAAAAATATAGAAACTAGTTAGTTTTCAATCAAGACTCTCTAGTGTCATGTTTCATGAAATTTTTCACAAAAAAAACTAGATATTTAGTTTTAAATAAAAACACCTAGAAGTGTGATTACTATATAAAAAATTTTCATGGTTGGTGGGGAGTTATTCATTTTGGATTTACATCTTATTCCATTAGTAGAATTATAAGAGAAATTTTGAATGGGTTATTTCTATTTATAAATGAATTTAAATGATTTTTTAAATAGATATATCTCATTCTATATCCTAAAAAAACCCATTATATTCTAGAAGACTTTGGTTGATTATGATAGTCCTTTATAAATTACTATGATCTAATTAATAATATAGTAAGTATATAATTTATTTTGTGGGGTTTAATATCATTACCTGACCATAAAGGTTACATATTTTAGTGTTTTTTAACTAAAATACACATTAGATATTTTTTTGGTCTATAGTTTTAGATAATTAGTAAAAAATTATCAAAAATTAAACCCATAAATTACATGAGGAAATTAATACTGAGTACCCATTTTTTCTACTAAAGTAAACCCCTTGTAAACATAAAACATTGCTTCTTTTTGAGACACAAATTCAATTATTTCATAATGAAATATTATTTTCCCTTACCAATTTTAAGACATGTGAAAAAAAATTAGACATAGTTTGGTAATAAAAATATCAGTAAGGTACATAAATAAATAAAACCCCTAGTCATGTGAAAACCCATAGAACATTTACATAAAATAAAACATACATTTTAAACCTAAAAAAGAGATCCTCAACTCCGAAATTTCATTATTTTACCTTTTATAAATCAATGATTTTCATGAAAACTCATATGAAAAAACATAATATATATATAGGTAACTTCAGACATAATTACAATAAAATGGAATAAATATATCTTCAAATTCCATACATGTCACTCTTGAAAATGGAATATCTATACAGCCGACTTTCATATATGTCTCTCTTCTAAATGGAATAGTCAAACATGTGAATTCCATACTGAATGAATTGGAGGTTATAACATAACAACTCATCCTTGTTTTATCATATGAACACCTATATAATGTCCAAATACCATTATATAATCATAACGCAGAAAATATTTCAATTTTCAGAATTTCACGTATAAAATTTCATTTTCAATCAATATAAATCATTTCAAGATATTGAAATAATTATTCCATTTTGAATTCCATTTTCTACACCAAAGAAACAAATAAAGGGAATAAAGAGATTAATTTTCTTCTATAAAATCATTAATTCTTCTATAATAATCCAAATATTATGTAATAGTCATGCCAGTGGATATTTTTTTTTCATCTTATATGTTCAAAAACATTCATTTTTTCAATTATAAAATCATTCTATATAAAACACGTAAAAAGATTATTTTTTTGAAAAAGTGTGAATGAAATTAAAAAAACAATAAATTTCCATTAAAATCATTTTATATCCACATAAATAAATATGTAAAATAATACCAAAAATACTGGAATGGAGAAAGAAATTTGATAATTAAATTTTGAAACACTCAAGGTGTTACATACAACATTAACATTTAAATCTTAATCTCCATGAAAGAGTACATTTAAAAAAACTTTAAATAAAATTTTAATGGATAAAATATAGATATTTACTATCATTTTAACTCTATATACACCTTTTAAAATGATAATGGTGCATATCATCAAGAAATGGCTCAATGAAAGGAGATTGAGATGAAATCCCTTTCTGTGATTCTGATTCAACAAGTATTTTATTTATAATCTGAAATAATAAACATAAGTTAATTATTTAATTTATTGATAACATTTTCAATGTTTATTATTCTTTTTATATCTCTTATCATTATATTATAAAAATTATTAATTATTAAATTCTAATCAGATGTATTGATGATATTTGGTACATGGTTCCGAATTGTCTTGGTACGATGTCTATAGCCAAAAGGTTTCATTGGTCAATATTATCAAGAATATAATTCATGAAATAAAAATTAAATTTAAACATTAATTTTAATGTTAAATGAACCCGTTTATGTATGTTTTTTAAAAATGAAAAACGTTATAATCATAGAGATGGCTGGAAATACGTAAGCATGAGTAACGTTCCCATTTTTCATTGATCATTATGGAAAGAAATAATTTAGTCTTTTATTATTACACAATGATCATAAAATCATAAATAAAATTTCAATAATTTAAATATACATATATATATCATACAAGTGATGTTTTAAATAAAAATTAATCACATCGCTTCGTGGAGGTGATAGTCCACACGTACGCATGAACGACTTTATCATATTTAGGTGCATGTAAGGTAAGAATATAATTGATATATTATTTTATTCTAATGATAAATATAACATTAATATCATATATATAAACATTAATTCCATCATTATAACAAATATTTAGATACGGTAATGGATAACGACAAATATTTGTTCGTGGATGGGATAATTCATTCTTACGCACAAATGATTAATTCATTTCCTATTTGATGGAAGTGGATATGGATTTAGGTTATTAAATTAACAAAATAAAATCTAAATATATTTAGGATAAAAAAGTTATAATATCATTATGGTTTAATATGATTTGGAGATATTGGAAGAAGAAATAAAATACAAATAATTGATTAAAAATGATGTTATTCTTTTTGAAGATAACCTTTTATTGACTTCATAACACCTTTAAAGAGCGTGTTATGTCTAAAATAAGGCCTCAAAATGTGGGGATGAATTCTAGGAAATAATTTTAGCATATCCTGGCTAATCTAAAAGGGGTTTTATATAATAATAAATGATAGGAAGTAGTTATCTGATAGGGGAGGGGCACTCTTGAAATTATTCACTATATTAAAGTTATATAAATAAATATTCCATTACAAATGGGTCAAAAGTGATATATTATTAATATAGAAAGAATATGGGTCCTAATATAATTATGAAATAAAAATTAGACAAGTTTTGGAAAAAATTTTATCCATATCCTTTTATTTTATCACTTTTAACTCTTATTGTTTTATTGAGTGATTTACACTTTAAGGGTCAAACTAATTACTATAATAAGAAAAAACACAAATAAAAGATTCATTTCGGGAATTTTAGTATTTATACCAACTATTTGGTTGAATAATGAAATTTATAATATTTATATCATTTAATAAAATATTTTATATTTTTAAATACCATTAGTGTAAATTTTCACACTATTCATTTCTTGACTTTTTTAAAAACAACAAAAAATCATGATATATTACAAAAATGCTTTTAACACCTAAATAACATGTCAAATAAATCCATAAGATTATTTTATGACATAAATTATATCAAATTATATTTATTATAATATTTTTAATATAATTTATTTGATTCTTCAATTAATATAGCAATTACTGCGTCATCATTGTGCCACCATTTAATTTAATTATTTATTTATTGAAATTTATAAATAACATACCATTATGTAGGTAATAATTTTATATTTCTAAATACTATTTATATTCAAGGATATCACAATTATAACCCCATATTAAAAATACTTTAGTTGTTAAAAACAAAAGTGTAACAAAAATAACACTTTAATGGATATAATATTATAAATGCATAAAAGTCATTCAAGTGGATCCAAGTGGTCCTAGATTTGACCCAAGGATGATATTTTTTGAAAAAAAATCATCCAGTTTAATTAGGAAAAGTGTTACTATAATTTAATAATTTCATTATATAATTTTTACCTTTAATTACTGGATTTACCCTTAACCGTGTTAATAAGATTTATTACAAGAGTTACTATTCATAATATCCAAAAATTAAAGAGACCTATTTACATAATTTCTAACTTTTGATTCATAATATCAAATCAATTTTTCAAAATTCAAATCCTAGAATTGGTAGAAATTAATTAAAAATTAATCTCATTGACAAAATAAGAAGACAAGTGTATAAAGTAAAACCTTCAAAAGTTCACATATTTTATATATACAATTTAAATTTGAAATTGACTACAATTACCTATATTTTATTAAATGATAATATATTAAAATTATTAAAAATATAAATTAACACTATAAATTTTTTTTGAAGAAAAAGTATTTTTCAATTAAAATGTATTATTATTTCGCTTTTCATTAAAAAATGAATCTTATCATAAAAATATCAATAAAATTACCAAAGTAAATATTAATGACACACATTTAAATAAGAAGTTTGTTTTTTCAAATATAAATAATAAAATTGACAAAAAAATAGATTTAAAATAGGTGTTTCATTAAAAGGTGTAAAACATCTTTTTTTTTGGAAAATTCTTCTTTTATTTGTAAAATTGGATTTGTTGTTTTATCATATCTAGAAAAAACATAAGATGAGTGAAAAATATTATATTGAATATATTACGTATATTTTTTTAATTATAATCCAACAAAGATTTATTTTATTATTTATAAAACACACTTGTGCACATTGGAATAGATTTTTAGAAACACGTTTTCTTTTATTTTAAAAGGGGTTTTACATTCATTTATAATTAATTTTTTATCAAATAATTATTCATATATACCTGTGTAAACCTTATTTTCATAATTTAGTTAATAATATTCATTCTAATTTTTCTAACGGATATGTTTAATGGTAAAATTTAAATATTATTTAGTTGTTTTCTTAAGATCAATGTGGCGTATCATTTACACTATTTAGCTTTATTCAATTCTAAAAACTCAGGATGTTACATACTCCACACAGCCCATATAAATTGAATCCTCAAATTTTGATATCGATATAAAAAACTATGTTTTTACTTTTCAGAATACCTTAATTGAAATCTCACATTGAAATAATAGTCAATAAAACATCCAATTAAAAAGAAAGAAAGAGAAGTATTAAGGTCGCTGAAGAGAACACATTCTAGTGTTCCATGTAAGAAAAAGCATGGATATGGATGAAAAAACTAACTATCATGTTCTATAGGATTGTGATAGAGATCATGGTTAGTAGAAAGTTAACAATCACAAAATATTAAATTTGTGATTGGTTAAAAGGTCAATGATTTATTAAAATAAGTTTAAATGGATAACTTTTTTATTATAAGATACTTTTAATAGAGAATATGAATTATTTTCTTACATAGACTAGGAACATAAGAAAATATACTTACTTGACCATTATAGTTTCATATTTTCATCAAGTTCTACCTCAAATTCATTTTTCTCCCAACGATGAGTATTTACCAAAAAGAACTCAGGCCTGTAGCAATAGAATAGACTTCTAGAAAATCACGTAATTCATAAGTTATTGTATATACATTATCATGTCTATATTCATTAACCAAAACCAAAATCATTATCACGTGAAAAGATAATTCCTCAAAAATAATAACCCATTATATGATAAAAAACTACATTAATCTCTAAAATTCAATAGTAATACCGAGGTTCAACATGGACTATTCAAAAAATAACCATCCAAAAAATTATTTAAAAAAATTATAAATAATATTAAAAACCCAACAAAAATTAGAAGTATTTGATCATTTATTCTTCTACGAAAAATTTTATGAATTATCTCCAAATAACATTAGTCACTCTTACTATCTCATTCATTAATTGTAATTTCATAAATCACATAATCTTCAAGATATAATAATTATTTTTCATAAATAACCCGAATCACTATAAGTCCACAATAAAATCATATATTCTTAAAAAATAGATTTCAACCATTACTTGTCAAATAAAATATCATTTAATTATAATAACTTGATCGTATATGTTTTAAAAAATAGTGAACGTCTTCCAAAATAACATTATTTTCTTAATCATCAAATCACTTTTCCTATATGATAAAATATTTTTTTTCAAAATATACATCTTTTTATACCACAAAATAAAAATAATACTAACTCGGGACATTGTGTAGGCCTGTGGTAATTCATACACTGTTTTCTCCCTTTGATTGTGGGTTCAAAAGATGCGTTATTACCAGAGGTGATAGGTTGTCACCCATACTGTGGGTTATCCTTTGTTTAAAACATTATAATTCATAAAATATGAAAAATACCTAAAAATAACCATAATATCATCAAAAATCGATTTTTATATTATACCTTTTATTTTTCATCCCCAAAAGTAGTAACCCATAATTACATTAAAAGAAAATTTCTCTAATAATATCATTAGTATCCTTAAAATTTCATAAAATAAAGACACAAAAGGGATTGTAAGACATTAAACATATAATAAAACTAAAAATTCTATTCTCATAATGGAATCCATAACTCTTTAGAAAACATCCTAATATCCAAAGTTATGTAAACCATCATATGATAGAAACTATAAGTACCTCTCTTTAAACATTACATGTTTTTTATTATTGAACTAGAATTCAAATTTGAATATAATTTTAGTTTAGTTTTTTAGATAATTAAGGAAAAATAATACAAATTAAACCCATACATTACAAAAATAATATTAAACTTAGTATCCATTTTTTCTACCAAAGAAATCCACTTGTAAAAATAAAACATGACTTATTTTTGAGAAACAACTTCAATTATTTCATCATGAGATATTATTTTCCCTTGCCAATACTAAGAGTTGTGAAACCATATTTAAAAAATGGTATGAGCATAAAAACCTCATTAATGGGAATAAATAAAAAACCATTAGTCATGGGAAAACCGATAAAACATTTCCTTAAAATAAAACATACATTTTAACCTAAAAAAGAGATCATTGTCTCAAAAATATCATTATCATACACTTTGTTAATCAATGATTTTCATGAAAATTACTATGAAAACACATAATATATAATTAGGTAACTTGGTTCATAATTACACAAAAATATAATAACCATATGGTTGATTTAAATACATGTTACTCTTACAAATGGAATATCCAAACAACCAACTATTATACATGCCACTCAAACAAATGGAATAATTATAAGGCCGACATTCATACCCAATGCATTGGAGGATATAACACAACCAACCATCCTTGGTTTTTCTTGTAACAACCCGTAAAATTTCTAGGTAACATTTCTATTATTAGAATACATAAAAGATTTAAATTTTCATCATTTCACATATAAAATTTCATTTTTCAATCATAGTAAATCATTTTAAGATATCAAAATAATTAACCCATTTTCAACACATTAATACCATTGAAAAAAATAAGGGATTATTTTTATATTAAAAAAATATTTTGTCTTGAAGTGAAAATAAAATACCAAATAATTCTCATGGTGGCAGATACGTTTTTCTATATACTTTAAAAAACATTCTTTTGATCATTTTTCAATATGTATTTTATAAAATAGGTAAAAGGATTACATTTAGGAAAAACATTGAATAAAATTCACAATAGAAATTGAATTCCCTTTATAGTACATTAATATCTTAATAAATAAATTTGTAAAATAATAAAAATAATAATGACATGGAGAAAATATTTGATAATTAAATCTTCAAACATTCAAGGTGTCTCATACCATATTAAAAAAATAAATCATAATCACAACAAAATAATACATTTAAGAATATATTGAATAATATTTTTATAGATTATATATTTATATTAAATGTAATAAATTCTTTATATACACCTTATAAAATAATAATGGTGCATATCATCAATAAATGCTTTAATTAAAGGACATTGATATTGAATCTATCGCCTAGTGTTTGATTCATGAAGTATGTTCTTTATTATCCTGAATAATAAAATTAAGTGTATTATTTAATTTCTTGATAAACTTTTTAAATATAATTATTCCTTTTATATAACTTATCACCATATTATAAAAATTACAAAATTATTTAAGTTCACGTCAGTTGTTTTGATGATATTCAGTACATGGGTCAAAAATGACTTGGTATGATGTTTATATAAGAAGTGATAATTATAAAAGAATATCCAAAATAATATTATTGACATAATAATATCTTTTAAATATAAATTTCACTTTTAATTCAAACCATTTTTTTGTATGGTTATGAAAAATGAACAGTGTTATAATCATTGAGACGGTGGGTCGTACGTAAGCATGAGTTATATTCCCATTTATCATTAATCATTATAGAAAGTAATTAATAATTATTTTATCTTTATATAATTATCATAAAATAAAAAATATCATATTAATAATTTAATATACCTATATATATCATACTTGTGATGTGGTGAAAAAAAACAAATCGCATCGCTTCGTGGAGGTGATAGTTCACACGAACGCATGAACGACATTATTATTTTTATGTGCAATAAAGTTAAGAACATAATTGATAAATTATTTTATTAAACTGATAAATATTTCATTAATATATTTTATAAACATTAATTCCATAATTATAACCTATATTGAAATATGGTAATTGAAAATGACTTATATCTATTCGTGGAGATGATAGTTCACAGGTACGAACGTATAATTATTTCTCTTTCAATTCGATGGAAGTAGAGATGGATTTAGGTGGTGAAATTAACATAATAAAATATAATTTTATTATGGATACTGGAGTTAATATATAATTATGGATGCTGAATATTTTGAGGATTTTGAAGAAGAAATAAAATAGAAATAATTGACAATAAATGATAACATTATTTTGGATGATCACCTTTGATTGACACCTTAACGCCTCAAAATATGGCATTATGCCTAAACTAAGACCTCAAGAAATGATAGGATGTAGTTCTATTTTATAAGATAGGGGAGGGAATCTCTTGTAATTATTTAATATATTAAATTAATATAAAGTACTTTTATGATACAAATGGGTCCAAAGTGATTTATTTATGAACTAGGATGATTATGGGTCATAATATAATCATACAAAATAAATTTGATATATTTTTCATACTATTTTAGTCATTATCATTTTGATTTATCCATTTTAACTCTTATTGGTTTATTAAGTAATTTACACTTTGAGGGTTAAAATAATTACCAAAACCTACCAAATGACCAATAAAAGGGTCATTTAACAAATATTAGGACTTTTCCAAACAATTTTACTAAAAATTTGATTGTTTTAAAAAAATTATATCATTTAATAAAATATTTTATATTTAAAAATACCATTAGTTTCAATTTTTAGACGATTTATTTCATGACCATTTAGAAATGGAATATCTTCATGCTATAGTGCAACAAACTATTTAAACACATCCCTAAAATGTCAAATTAAATGATAGAATTATTTTATGTCATAAATTATATCAAATTATATTTATTATTATATTTTTAATATCATTTATTTTATTCTTCTATTAATGAATCAAATACTGCATTCTCATTTTTCTGCCATTTATTTTAATTATTTATTTTATAAAAAATAATAAATAAATTACCATGATGTAGGTAATAATTTTATATTCTAAATAATATTTATAGTATAATATATCTCATTAATTAATGCATTAAATTCATCCATGTAGCTCCAAGTTGTACTAAAATAGAACCATTGATGTTTTTAGATATATAACACTCCTAAAATTAAATTATGACAAGTTTTAGGGTAATTTTTTATTTATATAATATAATTTTTAACATTAATTTCGTTGATTTACCCTTAACCGTGGTAAAAAGAATTTATTACTAAAGTTTCTATTCATAATTCCCCAAAAAGGGGCCTATTTAAATAATTTGTAACTTATGATTCCAAATATGAAATAAATTTTTTCACATTGAAAAAACAAAATTAGATGAATTTAATTAAAAATTAATCTTGTTAATGGATTAAGAAAACATGTTTTTAAAGTAAAACATTCAAAAGTTCACTTTGTTCTTAGGTCCAATTAAATTTTGAAATCAATTCAAATAACCTATATTAAATTAACTAAAAAAATTTCATATAATAATACTTTAAAAAAATTCAAAAAAATTATTTAACACTTTTAATAAATCTGATGAAAAATTGTTTTCAATTAAAATGTAATATTTTTTTACTATTAATCCAAAAATAAATCTTATGAGAAAAATAGAAAAAATTTAACCATGTAATTTTTTATGTACCTCTTCCAAAGGATAATTTTATTTTTTCTGGTATAACTTATAAAATTTAAAACCAAATATATATATTTAAAATAGGTGTTCCATCAAAAGGTAAAAAAACTACCTTTTTTGAAAAAAAATTTTTTTTATAAAATTGGATTTTGTTTGCTTGTGCTTGATGTAGAATATCATGTACGCTATTGAGCAAAGTGTTTACTTGTAAAAATTTGGTATGTTAAATCTAACACCCTGAAATTTTAATATGTGGTTACCTTTATATGAGCCAAATGTGTTCGATAGCTTTCTGAACATGCAACACTGAACTAAAACGAAACCTTGATATATTTTAATTAAAAAATAAATATTATGTTTTATCGATAAAACAATGACATTGTATAAGTGTTAATAAAATTGAGTAATAAACTTATGATATATTTATTGAATGAAAATAATTTCTATTTTAATATGAATAAAATTTTAGTAATATTGCAAAAATAACTCAAAAAATCATCTTTTTTTCTTAGGAGTATATTTTTTTTTGAAAATTTGTATTTTATATTGAGAAAATAAGTATAGTATTATTAGATAATAATAAAATATATTGATAATATTTATAATCTTTTACTAATAAATTAATTAATAATTGATAGAAAATAATATTAAACAATAATTGACCATTTAAATATCTATTATTCAATATGAACAATTTTACATTTTATCTTAAGGTTTTAATTAAATATTTAATTTTCAATTTTTTTATATTTAATTTGGAAAAATA
Source organism: Viscum album (assembly GCA_963277665.1). Classification (NCBI taxonomy): domain Eukaryota; kingdom Viridiplantae; phylum Streptophyta; class Magnoliopsida; order Santalales; family Viscaceae; genus Viscum; species Viscum album. The sequence continues at coordinate 349,804,670 of OY728126.1, read as the reverse complement.
AAAATAATTTTTTGATCAATCATAATAAATTAATCATAAGATTAATTTTTGTTATTTTTCTAAAAAGAATGACTATTAGGTGAAAAGGTCATTTTTTAAAAATAAAATTCACTTTATGAACTTATTAATATATAAGTATAATTTAAAAATTAAAAGAACATTTTTAAGGTTAAATATGTATTTTATAAATTAATTCATATTTAAAAATAATAATTTACAAACCCATATTCAATATTTTAGAATATAAGCAATATTTTATCAAAATTTGATTTTAATACATTACACAATTTTACATCAAATTTAATTTTTATAAATTTTATAAATAGAATATATCGAAATGGATTTAATATTTTTAATTATTAGGTCCAAATTATATAATTATGACCGCTTTATTTTTATCCATAAATATTATGTTTCCACAGAAGAAGCTAAAATAATAACATAATATTTTAAGGTATAATGGGATTTAATCATAATAAAAATAAGTCTATAATTGAGTGAACGAGGTTTTAATAAACAGTATATATTCCCCATACAATTATTTTTAAATTTTTTAACCACTTTACATATTTATCATGTGCTTCATTTATATAATGTTGAAATATAAAAAAAAACTCATTCTAAACACTTATAAAAGGGGCCTCTAACCACCCCATGAAGGCACTACAAAAAAACATTTCATCTTAAATCCCTACCATTTTTCATTAGAAAATCATTATTACTCACTACATTGAGATTACAGTCACAAAATATTATCGTATTCCATCTATTTCTATGATATCTTCTAAAGAAATCTCAATGTGTTCAACTTGGGGAATCATTTTTACCAAGCTTATTTTTTTTTATATTTTTATCATCCAATTATAAAATTCATATAACTATATCATTATGAAATTATTTATAATATAGTAAATTTTATTATGTTATTATAATAATCATTGACCACCTTTAAAATTTATCTATTAAAAAAATGAAACTATCATCCGTATAATGTACACACAACCACCTTTAGGATGAAACATGTTTCATTTTCCTTCACCACTATACAAAGATATAATAAAAGTGGTATCTAATAAATAATTGTAATATTTATATCATTTTTATTATTTTAATATAGTAAACTATATTAGTAATTTAACCAATTCTGTTGAAAATGTAATGGTCAACTATTTATGCGAGTTCGCTACTGCCTATATAGAATGATTGATTTTTGTTTTTACTTTCATCACCACTATACATGGATGGTCCTGAGGATGGGATTAATGGATAAATATTATTTTTTATATCATTATGATACATTTATAAAAAACTATAAAACCTATTAATGATATTATTAACAAATTGTTATCGTTAATTCAATGATTTAAATGGAGTAAACTAATAGAAAAATAATATTTTTTATGTAATGATTTTATATAAATTGTTTTATCTTAAAACTTATTTCAGATTATAATATGTAACAATAATAAAAACTAAATAATAATATTATTATTAATTAATAATTATATTTTAATTATAACACCTTATAATCACTGATTAATCATGGATGGTTCATGATTAGGTTAGTTTAACAAATTACATGAAAAATACTATAATTTTGTATAATGTATTACTCTGAGAAATTATATAGTGGTATAATATTATATAAATATATATATACAGGTTTTTTATTAATTTTATATAAATATTTAACTCATTAATTAATAAATTAGCCATCATTCCTAAAGAAACATTGAAATATGATCATTATTGATTTCAACCACATGTATCGTAAACAAAACTACCATGAAATAAAATTATAGATTTATATACTTTATAACTACATAAATTTTAGTATATTTAATTATATTGGAATGATTAACTATGTAACAGGAATGAATACCAATATATGTTTTTTGTAACCTGTCCAAATAGATAAAGATTATTTACACCTGGTGTAGAGAATATGTAAAAACTAACATATATATATGTATAGAATGATTGTAAATTAGGAGTATAAACTCTTATAGATATGCATTATTTTCTTAATTATTTTTTTATTTAACAAAATTGAATTATTGAGGGTCTTCTATAGAAGATCAGAATAAATCAGGACCGAGGTAAGGGTTTTTATCTCAAATTCTTCTCTTTGATACATGTTTGTTATTATGTACATGATTTTATTTATGTGTTGTATATTAATTTAATATAAGATATAATATCATTAATAATATTTGAATCATCATATTTTAATTTCAAATACATGTCCCTTAATTCAAGGTGTTTTTATTAAATTATTACTCTATCTGAAAAGATGTTCTTGATCTTAATTCTGATTCTTTGAGTCATGTAACAAGTTATGCAATATGTTTCCTTTCTATGGAGTTATATCAATTTAATACCCCATGAATTATATATATTATTTCCTTACATTTCATGGTAAAAATAATACAAATCAAGCTCTATTTTTTAAAAACATTCTACTCAAGTTTAACCCTAGTTTTAAGACTATTTTTGTTATTAAATTTTTGTTCACTAATTTATGTTATTCACATAAACATACTTAACTGTTGCATAAAAGATGTATTAAAAAACCATGAGGTCCAAAAGTAGTGGCTATGAAATATCTTCAACATTTATTCCTCATATGTTCTCCATTATCTTTTTATACTTCCTAAACTTCCATGGAATAAAATCAAATTCCTACAACCACTCCAACAAAAAGTTGGAATAGTTCACACATATACATGTTGGATTCACAGCTTCTTCCAAAATCTTCATTTTTAAATGATTCCAAAAAGATATATTTATGATACAATCCCACCTGAAACCATTATCTAAATTTAAAATAATATAGGGGAACTCACATACCTTAACCTTAATTATAAAGAGGTAGGATGCCCATATTCAACCTCAATTTTGAAATAGATTCTGTTAGAAAAGTTTTTGAGAAAATGTCAACAACTTGTTTTGATGTAGGAATATACATTATCTTCAACTAATTATTCTCCATATTCTACTTGATACAATTATATTTGATATCAACACATTTTGTGTAACACCCCAAGCTTCCACGGTACATTTCCCTTTGAATAATGCAATAGCTTGCATTGTACGCAATTTCAAGATTCCAACACACTGTGACCAATAAAACTAGTCGTTATGAATAGTAATACCCACTTGTTTAAATTTTATAAATTTTTTCTCTCAAAATGGACATCATTTTTGGATTCAGAATATCAAAATTATCCTAGGGTGAAATTTTGGTACTTTTCAGATAACATTTATATTTTGGTGAATAATGAAAATTACTAAATTTTAACTAAAACCAATTTTTTTAATTAAAATAATTAATTGTGATAAATTATGAATTTGAGTGTTTTTAACGTATATTTAGAATATATTTTAATCATTTAATACAATTTTGTTCATTATACATAATTTTACAATTAAACTGGACATAAACAAGTGTCAATCTTTTGATAATAATTATTTCTTAAAAACATGCTTTTTGTTTTGACAGCAGCAATTGATTTTAAATTAATTTCATCCACTTATGTGTTTTGAATTTGGAAAAATTGATTCCATATTTTGAATCAGTATTTCCAAATTGTTTAAATAGGTAACTTCTATTTTTATACATTTTGAATAATTACTTTGGTAAATATTATATTTACCATGGTTAAAGGGTAAATCCGGTAAATAAGGGTAATAAAATAATATAATAATAATTATAAATTACCCTAAAATGTGTCCTAACCATATTTGTTGATACATGTCCGACCATGGGAATTTTTGGGTTGATTTTGGGACCCCATGGAGCCACTTGTAGGTGATAAGGACACTTTATATTAATTAAGTTAAAGTAAAAACAAAAATGAGATAAGCATATATATTTTAGAAAAACAATTTTTACATAGGGTTATATATAGTATATTTTCGACTATAAATATTCATTAGAAATATAAAAATATTTCCTACATAATGGTATTTTATTATAATTTTTATACATTTAATAATTAAATTTATTTAGACACAATAATGATGTTGTATTTTCATTATTAATGAAAGAATCAAATAATTGGTATTATAAAAGTTAAAATAAATATAATTTGAAAGTTTTGATTCCATACAATAATATTTTAATTATTATGACATGTTAGTATTTATTAAATTAATTTTTTTTCGAATTAATAAAGTTTTTATGAATTTATCAAAAATCAATTATTAAATATTTTCAAAATAGACATAAATGTGTTTTTAAAACAAGTATTATTTTATTAATTGATACTATATTCCTATAAATCTAAGGATTGTCCAAAAGACTTATATCATGATAGGTTTATCATTACTGAACCACATGGGGGACTCTTGGATTATATAGTAAGTGTATTAACTATATAATATAAAACTACAAAGTGACATGGTAAATGTCAATCTAATTAACTAAGAGTTAAAACTAAAAGATAAGGTAAATATAATGACCCAAGCCCATATAAAATCTATTTGTTGAATGGATTTCGACCCATTTCCACCTTATAATTTTAACAATCCTCTTTTAAGCCTTTATAAACTGAATATAAATTTATTATAAATTAATACTTTAAGTTTTTTCTAAAGAGCCCCTCCTCCCCCTTATAAAAGGACACAACTTCTAACCAATTCTTCACTCCTTCAAAGCATTTTGGTTCTGCCAACCCCTGCCAAAATACTCTCTCAAATTCCCTAAATTTAACCTAGATGCATTATTTTGATCATATATCCAACCTAATGAGCCCTTTTGATCAAATTAAAAGGAAGAACCCGAAGAAGAGATAATGTTTTCACCACCATTTTTCAAGTTCATTTCTTCTTCAACTTCTTATTTCTTTGTTATTTCCTTTATAAAATATTAACTCCAGTATATTCTTTATACTGTGATGTTATTATAAATACCATACAACCATATTCATTATTCTATCCATCCTTTTAATGACATGTCACCATACGTGCGCACGTACGGCTTACTGTCTCCACGTCGTGGTGTAATTGTTATTCAAAAACATTATTTTTTTGATGGGTATGATAATGATATGTAATTGATGTAAATAATAAATATAACATGATAATTATTATGTATGTATGATATACCATCCAATTATATAATATTATAATATCAAAAGAATGATATTGTCGCTCATACATACGTACGGACTACCATCTCCACGAACGCGATGAGATTCATTCCCCATCATATCCATGAAATTATAATTCTCATTTAATGATTAAAAATAATGTTTATGTACTTTATATAATTCAGGATAAGAATAATATACAACATTTCTATAATAAACATGACTTATGTAACAAACATATAAAAGAAAATGAGTAAGTGAACACCCGAAACGACGATAATACTAAAATTTTATTAAGGAAACAATATTAAAAGATCATATATGATATCATATTTATGTATATGATTCTTATATAATTTAATAAAAATGATTTAACTATTATACAAGAGTTTAACCTACCCTCTACCAAGGAAATGTACATGGTACGTGATTATTTCAAAATCTCTTTATTATCTGAGGATGTTTATACGTAATTATCTACTAGGACTTCTTTATCATTCACATCCATTTTTCTCAAAAATTTATTTAAATTCATCATTACTATTTTACATAATATGGGTTAAAGTCATTTATACACTTGTTTGAATATTTATAATAAGTTTATAAAGGAATCATTACATCATTTTCCAAACAAGGTCCTTTTAACCTTTTCGACAAAATTAATGTAAGAATGTCTTTTTTTAACTTATACGGTGGGTGCGACTATTTTCCACCATTGTAAAATCTTCAAAGATTATCTTACAAGATAATAAAGATATTTTCAAAGTAAATGTTTTTTAATTATGTGACTTTTAAATGATTTAAAAAAAAGAGATATTTCTCTCAAATAGTTTTGATTTCATCTATGTCAACATCCTTTGATGGATTTTAAGCTTATTGAAGTTGATTTATTATGATACAAAACTTCCATATTGAAGTGAAGGTCTTGTGATATGTTTGACTGTGGATGTGTTATTTTTATACCATTCATGGTTTATGGAGAAAGTATTGACATTTCTTATGCTAGTTTTAATATGAATGTTTATGTTATGTTTAAACCTGTTCTAATGAGGAATGCATTGGACTTTATAAGTGATGGGTGGAGGCCGCTATAGCTCCTCGATGCATCAGTAGGTCTCATGTTACAAACTTGTGTCTTGCCACGAGGCCTTGACAAAATATTATTTTTAGTCTTGACACAAGGCCTTGGCTACGTGGTTATGATAGTCTGGCATTATGCATTCCATCATTATGAAAGTGGTTATTGATATTTCATGTGATTATTCGATTAGTATAATATCCATGTGAATAAGTAAATGGATTTATTTCATTTTATTTCTACCATATTATGTTTAAGTTCAAGTTTAAAAGTCGTTTGTTTTAGTTATACATTGCCTTAAATGTTTATGACTATTTATGAATGTTTCCGCTATATTGTTATCTTTAATAGGCATCTGAGCTCACCCCTTTCTATGTTTTATTTTTCCTATGATGTGAAGAATTATTTTATGAATGACCTGTTGGGAAAGTATTAGGGGATATGTGTGTGGAATATGGAGACTATGTTTTTGTAGTTTTCATTTTTGATGTAATGTAATCATTATGAATGTATGTAGTGTTTCAAAGGCTACAAAGCTAATCGGACTTTCGAGACTTGATCTTTTTTTATCATTACAATGTTATGTAATAATGCACTGACTCTGGGTAACTGGGGTCGGGGCGTTATAGTTGGTATCAGAGGATGTTTTGTACAAATAATGGAAACTAGATTTAGATAAACTCTAATTAGAGCACAAAGACCTAAGATGGACTTTGAGGATTAGTTAATAAGAACTTCTTATAATTTTGGTATTCTAGAGATTTGATGAGTTTTCCAAGAAATACATCCCTATCTAGATACGAGCAGGTAGAGGTGGCTCTGGCACAAATATACCTAGGGGTAAAACCCGAAAATACCGATTTGAGCTAGACTCTAACGGTAACGGGTGCACGACAACGGGCCTTGCTGCACTCTTGGTTACGACACTCGCGGGGGATATGCTTAGAATAATTCTCATTTTCGTTAAAATCCATTATGAATGGTTTATGAATATATAATTCCTCAAAGAAACATTTTTTATGATTATAAATTATATCCATAAATAGTTCAATTTATGTTAAGTGTTTTACATGTATGGAATTATGTATTTTGATTCATAAACTAATCTACTTTATTCCATTGTTTAGAAATAGAGCCTAGTGGAAAGAATGGAAACAGTATCAATGCACTCACTACATTAAGGATTTCCTTCCTGCACAAGATAATTATAGTAGATCCGGTGATGCAACAGGTGTTGATCAGCTAATCACCATACTGGGACAAATCACTCAGGTTATAAATAATAACCTTACCCATATGAAGCACCCTGATCCACAGCGTGGAGGATCAATGTTAGATCGCTTCGTGAGTAATAAACCACCAACATTCAATGGGAGTACATATCCCATAGTAGCTGAGTAATGGATAAATTCTTTAGATAAAATATTCCATGCCATTGGGTGTAGTGAAAGGGAAAAAGTTATCATGGAAGTTTACCACCTCACTAGAGATGTTGATCAATGGTGGTCATTGATTCAAAAAAAGAAAGAAGATGATGAAGTATCAAATATGGAATGGAGGGAGTTCAAAGAGCTTTTCTTAGAAAAATACTTTCCTTTTGACCATTGAGCAGATATGGAAAGGAAATTTCTGAGTCTGAGGCAAAAAGAAGATGAGAATGTCGCAAAGTATGAGGCTAACTTTACAATGTTAGCGAGGTATGCTGCAAATTATATAAGTAACCAAAGAAGTATGATTGATCCTTTCATTGAGTATTGGTCTCACAATCCTTCTCATCATACGAAGATATTGTCTCGTGTGCCCTCAAGACAGAAAAAGAATTCTCTATGTCTTATGACTTTAAAGCAAAGCAATAGAAGAATAGATCTGTTGACCACTATGGAAATGGAAATAAAGGGATGAAGGGAAAAGATGATTATCCATCCTGTAGTAAATGTGGGAAGAAACACCACGGTACTTTCTTGAAGGTAATGGGTGTCTGTTACAAGTGTGGTGAAAAATTCCACCAAAATCGTGATTGCAAAGGGAAGAAAGAAGCTACCGATGCTCAGTGCTACAATTTTAGGGAGATGAGACATTATGCAAATAAATTTTCTATGCGTCAGGGAAATGTACCTCAGAAAAGGCCAAGGGATCAAGGCCAAGCCTATGCTATCACTACTGCTGAGTTAGAAGCACCTAAAGATGTGGTGGCAGGTAATTTAATGGTTTCCTCAAGTTTATAAAATGCATTATTTGATTCTGGATCATCGCATTGTTTCATATATTCCTAGTTTACTAAGAAAATTAGATATTTACAATTTTATTTAACAGGGGAGTTGTCAGTTAAATCTTCATAGGGGAAGTATCATTGCTACAAAGTTCTGTGAATCAATCCCCATTAGAGCATATAAATGTTCTTTATCTGCTGATCTCATCATCATACCAATGATTGGATTTGATATAATCCTCGGTATGTATTGGGTTTCAGAACAAGATGCGAAGATTTGTTGTAAGAAGAAATATGATGATAAGGAACACCTTATCTTTAGTGCAGAATCGTCACCACTTAATTCTTTTCTAGATCCAACCCCATTAGCACAACTAAATTCAATTATCAGGGAGGAAGAAAATGAAATAACTACGGGCAAGGAAAGGAATGTTCAAATAGAGGATGTTTCTATTGAGAAAGATTATGTAGATGTGTTTTCGGATGATTTACCTAGACATCCTCTCGAACGAGAAATTGATTTTTCCATTGATTTAATTCTTGGTTCAAGGCCTATATCGAAGACCCCTTATAGAATTTCCACTTTGGAATTATTTGAACAAAAGAAAAACTAGAGGAATTGAGTAATAAGGGATTTATTCACCCTAGTTTTTCTCCATGGGGAGCCCCTGTCATTTTTGTTAAGAAAAAATATGGGTCTATGAGATTATGTATCGACTATATGGAAATCAATGCTATACCAATAATGAACAAGTATCCCCTACCTCGATTTGATGATTTATTTGACCAAATTCATGAAGATCAATACTTTTCAAAGATTTAACTTCGATCTGGATACCATCAGTTGTGTGTGATGAAGGGAGACATTCCAAAGACAGAATTTCGAACCTAGTATAGGAATTAAGAGTTTACAGTAATGCCTTTTGAATTGACTAATGAACCATCTATATTCGTGGATCTAATGAATAGATATTTCAAGAAATATCTCGATGATTTTTAGGTGTTATTTATTGATGATTTCTTGGTATACTCCAAAAGCTATGAAGATCATGAAAATCACTTGCGCATTATCCTGAAGACTCTTAGAAGACATGAATTATATGGGAAGTTTAGAAAGTGTGAATTCTGGCTTCAGGAGATCTCTTTTTTTGACCATATTGTCTCTAAGGATAGATCTCTATTGATCATTCAAAGACAATAGCAATACAATAATGGACAGCACGAACGAGTATAACCGAGGTATGCAGTTTTATTGGTTTAGCAGGTTATTATCAACGTTTCATCCAGAATTTCGCCTTATTAGATAACCCATTAACAAAGCTCACACGTAAAGGGGTTAAATTAGTTTGGACAAAAGAGTGTGAATAATGTTTTGAAGAACTGAAGATAAGGTTAGTCAGTGCTCCAATATTGACTCTACCATTGGGGAATGATGGGTTCATTATTTATAGTGATGCATCGAAGAAATTACATTGTTGTGTCCTTATGCAAAATGATAGGGTTATTTCCTATGCATCACGATAGTTATAAATTCATGAGAAAAACTATCCTACTCATGATCTTAAGTTAGATGTTGTAATCTTTTCTTTGAAGATATGGAGACAATATCTCTATGGAAAAAAAATGTTAGATATATACCGATCAAAAGAGTTTCAAGTATATTTTCTCACAGAAAGAACTCAACTTGAGGCAAAAAAGATGGTTTGAACTACTCAAGGATTATGATTGCACGATACACTACCACCCGGGGAAGGAAAATAAGGTGGCATATGCTTTGAGAAGAATGGATCATGGAGTTTTGAACGTGATGAGAATTTAAAGGGATCCTATTTTCATGGATCTAGTGAAGATGGATATGGGAATTACCATGGAAGGTGAAACATCGATACTTTTTCAAATGGATACCAAACCATCTTTACTAGAAATGATAATAAGTTATCAAACTGATGATGAAGAATTTCAAAAGAAGATTAAAGCTATGAATGTTGGAAGATTGAATGACTTTGTGTATGAAGATGGAATTTTGAAATATGGGAAGAGATGTTGTGTTCGCAATATACCTGATCTAAAAAGGGAATTGTTGGACGATGCACAAAGTTCCAATTTTTCTATACACCCTAGGAGCACCAAAATGTATAGATATTTGAAGGAACATTTTTTGTGGGACAACATGTAGAGGTAGATTACTGATTTTTTGTCAAGATGTATAGTATTTCAACAAGTGAAAGCCATAAGGAAATAGCCTGGGGGAGTCATGCAACCTCTTCCCATGCCTGAGTGGAAATGGGATAATATCACGATGTATTTTTTCATGGGACAACCAAGGACTCCTAGAAGGAAAAATGAAATCTGGGTTATTGTTGATCGTCTTACCAAGTCATCATATTTTCTTTCTATAAGAGAGGATATACCACTTGAAATTCTATAAATACTATATATTAATGAAGTTGTGAGACCTCATAGAGTACCCATATTGATTGTTTCTGATCGTGATCCCCATTTTACTTCAAGATTCTGGAAAAGTATTCAGGAAGCCCTAGATACTGAACTTCGTTTGAGCACTGCTTAGCTCCCCCAAACTGATAGAAAATTAGAACGGACTATTCAAACCTTAGAAAACATTTTGAGATCTTGATCACATGACATTCAGGGTATGTGGGATCAATATTTACATCTGGTATAAGTTTTCTATAACAATCGCTTCCATTAAAGTATTCGGATGGCACCGTATGAAGCGTTGTACGGAAAGAGATGTCGCACACCAACCTGTTGGGATGATGTTCATGAAAGAAAACTTGTAGGCCCAAAACTGGTGTAGGAAATGATGGAAAAGGTGAAGGTAATCCAAAACCACATCAAAGCAGCTCAAAGCAGGCAGAAGAGCTATACCGATAACCAAAGGATTTGGAATTTCAGGAACAAGATCATGTTTCCTTAAAGTTATCTCAATGGAATGGAGTTATACGTTTTAGTAAGAAGGGTAAATTGAGTCCCGGGTACATGGGACCTTTCAAAATTCTAGAATGAATTGGGGTTGTAGCATACCGTTTGGCAATGCCGCCAAATCTCTCCAAAGTTTACAATGTGTTCCATGTATCACTGGTTGAGAAAATACATGCATGAAAAAATGCATGTAATAATCTATGAGGAATTAGATCTGCAACCTGATATGTCTTTTTATGAATATCCCATCAGGATTATTGATACAAGAGAAAAAAATCTGAGAAACTGGACGACTCGTCTGGTAAAAGTTTTATGGAGAAACCTTAAGATGGAAAAGGCAACGTGGGAACCCGAGAAACTTATGAAGAAGAACCACCCGATTCTTTTCAAGCAATAATATTCTATAAATTTTGAGGATGAAATTATTTGAAGGAGGGGAGAACTTAACACCCCAATATTCCAAGGTACATTTCCGTTTGAATAATGCAATAGCTTTCATTGTACGCAATTTCAAGATTCTAACACACTGTGACCAATCAAACTAGCCGTTATGAATAATAATACCCACTGTTTGAAATTTTATAAATTGTATCTCTCAAAATGGACATAATTTATAGATTCATAATATCGAAATTATCCTAGGGTTAAATTTTGGTACTTTTCGGAGAACTTTTATATTTTGATGAATAGTGAAAATTACTAAATTTTAACTAAAAACAACTTTTTTAATCAAAATAATTAATAGTGATAAATTATGAATTTGACTGGTTTTAAAGTATATTTAGAATATATGTTTACCATTTAATATAATTTTGGTCATTGGACATAAATTCACAATTAAACTGGACATAAACACGTGTCAATCTTTTGATATTTATTATTTCTTAAAAACACGCTTTTTGTGTTGACAGGGGGAATTAATTTTAAATTAATTTCTGCCACTTCTGTGTTTTGAATTTGGAAAAATGGATTCCATATTTGGAATCAGTATTCACAAATTGTTTAAATAGGTAAATTTTATTTTTAGACACTTTGAATAATTATTTCGGTAAATATTTTATTTACCATGGTTAAAGTGTAAATCCGGTAAATAAGGGTAAAACAAATAATATTATAATAATAATAAATTACCCTAAAACGTGTCGTAAACTTATTGGTGGATACATGTCCGACCATGGACATCTTTTGGTCGATTTTGGGACTCCATGGAGCCACTGGGAGGTGATAAGGACACTTTATATTAATTAAGTTAAAGTAAATACAAAAATGACAAAAGCATATATCTTTTAGAAAAAATATTTTTACATATAGGTTATATATGTTATATTTTCTACTATAAATATTAATTAGAAATATAAAAATATTTCCTACATAGTGGTATTTTATTTATAATTTTTAGACATTTAATAATTTAATTTATTTATGACACAATAATGATATAGTATTTTCCTTATTAATGAAAGAATTAAATAATTAATATTATAAAAGTCAAAATAAATATAATTTGAATATTTTGATACCATACAAGAATTTTATTGGTTACTATGACATGTTAGTATTGATTAAATGAATTTTATTTGAATTAATGAAGTTTTTATGACTTTAATAAAATTAAATTATTAAATATTGTCCAAATTACCATAAATGAGTTTTTAAAACAAGTATTATATTATTAATTGATATTCTATTCCTAAAAATATAAGGTTCAACTGAAGGACTTATATAATGATAGTTTTATCATTAATGGACCACTTGGGGGTCTCTTGGATTTATATAGTATGTTTATTAACTATATAATATAAAACTACAGAGTGACATGGTAAATGTCAATCTAATTAACTAAGAGTTAAAACTAAAAGATAAGGTTAATATAATGACCCGAAGCTGTCAAAAATATATTTTCTGAATGTATTTAGACCCATAACTACCATAGAATTTGAATAATACACTTTGGAGCCATTATAAACTGAATATGAATTTATTATAAATTAATAATTTAAGTTTTTTCTAAAGAGACCCTCCTCCCCCTTATAAAAGGACACAACTTCTAACCAATTTGTCACACCTTCAGAGCCTTTTGGTTCGACCAACCCCTTCCCAAATACTCTATCAACTTCCCTAAATTCAACCAAGAGGGCTTATTTTGATCTTAAATACAACCTATGGATCCCTTTTGATCAAATGAAAAGGAAGAACCCGAAGAATAGGTAATGTTTTCACCACCCTTTTTCAAGTTCCTTTCTTCTTCAACTTCTTCTTTATTTGTTATTTCCTTTCTAAAATAATAACTCTAGTATATTCTATATACTATGATTTTATTATAAAAAAGTTACAACCATATTCATTATTCTATCCATCCTTTGAATGACTTGTCATCATACGTGCATACGTAAGGCTTACCGTCTCCACGTCGTGGTGTAATTGTTATTAAAAAACTATATTATTTGGATGGGTATGATAATGATATGTAATTGATGTAAATAATAAATATAACATGATAATGATTTCTTATATATGATATACCATCCAATTATATATTATTTTAATATCAAAAGAATGATATTGACACTCGTGTGTACGTACAGACTACCATCTCCACGAACGCGATGAGATTCATTCCCCATCTTATCCATGCAATTATAATTCTAATTTGATGATTAAAAATAATTTTATGGACTTGATATAATTCTGGATATGAATAAGATACAACCTATCCATAACAAACATGACTTATGTAACAAAACATATAAAAGAAAAGGAGCAAGTGAACACCCAAATCGACAATAATACTAAAAGTTTATTAACGAAACAATATTAAAAGATCATATATGATGTTATATTTATGTATATGACTCGTGTATAATTTAATAAAAATGATTTAACTATTATACTAGATGTTAAACTACCCTCGACCAAGGAAAAGTACAAGGTAAGGGTTTATTTCACAATCTCTTCATTATCTAAGGTTGTTTATACGTAATTATCTACTGGGACGTCTTTATCATCCATATACATGTTTCTCAAAAATGTATTTCAAATCATTCTTACTATTTTACAGAATATGTGTTAAAGTCATTTACACCCTTGTTTGACTTTTTATAAGAATTTTATAAATGAATCTTTACATCATTTTCCAAACAAGGTCGTTTTAACCTTTTCGAAAGAAGTAATGGAAGAGTTTATTTTTTTAACATATACGGCGGGTACGGCTATTTTCCACCGTTGTAAAATCTTAGAAGCTTCTCTTACAAGCTTATAATAATATTTTAAAAGTATATGTTTTGTAATTATGTGACTTTTCAATGATTTCAAAAAAAAGATATATTTCTCTCAAATAATTTGGATTTCATCTATATCAACATCCTTTGATGGATTTTAAGCTTATTGAAGTTGATTTATTATGATACAAAACATGCATATTGTATTTAAGGTTTTGTGATATGTTTGAATGTGGATGTGTTATTTTTATACCATTCATATTTTATGGAGAAAGTATTGATAGTTCATATGCTATTTTTAATATGAATGTTTATGTTATGTTTAAACATGTTCATATGAGGAATGCATTGGACTTAATAAGTGACAGGTGGAGCCTGCTATAGCTCCTCAATTAATCGGTATGTCTCATGAGACAAACTAGTGTCTTGGCATGAGGCCTTGACAAAATCTTATTTGTAGTCTTGGCACGAGGCCTTGGCTACGTGGTTATGACAGTCTGGCATTATGTATTCCATCGTTATGAAAGCGGTTATTGATATTGTATGCGATCATTCGATTAGTAGAATATCCATGTGAATAAGTAAATGAAATTATTTCATTTTATTTATGCCATATTGTGTTGAAGTTCCAGTTTAAAATGCTTTTTTTTAGTTATACAATGCCTTAAATGTTTATGCTTATTTATGAAAGTTTCTGTTATATTGATATCTTTACTGGGCATCTAAGCTGACCCCTTTCTATGTTTTATTTTTCCAAAGATGTGAAAAAGAATTTTATGAATGACCTGCCGGGATAATATGAGGGGATATGAGTGTGGAAGATGGAGACTATGTTGTTGTTGTTTTCATTTTTGATGTAATGTAATCATTATGAATGTATCTAGTGTTTCCAAGGCTACTAAACTTATCGGTCTTTCGAGACTTGATCTTTTGTGATCATGCCAATGTTATGTAATAATGCAACGACTCTGGGTAACTGGGGTCGGGGCATTACATTTAGAATGATAATTTTTCATTATATTCTAGGTGAGGTTGATTTTACATTGACTATCAAAACCCAAGAAAAATATTTACTTCACATAAATAAGTAAATATTCTAATTGTGTCTCTATCCACATAAGTTGGGTAGTAGCTTGAGTATAAGAAGAATACACATCATCAATTATTCTAAGAGTTATTGGATTCTTTTTCTCTGTATTCCAACTAAAACATATTTTCCCTAGAAAGAAAACATCTCTAGATGTGGATCTTATGTCATCAATATTTCCTACCCAATCTACATCTGAATACCCAAACAAACCAATACTGTTTGATCTATGATACCTTAATCTAAATAAGTTCCTTATTTTATATATCTTAGAATTATTTTTCTCGCAATTAAAATGATTCTTCAGGATCAGTATCATATATTTGACATAAGGTAACAACATAACAATTATTAGTTCTTAAGGTATTAAAATATAATAAACTTCCAATCAACATTAGAAACTCTTTATGCTCAACTTCCTTGACTTAAAAATCTTAAATCAACATTGTTACCATTTATATTAGTTTGGAAACCCATTTTTAGTTTTCAATACAGAACATTTTGATAAGTTTATTAGAATAATTTTCATGAAAAAGAAAAATGTGTTTCTTCTATTGTCAGATTTTTTACCAAATAAAGTATTTTATTCCACCCAACATGTACATCGCACAAAAATTCATTTCTTCAGAATATATTACACATGTTATTTCCTCATTCCTTTAAAATATTATTTCATTAACATAAACAATTAAGATGATAGAAACATCATGTCTTTCTTTTATTTAAGTATTGTTATAAACTCTTAATTTCTTGAAACATATCATTATTAAGACTCAATCTTCTTCCTAATCCTATGATACGATTTTTTAGTTTCTTCTTAATCACGTGAAATTGTTGCGTCTTATTGTTCTCATTGAGTGGGATTATCTCCATCAGTATCATTATCAGAATTGTTGACAAAAATTTTATTATCCAGATCAACGTCTTTATTAGCTCGAGTCTATTTATCTTCCTCATCCCTTTCAATAACATTAACATCAATAGAATCAAAAATTCTTCCACATTATCAAATTAAACAAATGTATCCTCATCCTTCTAGAGAATAACTACAAAATTTTCCATCTTCACTACATTACCCAAGCATTCCAAGGTTTCCACCTTTCTTCTATGTGATGAATGGACTACCAAAAACACTTAATTGTTTCAAGATTCTATTTTTTCCATAAAACATTTTATATTGTGTCATATCTGAACTTGGAAATTAGAAACATCAGTTTTTTGTATAAAAAATTGTATTATTTTCTTCCCATTAATAAAAATGATAAATATCATTTTCAACTAACATAATTCTCCCCATTTACACCAAACTTCTTTTCTTCCTTTCAGAAGACCCATTTTATTATAGAGTATAGGGTGTACTAAACTCATATCTAATTCTAGGATTTTCAAGATTACCATCAAATTATTCATTCTTGTATTCCCCAATATAATGATTTTTTAACTTCTTCATAGAATACTTACATTTCTTCTCAGCTTTCCTCCTAAATATTTTAAACATTTATAGAGCATCAAGCTTTTGTTTCATATATGTAACACATGTAATGTGATGAAATTCATTAATCAAATTGATGAATTACTTATCTTCATCTATTTATTTTTTGTCTCATTTGACCATAGTTATCAGAATGAATAAGTGCTAGGTTTTTTTTAACAAATTTCATCTTTCGTATCCATAAAAATTGTTATCTTTTCTTTATAGAGAATAATAAACCATCAATATCTTGTTATTTAAATATCATTAATATCTTGAAAACTATATCACTTTGAAAACATTATAATGTTTCATGAAACATTTCTCTATCCTGTTATTCCAAAATTTATTTTATTCCACCATAACCAAGTATTAAGAGTTTTGTATTTCACCAACATGGAACAAGATTCCTTTTGTACGTTGGCCCCTTATAACTATCTTTCTATATTTATCACTTTTTAAACAAACCCATATTTTATGAAGATAAATACTTTTCCCTGATTCAAAATTTGGGAAACACTTTTCACGTTGTGTTTCACCATATAAATATATAAATCTTTCTTGGAATTTATCTTCTATTTTTAAATGAAAGATGATTCAACACCTCTAATTATTAGTGATTCATCATTTACAAAGGTCTTCATTTATTATTTGAAGAATCTCAAATTACTCAATAAATTTATGTCTCATATCACATGACAAAAATACCCACTATCATGATTCAAAAGTCATTCTTCTTTTATGGCTTTCAAAGCATTTTAAAAAAAAATCCTTTCCTATTCTTTTTTCTTTCATTAACTATGTCTTCTAATAATTGTTATGAAAACCTTATTGTGATGGTAGAAAAAAAAGATAACCCTTAACATGTTTTATAGGTTATTCACATCATTCAAAAATTGTTTCTAGGGGATGGAACCTATTTTATACTTTTATGCCAACCTTCTCATGATTCTTTAAAACATTTTTATCATAATTCTTATTTTGAATGGATTTAATCCCCCTAAACCCTTTCCTTACATATCGTATGGAATATAAATAATGTTATTGGTTGACCCAACACATATTTTCTATATGTTTGAATCCACCACAATACTAGTTGTACCCATAAAAATATAATTTTCCATAAAAACATCAATACTAAAAGGATTTGTGGAAAATTTTCTTAGCAACCTTATATTCTTTCTTATCAAAAAATTAAAAACTACAAAACTGGCCTATTTTATAGTTAAAAACTATGGTAATAGGGCCCAAAACTTTGGTTCTAGCCTATGATCATGGTTTTTCTTTACCGCGGGCACTATCTTCATGATAATAGGGTCCAACCTATTTTCACAGTATCAACCATGGAAATATGTGGGAAATTGCCGCAGTTTTAAAAACCATGGAAATAGGTCTCATTTTTAACAACCATGGAAATTAAACTATAGCCACTATTAAAAATGTTTATATATCCCTGAAAAATATTGTTAATATCTCAGAAATAAGATGTCACCAGCCGAATTTGATTTTTGTACCTAACCCATAGGATTCTTCTGCCTAACCACTAAACCACTCCATGATTTAGATATATATATATATATATATAATATTTTATATATTATTAAATACTAGGTAGGTAGCATAATAATGTTGGAAATTGAGATTCCTGCTCTATTTTATATGGGATAATTTTTCTCCCGCATAGGGGTCGGAGACCTATAACTACGATTTTGAAAACCATTATTATAGCCCTTAGAAAAATGTTATATATCAACAGTTTTTAAAACATTAGTAATCGCCTAACTATACCCACAATTTTAAAACCATGTCTATAGGTCCATCGATGTAATGGCCCAGACCTCTCCGGTCCATTAATTTGTGAAAATGTGGTGTTGGAGGTGTTCCGGGAGGTCAAGGTGACTTATCCCCAACACTTTTCCAATTTCCAGTTCTGTGAACAGTGTTTCCAGTTTTATGAACAATATCGGTAGTTGAACAGTGTTTCTATCGGTGAGGTTCAGTGAACAGTTTTTCTATCGGTGGGCTTCTATCGGTAGACATGAACAATGTTTCTATCGGTGAGGTTCTATCGGTGTACTTTTAACGGTAGACATGAACAGTGTTTCCAGAACGGTAACCTTCTATCGGTGGACTTCTAATGGTAGACTTGAACAGTGTTTCTAGAATGGTAACCTTTTATCGGTGGACTTCTATCGGTAGACTTGAACAGTGTTCCTATCGGTGAGGTTCTATCGGTGGACTTCTAACGGTAGACTTGAAAAGTGTTTCCAGAACAGTAACCTTCTATCGGTGGACTTCCAACGGTAGACTTGAATAGTGTTTCTAGAACGGTATCCTTCTATCGGTGGACTTCTAATGGTAGACTTGGATAGTGTTTCCAGAACGGTAACCTTTTAACGGTGACCTTCTAACGGTATACTTGAACAGTGTTTCCAGAACGGTAACCTTCTAACAGTGACCTTCTAATGGTAGACTTGAACAGTGTTTCCAGAATGGTAACCTTCTATCGGTGGACTTCTAATGGTAGACTTGAACAGTGTTTCCAAAATGGTAACCTTCTAATGGTGACCTTCTAATGGTAGACTTGAAAAGTGTTTCCAGAATGGTAACCTTCTAACGGTGACCTTCTAACGGTGGACATGAATAGTGTTTCCAGAATGGTGATGTCTAATGGTGACCTTTTCTTTCCTTTTCCAAATTTTGAGTATGTGAATTGTGTTTCTAGCTTCCTACAGTTTCGCCCCTTTGACGTTTCCTTTGACGTAAAATACTTTTAAAGCCTTGTTTTAAGGACTCTTAAGGCCGATTCCAATTCTATAAATCCTATATTAATTATTCCTAAGGCCGGGATGTATTTACTTGGTCAAACCGCGTGGGTTAATGCGATCCGTTTTTAATGGAGAATTAACCGGATCATAAACTGTCTTCCCATTAAATCTTCAAAAAGGGACGAGATATCATTCTCCCCTATTCTTCCCCTTTGTTCTCGTCTATGACACGCTAGAACCTTTCAATCATTCCCATAAGAGTTTCACAATCAAACTTTACTCCTCGGATCAGTTCCGCTCTGTTTTGATTCAACCAAGATGTGTCAATAATTCTTCGATATAAGGTATGTTTGTCATCATTCCTTCGTGGGTCATCTTCTCTTGTTCTCCTTTCCATTTTTCCATGTATTTTCCAAGATTCTAATGGGTTTTTCTTGGGGTTGGTTGGTACTATCATACCATGGCATCCTCTGGTGAATGCAGTTGTCATGAGAGGAGGATTTTAACCCGTTGTTTGGATAAAAGATGTCCATAACTCTTCCATGTAGGGGATTCATGGCTTCTCTAATTGTATATGTGCAATCGTAGTATTAGCCTGATTTAGTCCTTTAGATGACAATGAAATTGACCTAATTAAATACTTGAACTAGATTAAAAGAATTGGTTGATCGCATATTGTTGTTTTATACCGTGATAACGGTTTGCCTCATGTTTTTATAGATAGAGTGATATCTATGATTTCTTTGATTTGATGATCGTTCATGATAGAAATTGATAATGAACGTAAAGCCGGAATTAATTGTTAATTAATTGGATTAAGATAAAGAGGCATGTAAATTAATCTGGTTATTTCTGTTGTTGTAGTTGTTCTAATTTGAGGATAATCAAATTAGGGAAGTAAGCATGGTTATTTAATTGTGATAGCTTACAGATTAGGTATCCTGTAATTGGAACCTACGCATAACAAATCTTCTAATTCAATATGGATTAAAGAACGGATTGTGTGGGAATTTCTAAAAGGGTTTTGAGTTACCCTCTTGTTTGTTAAAGTGTCAAGAACCCATGATGTGATGTTTGTTTTCCTACTGCTTGTGATGTAATGTGAGCCTAGATGGCTGTTGTGATATGTGGAGGCATGAAGGCCTTGTCGTTGTGGCAGTAGATGATACCTAGAGTGGCGAGATGCATCAGTTTATGCATGTGGGTGTTGGGGAGGACGCCAGGGGTGATGGAATGGGATGGATGTGGTTGTCGGATGCTTGTGGTTTTCTTTGAATGTTAATCTGCTTTGCTTTTCCCCACTGTTCAAGGCAGCTGGTCTTGCTACCCTTCTTCTGAAGGGGGCGAAGACGCGCAGGGTATGCCACGTGCTTTCCATGTTTATCCTCTCGAGGGAGAATGGGTCTATGCTCTTTCTATAGGCGGAAAAGACTCGACGGGTAGCATATCTACTCACCGTGTTGAGCCTCCTTTATGTTTAGAAGCATATGATGCCTTTCTAGAATACATGGGAATATGGAAAAGTAATTCTGTAATTAATTTTTAATTAAATGGTGAAAATCCACGGGGATGGAGATACTAGAATTTAAAGGTGATTTGAATCTTAAAAGGAGCAGTTGATTTTGAATGTGATGCCAATTCAGTTTAATGTGGAATTGTTCATGGTTAATTAATGTGTTAAAGAATTAATTAATTTATAGTGGAATTGATAAAATGATAACAGAGTAATCTAATAAAGCACTTCAAATGTTTGTGTGCTTATAAGACACCTATTCTTAGAAGTAGCAGCCTGGAGTCTGAGAGACGTTAGTTTCAGTTGTATCTAAGACTAGGTAATTCCCATAGTGTGGATGTGAGTTATATATATATTATGTACTTTTTGTGTTTCTGTGCGCTACTCCACCCTATTGGTAAGGGAAACTGACACCCCATGGATTCTGAGCCCTAGGGGGGTGTTTTCCCCAACATTCTGATGGGAGGTTGAATGGATGATTACCCCCCTTGACCCCGCTCTCTTCTCTTGGTAGATACATGTGCCAATAGGCACACCAGTTAGTTTCCCCATATATGTGTGTAGAGGGCTTTAATGGCTTGTGGTTATTTCACATGCATATATTCTGGATATAGTATCATATGGACTACTATAGGTGTAACGTGTATAGGCTATGATGGCTTGAGGATCTATACACGGTGTATGGGCTATAATGGCTTGAGGTATAATACCTTATGTATGATACACGATATGCGGGATGTGGTGGCTCCCGGAACATAACTGGTTACTTTTGGTTGGGAGGATGGTTTGGTGCTTCGCCCAGGTGTTTTTGGGCTAGAATTTGTGATGCACGAGGTGCAGATTGTGGAGATTAGCCCAGGTGTCTGCGGGAAAGCCTTTGGAGAGAGATGCACAGGACGTATGTCGTTGGGGAAAAGCGGAAAACCAGTGGGGAAGTAGTAGCGGGGTACCCTTGATATTCTTTACTATACGCTATATTCTTGCATGCGTTACTTGGTGAGAGTAGCCATAGTGAGGTTGGGAGTTTAGTATACCTGTTTAGGTGACGCGTTAGTTTTTCATGTTGTTCACTGGGCTTTAGCATGTTTTCTTCACTTTTGCACGAGAGTCTTGGGGAGGATCCTACTGAGTATACTATTATACTCACCCTATGTATATATAAACTGTTTTTCAGGTCACGTGGAGCAGGTTGGAGATCAAGCTGGTTACTACTAGCTTGTGGTTGGAGGAGGATTTGTTCGGGCTTGTGGTCGCTGTCGTTTTACTTTCTTTTCGGTACTTTTAGTTTCCCCTTCTAGTTGTAGTACTTTTTCATGACATTTCATATATGTACTTGGATTTATTTTATATTTAAGTTCTGAGTTGGATTTGATTGGAGTCTATTCTATCTCTCTCTTCTGCCTGTGTTCTCTTAGAGGGTAATGCCTCACATTTGTATTTTTATTATACCCTCGGTGCTAGTCGCCAACCCGGGGCCTACTAGAGGCGGGACTCGGAGGTCATTATCTCTCTTCTCACATTGTCGGCCCATGGGGGGGTACACTTTGTGGGGATGGGGTCGTGAGAATGGAAATAGCCTAGTTTTCTACTTGTGATTGTTGACCACCTACCTTTCAGTTCTCAATCAGATTTCTATTCTTCAGCGTAGTTTTCTTCAATTTTATCAAAACCAAAAGTATTATAATTTATTTTGTATTTAAATATTTATAAACAAATTTGGATTTATAACTTATATAAATTTTTATTTCATGACATTTTTTTCTGGGACACATACGTAACTTTCCCATCATTCTTATTTTCATAAGAATTTCCAACATTCTTCTCAACCCTTTAAATTGATTTTTCTAGATCCTTTTCAGGTTCATTCCTACCATAACATACACCAACATCTGAGATATAGTTTTTTAAACTTTTACATCTCTAATCAACTTTATAAAGTTTTTTTAGAGAATTTCTAACTCTTTTTCTTTTTCCATCAACTTTACTTCTAGATGTCCATTATGATTCTTTTCTTTCTCAATAGAATTCCTTAAATCATCAATAAATTTTACCTGATTGACTTTATCATCAATAAAACCATCATTCTTTTTTTCTGATGATTTTTTATTTATAATGTTGATGTTTTCCTTTTCAATCCATTTAATCTTAATCATACATTCTTTCAACTCTTCTTATAGATGATATTCTAAAAGAGTTTCATCTTCTTCATAATTGTTTCTTCTAAAGTCTTTATTATTCACTCATTCAGTAAAATTATTCCCAACCTTTTTAATATATATATATATTTTTTATTGAACTTGAATATCTTCATCATTTTAATCTTTAGATGAAAATTTTATTCTTCTATATTTAATGAAATTTTTATCATTACCTTTTGAAAAAGATTTATCTTTATCACCCTATTTCTTTCATGACCTTCTTGGACTTCTTTCTTCTTCATCACAATCCTTTTTTTGGAAAATTATCCAAAAAGTTTTACATGTATCCACATTCAACAAACATAACGGTATTTTTTCCTTGGTATATACTTGAACCTATTCTCAAATTTATAGAAAAAAAGGATAAAAATTCATCAATATTATTACAAACCCATTTTTCAAAGTCAGATTCATCAACAAAATATTCAAGAAGAATATTCATTAACATATATTTATTTGTATCCTTGATAGAAATTACTCTATTAAATATTGTTTTTCATTTCATATATTTCTCCATTCTCAATTTATAAGTGATTAAAGTGATATGAGAATCATCAAAAAAAATTGTTTTATGTTCTCTATCTTTTAAAAAATAAACTCTAGCATCAAACTTATTGGGAAAGATTGTTAATATATTTTCCACACCTATAGAATCAGCTAAAATTTCCCCAAGACATATGATATTGATAAAAATTTCATTCTCCGTGGTAAAGATGACACCATCAGATTTATATTTACCCAACTTATAATCTTTGTACTTCAACCTCCAAATTTCTATCTCTTCCTTATTTACTTTTTTATTGCCTTCGAATGTACTTTTCAATATATCCCATATAAATTTGGTTGTGGAAACACCCTTCACCCTTAAAAACTGAAATTCAGAAAGTGATGAAAGTAAAACATTCTTCTCTATTCCATTATTCTCATGATTTTTCTTGTCAATAGGTGTAATAGGAAATTTATCTTATATAGGAGAAAATCAATATGGTGGAGCTTCAAGGACATCATATCAAATATAAATATGATAATGAAAAACTATATCTTTCTACATATTATAATTAATACCATCAAAAAAATAGAATACCATTTCTGTTTCTAGAATTCAGATTCTCCATCAACTACTCTTTAAAACATTAAGAAATAAAAAAAGGGAAACTTCGACACTGATACCAATTAAAATTTCATAGTAATGATAGATGTATCCCTGAAAAGGGGTGGGTTGAATTATTGATACCTTTTTTTTGTTTCCTTACTTGTGAAAAAACATTCACCTCATGTTAAATATTTCTTTCCCCACTGAAAAAAAAATTCAAACACAAAACCCTAGGAATATAAGAATTCACAAGGTTCAATATTCAAAAAGAGTGGTTACATCCTTCGTAAGCTTTAAAAACAATCCAATAGAACAAAATTCACTATAAAACAATACTTTTGTGGAATAAAATCAGTTGGATATAACCTAACAATCATGTTTTATTACGATCAATAAACTTGTTCATGTGCTTAAATTAGAACAAAATAAAGAATTACAATTTTTTAAATGAACATATTTTGTTTCTTATTAATCAAATCTCATTAATAAAATCATCTAGAAAAATTATACAATTTATTTCCCAAAATCTGGTAAGAACTTCTTGGAATTTTTAATAAAACATACTCTAATTAACAAGTATGATTCCCATGTCTGATTTCTTAATACGTAAAATATATATCTCAGTCAGAATATGTTTAAGAAAATTATAAACCACTTCTATCTATTTCTTGAAATCCAATTCCAATGATCCATCCTAATATAAAGACCATCTGAGTATGATTATTAGACGAATAAAATGATCATCTAAATCAAGTCATGTCTCTTCTCCTTTATTCTTCTATATGACATGGCTTCTTCAAGAAAACTTTATCTAGAAACCTATTCTTTCAAGAGTTATTTAGCGCTCCCACTTCTTTCTTCCTTAAATGAATAATACTTCTGTTAGATGAAAATAAAAGGTACTTTTCATTTTATAGTCACCTAAAAATTGTTTTGTCCATGATTCATAAAAAATCCCCCACGCAACCAAATTTTCTCAAGTCATAATATCTCCTTGAAATCTAGGTTCATATTGACTTCAACAAAACTTCTAAACTCTTATTTAACCTTATCAAATCCTTTAAAAACATCAGCTCGCTTTTTAATTAATTAATAAACTTTAGTTTTATTCTGATTCTCTATTCTGATTTATCAATAATATTTATTCATTATGATATACCATACCAACTGATGAAAAAAAAAGAAAATATATTATTTAAACATCAAGTTCATCCTTGTAAGCACTTTTTTATATAATTAAAAAGCATCAAACAATATTAAAAAACTTCAAAAAAACTCAATTCCAATTACAATTATGACCTTCCTCATTACAATGAAGACAAATGTAAAAAAATTGATTCTTATCGTTATTTTATCTTGGCCAACTTAAAAAAAATAACAATTCATGGTGATGAAATTGGTTTACTACATTACTGATAAACCTTTGAATTTTCTCTTGGAATCAGAGCCAAAAACAAAAAATTAATTTCATTATCAACATTCCCAACAAATCCCAACAAAAAAATATTTCTTTGATGATTATAATGGTATAACAAAACTAATAGACCGATATCATCCTTCTCACCCTTTAAAAAAAATTCAGCTGGTAATCTCATTATGATGATCATAATAGTGGAAATATTCTACTTCATTAACTTTTTTCATTCAAAAAAGTATACTTGTATCATTAATTCCATCATGACATTTATTACGTTGAATATCAACTTCAACATCGTGTGATTAAAAATGGGCATTATTTTAAATTCCCATTCCTCCATCAATATATGTCTTTCCTACTCAGCCTCAATACAATTGTATTGAATATGATTGGAATCACTTTTTCTCCGAATGTGGTGCTCAATACGATTTTCAATAATTTTTCTCTCCCTTTCTTTCATCAGGATATCATCACAAGTTTCTCATACAACTTATGACTTTTTTTAATTACAAAATAGAAAATATTTTTTTGTTTTTTTATCAAAGTAAGGAAGAATCCAAAGAATCACCTTATAATTATTTTCTCTTCTATTCCAAACCCAAGGTGGTTCTGATGAACCTTTTCCTCTAAATATATTTTTCTAAATACAATGGATGTTTTTAAGTATTGTGAGTTTGATTTCATGAATATAATGGACAGTCTGATTTTCAAAAAAATTTACCAAAAAAAAATTGATATATTCTTTTTGAAAACAAAAGACTACACTCTTGAAATAAAAAAAACTTTTTATTACTCATAAAAAACATCTAAATCTAAATTTTTCCCAATACATAGTGGATACTTGAGAGAAGGCGATAAAAAAACTAAGAAAAGAGAAGGGATTACAACCAATTTTTAAAACACCACCACTAGAACCCAATGATCAACACATGATAGTATTGACTTAAATATTTATTTATGGAACCTAGGGTTAACCACAAAGGATTGATGAAGGGACATAGCTAAATTAAGAATAATTTTCTAATAGAATAATTTAAATCCTCTGGAATTCCCATTTCACACCGTGAATTCAATGTTTATAATATGAACTCCTAGGGGCTCGTGGATTAAAAGTTGTGAAAAAACTAGAGGATGTAAGCCCCACATATCTATAGTTTCCACAATGAATTGTTTACCCTTGGATCAAATTAAATACACATCAAGAATTACACTTCAACAATGTTAATCCATTACATGGACTCCTCTTATCCAACACACCAGAAGTGAAAATATATAGATACACAATTATTGAACCATCAACTAATGAAATGAATACAATTTACATCATAAACACATATTATAGTACTCTTTTATCTGAATCCCCACCAAACATGATAAAACATCATCTAGCCTCCTCTGAACACTCTCCAACCCCCAAAACAGGTAATTTAACAGGCCCTGAAGGGAAACAATGTTACATCAGATACCCCTCAAATGATTATCGTCCTTATGAATCAAAACAAACCCTAATTAAATTACTGTTGGATTTGGTTTTATGAAACTATCTATTTATACATTTATTACATGAATATTTAATGTATTTAAATATTAAACATCT
Organism: Viscum album; assembly: GCA_963277665.1. Lineage (NCBI taxonomy): Eukaryota > Viridiplantae > Streptophyta > Magnoliopsida > Santalales > Viscaceae > Viscum > Viscum album. The sequence continues at coordinate 349,776,985 of OY728126.1, read as the reverse complement.
TATTACATATTTCCCATTATTTGGCATCAAAATAATGTAATAATGTCCAATATTATTTATCTAATTAATATGTTCGTAACAGTTTCTAGCTATGATTATAACCTTGAAGTTCTATGAAAATAATCTCAAATAACATTATATAGTTAAATGACATACTATGATGGGACACATAATATATATACTGTTAGGTGCAAGTACTCATGAAAAGATGAGACTTCTTCTCATGAGGTTCACAATTTGTAATCTCTAATATGGGAGATTATAAGAATAGCCCCACCAGTAGGAATTCAACGGGTTTTGGTTTCATCAGATATTCCTATCTGTGATCATATATAATGGTCCTTAGATTTTAATTTTAACATCAATGCATGTAATGAATCACACACTTTTATTAACTGACGAAAAAAGTTACTCCATTTTTTGGTAGGAAGTACCATACTTTGGGTGTGTCAATAATGATATATTATTAAAATATAAGTTGAATAAGGATATGTCTCTTCCATTCATGGAAGTTGATATCTTGGTCCTTTGACTAAACTAGAACTATCTCCATAAATTCCATGGACATGGTGTATCGAAGAGTTTTTTTAGTAGTGAATGAAATATGTATCATGAAAATAGGTTGTTGACACCATCATGAAACCTTCTTGATGAGATATTGACACTAAGGTGTTATATTACATAGTCAGAATTCATATGTGGATATCATCGTTACAAAGATAATTTATTTATCTTAGTTTCCTTGACCTGTTTCTAGAGTGTACTCTTAGACTATAAGAAATACATCCAAATGTCAACAAGATATTATCCTAGATAGTCACACATTATGTGTTTCTTATAGTCTCGATTAAATTCTATTAGAATTTAATTAATTGAATAAATATTATTTTCAAGACTGTTGAATAATTTTACTCAATTTAAAATGTTTTCATTAATTATATAAAATATATTTTTTGTATTGACCATTTAATAAATATTTTTTTACTAGTTTGTAAAAAAATATTTATTTAAGGGAATAAATAATTTGGGTGTTCCATAAATGGAAGTAGAGTTTGAGGAGAACAATGTTGGTTCAGTACTAAAATAATTATTTTCAAGATGGTAAATAATTATTTAACTAGATGGCACAAGATAAAATAATAATAATAATATTATCATTATGTTGCGTGAGATTTAATTTATGATTTTGTTTTTCACATGTTGGCACACCTCAAATAATGGTGTTGTTGGTTTTTTTATGTAGAATTGGTTTTCTATAAGGTTATGAATGTATTTAATTATTGTTACATAATTAAATATTGTAACTGAAACCCCATGTCATTAAATAGATTGGTGCATCTTTTGTGACATTATTCCTAGTGAACCAAATTGTCAGTGGTGGGAGAATTGTTGAGCCAAAACAATTTCCCTCTTGAATCTTATCCTCTCCCATATTAAATACGAGATACATTCTTCAAGATAAAAGAATAAGCGATCTACAATGACTGATGCAAGTCACTCGCTTCACCTCACTAGCACTCGGAGAATGAGTGGTTTCGATAGGTGGCCATTGGAGCACGTGCGGATCACTACTAGACGGATTCATTTTTGGATCATTCCAAGTTCAATAAGACAATCTATAAGGGTCATTCCATAAAATACACATCATAAATTAATAAATTAAAAAAGATAAATGTGTTTAATTTCTACATAATTTATTTAAATTAATTATAAACAAGATTCGTAAGATCCTCTCTCTATGATCTGGCACCATCATTTTTATTTTTCCTTGGCCTTATATCTTGACCCATGGATACTGGAATTTATTATCATATTGATCCTGGACTAGTCATTGATTATGGGAAAGAAAATGTTGGGCCTTCTGAACTGTCACGCTTCCACTGCATATGAATCTTTCAAGTGGTATTTGTGTGGGGATCATCATTGTTTATAATTATTCAAATACTTCATTAATTATTTATGATTTAATAATTTATTTTTTCAGTTGAAGGTTAATAGTTCTTATAATTTTTATTTTGAGATCTATTCATCCTCTTTTATTTCTCAAAGATCTAATATAAACGACTAATTTTTTGATTAAAATTAAAGCAAGGAACTCATCAGGATGAAAGCACACTCTGTGTTTTATGAATTTCACATCATGTTCTCTGCCATAACACTATATAATATAGACTAAATTTTGTGTAGTCGTGTTTAGCACATTACAGGTAACTTGGAAATTACTCATTCCATGTGCATTTCTAACACATTGTGTAATTAGTTTTACACCATGTGTAGACTAGGATAGATAGGAAAATGCTTACTGGATTACATGTCATGTCAGAAACTGTACAAATGGTGTAGTCCCGTCGGGTCAAGGTCTAATTCGGGTATCCCATACAAAGATTGATCTGATCGGAAACTATGAAATATTAAGACAATAAGGCATGTAGTCCCCTGTACACGTAGTGTGCTATGAAATAAATGATGTGTGCCTCACACACTAAGTCCCAAGGCATGTACTTCAAAAGATATGGTGAAGGTATTACATGCCATATAGTCGGAATTATGCATCGTTTACTTTACCAAATTACACAAAGTTATAACATTAAAGTTTTTGTAATATTCAGAACTACTTATCATGTATAAATCATGCAAGAGGTTGTTACCATGTGAATTGAAGCATCTTGTATGCCATATGATAGAAGATTAAAATAGTATATTAATATAATACATGTTTGGTAGATTAGAACATCTATTCACTAGTTTATCTTCAAGTTACATTTATCTACAAGGATTATAATATCAAGGAAAATCAACAAAAGAATTAAGATAAAATGATTGATTAATTAAAGATAAAAATTAATTGATTGAGGTGTGATTTATATTGATGAGAGAAATTAATGAATTGAATTCCAGTTTTACTTGTTTCTTAAATTTTAGCATGTATGTAGATGACCATGACTAAGACGAGGCCTTTTTATGTGATTGGTTTCTTTTAATTTATTTAAACAATTACATTGATGACATTCAAGCTATCTCTTCTCAGTAATATGTAGGGTCTTCATGCCCATAGTATCTTTAATGTAAGCCCCATTTTTAACCCTCACCTATATGTGAGTTAAAGATAATATGTAATAGATGGATCACCCATTCATGTGGAGGTGGTTCAAGTAAGGATATGAGGTGAAACCAATGCAAGGATATACAATGGTGGAAAGGTGGAAAGCTGTGAACAAGAACCCAAAAGCTTCAAGGTGTTTCTCCCCTAGGTCAGGGTTTTTTTTATCAACAACTAGATAAACTAAACATTTTAAAATATCATGATCATGCCCTTTGAATTATTTTATTTCTGTTGGTTGCATGGATCATCAATATGGATGTGTTGTCATGATCACATAAATAATTAACTAAAAAACGAATAATTGAACTAAATTTATGAGTAAATTTTTTCAATACAATATTTATCACTTATGTATGTTCCACTTAATATTAACAATAATTTAGTAAAGATAATAATAAATTTATGCAAAAGAGATAAAAATCCCTCAATAAAATATTAAGTTAGACTAAGACTTTCATTACATGATTATGGGAAAGGCTCCTTACAACTATGTGTTTCACCAACCCTTGTTCTGAAACATGATATTATATAGAAAGCCCTTATGTATGATTCATGTTGATATAACCATATTACATCTATAGTTGTAGCACTTGCTATACATGGAGTATTATTGGTGGTATCTGTCGAGGAAATCCAAGTCAAGATTTCCGGATTGGGGTGTCCACTTAAAGGCTCAAAGAGTTGCAAGCCCGCAGCTGGAAAAGAGATGCTTACCTAAATACATTAAAATAATTTAACCAACCATTGTTTGGGTTATGAAAATGGGAATATTTATCTTTGCCACTAGAATTTCCAAGATGCTAGACATTCTGAGTTCAACGGTGAGGGACATTAGGACTTCATAAAATAATTGGGGAATTAATAAAATTAATATATTATTTTTCATCAAATGTAATTAAGAAAGTACTAATGATCTTATATTTTAATTGTAGAATAAAATTACAAGCTCATCATCCACACTATCCCTTCAATAAATTTTTTATAAAAACAACATCGTCACTGACAGTAGCTTCAAGGAATGTTTTGGACTCTTTCGGCTCATTGTGCACCATATACGGAAATATAACGTGTTGGAGTCCTCATTATCTGATATGTCTACCCAAGAGGTGATTGATGAAGAGTTCTTTCCCTGCGAGAAATATATGAATGATGATGTCGATGTTTAATGATTGATTTTATCAATAATGTCTAGTGAACTTATAAGGTCTCATGAAAACATGGATACCTATAGCATTACTTGTAGATAGAAAGATAGAAACAATTCGAGATCTCCAAGTAACTCATTCAGAGTAATATTGGAGAGGGTTACCTATTTAGGCCTCTCATAGTCCAGAAAATTGGATAAATTGAGCGCTTGGAAGTTCTATGGTTTAAACTCCTTGAAGAACTAGTAACCAATCTCATTCTTGCATCACTTCCTCTAAGAATCTCCAGTTTTTTTGTAAATTGTATTATGAAAAACATTGAGAAGTCTCTACCAGATCTTCTTAACCTGCTTCTCCATGTAGATAAATATATTAAGCACGATAATCCTGTTTTCCTTATAGTGAAAAAAATGAAATGGAAGACCGGGAGATTTTATCCAAAGTCTTCTTCATTTCCCTCCAAGAAAAAAAATCAAAGGAGAGGAAAGAGAACATGATGCTATGTGTTTTTCATATGAAAATCAATAACACTGTTACTTCACGTGATTCATACCACACCCAAATGTTCCATCACCATCTATGTTATATAAATTATAATGATTGAAAAAATTACATCATGATGGATATTTACATTATTTCAAACTAAAACCACTTGGTTTTTGTCAGGAATGATTAAAAGCTAAAATGAACAGAGCCCTATTCATTAGGAAAGGTGAAAGGGCCCAAGATCTTATTGAATTGGTTCATACCAATGTGTGTGGACAATTTATAGTTGAAGCATGTGATGGATACCCATAATTCATAACTTTTACTGATGATTTTAGTAGATGTGTGTATATCTACTTAATTAGGTATAAGTCAAATTCTTTTGATAAGTTCAAGGAATACAAGAATGAAGTTGAGAACCAGTTAGGTAAGAAGATTAAGAAAATCCACTCAGACCTAGGTGATGAATATCTTAATCAAGAAATTATTGATTACTTATGTGAGTTTGGAATCCTATCCCAACTTCCTCCTCCTTAAACACCATTGTGTAATGGTGTAAGTGAAAGGATGAACCACACCTTGTTGGACATGGTGAGATCAATGATGAGTCATTCAAGTCTTCTATTATAAATTTGGGTATATAAATTATAAATAGCAGCACACATAATAAACCAAGTACCAACTAAATGGATAAATGGTATTCTATTTGAGATTTTTAGTGGAAGAAGATCCATGTTATAAAACATACATGTGTGGGGAAGTGAAGTATTTTTAGGTCCTTTTTAGGTAATAAAATTTCTCACCAAGGAGAAATGTGTACCATTATAGGATACCCCAAGGAAATATGGGGATATTACGTTTACCACCCTGCATAAAAAATTCTTATAGTTGAAAGACACACCATATTCATTGAGAGGGATAAAATCTCTAAAAGCGATAGAGGGAGTTAGATATGCTTCAATGAAGTTGAGGATCATAGTACACTAGAGTTGATACATGAGTATATACCACAAAAACTCATGGAAGAAAGATATGTTCAAGAGACACAAGTACTACATAAGAGACAAAAGATTTTAGAAAATTGAAAAAATATTTTTTTTATAGTTACAGAGGATGGTGACTCATTATTATTTTATCCTTTAACCTACAAGGAAGTAGTACTGGAATAGATGTTTCCAGGTGGAAATAATCCTTGATTTCTGAAATGGATTCCATGCTCCAAAACCAAGTCTGGATTTTGGTAGATCCTCCAGTATATGTAAATCTTGTTGGTTTCAATTGGGTATTCAAGAAGAAACTAGACATGGAAGGAAAAGTCAGAATATATAAGGCATGAATATTTGCAAAACGGTTTAAACAGTGTCAAGGAATTGACTACAAGTAATCATTTTCACAACTTGTAATGAAAAAAATCATTATAATTTTATTGGCCATTTATTCTTACCATGACTATGAGATTTGGAAAATGGATGTAAAAATAGCCTTCCTTAATGGGTACCTTCAAGAAGATGTCTACACAAGATATCCTGAAAGTATTTGTGACTCCAAAGGATGCCAATAAGATATTCAAGTTGTAGAAATCCATTTATAGATTAATAAAATCATCCATGTCATGGAACATTGATTTTGATGAAGCCATAATGTAATTTGGTTTTATAAATAATGAATGTGAACCTGGTGTTTACCAATGGTTTAGTGGGAGTGTAGTCATTTTCTTAATATTATATATTGATGACATATTACATATTGAAAATGAAATACTAATCTTACAGCATGTTAAGTTGTGGTGGAATAAATGCTTCTCCATAATCCATTTGTGAGAATTAACATATATTCTTGGGATTAATATCCATCGTGATAGATCCAATATATTGATTGGCTTATGTCAAAGTATATACATTAACAAGATTTTGAACAGATTTAGCATGGAATAATCCAAGAGGGGATTATTTCCCGCATTATATGGAATTCATCTTTGAAAAAAATGTGTCATCAGAGGCATGAGGAAAGAAAGATACTGGAAAGGATTCTATATGAATCAATGATTAGGTAAGTCATGTACGTTATGAAATGTACTAGGCTATATGTCACCTACACATTAAGTGAAATATAAAGATATTAGGCTGATCCAGGTGGCTACCATTGGATGGAAGTCAAGAAAATCTTTAAGTATCAATGGCATACTTAAGATATGTTCTGGGTTTATGGAGGATATGTGGAACTAGTCATTAGAAGATATGTAGCTTCTATATTTCAAATGGATCATTATGACATGAAGTTTCAAATAGGATACATCTTCACAATGAATAGATATGATATAAGCTGGAAGAACTCATTGCAACGTGTGGCCACAAATTCTATAGTAGAGTCAAAGTATATCATAACTTCTAAGGGAGCTAAGTAATCAATTTCGATGCAGAGCTTCATCAAAGATTTAGATGTGGTACCAAAGAGTAAATATCCCATCACACTTTATTTTGATAATACTAAAGAGGGGGATATTTCAAAATAAGAAAGGTCACAGAAATGGATGAAGAACATACTGTAGAAGTATCATATCTTGAGGGGTTTTTCTCTGAGAGGTGAAGTTACAGTGAGTAGTATTTCCATGGAAAAAAATGTGGCAGACTCATTGACTAAATCCCTGACTCACTAGAAACATGATCATCATGTGAGGTCTAGCAGAATGAAATTCAAACGCAACTGTCTCTATTCGGAGTAGGGGTTTGTTTGAGTTGGTGTCCTAGAAAAAATTTTTTTAACATTTATTACATTATTATTAAACCTAATTAAATATTAAACATCTTATTACATACTATTCATTGTTCAGCATGACTATAATGTAATAATGTCCAAGAGTATTTTTTCATTAATAAGTTCATAGAAGTTTCTTATTGTTATGAGAACCTTGATGTTTCTACGAAAATATTCTTAAATATAGTTTTGTAGTTTGATGATATACTATGATGGGACACATAGTATATAGACTGTAGGTGTGATTAATCATAAAAATATTATACTTATTCTCATTAAGTTCAAACTTGGTAATCTCTAAGATGAAAGATCATGAGAACAGACCCGCTAGTTGCAATTCCACATGTTTTGATATCGTCAGATATTCCTATATATGAGCATGTGAAATGGTTATTATTATTTAATATTATCATTAATCTATGTCATGAATCTCTCAAATTTATTTACTAACGAAAACTGTCATGCCATATGTTGGCGGGATGAAGGGTACGATAACCGTGTCATGAAAGACATGTTATAATTGGATAAGTTTAGAAAGGATTTGTCCCTTTAATTATTGGGAGTTTATATATTAGACCCTTTATTGAAATAGAACCATCAAACTAAATTCCACGTCCATGGTGTATCGATGAGTTCATTTTAGATAGTCAAAGAAAGGTGTATCAAGTAAATATGTTGATGACACTATCATGAATCCTGCTTGATTAGATATTGAGAAAAAGGGAATATATTACATAGTGAGTATTTGTATGTGAATGTTTTCATTGGACTATATGTTATTTATGTTGTGCTCCTTGACCCATTTATAGACAGTACTCTTGTACTTTAGGAAATCCATCAAATTCCAACGAGAAAGAATCCTAGAGGGTCACACACTATGTTTTTCTGATTCTCTCGATTAAATTATATTTTGTTTTAATTAATGTAATGATATTATCCTCATTACCTTGGAACAATATTATTCTAGTTAAAATAACAGCATAAATTAATGTAAATATTTTTATTTTATTTAACATCAAATAAATAATTATTTACTAGTTTTTAAATAAAATATTTAATTAAAATAATAAATTATTCAGGTGTTCAATAAATGGAAGTGGAGTTCGAGTAGACCAAGGGTAGTTCAGTATTAAAATAATTATTTTGAAGACGGTAAATAATTATTTTACTAGTTTTATGAAGAATTTATAAAAATAACGTTGTTATCGTTATGCGACAAGAGATTTCATTTATGATTCCATTTTTCAAAAGTTCGCATACCATGAATAATGGTGATGATATTATTATTATGTATCTTGGGTTTTCTATGAGGTTATGAATGTATTTAATTGTTTTTATGCAATTAAATATTGTAATTGGCACCCCATGTTGTTAAATAGATAGGTACTTCTATTCTACAATTATGACTAGTGAACTGAATTGCCGGGTGTGAGAGAATTGATGAGAAAAAATAATTTCTCTCTCAAATCCTCTCCTCTCCCCTCTCAAGAATGGGATATTTACTTAAAGAATAAGGAATAGGAAATAAAAAATAAAAAATGCGGGACACTTTCTTCTTTGTGCTATCACCAAGAGAAATAGTGGTGTTAATCAGATGCCATAGGAACACATGCGGATCACCTCTATAGGGATTAGGGTTTGTCTCCTCATAAGTGCGACGAGACAATATGGACTGGTCATTTCATATGAAAAACATCATTAATGAAAAAATTTCCAAAGATCCAGGAATTTTATTTCTGTAGAAATTAATTAAATTAATTAAATTAATTATAACCATTATGCACAAGATCCTCTCACTATGATAAAAATCCCTTTTCTTATTTTGTCTACATCATTGATCTTAACCCATTTATACTGGAGGGTAATGTCGTATTAATCCCAGATTTTTCATACATTATGGAAAAGGAAAATGTGGGACCTCCCAACCACCATGATTCTGCTGTGTCCATATCCTCCAAAGATATGGTTCTGAACAACCACCCCATCAAATACCTTTGACGGTTCTCATTACCCCTCAATTTCTACCACCATCAACACTCATTAAACCATAACACCCTCAAAAAACTAGTAAAACCACATCATCACACAACCAATACACAACCACCACAACCACCACACATCCCAATACAATAACAATAAAAACTAACAAGTAACACTTCCTTGAGAACACAAATTTAAGAATATCATTGTCCATGTCAAGATATTATCCTCTTTAGGTGGAACTAGCTCACCTTCATGGTTTCAATCACATCAAATTATAAGATTTATCAATAAGGAATTTGATTCCCCACTTTCATATGTTAGAATATTTATCACACATCCCATGTCAAGGAAGAAAACTCATCTGATAAAGCAATAATGTCCAAAAATCCTATCATAGAAAAAAACAGATCAAGGAAAAACATAAAACAGCTATGGTAATGGGAAATAATCTATGTATCTCACTCTAACGTACTCCCCTCTAATCCATCATGCCTACATAATAAAAAAAATAATCATAAGGAATGTTTTATCCCCATAGAACCTTATCCCAATGATCTAAGATCTCCCATTTCCACTCAATGAATGTTATGTCATACGTTAGTTCCCACATTCCCCATTCAATGACATCAGATTCATCATAGAGATATTGAGGGATATGAGAGATGTGGAAGATGATGTAAATCTTGTCTAGTCCTAGATGATGTTTAAAATGATAATCCATAGCACCAATGTGTCCCAACACCTTAAAAGGTCCAACAAATCAGGGTCAGACCTTACTCCGCCTGCTAAACCTCCAATGACCATGACATGGGAAAACATTCAAGAACACATGATCTCTAACCTTAAACTCCAAGGGCCTCCTTTAGTGACCAATATAAGTGTTATTCAAATCCTGTATCACATTTATCCCATAAAGAACAAGATGAAACTTTTCTATCATGATCTGAACCACATTGGCATTAAGAACTGGGGACTCTCAAACCTCAGACCAGTACAACAGAGAATGAAATGGTCACCCGCACAAAGCTTCAAATGTCGTCATGATGATAGATTAATGATAAATATTATTATAAACAAATGAAACCATGGTACATTTATGCGACCAAGATCTACCAAAGTATAAGATGAATTTGCATAATATATCCTTGAGCATGAGGATAGTATTTCTCATGTGTCCTTCCTTTTAAGGGTAGAAACAAATGCTAAGGCGTAACTGAGTTCCAAAACTATATTGTAATCCCCTCTACAATCATGAAGTTAAAAAATCTTGATCCAATAAAATAGACCATGATAGTCTATAAAAATAATCCACCTCATCCACACAACATATCACTAGAACAACCTTGATTCTTGACTCACAAATCACTAGAAATTGAGACGATTTTATCATCAAATACACTATCACCCAAACTGCATCACAACCTCCTTGATATTGGGGTAACCCTATAACAAACTACATTAATATTTCATCCCAATTATATTTTAGAACATCCAAAGGAAGAAAAAACCATTGGTAACATGATACCTAGCCTTTATCTATTGGAAAACCAATCGCCTATATATAAACTCTAGAACAACCTATTTCATCACAGGGTGCTAAAACTATGTCTTAAATCCATGATACATATTAGATTCCCCCATGTGTATTGGGAAAGGTGAGATATGAAAACCATGAAGTGATATATCACACTTATATACTAGAATAAATAGACTCCCCACAAATAACATCTAGTTTTGAAGATCCTCTGACCATCCCTAAGAAATATAACTATGACAAGAATGATCATGAAAAACCTTTGCTAATGAGCCTCCCCCACTGAGTCTCCTCTACCCACCACATTAGAGAAGATTTTACCACCATCTAAAATAAAAAATATCCACCATTAGATTCCCTTACATCTATATTCATGGTTACCAATTCATATATCACTTTCCAAGCATCCCCAGACTCATAAACAATATCCTTTCATGATTTAATGATAAAAGAAATGATGATAACATTCCACATTTCTAAGGTGTAGGTTATCTATAAATCAAAATCCTAAAGGCACTCTATCCATGTCCATTTCCAAAGATTCATAACACACTAATAAAATATATACTTATGACTCTTATGATTATTGGACACTATAAAAATCACCATAATAAGGTAGTGTCTCCACAAATTCATCAAAAACGCAACTGATGCTAGATCTACATCATGGTTGGAAAATTTACTATAATGGGGAAGTAACTTCCTAGTTCTATAAGTGATAAATTTTCTCTACTGCATCAACATGAATCCCAATTCCAAATGAGATACATCATAGAAAAACTCATACAACATACCCTCTACTAACATCCGAACAAATTGAGAATATATTAATTTCTATTTTAGTAAACCAAATTCTACCTCACACCGATCAGTCCACATAAATTCCTATCCCTTCTTGATAAATTATATTAATAGGGACACAACTTGATAGAAATAATGTAAAAACATCTGATAATAGTCTGCAAGACTGAGGAAACTATGAACCTATTCCGCACACTTGGGTGATGTCTAAGAATAAATTTACTCTATATTTGATGGGTCTATGGACAAACCCTTTTGGGACACCATGTACATATGGAAACTCACCTATAAAATCCAAAACTGAAACATTTAAAACATTACATAGATATGATGATGTCAAGGAACATACAAGATAGCTCTAAGACGATCGGTATGCTCCTCATCTAACTTCAGGTAGACAATATGTCATTGATGAAAATGAAAATGAACAAAAAATAGAAATTCATGGATCATGGACATCATGGACATCATGGGCCCCATGAAAAAATATATTTTATTCCTGATATATAGTTTTATAAACATAAATTCAAATTTCACCTACCTACATCTGACGGAAATCTTCATAACAACAATTTTCTTTTGCACTCATCTAGTGACATCTCAACAATATGTTGATTTTTGAAAACAAAAACGCTACTCTCATATTCTATAAATGATCATCTATCCTCAAAAAAATATATTGGTTATTGATTTTCAGCTAATTAAATCTCTGGTCATTTATACACAACTTCTGAATAACATCTGGTTTCTTATTGAATAACACTAGATCAACCCATTGTGACCCACTTGCCTGGATAAAACACTTATTCATCATAACATCTATCCAAATCATGAACTCCCATAAGTTAGAAGGTTTTATTCTATATTCATCCATTGATATCAGTGAAACATTAGATTTCAAGTCTATCATGAACTCAACATCACGTTGAGGGTGTATTGTCACAACCTCCTTTGAAAATATATAAAAAAATCCCTAAAAACCTTGGTAACCACTACCACCCCATCATCCACTGGTTCCATAGAAAACTCCACCAACTACAAAATAAGGGGATATACATGTCTACCACTTAACTAAAAACACTACTCACCAATGAAAACCAAATTTTGTATATCCACATCTAAGAACACAACTATCCTCCGGAAGAAATAAATAACATAATTCCTACAATAAAACATCTCAATGATGAGAATAACTTAATATGGATACATATAAAGTAAGAATAAGTACCCATTGTACTGATGAGGCCCCATCAAAAGTCGATACCCCCTAGTGCACATCAAATAATATAGTCAAGCCTTTAAATGGAATAGTAAACACCAAGGGTAGGGGAAGACTCTCTATAACTAGTCCTATATCATGGAATAGAGAATTTACAATAGAAGAGTGTGATGATACTAAATAATAAAATGAATAAAAAAGTTACATGAAAAGATAAGAATACCTAAAATGATCTCTATCCCTTATGGTGTTGTTTCCTCAAAAGCATGAAACTGACCACACCCAACTCCCCTACCTTTATTTTTTTGACCACCTCCATGACCACACATAATTTGAGGCCAATGAACTCAAGGAACATCTGGAGGTCAGCCTGTAACTACTCTATTCCCTCTTGGATGAGCATGAATAAATTTATCATGCTACTAAAATAGATTCACTATAAATTTTGTCAGAGGCTATCACCGAACCTAACTTCCCCTAAAAAATTGAGCTCATAGAACTATTGGTCACTAATTTTGGTGATGACTACAAACACCAAAGACAAAAAAAATGTTGACCCAAACTGCCTAAGAAAAACAAAAAATCCACTGACCCTATAAGGTCGGAATGAAATATAACAAGTTTGACTCCCTTTAGGTCAAAAAACTCAAATGCCTAGGTGCCTGAGACCTACCACTAAAAACACTATTCATGGAATAACCCTACTAGCTCCCCTGTCATGGTAAAACTCCTCATGATTTCATCCCATCAATAACCTCAATTTTCTTATGAACCTATAGATACATTGGAAACATAGATAGTGTGACTTTATACTATGGATGGACTTCCTATTCAATACTTCTCACTAGAGACTTCCAAGTCAATGGAAAACACTAAAGTCACTTGAACATGATTCCCAAATCCATCACTATCATACTCCACTAATAAAGGGAGATAAGATCCTTCCCCTTCATTATATTCATGGAAGATTAAAGAAACTCAAATGGAAATCCTTCTACAATTCGACCCTTGAAAAATTCGCCTCCTTCCACTCACCAAGATACAACATGAACCATTGAAATGTCACTACCTCTATCTAACTGACTATGAAAGGGACCCAATACTCCATCACGGAAAAGATCAAAGTAAAGGTGATCTCCAACTCCTTCAACCAACTCTCTATATCCAAATCAGAAACATTGCCCATGTGCTTCCCCAATTTATGCCATTGAAAATCCTGAAACATCCCCTACCACTGATTATCCTCCTCAATAAGATCAACCTTGTGGTAATCTATCAGAACGGCCTACTAAACCTACACTATATGAACCAAATGATAGCATTTACGAGAGACTATATCTAAACGGGAAACAAATAATACAACTCATTATGGCACATATGTCTCTCCTAGGTCTCTACCCTGCAAAAAATTACACCTCACTTGGTTGTTCAATAACATTAAATTCCATGAAAAAGATCACCAGGGGATAAAATCTCATATCCCAACTAGTATACCTGGCCTATGGCATGCAGCAAAATCTACTGACACTATTTATATACCAACCCATATAATCCTCACTATTCTTAACTCTATACTAAACCATATCCCACAACCATCACCTATGATTCCACAAGGTCATGACCCCTCCCTCAAAATATACTGAAATAAAGTAAAAGAGATAATAACCATGAGTCCAACCTCTATTAGGACATGGGATGTTGACTAGCACCAAGTGTATAAATATATTATGTATGGGACGAATTTACCTCTATAAATAAAAAATATCATGATATAGGATGAATCGACCGAAAGAAAATCCATGATATAATATATAATAAAACCAAAACCATCACACAATTATCGAATAAAGAGAATAGATACTGATAAAATTCTCCCAAGTAAATAATAAAAGGAAAATATAAACAGTGATGCAATAACTATCCAAAATAATAAGTTAGTAATGTCTATCATGCTCCACATAGTCATCCTAGAAATATAAAAATCAGGTAATATATATAGGGTGATCAATCAAGTATACTCATTAAGAAAACAAATGTTTTTCATGAACATGTGAAAGAATCATAATAATATAGACTTGAGAAAACAAAAGAACCAAACAACAAGAAAACAAATCAACTCGCCAATAAAAAACCAACCAAGGCATACTAATCAAATGACACAAGCCAAGCATAAGAGGATGATATAATGAATATCCATAAATGGTACTCGAAACAACTTTCCCACTAATTTTACAATCTCACACCCCAACATCATACGTCCTAAGAATCCCATATCTTCTATATAACACATTACAATCAACTACCCTATATCACGGTCATATCAAATCTTTCCCATAGACATATGGGACATCACAACACATACACTACCATAACCAAAGTAGTAGGGTATCATTAAAATGAACAAATTCAACATTGTTCCCTCCTCCTACCATAAAAAAACCCCACCATAAGCTTCTCCATAGTATAGTCACATCATATATCACTTCCCTACAATACACTCATATCACATCTCCCCTATGGAAACCTGGTTTGTCACCAAGTTCACTATCTGACATCCAACCATCACATTATATGTATATTTACTATCTTATAAGATAGTGTAGCAAAGAGAGGGAACCCAAGCATCCATAATCACCACATTTTTGTTGGTAAAAACGCCCCCACATATAAATATGAGTTTTGGCATGTGGGATCAACATGGGTGTGGTGAATATATATAATCACAAAGAAATAAAAGGTATTTGTATATAGAACAGCACAAGCCCAACCAATGGATTCTCGTCCAAAGGGATACTGCCCAACTAACAACATTCCCCACTTTAACTACCACCCCTAAATGTAGAAAACCACCCAATATGACACAAGCCACAAGTCACTTCCCACCTTTCATTACCATTTCAATTTAATTCTTCCAACCCATTAACTCATTGACCAACCCATTCATTTGAAATTCATTATTTATCATTTAATTCCAAAATTTCTTTGGAAACTACTACAACACTTAACCACACAATTAATGTCTCACCACTCTCATTGAGTCATCCATCCCCATATCAAAACCATATTACATTACTACCACCTCATGGAATGGCTAAACAAACCCATCATATCATCACCTCATAGCACGAACAGACAAACCCAAAACATTTATGCCCCATAGCAAGGCTAACTAGGTCCATCTCATTGTATCCACACATCACAACCAAATAAACCCATCACATTCCCCACCAATAGCATGATCAAACAAACCTATCACATTTCATCTCAACAAAACGACCAAACAAACCCACCACATTGCTTCCCCGCTATATGAAAAACAAACACATAACATCAGCACCCCTTAGAATTGACAAATAGAAACTCACTTTCCACGTAACATTAATCATATAATCTAAATATTTATCATTGGGGATTTTATTAATTTCATGTCTTTATTTAAGGTAATTCTTGAATTATCCATAAATCTCATGGAAACTATATTATTATCTAAATATTACTAGTTATCCAATGTCTACTTTAAGGTGATTCCAAACAATCACAAAAAAACAAGGTTCAAAGGCACATTACAAATTATAAAAAATTTAGTGACACAAACATTTCATATATATATATTACAAAAATTTTAATAAATATTCACAAAATTACACAAACATAGTCTTGGTGGCCTTAATAGGTCAGTTCATTTAGAAACATGGAAACATAATCATCTGGTTTATAGGCGAAATGCATCGTCTTCCATAAAAATCTTCATAACAAGAACCAATAATTGGAAAATCATACACAATACATATCTTGATATCTTGGGGAAAGGAAACCTAAGAAATAGTGATCATAGATGCTCATTAAAGATAAATAACCATGATATGTTATCATAACATGAACATAATGGTATGATATCATGAGCATAATATTTGAAAAGTATACCCCGTATATCAAATATCGAAATATTTATTCAGGAAATAAAGTTTGGTAGTTTTTATGATTTGCATCATAAGGTAATCAAATAAAATGATCCATGATAGCATAAAATTGGCATAAGACATTTATTTGTGGCATACACATAAGAATAGAAAATTCTATCTCATGGATATCCACCAATACATCTATAATATATTTGGATTGGGATAACCACCCATGTACCTACTTCAGGCATGGGATGACTTCACATTACCCTCTTTTAGACTTGGGATAACCACTTTTATACCCTTATTTTTTGGATAGGGATAACCACCCATGTTCCCCTTTTTTAGGCTGGGGATAACCACTCTTTTTAGCTTGGATCATGTTAATAATAAGTAATAGGTAACAAAAATTTATGCCATATTGGATGGAAAATGATTTTGATCGGTCATTTAAAACATTTCTTGATGAAAAAATCATTTCCTCTTAGAAAACACTTTTTAAAAGACAAAAAAATTGGAAATTATTTTCATTTTAAAGAAACCTTGCAAACTTATAAAGTAATATTAAAATAAAATAATGTACATTATGATGGAATGTTTTATTCATTTGGTACATGTTAAAATAATCATTCCTTTCACATTTTCAGTAAAATCCAAATATGAATTGTTTTGAATATGATATGAATATTCAATTAAAAAAATTCATAAAAAAACCAGACATTGGTAAAAATATACTTAAAAATACTAATATAAGAAAAATATTGAAAAAAAATTAAACAACATGGTTTTGGATGAAAATAGATGTCCAAACAAATAGATTAATAAATTCAGAATTTATTAAAAACATTTTATCAATTTGTTTAAGAACCAAAGAGTGGTAAAATGGTACTATTACTTAAAATATAATTAATAACCCAAGTATAATAAATTTTATGAGTTTCTTGAGTCATGTGTCATAATAAATATTCATAAACAATCTCGACATATGATAATATTTTAAAATAAAATAATTAGCACATTGGTATCATTGAATCATAATGCCCATGAAGGAATAAAATAACATTTTACTTAAAATATCATGAGTGTAAATAAATTCAGGATATAACCTGTCCATGTGAATTTATATAGACCTCATGAAGTAATATATGGGTATAACATAATATATGTTCCAAACAAAGAAAATCATGACAAAAATATCTTACCGCTTTAGTAATATTTTGAATCATAATCCCCAATAAATAATAAAATCAAATGAAAATTAAAAAATCATGAAAAAAATTTGATTCATGATGTAACATGTCAAAGCGGTATTCTATACACTACAAAAATGAAACGAGCGTTGAATTTTCATAAGTATCCTAGAAATAAAATAGAGACTTGTAATATCATACATTAAGTATTGAATTTCACCATTCGGGTTACAAAATAATGTATAAGAAATATAAGTTTATAATGAATCAATTAAAAGCCATATATAATACCTTATATTACAAACTTATGAACTTTTATTACCCTTTTACTAACAATTCCATGTTAATGTCATGTTTCGGGTAGTAACTGCTTTTTATTAATATATGATTTGACTGGTTTTTTTGTACTATTAATTTGATAATAGTTCCATAATATCGAATGTTTTAACCATAATTTAAATAAAATATATATTTATTATATATTTATTTATATTAATTCAAAAAAAAATCTGATAGATAACGAAATAAACCATTAATGGATATGGTAGGTCGTACATACACATGATTATTGTTTAAATTTTATTTTTTAATTGAAGGAGATAAATATAAATTATATATTATTATTAAAGGATCATTTTTATTTCATATGTATCACATATTTTCATTATAATCATCATTATTACACTCCATGTAAATCTTGAATGAATCACCTCGCTTCATGAGGCGACAGTCTGTAGTATAAAAAAGTGACATTATCATAGTCCCACAAAATAGAAAAATGAATTTATATGTGATATAGTAATTAAAGAAGAATAATATTATCATAAATATAATAAAAAATAATAAATTCATCATTATAACTATCCATGATTGGTGGTAATGTAAAATTAATAACATCAGTTCATGAGGCAGTAGTTTGCTATACACAAGAATGATGATTGTGTAAATCGTTTAATAAAAGTGGATATGGATGTTGGTCATTAGCTTAACATAAATAATTCTCAATATATGGATGGTTATAAAGATATTATATCATCATGGTACAATAATAATTGGAGTAGGTGAAGTAATAAATAAAATAAAACTCTTCGTTGATGAACATTACCTCATCTTCAGGTATCCTCATTATGTTTAAAACCAAAACCTTACTAGGTTATATTTATTTCCAAACTAAGGCCTCAGAATGTTATTAGGGAATACAATAAGTGATTGGTTTTGGTATTTCTTGAGAAAAATGTATTGAGATGAGTGAGGGGTGACTTCTCTTTTATAACTATGAAAATGTGGCATTTATGTAAATACATAAAAGTATTCACTATTGGGAGGTCACTCTTACCTCATTTGACTCAAAAGTTGATAACTAATGGATTAGAGGAATTATATGGTTGAGACACAAATCCACCATATGAAATAATCATATTTTTTATCATGTTATTCCTTATCCATTATATTTACTCAATTTTACCCGTTTAGTTTTTTTAAAATGGTGACATTTAAAAAAAAATTACATAAGTAATCAATACATTAATACAAAAAATAAAATTATTGTTGTCACATTTTTGTTTTTATATTCAGGTATTTTGTTTTGGTTTATCTTTTTTCCATATGTTCCCTTATGAATATTGGGTAAAAATGGACGTTTTTTGGTGGCCAAACCTGGGTGCATAGTTGGCGCACAATTAGTGTATACCACACACCCAAGCCCTGTAAATGTGTGGTGGAAGATAAAACCAACCACACAAATGTGTGTATCAGCCAAGGTAACCATGTTCTCTAGATAGAGTGTGTCCATGGTTGTCGCATGGTTTATTAATCTGTGTGGACATACTATGCGTAATTTCTAGCTCATAAAAAATTGAAATTTTTTCATTTTACCTTTCTAGATTTCAACTGTATTCCACTCATCTTCTTCTCCACTCAATATTTTCATCCATAAAAGGCCTTTATGCTCCCTCAAGATCTGTTGGAAACCCATTTTTGAAGGGGATTATGTGGGGAAACATCAAAACTCTTCAATTAATAGGATTTATGTCTTTTTTCATCCTTATTTTTTAGGGATTATTCCCTCTTTCTTGGGGTTATATTTTTTCAGTAGCTACGGTTTCATCCCTATAGTCTAATATTGGGTTTTGTGGTTCGAACATCACAATTATGGTTTATTTTTTCTTGGTTGTGGTGTGGTATAGGTGTGGTTAGAGATTCACACCAGTTTTTGGTCATTATCACCAATATGGTTGGTGGTTCCGTGTATAAACATTATTTGGTGAATTATGTTTATTGCATAATTAATTTAGTATGTTTTTTAATTAATATGTTTTTTTAAATTTGTTTTTAAAGGAGTTTAATATTATTTTTATTTTTAAGTTGTATGTTTATAATAAATGGGTTGTGTTTTTTGTGTAATCCCATATTGTGTCACTTGGTAGTGTTTTATAACTTTTTTAATACGTTTTTTAAATTATGCAAGGGATGTGACTTCTATTTTGGTGTGTTGTTGGTGAGTATTTGATCTTAAAAGAATACGTTGAATGGATTTTCATGTGTAAATCCATGTGATAAATCATGGAACTATATTATATACTTTTTAATGGTTTATAAAATTATATAGAGGGAGTGAAACATGTTTATGAACTATTTTGGTGTGATAATTATTTTTTAAAATAATTTTGATGTCCAAGTGGTGTCATGTTCCATGTATAACTTTATTGAGAAAAATATTAAAGCACAAGTATCTAAGAGGGTGGACTAGGACTAGTATGTTAGTGATTCAGTAGTGTCTATGGCCTAGTTTTATTTTAGGGGATTAAGAATTATAACACAAACTAAATTATGGTGATTTATTGGATATCCCAAGATTATGGTTGTTTTTACTACTAGTATATCATTCATAATAACACAAATGGTCATGGATTATGTGTCGCATTTAACATATATTTGATATATCTAGTGTCTCATTGATATCTAGTGCCTTTTGGTGATTTCTTTGACTAGTTCTCATTGGTGATATTTCACTTAACATCAGCATACAATATGTTTGGTTGGGGATTTCAACAGGAAGTTTTCTTTATTTAAATTTTTTAATTCTTTAAAATATCTCTCTTAAAAATGGTTTCTCAATAAAAGTTTCTCTCCTTAAAATAATTACTATCATTATATTTTTATCAAAACTGCAAGATATTTTTCATATAATTTATATAGCATGGAATATTTTCTAGGGTGGAATACTATTGGTATTACACTGACACCCTACATACACATTTTGGTGTAAGTAGACTTGGTAATGTTTGACATCTGTAAGGGTAAATATTTGGGATAAAGTAGTTAAGGTTACTAGCTATCGTTCTGGGTGTGGTGATGTGGAGGTGGAGGTAGGGTGATGTCTCTTTCCATGTGGTGGTTTTTGAGTTCTTCTTGTGGTTTCCTTTTTTTTATCGTCTTTTTCTGACCTAAATCTTGTAATTCAATTATTAAAAATTTTTATTTTTTGTTTGGTATGAAATTTTATATTTTTCATTGATTAGTTTTAGTATTTAATGCAATTAAATTCAGGTAAATCATTCCCACTTAATATTTTTGTTACCTAGAAAAATATACCAACCCGTGGGGATAAAGAACACCTTTTGGGACTTTCCACAGACTGGGTTGGGTGCTAGTTTGGGTGACGAGCAGCTTGCTTCATGATAAAATTGTATCAGAGAAGGTTTATCTATTTGGGTCATTTTATTTGGGATGACTCTTGTTAGAAGGTAACTAGGACTATCTGGACAGAGGGTTCTGGTTGCGAGTAGGGTGTCTGGAAAGTACCTCTCATGAAAGACCTCAGGTCACCAAGGGATGTTGGGAGATTTATTTGAATTATATTCTAGTTGGGATGTGCAGGCTATAGACGTCACATAGTTATTAGGTCAAGGTGAAATTGATTCATCATTTAATAATCATAACAAGTTTTATTTATTTATATTTTATGTTATTGCTAAAAAAATAAGAATTTTTATACTTATGATTTCCCTTATGATTGTTTCTTTTTTAGAAACATGCCTTCTTAAAGAACTCACATGCACCCACAAGGGGAAGCTTAAGGGATTTCACCCTCACTCTTTGATCAGAGGTTGGTGGAATTCATGGTTCAATCTGTCCAAGATCTTGGATAGGGAGCAGGTCATACTCCTACTCTAGTTCGAGAAGATTAATCTTGTCCTAGAAAAGACAAATCCCAAGACTTTCTCAAGAAAATCCTTATACTCTTTATGGTAGAACAAAGCCTTAAGAATACGAGGAGTGTCTTGAGAAGATGGAGTTGATGTTTGAGTTTCTTAATGCTCCTTGGAAGTTGGATGAAAGTGTGCCTTATTATTTTTAGAGGGTACCAATCGTAGGTGGTGGGACTCAGTGCTTCAAGCTGGGAATCATGAGTAGATGAACTGAAATTCCTTCAAGGCTATCTTCAATGACCAATACTAACCTGAGGTCTTACGTTATTCCAAATCCTATGAGTTTATGGATCTTGTTCAAGGAGATCAGTCAGTGATCTAGTATGCTAACCATTTTTATATGCTTGTGTTATCAGACTTTCCAACTCAATGCTTATGGAGAAAATCACATCCAATGTTATTTTATGGAACATAGTGATTCTAGGATTCCAATTTGATAATATTTTTATCAATATCACTGAAGCATATCCTACTTCATATCATAAGATTTTACTTATGAATTTTAAACTATTAAACACAATATAAGGAATCATCTTTGTAATTGATAGAATTTATTTTATCATGAACCATTTTCTTCCTATCAGGATGAAAAATCTAGTAATTATTGAATATAAAAAAAGGGGTCATAAAATATATAGGGACAAGATTTTCCAAAATGAGATAATAATCTGAGTTTACATTTTCTAGAGTGGTGTAGGAAATAGATGAACAACTGTCTAGGGTATCATTATTAAAAAAACACATTCCAATTTTTTGGCCACAATTTTATTTTGATGTTTACTATACTAAGTGTTTTTCAACCCCACCATGTAATATTCATGAAAATTTCCATTCTAAATACAATACTACAAATCTATGATCAATGTGGAGAAATTGACAATAACATATCTCTAATCCAAATTAATAATTTCATTGAAATCCCCAAGAAGAATCCAAGGAAGATTAATTGAGCTATTAATATACATTATAAACATAGATTAAATTATAGAATATTTTAAAACCCTTATATAAAAATTAAATGTAACCATGTGCTGAAAATAATTGACATTTTAAATTCTATATAGTCTTCAGTGTGAAAATACCCTTATTTTTTTAATTTCGTTACTAGAATGGTTTGTTGTTATGAGTCTGTAACCCATAATTTGAAGAGAATCATACGTTTTCAAAAAAATATCTTAGGTTAAAAGATCCCAAGAGGATTCCGTTTATAACTTTTTATATATCGCTTGAGAGAATTGATTGTTTTAGGGTTGGAAGAGTCCAAAAATTTCTAAAAGAGGATATTTATTTAAATAAATTCATATATAAATGTCTACCTTTTTTCTTCGAAACAATTTTTTTATTTTGTTATTATTTCTTACTAGAAACATCTTTATTTTTATCAATTCCAGGACTTTTTACTTCTTCTTTGCAATACATGTCCATACTAAAGCAACCCAATGGATGAATATGGTCAAATGTGATCTTCAAAGGGCATGGACCATCATAGGAATGACTTCTTTACTACCTTAAAATTTCAATATTCCAAGGTCTTATGAATTCAACAAAGTGAAAACATTCAAGAGGTGGCTATAAGAGGGATCTGATAGATAATCCTTCACTTTACAACATTCAATAGATAATAAAATATATTCTGATGAAGACACAAATTTATTGGTATCTTGTGAAGAGTTGGGATATGATGATAAATCTTCATGAGAAATGTCAGCACCTTCCAACACTAGAATTTTAACATCCTACAATTTTTAAGAAAAAACATAATTCATAATGTTATTGAATAATATTCTATATCTAGAAGGTTTTTTCAATTTAAATTGTGAACAATACCCAATCTAGTGTACCACTATAAAAATTCTAAGTGTAATTATTAAAATAAAAAATCTACTATGTTGGTATTAATATCTTTGGATATGTGGATCATATATATAATGGTGTGTGTGTTACTAGATACTATCATAGGAAGATAAAACCATAGGGCTAGATGGTTTGGTATATGGGTGAGAGTATAGACATGCATGAGCTAGGTTCAAATGTTTTATATTATATATTTCAATATTTATGAGATCTAGAATATTATATTTGTATCGAGAAAGGTATTTGGATCTCATTTAAATTATATAACTAAAAACTCTATTGGATATTCGAGAGGGTAGATTTTTTCTACTATGAATGTGTTCACTATAATCCACCATAATTGTTGACATAAATTTTAGTATGGGGTGAGATATATATCATTTCCATAATGACTATATGAGCTTGTGAAGTTGGTTAATGGTAAAATCATAATAATTCTGGGGAAATTTGTCTTTATAAAAGGATAGGGTAGTGAGGTATACGGGAAATCCATAACATACTTGATATAGGTTTTCTATTTTTAAAAACATGTCTTTTCTAGGAGATGGAGGATTCAAGGAAATAATGGTTGGGATATTGTACTTACAGTTTATATTTGATTATTTTTTATAAAACACCATGGTAGAATGTGATGTTATAAAAATACCTTCACTTCTGACTATATAAACATGAGTGGGCTACCAAGAAACATATAGGAAGGTTGGAATGATTGATAAACATGAAGGGTCGCAAGGTGAGGTTCATTGAGATATTATTTCTTAAGAAACTAATTTAATATCACTCCCATGTGTTCGTCAAATTTGTTATGGTCATGGAATCATTTATATATTTTGCAATTATTTTTACATATTTTCAATGATTTATACTGATGTTGAATAGTTTTGTGATCACCAAGGTTCAATGACTCAAATATGAATTTTGACTTTTCATCTAGTTACATGTGAACATTTTAAGGTTTACAATTTTGGAGATGGTGAACCATGTTTTAATCACACTGGGAGCTTGACTGATTGAATTATACCTATACATTTGGTGTTATCTGTTGAGGCTAATTTTGTTCATATAGGTATCCAAAAGTATGTATATGAGGATACCTAAATGCATAGTCAAAGAATGAAATTGATGTTTTCTCCATGTAGTGGGAAATGAGTATTTTTTTATCAGTATATAAAAACATGAAATTATTGGGCCATCTATGATCATCCATCAAATAAGGGTTAAGAATGTGGATATATAATAAACCTATAATATTTTAGTCAATTGGTCTCTTAGTTTGATGAAGTCTTTGGATTAGGTTAGACTCTAGCATATTTTTTTTGGTTTTTAAATAGTTTCACGACTTAATGTCTAAGATTCATATACACACTCAAGTCAGATGAGCGGATATGATACCCAATATTCAGAGTAGTGTCCGACACAAGGTATGACTCTATAGAGAGGCTAGGTATCAAAGTGTCAAGATTCAGGTCATCTGTAAGTGAACTAGATGAATTTCTCATATTATGACGGAGAGTTTTAAATTTTTATCTTTATTGTATGATAATGATTTGTTTTGATTTTTCATGGTGGATATTAGTGAAAGATGTTTGTTATGTGTAAGTGGAATGATCATGTGTTTTTTGAGGTATGGTAGTTAGTTATGAAGCATTCTAATGGTATGTTAATGTCTTATGATTAATTGTGATATTAAGTATGTCTGGAGTTTGAGATAATGGTAGGGAATCTTACCATTTTTATTCCAAATATCTTGGTTGTGATGTGACTGTGGTAGAGGAATCCTTTGGTGGGGAATTATAATGGATTTAAATGATATCTCTATCACTATATATGAAGTAAATTTATTATATATTAATGATTTTGGTATCATCTTGGTGTTTTAAAATTATTGTGAGATAGATGCTCAACATTCAGCCCAGTTTGGGGAGTGTGTGGCCTAATACAATTTATGGAAAAGTTATAACATTTTTGGAAGATTATAATAGCTCGTATGACCATAAGTGGAAATTTGAACCTATTTTTATTAAAACCCAATTTTATTCATGATTGAGTTTTTAAGGCTGCCTATATAGTCAAGGAGTTGAGTTTTAGTGTGTATCCACATGATCAATGCTAAATTTCAACAATTGGTTGAAAAAATGCCACATCATTGTGTTTTTTTACAAGTTGAGGGTTGTGTCAGATTAAATATTATATATTTGATGATGGTTTTGCTTTAACACATTGGGTTTTCACTATGACTAGTGCCAAATAAAAATTATTGATAATTTTTTATGATTATATTACTTTTTTTGTAGTGGTCGTGCCACAAAAATATGGTAGTATCATGAATGGTGGCTGATGGGTGGATATTGGTTAATGAATAGAAGGGTTACACCACAACGTATCTATTAATAGAGGAGTTGGGTTTGTAGACCTAAACTAGATAAGGAACATTTCAATGAAATACTAGTGGTCCTTCCATAAAGCCTTAACAAAAGTGCGAGTTACCTCGTAACTTGTGTGGTCCCACCACTAGTGGATCTTGATAATTATTTATGATATATTTTTTTTAATTTATGATAAAGTTTTAAAGAAAATTGGGAATGGGGTCTTGTATTTATTTTCCTCCAAACCAGTCCATATTCTCCTGTCCCTCCTATTTCCCCTACTCTCTCTCATTCTAAACCATTTTCTGGTGACATATTCTTCATTTTTAGGACTTCCTTTGAGTATTCTATAGATAGAAGTCACTATAGGTAATTATTGATTCCCACTATCATCTATTTATGTTTTATTCACCATTTTAGTTATTTTTTTATCACAATATATTTTTTATGGACCACTATATGGTTTTTTGATTTCTGTGTTGCATATTCGAGTCATCCATTGATATTTTTCACGTAGGCTCCTACTAGTTATAGGTATATGGTTCCAAGATATTTCTATTTTTATACTTGTGTTTATGTATCATGTGATAAATGAGTGTGGGTAGGTTCAAGTGTGAGACCAAGTGAAATACCTCATTATGTTTACACTATTATTATGATACTCTATGGGTTAGTATCATGATGTTACTGTCGATTTATTACATTTATGGGTTGTTCAATATTGTTTTGTTTGTCCTCGGGTCATGTCGAGTGTGATTTCATTTATTGTAACTTATATGTACTGATGTTTTTTGTCTTTGTGTGCTTCTATGTGAAAATGGTTAGGGTGGCCTGTGAGGTTGTGGTGTTGTTATGGTACATAAAATTATGTAAATAAGTTGAAATTCAAGTAACTAATCATGTTATAGAGTTTTTTGGAGTTATGGGAATAGTGGATTGAGCCCATCAGGTGGTTTTGACAACAATATGATTAGTGGGATACTCTATTATGATTTGAAGTTGATGGACATGATTTCCATTGATTTGGAGGAGGGATGCCATATATGGATTTCCATGGGATATGTATATTTATTGAGGTCACCAAATTAGACTTATTTCTTGTCATGGATGGGTCTCAATGATCGATTAAGATATTAGTTATCATAATAATTCATTTATCAATAAGCATATGATTTAATTTATGGATAATAATTTGGATAATATTAAAAATAGTATGAGGTGGCTGTATGGGATATGTTTTGGAATATAAAATCATGTATAATGCAATTGGATGGGAGGAAAAGACCACTTTCAAAGTGAAAAAATATTTTCATATCATCCCACTCCGTAAAAAGAAAAACAAGTTAAATGAATTCAACCATGGATTAAAGATCGTGGTGTGGTGTGGGTTATAGATTTTTTTGGTATTTTTGTTTGTTTTATAAAATAGTAGATGTATAGATATTAAATATGAATAATATAATGTATTTTCTACTATGTAAATAATCCTACACATCAAGGGACCACTGGGATATGTATATAAATTATGGTTTATGACATTGGAAGGGGAATGTCCTAATTTCTTGTACATAGTAGCCAGTGGTTATATGATACATGGGAAGGTTAAAGAATAATTTTAGAGTCGAAACATGTGTACCTTGATTAATTTTTGGTTTTCATATAGTATTTATAGTTTCACTTATGTATGATCAACCTATGAGTGATCTATCTGAATTGTGGATGAAATTTATGACATTATGAATATGGTTTTTTCATGCATGGTTTTATGATCAAGTATGGGTTATTTTCCATTTTATATTTTTCATATATTATTACAATATTTATTTTGGTTAATTTATTATAGGGTATATTCTCCCAAATATCACTATTTAAACCCTCCCTACTAATTAACAATTTTAGGAATATACAGTGGTGTACTGATGTTTTTTTGGTCTCCAAATCTAGTGTTGATTTGGTTATCTTTTTCAAGTATTCTAAAACATTCCCCAAGCATAATTTTATTTAATTTTTATATCATATAATTACATTACATTTCAAACTCTATCCATTTATCGATAACCTAATAATTTCTCCATTTTTACCACACCAAAAAAACCGCATATTTCATGGAGAATGAAATTAGTGAATTAATTATTTATATAAATATTAGTTATCACCTCAAATATTTTTCATCAATTTTTATTTGGAAAAGTTAATTTAAAAAATAAAAATGAAATCATAAAATTTGAGAACCATATCAACTAAAAAACAATTAGTATATAAGTATAATAATTTATAGGTTCCTTTGTATAACCTTGGTGAATGGGGACCAATTCTACTGGAGATTCTCTAATATATATATAGATGTAAATTGCTGATTTATAAAAATCCCCAAAGAGAAAATGTGATAAGATAGGAAAGGTGGTAGGATCCCTCAATTAATACTCAATCGAAAAAGGTGGGTGTTTTTTAAAATAACCACTAAAAATTCCAAAATTAACCTAATAAATGTTACAGTTCAGGGGATTATAAAATGTTTGATGGTACTCACTAGAGCATTAGTGGGATCATGAGATTATCAGTAGATTACCTATATCATTTTAGCGGGTGGTATAATGATATGGTATCAATTCCCATTAGACTAAAACTTTGGTGGAATAATTCTATATTTTTAGTGGATTATTATTTATTCCCAGAATACCCCCTCGTTTAAAAAAATCTAGAATGTCAATATTTATCCCTTTATAACTCCAAATAAAATTTATAAGTGTCCAAAAAGTTCTAAATATTCATCCCCTTGTTCATAATTTTTAAAATTATAATCATATAGGATCCTACTGAAATTAAATATAATGTTTCTCATGTATACCATCACCTAAAAAAAGGTTATTATAGTACATTGGAATCATCATTATTTTTTAATAAATGATATTATATTATAGTTGATATAGATAATAAGAGTTATAGGGTTATAAAAAATTAAATAATTATTTGAAGACTATTAATGTAAATTAGGAGATTATAATCAAGTAATATAGAGGATTTATAAGCATACAATATGGTAATAAAATAAAATTAAATGATAGAACAATTAAATTATATGATTGTCACATTCATCACTGATAGTTCAATACAATATAAATAGTTATTTTTTTGAAATTTAAAATTTTTGTTTCTCCACAAAAATAATATATGGATATGGTCAATTAAATTTTATATAGTTAGGGAACACCTTCATAGATATTTTAAAATTACTTGACGAAGGAAAACCCCATTTTTAATAAATGGGAAATGGTTAAAGGAATACCTAGGGGATATTCCCTAAGCGCAATATAAATATAAAATATTTTAGATTAAGCTTATAAAATTTTATGTCAAAGTATATAAATCATTCACTCTTGGAATACAATCCAAGAATATGATTTACATTACTCCTTTTTGTGTTTTGGTTATATTTAAATAATCAGTTATTCTAAAATTGAATATGTACATTTTTCTTTTATATATGGGTTACATGGATAACATTCTATAGAAATGAAATTAAAAACTCCTTTGATGTGAATTGTAATATATGTATATAATAAACTATTATCCCTTTTAACTTATTCTATTCCTAAATTTTATAAATATTAATTCTTGGTTTGTTCACTATTTTAAAAATCATTGATATAATATTGGGAAATTTTTTGAGGAGTTGGTATATGTTAAATATATATATATATATATAATCTTTTTATGTATATAGAGATTAAAAAGATAAATACCCATTTAGAAATCACATTGTATCCTTTTGGGAACTAATCTATCATAGTATTATAGAAAAACCTTTTTAGACATATTTTATTAGATTGAAGAGTTCAAGATTGAAATAATTTGTTATTTTTCTTGTAATAATTTTGAAAAAATCACTATTATAATTAAACACTGATGAAGATATTTTTTATAGTATAATGATATTTTTTTATATTAATTTCAAAAAATTTTATTTAAAAATAATTTCACATATGTTTGTATAAAAATAGAAAGTAATCATCATACAAATAATTAATGAAATATTGAAATTAAAAGAGTTTAGGTAATTCATATTACATTATTTTATTTAAAATAATAATTATTATCAATAGAGTAATAATAATTTAATTATATAGTTATAGTGAAATAAAATTATATATTATTCAATGAGGAATAAATAAAATTCACTTCCCATTTTTTCCTTAACGACAACACACAATCTCAGGGGGGAAATTAATCTTTTGAATAGGAGTTGTGGCATATTTGGATTTACTAAATAATAGAGTGTGTGTGTATATAAATTAAGAAAAATAGTACGTTTTTTACCCATGTTTCATTATATATTAGGGGTGAAGATAAAAACATAATCATTTTAAAATGATAATATATCTAATATGAAAATATTTTTATAGGTACGAAATTTGGTAATATTGATCTTTTTTACCTTAATAAAATTTTAAGTATAAAGAAGTTGAAAATATATATTTCATATTTAAGAAATAATTAAAATGATTCTTATTCTTCTAATTTTTTTGATATCATTTTATAAATATCTCATGTAAATTAATTTTAGAGTGCTAAACAATAAGAATAGGTAAATGTTATATATATATATATAATGTTTTATTTACCCAATTTGGTGTTTAATTCAATTGATATTAATAGAAAAATACAGAAAAATGAAGAAAAATTTAATACAATTTTTTTGGGTATAATTATAATTTATATGTGGTTTGAAATATTTTTATATAATTTTTCATATCTTTTTGGAATCCTATGATTTTTATTTTTTTTAAGATCAAGGGGTCACAACAAATATTTTATTTATTATATATCCATAAATTTTTTTGAATGATGTTTTTTATGTCACATTTATATTTATTTTTATGAGGATATAAAATATTAATATATAATATTTTTTAAATAAGTAGTAAATAATATTTTCTTGCTAAATTTTTATTTTTATTTAAATAAAATATTACATTAAATTGTTTTTTTCTAAAATTTAACCATTAATGTTATTCTGAAAAGTATCCAAGACCATTGTGGATATTTTTAATGATGATATGGGAAATATACTTCATTTTCCGTTAATATGTAAAGATGAAATTTAAAATCTATTATATATATATATATTGGGAGATGATAGGAATTATTTCTTGAAGATCCATGCAAAAAAATCATTTAATCACCACATATTTTTATTTATATGTGTTTTTTAGACCATAATCAATTGTTAGAATCTAAACAAACACTATGACCGTATCCCACTATTCAAATTTTTAGAAGTATTTATACTAAAACCTTATATTCAATGTCCCATCATGTTATTATTATGAGATTTGGGGGGGGGGTGTGAAATACCTATCCTCAGTGCATGAATACCCATTAACCCAGTTCAATAGTCTATCCTAATAAGAGAAGCTCTAATGTTCTTTGAATAAGACCACAAAACATATCATCTTTTGGATTCTCATATATACTACATAGTTGAAAACTCAATGAAGTGTATCTTTTATGTACTATAGTTGAATAATAACGTGAATTTGAAACAAGGGTGAAAAAGTAAAACCTATAATTCAAACCTTTAAACAATAAATAGCCTCATCCCATCAGGAAATCAAAAATTAGAATAATAAAATTTCATTTAAATTATATATTCTATATATGATTCTAAACCTTTACCCATTCCAAGGTCATAATTCCATAACCATATAGAAGAGACACATATGGTGATGGAAGATAAACTAAATTAAAATATATAAGAAATCAAACAAAATAATTAATATAATCTATTAGAGGGGAACCCCTAAAATAGTGAATGAATACCTAGTTTATACACACAAAGAAAATATCAAATTATTCATAGTCTTATTCATTAAAATGGATTTCATGTGGAATTCTATTTATCATAATGGATACATGTGTATCCATTCTATTTTATTCTCACCACGACATTTTTTGTACAACCTTTATTTAAATTCCTTCAACTCCCATGATCTATCCAGATAAATTTTCCATATATAAATTGAATATCAAGGATCATATCTACCCATAAATGATTTATATAGGGTTAATGAAGAAATTATACCTTGTTTTTTTTACTTTCATGAAGGTATCCCACATTGCACATGGATTGATCACACAAATATATTTGACCTTTGATTATGTTTTCAAGTCCTTAAGAATGTTTCTGGACAATTTTTTATGTTATCAAATAATATCACGTGATATTACAATCATTAAATTGTTTGGATAAAAATATAGAGCCTTTTAGGATGGATATAAGATGTGTTATGTCAAAGAGAATCATATTATAGTGCAGGTCCCATTAAAATTCATCTCATATAGTGAGAATAATTGAGTTTAATCTCACATGATATATTAAAGAACCTTAAATGAGAGACTGCGGATTTATACGTGATTTATTTAGGCATTCATTGATTCAATCACTAGTACTGTAATCACATGTTATTGATAAATAAATACACATCTATTTCAACTCAGGGTGATATATGATTCTAACATTGGAAGAAAGATCGAACATTCATTTTCATGTGAGAACCCAATGATTCTTATTTGATAATGAAGCATATAGTGATTTGGATGTGAAATATTTGTTAATATGATGTGAGGAGATAACAAGATGGGTGAATATTATTCATGTATGACTTTCATGCTTAATCATATATGATTTACTTTTTTTTGGGTTTAACTAATGTGATAAATAGTTTAGAATATTTCATTTTAAAGATCTTAAAAAATAGCTATATAATTAGACATTAACATTTACAATTTCCATTCATCATCCATAGAACATGAAATTTAAAAAAATCACATTTTAAGTGTAATAAATTCAATACTTAATTCCATAATCATATAATAATTTAAAATCATAGTATTTTTTAGATTATATAACATTCAAAATTTATTCAAAAAATTTAAAAAGAAGGATAATTTCATGAAAATAATGAAAATATAGATGAAAATTAAAAATAAAAATCCATAAAAAATTCCCAAAATTGTCACTTCAATCACCATACATAATAAATTTCCATATTAGGAATTATCTACACATATATAACACTCAAAAAAATTACCTTGAAATTGATGATGAGCTCTCATTTTTATCATATTGTAATAATTCATTCACTTGGAATTTAATTCCCATTTCATAATTCTAAAGAAGTATCATTCAATACCATTTACCCATTGATTCATATTCACAACTTATTCAACATTATATTTATCTATCACTCTCAAGAATATTTTTTTGAAATTTTTTCAACTTATAAATTATTAAAATTGCACATCAACTTGATAAGTGGCTACATCTCCACTCAAAGAGAGGAGGCCATGTTTAATCACAAAATAATATTCATGGGTTGTATTAGGGGATTTATTTTAGTGTTTTTTAATTAAATAACCATGGATAAATATTTTATTTTTTAACACTTATTTTTTAATGATTTAATGTATAAGAAAATAGGACAATGAACGTCACTCTTTTCTTTGATCCAATAAAAATAGCTCCAAAGTGTACAACCACCGATTATAAATTTTTGAAAAATATCAACTAAATAATAATAATTAACAAAATATTATTATTTAATTATATATATATACATCCCCATATTTTTAAAAAGATAATAGGAATGTAAAATTAAATTTATTGTGAATACAATAATTTATTCCTTTTAATTTTAATCTTGGTTATATGTATTTCACGATGTAATAATAAATAATTTCAATCTAATGACTCTATTTCCCTCCTTTTGAGATTAATAGTGGGAAAATATATTTATTAGGATTATTAATACATGTTGTTCTTTTAAAATGTAATCAATACATTAAAACCTTTTAATCATGTGCTCTATTAAAATCATATTATGATGAACCCCTCCCCCATGTGTTTTTAATGGAAAAAATGTATTCAGACCTTGTGATATGGTTGTAAAAATATTGGATTATAAATTATCACTTTCATTTTCATTCATGGTCACTAATATCATCCAAATAAAAGTCATATTCAAGGTAAGAATGATAATAGTACTACTAAAGAAATAAGACTTTCCAAAATATCCTCTATCATATTATGCATATATAAATCCATATAATTTTGAATAAGTAATAATAAAAATTTCTAGATTATGAATCATAACCCAATATATCAAGAAATATGAAATTTTATGAGACTTAAATAACGTTTTTGTCACTTATCGGGTTTGGAAAAAAATTTATTAGACATTATATTACATTTATGGACATCTAAAATGGACTCAAAATTCTAAAATATATCAATATTAATTAGGGATTAAAATTATCATAGTAATGACGTGACTTTGTAAATTTAGAATTCAATTAAATTTCTAAATTTATCACAATAGTCTAAGAATATGAAAATACATCCAATAAAGCTAAAGTTTCATTTAAGAGAGATGAAAAATATAAAAAACAAACCCAAGACTAATAGGTCACTCACTACCCCTTGTAATTTTTTGATTCAATATTTTCATATATGATTTAAAATTATTTTACATATATTAAATTTTTTATGACTAAAAATATATAATAACATGAATAAATTGATATAATATGGTTTATTTAGAGGGACCTCTTCTTAATTGTTTGTATAGATTCTAAATTATTCCAATGATATTACTTTCAATGTAATGCTAAAATGAAAAAAATTAAAAATTAATAACAAATATAAGAAATGTGATATATATATATCTATGTGTGTGTGTGTAAAAAAATAAAGTAGTATTTGAAAACTAAAATTAGGTACTTGGTTTTTACTACCCCCAATTCAATATTTATTGGAATTTTTTCAAGCATATAGTGGGGTTGAGATGGTTTGGTAAAAACCACTACATTTATTTTCTTCTCATGAACTTCAAGCTACATAGCTTTTATTCTGAATATCGCCTTATTTAAATAGTATTATATTCAATTCCCCCTTAATGGGGATCTTTAATGGTTGTTGGATAATAAAAATTTAAGAGGCCACCTTTTTCACATCATCATGATGGATAATAATGTCCATGTTTTCATTGTCTTCCATTGTTACTAGCTATCCCTACTCCAAATTTACTTTTTTAATTTTAAACACTTTATAGATGCCAGAATAATTTCATGAATCCATTACTATCTTCAATAGTCCTTAATTTTAACTCCCAATGACGGGAGAGTATACAAACTACCTGATACCAACAAAATTCAAATAACAATAATTTAAATTAAAATTATTACCATCAATTATATTCCCTTCTAACATTTCATCAAAATGAGATATGATTAAGTGTTTATATGTATTAGTGGGATGTGGGTATTTTAGATTCCGTTCAAATATAACTACATCTAATGTGGTCAATTTTTCAACAACGATTTCTTAGAAAATCCTTGTTATATATTCTTCAAAAAAATAAGGGGTAGTTTTTCCCAATATTATTATATCTAAAATAATAAAAAAATATATAAAAAAATGAACTATACCCATTGAATGTATATATTATCATGAATAATTTAGGCACTACCTCTATATATTCTTTGTAAATTTTAAATAATTTATCATTCATCCTATAATTTTTATATCACATAAATTTTTTATTGTGCAATTATGACTTATGGATGTTAAACAATTTCAATATTGTTACAAACCACCATATACATTTTCTTGTTTAACTTAAAGACACCATATCACTTTATTTCTTCATCCTGGACATGGTCATAGGATTTATTAAGATCATACTGGGGTAATAATTATTTCTCTAATATTTTATGTTCATATTACACAACTAGTTGGGATGGAGTCATGATTTCAATCTCCATGTGTCTTATACTTTAATTTAAACATAATGTAAATTATTTATAAAATAAATGAAAACTTCTGGAATGAATATTTAAGATCTAATTTAAATGTTCTGTATTTGATAGGATTTTTGTGGAGTTTCATTCAAATAGAAACTTAAAATTCTATAAGAAAAATTTTGTAGCTGACATATGTTTATCTTCAAGGATTATTTCAAATACTCAATGACAATCACAAAATAAATTTATTATTTTGTGATTTTTAATAAAATAAATTAAGGAATGAGAATAGGTGTTTGGTTTTCCTTTATAAACTGAAATTGGGGAAACATATACTAGGAGAAAATGGTTTATTTTACTTTGTGAGTTTTTGGGAGTTTAATATCATTATCTAGCTAATTATTTTCACACATTCTAAACCTCACTGCATTTTCAAACTCCAAACCTCTAAAATGGAATTCTCTCACTATTTTCATTTGTGGGAAGGTATAACTGAAAAACTATATTTCAACATTCCATTAATTTTTTTGTCTGAGTATTGATTTTTGACACCCTTCTCACTAATTTGTTAGTCTTTATCAACCCAAAACATTAGGCCTTACTAAGAATAGAATCCCCACCGATATTGGTCAGTAACAACCAAAAATTTATTCTTTGGGTTTCCCATATGAATCAGATGAATAAAAAACATAGTGATATGAAACCTTAAAATTAATATACTGGTAGAATATGGGGAGGGAAAATAATAGAAAAATTATGAAAAATTTATATTTACATCCCTAACTAAAATGTACACACTCATCTTATCATGAAATTAGAAATTAAAATAATAAAATATATTTAAATTAAACTATACTTCACTATTCTCTCTGCTTGTTCTATAACCAATGTTTTCATCACTTCATAACCATTCAGATAAAATATCTATGAAGAATAAAACAAAAACATAATTAAAATAAATAAAAAATAAAATAAAAAATATAATATAAAGATAACACATTATATGGGAACCCCTAAATGGAGAATGTATTAATCATTGATATATATAGTGATGATTGGCATGCTTCTACATCTATATCGCATTAGTTATTATGTGTAAAAAAATCACTAGAATGTCACATTATACCACTTCCATGATATTTCCCCCTTTTTTGTTCATTGGCCACCCTTTATAACTATTCATTCAATTCAAAAAAATACCTTAAGATACATTTTCCATCGATGGAAGTCACATGCTAGTTCACCATGGTTGTTAATTTATTTTCCAAACATTAGTAAAATAATATCCCTTGGATTTTAAGAGTTGTGTGAATGGATGAACTATTTTACGAGGATTGATCCCTTGACCATTGCTGATAACTTGTAGGGTCTTCAAGGATATAGAGTGTTATTTATCTATTTCATCAGTTTTGGGGTGATTTTTAAGTGATATTTAGTTCATTTTAGTGTATGGATAAAAACATAGTCTTTTGTGTTGGATACAAAATATCGATGTTATAGAGAATCATAATATATAAAAAAATTATTTCCAAATTAATGAAACATGGTAGTGATTATTTTTCTATAATCTCATGAAAAATATTTTAGAACCATATAAGTGTGATTAATGATTATTATATGATGTTTGTAGATGAAAATTGACTTATAGATGATGTACTCGCTTGTTATTTATGTATATCTCTCCATTTATTTTTTACATTAGGTGCTCATTAATTTCGATATGGGAAGGAATGTTGACAATTCATTTCAAATAAACAACCATAGATTCATAAATGTGATATCAACTAAGGGTAATTATAATGGAGTTTAGTAGTTATATAATGTGAGCAAATGACACTGATGTTACACAGTAAACATGTATTATTTTCATGTTTAATCCTATATGATTTTCTCTTCAATTTATTTCTACTAATTTGATCACTTGTGTGGCTTGTTTTAGTTTACATGGATAAATATATTTTCCAATTAATCTTACCAAAGCATCTATAATTATGATTAATAATCCATAAAAACCAAAAAAAATTGAGAAAATTTCACATTTTATTATTATATTAAATATCCATATTAATTCCAAAATGATATAATACATTAAAATCATTATTATTATACTATTTTTAATAAATACCCAACGTATTCCTAAACAACCAAAAATGTAATAATTTCTATAGAATAATTAAAAAATTATTGTAAATTTTTAGTAAAAATTAATAATAAATACATAAATTTGTAATTTCATTAGATCAAATCCAATACTACCACAGATACTCTCAAATCATCCTTGAAAATTAGTTAATGAGGAGCTTGATAGACTATGGAGAGATACATAGTTGATAAGTGACACTCTAAATGAAACCAATAATAAGAAAACTTTTACCATATGGTTCATATATCTAGTATGTAGTAATTATATTGAGTCATATAGAATTGAACAAAAATCCAAGATAGTGTGTAATCTTATTACCTACTCTTAATAACCTCATTTATAATGAAATTTTTTTATGGCAGAAAATAATCTATAGAATATACTATTATTTATCATCTTTATATTTTAAGAGATAAATGAAATTATATAAGTCTTTGAAATATTCAAACTGAATGATGTAGGCTTATATGGTTTATTCAACTGTATCTCATCAATCACACACATGTGATAAATATAAATAATTAGTAAGTAGTAAAACCATGCATACATTTACATATGAGTTACACAATAATAAATTGTTATAATAAAAGTATTTCATTTTTTTGATTCATGCTTCAGAAATAAGAAAAAAATGAATGTTTTTATTAAGAATTTATATATTGATAAAGTAGACACTAGATTTAAATTTATAAATACAAACATTATTATGAGGTTAAGAACCATAATGTTAAATAATTATCATGTAAAACAATTTTGGATATATGAACTATACATAAATTATAATTTTTGAGGAATCCTGACACATATGGTTCTCTATAAGAATAAATATAGGTAGAAGAAATTGTTCAAGGTTGATGAAAACTTGTAAGAGATAAGATAAATAATATTATATAATAATATCAAATGTGTTATTGATTGATGATGGAAAAATAGATGCAATTTTTTTACTATTTAATAGTGTTTTTATTTCATAAATATTATGGTGTATTTGGATATAAAAATTAAAATGTAACTCATTATTTTAGAGGAAACAATATCACTCATAATTAAATTTACAATACACTACAATAATCAGACAAACTAAAACAAATCAATATTGTTGAGTGAAAGATAAAATATGTCACTAAAATAGAATCATGATATTACAACCTTATATTTTTGGTGTATCTACTAGGTACAACAATATAAATAATAGAAAAGAGGAGATAATTATGTTTGGATATTGATATAGAAAACATATTCATGATTATAATAGTAAGGGTAATATTTGTTGATGTGAGGGTCGAATAAGTTGAGGAAGTTGATCACTAAATGTTATAGAAGTGAAGGACCCTTAACCAGTTATCATATAATATTACAAGTGATAACATATGATAAATGGGGAAACATTCCAACATTATCATTTTTTGGAATTTTTAATGGATTTAAATTTATATGACCATTCAACAGAGTTATGGGGATATGATATTGTACCTAAATAAACATGATATTAATAAGTGGAAATTTCACGACAATTTTCTATGGATTTCCATTAATATAATGATTTTAGTCATTTTCATTATTTTGTTAATTTCAAAAAATAATCTTGTATTAAAAAAATTCATTGGGGATAAAATGTAGTTACAGGAATCCAAAACGTATTCATCAAATTGTATAGATTTTTCAATAAATAATAAGTGGTGTGGTGGAGATATATTGATGGGTATTGAATAATAATAATAGATAGACCATTTATATAAAAACCCAATCTTCATGTGCATAGAAACTACATAATTTTTTGGGAATACTTAAAACATTTAATAAACAGATTCCCAAACACCATATTTATTTTGTGCCTTTGGAAACAAGGAAATATATATGTTGAAACATGAGTGAGACACATTATCTCTCACTATGTTATTTATCTTGAGAAACCTTCTAAGATACATCGAGTTAAATACATATCTTCATATCTTGGGGAATGAAAAATAAAATGGGGTGATCTAAAATGCTCAATAATGGTATAGAAGTTGAGATAAGTAAGAATAAACGTGTGTATAATGGTATGATAATTTGATAATTTCATTAGAAGATCCTACCATACATATAAAATATTATAGACATAAATCATGGTATAATGATTGGTATATCATAAGACATCAGTCGTAAGGGAAAGAATAACATAATAATATCATATGAATAAGACATGAAATTTATGGCATATACATAAACATAGAAAATCACATGTCAATGCAACCTACCAAGAACTTCATAACATTTGAGACTTGAGATAATAACCTATGTACCTACTTTGGACTTGGGATTCGTTTCTGTGTACCCTATTGATTCATGCTAGGGATGTCCACTCTTATACCCTATTTTTTTCATGCTTAATATTCCCCTTTATTTTGGGCATAAGATTCCCTGTTTTTGAGTTTAATATTACATCTTGTTTCAGTGTTAGGATTCCCTCTTGTGTACCCTCTTGATCTCATAAAACATTTTTTATTAACTAATGCATTGGAGGGATATATGGGTCCCACCTATCACATGATAAAATAATACATACAAGTTCCACATGATAATAAAACATGTATCATACCCTGAACCATAACAAGATATGAGTTTGATAAACATCATATCATAACTCATGAAATTTAATGGGTATAGTAGACAATTAAACATGTCATAAACAATAGAAAATATATGGGTTTCATAATCAATCCATCCTAGAAAAACCCATTAAGGGAAGATAATTTCATAACCATTAATCATGGTATAACCCATTGAAGAGAAATGGGTTTTATAATCATATAACCTATGGAAGAATAATGGGTTTATAAAAAAATATCCCATAAAAGAGAAACTGGTTTTCATAATGATCATGTAGTCAAAACATAAATCATTCAGATAAAGAATATGAATGTAACCTTTGGATAATTTTTTAGAAATGCCTTATTAATACAAACAAATATCATCTTAGATTGAACATAACTTTTATGTATCTTTTGAAAAAAAAAATCTTAAAGAAAATATATTTTCTTATTTTTAAAAAAAATTAAACCATAAAAACTTTTGAAACCCATTTTCATGAATATAAATTCGAAAACATACGAAGAAGTATTAAAAAAATTGATATCTATTATCCTTGAAAACTTATAAGAGAATCCTGAAAAATTTTGGAATTAATTTTCCTTTAAAACTTGTAAAACAATCTTGAAAACATTTTTAAAACAATTTTCCTTAAAAATAATTTTAAAAAACATAAAATATGTTTTGAAATTATTGAAATCTTTATCTTTGGAATTTCCTCGCCCTGGTCTGGATATCACTCCGCGTGGGATCAGCTCATTTGTGGCCTCAACTTCGGTTCCAGTGTGGGATCAGCTTCCGGAATCTTGGCCTCGGCTTCGTTGCAGGATTACCGTGGTTCTTAGGCTTCACCTGTCTCGGCGAAGGTGTGGACTAGAGTTAGTTCCGGCGTGGCCTTGGTGCCGGTTATAGCGTCTTCTCAGGCTTCTGGTTCCAGATTCTGTCCTTGGTGTGACCTCGGTGTCGGCTCTGGCGGGGAGCGGCCTCATCCTGGAGGGGCATCAATGCGTCTGGAGTGCTTGGAGGGGGGGGGGGATTATGGGGTTTTGGTGGCCTGGCGTTTTTATCTTCTATTTTGTTTTGATGTTTTTGATGTTGAATGGTTTTTCTGTGGACTTGATCTTCGGTGTGAAGGCTGCAATAGGATGGAGGTGTTTCCTACACGAAAATGGATTGATCATAGTGAATACTGGGTGATCGTGACATT
Source organism: Viscum album (assembly GCA_963277665.1). NCBI lineage: Eukaryota > Viridiplantae > Streptophyta > Magnoliopsida > Santalales > Viscaceae > Viscum > Viscum album. The sequence continues at coordinate 349,734,715 of OY728126.1, read as the reverse complement.
TGGTTGAAGATGAATTAGGTTTTGTGGTTTAGGGTGAAGGAGGTACGACCGAGTTATTTGTGGAGTAGGGTGCAGCATTAGGGCAGCCTAATCTTCGTTATGGTTTCTTCAACGTCCTTTTGTGGATGGATTCCTCCTGCAGGTTCATCTCACGTCATTGGTCAGTTGGGCGAACTCTGTCTGGAGTTTGTTGATGGGAGGATTTGGGCCGGTGTCGATGGTCGCACCGGTGGACATTTGAGGAGGCTGGCTCTAAGGATTGGTCTTCTTGTCTGATGTTTGTTCCTTGGTTCATGGTTTCTTGGCCTTGATTTTGTTGTTTGTAATTGGTGATGTGATGAAACTGTGAAATGGTGATGTAGAGGTCTTATTTAGTGGTTTGGAAATGAAGTCATGTTTGGTTTCTCAAATTTTCCTCAAAAGTGTTTGCATAATAAAAAATTTAATTTTCAGTCAAAAAAAAGGAAACAATATTCTTGAAAAAAAAATTTGTAATCTTGTAATGAATGCATTATGGTAATGACGTCGGGTTAATTTATACATGTCAAACATTATTTTAGAAGGGTAAAAAAATTATAAAAGTTCCTTGAATGGAAAAAGAAAATAATTAATTTTTATGACTTTTATTAAATTGTGAAACCTAGGTAAAAATTTCTTTTAATTATCTTTGGATAATAGTAGAATGTAATAGGAATGTTTTTTAGAAAACATGGTTTTGAAGGAACCCAAATTTCTAACCAAATGAAATTATAATGTAAGGATTCCTTAAAAAACATTATTAACTATATTATGTAACAAAGAGTTGGAAAAATGGATCTAATAAATTAATACATAATTAATAACCATATTATAATAAAATTAATGTGTGTTATTTAGATATGGATCAGAATATTTCATTAAAGAAATCGTAATCATAAACAGTCTTGATACCAGATGAGATTGTTCCAAAAAACTCTTAACACTTGGTAAAATTGACCCATACTACCCACTTAATGAAATTAAATTAAATTAAGCATACTATATAAATTAATTAATTATATTCATGATAAATCCTTTCAAATGCATTATATACACCTCGTAGAAAAGTATAGGTGCATGACATGACATGTGTCTCAAAGAAGGAAAATTGAGACAAAATTACTTTAACTATTTACTGACATTTGAAACATAAACCCCATGATTTTTTTCATAAATTGGATATTTAAATTACCATAAATATAATTATAATAAACATTTAATACATCCATGTTCATTATACACACCACAAAAAATGAATGGTTGGTTAATAAAGCAAGTATCTGATGGAAATAAAAACTAATATGACATTACCTTAACTTGTGTCTTGACTATCATCGTATTCTTATATTCATTATATGTGTACTATAAAAATATATATAATATATAATTTTGAAATGAAATACACCATCCATGGAGATTGTTCGAAGTACGTACGCAGGAACATTGTTTCTATTTTTATAAGTAATATTGGATGTAAAAAAAATTAAACGACGTATATATATATAATATCATTAATGTAGCATTATTATTTTATTAATATCAGGTTATTTCTCGAAAGCCATTCTTAATATATTTCACATAGTGTGTGAATGAATCACTTTGCTTTGAAGGGGTGGTAATCCATTCTTCCTCAAACGAAATAATCATATTTACAAAAAATGGATAGTATAAAGATATCTATTTTAAAATAATTATAGAAGATTAAATACACAACAAGGTTAATATATTTCATATATAAATATAATATCCATTACAATTTCCACTATGGGAGACAGTAATGGAAGGACGAATAATCATCATTCCATGAGGTGATAGATCATCATACACATAAACAATATGTTCATTTCCCATTAGATGGAAGTGCATGTAAGTATAGTTTAAAAACATAGAATAAAAACATTATCAGTATATTTTGAATATAATTTTTTGTATAATAATGGAATAATGAGACTGGAGGGGTGCAGAATGAAAATAAAATAAAGGATCCTGAGGGAGGATGTTACCTCATATTTGTGTAACTCACCTTGGTTTTCACCAAATGGATTCCTTGGATTTATTAATGCACAAATATAGTCTTAAAGTGATAATTAAGATATATTGGTAAGTTTATTGGGCTGATATTGTCTGAACCTTTGTGTTTTTAATGGTGGTAGGAAGGTGGTGAGGTGGTGGTGTTTTTTAGTCGACGGAAATGACTAACTTGGTATTTTGAAAACAAGTTTGGTGTACTCACGTTTCACCTAAAAAGTCATAAGAAGAAAAAAAACTCAATAATGGAAGGTTAATTACCTTAAAAATTACAAAAAATGGGTGTTGTACAGGTTTTTACATCATCGGTCTCCTTACGTTTAAGGTTTAGTTCTTTTCTAACCTCGATTTTTCATTAATAGTTGTAACTAATTTTAATTACTTTCACTAATATTTTTATTTGAAATCTAAGAATAATTTATTATAAATTATAAATAACTATGATTCAAAATATGGAATCCATTTTCCCAATTTCTAATAACATAAGTGGAGGAAATTAATTTAAATTAAATCCATCATACAAGACAAAAATATTGGTTTTTAAAGTAAAAATTATCCAAAGTTTACTATTTTTTTATATCCAATTTCATTTTGAAAATGAATCCAATGACTTAAATTGGATTAATTTATATAGGTTTTATCTAATTAGACTTTAAAAACAAATATAATGTTAATTTATCTATATAAATAAATCTGATTAAAACATTGTTTATGAATTGAAATTTATATTTTTATTATTCATACAAAAATGATGTTTCTTAGAAAAATTCGAAAAATTCACCCTAATATAATATTTACATTAAAAATTAAAAAATTATTATTATTCTATAAAACTCAATTACTAAATGGGTCTAAAAATAATTTTAATTTTTTTAAAGGGGTATTTGTAAAGTAATTCACATCAGAAAATGGTACTTTTGAACATATAAAAACTTTACCAATGATTATATATTTTATTATGATTATGTATTATATATATAAAAACAATATAAATAATATTTGAAAATTCATAATTAATAATCACAAAAAAAAATTAATGTCTAGGTTATAATTATCTCGTTTAAATAATTATATCAACAAAATGATGTTTCGTAGAAACTTGGTGTGGCTTGTAACGTATTCCAATACAGTGTTCCATGTAACACACTCCAAGTAAGTGTTTAATGTCACATAATCCAAGCCAGTTAAATATGAAATTAATGTTTTACATAGTTAATTCACTAAATATAGGCAATATCTAGTGTTTCTTGAAATGAAACATCTCAAAAACATTAAATTAATTCAAAAAAATCAAAAAACATCCCATGGTGTTACCTTCTTCAAATTATAATTAATTTCTCCCTCAAAATTCACCTAATTTATCAATGTATTATTACTTGAATGTTTATTTAATATGAACCCACATCGTAAAAATGAACACTAAAACTTCCTTTAAAAAGAAATTTTAGAAACATAATGGTTACCCAAAGTGACACATAACTATGTTTCCACATATGAGAACATAGGTGGGAAGTGAAAACTTGGACATGGAAAATAAATCTAACCATGAAGTTCTAATAGAGAGTGTAATATAAAATGTTTTAGAGAATGTTAACAATCAACATCATAACCCAAAGAGGCATAAAAAGGTTATTGATATCATCATAAATGTTGATAACAAGATAAAATTTTATTTCCATATCCTTTTCAAAATTTTAAGAATTTTCCCAAAAAGATATGCTTATATTATGTTATAACATTATCATACATTGGTGTGCCTTCATCAACTACCACATCATCTCTTATTCTAAGAAATAAATCTAAATTTATCATTTTTGTGCATTAACAGATCATGAGATCCATAAATAGAATGATGGTTCATTCCATCTATCATTATTACAATAAAAGGATAGGAAAATTTATCTAATATGAATAAATACAAATATAAAGAGATAATAATTTAACATCCCAAACAAAATATTAATTTTAATATAAATTTTCAATAAATGGTTACCTTATAACACTTATAAATTATAAATCACCCTTTATTCCATAAATAAGCTCTTATCTCATACAAAAAAACATTTTCATTGGAAACACAGTTCCATCCAGATACTGATAAAATATCAAATGTGATTTTATTATTCCATAATCCTTTTAAGGAAAGATAATCATATTAAATCCCAATAAAGTATGAACAATAATATTTTTATATGTATAATTCATACGAAATCATGCACAAACAAAATACAAATTAAGGATTAGAGGATACGTATTTATTAATTATATTAGATAACTTCATCCATTATGATAGAATAATTATTACCTTTTTAATTTTCCATCAGTGGTTTTTGTGGATTATCATTCCCATTAGTCCTTGGATTGGGTCACTTGTAATCATAATGGCCAAACTCCATGAAATTAAAACTATGATGTGTGGGAGGTGATTTCAGTGGGGATTTTTCATTATTCACATCATTAGCTAACTTCCAACCATCACATTTACATCTACCCACTTGATAACCATCCCATAAACACTTAAAATATATATTATTACAATTAATACAATTCCCTCAATGTTTATTCTCACTATTTATGTATAAATAAAAGTTTATTTTCTTTTCCCTATTGTTGTTATATATTTTTTTGAACTCTATCATTCTTTACATGTAAAAAAATAAAATTTATACATAAATCCAAACATAACTTCCACATTTATAGCACATATAACAAATTATTCATAGATGATAATTTCTCTTATATCCAATTCCATTCAAAGACTAGGATTGTGACCATCAAAGAATCGATAAATTTTTCTTTCAGGTTTAATTATAATTCCTAAAGAGTACCTTTAAATCCATGAAAAACTTTCGTTATATACATGAACAAATTAATCAACATTCGGATTAAGCTCTAGTAATTCCACTTCCGTATTTTTATGTATAATATGAGGAAATTTCTTAGTAAAAAATATGATCTTGAACTCTTTCCAATCCAGGGTGTCAATTTTTTATTGTTTCCTCGTATTCTGGATTAGAGTACAACACGGATCCACTTCACCTTCTAACCAATAAACAAATAGATTAACATACTCATTTTTAAAAAAATGGAGAATATAAATTAAATTTTTAGTAGTGATGATCCAGCATTCAAAAAAAATGTGTTTCAGAAGACCCATAAAAATAAGGTGGGTGTTTCCTCATGAGGGACTCAACATAATGGGGTTCTCTCATTTTCTAATTTAGGAGTGTATCATGGTTCATGACTTCAAAAAATTGGGTTAGTATAAAAATGATATGTTTTATTCCTATTACAATAGAATTTGTTTGCTCAGGAGTATAATTTATACATTATATTTTTCAATCACCATTAAAGTATTTATTTCATGTTCCAACCATTTACTAAAACTAAAAGAATATAGTGAGCATCACTTATCATGGTAGGAAAACCTATAATAATGAAAAATAAATAATTATAAGATGTCTAAATCAAAACACCTTCCCAATATATGACACCCTATGTTTATTCTAATTTATTTATATATATCTCATTTTTAAAATAATATGAGATGGTTCGTGAAGAATTTGTGAATTTCGAAAGCATATCCCCTAGGAGTTTCAAACAAGGTGCCCAATAAGGCCCGTTGTCATATACCAGGTTATATCGAGTCAGACCTAACACACAATATTATAGTTGTTATTTCTAGATACATATACTCTGAAACAACATACACTTGTAGTATCCCTAAAAGGATATATTTCATGGAAACCACTCACTCTATACTTCAACAAAATTCAATTAGTTTTTCCTAATCATTAACTCAACCATATACTTATCCTTAGAGACATCCCTTGACATATCCTTATAAATATACCTTGGGATATCACTAATGTTTTCTATAATAGTTTTCTATGTTTTACTAAACAATTCCTCTGATTCCAACTATAACAACATAGTCTTGACATACATAGACAATAAATCATTTTTTTGTAATACTTAAAACATTTCAAAAATAGACACCCAACGACCATATTATTATAGTTCCCTTATAAACATGGAAATGTAAACGATGACACGTCAGTGAGAAAAAGTATCTCCCACTATGTTCTTCATGACTATAACTCTTCTTAGACACACAATAATTAGTACATATCTTCCAATACTGGGGATGTAAACATAAAATGGGGTGATATAAGATTCTTTGTAAGGGTTATCAAGGGAGATATTTAACCATAAATATGAGAATAAGGGTATTGGAACTTCATTGTTACATTAGAAAATCATACCCTACATATAAAATATAATAAACCTTAATCATGGATTAAATATTGTAAGATTATAAGACATGAATCATAAGGGAAACAAGATCATAATAATATCATATGAATAATAAATGAAATTTTTATCATACACATAAAAGTAGAAAATCATATATCATTGATACCTATGAAGACATTTAAACATGTTATTCTTGGGATAATAACATGGGTACCTACATTATTCTTGGGATCCATACTTATGTATGCTCTTGTTTTAGGCTTAGGGTATCTAGCCATATACCATATTCTTTCAGGCCTATGATTCCCTCTTCTTTCGAGATTAATATTTCTTCTTATTTCATGATTAATATTCCCTCTTATTTCTATCTTGGTATTCCTACCATGTACCCTCTTAATATCATAAAACATTTATAGTAACCCCAGAAATTGGAGAGAGATATAGGTCCCACATATCACATGATAAAATCATGCATAAATTTTCTAAAATATAATATAACATTCATCTTACTGTGACCCATTAAAATATATGGGTTTCGTAAACATAATATCATTATCCATGAAATTAAATTGGTAATATAAATGTTTAATCATATAATAACCTATCAAAAAAATAATTTTCATAATCATTTAGTTTTATAATAACTTGAGAAAGAAATAGGGTTTCATAAGTATTCATTATGTTATAACCCTCTAAAGAGAAAAATGATTCATAAGAATATAACTTGGGAAAGAGGAATGGGTTTCATAAATATATAACCAATGAAAGATAAATGGTTTTTTATAAGCATCATTCAATAAAAACATAATCCATTTAGAGAAATAATATGAATGGAACCTTTGGATAATTTCCCAGAAATGCGTAAGTGATACCAATTAATGTCATCTTAGATGGAAAATATTTTCAGTATGTCTTTTAGAAAAAAAATCATATGGAAAATATCTTTTCTTATTTTGAAACTTCCTTTTAAAACATAAATCCTTTAGAAAACTAATTTCAAGAAAATAAACATGAAGACATATAAATAAATCTTGAAAACATTCTGAAAACCAATTTCCTTGAAAACATTGAAAAAATCCTAAAAAATATTTTAAATTCATTTTCCTAGAAAATCAATAAAATAAGCCTGAAAATATTTTGAAAACCATTTTTTTAAAATTCTTTGAAAAATTATGAAATAGTCATTTAAAATAATTTAAAACACTTTTTAAAAATAAATCAATTTTAAAATACCTTTTCATTGAAAACAACTTTAAAAAATTCAATTTCCATAATATTTGGAAAAAAATTGCATTAAAAAAACTTTTTAATATTGTAATGGAAGTTTCAAGTGATTGACGGAGGAGAAATTTGTACAAGTCAAACAATCCCTTTTCACTATAAAATGTTTAGAAAATTTCCTCAACCAAAAAAATTCAATAATATTACATTAATAAGGCTTTTGTATATGATAAAAAATGGGTAAGATTTTATTTTAAAGATCATTGGATAATAGTAAAATATTTTCTGAAACTTTTTTAGAAAACATGGTTTTGAAAGAATACAGATTTTTGACGTAAGAGAATGATAAAGTAAGTATTTATTAAAACCAATTAATTAACTGAATTATGTTCTAATGATTGTTGAAATGATACCAATACTTTAATATATAATTAATATCTAGAGTAGAATAAAACAAATGTGTTTTATTAAGAGATCGATGATATGATTTCATCAAAGGAAGCATGATCACAAACAGACTTGAAACATGATAAGATTGTTTCAATAAATTTTTAACTCCTATTAACTTTGAACATACTCCCTATTTAAGAAAATAAAATTAAATAATGATTAAAAAATATTGAAAAGAAATATATTCATGATAGAACATTTAAAAGGAATTATATACATCTCATGGAAAAATATAGGTGCATCACATGGAATGTGTCTCTAAGAAGTATAATTGAGACAAAATTACATTACCGATTTAGTAACCTCTGAAACATTAACCCCATGAAATAGAAATCATAAAATAGATATGTAATTACCCAAAATAATATTTTTATAATAATAACAGAATACATACATGTGAAATATACACACCACAAAAAAGAAATGTGTGGTAAAAAATCATGTATCACACGGAAATAAAAAATGAGATAAAATTCACTTACCTTGTGCCTTCACTCTCGTTGTACTCATACAATCATCCTATATAATATATATTGGTTTATTTAAAATATATCACAAAACCATATTATTATATATAATACAATATATTTTTTGATTATTAATTTATATTACCCACTTTCTAATAATTCAATGTTAAGGTTTCACTTCGGTTAATATTTTATTTTTTTCACATGTGCCTTGATTTGTTATATATATATATATATATATATATATATATATATATCGTATACATATATCATGATTTGAATAATGTAAAACATGATATAAATATCACGTATATTCATTATATTTTTATTATAATATTCTATTGAATATATAATTATGAAATGGAATACATCATTCATGGAGACGGTAGGTTATATGTATGCATTAATGTTTTTTTCCATTTTTATTTGATATATGGAATATAAAAAATTAAATGGAATATATTTATATAAAATATAAATAATATATAATTATTATTTCTTTTTTACCATATATGTTCACTAAAATAATCCTTTTTTACATTCCTTGTAGTGTGTGAATGAATCACATCACTCTGAGGGGGGTGGTAGTCCACAAATCCTCAAATGAAATTATCATATTTACAAAAAAAGGAATGTATAAAGATATGTGTTTTAAAATAATTATATAAGATTAAATAGATAATAAGTATCATATATATATATTATATAAAAAGAGTTTTATCCACATTCTCACCGTTGTAGGAGGTAAACTATGGACTAACAATCATCGTTTCGTGAGGCGTTAGTTCACCACATACAGAAACAATATATTTATTACCCATTATATGGAAGTGTGCATAAGTGTAGGTTAAATTTATAGCATTACATAAACATTAATATTATTATTATTCTAGTTTTTTTATAATCAGTTAATAAATAGAGTAATTGGGGTGAATAAAAAAATAATATAAAGGATCTTCTGTGAGGATATTACCTCTTATTTGAGTATCTCTTTTTGGTTTTCCAAAAAGGGATTCGTTGGATTTTTTCTTAAAAAATTGAGGATTCAAGGAGGAATGCAGGGATTTTTAGGAATTTTATAGGGAAGAAATAGGCAAAAATTAATTTGTTGTGATGTGTGAGCAATGGGGGTAAGTGGTGGCCTTTTATAGGGGTGGGAAACGACACACTTGCTATTTTTGAATACAAGTATGGTGTACCCACATTTTAAGCTAAAAGAGTAATCAAAAACCATAAAAACTCAATAATGGCATTTTAGTGGACTAATAATGGCCATAAAATGTCTGTTTACTAGTTTATAGGTCATTTGTACCGTTAAATTTAGGGTTTAGTTATTTTTTAAGTATAAGTTTGACTTAATCATTGTAATTAATTTTAATTAAATTCAGAAATATTTTTTATAAGAAAACTAAGTGGACCTTATTATATATGATAAATTATTATAATTTAAAAAATAAACTCTATTTTTACAAATTCCAATCATGTAATAGGCACAAATTAATTTAAATTTAATCCAAATGATGGGATTATAATGTGGGTTTTTTAAGTATAAATATTCAAAAGTTTCCTATAATTTAATAACCATTTTCAATGAAAAATTGTTTACAATAATCTAAATAGGATTATTTTATATATATTTGTTATAATTACTCTTTAAAAAAATTAAAATATAATTTAACTATATAAATAAATTAGACAAAAAATTTGTTTCCACAGAAAATTCAGTATTCTTCACTATTCAAAAAAAAGAAGTTTCTCAAAAAGAATATAAAAAATCAAGGTAACCTAATTTAGGGATTATATATTAGAAAAAGAGTTTTATTTTATCAGATTAAATTTAAATTTTGTTTAAAATTAATTTTATTGTTATTTGACAGAAGGAAATGAAAAGCGGTTCATTTGAGAAAATAATATTTTTAAACATATAAAGGCTTTACCCAAAATTAAATTTTATATTATCATTATATTTTATTTGAATTGAAAAATTATATATAAAATTTTAAAATTATTTATTATTGTATGAATTAAAAATTTTAATGGATAGTGTATAATTATCTCATTAAAAGAATTTTAGCAATAAAATGATGTTTCATAGAAACTCAGTGTTGCGTGTAATGTACGCCAAGTCAGTGTTCAGTGTAGCACAAACCAAGTCGATTTCATGTTAAATGAATTTTTGACTTGGTTAATTAAAATAATATAAGATGTATCATGTGTTCCTTGAAAATAAAAATATCAAAAATAATAAATTAATAAAAAAAACCCCAAAATTTTAGGGTGCTACAAAAATGACATAAATTCCTCCATTTCAGGTAAACATATAATGGATAATATTATCAAATTATTTAAAATAATGATTTTTTGTGTAGAAAATAGTGAATGATGAATTAAAATAATTAATAATGTGGAACTTTTTCATCCTTATTATTCCAATGTAATATTATTACGAAAGAATTGTGTTAATGTAATATAGAAAAGTGATATTAATTGAATTAGAATGATGGATATCTTAATAGACCAGAAATAATTATTTAATTATCTGAAATTTAAATGTTTTTTATTTACCACTTTAACATTATTCAATAATAAAATATAAAATAGATAACATAAATAATGTTTTCCTAAATAAGAAATATGTTATTTATGTTATTTTTAAAGAAAATATATAGAGAATTTTGTGGTCATGTATTATTTCTTATGACATAATTGCATCCATTAAAAAGTTATACCATTTAAATGTTCCCACAATACCCTCAGTTGAAATTGTAAAACAATTATACATTCACATGTATGGATCATAGGCACAATGAAATACTATGGATCCTCAGAAAATGATAATGATGTTAATGGAATAATTATAGGAAAGATTAATTGAATATATAGTGAAATGGATGAATCTAATAATGATACATATAATTTGACATCAAGATAGATGAATGAGTAATTAGAAAAAAAGGATATAGGAACTATGTGACAAGATAGAAAAATTCGTGAAGAATAATCGAATATCCATATATAATATTTATTTTCTTTCTCAAAATTTTTATCAACTATTCTATTAAAATTACCATATAAATGATTTAATAATATAATTTTTATAAAAAAAATTGGATAAAATTATATTTATATTTATTTATTTCATTTAATGATTCAATTACATGTAAATTTCCTTTTTTATTTTTAATACTACTATCAGTTAATCAATGGATTTCAGACATTAGTAAATTAATTAAGTGTTGGTGATGGATGTATAATTATTGAAATAAGTTGATGGGAATAATTTCTAGATGTTTAATTCCCTCTAGGATTTTTGGAGCTAAATTGATAAAAAATATTTAAATCTTCATTTTTCTATGGGATAATTACATAAAACCATTCTAGGACCTCTATTCATAAGTGTATGTTCTAACAATAATGATTTAATACATTGAAATCATTATAAGCGTGTTAATATTAATCCAAGAATTATTTTTAATGACTATAATAATTTTATCATACACCCATAACTTACATTAATCTTCAAAGAAAGCCTCACTCTGTTTACTATTGTTGATCACACCCATATTATGGTACTTCTTTAAAATTTGAAAAATAATTTTAATATTTCTTATAAAAAAAATTCAAAAATGTCCTTTATTTTTTAATTTTATTTATGGAAATGACTCAATTGGATAATTAATATCATTACATATGTATAGTTCCTATAACATTTCATTTATTGTGGTATAAATAATAGTGTACACTTATATGGTAACAATACATCATGTATAGACAAATTTAGTCAAACTAATCACATATTTCATTAAGACAATGAAAAATGATTTGAGATTTCATAATTGAGTAAATCCTTTTTTCATACTGTTTCATCTTCATAACTTATATAATATTTCAAAGACGAATTTAATATAACTATTTACTTTTATTTATTTTACTAAATGATAATCTTATAGAGTATTTGTGCTGGTATGATACATAGTACCAAAAAACATTGAATATTGAATTTCATCACCTAAATAGACTTTGTATATAGCTATTGAAATATATTACTAAAAAAATATTTTGTGTATATGGATATAATATATTTTATGATTATAATGAGTCACATATTACAATCAATTTTAGTAGATAATATTCTTATGAAATATTCTAGCATTCATTTTCATTAAGGATGGTTTATTTTCTCTTTTCTAAGATTGTATATATAAAAATGATAACTTTAAAACCATAATATAAGTGAAAATAGTTTTAATATTTTAGAAAATAATAGAATAAAATATATCAAGTTCATATATTTTTTAGGAATTATTCATTTCCCTTAACACCGATGAATGTTTTTCCCCAGTTTGTGGTTTTGGATAATTAATACTCTCATCCAAAACCTTGTTGGAAGAAAATTTCTTATTAACTTATTTTTTTGATAGATATAATATTTTAAAACTTTTTAAAAAATCAATTTTATTCAATTATACTTCATAATTTTTGTTATTATATTGATCCACCATTAATTCCTTTTAATTCATAGCAATATAAAATTCTTGATATTCTTTATTCCTATCAATTTCAACATCACGATCAATCAAAAAAATTATTTCCTTGAAGATTAATTTTATAATAAATTAATTTCCTAAACTACTAAATTTAAATATCATTATTTATCATTTTAATATGGACAACATTTTCAAATAAAATATCTTAAAAAATGATCATTATATCTGATCTTTTTTCTTTGTCACCAAATATAGTCTGTTTTGAAACATCATCCATAAATTTTATATGTTCTATTTCAAATTCCTTATCAAAATTGAAACTTTGTTAATGAATCAAACAATCCACACCATAGTACAATATTATGGAATATATAATTATAGTTTTTTTTAAAAAATATCATTTTCATTAGCCACATTCCTTCTATTTTACCCTAGAAATATTATTTCTCTTTAATATAAAAATAATTTAATACTATTGATCATTATTTTTAGATTGAAAATTTTTTGTTTTAGAAAATCCATGTAAAATTATAATAATGATAAAAAAATTAAATATTAATTACCTTTTGTACCTATATTACCATTTTATTTTATCATGATGTATATAGTTTTAATTACACTCAAGATATTATTTTTAAAAATATAATATTTTAGGATTTTGTAGGAAATTAAAATTATGTGAGGATCATAAAAATGAAACATATCCAAATATTTATCATTATGAGTTATAAGTTTGACATTAATCTTATCTGCTAAAACCATTATCAAACATTCAATTATAGTAGAGTGCTTAAAATTTTGATCATAAACTATCGCAGTTCAAAAAATATGATTTGTTGACGTAAATGATTCATAAACAGTATCATAATTTTTCATTCTATATTTTTTAACTTTCATTACCAATAATTTTATCATTATTTGTATAAATTATTATTACCATCATATATATTTCATAATTCTAACTTAGATTAATTTTTTTTCTTTTCATCAGATTACATTTGTCAACTAATTCATATATAAATAATTCATTATATAGTTCAATGTGTTTCCATTAAATTGTAATTTATTTATGTCGAAAACATCAAATATTATAATGTACGAATAAATGATACATGTTTAAGAGAATAAAATAAAATATTGTTAATTTTTTATTCCTATCATAAGATGAAGATGTTAAATAGAATCCATGAGAGACGTAAAATTAAATTAAAAGGCTAATATAATCAATTTATTATGAAATTAATGGTCATATAAATCATTAATATTAAAAAAATCATTACATAATCACATTAATTATTGTTTATATTGGGATAAAACTGTGATATTTATAAAAACAATTATTTAGAAGTTACAATATTTTCAAATAGACATTAGTATGATGCTAGAGGTATTCATAAATAATATGATATCTAACAATATAAAGGTGTATAATTTTAATTTACATGATAATTATCTTTAAAATAATATTATTTAATAAGAATAAAATTATATTCACACCAATAAATAAAATATTATATCTGAAAGGAATAAAAACAGTCTTGTGGAAATGCAACGAATAATGATTGCTTAATGTAAAATAAAAGAAATTAGAGAGAGGAATTATACATTAGAGTTTACTTTTAGAATAAATTTTTATTAAGATGAAATTATTAAAACCAAACAATGATATATGGTAAAAATTGAACTTTTTTAAAACATTCATATTATTTTAATGTCCCTTTTTGATTAAAAACAATGATCAAAATTTTGAAAAATGTTATGTGATTGAGAGTGAAGGAATTTTCCTTTTTTGTTTTCCTAATGTAATCGAATTTAAATTCTTTAAAGAAATAATAAACAATGTAATTTATTGATATTATAACATGATTTTTTAGAATAACACCATTGTATGTTAAATTTATGTCAGTGTTGTTAATACTTTAAATAAAAAATACATGTAATATTATTAGGGAATTATGAAAAAATAAAAAGAATTGGAAATGTTAATTATTATAATTTAATTGGATAATATGATGAATATACTATCCATATCATATTTTATAAATAAATTTTTAAATATATTCTACGGAAAAATATATTTTGGGAACATAATATTCACATTAGACTTTAATAGAACAAACAAAAGAACACCAAAAAACATTTATCTCAAGTTAATCTAAATTTTTATGATGAAAACCATGAGTATAAATATGGTGTGAGTCTATAAAAATAGATATATATATATATATATATATATATATATGAGAATAATTTGACATTGGACATTTTCCCTAATAAAATAGAAACATCCTTATAACCAAGAGTGTTTTTAAAATATATTTAATGATAATATTTAATTTGTACCAAATGGTTATATTTGTGTGAAACGACTATTTTCTTGTTGAAGGGGGTTCTTTTAAAATATATATTATAACATCTTAATTGACTTCAGTCTATTATAATTATTATGACAGTTTAAAATAATATTTATTAAAAAATCTAACAAATACCTCTAAAGATTATATTCTTAAATAGAGAGATGAAATTTTATGTTTAAGTGATTCCTAGTTTTTATGTATGATTTCAAATTAAAATATTACATTTTTTATATATTTTATTTTTTTGGTTTAATTTTTTTTAAAATAAAATAATGGACTTTTATAAGAGGTGGATAGTTCAGCAATCTAAGAGTTAATTATAAAAGGTTATCAACATTCTCATTGTTTTAACTAAGAGTTTGCTGGTTAGAGCTGAGATTCAGTAGCCTCTCTATGAAGATAAGGGTTCTTATAACTAATCGGTAGGATATTGGTGGTCGAGTAGGATTTTGTTGGACTTTCATTGAGGCTCTTGTGGGTTAACACATGTTTTATTTTTTAAGGATTTTTTGTAATTTTCTTATCATTCGATTGATATTAGAATTTTAATTTTTCACCATGAATGAAAAATGTATTGGGATTGTACCTTTTAGTGCACTATATCAATTTTTAAAGAAATTGTTTTTTGTCATTCCATTCACATTCCATAGATATTTTATTATTTGATAGTTATTGTTATATCTTGAATATATGGGGAACGTTTTCCCTTTGGGTTTTTAGTGGAATATTATATTTTTATGATTAAATATTATACTACATTATATTTTCTATAGATTTATGGAAGTATTTATTATATTTATTAAGGATAAAGTTTTCATTCATAATTGGGGACAATTTACAATTAAATGATGAGAATGTGAGTTCTGTCACTTCATTATTGTTTAGATGAATTTTATATTATGAATTATGGAGATTCTATATGAGATATTATAAATGTGTGTGTTAAAAATGAATAAGAGGTATCATATAATTATGTTAATTTACAATTTATGTAGTTTTATTTTTTTTAAATTGGAAAATATTGAACATAAAAGTAATTAAGTTAAATATAATATCTTGGAAATGAAAAAGAAACCTCAATATTAATGAAAACAACAACAAAAATACTATTATTTCTTTGGGTGTTAAAATAAAATATACACAACAAACACTTAAGGTATCAACAAATTCATGGCACAACCCCAGTTTGTGATATGACCAACTCCATTGATGAAACCTTATAATTATTTAATTTCCAGATAGCACAATAATTTTCTATACCTAAAGTCCATTTAGTTAAAAAAAATACAGCATCAACTACACCCCTTCGATTATAGTATCAATGATATCAGATATACAACAGTAATACAATTCATCTATAGTATTTCACAATTACCTTCATGCGTTAGTATTTATCCATAGTTTTTTTCCATTAGTAATCCATTAACACTCCACAATGATTCCTTAGTATAAAAATAATAATAATAATAACAATAATAATAATAATAATCTAGAAAAATGTGGGTGATATATCATACGGACCAATCCTTATTAAATTAATTAAAATAAGATGTGGTTGCAAGAGGGTTTCGAAGATGAATGTCTAGATTTCACTCATGATTTTTTAAACGTTAAGGAAAATTATATCCTCTAATAGAAAAAATACTATATTTTGTAACCATTTTCCACTTCATAATTTAAAATATCATCCAAAACTATATTTTATTCATGATATCTGCTTAATACCAAAACATTAATTTCTTCTTGGATAATCAATCATTTGTTCTAATCATGAGAAATTTCCATGATAATTTTTTTATTAACATTTTATATGATTCACCATCAATAAAGAGTCACTCCTAATCCATATTTTTATCTTTACATTTCAGTTTGAATAATTTGTAGATAATATTAATTCCTATAAATCAACTTCAAGTGTATTAGAATTTTCAAAGTTGTTAGAAAATGATCCCATGATCTAAATTTTTCATTTCCAATTGATTAACACTCATTGTGTAGGAACTAATTCCAAGAGTTAAGAACCATCAATGTTAATAATAATAACCATTGTAACAAGAATGACAACAATAATAAAAATTAATATAATAATTATTATGATATATATAATATTAAAAGTAATTAATTTTCCAAACACAATAATAATTATTATTATAGAAACAATTCTTGTTCTTAGAAGACTCGGTCCTAAATATTTTTATTTAAAATAATGAGATAGAAAGTCTCAAAATGAATTTATTAAAATATAGTTGTGTAATTCAACCCTTGAATCTGATTCATCCATGTATTAGAAAAATATTTGTATCATGAAGGGCTACATTGAGCTTCCCTTAAGAAAAGAAATCCTTTAAAAGTGCATCTATAACATGATTATGTTTTTTATAGAAATATGTGAAATGTAATTTTTATTATTAAACATTCCAAATACATTCTAACCACTTCATATATTGTCTACAGGGAACATTTATTGATCTTATCTTCACCAATTATATAGAAAGTGTTCGGTTATATTCAACGAGCAGAAAATTTAACCTTAAGTGAGAAACCTAGTTTATTTAATGAATCATCACATATATTTCACAATGTATATATATTTAATCCCAATGTAAAGGTGAAATTTTCCGTTTATCAGGCCTTATCATTTCTAAAAGTAACCTCTACATCCAAAATTCTTAGTGTGCTGGATTCCATTCCATCAACATTCACCTTCATCTACGATTGGATTAGTTGATTCCAACTAATGTATCTCACGATAAGAGGTTTTCTAGTTATTCTAGGTATACAAAGACAATGTAAGACCATAAAATAATAATGTTCACTAATGTAACGACCCAAACCCGGCCAGCCACCCGAATAGTGTCGAACGGGTTGGGTGTCACTACCTTAGGCACACCTCCCTGAATTCCAAAGACTGCAGAATAGCAGCGAGGGTCTGTTAGGTATAATGGGGAGGCTATACCCCCTCGGAGGATGATAATAAGGGTATTGGTCCAAGTATGACAGTGAAGATGCAACGGAAATAAAGACCCATCATACTCAAACCAGACCCGCAGAGTGAAAGCATAATCAATATAGATAAACAACAGAAGCAGTAAATATAACAACAACAGCGGAAATAAACACAATATCATGCTAATACCAAGTAACTACCACTGAATAGTAAAACATGCATTCAGAGATGGTCATACACATCTAAATATAAAAGGGCGCCAATGGCTAACCAACAGTAGGTACAACAAGTAAGCATGCTGATACAGAAAAGTAAACAATACAAAGTGAACCCACCTAGGAATGACCTCAAGGTCCATACCATCTCCAAGAAACAACTAACGTAACCCAGCTCCAGAAACTGGCCTCTTTCATGCACGTAAATCCATAAAGTCTTCACGCATCCCGTAGGGCCAATTCATGGTGTGAGACAAATCTCAGTAGGATACCACCCAACAGTGCATACCAAATATATGTGTTTAAGAAGTCATGCATTTACAGGGAAAGCAGTAAACGGTACAATGCACAAATAAACACAAACTCCGCTGGTGGTCAACAGCCACCATGGAGTGTCACCTTCTTTGGCCAACGTCAGGATATCTATCGTGTAACCCGGCACCATGTGCTGCCTGACACCTCATGTCTCAAGTACCGACGTCCTGAAGGCACGCCCAAAATAGCGACCCAGTACCACTCCAGACACCTTGTGCCTCAAGTACCGACGTCCCGAAGGCACGTCCAAAATAGAGACCCAGCACCATGTGCCTCCTAACACCTCATGCCTCATGTACCGATGTCCTGAAGGAACGCCCTTCATCTGAAGGCTCCTCACCTCCCACGTGGATTTCTATGGAAAGCACCCCCAACCAAAGTACCTGACCGCAAATACGGGGGACTCTACCCACACGAGTGGTCAAAACTACCTCATCACGTAGTATCTCTGTGTGCACACGACTCAAGTTCTCGGTGAGCGGTAATAACCAAAATAGTCCTAAGCCACCAAAACGTCTGACACCTCGTGTCCCTATGACCATGTCGCTCAAGTCTGATGGCATCGCCATCCTAGTAACCCAGGCCATGCCCAACCTGACAGTCGTATTGCCTCAAGCCAACATCCATAACGCCCAAACCTATGGTCAAAACCACCAAAAGTATCCCAGGAAAAGCCCCAACTGGTGATCAGCATCACTCAAGCGTAACCGTGTCAAGCCCAATACAACCCCAAAAGGTCCAGGAGATTGAATCCAGCAGTTTTATATAAATCCTATTTACCCAGAAAACATAATGAGGTAAAACAAACTAAACAGTTGAATTGAACTATGCAGGGTGTTGTCCCATACCAGCACCGAGGTCTTAAATGGCGTTCCCCATCCAAAATGCCATGATGAGCAACGACCACTCACCTGGACCTACTCACGAAAACTGGTAACTGGTCATACCCAAAGTCATCCCAGAGGTCCCATAGGCAATTTATTATGAAAAAAAGATAAAACATGTCCCGCTCAAAATACCCGAAAACGCACCGACGTCCGCATCACGAAAACAACCACGAAAACAGAAAATTAGGCATGCACCACCTTCCTGAGACTCGCACGATGCTACTCCTCTAGAAACACCCACCAATTCGGTCTAAAATGTGGTAAATCTATAAAAGATTAAATCCCAATCAAATTCCCATAACTCTTTCTAGAACAAAAATTCAAACTAAACGTCCCAAGTGGAATCAAGGCCTTACCGAGGGGGTTCCAACGCATCCAACCGAGATCGGATCATAGTTCGGATGAAGAACAGGTAAGCAAATAAAGATCTGGATGACTTGGTTTTCTAAACGGGGCCAAAATATTGAGGTTCTGCCTCAATACAAGGCTATTGCCCATTTTAAGAAAAAAATAAAGTACACGGCGTGTGCTTTAGGACTACAGGCCGTGTATAGTTCATTTCACTGTTCATAAGATGGAAAGATTCCGCCGAATTACTTTCTGAACCTGCTAAAATGAGTACACGGCGTGTACCTAGGGGTACATGGCGTGTACTTGGTTCTTCTTCCTTTCCTCCCTAACGTACCCACACGCCATGTGTTTCCCTTATACGCGGCTAGACTACACGGCATGTACTCAGTGAGCACATGGTCGGTCACTCACCTACACATACACGACGTGTAGTAAAAGTACATGGCATATAGTCTGGAAATTTCAAGAAACATCCCAGATTTCGTAGACTCCTTCAAAACCAGTCAAAAAATTTAAACAAGTTTAGGATCTTAACCCGTTCCAAAAACCCGAGTTCTTATAAACTCCCCACCTTAATGTAGCTCGTCCCCGAGCTACCAAACGAAACTAGGAGATGGCACCGAACACGCCCATCCTAGTTAAACAACCTGGATTACCCTAGTCTTAATGATTCTGGCTAAATTCCTCAAGGGGGCTCCCCACCGTAGGAATCACTTTACCTAGTATCAACCCAACAAAAGGTAAATAAAACAGGGATTACTAACCTATTTTCAGGACACATAGTCCTCCTATGACGCATCATCACCCCTGCACCTCATTGGTTCTCCTGTGTCACTTCCGACACCCAACGTAACCTGCACCGCATCAGTGTCCACCTCCATGAGGTCCTGGTGCTTAGAACCTCAAGTAACTCACATCCACGATGCCCTGATTCCCATAGCACCTCATGTAACCTGCATCCACGATGCCCTGATGCCCACAACACCTCATACATATATATATCACACACCTGATATGGTGCCAATCCCACTGACTAGCATCTAGTTAGTCCAAATAGATCATGTGCACCAGGTGCACTCAAAACAGGCATGCCTCTACATATCATGCCAAAATGGAAACATGGAGGTCACAATCACACCGTGTTGTACCTCTAACCATCATCGGTTCACCAGCCTGCTCAGCCTCTGGCAGCTCCACAGCGTGCACCTGGCCTGAAACACGGCTGCCAGACGCCTGACCTCCCGATGCTGCTCCGGTCACCGGCCACTGACCCCTCAGCTGGGTACCATCATCTCTGTCACGACCTCCACGCACATTTGAACCTCGAATACCCTCTCCGGGTACCGAACATGAACCAACTCCAGACGCAATAGTCTTTCTTGGTCCCTGCCTACCGGATATCTGAGAAGGCTACCTCCAAAACCTCTCCAGATGTCCATCCTGTCCACATGCCCAACACTCATTCGGAGGCCTATCACACTGTGCTTGAACATGCCCCGGCTGTCCACACTGGATGAAAACCACCGAAGAACTCCCTAGAGGTGGTCTAGCTGAATACCAGGCCTGACTGCCCTGCTGGGACTCATCCCGTCCTCACTTCCGGCTATCTGAACCATCACCTGGAGCTGTCGCCCTACCCAAGTGAGACTTTTCTCTCTCATTTCCCTCAACTATGAGAGCATGGATCACCGCCTTGGAGAAGGAACCCAGTATGAAGATGTTTACCTGGACCCGAATAGCGTGTCGTAATCCATCCTCGAATCGCCTCACCCTAGCTGCGTCGTCGCTTACCATACCAGGTGCAAAGCGAGATATCTCAGTAAAAGTAGCCGCGTAGTCCATGATGGACATATCTCCCTGCTAAAGACTCAAGAACTCCCGAGCCCTCTCGGCCCTCAGCGTCTCTAGGTAGAAGTGCTCAAAGAACCTATCCTTGAAGTCCTTCCAAGCTAGTCCCTCGTGCCTATGAGCCTGAACCTGTACGTTCCACCAATGCTTCGCCGGCCCTCTCAGCATGTTAGTCTTTATCTTGACCCTCCGCCCTGGAAGCATCTTGAGCTACTCAAATATCATCTGCATACTCTCTATCCAGTTCTCATCTGCCTACGGGTTACCCTCACCCTGAAAAAGCAGCGGGTGCTGCGACTGGAAATCCCGCATCAGATACGCCATAGAAGGCTCTGTACCCTGTGCGCCTCCATCAATCCCCTACAAGACACGTACCAGGCTAGCTCGGAGCTGCTCATCGAGCCATGGCCTGAACGATGCCAAACCTGGCTGCTATCTTGCCTGCACTGGATCTTGAACATGTTCCTGTCCCTGAGCCTGTACCTGCGGCTTGTGCTCTGCCTGTACCGAATTTTGACCCTGATCATGTGGTACTGTATCATCTCCTTCCCGACGCTCCATCGAGCCGTGAAGGAGTAACCCGCTGAATACCATAAATGGTCAGACATCCCATATATCTATAACAATATATACTATGCAGATAAGGAAAGCAGTAAAATTAAGTGCATAAAAACTACCCTTAATCTCCCTCACCGCAACCCATACCCCACGAAATCCTGGCCTCATGGCCTCCTTACCTGCCCTTATAAGAGACAGGTATCAAAAGTACCTTGGGCCATGCTCGTCCCAACATCTCACGTTGCCTCAAACCGACGACTGAGTCGCCCAATCCTAGTAGTAACACTACCTCATCCATAGTACATGCATGCTCTTATAAGATTCGGACCCAAATATCCTACCACATCCAATTCTACAAAATATAAAGCATGGAATACACATTACAATAACCATGCAATTATATCTATAATTTCACCTATTTACATTTCAAATCATATAAAGCATGGAAATGGTTTTTTTTCTTCACATGGAATTATCACTTCACAAAGAATACGTGCAATTATGAAATTGAAATACCCTAAAATGTGCCTAACAAAATCCAAGAAACCAATCCTTTCCATACAGTTCCAAGGTCCAATTCTCCCTTACCATATCAGGTCAAGGGTCACATATCACAATCCCGAACATCACACATCATGTGGGCCACTGAGATGGAAATCATATAAACTGTAATTTGAGAAAAACAAATAGCAGTTACCACCTGCGGAAACTAGGTCCATCCATCGTACCTAGGGCTACAGGCACCCAAACACAAGCTAGAAACCCCGTCCCTGTGACAAACTATCTCTAGTCTACCATAACCCAAATAGTAAAACTAGCAGAAAGAAAACAAGAATCCCTAGTAAAATGATGCTACTAAATACCTATCAGGAACCCCTCTGATACCACTTTGTAACGACCAGGACCCGTCCAGCCACCCGAACAGTGTCGAACGGGTTGGGTGTCACTACCTTAGGCGCACCTCCCCGAACGCCAAATGATGAAGACTAGAACAGAGGGTCCGTTAGGTATAGTGGGGAGGCTATACCCCCTCAGAGGATCATAATAAGGGTATCGGTCCATGTATGATATTAAAGATGCAGCAGAAAGAAAGACTCAGTAGACTCAAACCAGACCCGCAGAGCGGAAGCATAATCAATATAAATAAATAGCTGAAGCAGTAAATATAACAACAGAAGCAGAAATAAACACAACAGTATGATAATACCAAGTAAATACCACTGAACAGTAAAACATGCATCCATAGAAGGTCATACACAACTAAATATAAAGGGGCACCAATGCCTAACCAACAGTAGCTACAACAAGTAAGCATGCTGATAAAGAAAATTAAACAATACAAAGTGAACCCATCAAGGCATGACCTCAAAGTCCATACCATCGCCAATAAACAACTAATGTAACCCAGCTCCTGAAACTGACCTCTTTACTGCACGTAAATCCATAAAGTCTGCACGCGTCTCGTAGGGCCCGTGCAGGGTGGGAGCCAAATCGTAGTTGGATACCACCCAACAGTGCGTACCAAATATATGTGTTTAAGCAGTCATGCATTTATAAGGAATGCAGTAAACGGTACAATCCAAAAATAAACACAAACTCCACTGGTGCTCAGCAGCCACCATGGAGTGTCACCTGCTTCTGCCAATGCCAGAATCTCTATCGTGTAACCCGGCACCATGTGCCACCTGACACCTCGTGTCTCAAGTACTGACATCTCGAAGGCATGCCCAAAATAGTGACCCGGAACTATGTGCCTCTTGACACCTTGTGCCTCATGTACCGACATCCCGAAGGCACGCCCAAAATAGTGACTCGGCACTATGTGCCTCCTGACACCTTGTGCATCATGTACCGACCTCTCAAAGGCACGCCCATCATCTGAAGGCTCCTCACCTCCCATGTGGCTTTATATAGCAAGCACCCCCAACCAAAGAACCTAACTACAACTACGGGGGCCTCTACCCACACATGTAGTCAAAACCACCTCATCACAGTGTATCTCTGTGTGCACACTACTCAAGTTCCGAGTGAGCGTAATCACCAAAATACTCATAAGCCACCAACATGTCTGACACCTCGTGTCCCTGCGACCATGTCGCTCAAGTCTGATGGCATCACCATCCTAGTAACCTGGGCCATGCCCAACCTGACAGTCGTACTGCCTCAAGCCGACATCCATGATGCACAAACCTGTGGTCAAAACCACCCAACGTAACCCGGGAAAAGCCCCAACTGGTGATCAGCATCACTCAAGCATAACCGAGCCAAGCCCAACACAACCCCAAAAGGTCCAGCAAATGCAATCCATCAATTGAATGTAAAACATATTTAACCCAAAAACATAACCAGGAAAAACAAACAAAACTCTTGAATTGCACTATGTAGGGTGTTGTCCCATACCAGCACTGAGGTCTTAAATGCCTCTAACAATTATAACAGGATTTAATAAATTAAAATAAACAGCTTAACACCTTAATAATTTAATAAAACCATTTTGGCGTTCCCCAACCAAAATGCCCAGATGAAAAACAACCCCTCACCTAGCCTTGTTCATGAAAACTGGTAGCCGGGCATACGCAAAGCCATCCCAGAGGACCCATAAGAAATTAAGTATGAAAAAGAAGATAAAACAGGTCCTGCTCAAAATACCAAAAAATACGTTGAAGGCCGTGTCACCCAAAAAACAACAAAAACACAAAATGAGTTATGCACCACCTACCTGAGACTTGCACGATGCTACTCCTCCGGTAACACCCTCCAATTAGGTCTAAAATGCGGTAAATCTACAAAATATTCAAACCCGCTCAATCGCCTATAACTCTTTCTAGAAAGAAAATCAAAAAAACGACCAAAGAGGAATCGAGGCCTTACTGAGGGGGTTCCAATGCATCCAATGGAGATCCGATCTGAGTTCGAACGAAGAACTGGAAATAAAATGAAGATCTGACCGACTTTGTTCACTAAAACCGGCCAAAATATTGAGGTTCTGCCTCAATACGAGGCTACATCCCATTTTAAGGAAAAAAAGAAAGAAAGTATATAGCGTGTACTTTGGGACTACACGCCGTGTATGGTTCATTTAACTGTTCATAAGAAGGCAAGATTCCGCCGACTTACTTTCCGAACCTGCCGACATGAGTACACGTTGTGTACGAAGGGGTACACGGCGTGTACTTGGTTCTTCTTCCTTTCCTCAACGACGTACTCACATGCCATGTGTTTCCCTTATACACGGCTATACTACATGGCATGTAATCGGCGAGAACACGGCCGTTCACTCGCCTACACATACACGGAGTGTACTAAAAGTACATGGCGTGTAGTCTGGAAATTTCCTGAAACATCCCAGATTTTCCAGACTCCTTGGAAATCAGTCAAAAAATTTAAACAGGGTCTGAATTTTTACCCGTTACAAAAACCAGGGTTCTTACAACTAATTATCAAATATATTAGAATTTAGGAAGAATCATAAATTTTATTTTGTTTCATGGTGACCAATACTTGTAAATAAACTGGTTGGTTTTCAAAAATAATTCCTTTTCTTCTCATGCATTTGGATAAAATAGTTTCTTCTACTATTTTTGGGAGAATTTAAAAAAAAATATCCCTAATTTTGAATTTATCGGTGGAATATTTTAGCTCATTCATAATATGTATCATTCTATATTTTAACTAATTTTTTTAAGGTAACTACCTTAGTTCACAATAAAAAAACAGTTGAATAAAATAATGTTGGAGATCCTAAGACACCATTAATAAAAATACAGAAGATGAGTCCCTGTGAATTTTATCCTGATATATCTACCCACTAATATGATTTTTCTTCCAACGAGCATGTACACAACTGGTATATACTTCTACATGGCATCCAACAGACCTAGAATCAAATCCAGGCATGAAAGAATTTTCAGGAATGTAGAAGTATTATAGTGGTACTCTAGAGGCATGGGTACTATAGTAGTATTGTTCTCTGAGGGGTCTTTTGGGCCAAAAAAATGGGATTTCATGCCTTTTATTTAGGCCACTTGGCCTTGGGCTTTCGGGCTATGTAATGGGTCTCTCTCTACCCTGTCTTAAAGAGATATTTACTTTAATTAATAAATTTTGGCATTGGACCCAACCTTTAAGAAAATAAATATGATTTTTCTTCTCCCATACTCTTTATATAAGGAGGAATTTGGTTAATATTACGAGAGTTTTACAAAACATATGAATATATCTCGGAAAATACGATCCACGGTCACACATAGACATGTTAATAACACCTGTATTCATATAACCCATGATGATTACAGTCCATAAAAGTATTTAAATATCAATATAACCATAATTTCGTACATATTTGAAAACATTATATGAAATAAATATGGCAGTTACATCAATATTAATGTTGACATCAACAAAGAATAATATTTTTTTCTTATTTAATTGTCACCAATTCCTTTGGGGAACATCTAGACCAGTTTTCTCTTAATAATTAAGGTCAAATTAATTTATGAAAACCCATTTCAATCACTCCATAATTGACATGTAAGTGTATTTCTGTGATGTATTGATAGTTTTTAAAATAATGTAGTATATTGAAATAAGTGGATTATGAAAAATATGCTTTTTAAGAAGTAATGGGCCTCATAGTCTGAGGTGATATTGTTTTATTTGAATTATTAAAGAAAGTACTCATTAAAAATTAATAGATCCTTCATTCATAAACAATCCATGTTTATATTATTGATTCATTATTTATATAAAATAACAATCTATATCCTTTCCACAAAACATCCAGTTCAAATGAAATTTCTAATCATTTTCGGAAATATCTTATAATGATTTGTAATACACCTCTATATATATAAATCATGAACAAACATGGAGGTGATCAATGTGTTATCCAGGAATATCCTCAAAGTATTTTACATGCTCTTTACTTTAAAATTGGGAATTTGGGAAATAATATTAGTATTAATATTCTACAAGTGTCATCCCTTCACATCCCCCCAAAATAATGGTACACATTTATATTAAATGGGAAAATTTACCCTCATGATTAAAATAGGATCAGTAATTAAATTCATGTGACAAAAAACATTTATCAACATCTCATTCGGGTAATAATTCATTGTATAACCCACGAGGTAAATTTAGCTATAATAATGGGTATTTCAATGAGATTAGACTTATTAAGTCATGAAGATAACTAATCTGAAGTAAAAAAATATAAATTTATCACCCTTTTTCTCCTCATGATTTAGAAAAAAAATTAATTCACAAATAAAAATTCATTTATGGATCAATTTTTCATCCATCAGTGTATGATTTATCAATAGTTTCCTTCTATTTATGTACAAGGTGGAGGAATAAATAAAAAAGAAGATGATAGTAATTTCATTCACAGTTTCAGAGAATCATACTTGTTAAAATCTTTAATAGAATTAAATAAACTATACATGTGAATGCTTAAATACAATTATGGTTTCCACATCACACTTTTAATTGTTGTGAGATAGAAACAAATATCCAAGGGAGGCCCAATTATAGGCCTTATTGTTTCTAGTAGTTATATTTTGTTTAAAATTATTATTATACAAGTTTTATATTTATCAATACAATGGCCTATGTCCTTCATAATAGGTGAATTTCTTTACCCATGATGAATCTAAAATGGAGCCTTCATTTTTCTAGTCCATTGTGTAGGAAATATTCTTCTTGCTAACCTGTGAAGGTCTTATCATTACCTTGCCTTATTATTAACTTCGTTATCTTATTGTTTTTGGATCTATCCACTATTTTTTCAATTTATACAATAAGTTGGGATTCCTAATCCCATCAATACATTAAGTATTCTTTGGTGGATAAGATCCCTAAACTTCATTGACCTAGAATTTTCCATTCAGGGACTTGAATTTACTGTTGGTGGCCTCCATATCAGATAGTGTAGTCGGAGGATGCATCATTCTAGTTCCCTTTATCAAGTGTAATATAATGTAAATTATTTTCAAGAAGGTATAAAACATTGTTTTTTAACTTCAATTATTGTTTGATCCATGTTACTGTTCCTTATGGCCTCATAAAGGACTCATAAGTTACCAGGTATTTCTTGGATCCCAAACCTCTTGAAATTGGTAAGATAGACAGAGCCACATTTTTAGTTCATGTTTTTTGTTAATAATGTGACTCAACTATGTAGGGGGACACAATGAAAAGTAGGGGGATGCATAGGTATCCCCAACCTTGTGAGTTGGGATACCTAATCATGATAAAAATTTTAGTTTTCTATAGAATGAAAAAACATGATTTTTGCATGGTTTCATAAATCAAGTGCATGAACCATACCAGTTTTATTCATCGGTGGTAGGATAAGCATGGTTCGTTCATGGTTTATCCTACAATGCAGCTAAACTATGTGGACACTTAAATGAGGTGTAATTTATTATTTTTTTCTTAATAATTTTTTTATCATCCGAACCCATTTTTATTCTCCTCTAGCTGATAGTGGCTAATAATTTCCTCTCCTATGGAGATCACCCTTCCCTCTAAGATAGGAATTAGGATAAATCCTCCATTTAGACTCTGATCTGATCACATTCATTAGTGTCGGATCCATTATGTTATTTTATTTAATATTATAGTTTAAATTTTTTATTTATATTTCCCTCTTATATTCTATTTTGGTGCAATCAAATATAACCTATTTTGCAGACATTGGTTTATTCTTCTGATTTCTCCCATTATGGCTTAATCCAATTGTTTAAAATGGTCTAGGAGAGTTCTATAGGATTAAGGTAGGTGGTCTTGTAATTTTCTCTAAAATTTTAGCTGTTTTATAGTATTTATCCCATTGATCCACATGTCAACCATTTCTATGAATTTTATTAAAATGGGTATACCAATTAAATAAATTTTTTCAAGTTATGGAACTCCCATAGACCAATATTTAATTAGTAGAGGTCAACCGCCTCTTTGATACCAATCCATTAGGTGTGCTGAATGATTTTCATTATTTGAATTCAATGATTAATTGAAAAACCACCTTCTATGTATTTTTGGATGAACTTTTTTCTTTTTTTCCTTACCTATTAAATTATATAGATTAATTTAATTTAATTGTTGTGTGTGTAAAGGTCACACAACTTTTTTTCTAATTATAAATAAGAATTATATTAATTCTACACCCTTGTAAAATGCGGTTAAATCATTGTAAATTCTCTACATGTAATCCTTCACTATTATTTTTATTAGATCATGAACAATGGTCATTGGATAATGGTTAATGGATGTGTCAGACATGAAATTTCACTTTCCCTTACATTGAGTTATGGGAATGACTTCTCACATCGTTTACATTATTTTAGATAATGGTCATGTAGTTCTATATTTCCATGCATTGGTTGTTGAGAATGATAAATTTTCCTGCTATGTCGAGTGATGGACATCATGTCTCGCATTCATCTAGGACCCATGGATGTTACCCTCTATTGGAGCATGTAGGTCATTGGACTAGTCCTGGACACCTAAATTATTCCCCAAGGCTATCTAACATCTTGTATCAATGTATATTCCTATATTAGACCATATATATATAGTGTACATACATTCATACATAATATATATATATATATGAGTGTGATTACTATATATATGGTAAAATGATAAGAGTTATTTCAGCCTATGTCAGAGATGTTAATGTTATCTAGGTGACCTATCAAAAACTGATTTGAATAGTATTTATTTTTCCAGCATCATTTATTATTATTTATACCTACAAACTACTACAAAATACAAAATGGATAAATTATTCTACAGACCATTTGTGGTTTCTTAATGCATTAATATGATACCCTACTCAGACCGCCTATAGTACCAGAGTAGCCTACATGACTAAATGTGTGGATAAGGTAAACCCCCTACCATATATGTTTGATTTATTATCCTTATAGAATAGATAATGGTAGAACAGGATCGAGCATATTGTCATTATTTTTGAGGATATGTATTTTGGTATTCTATTTATTTTTGTATATAATGTTGTATATTCATGTACTATATATCCCCTATTTTCCCATTGTGTGTATTATTCTTCCATGTAATCTTTTTTACATAATCGATCTTATATATTTGATTAATATAAAAGTAGATTCATTGTTTATGCTTCTACAGTTGATTATTATAATTTCTTTGGCAGTTTCATCTATCATACTTTGATTCCTCTATTTCGGTTTATTATTATATTTGTTGTGCCTCTCTGATATGAGAGTATAGTTTTCCCATTGGGCCTCCTTAGACCCTTATTTCTAGTCACCAACCTCTATCATATGGGGAGGCGCACATGAGGCCATGCGACCAACTAGAACGGGACACTGTTTTATTGGATCACAAGATAGGATGTTGTAGTTAAACGGTAGAATTGTTTTTCAAGACAATCCAAATTTAAGTTATTCTCAAAAACCTCTTTGTGGGACATCTATAGTGTATTGACCTTCTCAACAATCATGTCGGTTGTTTAAATGTTTCTTATTTTTAAATTATAAATAAAAAATATAATAATGAAAGTATCCTTATATAGTTGTTCATGACCTGACCCAAGCTGATCCTTAATTCACAACTACCCCAAGACCACATCCATAGGTCAGGAGAAGGCGACCAACACCAATGAAATATCTAACTAAGAGAGTAATTTTCCTAAATACCTTTACACACATGTATCTATCATAATAAAAAAATGTAGAGGGAAAGGTTAAAGGATTCCAAAAGGTAAGAGAACAACAATGCATGAAAAAACAATATCTGGTATAAGAGTATGGTAGCGTAAACTGAATATTAAAGGGAAAAAATCATGAAGACTTTGAAATATGCCCAAAACTGTAAAAACACTATAAGAGTAAACTTATAAGAGAGCCCGGGTTTTGAATCCCATATTGTGACCCCTGTACGTGGTCCAAAGTACTAGAAATCCATGAGCTCTTCTGAATTCACCTACCACATGTTCTTCATCTTTATTTGACGTGAAACATGTGGGAAAAATCACTTAGGAGTGATTATATACATACCCATTACCATTCCATGAATGGTGAAGCAGGAATAGTAAGAGCTACAACATGAACAGAATGTTATTCGATGCTAAATTTAGTCAATGAGAAAATATCAACAAAAATTAAGAGTGAATATAACCTTGCACACAAATAAGTGTCTCAACACAGTGAATAGATGAACTATATGCTGAATCTTCACTACATTTAATATGAGAGTAGATTCATCCAAACTGAAAAAGATAAACACAGAAAGAACATCGCACCCCACATGTGTATTCTCCTCCCATGGAAAAAGAGTAACCAAATCCTAATTTTGCATACAGAAGAAAAAATATATGCACTTAGTAAAAATAAGCCCAAATGAGAGAGTAAGGGATCTCCATATCACATATCAATCCAATAAGATGAGTATCCAATAGTTGCAAAAGACCATCAATGGTGTCCAACACCACATGTGTATGCTCGGAAGTAACCATCCAAGTCATTCCATGCCTCATCACTATTCTACACAATCGAGGGGGGAAAATGAAGGATATGTCTTTAACCCTAGTTCCTTAAGGGGGTTTCTACACTGCATGAATCCATAGAGGGACCACACATCCAAACTGATGGGGATTCCACTCTAGTGTCACAAGGATATACGCCTTGAGATGATAATGGGATCCACTCGATATGTATAGGAACTGAATCCATGATGATGGGGGGGGGGTTATACTCTAGTTTACTGATGACCCATTCCCTTTGATTTTAGTAGGTTATACTTAGTAGGTAGAGGACCTAAACTCATGTGGATATGGGGGGTTCAACTCTAATTTTTTGGGACTTGATCCCTAGTATAATGGGGGGGTCCACCCAGGTCATCGAGGACCGGCACCCTAGTACGTTAATGGAGTTCCACTCAGAAGGTAGCTATAGAGGACCTTCACCCATGACTGTGGTGGATTATACACATTTCATAGAGAACCATCTCTTTATCTGGTATGGGATTCTATTCAAAATAATCCTCTGGTGATCTTGCATGATCATTGTCATTGTGTCTAATTTCCTTTGTAAATGTTGTTCTAGGAACATTTCACATATCATCTCAAAAGCCACAATTGTGGGATCTATCGTGTTCTATTCAAAATATTACATAGGATAGGATACTAATAGGCTAAAATAAAAGTCCAAATAAAGGAGATATAGAATCATGAATTTTCCTTAAAACAATTCAAGGGGAGCATGACATGTGAGGGGACCCATATGGCATGTGGTCCCACTCCACCTCCTTTCAATGTACCTGTACGAAACTTGGATATTTACAATGTAGGAGTATACATCATGAATTTGGAATACACTGTGTGTAAAGGATACCTATGATCTGGTCATGTCCTTCTAATCTTGTTTATACACGGACCCTCTGTTTTTGTACATCGATACACAATGTGCTTATAAGGCCCCAGCAATAAACATTACAAAATCATGAGATTTATTCAAGTATTTATATCCTTTAAAATTTTGGATCTAATAAATTTTAGTGTTTTAGATAATTATTACATAACTGTTACATAACAACTCAAATATTATAATATAGACAGTTCTTCTCACTCTCCAATTTTTTTAATAAGTAAATTTTTCAAAATAAAATATGATTTCTTTTTCTTGATAAAAATATTCATAACATTAATCATGAAATCATCATTTCTATTACCCATACTTATATCATATATAAAACATTTTAAAAATTATGATGTAAATTTTTTTCAGTACTGGTTGTAAAAGAGGGAACGAAACCATAATTCCTTGAATATTTTAAACTAGTGAATACATTTTCACAAAATCATAGTTTTCACTTATTAAACATAAACTCTTAAGATTACCTCAAGAAATAATAATATTTCAATAAAACTACATATAAGTAATAAATTAAAATTTTTACTTATAGAATCCATATCATTCTTACAATGTTAATTTCAAGGAAACATTAGTAGTAACCTTTATGGTTACATTTGGAATATCCATCATGGTATATTTATTGAAGTTATTTGAAGAAACCCAATGTGTTAACCCTCTCTCATTAACCCATAAATTATAAAGATATCATGGTCTCACCCACACTAGGTTTATCATAGAACCACTCATATACATAAATATTTCCCAATAACCAAAACATAATCATAACATATAAATAACGAATGAAGTAAAAAATAACATTTCTACTTTGAAATCACAATTCATTTTTACAAAGTCATGCACTCATAAATTGAAACGAATTATTTGAAAATAGTAGATTAAACTTGTAAATTAATCATAAAAACATTAAATATACGTAAAAGAGATAAATTTTGTTTTTGGTGTATATGTTAAAAAACTTTTCATGTTATTGAAAAAAACCAATCCATTTTTAAAACAAAA
This sequence comes from Viscum album, assembly GCA_963277665.1. Taxonomy (NCBI): domain Eukaryota; kingdom Viridiplantae; phylum Streptophyta; class Magnoliopsida; order Santalales; family Viscaceae; genus Viscum; species Viscum album. The sequence continues at coordinate 349,700,889 of OY728126.1, read as the reverse complement.
TTAAAACATTTAAAAAGAATATTTTTTAATTAAAGTGTCACATACAGTTTTAAAACATTTCAACGGAACTAATATATTAATACATTATGTTCACTAAAAATAAATCATTAAAATCGTTTTGAAAACATGTACATCAATGATAAATATTTATAAGAATAAATCTTTAGAACATTTAAAATGATGTTTTAGTTAAATAGTCTGATACATTGTGTCCAACTCATCATGTAAAATATTTATATTCTTTAATAATAACCATGGGTTAATTTATAATAAAATTAGAAACTTTTTAAATACTATAATTCCATTTAGATCACTTATTACAATATTACAACAATAACTTCATTATTTAAATTCATATAAGTTGTTTTATCAATATTTTGTACTTGAGTCGAAAATGAACTTGGTATGATGTCAACCGTCCAGGTGGTCATAAGTCAATTATATATAGAATAATAATCATGTCCTAATTATCACTTATATATATATATATAATTTTCCATTAACTCCATCAATTAAATATGTATATGGAAAATGAAAAATGTTACCATCGTGGAGACGGTAAGTCGTACGTACGCATGATTAATGGTTTCATTTTTCAATGATAGATATGATAAGGATGTAAATATAATTTTATACTTAGATAATAATAATAATATAATTTATATCATGTTAATAATTTAAATATACTTATATCTGTTTTATAATTGATGTGGTGAAGAATAATGAATCATAACTCTTTGTGGTAATGATAGTTCACATGTATGCACGAACGATGTTATCATTTTTATATGCATGGAAAATAAGAACATAATTGATATATTATTAACCTATAATGATAAATATGTCATTATTATCATATATAAACAATGATTACATAATTAAAACCAGTCTTGAGAGATGGTAATGAAAAAAGAACTATATTGGTTCGCAAGGCGGTAGTCCTCCGTACACACAAAGGAAAAGTTCATATCCCATTTGATGAAATTGTAGATTGATTTAGGTGATGAAATTAAAATAATAAAATCATATTATATATAGTATACATAGGTTTTTATATCATCCTGGTTTTATAAGATTTTAAGGAAATTGATGAAGAAATAAAATAGAAACACTGAAATAAAAACATTACTCTTCCTTTGAATCGTTGACTTTTTTTGACAGCTTTACACCTCTAAATAGTATGTTCTACAAAAATAATGGCTCCAAATGTGGGGAGGTATTCTGAAAATGGGTTTTTATATAGATATTCTAAACTAAAAGGTTTTTTTAATTGTATATAATATAGATTAATGGGTGGGGGAGGGGCACTCTTGAAATTATAAAAAGTTTTAAATTAATATAAATTCAGTTTCAATTTTAAATGTGGAAAAATTGATTTATTTAGAATCTAAGATGAGTATGGGTATAAATATAATCAACCAATAAAATTTATAAATGATTTATTATTTTTTAACCCCTGTCTATTTGTTTTAATAATTTTAACTATTACCATTTTATTATATAATTTACAATTTGAGAGTTAAAATAATTACCAAACCAGAAGGCTTAGTTAGTGGTGAACCGCTGACCATTTACTAAAATAAAGTAAGAGTACAGAAAGCCAACCCCACTGGAAAAAAACAGTAACTACATACCATCAAAATCAAGCCTGTCACCGCCTCTATGGTCAAGAACATCATCCACAGTCGCTGATTCCCATTCTATTCTTTCATATTACATCAGAACCTTGGAGTACATCCTTCTATTATTTAACCGCTCAAATTAGAGGAATTAATTAGTCTCTTGAATACCTTTATTGAATAACCTAGTGGAAATCAGCTTTGGAAAATAAGAGTAAACCTTTCTCAGCCTCCTTCATGTCAAAGCAATCATCTTTTTCTGGTTCCCAGACACCATATTCTTCCCTCTATGGACAACATCACTATATGAGGTCCTAGCCATGCCTCCATAATTTTCCTTATCACTACTAGTACCGTCCCTCAATTATCCATGAATCTAGATATCCTAATGAATCTCTAACTGGTTCTGTTGGATAAGAATGTTAGTGTCAATTATAGCTAAGCATTGTCGGGTTTCTATCACTTCCTTACCTTCACATATACCTTTTTTATTATCTCATTCACTACAACATCATCTTTCAAAATTCCATCATAATGCTTATTGAGACCATCCTTCATACCCTTCTCCAAAACCTTCTACTCCAACACCTGAAACAGATTTCACGTGGGAATAGTGATGATAATGCCTTCATTATCAACAACCCATCCATATAACTCATCATCACAGCCCTCTAAGATCCCAATCAGAAGATTATCCCCACATACAACAGACTCCATGTATCCCTCCACCACACACTGCTTCCCCTCAGACCAAATAGCCTCTTTACTACTTCTAAACAACCTACCTTCTGAACCAAGGAAACCCTTACTAGAGACACTGTTGGAATCCAACTGCTTCGCACCATCCACCACCCTTAGATCATATTTCAGCCTATTAAAAACTAGAGTGACCAATGGATTAGAAGATTCCACTGCCTTCCTTCCCATGGTGACAAAATCATGGTTCTCAGTACCAGAAACCATAACTTGAGCCACAATGGGCAACTGTCTCTGCCCCTTGCATATCCTCACCTTCGAATCAAAATTCTTGATCCTACCTTTAGAATAACAGTGTGACACCAGATGCCCCGGGAGATAATAGTTAGAGCAGTAGTAAACCCATGACTCAAAAACAACGACTTATTTCCATCTAAACTCTTCACCAACAATAATCCAAATCCACTCCACTGAGGGCTTCGACACATACACCTCCACACAAATGGGCGGATTGATCAGGTGACTCACAGTAGAGGTGCGGACATCAGAACAGTGGAATCAACCAACACAAATTAGCGGATTGATCGGGTTACTCGTTACCATGGCAATAAAAATAATTAATAAAGTTACTATTCATAATGTCCTAAAATATAAGGGACCTATTTATATAATTTGGACCTTATGATTCCAAATATAGAATCCATATTTCCAAATGAGAAATAAAAAATTGGCAGAAATTAATTAAAAATTTATCCCGTCGATAGAATTAGAAAACATGTTTTAAAAGTAGAATGTTTAAAAGATCACATAGTTTTTATATCCAATTTCAATATTAAATTGATCATAAGGGCCTATATTAAATTATGTGATATTAAATAATCTAAATATTTTTTAAAACTAATTAAAAGGATAATATAAATATAATAATTAATTTTATGAAGAAGTAGTTTTGAATTTAAAAAGAATGATTTTTACTATTCATTAAAATATATATTTCATAAGAAAAATTACAAAAAATAAACCAAAGTAAATTTTTATTTTCCATTTCGAAATAAGAACTTTATTTTTTAAATTTTAACTTATAAAAGTGTGAAAACTAAATTTAAAATAGGTTCTTCATAAAATGGATATAAAAATTCCTTTTTACAAATATATTTATTTTATCATTAAAATAGGATATATTCATATATTAAGACTATAAGGTACATAAGCTAGATTTTATAAATTACATTCAATTAATATTTCATTAATATAATCCAACAATAGTGATTTTATTATTTTATAAAAAAAATATTTATATTTAAGTAATTATTCAAAAAAACACACACATTATATTTAATTGGTTTTTATTTAATTTTAAAATTTATTTGGTAACCAATGAATCATTACATAAACCAGTGTAAACCATATTTTTTTAATTTAGTTAATTATTTTTATTCCCATCATTATAACAGTTATGTTATAATTGTAAAATTTAAATAATTTTATTTATTTGTTCTCTTATGTTCAATGTGGTATATCATGTATGCTATAAAACATAATTTCTCTTTTTAAAAAACTCAGGAAGTTACATTATCCACCCTATAAATTTTTTCCATTCAATTTTAATTCAGGTTCAGTAACTCAGGAATGAAATTTCAAAATACATGTATTTCAATCCCACTTCGGAAAAAGGATTATCAAAACATCAACTTTAAAAGAATAAAAGGAAAGTAATAAAGTCACCTGACATAACACATAATAGGGTTCCATGTTGGAAAACATGGATATAGAAGAGAAAAACAATTATAATGTTCTGATGGACACTAATAAAAAACATTTTGTGAATAATGTTAACAATAACAAAATCATACATTAGTGATGAGTTAAACGGTATTTGATTTCATAATAGGAAAAGTAAATGAATATTATTTCTATTTTATGATTATTTTCATAGATTTTTAGACTTTATTTACAACCTAGACTATGATCATAAGGAAATACAATAACTTAAAAAATAAAGTTTCACCCTTTAATGAATTTTCACATCAAACTCGTCTTTTTAAAGATGATTTTTTTTCACACCTGAATCATATTCTAGATAATGAAATAACCCACAAAAATATTAACTATTTATTCATCCTACATAGAAATATTAACCAAAAAATAAAATATTATAATAAAATAAGATAATTTGACAAATATAATAAATTTTAAAATAAGAATCATTTCTTGTAATCTCTAAAATTCAACAATAATACCCATTGTTCAATATAGATAAATAAACAAAATACAATCTATAAAATTACTCAAAATAATCCAAACTATGATTGAAACCCAAAAAATGACTTTATAACATAATATTCCATTTGAAATTTTAACATTTTTCTCAAATTAACATCAATCACTCTTAATGTCTCATACCAAAAAAGATATTTCTTGAATTACATATTATCCAATTAATGCTAATTATTTCCATAAAAATATTGAATCACTATAATTCCACAAATAAATCATCATCCCTACCAACATATAATTCAACATTTAATTTCTCAAATAAAATCCAATAGTATTCTTTTTGCCATGATCATATAGGATTCCAAAAATAGAAATTGTCTTATGAACGATCATTCATAACTTAATCACCAAAATCATTTTTCAGTACCAATGATATCCATTTGATAAAACATAAACTCCCAAAATCAACATATTATTAATCTATCGACTCTTTTAACTGAAAAATTAATAATTCTAACCAGGGATTTAAAATAGTCCGGAGGTAAGTGATTCACCACTATCACCCTTTAGTTGTGGTTCGATTCATGCGGCCTTACTAGACTGATGGGCTTTCACCCATCCTGTGGTTTTTCCTTTTTATAAATCTATATAATTCATGTAATATTACCATATTATGATAATGTCTTGAAATATAACCATAATATATTAACCATCAATGGTTATCTCATACCATTCATTTTGAATCCCAAAAAGTAGTAACACAGAATAATCTCAAAAATAATGATCATATATAAACCATAAATGTTATCAATACCATTATAATTATTACCAAAAAATACAAGATAATTATTCATTAAATAAAATTATCATATAAAGAACATAAGGTTTGCATATAACAAAAAATTATTCTAAATTACTCTCATCATCAAAAGAGTATTTATACTATTAAACATTTTATCATCCAAAATTCTACCATATCTATTGGATCCCTTATAATCATTGAGCACTCCTCATGATCCTTTAACCTGAATTTTGTATCTTATCATTCCTTAAAAATTATTTCCTAATAACAAAAACATGAATCTTTTACAATGATTCAATAATGTCAAAACTTGAGTCAAGAAATAATTCATACATATCTTATGTCATTTTTAGTTTCCTTATTTTTAATTATGATGGAATTAGGTTTTGTTAAACATATATTTGTATGGTTCTTCTAATCCTATTTGAGAAGCATTCTTTGTAGGACATTGATTTTCATAATGACCATACTCCATAAATTTCAAACATATAATTGATAACTCGAGAAGAAATTTGTTCCCTTTTAGGGAGTGAAATGAACTCTTCCTTTTTTTCATGGTATATTATTGATTTATGACCTCCATTACCAAACATAAAACATCTTCCCATCACATTAAGACATATTTTCTAGGTGTTTCATTCCACATTCTTGAAATATGTGCCATTGAATTTATTTTCCCTCACAATCATTATTACTGTATCTTATAAAGGGATTTTATTATCTTGTATATGATTTATTAGAAAAAAACCAAGGTTTATGTGATTAATCATGACTCATAATAGCTGGTTTATAATACCCAAAAGATAAATCATTGCAACTTTCATTTCATTTAGTTTCTTATTCAGAGTCCCACCACATTTTTTCACATCGATTTTTACTTTTGTGCTTGCTGGATCCATCCATTTACTAAAACAAAAAATGTTAGTGTGTGTCTATCAATAAAATCATCATATAATATATTATGAGGAAGATAAAGACTAAGATATATGTATTAATGTAATATCAAACTCATTCAAATTATCTAAAATAACTAGTAATATTTTCTAATATGATAACCATTGTAGTTATATACAACTTTTCAATTGTGATTAAATAACACCCTAACTACTATAGTTATCTAAACTATCCTCTAATACCAACTATAACGAACCGGCCTTAAACGTTACATATCATGAGTTTTAGTTAAGATTTTACTATCGTTTTCATTGAAAACATTTTCAAGTTAATAGTTTTATGGAATTATGCCATAACTATAACATAACCACTCAAATATTACAAAGTAGTCACTTCTAAAAAATATCTATTTTTTACTAAGTAAATCTTACTAAAATAAATCGGTATATTTTTATTGATAAAAATCTTCCTAACATTCATATTTACAAACTAATATTACTTAAAAATACTTATTTATTTCGAAAAACAAATAAAACTTAGTATGGAAAAATAAACTCATTAAGGGGTATAAAATAAGGAAGGAATCCATTAGTATATAAATATTCTAAACTCATGAAAACATTTTCACAAAATCATTTTTTTCACCCAGAAAACATAAACTGTTAATATTACCTTATCAAATCATAACATTATTGAAAAACTTTATAGAAATAATAAATCAATAAGGTAACTTATAAAATCCATATCACTCTTGCATTGTATCATATGTAGATATATAGGGAGTTACTATCATTGATATATTTGGAATACCCATCACAATATATTAACTAAATCTCTAAGTAGAAACCCAAACGGTTAACCTTTAATCATTAACCAATGAATTAGAGAGCTATCACGGGATCACCTACACTTGGTTGATCATGGAACCACTTATATACATAAATAATACCCAACAACCAAAACATAATAGTAACACCTTAAACAAGAAGAATGGAAAAATAACATTTCCACTTTGAAATCACATTTCATTTTTACAAAGCCACGCACTCATAAAATGGAAACACGTTATTTGAAAATAAAAGCGTAAACTTCTAAAGTAATCATCAAAAAATTAATGTGAGATAAAAGTGATAAATTCATTTCATGAATTATATTTTAAAAATATTCTAAGTAACTGAAAAAAACAATCCATTTTTGAAACACACTTAAAACATTGTAAAAGATTATTTTTGAATCAATGTGTTTCAAGCCAATTTGAGAATTTTAAAAGTAATTGACCATTTAAAACATTAATTTCTATATAAAAATCCTTAAAACATTTTTAGAACATATAAATTAATGACAAATATTTATAAATATAAATCATTAAAACATTTAAAAGGATGTATTAGTTAAAGAGACCCTTACATAGAGTCTGACTTGTCTCGTACTATATATATTCCTGAATAATAAAAATAGGTTAATTTATACTTTCCTGAGAACCTTTTCAACATTATTATTCCCTTTATATCATTTAATACAATGTTATAACAATTACTAATTTATTTAAGTCATATCAGAAATTTTATAGATATTCGATACTTGAGTCGAAAATGAACTTGCTATGATTTCAATAGTCCATGTGGTAATAAGTCCATTATAACAAGGATAATATTCATAGAATAAAAAATATATATATATATTAATTATACATTTAAATATATTAATTGAATGTGGATATGAACAATGAACAATATTTCCATATTGGGTATGGTAAGTCGTACGTACGCCTGAGTAAAGGTTTCATTTTTCAATGAATATTATAGAAAGTAGGAAAATGTTATTTTATCCATCGATAATGATTAGAATATAATTTATTACATATATATAATTTAAATATACTTATATATATCACATATTTGAGGTGGTGAAGAATAATGGATCACATCTCATAATTGAAACGCCCTGACCCTAGTTACCAAAAGTTGGTGCATTATTAAATAACACTAGCATGATCACAAGGAAATCATGTCTCGAAAGACCAATCAGTTTAGAATTATTGGAAACAATATTCATACATAATTTAATCTTTTAACTTTAAAATAAATACAACACTAATTTATTCCATTAGAAACATCCAAGCCTCCTAGATTATATCTCCAAGTCAATCATAACTAACTTCTTCATATCCTGGGAAAATGAAACATAAGAAAGGGGTGAGCTCAGATGCTAAATAAGGGTAAGAAATACAGCGGAAGATAACATAAATATTAAGCATGGTGAATAATTGAAACCACATGCATTTACCAATAATAAACATGAATACATTTATGGCTGTAATATGAGCTGAGTAAATAATTCCATGATAAAACATAATCATGGGTATTCTACTAGTCGAATGACCACATGAGCCATCAATATTATTTTCATAATGAGGGAATGTATAATGTCATACATTCTGAAACATTTTTTCAAGGCCTTGACCAGGATGTCTAAAAATGATTAAGTCATTGGCCAAAACTATATATCAAATTGGGAAAGACCTTGGCCAATTAAACATCTAGTTGTCTTATGAGACCTACCGATGCATCGAGGATCTATAGTGGGCTCCACCATTCACTTACTAAGTCCAATACATTCCTCATATGAAAGAATTTTGAAATATAACATAAACATTTGTATTAAAACTAGCATATAAAATGTCAATACATTAACCATAAACCATGAATGATATAAAAATAACAAATCCACAATAAAACATATTGAAAAAACTTCAATAAAATATGGAATATTTGTATCATAATGAATCAATGTCAAAAAGTATAAAATCTATCAAAGGATGTTGATCAATGAAATCAAAACTATTTGAGAGAAATATCTCATTATTTTTTTGAAATCATTTGAAGTTATATAATTATAAAAGAAAACATTTATTTCAAAAATATTCTTATAATATTTTAAGGGAATCTTTGATGATGTTATAATGGAGGAGAATAACTACACTCGCCGTATAAGATAAAAAACATTATTACCCTAATTTTGTCAAAAAGGTCGTAAAGTACCTTGTTTGGAAAATGACAGAAATATTCCTTCCAAAAAATTTTATAAAAAGTAAAACAAGGGTATAAATGACTTTAACCCATAGTCTAGTAAATATTAAAAATGTTTTGGGATACATTTTAAGAAACATGAATGTGGCTGATAAAGAGGTCCCAGTTGATACTTACGTAAAAACAACATCAAATAATAAAGTGATTGTGAAATTAAACATTACCTTGTACTTTTCCTTGGTCGAGGGTAGGTTAACCTCCGGCGTAATGGTGAAATAATTGTTATTAAATTATTAAAGAACTATATACATTATTATTATATCATATATGATCTTATAATATTTTTTTGTTAATAATATTTTAGTATCATCATCATTTAGGGTGTTAACAATTTCATTTTCCTTTATATGTTGTGTTACATAAGTAATGTTTGATTTGGATATGATGTATCTTATTTATATTTAGGATGATATTAAGTCTCTAAACATTATTTTTATTCATCAAATGAAAATTTTTCTTGAATGGATATGATGGGGAATGAATTTCATCGCGTTCGTGGAGACGGTAATCCGTATGTACGCACTAGCGACAATATCATTCTTTTGATAATAAAATAATATATAATTGGATGTTATATCATATATACAGAATCATTATCATGTTATATTTATTATCTAAATCAATTACATATAATTATTATTCACATCCAAATAATAATGTATTTAATAACAATTACACGACGACGTGGAGATTGTAAGCCATACGTACACACGTATGGTGACATGTCATTCAAAGGATAGATAGAAAAATGAATATGGTTGTACCATTTTTATAATAACATCATTGTATAAATAAGATACTAGATTTATCATTTTAGAATTTAAACAAAAAAGAATGAGGATGTGGAATAAGAAAGGAACTTGAAGGGGTGATGAAATATTTACCTCTTCTTCAGGTTCTTTTTTTTTATTTGATCAAATGGGCTCCATAGGTTGTCTTTCTGAATAAAGGAAGGACACTAGGATGATGGTAGGACAGTGGAGAGGATATTTGGTTAGGGTTTGGCCGATCCAAATGGATTTGAAGGTGTTAATTAGAGAGAAGGGGAAGTTCCCTTTTATAAGAGGGGTGAGGGGCACCTTATGAAAAACATAAAAGATTATTTTATAATAAATTCATTTTCAATTTATAATGGCTCCAAAATGAATTATTTAAATTCTAATTTGGTTATGGGTTTAAATAAACTCAACCAACATGTTGTAGACAGGTTTTGGTCACTATAGTAACCGTATTTAGATTTAACTCTTAGTGAAATAGTTTTACATTTACCATGTCTCTTCCTATTTTTATATTACATGGTTAATAAACTGACTATATAATTCCAAGAGAAACCCAATTGGTCCATTAATGATACACCTATTATTATATAAGTATTTTGTCTTAAACTTATTTTTTTAGGAATATAATATCAATTAATAATATATTATTTGTTTGAAAACTCTTTTGTGTCAATTCTGACACTATTTGGTATTTTGTTTTGTCTAAATTTATAACAGCATTATTATATCATAAAAAATTAATCTAACCACCCCTAACATGTCATATAAACCTAGAAAATTAGTGGAATTTAAATAAAGTCTCATATTACATTTATTTGGATATTTATAATATCAATTATTTTAATATTTTATTAATATGGTAATTATTGCATCATCATTGTGTCATAAATAAATTTAATTATTTAATGTCTAAAAATTATAACTAAAATACCATTTTTCAGGAAATAATTTTATCTTTCCAATTAATATTTATAGTCCAATTTATCTTATTTATAACCCTATATTAAAAATGATTTAGTTATTAAAATTTGATTTTAACTGTTTTAACTCTTCTTTAAATAAAATAATAATAAATGTCCTAATCTAATCCAAGTGAACCTAAAAGATACTATTTTATTGATAAGGTTTTTTTTCAAATTACACTAATCCAATTGAATTAGTACATGTGTTATGGTAACAATAATATCATTTTTACCCTTAATTTCCCTATTTAAATTTAACCGTGTTAAATAAAATTAAAAATTTACTACTCACCAAAAATTATTTTTATCTTATTGAACCACATTTTACTAAATAGTATCAACGTTGTCTCTCGGGGTTTTGAAATTTAATTCACAGAAGCATTAAAATTATGTTTTACAAAAATTTGCAAATGCTCTTAGGAGGTGGGTAAAAGACGGTAAAATTTCAATAAAATTTTAATATATCTGAACTTATTATAAAATGAATCCAATGAATTAAATTGAACTTATATAGGTATTATGTATCTAATTTTACAAAAACTAAATTTAAATGAAAAAATTAGTTACTTAAATAAAAAGTCTGTTTTAACCAATAACGCAGTGTTTTTCAATATTCATCAAAAATTGAATGTTTTCAGAAACATACCAAAACTTTAACCAAAGATAAATTGATATTTCAAATTAAAAAGTGAAGTCTATTTTACCAAATTCAAAACATAAAAAATTTCATTTATTAATTTAAAATTAATTTCGGTTCTCAGAACCAAAAATCATATTTTTAGAAAATAATAACAATCAAAAGATTGACACTTTCTTTTGTCCAATTTTAAAGAGAAATTAATAAAAATGGCCATCATTGGATTAAATTGTAAAAATAAAACTATTTATACTTCTAAATCATTAAAATTTATAATTTTGCAATATAAATTCTTTTGATTAATGAATTTGTTTTTAGTTAAAATATAGTATTTTTTACTATTCACCCAAATATGAAAGTTATCAGAAAAAGGCCAAAAATATATTGAAACTAAACTCTTATGTCCCGATTATAAATAAAATGTTTATTTTGTCAAATTGAATATATAAATGTTCTAAATATTGTAATTAAAAGGGGTTCTCCAATAAAAGGCTCTAAAATCTCAATTTTTTTAAAAATACTTTTTTAATAAAAAAAATGAATTTGTTCATAGATTATTTCTAAGAAACTCGTAATATTTATTCAAAAATTATGAGTATTATATAATGTTCAAAATTCAGTTAATACTATTCATAGCCTCTTTTGAACGGCTAGTTAGGTAAGTCTTGGTGCGCTAGAACTCGGTGTTGTCTGTTGTCCAAGTTATTGGATTAATTTAAAGAAATAACATACTATGAAATCATGGTGTGTTACATTCTTCCCTCCTTCAAAAAATTGTTTACTTGCAATTTGATACTGTTTTTTGAAAATAAATGGTTGAAAATAGAAAATACTTTTGTGGGAAAACCCACATCGGAAATTGGGTTAATAAAATTTAGTCTTAATAAGAGAAAAGGGAAATGAAAGGGTCACCACCAAATTATGATCACAATTAGGAGAACATTGGTGGAAATTAGAGACACATAATTGTAGGGAAAACATAAATATTTATGGGGAGTGATTGAGGTCATCAATCACAAACATGTGTAAAATTAAAGGGCCCAAATCAATCAATCTATGATAATTTCATGTACCATTGGTTCAACAAAACATAAGGTATTAGGATAACACATTTTTGTTTTTAAAATACATTCCCTAAAGATTAGGAATTAATGTACCCATAGAATAAGAGGGAAAAATTATATATATATATATATATATATATATATATACGTGACAAGTAGATTTTCATCTTTCAACTAATTCCTTCCACAAACTCATCTTTCACTCCAAAAGGTTTTAAAAAAAATTCTATTTATCCTAATCCTATAGGGTTCCAAAAAAATGAATTTATAATTCACCTATCAGAAACTTTAAAAAACGAAACTACATTATACAATGCAGGGACTTCACATAGTCCAGTGGTAGGTGATAAATCCCAATCGCACTATGGTTTTGGGTTTGATTCCCGCAGCTTTGTCCGACACGACGGGTTGCCACATGGTCTGCATGTTGTCCTTTTTATAAAAATCCAAAAAATAATCTTAAAAATAGTATCCAATTTCAAAAATAATCCATTAAAACCTTTAGATTTATCCAAAATACTTCTATCCAAACTCAGAGTCCAAAATTTATAAGGAAGTTAAACACAAAGAAGATCGTTTTTTCTACGTAATAACATGTGAACTCCTTCATAATGTATTATATTAAAACATTGTCACACCCCGAATTACCAAAAAACTTTATTGATTACATTCATACTCCCTTATCCTTTATATAATAATAAGTATATTTTTTATATCCAAAATTTTTGAATATTACAACAATGATGAAATAAAGAAACCATTAATCAGTTCCAAGGAAGTCAAGAATATCCAATATAATTTATCCAAATCAACCATCTTTTATTACAAAATTACTACCTTAGTATCAGGATCATATAATCTCAAATTCCCAATTAAATAGTATTGCAGTACAATCCTTATTTATTTCTATAATTCATGTAACCAGTACATTGTTGATACAACACTAAAATGACACAATAAGTTAATAACAACATAAGAACTCTTAATAATTCCTATTCATCTTCGCTAGTATCATAACTTGATTCTTATCCAATAGCATCATTTGGGGTATACTTTAATGATTTACACATTGATTCGCATAGTGTCCTAACTCTTGGCAGATGAAGCATTGTACATTTTAAACCTTTTTTTTACCCTTTCAATCATGTACTTGGTGTCCTTTTTTTCCACACTTATACAAAACTCTCATTCCCTTTAATCATTTACCAAGGTAATTATTTCCATAGTTATCACATATGGGAAAATCCTTCTTTCCCTTATTCAATTTATCTATCTTTTTCTCTAACATCCTTTTCATCACTTTCTTCCCTTCAAAGCCATAGGACTCAGAGAATACTCTACTTATCTTATTAACACATGATACTATTTCTTCATATTTTGAGAATACGTGGGAGTCTATTTCCATTATAAATGTTGGCTTAATACCATGAAATATTTGATCCTTCTTACTCTTTAGATCATACATATTTATGGAGTTCTCATTCCTTCTACTAGGCACCATTTCTAAACAATGGCATACACTAAGTCAGTTTATGAATCACAATGAATAATTTCAAACTAGCAAAATAACTAATGTAAATTTAACATTTTAGGGATATAATCTGTAATAATAAAAATGTTTTCTTTTATAAATTATATACTCATAAACCCTTCCTAAAGGTTTGTAAATAAAATTAAAATTATCCAAAGCATATCCCCCAAGAGTGACGTAACCAAGAGTGCAACAAGTCCAATTATTGTGCACCAGTTCCCATTCGAGTCTAGCTCAAAGCAGTGTTTTCAGGTTTTACGCCTGGGTACATCTCTGCTAGAGCCACCTCAAAATGCTCGTATCCAGACATGGATTTATTTCTTAGAAAATACAAAAAATATTTATATTAAAAAAATTCTAGGAATTTCTTCTATACTAATCCTCAAATTCTATCTTAGGGTAATGTGCTTTAATCAGAGTTTATATAAAGGTTTGTACTAAACTTCCTTTGATACCAACTGAAACTCCCCAAACATAGTTACCAAGATTCGGTGCATTATTACATAACATTGGCATGATCACAAGGAATTAATGTCTCAAAAGTCCAATCAGTTTAGTAATATTGGAATCAAGATTCAAACATAAGTTAAACTTTTAACTTGAAAAAAAAATACAACACGAATTTATTCCATTAGAAACATCCAAGCCTCATAGATTATACCTGAAAGTCAATCATAAATAACTTCTTCGTATTCTTGGAAAATGAAACATAATAAATGGATGAGCTCAAACACTCAGTAAGGGTAAACAATACAGTGGAAGATAACATAAATATTAAGCATGGTGAATAATTGAAACCACATGCCTTTACCAATAATAAACATGAATATTTTTATGGAAATAATATGAGTTGAGTAAATAATTCCATAATAAAACATAATCATGGGTATTAAATTATTCAAATGACCACATGAACCATCAATATTATTTTTATAATGAGGGAATGTATAATGTTGGACATTTTGAAACATTTTTTCAAGGCCTCAGCCAAGACGTCTAAAAATGATTTAGTCCTCGGCCAAAACCATATATCAAATTGGAAAAGGAATTTTCCAATTCCACGTCTAGTTGTCTCATGAGACCTACCGATGCATTGAGGAGATATAGAGGGCTCCACCCGTCCCTTATTAAGTCCAATGCATTCGTCAAATGAAAAAGGTTGAAATGTAACATATGCATTCATACTAAATCTAGTATATGAAATGGAAATACTTTATTCATAAACCATGAATGGTTTAAAAATAACACATCCCTAGTCAAACATATCGCAAAACTTACAATACAATATAGAAGCTTTTTATCAAAATGAATCGACTTCAAACTAGTATAAAATCCATCAAAGGATGTTGACATAGATGAAATCAAAACTATTTGAGATAAATATCTCTTTATTTTTTTGAAATCATTTAAAGATACATAATTATAAAAGAAAACATTTATTTTGAAAATATTATTATAATATTGTAAGGGATTCTTTGACGATGTTGTAACTGTAGAGAATTACCGCACCTGTCGTATAAGTTAAAAAACATACTTAACTTAATTTTGTATAAAAGGTCGTAAAGTACCATGTTTGGAGAACTACAGATGGATTCCTTTCAAAAAAAATTATAAAATGTCAGAAAAGGGTATAATTTACTTTAACCCATATTCTAGTAAATAATAAAAAAGGTTTTGGGATACATTTTAAGAAATATGGATGTGGATGATAAAGAGGTCTCAGTAGATACTTACGTAAAAACAACCTCGAATAATAAAGAGATTGTGAAATTAACCCTTACCTTGTACTTTTCCTTGGTCGATGGTAGATTAACCTCCTATATAATGGTGAAATAATTGTTATTAAATTATTCAAGAACTATATACATTTATATGATATCATATATGATCTTCTAATATTTCCTTGTTAATAATATTTTTGTATTATCGTCATTTCAGGTGTTAACTGATTCATTTTTCTTTTATATGTTTTGTTACATAAGTAATGTTGGTTATAGATAGGATGTATCTTATTCATATTCAGGATGATATTCTGTATTTAAACATTATTTTTAATCATCAAATGAAAATTAGTCTTGAATGGATATGATGGGGAATGAATTTCATCACGTTCGTGGAGACGGTAATCTATACGTACGCACGAGTGATAATATCATTCTTTTGATATTAAAATAATATATAATTTGATGGTATATCATATATAAATAAAATTAATCATATTATATTTATTATTTACATCAATTAAACATCATTATTATACCCATCCAAATAATAATGTGTTGAATAACAATTACACCACGAAGTGAAGACAGTAAGCCATACGTACACACATATGGTGACATGTCATTCAAAGGATGGATGGAATAATGAATATGGTTGTACCATATTTATAATAACATAACAGTATATAGAAGATACTATAGTTTTTATTTTATAATGGAAACAACAAATAAAGAGGAAGTGGAAGAAGAAAGGAACTTGAAAGTGGTGATGAAATATTTACCTCTTCTTTGTGTTCTTTCTTTTTATTTGACCAAAAGGGATCCTTAGGATGGCTTTTCGACAATATAAATTCCTCTAGGATGAAATTAGGATAGTGGATAATAAATTGGGGTAGGTTTTGTTCGAGTAAAATGGCTTTGAAGGTGTGAATTAGAGATAATGGAATGTGCCCTTTTATAAGTGGGGTGAGGGGCACCTTAGGAAAAACATAAAATATTATTTTATAATAAATTCATTTTCGGTTAATAATGTCTCAAAAATGAATTATTTACAGTCTAATGTAGGTATGGGTCGAAAAATACTCAACCAATAACTTTTATACTGGTGTGTGTCATTATATTAACCTTATCGTTTAGATTTAACTCTTAGTTAAATTGTTTGACATTTACCATGTCTCTTTGTATTTTTATAATATATGGTTAATAATCATACTATATACTTCCAATAAAACCCCAAGTGGTTCTTTAGTGATACACCTATCATTATATTAGTATTTTGGAAGAACCTTAGATTTTTATGTATTTAATATAAATTAATAATATAATATTTGTTTTAAATACTCTTTTGCGTCAATTTTGAAACTATTTGATATTTAGTTTTTTATAAAATGATAACAGCATTATTACTTCAAAAAAATTCATCAAAACAACCCTAACATGTCATATTAACCTATTAAATTAGTTTAACTCATAAAAAGTCTCGAATTACATTTATTTGGATATTTATAATATCAATTAATTTTATATTTTGTTAATATGGTAATTACTGCATCATCATTGTGCCATAAATAAATTTAGTAATTTAATATATAAAAATTATAAATAAAATATAATTATGTAGAAAATCTTTTCATCTTTCTAATTAATATTTTTAGTTGAAATTATCTGATGTTTAACCCTATATTAAATTTTATTTTTATTAATCTTTGATTTTAACTCTTTTAACTCTTCTTTAAATAAAATATCAATAAATGTACTAATCTAATCCATGTGTACCTAAAGGATAATATTTTATTCTTAAGATTGTTTTTGGTAGAATTACGCTTATCTAATTGAATTAGGACATGTTTTAGGGAAATAAAAATATCATTTTTACCCTTAATTACCCGATTTACTTTTAACCGTGGTAAATAAAGTTCAAAGTTACTTTTCATCATAAAAAAAATTATCTTATTGAACCACATTTTACATACTGATATCAACCGTGTCTCTTGGATTTTTGAAATTCAATTCACAGAAGCAGTAAAATTAGGTTTTACGTATATTTGCAAATGCTCCTAGAAGGTGGGTAAAAGACGGTAAAATTTCAAAAAATATTTTATATATCTAAACATATTATAAAATGACTCCAACGAATTAAATTGAACTTATATAGGAATTATGTATCTATTTTTACCTAAAATAAATTTAAATGAAATAAATAATTATTTAAATGAAAATTCATTTTTAACCAATAACGCAGTGGTTTTCACTATTCATCAAAAATTAAATGTTTTCAGAAACATACCAAAAATTTACCCTAAGCTAATTTTAATATTCCAAACTCAAAAATGAAGTCCATTTTACCATATTAAAAACATATAAATTTGATTTATAAATATAAAATTAATTTTCGTTGTCAAAACCAAAATGCGTATTTTTAAAAAATAGTAACTATCAAAAGATTGACACTTGTTTATGTCCAATATCAAAGTAAAATTACTTATAATGATCATCATTGGATTAAAAGGTAAGAATATAATCTATTTATATGACCAAACCATTAAAATGTATAATTTAAAACCATAAATTATTTTTATTAAAAAATTTGTTTTCAGTTAAAATATTGTATTTTTTACTATTCACCCAAATTTGAAAGTTATTAGAAAAACACCAAAAATTTATTAAAACTAAACTCTTATGTCACGATTCTAAAAAGGAAGTATGTTTTTTCAAATGGAATATATAAATGTTTCAAATATTATATTTAAAAAGGGTTCACCATTAAAAGTTCTTATAATAGCATTATTTGAAAAATACTTCTTTTATTCGAGAAAAATGAATTTGTTCTTATATTATGTCTAAGAAACTCATAATATGAATTATAAAATTATAAGGATTATATAAAGTTAAAAATAAAATTAATATTATTCCTTACCTCTTTTGAACGGCTAGTTAGGTAAGTCGTGGTGTGCTAGAACTCAGTGTTGTGTGGAGTGGAAGTTATTGTATTACTTTAAAGAAATAACATACTATGATATCTTGGGGTGTTACATTCATGGAGGTGATAGTTCACACATACACACGAACGATGTAATGATTTTTACGGTCATGGAAATTAAAATATTCTTTGATATATTATTCTATTATAATGTTAAATATGTCATGAGAATCGTTTATAAACATTGATTCCATAATTATAACCTGTCTTGAGAGATGGTAATTTAAAAACAAACTATATTGGTTCTTGAGGTGGTAGTCTGTCGTACACACGAACAAAAAGTTCATTTCCAAATTAATGAAATTATAGATGTATTTAAGTGATTTTATTAATATAATAACATATTAGTATATTGAGGATAATGGATTTATTATCTCATAATGTTTAGAGAATATTTTAATGAAATTGAAGAAAAAATAAAATAGAAACACTTGAATAAAATCATTTTTTTATTAGACGATCAACTTTTCTTGATACTATACCACATCTAAGGATTTTTTTCTGCCTAAAACAAGGCCTATAGAATTTTTTTAGGTATTATATTAATGTTTTTCAGTATATCTTCACCTATAAATTTTTTTTGAAGTGTAAGGAATTGATATTTATTGGTACCCTTTTATTGGAGAGGGGAGGGGCACTCTTGGATTTACTAAAAGTAGTAAATTAATATAAATACATTTTCAATTAAAAATGAGTATAATTCATTTATTTAGAATATAGTATGATTTTGTGTTAATATAAAATAATCCAATGAAAATTATAAATTTTTTAATATATTTTACAATCCTTATCATTTTGTATTAACACTTTTAAATTTTATCATTTTATTATGTAATATGCAGTTTGAGAGTTAAAATAATTATCATAACATTAAAAACGATCAATGAATGAGTAATTAATGAAATATTATTACATATCTCAACTATTTGGATGAATTTTATATTTTGTTAAATTTTATAACATTTAATAAAATATTTTATAATCTAAATACCAAGAATGTTAATTTTTGACACTTTTCATTAGTTGACATTTCAAAAATATCATAACAGGAAGATAAGTTAAAACCAACTCCTTTAAATCATCCAAGAAATGTCAAATTCAACCACAAATATTTTTTATGACATAAATTATTTAAATTATATTTATTTTAATTTTTATAATATCATGTATTTGATTCTTTCATTAATTAAGAAATTACAACGTCATCGTTGTATCACCATTTAATTTAATTATTTATTTCCCAAATATTATAAATAAATTTTCATGTTTTAGTTCATCAATTTATATTTCTAAATTCAATTTTTATAATAATATATTGCCTATATATTCCCATATTAAAATTGTTATAGTTTTAGAGACATGATTATGACATCTTGGTGTTTACTTTATATAAAATGTTATAAATGTCATAGTCACACCATTGTGGCTTCCAAAGGTCACAATTTCAGCCAAAGTATTGTATTTATCAACAATAAACAATCCAATAATATTGTAATAATTGTTAGGTAAGTTTTATAATATTAATAATATTATTCTAACCTTTAATTACTCGATTTATCTTTAAATGTGGTGATAAAAATAACCTCTAAAATTACTATTCATAATGTCCAAAAATAAAAGGGGCATATTTAAATAAATTGAAACTTCTTATTCAAAATATGTAATAAATTTTCAATATTTCAAATACATAATTTTAATAAATTAATTAGAAATTAATCTTATTCATGGAATGATAAAAGAGGGGTTTGAAGTATAATATTCAAAAGTTCACATAGTTATTATATCAAATTTCAATATGAAAAAGATTCCAATGTCCTATGTGGGATTAAATTATTAAAATAAAATATAGATATTTTTTAAAACTAATAAAAATGATAATATAAGAATAAAAATTAATTATATGAAGAAGCATTTTTGAATTTAAAATGAAATATTTTTCACTATTCATTAAAATATTAATTTTATAAGAAAAATGTAATAAAATTCAAAAAATGTAAATTTTGCGGTAAAACATCCAAATAAGAAGTTTATTCTTTCAAACATAACTTATATAAGTGTCAAAAAGTAAATTTAAAATGGGTTCTTCATCAAAAGGTAGTTAGAAGCGTTTTTTGAAAAATACTTATTTAATTCTTAAAATCGGATTTGTTGTTATATTAGGTTTAAAAAATACCATAAATGAATTTTAAAAATTCAAATGAATTTATATTTCTTTAATATAATCCAAAAAGTGTGATTTTATTATTTTATAAACACAATTATTCACATTTAAATATTTTTTCCCAAAAACACATCATTTATATTTAGTTTGTTTTTATTTAATTTTCTAATTAATTTGTTAGCCGAAAAATAATTATACAAACATGTGTAAACCATAATTTAATAATTAAGTTAATTCTTTTAATTCCTACAATTTTACATATATGTTATAATGGTACTATTTAAAAAAATATTTAGTTATTCGCTTATGTTCAATGTGGTGTATCATGTACATTATAGACCACAATGGATCTTTTTTAAGAACTATGGATGTTAGAGTGTTGCTTCACATGGGGCAGCACCCATGTGACCTAGAGGTGTCTGTGTACTCGAGTACATGGTCTTGTACCCCCACGTGTACCTCCGCGTGTGATAATGTTTTTGTAGTCCACCGTAGAGGTTTCCCATCCAGGGAAGTGATTGTAATGACCCAAAGTTTTCTCAATGACAATTCACCTCTTATAACTATTTCATAATGTATAAAACACATTAAATCATATAAACAATAGAATATGAAATTTATAAATAAATAATTAATAAATAATAATTACGTCATGAAGTTAACGAACCTATTTTATTGAAATAGAAACTTTACCTTTGGAATAGTAATGTGGCCCTTATGAATAGAACATTGTACAATGGAATAGTAACCTCACCTATGAAAGTATAAATAAATTTTAATAAACTTAAAAATGGTAATGTGATATAATTATATCACTGTATAATTAAATAAGAGTTTTAAGAAAATTATGATTTAGTTGTTTTATTGGTCATAAATATTTAATTAAATTTTTTGATTAATTTAATAATTTAGAATAAAATTTATTTTTCTAAAATATATACATAAATAAATATTTTTATGTCTTATGATTATGTGGTAATTTTATGAGACAATAATTAATTTTTGTTTTCGAAAATATGTTTTAATTTTTTAAATTTTTATTTTTCGAAAAATATTGATTTTAATTAAAAATTAAATTTATCATATATAAAAAATTCTTTTCAGAAATTGGAGTTCATTTTTTAATTCAACATCAAAAATTGTTTAGGGTGAATGTTTCATATTTTTCTAAAATACATGAATTTTTGTTGAGTAAAAAACGATAATTTATGATAAATGCTAAATACATGAATTATGGAGTCATAAGTGATGTAGTGCCGATGTAAGAACACAATATCGAACTCACATGCTCAATTTACTGTATTTAGTCTCAAAAATAAAAATTATTTATTATTTTGAGGCAAATGTTAAGATAAGGATTAAAATATTCAAAACACACTCTCCTCCTCCTTTATAAATACCACCCATCACCACGTATTCTCCTCAAACCACTCAAGACCATAGACATGTTCTAATTCTGATAGAATATCCTCCCAAGACCCTTCCCAACAACTAAGAACTTTTCATATTAACTAATTTCCAAAACCAATCCCCATAAATAGGTTCTCAATAAGAAGGAGTCAAGAGGTAAAACCCTCTCCCATTTTATTTCAATTTATTTTCAAGTTCCTTTATTTTATTTTTCTCTCCTCACATCCCCTCATATAATGGAATGAAAACTCTAGTATATTACATATAATATACTTTTATTATGTTTTTGGAATAATTATTCCTCAATTCTCTTGTCCACCATTTTTTACTATATGAATGAAGACATCGTATGTGATGTGTCGATTTATCACCTTCGCAGATAAAGTGATTTTATATTTCAAGTCCCCCTTCAAGGATGGTCATGATACAATTTTTATGGTTGAAAAATATTATAATATATGTATTATATCTTATTTAATGTTTTCTAATCAATTTTTTACATATGATATTAATTTATAAACCAAAATGAATTCCTTTTGGTCAAAAAACGCTAAATTATTCTAAATGATGAACATTAATGATTTATCTAATGAATCACCCTTAATTATAGAAACATAATTGTAATATAATATTATATAACTTCATTAATAACATTTTAGTTTAGTTATGGAAATCTATCATCATTCTACATGATATTTCATACACATATACACGTAAACCGATCCTGAAAACTAACGCTCACGAACAATGAAATTGAATCTCATAAGCCATAAAAGGGACGTGAAATAACTTAATAAAATTTTAAAAAAGAAAATTAAAATATAAATGGTTATTAATTAATTAATTAATGTATTTAATATTATTATTCATGACATTAATATCATGTGCAGAATCGTTTCGGATAAAAGGTAAGGTATTCTACCCGAACCTCCATTATTTCATTGGGTTATTCTTATTATATGTTTACCAAAATGAAATTATCTTTTATTTTTATGTAGATATTCTAAATGATTTTTATATGTTCTAATTTCATGTATCATAATCCATTCATCCTTCTTTCTATGGATATATTTTTTTTAAAAGCTTCCCTACTTAATTATTTTTGATAAGCATGCCCAATTTAAGGGAATTTTTCAAATTCTTACACAATTTAGAATTCTCCCTATATTATGTTTTGAGATGCCATTTTGTTCAAAAATTACTCATTTTATTATGAAAAAATTATTCTTTCACTTCTAGTTTTATAAAAAATATTATTCCCTTTTATGCTTTAAATACTATTTAATATTTTTCGTTAAACCACACTAAAATGTTTTAATTATAAAGTTTCATAAATACTCATTTTACATGTTATCACTTCAATTTTACATCACAAATATTGATCTATGCCTATTTTCATTTATTAATGTACATTTATGATTTAATTTCATTCTTTTATTGACACTTTTATGATACTCTAATTTATTATTCTTAATGATATGATACCGAATTTTTTCCATGGGTTACTCTTATTTTTATGTTTTATTACTAATATATGATTATTTATGTGGAAAAAATATTCATGAACATGTTCTGAAGGATTCACCCAGATAGCGCTCTAATATATCGTGTAATGTTTAGTCTCATGGGACATATTGTGAAATGGTATTTGTGGTTAGCCTTGAATCGTGGTCCTTATACAATGGACTTGGTGTTTTTCCATGACTTGTAATTTTATTTGTGCAACGATCCTTGAATCATGATACTCTATGTGAGAAAAATCTTGATTCATGCTATGTTCATATCTTATATTGTTTCCAAATTACTATGAATCCATGATTATATTATTACATGTTATGATTCCTTATTTTTAATCATGGTCCATGCCTTTATATATCATTATGTTATGCCTTTTAACCCATGTGATTGTATTTATTTTAATTTTTTCCCCTAATGAGATTTTTAGCGCATCCGTTTGTTCTTGTTATCCCAATGTAATGTTATGCATATGTAAGGGATCAATGGAAGTTATGATCTATAAATTTTGAAATGTTTTATTTAGTCTCATGTTTTAGTTTTATGATACAAGACACTAGACTTTACGATCATTGACTTATAATTTGATGTTTACTTATTCTTAAAAGAATATATTGATATGTGTAATAGAGTAGGGACTCTATAGTTGGTATCCTAAGAAAATTTTAGTTATTTTTGAAGAATAGTACTAGAGAGCTTTATTAAGAACCCTAGGGATATAACTAAGTATAAAGGAACATCCAAAATATTTTTAATTATAGAGTTAGCGTTTTATCAAGAAAATATGTCCATGTTCTGGATAATATAAGTCGGACAGGTTCTGGAACAGATGTACCTAGGAGTAACAACCCCAAAAAGGTGTTCCAAGCCTAATTCAGGGTAACCTGGTATATGAAAACGGGCCTTACTATGTAATTGGTTTGACACTCTTGGGGGATTTTCTTTGGTAAATACATAAGCTCATTATGAACCATTATTAAGGAAAAATGGTCCATAAGAACATATGTTAGGAAATAGATAATGTATAACCTAGAGTTAAACCAATGTAATCATAACTTATGATATACTTTTCCAATAATATTTTATCCTTTTATGTTAAAATATTATATTTTATACTTATTAGAAAAGTATTCAATCCCCCTAATTACACTTTATTTTTCATAGTCAAAAACAGAAAATAGAAGAACACATGCCAAAAATCAATGTGATAGGCATTGTGATGATTTCTCAAATGATATGACAAATATGATGGGAACAGGTGTACAAAACATTATGATTTTATTTGGTCAACTGGATCAAGGTATGAATAATAATGTAAATCATGTGGAACGCACTCATTCTCTTATGAAATATTAAGTTTCTATTTAATCCTTCATTCAGAAAAGGCCTCCCATGTTTATTTGATCCTCCAATAGTGGAAAAATGTGTTTCAATGTTGTTATTTTTAATTTTTATGTCATTTTATAACTGATATCAATAAAGGAGATGTAAAGAGTATAGGCTTTAATGTCGGTTTTTATAAAATGAAGTTAAAAAAACGGTACCCTTGAGTCTTTATCATCATCCTTTGATATAAACCGACTCCAAAATTCAAGCCTCACAAGACATCAATGTATATTTTTTTAGAAAAACTACATCAAAATTTAGCATTTTCATGGGTTTTAAAATCGTTTTTAGATTAAAATCGATGCGAAAATTATTTTTTTTAATAAAAGGGTATTTATCACATCGGTTTTGGTAAAAACAGACATTAAAACATTGAAACTTTTAATATTGTAATATACATTGTTTCTCAATCTTCAATTTGAATTCTTGTGAAGATAAAATGGACTTACAGATCAAATGTTATGGTCTTCGTATGTTGCACCTCCATAATTATTGATAGATAAACACTCCTTCAAAGAAAACATGAGAAACAAGAACTAAAAAACTATATTCCAAATAAACACAAAAAATATTAAACATAAGGATTCAAACTAATTTTAATTCTTTTATTGGTTTTATTTGAATCCATATCTTGTTTGTAATTATTTCACTTTATTTTAATAAAGAACACATACATAAATGAAAATGGTGGGTGATAAATAATTTTTCACCTCAACTAATGGATATCATGTGTAAGTTTCATATTTTTATCTCCATCGGAATAATATTTCATCATCATTATAAAAGTATCATTATATTTAGCGATAAAGAAAGCAATAACAATGAAATTAAATGATAAAAAAATAATATTTACAAATCATTGATTGAAAGTTTGGTTAATTATTTATTATATTGATGAAGTTGAAAATATTGAATGAAAGACGATGAGGTTCTATATATTGTAAATGAAAATATTTACGACGGGGATGCATTAAAACTTATGCGGGATTTTGAAAATAAAAACGCACAATGTGAAAACAGTCAAATACCAAACCCATGTAATTGAAATTTTATTTTTAATGTCTGTTAAATATTTAACCCATGTATAACTGTTATCATGTTGGGTTTTTAATGTTGGTTATTGAAAAACAGATGCTAAAAGTCATTTCATATAATCTTCAACTTCGGACATCCATAAGTGTTGATACGAAAGTCCGTTTTGCTCCATAACCTATCAAATAAAAGATTTGTAAATTATCTACAATGTTTATTTGATCTTTTTCATCGTCTATTTGAAAAATCGACACCAAAAGTTATATTTAATGTTGGTTATTGACAAAAAATGATGCCAAAACTTAATTAATATAATATTCAACTTTCAAAATCCATAACATTTAATTTGTAAGTCCTTTTTTGATCCAAGACCTATAAAATATTTGGTTTGGAAATTATCTAAAACATTTCTTTGAATTTTGGCATCAGTTTTTTGAATAACTGATGGAAAATGTTGCTTTTAACATCTATTATTTACAAAAACTGACACCAAAAATCAAATAATATTTTAGTCAACTTTCGAAATCCATAAATATAAATCCATAAGTCTATTTATTCTCCAAAACCTATCAAATTGAATTATGATAAATTATCTACAACTTTTATTTGATATTTGGCATCAATTATTTGAAAAAAAATTCCAAAAGTGACATTTAACGTTAGTTATTAAAAAAACTGATTCAAAAATACAAGTAATATAATATCTACTTCGACATCCATAACCATTGATCCATAAGTCTGTTTTCACTCCAAAAACTATCAAATAAAAGATTAAAAAAATTATCTACGACTAGTATTTTATTTTTTGTGTTTTTAATTGAAAAAATGACGACAAAAAGTCATTTTTATGTTTGTTATGGAAAAACAAACGATGATAATAATCAAATTATATAATATTCAACTTCTGATTTCTATAAAGTTTGATCTGAAAATAATTTTTTGCTCCATGACCTTCCAAATAGAAGGTTGAAAAATCAAATATAACATATATTTGATTTTTTGTATCGATTATTTGAAAAACTAATGCCAAAAATTTACTTTTAACGTTAGTCTCTATGAAATGATGTAAAACTACTGAAATAAAAACCATTTTTTCACTAATTATCTGATCCCCTACTTACAGAAAAGTGTATTAAATCAATTGAAAATATATTTTCTATCCATTAGTGATTGGTGGAAGAGAATTTTGTGCTGATCATCTACCGTGTTGATGGGAAATCTGATCAGTGGTGGACACATAACCAAAAAATGAAGTCCAAGAAGGAAATTTATTCTATGGATTGGGAGGAATTCATGAAAATGTTTTTAAATAGATATTTTCCTCCATCCCTCTATCTCAAGATGGAAGGAGAGTTCCCCAGGCTTAAGGAGAAGTAATAGGAGTCTATCATAGAATATGAAGCAAAGTTTACAAGGCTTGAAAGATATTCCTGCGACATTTTCATGATGAACTAAAGTAAGGTGGATCACTTATTTAGTAGACTAAAGCCGAGTATACGAGAAAAAGTTGGTAATTCTAGACTTTGAAATTTATGAAGACATTGTTTGTTGTGACCTCAAGGTAGAAATAGAGACCGAAGTTTCTCAATGGTCTCATGTTCATGTTGAATAAAATGGAAAATTGATTCTAACATGGTTGGATTAGTAAAAAAATCTGATGATTGAAAGAAGAAAAAATATCCCATGTGTCCAAAATTTTGGAAAAAGAATCATAGGATCTATCTAAAGGGAATAATAAAATGTTTCAAATGTAGAATAATGGGGAATCTGTCAAAGAACTACCTAAGGGATACAAAAAAATTACACTCATGCGAAAGAATAATGTTTCAAATCAACACTCAGCATGTAGTGTAGTGTATCAACTAAAAGAAACATGAGAATTTTTTTGGGCCAATTCCCTTAGCCAAGGGTTTTCAAGGGAAATAAATAATAACCTACAAGGAAACAAGGAAGGAATTATTCTATAACTACTACTAATGTGGATTAGTACAATTATGTGGTGATAGGTATGTTGGTTATTAATTCTTGAATAGTGAACATCCAATCTGATTCTGTTTCTATGAATTATTTCATGCCTTTCAATTTTAGTAGAACTTTTCAAACACCACCTCAAAATTTGTAGGTTGAGTTATCTTTGAGAACAGAAAATGGGGTAATTATTTCATCTAAAGAACCTAACTCATCCGTGGTTAATGTTTGTGGACTGAACATCTTATAAACACTTTTCATGCTCTTTTGGAAGTGTTTGCTACTATTTTGGGCACAGATTTGTTATTTTTATACAAATCGAACATCAACTGTTGGGAATGTGAAGTTAGTCTTCTCATTGAAAATAATTATCCAATTATTTAAGTGTAACAAGGAAGATGAATCTTGTTTAGAATCATCATATCAAGTGTGTATACTAAAACCTTATGTGCAAGCATATCTCACTTAAATGATTGAGATAAAAGATATGATCATGCGTGAAGACATACCCATCACAAGGGGTTACACTAGTGAATTCTCGGAAGAATTTATTGGTAGTCCTCCTAATTTATAGGTTAAATTCTAAATTGAACTAATTCCTGGATCTCTACCTATATCAAAGATTCTTTATAGAATGATCACTATTATGTTGGAATAACTAAAGAAGTTGTAATAGAAGAATCTAGACTAGGGTTTTATATTTTCGAGTCCATCACCATGTGGTGTTCTAGTCCTCTTCATCAATAATAAGAATGTATCATTATCCCTCAGAATATATTATCATGAGAGCAATAAAATCATGATAAAGAACAAGTATCCCTGCTATGGAGAGATGACTTGTTCGATCAGCTACATGGGGGAAATTATTTCTCTAAGTAAGACCTTTATTCAGGATATCACCAATTAAAAGTGTATAAGGAACATATTCCCAAGACTTACTTTCGAATGATATATGGAAACTATGGGAATGTAATGATTTCCTTTGGACCCACTAATGCTACTGTAATTCTCATGGATTTAATGAATATAGTCTTTAGAGATTACATCAACAAATTTTTGGTAGTCTTTACCGGTGATATTTTATTATACTCCAAAATAAGGGATAAACATGAAGAGAATTTAAATACTGTGTTGAAGACATTGTGAAGGTAGATACTATATTCCAAGTATTGTAAATGTGGGTTCTAGATGCAGGGAGAATCTTTCTTGAGGCATGTTATCACCAATAAAGAAATATTTTTGGACCCTTCCAAGACAAAGGTATTCGTAGAGTGGCCTAAGAAAATATTTGTAACACATATCATTATATTTCATGGTCTATCTAGGTATCACCACAGATTTGTGAAGAACTTTTCGTGATTTTAACACCCAATAATCAAGTTGATGTGGAAAGGATTGATGGTTTTATGGATTCAATAATGTGAGGAATGCTTTAAGAAGTATAAAAAAAATTATCACAGTGTCAGTACCCACACTCCCAAAAAGTGGAGAACTCATTATGGTATATAGTGATGGTTCAATGAAAGTATTACACTACTGGAAATTGGTTTATTTGTGATCAGGTCCCATTGAAAATAACACGTTGCAGAAAAGGGTGTCACAAATATTTTTTTTGTGATGGCCTGTGGAAAAAAACTATTTGTGACGGTAAGTGGTCTCATCTCAAATAGATTCACTGTATTTTTTAAAATCATTTTTTGATGGCCCGTTGCAAATACTATTTTCCATGCATAGTTGGATCATTGAAAATAGTATTCCTGAGTTTTTTTTATAAAAAACCATGTTGTAACCGCCCATCACAAATAGTATTTTCAATGGGCTCATCGCAAATAACATAAAAAATAAAATAAATTGAATAAAATTATATTACTAATAAAATTATTATTGTTATGGTTAATATATTTATATAATAATAATAGTATTATTAATAATAAAAATATAATAATAATAATGTTGATGATATGAAAAAATTATTATTAGTAAAGTTATAAAATATTATAAAATAATAAAACCTCAATTTTTTCAAAAATATAAAATAAGAATATTAATATTAAAATAATAAAATATTAGAAAATATTAGAAAAAACCAAGAAAAATTAATTAAAAATTTAAAAAGTAAGTAAATAATAAAATAATAAAAATTCCATACTCGCAATAATATAAAAAACACACTATATAGAAATTTAAAAAGTTAATATTACAAAAAAATTTACTTTTAAATGATTCATCATAAAAAATAAATACATTACTGACAGGTAGGGTCTTCTATATGAGATGGGGGAGATGGTGGAGGGAACTTCATCCCTAAACCATGAGTCAGTCATCATATGTACTCAACAATCTGCTCATGATCTTGTTGCTACCCTCGACACGTCTTCTCCTATTGTTGATGATATTATTGTTAGATCTCTTCCTTTTCCCTAAGAATACTCTCTATAAGCTCACCCTAATCTCTCAGCCACTCCTGACGTTGTAAAAAATATGATGATTACTCTCCATAATCTCCTCTCAAGCTCAACGCCGACATCGCAGTGGTACCATAATAACTCTTAGGCATCAATTGAGATATGATACCAACAAATCAACCTTTCTCAAATGCATACTGGGTCTCCTGCATCCATTATGCCTCATCAAATATGCCTATAATAGTCTAATCATCGGTCTCAACTAGACTCTCAGTCTGTGTCGGAGACGTCATGACCTCATATGACAACATTAATTGTAATTTAAATTTAAATAAATAAAGTATTATTTTCTGTTAATTTTAAAACATAGGAAGATAATATACTGATAATAAGATGACACTGAAGATCACCTCTAATCTCTCTAGTGACAGAATCATTGTTCATCCTCCTATGAAGGTTGAACTCTATACTATCGGGTTGTTTCACTTCCTATATGAATAGAAAATAAATAGTTTACATTTAAAGTTACATAAATTAATTAAAAATAGTTCTTACCAAATGTTCTTTATGCCTACTAAATGTACGACTACCATATCAATGTTTCACCTTTTTTCTCCCCAGTTTTTTCAATCTACTAATCATATCCTCTGAAATGATCACACATCTAGTGTGAACATAATCCATCCCAAACTTGAGATGAATTGTAATCAGGTTAGCGGGAATAGTATGAGTGATCAAACTATGTGACTCTTTATTTCTTCATCATTGTCCCACTCAAATTATGCATAAACTAAGAGCAACGCTCAGGCATACAGCCCTACCATGCCCTCCAGATAGAGTTACATGTGATCTCATCGATGGGATAAAATAAACCTTACAGACAATTAATAAAATAAAATTATTAGTTACTTAATTTTAAGAATAACGATTATTTATTTATATACCATCAAATGACTGAACAAGTGGTGGTGAACATATATGGGAATCTGATACCATGTAACCCATGCCTCAAAAAAATAATTCCACAACATAAAACCCCCTATCAAATATCTATATGTGTAAAGCTGTGATAAAAAAGAATAAATAATCATAAAATTTGTATATAAGTAAAATAATGATAATTAATTGAAATAACTAAAAAAAATAGGTAGACATACCTCTATATGTGTGGTTCGAATCCAATATGTCGATGTCACTCAGGGATATGGTCATTAATCATCAATTGCACAAAACCACAGCCCCTCTATGTACTCCCCAAACCTCCAGCAGTCTTAGGGTCAGATGATCCAATATCGTTCTCATCATTAGGTAGATTAGCCTCCTGATACTGATGAAACATATCCTCATCCCACTAAAAAACATAATTTTTTTTGTTAGAAAACAATTGACAACATTTATTATATATATATATATTATATAATATTATAACTTGCATTTAACTATGTCAATATTCATCTTCATACTCA
Organism: Viscum album; assembly: GCA_963277665.1. NCBI lineage: Eukaryota > Viridiplantae > Streptophyta > Magnoliopsida > Santalales > Viscaceae > Viscum > Viscum album. The sequence goes on along the minus strand of OY728126.1, from coordinate 349,668,555 downwards.
TTTTCATATCTGACGGTATCAATGTCTTCATATTCCTCCTTAGCATCATCAATTTCCATATGAGTTTCAGTTCCATCATCTCTTGTCACTTCAAATTCATTTGTAACATCATTAACATCATTGTCACCATTGACCCTTAATTGTGGGGCATCATCATAAATATTCTTGTATCCTCATTAAAAATATGGATTTGGATCAATCACTTTAAAATTTTCAATTCCCTTCATTTCATCATAACCACATTCACCATGAGTATAATACTTTTTCTGAGATTTCATTTTTATTATAATCCACTAATCACCCAAATCTCTTAAAGTAGCATGGTACTTTGTATAATAAATTTGATGTTCCATATGATCCAATAAAAAAATTTATTTAATTCCAGAAGTCTTTTATATTTATGATATATTATTCTATGCCTCGGATAAACATGCAATCATCTCTCAGTATCCTACCACTGACATTTAAACATTTTTATGTAATTATGTCTTTGATAACATAGTTCAATAATTTATTCAAACTTGTCATAAAAGCCAACTTCAGTTTCACTATGATGATATCCTTTCAATAAAACACTATTATTTATTGTTTTTTATTCCCCATATGCAAATTCATGAAATTTAAATCCATTCACCACCTATGAATTATAAGAATTGACAATTTTGGATGGTGGGTTACTCAATACACATAATCAATTAGCAATTTTATCAGCGTGTTGAGAAACATAAAAATTTGTAAAACAATTATTAGTATAACAAGTAATAAATTTATTTTTCATTTTAAACTGTACATAATTTATGTTACCAGTTTCTGAATACAGTATAAAAAAATATTCTACTGACATTCATCAAGAGAAGCTATTATAATTTGTGTAATCTGTTTCTTAATATTATTATCATATAACCTAAAAATAAAATTATATTAATTTATTGTAACGAATATTATAGAAAAAGTGATAGAAGAAATCCCAGAAAAAAATGGTGTCATTTATTCATAGTTGTTAAGAACATATGTACGAGATTTGTGATGTTCATCATCTGAAATACATTGTTCATAGACTTCATTGAATCCAAGTTTGAGATGATTAAATTCTAATAATTCATTTATCATTTCGTCTTCAAAATTTCCATCATTACTGCCCATGAGGTTATGTTTTTAGGGATATTCAAACAGAAAATAAAGAGAGCTGGAAAAATAAATTTTCTCCTGTAAATAAGCTTTTGCAATTGAACTTTTAATTATTTATTTGTCACATACTTATTTCTACAATTTCTGTATGCATCTATAAAATGGGTATACCCATCAGAACTATACCATACCTACATATTTTTCTTCATGGAGAAAATGTAATATCAAATGTTTTACAGACTCAAAGACATCTGGTGGGAATATTTTTTCTAGTATACATCAAATTAAAACAATGTCTTCTAGAATAATTCTTAGTGCATCATAGTCCATTGTTGCTGTGAAAATGTATCAAAAAATTTGATATGTTTGTTATCGCATCCAAAATCATATAATTCACCAATAATATTAATAAAATAAGTTGAATTACATCCATTATAAAATGACAATCAAGAATTTTTAATTGGATAATATGACCATTTCTAACACATCTTCCTAAATTGGAAGCATAACCATTTGGAAGTCTGAAATTGAGAATCCACTGAAAAAATAATAATCAATTTTCTTTCAGTAGTGTATAATATAGTTTTGGCTTCATTAAATTCTATGATATAACACTTTAAAATAGTTATGTTTCTCATCACCTGAAAATTTGGGCAATATCTATTCAGGCCTTTACATTATCTTTGGTCGTACTTGATTTATCCAAAACTATATGAAATAAATTATCAAAATAGTTCTTCCTAATATTCATGACATCTATCATGTGACAGACTAATAAATCAGAGCAATATAGAAGGTCTCTAGGATACTCCATTTTATCCAATTGTGTTCTTTCCTAAATCCATCAAATTTCTATTGGTTTATTTTTGGTCCAAATATAATAGGATGTAATGAAGAGACTATTGATTTTAACACTTCACCTAAGATCAGTCTTGTAGATCCATCTCTTTCAATTGTTCTTTTATTAAAATGATATTTTTTATTCTAAAAAGAAGGATCGGTTAGAAGGAATCATTGATAATAGTAATGAAAATTAGGTTTTTTCATTGATGATCATAAATGCTTCATTGTCTCTCATACAGTACATTCATGATTTTAGACCATGTTTACTCTAGCCAAACGACATTTCATATGATGGGAAGTGACTAATTGTCCAAATTAATGTGACTTTCTCTGGGAAATTTTGTTTCACATCAACACCAGTTGCACGGACATCATTACTTCATAATGAATTTAACTCATTAATCAATGGTTTCAAATAAACATCAATATTATTTTTCAGATGACCTATAATTAATAAGGTCAAAAATATATATTCCTACTTCATCAACATACAAGGTGGTAAATTGTTCATAGTTATAAATATAAGACAAAATGAATACAGACTACCTTAAGAACAAAATTGATAGAAATCATCAGTAGAAATACCTAATTGCACATTTCAGGCTTTTTAAGAAATAGACTATTGAAGTTTTTCAAATTGATTCCACAAATCCCCATTAGAGGGATCATTTATCCATTCAACGGTTGAAATATTGGTTCTCTTCAATGACATCAATGCATTTGTGTTCTTTGACATAAATAAATGATGCAATCTGGGTGTAGGTGAGAAATATATCAACTATTTTATCAGAATAAATCCAGATATCCCTAGTTGAGCCTCTTTATACCTCAATTTTCCACATGTGGGACAACTACCCAATAACTCATTTTAACAATAATATATGATTCTATCATTTAAACAAGCATGAATCTTCTAATTACCAAGACCATAATTATAAACCAGTATCTTTCTCTCACACTCTACCAGAATTTTGGTTATTGGCGATGGACTATTTATGATAGGATCTCGTTTCAAAAAATCTTTTGTGACTAGTCTCGTTACAAATAGCATGTGGAAGAAAACAGCATCGCAACTAGTATTTTTGGTGACGGGCTTGTTAAAAATAAGTTTTAAAATGTATATATATATATATATATATAATCTATTTGTGACGGGAACTCGTCGCAAAAGGCCCCATCACAAATACTTAGTGAAATAAAATACATAATATAATTATGATTAATGAAAAAAATAATATTAATATTTTTAAAATAATTAAAAAATAATAATAGTAAAATTCTCAATATTTTTAAAATTCTTAATAAAATAAAAAATAATAATAAAATTATGATAAATGAAAATATAATATTAAAATTAATAAAATTAATAAAATATATTGAAATAATCAAAATTCCGAAAAAAAATATAAAAAAACATAAAATATTATTCTTATTGTTAGTAAAACAAACAAACATTAAAAAATATATTAAAATATTTAAAATTATAATAAATTATAAAATATTTGCACCAATACAAAATAAAAATATTGTAAATAGTTCATATTGCAACAAATGTTAAATCCAAATGGTTTTAACAGAAAAAAACATCAGGGGGTAGTCTTCTAGAAGGTATAGAGGAGATGGTTGAGGAAACTTCGTCCCTAAACTATGATTCAGATGATTCATGTACTCCATCTACTCGTGCTACTACTACTGCAATTAACGCATGTCCTCCTCGTGTTGTTCACGAAACTCTTTATGTTGTTTCTGCAAACTCTCTATAAGCTCATTTTTAGCTTGCAACATCTCCTAATACGGTGATCCAGAAGATGATGTCTCTTCATGAGCTCCTCTTAAGCAAGAGTTTAACATCATAGCAGTACCATAATAAGCCTTAGGAGTCAAATGAGAGATGATACCAACTACTCCACCCTTCTCGAAGGCATACTGGGTCGCCTGCGTCTATGACGCCTCATCAAAATAGTGGGCACTAGTCTGATCAGCCGTCTCGGCCCAACATTCAGCCCGTCTTTGAGTGGTCATAGCCTCATATAACTCCTTCAGTTTCAATTTGAAATTAAAATAGTAAAAATATTATATGCAGTTAATTTTAAAACTGAAAAATAAATAATACTGACCACAATATAACGCTAGCGATCACCTCTAATCTCTTCAGTGGCTAGATCACTGTATATCCTCCGATAAACATCGTACTCTATAATATCAGGATGCTCAACTGCCTATATAAATATATAATATACTATTTATACTTAATGTTATATAGATTATTTAAAAAATATACTTACCAGATTCTCTCTATGTGTACTGAATGTACAACTACCAACTCAATGTGTCACCTCATGTCTCTCCCGGTTCTATCGGCCCAATGAAGATGTTCTCTAAAATCCACCACACAAATAGTATGAATATAATCCATCCAAAATGTGAGATGAAATGTACTATGATCGGTGGGCTCTGCATGACTGTAGGGTCCTGAAAAATCCACAAAGGAGAATGAGAATCCCATTTAATCAATGGGAGATTCTACCTATTTTCCCTTAAATAATTTGGGAAAGGTATGGAGAATACTCATCACACGGAACAAGATGAACCAGTCTAGAGACCGGTCCAATGATAATGGTACACAGTCGGTTCCACGAAGCAAACCCTATGTGATTTACTGTCATTCGCGGAACAGGTGTGGGGATCCTCCACAGGCGTGAAGCAGGACGAGCGTCAGGCCGGTCCACCGACCCAAACCACCTGAGCAGCAGACCGCGCCAACCGGCCCAGGCCGCATCTGCTGTCATTCACGGAATGGAGGCGGAACCCTTCACGGCCGCGAAGCACCCCTCGGACCGACTTGGTTCGAGGGGGAGGTGCACACCCCTATGAGTTTCGGATAGACCAAGTCCTCCGAAAACCAGGTTTCTAGTCATGGGCCTCCACAAAAGGTGCCACATAACCACAGGTATATCTCTTTCCCCACTCTATAACAGGAGATGGGGGGGGGAGAGAAAAGGGAGATTGAGCAGAGATGGGTGGAAGGATAAGGAGAGGGAGGATGGGTGAAAACCCATGGGGAGATGCTAGAGAAATTTCCCCCAGTGTTAAGGTCCCATGACCATCCTCAAACCCCATATCATATGCGGATGAACTCTTCTAGGCAGAGGAGAAACCAGTCCATGAACCACATGCGGCCAGCTCCTCTGTGGCCAGCCCATAGCAGCCATTTCCTTCGCGGATAGTCCCTCCGCGGCCACCCCCTCTGCGGACCAGTGTCGTTCACGAAATGGAGGCAGAAACCCCTCTGGGGGCGTGAAGTATGACGGGTGCCAACCCCTTTAGAAACACCCTTCACGGATGGCCATCCTTCACGGAAAGCTTCCTTCCTGGACTAGTCCTTTTCGGCCTGCTCCCTCGTGGCCAGATCCTCCGCGGACACACTTCGCGGACAACCAAACCGTGAACCACATGCGGCCAGCCCTACGCGGTTGGCTCCTTCGCCGACAGCCCCTCCACAGTCGTCTCCTATGCGGCCATCTCCGCCGCAGCCACTCCTTCGAATCCATATCCTACGCGGCCTGCCCCATGCGGATAACCCCCTTTTCTACCGTCACTAACCCCCATGAAAAATTGAGAGTTTTAATGTGAACTTTTCGGGGTAGGTCAATAGTATTTCACATTGCACCCTTGCGCCACCCCAACATCTGTCCTATACATTCCATGAGTAGAGCTACTGCTCATGACTCTCCTATAACCCCATTTCGTATATCCTTTTTCTAGGTTCATCTAGAAAGGGCCGCCCTTACGTAAGTCCCACACCAACCATTTCTAGGTATCTCCTACCTAGTCATCCTGACCACATGACGTTAAACTGTATAGACCTCGTCATATCCATATAATGTTAAACTATACAGAAATAGTCCCTGCAACGTGATATTAAACTGTGATGTCTTTAGTCCTATATACATGACTTTAAACTTTAGTAATCCTTATGTTTCAAAAATAGGATGCCTCTTGCTCCAAATGAGAGATCCCTTATGCTCCAAGCATTGGATACCTAATGCCATGATCACAGTGGATTAATTTCAAAAGAGTTGGAATCTGTTCAAACATTCCATCACTCCATCCCACGTATTGTGCGTCCTTCATTCGGATCTTCATCCACTTCCATGTCTAAAGGGACCCCCTAATGGCCTGGTCCCATGCCTCATCGGCTCACCTACCATCCTGGGCCAACACCCCGGAGGACTTTGGATGAAACTTTGAGGCAGGTCCTGTGTTTCGAACACTGTCAGCAGTCGACCCTCATTAGCTTGTCCCCATTTCAAGCTAATGTGATATGGATGCTGTGTTTCGAACACGGTCAACAGTTATCCCCCATCACCACGCCACCCTCATTGTGTTCTGTATGTCGGGAATGTGATTCACACTTTTCATCTCCCATTGTTCGGACTGATTCTAATGCCCGTGGCATTATCCCGCTTATGCACCAGCGCATAGGTAAATGCCTCATCCCACCAGTGAGTTGGGGTGCCCTCATGGCCAGACATGAGTAACACACATGGGCATCCATCTCGGAGTAAGCCCCGACTTTTTGGGCCGCCCCCATGCATAAGCCCCACTACACTTCCCACGGAGGCACCTTTCGTGACGTGATTGTCTTGTCCCTGTTGCCTCTTATTTCTCACACCGAGAATGACTCGCGTGGGCTTAGAGTAAGAATCAACCATGGAATCCTCTTCTGGGATGCCTCAGAACGTAAGCCCCACTCAATCTGAACTACGTGGACTTTGATTCCCCACCACAGGGATATGTAGGAAGCCTCCAAGAGGTTCAAGCCCGATCACCATCGGATCCCCAGATCCACATTCATGTCGGTTCTCCGACACTCACATCCGAGCTACGTGGAATTTGATCCCCGTCTCCTAAGCAGGGTACGTAGGAAGCTTCCCCGAGATTCAAGCCCAACAATCGGTGGATCTGACTATCTTCATGTCGGTTCACCGCACCAACCGTGGGCAGCCTGTAGTGTAATCCCCAAACCAAACTGAACTACGTGGATTCTGATTCCTCTCACCAGGATACGTAGGAAGCCCGTATCATGGGTTTGATCCAAACGCTCAATTTGTTATTTGTCCCCCAGGATAACAATAAACTCCAGAGTGCCTGGTTACGAGGCTTTAAATCAGTGTCGTCTCAGTGAGTCCAGACTCCTTGGGGTCATTAATCCAATGAGGGGTGGTAAACCTCAGGCATAAATGATTCTGAACCCCTGCGTCTTGCTGACCATTTCCAACCAGGAGTAATCTGTGGATACTATGCTTGGGTACAAACCAAAGATTCACAAACATATGAATACATCTTAAATCTATAAGAGAGTCCCAGAACATGCAATAGTTCCACCAAAAGGGTGCGATGAGCCTGACTTCCCATCCTCTCGACCAATTTGAGTTCTTAAGTATTGCTGGTCAAACCACCCAGTGAATGCCTAACTTTGGAAAGGAGGTCCACATATTGCTGGATATGGAACCGTTGGGAATTTCGAGGTGAAAACGGTGCACCCGATATGAGTGATTAAGTAGAACCGAATCTTCTCTAATCAACCATCGGGTAGCACATGTTTCTCCCCCAGGACCCCATCCTGCGCTGGGAGACAATCACTCATCAAATACTATCATACATGATTCTTAATGGTTTTCCTTCTCAAATTGTGAAAAAACTGAGAAAAACACTCACGCATAGAGACCTTCCATACCTCGGGGATAGCGCCATGCATGCTATCATCAATGGGATATCATAAAACCTAGAATTAATTTATAATATAAAGTTATTAATGAAATAAATTTCTAAATAAATATTATTTATTTACATACTATCCAATGATTGTACATTCCAAGATGCACATCAACAGGAATCTATTCCCATGTGATCCATGGATGAGAAAAATTATTGTGCAAGATTTTTCTTCCCTGTCCAACAGCTACATATGCAAAACTATGAAATAGGGAAAATAATCAAATAATTAGTATATAAGTAAAATAATGAAGGCTAAATAAAATACACAGTTTTCCATACCTCAGCATGCATGGATCGAAAACAAGATGTAAACATTACTGAAGGATAGGGTCAAGAATCCTTAGTCGCACAAGACCACACCCCCTCATGTACCCCCTAAACCGCCAGTAGGATGAGGGTCATATGATCCCAAATAATCCTCATCCAAAGGTAGGCCAGCCTCCTCTAACTCACAAAATATATTAGGATCCATCTGAAATGAAAAATTATTGTTTTTATAAGATAGTTTAAAATAACTTTTAAATATAGATATATATTAGTTATGATTATAACAAGCATTTAACGGTGTCAATGTTCACCGTCTTTGTCCTCTTAATATCTTAAAATATCAATGTCTTCATATTCATCATCAGCATCATCAATATCCATATGATTTTCAATTTCATCCTCACTTTCTATTTCAAATTCATTTGTAACATCATTAGCATTATCTTCACCATCGACCATTAATTGTGGGGTGTTATCATCAATATTCATGTCACTTTGTGAAAAAGATGGATTTTGAGTAGTCTCTTGAAAAAATTTAATTCATTGTACTTCATAAAAACCATATTCAGTTTGAGTAAACTAATATTCCGGAGATTTCATTTTTATTATGCTCTACCAATCACTCAGGTCTCTTAAAGTAGCATAGTAATTTGCATAATATATTTAATGTGCCTGTTATGCTAGTAAAAATGCTTCATTTACTACCAGAAGACTTTTATATTTAATATCTATTGTTCCATGAATCAGATAAACACGCAAACCTCTCTCAATATCTAACCACTAACATTTAAACATTATTATGTAATTTTTTCCTAGATAACATAGTTTAATAATTTCATTCAGCATGCCATAATAGTCTAGTGTCTCTATGATGTAATCCTCTCAAGAAAAATCCATTTTTAATTGTTTTTTTGATTCCCCATATGCACATATATGAAATCTAAAACCATTCACCACATATTCACTAGAAGAATTAACCATTTTGGATGGTGGGTTACTCAATTTACACAATCGCTTATCAATATTATTAGCATGTTGAGACACCTGGAAATTTGTAAAAATGACTATCAATATAATGAATAATAAACTGAATTGATGTGTTAAACAATCGATAATTTATGTTACATGTTTTTGAAACAATTGGGAAAAAACAATTCAGCATTTTTCTAGAGCAACTACTGTAATTTTTAGAAGTTGTTTCTTGATATGACTATCATATAACTAAAAAATAAAACAACTTTACGTATTATAACATAAATTATGGAATATGTGATAGAATCACTCATTGTAAAAATGATTTCATTTATTCACTATTGATCAGAACTTATGTATGAGCTCGGTAATGTTCATCATCTGAAATTCATTGCTCATGAACTCCACTAAAGCCAATCTATGGCTGATTAAAAAATAGGAATTGATTTTTTATTTCATCATCATCATTCCAATCAATTTTTCCCATGCTGTTGTTTTTTGAGGGATACTTATATTCAAAATAATGAGATCAGTTAAAAGAAATTTTCTTTTGAAATTAAGCTTCAGCAATTGAGCCTTCCACTGATGCTTTGTTACATGGTTATTTCTTCAATTTCTCCATGCATCTCTTGAATGGGTACATCCATTGAAACTGTACTGGACCTCCACATTTATCTTCATGTGGAGAATTTAACATCAGATGTTCCATTGAGTCAAATAATGCTGGCATGATGATTTCTTCCAGTTTACAGACAAAGAAAACTACATCTTCTTCTAATTTACTTTTTCCAGTTTACTTAGTGCATCATAGTGTATTTTATCCACCCAAATATCATGAAACAAATATGATATGTCTATTATCAAATCCCAAATCATAGAATTCAGCAATCCTCTGAATCCAATCATCATAATTCTTTCCATTATAACATGATAATCATGACTTTTTAATCCTGTAATATGACTATTCTTAACACATCTTCCAAAATATGAATCATATCTGAAATGAAGGTTCAAATCTATAATTCACTGTCAAAATAATAAGTGAATATATTTGGATAGTTTATAAGATTGTTTTTTCTTCATTAACCTCTGTGATCTGACATTTTGAAATAGTTCAAGTTCTGGTCTCTTGAAAATTTTGGATAGATCTAATCGTGCCTTTACATTATCTTTGGTTTTACCAGGAGTATCCAAAACTGTATGAACTAAATTATCAGAATAGTTCTTCTCAATTTGCATTACATCCAACACGTGGTAGACCAACAAATCAGACCAATATGAAAGATCCCAAAAATGATCTGTTTTATCCAATTATGTTGTTTCTCAAAGCCATGAATTTTAGGTTGGTTTACTATTTGCCTGAATGTGATGGTAGGTAATGAAAATACAAATTATTTTAACTCTATACCTGAGATCATTTTTTGAGGTTCATCCCTTTCAATTGTTTCTTTTCTGAAATGGGATTTCTTCCTCTAAAAAGGATGATCGGTTTGAACAAATCTACGATGACAATCAAAATATCGAGGTTTTTTTCATTGACGAGCATAAATGCTTTTTTTTCTTTCATAGAGTAAAGACATGATTTTGGACCAGGTGTACTCTAGCCAGATAACATTTTATATACCGGGAAGTCACTAATTGTCCACATTAATGTAGCTTTTAATATGAAATTTTGTTTCACAGTAACATCATATGTACTAACACCATTACACCACAATGAATTTAACTCATCAATCAATGGTTTCAAATAAACAAAAAAATTATTTTTCAGATATCCTGGGATTAATAAGGTCAAAATGATATAGTGCTCCTTCATCAACATCCATGGAGATAAATTGTATGAAGTTATAAAGATAGGCTGACATGAATACTATCCACCATAAGAACCAACTGGATGGAAACCATCAGTATAAATACCCAATTTCACTTTTCGTGCTTCTAAAGAAAAATATTGTTACAATCGGTGAAAATGTTTCCATTAATCACCATCAAATGATTGAATCAATCTTTATTGGTTGAAATCATGGTTTTGTGTCACGACGTCCTTGAGGATATGTTCTGAGACATAAATTAATGTCACAACTTGGGTGTAATGGGGGGATATCTGAACTATTTTACAGGAATCGATCCAGACTTCCCTGGTTGAGCTTCTTTATACCTCAATTGTCCACATGTGTGACAACTATCCAACATCTCATTTTCATGAGAATATAAGATGCCATCAATTGCACGTGCATGAATATTATGATAACTAAGGCCCATATTAAGAACCAGCCTCTGGCTCTCATAGTAATTTATATGAACCACATTTTATTTAGGTAACAGTGTTTTAACCAAAGAAAATATATGATCAAAATAGTTGTTTGACATTGAATTATCTGATTTAATATCCATAAATCATACAACCTCTTATAAATTTATTATCTTGCAACTAGGATATAATTCATCCTCAGTAGACCTCAAAAACTCGTAAAATTTTGATAGTTCCAACTCCAATGTTAAATCGAAATCATCATGAGTTGTAGTTTGTTGAACAGATGGACCAGAAACATCATATACTAAATTTTTAAATAGTGATGGGTCAAGATTAATGTTATTATTATCTTCTCTGGAACTGTATTCGCCGTGTTGATACCAAAAAACATAATCTTGTTGAAAACCAAACTTAGAAATATTTTTTCCAACATTTTCAAATGTTTCAAACTTTCTTAGAGCACATTGTTTACAAGGATACTTAATTCTAACTTTTGAAAAAAAAACTGTTTTTGATAATGCAAATGATAAGAAAGCTTCAACACCCTCAATATATACAATATTTAAACCAGAATTATTTAGATTGTTTCACTGATTTATCCATGTGTGATCATCTCATAATGAGTATTGTCGACTTCTTTGTTCCATATTTTTCTACAAAATATAAAATCATTAATTTTTTTGAATAATTTAAAATTAGACAAACATTATCCAAAAAAAGAAGATAAATAATTAAAACTACTTCTTAATAATTACCATGAATTATGGGTGAAATAATATCCAGTGGATTGACAGCTACTCTTTTGTCTGATTGTTCATTTACATGAAAATTTCTCGCACTGAAATGACAATGAAGAATATTCTCAGAGGTAAGAATATTCATTCTCATGCATATGATAATGTATAGGCGTACCTCTGAGAAGATTCTTCATTGTGATTTTTGTGTGATAAAGATGCATGTAAATGCGCCGTCAGACAAAAGAGTCCCCTTTTCGTCGATGAATCATTTTCTGGAAACTCTCACTTCCTGAAGACATTTTGAAAAATGAGGTCCTACAAATTCATATTCAAACTCATTTATATGGGATTGGATATGCATATGTATAAGCATACTGTTCATCATGATTTGAGTCGGTGAGAGTTAAAAGGAGAAGAGTCATCGAGCCAAAGGAGTGTCGCCAATCCACTATAAATTGTGCCAATATATTCCAATTTATTTTGTTAGTGATTATTACTAATTATTACTAATTATTACTAAATATTACCAATTATTCCTAATTATTACCAATTATTCCCAATTATTTCCTATTATTTCCAATTATTACCAATTGTTACCAATTATTACCAATTATTACCAATTATTACCAGTTATTACCAATTATTACCAATTATTACGAATTATTACGAATTATTGAAAATTATTATGAATTATTCCAAATTATTCCAAATTATTCCAAATTATTCTTAATTATTCCTAATTATTCATAATTATTCCAAATTAATAATAATTAATACTAATTAATCATAATTAACCCTAATTAATCCTAATTAATCATAATTAATCCTAATTATTGCTAACTATTCTTAATTAATAATAAGTAATCTTAATTGTTCCAAATTAGTTATAATTAATCCTAATTAATCCTAATTAATTATAATTAATACTAATTATTGGTAATTAAAACTAATAATTGCTAATTATTGTTAATTATTACTAATTATTGCTATTTATTCCTATTTATTCCTATTTATTCCTATTTATTTAAATTTATGGCTAATTATTCCTAATTATTCCTAATTATTTCTAATTATTCCTAATTATTCTTAATTATTGCTAATTTTTTCTAATTACTACCAATTATTCCTAATTATTCTTAAATATTTCTAATTATTGCTAATTATCACTAATTATTGAAAATTATTTCTAATTATTGTTAATTAATTCTAATTATTCCTAATTATTGCTAATTATTTGTAATTATTCCTAAATATTACTAATTATTGCTAATTATTCTTATTAATGACAAATTATTTCTAATTATTACTATTTATTATTATTTAATCCTATTAAATCCTATTTATTACTATTTATTACTATTTATTACTATTTATTAATAATTATTACTATTAATTACTATTATTTGCTATTAATTACTATTAATTAATATTAACTACTATTAATAACTATTAATTACAATTAATTTCTATTAATTTCTATTTATTAGTCTTTATTACTATTAATTACTAATTATTACTTATTTTTACTAATTTTTACTATTAATTAGTATGAATTACTATGTATTACTATTTTTACTAAATATTACTAATTATTACTATTTATAACTATTTATTTCTGATTATTAGTATTTATTACTATTTATTACTATTTATCACTATGTATTACTTTGTATTACTATTTATTACTATTTATTATGATTTATTAGTATTTATTAGTATTTATTACTATTTATTACTAATTGTTACTAGTTATTACTAATTATTACTATGTATTACTATTTATTACTAATTATTACTAATTATTCCTAATTATTAATAATTGTTACTATTTATTACTATTTATTCCTAATTGTTACTAATTATTACTAATTATTAGTAATTATAACTAATTATAACTAATTGTTACTAAATATTACTAATTATTACTAATTATTACTAGTTATTACTAATTATTATTATTTATTAATAGTTATTACTTTTGATTAATATTTATTACTTATTATTTGTATTTATTAACATTTATTACTATTTATTACTATTTATTACTAATCATAACTAATTAGTTTTTATTACTAATTATTATAAATTATTACTATTTATTACTATTTATTACTATTTATTACTATTTATTACTATTTATTATTATTTATTGCTATTTATTACTACTTATTAGTATTTATTACTATTTATTAGTATTTATTATAATTTATTACTATTTATTACTATTTATAACTATTTATTAGTATTTATTACTAATTTTTTAAATTTATTAGTATATATTACTATCTATTACTATTTAGTACTATTTTTTACCATTTATTAATTTTTATTAGGATTTATTAGTATTTATTAATATTTATTAGTGTTTATTACCATTTATTAGTATTATTACTAATTATTACTAATTAATACTATTTATTACTAATTGTAAATATTTATTACTATTTTTTCAAATTATTACTATTTATTTCGAATTATTACTAATTAGTGTTAATTACTATTAATTGCTACAAAATATAGTGACTAATTACTAATTACTGCTAATTATTTATAAATATTACTAATTATCATTATTAAATATTAATTATTATTAATTACTAAGAATTAGTACTGATAATTTAATTTTATTATTACGAATAATTACTCATGACAAAACAATTTAAATCTATCTTAATTACAACTATTCAATTATAATTAAAATTAATATAAAGAAATAAAATAAATACTAAATTAAATAAAATATAAATACCTTTAAACTTGATCTCTTATAATTGTAGACACCTTCACAACTTCTCCGTAAAAAAAACTAACTCTAAAAAATTTTCACTCTAAAATTAGACTTTAGAGAATCAGAGGAAGAAAGACTTCAGGAGGATGAAAGAAAAATGGATGAGTGGTATATATAGGATAGATTAGTGGCGACTGGAGTATTTGCGATAGGAATCCCATCGCAAATAGTATTTTTTATAAAGGGACCCATCGCAAATACCTTCGGCCGCGTTAATTACAGTCAGCGGTTAAAAGATTATTTGCGACGGGCCCTATCGCAAAAAGTAACCTGCCGACACAATATTTTCACGGCACAACATTTCGTCACAAATATGTTTTTACCGCTTCCAGTTATTTGGGATTGGAACCGTCGCAAATACCCTTGAGGGTCGAACTAGTTGAGACAAGGGATTCCCAGTCACAACTAGTTCTTATAGTCTCCCAGTATTTGCGATGGGTGGTGTCTACCCGTCTCAAACACCCTTTCATGCAATTTGGCACGCCGACCGCGCCAATCCGCGCGTAAGGTTTTTTGTAACGGGGCACCTATTCCCTTCTCGAATAATTAGTTATTTGTGACGTGTTGATTGTCCCATCACAAAGAACCTATCGAGAAAAAAAAACAATTTTCCCATAGTGACAGAAATATTTCGGCAACACATTTCATTCAGGCGACAATGTTTTAACCAAAGAGAATATCTGAGGAAAAAATCTATTGGACATTCCATTATCTAATTAATTATCCATAAATTTTTTCAATCGCTTAAAATTTTCATATCTTCATACTAGGATATAAGGCATCCTCAACAGAACTCAACAACTCATAAAATTGAGAAGCTTCCAACTCATGAGTTAAATCAGTATCAACCTATGTTTCAATTTATTGAAAAGACAGACCTCCCACATCATGTACTAAATTTTGAAAATGTGATGGATTGAGAACCAAATTATTAATATCTTCTATGGAACTGCATTCACCATATTGATAACAAAAATTAGAATATGTTTGAAAACAAAAAAGAAATATATGATCCCCAATGTTGTCAAATGTGTCAAAGGTATTTAGAGCTCATTTTTTACATGGACATTTAATTGTACCTTCTAAAAAAATTCTTTTTTAATGATGCTAATGATATGAATGTTTCAACACCCTCAATATGTACAATTTTTAAACCAGAATTGTTTAAATTCTTACGTTGATTTATCCAAGCATGATCATCTAATAATGACTATTTTCAACTTCCCTATTCCATATTTCTCAAAAAAAATATAAAATAATTATTTTCTTTGATTAATTTGGTATAAGAAAAACAAGACTAAAAAAAAGAAAAAATTGTTAATTATTCTTATCTATTCATAATTATCACTATTTATTACTAATTATGGATAATTACTGCTACGTATTCATGTTTATTATTATAATACTATTTATTAATTTTTCATACTAATTATTATGAATTATTACTAATTATTACTAATATTAGTAATTATCACTAATCATCACTAATTATTAGAAATTATCACTAATTATGTTTATTTATTCCTTATTATCACCAATTATTTCTAATTATCAACAATTATTTCTAATTATCATTAATTATTTCAAAACAATCACTAATTATTCATAATTATCACTATTTATTCCTATTTTTCAATATTGATTCCAAATTATAAGTATTTATAACGATTTATTACTATTTATTAATATTTATTTTTATTTATTGATATTTATTTCTAATTATTACTAATTACATAAATAAATAAGAAGGCACCAAGCCTACTCCACCTTCAATTTGCGACAGGCGACACAGTTTTCATTGAATTGGTGACATCGCTTTTTCCCGACAACTCAACTTCTTGCTAAATTCTAGGGTTGAAATCAGTATGAAAAATGTGTTCTGACATAAATACATCCATTTTCATATACATGAGAATAGAGAGTTGGGAGGCCTCACCATGTTGTAATCTATTCTTATGCATGAGAAATGGATATTTGTATGTTATAGGAGATTTTTCATAGTCATTTCAGTCGGAGAAAGTTGTAAGGAGATGAGATATAAGGCAAAAGAGCTACGACCAATCCGCCAAAAATTGCCTCACTCGTCACAAA
This sequence comes from Viscum album, assembly GCA_963277665.1. Classification (NCBI taxonomy): domain Eukaryota; kingdom Viridiplantae; phylum Streptophyta; class Magnoliopsida; order Santalales; family Viscaceae; genus Viscum; species Viscum album. The sequence goes on along the minus strand of OY728126.1, from coordinate 349,651,694 downwards.
AATAAGGTGAATATTTATTAGTATTTATTCCTAATTATTTTTAATTATTCATAATAATTCTTAAATATTACTAGTTATTCCTAATTATTACCAGTTACATCTATTTTTTATTATTTACCTTTAATTATTATGATTTATATGTAATTATTACTATTTATTCCAATTTATTACTATCTATTCCAATTTATTAGTATTTATTTATATTGTTTGAATAGTTATCACTATTTGCTATTATTTATTACTATTTACTGCTATTTATTGATATTTATTACTATTTACCACTATTTGTTTCTATTTATTACTATTTACTACTAATTATCAATAATTATTACTATTTATTACAAATAACCACTAATTATTACTATTTATTACTAATTACCGCTAATTATTCATAATTACTGCTAATTATTACAAATTATTCATAAATACACCTAATTGTTACTATTTATTTTTAATTACTACTAATTACTACTATTTATTCCTAATTATTTCTAATTATACCTAATTATGCCAAATTATGCTTAATTGTATTTAATTGTTACAAATTATTCCTAATTATTACAAATTATTCAAAATTATTTCCAATTTTTTATTAATTATTACTAGTTATTCATAATTATTATAAATTATTCCTAATTATTTTTAGTTATTTGTAATTATTCACATTTATACCAATTTATTACAAATTATTACTAAGTATTTCTAATCATTCATATTTATTTTTAATTATTATTAATTATCCCTATTTTTACCTATTATTCTAAATTATACTAATTTATTAAAAATTATTAATAATTGTTCATATCTATAAAAAATGATTATTAAATAAACCTAATTATTACAATTTATTTCTAATTATTACTATTTATTACAATTTATTTCTATTTATTACTATCTAATGCTATTTATTACTATTTATTACTATTTAACGATATTTATTACTATTTATTATTATTTAAATCATTTTATTACTAATTATCTCTATTTATTAATAATTATTCCAAATTACCGCTAATTATTAATATTTATTCCAAATTATCGCTAATGATTACTAATTATTACAAATGTTTCCTAATTTTTTCTATGTTTTCTTAATTATACATAATTTTCACATAATTATGCATAATTATAGCTAATTATTCTTAATTATTACTAATTATTACTAATTATTCTGAATTGTTACTAATTATTCCTAATTATTAAATATTATTACTAATTTTTCCTAATTGTTCCTGAATATTCCAAATTATTGCTAATTATTCCTAATTATTTCTATTTATTCCTTATTATTATTAATTATTTTTATTTATTTATTATTATTATTATTATTTATTACTATTTATAACAAATTAATATTAATTATTCTTATTTATTACAAATTATAATTAATTATTCCTAATTATTTCAATTTATTTGAATTTATTCCTATTTTTTACAATTTATTACTAGTTATTCTAATTTACCACTAATTATTACGAATTATTCCTAATTAATGCTAATTATTACTAATTATCACTGATTATTCTTATTTGTTACTAAATACTGAAAATTATTAGTATTAATTCTAGTTATCTCTAATTTTTACAAATTATCGCTAATTATTTCCAATTATTACTAATTATTCCTAGTTATTACTAATTATTCATAATTATTACTAATTATTCTTAATTATTACTAATTATTTCTTATTATTATTAATTAATATGAATGATTCCTAATTAATATGAATGATTTCTATTTATTATTAATTATTATTAATTATTCATAACTATTACTATTTATTGCTTTTTATTTCTTTTTATTCCAATTTATAACTATTTATTCCTCTTTATTACTATTTACCGTTATTTATTACTATTTATTACGAATTGTAACTATTTAATGTTATTTATTACTATTTAATACTTATTATTCCTAATTATTCCTATTTATTAAAAATTATTGTTAATTATTCCTAATTATTTCTATTTTTTTCCTAATTATTACTAATTATTCCAATTTGTTACTGTTTATTCATATTTATTACTATTTATTCCTATTTATTACTATTTATTACTAATTTTTACTAATTATTTGAAATTATTCTTTTTATTACTAATTATTTCTGTTTATTACAAAATTACCAGTAATTATTATTAATTAATGCTAATTACTATAGTTTATTAGTATTTATTACTAATGAAACAACATATTTATAAAAATAAATAATACAAAATAAAACAATCTAATTCAAATATAATTTAATTTTCCACTAATTAACAATAATTATAACTGACATAAAAATAAATAAATAAAATAAAAATTAAAAGATATAGATTAATACCTTAAAGCATAATCTTTTTGCACTCTCCAAGAACTCAAAATCCCTCCGATTTGAAATTTTCACCTTTGAAAAAAGTTCGGAATGAAATATGAGAGAATAAAGAGAGAGGATTTGAGAATGGTGTGAAATGAAAAAAAAACAGATAGAGGTATTTATAGGTTATATTATCTATGACGGGTCCCACAATAAATACTAACACCTTTTTTTTAGGGGTGGTGGTAAAAAAGTTATTTGCGATGGGTCCCATCGCAAATGTCGACCTGCCGACATAGTATTTGCGACGAGAGTAATATCTCATCGAAAAAGATATGCCCCTGTTAATTAGTTGGTGGAAGTTAAAAAAAATTATTTTTGGCGGGTTGTATATTCTGACGCAAATACCAAAAATTAACGAAGGGTATTTGTGATGTGTAAAAATATCTCTCGCAAAACCCCTTCCCGTGGTTTGGTGCGCAATGCGCACCAAACCTTGTTTAACGAGCGGCATGTCTCCATCATAAAAATCGAGTTATTTGTGACAGGATCCCTCCCAGTTGCAAATAAATCATCACAATTGTTGAATTTTGTTCTAGTGTTAGGTTATGTACTGATAAAAAATGATAAAGTGATTACCTATACCTCAATGTAGTTAAAAAATCATGAGAAAAAACTATCCTACATATGATCTAGAGTAGGTGATTGTGATCTTCGCATGGAAAATCAGGGGCATTATCTATATGGTGATAATTGTGACATATATATTGATCAAAAGTGTCTAAAATATATATTCTTGTAGAATGAGGTTAATATGCACCATAAAATATGGTTTGGATCTCATCATGTATTGCGACTACTCAATCCATTACCATCCTAGTAAAGAAAATGTGTGGTGGATGCTCTAAGTTGAAAGGACCATGCATCTTTATCAATGATGATAATTGAGATGGATCCAATCTTCTTTGACTTAAAAGTGATGGACATGTGAATCATTAAGGGGGGAACACCACCAATCATTTCTCAAATGATTGCTCAACCATCCCTTATGCAACAAATAAATGATGCTCAAATAAATTATGTGGAAATTAAAAAATGGTTGGAAGATATTTGAAATGGGAAACCCTTAGATTTCATGATCGGTGAGGATGGAGTCATATGATTTGGGTCAAGACTATTTTTACTATCCCATCCAGAGATAAAGAAATAGCTTCTGAATGATGCACATAGCTCAACCTTCTCAATTAACCTTGGGAGCTCAAAGATGTATCGAGATCTCCAGAAAACATTTCGTGGTACAATATGAAAAAGGAGATCACTGAATATAAATCAAAGTTCTTGATATGTCATCAAGTGAAAGTTGAAGGAAATATGTCTAAAGGGGTGATGCAACCATTAATCATACCAACATGGAAATTGGAAAACATCACCATTTATATTGTCACAGGACATCTAATGACATCTAATGGGGAAAACGTTGTATGGGTTACTATGGATTGTCTTACAAAGACAGCTCACTGTTTCGCAACTGTATTGGACATTTCACTAGATCAAATTGAACTGATATATATCAAAGAAGTTGTAAGGCTACATAGAGTACCACTATCGATTATATCCAATCAAGATCTGAGATTCATCTCTATGTTCTTGAAAAGTCTTCAACATGCTCTAAGCACTAAGATGAACATTAGTATGCCCTATCATTCTCAAACTGATAACCAATCTGAGCAGAATATCTATACACTGGAAGACATGTTGAGAGCGTGTTCTACAGACTAAAAAGGAGGATGGGTTTAGCATCTTTCTCCGGTTGAGTTCTATTATATCAATATTCTCCACTTGAGCATCTGAATGGCTCAATATGAATCCATTTATGGGAAAAGATGAATAATGCTGGCATGTTGGGATGATGTTGGTGAAAGTAAGATTGTAAGACCTAAAATGATTGATGAAATGGAGAAGATGGTGAAAACCATTCAGCATCAAATTGGAGACATGGAGACATGAAGACATGGTATTCCTCCGCATGTCCCCATGGAAGAGGATCCTGAGATTTGGGAAGGAAATGAAGCTAATTCCTAGGTATATCAACCCATTCAAGGTCCTTGATTATGTCAGAGTTGTGGCCTATCAAGTAGTAATTCCATCAACCTGTCTCTAATACACGATATACTCCACATATCCCACTTAATAAATTACATACTAGAACCTTCACATATGTTGTCTTTAGGGGTGGTATAGTTGGAGAATGATCTTTCTTATAGGAATCATCCAATGAAGTTCTTAGATCGTAGAGATAAAGTTTAATAAAGAAGGAAAACTCACCTGGTCAAAGTACTATGGCAGAACCATATGTATGAAGAAGAAATATGGTAACTAGAGTAAGTGATGAAAGAGTAGTATCTACACCAATTTTCACCTTAGTGTGTAAAAAAAAATCAAGGGAGAAACTTGATAGGGGGGATAATGTAATGACCCAAATGATTTTTCAATCAAAAGAACCTTCTCATAATTATTTCATATAGTATAAATCACATTAAATCATATCAAGAACAGAATGTAGACTTTATAAATGAAGAATGAATGAAATAATATGTATTTTAAGAAATTAAGGAACCAATAATTATTAAATAGTAACTTTCACTTTGGAATAGTAATGTGCCCTTATGAATAGTAAATTGGGTAATGGAATAGTAACCTCACCTATTAAAGTATAAATAAAATTTAATCATCTTACAAATGGTAGTATCATATAATTATATCATAGTATAAGTAAATAAGATTTTTTATAAACTATTAATTAAGTTTTTTTTATTTTATAGGAAATAAATATTTAATTACATTTTTGAATGAATTTATTAATTAAAAAAAATTCATATAATGTATTAGTAAATAATTATTTTTATGTCTTGTGATTTTGAAATAATTTTATGAGATCTTAATTATTTTTTTAAAGTGTTATAAAAGAAGTTATAATATATAAAATTGTTATTTTCTAAATAAATGATGATTTTTATTAAAAAATAAATTTCTCAAATTTATAAAATTATTTTAATAAAATAGAGCTCATTTTTTAATTCTTCATGTTGAAAAATGGTTGGGTTGGTTTTTTTATTTTTCTAAACTACTTGATTTTCTATGAATAGTAAAATACCCTAATTTGTGAAAAGTGCTAAATACATGAATTATGGAGTCATTGGATGTGTAGTTATGATTTAATCCAATTATATTGAACTCACATGCTCAATTTACTCTATTTAGTATCAAGAATCAATATTATATATTGTCTTCTAAAAAAATATTAATATAATAATTAAAATATTCAAAAACACCCTCCTCCTCCACTATAAATACCACTCCTCACCACCTTGACTTGTCACACATAACAATCCATTATACTTAACCAAATTGTACTCAAATCTCCTCCCAATACTGTTCCCCATGACCAATATTTCATTCTCTTAACAAAAGACCAAAACCAATCCCCTCATGAGGTTCTCAAAAAGAAAAAATCAAGAGGTAATGCCCTCTTCTATTTTCATTCAATTTCTTTTCATATTCTTTTTTATTATTTTCCCTCATCAACTCCCATCATCAAAATGGAATGAAAACTCCCATACCTTACATATTCTATAATTTTATCCGATTGATGGAATAATTATTCATCAAATATCTTCTCTTATTATATTTATTTCAAAATGAAAATATTGTCTGTCAGGTGCCAGTATTTCACCTTTGTGGATGACGTTCTTTCATCTATAATTGACACCTTCAAGTCTAGAAATGAAACCATTTTTTAATGAAACATATTATAATATATGTATTATATCTTATTTAATGATCTATAGTAATTTTTTATACATGATGTTAATTTATAAAACAAAATTACTATATTGTTATGAACAATTTAAAATTTTATCTTAATGAGTATCATTAATGATTTATCTAATAATTCATCCTCACATATTGAAAAATAATGGTATTTTAATATTCTATGTGTTCATTAGTAATATATAATTTTAGTTATGGACAACTATCCTCATTCTACATTTTTTTCTATACACATATGCAAGTATACCCATCATGAAAACCAGGGAAACTAATGCTCTATAATGATGAAATTTAATCTCATAACACATTAAAGTGAAATGAACGAACATAATAATATAATAAAAAATAAAATAAAAGTTTATAAGGATATTAATTAATTAATTAATGTATTTAATGTTATTTTTTATGACATTAACATCAACTGAATAATCGTTTCATACATAAGGTAAGAGATTGTACCCAAAGCACCATTATTCCCATGGGTTATTATTTCTCTCTTTTTTCCAAAATGAAATTCTCTTTTAATTTTATGTATATATTCTTATTTCTATGTAAATCTAAAATCATGTTTCAGGATCTGTTCATCCTTTACATTGGGGATATACATGTTTTTAAAAGGTTCCATACTCAATTCTTCCCGATAAGTATGCCCAATTTGAGGGAACTTCCCGAATTCTAACACAATTTCATGTGCAATCTATAATATTTTTTAGGACAACATTGTTTTTCAAAAATCACTCATTTTATTATAAAAACATTTTTGGTTCAATTTTAGTTTTATATAAATGATTATTCACCTTTATTCATTACATTTTCTATAATATTTTCCTTAAATCACACTAAAATGTTTTAATTATAAAGTTTCATAAATACTATTTTTACATGTTATCAATTCAGTTTTACTTCACTAATAATGATCTATGAGTATTTTCCATGTTAAATGTCCATGTATGATTTATTTATTTTCTATCGTGGACACATTTATGATACACCCATTTATTATGCTTTATGACATGATACCCAATTCATTCCATGGGTAACCCTTATTTTTATGACTGATTTCACATATATGATTCTTTTTGTTGAAAAAATATTCATTAACATGTTATGATTAGTTCTCCTAGATATCTCTCCAATTAATTGGGTAATGTTTAGTCTCATGAGATGTTATGTGAAATAGTTTTGGGGGTTATCCTAGACTCGTGCTCCATGTTCTACAGTATTTTATGGTTAGCCTTGACTCAAGCTTCTCTATCTGAAACAATCCTAGACTCATGCTCCTATATATATAATGTTCCTTGAATCGTGATATTCTCATGTTTTATGTTTCATCCACATTAATATGAATGCATGATTATATGATTCCATGTTATGAATTCTTATGTTTAATCATGTTCCATTGTTTTATATATCCTTATGTTATGTCTTCTAACCCATGTGCTAGGATTTATATTAATGTTTATTCCCTTACTATGATTTTTGGATTATCCCTTTGTTCAGGTTATCCCTAGGTTATCCTATGAATATGTAAGTGATCAAAGGATGTTAGGAGCTCATAATGGATGATAAATAATGAAATGTTTTATTTAGTTCGATGTTTTCAGTTTTATGTAACTAGTCTTCCAAGATGCTATAATTTATCATCATTGGTTTGTAATTTGATGTTTAATTTATCATAAAATCAAGTAATGATATGTGTAAAAGACTAGGGACTCTATAGTGATACAACACGTGTAGGAGTGCGACACATCTTTTCATCCTTAAAATTACCCAAAACCACATCACCCACACTTAAGGGGTTACACACCTTCTGTTAATCACTATACATGGAATGTAGTCAATATTTTCACAGATTCTCAAATCTATTCATCGCTCCTCGATTCAATCCACACTGATTTGAATCTAGATTCATTTTTTCTCGAAATTAGTAGATCTTGATCAGATCTATCACCTCATGTCTTTGTTTACCATAAAATCAAATTCTGTAGGCACTCAAGGGTTTTTTCATTCATCCCATACACCTCTAATCTATCCGACTTAAATTTATTGAACATTAATTATTAAAATGATCATTTTTTGATTTGAAATGATCCTGGATCTATCCTAATTTCATCAATCCATAATTTTTTTATTGATTTTATTTGGTTTCGGGGCTCCGATCGGGCTTAGTACCATCTGGAAATGTCAAACTAGTACCATGGGATCCGACCGGTGATGAACACAAAGAAGAATTGGGGGGAATCAAACCCAAAAAATATATTAGATGTTTTTTGACCATGATTTATCTTCTAAAAGTCAAGAACAATGATATGTTTTTAGAAATAAATCACAATACCAATTTAAATTTGGTGCATAGGTGCATCCTTAGGCCACAATTGGAGAAAATCCATAGAATAAATATCAATATGCTCAATCGATTTTATAAAAAGACTATAAATCAACCACATAAAACTCCTACCTAGATATTGGATTGTTAATAATTGAATAACATACCCAATAATGATTTAGAGGATTAGTTTCTTTCGTTGTGTCATGATATTATCTGATCCAGCATTTCTTCGTTATCTAGTGTGATTCCCCAACAATGAAGGAAGGATAATATCAGTATTTATCATAGAATTAATGTGACTAAAATCGGAAAAATATCGATGGATTTACTCTTATATAGAATTTCCCTACATTAAGGTGAAATTATTAATCAATTATTTTTTTATATATGTCACTGAATATACAACTCGTGATCATGGAGTCCAAACACCCTGTGCTGAATCATTTTAGGTTGCACCTATGGTAAACACCCCATTCTGGACTCAACCATGTTCTCGGATTTTTGATATGAGCATATATTTATAAGTTATATCATTTGATTTAATATTATTCATACGTAATATAAATTATATTTAATGTTTATATAAGATTAATTATACGTACACTGATCCTTAGAATAATATGCGGTCTCAATGCCTAGCTCAGGAAATATATAGAAATATTTCAAATTATTACATGGAAAAAATTGGGTCCCTATATAATTCAATATTTCATTCCTTTTATCCATGAAAAAATTTACAAAACACATGGGATACTGAGCCTATACATGGATCTCTCTCATTGTAAGTCTCCTACACTTCCCTATATAGAAACCACATGCAGACTAAGGGGATGGTGCATCTACATAGATTACTCTATTGTTGGTCCTTGATCCCCATCGAGTGATATAAAAAAGTGGATCCCTCCTCGATGTCCAGCTCCCCCATTCGATGCCATGCATCATGTCATGTAAATGTCTCATCAGTTTTGACATGTGGATAATGTCGTGCCCCATCTCCAACTGAGGGGGTAGGGAGAGTCGGTTAGGAACCTTGTCACCCCTATGCATGATCTTGAACATCCCGATAAAACTCATGGATATCTTTCCTCCCTGACCAAACCTCTTCAATCCTCATCATTGGGAGACGATCAGGAAGCTTTGGTCTCCTTGCTCAAACTACAAGGGCTTGTGATGATGATATGCATACGACTTTTTTCTTCTCTACACCATCCTCATCCACTCAAGGATCAACTAGACATTCTCTGTTGTCACTGACACAATCTCTAGGCCCACAAGAGATGTCTCACTGATCACTATCCAATATAACTATGACCAGAATAGGATCTTGTATAGTGAATCAAAATGTTCAATGCCGATGGTAGAGTGGTGGATGTTTTTGTATGAAAATTATTTAAATAGAAGGTGATCCAACCAGCTCCAACCAATGTCTAACAAGAATCCCTCAACATATCCTCCAACACATCGAACGTATTCTCAGTCTTCCCAATGGTATGGTGTTAAAGTATGTACTCATCCTCATATGGATCTTGAATTCCTCATATTGGCCTCTCCGCAATATTGAAATAAGTCATACATCATGATTGGACACAATCATCAAGGGAACCCAATGAATGAGAGCACTCTCCCATATGTCAAACTTTGTTAAAATCTCCACTGAACACTAGTCCTTGAAATAAGGAAAGGGTGCTGACTTCTTGAGTTAGTCAACAATCAACCTAATGGAATCATGGAATTCCTTGTGCATAGAATCCCTATCCCAAATTCCATAGATATGTCATCCCACATTCACTTTATAATCTCAATGGGCTGCAACAAATCTATTAGGACACGATGCTCAGCATTCACATGTAGATATGTGAGGAAATGAGAGATGAAATCATCTATTCTTAATCTCATGTCAGAAAACAAAGAATTAAGCTGATGGTCTCCGAACATCATCCCATATTGGGATGTATAGCTGGGGGATAATGTTAGAACTCTCATGTCACCACATCTTACACCATGATTAGAACCACTATCCACCCCAGAAATAGTATTCTGTGATTTCCTCATTAATAATATCCATCTGATGATTCCCCCATAGATATGTGGTCACGTAATACCTCACATTATATGTATAACAATTGTTAATCTCTCACACTCTTGAGATGAAATGGAGTCAACACCATCGAATTCTGAAAAAATGCACCCTCATGCTCTACGAAGTTCATCTATAGGGAAACCAACTGATCTAAAGCCTCTTGAACCAAGAGATCTTTGGACTTCCTAAAAACTATTTAAACTACTATGTTACCTTTACTAGGAGTATAATCTATCCCAAAGTCATAGTCATGTATGAAATAAAACTTGTGTCACTACCTTATGTTTAGTTTCTTCTAGGGGAAGACCTACCAGATACTCTAGCGGTCTGTGTAAAACAAAACTAACTCTCACAAAAGGTAATTCCTCCACTAATTCTGGAAGAATAATACCTCTACCATCTCTTGGTCATTAGTTGTGTAGTCCATCTCACGGGTTTTAACTACCTCAACTCTTATGTGATAACTTCCTACCAGTGCATCAACATATAGCTCAACCCATATCTTTAAGAATAAAAATACACTAAATACTCTATGCCCTCCTCTAGTAGTCTTAACACACTATCACATTTCATCCTCATTCCAAACTCTTCGATAACCCTCTTTCACATCTGATACTAGGTAAATGGATTCCATTTCCATGTTAGCATGAGCAAAGGGGATTTAATTCTAGAGTAGTCTACCATAAACCACCTGTAGTACCCCGCCAAACCAAGAAATATAGACACATATGAAACACTCTTTTGTGGGTACCAAGAAATCAATGAATTGATATTCACTATGTCGATGTCTTAACCATGATCAGAGATGACATTAACTATAAAGTAAACCTCATTAATCCAGAACTAGAACTTAGAGAGAATTCTATACACCTGGTTCTCTCAAATCATATCAAGAACTATACTGAAGTGCTCTTCATTTTCCCCATCATATACAGATTAGATTAATATATCATCAATGAATATAAACAAAAAAATAATCCATGTATGAATGGAATACCTAGTTCATCAAATCCATAAACACATAGAGTGAATTTGTCACACCAAATGGTATCACTTGAAACTCATCATGTCTGTAGATACATTGGAATAAAAACATTGGGATTTCATCTTTTATAACACTAAACTTGTGGTAGCCCGACCTGAGATTGATCTTTGAAAACCACCTTATGCCGCACAACTACTCAATAAGGTTGTAAATCCTTAGAAAGGGGTACTAGTTTTGTATCATGTCTTGGTTCAGGTGAAAACAATAGACACAAAGCGACATGCTCCCATGCACCTTTTTAAGGAACAAAACTGGTGCTACCCAGGGGGACACACTGTATCTGATGAAACCCTTATCTCAAAGGTCATCCAACTACAACCATAGCTCTTGATTCTCTATAGGGTACATCCAATAGGTCGTATGTGATATAGGAGAATTCCCTAGATTTATGTTGATGGAAAACATAATCACTTCCATTAGAGGACGTCTTAATACATCCTTGGGGAAAGCAACCATATAATCCTTCACATTTGAATGAATATAAATTCATAAAGTGACCGCTATACTAAGGGATATAATCGATAACTGATGGGTGAGGTTTTTTACTCCCCTACTCATAGAACCCAATTTCCCTACTGTGAGATCTATCTCACCATAAAAAGAGAAGACAATCCCATCAGTGCATAGGCATCTGACTTATCCATGGTGAAATTTAATCTCGTCTAAGACTATATACAATCAATACATACCCAATATGATGTCATAGGTTTTCATCATGATGACCAAATGATCCCACGTTGACCTCCCTCCACCATTACATAGCTCGTACTACCATGTGATAAAAGGTATATAATTAGTGTTCCTTGTACGAACATAAAGACTAAGTTGTTGGGATAACACCTCAACTTGAAGTTCCGACTCTCACACAAGGAGTATAGACTCAAAATATTGGGTATTTCGTTCATGAAATCTATCACAACCGCATGCATATCTAGCACAAAATCTATCACAATAGCATGAAATCATTAATGAATCCTAAATGACATTATGATAATTCATGACATGTGATCTTAGGAAAGTTGTTCACGATGGGATAATAGTATTCCCAAAACTGTACATATATGCATCCCTAATCGCCATCTCCCTAAGCCTGATGTGGGTCACCTGGTGGTAGTGGGGGAATGATTTCATAACACCATCCAGCACCCATAGATCATCAAGCTCCTCTACTAGTTCATCCTCCCTTGGTACCACTCTTTCCTCTTTGAAAGATCCCTGATCAAGACACTGCCTCAGATATGGTGGTACATCGAGTATCTTCTTTTGATTATCAACACGTCTCATCTGGCGGTATCATGCCATGTGACCTCACCCACAACAAGTGAAGCACTACCCCACATTGGTATTCCCTTTTCATATGTGTCACCCTTGACCACATGCCTATATCTAATTACTATTAGGTCCCTTGTATAGAGATCCTATAATATGGCGGCAGTTAGATTATGCAGATGACTAATCCCTATGATGACCACTACTATCTCTAGTTTTTTTGTGTCCCTCTAACAGAAATCTCTCTATCACTAGTTCTTACTCCCTCACCCTAACATAGGTATAGATTTATATGGACACTGTGCTAGCTTGAATCTCTCAATTTATTCATAGCTCAAAATTATGTTCTTGGATGATTTCATCTTAGATCATGTTAATGGAGTACTATGTGAGGTCTATTAACCTCACTTCATACTCATCCACCATCATCCCTTCATTCTCTAACTACATAATCTCCCATATTCAGACTGAGTACAATCATGAGGGGTATTACTCCTCACATAATAGATGATGGAATTTAGTCTATGAGAGGGTTGACTAATAATGCATCTATGTAGTAGTGCTCCACCATCCCTGAACTACTCCATGGAAAAGGCTAGCTACCAGCACAAAAACATGATCCCTCGGGTTCCAAATGATCCTAAAGATATAGACCACCGAATCTAGCCAATACCCTACTATATATAAGTAAGTCTCTCCATAAAAACTCAATCACCTCTGGAACTCAAACTCGAAGAGTATGCTAAGAATTTGTGCATCCTCATCCTACTCTAGTGGGACAGTCTACTGTTCAAGAGTTGTAGGTGCTACTATCTGCACACCTAGAAGAATTGTAAGAACCCAGATCTTTATTTTAGGTGTGGATCTTTATTTCAGGTTGTTTTTTTAAAGAAAAAAGAATAAATAATAATTTTCTATATACGCACTGTGTACTTAAGTGTACATTTCATGTACCCAGGTACTGCGTATATCCACATACCCGCTGTGTAAGGGCCAAGTACATGGTCATGTAGGTGACCTGGTAGACCGCCTAAAGCGAGGGCTAGTTGAGGATAATACACAACATGTACTTTTATTGAACACACCATGTACTTTTATTTTTATTTGATAATTTGGATCAGGGTCTCATCTCAACCTCGGCAACATCTTCTTCTCCAATCGGTTTGTACAAGAGATCGATGAAACATCCACAAACTTCAAGTCCCTCCCGGTTCTCCATCTGAGATTCCATTAAGACAACGTCAGGTGCATTGGAATCCTACCAGTGTGTTATCATTTCTCATTGATCCTTTATTTCTGATTTTTAATCTCTTTTGAGTTATGAAGGGATGATTTTTTTACCCTTTTTGTATATCATCATCATTCTATTCCTATTCAAGGGCATATGTTCAAGAGTATTGATCGTACGACATCAAGGTAGGTGGTATGGGCCTTTAATTGTTCGTCTTTGAATTATATATGATAAAAGTGCCACATACCCATGTTTGGGGTATTTCATGAATGGGAAATTAACCCTATTACTTACCTACTATGGTTTAATTGATTAAAAATGGTTTTTTGAATATTCATAAGTTTAGATGCCTTGTTTATGCGGCACCCCATGTGTTTGTTTCACTAGTTTTACATTTTATGTTCATTTGGCCTAGGTTGCATATGAGGCATATCTTGTTTCCATACATTGTGTTTATTAGGATGGAGTTTGATTGATTATATAAATTTCAAGTGTTATTCTTGTGAATGTTATCCATGTAGTAGTTATAGAATACATGTGCTGCCTTGTTATGATATGTGCGCTATTTTTTTAAGGACAGTGAGATCCTGGGACCAAGAAAACAATGGGAATTTTCATATTTATTTACATATAACTGTGAGACCCTTGGTGAAGACTTTTACCAAGGGGTATTGAACATGATAGATACCCATGTGGTAATTTATGATTATTTATTCTATGTTTACCCATGGGGTATTTATTTTGAGAGCTACACAGAGGTTATTCATAAGTTACTGATTCCATGTTGAACTAGGGGTATTGACCATGAGAGCAGCCGAGGTGGTCATTTCTAAATGATTAGTGGTATGTTAAACCAAATGGGTTATAATGTGAGATATTTCTTGGATGGAAATTTATGAATGATTGAATTATTTTGGTGACACTTCCAATCTAAAGAACAAACATGGACTCAGTATTACTTGTTTGTTTAGATGGTCTTCTGCAATGTCTACTATTACGATTACACATTGGAAATAGAGCTTAGGCTAGATACCAAGGATTATTTTATTCAAAGTATAAACAATACAAGTAAATGAATGAAATTGAAAACTGTAGAATTGTTTAATTTTGAGTACATCTTATTTTATTGCTTCATTTTTCCATTTTACCTCCAATATATATTCTCTGACAGGTAGGCATAGATTTTTTGGTGGTTCCCTACTAGGATTTGAATCACACTGTTTTTGATTCAGGATTTTGGATCCAAACAGATTATAAGGTTTTTGGTATAGATAAAGGAAAGCACCCTTCATCATTAGGTACTAGATTGCTGTTGGAGTTGGAGAGAATGGGGCCAAGATGAGGCTTGAGATTCTATTGTGGTTTACTTTTTATCTATCTTACTTTGGTTTCTATATTTTTTTTCTAGCATTGTGACTTTTTTAGATTCTTTCCTTGAGACATGTGACAAGAATCATTATATTTTCTCTAGTTTTTATATTCTAATCAGTCCGTTTCTATTTAACTATTTTTTGATATTATTGATTCCACTATTATTACTGTTGGTTATTCCACTATGTATGTGCTACCAATTATGGAATAGTTTTACCACTATCACACCCAAATCCCTCACTACTAGTCGGAAGCCTCTATAATTTGGGGAAATGCACTTGAGGCCATGTGGCCAACTGGGTATGGGCCACCTTTGGGTGGCACATGGAACCGGGACATTACAAAGTTGTATCAGAGGAGTTTCTTTTATTTTTTTATACTATTTAGTGCCTAAAGAATGGGATAGGTAGGAATATATAGTTGGTAATCAGAAGTTCCCGAGATATGTTATTCGATATACAGGGAAAATCCAAGTTACCTCGAATATTTCAAATTTTCTTGTTTTTCAATTATTACTTTTGATTTGATTTCACCATTTGGTGAAAAACTTGTTTGGTTTTGTTATTGTTGATATAATTGTGATTCTATTTTTGTTATAACTCGATTATTTGAGTGTATACCATCTCATGTATCATATAACAACTTTTCTGAGATCACATGTCATGAATTATCATAATGTCATTTAGGATTCATTAATGATTTCATGCTATTGTGATAGATTTTTTGCTAGATATGCATGCGGTTGTAATATATTTCATGAACGAAATACCTAATATTTTGATAGGGTAGTGGTTTATGTAAAGTTTCATTTGAATGGATTCCAAACTTTCATCCCTGAGGTGTTATGGGCCCTCTTAGATCAAATATTAGTGGTCATATTTGAACATTAATTGAATTCTATTATGATATGACATGAATAAGGATTCTTAAATTTGATTCATGGGGATTATAGGATCTCATGGATCAGAACATGGCATTCATTGGATAAAATTTTATGTTTTTAAGGGTTTCAGATATGTTTCAGAAGCTTACTGTCCAGAAACCCACACAAAACGACATGTGATGTCATGAAAACAAGCCAAGTGTTCTTCTGTTCAAGAAGAATAGATTTTCTTAAGTGCATGTCATGTAATGGGAGTACAAGTCATTTAGTGATTGACTGTGTGACTGACTATCCGAGAAGAGACTCAAGTTTGGGAAACATTTGGAAGAACACACCTTGTCTAGATTGTACACGGTGTTTTGTAATGAACCATGTATCTATTCGTGTGGCCAATGACACTGTTGGATGAAACATAGGTTGTACACATTGTGTCTTGTTTATGAATGTTTTGTATTAATTGACTGTGTATCTGTACGTGTGAGTAATGGAATGGGTGGATGGAACATAACTGGTACATGTCGTGTTTAGGGTGAACATGTCGTGTAGTGTTACACCAGCATAACTGTTTGGTTTGAGACATGTACAAGTACTTGGGAAGGAAGGATAATTCAAGTACACACCATTTTTCAGGAGGAACATGCCATCTATAAGGAGTGTTACATGATCAGGATATGGATAGGTACACACCCTGTTAAAATATTAAGGGAACACACCATGTAGAGTTTATGCATGTCGTGTAACCCTATATTAAAAAACATGAATTCTCTACTTATCTTGTTTTGTTCTTGCACTTTAAAATTAAAGTCTTTGATAATGTTGAACTAAGTTGTGAGCTTGACCTTACAGATTTAAGCCTCCAAGACGTCCTCTGGTTGTTTTCCAGGTACTGGGTGATGATCAAACACTGGAAATGGTAGAATAGGGACTACCAGCAGATCCTCCCTTCATGCTTGTCTTGACACCATCTATTATACCAAATGTAGGTTCTCACGCACAGTTATGTGAAGACCTTTTGGGGGTGATGCAAAATTTCCAAGGAGCACCATATCCCACCTCATCTATGGAAGATTTGATGTAGGTGTTCCAGCAACAGTATCCTACCACCTTTTCAGGGGATGGAGGACAACAGTCTTTAGAGACAAAGTTAGAGGTCACGCTTAATAGATTTGAGAATCTAGAGATGCATATTGAGAGGAGAGTGATCTCGTGACATACATGTTATGTGATTCAACCAATATATGGTGGGATTTTATATCACAAGTGTGACATCATTATGATATGGCTTGAGAAGAGTTTCATACAACCTTATTTGATTACTTCTACCTTGAGATGTTGATTGCCGATCGAGCCTGATATTTCATGCATTTTGAGTAGGGAAATCTTTCAGGGATGGATTATTCTTCTTGATTTACATAGATTGAGAACTTTTCACATATTTTGAGAGGTGATCAGTTATCCTTGGCTATGTTATTTGAAGATGGTATCAGGTATGACATCCATCCGTAGGTAAATTTTTTTAGGATGACTTCTATGACTACCATAGTAATTTAGGCATTGATTACTAAGAACAATCTGATGGAGTTGGGCGCTACGAGTAAGGATAGTTCAGTATCCAGGACTAGTACTCTCTCATTTGATATCAAGAAGTGTCACAGGGAACCTTCACATGGTGATTCCAGTAGAAGTTATGTATCTATAGGTAGTTACGTGAGGTTATAACTATGCGATAAGAGTGGGAACACGAGACCGTAGTCCTCAAGAGACCCAATTGATTTATGATCTTGCAATAATATGGGTCATATTCAGTGTTTTTTCAGTTTTTATCCAGATAAAGTAGTGATAGGTGATCTGTTTTAACTCCATGTTCTAGAGAAGGACCACCAGTTTCTACTAAATTAGAGAATTGTAGTTCATCTGGTCATTCTGGATGAGGAGGTGGTCATGGCTATGGTAGCCATACAGCCGGTTTTAGTGGAAGAAGGGTGGATTAGCTTATTGTAGTCACACAGGGTGACAGGTCTGCGGTACAAGACATCCTTTTGTGATAGAGTAGACCTTGCAGGAGCAGAAACCCTGACCCTCTACGGCTAGAGGTAAAATTCTAGTTCCCTTCATTTTAGATTTTACTCTTTTTGATACAGGGGATTACCATAGTTTTATATCTATTGTCGTTGTGGATAGCCTTGGGCTCTGTATCTTTACATTATATGATGTTATAATGAAAGACACTCGGTTGGTAATTAGGATAGTTGGTTTATGTCAGTACACGGAGTTCCCTCTTGAGGTTGTTGGGTGTCACTTCTTGGGGGACCTCAATTTCTTAGAGATGACAAGCTTCAGTTTCATTCTTTTAATGGATTGGTTAGTCTATTTTCAGGCCTTTGTTGACTTCTATCATCGTAGGTTGAATTTCACCTCACCTGAGGGTGGATCATTTCTACACAAGGATAAATGGGATGTCCAGGTGAGAAGAGTTCGCCTCGAACATCATGGTTTGGAAGAATTATATCCTAGATTGCTAGTTTATATCTGGATGACTAGGAGACTTATTAGATGGACTTTCCTCCAGTGGTGGATCATTTCAGATATATCATTATAGAAGATTTTTCAGGTTTACCTCTAGAGCGATAGGTATATTTCTCTATTTATCTTGTTCCAGTAGTGGAAACGGTGTCCATTCCTCATTATAGGATGGCTACACAACAGTTACAGGAGCTCAAGAAGTTGTGAGAGGAGTTTAATGAAAAAGGTTTCATCTGACCCAATACTTCTCCTTAGGGTTCACCTATCCTTTTTACGAAGAAGGTAGACATTACCCTTAGAAACTATGTGGATTACCAGAAACTGAACCAGTTGATGGTCAATAACTGATATCCCTTACCGATGATTGATAATCTCTTTGACCTCTTTGAAGAGATCATGTGTTATCGAAGATTGACTTGAGATCAGGTTATAATTTGTTGTGCATTAGACCATCAGATATAACTCTTATATACTTGTATAGAAGGTATGGTATATATAAGTATTTGATATTGCTTTTCGGTTTATCAAATGCATCAATAGTTTTCATGGCATAAATGAACCGATTATTCCATCCTTGGATTTTTTGGTGGTAATATTCATGGATGATATCTTGGTGTACTATCATACTTGAGACGACAGTGACACCCATATTGAGATCGTATTGAGAACATTGAGAGATAATTAGTTAAATGATAAGCTCTCAAAATTCCACTTTTGGAAGGACTAGATTCATTTCTCAGGTCATGTTATCTCTGAGACAGGAGTATTAGTAGATCCATAGAAAGTGAGAGTTGTAGTTTCCCTATAGCAAATGAATAATGTCTTTGAGGTATAGATTTTTTTGGGGATGGATGGTTAATACATGTGCTCTATTGGGTAATTTTCATGCTTAGAATCCCCACTAACAAATCTGACTAGGAAGGGAGAAAAGTACTTGTGGAAAGATTAATACGATTCATACTTTTAGGTGCTGAAAGGGGGATTCAATTCAGCACCGATGCTAATTTTTCTAGAGCCGGGAAAGAATTACACAATTAACTGTGATGCATCAATTATCGGGTTGGGAGAAGTGCTTATGCAAGGGGAAGGAGTCATTTAATACGGGTGTCGGTAGTTTAGGTCACATTAGAGGAATTACCCGACACACGATCTCGAGTTGGCTATAGTTGTACATTCATTGAACTGTTGGAGACATTATCTTTTAGGAGATAAATCCATGGTATTAACTGACCAAAAAATACCCATGTACATATTTATTTAGTGTGATCCAAATTTGAGATAGTGAAGGTGGGTTGAGTACCTTCAGTATTTTTTACTTTGGGCTTGCTTAAATGTCGGGGAAAAGCAACACAGTGGCTGATGCATTGGGAAAGATGGCTCAAATACAGGTAGTTTAGGAGACCAATAGTGAGTGGAAGCTTATGGTTCAATTCTCTGATATTCATTTGGAGGTGCCCGATGGAGAGGGGTAGAGATTTAATTCTTCTAAAGAATTCACCTCTACTCTACTGGGTCGAGTGTGAATGAGATATCTATTTGATTCTGAAGGCCTCGTCCTAAGGGAGAGTGTGTCAAAAGATGACCCTACTCCTAGATGGACCATGATTAAGGATGCAATTTTGCATTTTCAAGGGCATGTATGGGTGTTAACAAATATACATTATGATACTTTGCAAGATTTTCATGTCTCAACATTGGAAGTTCATCCTTGTGTCACTAAGATGTATCGAGATATACACCATTAGTATTGGTGTCTAGACATGAAGAGAGATATTGTTGTTTTTGTTTTGAGATGTTCCAACTATCAGTAGGTGAAGCAAGATCATCAGCGACTAGCATGAGTATTATAGCAGTTACTCATCCCTGAGTGGAAGTGGAATTATGTCACGAAGTATTTCGTTATGGGTTTACCATGGTCAACACAAGGAATTGATGTTATATGTGTTGTTGTTGATAGAATCATGAAGGTTTCACACATACTACCGATTAAGGAAACCTTTAGTGTTGATGAGCTTAGAAGGTTCAACATATGAGAGATTTTATGTTTTTATGGGGTTCTGTATTCTATCATTTCCGATAGAGATTCCTGGTTTACTTCTCTTGTCTGGCTGGGACTATAGAGGGCTTTGGGTGCAAAGGTACTTCTGAGTACAACTTACCATCCCCTGACAGATGGACAGTTTGAGAGCATGATTCATATTTTGAAGGACATTCCTCGAGCATGCATCCTAGATTTCTGGTGATCTTGGGGGAGAGACATACCCCAAGTGGAGTTTTCCTACAATAATAGTTTTCAGAAAATGATTTAAAAGGAACCTTATGAGGCTTTTTATGGTAGGCCATGACAATCACCCCTATGTTGTTTGGAGGTAGGAGAGGTAGCTATGATGTGACCTCATCTTGTCTATGAGACCATAGAGCAAGTGGAGTGGATTCAAAAAAGGATGGATCCAAGAAAATCAAGCCATAAATATTATGATGATCGACAGAGATGACCTCTGGAGTTCGAGGTCAGAGATCAGGTTTTTCTATGTTTGACACTGAGGATGGGACATAGGAGGATTATGAGACAAGGGAAGATTTCATTGAGATATGTTGTGTCATTTGAGGTTTTGGAGAGAGTCGTTTTGGATGCCTATCAGTGGTAGCTACCTTAGAGTTACCGAGCAATTCATGATGTCTTTCATGTTTCTCATATATGTTGTTACTTTTCAGACCAGTATCATGTTTTTCAACCTGATGATGTTGAGTTGGAGGTGGATTCATCCTTTGAGGAGCACCCTATTCAGATTGGGTGTCACAAAATGATGTTTCTCCTTGGATGGTATGTTCCTATGTTATGGGTGTTGTGGAAAAATATGTGTGTTTAAATAATACGTGGGAGAGGGAGGCCAATGTTCAATCACAGTGGTCATATCTATTTTATTTTTCTTCTTCACCACCCTTGTAAGGTAAATTCGACGATGAATTGGTTTGAGGGGAAAAGTTTGTAAGAACCCAAATCTTATTTTCAGATATGAATCTTTATTACAGGTTGATTTTGACGAAAACGGAAGAAATGAGAATTTTCTAAGTACACACTGTGGTCTTAAGAGTACACACCATATATCCATGTACCATGTACATCCATGTAACAACCGAGTACATAGCTATGTAAGTTACCTGGAAGACTACCTAAATTGGGGGCCAGTTGAGGCTAATACAGGTTGTGTAAATTTAATGAACATGCCATGTAATTTTATTTTTATTTGATCATTCAAAGGGAGGTCTCCTATCATCTTTAGCAATGTATTATTCTCCGATCATTCATACATTAGAGAAATAGAGAAACTATGTACTTAGAGCCCTTCTCGATTCTTCATCTGATCTCCGATCAAAACATTGTCAGCTGCGTTGGAATCCCATCAACGATTTCTCAATTCTCCTAGATCTTTTATACCTAATTATTCTTCTCTCATGAGTTATTTAAGTATGATTGTTTTTATTCTTTTTGTAGATCTATGTCGTTTTTTTCCAATTCAAGGGCCTATGTTAAGGAGTATTGATCATACAACATCTGCATTGGGGGTTTGTTCCTTTCATTTTTTGTCTTTGAATTATATATGCTAACGGTGCCACATACCAATATTTCAGGAATTGTTTGATTGGAAAATTAAAATTTTTATTTACATAATATGGTTTAATTGATTAAAAGGGGTTTTTTCGTGAGTATGGTTAGATGTCGTGTTTATTGGACACCCCATGGGTGTGTTTCCCTAGTTTTACTATTTATGGTCTTTTAGCCTAGGTTGCCTATAATGCGTACCTTGTTTCCATGACTTGAGTTTTTTAGGATGGTGTTTGATTTATTATATGAATTTAATGCGTTATGGTTGTGAATGTTATCCTTGTTGTAGTTATAGATTAAATTTTCGTTATAGTTAGGATATGCGTATTTTTTTCAATGTACTGTGAGAGCCTTGAACCCAAAAAAATGATGGGGGTTTCCATGTTTATTTACATAGGACCGTGAGAGCCTTGGTGTAGAATTTGAATCACGGGGATTCACCATGAGAGCTACCTTGGATGTCATTTATGATTATTTATTCTATATTGACCCAAGGGGTATTGACCATGAGAGCTATCGTGAGGTCGTTTATAAGTTATTGACGCCATGTTGACCCAGGTGTATTGACTGGGAGAGCTGCATAGGGGTTCATTTATAAATGATTAGTGATATGTTAAAAAAGGTGTTAGACCGTGAGAGATTTCCCAGAGGGTTATTTATGAATGAGTGAATGATTTTCGAAAGTCTTCCAATCCAAAGCACAATCTCTGACTTGGTCATACATGTTTGTTTAGATGGTCTTATAAGACAAATATTGTTACTATTAAACAAGGGATACAAAGATTAGGATAGATCCCAAGGTTTACATGATTCAAAGGATTAACAATAAAAGTAAATGAATGTAATTAAAAATTGGAGGATTGTTTACTTTTGTGTACTTCCTAGATTATTTCTTCATTTATATATATTACATGCTATATATATTCACTGATTGATATATAGTAATGTTTTAGTGGTTTCCTACTAATATTCATCTTAAATTCTATCTGGGTCATTCCTTTTGACCCAAACAGATTATACGGTTGCCTGTATAGAAAAAAGAAATTTTCCTTCTTTGTAAGGTACTTGATTTCTGTTAGAGCTAATGAGAATGGGACCAAGGTGAAGCATGCGATGTAGCTGGATTTTACTTTTTTTCTATCAAACATTGGTTTCTATATTTTTTTCCATTATTGTGACTTGTTTGGATGATTTTATAGAGACATGTGACATGCATCATTATATATGCTACAGTTTTTACATTCCTATTAGTCTTCTGTTTTTTTCTAATTTTTTGGTATTACTTCTTCTTGTATTGATAATATTTGTTATTCTATTGTGTATAATTTTCCAACAAGGGCATAGTTTCCACACTATCACACCCAAACCCTTGCTTCTAGTCAGTAGCCTCTGAAATTTAGGGAAATTCACTTGAGGCCATGTGCCCAACCAGGTTCGGGGAACCTTTGGGTGTCACTAGGAACTGGGATGTTACAGTAATGGGGTTTCCGGATGTTTCATGGACTAAGGATTCATCACTCATCATATATTCATCACTATCAAGAACTAGTATTATAATTGGAAATTATCATAGAGGCATCCTAAAATTATCAAGATGTTTCTTAGTCAGATGAAAATGTATATATATTATTTCATTAAGAATGGGGATCTTAATCAAGAAGGAAAGTCATAAACTCAATCCTATATGATGCATGTTCCATTTATCCCTACAAAAAATGGCCTCATATGCCGAATCGACAAGAAGGTAATCAAGGTCATGGTGAATGGATAATCCATCCTCCCCCAATTTCACTTGATTCTTTGGCTGAGATCCTTACTTGAGAAACATTGAAACCATTTTATTAAAACCAACCAAAATCCTCTTAAGGGGACTAGTCAAAACAACATCCCAAGAAAATAACATCCTATAATACCAATATTTCATGACCTGACCTATGTCAGGGCTCAAGCCACAACTACATCAAGCCCAACTCTATAGGCTAGGGGTGAAGAACAATATCCAAGGAATATCTAAAATACAGAGGACTTTCCCTATGTACATTCACACACACACACATAGCCACCTCGATATAGAAGTGTAGAGGGAAAGAGTTAAAGATGAAAAAATATATGAGAATAACCATACATGAAAAACATATAGAGAATACAAGTGTATGGTATTTTAATCTTAAATGCAAATGGTAAAAATATAAACCTAAATGAAATTATGAACAAACATGGAACAACTAAAAAATTAAACTACTGAGAGAGCCTAACTCATAGAACCCAACATGTGACCACTATACATGGTCCAAAGTACCAGGTATCCCAAAGCTCCTATAAAGTCACTGCCAATATATTCATCTTCTTTATAATACATGACACATGTGGGAAAACCCATGAAAGGAAGAGTATAAATATACATTGTAGGACACCTTAAAAGCTAATGAAAGAGATGTAGGATATAAAAAAGTAATAAAAACATAGTCGATGCCATATAAAATCAAAGAGAAGAGCACAACCCAAACCAAAGTGAATGTAACATTGTTAAAACACAATGGGCTCAACACGATGAGTATATGAACAACACGTTGAGTCTTCAACACCTACATCAGGATATTAAACTCATCCAACTATGAGAATCTAAACATAAAAAGCATCTATCATACCCCACACCTCTTCACCTCCCATGGAATAAAATTAACCAAATCTAAGGTGTCTATATTGAATAAAAAATATATATTATTAGTAAAAATGAGACTAAAGGAGGGGTAAAGGTATATCTATCTCACAACTCAGATTAGGAAAAAGTGTATCCAATAGTTGAAAAATTCCATCAATGATGCCAAACATCTCATGAATCTACCCAGATGTAACTGTACATGTCAAGACACACCTCATCACTATGCCACACAGTTGGGTGCCCAAGCTCGATGTAGAAGACCAACACCAATGTACATCATTTGGTTTTCACTTTCTATGTACCTATAGAGGACCTACACCCATGCCAATGAAGAGTTAAAATCTAGTGTCAGGAAGACCCACAACCAAAATTGATATGGGGTTTTACTTGGTAGATAGAGGAACCAAACCAATGAAGATGAGTGGTTCTAATTTAGTGTAACAAAGAACTTCACCTTGTACTTATAAGGGGACCAATCCATAGGTAGAGGACTCATGCCCACGTTGATGGGTGGTTCCACTATAATGGTCGAGTACCTGCACCATGGTACAACAATGGTTCTACTATGGTCATCGAGCACCTGTGGCCTAGAATTTCAAGCAGGTTCCACTCAGAAAGAATCTATGGAGGAATTATGTCTGTGTAGATATGGGATTTCACTATGGTAATTGATTACTCATTACCTATCTAGTATGGGGATTATCTTGAATGAAACATATAGTGAACTTACCTCATCACTATCATCATCAGTTGTTTCCTCAGTAAGTTTCATTCTCAGAAGGTTTAACATCATATCTCCAAATCCACAAATAAGGGAACTGTCAAATTTTATGTGAAAAAAATATGGGTTAGAATACTCATAGGATAAAATATGATTCCAAAAAATTTAGATACAAAATAATATATTTTACTCAAAATTGGTCAAGGGGTACACGACATGTGAAGGGACCCACACAGCGTGTGTTCATATTCCACCATTTATCCATATTCGTAGCTTTCACACAACTCGAGAACATATAAGAGTACATACCATGTAGCTGGGCTTCATGGTGTTTCCAATCTACCTGAGACTGGGCTATTTCCTTATTTATGTTTTAGTTTACTGATCTCATGTCTATGTGTTATAGTACACAATATATTTCGTCAAATGTGGTATCACCTGTTTGACCAATCCATGTTTGTGTACTTGATTATGCTGGCATGTATGTAGCCATGTACTTCCACACAAGATCCCATCCGTGTGATCCACCACATGGGTTTCCCATATTGGGAATCGGTACATGGCATGTAGGAGGGTTATATGCCCAGGCAACCTTAATATTTTTCAAAATATTAGCCGCTACACTTATGTGGATACATTCTATGTATTCATCCTTGAACATCACACATAGTTGATATTTCCACATTTTCTCATATCTGTTTTCACACATGTATTCAAGCCACACCTCTTTGAATATGGCATCAGTTTCTCTTGGGATTAATGGATATGGACTAGATATTTTACCTTTGGCCACGGTTTGCTGGAAAAATAGATTCTGGTGGCCCACATGTGGTTTTTTCATCCTCTATACCGTTAATCATTCCAAATTTTACTTATTAAACATGAATCATTAAAATAATCATCCAATCCTTGAAACGATATCCAATATGGTCTTATTTTATTGATCTGTGTTTTTTTATCGATCCTTTATGGTTCCAAGAGTTAGATCAGGTATGGTACTACCCAAAAATGTTAAGCCTAGACCTCAGGATCATACTAGTGAAGAACACAATGAATAATTGGTGGGGGAGGAAAGAGAAGAAACTTTATATTATATTTGTCCAAGAATTATTTTCCAATTATCAAGAAAAGTGACCTAAGGTTAGTAATAGATTAAAAAACAATTTAAATATTATTTATAGGTGCATGATTAGCCCACAGTTGGGAGATATCGATAGAATATGGATAGATATGCTCAATATATTTAATCAAAAGTTAATAAATCATGAATTTAAAGTCATACCTATATAATGGATCATCTATAATTGAATAATGTGCCTACTGGTGATTGGAAGAAGTAAATTCATTTGTTGTGTCTTTATATGCTCTAATTCAGTTTTTCGTCGTTGTCTGATGTGATTTTCAAATAATGGAGGATGGAGGATATCTAGATTTCACCAAGGGTTTATATGGATAACCCTAATGAAATATCTATGGAAGGGTTTTTCTCAAAAATTTAACTACGTTGAAATAGAATAAAAAATTATTATTTATTAATTTATTTCACCGAAAGTACCAAAAATGATTGAGGAGTTTGAAAGCACCACACTGACCGATTTTAGTTCACACCTAGGGTAAACAACAAGTTCTGGACTCAACATGTACCAGGCTCAAACATTTTCTCAGGTTTCTGATCTCAGCTTCCATTTAAGATATATAACATTTTCATTAAGAAGCATCACAAGTAATATATAATATGTATAACAATTTTATAAAATTAATTTGAGGCACACCATGCCTCAAAATCACACGTTATATAAGAACCAATCTTTAGAAATATAAATAGAAATATGTCAATGTTTTACAAGAAAAAAATGGGTCACTACAATAGCCTTTATCAATAGACAGTGAGATCCATCATAGTTAAATTTTTCGCTAAGGGTGTTATCTTCCCCAATAGTGGCTACATGTGAGACTTCATGTTGATCTATGAACACTTTATAGTTTGTATATAGGAGTGGGGTATTAATAGTAACAATAATAAAATAAATTGTAATAATACAAGATATATTCTACCTAACTAGTATACGAAAGCAGGGTTTTTATTTTCCAAATGCTTGTTTTCATATATTTCCATGGGTTCTATGGTCAAAATCCAAGGATTTGGAGAAAAATTCCCCAAAACATGGTTAGATCATAGTTTTATAATCTTGTGGATAATCATGTATCAGTTTGTTTTGGAGATAATTCTCTTTTATGTTTTATGATAATAGTTTTTCAAACTTTTTCAGTGAAAGTAGTAATAGTGTGTCTTGGTTATTAGGGAAATAGAAACTCTTTCAAGGATGGCACATAGATTTCTAAACCATGTGGCCAAACCTTGTGTCTTTTCTATGTCATTAAATTTTTTAGGAATTCCCCAATTTAACCATGAACTATTTGACCCCTAACTCATTTCACCTCCCCTGTATGTGCTTCCCTCTCACTAGACTTGGGATATCCCCCTTGTGGATCCGTGGTAAACTCTCATTGACATCACAGTAGATTTCCTTTACTTAATCCCTTTTCATGAATTTTTTATCTTCATTTTGAACTCTTTTACCTTTTTTTATTCTAATTCAGGCAAGAGTGGAACCCTGACATGCCCCTAGGCTGAATCATGTTTGGTTGATAAAGTATTTTATTTGTTTATTTTTTAGGTCTGTGAGGATACCTCTTTGTTAGTCTATTTGTTTTTCTTTAAAGGTGATAGGTTTAAATTACATTATGATCTAGGTGTATCTATATAAGGGATTTTATCTATGTCCAACCATTGATTCTTAGTTTACAATGGTTTTTTATCAAATTTTCAATGAAATGATTTATAAAAATTGATCTTTCCATTTTTTATACAATGCATGATTTTTAATTTAATTTATATTCTTAAATTGGGTTTTTAAAATTTGTTTTTTCTTAATTGATCCCAAGTGTTTATAAAATATTCCAAAGAGGTTTTTCTTATTAAATTGAGATTTTTAATGGTGGATTGATATAGGCCTTTCATGTTGTTAAATTTTGGGAATGTTAAGGGAGAAGATGTTATAAAATTGGATTTAAAAAACATATCATATTAGAAGATTTTGTTGTGGCCCTATATGTATTATAATGAAGGTCGTGAAAAAATGGTTTTTATGAGGAAGGAATATTATTTTAAATAGATGAGTTTTACATTAGGAAAGGTGTTTCTTTAAATTGGGAATGGTGTCTTATATAATTTTCTTTTGAAATTTATGTTCTATGTTAGAACTAGGGATTGATAGTGTATTACGAATTTACCATCACATGGGTGAAAATGGATGTGTGTATAGTTACTTGGGAAGTTATACGAGAGCCTATATAATGTTTCATCTAGGTAATATTTTACATTGGACCTTGGGGTACTTTTGGGAGGAAGACCGAGTGAGCTTCCAAATATTATTCAGGGAACCATGAGAGCCTTTGAAGAGGAAGAGAGATAATGATTCCAAATATTGTTCAAGGAACTGTGGGAGACTTGGTGGATGAAGACTGAGTGAGCTTCCAAATGTTTTAAAAGATAAATAGAGTGTAACCCCCGAATATTTTTATAAAAACTACATTCAATAGTATATATGGAACATGACAACAAGCATTTGTGAACCAAAAAATATTATTATAATTAATTAAATATGATTATTTTAACCTTTTCATTAAATTGGTGGGTATTAATAGGACAAATATTTTTATGAAATATATATAAAGGTACCAATCAATATAATTGTTTTGATAAATTCTTAATAAATAATTAATCTTTTTTTACTTAATTCATTTTATTCAACAAAAATTAGTTTTCTTCAAGAATAATTTTTATTATTATTTTAAGAGGAAATATGATATTTAATTTATGAAAAATATATAATTTTTTAAAAAGGTTATATTTTTTGAGACCAAAATATAAAAAATCTGTTTTGGGTGAAAGTTTGAGATTTCTTTAAAAACATTAAATATTTAATGAATTGTGAAATATACCGATTTTAAAACAATATTTTATATTAATGTATAAATAAATTAAAAATCAATTTTTAATGATTTTAAAAATTTTCATTAGTTCTTTTAAACTAATAAAATACTATTATAGTCTTTAGATTTATTTTTATACTTTAATTTGTTATAACAACATTTCTATAATTAAAATAATTTTTTCTGAAAAACATTATTCATTGTACATTATTTTATACTTTTAAATTATTATTTTTCCAGCTATACAAACTAAATTTTGAAAAATTAGTTCCATATTTGGAATTATTAATTAAAAATTTTGTAATTAGGCCCTCTTTATTTTATTCTCTTCATTAATAGTAAACAAAGTAATTAATTTTCATCACGACAAGGATATATTGGGTAATTAAGGTAAAAAAATATGATAAGGGATAAAAAATGATCCTCAACACTTTACATTATCCTATTTGATCTGTGGAGTTCATCCATTTCCAATAATGTTTTGAATATATATCATCTTGGTGATATATTTCATTAATTTTTATCATTACATTATTTCATGTACAGAAAAGTAAAAATTCAATTATCTTTGTTTTATTATATATAAATATTCCAAATATGGGAAAATTAGAGGCAATTCATGGTTATAAAATGGTAATTGAAAAGATTTATTACTTTTTAATATCATGTTAATTTATTTATAATATTTAATGATGATATAAATACAATAAATTCTTACACAACACCGACATAATATTTATTAAATTTAGAGAAAAATGAAATAAATGATTTTTAAAACATTTAATGGAATATAATTTTATTTAATTACTTTATACCATGATATTTTGAGACAAAATAAATATCTTATAACATATATTTTAATGTATTATACAAAAATTTAGTTATTTTAAATTTTTTTAAAGTTAGATTAAATGAATTGTTCCAAAAGTGGCATTGTTGTTATTTTATAATAAATAATATTTCTTGAAGTGATTTAAAATTACTAAAAATCATATATTCAATAAATTAATAGAGATATGGTTTAATATATCATCCATGGTCTATTTATGTACCCATTTTCCTTCTATAGTGACAATTTAACCCCTAAAAGTTTAAAAAAATATTTTTTTGAAATCATCAAAAGGATCAACAAAGGGTTTATAATGTATAAGGGTGAAAAAATAACCTAAAAATTTCCAATTTTTATTTTAGGAGTATATTCAGACACATATTCATATTATATTTTAATTATGTCAAATTTTTGAAATTTTTTACTAAGAAATAATTTTATTTGGTTTAATAAATTATGAAATACCATGAATTCCCTTCCCATCTCTTATAAAAGGGAACCACATCTTCCCTTTTCATCTAAATTCAAAAGAAATTTGGTTCAGCCACTCCCAACAAAAATAACTTCCTAACATCCATCTTATTATTATATTGGTCTTATTTTAGATGATATACTAATATTTTAGGGTTTTATTTGTAAAGAAATTGATGTTTTCTCATGAAGTGATATAGTATTTAACAGAATAATTTTTCCTTATTTCTTCGAATACATAAATAATATATTTTTAAATAGTTATAATAAATTGACACCATTTTCTTAAGTATTCTTATATTTTATTATTTTAATGTAATAACCTACTTCAATATCCTTTTCCATCGAAAGGAAAACAAAATCGGTATGCATGTGTTCAACAAACTATCGTCTCATGAACTATTGTAATTAGTTTTCCATCACCACCTATCGCAACTGGTTATAATGATGGTTTGAATAATTATATATGTCACTATTGATATTATAAATATTTTTAATGGATAATTATTTTTTACCTTTACTTTTCTCCATCAAACAAAATTGAAACATTGTTTATGTATACGTACGGATTATTGTCTCCATGAATAGTTTAATTCGTTACTTTTATCTCTTCCTTTTATGAATGAATATAAATATATATATAATGAATATATGTGTTTTTAATATCATTTTTATCATTTTTAATATAATTTAACCTAGATAAATTTATAAATAATGAGATCAACAAACCAAAACATGCATTAATAACCAAGCAATTATCACTAGGAATTGTAATTTTAATAATGAATTGTAATTAAACAGGTGGAAAGATTCTATAATAAAATCTTATATTTTATGATATATATGTTTATTTTTATGTAATAAATATATAATTAATCTGAATTTATTATACAATATTTTGTAACACATATGAATAAATATAAGATTTAAGGTAAGGGAACTCTTAAAAAATCCATATTTCTTTTGGGTTATGATCTTTCTCTAGATAAATCACTTTATATCTCACTTGAATGATTTCAAATGATTATGAATTATTTATATATATATCTATAACATATATACATATATTATTCTCCCTTACTATGATGGGGTAATACAATCTTTATGTTCATTTTAAAAATTCCTTATTCATGAAATATCCTTTGATTATGATATGAGGCATGATTATTGTTTCTATTTTGTTCCATGAGAAATTTATATGATTGTGGTTAATGATTAATTTTCTTTTGTTTAACACATGGTAATTAAAATTATATGATTTTTTCACTTATATATCACTCCAATTTAGTGGGTTAATATTTTGTCTTATGATATGTTATGTTTGAGAATTGGGAGTAAACCTAATCTAGTTAGGGATTCTTACCACTATGTGTTATCATCATTGAAGTTAACCCTAACTTATGTTTATGGAATTTTTGGTGTTTATTAGACATATAATAGGTTTCTAGGATCATAGGATAACAATATCATTATATTATTCTCCCATGTAATTACTCACAATACTTTTCATTTATGATCTTATGGTATACCTTTAACTCACACGGTAGGCTTACCTATCATCTTTACACCATTACATTGTTTTTATCTCATGCCTTTTGTATATGTATTCCAAAGAATATCCCATGAAAATTTAGGATCTCTAATTAATTTAGGATCTCATTAAAGAAAAAGAAAGAAATAAATTTCATTTTAGTTTTATGTTGATGTTTTTATGTACCAACTCATCCCAATACATAATTATTTTTTT
Organism: Viscum album; assembly: GCA_963277665.1. NCBI lineage: Eukaryota > Viridiplantae > Streptophyta > Magnoliopsida > Santalales > Viscaceae > Viscum > Viscum album. The sequence goes on along the minus strand of OY728126.1, from coordinate 349,618,803 downwards.
ATAATGGATTTTCCATTGATGGATATTTATGTTTAAAATCATGAGATAATATACATAAAAATGATTAGGTAACTGATGTTGTGATCAAATAAAAGTCTAGTTTTTTTGTTTATTAGGACTGCAATACATTAGTGAGAACCCCAGAGATATGTCTATGTATAGTTATGTATCTCGAAATCTTTACAATGTATAGAGTGAGTGATTTTAAATAAATCACATCCATATTTAGATAATACATGTGCATGTGGATAGGGCACAGTTTCACCTAGGGGTAATAGCCCTGAAAAGGTAAAATTTGGCATTGAATCAATCATCACCTGGATCATTAAAAATTATTTTTATAGCACTTTGAGTTTGGAACTCTCAAGGGATATGCTTTAAAAAATTCATCAACTGTTTATAAACCATTATCAAGGAATTTAATCGATTTTTATGTTGGAAATCATAACTAGAAAATTGGACTGGGTAAAATAGATTTAAACCTAATGACTCATATTTTTAGATATAATTATCATTAATAATTTATTATTTCTTTGACCATAATATAACCATTTTATGTTTCACAGTTAAATTATCTTTATCATGTTTTTTGGTTGATGGGGAGAAATATGAGAAATCACACCGACAACTAATGTGATAGGAAATTTGATGATTTCCAAATTGATATAAAAACCCCATAGGAGTGGGATATGGGAGCTTCATAACTATACTGGATCAGCTGACTCATTCGATAAATAACAACATGAATCATCATAAGGCCCATATTATCCAAATAAATTGAATGTTTCAGTTGAGTCTTTTAGGTGATAAAGCCTCCTAAATTTAGTTGATCCTTTAATAACTTCATTAAGGAACAACAGATATATTCCACTAATAATATATTATCTTTCCTACAATACTATGAAAAATATAATGATTCTGGCCATTTTTCATGCAGATTATGAAGATGATCAAGGGTGGATGATGATCATGAATGTGAAATACAAATATGTTATTGATTACTTGAATGGGGAGAATTAAATAAAATATTTTTCAATAAATATTTTCCCCAAACCCTTATCATTAAATTGAGATGATGTTACTCATACATAAAAAAAGAGATGAGACTATTGGGGAGTTTTAGAAAAACAAAAAAACTATTTTCTAAAACACCTCTACCTTTACCATCAACAAAAAAATTTGGGTTGGCCATTTCTTTAGTGGGTTAAATCCAAGTATATAAAAATATATATCAATTTAGGACATTGATAGTTGTGGAATGATTTTCCATTGTAACATGAAGGCTGATATAGTGATTTTAGAATCATAATAGTCTCATGGAAATAAAGACAAAAAATGTAAAATAGATTTTTATTAGAGGATATATATAGATAAATATCATGGGTGAAAGAAAACTCAAAATCCCATTTGTAAACTTTCTTTGAAGTAAAATTCAAAAAACTACATGAAGGGGACCAATACATACATTAAGTGTGGAAAAAATGGAATTAATCAAATTAATATATAAAATTATATAATAAACCCCACTAACGAAATAGGGGGAAAATAATAGATCTATACTCAACTTGTGGTATAGTGTTTCAAATATAATGAACATGGGAATTATGCAATCAAATGCCCAAGGAAAAGGGATGTTATACCTCTATAGCCTAGAGAGAAAGGAATAAAAAATGTTATCACTACTGTTTAGGTAGATTTAAGAAAACATATGGTGATATATGTTGTATTTATTAATTCAATAATAGAGAATGTACTCTTTTATGCTAGTTCTATATATTATTTCATGTATTTCATGTTAATTAAAATAATTCAAGAACCACGTCAAAAAAATGTTGTTGTTTTATCTATGAGGACTACATGTAGGTAAATTATTTTATCCCAAGAATATAACTCCTCCTTAGTCAATGTTTGGGGATTGAATATTCTAGAAAATACAAGCTTACTTTCATTAGATGAGTTTGATGCTATATTGATCATGGATTGTTTATCCATATATAAATCTGACATGAACTATTAGGAAAGGGAGATCACTCTTCACATTCCAATTCATCATTGAATGTAACAAGCATGAAGCGAAAGACCCAAAATATGTGATTTAAAAAAAATCACTAAAAAAGACATGAATCCATAGTTATTGGTGAATCACTTCCTGGTTTATGCAGAGGAACTCTCCTGAAGAAGATTAATTACAAAATTAAAACAATAAAACACCTAGTTTAGATCCACAGTTGTTCTTTTTTTATGCTCAGTGTTAGCAATTTCCTCTCAAAGAATCCAAATAATAATTCTTCAAGATCATCCACACGCACATCAAAAATGTGCGGGAGATCTGATTGATGAAATCCAGGTGCGAGCACGGAGTTTTTATGATTCCTTCTATGCTTCGATGATCACTACATCACCTTGATTATGATGCAAGAGAGGCAGATTGATCTGAACTCTCATGATCTAGAGCCTCTCTATAGAGAAAATGAGAGTGATAATAAGAGAGTTAAATCCCAAGAATAGTACTTTTCATGGTACTCTCTTCTTCTATTTATAGAGAGATGTAAAATTATCTAGTACTACCTCCCCAACCACCAAATAATAAACACTATTAAAACGATGTTATAACTACTATATTGATCCATAAATATCATTTATTATTATTATCACATACCTTTAATATAATAAATATATTACATGATAATAATAGTGCCATTATGTCGTACCTTCATTCCCATTAATATTAAACAAACCTTGAATATTTTAAACTAATATCCATTCAAATATTATTTTCATATATTTAAATTAAAACATACTAATACTTTTAATAAATAAATTTAAAAAATAAATTCAATTCCCATTATTGCTAACATGAATAATATTAATTTATTTATTAAATTGTTTATCATATCTTTTAATACAAATCTCGGACCCCAGTTGGAGGTCCCACCATGTCCAATGATCCTATTCAATTGAATAAGGCAGATTCTTGAATATGTTATTATGTGTATCCCTCTAAGACCTTATCTCGATATTAGTGAATACTATTCAAGATAAAGAGTGAGACCTAGAAACCCATCATGATCCCTAAATAAATAAGTATTTTCATATGAATGACAACCAACCTGCAGATGGATGCACACCTGTGTCATCTCCCTTTTCATTATTTATTATTTGTTCATCTAATTAGATAGATTTACCTTAGACTAACATGGAAATGGATTTATCATGGTACTACCATCCTGCTCAACATGTTCAGAGATATATCACATCCTTATCTTGGAAGTGAAAAATCTTTTCCTGAACATTAAACCATTGTCATGCCAAATAAGACACACCCAATAGAAACTACCTCACCATGAATTCATTATCATGTTTTTCACCTTGTATCAAAGTACGCAATCAAATGGAACACACTGGTAATGATATCATTTCAGGAGACTATTACACATGTCCGTAGATAAGAACTACCAATTATAAACGAAACATGTGATGTTCTGATTGGAAGGTCAGTCCTGATGATCTCATGACTAGAGATCACCAAGTGTAATCTTCATGGGAACAAGTCTCAATACGTATGTGCCCCAAAAACCAAATAGTCAGGAATCGTCTATATCCATTCAGTATGATGGATCTAGACCATAGGACATTTGTTTAATATTAATATCAGGGTATCTCATGGTTATCATTATAGCCTAGGATCTTCTATAAACTTGTTGACATTAAAATTAATCTATTGACATTTCCATTAAATAGTGGATGTCGAAAGGTATACACTATAATGGTAAGAATACATCATGAATAACTAATTGTCTACATTATATGGTAATCAAAATTATGAAATAGTTGGTTCTAGGGAACCAAATATTACAACCCTCTAACTTTAAACAGATCCAACATTCTAACCAGATATGTTAGCTCTTGAATAATCAAAGCCATGTTTCTTTTGAGTCATGACTTTGGCTTCTAGGCTTGCCACAATTCTACAGCGTAACTATTCTCCTATTTTTTACCTCATCTCCTTGAGTAAAACTTCTCAAGAGATGGTATCCCTGAGTATATCCCTTTTTACTACTATCATAACTATAATTCATGGCTAGTAAGAATATAATAATTTACATTATGATAATAATTTTATTACAAGGTTCAATTCCAAGAACAAGAAAAAATTATTGCATTTACAAACTTCTTAGATGCTTTCAAATTTTCAACACACTCTGTTTTAGAAGGTATGTCTACCAATTTTCTATATGATCATATCTCACACATCACCTTAGCCTAACTGAAATATATGATATCATGGATCTAAGGAATACTAGTTTGTGTCCCCTGAAAACTAGTATTATTTCTTCTCCACTTACCAGGTATATATCTTTCGTACTTTATGAATTAAAAATAGATAGTTATGATTTCTCCACTTGTATTTATCTATGTTATAATTGATATTTTAATACTATAAATTATATCCCAAAAATATGAGTTCTCTTACATATCATGGAATACATGATTGATTCATTTCTTATGTGTATGGATTTCAATTGACCTTGTTAAGCTCCTCTTATTCCATAGACATGTCAACTTGGAGATATATATTCCATGTGACATAGGTTATAATTATAACTTTAATTGTACAAACCAATATTTTTCAATACCATTTCACTATAAGTATGATTGAAATGGTCCGATAAACCTTTATATCCACCTCATTATATCATGTTCTCAAGAACATAGGTTGATACTTTAATTCAGTCACTAGAGAATAAATTTCATCCTAATCTTAACTATCTTGAATACCATTCTATTATCCATATGTTGTTGAAAATATTATACTTAGAAAACTTTGGGGCTCCCACTAACCTCTGTTAGACACATGGAAAACATTTGTTGCAAATGAAAATTTTATGATCATGATTCTTACTTCAATCATAAATTGGATATTAGTAACTTGAAACCATTATTAGCATTTGTTGACTTGACCATCAATTTCAAGTTGGGTCGTATAAAAAGATTCCATGTTTGGTGGTCATGACATATAATTTCCAATATAATATGATCACAGACAGTTGCTATGAAAAGTAAAATTATAGTGTATTTATGAATATTGATGTCTTATTACAAATCATTACTTATTGGTACTATACTTTTACCATCCATGTATCTACTCACTTGAAAACATGTCATAGTATTCAAAATAATAATCCATTTTCCACTTTGATTCATGGAATATTTTATTGATTTTCAACCGGTCTTTTCAATATCATCTAATTTCCATAAATTTTTTTCTTATAGGAAATATTATTCATAATGAATAATTGATCTACAGCCACAGTGAAGACAAAAAACATCACTATGGTTTTAACCTCCTTGTGCAGTATGTGTCTTTGGAAAATTATTATTCCTCATGTACTTGTGAAACTAGTTCCTATTCTAACCATTTACGAATATCTATCATTAAAAAAACCCAATTAAATTTACCTCACACTATCTCAAAAGGGATACATTCCCTTTTATAAAAAAAATTAGTCCATCACTTGACTACAAATTTCTATCATTGGGATTTAGGTAATATCCTAAACAACTGTTAGGATAATTACTTAGATGCATAATGTGTTTATCTTTATCCATGTTTGTTTATATCCTAATAAAACTCTTTGTATCTAAACACATGTCCTTATGACTTAATGGATACCTATAATAATAAAACTATTATGATATCCTTTAGTCATTATAGTGGGAAAATAGTTATGGGATATCATTGTTTTTTCAATGAAAGTCATGAAATATAATGGATGTTTCTGCTAGTTGCACCTTCGATTCTACTTACATCGTAACTCTGATGTATAAATTATGTGGTTAGGAATTAGTCCATTATACTTTTTGTTGATAAATTTTGACATGTAAGAATTCATCCTAGATCTTACAGATTAACATCAATTTCACGATGTAGATAAGGTAATGTGAGTTTTGGAATTTCTCCAGGCAACATTATCATGATTTATGATTGCTTGGTGATGATATTCTTCGGCATGCTAGCCCAAAGATTCTCATATCCTATAACCACTCACATAATTCATATATCACTTTTATATTCCTTAATTAGATAAATGAATATTACAAGAATATTTATACATCCAACTTAACCATGGAATTGTTCATGCTCTTTAACTGAACTAATTCCGAAAGATTTGTGGAATACCTTTTTTTGTAAAATGTTTCTTCATACAAACTGAAGATTTCAATACTACCAATGGTTTCTACATTTATCAAACCACCACACCACAAAATTATTTTTATTTTATTAAGAAACCAATTTTAAGAAAAAAAAGTGGTAAACTGGTCCAGACATAACCAAACAATCAACCAACACCATATGTAATAATCATATCTTTCAATTACAGTTTAAGACTATTAGAAAACTTACCTCTATGGAGACTCCATTGAAGAGTGTTGGCCTTTCCATCCATATCATCTTTGAGGATGTCTTCAATGCTGTTTTCCAACATGTCCCAAGATTGGACGAGTTCTTCCATAGTAATCTTCTTTCTATTGAATATGTGTGCCAATATGAGGAGTTGTTTTCGAACCCAACTGCCCTGATCCTCATTCAGATTTAACTGGATGCCTCTCCCATCTGATCTTTCAAACTCCCCTTGAGTATCGTCTAACACATGTTCTTTCTCTATGAATTCTTCATTGATGATTATGATAGCATCCCATACATCACACTCCAACATTTCTCTACCACATGAGGGAATAATAGGTTCTACAATATCAATTTCATCATCCACCAGATCTATGACAGAAGATTCACCTGCTTGTGATTCATGATCTTTAGGGTTCACAGCCTGAGTGTGCTTTGCGGAGTCTTTATGCTTGTAAGATGTGTTGTTGTCCACTATTTTGGGAACCATTGGAGGTGGCAAGCCTTCAATTTAAGACCTTGTAATGGTGGGACTAGGTAGATTTGAATAATATTTTCTTCTTCGTGGATTCCCGGAGTGTGTAATGAAACCATCAGAATCTATAATATTGTTCTTCCCTTTCCTTGAAAAGGATCTAAGATATTCCCCCACAATTCCCATTTCCTTGGGTTCGATAGAAGAAATTGAAGCAGAGTCCTCTTCTTGAGAATACTCCCAGCAGAGAGGGTTCTTTTTAGAGGCAACCACATCATCCCTTTCCCCAAGATCCTGAAACTCATCTTCCCCCAGCACTGCAAACCTGTTATTGCTGCCTAGAATATGCCCTTTTTCAAGAGGTGTAACATCCTCTCTGGCCTCTCCAGAATTCACATCACCTTGCACTTGAGGACCTCTACTGCCTGATTTCACCATCTCTGCAAAGGAAGAGGGGACCCTGGAACTCAGGCCTACCCATTCCCTTATCCCTAAAACATGTTCTTGATACCCAAATCGCTTCTTAATCTATCAAAAACCCATGAGAATTTGGGTTACGGGGACCTCAAATGCAGATCTTTCTGATTTATAAGGGCAATCCATCATCTCTGGTGACCAGTTGCACCTCCTTTTGGGAAGGAGGGCTACCATTTTCCCTAGAGCCCAGGGGATCCGCCATAATGACTTTACACCATGCATCATGAATGGGAATATCAGCTTCAACAAAGGAAGGAATCTCTTGAGTCTTTCCAAACATCTCATTGGTAGGCTCCTTGTGGATAAAATTAGACACATTAACTGAATTCAAATTAGGTAGGATATTACCTCTACGACAGCTCTGGGATGAGTGACCTTGGAGGAAGAAGGAGGCATAGTAATGAGTCCAAGACTCGTAAACAACCTGTTGATTAACACTATATTCACCTTCAATCTCAATACAAACAAAATCCATAGGGGGTTTAGATATATTGTCCTCTATGCAGATTCTTGGTTGAATTGGATGGCAAACCGCTTAGATCCTAGAGTCTGCAACCAAGAAATGACCTAGCAGATTACCAATCATCCGCAATATGGAAGGAATCTGGAAGGATAGCGGAAAACCTAGAAGACTAACCCAAATCGTTGTTGTCTCTGGGCCATGCTTCAACTGCAAATCGAAAGACCAACGAAGGAGAAAGAACCGATGATTGTTGATAGAGCGCACACTGCTGGACCACGCCAGAGAAAGATCTTTATCCGAGGAAAATCGAACCATCATTTTCCGAGAGTAGAGCAGTCCAATGACCGCGTGATGACGAAGACCCCATTGTGTGTTTACAAATCTATCGACTCTATCCACCAAAGGCCTCAAATGACTGAATCGAGCAACCCATGTAAGGTTGTGTAGAGAAGAAGTCTTTGAAAACTCTGAGAGAGAAATATTAAGAGAAGGAGCTCCAAAGGCGAAGCCATGGAATTTTGGAGTTAGCTTGCTATCAGGGAAAATATGAAGTAATCCCAGGATGGTGAAGGGAGAAAAATGAGTGGAAGATGAAGCATTAGAAGAAGAGACGAGGCCATTTACTCCCTCCCCCTGAGGGAGGGGAGGAGTAGACGGCACGACCAGTCCCAAAATCCTAGCATACCTGGGAAGATCCCCAAGTATGGAGCCCAAAAAATACCGTTATAGAGTTCTTTTACCGTGCCTAAATACCAAACTGTGTATTATATTGAATTACACTTATAGTTTTTCTTGAAGAATATTTATCTTTCCACAACGTGGTAATTGATTCATACATTTATATTCATCACATATTTCTCGTGATTCATGTATCACCTGTGTTATTAATTGAGTATTGAGAACCACAAAGAACATTAATCCATGGACCTGGAATAATGTCTCTTTATGTCTAAAGGAAATGTTAGATAATGTTTTTAGTCATACTAATTAACATTTCTACAAGAATAATTCATTTAGAAATATAGGATTCATGTAATTCTCACTGAAAACATCAGAATCATCCTTTCTCATCCAATTAAGGAATACAACTAACTTATAATAACATTTATATACTCTCTTGGCTATCATATTTCAATACACATATGGGATAGTCCTATATGATTTAATACTAAAGATGTAAAAAATGAACCATTAAATTTTACTTTGATGAATTAACTGGAATAAGAATAGGTAACTTTATCGTTTAATTTAGGTAATCCCATTTATACTTTCATTATTTTATTTTATCATATGCAAAGAAAATGACCTCTGTTAATACCACTTTCATTTAAGTACATTTCAAATGTGCTTTTGGAATTACGTGACACTGTAATTTTTTCACTGCCTTTCAATTTGTTCATAATAAAAATTAAATATTAATATGTCTTTTATATTCTTATTTACTTGGAGATCATTACCTAAATAGGTAATGAAGAATCTACTCTATACTATCCATTTTGTAACCTAAAATGAGACTTGAATAAATAGGGGGAAATAATATTGGAAATGGATCCATTTAAATATCTTGATCCTTCTACAAATTTACAACATATCGGTGTTACCATCACCTTATTCATATCTTACTTCACTATCTCCTCAAAAACTTTTGGGAGAGGATACTTCAAGTTATATCATACATGTACTGATGTTGTGATCACAAATATAATTATATGTTGATGATATCATAATGACATAACCATGATATGTTTTATACATGAGTCTCATATAATAATTTTCCCACCCTTGATTCTTGTGGTGACTTAACAGGTGTTGGGGACACTTGAACCTTGAGTTTCCTTTATCATAGCACTATATGCAAGCCCTCATACTATTCTAGGATACTCATGCCGGTGTAGACACATACATTGTCCATTATTTAAAATAATTATTTATTTTTTTATATATTTTCATCTTTAAAAATATAAATATATCATATTAGTACATATATCTTGATTAAAAATTTATACGTTATGATTATTTAATTAAATCATTAAATGTCTCCCAATATTTTATCGAATTCTATAAACCCTCAGTGCTATAATTGGAATACTCTCTCGCTTGAGTATTCTAGTGGAAAGGATCCTTAAACCTCCTCTCATAGTCTACACACATTGGATATGCTGCTACTTGGAGGGATCAAGGGAAGAATTTGGTAGGCCAACCTCAAGAAATTGCAATTCCATGATTCGTTGAGTGAAGTCCCAACATCTAAAATCATAACATGATTTTCTCAACACTTGCCTATAAAATTACTAAGAGATAAATTTGGATACATTTTTTCTTTAATTTTTTTAATTCACCCCACTATTATCCTAATAACTCCCTGTTAGTAAGAAGTACCTTCATCTTTAGCATTAAGGGAACCCCAAATACACAGTTTATTTCTAAAATTGAATGACGGAAGGTGATTACGACTTAATATTTATTTGAAGTTTTTTATTTTTGAACTGATGAATGATATCATTTTATATTTTTTATGCATGTTTTATGTGATCACAATCTAAACTAACAATGAAATAGAAAATAGACATCATGTAACATGTTAATTTTAACTTTCATGTTTGTTTATTATTCCATGGGTTCCTACATAAATTACAAATAAGAAAATAATAAACTATGAAAAAAATAAACTGATGAACTCATCATGAGACTATTATAATGGTTTATCCATTGAGTGAATAATGGATTAACCTACACTCTATGTGGTATACCTTGAGTCATGTCGCTTGTGACTCGGAGATGCAACACATTCCATCCAATCCATCAAACTTTTTTCTGGTAGATCACCATAAGTTCCAACGAAATGCATCACATTCCATCTTATCATTATAAAATAGAACTGACTCACAAGAGAAAGGGTATAAAGGGTAATATATAACTAATATAATGGGTACACATAACCTTATTCAAATAATGACATGGAGACGAAACACATATCAACTTATTATTTAACTACTTATTACAAACCATGAAATAAGAAAATAATTAAATAAATAACACACCAAACAAGTATTTGTAGGTTTAGGGCTAATGATTAGTGAAATAAACCTTAACTCACATATTTAAAAATAAATTCCTAAATAAAATAATTTTTATTTAAAATATTACAAAGGGAATCTTATTTAATTAAAACTCATTCTTATTTTTATTCAATAATTACGTCATTTGGTCCTGTTAATTTATTTATTTAAAAATAAATAAATAAATGATTTAATTTAATTTAGCACCAAAATTAAATAAATTTAAGTTGTAATTAATAAAAATAAATTTTAAACTAATTTTTTTATTTAATTAATTTAATTTTTTATCCTAAATTAAATTAATTAATTTAATTAATTTTTTATTATAATAAAAGGTTCGGGGCCTGAAAATACTGAGTAGGGCCTCTATAGGTTGGGCTAAATCTGTGCATGCCCACTTCAGACTATTATATCACGAGCAGGGTTGTTCTGAACTGTGAGAGTCCATAGAAACCGGTTTTGGGTTGGGCTGACCTGCCCAAACTACACTCAAGGTGAAATAAATCCAATCAAATTTAGAGTACCTCACGGTGGTGAGAAACTGGATCCACTAAGAGGAAGGTTGTGTGGGGTGTGGTTGGGCTGTCTACCTACCTTTTCGGTGGATTTGGTGGGGGTAAAATGAATGAACATTGGGCAACCCAACAATGCATGGTTAGAGAAGCTCACCACGAATATGGTGTCAAGATATGTGTGAGACAACAGTTCTACTTGCATTCTGTAGGTGGAAGAGAGTCGAGGGGCTAGTGTTGGATTCCTAATCTCATTTATGGGAAGGGAGAAGCTTCCATGTAGTATTTGACATTGTCCATCAAGCCAGATGATCTTCTGACATCCAGATCTATTGGATCTAGGGCTTCACATGGGAGGCATGTGGTACCCGGCTGTCCATGAAGACGCAGCTTGAGGTGGTCCAGAGGGATGAATCTAGTCGAGGGTGACCAAAGATGATGGGGGGTAGGGGTGATCCATCTTTGGTGGGAGGTTATATGTTTGGTCATGTCTCACAGATCTTGTGAGGGAGGTCAGTACTTGATAGAGTAGGGCGAGTAGGGTGAGGTGTCACTGCGGTGTGGAGGGGATTGGAGGAAGCCAACAGCATGTCATCCATACGCGGAGGGGCCCAGTCTGGATATAGAGGGAGGCACATAGATTGTAGGGGCTTGATGGAGCATTAGTGACTGGGGTGTGTCACTGCAAGGGGCAGGTGGCCAAACAAGGAGGCAGCGGGCAGGGATGGACCTCAAGTGGCATTCCAAAAATGGAAAAAAATGGGGGGGGGGGTAAAGAAGGTCCTATCCCTTTCAAATTAATGTTTTTTTGTATAGATTTACCATTTTAAAAAAACCAATGGGAGGCTCCAATTTTTATATTTTTTACCAAACAAAAGAAATCCCCACACCCATTGTAACATTTTAGAAAAACATTCAAATTTTAATAAAGCAACACATAGGTTATAGAAAATATATTAATTATTATAAATATAAAATTATTATTATTATTATTATTATTATAACTCGTCAAAAAACACTATTCATGTGTTAGCGAGTCTAGTCAGTGATCATCTTAACAAGTAAATCCTTTGGGTTAACCTGTAAAAAGATATTTCAATCAATATTTAAAACATGAAATGGATGTAACTAATAAATCTAATGTCAGACACACACACTGTCCAAAAAATTTGGATCTCAATGACACCCTCTTCATATATTAATGAAAGTTTATCATTCTCATTGATTTTATTTTTTATGCATTGCTCTAATACCAATTCAAGATATCGATAATGCAGTGTAATCCATGAAATACGGGATTTTGAAATGTTTAATGACATCAACTCATCGTCATCGGTGAATCCCTTCTCAGTTTATGCCAAAGATCTTGTAGGAAGAAGATTAAAATCAAAATTTTTACTATAAAATATTTGGTTTAGATCTGAAGATGTGCTTCCCATCTTCTCATCATTGGAAATAAATACTCAAAAAATTTGATGTCTAATTACTATAGATCATCCCCATACACTTGAAAAATCTACAAGAGTGTTGATCATCAAAATTTAGGTGCTAGCGTAATATTCAAATTGTGCCATAGATGTTCTGGAAATCAACGCATCACCTTGTTCAAGATGCAAGAGTGGGAGATCGATCCAAACTCCTTGCATTCAGATCCTCTTTCTCCAGAACATAGGAGAGAAAAGAAGAGAGAGAAATCTCATAAATATCATTTGGCATGTTCCACTATTCTTCTGTTTATAGAGTGCCAGAAAATTATCTGGCATTGCCTCCCTGGACCCATAATTATACAAAACCTATACAAAAGACACTACAACTACTATAATAAGCCACAAATATAATTTATTATTATTATTAGTTACATGTAATATAACAAATATATTACATGATAAAAATAGATCCCTTAACTCGGTCATCCGTTCCCGCAAATATTAAATTAACCTTGAATTCATTTTACTACTATTCATTCAAATAATATTTTCATGTTTTTACATTAAAAATGTTATTTAAATTTAATAAATAAATTAAATTTCCATTATTATTAACTTGAATAATGTGAATTTATTTATTTTCTTGGTAATCATATCACCTTAGAAAAATCATGGACCCCAGTGGGGGTCCCACCATGTCCAATAAACCTATTTAACTAAATATGGAATATTTTTTAATATGATACTGTGTGTGATTCTCTAGGACCTTATCTATGTAGCTATGAATAGTATTCACAGACTCAGAGTGGGATCTATCAACTCATCATGGCCCCAAAAGAGAAATGGATTGACACAGTATTGACAACCATCCTACGAATATTCATTTTTAATTACTTTATTTTTTGTTGATATACCTAGATGAATTTACATTGGAAAACCATGGCCATTAATTTATCATGGTACTACCATCCCAATCAACATGGTCTGATATACATAACTTCCATAACATTGAAGCGACAAATCCTTTCTTAACCATTCATAAAATGTCATGCCACCAATGATGCATCCAACATAAGCTAACTCACCAATATTTTATTATCGTAGTGTTTTTCTTTCATCAAAGTATGTGATCAAATTTAACACAATGTTAATGGTCTCAAGTCATGGTTTAATTACATATGTTTGTAGATAGGAACAACAAATGACACCCAAAACAAGTGGTGTTCCTATTGGAAGGTCAGTCCTCATGATCTCACTAATAGATATCACAAAGTGAAAAATTCATGAGAATAATTCTCAATGATTATAATCCCCTAGCACATTTGTAATGCCCCGACCCCAGTTCCCCAGAGTAGGTGCATTATTACATAACATTCTCATGATCAAAAAATATCAAGACTCGAAAGACCAATTAGTTTAGTAGCCCTGGAAACACTATATACATTCATAAAGATTACATTACATCAAAAATGAAAACTAAAACAACATAGTCTCTATATTCCACACTCATATCCCCTCATACTATCTCTATAGGTCATTCATAAAATACTTCTTCACATCATGCGAAAAATAAAACATAGAAAGGGGTGAGCTCAGATTCCCAGTAAGGAAAACAATATAACAGAAACTTTCATAAATAAGTATAACCATTTTAAGGAAATGTATAACTAAAACAAAAGACTTTTAAACTTGAACTTCAAAATAATATGGCAGAAATAAAATGAAATAATTCCATTTACTTATTCACTTGGATATTCTACTAATCAAATAATCACATGCAATATCAATAACCACTTTCATAATGATGGAACGCATAATTCCAGACTATCATAACCATGTAGCCAAGGCCTCGTGCCGAGACTACAAATAATATTTTGTCAATGCCTTGTGCCAAGACACTAGTTTGTCTCATGAGACCTACCGATTCATCAAGGAGCTATAGCGGGCTCCATCTGTCACTTACTAAGTCCAATGCATTCCTCATATGAACAGGTTTAAACATAACATAAACATTCGTATTAAAACTCGCATACAAAATGTAAATACTTTCTCCATAAACCATTAATGGTATAAAAATAACACATCCACAGTCAAACATATCACAAAACCATCAATAAAAAATGGAACTTTTGTATCCAAATAAATCAACTTCGAATAATCTTAAAATCCATCAAAGGATGTTGACATAGATGAAATCAAAACTATTTGAGAGAAAAATCTCTTTTTTTGAAATCATTTAAAAGTTGCATAATTATAAAATAAAACATTATTTTGATAATATTATTAAAAGATTGGAAGGGAATATTTTAAGATTTTACAATGGTGGGAAATAGCCGCACCCGCCGTATAAGTTAAAAAAATACATTCTTACCTTAATTTTGTCAAAAAGGTTAAAAAGGACCTTGTTTGGAAAATTACATAAAGATTCCTTTATAAACTTCTAATAAAAATTCAAAGAAAGGTATAAATTAATTTAACCCATATTCTATAAAATATTGATAATTTTTTGAAATACATTTTTAAGAAACATGGATGTGGATGATAAAGAGGTCCCAGTAGATAATTACGTATAAACAACATCAGATAATGGAGAGATTGTGAAATAAACCCTTACCAATTTGGTAACTTACGAAACATACACCCCATGAAAGAGGTATCATACGATGAATATGTAAATAAACATAAATTAAACTGTATTACACAAATAATACAATAATGGGCAGTACATACACCACACAAAAGGTAATAGTGGCAATATGGTATGAATCTCACAGGAGTAAGGAGTGAGATGGAAACCCCTTACCTTGTACTTTTACTTGGTTGAGGGTAGTTTAACCTCTTGTATAATAATTAAATCATTGTTATTAAATTATACAAGAATCATATACATAAATATGATATCATATATGATCTTTGATTATTTTTTTGTTAATAATATTTTAGTATTATCGTCGTTTCGGGTGTTCACTTACTCGTTTTCTTTTATATGTTTTGTTACATAAGTCGTGTTTGTTATCCATAGGTTGTATATTATTAATATTCAGAATGATATCAAGTCCTTAAAAAATATTTTTAATCATCAAATGAAATTAGTCTTGAATGGATACGATGGGGAATGAATCTCATCGCATTCGGGGAGACAGTAATCCTTACGTACCCACGGACACTACTTCCATTTCATTTTTCATTCTAAAAGGAATCAAAACCAAATGATACATAAGTATATTATTATTACAGTAAAATATAATATGTTATATATGTTACTTAATTTCACTACCACCATCATTTATACGTTCCATGTATGGTATGAGCGAGTCATATCACTTTGAGAGGGCAGTAGTCTGCACTTCCTCAAATGAAATTATCGTATATATATACAACATGAAACAAATAATGGTATTCTATTAAATGGAATTAAAGATGCTTATATATAAAATAAATATCATAAATATGACATTTAATCACAGTTCCATCATAATGGCCATCATGAGAGGCGGTATGAGATAATTTGAACAATCATCGTTTCGTGAGGCGTTTGGTTTCCATCCATAGAAACATTATGTTCTTCACCCATTAGATGGAGGCGTGTGTAAGCGTAGTTAGAATAATTCTCATAACAACACCCTAGTATATTGAGGATACAGGTGTTGTTACAAAAGAATAGAATAAAAAGAGTTTAGGGGTTAGAGAAGTAAAATAAAAGAGAAGAAGTTAAGAGAAATCATTACCCTTAATTTGGGTAACTCCCTTTGGTTTGAACCAAAAAGGACTCTTGAAGTTCCTTATGCATAAGGTAAGGAATCTAGAATAAGGATAGGGATTTAGGGAGCTCAATTGGGTAGAGGTTGGACGATCCAAAAGGCTTGAGAGGTGTGAGGAATTGGTTAGAAGTGGTGTCCTTTTATAAGGGGGGAGTGGCTCTTTAGAAAAAACTTAAATTATTAATTTATAATAAATTTATATTCGGTTTCTAAAGGCTCCAAATTAAATTATTCAAACTATAAGGTGTGTATGGGTAGAAAACCACTAAACTAATATATTTTAGACAGGTTTGGGTCACTATAGTAACCCTATCTTTTAGATTTAACTCTTAGTTAAATAGTTTGACATTTACCATATCTCTTGGTGTTTTTATATTATATAGTTAATAAACATACTATATACTTACAAGAGACCCCCAAGTGGACCATTAATGATAAAAATATCATTATATAAGTCCTTTTGCCGAACCTTACATTTTTAGGAATAGAATATCAATTAATAATATAATATTTGTTTTAAAAACTCTTTTATGTCAATTTTGACACTATTGGGTATTTTGTTTTTGATAAATTCATAACAGCATTATTAATTTGAATAAAATTCATATAGCCAATAATAATACGTCATATTAACCTATATAATTATTTAAATTCATAAAAAGTCCCAAATTAAATTTATTTGGATATTTATAAAATCAATTATTTTAATATTTCACTAATTAGGTAATTACTGCATCACCATTGTGTCATAAATAAATTAAATTATTTAATGTCTAAAAATTATAAAAAAATACCACTATGTAGGAAATATTTTTATCTTTCTAATTAATATTTATAATCGAATTTATCTTATGTATAACCCCATATTAAAAATGTTTTAGTTATTAAACTTTGATTTTAACTCTTTTAACTCCTATTTGAATTAAATAATAATAAATGTCCTAATCTAATCCAAGTGGACCAAAGAGGTTCATATTTTATTCCAAAGGTTGTTTTTGGTCGAATTATACATAGCCAATAGAATTATGACATGTGTTATGTATCTATTTTTACATAAAATAAATTTAAATAAAATAAATAATTATTTAAATAAAAATCTGGTTTTAAACTATAACTCAGGGTTTTTCACAATTCATCAAAAATTAAAAGTTTTCACAAAAAATAACAAACATTTACCCTAAGCTAATTATGATATTACTAATTCAATAATGAATCCTATTTTACCAAATTAAAAACATAGAAGTTTTATTTATTAATTTAAAATTAATTCCCATTGTCAAAACCAAAGGCGTATTTTTATGAAATAATAACTACCAAACGTTTGACACTTGTTTGTGTCCAATTTCAAAGTGAAATTACTTACAATGACCATCATTGGATTAAATGGTAAAAATAAAATCTATTTATACTTCCAAACCATTAAAATCTATAATTTTACAATATAAATTATTTTGAATTAAAAATTTGTTTTCAGTTAAAATATAGTATTATTCACTATTCACCCAAATATGAAAGTTATCAGAAAAACACCAAAACATTATTGAAACTAAATTCTTATTTCCTGATTCTAAATAAGAAGTTTATTTTGTCAAATTAAATATATAAAAGTTTCCAATATTTTATTTAAAAATGCTTCGCCATTAAAAGGCGGTAAAATTACATTTTTTGAAAAATAACACTTTTATCTAAAAAATGTATTTGTTCTTACATTATGTCTAAGAAACTCATAATATGGATTCTAAAATTATAAGGATTATATAAAGTTCAAAATTCAGTTAATACTATTCATAACCTTATTTGAACAGCTTTTTTAGTAAGTCATGGTGCGCTAGAACTCGGTGTTGCATGTAGTGAAAGTTATTGAATTATTTTGAAGAAATAACATACTATGAAATCTTGGGGTGTTACATTCTTCCCCACTTCAATAAATTGCATCCTCGCAATTTGAAATTAGTTTTCAAAAATAAAAGGTTGAAAATAGAAAATACTTTTGGGAAAACCCTCATCGGAAATCAGGTTAATAAAATGTAGTCTTAATAAGAGGAAAAGGGAAATGAAAGGATCACCAACAAATTCTGATCTTGATTAGGAGAACATTGGTGGAAATTAGAGACATATAATTTGATGGAAAATGTAAATATTTATAGGTAGTGATTGAGGTCATCCATCACAAACAAGTGTAAAATTGAGGGCCTTTTATTCATGAATCTATGATGATTTAAAATACCATTGGTTCAACAAAACATATGGTATTAGGATAACACATTTTTTGTATTAAGATCCCTTCACTAATGTATAATAATTAATTTATTCATAGTATAAGATAAAAAGAAACATATATAATTGACATGTAGTGTCCCATCCTCTAACTAATTTCTACCACAAAATCATCTTTCAATCTAAAAGATAATAAAACTTAAAAATAATACTATATTTATCCTATTGGTATAGGGTTCAAAAAAAAATTTATAATTCATCTACCCGAATTTTTTAAAAAAAGACTACATTATTCAATCCAGTACATCACGTGGGCTAGTGGTAGGTGATACACCCTTTTATCCCTTCGGTTGCGGGTTCAAGTCTCGCGGCCTTGCCGGACGTGAAGGGTTGCCGCCCGACCTCCGGGTTTTCCTTTTATAGAAATCCAAAAATAATCTCAAACTAGAATTATCCAAAATACTTCTGTCCAAACTCACAGTCCAAAATTTATAAGGAAGTTAAACATAATGAATATCTTTTTTACCCCGTAATAGCATGTGAATACCTTCATCATGTATTCTTTTAAAACACTGAAACATCCTGAATTACTATAAAACCTTATTGATTACATTCATGCTCCCTAATTCGTTATATAATACGGGATATACGTCGTCCATCCGAAAATGTTGTAAACTCCCACAATTATGGAATATACAAATCTTTAATTTGTTTCAAGGCATTCATGAATATCCAATATAATTTACCAAATCAACCATATCTTATTCCAAAAATCAATACCTCAATATTAGGACCATATTAAGGTTTATCTCTCCTTCAACCATGTAATTTCCAAAAAGCATAACTTGCTGTAGAGTCACTTTTCTTAGTACCATAAAATATCAAATCCTCAAGGAAATAGTACTGCAGTACAATCCTTATTTATTTCCAGTACATCATTGATACAACACTTCAATGAAATAATTCCAAAATAACAACATAAGAACACTAGTCATTCCTCTTCATTTTTATTAGTATCATAACTTGATTATTATCCAATAGCATCATTTGTGGCATATTCTGATGGTTGGGACATTGTTTTGTGTAGTGTTCAAACTCCTTGCAGTTAAAGCATTGTACATTTGAAACCTTTTTATAACGCTTGCAGTCACATACTTAGTGTCCTTTTTCTCTACACTTATAACATACTCTCATTCCCTTCAAGCATTTTACAAGGTGATTCTTTCCATAGTTATCACATATGGAAAAATCCTTCTTTACCTTCTACCCTTAATTTTTCCTTCTCTCTACCATCCTTTCCTTCTCTGGCTTCCCTTCAAAGCCATAGGACTTTGATAATTCTTTACTTATCTTATTAACACATGATACTATTTCTTCATATGTTGAGAATACATGGGAGACTATTTCCCTTCTAAATGTTGTCTTAATATTGGGAAAGATATTATCCTTCTTACTCTTTAGATCATACGTATTGCTGGAGTTCACATTCCTTCTACTGGGTGCCATTTCTATACAATAGCATAAACTAGGTCAGTTTTTGAGTTTCAATGAATAATTCCAAACTTGTAAATTACTTAACGTAAATTGAATGGTTTATAGATATAATCCATAATCATAAAGATGTTTTCATTGCGTAATTATATACTCATAAACCCTTCATAATGGTTTGTAAAGAAAATGAGAATTATCCTAAGCATATCCCCCGGGAGTGTCATAACCAAGAGTGCAGCAAGGCCCATTGTCATGCACCTATTCCCATTCGAGTCTAGATCAAAGTGGTGTTTTCGGGTTTTACCACTAGGTACAACTTTTCCAGAGCCGCCTCTACGTGGTCGTATCTATACAGGGATGTATTGTTCAGAAAACTCAAAAAATCTCTACAATACCAAAATTATAAGAAATTATTCTATACTAATCTTCAAATTCAATCTTAGGTCT
The DNA here is from genome assembly GCA_963277665.1 of Viscum album. Lineage (NCBI taxonomy): Eukaryota > Viridiplantae > Streptophyta > Magnoliopsida > Santalales > Viscaceae > Viscum > Viscum album. The sequence continues at coordinate 349,598,068 of OY728126.1, read as the reverse complement.
ATGTGCTATAATCAGAGTTTATCTAAATATAGCTTCCAAGGTTTGTAATAAACTTCCTATGATACCAACTATAATGCCCCGAACCCAATTACCCAGAGTCAGTTCATTATTACATAACAATGGCATGATCACAAAAGATCAACTCTCAAAATACCGATTAGTTTAGTAGCCTTGGAAACACTAGATACATTCATAAACATTACATTACATCAAAAATGAAAACTACAAAAAAATAGTCTCCATAGTACACACTCATATCCCCTCATACTATCCCTTCAGGTCATTCATAAAATACTTCTTCACATCCTGGGAAAAATAAAACATAGAAATGGGTGAGCTTAGATGCCTAGTAAGGATAACAATATAGCGGAAACTTTTATAAATAAACATAAACATTTAAGGCAATGTATAACTAAAACAAAAGCCTTTTAAACATGAAATTAAACATAATATGGCAGAAATAAAATGAAATAATTTCATTTACTTATTCACATGGATATTCTACTAATTGAATAATCACAAGCAATATCAATAACCACTTTCATACTGATGGAATGCATAATGGCAGACTATCATAACCACGTAGCCAAGGCCTCATGCCAAGACTAAAAATTATATTTTGTCAAGGCCTTCTTTCAAGACACTAGTTTGTCTCATGAGACATAGCAATGCATCGAGGATCTATAGCGGGTTCCATCCATCACTTACTATGTCCAATGAATTCCTCATATGAACAGGTTTAAAGATAACATAAACATTCATATTAAAAGTAGCATACGAAATGTAAATACTTCCTCCATAAACCATGAATGGTATAAAAATAACACATCCATAGTCAAACATATCACAAAACCTTCAATACAATACGGAAGTTTTGTATCATAATAAATCAACTTTAAATAAGCTTAAAATCCATCAAAGGATGTTGACATAGATGAAATCAAAACTATTTTAGAGAAAAATTTCATTTTTTAAAACCATTTAAAAGTTACATAATTATAAAATAAAACATTTACATTGAAAATATTCTTATAATATTGGAAGGGAAGCTTAGAAGTTTTTACAATGGTGGAAAATAGTCGCACCCACTGTATAAGTTAAAAAAATACATTCTTACCTTAATTTTGTCGAAAAGGTTAAAAAGGACCTTGTTTGGAAAATGACGTAAAGATTCCATTATAAAATTCATATAAAAATTAAAAATAGGGTATAAATGAAATTAACCCATATTTTTTAAAATAGTAAGAATTTTTTGAAATGCATTTTTAAGAAACATGGATGTGGATGGTAAATAGGTCCCATTAGATAATTACATATAAACAACCTCAGATAATGAAGAGATTGTGAAATAAACCCTTACCAATTTGGTAACATAAGAAACATACACCCCATGAAAGAGGTATCATACAATGAATATGTAAATACACTTAAATTAAAGTGTATTACAAAAATAATACAATTATGGGCAGTACATACACCACACAAAAGGTAATAGTGACAATATTGCATGAATCTCACGGGAGTAAGGAGTGAGATGAAAACCCCTTACCTTGTACTTTTCCTTGGTTGAGGGTAGTTTAAACACCTGTATAATAGTTAAATCATTGTTATTAAATTATAAAAGAATCATATACCTAAATATGATATCATATATGATCTTTTAATATTTCTTTTTTAATAATATTTTAGTATTATCGTCGTTTCGGGTGTTCACTTACTCGTTTTCTTTTATACGTTTTGTTACATAAACCATATTTATTATCAATCGGTTGTATCTTATTCATATTAAGAATTATATAAAGTCCTTAAACAGTATTTCCAATAATAAAATAAAATAAGTCTTGAATGGATACGATGGGGAATGAATCTCATCGCATTCGGGGAGAAAGTAATCCGTACGTACCCACGAACACTACTTCCATTTCATTTTTCATTATAAAAGGAATGAAAACCAAATGATACGTAGGTATATTATTATTACAGTATAATATAATATGTTATATATGTTACTTAAGTTCATTACCAATATCCTTTATACGTTCCATGTATGATATGAACGTGTCATATCACTTTGAGGGGACGACAGTCCGCACTTCCTCAAATGAAATTATCGTATATATATAAAACATGAAACGAATAATGGTATGATATAAAATGGAATTACAGAAGATTATATATATATATAATAAAAAAAATATCATATTTAATTACAGTTTCATTATAATGTCCACCATGAGAGGCGGTAGGAGATAATAAAAACAATCATCGTTTCGTGAGGTGTTTGGTTTCCATCAACAGAAACATTATGTTCCTCACCCATTTGATGAAGGTGTGTGTAAGTATAGTTCGAATACTTCACATAACAACACCATAGTATATTGACGATACTATTTTTGTTATAAAAGAATATAATTAAAGTATTTTAGTGGTTGGATAAATAAAATAAAATAAAAGAAGTTAAGAGAAATATTTACCTTTAATTTGGGTAACTCCCTTTGGTTTGAACCAAAAAGGACTCTTGAAGATCCTTCTGCCTAGGGTAAGGCTTCTAGGAGGAGAAGAGGGATGTAGGGAGCTTAATTGGTCATAGTTTGGACGAGCTAAAAGGCTTGAGAGGTGTGAGGTATTACTTAGAATTGGTGTCCTTTTATAAGGGGGAGGAGGGGCTCTTTAGAAAAAACTTAAAGTATTAATTTATAATAAATTTTTATTCAGTTTCCAATGGCTTAAAAGTGGATTATTCAAATTCTGAGGTGGGTATGGGAGGAAAAACACTCAACCAATAGATTTTATACAGGTTTGGGTCACTATAGTAACTTTACCTTATAGATTTAACTCTTAGTTAAATAGTTTGACATTTACCATGTCTCTTTATATTGTCATATTATATAGTTAATAAACCTACTATATACTTCCATGAGACCCAAAAGTTGTCCATTAATGATAAATCTATCATTATATAAGTTCTTTGAACTAACCATAGATTTTTAGGCATAGAATATCAATTAATAATATAATATCTGTTTTAAAAACTCTTTTATGACAGTTTTGACACTATTGGGTATTTTGTTTTTGATAAATTCATAACAGCATTATTACCTCAAATGAAATTCATATAACCAATAATAATATGTCATATTAACCTATATAATCATTTAACTTCATAAAAATTCTCCAATTACATTTATTTGGATATTTATAATATGAATTATTTTAATATTTCACTAATTAGGTAATTACTACATCACCATTGTGTCATAAATAAATTAAATTATTTAATGTCCAAAAATTATAAATAAAATACCATTATGTAGGAAATATTTTTATATTTCTAATTAATAATTATAATAGAATTTATCTTATGTATAACCCCATATTAAAAAAAATTAGTTATTAAACTTTGATTTTAACTCTTTTAACTCTTCTTTGAATTAAATAATAATAAATGTCCTAATCTAATCCAAGTGGACCAAAGAGGTTCATATTTTATTCCTAAGGTTGTTTTTGTTCGAATAATACATATCAAATAGAATTAGGAAATGTGTTAGGGTAATAATAATATCATTTTTACCCTTAATTACCCTATTTATTATTTACTGTGGTAAATAAAAGTAAAAAGTTATTGTTCAAAAAAAATTATTTTTATCTTATTCAACCATATTTTACTCCTTGATATTATCCACTTCTCTAGGATTTTATAAATTCCACTCACAGAAGCGGTAAACTTATGTTTTATGTGAATTTTCAAATTCTCTTAAGAGGTGGGTAAAAGACGATGAAAAGTTCAATAAACTTTTTATATATCTAAAATTATTATAAACTGACTCCAATGAATTACATTGAACTTATAAAAGTATTATGTATCTATTTTAACATAATATAAATTTAAATAAAATCAATAATAATTTAAATAAAAATCTGGTTTTAAACTATAACTCAGTGTTTTTCACTATTCATCAAAAATTAAATGTTTTTAGAAAAATACTAAAAATTAACCCGAAGCTAATTTTGATATTCCGAATTCAAAAATGAAGTTTATTTTAACAAATTAAAAACATAGAATTTGTATTTATTAATTTAAAATTACTTCCCGTTGTCAATACCAAATGCTTATTTTTATGAAATAATAACTACCAAAAGTTTGACACTTGTTTATGTCCAATTTCAAAGTGAAATTACTTACAATTACCATCATTGGATTAAATGGTAAAAATATAATCTATTTATACTTCCAAACCATTAAAATGTATAATTTAACAATATAAATCATTTTGATTTAAAAAGTTGTTTTCAGTTAAAATATAGTAATTCTCACTATTCACCCAAATATGAAAGTTATCATAAAAATACCAAAACATTATTGAAACTAAATTCATAAGTCCCGATTCTAAAGAAAAAGTTTATTTTGTCAAATTGAATATATAAAAGGTTAAAATATTGGATTTAAAAAAGCTTCGCCATTAAAAGGCTGTAAAATTGCATTTTTTTGAAAAATACTTCTTTTATCTGAAAAAATGTATTTGTTCTTACATTATGTCTAAGAAACTCATAATATGGATTCTAAAATTATAAGGATTATATAATGATCAAAATTCAGTTAATACTATTCATAACCGCCTTTGAACGACTTGTTTGGAAAGTCATGGTGTGCTAGAACTCGGTGTTGTGTGTAGTGCAAGTTATTGAATTACTTTGAAGAAATAATGTACTATAAAATCTTGGGGTGTTACAACCTTATAGTCAAACATCTATCATGTCCAGTCAATACGATGCATCTGGACCGTATGACCTTTTTCTAAGATTAAGGTCATAATATCACAAGGTTCTCATTATAGCTTGGGATCTGTTGTATAATTTTCGTACGACAATTAATCTGTGAACATTAACATTAAATATTGGACGAATGGAATTCTACACTATATTGGTAAGAATTAATCATTTATATGTAACTATATACACAATATGGTAATCTAAAGTACTTAATAGTTGGGTCTAGGGAACCCACTATTACAACAACCCTCTAATTATATACAACTATAAGGAGGATGATGAGTCTTCCACAGAATATTATGGTCGAGAATGGACATTATTTCCTTATGATCAATAATATATTTCTTAAAGGAATGATAAAATGTTTTGAATCATTCTTAAAATAATTCCCATTGTGATATATTGTATTGATGTCTTCCCTATATAGTTTTTCTATAATTTTTCTTGATTAAGGGGTTGAATTTTAAATTGAACATATACCTGGATCTTTTCACATATCCAAGAATCCATATTGAATGCATACCATTGAGTTGGAAGTAATGAAAAATAAGTTACATGGGAATCTATAAAATGGTTTTATACACCAGAGTGTTTCAAAATGGTGCATTCTAGTCATCTTCATCAAGTAGAAGGATGTGCCTATATTCTACTATAATAATTGTTTTGAATTCATCAAATTTATTGTATAGAACAAGTATCCCATTCCCCATTTAGAAGAATTGTTCAATCAACCACCTGAGACTCAATATTTCTCTAAAAGTGGATCTTCTATTTGTATATCAAAAATTAATGGTGAGTAATGAAGATATTTCTATTACTACCTTTTGAAAATTGTATTGACACTATCAATTTTTATTGATTCCATTTAGCCTCACCAATTACCTCGAAATGTTTTTTTGATTTAATTAATAGAGTCACTAGATACTACCTCAAAAAGTTTTTTGCAAGTCTTTTCAGATAATATTTTGATATACTCAAAAATATAGGTGGAGAATGAGAGGCATTTGAATAATATGATAAATACATTATGGAAGGATAATTAATATAAAATTTATAAAAAAATATATGTTAGGTATAAAGGATGTACCATTATTAGGGAATTTTTTCACTATAAAATGGATATTTATTGACCCTATTAAGATAACATCAATAGAGAACTCAAATAGACAAATATGTGTAACAGAAAACAGTAGTTTATTTGTACCATATGGGTATTGATGAATATTTTTGAGAAACAAATCACTATTTTCAAACCAATAAACCAATAAAATTTATAAGGGGTAACGTTTGTATAGATTAGTGATTGTGAATGAATATATAAGGAATTGAAAATGGATGATCACTATAGCAGTTCTCATGATACCCATAGGAGGGGAACATTTCATGGTATATAATGATGAATGAAATAAGGGATTAGGCTATGTACTAATGAAGAATGAAAATATGAAAGCATATTCCCTAAGGCAGTATAAAGTTATTGTGAGGAACTATCCAACACATAATTTGGAGTTGGACTTAGTTATCTTATTGAAGAAAATTTTATGAAATTACTCTATGTGAATAATCTCGAAATAAATATATAAAAAAGATCCTTCAATATATATTCATGCAAAATAATATTAACATGAACCGTTGAAGTTGATTAAAACTGATCAGGGACCATGACTACTCAATATATTACCATCTAGAGAAAAAAAAATGATCAATTCTTTAATAAGAAAGGATCTAATAAATTTTTCAATGGATATAATTGGGAGGGATAAGATCTAATTATACTAGAAGAGGATGGACATGGGAATCTTATTGGAAGGGGTATCAATAACCCTTTCTCAAATGATTACTCAACCCTCTATTATAACAATATAAATGTTCTCAAAGAGATGATGTAAAACTTCATAAGAAGTTGGTAGTTATAAGAAAAAGTAAATACTTATAGTTAGAAAATTAATGAAGGTATATTTATAATATTTTGTCCATGTCTATGTGTACCATTAAAATTTGAGATAAAGAATGGGTTATTGAACAGTGTATGTAGCTCGACCTTCTCCATCCACCCAGAAACCATGGCGATGTATCAATGATTTCCAAGTCACTATTGGTTGGAAAATATGAATAACGAGATAATGGTATATACATAAAACTATTTTTTATGTTATGAAGGGAAGGATGGGATGAAAATTTCTAAGCAGATAATGAAACTATTACCCATACCTACATAGAAATAAAAATATATCACTATGGACTTCATCACTAGTCTCCCAAATACATCAAGAGAAAATAATTTCATTTGGGTTTTGGTAGATCACATTAATAAGACTGATCACTTCATTTTAATGAAATAGGTATTATTACTCAGTCAGATTGGTGGTGAGGCTGCACAAATTACAACTATTAGTTGTATTGGATAGATATTTGAGATTTACCTCCATGTTTTGGAAGTGTCTCTAACAGGCTCATAATATTGAGTTGAACATAATATGACTAAACACTGCCAAACTAATGACTAATCTGACCATACATTACAAACACTAGATGAAATTTTGTGAGATTTCTATATGGACATTAGAGGTTTATTTTTTAAACATCTATATCAAGTTGAGTTCTCTTACAATAATAACATTCACTCAAGCATATAAATGTCTCTATATGAAGCCATTTATGGGATGTGACTTAGAACACAAGTATATTGTTTGGTAGTGGGAGAATGTAAGATATTTTTTTCTAAAATGGATAAGGAAATGGTATGAAAGTTCAATTCCTTTTAGCAACATATCTATGATACTAATAGTTGATAGAAGATCTATATTGAAAATCATCGATGAGACCTATATTTTAAGGTCCAACATAAAGTATTTCTCTATATATCTTCATGGAAGTTTGTCATCAGATTTGGGAATAAGGTTATGCTAATTATAGATACATCATCCAATTTTATATTGCCAATATCATTGGATTCATGGTCTATCGACTATCATTGCCAACAACCCTATCTCATATACAAAATTTATTACACTTATCTCTTAGATGGAAGTACATAATAGACCCCTCTATATACTAAATTAAATTTTCATACAATAGTAAAATGATCTCCCTTATGAGGTTTAGTTGTTAAAGATCTTTGACCATAGAGATAATGTTAAATAGAATATGATAACTAACTTGGTGAAATTAATATAGTAGAACCATAAATATGAGGAGGTGACAAGCAAAACAGATGAATCCATGAAGTTAAAGCACCCTCACATGTTTTGAAATTAGTAAAAAATACAAAATTATGATAGTGAAATTTCATAAAGGGAGAAAATGTAACACCCTGATATTTTAAAAACAATGTATGTTCAATAGTGTATATATCATCAAATTTTGAGCTTAAATGAATGATAATAAATTATTATATAATTATAACCATTATAAACTATCTGTTAAATTATCACATTTGATTACGATTAACTACTTTATAAAATTTATATAAAGGTTATACCCAACATTAATTTATTGATAAATACTAAGTGAATAACTTTTCAATTTTTATTAACATCATTTTTTTCCAACAAAAACAGGTTCTTCTCAAAATGGGTTTTATTTATTTTTCTAAAAAGTTTTATAAATTATTTTTTGAAATAATTTTTGATAAAAAATGATTTCATTATGGAAATAAGAATATGAAAATTAAGAAATTTTAAAATTTGTAGATTTTTATGAGAAGTGTTCATTTTCAATGAATAGTAAAAATACTTATTATTATTGAAATAATTATTCTAATTTAAAATATAATAAAAATCTAAATTTATTTTTGATTATTTTTTAATTTTATTTAATTCCTTTCGATTGAAAAAATATAATTATAGTAATAAAAATAAATTTTATAATTCAATTTGACATACCACCATTCTTCATACAAAAAGGATTTTTTTTCTAAAAAAACTACTTTTCATCAACTTAAGTTTTTAATGTTGAATTAATGTAAACCACATATACAAATCTAATATTGAAAAAATTATTTCATATTTTGATTCTTGTCACAAAAGTTTTATAAATAGGTCTGTTTTATCATTTACTATTATGGATAGTTACCATAATAAATAAGCGTCACCATAATAAGGGTAAATCAAGTAATTATAGTTAAAAATAATATGATAAGGAAATATTAATGACAATAAAAATTTTCTATATCACATTGGATGATTGTATTTTGACCATATTCATCCAATTTTCTAAAATCTGAGAACTTGGGGCAATATTTCTTCGATTTTGACCATTAAATTAACTTAAATTGTGAAATTTTAAAATGCCATTCCATATTTTTCTTATTTGTTATCTCTAAATTTGTTAAAAAGTGATAAATATAGGATATTTTTCCTTATAAAAGGTTAATTTGAAAGATAAATATTTTTTTATCATGGTAATTTAATTATAATTTTAAGGGTTGGAATAATTATCTTAAATACTTACACAACATTGAGAAAATATTTATTATTTTAATAGAAAAACGAAATGAATGATTTTAAAAATATAAAAAGTAATATAATTTGAATGAATTAATATGTTATATGAATTTTTTTTGGTAAAAAACACATTTGATGGTTTTTAATGGGTTATATTTTAGTTTTATTATTTTAATGTTTTTTTCTATGTCAAATTAAATAAACTGTTCCAAAAATGTCATTAATGTTATTTTATAATATAAAATATTTTATTAAATGATTAAAAATTACTAAAAATATGTTTGTCATACATTGGAGTTTTATATGGGTGATTATATCAAAATTAGTCCATTTATGGGACTATTATCTATTTACAGTCACTATATGAATCCATAAAGGCTAAAAAACTTTGTTATCACAAAAATCATCAAAATTGTTAACTAAGTGTTAAAAAAATCATATCGGTAAAACAATCACCTAAAACTATCTTATTTTTATTATATGAGATATTTTAAATTTATAAACTTTTTATATTATAATTATATAAATTTTGGACGTTATTTTTATGATAAATAAGTTATATTAATTTAATTATTTATGAAATCCGAACATTGCCCCTCCCCTATCTTTTAAAATGGATCATATTCTCCTCTATTGTTTACACATAAAAAACATTTTGTTTATCTAATCCCTATGAAAATACATTCCTAGCATCCCTACTCACGTCATGTAGTTATTTTTTTTATGAATTATACCTATATTTTAGAGTTTAAAGGTAAATCAAACAAGGTTTTCCAAAGAAGATGTATATCTTTTAACCAAATGTTTTTCTTTTATTATTTATTTGACCTCATTCATTTATTTAAAAACAGGATGATATAATAAATAAATTAAATTTAATATAATAAGATATTATTATGTAATGTTATAACATGTGTGTATCTTCTATTCTATTAAATGGTTTTGAAATGATCATTCGTTTGTACGGGGAACTACTGCCTCATGAAGAATTGAAATTAATTTCTATCACAAAATATCACATATAATAATAATAATGATTTTAATAAATAAACATATGGTTTTTATGATGTTATGATGATTCTATAAGAGTGAATTATTATTTACTATTTTCTCCATGTTTCAAAAATTGAAACAACATTATTTTGTATGTACAGTTGACCATTTTCATAAAAAGTGAAATTCATTTCTTATATCTCAAAATGTTTATGAATGATTGTAAATATATAAATATAATGAATACATGTAATTTTAATAATTTTGTTTAAATTTTTGAAATTATGTAACCATAATCAATATATATATATATATATTGAGATTTTCAACCAAAATATACATGAAAAATAAATCTCTTATGACTAGTAATCGTGATTTTAATAAAGAATAGTAAGTAAATGGATAGAAATATGTTATAAGAAAATAATATTTGCTGAGATATATATGATTATAGTTATGGAAGATATTTATAACAGATAATTTTTATTGTAAATAATTTTTCAACATGTATGAATAAATAAAGTACTTAAGGTAGGGGATCTCTTCGGATGAACATTTTCCTTAAATTATGATCTTTCTCTTATTAATTTACTTTCTCCATCAATAAAATGAAATTAAATGATCTAAATTCTTTATAAATTTATCTCACAAATATTCCTATATTATTCTCCCTTCCATTTACTAGGTAATACAAGACTTATGTTCATTTTCAAATGTAATCTTTTAGAAATCTTATTTTATTATGATTTGAGGTATGATTTTTTAACTCAATTCTTTGCATGATTAATTCTTATGATTCTTCCATATGATGGATCTCCTTTTATGTCATAGATAATCATCAGCATTTTATGTTCGGTTCTCCTATATAGCGCTCAAATGTATTACAAAATAATTTTTTTCATGAGAAGTTATATATGGGATTTAAGTGTAAAACTAATCCACTATGGGAATCTGTTCACTATGAGATATTATGTGGGAATTTATCCTTAACATATTCTCATTCCATGTATTATAATTATAGTACATATCCAATTTTTAAATTTTATTATGATACCATTTTCTTTATGTTATGTCTCATGTTATTACTCACAATCCTTCTATTTTTTATATCATATTATGCCTATGACTCACACTCTATGATTACTTATATATTTAATTCACTAATTATGATTTTTATAATAAATATTTTGACAATGTATTCATCAGGTTACCCCATTAAATTATAAGATATATAAGGAATTTTTAAGTACATTAAGGATAAATAAATAATGATTCCATATTGTTGTTTCATTATGATGTTTTATATACCTAATATTCCTAAGACACATCGATTTTCAGTCCCTTTTTTATATTCCATAGATGTTTATGTTAAAAATTATGTAATAATATGTTTAAAAATGATTAGGTCACTATAGGGAGGGTATTTTACAATAATAATGGGTAAGGCCATGAGAACATACAAACGTGTTATATAACAAAATTTATTCATCAAAACATCATTATAATAATTTATACTAGAACCCTGTAGTTAGACACCATAATACACATTATATACACCTAGTTAATTTTTAATGATTTATGTATAATGTTAGTGACATGTGTTATTAATATTTTCAATGTACTCATTCCCCCTTTATAATTTTGAGTTATAAAATCAATGATATTACTGTGTATTTAGGTTTGAACAATTGTTTTTTATAAATTATGGTTCATACGATTATGTCTATTATTCCAATACATTCTTCTGAAAATAATGTTATTAATGCTCATGTTTATTCATCAATTGGGTGAGTCTAGCATGTTTTAAAATAATGTTTAATGATTTGTATTAATAAATATTGAGAAATGTTTTGGAAACATATTTTTTTACCATCCTTTAGAAGCATAGTTTATTTAAATAACAAATGGATTTTTAATGTATTTTCTTCATGTGAAATTGTTTTAAAAAGAAAACCCTATTTTGAAATAAGTTTTTTTAAATGATAATTATTTTTTTCATGGATAAAAGCATAAAATAGATTAATGGTGGTGATAAATTTTCATTTTAACCTCAAAACATACATTTTCTACTAGGAATATACACACTATGTTTTTTAAGACACATGTGGGGAAAAGGGGAAAAAGACTTTTTGGGGATCTCAATGATTAACATAATCAAGATTTTAGATTCTAGAGGAGACATGGTATCATAGGGTTTATCTCATAAGGATTTTTCATGTGTTTTTATTTTATTAGGATGATTTTGGGATTGATTTTTTATAACCTTCATACTTTTAAGGATTTTAGGTTTATTCATTTACGTTGTGATTCCTGCTTGTGTACGTGATACTTCTCTTGTTGTCAATTGAATAGTTTATCCATTTATTTATTTAATAGAAAATGATATATTTATAGTTTCAATGTTATAATTGTTTATTTTAGTGGATAATCATTTACATTAATGTTTTTCTGATAACCTGGTACTAGTTTCCAACTCTAAAAGATCTGGAACATGCCTAGGTTATTTATAAGATTAGCTTGAGTCTATGATGGATAAATTATCCAAGTTGGTTCACTATAAGATTTATTGGAACATTCTACATTTTTATTTTTGGTGTGTCTTGGTAGTCTGGATACTATGATAATAATTAGAACTTAGGAAAAGTATACAACTAAGGGAATTACTAGTCTTTGTCGTACTGAACATCATGTTTCCACAGATGTGTCATGCTTGAGTATTGATTTCAAATTCTAAAAAGGATGTATTTTATGGATATTGATATGTTGAGATGATTATTGATTTCTTATTGAGTTTATTGGTTATTTTATTGGATGTTTAGATTGTTGGAGGTGAAAATAGTGAATAGAAAAGGTTAATGGACAACACATATGGTTTGGTAAACCATTTAGTACCGGTATGGGATAGCTCAAAAACTATGATAGTTCTTGTTGCATGGTTGGAACATGATTTATCAAAAAAATTTGGTGGAACTATTCTTAAAGATATTTATCCATAGTAGTTGTTTTTTCTTACACTATTTTCTAGATTAACTCTAATAGAGTATTCTATTGGTGTAATTTTTTTTTAAAGAGGGCTTTTATTGAGTCATTAATTCAAATTATTGGGGTTGAGTTCGGGTTCATATGAAATATTTTCATGGTTTTTTTCCTTTGGGAATTATCATTATGAAATAGATAATGGTTTTGTAATTGAACATTGGAATAACATGTTGTGTTTTTGAAACTATTTGGTGTGTGTTTGATGAAAAATGGCAATTTTTCGGTCAAGAACAATGTTGGGTTTTATTTTAAAGAAATCGTCAATGGGAATAATTTTTAGTGAAAAAGTTATGATGTTCAAAAAAAATAGAATTTTCGGAATATTTAAATTATTAATGTTTCTATTTTAAGAAATTTTTAAGAAAATATTTTCCATGAGGATTTTTATTTCATAAATGGAGTTTTGAAATTGTTTTCAAAATCCATGAAGGGCCTAATTATAATGGTAATTTTGGGTATATGTTAATTTATAGGGATTTTTTTGAAGATGTCGTGTTTTAATATAATTAAAATAATATTTTTTAATGGAGTGTAAGAAATCATTTTTTGGAAAATTTATGAAATGGTTTTGAAAATGAAATTGATCGGCCTTTGGATTAAATAATTTTGAGACTAATGGGTCTAGACGATGTTTTACAGACAATTTTATTAGGTGGGTGAGAAATGGAAGACCCTAAAAATGGGATTTTAATGAAATTTTTTTAAAGGATGTTTTGAAATAGGTTTCTTTTTTGGTTATCTTGAGTATGGGGATACTTGTTTCTAAAGGGAGAATGGGAATTTTGGCTCATGTATCATGTGAGATTTTGAGTGCCTATAAAAAACTATACTAAAGATAAGATGTTTTTATTTGAGTTATCGCTTGTTGTACTCATCCAGTTTTAGGATTTTTCCTTTTATGTTCCTGATGTCCGTCAGACATCAAATTGATATGGATGATCTCATGAGGCATGTTGGGGCATTTTTTTATGTGGATGATCAATTTCGATACTGTTTTATTTGAACCATGGGTTGGTGTTCGATGTCGTTTTATTTTTTTTAATAAGTTTTATTTTATGACATTAACATTACTTAGAGACTCCACTTTATAGTTTTAAACCATTTCTTAGGGGTTGTTTTGTTTTAACATATCTCTAAGGTGTGTGTTATTTCCTACTATAATTGTTTCCTCTAGGAATTTAATGTGGAAATTAATATTACATATAGGGATAATTTTATTTAGTGGGTTTAAAATATCATGTGGTATTTAAATGATTGAAAACCTAATTTGTGTTGTGAAATGAAATGGGAATAATGGTTTTTCACTTATGAAATATATTTCTAGATTATTTTTGTGGTGATTCAAAATGACAAGTACATTGGTTTTTTTGAAAAATTTGTTTTAAAATAGAATTAAATTATCAATTTACTTTACCCAAGTTGGGTAATGATATGGAGTAAAAAATTGTTGTTTTAATCCCATTGGTAGTTTTAAATAAAAATATGACGGTGTTTGAAATTTTTTTACGAATGATTTTGTGAAAAAAATTTGGAAGATGTTTTATAATTTTTTTAAATATATTTATTTTAATGAAAGGATTTGTGTATGACTTAAACCATTGAAAAGGGTATATAGTTTTCAATTATTTTTTAAAGGTTATTTTTTAACAAGGGGTGATTTTATAAATGGAATTAAGTGAGTTTGATAACCTCTTTAGTAGTATTAATTCAATTATTTTCATCCATTATAGAATGTTTTTGTGGATTTCAATTATTATTCCCTACTTTTGTCCCTTTCTGTATTTTCAAGATTTTTTTTTGCATTTAATATACACATAAATTGATTTCATTCGTTTTTTTTTTTTGAGTTTTGGATTTTAACTCTTATAGTTTAAGTGTTAAACTTCTTTCTGGTGTGATGCCTTCAGGTTTTGAGCTCTGGTGCAACCTTATTTTCTCTATTGTCTTCCTTTGGATATTATAGTGTTTTCTTTTATCATAACCATTTTATGGGAAGTTCCTAGTTGATGTTAGAGGATGTGACCTTTGGGTTAGTTCTTAGAAAACTAGGATCAATATTTCCTTTAGGTTATTGAGTAATCAATAGTTCTAGATTTATATGTTTTTTGTGGGATAGTGTTTCGGGTTATGGTCCTTGTTTACATATAGAGTATGATGACTAATGTTTAGTTCCCAAGTAATATTCATGTGGAATGAATCTATGTTACCCCTCATGGATGTTATGTGTTTTAAGAACTTATATAGTTCATCCATGAGGGTGTTAAGTTCCTTGAAGATGGTTTTATTTTGAGTTAGTAAAAATTGGTTCCCATGTGTACCTTGGAAATTTTGGGATATGATTTACTATATTCGATGTCTTAATTTGAGGAGTTAACTTTTGTAACACCATTTCAGAGATAAATACAGTGTATGAAGACCCAATGTCAGCTTCGTTTTTCATTTTGCAGATGGTTTGGGAGAATGTTATTGGGTTATTCTGGGAGATACCAAGTGGTTGTAGATGTGATAGTTGGCTTAGAAGGAATCATAATTTTTTCTTGTGTTTATATTTAGTTTCTTCTTTATTAGTGTAATTCTAACACACTGTATTCTATTAGGTGTGGTTTATGACTAATTTTTGTAAATCAATCATGACTGTATAATTTTGAGGCAAGAAGGTGACCTAGTAGGGAGGGTTAGGAAACCCTCTTGGTCATTGGTATAAATACTTGGGGTTTTTATATACCCACGTTTTTGTTATTCAATTTTCTAATTTTTGAAGCGAATAAACAATGTTTTTTGTGAAAATAGACCTGGGAACATGGTTGGTGAATATTTTTTCTAATCATGTTTCTAATCACGTGATGTTTTTGTCATGGGGAATGTGCTTTTACATGGTGTGATTATGGTTTTTCAAACCATGTGGGTAGTAGTAGTAATAGTGAGGCTTGTTTGTTTGGGGACATAGCTACTCCCACACTATTTGGGAACTATTGGCATAATATTCTAGTCAAAATAAGTGGGATATCCATGTCGTTAAATATTTTTGTAACTTTTTATTTTTCCTTAGATGGATTTAAAATTCCCTTGCATCATTTCTCATCCCCATCATGTGTCGGAATCTATTTCATCTTGGGAGATCATCATATCAGTTCCATAGTGAATTCCACTTGATCACTTGGTGGTTTGGCTTATGTAAATTCATTTAATTCTTATTTTCTATTTCACTTCACTTATTTTATAGTTTTCATCATATTTAATTTAACAGTGGAACCTGGTTTTCCCTTTCCTGAAATATGGTAATTCATGATGAATTTTCTTTGTTTCTCTATGTCATGGGTGATTAAGTATCCCTATCTCTTAATTCAATAGGTTGTGGTCAAATACATTAATTTTTGAATACGTTCTGAGGGAGATGTCTCTATTTAATTTATTTTTTCATTTTTAACCATTAATTTTTAGTTTCCATTAAATTATTTTCATAAATTTACATTTAAATGATTTATTAATTTAACTTTATCCATGTTTGATATAATTCATGATTTATAATAGAAATTTGATTGTTAAAGTTGGTTTTCTAAAGGGGGTTTTGTTTAATACTTCCCAACTATTTAATAAATTGGACTAAAGAGGTTTTTTGATTTCAAATGATGTTTTTAAAGGTGTATTAAAAAACATTATGGTCTTGAATGCGTGACCTTTTATGTTTCAAAATCATTTAGATATTTGTTTTCTTAAATTTATCATATGATGAAAGTTTTTTATGGACATAAACGTAATTTTAAGTGGTTTATTGAAAAAAAACCCCTCTAATGAGGGAATTTTTATTTAAATGGTAATTTTTTACTTTATCGAAATGTTTTTTTATTCGAAATGTCGACATAATAAATCAACTTATGAAAAGGATTTTGTGTGTTGGAATTGCTGATTAATTATGTGTTTAGTATTAAGTAACACATGAGTTTCCTTGGGTATGTGTATTGTGAATTAGGTACTTAGAACTTTTTCTATGTAGATGGATAAGGAGCTTATATTTCAAAGGGACCATGGGATCCTTTGGGGATGAATACATAGAAAGATTCTAAATTTTTTTATGGGACTATGAGAGCCATTGAGAATGAAGCTTGATATATCTTCTAATTGGTGTGTAAGACATAGAGAGATCTCTTGGAATATAAGCCCAGGGAAGGCCTTAGGAGCTTCAAAACATTTTATATATGTATAACTTTATAGAAAAAATTATTTTCACTTACTCATGCCAGACCCATGTGGTAAGAGTCTATTGTTCACATTACTTATGCTCGATAATTTTATTCACTTTATATATGATGCTTGTTCTGTGAATATAATTTTAATTTTGTTCTTAGCCTATTTATAATTTTTAGTTTTAAAAATGATATTATTATAATATGTTTTTTAAACATTTTTTAAAATGATGGTTATTATGTTTGTTCTCATTCTTCCATTACTTGAATATGAAAATTATGTGTATTTTATCTCAACTTTTTTCTCATTTGGTTGTATAAAGAATTATTTTCTAGAAAGATTTATTTCTTTATTTTTGATTCATTTTGTGAGATTTTTTGAAAAAAAAATTTACCATGATTTGAAATGATGGTTTATTTGTTAGAAAAAATAAATAGGGATTTCTAATGTATTTTGTTCAAGTAAATTGTTTTAAAAAATGATATTTTATTTCAAAGAAATTGAGCTTTTCAAAATGAGGCCTTTTTGTTTTACATGGATAAAAATACATATAAATATAGAGATTGTGGTATTTAACTCGGCTTTGTTCCCTACACCATACAAATTAATTTGTGCATATTATTAATATATTTTTCAAGACATTGTGTAGACAAGAGAACCATAATTATTAGTGGATTTTCTTGATTACTTTTATCATGAAATAAGATATTAGAGGAGGAATTATCTCATGGTACTAACCTCAATGATAATATATCTTCTATTTTGTTTCATTGATATATTTATATACAATATTTTTATGGAATTGATGAGTTTTAGGAGTTCATGTTTATTCATTTATTATGTGATTCCAAATAATGTATGTGATGTTTCGCTTATTTTTCAATCACCTTTTTCTTCTATTTATTTATGTTTCATACATTGATGTTGTAATGGTGTCATTTTCATAGTTATTTATTTCATGTTAAAATATTTCTCAGGAATATTTTCCCGAGACCTTGATACTTGTTGCTAGCCTATGGAAATTAGAAGAATTCCTCGGTTATGTATCAGACTAGTTTGTGTGTCTAATGGATGGATTACCTGGGTTGGTTCTCTATAGATAGTTAGATATATTTATCATTAAATCAGAAAGAATAACCTCTAAATTATTAGGATGTGGATTAATGGCCTATGTATCCCCATGTATAGGCTTTAAGGTTTATGTTTATTGACTATTCTATTTTTAATTTCGTTTTTTTCTATCATGGTGTCCAATCATGCCCCCTGAAATTGTAAAAGTTGTAGAACGTTATTCCATCTATACTCAAAAATGTAGAAACCAATGAAATTTCACTCATTTTATATTTTTAGATATATTTAATGTTAAATTTATATTTTTATTTTACCATCTATGGTTGGGATAACAACACTCTCAGCAAGTATGGATACTAGATTCACATCAACTAACACACGTGAATAATGTCCCAGACATGGTATGTCAGTTTCCCTATCTAGTATGATTAGAATCCCAACTAAGGATGTAATATCCCAAAAAATTTAAAGGGTTTCAATACAACCATTTGATATTTTGAATATGAATCATTATTTTAACTTGGATGATCTTGATATTGATAAGGTAAAAATTCCCATAAAATTCATGAATTCTTAGTAAAGCCAGTTTTATGAAAATTAATTCAAAACTGAATTCCTTCCTTTTGAGTTCCTTAAATGATACATGAATTTGGTAAAATACCTTTCTCATCATAGTAATATTCCATTAATTTAATCACTTGTCTCAATAATCCTTTTATAAAGTTCAACAAACACCAATAGGTTATCTTATTTTGTTGCCTACACCATCATGATGATAGGGTGATTTCATAGGTCAAGCCTCTCCTTGATTTCTTCATGGATCATCGGAAAATGATCCACCCACCCTTTCTTAATAACTTTCTTAGGATAATCGAATCAAAAATTAGAGAAGGATAATCCTCTTTGGTCTTGAAAACATATATGAAACTCTTCATCAAATAAAATGTCTTCGTATCCCCAAATCAACTGCATGGATTTGGTTTCATGGTTGAACGTGTTGAATAAATAACTATGAAAAACATCATCCAATAGTTGAACCAGATCTCTGTACTTTAGATCATTTAACCCTCGACATCCAGTAAAATTTCTAGGCCCTTACTCATCCTTAGTTTGATAAATATCAAAATAATAATAATAATAATAGTCTTTTAAATTTTAAAATATATGGACTTACAATTCAATAGTGTCATGGTACACTATACGAGGATGTTATTGATTCAAATTATTATTATGATAATTAATATGATTTAATTAAAATCTATGGAAGAATAATTTAATGTTATGATTTGGAATCAAGTACTATAAAATACATTATTTTCTGGAAAATGTAATTCAATATTTACAACTCATGTAGTTATGTTAGTTAATTCAATATTTTGATTTTGATAAAATAAGTGATGAATTATGTTGTGGAAAGCATATTTTTAAGTTTGGTTTCAAATAAGTAATGTCACTGAAATTATGGGTATTTAATTTTATGTAATTCTCATGGTGGAGGTCTAAAGATGATGTTTTTGTGTAGTTAGAGCGAAAGAGGTGGTTTCATGCAGAAAATATGGATGAGGAGGATTTGGAGGCATGGAGGCTTGGAATGTGACATGAGGGAGAGGAAACTACATTATTGAGGGGGTAGATGCAGATTGGAGGATTGAAAGGAGGTTTTTGGTATTAATTCCATTATTGGAATAGTTTTATCATAGAGACCCTCACTCTGATGTGGAATTCCAGGGTACAGTTTCAATGATTTTTCAATTTTTGTTATTCCTACACCATGTCATTGGGATGTGTTGTAGAATTTTCGTGGAGAGAGTGTAACGAACCAAAATTTTATCAATGTAAAACCCCTTATTATAGTTATATCATATTGTATAAATCACATATAGAAAATAATAAAAACAATATAAATGTATAATGAATGAATTAATAGTTATTTATAAAAATTAAGAAACCTATTTCAATAGAATAATAACTTGACCATTGGAATAATATTATGGCCATTAGGAAAAGTTAAAAAGAAAATAGAATTTATACTGCACCTATGAAATTATAAACATGTTCTAGGTATCTAATAAAATTAAAATAAGATATATTTATATTATGGTATAAGTAAATAATTTTTTCTAAAATGCTAAATTTAGTATTGGTATTTTTATAAAACATAAATGTTTATTTAAAATTTAATAATTAATATAATAAATTGAAAGAAAATATATTTTTATAAATTAATATTTTTATTATTTTATGATTATAACATAATTTTATGATACATTAATTAATTTTTTTTTTAATTTTTCTAAAATTAGTCATAATTTTAAAATTACCATTTTTGAATAAATGATTATTTAAAAAATTTATATTTAAAAAATTTTAAAAAATGTTTCCATAAAATGAGTCCATTTTATATTATGAAAAATATAAAATGTTCTAGGTTGTTTATTTTATATTTTTCTAAATAGTTGACTTTTTGTGAATAATGAAATACTATAATTTACTGTATTAATCCTTTTAAGCCAAATACATGAATATTTTGGTCATAAATGATGTAATAAATCATTAGTTTGAATACAAATGCACTATTTACTGTAATTATTCGAAATAATAAAAAAAATTCATCCATAATAATATAAAAATGAATAAAATAATCAAAAAACACCCCTCTTCACACCAATAAATACCACCTCTTATCCTCACACCTGCCAAACCATTAATATTTCCCAAATTCTACCTAATACTCTTCTCAAGCCTCTTACCCATGTACAATATCTTCTTGTATCAATAAAGAACCAACCCCAAGTGCCTTAATGTGGTTCTCAAGGAGAATAAATTCAACAGGTAAAATCATCTTTCATTTTATTTTAATTTCATTTTAATTTCTTTTATTTCTTTGTAATATCCTCACCTCCCTTTATTCAAAGTGACTTTAAAAATCCATTATCATATATATACATTAATTATATTTTGTTATTGGATGATATTCCATCAATACTCTTCTCCTCTCTCTTTCATTTTAAAAATTAAAACATCACCCTAAGGTGTTTATTTACCGTCATCATGGATGATGCATTTTCATTTTCTATTACCAGCTTCAAGGATGGTCATAAAACCATTATTTTAACTAAATAATATTTTATTTTAAATATTATAATTTAAATATTGTTTTGGAACCAATATATGAATATGATATTAAATAAATTTATATTGGCTCATGATGGTCATAAGACCACCAAAAAAATTAAATCATTTTTAATAATTTTTAGTCTAATGAATCATCATCATAACATAAAATCAAATGATTTAGAAGATTATTTAAACATATTTAAGTTTATTAATAACATATAATTTCAATTCTTGATAATTCCTTCTATTTTATATGAACTTCCCTACTTGTATACAAGTGAACCGATCATGAAAACTAAGAAAATGAACACTCCCAGGACGATGGAATTGAGTATTATAACTCATAAAAGAAGACCATAAAAGAGCACAATAAAATTATAATAAATGAAATAAATGTATAAGTGGTTATGAATTATTTAATTAACTGATTTAATTTAATTATCCATGACATTATGTACTTGTTGAGAACACATAAAAATAAGCTAAGGTATTCTTTATGAACCCTCAATTTTTCTTTCAGGTTATGATTAATCTATCTTTACCCCAATGTAATTATTATTTATTTTTTTACTCCTAATAAATTATGTTTTTATGTTTGAAACATATGTACCTAGATCAATCATTATTTCTTTGATGGTAAATTACATCTTTTTTGAGGTCCCCTTTGCAGTTCCTCCTGACGATCAATCTGAGTGTAAAATATCTTCCCAACATCCTACCCATTTTCAATTACACTCTATATTCATTTTTAATCCACCAATATTTTTAAAAAATAATACATTTCATCCTGAAAATTAAATTTTTTCTTTTTGTTTTGTTTTATACAAAAAATTATTCTTTTGTTCGTTTTAAAGATCCTTTGATATTTTCTTTTAAACTACACAAAAATGGATAATTTCTAAAGTTTTTTGACACTATTTTTACATGTTTTCACTTCATTATGAAATCATTGATCATGATATATTTCTTTTTTAACTTATTAATTTACATTAATTATTAAAATCTATTCTCTCATGGACACCATTATGATACTCTTGTTTGTTACTCTTTATGACATGATTACGAAGCCCATTTTATTCCATGGGTAACCCTTATTTTAAGTCCATATATATGATTCCACATGTAGAACACATATTCATGAACATTTTATTATGAGGTATAACATATATCTCTTCAATTAATTGGGTAAATTTTAGTCTCATTTAATGTCATGTTAGGACATGGAGTGAACCTATTTTCATTATGGGACGTTGTCTGCCATGTGCAATTATCTTAGAAGTGATCCTTAAATCAAGTTTATGTCATGTTTTATGAAACTTCCACATTCGAATGATTTAATTATTAAATTATTCCATGTTCTAATTTTTATTCATCCTTATGTTTATTAATTTCACATTACATTTTATTTCATTATGTTATTCCTTCTAACCCATGAGCTATGATTTATTTTTATGTTTATTCACTTAGTTGCCTTTTAAGCTCATGCCTTTTCTCCATGTATGTCATATTTTATCCCGTGAATATATAATATCTAAAATGAATTTATGAGATCATTATCAATTATTAATATGAACATGTTCTATTCAATTTCCATGTTTTATGTTTTATGTACCTAATCATCCAAATTAATTAGACTTTATGATCCATTGTTTGTATTTTATGGATAATTATGCTTCAAATCATGTAATAATATGTGTAACAGTCTATAAGAGTTTGTATTAGAGGAATGGTATTATAATTTTAGATATTACGATTAAAAAACTCAAGTAATAACCCTGTTGATAATTCTATCACTATGGATAACCCAGATTGAAAGGCAAGGAATCACATATTATGATATACTTTCCGTTTAGAGGTTTATACTTATATTTTCTATCATTCATTTTTTATAAAATAATTAGCTATGAATTGAAGCACTTTTTTTATTTTCTTCTATAATATCTAGAAATATGAAAAATACAATCCCCTTCTTTCACCTAAGTATGTAAAACGAAATTTTAAGGGTCAAATTAAATAAGGGGGGAGGAATGTAATGACCTCGAATTTTATCAATGGAAATATCATTCGTATAGTTATTTCTTATAGTATAAATCGCATAATATCACATAGATAACAAAATAAAAAACTTTATAAATGATGAATAAAATAAATAATATGTATTTATTGAAAATAAGAAACATATTCCAATGGAATAGAAACTTGACCGTTGGGATAGTTTTGTGACCATTAGGAATAGAAAATTGGCCAATAAATAGTGAAATCACCTATAAAAGTAGAAATAAAATTAGGTATCTTATAAAGTAAAAAATATGATATATTTATGTCTGGTATAAGTTAATAATTGTTTTAAAGATGAAAAATTTATTGTTAGTATTTTTATAAAATGTAAATGTTATTTTAAAATTTTATAATTCATATAATAGTTAAAAATAAATTTAATTCTCATAAAATAGATTCATAAATTAATATATTTTCATATTATTATTATAATAAAAATTTATGATAAAATAATTAATTTTTAATTGTGTCAAAAAGTCATTTATTATTTTAGAAAGAGTATTTTTTTATTAAATGATGATTTTAAATAAAAATTAAATTTTCTATATTTATAAAATTATTTTCATAAAATGGAATCATTTTTAAATTCCTAAAATAAATAAATGGTTATTCTTATTTTTTGGGATTTTGTATAAAATATTTGAATTTTTGGTGAATAGTGAAATACGGTAATTTACGATACATATCGTTTTAAGCCAAATACATGAATTTTAAAGTCATGGATGATTTAATAAACCATAATAAATAACTATAATGCATTAGTTACTATTAATAGTCATAATAATCAACAATATTTTTTATCTTGAGCTGAAATAATAAACAGATGAACAATATAATAAAAAAACACCCCTCTCCTCCCCTAAAAATACTACCCCTCACCACCTCTTATCGTCACACCTTAAAAGAATTGAAGCATGTAAAAATTAAAACCAATATCTTTCCCCACATCTAGGATCTTTTCGTATCAGTAAAATTCCAAACCCATGTGCCTCATGGAGGTTCTCACTGAGCTAAAATTCTAGAGGTAAAATCATCTCTTGTTTTCTTTTAATATTTTTCAATTTATTTTCTTTTATTATCATATCCTAAAATCCACTTATAAAAATTAAAATTATAACTACATTATCTTAAATATACTATAATTTTATTTTTTATGTAATATCCCTCATAAAACCTCTTACACTCTCTCTTTTAATGTAAAAATTAAAATATCATCCATGATGTGTCGATTTACCGTTATCATGGACGATGCATTTTCATTTTCAATTACCATCTGCATGGATTTTCATAAAATGAATTTTGTGGTAAAATATGATTTTATTATAAATATTTTATCTTATATATTGTTATAGGACCAATATATTAACATTATTTTAAATAAAATAATATATGTTCACGATGGTCGTAAAATCACGAAAATAAATTAAATCATTTTCAATAAGATTTTATCTAATGAATAATCATTATATTATATAAAGAAATGAAATATAAGATCATTTAAACATTTAATTTTCATTAATAACGTGTAATTTAAATTATGGATAATTTTCGGTATTTTACATGAACTTTCATACTTATATACAAGTGAACCGATCATGAAAACAAAGAAAATGAATGCTCTCAAAATAATGAAATTGAATCTTATTAATCATAAAAAATACCACAATTGAACATAATAAATATATAATATATAAAATTAATGTATAATAGGATTTGAATTATTTAATTATTAGATTATATTTGATTATCCATGACATTAATTACTAATGAAGAACACATTCATACATAAGTTAATGCATTCTCTTAGAACATTCATTTTTTCTGTTGGGTTACTCTTTCTCTATCTTTAACCAATTGTATTTCCTAGTTAATCATATGTAATCCTTCTATATTCATTTTGTATGTTCCAATAATATTTAAATTTATTAATTATTATTTCTTTGGTTAGAAAATACATTTTTTATAAGGTTCCCTTTTTATTTCCACCCGATAAGCACACCCGGTTAAAGGAAAATTCCCAATTTATTTCATTTTTCAACTAATATCCATAATCTCTCTAAGCTAACTATATTTTTCTAAAATAAAAAATTTTACCTTTAAAAAACTTCTTTTTAATATTTGGTTTTATACAAACAATTATTCATTTTTTCATTTGAAAGTCTCTTTGATATTTCACCTTATAGTGCACTAAAGTGGCCAATTTAAAAAGTCTCTTAAACACTATTTTTACATGTTTTATCTTCATTAAAACTTAATATGTCATTATATATGTATATTTTACATTATTAATTTCCATTTATGATTTAAATCCATTATTTAATTGAAACCTTTAAGAAAATCCCATTTTTATGCTTTATGACATGATTACAATGCCCATTTCATTCCCTGGGTAATTCTTATGTTTATTCCTTATGTGTGATTATTAATGTGGACCAAATATTGAATAACATGTTATGATGGTTTCACCCATATAAGTCTCTAATTAATTGGGTAATATTAAGTCTTATGAGACATCATGTTGGTACTAGGAGTGAACCTGATTTGTTTATGGGACTTTGTCTGCCATATGCAACAGTCTTGGCAGTTAGCATTGATTCATTCTTATTTATGGTTGAATGTTATTTCCAAATTCCTATGATTCCATGATTATAAGATTCCATGTTCTATATTTTATTCTTCCATATGATTATTCATTTTCCATTCCATTTTATGTCATTATGTTATTCCTTCTAAAAAATGTTCTATTCTTTATTTATATGTTTATTGCATTATTGGACTTTTTAGACCTTACCTTTTGTCTATGTATTCCCCAAATTATCACATGAAGATATAAGACATCAAATAAATTTTGTTTATCATTATATATTTTTAATATAAATATCTTCTATTCTATTTCCAGTTTTTCTCTTTTAGGTACCTAATATACCAATGCCAATAGACATTACGATCCTTGGATTGTATTTGATAATTAATTATTCATAAAATAATTTAATAATATGTGTAAAAGGATAGGGTATTTATATATAGTTTTCTATGGTCTGGTACTTCGAAAACACTATAGTAACATATCATATATTTTTATATATCAATTATGGTGATATCCATGTTTTCCTATGTAATATTTAATGTACTGGGTTGGGAAATTTTTCATCCTCTATGCACTATATTCTTCCCTATTTATAAATTCTACATCATGGTGAAGTGTGTTACACTGTATTATTATATTTTAGATGCTACATAGAAACCTATTATTCTCCCACAAACCATCTCGGTTATTGACTGAACTAAGTTTGTCCCAAGGAGTTCTTCTATCCCCCATTTAGTGTATTTCAAGATCAACCATGGGAAGTTTCTCTTTAGTGGATTTAGGTGAGTCCCCCTCTATTATTCTATTTATTTAGCCCTTTAGTTCATATTGGTGATGTTAATTTGAAATTGAACAAATTTTTCTGGTGAAAAATCATTATTAGTTTTGGTAAAAAGATTTTTGGGGGTGTTTTTAGGGTGATCAATGTGTTTTCTTTTATCAATGTTCTGGTTTGTGGTCTCACTCTCATTATACCCTTGTAAAATGGTTAAAGAAGATTATTTTGTGGTAGGGTATCCTTAATTTATATTATAATTTTATCATTAAGTAGGTTTTATGCTCTTTTTATCTACTGGGAAGATAGATTTCATCCTCTGAGTGAAAGAAAAATAATTGTATTAATTCATACTTAATGGTAAGGGGAAATAAATTTAATGTTTTACCACGATTATATTATTGATATTTTTATTATAAGGTATTAATTTGGTACTAAACATTGTGGAAAATGGGGTCTATATTTACACTGTCATCATTGTGACTATAGAATCCTTTTTTCACATATCACCTAAAATGGAATTGTTTATCCATTTATATCAAGATAAGGAATTGAATTCCCATGTAAATCATTGATTATTTGATAATTCAATTGAAATAAATAATTTTATGTGATAATAACATCCATGATAAATCGGAAATAATTTATATAAAAATGTGATGTCTAGTAATGATGTGCGATGCAGTTGTTATATGAAAAGTGTTTTTAGTTTTGGTTATGATGTGGATGTTAATGTGATGACATTTGGTGTGTGATGGTTGAGATCTAGAAATAATTTATTATATGTAAAGTGGTTATGATGTGGATAGTGGTTGTGGTTATGAAATGATTAAAATGTGGGGCTTCATGGTGTAGAAAATATGGGTTATTCTTGTGATATTGTGTGTTGTTATAGTTTGTTGGTTGGTAAAATAATTAAATGTAAATGATGAAGTAAAATGAAAGGAATGGGGGGATCCCAAAATCACTTCAGGCCATTTATGACCTAAGAGATGATATCCTTTACACTGATCCATCCCTTTCTATATGTGGATGGACATTTCTTCAACCTTGGCGAAGAAAATATGTGATCCCTCTCCCTCTTTTCCAATACAAAATTTCTTCATCCTTTCTCACAAATTTTACTTTTCACTAAGGTTCCCAATTTGTTTGATGGAATTCTGTCGATTCCTCTCCCACCATCAGAGATCATAGATGCTTCATCTCTACATTTTCTGATATTGGTTTCTCATTATAATCATCGTCATCCCTTAGTGGACCCATTAGATAGATTTTTCATTGAAGTATGGGTTTTACAAGACTGGGCAACAATCATCCTTCTTGATAATTGACATATTATGATTCTCTTTTCTTTTGAAGAGGATTTGATATTATCTTGGCCTAGTTCTCCCAAGTCTATAGATTAATCTTCTTATTCGTGTTCAAATGGTCCTATAAATTCTATATGAACTGAAACCCACATACAATGATGATTTGGGTACATTTCTCCAAACTTCCACTCCTATTTCAAAACCCTTAAATCATTTTCATTCTTGGGAATTTAGTGGGTATGTACTTATACTATGATAGTAGAACTTGTTCATTTTTTTACCCAATTTTCCAAAGAATTTTCATAGAGGATGATGTATCTCGAATTCCAGTGGATTTTGTTTGTATTTTTGTTGGAGAGGAATTTCAATACAAGAAATCTATTTGTTTTGATAAATGAGAAGATTACTTTATTCTTGTATAAGTCTCATTCATCTATCAGAATTATGTAGGTACAGTAAGTCGAACATAGAGGGAATAGATCTTGATAGAAATGGTAGGGAGCCTATAGTGGATTTCCATAAAGATGTTTATAATGTATCTCATCTGAGGAAGAATGATCCAATGGTAGTGGTTCTATTCAGCCAATTAAAAAATGACATGGTGGTTTCTGAATTGCAGACCAAGCTTGGATCACAGGGTCTTGAGTTTATGTGGGATTTATATCATTCTTGTTCATTTCAGGATGCTTCATATGTAGATGTGGTGTTATTTTGAAAGGGACCCAGCATCAATAAGGGCATTTAAGGGATAAATGCAGTGTGTACGGGCCTTGGCTCTGATCATAGTGTGCCTCTCTAGTCATCATTTGAAAATAGTGATGTGTATGTTATTACAAATGGAATGCATGCTACATGTGCTGTTGAGGTAACAACCAATTTCATTGGATATAGCAAGAACATGCCAAGAATTTTTCTGGGTAACCATTATCAAGTTATTTCTATTGAAAGTTCGGTTCACGATCAACCATAAATAACATAGGATGTGGTTTATTATGAATGGAAATGCCTCTTAAGGGCAGAGGGAAGTAATGGTATCTAAAACCTATTTTTCATGAGACATTTCAGAGGGGAGTCATGGAATAAGACCTCAAAATTTTTGGAGGAAGAAGGGATAGAATGTAAACAAGCCCCACAATAGTTGCATCCTTATGAAAAAACACAAATCCAGAGGTCAAAATAGTATTATTTCATACTGAATTCAATGGATACATGATCTACCGGCAAAAAGAGTCGCATGAAGATGAATATTGAATATATTATTGGATAGGAAGAGGTTAAAGTCATGCATGAAGTTCAACTGATAGTCATTGAAAATATACTAATGAACTGATGGGAGAAAAAAAATATTTTATAGGATTCTATGATGGTGTTATAAAAATCAAACATTGAGAAAGCCAATGATCAGGTTGATCACAATACAGGGGAGTCAATTGTGTAGTAGTGGTAGTAATTCAAGGAGGTTTTATCTACGGAACATATCAGTCACTCAGAGGAGGTTATATTGGAAGATTATTTTCCAATTATTGTCTCAGAAAATGATACATATAGGATGTCTAGGACACTACTGCTATTGGAAACCAACAAAGAGTATATGAAGTGAATCAACAATAAAGATCATATTTGTTATGATCCAAAAAAAATTTAATGAAAAATCCTCTTGATTTTATTTAATGTATTACTATGAAAAATGGTTATATAATACATATTCACTTCCTTATATTAATGTTTATTGGATTTTAAAATACCTTTATGAATTGTTACCATTGCTTATATAGTTGTTGAACAGTGACCACCAGATTAGTACAAATATAGGGCTTTAAAAAATCCAATTCAGTAAAAAAAAGAAATGATGGCCTCATCTAGTAGAATTGTGCCATGTGATGCCCATTGTTTAGAGCTCAGAAAGGAGGTAGAATCACTGGACTTCGCTCTTGACCAAGCCCATGCAGATCATCAACACAATAATATTGAACTGAATCACCTACAAGAGAAATGGAAGTTAAAAGAGATTACAACCCAATCGATGCTATATAAGACTCCCAAGAGTCTATCACCATTACACACCTTACCCATAGGTCTTATGGAGGTGTTATAAGGGGTTATGTAATAAGACCCTAGATCTATGATAATGTGCATTATTTTTGTATAGAATAAATAATATACATTCATTTTATTATTGTTACATTGTAAATAGTTTTTAAAGGCCAAATAGTATTTTTAGTTAATATTCAATTAAGAAATCTATTATGATAAATTAATGTATTTTTTAATTAAATAATATTTTAATAAAATATTTTTACTAAATTAACCTTTACTAAGTATAAATTATATTATAATTTTTATGAATACAATTGTAATTTTTAGTATGGTTTGAAAGCTATTTTTCTCAAAACCCATGAATTTTGTTTAAATCTCATTTTTTATATTAAAAGTAATAATTCACATATTTATTAATTTATTTATGTTAAATGAATATTATTTTTAGAATCAGGACCTCGAAATTAACCAAAGGTGAATTTTTCATAATTTAATGAGACAATCGAATTTTTGTGTAAAAATTAAATACCATTTAAATATATAATGGGTTTCATGACATCATAATGACCAAATAGTGATGTAATAAAATACTATAAATGGTATTTTTGGCCAATATATGTTTTAACATTAAAATAATGTGATTTTATGTATTATTGATTTATTTTACAAAGCCTTAGTGGACCCTCCGAGACTTATAAGAAATTTAACATTTTAAAATGATTTCATTGATAGTGTCACTCACCTCCACATAAGCAAGCCTGATATTTTAATAAGTTTGGCCATTTTACTTTTAAATAATTTTTTCCTCTCCACTATGGAAAAAACAATGAGATGGTTTGTGGTTTGATTAGATTAATGTGTGGTGTCCAAAAACTAAATAATTATGAATTATCTCTCCTTTCCTATAGAAACCCACTCAATCACTCATTCCACTTCACTAAAACCATTTGGAGCTCGACCAAACCCTTACCTCGTCTTTGTATAATCCTACCAAGGCGCCCCAATCTCCCAATATCCACCTATTAAGCCTCTCCCAAGCCTCTGGGATCAGACATCCATGTAAGGGATTTCATCCTTTCTCATTTTTTCCGAAATATCATTATGTTCTTATACCCTTTTATTTTCAATTGAAAATGTTGGGGTATTATTTATATCCTTCCCCATAATTCCCTACATATGTTTCAATGATGGTTTACCCCTTTCTCTCTCATTAATTCCTCCCGTGTTGACCTATTACTATGCCAAAATTCCGTAAAGGATTTCTCTCTCCACATTTTCATTCAAGAAGTTCTTTTGTATTATGAATCTAAATTCCATTAAAAAGGGTGGTAAATGTTTCTATATGAACACACTAATCATAAATTTCATGTAAATATGACGAGACATTCCTTTCTCTCTCATAAACCATTTTTATGATTTCTTATGTCATGTTGTTATGCTGCCGAAATTGCACCGTGATTTTCTAAGCCAAAGCCATCATGTAGTTAATACAATTCCCATTTATCTATAAAGGGTATTCACCATTATGCACATTTATTTATTAATTATATGTATTCATGTATTAATTCCACATTCCTTTATCATGGAATAAATTACTACGTTTATTGAATCCATGTTATATGATCCACACGACACACGTATGCATGAAAGGAAATGTTTATAAAAGGTGTGCCCAGATAGCACTTCAATGCATTGGGTAAGGATAAGTATCATGATATGTCATGTGAAATGTGGGTTTTATCAACCCAATTCAAGTGAAATTAGGTTTCACTCATCCTCCATGTTCAATTACCATAAGCTCATGGTAATATCATGTTAAATGGTGTTTCCACATTTCCATGATTTGGTAATCATACTATATCATGCCTTTATGTTAATGTTTCTATTATGCTCCATTGATATTCATATTGGCTAACATGAAATGTATTCATCATTTTATTCCTTATTTAATCCTTTATTGGGCTTTATAACTCACCCTTTTCTTATGCATGTCCTTAGGTTATCCCATGCAATACTAGGTACGAAGGAATGTTGTGGTCAAGTAAAATAATTTTCAATAAAGAAGTTGTGTTTTATGTTCTATGTAGTTATGTAATGTTAATAATTTCAAAAGACACTAGACCTCACGATCCTCAAATTTTTATTACGTGCATTTTTCGGTAATAAATCTTGTTAAATTGTGTAATAAAGAGCATGGTTTTTATAGTTGGTATCTGAGGATAGGTTTAATTATTTTTTGGATTAGGATTTGAAAACCCTATTGAAAGCCTTAGGGATGAGACTAAGTATAATAAAAACATCCCTAATTTTTGTTTAGTATTGAGTAAGTTGTTGATTATTAAATTTCATCACTGTTTGGAAACTAGTTTGTAGAGGTGGCTCTCGCACAGATGTATCTAGGGGTAAAACCCAAAAACACCTATTTGAGCTAGACTCGAATAAGAACTGGTGCACAACAAAGTTCCTTGCTTCACCCTTGGTTGTTAAAATCTGGCGGTATATGCTTTGGAAAATTCGTAATCTTAGGACAACCCATTATTAAGAGAATCAAAAAATCCCCTAAGATAATTTGTTGGGAATTAGATCATGGATAACATAGATAAGTTAAGGAAATATATTTATTTTATAATTTATCCATTTTGGTATTTGGATTTCCATTTATGAGTTACCTTGAAATTTCATTTTATTCTAGAAAATATTCAGTAATAGGAGGACTAAAGCTAACAACTAGTGCAAAGATCATTGTGTAGACCGTTCTAATGAGATGCCCAATCTGATGGGATCAAGAATCGAGAACTTTTTCATGATACTCTCTTAGTTAGCTAATTTTTTGAAAAGAAACATGGGTTAAGAGGAATGTCCAAACCCCCACCCCACCCCCATGAAAGAACAAGTCACACTTGATAACTTCATGAGACAAAGGCCTCATACTTTTAATGGATCATATGATCCCACAATTCCCAAACAATGGGTGAACTCCATTGAAAATAATTTCTCTATCATTCAATGTTTTGAACAAGAGAATGTTCTTATTAATGCATATCATATGGAGGGTGAATCTGATCAAAGGTGAACATTGATAAAAAATACAAAGACTGAGGTGGAGATAGAGGTGTTTTAAGGGAAGGATTTCCAAAAAGAATTGATAAATATTTTCCAAGAACCCTCCAACTTAATATGAAAAGGGACATCATTTCTATCAAGAAAAAAGATGACGAATCCATCATATCATAGGAGGAAAACATCACAAGGCTAGCAAAATATGCCTCCGACTTTGTCATTACCCTCGAATGGAAGGTTGACTACTCCTTTGGTGGGATAAATCAAATCC
This sequence comes from Viscum album, assembly GCA_963277665.1. Classification (NCBI taxonomy): domain Eukaryota; kingdom Viridiplantae; phylum Streptophyta; class Magnoliopsida; order Santalales; family Viscaceae; genus Viscum; species Viscum album. The sequence continues at coordinate 349,564,350 of OY728126.1, read as the reverse complement.
TACGGAATTCCCTAGAAAACCATGGCTTTGAGAGCTATGAGGAAATTGTTTGATTTTCCCTAAAGGTCCAAATGGAGATCAGAGAATCTCATTGGTATGATGGTGATAAGAAGAATATGGTGGAATTTAATTCTGGTGGTCCAATAGTGATATAAAAATATAGCACCCCACCTTCCAATGGTGTGGAAAGAAGCACCCTAGAAATTTCATGAAGGGGATGAAGAAAATCTTTAGGTGTGGAAGAGAAGGTCACAAGTCCATTAAATTCCGAAAATAAAAACCTTTGGCTATGATAGAGGAGAGGAATGCTTCATTCGATCCTCAATGTGTTGTTAATTTCTTCAACTATAAAGAAATAGGGCACTTTGCAAACTAGTTCTCTAAGCCATGGGTTTTTTGAGGCAACCAACAACCTCCAAGGAAAAAAGGGATAGCTTTTTCCAATACTACCACCATAGTTAAGCCCGAAAACGAAGTGGTGATAGGTATGATAGTTATTCAATCAAGAATAGAGAATGTACTTTTGTATTCTAGTTATACGCATTATTTTATATCCTGAATGTTTAGTAGAACAATCCTAACACCACCCCAAATCATGGAATTGAAGATGTCGGTGAGAATGAAATATGGGGCAATCATTGAATCCCCTAAATATAAATCCTACCCTCTCATAATTTGTGGATTGAACTTCCTGTTGAACCTCGTTATACTCACTCTGGTGGAATTTGATTCAATTCATAGCATGGATTGTATTTCCTTATGTTGAGCCAATATGAATTATCGTGAGAGGGAAATCACTATCCATATGATGAATAGACCCTCTATTATATACAAGTTCAAGGAATATGATGATTCTTCTTTAGCACCATAATTTTAATAGTGGATATTACTACCCTATGAGAACACATATCATTCTCATATTATTGAGTTTAAAGAAGAAACCATCCTTGAAGACATGCCTATTGTGAGGGAATGCATTGAAGTGTTCTCCAAGGAATTGTTCGGTCTTCCATCTAGAAGAGATGTTTCATTCTAAATTGATCTTATACCTAGGGAATTGTCAATTTCCAAGGCTCTATATATAATGGTTTTTGTGGAGATTGATGAGCTGAAGAAACAACTACAGGAGAATCTGGATAATGGTTTTATACGCCCAAGTTCATCACTATGAGGTGAACTAGTCCTCTTAGTCAAAAATAAGGATGGGTCAATGCACCTTTTCATTTATTATCGTGAGATTAAAAAAACATGATAATGAACAAGAATTATCTAACACAAATTTAGGACTTGTTTGATCAGCTCTAGGGAGAACAATAATTATCTTAGTTGGATCTACAATCATGATATTATCAAGTAAGGGTGAAGGAGGATATCCTCAATACTGATTTTCATACAAGATACATGCACTATGAATTCATAGTAATGACTTTATGACTAACTAATACTCTATAAATACTCATGGACTCAACAAATAGTGTCTTTATAGATTACGTCAACAAATTCTTGGTAGTCTTTATAGATGATATTCAAATTTACACCAAAACCAATACGGATCATGAAGAGAATCTAATCACTATAATAGAGACCTTGTGAAAGGACAAGCTCTATGAAAACTATAAAAAGTATAAAAATGTGAGTTTTGGTTGAAGGAGGTCTCATTCATGGGTCATATCATCACAAGTAATGTGATATATGTGTATCCATCCAAGAAATCTGCAATTGAGGGATGGATGAGGCCAACATTGGTGATGGATATTCAAAGATTCCTAGGGTTAATGGTATATTATCTCCTATTCATGAGAAATTTATAACAATTTTCCAACACTCTTTCCAAGATAACTCAGAATGGAGTAAAGTTTTCTTGGGGTGAGGAATGTGAAGATAGATTCATTTAGTTAAAAAAGAGGCTAATCACTACACCCATTCTCACACTGCCTACAATTGGAGAACATTTTGTGGTATTCAGTGACGTTTCGAATAAGTTCCTAGGAAATGTGTTGATGCAACATGACAAAGTCATTGCCTATGATTCAAGTAAATTTATAGTTCATGAGAAAAACTATCCAAAACATGATCTAGAGTTGGTCGTAGTAATATTTGATGTAAAAATATGGATACATTACCTATTTGGAGATAAGTGTGAAATATATATGGATCACGAAACCCCCAAGTATATATTCACAGAAAAAGAGTTGAATATGCGCCAACAAAGATGGTTAGAGCTGATCAAAGACTATGACTTCCCAATCCATTAACACCCTGGGAAAGTGTACAAGGTGGCAGATGATCTAATTAGAAAGGACCTAGTAATTATATCATTGATGTTAATTTAAAAGGATCTAATATTCTAATATTTAATGAAGATAGAATTTAGAACCATAAAGTAGGGAACATCATAAATTTTTTCACAAATGATTTCTCAATTCTCTCCTTTGGAAAGGTTAAAGGATGCTCAAAAGGACAATGTGAGAATTCATAATAATTTTGAAACTTTTAACAAAGGTAAATCCTTTGAGTTCAATGTAAATGAAGAAGGAATTGTAAGATTTGGTACAAGAATATGTGTTCTATCAAATCCAGAGTTAAAGAATGTACTTTTGGATGATGCACATAGTTCAAATTTCTCCATTCACCCAGGAAACACAAAGATGTATCGATATATATGATAGATTTATTTGTGGGAAAACAAGAATAATGATATCTCTAAGTATACATCAATGTGCTTGGTATGTCATCAAGTGAAGCGTGAGAGGAAAAAGTCTTAAGGGGTGATGTAGCTATTACCCATACCAGTATGGAATTGGGAGATCATCACCATGGACTTTGTCACTGAACATCTGAAGACATCCAAAGGGAACAATGCTATCTGGGTTGTAGTGGATTGTCTTATAATGACTGCACACTTCATTGAAATTATGGTGTATTTATCAATTGATAAACAGGAATAGATATACACCAAAAAAGTGGTAAGGTTTCATGGAGTAACACAATTGATTATATCCAATCGAGATCCATGATATACCTCTATGTTCTGTAAGAGTCTTCAACATGTTATGAATGTTGAGCTAAACTTCAGTATGACATATCATCCTCAAACCGATTGAAAACCTGAGTGGACTATCCAAACACTTGAGGAAATTTTGAGAGAATGGTCAATGGACTTAAAAGTAGGATGGAATTAACATCTTCTTCTAGTTGAGTTCTCTTACAATAATTGTTTCCACTCAAGCATCCAAATGGATCCTTATGAATCCCTTTATGGGAAGTGGTGTAGAACATCGTCACGTTGGGATGAAGTTGGGGAGTGAAAACGCCCATGTACAGAAATTTTCAATGAAATGGTGGAGAAGGTTAAGACCATCCAACAGCACATTTAAACTACCCAGAGTCGATAAAAGTGATTTTCTGATAATCATCGATGAGACCTAGAAGTTGATGTTAGAGACATGGTATTACTCTTGATATTACCATGGAAGAAAGTTATGAGATTTGGGAAGAAGGGAAATCTTATTCCAAGGTACAACGACCCTTTTGAGATCCTAGATCACATTGGAGCATTGGCCTATCAACTAACACTAACACCAAACCTATCTCAATTACACGATGTATTACATGTATAACTCTTGGGGATGTAAATACCTGACCCATCTCATGTACTCAATCTAGAGGTGGTATATTTGGAGAATGCCATCTCCTATGAAGAAAAATTAGTTAATATCTTATATCCTAAGGAAAAAGATCTATGAAATAATACAATGCCCCTTGTCATGGTTTTGTGAAGAAACCACAAGTTTGAAGAATAAATATGGGAATCAAAGGAATTGATGAAACATAATTACCCTCAATTATTTTAGTGTGGTAAAATGAAAATTTGAGGATAAAATTTATTAAGGGGGAATATTGTAACGACCCAAACCTTTATTAATGAAAATTACACTTGATGTGATTAAATGTCTTATTATGGAAAATTTTTATATAATAAATATTCATTTCCTTGGTTTTATGTTTTCTGGATTTTGAAATAACATTAATAATTGTTACCGTTTCTAATATATCTGTTGAATAATGACCATGTGATAAGTATAAATATAGGGATTTAACAAATCCAATTTACTCAGAGAAAGGAAGAGATGGTCTCATCCAGCAGAATTGTTCCATACAAAGCCCATTTGTCTATGCTCAAAAAGAAGGTAGCATCACTTTGATTCACTCTTGACCAAGACTAATTCGACCTTCAACATGTTAAGCTGGAATTGAATCACCTACGGTGGAAGTTAATTCAGATTACCACCCGAGAGATGTTACTTGAGCCTCCCCAAGAGTCTTTCACCATCACACACCTTAACCTGAGGCTTTATGTGGGTGTTATAAGGGGATATGTAATAAGTCCCTACCACTATGATTATTTGAATTATTTTTTATAGAATAAAAAATATACATTCATTTTATTTTTATTATTTTGTAAATAGTTTTTAAAGCACAAATAGTAATTTTAGTTAATATTAAATTAATAAAACTATTTTAATGAATAAATGGATTTATGAGTTAAATAATATTTTAATAAAATACTATTAATATTTTTTTATCAAATATATTATATTAAATAATTTTTATGAATACAATTGTAATTTTTATTAGGGTTTGATAGCTATTTTTTTCAAAACCAATGAGTTTTCAATAAATGTCGGGTTTTTTAATGTAATAATTCATATATATAGTAAATTATTTAAATAAAAATAATATTATTTTTGGAATCATAAATTCAAAATTTTAAAATGGTGAATGTTTCATAATTTAATGAGACAGTCGAATTTTTGGTTAAAAATTAAATGTCATTTAAATATATAGTGTGTTTTATGAAATCATATTGACCAAAAAATGATGTAATAAAATAATATATATGGTATTTTAGGAAACTATATGTTTTACCTTTAAAATAATTTGATTTTAGGTCTGTTGTATTTACTTCACAATGCCTTAGTGGTCCCTCCAAGACTTATAAACCTTTTTAACATTTTAAAATGATTTCATTGAGAGTGTGACTCACCTCCACATAATCAAGCCCAATATTTAAATAAATTAGTCTATTTTAAATATAAAATAATTTTTTCCACTCTAATTTTTTAGAAACCATGGTATGTACCCATTGTATGGTTTGTGGTTTTGATTAGTTTAATGTGTGGTGTTCAAAACCTAAATAATATATAATTCCCTCTCTTTTATTTTATAATCCCACTCAATATCGAGTTCATCTTTACTAAAACCATTGTGAGATCTACCCACTACTACCATAATCCTTCTATAATCCTCCCAAGGTTCCCCAATATCTTATGAATCCCCTATCAAGACTCTCCCATGCCAATGTGATCACACTTCAAAGTAAGGGATTTCTTCCTTTATCATTTTTGTCCAAATTTCTTTATATTGTTATACCATTTTATTTTAAATTAAAAATGTCAGGGTATGATATATCATCTCCCCCATAAATCCCTCCTTATTTTTTTAATGATTATAGACTCCTTTATCTCTCATTAATTCCTCCCATGTACCCCTGTTACAATGCCAAAATTCTGTAAGGGATTTATCTCTCCTCATTTACATTCAAGAAATTCCTTTGTATTATGAATCTAAATTCTATTAAATATGTTGGGAAATGTATATATATGACCTCAATTACATTCCATTTCATGTACATATGATGAGACACCCCTTTCCCTCTCATCAATCTTTTTTATGAGTTCTTATGTCATGTTGTTATGCTGCCGAAATTGCACAGTGATTTTCGAAGCCAAAGCTATTGTATTGTAAATACCATTTCCATTTCTCTATCAAGGGTATTCACCATTATGCACATTAAATTATTGATTATATAGTTTCATATAGGAATTCCACATTACTTTATCATGTAATAAGTGATGATTTTTAATGAATCCATGTTGTATGATCCATGTGGCACACTTATATATGAAGTAAAATGTTTATAAAGGGTGCACCCTAATAGCATCTCAATGCATTTGGTAAAGATAAGTATCATGATAATTAAAGTTAAATGAGGGTGTTATTATGTTAATTCAAGTGAAATTATGATTTAATTATTATAATTCATGTTTAGTGAGGGTTTTCTCATGTTTTATGTTCAAGTATCCTTGGCTCATGCTAATGTCATGTTAAATGTTGTTGCCACATTTCCATGTTATGATAATTGGGATATATAAAGACTTTATGTTCATGTTTATATTATTCTCCATTGATATTACTATTTCCTAATATGTATTTTATTATTGATGTTATTCCTTGTTTAATCCCTTACCATGCTTTATAGATCAACCTTTTCTGATGTATGTCCTCAGATTATCTCGTGCAACGCTATGTACAAAGGAATGTTGCGATCATGTAATAGAATTTTCAATAAATTTGTTGTGTTTTATGTAATAATTTGTTATGTAATGTTTCTAATTCCCCAAGACACGAGTCCTATAAATATATAGAGTTTTATTAAGTGTATTTTTAAGTAATAAATCTTGTTAAAATTTTTAATAAAAAGAAGGGTTGTTATAGTATATGGTAATATGTTTTAATGTGGGAAAAATGAATCCAGAGGACTACATCTTAATATTGGACAAGATAAAATATTGGCTCTATGATTCTATCAAGGATGATACGGTGGTAGAGGTATGTATTCTCTATTTTAAATTATATAAGGATAATGTGTCAAATAGGATGAAATTAGACTTTAATGTCTTGACCATATTGTATAGTATTTTAATCTTGTATTATAAATAGCACGAGTTCACACTTTCTCATAATGTATTTTCTAAATAAATAAATTAATTTTTAGTCAATAGATAAATAAAAATGGAATGTGTTTGTTGGGATGTTTGGTTGAGTTTATTAAAGAAAAAAAAATTCAAAAATGGAAGTGTGGATTGAATGGTTTCTGAGAAATGTGAAATAAAATGGATTCATAATGAAATCGTTTGGTAATGTGAAATATTTAAGTTGTCATAAAATGAAATTAATGATAGAAAGAAGTTTTTGTTTTGTAGATTTGGGGTTTCTTTTGTGGGGTTATGAATTTATTTGTGGCATTGAAATTTTATTTAGGTTTTGAGTCTTGGTTTAGATATTCTGAGTTAGGATAGTACTCAACTTGTTAACTGACACACACAAATTTCACACATATTTTTATTCAATTTTGAATTATTTTAGATGATTTTCAAAGACAATTCTATTATAATTCAATTTTTTATTCAAAAGTGGGTATTTATAAATTTAGGATAACATTTTTTTTAAATAAGTTATGACTGTTTAGTTTTATTTTTGCATTGAATTTTTGAAATTTTTGGTTTTATGTTTAAAATATTTTATGACTAGTTTAATATTTTTAAGAAGTAACTTTACCAAAAAATAGGCATGAACCTTATAAAGCCTTCAAATTGGGTTCATACACCACTTAGTCATCCTAAAGGGTCATTTTGGTTACACAACATAATAAGAGGGCCCTATTGAGCCAATAGTTTAAGGGGGATCAGTCTCATGCATGAGCGACCCGTGGGGGAGGGGGTGGTCAATCCCATGAGGGAGTAGATGTGGTTCGATGGACCATGTGGGCCTCTAGTGGTTCAACCTTGGTTTTTTAGAAGTGTCATGAAATTTAAAATTCCTATTTTATTTAATATGGTTAGATATCCCATGTTGAGTATTATAATGAAATACCCACACATTAACTCATTCAATGTAGTATAGTGGAAATATTTGATACTATTATTTTTTACAAAGGGGGTCTCATCTCACCCCGACCATTCATTGCCCTCCCTTAAACATAATAACCACCCCACTCCTCCACTCTTTATTACCTCCTTCTCATAACCTTACTACTTTTATTACCAGATAACCCCAGGTCACCCCATGAAATCATGGGTGTGAGATTACCAATGAATTCTCATGACTGGGACTATAACAAAAAAACTTATAGGAATGTTCCTACCATCATGAATACATGTACAAAGAAAACCATTTCCATTCATGATTGAGGAGATCAATTTGACCAACCACTAAAAGTTTTGGTCATTATATTTCACTTTACCTTGTTGGTACCACATCAACAAGTCCCCTCGATCCTATACACGTACGAAGGAAGCTTCCCTATAGACACGATCCACTTCAAATCTTGAAACATGAATCTCAAGGGTGTTTCCAGATTTAATATTCAATTTTAAATCTCATAGGTGTTCAACATTTTTTATATTAAATCATAAATTATATCTCTAAGTATATCATGTGATGAGGATGATAATGAGTACCGAACTCCTCATTTTCCTACAAAGTAGGCACTCACCCACTGCCCAAATGGAGCTTGAACCACTCACCAAGGAAATGTGCGAATAGAGGCCAATATTTTTTCCAAATTTTCTTTATTTTTTAATTTATTCCAAGTTAATTTTGTTTTACATTAAATTTAATTTTAAAATACGTTCATTGAATAAAATAATTCTTGCATATTTTGTTTCTAAAAGTGTTTTTCCACCACCCAAATTCTATTCTTATCTTTCTTCTAATATTCATATTCTTCTTTTAATTTCTGTATTCATTTTAATTTTATTATTTTATTTTATTTTATCCCCATATCTCTATATTATTTTTTTTATAATCTTCTCTTCTTATTATCTTCTTTATTTTATTATACAGTGTATCCTTTTACCCTAAAAATAGGGGGCTAACCTAATATAAGGCCCCGGCGTTAAACCTTACTTAATATTGAATTAAATGAATAATTCACATTGAGGATCTCTTCAGTTTTAGTGTTTTAGAGAATTAGGATATAACTATTACATCTCAAAAGATTACAAAGTAGACACGTCTACTAAGTTTCCATAAAATAAAAACTCTTAAAAAGAAACATGTCTAGTTCCATGTTTTTTATAGCATGACTTTTCATTGATCCCATCCTTGACCCTATTCCACATTAAGTCCTGTGAAAAACATTTCAAAAAAAAACTTGGGGTGAGAATAAAAACCTAAGTAAGGGATACACAAAGAAAAAAACCTTTAGTTTTTTCAAAACAACAGGTAAACCATGAATACTTTATCAAAGTAATACTTTTCACTTTTATGGAGTAGTAAATACTCCTCACTAAATAAAATATCATTACTTACCCTTTTGTAAACAAAATATTACCATAAAACCAATTTAAAGAACACATAACATATAAAGGTAACTTGGGACATAAACATACTTAAATGGAATAACCATACGGTCGACTTCAACACATATAACTTAATGGAATAGCCATACGACTGACTTCCATACCCAATGCATTGGAGGTTATAACGTAACCACCCATCCTGGTATTCATGGCACCATGCATCATATGGTTTATCACGTAACCACCCATAAAATGTCCAAGTACCATTATAAAATCATAAGACATAAAAAAAATAAAATGGCAAGAAAACATTTCCACACTTTGACCACAATATATCACTAAAATATATTGACATCACAAATCCATTATAAAAACCATTTTCAATACCAAAATACATAAAAGATTACATGGTATTTATTTCATTTTAAAAACATTACGGCTTGTTTAAGAATCCAAAGACCAAATAATACTCGTGGTGGCGGAAAAGGTCGTCGCCACTATGTACATAAAAAGAAACATTCCTTTTTGTCGTTTTTTAAAATTAATCATAGAAAAATATTACCTTTGAATAAAATGAAAAGTCAAAAGAGTTTTATACAGTTTATAAAAGAAAGTCTTGTATTAGAAAAAAATATGCCTCAATGAAAGGATATTTAGACGAAGTCCCTTACATCAGGTCCGACTTGACTTGATCGTTCTTTAATCTCTTTAAAATCGGGTAACTCCCTTTGGTTTGAACCAAAAAAGTTTCTTGAAGAGCTTCCTGCCTAAGTTAAGGATTTTAAGATGAGGAGAGGGATGTGTAGAGACAAAATTATTAGATATTGTCCGAGCCAAAGGCTTGAGAGGTGTGGGTAAGGTGGTAGATGTGGGGGCCTTTTATAAGAGGAGAGGAGGGGCACTCTTGGAAAGGTATAAAATGTTACTTTATTTTCAAATGAGTTTCGGATTTTAATGGTCCCACATTGATGTTTTTCGAGGATAAAGTGATAAGGGTTCTAAATCAACCCATCCAATAGGTTTTTGACATGTATAGGTCTTATATTTTACATTATCTTTCCATTTTATTTAAATCATTAAATTATGAGGTAATCGCTGCTCATCATGATGTCATAAATAATTTAATTTATTTAATGTCTAAAAATTATAAAAAAATAATATGACGTAGGAAATGTTTTTATCTTTAGAATGACTATTTATAGTTAAAAATATGACTTGTATAACCCCATGTAAATTTTTTTTGTAAAATAATACATGTTTGTGTCATTTTTACTTTTACTTTAAATAAAAGGCATTAATGTCATTATATAGCCCAAGTGGCTCTATGGGGTCCCAAAAATCAACCCATGGGTTTTATTGGTCAGAAATGACTCATCCAATATGGTTAGGACAAGTTTCTAGATATTTTCATTTTATTATAATATCATTTTTACCTTAAATCACACTAATTACCCTTTAATCGCGATTAATAAAACTTAAATGTTACTTTTCATAAAAAATTATTTTTATCCCAAAGAACCACATTTTACTTAATAATGAAAATCATTTATATTGGATTTTTGAAATTCAAATCACAGAAGTGGTAAAGTTCTATTTAAATGAAAATTGAGTTTTTGTAACTACCACTTTGTGGTTTCACTATTCATCAATAATTAAGGTTTTTCCGAAAAATACCAAAAATTCACCCTAATATATATTTGATATTCTGGATTAAAAAATGATGTCTATTTTACCAAATTCATAACATATAAGTTTCATTAATTAATTTTATAATTAAATCCCGCTGTCAAATCAAATAGTGTGTTTTTAAGAAACAATACCTATCAAAAGATTGACACTCGTTTATGTCCAATCTCAAAATAATATTAATTCCAATGAACAACATTGGATTAAATGGTAAAAATATATTATAATTTCACTTTAAAACCATTAAAAGGACAATATAACTCTATAAATAAATTATATTAAAAACAGGTTTTGAATTAAAATACAACACTTTTCACTATTCATTGAAAATGAACATTATCAAAAAAATACCAGAAATTTATCCAAAGTAAATTTCAATGTCCCAATCAAAAATAATAAGTTTATTTTGACAAATATAGCTTATAAAATTGTCAAAAGTTATATTTAAAAATGGTTCGCCATCAAAAGGCGGTAAAACAATCTTTTAAAAATATTAGAGTATTCCATGCTTAAGATTGGATTTATTCTCATTTTAAGCCTCTAAAACACTATCTAATTCATAAATAGGCATAGATAAGAATATATATTATTCATTACTTACTTGGGATGTTACATCCTTCCCCCCTTTAGAAAATTGCGTCCTCGCAATTTATTTACTTATCGAATAAGTGGGGGTATTTGTCTCTCATAGAATTTTCAGATTCCCACGTTGCATCTTCAGCCATATGGTTTTTCCACAAAACCTTTACCTGGTGAATTACCTTATTTCGCAACACTTGCTCTCTTCGGTCAAGGATCTAAACTGGTTGTTCTTCATAAGAGAGACTGTCTTCCAACTGAACTACCTCTGGGCTCAAAACATGAGATGGATCTGGCATGTACTTCCTTAACATTGAAACATGAAAAACATTGTGTACCTGAGATAAACTTGGAGGTAAAGCCACTTGGTAAGTAACTGATCCAACTTTTTCAAGAATTTCATATGGTCCAATGAATATTGGACTCAGCTTTCCTTTCTTACCAAATCGCATCACACTTTTCCATAGTGAGACTTTGAGAAAAACATGATCGCCTACCTCGAAAGAGAGATCCTTCCTCCTGGTGTCTGGATAAATTTTCTGTCTGCTCTGAGCTGTTCTCATGTGTTTCTGAATCAACTGAACTTTTTTTACCATCTCTTCTACCAATCCTGGTCCCATTAGCTTCCTTTCACCTACTTCATCCAAAAAAGCTGGAGTTCGACACTGTTTACCATATAATGATTCAAACGGAGCCATCTGTATACTGGAATGAAAACAGTTATTATATGAAAATTCAACCAAAGAAAGATGTTGGTCCCAACTTCCCTGATAATTCATAAAGCAAGCATGTAGAATATCCTCCAATGTTTGAATTGTTCATTCTTACTACTCATCTGATTGAGGATGAAAAGCTGTACTAAAATTTAATTCAGTACCCAACGACTTCTGACGACCTTTCCAAAAGTTAGAAGTGAACCTGGGATCATGATCAGAAACAATGGAGAGGGGAACTCCATGCAACCTGACTATCTCTTTAAGATACAATTGAGAAAGTTGATCTAGAGAGAATGTATCTCGAATAGAATGGAAATGAGCATATTTAGTCAAGCGATCAACAATAACCAAGATTTCATTATTACCTCGAGGTGTCTTCGGTAATCCCACAACAAAGTCCATGGATATATTTTTTCATTTCCACTCTGGCACTGGTAAAGGCTGAAGCATCCCTTTCGGTAACTACCGCTCTGCTTTAACTTGCTGACAAGTCAAACACTTCACAGTAAAATCAGCAATATCTCTTTTCATTCCATCACACCAGTAATACTCCAACAGATCATTGTACATCTTAGTACTGCCATGATGAACTGAAAACGGGGAACAATGAGCCTCACATAACAACTCATTCTTCAACTGTGAATCATCAGGCACACATAATATCTTCCCAAACCTCAAAACACAATCATTATCAATGTGAAATCCAGAAAACTTAACCTTCTGAACCCGTTCTACCTTTTTCTGCAACCCACTGTCTTTCTTATGCGCTTGCTTAATTCTGTCTGATAGGGATGATCTCACTGATTCCTGAAACAAAACAGAAGAACTTCCTGCACCCATAAATTCTATGCCAAAGTTCATCAAATCAAAAACCAAAGGATCCCATTCCAAACGTAACATGGTTAATGATGCATTACTTTTTCGACTCAATGAATCAGCCACTTTATTTTCTTTTCCTAGATGGTAATAAATTGTACAATCATAATCCTTGATTAATTCCAGCCATCTCCTCTATCTCATGTTCAATTATTTCTGAGTGAATATATACTTTAAACTTTTGTGATTAGTATATATTTCACACTTTACTCGATACTAATAATGCCTCCAAAATTTTAGAGCAAAAACAACAGCAGCTAATTCAAAGTCATGTGTAGGGTAATTTACCTCATGAGTTTTCAACTGACGTGAAGCATAAGCAATTAACTGATCATTCTTCATTAGGACACAACCAAGTCCTTTCAATGAAGCATCACTGTATATAACAAACTCACCATTCCTGGAAGGTAGTGCCAAAACTGGAGCATTCACCAATCTTCTTTTCAACTCCTCAAAACAATCATCACATTATTTTGTCCAGATAAACTTGACACCCTTCTGAGTTAGCTCAGTCATTGGACTAGATAACCGTGAAAAGTTTTCAACAAACCATCGGTAGTAACCTGAAAAACCAAGGAAACTACGGATCTCGGTTACTATTGTGGGTCTTGGCCATTCTTCCACAACTTTTGTTTTAGCAGGATCAATAGTTATGCCATTTTTTGAAACAATGTGACCACGGAAAGAAATTTGTTGTAACCAAAACTCACACTTGCTGAATTTTCCATACAGTTTCTTTTCTTTTAAGGTTTGCAAGATAACACTAAAATGACTTTCATTCTCTTCTTTACTTTTAGAAAATACCAAAATATCATCAATGAAAACAACCACAAACTTATCCAAGAACTCATGGAAAATTCTTTTCATAAGGTCCATGAATACAACAGGTGCATTGGTTAACCCAAAAGTCATAACTAGAAATTCATAATGGCCATATCTAGTACGAAACTTAGTCTTCGGAACGTTTTCTTCTTTTACTTTCAACTGATGGTACCCTAACCTCAAGTCAATCTTCGAAAAATACTGAGCTCCCTGGAGCTGATCAAACAAATCAGTGATATGAGGTAAAGGATACTTGTTCTTAATAGTGATATTATTCAAGACTCTTTAATCAATGCAAAGTCTCATTGAACCATATTTCTTTTTAACAAAAAAGACTGGAGCTCCCCATGGTGATGTTCTAGGTCGAATGAAACCTTTATCTAATAACTCCTGCAATTGCTTCTTTAACTCTAAAAGTTCAACTTGAGCCATTCGGTAAGGGGGTTTTGGAATTGGATTAGAATCAGGAACTAAGTCAACAGTAAGTTCAACTTCCCGATCATGACTAATACCAAGAAACTCATTAGGAAAAACATCAAGATACTCATTTACCACTGGTACATCATTAATCTGAACAGTTCCTTTATTTTAAACAATATGTGCAAGGTAACATTCATTTCCATATTTTACTAGTTTCTCAACTTCCTAATCTGTTATCAAAATCAACGGTTCATTCTTGTACACAAACTGAAAATCTTTCTAAATAGAAACCATTTTAGCTCTGCATTCAATCTTATCATGATAAACAGAAAGCCAATCCATGCCCAAAATAACATCAAACTCTACTAGAGGCAAACAATAAGTTTTGCTGGTAGATTATTTCCGCACATAAGGATAAGAAGGTTCTTATAATTTCTTTTTATCTCAACGTTCCCTTAGGGTGTTTTTACCATAAGTTCAGGATTCATATCTTGAGATGGAATTTCCAATTTACTAGAAAACTTCTCAGAAATGAAATAATGTGTAGACCCTGAATCAAACAACACATTGGAATAATCTGAACAAACAAACAGTGTACCTGATACCACTTCATTCGATGGCCCAACAACTACTGAAGTAGTTTCAAAGTATTTCACCACCCTTTTATTCTTGTAGTATGGTTGCATTCCCACAGTTGAGTTCTTTTTTAGACACTCATTTGCATAATGACCCATTTCATTACACTTAAAACATATTACCGCTGGCTTTTCATTGCCTGCGTGTTCATCTTCCTTACAGTTATGAGCAATATGACCAGACTTACCACACCAAAAGCACTTTCCATACTTGGATAAACATTCTCCAGGATGCATTTTACCACACTTCTCATAGGTTAGATATTTGGTTTTCTTACCTCCTTGCTTCTTTGATGAATTCTTCCCTTTTTCCTGCCAACTGGACCTCTTATTCTGTTATTTGTCAAAGAACACCTGATCATCAGCAAACTCCATTTCTACCTTCTCCGCACATTGAACAAGTTTTTCATAACTTTTGAACTCACGAGAAGCTAAAGCCCTTCGATACTTTGGATTTAACCCTGAGTAAAAATTGTTGATTTTACTATCAAGATCTTGTATGAAATTTGGAGCATACCTTGCCAGTGGAGTGAAATTTGATTCATAAGCTGCCACTGAGTCATCCTACTACCTCAATTCTTGGTATTGTTTTTCCATCCTAAGACAAACCACCTTAGGAAAATATTTCTCAAGAAACATACCTTTGAATTCGTCCTAGTGAAGATCATCAATCTCATCACTATCCCTGATATTTTTCACCATCGACCACCACTGATCAGCTTCACCTTCAAAACGGTAAATAGAAAGACTAACCTTTTAATGTTCTGAACATCCCATGACATCAAAAATCTTCTCCAGTTCTTTAATCCACCCTTCAGCTAGAACGAGGTCAAATGATACTCTGAATGATGGGGGATGTTGCCTCATAAAATATTCCACCACAGACATGTTCCTCTGTGGTTGATCTGGCTGATCTCATGCATGGATACCACCACCATTTATAGCTTGAGTCAATTGTTCCATCACTGCAACAAACTGTTCAGTTCTAATTCCGACCATCTCAGGATGCTTATTTGGAAGGTTGTCTTCCTCCTGATGTCGTCCCAACATAGCTGCTTTGTTTCCTCTACGGAAAACCATTCTAAACACAGAAATATCATAGGTGAAGCAACATGGTAATCTTTTAATGCTATATCATTTCAATCATACGATAAATTAATTTATAATTTAACAATTTTCCAACTCCTAAAGTTTTCTAAACCGACCTCTGATACTAACTATAAGGCCTTGGCCTTAAACCTTACTTAATATTGAATTAAATGAATAATTCACATTGAGGATATTTTCAGGTTTAGAGTTTTAAAGAATTAGGACATAACTATTAAATCTCAAAAGATTACAAAGTAGACACTTATACTATGTTTCCATTAAATAAAAACTCTTAAAAAGAAACATCTCTAGTTCCATGTTTTAGATAGCATGACTTTTCCTTGATCCCATTCTTGACCCTATTCCACATTAATTCCTATGAAAAACATTTCAAAAAAACTTGGGGTGAGCATAAAAAGCTCAGTAAGGGATACACAAAGAAGGAAAACAAATCGTTTTTTTCAAAAAAACAACTAAACCATGAATACTTTATCAAAGTAATACTTTTCACCTTTATGGAGTAGTAAATAATCCTCACTGAATAAAATATCATTACTTACCCTTTTGTAACCAAAAGATTACAATAAAACCCATTTAAAGAACACATAACATATAAAGGTAACTTGGGACATAATCATACTTAAATGGAATAACCATACGGTCGACTTCCACACATATCACTTAATGAAATATTCATACGGCCGACTTCCATAACCAATGCATTGGTGGTTATAATGTTACCACCCATCCTGGTATTCACAGAACCACCCTTCATATGGTTTATCACATAACCACCCGTCAAATGTCCAAGTACCATTATAAAATCATAAGACATAAAACAAATATAATGGAAAGAAAACCATTCCACACTTTGATCACAATATGTCACTAAAATATATTGACATAAAAAATCCATTATAAAAACCATTTTCAATACCAAAATACATAAAAGTGTATATGGTATTTATTTCATTTTAAAACATTATAGCTTTTTGAGGAAGCCAAAGACCAAATAATACTCACGACGGTGTAAAAGGTCGTTGTAACCGCATACGTAAAAAGAAACATTTCTTTTTGTCATTTTGTAAATCGCATCGTAGAAACAGATTCTCTTTGAATGAAATGAAAAGTTAAAGGTGTTTTATAAAGAGTATAAAAGAAAGTCTTGTATTAGAAAAAAATATGCCTCAATGAAAGGAGATTGAGACGAAGTCCCTTACCTCGGGTCCAACTTGACTCGATCGTTCTTTAATCTCATTAAAATCAGGTAACTCCCTTTGGTTTGAACCAAAAGGGTTTCATGAAGAGCTTACTAACTAAGGTAAGGCTTCTAGTATTAGGAGAGGGATGTGGAGAGAAAAAATGATCAGATATTGGTCGAGCCAAAGGCTTGAGAGGTGTGGGTAAGGTGGTAGAGGTGGGGGCCTTTTATAAGAGGAGAGGAGGGGCACTCTTGGAAATGTATAAATTGTTACTTTATTTTCAAATGAGTTTCATATTTTAATGGTCCCACATTGATTTGTTTCAAGTATAATGTGATAAGGGTTCAAAATCCACCCATCCAATAGGTTTTTGACATGTCCAGGTCTTATATTTTACATTATCTTTCCATTTTATTTAAATCGTTAAATTATGAGGTAATCGCTGCATCATCATGATGTCAAAAATAATATAATTTATTTAATGTCTAAAAATTATAAAAAAAATACTATGATGCAGGAAATATTTTTATCTTTCCAATTACTATTTATAGTTAAAAATCTGACTTGTATAGCCCCATGTAAATTTTTTTAGTAAAACAATACATGTTTGTGCCATTTTTACTTTTACTTTAAATAAAAGGCATTAATGTCATTATCTTACCCTACTGGCGCCATGGGGTCCCAAAAATAAACCCATGGGTTTTATTGGTTGGCCATGACTCATCCAATCGGGTTAAGATAAGTGTCTAGATATTTTCATTTTATTATAATATCATTTTTACCTTAAATTACACTAATTTCCCTTTAATCACGATTAATAAAACTTAAAAGTTACTTTACATCAAAAATTATTATTATCCCATTGAACAACATTTTACTTAATAATGAAAATTATTTATATTGGATTTTTGAAATTCAAATCACAGAAGAGGTAAATTTCCATTTAAACGAAAAATCAGTTTTTGTAACTACCACTTTGTGGTTTCACTATTAATCAAAAATTACAGTTTTTCAGAAAAATACCAAAAAATAACCCAAAGATATATTTGATATTCCGAAGTCAAAAATGATGAATGTTTTACCAAATTCATAACATAAAAGTTCAATTAATTAATTTTATAATTAAATCCCACTGACAAATCAAATAGCGTGTTTTTAAGAAACAATACCTATCAAAATATTGACACTCATTTATGTCCAATCTCAAAGTGATATTAATTCCAATGACCACCATTGGATTAAATGGTTAAAATATATTCTAATTTCAATTTAAAACCAATTAAAAACATAATCTAACTATATAAATAAATTTTATTAAAAAGAGGTTTTGAATTAAAATACAACAGTTTTCACTATTCATTAAAATGAACATTATCAGAAAAATACTAGAAATTTATCAAAAGTAAATTTCAATGTCCCAATCATAAAGAATAAGTTTATTTTGACAAATATAGCTTATAAAATTGTCAAAAGTTAGATTTAAAAATGGTTCGAAATCAAAAGGTGGTAAAACAATCTTTTAAAAATATTAGAGTATTCCATGCTTAAGATTGGATTTATTCTCATTTTATGCATCTAAAACACTATCTAATTCATAAATAGGAATAGATAATAATATCTATTATTCATTACTTACTTTGGATGTTACACCTAATGCTTTTCCTTGGTAGGGTATGTGGTGTTTATATTTCAATATGAAAAAAATTATGAAGTTTTATTTATGTTTTTGGTGAGCAAGAGTGAATTTCACGAGTGAGGTGATTTTCCACTATGACACTAAAGTAATGCTCATATATATTTATTGTTAAAAATATTTCACACCCTCACATAAAACATATTCCCTTTATGTGATGAAGTTGATTTGTTTTTTGGATGGAATGATATAAGATGAAGTCTGGTCCTAGAAGGTGTCACACACATGAGTGAAGGGTGTCATCAACCCTGATTACATGGGGAGGTGGAATTAATATTGCTAAAGGAAATCCATATTTCACTCCACTAAATAAAATAATAATAGTTTAAAAGAGATATCTCATAATTAAACTATCCAACTAAATTTATAAATGAACATGGAGAGTGATGGAACCCATAAACCAAAATATAAATCCCAATTTATTTCTTCTCTAATAAAATTTTTTTTATTACATGGTAGTATTGATTTTATTATTTAATTAATATCTTAAATTATTTTTCTTCCATGAAATTCAATAAAAATAAAGAAAAAAGTATTATAGGTGAATTAAATTATGTAGGTGAATAAATGTGTAGATCCTCAAATGAGACGACCCTAGTCATCCACTGTACTGTATAAGAAAAATAATTTTCTTTTTTCCACACCCCATGACATGTGTGCATCAAAATTGGGACTGTTTTGGGGGTTAATCATTATCTTCCATAATTTTTCTATTTTCACATTTTATTTACTTTTCATTGATTTAAAAAAACACAAGTTTTTCTATGATGTATCTGAACTAATATTATTCTTCATTGGAATATTACTCATAGGTGTACTATCAGTAATAATAAATTGATTATGGTGATCAAAATGATTAGGTGAAAAGGATGAATAATACTCTAGATGACTTGGGGACTAAAATTGAATGTTCAAATGACTATATTCATTCATTAATGAAGAAACTGGAACATGATCTAAAAATGCAAGATCAAAAATATTTGGAAATATTTTTGAATGAGTGTGGATAACTACTTGATCTCTATCATGAATAAGAGCCAACATAATTACAAAAAGAACAACCAAGGTAGTGGAATTTGAAGGAAATATGAAGGATCCCGACTACCTACCTATAATTTCCACCATCCAACTCTATGAGGGACTCAACATAAAGAAATTTATTGAACTATAAATAACACATGGAGATGAACTTAATTTTATTTATTTATTTACTATTATTAATAAATATAATTTTAGTATCAATATTTTCTGTTTTGAATTTTCTTAATTAGTCAACCCTTGTCATCCTTTAAAAGAATATGAAGAACATTCACCTGTTAATGAATGGAAGGATCTTCTAGATTTTGATAAACTTAAATTTGAGGAAGCCCATGAGGAAGTCAAAGTTCCCAAGGCTAAAGAAATCACTACCGAGGATGATCACATTTAAAGGGGGGATTCTAAATCACATTAATTAGGTTTGAATTATATCAAATTAAAAAAATAAATTCATGCCCTAATTTTGAAATTACAATTCATGCATCCCACATCAATCCATCACTAGAAAAGAAAGATAAGTTTTCAAAAATAACAACCAAAAAGGCAGATGATCAATACTTAATCTTTCCCCCACTATGTAAGATATATCTAGTTTTTATGGAGGGTCTACTATACTCAATGAATGGTTTCTTACTCACCACTAATAAATGAGTACAAGCTGGAAAGGGCCACATGTAGTGGTTTAAATCCAAGTTGATCCAACCACCATCAGATTATGGATAACAAATGATAATTCCCTATGGAGGTAGTAATAAATTTAGGCTAACTTGGGTAATTATACCAAGACATATCTTTTTATTTTTTTATATGATATTATATTTAGATTCCATTTTTAGGATTATAACAACATGCATGTCGGCCCATCTTATATTTTCAAGCTTAAATGAGATTATTCTTGACCTTAATTGAGTAATTATATTTTTCAGGACCATGATGTCACTTGGGAGACCCCAGATACTGGAATAAGATGTAATAATATTAATGGTAAAGGGTGTTCACTTTTATGATTATTTTTTAAACACCCAACATTATGGTCATAATAACTTTTTTTGAGATTTAAACTAGAAATTACATTTACATACATAAACTTATTCTTTAACTAAATTATCTAGAAGATATGAGTTTCTTAGGAATCATGTTATTTCATGTTCTAGATAACAGTTTTAATGAGATAAAATGAGTAAAATAGATAATTTTATGACTAATGTGAATTATAGTTATTAAAATCAGGACTAGTGATTCATGGGAATTAGTTAATTGAAGTAAATGATGTTTCCAAACCATTTTTACGCTTTGAATTTTTAAAATTTGGTTAAATTGGTTTACTATTATTATTTATTCCTTGATTGATTGTCCAATATCAAATATTTTCATTATTGGGAGGATATCCAGACCGTGTTCTTCCTATATATGGTTGATAATATTTATAGAGTGAACATGGGACATGACACATTCTATAATATTATATTGATAATAAAAAATCTACAACTTTTTAAAACCACATTTAAAATGATTTATGTGTATTTTAAAAATCCCTTATACTTAAAATAAATCATTTTAATTAATCATTTTTTAACCATAAAAACAATGAATGACCTTGTTATAAATGAGCCACATTTAAATCCATTTTGATCTATTCCTACCATCCACTTAGTATTTTGAATATATTTTAAAATTTATGTGTAGGGTGTAGGGAGTCATGAAAAAAGGTATGAAATTGATTATAAGGGAAAAGAGTGTGGGAGTTCTCCATATAGATATTTATAATGTTTTATATTCATTTTACTCTTTCTTTTTTCTCATATTTAGAAAAAGAGAAAATGAAAAAAAAACCAAAAAAGTGAAATGAATGGTTTGTCATTTGGGAAAACCAAAAATCACTATTTTATAGACTGATGATTTATTTCATATGTGGTTAGGTGGTTGATTTTTGGTCTATTCTAAACATGACATTTAAAAAAGAAAAAAATTGAAAAATGTACTTTGAAAAAGAAATAAATTATAACAATGTAGAAAAATTAAATAGGTTGAAAATTATTCATTATTATTGACATTTATCATGACCTTACATTTATTTTTGGGAAAGTGGGATTTTATATTTTTATGGAGAGAATGCAATTAAAATTTCTCTTTTGATATCAATATTTAAGCATTAAAAGAGAAAACTCTTCTTTAATCCTTAATTTTTAAGACATCAAATCCTACTGATAATAAATATAAAAGTCATTCGACCCTTTATTGAAAATTCATCATGATTTCAGGGGTCTTTTTTCATTATAATGTCAAGAAATGAGTTACTTTATAAACCTATATATAAGTCGCATGCTTTCATGATATTATCATTACTCTCTTTGAATTAAAATAAATAGTGGTGAGTGAAAAATATTAAAAGGTGAGGTTAATTATTATTTTTCATGTTTTATAATAATAAATTGAGGAACTTGAAATATGGAAAAGAGAAGGACCTTCATTTTCAGAAGGGAAACATCAAAATGATTGATTTTATTGTTTCTTTTAAAAGTGATAAATTGAATTTATTTTTTATGTAGATCATGAAAATTTGAATTGAAATAGATAACTTTTTTTATTTTATTACATTGAAATTTGAATATTGATAACATCTATTCCCTCTGAATTCCTTGTATGTTTTTCATGCTTGAGGTTAATCATATATGTGGGTGTATTTAACATACCCAAATTTCATGAAAATATATAATCACTTTTCAATGATTATAAATAATTTTCAATGATAATTTCCATCAAACACAATGTTTTATTAAAAAGTGGTTACTTCTAAATATGGAATTAAAATTAGTTTAAATGAGTAAAAAAAATTATTTTGAAGTATCGATTATATTTTTAAAATTTGGGTTACAAGTTTTTAAATATTTTTTAACTTGTTTAATATTTTTCAACAGTTTCTATACCAAAAAAATAGATTAATCCCAAAATAGAACTTCAACTAGGGTCCAAACACCACTTAGACAGCCCAAGAGGTATGGCCATTCACAAAACCTAAAAAGAGGTTCGTTTGATTTGGTAGTGCATGGGGAATTATTTCCATGCATGATTGGTACATGGGTGGTCAATAACATGGGGGAGTAGATTTGCGAAGAAGGACCACTTGGTTCGAATGTGGTGTAGACTGGGTGTGTGTGCAGTTTCATTGAGTATCACATCCCCACTTTAGGTTATCCGGATGGTGCACCCTAGATCAACCTTATATGATGGCACCTGCCCATTATCTTTTTCTATGTGGGAAAGTTTAAATATATAATATTTATCATTTTAAAAAAATTCCCACTATTTCCCCTCTTTTGTGCTTCTCTCTCTCTCAGACAGACACATTGCTAGACTCCACCACTCTCTCCCACCTCCAACATAGTACCTCACCACTTCTATCATCGTAGAACCCCATGAACACCCCTAGAAATCACTGGTTCAAGATAGTAACCCACTTTATAGGATTTGAATTTCCATTAATGACCTTGGAGTCATGTTCCAACATATATGGGGCCCAATTTAAGGAAAAATGATTCCATGCACACTTGTGGAGCTCGATTCAACTAGCCACTAAAATTTTCATCTAAAATGGTCAATTCCACTATTACACTTCTTTGTCTCTAATTCCCAAAGAGTACATAAATATATTAAGGAGGCTTCCTTGTGGACGTGGTCCCCTACAAATCTAGAATCATGAATCTCACGGGTGTTTTCAAATTTAATATTCACTCCCAAATCTCTTATGTGTTAAATTTTTTGATATTCAATATTTAATGAGATCCTTGAGATTATCATATGATTAGTAGAAGAACGATTTGACCACTGATCATTTTCCTATAAAATAATACCTCACCCACTTTCCAAAGTAGTTCTCACCACCCCCAGAGGAAACGAGTAGCTGGCAGGTAATGTTTGGCCAAATTATTTTATTTTTTATTTCTATTTAATTTTGTTTTATTTTAAATTTAATTTTCAATTATTTTTCTAAAATAAAATAATTAATTATTTTTAATTTTAATAGAGTTTTTTCACCAATAAGTTTCTATTATTTTACCTTTTCTCATCCTCTTTGTATTCTTCTAATTCCATTCCTCATTTTAATTTTCTTATTTTACTTTATCTCTATATCTCTCTCTAATCTTATTCTTATTATTATTTTTATCATATTATTTCCTCTTCTTCTAATCTTCTTTATTTTTTTTCTCCAACATGATCTATTACCTTAAAAAATGAGGGTCAAACCTAAGGATTATCCTATGGGAGTTATGTGGTGTTTCCATTTCATTCTCCATAAAAATTATTAAGTTCTATTTATGTTTTAAATGAGAAAAATTTAATTGCACAAGTGTTGTTAATATCCACAATGAAACAGAACTCAAACTAATTTATATTCTTGGTTTAAATATTTTCTATCCCTACCACTAAATATAATATCTTCATGTAAAACTGTTGATATGTTTAGTGGATGAAATGATATATAAAGGATTTAAGTCCTAAAGGGTGTCACACTCTCGATTAAGGTCTGTCATCAACCTTGATTACAGGAGGATGTGGAATTAATATTTCTATATGCATTCAATATTTCACACCACTAAATAAAATCATAGTATTTTAGATTATAAATCTCATTACTAAACTATAAAACTAAATTTAATCACGAATAAGGATATTGATGGATCCCATAAATAAAACCACAAAGGAAAAGTTCTTTCTTCTCTAATAAAATTTTTCATTGCATGATAGTATAAATTTTAGAATTTAATTTCTCTATGAAATCCCATTGAATCCATATAATAAAATTAAATAAATCAAAATGATGTATCCTAGGAGAATTAGATTATATAGGTGAACAACTATAAACATCCTCTTGTGAGACAACCCTAGTCGGCCACTATTATATAAAAAATTCCTTTTTCCAAGCCGCATGATAGAATCCATCATGAACCCATGGGCTATATTTGTGTGAACCTATATATTTTTACATTATAAATTCCTTTTGATTTATATATACACTCCACCCATGTCGAGCACTGGGTTCTAAAAACCAAATATTTCGGTGGTGTTTTTCCCAACAAACCAACAATGAGGATGGATAGTTAGATATCCACACCCCTCACTCTCTATTTAAGGATAATATGAAAATATGAATTGTGATGTAAATAATTCAAAAGTAAAATATGGTAATGTTTTATGATATTACTTATGGAGGGGGTTATACGTAGTAAGAATAAGGCAGAAGGATAATATTTTATAGGTCCATAATACCTTACTATTTTGGTTGTAGTGGTGGAAGAGACATGATATTTTTTACCATGTTTTTATAGGTAACATTTGATTTGATTTTATTTGGGGACCCATATGTCTTTAGGTGAGATGTGATGTTATTACCCATGCATATTCAGTCAATATTTGATATTTAGAAGATATGAGAGAGTCAAGATGTACGTTGTTGGGGTGTGAGATTAGAAGACCAATAGGGAAATGGATCATGTTTCATCTTACAACTATGTTTTATATTTTTTATTATACATGGAATGTTATATGGTGAGAATTAAATGGTGAGGATGGGTATAAATAATTGATATATCTTGTTGTTGTTCGTTTTACTATTTTTTTACTACTGTATCAACTTGATAATTTTACATGTGTATAAGACAATTTGGGTATGATATTACTCATTATAATTATATTATAACCCTACAAAAATTTAATATATATTTGATTATTATATGTGGACCTTGTGGAACAAACTATACATTATTAGGTCAAAGCATTAGAGATTTTGTTGTGTCGCTACTATAAGTCTTTTCTTTTGGGTATTTATTTTGATATAACTTGTGTTTGTTTAAATTATTCATCCTTTTTTGGATGGTTTTGGATAATGTATCTAATATTATTTCATGGATATTATTGATTTTTATAATCCTATATCCCAATCTGATATTTTCCTAAAGTGTGATAGCTTATATGTGGTTGATTTTTGTAGAGTTGGTGCTAGTTTCCAACTAAGGGCCTATCGAAGGATATATGTAGGGTTTATTTTCTCTATTATTTAGTTAATGTCTGAGGGGTGTACCTTTTGAGGGATGGGATTATGATAGTGTGGTATCTTGTATTTTGGTTTAGGGATATCATGGTGGTCATAGTTTTAAATAGTGAGGATTCCATGGATCTATTGAGAACTCTTGTCAATTAATCATAGTTCGTGACATGTTCCAGGGAGTTCCATCTTGGACTTGAGATTTTAGGGAACCTTTTTATTTGATTAAAGTAATTATATCCTTAAAGGTGACAATGTTTTTTGGTACCATATGAATGGTAGAGACCTAGGAGAGTTTCATGCTTCGTTATTTACTTTTTTTGTTCTTTAAATAGGGTAGTTTTGTAATGTTTATATGGATTAGTTGTATCTTAATAAAAAATTTAACTATTATTATTAAGAGATATTTATATGGTTTTATTCTATGGATATTTTTCTTCATCCACATCTGGTTTATTCAGCGGAGGTTCAGCATGAAGATCTGCTTGATCATCAAAGGATTGACCTTGTTTAGGAGGATGAGGTGAAGAAAAGATACTTTTGTGCCTTTCTATGGAAGAGTTTGGCGAATTTTGTGTGAAGTGTTTCTGATATGGATATAGAGAGTTATTTTAAGGTTATTATGATAAAATTAAATTTTATCTAGGTGTGTATAGAGTACTTGGTCCCATTTTTATATAGTTATATATGGGGAGCTTCACATCAATGTTGGATGCAATATCTTGGTGCATGAAATGAGGAATATGTTTCAAGGGTTGAAATTCAGAGGGACTTTTTCTCAAATTTTCTCTCATCGATTCTAATGGTAGTGAAGAGTAATGAGATTATCTCTCATCATCAGGATTGTATATCTATGTTATAAAATATTATTTGGTTCATGTACCTTTTTTTGTTTCACCATAGCTCATTTTCCCGATGAGAGTTTCGACTAAACCCTTAAGAGGAGGTACTTCAACCTTTTATCTGGTAAAAAATTACTCATTTTACATTTCAAAATTATCTATAGATTTAGGTGAAGTTGGAGGTGATAAATACTATATACTCATGAAGTATTTTACTCTGAGATGGGAACCAATAGGGTTCTTTGAAGAGAAGAGATGTTAGTGAAAAGTCTCAGGTGCTAAACCAATTAAGTTTTCGACTAGTGCGGTGTCAACCTCATCATCTTTTTTAAGACATCATGGGGAAGTGTTTTTTTGTTCCTTTTATGAGGGACTCAGGCTACTACACTTTTTCTTTGGTATTTGTGGCCTTCATGATAATTAGTGTGCCTTAGTTCTTCTTATTCAGTACGATGGTGGTGCTATAGTTCCGCTTCAGCCGCCAAAGAATCCATTTTTGCATTACAATAAGATTTCTTATGCTCTACAGAGAATATATGGGGAGGGAAATAGAAGAACTCAAGATGTTCATTATGTTCTTCAAGATAGAACTAAGAATGGATATGGAGGTAGTCATTAGTTGAGAGGAATGAGATCCTGGCATAGTTAGTTTCATGTAGTGTGGGTAGTATATCTAGAGGGGTTTGAGATCATTATAGGTATGATTATTTTACCCACTACCCTTCACTATTTCATGTTTGATTCTAGATCTTCAAACTCATATGTTTCACCTTATCTAGCCCATGGTCAAATATTAGATATAGGAAAGATTATTATAACCCTGGTTTTGACTATGATTGTAGGAGGCTATACCATCTTGTTTGATGTTTTTCGAGGTTGTAGACTAATGATGGCGGAACATCAGTCATGTGGGAATTATTTTTTACTGTCTATTAAGCCATAATATTTCATCCATGTAATATAATAGAAGTATTCTCTTTATTATATTATCTATTACTCCCAAAGTAGATTCAGGTTCATGGATGTGGATAATCATTATGATGTTTTTTTGGTAAACAAAATTGTGTAGGAGGTAGTAATTCCATGTATCCCCTTATTTCATTGATGGTTAAGTTTTCTATATAAATTTTATATCATAGGGTATTGGAGGTTCTTCGGGTCATTGTAAATTTTATGAAGGTTTCCCAAAGAGGTTGTGATACTACCACATTGATGTAGTATCATGTTTAAGATAGATTCGTATCCTATTTATTCCCTAATTTTAATGCATCTCCTTTTAATGGAACCCTTTTTGTTATGGTAGTTTATGATTTATATAGATTATCCAATGTAGAATAGTTTCATCTAGCTCAATGTGTCATTGTTGGGTGATCATGTTTTGTTCTCCAGGATGGAGGATGATGTTATTGGGTTGTGTATTGAACACCATAGGTTGAATCCGGTGATGATTAAGAAGCATAGCCATCTTCTAATGATCAAATATATTTTTGACTATTTTGAAAGGCCTTGTTTTTTCAACGATTGATCTACAGTCTAGATATCACTAGTACAGGCTAAAGGATGATGGTATCCTAATGAAATCCATTAGAAGAATGTATAAGAACATAGATTTTGTGGTAATCCCATTCAATATCATGAAAAAAATAGTTTTATTCATGAGGATCATGAACTATTTGTCCCATAAATTTTAGGACTGATTAGTAGTCATGTTCATAAAAGTTATATTGATATACTCAATATTAGAGGAGGAGTATACCAATCATCTCAGATATATCTAGAAGGACATTCACCACTAACCTCCCGATAAAATATTGATTAACTGTTTGTTTTGGAATCCATAGGTGATATTACATGGGTATATGGTGTCTGAGAAGGGTGTGTTCATAGACCCATCTAATATTGAGTTAGTTTTTTCTTGGGATTCACCGAAGACTGTGGTTGTTGTTCACAACTTCCTCTATCTAAAATGTTCTTAACCGAGTTTCATCTCTACATACTCTCAAATTGAGGTTCCGTTATAAGATTTCAATTATAAGGAACATGAGTTTATCTAGAATGATAAATTTTAGATATAATTTGAAATCTTTTATTGGAAATTGGTCGGTGATAATGTGCTCTAGTATCACAAGGAGGGGATGATTTTTATAGAGTTTCATAATAATCCATTTTTAATATTTGGATGCATCATTATGCAGAAGAATTTAGTAATATCATATGGGTTTTTGTAGTTGCGTGCCTTCAAGAATGAGTATACCCCCAATTATATATTAGTATCTGTGTTTATCTTTCACTAATGTTTTGGATAAATTACTTCATTAGGGAGATACTATGGTCTTCACTGATCCAAAAAGATTGATTAATATCAATTCTCATCATGATATTAATATCTTGAAATGAATGTGGATGTATTTTATTTTGAACTATTAATTTGATATTTATTTTACCTTTGAATAAGGGAATATCATGGATAATGCTCTGAGTTGGATTTCCTGGATGGATGTTGTTTTGGAGTCTGAAGATGCTTGGTTGTCGGTGGTGGATTTGGAAGCCCGACACATAGATGCAATGATGTTTTATAAAATAGTTTTACTGGTTTAGATAATAGTGCAATGTTTTTTATTAGGAATGGTATGTGAGTATCAGTGGGGTTGATCATAGGAATAGATTATATGTGATCATTTTTATATAATGATCAGTGTCTTGTTTTCTAATAGGGAAAAGTAGGAAATCATATTACTATTGGTTTATTGTAGCCGTTATATGTTCATGAGATCAAATAGAATGAACTATTGAAATACTTCATCATTTGTTTACCAATATTTAGATATGATGTTATTCTATATAGGTAAATGCTGATCATTAGATAAAATTGTCTCTCATTTTAGTGATTAAGGAATTATGTGTTGTGGGTTTTTTTCATGGATGTTTGTTGTTGAACTTGTATGGATTATTGTAGTTCCAAGGTCAATTTTCCCAAATTTAGACAATCATTTAAACTCAAAAATATATATATTCTTTTATCAATATTTTTTCACTCAGATATGACTCAAAACTACCTTCTACCATCAGAAGGACTGGAAGATGAGTTAAACCATCCAAACATTGGAAGATATGTTGATGGTTTGTATCTGAACATTAGTGGATCACAGTAAAACCACATTCCTTTAGATGATTTTCCTTTAAAAATTTCACCACTCATAAATTATAATGGAATCGTTTATAGAATTTTATGGGTGGTTGTGTCAATATTTGTTGTACTAGATGGAGGTGGGGGAGTAATTAGTTCTTGTTCTCTATGTGGTGAATATACTATTATAAATGTTTCAATTATTTCCTGAGTGGGTGGAGGTGGAGCAAAGCCACTAGAACTACTGTACTGATCATTGGAAGAGGCCCTTATAATTTAAGGTCAGAGACCAAATGTTATTAATTGTTTCAAATTAATGTGGGAATAAGTGGTTTGGTAGTGTGAGTAGGCTATCGACCTAGGTTTTTGGGCCCATCGAGGTGTTGGGGAACATTGGTAATTTGGCCTATCAATTGGGAATCCTTCCTTGAGTACACTAGAATCAAAATATATTCAACATATATTATCTATGTTAGCATCTTCAAAATGAATCTCATTTCATTGATTGTGGAGATTTGAATACATAGATTGAGGTGACATTCACAGAATGGTCGGTAGAGATTCAGGGTCATAAAGATATGGTGATACATGGACGTACAATTCCTTTGGATATTGTGTTGTTGAGGCATGGTGTCTTGAAGGTGATTAATTGGTATTTTGAGAGGGTAATGTATTATTAGTTCTCTAATTATTTTTTATATCTTTTACTTACCTTGTTCATGTGACATTTGGATCTTACATGTTTATGAAATGTTATTTATATTGTTATGAGGTGTGTCTTAAATAATCAAGACCATTAAGAAGGTAAGAAATAATTCCAAATCAAGATGTGTTATAGTATGACATGTATTAAAACCAAACAAGAGATTAATTTATATCCAAATTGGGAAATATATTGACATGAAAGATGGAATTACTCAATTTGTGTGCTTGGGGCTTACGATGTGTGTTGGATGTGGAAACAGTTTTTTTACTATAAAGAAGTAGACACTGTGGTGAAGATGGTTGTGTGAGGAGGCAGTGGCCTTCAGCTAATTTAAAATATGTGGTTGTGTTTGATTTCTTTTGATATTTTTATATTTGTCTGGGTATGTCTAGTTAGTATCACAATTGTGTTTTAACAAGAGCCTTGAGAGGTATCTCATGGGAGGGTTGTCTTAATCCCTTTTTTTACCATTTTAGGTTACATTTTTATTCTTGATGGAGAGAATAATTAGACAATTATAAGGTCTAACATAGAATAAATTACAACCTATTACATTGTATGAATTCTATTTGTAGAGGAGTGTATAGGTTGTTCCACGGTAGTTGGAGGGAAAATGATATGCAGGTGGAATTCTATCTGAGTGGGATTTTTCTATGTGCAGTCTTGGGATAAATCATAAGGGATATAAATCTATACTTTTGGGAGGTACACTATGTAATAGAGTATTGTAAGGAGGTTTTTTGTGATAATTACTTTTTCGGGGCTACTATAGTGTGGATACCCTATCTATGGCATGGTGTCTTAGGTGAGTTTCTATTGGACCTTCAATTTTTTCATAGCTATGATATAGATAATTTTGTGGTGTAGCTTCTTTATGGTGAGAGGGATCTTTGGAGTGGTCCTCCACACTAAATCTAAGAGCCTTCTCCTGTATTTTTGGATATAGAGAGTGGAGTTAGTTTTCTTTTTCATAGGAAGAATTGAAAATCCATGAGACAATGTAGTTCATTCCCTTTACACTACAATCATTTAATTTTCATCGATTTTGTAGTGATGTGATGGGGAATTCATCATAGTATAATTTTTTTCTTACAGACTCCCAAGAAACACCTCGTTCTAATGAATTTATTCTCAGTTCTTGGGTGACCCAAGAATTTAACCATGAGATCTTATGGAACCCTTTCATTATCATTCAACCTTGGCCTTTCAATATTGATCATTGGTGGTTGTAGGTGAGTCCCCTTTTTTTCTTCATGTTTCTCCCTATTTCGAATTTTTATTCATCAACGATAGTTTTCCATAAATGGTATCCAAATGCTTTAATGATATTTCTTAAAAATATTTTTTGGGTGTTTTAGTACAGTGTTAAAGGTTTTATAATTTCTCTTGGTGTGTAGTGGAGGTATCTCACTAATTTTAAACTAGTTAAGCTGTTTAAGTAGATTATTTAGAGGATGGGGATCTATTTTTTCTCATATAGTTGTATCATGTGGGAGGGGATATACTCTTGATATATTTTTGTTAGATTTAATGCACCAACCTAATAAGGAAAAATAATTTCATTAATTTAAATTGAAGGGTAAAGGGAAATAAATCAAATGTTTAAACAATTTTATACTATTGATATTTCCATTATACAGGTTAGATGACTTGGTCAAAATAATGGAAATTAGAGAATTTGTTTGTACTTTGATTGTTGTGACTATGGAACCCTTATGGTATGTGTGATAATTCCCTCAAACTAAATAAGTGGATGTGATAAAAACACAATTTATAAATTTTAAATAATATATTTGATAATATAATTTTTGGTTACGATGTAAGGGGGTAGTGATGTGAAAACTTTTGTTATGTGTGGATAAGTTGTGGAAGATTATGAGATTATATGTGGTACATATGGATTCTTTTATAAAGTGGTTAGGATATGAGATGTGGTTGTTGTTAGAAAATGGTGGAAATATGGGGCTTGTTGGTATTGGAAAGATATATAGTTTTTGTTATGTAGTATTTTGTATTATTTTCTATGTTACAAAAAATATTAAATCTAAATTATGGGCTAAAATGAAATGGGATGGTTTGGATAATGGGATGAAATAATTAATGAACAATTTTAGTTGAAATTGGAAGTATGGTTTAAATGGTTTTTGATAAATGTGAAATTACAGGTCTTGATAATGAAATTGGTTGTAAATGGAAAATCTAGAAATTTGATTAACATAAAATTAAAGGTAGACTGTGGTTTGTAGTTTGTTTTTTCTTAGTTACTTTTTCAGTATTATGCAATTATTGGTGGGAAAAAACTGTTACAGGATGTGATTCATGGTGGTGAATTTGTTAGTTAGTATAATAGGCTTGTTTTGAAGACAAAGTTTTTGTGTGTCAGTTTGGATAATATGCTTATTTTGAAGCCATAAGTTTCAAGCGTATTTCATATGAACTTATGTATGGAAACAAACAAGTGTTGTCACATTATTTAGTATGGGAATACAAAGAATTAGGTAAGTTTATTTATGGAAACAAACATACACCCAGTGGCCTAAGTGTATCTTTATTCGATATCTTATGGAAATTAAGGGATATTACATATAAGATAATTCAGATAAAAATATCATGGTTGAAATACATCCCATATTACATGAGAGAGACAATATCTCTAAAATTTATAGTGGGATAAAGATATACAATGATGAATTAATGGATCATGATACAAAATAGTTGGTACAAGAACAACTTCCACAGCACACACGGAAGATGAATTTTTAGAGATTCCAATTTTGTATAGGAGTAGTACAGAAGATATAGAATTATAAGGATATTGTTTTATAGTCACTGAGGATGATGACTTATTATTACTCTATAATAAATATTCTATAAAGAATATAGAAGTACTAATTAGTAAATACACTTACAAATGGAATGATGCTATGAATTGTAAAATGGATTCCTTATACCCAAACAAAGGCTCGGTTTTGGTGGATCCACTATTTTATATTAATACCATTGGCTATAAATGGGTATTCAATAAGAAAATGGACATGTATGAACATGTTATTATCTATAAGATACATATAGTTCTAATAAGGTTAAAATAATGTCTAAACATTGACTATAATGAAAAAAATCACAAGTTACTATGCTAAAATCAATTTGAATTATACATTCCATATCATCTTTCCATTAATATGATATCTATAAGATGGATGTAAAAACAACTTTCCATAGTGGTAACATTAGGAAGACGTATATATGACATAACACGAAGGGTTTATTGACTCCAAAGGATGCCAAAAAAGTATGAAAGTTATATAGATATATTTACATATTAAAATAAGAATCCATATCATGGATTATTTGGTTTAATGAATCAATATGAGGATTTGGTTTCCTGAATAATGAATTTAAGATTTCTATTCATAATCTTTTGTGGAATTTAAGGTGGATTCATAATAGTTTATGTCGATTACATACTACTCATTGGAATTGAAATTAATCTCTTGTGGTTTTTTGAATCCAAGATAAATACATGATTATCTATGGACATAGGCCATGCTTCATAAATTCTTAGGATTATGTTTCATTTTAATAGAACAAAGAGTATGGTTAGTATAATTCAATGTATATACATCTATAAGATACTAGAGTGATTCAGTATGGAACAATCTAATAAGGTATTTTCTCTAGTACTTCATGGAATTCATCTTTTGATGAAACTGTGTCCTTAGATACATGAGGCGAGAAATATAATTGTAGGCATCTCATATGTGTTGGAAATTGGACATTTCATGTATGTTATGCTATATAACATACCAGATCATTCTCATTCTATTATTATGGTATAAATATATAAATATGAACTAGGTGACTAGTATTGGATGGATGTCAACAAAATACTTCATTATATAAGTCATATTAAAGTTATTTTCCAGGTCTATGGAGGAGATGAGGTGCTAGTAATCAGACTATTAGTATATGATAGTTACCAAATAGATATAGATAATATGAAATGGAAATTGGTAGACATATTCACTCTCAATAGAGGTGTTCAGAGTTGTAAAAGATTAATGATATTTATGGTCATAGATTCTATAATAGAGTCTAAGTATATTATAGATTTATAGAAATGCAAATAAATAGTGTGGATACAAAACTACATATTATTTATTAATGTAATTAATGGTAGAAATAATCATTTGACACTCTACATTTATAATACTATAGTGATGGGTCTTCTGAAGGATCCAAGATCACATCATCAGAAAAACCACTTACTAAGAAAAAATCATCTCATAAGTGATTTTTCTTAGATAATTAAAGCTGTAGTGACCACAGTCGTTATGGATGAAAACATGGTAAACCCCTTGAAAAAATCTTTAACTCAGCAAAATATTGATCATCATGTGATATCTATAAGGCTAGAATTCATTAGCAAATTGATCTAGTTTGAGATGGAGTATATTTGATTTAGTGTCATATAACCAACTATGTGTACATTGGAGTGGATGTATATTTAAATAAGTGAATATTTACAAAAATAACATGTTACATGATTCTCCATATTTTTAATAATTTTAATGAAATAATTTCCTACACTATATGTCACATTTAAGATAATATATCAGTTCCACACAATGATTAGAACCATGAATTTCTATGATGATATTCTTAACTACACTTCCATGGTCGTAAAAAAACATATGATGGAACACATAAAATTTTTACAATAAGTAATGAAAACTCATAAGAAGATGAGACTTTATATCATGATGTTAATTCTTCATAATATTTAAATGGGAGACTATTCGAATAATCCTTACATTAAGAATTCTTCATGATTATTTTTTAATGACCACTCCTAAAAATGAGTATCTATAATGAAACTTAGAAATTATGATTCTTATTACAACATATCATGACACACAGACATATATTTATTATCATAAACTATGAAGAGATAGTTTATAGATAATTTGGGTATTGTTGGGTGTGTTACAAATTACTTTCTATTAATGAATACATCATGGACTTATTTTTTCCATCCATTTTTATTGAAGATGATATCTCATACCTTTGTTGGAAAGATTATTTTCAGATTAAATTCCTTGGGCACGGTATAATGAAAATTTTATTTCAGGTAGTCAAAGAAACATATATCATGTATTTAGGTTGATGGCATGAGTGGAGACCTTATTGATAAGATATCAAGATAAATATATTATATTAAAGAATACTTGTGTGTATGTTGTTGTTAGTGTTCTTAAATAAACTTTTTCTTCTTGGGTTCCTTGACCCAATACTACAGAGTAATGTTGGACTTTCAGCAGTCCCGTCTAATACCAATAAAATAGAAGCCCAGGGTACATAGAAAAAGTGTTTCCATTTATCTCAATTAAATTCTATTTTAATTTTATCATTGAATAAAAAATACTCTCATGTATGATAACTAATTTTATTTAGTATTTATTGGTAAAATGAAATAAATTAATATTTATTTGAAGGTTAATTATTTAAGGACATGGTTAGATAATATTTATTTATTTATTTAGTATATGAATAAATAATTAATTAACTTTTAATTTAGGTATTTTATAAATACCAAGGAGGATGATTGCACCAAGATAATTCTTTAAAAGAAATATATTAATTTTTAAGATGGTAAAAATATATTTATTGATGTTCGAGTGAGTGCATTGCATCAGAAAATACTATTGTAATTTTATTAAATGGCATGGGGCCTTATATAGGTTTAATAAATTATTAATGGACCATATAAAATTAATAAAATATTTAAACATAAAACCGGGTCTATAAATAGGCTTATATCATATTTTAATGAAGAATAAAAATTGTGGAAAAGATATTTCATTCAAGATCCTCATCCTTCTATAATCCTTTCAAGAGTAAAATGAAAGAGATAAATTACTTCATGGTCATAATAATGTAAAGAAATCAAAAGTAAATAATTAAATATTATATTTTATCTACACTAGAACCTGATGATTTAGACCAAATTTTCAACGATCTAATGAGAATGGGTGGACCACCACTAGTTAGATTCTATACATATATCCTATAAGCACACCAATGGTTGAATGAAAATGGTTTCAAACAATTGATAACCTCATCAAAGAAAGACCTCATGGTGAGGTATTATATCTTACAAAACATTTAAAATAGATATAAATTTAATATAGAAATATATTTATTTTTTTGATAGTTTTCTACCAATAATATTTGGAAAATATTGCATTGGTTATGACACTCCCAAAACATACATTCTGAATGATCCATTGAATCTGATAATTTCTTAGTTAGGCTAAGTCTTGATTTTTTATTATACTATGAAAGGAACTAATATTTATAGGCTCAAATCATTCTACTAATATAAAATAATTAGTATTGTTTTTTAAATATAATTGAGAATAAAATAAATTCAAATATAAAAATAATAAATTCTTTTTAATGTTTCCTACATCAACACCACTAGGTACCTGGTATAATGCTGCGACATTGTGAGTACACATTCTAGGGATCTACAAAATCTTCCAGGTTATACTATATGGCTAGAAATCCCCCATCAACTAAGAAATATACTTCCTATATAATTTGAAATATTTTCATCAGAAAGTTCTGGCCATTGGTTCTATACTAACTGTCTAGTGATCCATACATTGTTATAATAACATTATTGACACTTTAATGTTCTTCCAGGTCCTCTTTTAAACCTTTCATTTTCCTTCCAGGATTTCATCACATTTACTATAACATAAATATGATCTTCAATTCCTATCAAAATAATTCCACAAGATCATCAATATACCATCATGATCGTATGAATTTATCATTGAGTCCATTAATTTCATGATTGTATATTTAAATAATATAAATGAAAAGTAGTCAATGAAATTTTTAGAACTATAAAAGATTTTTTGTGATCATATAAAACTAGGAGAGAGATAAAGGGAGGGAGATACAGGTTTAACATGTTTGACTGAATATCAATTCTTTTTGTATCATTTCACAGTGTTGACGCATGTTTTTTCTTATCATGTGGGATAAAAATCACAATGAATAAATTATTAAAAATTTTCCATTACACCTAATTATTAATTTTTAAGTATTTTTTATTTTTATTATATATTATTGATACCAATAATAAGGGTTTACTGGGGTTTACATCAGGATTTTTTGATATTTAATTATTTATTGGCTATGTTTTGTCTTATGCTTGGTAGATTATTCCTCCCCAAAGGACGACTTATATGGGTAAAGAGGGAGCTTCAAAGTATGTCCCACATTAAGCCTATCATGTTGATCCTAGTTTAGTGGAATTAGGGACCCATATGATTCATTACATATTCCATGAGGGGAAAGTGGTCCATAATGGCTAATAGATCATGCCCAGAATCATAGTATTTAAAATCTAGAAATATTCTATAATGAAAACAGCACCCATGATCATGAGTAATCGATTTAGAGGATAGAGAATATATTCCATTTTTTATCACCCTAAATATATATAATGTAGGACTCAAAAACATATATATTGGATTTATTTTGTAGGATGTGGTGGGAATCCTTGGTGAATGTTAGGAGGCTTTCATATCTCTCCTAATCTACCTTAATATAGACATTTAAACAGAATTTTTAGTCTAAGACTCTAGTGGTAGAATAGGCCCATGATTACATGTTTTTGGCAAAAGATACTATTTAATGGTGTAATATTTTACATAGTTATTAAAGATATTTTGTTTATTTCCTCATCTCCTCATGAACACCATTAATAAGGTGATATGTTTTAAGACGGGCTTGGATACTGAGATAAGATTAATTTGTATCACAATTTTCCTACCAACCTATATTAATCATATATATAAAGAATCTATGGATGGGGAGGATTTATTAAGGAATACATTCCTTAGTGGATTTTTATCAGTAGTTTTTGGTGGACAATGTTCTTTTTATCACCGATAGAGGAAGAAGGATGAACCTTATCAAGGTAGAGTCAAGGAGGCTTAATGGCCATCAGGTTCATTCTTAATGGTTAATTTTGGGAACATTTTAGTGACATGATATTTGTGTGGGAAGACTAAATTAAATAGATCATATTTCCCAGAGTCTCGGAGGATGCTTCATTTGTGTGGGAGTCAGTTTCATCTTCAATGCTAGTATTCGGCCTCCTTACAAGGGAGTAGAGTTACTTCTACATTTACTATGGCTTAATGGGTGCGATAAGAGTATTATAAGAGTATTATATTTCACCATTAATATAGAGTGTATTCTCAACTATATAAGAATGAATAGGTCGTACATGAGTCAAGGATTCATTATGTAGTAAATATAGCATAAATGGATAATGAATCCTAGCCATACTCCATGAGAGGTATAGTTATGATAACATATTATAAATAATTATTCTTTTTGGATACTTGTGTTTTCCATTAATTTATATCATTAATAATTCGTGATGCATTGGGTATATGGGCATAGTTGGTTCAATTATTTATAAATTTACCTTCCTAATTGGGATAGGAGAAGGAGAATCATTTTAAGTGCTTGAATTTTCATTTTTTAGGTTACTAACATGGTGGTGGTGTGTGACATCCTCGTATTGGACATAGTAATTTTTTAGTTAGTGTGGAAATTCAATTTTCTGGATAGATATTTTTTTATCTAATCACAAGTATATATCTGATTATTGTATTCAATTCATAGAGTGATTAATATCATCACAAGGTCGAGTTTTTTATCATTACATGAGAACTTATGTCTTCAGTGGGGTGAAGAATTTGAGGACCCTGAGGGAGAAACGTATTTCCATGGATGTGGGATGGATTTAATGTTATTTGTCTAGGATTTCATTTAATACTATATAGAAGGGTTCATATGGGAGTATTCTTTTAGTTTGGGACTCGTACCCCAAGACGTGTCTAAATTAATTTTATAGGGTTTTCACCAATTATAGGTCAATATCACAATTGACCAGCTCTACATGATGATCCCCTCTACTTTACAATAATACTAGATGGATCTTGTAGAGTTGATGGATTTAAAGGATTAGTTATATATTCATAAGGATAAAGGGATTATTGATACTACCAGGTTATAGTGGGCGTCACCAAATCTATTTTTAAAGAAGTTAAATGGGAGTCTCTGACTTCTCATATATTATCATAATCAAAACTAGGAAGGAATAAACAGAAAATATTAAATGACTATAAATGAAGAAAATATATAATTAAGTTAGTGGTTCTAAGTGGTTTTCTAATATTTTCCTAAGTTTGGGAAACCATCAGAGGATGTTATGGGACGAGGATGTTCCTAAGACCCCCATTATGAGTGTCTATAAGTATATTGAGTATTTAGTTATGCTATTTTCCCTTACCAATACTAAATCGGTCCTTTTTTATATGAGAACTAGATCCTTCATCACTTTCTGTACACCATTATAGTCATATTCTATGATGTCATCTTGGAGTATTCCAAGATAAATGGGGGCATAACAACCACCTAAAAACTATTTTGGGAATATTTTCAGAGCATTTTCTATTCAGTATTATATCCCTATGAAATTTATAGAGCTAAAAGGTTAATATTTTAAGACATTTTTTAAGAGGAAGGTATTTATATATATCATGAGAAGATCCAACAGATTATAAATTTTTATCATCCTAGGAACTTGTTTGTGATTAGAAGGCCTTTTGGATTTTCCTTGTATCACATGTGTTTTGTTCAGAAATTTTATAATATTTATTCTCTATTCACAACTTTGACTTAAAAAGTTTTTATGTTTGAGTGGAGATAGAAATTCCATTATATTTTTTGAGGAGTTTAATTTTTGTTTTAAATGGGAAATAAATTAGAATTTTCATGATCTTAGGATGGTATATAAATTTTATTTTTATTTTTTAGGTGTGGGGTTGGGGTACGTACTGATGTGGGATGAACATATGGGTTCTTATGGATATTATCAACTACTTATACATTAGAGGACATAACCCACCCATGATCAAAAGATGGAAACCATGATCCATGTAGTTTATAATTTTTGAAATGACATCTCTTCAGAATTTGTTATCATTTACTCAAAGTATAATAGAATGGAGTGCACCTTCACCAAGAAGGTCATGAACCACATAAGATATTTTGTATGGATTGTATTTAAACCTTTAAATTTGATATTTATAATACCCTAAATAAGGGGAATTAGTTAGTTGATACATTGTTTGTAAGGATATAAATACTAGATATTATAGAATCATTTGATGAGTAATTTTCAATGGTTTTGTTTACTAATCTCTGTCAAGAATTGTTGGAGGATCAATATGGGGTG
Source organism: Viscum album (assembly GCA_963277665.1). Lineage (NCBI taxonomy): Eukaryota > Viridiplantae > Streptophyta > Magnoliopsida > Santalales > Viscaceae > Viscum > Viscum album. The sequence goes on along the minus strand of OY728126.1, from coordinate 349,523,400 downwards.
TCCTTTACAATTTTTAATGGCATTACCTTCTGTCTAGATTTTTTTTAGTGTGATCAGACATCTAGAAATAAATTAATAAAGGCTAATAGAGTGCTATATAGTGGGAAGACATCAGGTTGTTCGTCTTAGTCCCATTATAGTGCATTATTATTTAAAAAAATTGTAGATTATTACACTTTATGACTGAGGTGATATATAAGGGAAATTATTCCAGTTGTGTTGTTCACTTTTGGATACCAATATGTTATACACTCTAAATAATTAGTACTATTTGCCCATGACTATATTGAAATATCAATATTTTTCAACCTAATGTCATACCTATAAGAGGAAAAAAGTAGGGAAATCGGAAAAAATTGGTTCCTTTACTGACATCTTGTCTCAGTGTAAAAGTGGAAAATGATCACCCTGAACATTTTGATTAGTCTACCTTATACTCATAGTGGTAAATATATGTTTTTTGGTTTATTATATATCTCTTGACAATTTGAATTCACTCTCATAATATTATGGAGTTGAAGATGGTTTAGGATCCCAAACACCTCTATGTCTAAGAGATCATTAGGCCTCATGGAGTGACATTAGTGCAAGAATTTAATCAGCATGAATGTTTTACTTATTTATTTTTTAAGACTAAATAGAAATAAATAGGAATATAGTTTTAGTTTATCATAATATGCACCATCTAAAATGTTCATCTTTAGTGAGCCATCTAGATTCTCAATTATACACTTCATGCCTGTGCGATTAAATATAGGGGGTTTGGTAAAGGTGTATACAATTTTGATAATTTTCATAAAACATAAATTTTTATGAATTGATCCAATTAGAAACTTTTGAGGAATTTTATGAGTGTTTGAGTCAGTCACCACTATGTTGAACAGATTTAGTTGAGTGTTCCTTCATAGGATCAAGCCATATCCCGGAGATGATGAAGACGTATAATCTAAGCTAAAAGGGGTTATAGAAAATACTAAGTATCCAAAAATCATAATCCAATCATTTGTGTCACCTTCTATAGTTTGGGGTTGGTGATTAGGTATTCCTACATAGAACTGATATATTTTGACATTATTTATTTGGAATGAAGGGGAAGTTGGTGTTACATTATGTCAGGGTACATCATATCATGAAGTGTCTTGGGATGGTAGAATATCATTTCAACTATCTACCATAGTGGACCTCGATTCAAAACATCTTCATTTTATCCGAGAAAAATATGCACTATCCAAACCCATCTCATGTAATAGTGTAGGAAGACTTGGATTTAGTGACTAATACCACCATTGTAAAGAATCTTATTTATAACATAATACTGGAAAACAAATAATTTTTGGTATGTCAATATAGTTGTTCTTTGTTCTTTAGCCACATAGGGGTGATAGCAATGACACTTAGGAATGTGAGGTTTTTATGAGGGATAAATGGCCTCACTAGTTCAATTATATAGAGTGTTGAAGAAATAATTGGGGAAAAAGTCACAAGGTGTGTTTAATTTTTATATTCTTCAGGTGATTAGTATACTTTATGTTTTTTTATTAATTCATTCTAATAGTTTCATGGAGTTATAGGTCAAGAACTTATAATTTTAAAAAATAAGACATTATTCATGCTTAGTGAATAGTTAGTGAAACTATACTTTTATCGATGGAGAGGTATATTTTAGGAAATTTATATTTTTAAGGTCTTTTGAATAGTTTTTCAAACTATGTTAGGATCTCAAAAAACAATATAGGTTTATTTTTTGGGATGCATTAGCTCTAGCATGGATGGCGCCTGGTTTTGTGACCATGAAAGAAAAACCATATAGTTTTTCCGAGTCATTAAAAAATACATTTGACCAATTTTATTCATTTTTTATCCATATTTACCTTTTATATTTCCTTCATTATCTGTTTTCATGGTTGGTGAAAACCCTAACATGTGAGTTTTTCGATCATATGATTATTGATGTGGGTTTTGTGTTTTTTATTTTGGGCTTATGAATGTGAGGATATTTCTTGAATAATTCAAGTGGTTGTCATTATTGAAATCATGTTTCAGTGTGGTTTCTCATAAGTATCTATATTTAACATCGCTTTTCCACTATTTTTCATTGTAAGTAAAATTTAAATATGTGTTGGATTTGATGAACTCCATAAGCTTCTGAAAATGTATCAATGTGGTTTTATTATATTAAATAGATATTTAAAATGGGTTTTCAAATGATTATTTCATAGTGTTATATATTTCATTTGTTATATCCATGAAAAGGTCATCGAAATTTATTTTTCTATCTTATACAATTGGATCTTTTTTATGGTTATATTTTTTGGAATTGCAAAAAATATAGGGGACCTTGGGTGTGTAGGTGGCTTTGGTGGATAAAGAACTAACCCATATTATTTATCCATATAAACATAGTTTTCTAATACAATGAGTATTATCTATGTTGAATGAGTGAGCCAGTGATGGAATTCTAACTATTGAACCAATATATCACATGTGAGAGATATTGGGACTCAGGGAATACCAGGGGAGATTCTAGTGAATGGATGAGAGAGATCTTGGTAGAAAATAGAGAGAGATCACATTGGAAAAAAAGTTTATCTTCCCAAAAAATTATACCCTCCTAGTAACTGGTAAACTTAGGTTTATTCGGATTCATAATAGACTCAATTTTTAGAGCTCATGATGTCTATTATGCATATTAATTTCTTATTATGTTCTTTATATGAGATTATATGTAACACCCTGATATTTTATGAGAATTTTTTTTATTTCTTATGTTATACGCAACACCAAAGGAATATTTCACAGCACACAATACGGACTTGGCTTGCATTACACGCAATCGCGACCTTCCTCGATAGTGTGTGTAGTATGCAATACCGGGTTTCACTAAACAACAATATATTATTATGGGATAGCCGTTATGAATAGTATTAACTAAATTTTGAATTTTATAACATTATTATTCATCTTACACATTTTATAGAATATTTTAAGAGAACAAAATAAATTTTTCAAGTAAAATAAGTATTTTTCAAAAAATATAGTATTGCTGCCATTTAATGGAGCACCCACATTAAATCTAGTTTTTGAAAATTTTATAATTTCAATTTGACAAAATAAAATTCCTCTTTTGAATCAGGATATAAAAATTTACTTTTGATAAATTTTTGATATTTTTTTGATAACATTCATATTTTGATGAATAGTAAAAATTCGCTAATTTTTAATTAAAAACTAATTTTTCCATTGAGATAATTTATATGGTTAAATTATAATATTGAATGGTTTTAATGTATAAATAGAATATATTTTTACCATTTAATATAATTTATGTCATTAGCACTAATTTCACATTGAATTCATAGGTAAAAACATTTCAATCTTTGACAATGTTTTAACTTCTAAAACCTGTTTTCTTGACAATGGTATTTATTTTAAATTAATTACTGAAACTTATGTGTTTTGAATTTTGAAAAATGGATTCCATATTTGGAATCATTGGGTCCAAATTATGTTAATAGGATTATTTTTATTTTTTGGGCATTATGAATAGTAACTACGGTAAATTTTATTTACCATAGTCAAAGGTAAATCGGGTAATTAATGGTCAATATAAGATTATAAAATTACCCTAACACCTGTCAAAATTATATTGGATGACTAAAAGTCGACCCATATTACCTATGGGTCGGATTAGATTCATTTAATGGACTTTTGTTCATGAAAATAATTTAATTATTATTAAAACCAAAGAATGTGACAACATGTCACTTTCTTAAATCTTATACGTATAACAATTTTAATTTAGTGATAAACTTAATAAAATTTCGAAAATGAATAGTCTCCAGAAATATAATACAATTATATACATCACATGAATTTATTTAGAATTTTTAGGGATTAAATAATTATCATTAATTATGACACAATAGTGATGTTGATATTATTTTATTAATTAAAATATGAACTAAATGGTTTTAAAAATATTAAAATGAACTATTTAATGTGCTCCAATAATTTTCTAGATACATATGACATTTTATGAATCTATTAAAGCTATTAGTTAGAACATATCTTCTGTATATATTTTATTTAAATTCAAATAAATGAATAGTGTCAAAATTGACACTATTGTTTTTTTATAAAAATAACATATTATAAAATTGTTTAAAAATCACAAAAATATTTAAAAATTATAAATTAAAATTTATATGGTCTAAAATGTCATAAAGTGTCAAATTATGGAAAATTCACAACATATATGTAATTATTTATAATAATTTAAAATATAGAATATTATTACCACAAATAAAATTAAATTGATAAATAAGGATAAATCAAGTTGATATTGTTTAAAATAAATTCCTAACATGTATAAATTTTATTGGTTGTTGGGATTACAACCTAATATCATCTAATATTTGGATATGAGTCATTTTGGAAGTTTTTATGTTGGGTTGGGATTTAATATAAACTAATATTTCTTATATTTCCAAAGGTGCCCCTCTCTCCCCTTATAAAAGGGCACCTCCTACCTCTCCTCCTCACACAAATTTCAGCCTTCAAGCTCGTCCTATCCCTACCGATTTTACTTCCCCACTTCCCTAGAAGCATTTTAGAGGTCCTGGTCTTCTTCAAAGACCAATTGTAGTGCCCTAAGAGGAGGTCTCAAAGAGGCGCTTCAAAGAAAAGGTAATGTCTGTTACCGATTCTTTCAACTTTATTTATTCTTCCACTTCTTCTTATTTAGTTTTTTCATTATGAATTAATAACATCGGTATCACTCATATACTGATATGTTATTATAAGTATGAAAAACCCCTATTTCACCATCTATCCATCCTACGGAAAACAAAATCACCGCGCGTGCGTATGTACGGAATACCGTCTCCACGCCGTGGTGTAATCTATTTTCCATCACCACCTTACATGGATGGGTACAATGGTGAAAATAAATAACTATATATGATTATTTTAAATTTGTATTGATTCTGAAATAGTATGCATACACTCCAATACAATTCCATGATCATGGGAACGATATCATCGCTCGTGCGTACGTACGGAATACCGTCTCCACAATGTGATGTGATTCGTTCTACATGATCTTCATTGCATAATGATTATATAAATTAATTGAATGAATAAATATGATATATAGTACACTAATACCATTCTGGAAATGAGGGATCTATAACCTAAAGAGAAGAATAAGAATTTATTCGACAAAACACGCATAAGAAAAAAAAGTAATAAACACCCGAATAACAAGTAATAATGAAATATTACTAATAAGAAGCTAAGAATATTACCATATATGATATCATAACAATAAGTATGATTCTGGAATAAGTCAATAACGTTATTTAAATCTTCATATAAGAGGTTCAGACACTTACGAAGCAAATCAGACCTAAGGTAAGGGAAAATATCACAATCTCATTTTTATCCGAGATTGTTTATAATTTGGTATTTACTGGGGTGTATTTTATCATCCACACCCATGTTACCTCAATATGTAATATTTTTTCCATCCACCTACAATTTTTTAAATCCAATTTTACCCTTCTTTGAGTTTTTAGTAAAGGATATTAAATGAACCTTTTGTCGTTTTTCGTACGAAGTACTTTTGAACTTTCCGACAAAAGTACGGGAAGAATGTTTTTTTAAATTATACGGTATGAATAGATTTTTAAAACATTATTTCCAAGAATCTTTCTTTAAAAGATTTCATGTTTATTTTTAATCAACTTTTTTTTTGGTATAAAATTGTATGACATGTTAAGAATGGAAAAAATGTTTTTGAAGTAGAAATAATATTTTCTTCAAGAATGGAGTTCAAGTTTTTTTTATCAAAATTATTTTCAATATAAGATACTATAGGGTTATGTTTCTATCTCTATTATTACATTGATTTGATCATGTTGTGATGGAATTATTTTTATGAATTCATATATCTTATATGAATTGTTTTATGATGTCACGATGTTTAAGAATCCAATTTTTATTACATGGGTTATGCAATGATGTATGATTTATGATTTTTTAGAACACATAAGAATGGTATCATTATGAGATGGGTGGGACATATATCTACCTCCAATGCATTGGGTAAAGATTTTATATCTCATGAGATAGACATGGCTGGAACGGCGGGTTAAACCGGTTCAGTGAAACATGACTGAAACGAGGAGTGAACTCGGTTCAGAAATGGACTATGTCTACTAAGATAGTCTTGGAAATGAGTATTGACTAATAAGAAATTATTCTCTATTGTTATGTGTGTATGCCACAAAGTTTCATGTTTTATGTTATGAATATTGGGATTACATTTCGCTACCATGATTTATCCCATGTTATGAAATTATCATCTCTTTTGCAGGGTAATAATTTCAAAATGTTATGTTCTTATGAATTTGATGTAATTGATATTTCTTTTGTTTTCCCTTACTGAGAATTTGAGCTCACCCTTTTGTATGTTTTCTTTCCCCAGTTCAGGAAGAAGGGTATTAAGTAAGATATGCCAAAAAGGGACTATATATATGATGAAGTAAATGGTAGACAGTGTAGATGATTTATGAACTAGTTGTTTATGTTTTCCAGTTTCTAAAGAAACTATACTTATACGCTCCTTTCATGGTTTTGTTATATGTTGTAATAATTATGCTTAAATTTTGAAGTATTAACCATGTATGTAAAGTATGGGTCGCTATATTTGGTATTAGAGGAAAGGTATAGTCAACCTTTGGAAACAAGGATGTGAAAGCCTTAGTAAGAAACCTAAGGATATGTCTAAGCAGATAACACAATCTTAGTGTTTTAGAAATGGCCATGAACAACCTATGATAAGACCTTAACTGTGAAATTTTATGCTTGATTATGTGGTTTTCCTATTATAATTAGTGTTGCTCACACTATTCTTCTTGGTTTTAGTTAATGGCTGGAACCCGAAGAAACCGTGTTAATGCGGAATGCGACGGGCAATGCAATGATTGTCCCCCTGAGCAACCAAACATTATGGGAGATGGAATGAAAAATCTTGTAGCCATGCTCACACAAATTTCTCATGCTATGAATCATGTAGGACTTCCAAATGAGCAAAGGAAGGAGCAAAATTCTGTCGAATCCTTCATGAGGCAGCGTCCACCTTCATTCAGTGGGTCTTCTGATCCATTAGTGGCTGAACAATGGATCAATACCACTGAAAAGATATTTTCAGTTCTTCAGTGTTCTGAACATGATAATGCCATCTTTTCAGTTTATTGTTTGGAAGGTGATGTTGATCAATGGTGGAATCTTATTAAGAATACGAGGCAAAGGGCTGAAATTGTGTCCATGGAATGGGACGAGTTCAAGAACTTATTTTTCAATTAGTACTTCCCTTGTATTCTTCGAATAAAGATGGAGAAGGAGTTTCTTTAACTGAAGCAAAAGGATGATGAATCTGTTGGTACCTACGAAGCAAATTTTACAAGACTCGCAAGGTATGCTTTCGGAATTTTTATCCAACCTGAGAGTAAGATTGATCGATTCTTTAGTGGCTTAAAACCAAGTCTTCAAAGGGCGTTAGCCATAAGGGACTTCAATAGCTATGAGGAAATTGTTCGATGTGCTCTCAAGGTTGATATGGAGATTGCTATAACCCATTAGTCACATGGGTTTGATAAGAAGAGGAAAATGGAATTCAAAGGAAAATCTAAAGACCACACTGAAAAGAAGATGAGTTTTTCCCTTATTCTCAAAGTGTGGAAAGAAACATGGAGGAAATTGTCTTAAGGTGACAGGAAAATGTTATAAGTGTGGAAAAGAAGGTCATCGGGTAATTGAATGTCGAAATAATGGGAAGAAGATGTCTAATGATGCAATCAAAGGAAGGGATACATAGAATGAACCTACTACACTTCAATGTTTCAAGTGCAAGGAGATGGGGCATTATGTCAATCAATGCCCAAATCCAAGGGTTGATGATGATGATCGACGTCAACAAACTCTTAAGGCGAAAGACAAAGCAAAGTCACATGCAATTACTATGGGCGATGTGGAGTACGACAACGAAGTGGTGAGAGGTACACATACCATCCATTCTAAAGTAGAAAATGTTTTATTTGATTCTGGATCCACCCACTCTTTTATTTCTGAAAAAATTTCTAAGGGTATCACCATATTAATTCAAAAATTAGATGTTGAGTTGGCTGTGACAACTCCTAATGTCACAACAGTCGCATCAAAAGTTTTCAATTCTTCTCCGATTGAAGTTTATGGGAAAGTGCTTCTTGCAAATCTTGTGATCCTTCCTATAATGGAATTTGATGTGATTCTTGGCATGGATTGGATTTCTTTATATGGATCTCATATCAATTTCCAAAGAAGGGAAGTCACATTTCATATTCCAGATCAATCTATGATCATCTATCGATGCATGGATGAACATAACCTTCAAGTGGAAATTTCATCCATCTTATGGGTCTTGATTCCACTAAATTAAGGTTATTTATCTCAAATGGTTAGAGAGAAACTCACGATTAATAATATGCCCATTTTATTGGAATTTGATGATGTCTTTCCAGAGAAATTTCCAGGTCTTCCACCAAATCGTGACGTTGAGTTTTCAATAGAACTCGTACTGGGTGCTTTGCCTATTTCAAAGACACCTTATAGAATGGACCCAATTGAGTTGTAGGAATTGAAGAAGTAACTCTAAGAGAATATTGATAAAGGATTCATACGCCCTAGTGAATCACCTTGGGGAGCACCTGTTCTGTTAGTTAAAAAGAAAGATGGATCAATGAGACTCTACATTTATTATCGAGAACTTAACAAGATCACTATCAAGAACAAATATCATCTCCCACGCATTGATGACCTATTTGACCAACTACGCGGAGCTCAATACTTTTCCAAGATTGATCTTCATTCCGGGTATCATCAATTAAGGGTCAAAAGGGAGGTTATACCAAAGACGGATTTCCGTACAAGGTATAGACACTATGAATTTATAGTGATGCCATTTGGTCTTACTAATGCCCCTGATATCTTCATGGATCTGATGAATATATTCTTTAGAGACTATCTTGATCAGTTTGTGGTAGTATTTATAGATGATATTCATGTCTATTCAAAGAGCAAGGAAGAACATGAAGATCACTTGAGAATTGTATTAAAGACCCTAATAAAGGATAAGCTTTATGCCAAATTTACCAAGTGTGAATTTTGGCTTCAAAATGTTGCATTTTGGGTCACATAATCTCAAAATAGTGGATATCTATTGATCCAGCAAAAATGGAGGTTATCAAAACATGGTCGAGACCAACAACAGTAACTGAGATCCGAAGTTTTCTTGGTTTGGCTGGATATTACCGACGTTTTGTGAAATATTTTTCAAGGTTATCTAACCCACTCACCAAGTTGACTTGAAAAGGAGTTAAGTTTTTTTGGACGGAGGAATGTGAAGAAAATTTCAAAGAGCTAAAAAGAAGGTTAGCTAGTGCACCTATGCTCACACTACCTTGCAGTGGAGAAAGGATTGTGATCTACAGTTATGCATCCAAGAAGGGACTGGGATGTGTTCTCATGCAAAATGATATGGTGATAGCTTATGCCTCACGACAGTTGAAAATCCATGAGTAAAATTACCCAACTCATGATTTGTAGTTAGCTGCGGTAATCTTTGCATTAAATATTTGGAGGCATTAACTTTATGGTGAAAGGTGTGATATTTATACTGATCATAAAAGTTTAATGTATATTTTCACCCAAAAGGAGCTGAATATGCGTTAAAGAAGATGTTTGGAGCTGATTAAGGATTACGACTGCTCAATCCATTACCACCCTAGGAAAGCAAACAAGGTAGCAGACGCATTAAGTCGACAAGACCATGCTAGCTTATCCATGATGAGGATAAAAAAAGATCCAATATTTATGGATTTACAAAGGATGGATCTTGGAATTTTAATGGAAGGGGAGAAATCTTATATTTATCAACTGAATTTTCAACCATCTATACATGTGAAGATTCCATAGGCATATAAAGAAGATGTCGAGTTACAAAATAAGGTGAGAAATGTTCCTGAATTCAACCTTGATTGTGATGGGATAATAAAGTTCAAGAATCGGGTTTGTGTTCCTCCCATCCCCGAATTAATGAAGGAGCTACTGGATGAGGCTCATAGTTCTTCATTCCCTATTCATCCTGGAAGTACGAAGATGTATAGGGATATGAAAGAGTACTTCTGGTGTGATGGCATGAAAAGAGATGTTGTTGAATATGTCTCTCGATGCTTGGTTTGTCAGCAAGTTAAAGTTGAGAGACAGAAGTCTAAGGGGATGTTACAACCATTACCCATACCAGAATGGAAATGGGAAAACATCACTATGGACTTTGTCACTGGACTTCCTAAAACATCCAAAGGCAATAATGCTATCTGGGTCATATTTGATCGTCTTACAAAGTCTACACACTTCATTTCTATTAGAGAGGATTTCTCTCTAGATTAGATTGCCAAGATATATGTAAAGGAAGTGGTAAGATTGCATGGAGTACCACTTTCTATTATATCTGATCGGGATCCGAGGTTTACCTCAAAGTTCTGGAGAAGTCTTCAGCACACTCTCGATACATAGTTGAGTTTCATCACTTATTATCATCCTCAGACAGACGGTCAGTCTGAGAGGACAATTCAGACTCTAGAAGATATTTTGAGAGCTATCCCTATAGATTTCAAAGGTGGTTGGGATCAACACCTATCTTTGGTGGAATTTTCTTATAATAATAGCTTTCACTCCAGTATTCAGATGGCTCCTTATGAAGATCTCTATGGAGGGAAATGTAGGACTCCAACTTGCTGGGATGAAGTTGGGGAAATAAATCTATTAGGACATGATATCGTTGATGAAATGACAGAAAATGTCAGATCTATTCAACAACACCTAAGAGCAGCTCAGATTCGATAGAAAAGTTATGCTGAAAACCAAAGAAAAGACCTAGAGTTTGAAGTGGGTGATAATGTGTTCTTACAAATATCTCCCTGGAATAGGGTCATGAGATTTGGAAAGAAGGGAAAGTTGAGCCCTAAATATATCGGTCCTTTTAAAATTCTGGATCATGTTGGAAAGGTAGCGTATCGATTGGCACTTCCACCGAATCTCTCTCAAGTTCACGATGTGTTCCATGTATCTCTCCTGATAAAGTAAATACCTGATCCTTCACATGTACTCAGCTCAGAAGTTGTACCACTGGAGCAAGATCTTTCTTATGATAAACAGCCGATAGAGATTCTGGATCGTAGTGAAAAATTCCTGTGGAACAAGACCACTCGCTTGGTGAATGTTTTATGGAGGAACCACCAATTAGAAGAAGCCACATGGGAACTTGAGAAAATGATGAGGGAGAGGTATCCTCATCTATTTGTAATGAAGTGACGAATTTTGAGGGAGAAATTCATTTTAAGGGGGGTAGAATGTAACACCCTTAGATTTTATGAGAATTTTTTTTTATGTCTTATGTTATACGCAACACCAAAGGAATCTTTCACAGCACACAATACGGACTTGGCTTCCATTACACGCAATCACGACCTTCCTCGATAGCGTGTGTAGTACGCAATACCGGGTTTCACTAAACAACGATATATTATTATGAACTAGCCATTATGAGTAGTATTAACTACATTTTTAATTTCATAACATTATTATTCATCTTACACATTTTCTAGAATATGGTAGGAGAACAAAATACATTTTTCATGTAAAAAAAGTATTTTTCAAAAAATACAGTTTTGCCGCCTTTTGATGGCGCACCCACATTAAATCTAGTTTTTGACATGTTTATAAGTTCAATTTGACAAAATAAAATTCCTCTTTTGAATCAGGTTACAAAAATTTATTTGGATAAATTTTTGATATTTTTATGATAACTTTCATATTTTGATGAATAGTAAAAATATGCTAATTTTTAATTAAAAACAACTTTTTCCATTGAGATAATTTATATGGTTAAATTATAATATTGAATGGTTTAAAAGTATAAATAGAATATATTTTTACCATTTAATATAATTTATGTCATTATCACTAATTTCACATTGAATTCATAGGTACAAACTTTTCAATCTTTGACAATGTTTTAACTTCTAAAACATGTTTTCTTAACAACGTAATTTATTTTGAAATAATTACTGAAACTTATGTGTTTTGAATTTTGAAAAATTGATTCCATATTTGGAATCAGTGGGTCCAAATTATGTGAATAGGCTACTTTTTATTTTTTGGGCACTAATAATAGTAACTATGGTAAATTTTATTTACCATTGTTAAAGGTAAATCAGGTAATTAAGGGTAAATATAAGATTATAAAATTACCCTAACACCTGCCAAAATCATATTGGTTGACTAAAAGTCTACCCATATCACCTAAGTGTCAGATTAGATTCATTTAATGGACTTTTGTCCATGAAAATAATTTAATTATTATTAAAACCAATGAATGTGACAACATGTCACTTTCTTAAATCTTATAAGTATAATAAATTTAATTTAGTGATAAACATAATAAAACTTCAAAATTTAAGAGTCACCAGAAAGCTAATAAAATTATCTACATCATAGAAATTTATTTAGAATTTTTAGGTATTAAATAATTATCATTAATTGTGACACAATAGTGATGTTGAAATTTGTTTATTAATTAAAATATCAAATAAATGGTATTAAAAATATTAAAATGAACTATTTAATGTCCTCCACTAATTTTCTAGATACATATGATATTTTATAAATCTATTAAAGCTTTTATTTCGAGCATATCTTCTGTATATATTTTATTTAAATTCAAATAAATGAATAGTGTCAAATTATGGAAAATTCACAAAACATCCTAGAGGTCCTGGTCTTCTTCAAAGACCAATTTTAGTGCCCTAAGAGGAGGTCTCAAAGAGGCGCTTCAAAGAAGAGGTAATGTCCGTTACCGATTCTTTCAACTTTATTTTCTTCTTCCACTTATTATTATTTAGTTGTTTAATTATAAATTAATAACATAAGTATCAATCATATACTGATATGTTATTATAAGTATTAACCAACCCTATTTCACCATCTATCCATCCTATGGAAAACAAAATCACCGCGCGTGCGTACATACGGAATACCGTCTCCATTCCATGGTGTAATATATTTTCCATAACAACCTTACTTGGATGGGTATAATGGTAAAAATAAATAACTATATATGATTATTGTAAATTGTTATTGATTCTGAAATAGTATACATACACTCCAATACAATTCCACGATCATGGGAACGATATCATCGCTCGTGCGTACGTACGGAATACCGTCTCCACAATGTGATGCGATTCGTTCTACATGATCTTCATTGCATAATGATTATTTAAATGAATTGAATGAATAAATATGATATATAGTACACTAATACCATGCTGGAAATGAGTTATCTATTAACTAAAGAGAAGAATAAGAATTTATTCGACAAAGCACTCATAAGAACAAAAAGTAATAAACACTTGAATAACAAGTAATAATGAAATATTACTAATAAGAAGCTAAGAATATGACCATATATGATATAATAATAATAATTATGATTCTGTAATAAGTCATTAACATTATTTAAATCATTATACAGGAGGTTCAGACAGTTATGAAGCAAATCAGACCTAAGGTAAGGGAAAATATCACAATCTCATTTTTATCTGAGATTGTTTATACTTTGGTATTTTATGGGGTGTATTTTATCATCCAAATCCATGTTCCCTCAATATGTAATATTTTTTCCATCCACCTACAATTTTTTAAATCCAATTTTACCCTTCGGTGAGTTTTTAGTAAAGGATATTAACAGAATCTTTTTTCGTTTTTCGTACGAAGTACTTTTTGACTTTCTGCCAAAAGTACAAGAAGAATGTTTTTTTAACCTATACGGCATGAATGGATTTTTAAAAAATTATTTGCAAGAAGCTTTCTTTACAAGTTTTTATATTTATTTTTAATCAACTTCTTTTAGTTTAAAATTGTATGACATGTTATGAAAGAAAAAAATGTTTTTGAAGTAGAAAGGATATTTTCTTCAAGAATGGAGTTCAAGTTTTTTTTATCAAAATTATTTTCCATCTAAGATAATATAGGGTTCTGTTTCTATCCCTATTATTACATTGATTTGATCATGTTGTGATGGAATTATTTTTATAAATTTCTTTATCTTATATTAATTGTTTCATGATGTCACGATGTTAAAAATCCCATTTTTATTACATGGGTTATGCAATGATGTATGATTTATGATTTTGTGGCACACATAAGAATGGTATAATTATGAGATTGGTGGGACCTATATCTCTCTCCAATGAATTAGGTAAAGATTTTATATCTCATGAGATAGACATGTCTGGAACGGCAGGTTAAACCGGTTCAGTGAAACAGGACTGAAACGGGGAGTGAACTTGGTTCAGAAATGGACTATGTCCACTAAGATAGTCTTGTAAATGAGTCTTGACTAATAATAAATGATTCTCTATGATTATTTTTGTATGCCACAAAGTTTAATGTTTTAATTTATGATTATTGGGATTACATTTCCCTACCATGATTTATCCCATGTTATGAAATTATGATCTCTTTTGCAGGGTAAGATTTTAAAAATTTTATGTTCTTATGAATTTGATGTAATTGATATTTCTTTTGTTTACCCTTACTGAGCATTTGAGCTCACCCTTTTGTATGTTTTCTTTACCCAGGTCAGGAAGAAGGGTATTGAGTAAGATATACCAAAAAGAGACTATAGATATGATGAAATAAATGGGAGAAAGTGTATATGCTTTATGAACCAGTTGTTTATGTTTCCCAGTTTCTAAAGACACTATACCTATACGATCCTTTCATGGTTTTGTTATATGTTGTAATAATTATGCTTCAATCTTTAAGTATTAACCATGTGTGTAAAGTATCAGTCACTATATTATATATCCTTTTTTAGTTTTTATATATTATCAATATTCCCAGTTTCAAATAATATATTATGAAATAATTCTGGTTCTAATACCCAATTTTATTTCCTTTTTGGGGGTGTTGATAATGTTTGTGTAATATAGTTGAATTTTTTATTTTAGGCTGATACACTATTAATTTTCATATTTGGTTCATTATTATGAAAAAATTATGGTATTTCAAAATTATTTCTTTGAATTGAACATTCCTATAAAATGTGAACTATGTTTTAGAAATGAGTTTTCCAAAAAAGATTAATTTTTTACAAGGGTAAATTACATTCATAGATTTGTGATGGTATCAAACATGGATTTATACCAAAAACCACCCACATGCTTTTTATTATCTTGAAGCCTTATTTTGCAGGACACTGATAAGATAAATCTAACCATGTAGTTTGGTGGTCCATCTTGATTACCAACATTTTTTTTTGTTCTGGGATGGAAATTATTAGGTCTATATGATATTAAATATTGTGAATATGATTTTTTATTATTTATAATTTATAATTGAAATTTTTTCCTTTTAGGTCTTATTCCCATTTATTATATAGATACCATTTGATTTTTTCCATGTGTATTTCTTTTTATGTGACGATGTGTTGATATCTAATTTTATCCCTTATTATGTTTACTCTGTTGTATGTTAAAATGTGTTGATATTTCTATTATAGATAGTGTGGACATATAATATATAGATGGTTCATGTTGAAATTTCAAGTTTGAAACCATACCTAATTAGTTATTTTTGATTCCATAGGGATTATCACCAGCCTTTGGTGATATAAAATGCGGTTTGGGCCTTCTGGAATTCTATCTCATGTGACAAGTCTAGTCGACCCATCTTGGATCATTATAGAAACATTATTGGGTTTTATAGTTATGATAATATGTCATGTAATCTCAAATAAAAAATGTTTGATGGAAGAAGAGTGTTAAAAAATAAACACGATCAACTAAGAATAATCATAAGCTTCTGAAATTGTTGTCAATCATTTTATGGATGCATAAGATATCGATGAACCATGGAAGAAACGTTGTCATTATAAAACAGTGCTCTCTTGAGTCACTCACTCCCACCAAAGAATTTAATCAATATTAACCATGTCCAGTAAAACTTATCTCATGATTAATCACCTTTAAGAGACACACATTTATTCACATGCTTACAATAAAACATAATTGTATACATGCATACATATATCATGAGATATAAAATTTTAAAAATTACATTGGATGGTTACATGGGACCCCACCCCTCTTTATCCATAAATTTATGGGTACTATGAACATAATCATTCATCATATCTAAATAAAACCCTTCAAAAAATGGGTTTTGTAACATTTTCAAATAGTACTACATAAAATAACATTAATTAATATATCAATTGATTATAAGAAAATCAGCCAAAAAAACATGTATATCATAAAGGAATTTATAAAGTGAATCAGGAATCATATATCTGTCAGATTAAGGTCATTTGTAGTTGAGGAGGAAAATGGACGTTAAACCAAAGTTATATATATACCATTTATCAACATTATCATAAAAAGAAGATATTATTATTATAATTAGAAAATATCAACAAAAATTTAGGATTTTTCATCAAGAACCTTTAGGAATTTTTTTTAATAAATATCTATTAATAAACCATGAAAATGATATAAAGAATTTCCAAAAAATGTATACTATAATATGAAATGTGTGTTTTGAAGTAGAATTTTCTTGAATAATTTAAGAAAGAAATTTATTAAAAGACCAAATCATAATTATAGTGATAAATAATTATTTTTAGTAAATTTAACTAAAATATAACATATCACTATAAATAAAACATCCTTGGATTTCAAAATAATGAAGGAAAATACATGAAGTATGTGTGAATATGGATATAGAAGAAAATAGATAATTTATAAAGATAAGAATTATTGTAAAAAAATTATTATTTTAAAAGTATGAAAAAATCACAATAATTCCTCAAAAAGGGGGAGAGGTGTTTTAATATCATCACTGTTCAAATGGAGACATCTCGTAAAAACATAGTTAAAAAATAATAATATGAATCATTAAAAGATGTTGAGCCAAGAAAACCAACATATTTTACTCCAGATATCTATAAAAACTCTTTAACCTCCAATATAATTAACTTTACCATCTTAAATTTTATTTTATAACCTTAATCAAATTTATTAACCTATATAATCATTAGTTATAATAATTTTTCTCACATTTACTGGTTTTTTGTAGTTTAATATCATCATAA
Source organism: Viscum album (assembly GCA_963277665.1). Lineage (NCBI taxonomy): Eukaryota > Viridiplantae > Streptophyta > Magnoliopsida > Santalales > Viscaceae > Viscum > Viscum album. Next base: position 349,506,146 of record OY728126.1, on the reverse strand, counting down.
TATGTAAGATATTTTAAAATTTTTTAATGCAATAATGTGTCGATGTTGACATTTTTTATTTTAAACTAGGTTAATATGACATTATTTTTTTGTTTCAGTGGAATATATCATACCTAATTATTTATAATTTAACACTTTCTTCCCATGAGGTATATAGTTATGATATTTTTGGATGAAAGTAGTAAATAGTTAGTTTTATTAACTTATTAATGAACAAATGGTGGTATACTAATTTATGACTTAAATATTAAACATAATATACTAGAGAAATGAATATTTACATAATATTATAATAACTAGTAAATAATTATATTTTGAAACCATCCACTTCATGTGGTAATGAAAAATAAACTATGTCACTCCATAGAGGCAGTAGTAATCATGTCTATAAATATGTCGTTTAATTATTTCTAAGAATCACATAAGGGTATGATAAGGTTTTTCTTTTTAGAAATTAAAACATGTGAAAAATAGTTGAATTATTCATTAAATACACTTTTATATCATTCAATGCATGTTGGTTATAAAAAAAATATCTTCTTACACGGAGGTAGTATTCTGCACGTTCGAACAAATGATGGTCTCATTTTTATTTGGAAGGGGAAAGGGTAGAAAATATTTATACCTTTAACATAATAGAAATTCAGTAAAATAATAATACCAAAATCATTATATTTTATCAGGAAAAGATATATTGGAGGATAAATATAGAGTAAAATAGTTAATAATTTATTAGTAATCATCATGAGAGTTTGCACATCCTCATGGAGGACCTCTTAAAATGAATTACTTTTTGGAATTTTATAGGATAAAGGGGATTTGAATTATTGCAGGGGACTCTATAAGAAATAAAAACAATATATTATATTTAGGAAATATATTTTTATATTTTCCTTGAAGGGGGATGGAGGGACCATTCAATAATGGAAAAAATAAAATTTTTAAAATAATACTTACTAATATGAAATGGGAATATGTTTCCCATGGAACATGTATTATAAATTAGAATATATATGATTTGAGATGTTATTTGGATGATAAATACCATAATTATTGATTTGGAGATATTTTTTAACAAGTTTTATCTCTTTGAAACTTTTGGGTATATCTTTTACCTTAATTTACCAATACTATAGTAACATTTTTTAACATCGGTAACTATTTCATAAAAATAAAATAAAAAATTGACTTCTTCAATAATTTGGAAATCAAAATATCATATATAGAAAAATATTTAATCAAATAAAATATTTAATGGATAGAATAATTAATTTTTATACTACTAAACTTTTGTGTACAAACTATTTCGTGAAAAACTGTATTTTTAAGCATAATAATATTGTTCATAACAAAATTATCAATTTTATATTATTTATATGACATTAATTGGTTTATTTTTCAATAAATAAGTGATTTTTTCTTTAAATTCAAAGTAAAACTTAATTACACATTTGGAAAATTTAATTACAAGAAACATACAAAAATAGTTTTTTTAAATAACTATAAATAATGTTCCATAATGTCATTCCTGGTTTTTTTAAATTCAACATAATTTTGTTTTAAATGAAACATTTTTATCATTAAAAAATATTCATAAAAAAGTTTGTTTACGTAATACATTTTTATGTGTATAAAACCGGAATTATTTTTAAAAAATTATATTACGGTATTCACCTAAAAAAATATATCATAAAATTATAAAAAATAAAACATAAGGTAATATTTACTTGATAACTCATAAAATTATGTTCATTTGTTTTAAAATACAAATTCTAAATTTTAAGATTTTACTTTTTAATAGAAAAAAAAATTTCAATGAAAAACTTTTTGTAAAGAAAAAAGTATTTCAAAATATTAAAAGTTTTTATTTTTATACCCCAATAATTATTGATATCCATTAAATTTTTCATATTATAAATTTATTTTCTTTAAATTGTGTTTATAAAGTTTATATTTTATAAAATAATTATTATTAATAAAAATGTAATCCTTATAGTTATATAAATTTACCAGTTATATTTTATCAATTCATATGTTTTAAAAGATGAACTTTGTTTTTTTCTACAAATATTAAATAATTGTCTTACCTGGAAATATATCCACAAATTAAATGGATAATTTATGATATTAATTTTTATATTAAAAAATGTGGTGTAGTGTGTTCTTTGTTTGATTTTTCATGTTTAACAAGTATTTAACATAATTGATATTTTAAGAAGTAATACTCACTAATAGTTTGGGATGTTACAATATACCCCCATAATGAATTTATTCATTAAAATTTTATTACAAGGATTTGAAAATGTGATGATATTAATTTTTTATTACATTCTTAGTTTCCTATGAATATTCCTCAATCATATGATCCTGCCTTAAAATTTTGACTAAATAGGTGGTATTTTTTTTAGTACACTTTATCCCCTTACTCCAAAATTTCCATGAGTTTTTCTTCATATGAGAGATCTTGTTATCATTACACACATTTAAATTTTATTAAATATTAAGGTTGTATTATTAGTTACTCAAAAGAGATATTAAAAATATATGGTGCACTTATCAGAGGAATGAAGGTAGTTCCAAGAGATATATTGGTACACAGACATGATCAATGATCTCATAGTGAAAAATATAGGTGGTGTTCAGCTTCCATTTCTTAAAAAATATAATAACCAAATTCTATGGAGATATCTATAATTACACCTTGAAACCAACATCAAAATATAGATCTCATTGATTATAATATTCAAAACAGTTTTATCAAAATTGTTTTTATAATAGTCTAAGACCTGCAATGTCAAATTTAGTGCTAAAATAATAGACATTTCATTTTTGGAATAAATATCGATTAAGGTGCCCAAATTTTTTCCATATAAAATTTACAATAATAAACGAACGTTTTAGATCACTTATGCACCCAAATACCCTATACGTCAAGAGTTATAGAAAACTAGGAAAAACTCTAACAAAAATAATACCCATGCTTTTAAAAGATAATTTCTCTCACTTAACTCATCATTAATTATTTCAAATTGTGTTGTTTTCATCATAAATATTAAACCCTGATAGACATAATTCATTAATAATAATTTTATATAACTTAGTGATAATGAAAAAATAAGATGAGATCAAATTATCATTACGGGTAAAAATAAGCATTGACGATAGAGTTACATTAGTGAGAATTAGATGATAACACGAGTATGATAGAATAATAAAATTTAATAAGTATAACAAAATAATATCTATACACATCAACACATAGATCAGAAAACACAAAAACATCGAATAAGGATCTCAAAAAGTAAGGAGTCTTCAGAATCTATAATCACAAGCCATCTCATATTAATCATGATGAAAGGAAACATTTATAAGCATAAAAATCATAAATAAAACTTGTTAGTGTATTTGAACTCCATATTAAAATAAATCCTAAAAATTGAATAACCAATATGACCAACATACGTCTCTAGAGAACTCAATGTGTTGGAAGGATATCACAGACCCACCCAAACTCAATTTATCAGGGAATCACCCATCCTTGGTTTATAATGTTACCACATTTCCCTGGCTTATAACAGAACCTCCCATTCAAGTTTTATCATGGAACCAACTATCATCATAGTAAATTTCCATGAATAATATCCTAAAAAAACATAAGACATTAAATTTTCAATCATAAAAGTAATCAATGATCTTTCATTTCTTGTTTCACCAAAAGAAAGGAAACAACTTCCATACTAATCTCTGTGAAACATGATTTACATATGGCTATGAATAAGGTTCCTTGAAAATTTCTTTAAAAGAATGTTAATTCATCCAGAAAAATAATGTGGATTGTATCATTAAAAAATATACACATTATTACATAGGTGATTACAATAGTAGTTGATACTGATGAATTGAATTACCATTAAGATACCATGAAATCATTTTTGAGGAAAATAAACTTTTAGTTTTTAAAATCAATAGTAAAAACTAAAAATAAGAAAAATAATTTTAAAATAATTTTCTTTTAAAATATATAATAAAAATTATAGAAATATCTTCAAAAATGGTCTTGATAGGTAGAAAATATCTTCAGGATGCAAAAGTTAAATATAAAAATTCATTCTAAATATTTCTTAATTTGATTTAAAAGTGACCCATTTGAAAAAAATTAATAAATCTAATTTTTTAAAATCATTTAGAAAAAAGGTAAAAGGTTATCTAAAATTCATATAATAATTTATTGAATAACATATTTTACTGTTTAGAAAATATGTATATGGTAGGGAAACATTCCTAATCTAAATGAAAATATATGATTAGTATCACATAAAAATGAAATTTTCAATTTTTATTAAATCAATATGGGAGGAAATAGAAATACAATATGATACAAAAATTCATTACTAGTATAGAATAATGATATTTTTTTCAATAAAATAATACAATATTATTTCCTCTAAAGTAACATTGAACATTAAAAAACACCAAAAGAAAGAAGATTATAAGAAATAGCCTTTTCACTTTGGTAACTATTTAATCATCAGAACCTTGAATGAATAACTTAAAATGAAACATTAAATATTATGAAAATAATTATTTTCATGAAATGATATTTCAATGTGGAAGTAGAATCACCTCATTAAATAATATAGTTTTATATCAATAACATATGTTTCAAGGAAAGTTAATTTGAGATAAATAAAACTTAAAAAATAATTCCACTAAATTAAAGAATTAATCAATGAATCTATTATATATATCCAATGTAAAAAATAGAAAATAAATAGAAATATAATATCTTATAACCAAATTCATTACCAACATAATCAATAAATAATAATGTCAATGAATTGGTAATGTAAAATAACGAAAATAAATTTAGTTAATAATTTCATTACCATGAGGTAAATTCCAATTCAATCCCCCTTAAATGATATAATTACAATACACACATAAAATAAAATGATATATTAATAATAAACGTTATTTATTGTAAATGTATCAGTAGATACATCACAAAATAAATATAATTAATGAATATAGAATTTTTTTTACAAAAATAAAAAGGGAGGAAAGAAATTGTTACCTCATGTCTGACATCATTCCAACATTCTCGAACATCATGTACAGAAAGATTATATAATTTTTTATTAATAACAATTTCTAGGATTAATACCATATATTTAAAAAATTTATTTTATTTATTTTTAATGAAATATTTAAATTCGTTTTCAGTTTACTCCACATTAAGTGTTTTGAAGACATTCATTTCATTATTTCAAAATGGAATTGGTCTATTGAATTTGGTAGAAGAGGCCAAAATTTCAAAATATTTACAATAATAACCCTAAATATTTATCATTCATATTCTTAAATTATTCACGAAAAACAATCCTTGAGTTATTGTTTTGAAACTTTTTCAATGAAATGATACTGGAGATTGTATGTCATACGTACGCATGAGTAAAGTTCATATTTCTTAGTGATCATTATTGAAAGAAGGTATGAAATTATTTTATCTTTAAATAATTATCATAATATAATTAATACCATTTTATTTATTTTAATATACTTATATATATCATTATTTTGATTTAGTGATGAAATAAATAGTCACATCGCTTCCTGAAGGCAGTTTTCCACAAGTATGAACAAACATCACTATCACTTTTCTTTGTTAGAAAAAAATGATATATTATCTTTTGAGAATGATAAATATGTAAATAATATCATAATTAATTCATTTATATCATATATATTTTTTAAATGTTTCCTTATTATATTCAATGCAAATATTTCGTGAGAAATGAGTCACAACACCTCACAAGGCGTTAGTCCACCGTGCACACTAATAACATTATTGCACACCCAAAGAATAAAATGTAAGAAGTTATGTATAATGTATCGACTATATAATTATTAATATGTAACAAATTCCATATATAAATACCTTAAAAACAATATCACATCAATCAATTAAAAGTGATGATTGAAAAAAATTACATCGGTTCGTGAGGTAGTAGTTTATCGTACATATGAATAATGATTTCATATCTCATTTGATGAATGATAAGATGGATTTAAGTTATTAAATTAAAATAATATATTATTATGTGATATATTGTTATGTTATTGTTTTATAACAATTAATTAATTTTTTATGGAGTTGGGAGAAGAAATACAATAAAAACACATGGTTCAATATGATGCCACTTCTTTTAAACAAATTCTTACCTAAGACCCAAAATAATTCCTAGGATGTACTTATGTAAAACATATGGGATATAGGTCATTGAAAGAGAATTAAGGAATAAAACTGGTTAAGGATTTTCTAGTACAATTTTCTATGAAGTTATTAAAAATATAGGATGGGGGTAGCGTTTTATAAGGGAAGTGTGAGGCAAACCTGTAAATTTTTAAATGAAAAAGGTGTACATACATTTTTCACATCAAAAAAGGCTCCATATTGAATAATTACTAATAATTATATATTATAGGGGCCAAAATGGGCACATAATATATTTTAGACAAGTATTTATGTCATTTTAACCAAATTAATTATACTTTGACCCCTGATAAATGAGTTTTTTCCATCACCGTGATAATTATTTTTTATGATTTTCACTATTCAATATGGGGAATATTTTATATTAAATTATTAGATAGAATAAATTATACTTCTGAAAAATATGGAATCTTTTTATATTAAATTCCATTCACATTAGTTAGAAAATGTATTCTAAAATTATACTCACTAACACGACAAAGAAAAACATTTTCATGAAGTGTATTTTTTTAGGAAAAAAAAGACTTTATGTTGACTCTCTGACTAATAGTATTTATTGTATGAATAAAAATTAAAATTTATTTATATATAATATATAAATTAAATTTATTTGATTCTTCATGATGGTTTATTTTAATTAATTAAAATGGATAGACATTGTTTAGTTTAAAAAAATTCAGAAAAACTCTATTTTTAACCCAAAAATATACTTATTCTAAAAAAGATTTTAAAAATGATAATAAAGTAATTAAATGTAATAAATAAAAATAAATAATAGTTATTTTACTTAGAATCATATAAAAAACACAATGGTACTTCAAAATTCCTTAATTAATTGAAATGAAATGATAAATTTGGAAAAATGATTATTTTTCAATATTCACTAAAAAATACAAATATTTTCAAATAAATCCCAAAAAATTTACCCAGCGATAATTTTTATACGATTAGTTAAAGAAATTTGTTTCATTTAAAAAACCATTTACTCTAATATTTCAAAATATTAATTGTGATTTTTAGTCTAACAAAATAAAAAAATCATTTTTTAAAAACATTCTTTTAATGTTTAGAAATTACCTTACTAAAAACTGATTTATTATTTAATAATAATTTTTCAATAATTTATATTTATTATGAAATTTATATATATTATAAATTGTTAAATTTTATTAATACCCCCCCCCCATTTAACAACTAATTTATAACAGTTATATATTTTACATGTCATTGAAGCTCAGTATTGCATATTGAATCCTCTATCAAATATAAGTCCTTTTTGAATTCTCCTAGGGTGTTATATCCTCATCAATTTAAATAATGTGCATCCTCAAAATTTGAAAATTAGGTCAGTAAAAAAAAGGTTTATCATTTGAAAAAAAATACCTTGGTTAGAAACCCACATCATAAAAATACTTAATAAAACATCAGCTTGATTATAGGGAATAAGAAGAACATGTTTCATCTAGAATAACACATACAATGTTTAAAAATAGGATTGCATTGTTGGGAAGTGAATATTTGTACGTGGAATAAAGTTTTAATTTATAAATATTTGTGGATATTGAAAGAGATCATTGATAACAATAAATTTAATGATCCTGAGAAAACCAACAACCATGAAACAATAAACCAAAGAGATGTGATAACTGATTTTTATAACATCAGAAATAATGGTAATTGGTAACATTTTCACTTAAAGATCCTTTTATTATAGTTAATTAATTATCTTCCATATGGATAGGAAGAATATCTAAATATACATACTTGATGAGTAGAATTTAATCCTTTTATCAATTTCCACCACAATCTCAAATTTTGTTTCAAAACATTAGTATTGAAGATGAAATGTTTTCAAATAGGATTTAAGGGACTAAATTACCATAATAATGGATTATCAATCTATTCCACCAATATGTATACATTAAAAAATACTAAAATGGTAATCATATGGTAATATGTTTTCCAAACATAATAAAACATCATATGAGGAAATGATAAATTAATCTCTAAAATTCAACAGTAATACCCAAAAAATTAAACTAAAACTTTTCATAAATAAAAAAACAATATTAAAAAAAGATAAATAACCTTAACATTAATGAGTGTTTTTTCCTCAAAGGTCCTCTCATACCTTTCTTCCAATTTTTTTATAAACAATAGTGACCACCTTCTGAAAAAACATTAATCACTAAGTCAAAAACTAAATTTTCAATTCCATAGTCATCTACACAGTAAAACCTGTGCATCCCTAATTATTCCAATAAATAAGTTCATTTAAACTAGAAATTTTATCAATACCTTAAAACTTATTTACACATAATTTAAATGAATAATTTACATTAAAAAAATATTTAAATATATTTCAAGCTAATAAAATTTCACTTAAATTGTTATCAGTCAATTCAAAATTTCATTATATAAACTCTCAAATGGGGTGTTGAAGAAATGAACATATGATTATCCTTAAAAAAATTAAACCGATTATTTAATCCGTAAAACTTAATATAAATTAAAATGAAAAAATTATAATTTATAAGGTGATATAAACATTTTTTTAGATACAAACTATAAAATCCCCAAACTTGTACTCGCAAATTTAGTGCTGAAATAATAATGTATACATTTCTTTCATTGATACCAATGAATTTGACCAAATTTTCACCCTTAAAAATAATTCATCAAATGGAAATATTGTATACAATATAATCACTAAGACCTTTCTGGTTTATCATTTTATAGAATTTTCGAAAGCTACAAAAAAATACCCATGTTTTTAAATGGAAATTTCTCCAACATAACCAATATTCTCTTATATAACTTTAAGTCATCATCATAATAAATATGAAACCATTTGAGAAATAATTTGATCAATATTATTCTTTATAACCTATGTCAAACTAAAAATATGATGGGTGATATCAAATGATTAGTAATGTTAATCTTACTCATTAACAGTTGAATTTCATTTGTGATAATAAGATAAGCATAAGGGGTTGATTCCATTACCCAAGAGTAGGATAATGACATAAGAAATTTAATTCACATAAAAACATGGATTATAAAAAATAAAAACATGTAATAAGGATTTAATAAAGTCCAGAGTCATCAAAATCAATAATTAGGATCCATGGGACATCAATCATGATCAAAGAATGATTTACAAAAATATAAATCATAAATAAAATGTTTTTTTATCTTAGAAAAACATCTTTATATCACTATTAAAAATGGAATAACAAATATTTTCAACATCTATCTTCTGAGTACCCAATATATTTGGAGGGTTTTCATGGACCCACTCATTGATTATTTATCACAGAACCACAAGTCCTTGGTTAATACTATAACCATCCATCTTTTGTTTATAACAAAACCAAAAGTCATTAATATATGATGGAACCAAAATCCATTATAAAAAAAGAACAAGAACCATATCATAAAGAAAAATATTAGAAACATTTTTTTTCAATCAAAATAATAAACAATTTTTTATCATTTAGGGTTCCAATAATTAAAATTAAATGTGTTCCATAATAATCTATTTGAAACATGATTAACCAGTGCAAAAAAATGGGTTCTATAAAAAAATCTATGAAATGATAATTATTCCATCCTAATAAATATTAGGGTTTGTATCATAAAAAAATATCAAAATTTGATAATATTTAACAATAAGTGTTGTTTAAATTGATGAATGGAAATTCCACTAAAATACCATTAAATTTATTAAGGAAAATAAACATTTACTATGGAAAATCACATTTAAAAAATAAAAATTCAAAATATATTTTCAAAATAAATTTCCATAAAAATAAAAATGAAATATTATAAAGGAATCTTAAAAATAATTAACACTCATGATGATAGGAAAATCCATTCAGGATGTAAATTTTAAGAATAAAAATTCTCTTTAGAGATTTTGTGATGCAATTCAAAGGTGACCAATTTTGAAAATGTTAAGAAATTTCATTTTTAAAACCATTCAAAGGAAGGTAAAATTTATTGTAAAATTTATTTAGGTAATCTATTATTTTTTTGAATAACATGTTTCATTTTTTAATTCCATAATATGGAAGTGAAATATTCCTGAAGAAAATACATGATCTGTATCACATACAAGTGACTTTATCAATGTTTCTTTACTCAATATGGGGTAAAATGGAAATATATTTTTTAACCATTATAATAACTAGTTTCGAAGAGATATATTGTTTTTATTAAAGAAAGAGAATATGATTTATTCTAGAATATTGAACATAAACAATCCTGAAAGAAATAATATTGTAAAAAAATCTATTAACACATGGGTAACTCTTCAATCCTAAGACCCATTAAATAATAAATTAAAATGGTAGTATAAATATCATGAACATATTTATTTTCCTGATATGACATGTCAAAGTTGCAGTAGATACACCTTATAAAATAATATAGGTGAATCTAATAAATGTTTTTCTAAATGAATGGTAATTTGAGTTGAATAACCTTCATAAAAATCATGCCACTAAATTTTAAAATTAATCAATGAATAAAATGTTCTTTTAAAATGTAAAGCAAAAAAATAGGTAAAAATAAGATAATTCAATGATGTTACACTAATAATAATGACATAAAAATTTCAATTATGATGTAATATAACCCAAGTAATTGAAATTGAGACAAGAAAGTTTTTACCACTTGGTAAATTTCAAGTCAATTCACCTCAAATGAAATAATAAAAATAAAAACATAAAAATATCTTAATTTATGAATGATTCATGTTAATAAATTTAAAAGGTTCATTACATAACTCATAGAATAAAAAATAGGTGGTGAATTAAAAATATGTATCATATAAATAAAAAGAGAGATGAAAAACTCATACCTCTGGACTAACATCCTCCGTACATGTTTGAACCTCCTGTATAATAGGATTATATAAATTATTTTCTTTCCTAAAAAAATTAAATTTTTAGTAACATATAAATAAATCAATAATTTTATTTATTTTTTCATGGAATTCTTAAGTACTTAATTAGTTATGTCCATGTTGGGTGTTTTGAGGATGTTCGGTTCATTATTTCAAAACTACTTCGGTGTGTTGACTATGGTCGATGTAGTAATTACTTAATCACCAATAGATAAATAATCCTAATATAAATATAATATTTATTCATAAATTATAATTTAAATACCAATCATGAATTATGGTTTAAAAATTAACTATGTCATATTTATGGAGACGGTAGGTCAAGCATACAGATAAAGAGTCGCATCACTTCATGGAGGTGGTACTCCACAAATAGGAATGAACTACATTATCATTTTTCAATGTATGAATGAAAATGATAAATTATATTTTCAGAATGAAAAATATATAATGAATAAAATAATTATTTCATGAATATCAGATATATTCAATAATATTATAGTTATTACCTTAAATGTAAAACGTTATTAAAACTCGATTCACACCACTTCGTGAGGTAGTAATATTCCGTACATATGAGAATAGTTATCATATCCCCCATTGAATGGAATTTGTGATGGTATATGTGATAAAATAACTCCAAATGTATAAATACCATTCAAATATAATATATTTAATATAAATCCACCATTATAACTACCCGTGAGAGGTGTTGATGGAAAACGAATGACATCCGTTCATGAGGAGGTGGTCCTCCAAAAACGTGAATAATGATATCTTATCCCATTTGATGTAAGAGGAGAAATATTTATATTATATAATTCCACCCTCGATTCCTCTAATCGGTGTCTCTAGATGATGGCCATAAGAACTCAAGAATTTATCCTAGAATATCGAAGGCTTCTAACTAGTAGTGTAGGCCTAGGGTGTATCTGAGGGGATAAGATTCCCTTATCGATCATAGTGTAGTGTAACAACATAATAATAAATAAGAAACCAACATTATTTGAAATAAAGGAAGACAATAAATAAATATAAATGAATAACTAGCATCATTTTAATGAATAATAATAGGTACAAAATGATGTTCATGGTTTGTCATGTGTCTATAAAAAATATGAGTACGGGGATTTGGGGAAAAAGGAATATACTATATGATATCGAAAGAAAAAAAGAGAAGAAAATGATAAAATGAGAATCTTGAGCATATACTTGGTCTTATACCATGTTCTCTATCAAACTAAAATAAAAAATCAAGCATCAAAAGTCACACACTTCCCTTTATCCATAAATGAAATCATAAAGTCTTCTTGGGTACCAAAGGTATCCCAATAAGGGTGTGAGATACAATCTTAGTAGGGCTCCAACCATAGTTTCATATTCAATACATTTCATGAAATTTATTTAAATGAATGTTTTTCCATATATAATTAATGTAGGGTATAAATAAATGAATAAATAGAAACTTGGTCCAGGCATTAAATTGGACTCCCAAAAAATACAACCTGCTTTGGCCTAATCCAGATGTTTGAAATGAGGTACATGTGCAAGTCCTGATAATTATAAAAGGGTCATCGTTATAAAAGAAAACTAAGTGGGATAACCCCAGTCTTGTGTATTGTATTAGTGGTCGCATTTCTAGGTCTTCAAACTAGTGTTATCAAAATAAAAATAAGAACATCCCATAAGGCACAATAAAGAAATACATAAAATATTAAGGTGGATTCCTAAGCTCCTCGATAGAGGTACGTAAAAACCCCAAGGGTTTTTATACTTGTATCCAATATGACCAATTCCACGGATTCAATCCAAGAAGACCCATACGATGTCACATAGATGACTTGGTATCACCAAAAGAATGGCATACCCATATTTCCAATAATTTTGTCCATGGTTTCTCACCTAAGTAACCCATGTCCCTCACGAGTGTGTATAATAATCCGAAAGATCTCGTACAAGGAAATTAAATGTATCACTATAGGCGTTTCAAGTAGATCCAACCAACAATGGTGACTCCATCCACAAAGTCCTTAAAACAGGACTCGTGTGTTCACTATTAGTCTGTAGTAGGTGAACATAGAAGCCAAGAATATATCACAAGGAATATCTTACAAGATGTAGACTATATAATTACAAGTCATCAATGAAAAATAATAACACATGCTAGACAATTATCCCAAGAATAACATCTAATTCAAGCCCTTCAATTATGGAATAAGGAAAATCGAAATAGGTAGATTATATAAAAATGTAATAATTGCACAAGGAAAATGAAATATGATATAATAATTAACAATTTAGGCATCAAGAATTAATACATTTATAAATAAATAAGTATAACCATTTAATTAAAAGTAATAATGCATCATGCTTAAGGTTCCATATCTCTTACCCATTCATTTATCTTGATTCAATTCACTAATTGTGAAACTAATAAAATTTTCACATAGATATACACATGGATGTTATCAATTAAAGGAATTCTAGTGGAAATTTGAGGTGGAAACACTAAAAGGGGTGGAAAATGTCAAGATGGTTGACTATGGATGGTTTTCTCCATGAGGTATAGTCACAATAGATATGAAAAATCCATTTCATTAATTTATTTAGAACATTCGAGGCATCACCGGAATGGTCTAGTGATTGGAACTATAATGCATCATCTAAAAAGGTGACATATCAAAGATGAAAGACCTAAACCACATACATCACTGTATTTGTAATCCATGCATCAATTTTCGAGAATTTATTCAACCTATAATCTTATAAAATAAATAAACCATCAAATTCAAAGAAAATAAGGGAAAATGGGTCTCACAAAAATAGCGCTTTAAATGGAGGAAGAACCTTGAAATACATTAGATATGATCAAAGGTATTATTTAGAAATTTCTAATGATTTTGAGGGTGATAGATTGAGTGGAGAAACAAAGGAGTCAGCCTGAACCCTATGATGGAGGGGGAAAAAGATCATACTTGGGAGGGGAAGATAATCATGATAGAAGAGAAAGGGACAAAGACAAAATGTTTTAAACAATTTAATTGGTAAAATTTGTAAATTCACCCTAAAAATGTTCATAGTTTGGATGAAATGTTGGCCAAACCATGCACAAACTATGTGTTAGTTAATACATTAAAGGGACACCTTGCACAGTTAGGTGTACATTTATCTGACGCGTATGAAAACCTTGAAAAAAAAAACTCTATCCCAAACTTCTACAGCAACTCTTATCCATGCACTTTGGATATCATGGTTTCAAAAAAACTATGTGGCCCCTTGAACCTCACTATATGCAATAACACAGTTTCAAGAAATTGGGCATCATGGGTGGCACAGTTTCAACTAACCATCCATACTAGTCTGCTTTTTCAATTTTTGGGACTCTCAGCTCCAAAAGAGTCTCAAAACGCCAAATTAATCTTTTACTTCATTATTTGCAATTATAAGGGTTGTTTTAATGAATTTAAACCCAAAAATAAATGGTTTGTAGATATAATAAAAACTAGAAAGTTACAACATTCCCTCTTTAAGAAAACATTCCTTAATTTTCCCTCATGAGGGGGGTTGGACATCATCAGATATGAGTTCTAGACACTGATCAAATAAATCAGCCTCCCACTCCCAGATCTCATTTTATATGGGTCCATGATTCTGTTGTTCCCAGACTAGAGGAACTGAACTTCCATAGAGATTCTTCATGTTATGATCAATTATATGTATCAGATGATCCTCAAAGGATGCATCCACTAACAATTCAATATCTTTGAGGTCAAATTAATGATATGGCTCAAATGATACTGTTGGAGTAGAGACCTATCGGAGAAGTTATGTATGACACAATACATATAAGGTCACTATAACTGATAGGAAATAGACCGACTCTCTCACATATCTTGAAAGTTCTGACATATCAAAGAGATAACTTTCCTTATCTCTAGACTAATCTATGAACAAATCATGGATAAACTTGTAGAAAGATTTTATTCCCCACATCAAAATTCATAAGACTATGACGATGATAGATATAAGACTTCTTCCTTGAAAAAGTTGTATGGATAAGCATCTAAACCAGATGAAATTACTCTAAAGTATCCAGAAAAGATGAGGACCCAATAGAGAATCCACGCATATCTTAATCCATCATAGAGCTTAATGACATGATCAATCATAGAGGGGCCCATATGAATCCATCTTGATTGTTTCTTGAAATCTATTATTGTTGGAAAACTCAACGAAAAGGAATTTTATTTTCCCATGAACCTCTAAAATCAAGGATATAGGCTTGTGGAATATCTTAAACCCCCTATATCATCCAATATATCTTCCCATTAGTCTAAGTATTATATCTTATAATCAATTGAACTTGCGTGACCAATGCCTTTGGAACCATTTTTAGAACCATGATGTGAAATAGGTGTCTCAGTCCATAATGATATAATGGGGGACAACATGAAGGTGTACGACCTCCTGGATATAAATCCTTCATAGCTCGTCAATAGAGAAGGTTTCTTATATTGGTAGGAAGTGTGAAAACGTGATCTACCTATAGATGGCAACCCATACTGCATCACTTCCCAGAAAGGATCTCAACAATCCTTCCATGAAATCTATGGTGACATAATTCAATTTAAACATAAGAATGGAGATAGATTCTATTGAATTCTAGTAGGCCATTTGGGATTTGCCTTTGCATGATGATAGGTAGATCACCGATTGATGAAACCATTTATCTACATTTTCATAACTGACCACCAATACTGGCGATGAATTACTAGGTACTTGTTTGTAACACTAAGATGAACTACCCAAATAGAGGCATGTGATTCCCCATCAACTCTTCCCATATATCACAAGGCACCCATACAATGACATGGATGTGGAGGGTCTCACTCCCATAAACAACCCAACCAGGAGGTGGATTTTCACTTGTAACACTCTCCCTCAAGAAGAGGTCATCGTAATCAGATAATGACCACTTATGAACCCTCTAAAATAGAGATAATGTCACTACTATAACTTGTTAAATAGTTTTCTTGTGCTGATACTGAACCCCCCAAGTGAGTCTCAGAAAACAAATTCATTATATTCCACTCAGTATTTTCCTTCTTAACAGCATGCTACTGAGACTTTGGGAACAATTCATCAGCTATAACATTACATTTTCTTGGTTTATAAGCATGCTCAATGTCGTAGGATTATAGCTAATCTACACCAATACACTACATCAGATTCAATTATTCTTATGTGGATATTTATTGGGGACTTTTTTGATCTATTTAAATGAAAAACTAATCACCTACAATTTATTTCATAAAACATTCCAGAGTATGAACCATCATTCTAGATCAAGGTCATGTCTAGTATAGTTCAACGCATGAGGCCTCAATTGGTTGGATCCATATGCTACAACCCAATAACCTAGCATCAAAAATTCACCCATCTATATTGATGAATCATCACAGTACACAATATATCTTTTTTATATCTCTCGAAGAATCAAGATTGATGCTGAAGTGAGTCTTTCATTCAACTCATGAAATTTTGTCTCTAAATATTTATACCAGATGATTTTAAAACCACTATTTTTTAATCCTATAATATTTGATACCTATTGTTAAATTTTTTGGATGAATTTCTTGTAATAACCATCAATCTATAATAACATACATATATCAAATACATTCTTGGGATGCTCCTAGGATACCACGACACTCACCTTTTCAAGTTCAACATATATTCTTTCCTCGTTTATGATATGACCCAATAATTAAACCTTAATGATCCAAAAGTGGCATTTTCTAAGTTTCACATATATATACGAATCTCTCTTAGTGACCTCAGCACAATCTCAAAATTATTGACATGTTTATTTATATTGTGTGAGTACACTAATATGTCATCTATAAATACTATAAAAAATGAAACAAGATATAGTTGGAAACCAAATTCATTTCAACCGTAAAGACTATAGGTGTGTTCGTTAGGACAAAAAACAATACTTGATACTCGTACAATTTGTACCTTCTATGGAACATTGTAAATAGTATGTTTTATTTTCTCACATTAACCTGATGGTAACCCAAACTAAAATTACTCTTAGATAAAATAGTCTCTCCTCATATTTGGTTGAATATTTCATCAATATAAGGAATTGGATACCTGATCATCCCTATAAACTAGTTCAATCCATAGTAATCCATGAACAATATAAGGTTACCATTTTCCCTCTTGGTTAAAATGAATAGAAAACCCCATGGTGATGTGATGGGTGGAATAAAATCCTTAGCCTCAAGATCTTGAAGACATTTCATAAGTCTTGGATCTCTATAGCTACCATCCCATATAGAGGAATGGGAAATGATGATTCACCTTGAACATGCTCAATGATGAACTTTATTACTCTCTAAAAAATTAATATATATATAAATAATCATATAATATATCCCTTAAATTATCCACTAATTGTGGAAATTATGCTAACTAGTTTCCCTGATCACTCAAAAAGACAAAATTCATTTGGGATGTCATTATACCCAACCCAATCGGATTGGTTCTATATTGAATTTCTTTTATATACCATTCAACATTTTTTATATATGTTCTCCCCTTTTGAGATGCTAAGTAACCCACTAGAAGTAGAAATCCGCCTATGTATGATATGGAACAGACCAATCCTTTCCAAGAATGGCATTGAAATCAGTCATCTTGAGGATAAATAAACTTAGGATGAAATAAAACATGTCTATCTTAAGGGGAACTACTTAAATTGAAGTATATAATTTCTCCTGGCCCCTAACAGAATTTCGAGAGACATAACACCATCGAAACACTCAATTTCAAGGCAAATACATGCCACAACCACAATAAATATTAAAGTGTGTGTTGCAACTGTATTAAAAAGAAAAGAAACTAATATTAAGTCAACTAGAATAGTACTTCATAAAGTAGAAGTCCCAAGAATATTCTCTTCATGTATAGGATGCATTTAATTAATATTTCATTAACCATAGCACTGATACACTACCTGACTAGCCTAAGTATATCCACACCAATAAAGTTGATGTTATGGGGCCTAGCACGCGCTTCCATGACCACTAACAACTCATCTTGATATGCTGGTATAATAAGAACTATGATCCTAATATGTATTATCAAATAATGTTCCAAATATAGGAATCTATATGGATCCCCTATCACTGGATGATGGAAGAAAATACCGGCAGAAGCACTTAAGGTGACCTATCATGTCGCAAACTCAGCACTCAATAGGGTTTCTTGAGAACTATGACTTCTTATGGTATGGCTACCTATAGCGGTGAAATAATATATATTTAGTGCATTTCACTTGGTTGGAAACTTCCCCATGTTCACCATCAAAATGATACTTCCTACTTCTAGATAATCCATCGCCCTACTTCTCGTGTAAATAACCCTTTCTTACATTGTAGGTGTCTCTGACATACTATTTAGTAATTACGCATCATTTGACTATTTTTGTAACGGTATTCAAATAAAAGAAATTTAACTATGATAGGACAACGTATATAAGACCATCCTCAAAGTTCAATTTATTCATCATCTAATCACTAGTCAGATATTGAGAAATCTTCTAAAACTCAGTGAAGATAGAAAAATAATTGAGCACAGCCCTGGTGCCCGACTGAAGTTGCATCAACTCACTACCCTATTATTTGTTCGGAAGAAGTTATTGTAGAAGGTCGTCTAGAATTCTTCCAAGTCCATTCCCATAGAAAACTCATACTGAGATATGTTGTCCTGCCTTAGCTTGTCAGAGTTTCATAACATGTTGGTAGAGAGCTTTACCATCTACTCTAGAGGTGTCTCAAGATGATCAAAAATAAATACCATGCCCTCAAACCATGAATATGTAGCCATATTTCTTCCATCCCTCATGAAGGAGGGAGTATATTGCAAAATAAAGTCTCAAGTCAGCTCTTTTATAGTCAGAATAGGATGAGGAGAACCCTAAAAATAATGCATAATCTGATAAAACTATAACAAAAATGAGTATCTTCACCCCATGGAATATCAGAAGGAGAATCTTGGCCCAACACCTCTAGATAATTCTCATCACCATTATCTTTTCATACAACATTTGGATGTCATGATGTAATAGTTCTACAATTTTGAATCACAGTCCTCATACATGATTTATAACAGAAAGGGAAATAAATTAAGAAAATGATAAAAATTGTGGGTATAAGGCCTCCCTAAAACAAAACATAACCCTTATCCTCCTCCTATATCCATTTCTATGTAAAAAGGAAAATTTCATAGAGGGACAACTAAGAAACATCCCACTATGCATTTCTATGTTTTGGGGTAGATTCATGATCTCACATTCCTTATATAATTTAACAATTTCATTTTAAAGTTTGTATTCAATTGATTCATTTATGTATCTTAATTTTCATTGATAGGTTGACTCAGGTGGATCATCATTCCAATTTATAATCGCTCGTACACCTAATAAATTAAAATTGAATTTCCACTAAATCCAAATCACAATAATTTCCTACAAGTCAATTTGGCACATTTCTACAAATATTACAAATCAGGAACTACAAGGAATTATAAACAAATCACAAAGAGAAGACATGTGGAAAACCTGAACAACAAGGCACTATAACTCAATCAAAAAGAGAAGTTACATCGAAAAAATGTGATTCATGCTAAATACATATATAAAATAGAATAATGCATATCAATTTAATTCTTAAAGTTCTTAGTATGATGCATTAGTTCACATGCACATATATCATCAGGATATGGTATAATAAATATCATAATTTTATTAATTTAAGCATCAATATTAACGAAAAAATTGTTATCCAAAGGGAAAAAACATCCTCAGATACCACATTTTAGTGCCTCACCCCAAGAGCCACTTATCAGTGCCCCAATATGGTGTCAAGAAGACCTCAATAATGCATCCCTAAATTTTAGCAGCTTCAACTAGTAGTGAGGGAATAAGGTGTGTCTATGGGGATATTATTCCCTTATCAATTATAGTGTAGTGGAACCATATGATATGATACTATAAATAAGCAGCATCATAAATGAAGGGTCTAAACATAGAAAGAGAAAGGAATAATTTTTGGAGGTTGAATGAATAATAATATATGCAAAATAATGATCATTGTATGTCTTGTGTATATAAAAAACATGAGAATGAAATTTTTTGAAACAAGAATCTACCATATTAAATCAAATGTAAAAATGAACAAAAATTGCAACAACATTCATCTCAATCATAGGCTTGGTCCACCACTTCATGCTCTAAACCACTATAACAAAACAATCAAGGATCATAAGTCACATATTTTACTTTATCTATTCCTATAAAAATAAATCCTTCTTCAGTACCAAAAGCAGACCAAGAAGGGAATGTGATACAATCTTAGTAGGACTCTACCCACAGCTTCTAGGCCAATACATTTCGTGGACCTAATATAAATGAAAACTGGTCCATAAATAATTAATTTATGGGATAAATAAATAAATAAAAACTCATTTTGGGCTCCAAAATGGACACCCAAATGATACCACCAACTTCATCCTAAGCTCGATTTTGGAAATTTTGTACTTCTGAAAGTCATAATATGTATACAAGCATCACCATAAAAAAACTAATCAGGATGACCCCAAGATTGTGATTTTTATTCTATGAAACATTTCCATCTCATCGTACTAGTGTGATCAAAATAAAAATAATAACCTTACAAAAGGAAAAAGAAACCAATCCATAAAAACCTTAGATGGAGTCCTGATTCTGTAAAGCGATCTATTAAAATCCCATGTGTCACTACATGTGTCGCCAATATGAACAATTATATTAATTCCCTCTAAAGAGACCTTTACGACATCCCATGTATTTCTCATGGTATGATAAACTCTAAGTCCAAACTAGGTATGAAACATAAGGTACCTGGTATCAACCAAGTCATGGTGTATTCATCTTCCCAATGGCTGCTAACATGATTTCTACCCTAAGTTATTTTAGTCACAAGTACGTATAATATGTCGAAAGTTATTATGCATGGAAATTCTATCGGTCACTCTTAGTGCATCAAGTAGATTCAACCAAATGCAGTGAGTCCATCCATGGAATCCTTAAAATGGGACTTGTGTTCACTCCCGAACTGTAGATAATGAACATAGAATCCCATCATATATCAAAAGCCACATCGTAAAATAAATAGCATATATAATATCATGCCATAAATGAATGGAAACAACACATGCTAAACAACTTTCCCAAGAATAACCTCCAATTCAAGCCCTTCAATTATGAATAAAGGAAAATAAAATAGGTTTAGAGCATAAAAATATAAATAGAACCCAACGAATATGGTACATGATATAAGGAATAATGATTTTTCATCAAGAATTATCACTTTCATAAATAAATAAGCATAATCATTTAATTAAAAGGTATATGACAGTAAGATTAAAGAGTTTATCTCAGGCCCATTCATTTATCTTGATTCAATTCACTAATTATGAAAATAATTAAAAGTTTACACCCAAAAAACCATCATGTTGTTCTCAATTTAAGGCATTTAAAAGGCTATTCGTGGAGAACCCACCAAATGTCATGGAAAATGACAAGGAGGTAAAAATGGATGGCATTCACTAGGAGGTAGGGTCACAATATTGATGAGAATCAATTTAATTAATTTATTTAACAAATTTGAAGCTTCATCAGAAGGGTATAGGGATCATAAGTATGACATGAAATTAAAAATATAAGATGAAATGAAGTTGAAAGAGTTATACCACCTACCTTGATGTGGTACAACTCCACTCATCCATTGTCAAGGATTTATTTGACCAAGAATAAAAAATGATGAAATATTAAAATGTAATGATCTTTGGGAAACATAGTCAAACTAAAATATTGTAATTGATGAAGTAGAAACCTTAAAATAGATTGTAAAGGATTGGAGATCTTATCGAGGGATGTCCAACACTTTTGGAAATGAGAGATTTGGTTGAGAAACATAGGAGTTAGCTCCAACCCTATGAAGGAGGATGAAGGAGATCATTGGTGGGATGAGAAAATAATCCCACTAGAGGACAAAGGGAGGGAAAATAAATCATCAAATTATTAAAGGAAGGTAAATTTTTAAATTCACCCCAAAAAATGGCACATGGTTTGGATGCAGTATTGTCCAAAACATTCACCAACAGCGTGGTAGTAACTATTTTAAATAGTTACCTGAAACTGTTAGGGGCATAGTTTTACAAACCTTCAAAAAAATTGTAAAAAATAGCACAATTCAAAACATCTATAGAACTACTTGAAAATGGAACTATAGTCACATGGTAGTATAAAAACCATGCAGCCTCTATCACCCCATGTCTATAACCACAAGGAATATGAAGATCATGCGTGTATGGGATACACAATTTCTAAAAAACTTACAACCTAGTCTGTTTCTTCTATTTTTGGGACATTAGGCTCTGAACGATCCCTAGAGATGCTTGATTCATCCCTGACATCATTAGGAATAATTATAAGGTATTTTATTTTTACAGAATTTAAACATAATATAAATATTTTGTACCTTTGGTAATAGTCAATATGTTACATATATTAATTTATTAACATAAAACATCTCAGTATATTTTAAATACGGGTGTTATTGTATCATAATAACTGAATAATATCTATAGGAGGTGGATGATGAAATGAAATAAAAATTCACAGTTAAAAAAATTACCTTTTCTTCAAAAAACCTCCTTAGGTAAGAAAAATAACCTTTATAGAATGTACTTATAATGAAACAAAGAGATCATAGTTGTGAGGAGTGAAGTAATGAAGGAATTTTTCTTGGTTTGGGCTTATCCAATGGTCTCTAAAGTGGTGAATAGGGGAGTAGATGGTGTGGCCTTTCATAAGTGAGGTGAGTGACATACTTAAAATTATTTAAAATAAAAATATTCACCCACAATTTTTTGATGATATAAGGCTAAAAAATTTTCCATTATCGATCCTTTAATTTATAAGGTTTAAATAGTTACATAAAATAGATTTTAGAAAAGTTTTTTTGTCCTTTAAACATTGTTCTTTTAGATTATCCCTCTGGTAAATCCTTTTTCAACGTAACCATCTTAATTAGATTTTATAGTCTTCACTATTCATTATGGAAAAAATTAAGATTGCCTTATTCGAAAATATAAATTATAATTATTCAAGATATTGAATCGATTTTACCAAATTCAATTCACATATATACATCCTAATTTAATTTTTTATTACAAACCATGTAAATCCCAATACAAAAAAGAGCCATGTTGGTCTAAATAAATGTATCCCATGTAAATCTTCTTAATAAAACTACCACACTCACAAGGGAGTTACCCAAGCTAGAAAATAAAAACATTGATTAGTTTTTTCCAACTGAGAAGAATATTATTCCGCCACTTTTTTGCCCCCACTCCATGTCTATTAAAGTGCCACCGATGAGGTGAAGATCCTTTTTCATTTGAGAAATAGATAATTAAAGGTCCAAGGAACTTTGATCATACCTTTTAGTGATTACAAAATAATAGTTGAGTCAGTATCCACTGACACCAACTGATATTGTGTGAAAGACACAGTTCAACATTATTCAACATCATTCTTTCCTATATAATAAGAGAGTATACCTATATAATTCTATTACGAAAAACAATAATTACTAATCCATATTAGTCTCTCACCCCCCACCACTCCACCCCCCCCCCCTTCCCCACCCCACACCACGTATTCCATCAAGAGTACAAGCCCCATCCACATTGATTTTAAAACCATTGTGCATAGGCCTCCATATCACCCATATCCCCTATATGGTTGGATTATAAGGATTATAGAAATTTCCATGTCATCTATGATCATTTAAATAAATGAAGAACCTTCCCACTATTTACAATGTGGTATCATTTAATTTTTTCTTTCCTTTTACAATGAATGATTAAAATCTTTTAAGCCATTTATTCTCCAACATATTGTATTCCTTCATCTCTTCCTAGATAGAGCCTCATATGGTTCCGTCTGAATGCTAAAACAAAAAAAATTATATGGGAACTCTTATTGTGGAAGGTCTGAATACAACTTCCATGTAAATCTATTAAACGAGATATTATTATATATGAAATAGTTTAAAAATTATTTAATACTAGAATTCTCTCTAAGGATGATAAATAATAAGACTGTTTATCTATATCCCCAATTATTTGGGATGACTTATCTAGTACATGAATGTAAACCTCCAATGTAATTAATATATAATATAAAGAGATAATATAGATATCATTACCACTTTCCATATTTAAATGTTTATACGTTGGACAATAATGAAATCTCACATCATGGAAATAAAATATGCTAACATTCTAAGGTAAGAAACTACAAACCAACTGAAATTTTATCCTTTATATATATTGGGGATCCCTATAAATAGTACACCATGTTGTCTTCAAAAATAAATAAATTTTTGGTAAATGATTTCATAACACCCTAAGACTTCTGTTAATCTACCTTAACATACCAGTATAATAAGAATTAAAATATATATTAAAAAATCTCACACTTTATGTTATCCTAAAATAATTTTTTCTAGTGATCTATATACATATTAATGATTTATATATGAATATATAAAGATGAGAAAATTGAATCATTAATAATATTTCTTCTTTGTTCTGGTATTGATGAGAAATATATCTATGTTCAAAACTATATAACTCAATCTTTGTGAAAGTATAATTTTTTAATATTAGCAACATATTTCAATAACTCTACAACATATTTTTAGACGTATTTTATATTAACATTAATGGATGGTTGTTAATTAATTTTTTAAAATATATTATTTCTCCACATACATTATGAATTCAATTTTATCGCTATTAAAATCCATGATTATTAGGGTTTTTTCATTCCATACCCGGGATAATGTAACAAGTTCTTTCCTATTAAGATTGTTATCCACCATGTTTTCTTTCCATGATTTCTAATTTCTTAAGAATCCATAATCTTTGTTAAGTTCCAAAAATATCCATAGTCACTTTTCAAACTCATTATATATGAATATATACTTCAAGATCATGTGATCAGTATATATATCCCACTTCTCACCAAATATATAATTATCCTAAATCATCAATTAAAATATCACTACCTCTGTATCTAAATCAAACAATGGGTAATTTCTCTTGGCGGATTTATGTTTACATGAGGCATGACCAATAACCTCATCATTATTCATGAGGTTACATCCTAAACCAATTAATGTTGAATCAATTTATATTACAAACCCATCTCCAATAATGGGTTATGTAAGAATATGTGTGTTGACCATTATCTTTCTAGTATTCTTGAATGATTCCTAAAATTCATTGATTATACCTTCTATTTTAACTTGAATATAATATTGGACAATCATGAGAAATTTCTAATAAATCAATATTAGTGTCCACCTAATCTATGAAATCATCAGAACATAGTTATTATGGTCAGTCTATGACATTTATCAATAACTTCCATCTTTGAATGGTCTATATATATTCCATCAAATGTGATTATAAATCCCATGAATAATACATTATGGATCACATTCTATTTTTTTCACACATTTTATCATGTCAAATGGTCTTCCAAAAAATAGAAATATGATATTTGTGATCTTTACTGACTTTTTGACATGTAAAAATATCCACTTTAAAGATAGCCATAAAATGATCATGGTTGTCTCAAAATACACTATTCATAAGACACAAGAATATATTTGAAGAGTTTGTATGTTCAAATGGAATCACAATAAATTCATAGAATCCATAACTCATTCTAAAATCTATCTATAAAATATCCTACCTTTTTACACGTAATTATTGATATCTATATCAAAGGTCAGTTCTTGATACTTTCTTAGATCCTCTGAATTACGAAAATAGATCCTTGACACATTAGAGAGTAAAATTTTTCATGATTTTCATTTTATTAATATTATGAAAATTAATTCAAATAGACGCCTATGAATCCTTATTTTTTATGAATAGTAATAGTAAAACCCATGGTGAAGTACGAGCATGTATAAAATATTTGTCAAGATTCCCATATAACTACTTATTTAATTATTCAAACTCAATAGGGGAAATTTCTATAAGAAATCATAGAGATATGCAAGGATTTATGTATGCATTCAATTGTAAACTCATCTTCTTTCTCTATGGGATGTCCATACTTTTTATTTAGAAATATATTTTCATATTCTCTCCTAGTAAGCATTTCATCAATTTTGAATTTCTCCTTGATAATTTAAAATTTAAGTCCCTCATTTACTTATATTACCACCCATATAATATTATTTTTATATAAAGGGAATTTATGATCGTCCTAAAATTGATATTTTTTTATATGACTATTTAGGATTAAAAATTAGATATTATTATCTCAAAAATTGATATATGATATATATTCGGGAATCTAACCCATAATTAAAATTATATCATATTCCGCAAGTTGAATAATAACTACATCTATAGGGAGTATCATTCCATAAATTTAAATCAGGAAAGTGTTATATATCTTTTATATGAGTAGTATGCCAAAGGTTGTTTTTAGAGTTCTATAATATTGAATATGATAAAATAGAATCAAGTAAGGAATTAACATTTCTAGAGTAGTGAATGAGTGATCCTTTCATTACTTAATTATTATGATTCTCTTCAATGGTAGTGATATCAAAAAAAATTCCCTATTTCATTGGTTTTGGTGATTTAAAGAGATTATTATTTTATCCTGGTTTAGGGAATTTATTTTTATAATTCACACACTCCTTGAATATAAGAATTGAAGTGTGGGAAGGGACTCTTACCAAATCAAAAAAAAACATCCTAGTTACCTTGATTTAATTACCTATGGGATTTATCTAACATATTTTACATATATGTAGTGTTACATTCATTCCCCCATGGTAATTATCCTTATTGACTTCATTTTCAAGAATTCCCATTTTTCTCTATAGAATAATGAGGTCCCTAGTTTCCATATATTACATTAGAAGAAAAAAAAATTTCTAACTCATAATGTTCCTTGTGGATAATTTCATTCAATGATATGGTTTTAATTTAATAATGACATGATAAATTTTATTCTCAGGGTCAATGATAAAACAATATTCATAACTCATTATCATAAAGAAGTTATCTTTGTATGTTTTAATGAATTTTTACTCCTTTTATTTTAACTCCATAAATAATATCTCCATTTTTATGCATAGTGTTTGAGGAAAATAATTAGTGAAAAATACATTATTGAACTCCCTCATTCCATAGATTCTTGTTCTTACTTTTACATTGTATTCTTAAAGAGTTAGTGTCACCATATAAATTGTAAATAGTTATGAAGACCATCTCATGTTCCATGCACCAGAGGATGTAAAATATATTTTCCATTACATTGATTCATTTCCCTACAGTAAGTTCCTTTATAGATCCCCATAAAGTGGATGGATATTGTGTCTTGAAATAATAAATACCTTATTTATAAAACATTAGTGTGTTTGGGAACATGACATTGTTATAATTGTTAATAACATATTGTAGGGTTGAGTGAGATTCATTAAAATATTATATATCCCTACCCTTATCTAATTTTTTCCTTATCGGGAAAATAAATACATTACCATTCACACATATTTTTAATGATTTTTATCCTCAGACTATTATTTTCATATTTATAACAATGTTAATGATAATGATATTAAAATTTTCAAAAATTAAAATCTTAATATAAAGTAATACATAATAATTATCATAACCTATAAACTTTTAGGATTCTATCTAGGTTAACCATTATATATTTTATAATATGTTCTCAAACCATACTATGAAGAGCTGCTGAAATATTTCATTATGAATAATAAGGATCATGTGAATTACCATATAAAATCTCCTAGAAGTGTCACAGAAAATGTGTAGTTATTCAACATTATCATGCACCTAGTTAAGTGAAAGTTTTTATGCAAGCAACCATTTTAGGGTTATAACCCCTAAGTACATATGCGGAAAATACTACATCCACTTGTTGTATCCATACACTAGAGTCATTTCTCGGAAGACCACAGAATAATAAAATTTTCCAAAACATTATGATTTTATACAATTCAAAGGAATATCCCTAGGGTAATCACCAAAATTTTATAATCTTAATTTCCCAATATAGAACTAAAATAATTCTAAAAAATAACTAATATATTCTTTGATACAAAACCAAGGAACGTCATACCTATAATCCATCATTCAATGCTAAAACACATAATCTTAAAATATATTTGTATACCACTTGATCTGACCGAAGATAAACATTTATTTATTTTATTTCATTTATGTAATTTAAACATCATATCTCACAATTAATCATAAAACCCTAAGAATTGATAGTTGATCAAAATTTAGGAATAGATACCTAAGAATCATATTTTAAAATTCTTCTGAACATTTATATATAAATTAAGAATAACAAACTCTCTTCTATACATCTCATATGTTATACTCATATCTATAACATGGGGTATGGAAACAAAATAAAATATTTATCTAAAACACTATGTAAGGATAAAATCATCAATATTTCATCAAGTATTAGATAATAATTATTGGAGAAAACAAGAGGATAAGATAAATATCATATTTAAAATAATTTAGTACAATAATGGTAGACCGTATTTCATGATAAAAGGAAATTTAATCTCAAATGAAAATACATGTGTTATTGCATAGGGGTGTGATAAAATATACATGATCTATATATCATAATTATAATCATATAAAATTGAAAATTTTAACCTCATTGAAATATTACATAACAAGGAACTATAGAAAAAAACATAATCCTAGGGAAAAATTATATTTAAGTGTCACTCACTCACACCCATGCTTCTAAACAAGATTATTCCGGTTTGAGAAAACTTTCCTTAGGAGTCATCACCTTTATGACACACATAATTTCACCCACACTTGTAAGAAAACATAATAATATACATGTATAAAAATATGATGAATATTACAATTTTACTAATGCATTGTATGGTGATCTAGGACCCCAACCAAAAATACAACATATATATTTGTTCAATAAAAAATCATTTAATCAATATATCATAATGAACCTAGGGAAATAAAATTGGCTGGGCGAAATTTCCAAGTTGTATAACATATAATGGATTCATGAATTAGATATAATGATAAAATAATAAATCACAAAAAAATTACCATTTCATGATTAAATTTATAAGTTTAGTCTTATGATATAGATCAATAGTATCAATATCATTTAAAGATTAATAATAAAATGTATGTGAAGCTTAAAACTAGTATTTAGAACACACTTGTTAACATTATTATAAAAAAAGTGGTTATGAGACACTTTAAAAAATATCATATATTAATAGTTTTCATGAAGATTTTTTCAATAATTATTTTTCAATAAATAATCTTTGAATTATAAAAGAAAAATTACAAATAAAATGTGAAGTGAAACATAAAATTTACTTTCAGGAAAAGACAAAAAATTAAATAATTTTAAAAATACATTTATTGAAAACACTTATCATAAAAACTGTAATAAATAATAAATATAAAAAGAGGAAAAATACAATTTTTAAGATCATGAAAACTTAATCAAATTTGGATTTAAAAGATAGAAATGTAAACATTAGAGATAATAATGAACATGGATATAGAATGAAGTATCTCATTTTAAAAGAATTTTGTTATTCTTAAAATCAAAAAATTTCATGAGTAAAGAAAACCATAAATTTAGTTCTCAAGAAAATAACAAGGAAAATAATAATAATAAAATTATATAATAAAAGGACCAATTTTTTTATACCATATTCAAATAGTAATTAGTATGAATCATGAAAATAAGTTAATCAAGAACACCCCTTACCTTTTACTTCAGACTTCCAAAAAATCTATTTAACCTCGTGTATAAAAAATAGAAACAAGAAACTTATTTATAAATTATTTCATATAATTAATAATATCTATTCCAATATTTACCATTAATTTAAAATAATTTATTATGGATTTATTATTTATTTATTTTTTTACTTTCATCGTCAAATGAATGAGATTTAGATTGTTTTTCACTTACTTTAATGTGTTGATGTTTTCCCCATTCAATGATTCCAAGTTCCTTATTCAAATATTTTCTATTGTACTATAATATAAATTCTATAACTATTTCCAATGTCATAATTCCATACTAGATGTGTTTTAGTTATTATATGTGAGGATGATATCAATGATGAGCTAGTAGAAGGACCTAGTGGCACCATGAGAGGGAAGGGGTGAATTAGGTTGTCAACATTTTCATTCAAACTAACAGATCTTGTTCCCATGTTGATTGGAACCTGTCAAACCCATCTGAAGTAAAATTTACAAAAACAAACAATCACATGCGAATCGATAACATAGAAATTTCAATTGGTTCACCACAAAGGGTTATGTTCAAGGAGTATAGGCTGACAGTGTGTCAGTCATACCCAATAACTGCTAATCATCACAAGTTGTGGATTGCAATAGTTTAGCATAGTCACTTAGTGCCAGGAACACTACATTTACAAGTTTTTAGGGAAATAACAAAGTTTACCTTGGATCATTTCTACTGACTCCCCCTTGCTCACTACATTGTAAAGAATCATCATTAAGTTTATCGACTTGAGGGTTTCTTCAATGTAATAACATCAAATCATGCATCCTCAACTATAAATAGATGATTCATTGAAGTCCCATTATATCCCACATTTGTAATTTTATTTCCCATACATTGATAGGTTATGGTAATTCATTTCTCAAATTGATTTTGTCAATTTTTAGGATTCCTTAGGTGTTATACATACCACTTTACCTCCTTCGTGTACTGAGTAGTGAGTATAGTTTGTGGATCACCTCCTCCTCATACCACTGTTGTTTCCATGTGTCGTCCATCTCCTCCATGAACTACCTTGCTATGAAAAATTTCCTACTCCATATACTTCTCAGCTCCTTAATATATTTTTCTACTATGTGTAATGCCTTTCTTTGCCATGTACTGTAGGAGCATCCTTTATGTACTGCACTCTCTTCCATAAATTATTATCCCTTAAGTGGATGGTTCTCTCCACATATCATCTTCTCCTCCATGAAACACATTGGAATTCACCAGATTACTTACAAAAATTTTAATCTTTAATCCAATTTTTTAACAAATGGGATTACTTCTCCTTAAATATACACATAACTCCGCAATTTTCACCAATCCGATTTACCCAAATTTTCAAGGTGAGAAAATCATCAACACATAATAAAATCCATCCATGTAATGTAAGCCTCCACAACATAATGATCCTGTTTTTTAAACCACAAAAATCCTGCGAACCTTCAGCAATCTGCGTACGATATTCCTTCACCGAAAAACATTTCTACAAACCATTTTCGGTTCTGTGAACTACTTTGTGCACCATTCTCGCTTCCAGATACATGAATACAAACCATTCCCAAAACATGGTGCAAAATCCAAGTTCAAAGGTATATAGATCCCTTATTTTTTTGATTTTATTTTTCATTTAACATATTATTCACTCACAGAGGATTGAAAAAATACCAAAACCAAACTCCATTTATAATAATGAACAGCCTTGTTTTCAACACTAGTATCAATAATTTTTTTAATGAATGAATGGGGGTGTATCAATTAATGAATTTAATATTAAAATTAAATTACCCAAAATAGATAAACATTATTTACATAATTATATCAATAACTCTATTAATAGAAACATACATTTAGGTCAGCAATTCAAAATGAACTATGATACTCCAGTGTAGATGTAGTTAACACATACACTAGGATGACATTTTATTTTTTCTTATAATGTGGACAAGATATGAAAAAATTTATATTTTAGAATCATAAGAAAGTTATAAATAATATTAATATTCAGTAAAATACATTTTAAAACACAAAAGTATGGAGGTTAATGAAAATTAAATACATCACTTCATGGAGGTGGTATTCTTCATGTAAACCCGAATGACATTATCATTTTTATATAGAATGAGAAAGATATTATTATAATTATAAAATTAACGTAATAAAATTTCAGTATATTAATAATAAAAATTCCATTATATAAAATATATGTTGGAGGATCAATATATATATAATAATTTTTTGGAATTGATTTGGACTCATGTTGGGAGTTTAGAACACAATATGGTGTACCTCTTTGAAATCATGTACTTATGAATTTTCCTGGAATCATGGTTTAAAAAAATCTAATAAGGAAATAGAGGAAATAAAAAGGGTTGTGGATCAAGGGAAAATAAAATTTTAGATTGATCAGTATGGGGTTGTGGAGGGAACAATTTAAACTTTTTATCACCCATAAATTCCAAAATAAGAACATTTTATTTTATGCCGTATATGACATGCAACATCGAGCTTAAATATCCCAAAATAAATATTTCTTTATGTTTAATCTCTTCAATAGTTTATATAATATGAAACACTGAGTGGAAATAAACCATAATATAGAATAACAAAATGGAAGGTATAAATAGTGGTAACTAAATTAATAAAATTATCGTTATCAAATGATTATAAATAAAAGAAGAATCTTTTAAAAAATATTTGTTTTCTAAAAAATGGTATTTTTCTAGAATGACGGTTAGTATCTATTTACACACATAATTTAAAATTAAATTTTTAACACATCTATAAAATTTAACTTAAAAAATAAAATTACAATTTGAAATATTAATATTAAAATTGGATTATTTTAAAACCGTGGAATTAAAAAATAAGAATTTTTTTGTTAGCGTGTATAACATGAACTATCAAGGGTAGAAGGGAATATAACACCTCGAATATTTACAATAATATTTTTCTAAAAAATCAATATATTTTATATATAATGTTTTAAGAAAATAAATTTTTAACTTATGTTACATGAAACACTTATTTTAGCATGCATTACATGCAATATTGAGTTTCATTGAAATATTATTTTATATATAACGCCAAGTTTTACTGAACAACAATAATTTTTAATATTGTTATCTTGTATGAAAATTATCACATAACCATTGGAATGGAGGGTAAGAATATAATTAAAAATCGTATAAAAATATATATATATTATAACAATTTATTATCTATCTAATTTTTAGTAATAAAATTTTAATCTTTTAAAATGCAAAAATGTTTTCTTAAAAACAATATTTTTTCTAAATGATTTTATAATCTCATTTAAAAAAAATATATAAATATATTTTTCCCATTTTATATTTTTTCAAAAATAAACTTAATTTAGGAAATTAAAATACCAAAATTATCTTATGTTGAATTTTCAGTTTTTTTAACAACATTAATTTTTATGACGAATAATGAAGAAATACTGAATATTAATTGAATAATACATTTTCATTTAAATTACTTGTATTGTTAAATTATATTTTTAATTGTTTTTATAAAAATATTATACAGATTTTATATCAATTAATTGAATGTTTGTAATTTTAAAAATTTCAAGTTAAATTTAGATATAAAATCATTGTAAACATTTTAACATTTTCACTTTAAAACACCTCTTTCTTATCATGTCTACGAGATTAATTTTAATATAAATTATGAAACATATATGAGTTTAATTTGGGAAAATTTATTCAATTTTTATAATCATAATAATTTAATTTTTATAATAATTTTAACATATTTTATTACAATAGTGATAAACGAAAAAATTAAAATTATTTACCTCTTTTTAGGTTAAAAAGTGGTTTGGAAAATTACATGGGTTTGCGTTGAAATAAATTTTTATCAAAAATAAGATTTTATGTAATAATTTGGATGTCATATTTAGAAACATTATTTATATGTTATCTAATAAAAAAATTTATTCTTAAATTATAAATTATGTAGGTTAAAAAAAAGATACAAGTTGTTGTAGTGAAAACAATAAGGGTAAAATTGAGTAAACATAAATATAAATGAATAAATTGATAAAATATTGATTCATTTTTATTTTGTTGTAGATTTTTATATAAAATATTTATCCACATACATTATTATTCAAAAAATTTAGATACATGAGGTAAGAGAGACCTCCCAGCAGTGAATACTTTTGGTTATTTACAAGAATGTCACTCCTCCTCAACTATAAAATGTCACTCACTCCCCTCACATCTTCACACATCTAAATCCATTTTTATTGTACAATACCTGATAAAATCAAATAAAAAATACCCTCCCCAAATCCTAAAGTCCTTAGTTTTTATAAAAAATCCAAACTTAGATGACATTAGTGCAAACCCGTGAAGGATATCCGGTGGAGAGATAATATTCTTCAACAAGCATGTTTATTTTACTTTTTTGTCCACCCATTTCATTTTTTATTAAAAAATAATGGTATAATAAACTCAATATATTAAATATAAAATTTATTTTTTATAATATGGTCACGAACTATGACCTTCTCTAACTCTTTCAATCAAGTTATAAAATCATCGTTCGACTCTATGGAGGACTACCGCCTCGCTAACCTATGATGTTTGTTTTTCCATTTCCACCTATCAAGGTTTAGTATAATGATGGATCAAAAGTATATATATATATATATATATATATCTATATATATTTGTGTGTGTGTGTATGTGGTACTTATAACATGAAGACATGAATTGTGAAAATATATCTTATATATATTTCCCTTCCATTTCTTAGGAGATACGATAACGTCCCTCATTTGTACGACAGAATACCGCTTTGCGAAGCGATGTGATTCTGCTTTCACTAAGGCTTCAAATGGAAGGTGATAAGGATATTGATACTGATTATATGTTATATAAGTTACATAATAATAATTTTAATGAAATATTTATAGTTATATAAATATGATATATCATTTTATATTCTTACATGTTCACTCAATAAAAGATGGTAAGGTCATTTATATATCTATGGACTATAGCCATTACGAAGCGATGTCGCTCTCTTTCCATCCCCAAAAAACATTATTGATATATATAAGTGTATATTATGTTATTATTTATATTACGATCATTATAGAATGATTATATATTAATTAACTTTTTCATAATGATCATTGAAAATTTAAATGTTACTAATTTGTGCGTACAGTCTACTTCTCCCTGATCGTAACATGAATCATTTTCCATAACCATTATTCATGATTGATTTTAAATGTTAAATTGAAGTGATAATATAGTTATTTCATGACTATAATTATGTATCTGAAACAAATATCTAATATATAAAATTACCATATTTTTCATGACCAAATAGGCATGCAAAAACAAGGCAATTAACACCTATAATAATGAAAATAATGAAATATTATTAAAGAATGAGTGATAATATGTTTTAAAAGGATAATATATGTCATTAAAATAATTAATATGTTTTTTATTAGCTAATAATATGTTTAAAAGTACAATACTTGATTTTATATCATGTTCATCTAAAAGGAAGCATGAGGTAACGGATTTCATCGCAATGTTATTTCGAGGAGGCATATGGAAAAGTTATGAAAATCATTTCATTTATATGGAATATATACATACCCTTTGACATGAAATATCATGATTCATTAATAATGAATTTTATATTTTGTTTCAATTTGGATTATTACTTATAAGTGGATTTTACTCAATGTCGTGATCATTACATGGGTTTACTCCATAATCTCACATTAATCAAGATAATTAATTCTTGAATTTCAATTGGATTAAATTAATTGGACATTTCTTAATAAACCCTTTAATTTTAAAATCCTTTGGTTATTAATGATATTTTCATGTAATATTATCATTTTTCTCTCATTTATACTTATATTATTTGATAATGTTTTTTAAAAAACGACTTCATTTCCATTTTCTGTCAGAAATCTATTTTCTTCCAAAACCATTTTTTCTAGAAAAAAACATTATTTAACCTCTTAAACATGATTTATATGTAAAGACCCGGAAATTCCATCAAATATTTTTTCTTAAATACATGGGATTTTTATGAGTTTTCTAAAATTTACGGTGCGTGATTCTGAGGCCCAGTGTTCCCGGAATCAATTTCTGATGTTTTGTTTGGGTAATTTCAGTAAATTTATGTGCAGGATGTCTACAACTTTTGAACCAGTGCTCGGAACTGAAATCTGAGGGCACCGTTGAACTCACAGTGCCAGTATTCTCCTAAGGAGACTTTCATCTCGATAACAGTTTGTCGAGAGTACAAGGTAGCTTTTGGGTTTTCATGGAAAGTAATAAAATAAAGTGAGTTTTTAATTTATTTTATTAGAGATGCTATGCGGGTGTTTGGTGGATAAAACCTCCTCATGGGAGTTTGAGGTGGGGCCACCACACCTTAACCTCCCATGAGAGTTTATGGTGGTGGGGCCCACACAACATAACCTCCCATGTGATGATTAAAGTGGTGGGGACCACCCGAGGATGAAATCCCTTGATCTTTCCATTAAGTGGGGAGAAACCTCTTGAGCTCCCCACTTATTGGTTCCACCACCCAAATGGAGCCTCTTGATCTCCCCTAATTAATTATGTGCCTACACTCATGAATTAATTAGGTAGATCCCATTAATTTAATTCTACCTTTTTTATTAAGGTGCCAATGAATTAATAAGATTTCAATATATTATTATTTATTTTGGTTAGAATTTCTCTTTTGGGGGGAAGATTTTAAGAGGAGAGCTTGGGAGAATTAGAGTTCTCCAACAAAGAGCCCCATCTCCCAACGAAGAACGAAGAACCCCGACTTTCTTCAAATTCTTACTCGAAGCTTCAACTGTCGTGAAACGTCTTCGACGACTGACTTCCACGACTCCGTCAATAAACATCGAATGACAGATCAAAGGTATGGGGTTTACCTTTGTGTTGTAATCCTTTTCTTTTCTCATCATCATTTGAAAAGAAATCGTTTCATGGTTTTAAATAATTGTTGTTCATATTTCCTACCTTGATGAACCAATTGGTACCACCCTAAACGCGGAGGGTGCGAGCCAAACCAACATGGCCTGACCCCTCCGCTAATCCTGTTTATGTTGATATTTTGGCGACGAAGCGGCAACGAGGCGACGAAGGTGGAAACAACAAATTCCACAATACATGCAGCCTCTGTGAATCGCGCCGCCCTCACAGCGCATCGGTGCTCTCAACCGAACACCGCCGGCCAGTGCCAGCCCGAGCCGCACTGAACCGGCCTGCCCAGCAGCCACTCAGCCGATGGCTTGCCTGCCCGCGGCCTCCCGCGTGTCCTGCCTGCCCCCCGCATGGCATGCCCGTGCCCCGTGTGGCCTTCCTGGCACCCCTTATGGTCTACCTGGTGACACATGCAGTCTCTCACGCAGCATTCCTACACCTCGCTCCTCCTTCCCAGCGCCCCGTGCGGCTTCCCGCGGCTTTCCGCGCCCTTCCCGGCATGCCCACGGCCTCCTACGTGCCCTTCCCGGCTACCTCCGGCCTCCTGAGCCATCCCATGAAATCCCTCGTGGCATCGCTGGCTGAGCTGCCCGAGTTGTGCCCCACATGGTGTCGGCCGAACCATCCCCGACCTCCGGACCGAGCCGCCTACGTGGCGACTTCCAGACCGAACCACCCTCGCTGTCAGTTGGGTCGGGCCCAGCTGACTGGACCAAACCTTAAAGGTTGTCCCACCCTATGGGCTGGGCCAACAGGTCAAACCAGGTCGACCCAGACCAAACCTTAAAGGTTGTCCCACCCTATGGTCTGGGTTAGTCCAACCGGGTCGGACCGAACTGGGGCCCACTACTGGTCGTTACTTCCTTTGGCCATATCTTTGGCACTAGGCGACCATTTGGCGAACTGTCCGTGGTGCTGTTTTTTTTTTGAAGCACGAAGGTCCCTTTGAGTATACCCCACTGGAGTTGGTGTTAATGTTGAGATACGATCAGGTTGGAATGTACACGAATCCAACCGGGCCCCTGGGACTAAAAATCATAGAACTCACAGACCGGGCGTCCGATTGATGCGACGTCTCTTTCGTTGAGACCCGTATGATGAGTCAGAACATCGAAATACTTCTATGTGGGACTTCGTGACTACTGTAGTATCGACCTGTAGCCTGTGGAGTGGACCCTACCTGAGATGGTCGAGCGGAGTATGAAGACCTAGTAGCTGGTTGAGACCTGTCGATTGCTTGACTGATTCGACTCGGAGTGATTCAACTAGTCCAGTGGGGAGTGTCTAGTTGCGGTGGAAGACCCATGGTGGAGGAGTTCCTGGTAGTTGGTGGTAGACCCACAGTACTTGATAGGAGGAGTACCTCTGCAGGCTATTAGGGGAGCACCTGGTAGTTGGATAAAGACCCACAGTCAGGAGCGCATCTGTGTGAGCATGACAGACCCAAGATACTCAGCAGGAGGAGTTCCTCAGCAGTCTGAGGTTAGTGGGAAGTGCCTGGTTGTGGCTGCAGGCCCACCCTACTCGACAGAGGATGAGTTTTCCAGCAGTTGTGGTTTTGAAATTGTGAATTAAAATCCTGGTTGAGCTGAGTCAGCAACATTGTGTTTTCCCCGTAATTGAGATGGATTACATGGTAACATAGGTATATATATGGGCATATTCCTAATTGAGGTTATTTATTGATTTTATACCTTGTGGTTTATCCTTGTTAGATTTTATGAGACCTTAAAGGTCTTGGGGTCCCTACTAAGTATCGTTATACTCACCCCTGGATAGGCCATGCCTGCACATCATTGTGTTGGTTGTAGATGATGGACAATGCTGACCAAGGTTGAGTGGACTGGGACTGGACGGTACCCAGAGGTGGACCACACAACGTGATGGTACACGGAGGATACGGACGGACGTGGAGTGTTGTGGAGGCTATCTGTACCTAACCTTCAGGTAAGATCCATGGTGGACGATCCAGAAGCTTTTATTCACCTTTCAACTATTTTTTTCCCTTTTCAGTTGTACTTGTACTTTAAAGTTGGGATTGTATTCCCGACCCCTTTAATTTTCAGCACTCCTTTTTTATATAGTTTTTCTTAGTGTTTTGATTCTATCTTATACTCTATTGTGTGTGTTTATAATTCATAATGGCAATGCCCCCCCCCCCCGGTTTTATGGATTTTCTCCTTTGGTGCTATTCACCAGCCCCTGGCCTATGGAAGAAGGGCTTGGGGTAGTCATGGCATGGATCCCAAGGACGGGTCAAGACAAATTGGTATTAGAGGGAGGTTGGTTCTACCACAGAACTTATAACTCTTATCTCTTCTATGAAGCAATAGTGTTAAGGGTACTTAGTGTGGTTTTCAGTTCAGGGAGTCCAGTGTCGGTGCGACGGCCGACGTATCCCTACACTAGGACCCTGACTATTAATTTCTGACTCAGTGCACGGAAACACTGATTTCCTGTGTGTTTTCAAAAAAAAATTTTAAGTCATATCAATGAGGTTATCTCACCATGTATAAATATTTTGACCGTGTCATGCCTATTTCTTTTAGGATGCCTCCCCACGGACGACCAGTTAGAGCCCCGAGATTTGTTCACATAGATATCCCACCGAGCGATGAGGCCTCGATGCAGGGCCCTTTACCAGCAGACCCATAAGCGGCTGAGTATTGGCTGGAGACTGTGGTGAGAGTCTTCAGACTGGTAAAGACACTAGTACACTTCATGGTAATTTTTATTGCCTTCCTTTTATAGGAAGCAGTAGGTAGATGGTGGAGCCTGATGCTTCTGGTGCACGATGAGGTGACGCTACTCTAGGCTGACTTCGAGAGACAATTTCGGGCAAAGTTTGTCCCAGCTACCATACGAGCAGTGTGGATAAAGGAGCTAATGCATCTATAGAAGGGTAGCATGAAGGTGGCACAGTACTTATAGAGGTTCACAGACCTCTTGCGCTACTCCACAAATGTGGTATGGGATGAATTCTTCAGTGGTCGGACCTTCGAGTGGGGACTTAGGCGAGAGATCAGGGCTTCGATGATCTCCCTTAGCATCCCGATGTAGGAAGGGGTGTTGGAGCGAGCCCTCTTATTGTAGAGTTTCCTTGCTGAGTATCCTCTAGCTGCAAGACCCACCACCAGTCGAAATGCAGTAGAGTCTTCTGCAACTGGCAGTAGATAGATGACTCAGAGGTCCAAGAGGACCAGACCTACAGGTGGAAGACCGCACGACTCAGGATCGGTTGTGCGAGGCAACCAAAGTGGTGACAGACCTTCCCGTTGTGGGTAGTTTTACTCATACAGCAGGTATGGTCACATGGATCAAGACTATCTGACCCACCATTCGGATGATAAGCAGATGGTCGAAGGACCGCCCGGGCAGTGATAGGGATTCGGTCGAGGCGGTCCACAGGGAACAGGCGGATGTGTCGGAAGAGATGGTGGAGCAGCTTGTGATGGACGATGTTATGAGGTATTACCACCACCACCACCAGGAGGTCCACCCCGAACGCAGGGAGTAGGTGGACAGGAGAGAGCTCAGCTTCAGGCAGCTGAAGCATACGACCATAGCATTACGGAGATGATTCGAGGTACGATCTGTGTCTATACCACCATAGCTTCGATTCTTATAGACACAAGTTCTAGTCACTCTTTCATTTCCATTTCCCTCATTCAGAGCTCAGAGATTCCAACAGAGCGTTTGACTCGATCCTTATGGATATATAATCCTACAGGAGCAGACACGATGATTACGCACTGGATCCAACTGTGAGAGATTACTCTATGAGGCGAGATCTTCGGCTGGGATCTCCTCGTAGCGGCATCGAGGCCTTCTAATATCATCTTGGGTATGGACTATTTATCTATAGTCCATGCTCATGTCGACTGTATTAGGCCCAAAGTGCGGTGTGTTCGAACGGATGGGACCAGAATCACCTTCACCGGTGACAAGGAAGCCTTTCCAGCGTAGGACGAACTTACTTGGAGGAGGGTAAGGCCAATCAACCATCAGTTGGCTTACCTTACCCTCAGAGTACTTGATGTGGAGAGTCCGACTAATCCTGTAGTGGTGGACCAATATATAGATTTTTTCCCTGACGATGTCCCAGGTCTACCTCCTCATAGAGAGGTGTAATTCTACATTGACATGTACCCCGAGATGGAACCGATATCTACACCAACATATCGGATGGCCCCCACTGAGCTTCGTGAGATGCAGGTATAGTGGGAGGACTTATAGGGGAAGGGATTCATTTGGCCCAGTTTTTCTCCCTAAGAAGCCCCGATTCTATTCGCTAAGAAGGCGGATGGGAGCTTGAGGCTTTATGTCGACTACCGTAGCCTGAACCAGGTGACTGTGAAGAATAAGTACCCACTATCGAGGATTGACGACCTCTTTGATCAGTTGAAAGGATCACGGTGGTTCCCGAAGATAGACCTCAAACCAGGCTGTCCCCAGCTCAGATTTTGAGATGAGGATGTGTAGAAGACAACCTTCAGGTGTCGGTACGACCACTATGAATTCTTGGTTATGCCCTTCAGCATAACCAATTCTCTAGAAGTGTTCATGGGAATCATGAACAAGATCTTCCAGCCATACCTTGATCACTTTTTCGTAGTCTTCATTGACGATATTCTGATCTACTCGACTACTGAGGAGGAGCATGCCTACCATTTGCAGGTAGTATTGGACACACTTCGAGAGCACCATCTTTATGGTAAGCTCTCGAGGGGTCAGTTCTAGATCTGGGTGGTTCAATTTTTGGCACATGTCATCTCGGAGGATGGAGTTGTAGTGGATCCAACGAAGATTGAAGCAGTACTTCCTTGGGAGCCACCCAGGAGTGTGACGGGAGTATGGAGTTTCCTGGGTTTGGCTGGGTACTACTGGAGGTTCATTCCAGACTTCTCCAGAGTTTTAGAACCACTATCAGCCTTGAAAAAGAAAGGGTAACCCTTTTTGTGGTTGGAAAGATGCCAGCCGAACATTCAAGAGCTAAGGAATAGGCTGACTAGTGCCCCCATCTTGAGGCTTCCAGAGAAAGGCGTTGGGTATGTAGTCTACTGCTACGCATTAGTGACTGGACATCGGTGTGTCCTGATGCAGGAGAGAGCCATGATTGCTTATGGTTCTCATCAGTTGAGACATCATGACTATTACTATTCTACCCATCACCTGGAGTTTTCAACAGTGGTCTTCGACTTGAAGATACGGAGGCACTATCTGATGGGCGAGGTTTCACAGTCTACTCTGATCACAAGAGTCTAAGGTATATCTTCTCCCAGAAGGACCTGAACCTGAGACATCATTATTCTCTTGAGTTCCTCCAGGACTATGACTTCAAGATAGTCTATATTCCTGGGAAGGGGAACGTTGTTGCGGATGCACTCAGTATGAGATCTGGTATACAGCTTCCATGAGAGGAGACCAAGCAGCTGGCTGCCTTATAGATATCCTTTGTGGATGGGGACGGAGCAACCTTTCCACAGTCTCTTACAATCACTCCCCACTTCTTCAGTGAGTCACGGGAGCACAGCATGGGGACGCTGACTGCAAGGAATGTTGTGCTCAGATATCCACAGGGCAAGCACCTGATGAATTTTCTAAAGGTGGGGAGCACATCACCCTTTTCAGAGGACGTATTATGGTGCTAGTGTCACTTCAGAAGGATGTATTGAAGTAGTTCTACACATCCCCTCTAGCGGTACCTCCAGTAGTGGAAAATATTTACCAAGACCTTCAATGACAGAACTGGTGGCCATGTATGAAGAAGGAAGTAGCTGAGTTTGTCTCTCGATGCCTCACTTGTCAGTAATTGAAGGTGGAGCACCAAGTACTAGCAGGCTCGGTTCATCCTTTAGAGGTCCTAGAGTGGAAGTGGGAGGGGATATCCATGGACTTCGTGTCTAGTCATCCATGTAAATCTAGGGATCACGACTCGATTTGGGTGATCGCCGACCGACTCACCAAGTCGGTCCACTTCCTACCGATCAGAGAGAAGGGTTTAGTAGAGAGATTGGGATGCCGCTATGTGCAGGAGATTGTGTGGCTACATGGAGTACCTTCATCTATTGTCTCTGATCGTGATGCATTCTTTACTTCTTAGATATGGAAGGGGGTGCAGGAATCTTTCGGGACATAACATCGTCTGAGAACCACCTTCTATCCTTAGAGGAATAGCAAGACTGACCGGATCATTTAGACCCTCGAGGACATGCTCTGTGATTGTGTCCCTGACTTCGTTTGCAATTTGGAGGATCACATACCTTCGGTAGAGTTTTCCTACAACAACATCTATTACTCCACCATTATGATGGAACCCTTCGAGGCATTGTACAGACAAACTTGCAGATCACCCTTATACTGGACAGACCCTGGGGAGTCCGCACTGGTGGGACCAGAGATGGTACGAGCTACCATGGAGAAGTTGCAGATCATCTAGGAGCGGATTAAGACAGCACAGAGTAGGCAAAATTCATATGCCAACAGGATACAGAGATCTCTGGAGTTCGATGATGGCAACCACATCTTGCTATGGGTCTCACCTCAACAATGTCTATGGAGATTTGTTCGAGGCGGAAAGTTATCTCTGATGATCAACAGACCTTTTCAGGTACTCGTTAGAGTTGGAAAGGTGGCTTACCCATTAGCCCTTCCACCTCAGTTGCACCGGCTGCACGATTTCTTCCACGTATCTCAGTTGAGTAGATACATCCAGGACCCTACTCACATTATTGACCATGGAGAGCTAGACATTGATGATGGGGAGACTTTCACAGAGGTTCTAGTGGAGATTGAGGATCGATAGTTGGGGGTCCTACGTGGATGGTAGATAACTCTGGTTCATGTTCTTTAGCTACATGGGAACCTCCAAAAGATCACATAAGATTGGGAGGCTCAGATTCGTGCTAAGTACCCCCACTTGTTCCCTTAGTTTGAGTTTTCTCTTACAGAGACATAAAACCCTGAGGTGGGGAGAATGTAAAGACCCAAAAATTCCATGGAAATTTTTTCCATAAATAAATGGGATTTTTACAAGTCCAAAAAAACTTATGGCGCATTATTCTGAGGCCCGGTGTGCCATAAGTTTCTGAAGTTTTGTTCGGCTACATTCAGTAAACATTCGAGCGGGATTTTTATAACTTTTTAACCGGTGCTCGAGACTGAAATATGAGAGCACCGTTGAACTCGAAACACCAGTATTCTCTTAAGGATACTTTCATCTTAACGGTATTTGGTCGATATTAGAAGGTAGATTTTGGGTTTCGTGGAAAGTAATAAAATAAAGTGAGTTTTCACTAAATTTTATTAGAGACCCCTTGTGGGTGTTTGGTGGTTAAAACATCGTCATGGGAGTTGGAGGTGGGACCACCACACCTTAACCTCCCATGAGAGGTTATGGTGGTGGGCCCACCCCAACATAACCTCCCATGTAATGATTAAAGTGGTGGGGACCACCCGAGGATGAAACCCCTTGAACTCCCCATTAAGTTGGGAGAAACCTCTTGAGCTCCCACTTAATGATGCCACCACCGTAATGGATCCTCTTGATCTCCTTTAATTAATTCTGCGCCTACACCCATGAATTAAGGCAGATCCCATAAATTTAATTCTATATTTTTGAATATGGTGCCAATGAATTAATAAGATATCAATCTCTTATTATTTCTTTTTGTTGGCATTTATATTTTGGGG
The DNA here is from genome assembly GCA_963277665.1 of Viscum album. Classification (NCBI taxonomy): domain Eukaryota; kingdom Viridiplantae; phylum Streptophyta; class Magnoliopsida; order Santalales; family Viscaceae; genus Viscum; species Viscum album. The sequence goes on along the minus strand of OY728126.1, from coordinate 349,461,270 downwards.
GGAGCTTTTGAGAGGAGAGCCTAGGAGAATTAGAGTTCTCTAACGAAGAACCCCATATCCCAACGAAGAATGAAGAATGAAGAATGTCGACATTCTTCAACTTCTTCATCGAAGCCTCAACTATTGTGAGACGTCTTCGACGTCCAACTTCCGCGACTCTGTCAACGAACATCAAATGACGGATCAAAGGTAGGGGGTTTACCTTTGTGTTTTATTCCTTTTCTTATCTCATCATCATTTAAAAAGAAATCATTGCGTAGTTGTAAATAATTGATGTTCATCTTTCCTACCTTGATGAACCAATTGATACAACCCTAGATTCGGAGGGTGCGGGAAAAACCAACACGGCCTGAACCCTCCGTTGATCTTTTTTATGTTGAACTTTCGGTGATGAAGCGGCAACGAAGCGATGAAGGCGGCAACGACAAAGGTCGCACTACCCGCGGACTCCGTGAATCGCGCTGCCCCGCGGCTCATAGGTGCTCCCAGCCAAACAACACTGGCCCATGCCGGCCCGAGCCTCCCCGAACTGGCCTACCCAACAGCCACCCGGCCGTCGGGCTGCCTGCCCAGCACCCCGCACGGCCTGCCCGGTTCCCTGCGCCGCCTGCCCAATGCCCCGCGCGGCCTCGCCAGCGCCCCATGCAGTCGGCCTGACCCCCTAGGTGGCCTGCCTGGCCTGCCTGTGCCCTGCACGGCCTGCCCGGCACCCCATGTTGCCTCCCCAGTGCCCGACGCGACCTACATTCGCCCTGCACGGCCTACCAGCACCCAGCGCGGCCTGTTCTGCACCCTACCCGGCTGTCGCCGGCCTCTCGAGCCGGCCCGTGACATCCCCCACGAAGTCTCTGTCCGAACCGGCTCAGCGTTCCGGGCCACGCCTCCCAATCCGTGCCCCACATGGTGCCGGTTGAACCAGCCCCAGCCACCGGACCGAGCTGCCTATGCGGAAACCTCCGATCCGAACCTCCCTCACAGTCCGCTGGGTCAGGCCCAATAGACCGGACCAAACCTAATAGGTTGGCCCACCCTATGGGATAGGCTAGACCCAACAGGTCAAACCGGGTCGACCTAGGCCTGGTCGGCCCAGACTGGGTTGGGCCGAGTCGGTCTGACCGAGTTAGACTAGACCCCGGCCAACTACTGCCCATTGCTTACTTTGGCCATATCTCTGGCACCCAAGGACTATTTGACAAACCATCAACGATGTTGGCTTTCATAGAAGACGACGTTCCCTATGAGTATTACCCACTAGAGTTCAGGGTAATGTTGATATACGGTCAGGTTGGATCGTACACAAATCCTACCAGGCCCCCAGGACTAAAAAGCATATAACAGATAGACCGGGCGTCCGATTGATGTATCGTCTGTTGCGTTGAGACCCCTATGACGAGGCAGACCTTTGAGATACTTCTAAGTGGGACTTCATGATAGTTATAGTATCGAACTGTAGCTTGTGGAGAGGACCCTCCCGGAGATTAGGGAGCAGAGTACGGAGACCTAATATCTGGCTGAGACCTAATGACTGCTTGACCGATTTGACTCGGAGTGTTTTTACTAGCCCAGTAGGGAGCGCCTAGTTACGGTGATAGACCCATGACGGAGGAGCTCCTAGTATTTGGCGGCAGACACATGGTACTCGACAGGAGGTTTACCTCTACAGGCTATTAGGGGGAGCGCCTGGTAGTTGGCGGCATACCCACAGTGGGGAGAACCTCTATTTTAGCATGGAAGACCCACGATACTCAACAGGAGGAGTACCTCAGCAGTCTAGGTTTAGTTGGAAGCGCCTGGTTGTGGTGGCAAGCCCACTGTACTTGACAGAAGTCGAGTTCTCTAGTAGTCGTGGTTTTGACAATGTGAATAAAAATCCTGGTTGAGCTGAGTCAGTAACTTTGTGATTTCCTCATGATTGAAATGGATTACTTGATAACTTAGGTATATGTATGGGAATATACCTAAGTGAGGCTATCTATTGATTTCATACCCTGTGGTTTATCCTTGTTGGATTTTGTGAGACCGTGAAGGTCTCGGGTTTTCTACTGAGTATCGTTATACTCACCCCTGCACGGGCTACGCCCACACCTCGTTGTGTTGGTTGTAGATGACGGACAGCTCTGACTGAGGCTGACTTGACCAAGACTGGATGGTACCCGGAGGTGGACCACATAGTGTGACGGTACATGGAGGATACAGACTAACGTGGAGTGTTGTGGAGGCTATCTTTACCTACCCTTCTGTTAGGATTTGTTGCGGACGATCCAAAATCGGCTCTTCACCATTCAATTGTTTTTGTCCCTTTTCAATTGTACGTGTACTTTACAATTGGGCTTGTGTTTCCAGACCCTTTACTTTTCATCAATCTTTTTTTATATAGTTTTTCTTAGTGTTTCTATTCTAGCTTATACTATGGTGTGTTTGTCTATAGTTCATAAATTCAATGCCTTCCCAGTTTTAGGTATTTTTGCCTTTTGTGCTTGTCACCAGCCCCTAGCCTATGGAAGGTGGGCTTGGGGTAGTCATGGCATGAGTCCCGAGATTGGGTTGTGACATTATAAATGGAATTTGAACCCATTTTTACTTATAAAAAACTGTTTTCTAAGGAATATTATGTCATTTGAAAGACAATTCCCATTTTGATATTACTGAAAATGTAAAAGGAATATTGTTGTAATTTTTAGAATAAGGAACTTTCCAAACTATTTTAAAATTTAAAAAGAAAATTAATTTTTAATTTTAATGAATGTACAGTATTACCCACCATCATGACCATCATTTATTTTAATCTTGCTTCAAAATTTTATGAGGTTGTTTTTAAAGTTTTTTTGAAGTAATTTACGAAGAAAAGGATTTTCAAAATGTTTTTCAATATAAAAAGTATATTTTACTCAATATTATTTATTAAAATATCCCTCTGGTATTTATATTCATCAATGAAAATAACCTATTATTATTAGTCTAATAGGTATACATTTATATCATACTTATTCTTCCTCGGGATGGTTTATGATTATTTCAACCTAGGACAACATTGACATTCACTTGTTTCATTTTGTATTCATTAACATTTACTTAAAATATTCAATTTCATGGGATCATTGGAAATTAAATTTCTCCTAAATATACATATTATTTATCATGAATATTCTTATTTATTAATATTTATCTCATTTACATAGATAGTGTTTTACATTGAATGCTTTTTGATTAACTAGGAAAATATAGATAAATATATATCATTTAATAAGAATAGATATTTGATGTACATGAATATTGTTTCATGAATTTAATCGACTATTTTATTTATCAAGAATCATTTGTACCTATAGAGATTGGTGGGGATTGGTATTATATAGCCTCTCAATGCATTACTAGGTCTCATGGGACAAATATTTTAAGCTAACATTAAACAGGTTTTTACTAGTAGATAAAATCGTGTTATGAATCAAATTGAGAGTAAAGGCATCATATTATTGATAAATTATGTACCATTATTAATCATTGCCTTACTAATATGGTTAGGTTTAAATCCCCTTTTATTAAAGAAAATGAAGAACACTAGTGAGAAAGACAATGGCCAAGTGGATGAAGGGGGCCAGATAATGCATTCTTTCTCTCTACTGAAAATCAAAGATGAAAAAAATGTAAATGAAGACCAACACTAAAGAATCATAATCATAATTATAATAAAACCATATTCATACTAGTAAGATTTATTACTCAATGGGATTAACATGTTTTATTTCTCTATATTCTTTATCTCTAAATAAGTGTTCCTGGTGCTCATCATTATCATGAGATTTGAGTAGTCCTTTCTAGGCCTACTCTTCTTCCCATGAGTATGGGATACTTTTTTCCCTCCATCCTACTTATATATATCACAATATATTTATAAGTAATATTTATAATTTTTTCTTATCATCTTTATATAATTAAATATCTCCCCATTTTTTTGTAATTTTTGAGAAATTATAAACATCTTTAATGTCTTTTTGGAAATTATTTTCATTCTACTATAGTATAAAAGTGAAATAAACTCCAATGGGATTTTCATTGGAGATTAATTATTTCCTTAGAAAACCCTTATGATTTACCTCACCCTAATTCTAAGGGGAAATAAATAAAGGTAGGGAAACTGCCTTAACTACCATAATTTCAAGCTATTTCTAAAGGCCGGCTTCACTGGAAACTATATGTACATCCAAAACTAGACCATGCTCCACCGATTGACCTTCATGGATGGAATTTCACTTCTTTGAGAAATAACATTAGAAAAATTATGTTTATATACATGAGATATTAACTCCATTTTTCATCACTATCCATACCATCCAGAACAGCACAACCCTAAGGTGTATTATCTCATGAACACTCAACTGCATCCAGCCTCTTCTTCTAAAAAGGGGCCTACACTTAGATAAAATCTATAGAACCATGAATTCCTTGCTGATGTAAAGAGATATAACCAAAATCAGAAACTATAAAAGTGGGATACTTCCCATATGACATTTCATTCCAATCATAAGATTAATAATTAAAAACATTCCAATTGTGAAAAGTTCCAACATGACCATAAACATTTTTCCAGGTTATACAATACTTTTTGATAAATATAGGCATCATGAACAATGCTATGAAAAGTTGAGGAGAATAATTCTTTCCTACAAGAGATCCTGGTATAGCCAATTTCCTTTCAAGTAAAGAAAAAACAGTGCAAGGATCTCATAAACAACTAGTATTCTCAATTCATTACTATCATAAAACACATATATGGATAATTCACATTTTCTACACAAACCATTAAAAAATTTTGAATATATAAGTAATATTAATGACCTAGAATATAACCTATATTATGGAAAGACCCAGGTGAAATTAAAAAAAAGACATATTTATGTAATGGGATTCAAAAAATTAAATTTTTGATGTATCTTTACACATGGTATTTTGGTTATAATAGTATTGAAACAAATTGGATTTGTATTATAATCAAACATGTAATCATTAAATTACGTGTTGAGGATACCCTTATGGGTTAATGAGTGTAAGATTGATCATATGGTCAAATTAATAAACCCCACATTTTTGGTTTTATGTGAAGTAGTCAACCAATATTAAGGATATTTTAGATATATTTATGGAAAGTATATGTTTTTTTGGTAATATAATTTTAGGAATAATTAATTTTAATTATAAATATATAATTATTAGTATATTTTAGGGTTAATATGATCATTAATAAAATTGAAATATTAGTAAAATAAAATTATTAGTCTTTGTAGAAAAGAAAATAAGTTGTATTGATAACCATAGTATAAATTTTATTTAATGACTAATTTTTATTCAATGATGTACATCATATTTGAAAAATTAATAATAATTAAAATAATATGGTTTTTGAAAAATGAAAACCCATATGGTCGTTGAAATCCCATTTAATCTAGCAAGGAAAAAGGGATTAAACCCATGACTGAAGGAAGTTAAGGGTTTCAGGCTTACCACTATCCTACATGATGTCCTAGTTAATATATAATAATTTTACTTATATAATTTTATAATGAAATATTAATGATGAAATAGTGGTGTCACTTTTTTGTTTTGGAGATTAATTTTTTACATTGGATTACTTGTTCTCTTAATATTTGTTTTAGAACCTATATTTAGATAGAAATAAATACATGTCACTCTTTATTGATCTTATAATATGATAAAAGTTAATTCTATTTCTTCAATAATAATAAAAAATATTTTTTTTATTAATTTATTAGAGTAAACGATGAATTGGAATTGTTCAATTAAAATACCAAGGATGATATTTTTCACGTTAAATGAAATGAAATATTGTATTTTTATATTCTCATGAATGTTCATAAAATTTTGGAAATGGATCTTGAAATAAAATGTTATCTTGTTAACATCATTTTTTATTATATCAACGACCCATTTTTCACCTATTTTATTTGTGGTTTTGAGGCCCTTAATATTCCACTTATCCTTCAATTTATTATGATCATTGAACACAATAAATCTCTATAATTATTTATATTTTTCTTTCATGTACATATCATAAATTTCTTTCAATGTTCTCTCACATAGAAACCTATTTATATATTATTCAACATGAACTTTGTACTTACCATTATCCCTTATAAAGAGGATATTTTATTAACCCTTTTATGATGTGGGTTTTTGAACAATAGAATTTTTAAATATGAAACCCCAAATTAATGAGATGAAATTTAAATTATTAACACACAATTTATTTATTATGGGAAGAATGTAACACAATAAAATTCGAAAATAATGAAATTTTATTTGATAGCCTGTATGACATGCAACACCATATATAGAATGGAATATTACACTCTAAGACCTTATGATATATTTAATTTTAAATAAATACAATCCATTAAATATATTTAATTATATAATAAATTGTGTTTATTTGAGTTACATAAAACAATGAGATTATCTTACATTACACATAACAAAAAATTTATTTTAAATATTCTATTACATACAAAGAAGTATTTTAATGAAAAAAATAATTATTAATATTATTGTTTAAGATATAAATTATCACAATACAATTGGAATAAATTTTAAAAATAGGATTAACTACCTTATAATTTTTTTTCACAAAACATTATTATCTATATATTGATTTTAAAATAAATAACACTCATTTATAAAAAATGAAATGTTTTTTAAAAACATTATTTTAAAAAAAAATTGTTTAATATCACCTTTCGTATATAATTTAAAATCAATTTCTACCAATTTTAAATAATTTATTTGGAAAAATAAACATAATTTTATAAATCATAACACAAAATTCAGCATAGGGATAATTTTTGGGATTTTTCTATGATGTTTATATTTTGATGAATTGTGAAAAATACAAACTTTTAATTGAAAACTACATTTTCATTTATATTATTTATAATTTAAAATTATATTTTGAACTAGATTTAAGGTAAAATTAAAATAATAATATATAAATTAATCTAAATTTGGAAATTAGAATACTTTTCTATTCATTCAAAATATAAAAACGTTGTAAACTTTTGAACATTTTCACATTAAAAACTCGGTTTCTCATCTTCTTTGTGGTAGTAATTTTAATTTAAATTATGGAATTTATGTGAGTCTATTTTTTTAAAATTGATCAAATATATTGAATAAATATAATTTAAATTATATAATAAGGTCAAATTAATTTTTACCCATATTTACTAGTGAAAATAGTTAAAATTAATTACCGCAATTATGGTTAAAATGAGGGTTAGTGAATTATATTCATTTATATTAATGTTAATTTTACCAACAGACATAGGAATTTTATTAATATATTTTATTTAAAATTTAGAATAATTATTTATAAATTATCTAATAAAACCCATTTTAATTATTTTTTTAAAGGATAATTTTACTTGGTAAATAAAAATAAACAAGTCACTATGGTATAAACTGAAAGGGTAAAATGAGTACACTTAATGAAAGAGAACTAAAATAATAATAGTGTTTATCTTTCCACAGTGTGCATAAGTATGTATAAAAAATCCTCCCATAAATTATTAATAATAACATTTAGGAACATGAGGTAAAGGTAACTTACGAATTGTTAACAATTTTGGGTATTTATAATAATGTCACTCTTCATCAACAATAAAAGGACACTCTCCCCCCTAACTTCCTCACACATCTAAATCCATTTGGATCATCCAAAAAATTACTAATTCAAATAAAAAATACAATACCCTCATACTAGAATAATTATTTAGTGTTCAAATCCTTACTATAAAGGCTTTACTACAAAGCCAAATAGGGCACTCGTAGAAGATATAATGTTCTCCAACAAGCGTCTTTGTTTTACATATTTTTCCACCTCCTTCAATTTTTATAAAAAATTATCATACAATAAACTAATTATATTATATATAATTGGTGTTTTTTATAATAAGCTAAATACCTTAATAATTCTTCACATCCATCAAATTGGTTATGAAATCATTGTCCATGTGTATGGAGGACAACCACCTTGCGAACCGATGTTATTCATTCTTCCATTTCAACCTCTCATGGTTGGGTATGAAGATTGATATAAAGTATATATATGATATTTATAACATATTTATAATTTTGGAGTAACCATATCATTAATATAATTTTGCATTCAATTTTTTGTGAAATGTGATAATGTGGCTTATGGATACAGTGGACTACTACCATATAAAGAAAACTGATTTTTCTTTCCATAACACTCCACATGGAAGATAATATGAATATATTAAGTGATTAATACATGATATAAATTAAATAATTATAAAATTTATTACATATTTATCATTATTTATAGATAATATATCATTTTATTTTTTTTATTTTTCACTCAATTATAGAAGATAACATCATTCGTATACATGTGGATAAATGCCTTCAAGAAGAGATGTGAATCTATTTCCATCACTCCACCACATGGATGATATATATATATATATATATATATATATTTAAGTATGTAATATGGTACTAAAAGTATTATTATAATTATGGATTTTTTATATATTACTTACCTTTTTTCCAAAATGATAATTCAAATATGAAAACGTTACACATGTATATGTATGGAAACAATCTCTATCATCATAACAAACATAATTTTTCATAAACATCATTCATAATTGGTTTAAAACTTAAAATTGATGTAAAAATATAATTATTTCATGATTATTATTCAGCAGATAATATACCAATATAATATGTTCATGAACTAGATCTTTCTGGATAAAAAATGCCCGAGAAAACAAGTTAATTAAAAATAGAAACAATGAAAATAATAATATATTATTATTGAATGGGTGATAAGATGTTATACAAGGATAATATATGATATTATAAATATTAATATGGTTCACTTATAAGGTAATAAAATTGTTAAAACTAATAAATAATTGTTTATACCATGTTCAATCGTATGGATGGGTTATATTAAATCCTCATCATTGTCAATATTCTATGATTATGTGTATAATGAATTTTTATTATATTATATTTTAAAAAAAAATTATGTATTATGTATTTAAATTTTATACACATAATAAATTCATTGGTTTATTATAACTTCATTTTCTTATATTTTTGAGGGTTTACTTCATAATCTAACATTAATAGATATTATTTACTCATTAATTTCAATTGAAGGTAATTATTAAAAAAATTCACAATTAGTCCATTGTTTTTTTCCTCCACTATTTATTCATGATATTTTCATTTAATAGTATCATTCTCAACTATTTGGTACATAAAATAGTTGAAAAAAGTTTTCAGAAAATATGATTTTATTTCTATTTTCGATTGGAAATCATTTCCCTCTAAAACCATGTTTTCTAAAAATAATATCAATAGATTTTTTACCATTTCAAAGTGATTTATCAAAATAATTTTCCAAAATTTTTTATCTCTAAAAAATGTTTTTAATGAAATAAAATGTAATTTTAAATGAAATCCCAATTTTAATTTCATAAGAAATGTGAAAGAAATATTCTGATTGTTTTCTGAACAAGGAACATTTTTAATTTTTTACAGTGAAAAAGGAGTTATATTTTTAATATAAAGGCATATGCATAATTACAATCCATAATGAATGATATTTCTTTTAAGATTCCAATTCATGTTTATGTGGATATTATTTAAGAAAATGTATTTAAAAGTTATTTTAAAAGAAAAGGATATTGAAAAAGTTATTTAAAATTAATGGATTATTTTCCTCAAGAATTTTTTGATGATATTTTTATGGTATTTATATTTTTCAATGACAACAGCAAATTATTATTACTCAAATGTTTATATTTTTATACCATCCTTATTCTTTATTTAGATGAATTATGATTATTTTGAAAAGGGATATTAACATTCAATTCCGTGTTTCATTTTGTATTCTTTAACTTCCCCTAGAAAAATTCACTTTTTGAAGATCAGGACAAATGGTCTGAAGGCTTTCTTTTTTTATTTTATTATATATAATCCCCCTTTTAAGGGTTGAAGGGGAACCTGTACATGACCTGTAGGCCCAGGGCATAAGGCCCGACATGAATCGTAATACATGACCCGAAGGCCCAGAGGCATACTTTGCCCATACATGTCCCGTAGACCCATCCCAATAGAACTTCCCCTCCCCAGATTCTGCATCATTGATCGTTAGCTCCCCACCTGCATTGTTGATTGGCTAGCATTTCCCAGTACAAAGTTTCACGGTGCCTGGTCCCGATGGCGGTTTCCATACCCTCTCATTCTTCCAATCCGGTTAGCTCTGCTTTTGGTGACTACTACTGTTGCTTTGATCCTCTTATGGGCTACTTCATGGTCTTCAATGGCCCGAAGGCCCTGTGGCTCGAATGCCTTTGATGGCCCGAAGGCCCTTGAGACCCATAGGCCCAAACCCATGGCCCGAAGGCCCAAATCGGGTGAATAGTTATGGCTACTATAGTACCAAACAATACCTGCTATAGGGACTACTACAGTACCTACTACAGTGACTGCAGCAGTAATGCTATAGTACCCCCGGAAATTCACCTCCACCCAATTTTGAACCTGGGTCTCTTGGATGCCAAGAAGGAGCCCTTACCACTCAGGTACAGACTCATTGGTAAGATCACTAAATATTAAATTTACCCATAATATATTTGTTATTTATCATGGATATGCTTATTTATTAAATTATATCTCATTTCTACATATGGAATTTTACTTTGAAAGTTTTTTGATGGACTAGGGAAATATTGATAAATATGAATTCTTAAATCAATAAGATTATTTGATTTTAAGGTATATTAGTACATGAATTAATTCAGTTATTTAATATATAAGGAATTATTTGGATCTACAGTGAAGTGTGGACCCTAGTATTATATTTCCCCTCACGGAATCAGTTGGTCTCATGATTTAAATCAATTAAGATAATGTTGAAAAGTTTTTTAACTGTTGATTAAAATTTCTTGTGAAATATATTGATGGTATAAGTTTAATATTAATAAAAAAATTCATCCAATAATTAAGCATTTCATTCATTAATTGTTTAATTATTATTATCTATGAGATTTTCACTTTGGTGTTATATATGTATGCATTTCATTCTAAGTTTGTTGATTTAATTGAATTTGTTTTTTGTTACTTAACATTCCATATTGATCAGGTAATATCCAGTTATATAAATAGAATTTGTTCATATTTATTTATCTTTCTATATAGATTTTTCTTTATCTAGGTATTTAAATGGATTTTGCGCTAAGTTATTTACATTTCTATATTGATTATTATTAATAATTCAAGATAGATTCCACTATACATAACCACTACTGATTATTTCAGATTAGACTTATTATCTTCCTTTCCCTAGGATATGAAGATGGGTTCTTGGAATTATTTTCAAGGATTTCTAGTTTTATATTTTTTTTCTCTTTTTTCTTTTCCCAGTGATAAATGGGTGTTATATATGTATATGGTTCCCCAATAATACTAAACTAATTGATAATTCAGTATGATATAGATTATATCTCTACTAATTTGATAAAGTGACACACCATATCCTAGATACTAGGTTTTGGGTCAGTACTCTTAGGTGGGTTTTTTTTGGATTCTTCGAAAATGTATCATTTTTTATGAATGGTGAAAATATTGATTTTAATGCTAAAAATCTGTTTATTTTCAATTATTTATAATGATAAATTAAATGTTAAATAGGTTTTAACATAAAACTAGTTAAATTAAATTTTTTTATTAGAAAAAATTTGGTCATTGGAATCATTTTCATCTTGAATTTTTATATAAAGACATTGTAATATTTTCAGCATTTTATCTTTAAAACCCCATTGCCTAGTCACATCCATGGGATTAATTATAAATTAATGTTTTTAAGTTATATTAATGGAGTTTTTAAAAAAAAATTCCATATTTTCAAGAAAAATACTTTATATTTTCTAACCAGTATAAATAATTTTTGACATATAACAAAATAGAGAACTATAAAAATTATTTACCTTGGTTAAGGTAAAAATCGATTTATCAAAGGCTAAACAAAAATGATAATGGTTAAAATACATAAAAAATGTATTAAATTAATTTTATAACCCTATTTAGACCATATAATATATTATTCTCTATAATACAATATTTTTACTCTTACATTTTGTGAAAAAAACAATGGTACTCCTTTTTCTTTTAAAAAATTACATGTGTGTTGCTCAAATTACTTAAAAGATGGTGACCAATCTCAAATCCCTTAACACTTTTAAACAATTTTATTTTGGAATAAAAGTTACCAAATCACTTCCCAACTTCCAAACTCTCGTTTAAGTATACTTATTTATGGTAGAAATCCAACCTTTGAAGTATTTTTGGGAAACTTAAAGGTTATTCGAGAAGAGGTAATGTTCTTTAAGGAAGATTTTTAGTTTATTCTTAACTAATCCTATTCAATTATAATTAAACCACTATGATATAATAACAAAATTATCTTCCATATACTTAGATATTATTATTTTAATTAAATAACCTAAAACCATCCACTCTTATAACAAATGGGTTATGAAATCATCATTCTTGTGTACGGAGGATTACCGCTTTGCGAATAGATGACATTCATTTCTTCGTTAAAAACTCTAATGATAGGGTATGATGATGAATATAATGTATATATATATATATATATTTGATATTTATAATATAATTGTACCTAATGATTCATTATATCATGTATACCATTTTAATTTTCAATACTGTAGGGGATATGATAATTGCGCTCGTGTGTACGGTGGACTACTACCTCATGGAGAGATGTCTTTTTTTAACACTTTATAAGGAAGTTAATAAGGATACATTAAATGAATATATGTGATATAAATGAAATTATAGTGATATAAATGACATATTTATTATTATAAAATTATAATATATCAATTTATTTATACCCTATTTAGTGACATGAAGTTGATAACATCGTTCATGTACATATGGATTACCGCCTTCATGAAACGATGTGACTCTCTTTTAAACACCATACCAAATGAATGATATATACATATAATTAAAGAAAAAATATTTTATTTATCATATTCTTATAATTTTTTAATATTAAAATATTACTTACCTTTTATTCATAATGATCATTGAATTATGGAAATGTGGCCCATGAGTACGTATTACCAACCATCTACATGATCATAACATACATCATTTCTAAAAACCATAATTCTAGTTTGGTCTTAAATTTATAATTGATAAAAAATGACCATTATTTTAGTATTATTATACTATGAAAGTATATAATATGTGTAAGAACTAAATCTTTTATAACAAAACAAATATGAGAAAATTGGGTAATTAAAATTCGAAGCATTGAAAATTATAAATGCTAATTAAGTAACATGTGATAAGATATTATAAATTGATCATATGTGATATTATAAATATGAATGTGTTTATTTTATATGTTAAAATCATATTTTAAAACAATATATTGTATGATAAATCATGTTCAACCAAATGTAAGTGTGACGTAATGTAATTTTAACTGGATTTCAATTCATTAGGTTAAACATATACATAATTGATTTAGTCATTTTTAGAATATGTGTGTTATGAAATTTGATTATTTTATGTCATATTTCCACTTTTTTAGGTGGATATACATTTTATACACATAATCAATTCATTTATTAATCCCCACATTATTGATATGATCTTTGTGATAAACTTCGTCTCAATTTCCATAAATTTAGTCATATTGAAATGTTATAGACCTAATTTATTTTTTAATGGTATAAACACTAACAATTTGAAATTAAATATCATGATTAATTAATAATTCATTGTATTTTAAGTTTCAATTGGAATTACATCATCCAAGGTGATTTGAAGTAACAATTAGAAACTGGTGATGAATTCTGTAACTCAGTTTATTTTCATTGGGTTATATTAATTCTTCATTATATTAAATATTATAATATTAGGTGTGTAAAAATTTTTATTATCTTATATTGTTTTTCCAATAATTTTACATGTATTTAATATTGATACACATAAAATTGTTATTGATTAATTCTCACTTCAACACCATGGTCATTTTATGGCTTTATTTGACACTCTTATTCTAATTGAGATTGTTTATTGTTGAAATTCATGTGAAGGAAATTATATGATCAAGTTATAATAAAAACATTTAATTTTATTCACCTATATTTAGACTTGAAATTTTCAAGTAATTCAACCAATTTTCAACTCATCTGTAATTTAAATTATTGAGAAATGTTTTTCGATAAATACAACTTCATTTTTATATTCTGCCAGAAATCATTTTTTATAAAAACCCTATTTTCAAAAAAAACGTTTTCAAAAACGTTTTTAAAGATATCCATTTCATTTTTAAAATAATTTTTACCCATTTTTACTTTTTACAATATGTTTTAAAAGGATGTGTCATGCAGTTTTCAAAACAATACATGTTTCGGTTTTATTGAAAAAGTGAAATGAATATTTATTTTAATGTATATGTAATGAATTGAATTTATAGCAATAATGACCATTAAAATATTTTAATTCATACATTATAATTTTATAATTTTATTTTGAATGATATTTATTTAAAACATGTGTTGTGACTATTTTTTAAGACATGAGTTTCAAAATGAAAATGATTTTTTCCAAAAAAATGTTTAAATATATGTTGATGGTATTTCTATAGAGAAATGAAAAAAAATAATTTATCCTTAATCCAATGGGTTTTTATTTTTTTAATACCATCTTTATTATTTTTATGTAAGGTTTATAATCATTTTTAACAAGTAATGTATCAAAATTCTCTTATTTGATTCATTTTGAGTCATAAACATTCCCTTGAATTATTCACTTTCTTGTGATCATTAAATTTCTCTTAAATATACATATTATTTTTCATGGCTATGTTTATTCTTTAAGCTTAATGTAATTTATACCTATGGTTTCAAACATTGAATATAAATTTTACCTTGGGAAAATTGATAAATCTATATTCCTTACTCAATTTTGATATTTAATGATAAGGCCCATAGTCCGTGAATTAAATAGATTATTAAATATATGATGAATGATTTTTAAATTGATAAATAGTTGGGGTATAGTTATCAATATACCCTCGATGCATCGTTAGTCTCATGAGCCAAATCAATTATCTCTAATAAAATAATTTTTCCAAAAAAAACTAAGTTTGAACCAAGTAGTTTTAAATTATCTTGGGAATGATCTTGATGGTAGTGGTATCATCTTTTTGAGACATGACATCCTATAATGAAGTATTGACTTTATTTAGAATCTATTTATAATTATTCTTGATAATTTTCCAATGAAATTATCTCTAGATTCATTTCCTTCTTAGTGATTAATTAAATTGAATGTGTTTTTAGTTATTTAAATTGTAATGTTGATTATCCCTTTTCCAGTAATGATAATCATGTTATTGATTAAATGAAATCTATTTTCAGTTATTTATTTTACCATATGGATTATAATCCATGATATTTTGACATTAATATTATCTCTAGAAGTACTTCCTTACCAGTTTACGGATTATAAGAAAAACAATTCAATTTATTTACCATTACATATTGATTATGCTTATCAATTCATGATATTTTCTATTATACATAATATTGAAATAGAATTTAACCTCAACCATGTTTTATTACTTTATTTAAAATCTATGAACTTTACTATGAATGATATTTAATGATATATTAGAGGGGATAATTATTTTCTCAAAAACAAATTACGTTGTAATTTTAATTTTTATACGTAATATGGGAATATTTTCTGTTTCTAATATACAAAGAATAATAAACTATTTGTACCTTTGGGAAATAAATACTTGGGTCTTATTTCAATGTAATAAAGTAGACATCATCTTTGAGTTACCTCGATTTGGGTCATTGTAGTTGTCATCCGAGGAAATTTAGTAGAAAACCAAGGAAATTGATTTATTAAAACAATGATTAGGGATCATAACCCTATTATATACTTTGATGATAAGTAAATAAGAAAATGATAATATTTTTATAATGAATATATTTTGTTGTTTTTACTAGTAACATATACATGTAAGGATACTACAAGTGGGTGTGGTTCCGGAATAAGTGTGCCTAGGTGTTATAACTCTGAGGAGGTCACATCGGGAATGACCCAATTTTCACATGGTACACAAAAATCATACTTACTATGCACTATATTTGAAACTCCCAGTGGATATACTAAGGATAATTAACATTTAAAAAAATGAAGTATTTCAAATGATGATGAAATTGAATGACCAAGGTTAAGCCTATGGTGTCTTATATTTAAAATTATTTATGTCAAAGGAATATTAAAATGATTTATATGTAGAAAATAATGTAATAAATTAAATAATTAGAAAGGAAAAATGACGAGTGTGATTAGAGAAAATAAATTTCATAATAGCGATCATTTTATAGTTTGTTGTACTGGATGTCAAGAACTTTGGTAGTATATAAATTAATTACCTCTTCTAAGGGTTAGTCACTAGAAAATGTTGGGACCTCTTTAGAAAAATAATAAATGAATAATTTAGATACAGGTATTCACAAATTAAATTTTTATGTATTTTTACAATGGTATTTTTGTCATAAAAATCATGGAACATATATGAAATATATAAAATTTTAGAATCATATATGTATTAATTAATGTAATAGTTATGGATACCATAATGGTTTATGAGTTTAATTTTGATCATATGTTGAAGTCTTAAACACCCATTTTTATGTTTTATATGATGGGAGTTTTCCAAGAGTAAGGATACTATGGGAGAAATTTTTCGAAATACGACCCATTGGTTTAGTATATGTTTTAGTAAAAATTTAATTTGAGAAGTAATTAATTTTCATTTTATAGACATATGTTTAAATGTATTGATGACCTTTAGGGTTAATATGGTCATTAATATCATTGTCATAATAGTGAAATATGTTTATTAGACTTTGTGAATAATGATTTGTATTGAAACCCATATTAAAAAGGCAATTCAATGATTAATTTTATATCATATATTCCCATCGTATTGTTTTGGTAATGTTATTGTAATTATATTAATATAGTTTTATAAAATGGACAACTTTAATACCGAGTGATAGACCATTACATATGGAAAAGTCCCAGGGATTGATCCCATAATCGATGTTCTATAAGGGTGTCATGCCTAATACTATCTTATGAGATTTACTTATTAATATATGTGTGTTTTTAGATAAACTATATGAAAAATAAATATTAATGATGAACTAGTGGTTTTAATTTGGAGGAATAGAGATAAATTCATTATATTGGAGAACTTTTCATAACCATATTGGTTGTGGAAAATTGAAAGAGATTAATGGAATGAATTGTCATGATTTTATGGATCATACAAACTATTAAAATTGAATTTTAGTCTATAATAAAAAAAATAAATTTTTATATCCATTTCATGGATTATGGGACGAATTAGAAATTGATAAAGCACAACCAATGGTTGAAATTATTCTTCTAAAATAAAACTATATCAAGTGATTTTATTTTTTTATATTATTCTATAGGAAAATAATTACTCAAAATTTGGAAAAGGATATTAAAAAAACAAATTAATATATTTCAATCATATCTGACCAATCATATATCCTTTTAGATCATCAAATATTTATTATTTTATTTCCCTTAACATTCCACTGATCATTAACCTGCTTTCATAAATGACATCAATGAATCTCTATTATTATTTACACTTTATATCTATGTAAAAATCTCCACTTTCCATCAATGTTATCATGCATATAATCCTAGTTATTTGTTATTCTATTTGACATTTTTAAATCTATATCTCTTATATTAGGAGGATATTCTATTAACCCTTTTATGACGTGTGGTTTTCAACAATGATATTTCCAAATGTCAAATGATTGATTAGTGTGATCAATTTTAAATTGAAATGATGTAATATTTTTGTGTTGGAGATAATTTAACACCCTAAAATTAAAAATATTAAAAATATTTTATTTGATATAATACGTGACATGCAACACAGTGCTTAAACAGATAATGAAATATATATATTGAAACATAATCTCATAGATTGCTTTCCTAACATGATTCCCATAGTAAAAGTGAACTGAAATACAATATACATAGCCACTAAATTTCAGTGTATTATAATTACATACTGAACAATGAAAATTATGGTCATATATTGATTATAAATAAAAAACGTTTAAAAAATTATAAGAAAATGTATATTTCTAAAAGACAGTTTAGTCTCTCTTGGAAGACCTATTTTGTAATTAATTGTTACCACTTCTTGAAAATATATTTTATAAAATTAAAATACTTTTTTATTCTATAATATAAATTATATATTATGTCTTATTTGTACTAATTTTCTAAAATGTTTCATTTTTTAATAAATAGTGAAAAATTCTAAATATTAATTGAAAACTGTACTTTCCTCAAAATTATTAATAAAGATAAATTTTATTTTGAATTATTTTTAAAGTAAAATAATTTCAATTATATATATATGAATCCATTTAATTTAGTTTTAATCATTTTCATATATAATTTTTATAAAAAAACATTGTAATCATTTCATTATTTTCTTCTTAAAAACCTGAATTCTCGGCATGCCTCTCAGAATATTTTTTTAATTAATTTCTTCTAATTCTATCAATCAAATATGGGAATATTTATTAAAAAAATTTAATAAAAATATTTTATATTATTTAATATTGTAAACATAATTTTTTTACAAAATGAATAGTAAAAATATTAAAATGTTTTTAGTAATGAAATGACAAAATGGATTTATGAGGGGTTAAATGAAAATGATATTTGTTATTATCAACTATAAATTTGTAAAAAATATTTTTTGGAAATATTTCAACTATATAATATATCAGTATCTCGAATACTCCATTTTGAACAATTTTTCCCTGTGAAAAATTTGGGTACATCTTTTCTTTTAAAAAAATTTATGTATTCCATTTACCTCACTTCTAAAAGGCCACCCCCTCTCCTCTACCCATTACAACTTCAAACAAATCTATTTTGTCCAATAACTCAAAAATTGAATATAAAAATCCTTAATATAAACCTAGAATCATAATTTTTGTACTAAATCTATCCTAAAATGGATTTGGGTGCAAACCTAAGGAGGTTACTCATAGAATAGGTAACATTCTTCAATAAGTTTACATTTTGTTTCTTCCTACACCTTCATCAATTATTGTTAAACAATGATTATATAATATACATAGAATATTCCATATAATTAAAAAATTTATGTTATGCTCATGAAAAAATACTTCTCCACTTATAATACATGGGTTATAAAATCACTATTTAGGTATAGAGAGAACTACGACCTCACAAACTGATATCATTAGTCTTCTCATTACCACCTCTAAAATTTGGGTGTGATTATGGATATAATATATATATATATATAATATTTCTAACAAAATTATCCAATTGGATTCATTATATCATATAAATATATATACCATTTTAATTTCTATAATATATGGGATATAATAATGTCACTCGGGTGTACGACAGACAATTGCCTTGTGAATGGATGTGGTTTGCTTTTCTCTAACACATTTTATGAAACATAAAAATGATACATTTAATGAATTTATTTTATATAAATGATATATTTATTGTATTAATTGGATATTTATCATTATTTAATGGTAAGATATAATTTTCATTCTTACCTTTTCACCAACTTAATGATGGAAATGTTGTTCGTGTATGTGTGGACTCCCTCCTTTACAAAGGGATGTGGCTCTATTTTCATCACCACACCCCATAGGTGATATACAAAATTATATTTAAATAAATAATATGATATATATGATATTTTCATCATCTTTTAAAGATAACCTATTACATTACACCTTTATAGAATGGTTGTTGAAAAATTGAAACATTACCCATGCGTTTGTAGAGCCTACCGTCTCTATAATTATAACATAATTCATTTCTAAAAACCATCTTTCATGATTGTTATTAAAAAAATAATTTATATTTAAAAATTTTACTTCTTCAATTATTATTATTCTCTAGATAATTGAAGTATTTAGTATGAACAAGTAACATTTCTTTCATATCAAACCACGCCTCATAAAACAAGGCAATTAGCAATTGAGACAATGAAAATAATGAAACATATTTAGAGAACATGTGGTAATATGTTATACAAAATATTATATATTATATTATTAATATTAATTTCGTTATTTTAGAAGTTACTTACGTCATTATAAGCAATATACAAGAGTTTAAATCATTATCAACCAAAAGAAAGTGTGGGGTGAAGGATTTCTTATGTCAATTTATGTTCCCTTGGTTGAACTTCTACTTCATTGATTATGTCATGTTAAGATTATGTGTATAAAGAAATTTGATTATTTTACCTTTTATTTCCAATTTTTTATTTTTATTTAAATTTTATATAGGTAATAAATTCATTGATTAATACCAACTTGATGGATATGATCTTTATATGGGACATCTTCTAATTTTTCTGTCATTAAGTCTTATTTTAATGATATGCCAAAAATTTATTTTTCAAATTGCATGTAATACACCTTTGACATGTTATATAATTATTAATTTACAATTATTTGAAATTTATGTTTAAATAGGAATTATTTTATCTAGTGGTATTTAGTCTAAGAGTTACCAAGTGGTAAATAATACAATTTTTTCCAATCTTTTTTAATTAAAATAGCAGATAAAAATGATTAAGAAAATTCTTCTTCATTACTCTCTTCATTCAGAAATCTATTTTTTTTCAAAAAAAAATCATTAATTTCATACAAAAATATTTTTAACCTATTAAAAATCATATAATAATGATATTTTCAACCATTTTTTAGTTTTTTCATTTTTTTACAAGTAATCACATTGTATTTTCAAAGTAATTTTCATTTGGATTTTATCATAAAATAAAAGCAATTATTGTTTTAACCTGTAAAATATGAAAATAATTTCATCCATAATGAATAATAAATTTTTTTTAAATATTACATTATAATTTTCAAAGATTATTTTCAGTGAAAATTATTTTCCAAATTATTTGCGAATTTTATATATTAAAAATTGATTTCCAAATTTGAATGGATATTTTCATCAAGAATGATTTTAAATATTATTTTATCATGATTCTATTAATTAAGGGAAATTTACATTTTGTATTACTCTAATGTGTATATATTCTATTGGAATAATTATTATTATTTTTTATTTTTTATGATAATTTCGAACAAGGAAAGTATTTGCCTTCAATTCCAGGATTAATGTTTTTAGTCATTAAAATTAGCTTGAATTATTTAATTTTCTGTGGAAAAAATCAATAAATATCGATATTATTTATCATGTATATATTTATTTCTTATAACATACATAATTTCTATAAATAGTGTTATACATTGAAAGTTGTTTCTTTATTTGGGGAAATATTTCTAAATTGGTATTCCTTACTCAATATAGATATTTGATGATAATTAACATTTTTTATGAATAAAATTATTTATTTGATATTTTAAGAGTTTTTTGGGGCTGCAGTTATGGATGGGCCCCAATTAATAATATCCCCTTGATGCATCAATAATCTCATGATGCGAATTAATAAGATTATATAAAATAATATGGCTAAACCAAATGTGTTTGTGATGAATAAATTTAGATTATCTTGTGAATGGTCTTGATGATAAAGGTATCATGTCTCTGATACATGACATATTATAAATAATCATTTCCTTCATTCAAAATTATGTTTTTATTTTCCATGTTGTGCTTACAATGATATTATCACTAGATGCCTTTCATTCATAGTTATTAATTAAATAAAATGTGTTTTAAATTATTTACCTTTCAAAATTTATTATTCATTATCCAGATATGATAAACATTCTATTGATAAAATGGAATATGTTTTCAGCAATTTACCTTGATATATTGATTTTTATCCATAATATTTTTGAAATGAGATTCTCTGTGGATACACTACCTTTTTTACTAATTAAATGGCATGTGTGTTCAATTCCTTAAATTTCTGTATTGATTATGATTATTCATTCTTTATAGCTTTTGATGTACGTAAACATTACTAAGAATTTGTACTTACACTTATTTTTTTTCTCAGGAAATAAGAATGTTTTTTATGAATGATATGAAAGAAAATTCTAAAGGGAATAAGTATGTTCTAGGAAAAACGCTTAGGTTGTAAATTTTATTTACAAGTGTAATAGAAGAATCATGTATGTGCCTAGTTTACCAAGACTAATAAACTATTTGGCCCTTAGAGATGTGAATACTTGTATCATATCCCAATGTAATAAAACACACACTGACTCTAGCTTACAGGGTTGGGGGTCTCTATATAAGTGTAGAAAAATAATTTTTTAAAATATAACTTCTATTTATAAAAGGAAAAAAATTCACAAGGAAACTGAATTTAAAAGACAAAAATTATTGATTGGAAATTTTTTTTGTCGATACATTCCTCAAAAATTAATTTGGTAAAATTATTTTAACTTTTTTTTTCTCTTTTTCACCTGGTTAACTCTTTTACCTAAATTTATCTTTATTGTGGTGACTATATTTTTCACCATGGTAACGAATATATTATTATTAAAAAGAGAATATACCTTAATACTTAATATTGAAATTTTATTTTAAAAAATTAAAGAATTTTTTCAAACAAAATTTTTAACATGGAAAATTGAATTTAATATATGTTCACAAAACTCATCAAAATAATTTTTAGAAAAGAGTATTTTTAACCATACTATTATTTTTTAGGATAAAATTATTATTTTTTTCAGTTATCATGTCATTAATTTTTCTATTAATACAAAAATTAAGGATATATGTATTAGAGGAAATACAAAACCAATATCCACCATTGTAAAAGAAATCTAAAATAAACGTAAAAAATAGATTTTGTTAAAATAAATATTATTTATGATTGTAAATTATAAAAATTAAATTTATAAATTAAATGATGTATTTATTTAAATGAATAACTAAGCTCCTTAAATAAATTTTTAGTCTTGAATTTTTTATAGTTCATGCATTGTTTATAGTTGTAAAAGTTATGGTATTTTTAATAAAATAGTATTTTTTACAATTCACCAAAAATAAAATTTTCAGATAAAATATTAAAAATAATTATTAAGAAAATATTTAAATTAAAAATAAAAAAAATTAAGTTCAATTTATCGAAATCAAATTTGAAAATTTTGGAATTTAAATTTTAATCAGAAATATAAGATATAATGAAAAACAAATTTTTTGATAAATGGGTTTTTTCAATATTAACAAAATATATTATTATTTCATACTATTTAAATTTTTGAAAATATATTATTCATATAATATATTTATTTAATTATTGTAAAATGCATAAATATATAATTTAAAAATAATTTTTTTAAGCATTATGTGATATTATTTCTTATTTAACTATAATATTTGTATTTTATCAATGAATTAACATTAAAAAATCAATGATTATATATATTTTATAAATTTTAGAACTCTATCATTATCTTATAATTCCCATAATTCTGTACGATTTTTATATTAATATTAGTAAAATGTATTATTGTTTTTTTGGTTGAGTGTTATGTGCTAAATAAGCTATTTAATACAATTTTTAATTTAAGAATGAATGTCCCTAAAAATTTAAAGTATCTTCAATGACATTTCAAATGTTGTAGATTCTATGCTATGATGGTCACTTGACATTAAAATATTAAAGAATGAGAGAAACAATCATAATCAATAACATACATCCATAAAAATAATCTACAAATTAATAACAAATGAATAATAAATGATTTTAAATTGAGAGTATATAGGTTAATAGATATGAATATAGTGTTAAAATATGTAATTATGATGGTTATATTTATTATATAAGATGTTAAATAGATTTCATGGAAATCGATTGTAAATGGAAATGGGTTTTCTTAGATCAATTTCATTAGTTGAGTCATAATTATTCCTATATCTATATGGTTCAACAAAATGGGTCATTCTATACTAGAATTATTTAATAATTTCATTCACACTATGTTTTATTGAATTTTATTTATGGATTTCATTCCTCAATAGATTTAAGTATGTTAAGAACAATACCCATCCTTTCTAAAGGAAAACTTTTATTAAATATCCATATTCATGGTTCTATTTAATGGCCTCCTTTTATATTTTTAAAAACAAATATATTTAATTTTTAGCTATATTAAAAATTACATTTTCATATTTGTAAATGGTTTATTTATCACTTTTTTAAATATAGGGGTTTCAAATAGATGTTTTTTAAAATTATTGAAAGGATTTACCTTTCTAATCCAATATTATATCTGCCACTCCACATTTTCTTTACAAAGTCTTCAATTCATTTTCATAGATGATTTATTATTATATATTGATAAATAACATATTCTTTTTTCAACAATGTTTTCAAAAAAAATTAAAGACCTTTTTAGAAATTTTAGTCCAATTTTACCATTTAATACCAAAACATCATAATGATATGTATTTATATTTTATAGTTCAATCTATAAATTATTTTATATAATTTCTCTTCTGGGTGATTTAATTTTTTAGTATCAATCTATCTAATTCTTGAAATAATTTTATATGCTACCCATAATAAATGATATAAACCCCATTTTATTTCCATGAGGACCTTATGATATGATGAATGGTTGATTTCATATAAAGCACATAGGTAAGTATTATAATAACCAAGGACCTATATAATGTGTAAGTATATTGGTAAATAGTTTATATCTCATTAGATATAAAAAAATTTGATTTAATTAATTTTTCTCAAAAGAATAGGTGTTATTGTGTGGCTTATGAATTTGGTGACTCTATAGATAAGTATTAATTAACATGATTAATATTTTTTAGAAGAATGGGTGTGAGTGATTAACTCATAAAAGTGATATTTTCCTATGATTAGGTTTGTGATATAGTTCTATTTTATGTTATGTTTCCATGAAATGAAACATTTAAATGTTATTTTCCTATGATTTTTCTCAATTGGTCATGTTTTTTATCTCACACTCTTATTCCATGGTAAATGTTTGTTCATTTGAGATTTCATGTATTTATATGATTATTTATGGAAAACAGTTACTATTTCATAATTTCTTATAAGGTATTATTCCATATTTATTTTTTATCATATTCTTATACTCTAACCTTTAATTATTTGTTGATGAGTTTTCGTTTAATTGGTATTTGAGCTCAATCCTTTATTAGCATTATATTCCAAAATTTATGAAGATAATAAAAACTTATTAGATATCAAGAAGGAAATTTATTGTGGACAAATTATAGATAAATTCATATAGGGTTTATAAAATAAGTTTCTTTAGAGGATACTCCTCAAAGGAACTAATCCTTTGTTTCATGATGTTTTTGGATTAATTATGAGAATTAACATTTAAATTTTTGAATTGATGTTAAATGAATATATATTTAGCTTAAGTAATCTGAATTTATATAAAATATGACTAGTAATTTATATGTTGTTGCATCAATCCACGGATTATGTCTTAGGGGAAACTCAGTTTGTGTTAGCCTGACATTTAGTTATTTTAATGATTAATGTTGTTATTTGTTTGGATTATGATGAGATAAATAAAGTGGAAACTATATATATAAGTCTATATATAAGTGCAAAATCATCAAGCTTTTCTAAAATATTTAATTTTTAGTTTTAAAATAAAAATCCCCATCTTCATAATACATGTTAATTTTGACTTTGGAAGAGATGCACCTGGGGGTAATAACCTTGAAAATGTTTGTTGATTATTAGATAAATATTCCTTTAACGTATGATAAATTTGAAAAAAATAAAAAACTACTTTTAAAGTCCTTGGGAATATTCTTTGATCAGTTATATATTCTTTATTAACCATTAAGTTTCATTTTATCATATTTTTTGTGTAATACACCTGATTTTATGTAATTTAACATTTTATTATATATTTTTTATCTTATATATTACCTGGGTTACGTTTTTGGATTTTTTGGATAATATTAATGTTAATTGGATGTGTTAAAAATAATTCATAGTTTGATCATGGTTATAATCATTCAATGTCATTTTGGGATTCATTGGGTAGACATGCAGCTGGAGAATTGTTCTTCCAAACCATAAACATTCGCATGGAATTAGTTTCAATCAAGATACTGGGTGAAGAATATTTGGAACATGTCTTTTTGAAAAGTGTGATCCAACCATGTGAGGGATTGTCCATTAAAGATTAGAACCAAATGCATTTTTTATAGCTTTCTAACTCATGTGGAACAAACTATGAGGGTACTTGGGTATTTTATAGACTAAGATATATTTTTTGAACAAATTTGGAAACAAATTATGGATAACAGTGCAATGTGAAATTAATGATCTGAAATTATCATTAAAATTAGACTAGGGACACAAAAAACCTTAATTTTTATCCTATTCATATAGGTTTCTGAACTCTTTTTCCCTATGAGTATCCCTTGGATTTTATCATTAGTCTAGAAGATGTTTTTTATGAATAAAATAGTATTAGAGATCAAGAACCATCAATATGTTCTTATCCTTCCTTGATCTCTCTAGATAAAATCATATTCTCTCTCTTTGATCCATATATCAATTATTTAATTGATATGTCTATGTACTATGATCCATTTATTGATGTTATCTTTTTTGATCTATTTATGGGAGTGTGTTTTAATAATGGATCAAGATGTTGTTGGTGCTATTCATTGGTCCAATCACCCCTCAAGATTTTGGCTTATTCTCTACCATTATACTCATTATTTAATAAAAATTATTTGTGTGTAAATTCATTTCACTTAAATTTTTTTGGAAAACTATTTTTGTTTTAGTACAAAAATCTGTGGTTTTGGAATGAATCTCATAATGTTTTGGATAAATTTTATTGAAAATTGGTATTCAAAAGAAGTGTTTAATATGCAATATATTGATATGATATTTTGTAATACATGGTAGTGTGTGTTCATGTTCATTTTTTATGAAATAATTTCATGATGTACACCCATTAAAGTGGTTTGAAATAATGGAATTGAGTACCACGGTCAAAATGGGACAGAATGAGGGCATAAATTACCTATAACTAAATGATTCACCATGTGATGGATTATTTAAAGGGTTAATAACCACTCCTGAGTATAGGGTGGACCATGGTTTCCTAAAATGTGTTTGTGTGTGTTTATGATCATGGGGTGGTCATTCCATATGGTAATAAATAGTTTTCTTAAATGTTTTAGATGAGTCTTAATTATGGATTATTAGAAAATTCTTATCTACATCACTTATATTTTATATAAAATGAGGTGAAATGTTCTTATCCTAGGATTATGTGATGGGAAGTGTTTTTTTAATGCATAAAATTTTTATTCACACCACTTATCAGTAACATTGGTGCATTTTTTAAATATTTTATAATGAGATATGGGTAAAGGAATGGAGTCAAATTTCTCTTATGGAGAATCATGATGTTTCCTTCCCTGTTGGTGTTATGATCTAGGATTTCACATTTTTTTCCATTATAGTGACTCCACTTTGGTTTCATTGGTTCACGATGTCTTTTGGTATTTATTCTTTCAGGTCCTTTCTTCCATTTCCGCTCTGATATTATAATCTTGTTGGTTTTATCATTGAGGTGTTTTACTAATACTAATGTATAATATATATTGTAAGAGGGTTAAAATATTTTTTGTCAGATTTTATTATTTCAAATGTGAAAATTATCACCCCTGGTTCTCTTAATCTATTGATTTTTATTCTTAGACTTTTGTTTCTTAGTGGTTCCACCTATGTTTTATGGAACCTCATCCTCTTTCAAATCCATTAGTTCATGGGATGGATGTGAAAATTGGTAATAGTATTGGATTATATGTGTGTATATATGGGATGGTAGCATAGAGATATAAATGTAGGAACATTAAATATATATTAGAAAATGTCGCATCAAACCTTTTTATGCCGAAGAGAAATTTCTCATGGTTTTTTTGTACAAATATGTTATAACACCGAAATTGGGGTGTTTTATCTCATAATTGTGGATTTATATGATGAACGTAGAATATGATGCATTAGTAATATATCATTCCCCTATGAATGCATATTTTATTTTTTGTTTTATGGGATATAAAAATTTATATAATGGTTCCAATGGTAGTATTTTGAAATGAATTTAGGTAATTCATGTCTCTTATTGTGAATTTGAATTTTATAACACATTATTTTCATGTGAGTGAAGACTATGGGGTTCTTTCCTTTTGTTATACAAACAGAACTTGTAGATATCATAGAAATTATTATGGAGAGACAATAAGAATTATGGTTACACCTGAGACATTAGTGAACCAAAAACTTATCTTCAAAATCATTTAGAATTTTCAATTAGTTTATTGAGGAAATAAAAATCGTGATCTAGAAAAAAGTGGATCAAAATATAAAATTTAAGAAATAGAATCCATCCCTACATTAATTAGATTTTAAGCATGAAAAAATTAACTGTGTTTGAGTATAATGGATTGAATATTCAATTTCAGTAGTAAACTAGCGATGATAAAGGTTTATTTATCAGTTTATATGATTCAAGATATTAAACACCAATGATGAAATTTACCTATCGATAATAAGGCAACCAAGGAATTATGTAGTAGGAATTTAAAGAATTATACGAAAAAAAATCATTAATAGATTCAATATTACCGAAATAATGATTTTATTCAGTATGAAATAAGAGATTATTTCTTTAATATCATATAAATCCAGGATTAGGAAAATATGGATTTTCACAAAATTGATATACTAGGATTTCCTTTAGTGAATCAATCATTAGGTTTGGTTTTTGACCATAGATTCATTCTAGGACAATTATTATTTATATTATAGATTGCATGGGATGAAAAATAGGTAGATGATCATTGAAATAAATATATATAGGAATATCATATGAGGTATTATGTTTTTATCCATGGAAATATGTGGGAACTATAGTGTTGGAAACAATTGAAAGAGTGACACATATTCTCAAGGAGGTGGTGCACCTCAAAATCAGAAAAGTAAATCAATAAAATTCTCCCATGAACTAGAATTCCCAATTTGATTCCAATTTTTTCATTTTACACCCATAATGTGAGACTATGGGATGCTTCCTTGATCTGGTCAAAACTATAACCAAATTTGATATATCTATTGTTATTGTTGTACAAATCTAATGTTTGGTGCTTGATATATATATATATATATATATATATCACGTATCTCAAAAAACATAAACTTTGACTATATAGAATCATCATATAAACTCACATCATCATAACGGAGTGACATATTGTGATTCTAAGGTCCCCACAATGCCTCAAGAAATGTAAAATTAGTAAGTGGGAAGTGATCAATGGGGGATAAAGTAAAACATTTTATAGTATTTAATACATGTTCATAAAGGATGAATTTTGTCCTTTAATGATGCGAGGTAATTTTTTTTCAATTATAATCTTATAAATACTTGTTTCATTTGGATGAATATAAATCTTTTATTACTTCTCATATATTTTATATTATTAGATTAAATGTGTAGATGTTTCCTTCTGTCCAAAACATCAAAAAACTCTTGTCCAATTATAACATCAAGCCTTTAAGTGTGTAGTTTTTTATATAATTATCAATGGGGAAACATTGGTTTTGGATTTATTTGTTCTTAAGATAGATATATATGACCTGATTTTGAGAATATATAAGTTTACATGCTTAAAGGTACACATCGATTGTTACACCCATAAGATTAGTGTCACATATTTTTGTTGGGTTAAGAATCTCATTAATAGAGATTAGGTTGTGTAATAAAATAGATTAGGACTATTGGTAACATTGGTTAGGACTATCTCAAACCAGTTTTTAGTGATTAAAGTGGAGTCTTTTGATGAAATCAAATGTTTTAATTTTACAATCATAGTTTTATAATTTACTGATGTATTTCCAGACAATTTCTCTTGGTTTCTACCTTAAAGAGACCTAGAATTTACAATTAATCACTTACCATGAACTAGTACTATTTCACTTCTATATTATAGGATGACACTAATGGAATTAATGGAACAATATTTCCATCGAGAAGAGTTATAAATAAATGTGTTCATATATCCTAGTACATCTCCTTGGGAAGCATCATCTATTTTTTATGTAAAGTAGATAAAACTTTTAATTATTTTGGAATTATAGTAAACTCAACCATGTTATAATGAAGACTCATATTCATATTCCTTAAGTTGAAGATCTATTTGATCAATTGAGATCCTCCCCATGGATATATACTATTTTTTATGATCATGATTAAATCAACGTTTATTTGGAAATGGGATATTAAAAAATCATCCTTCTTAAGTTATTATGGTCACTAATAATATGTGGTGATTTATTTTGGTATTACAAATTCACCATATGTATTTATGGAATTTATTAATCAGATATCTTAGAGGTATATTGTTTTTTTGGGGTTTTATACAATGATATTATATTGTTTTCTAGGACAATGTTTGATCATGAACAATACTTTCACATAGTGTTGGTAATCTTAAAATAACATCACCTTTAGGATATTCATTCAAAGCATTATTTCTCGAGAAAATAGGTACTTTTAATTAGAAATTACATTTAAATACTTTGTTTTTTTATAGATCCTAATATTATTGATGATTTTTTATTTTGGAAAAAAATAAATAATGTGTTTTAAATTCACCACTTCCAAGGATTAATTGGAAATTATGGGATCTATGTTTATAAATGTTTAGAAATATCCTCACTGATGACGACTCTGATAATGAATGATATTCCTTTCCAATGGAACAATAAGATATATAAATCCTTCCAATATTTTATGGTTTCTCTTACCTTAGTAGTTATACGTATATTTCTAAAAATCCAGAAATGTCTATGCGGTCTATTGTGATGCATCATGATCTAGGTTGGGTTGTGTTCTCATGAAGGGAGATGTTATTATTTCTAAAAGGACTAGTATTGTTAAAGGTTTATGATATAAAATATTTAACACAATAATTTGAGCTATATATTTCATTTTATGCACAAAAAATTTTCATCAATATCTTTTTGGTGAGAAATTTAGGTTGTTTATGGATCATAAGTGCTTGAAACTCATTTTCTCACAATGTGATTTGAACGTATGGAAATGAATATGGATGAAATAAATTCATTTTTTTACATTTACATGATGTGTACACCAGTTAAAGGTAATTATATGGTCAATTTATTTTTCATGAATTCATGTAATTAGTTGAAAAAATAGGCTTTGTCTTAATGGAATCTAATGTTGGATATATCTAATATGCATGTGGATTATGTTGAGAAAATTCAGGTTGTTAGTATCATTATAGTTTCTTTTGTTCTTTATTTGGTTGAGTATGTTAAAGGTTATCAAACATCAAATCTTTAATGTCTCGTAATGTTGTAAAAACTCAATGTTAAGAGACCATTTAGGGGTGGTTGTTGTGGGGGGAAAAGTATGTTGTGTATTTGAGATCAGACTATGGATCCTAAAACTTATCATTAAAAATACTAATGTATACCACAATTAGAAATGGAATATTCATCGTGGTTTGAAAATAATGTATAATGTACTTCTATAAATGTTTTATTAGTTTTAATAAAATAGAATGTGGCATAGTTCTTGGCATGATACCACACATATCAAAAGGTCAATTTAGAGAACTAATGACCAAAGGACATGTTAAATTTGTTGTCTATACTCATACGGAAATGGGATCAATTTTCTATATATTTTTTATAGATATTTGAAATACTATTTTGAATAAAGACATCATAGGGGTGATTGTGGATTGGCTCATAAACTCATCTCATGTCACCCCCTTTCAGTAATCAAATTCGGTGTAAGGATTATCAGAAATATTCATCCATGAAGTTATAAAGCTTCATATCATATCAATTTTTATTATGTCTAATTGGGAACCCAACTTGCATATTTTTTCTTATAATTAATTGTAGAAATCCCTTCGAATGTTGTTTTCCAGAATAATAAGTTATCACTCTTAAATAGATGGTCATTCTGAAATGATAATCCAAACATTAAAATAAATTCTTAGAGATTCTATTATTGATTGTGGGGGTTAATGGGAGGATTATATAACATTAGTGGGGTCATCATAAAATAATTATTATCAATCCTCATTATATATGGCTCATTTTAATTCCTCGTGTTGATTTCCATGTCCTTACCAGCATTTTTTTCGAAATAAGTGAGGATGCAGCTATCAGATCTAGATTTCTCTATGAGAGAACAAAGAGGATTTATGTGAATATAACAAGAATATAGATTCCACAATGTCATTAAAAACTATATGTGGATCATAATCATTAAGAATTATTAATTGTGGAGAGTTATAATATTTTCTTGAAAATGTCACTAAGGACAGGGCATCATTATTTATATACTAAAGGAATTTTTTCTCCTCATCATTTTGGCGATTGTTCTATACTTGAATTAGTTGGTGATATAGATAAAATATTGGATTATCCACCAAATTTTATTTATGTTCATAACGTTTTCCCTCTATCTCAATTAAAAATGTACCAACCCAATATTGAAAAGTGATTTTATGGGACCATGTTGATCTTTTGATATATTTTACATTTATTTATGTTCTATTTCATATTGTTCGTAGGAATAAGAATTTCCCTCATTTGAAAATCAAAATTTTTGTATGGGTTTTAAGATAGCAAGGTCCGAATTACGAATAGATAAGAAACTTGAGAAGGGTATGATAAAATAGTGGGTCAAGCTCTTCCAAGGCAACCTCGATCTCCCGTATTATGTGGATGTAAATACCAATGGTGGGAAGAATTTAACATATCATTCTATGGAATTTATACATTTACTATGAATTTTTTATCTTCTATAATACTTGTGTTATGATTCATGATTTTTGGGATAGTTTTTATGTATTTTGGAAGTGTTTATTTGGGTGCACAGTTAGTAGAAATGATGAAATATCTCCAGAAAAATGTATAAGGTGATGTTATGAATCTCTATAAATGCCTAAGGATAGAGCACAGTTTTTAAAAAAAATTATCATCAGAGGTTAAAAATACAGATGGAGGTAGTTGATTTAGTATGGATGGTTTAGGTTTTATCAAACCATGTGATCCCACCAAGAAATGGTGTGGCCTTGAGATTGTAGTACTACATGATTAAAACATGATTTTCTAAAATAGGCACCACAAACCATGTGGCTACTAGGTTGATGTCTACTATCTTGAACATTTCACGATCATTATTTGACTACTCGTGTGTCCTAACCATGAAATTTTCAATTATTAACTTGAAAATCATGTTTAAATTTAGCTTAGGCCAGAAAACCCACATTTCTCTATTATTTATATAGGTTTCGAAAATTATTTTCCCTCCTAATCTCCCTTATAATTCCCCATTGTTCCACAAGTTTTTTTCAACAAATCAATGTGTGTTGGAGATCCATAATCAATTATAAGTCTTTTTTCATCCTTAATCTCTCTAGATATACTAGTATACTCTCTATTAACTCCATAGGAAAATTATTTCATAGACACATCTATGTAATTTGATTTGTTTTTAATAGGATCTTGTTGGATCTATTGATGGTAATGTGTTGTGAGCCCATGTCTATAAGTTCTTCGGATTCATCATTTTTTGAGAGATGTGTGGATTTTATATCATTATAATCATTCTAAAACATGAAGTATTTATGTTTAAATTCAATTATATTTATCCATGTTGTAAAATTATTTTGATTTTAGTTCCAAAATATGTGGTTTTGGAATGATTCTCATAAAGATATTGATAAATATCTTTAATTAATGTTTTTTTGAAAAGAAAAGTTTTATAAGGAATATTATGATATGAGAACTTGGAATACATGGAAGAGTGTGTTCATGTAAATTTGGGATTATATAATGGCATAAAGTACCCATGTAAAAGTGGTATTGAATAATGGTGTGATGTACCACCAGGAAAATGGGATGTAATGAGGGCCTAAATTACCCCCATAAAAATGATTCACCAAGTGATATCTTGGTGAAATAATAAATTACTACTCATTAGTATACAAAGGTATATAGTGGAATAATTTTTTTGTGGGTAGATATGATCATTGGATGGTTACTATAAGTAGTATTGATTTTATAAAGTGTTTGTTAATGGATTTCGATTAGCCTTTTTATGTATTATTACCCATAATTTATCCACTTATCTTATATTTTATATAAAATGTTCTACCATGATCTCATTCTAGTGGAATGTGATGGGAACTATTTGGTCTAATTCCTAATGTGTTTATAATCACCTTTTTCTTATGTACTTTAGTGCCTTTTCCGATTTTGTATTCTATGATATATGTAAATTAATGGTTCCACACTTCTCTAATAGAGAATCATTTTTTCCTTCTATGTTTGTGTATGGGGCGTAGATTTCTCTTCCGATGTCATTATAGTGATTCTATTTTTGTGTAATTGGTTCAGGTTCTCTATTTTTAGTTGATTTCAATTATTCAATTTTAACTCAAATATTGTTGTTTTATTGGTCTTACCTTTGAGTTTTATTCATTATAATCATACAACATATAGATTTTATTCTCGTTTAAAATTTATAGTGTCTACTTTTTGTATTTCAATAGGTAATGACATCCCATAGTGTTCTCCTATTTCCTTGTCATATTTTTTGTCCTTGGGTGTATTACATATTTTAAATATGTTCTGTAGAACCTCCACTACATCCCAAGATAATGGGTGAGTGGACAGATGTTATACATATTGTGATGTAAGAGATATTAATAAGAAGTAAAAAATAAATAACCTCAACTGAATCCTATAATTTTATAAATTAGTTTACATATATAATTTAGGATTTATTCATTTTCTGTTAATATTTTTCCTTTTTAAATGATTTCTGAAATCAAGAACACTTATCCTTAACTATACATAATTTTATTATATGGATGGTAATAGGAGGAATGAAGTTGATAATATATGTCAGGTACAATGACGATAATATCAAAGTGAAAAAATGAGTGAGAGAAGAGTTAGAGAAATAAGTCTTATTTTTATGCCTAGCTATCTATCATGAATTATGATTGATGACTTAAATATTGTTAAATTTACAAACACAGTAATGATGATATGAATGTAAAGTAATAAATAACATGGAGGATGAAAATATTAACTTCTCATATATATGAAAAGAACTAACATTGGGGATGTCTTGAAGGACTTGAAAGATTATTATTTTTTTGGAAAAGAAGAGAATGGAGTATAAAATTTCCAAGGAAAAATGATTATTTTAGTTGACATGATAAATTGAAACATAGTTCATCTTATGGAACCATTGATATTTCATTGTATTAGTTATAGTAAACCTAGGAATTATTCATTCCAATTCTAATAAGGATGATAGGCATTAGTGATTTCCAATACAAAGGGAACATGGGAGATATAATCTAACATTAACTATAGAAGAGACATCCAAAAATGATATTGGATGAGTAATACTGACAATCCACTCAAGAAATGAGACTATTTTTTATATTTTTCAACATAGTTCAATTTTCATAGACTGTATACATATAAAATAAAATCAGCACCTCAATGACTTGATGTTGAATTATAAATATAAAATTATCACGGTATGATTATTTTTTGTTGTTTTGAATTTTATAAGTAAAGTATTTGTGAAATTAAATGTCTTCTAACGTTATATAAATTTTAGTGGGTCTTCAAAATAGGGAGTTTATCAATACAGAAACATCATATAAATTATTAAAATATAGATATCATGTTTTCTATAAAAAACCAACCTTCGCTCATTTATGAATATAAATCTAAAAAAGAAATATCTAAAAAAATAATTCTATTATATGAGTGTTCATAACCAAACATAATTAGACTTATCTCAAAATACTAAAGAGATGCGTAATATTGTGAATAATCTAGTTATGTTTTTTCATACTACATAAGATAACAAGGTGCATTTCTAGATAGTAATAATATTTTATTCCATGTCTAACTGTTATATACCCTTATCTATTTTCTTTAGTAAATTATAATTAAAAATTTTATGAAGAAATTTTTTAATGGGGGAGTATGTAACACCCAAATAATTTAGAGTTAATTTTTATTTTAAAATAAATATAATAATACATATCTTTTTAACATTAATGGCCAAACTAAAATGAAACTGAGATACATTGAAATCACAATATCAAATTTTACAATCATAATATATTTATTATATTAATTTATATTGAAATTACCATGATATGAAATTAATGTTGAAAATTTTATGAAATGCCATCAAGTATTAGAATCCTTCCTTGTGAGGCTCACAATTTGAGGATTGTGAAAGAGGAAACATCCCAGGGATTTTCCCAAAAAAGATCTTATGTTGAGCTCCAACTATTAAGTTATGTATGAAATCATATACAAGTGAGGTTCAAACTCATGTAAATTATAATCAGATCCATGCTAGCTAAACCGCCACCCATGATAGGCACTCTATCATATCTAATCCCTTATCATTCAACATATATCTTGGGGGATTATGAAATTATATATTATGATGATATAATTATATAATTACCGATGTATGAAATTATTTATATATCATATATAATATACACATTTAATATATCTTCATTTAATGAAAAATAAACTAAATTCTTAATACTAATTAATTTATATATTAAAAATAATAAAACTAAACATCTAATAAGTTCATTTTATGATAATATTAATTTTTTTCTCAAAGTGGACATTATGTGCTATATTTAAATAAAATGAATACATTATAGATAATATATCTTTTTTATAAATAATATATCAACACCAATCTAGTTATAAATTTATATGAAATAAAAATATGAATAATTGATATTTCAAAAAGTTTTTATCCTTTGAAAATAATTTTATTTATATTTATATTTATTTATTTAAAAGAATAATTATCATGTTATCAAATTTTATTTTGGCCAAATTAAATTATTTTTTGTGTTTATTATAAAAAATTAATTTTAGTTTAAATTTTCTCGATATTTCTTCAAAAAGTAATTTTTATGTGAATATAGAAAAAAAAATTATTAAATCCATTGACTTTTTGACATTATTAGGATCTAAGAGTGAAAAAAACATAAATAAAAATATTTATTGGCCAATAACTTATTATATAAAAAATGATTAATTTAAATATAACATTCTGACATTATAAAACCGATGTTTTACATTTTAATCATAAACCAATCTTCTATTACAATAAAATAATATTTATCATCATTTTCATTAAAATAATATTTCATAAGGTATAATTTTGTTTTGGATCTATTTATAAGCCTAATAACTCTAATATTGTAAATAATAACATAAATAATATCCTTGAAATCAAAAATGTTGAAAATTTAAACATAAAAATAATTTTTATTCTTGAAAATATAGTTTTTATAAAATCATATATTTACACATTGAGTGTGATTATGATAAAATTAATTTTTCTCACACTTGAATATTTTATTTAGTAAAATTGGTCCCCTATTTGAAATCATAATTTTAACATTATTAAATAACTATCCTTCTTTTATTATTTATAAAAAATATTTACTTTGGTTAAAAATTCAATTATACCAATAATGGTAATTTAAAGTTATAATGTTATAAATATGGGTAAAAGAAAAAAATAATGGTAAAAATTTGTCTTGAAATTAATGGTTTAGTAGTTTCATGAACGAAAATATCTAATCTAAATTATGGTGAAATTTGTATTCAAATATCCATGTGAAACATGGATTACTTTTATATTGATAAGTTATATTTACAAAAATTCCATTCCCTTTAGTTATAAAAGGGGCCATCAAGAATTCCATAATGTTCATTAAAAAATTTATTTTCTTTTAAAGTCACGCATTTTTTAACTTCCTCAATATACCTATCCCATATTTATATTCCATTTTTTTCATGCGAAATCCCTAAATCCCCTATTTCAAAGAATTACTCTAATAGGAGATCGAAACTCACAATGTCTGCACAAATCACTTCATACCAATTTTCAATACATTTCCATGAAAAAACTATTTTTTCTTATTATAATATAATGATGTAATTAAGATTTTAATAAATAATTGTTATTAAATTAATGGTATAAACATTATCTATCATTTCACATTCTGGATAAAACTGATAACGTCATTCGTGGGTACGTATAGAATACTACTTCTACAAAGCATTATATTTCAATTTTCATAATTACCTTGCATGGAAGGCTCTAAAATTTTACTTAATTAATAAATATATAATTTTTTACATGTTTAATATTTTTATAAAATAAAATATATCTTATCATTCACTCATTATATGAAAAACATAATCATTTTCAATTCCAACATTCCGACTACCACATCTATGAAGCATTGTAATTTATTTTTTCCTCACCACCCAATGTGGATAGTTCTTAGAATTTAATTAATAATAATATAATATAAAAACTTATTTTTCCCCAATTAGGGTGTGTATATTATTTAATTAATTAATTAATATACCACATTTTGTTTTTTAAAAATTATGGAAATGAGGCTGCCAACAATTTCATCCTCATAAATCATAACAAAAATCATGGTTTGAAAGTAGGAAATTATAAATTATTATTTAACATACATTATGGTACATTTTAAAATAAACTAATATTATATAGGGAAATAAATATGAATATTTTTCTATAGTAGGTTATTAACATTATTATGTTTATTATAGAGGAGTTAAATGTTATTTTGTAGTTGTTGAGAGTGAAAATTAAGGAGTTTTCCTCAATTAATTTATTTTCATGAAGGAAAATGATTCTAAATTGATTTTTTTAAGATGTATCCATATATTATATGATTATATTATAATTTCTTTCCTCCTCCAATTCAATTTAATTTTATTTATTGATGTCTTTATTTATAAAAATTATTGATTTTGTGTATAACAAACATCCTTTCAGAAAGAAATCTTATCTTCCATATTAATATTTACACATCTTAGTAAGAATATAATTTTTTATTTTTTAATCCAAATATGTTTTATATATGGTGATAATCAATATTCTATTTTACCATTTCTAGAAGGATGAATTATCGCACTTTCTAGGATGGGGGTTTTCAATAATGGAATTTTCAAAATTATTGAAACGGTTTATATTTTTTAATAGTACATTTTATCATCAACTCCATATTTTCTTTATAAAACAAGTATTTTTTATAGGTTTTTTATTGAGATTGATTGAAAAATAATTTTTTAATATTCTTTCTAAAATCATCTCTATAAAAAATAATATTTTCATAAGTTTCTGATAACCTATTTTTATAATAAAGTACAAAACAAATTAAAGAACATTTTGTTATCTTTCACTTACTAAATAATATTTATCTCTAAAATATTTTAATCATATGAAATTTTGTTATTTATTAACCCTATTAATGAATTTACAATATGATCATTTGCATGAATTAATTTTTTTATCAATAGATCTAATTCAAGAATCCATTTTTTGTGAATCTATTTGAAAATTATAATACATCTATTTTCATTCCAAGGGATCATTTTGACATGATGAATGATTTAGTTCATATAGAATAAATATGTATTTATGATTATTGACGAGGTTTTATATCCCCCTAAAAATAATTTATGATTTTTTTATATCACCTGAAATATGTAATGGTGGGTGCAGCTTAGTTTTCTCACAAGAGAGGTCGTAAGTGTGTGGCTTGTGTAGATGATGACTTATGTGGTATGTAATTAGGAACATGTTTAATCTTTTCCACATGCATATTTATGTGTGAGTGAATATAATGAACCAAAATTATTATATATAAATATTACATCTTAATAGAAAAATATTCATTTCATAACATAAAGACCAAATCCATAATCATTTAGGTCTCGTTCTTTCGGAAACATGGCATAAGAAACTTTTTCAAAAGTGAGCTACATAATTTTATATACTGTTCTACATAACAATAATACTTCTTATGAATATCATACATAATAAAACTATTTATAATATGGGGAATGGAATTATAAGAAATGAGGGGATTAGATGCTCAGTGAGGGTAAACATGGGAGATATCATTCTATGACCATATTATAGAAATTGATAAGTATAATAGTGTGAGATCATGAACATAACTTAAAAAGTTCCTACCCATCCTTTTATACATCATAATCATAAGTCAGTGGATAAACTAATATAATTTGAAAATTTTTGAATCATAAGAGTGTGGAATCATCATTATCAATAAACCATAAGAATATTTACAGTAGGATGGTGTTGATAGAGGTATTGAAATAATTTAATTTATCATAGTTAAATAAGAAGACCATCAAACATGGTGGATTAGGCCTCATCTCCTATTCCCATTTTGTATAAACCCATCGGCCTATTTATATGGTCCCAACCATAAACATTACATAATCTAGTGAATTATTTTATAATTCAATTTCTTAAAATCCCAAATATTTTTTTTAGTTTATAGATTCATAAAATTAAGACATAATTCGTAAATATAAACCCACAATCATAAAAAGTGGGTACTACTAAAACTATATCAATTTCTTCCATAATATAATATTAAAAATAAATAAATCTTTTCATAAAAAATACTCAAAGAATTAATCATGGATTATTCTTTTCTATTAACCATCCTTAAAACCTGTGAAAAACATTTTAAAAATTTGAATGAGAAAAAAATATCAGTAATATACATAAAAAGGATATAAAGAAACTCTAATTTATTAAATACATATAAACAAATGAAATCATTTTCACAAAGGCGTACTTATCATAAATAAAGTAACACATACTTACTTTCGAAAAACATGAGATTTACATAAATCATTGATAACATTAATAAAACTATAAAAGAGACTTGTCAAATTAATTAATTAAGATTGTAACCCTCTCATTCGACATATAATTTATAACTCTCATGACTACCATACAATGTAACCCTCACTTTTACCATATGTTACAACTCTCATGGCTACCTTATGGTGTAACCATCATAGTTAAACTTGGAATAAATATGACAGTCAACTTCAGAAATAAACATACCCAATTAATTGGCGGTAGATATAGGTCCCCCTTTCATTGAAATAAATTACCAAGAAATATAACTTAATGATAAACTATAAAAACATTCATCATAAAAACATTTCTTGAGGAAAATCACTTATTTTAAAAAAATACCACATAATTAAAAAGGAAATCCTTTTATATATAAATAAAAATATAATAATGTAAAGAAAACGTTATATAATTAATTCATCATGAAAGTATGATAATAAAATTATGTTGTATAAGTTAATAATAAGCATTATTTTTTGAATTTTGTAAAAAGAGATGTTAAAGAGGATTTCTAAAAGTAAATTCCCTTTCTCTGGTCTTAAAATCCTTAAAACATGTTAAAACCTACTATATAATGTATTAAAGAGTGTTATTAATTTATTAAATGACTATATTTATATTTATAATACCTTACATGATCCTTTTATAATATATTCCCACCATGTTATTGATAATATTTCTAATTTTATTATTTTGGGTATATGTATTTCAGGGTTTCCACGGATGGTTCATTATGGGTTTTCTTGTTGAAAAGAATAAAAAATGTAAAATATGAATGAAATTGTAATAATATGTTTACATAATATTAAATTATACCACATATAATTTTATTTTCTTATATAATGATGATTCATAAGATAAAATATTAATGAAATTGATTTAATTTATTTTGGTGGTTCTTACGACTATCACAAATGTATATCATCTTATTTAATATCATGTTTATATATTGGTTATAGAACATTATATAACATAAAATATTTATAGTAAAATATTATTTAACCCTAATAAATTTTTTATGACCAGCCTCAAAGGTGGTAAAATAAAATGCAATTTCATCTTCCACGATGATGGTAAATCAAAACATTACAGATAGTGTTTTCATTTTTTAGAATAATAGTAGAAGGGGATAGGATTGATGATATATATTCCATTAATATAATAAAATTCAGTAGATGTAATATTGTGGAGTTGTCTTGTCACTTTAACGAGGTGCGGTGATGAGATAATAAGAAAAGAAAATAAATTTAATAGAAATTTAAAATAAAACAAAAGAGGATTTTACCTCTTGAACTTCTTCTCCTTCAGAACCTCATTAATGCAATTTATTTTAGCCTATTGGTGATGCCAATAGATATTGGATGTGGGGAAGCATATTGGAAATGAAATTGGTAAAAAATTAAACATTCTAAAAGGTTGTGGAGGTGTGAGGGGATGTGATTTTGAGGGGTGGTATTTATAGTGCGGGAGATGGGTGATCTTTGATTATTTTATTCATTATTTTATTATTTTTTATACATACAATGAATATTTTGAACCTCAACACTAAATATATTAGAATAATGAAAGTTAGTTTGAAATTTTGATCTTATATCATCCATACATCATCTATGACTCAATATTTCATTAATTTGTTAAATACTGTAAATTACTATATTTTATTATTCACAAAAAATCCAACTATTTTATAAAAAATCAAATAAAATCACCCAAAAAATTACATGATTTATATAAGTCATAAATAAACTCAATTTTTTAAAGGTGATTTTATAAAATTGAGAAATTTAATTTTTAATTAAAATCAACTTTTATTAAAAAAATATTTATTTTTAAATTATAACTAGTTTTATGAATCTTGGAAAAATTACTTAAGGTCTCATAAAATTATTTTATAACAATAAGAAAAAAAATATTATTTTATCAATCTATTTTATGAAGATAAATATTCATTGAAATCATTATATAAATTATAAAATTGTAAATAAAAATTAATGTGTCACAAAATACCAACAGTTATTTTATCATTTTCAAAACATTTATTTACTTATTTCATTATATAAATATATATTATTTTCAATCATAATATACCTACATTTTATTTATACCTTCATAGGTGAGGTAACTATTCTATATATATAGTTTCATTAATTTCTTTAAAAACCACTTATTTCCTTATACATTTATAACAAATTTGACTAATTAATTCTTAAATGAAAAAAATTATTATATAAGTAGCTGGGTTGTTACATTCTCCCCCCCCCCCACCTTCTGGAAATTGTTTCCTCAAAATTTTCATCCACTTACTAATAGGTGAGGATACATATTCCTTATAACACTTTCAGATTCTTATATTGATTCTTTAACCATGTGGTTTCTCCACAAAACCTTAACTTGGTGACTATTATGAAATATTTTCTCTCTATGATCAATAATCTTGACATGATTTCCCTCAAAATAAAGGTTCTATTATAGGGGAAATACTTCTGGGCTCAAAACAATAGATGAATCTGGAACATACTTTCTTAACATCAAAACACAAAAAATATTGTGTACCTGAGTTAAACTCATTGGCCAAGATACTCATTAGACAACTGGTCCAACATTATCTTGGATTTAATTAGGTCAAATGAACCATGGAATTATCTTTCCATTCCTACCAAAATGCACAA
The DNA here is from genome assembly GCA_963277665.1 of Viscum album. Classification (NCBI taxonomy): domain Eukaryota; kingdom Viridiplantae; phylum Streptophyta; class Magnoliopsida; order Santalales; family Viscaceae; genus Viscum; species Viscum album. Next base: position 349,417,541 of record OY728126.1, on the reverse strand, counting down.
CACTATTCCAAGGAGATATTTTAAGGATAACATAATCACAAACCTCAAAAGAAATTTATTTTCTTCTTGTTAATTGTATGTCTTTTATTAATGCTTTGAGTTTCCCTTATGTGTTGCTGGATCATCTTCACATTCTCATGCACTACCTATAATAATTATATTCCCATAAACTTCCTTTGCCAAACTTCATCCAAAAAATATGGAGTTCGAAACTGGTTTCTATATAATGCCTCAAAAGGTGTTAGATTTATAATAGAATGAAAATTATTATTATAAGAAAAATCCATTAAATAATTTGTTTCTTCACAATATCCTTCGTAATCCATTGAACAAGTATATAACATTTCTTACAATATCTAAATTTTTCACTCAGTATATCCATCAGATTTAGGATGAAAGGTTGTGACGAAATATAATTTAGTTCTTAATGACTTCTAATGGTCTTTTGAAAATTTATAATTAAACCTAGGATCATGGTTGTATATTATAGATAAAGGAATTACATGGATATATTTTTTCATTTCCACTATGGCACTAAAAAAATTTGAAGCATCCCCACTGGTAGTTTTCACTCTACTTTAACCTATTGAAAACTCAAACAATTCATTGTAAAATAATCAATATATCTTCTTATTACATCCCTACAGTAATACTCTAGATGGTCTCTGTATATCTTAGTACTTCCAAAAGGACCTAAAAATTGTTATCTATAAGCTTCACATAAGAATTATTTATTCAGTTGGGAATCACAAGGAACACATAATCTCACTCCAAATAACAAGGCATAATTTTTATAAACATCAAATTTTGGAATCTTAACTTCCTTACACAATTATAAATTTTTCTATAATTCATGGTCTTCCATCTATATTTTATTAATTACTAATGAGAGAGACAACTTCACTAACACCTGAAAGAAAACAGAGTAATATCATACACCAACAACTTCTAAGAAAATATTCATAAAATCATAAACCAAGGGGTAATGTTCCAAAAGTAACATTGTTAATGACGCATGATGTTTCCAACTCAATGAATCTTCCACTTTTTTATTTTTATAGGATTGTAATAGATTGTGAAATCTTAATCATTAATTAGTTCCATTTATATTCTCTTCCTCATGTTCAATTCCATATGAGAAAATCTATACATTAAAATTTTATTGTTAGTGTATATTTCTCATTTGGATCTATATAAACAGTGTTTCCAAATTTTTAAAGAGAAAACCATAGCTTCTAATTCTAGATCATGTGTGGGAAAATTTTAATCATGTGGTATCAGTAGTCTTGAAGAATATGAAATTTCATAGTCATTTTTTATCAGAACATAACCTTTTCCCTTTAATGAAGAATCCTTATAAAGGAAAAACTCTCCATTTATGTAAGGAAGAGGTAAAATGGGATCATTAACCAATCTTCTTTTCAATTCCTAAAAATAAAAACATCCTAGTTTAATTTAAAAATAAATTTAACCCATTTCCATGTTAAATTAGTTAGTGGGATAGATAACTATGTAATTTTTTTTAGAAAACTATTAGTAATGACCAACTAATTCAAAAAAATAAAGAATCTTTGTAACATTTTTAGGTCTTCACCATTCAACAACTAATGTTTTTTTCGTGATCAACTATTATGAAAAATTTATTTAAAATGTTACCTTGAAAATAAATATATTGTAACTAAAATTAATATTTTCTAAATTTCATATATAACATCATTTATTGACGTTTTCTTCATAACAACACATAGATGTTTAACATGATCCTACTAACATTTTTGAATAAACCAAAGTAAATTCAATAAAAAATAAAAAAAACTTATCCAAATATTCATTAAAAATTATATTCATAACATCCATTAATTTAGCAGGGGACTTTATCAAGCCAATTTACATAAAAACAACCTCATAATTACCATATCTAATTCAGAATGATTTTTTCTTAATTTCATCCTCCATCACATTTAGTGGATGGTTCCAAGATCAAAAGTCAATATTAGAAAAATATATAACTCCTAGGATATTATCAAACAAGTCATTGATATGAGGCAGTGGATACTTATTCAAAATAGTAATTTTATTAAAATATTTATATTCAATGTAAATTCTCATGGAACCAAAAAAATTTAATGAAAAAAATAACAGCACCTCCTGGTGAAGTGCTAAGATGAATGAATCCTTTATAAAGAAACTCATATAACTGAGTTATCAATTTAATAAGTTTCACATGAGCCATTTGATAAGGGGGTTTCCAAATTGTCCTAGAATCAAAAACTAAGTTAATGGTAAATTCAACATCCCTATTGGGTATAACACCAGGTAACTCATGAGTAAAAAATTATCATATTCATTTTCCATAGGTAAATCATTAATCTACAAAATTATTTTGTCTTCAATAATATGTGAAAGATAACAGTCATTTCCATTTTTAATAGTTTTTCTTCGTCTTAATATGTTATCAATGGTATGGTTTCAATAATGTTTATAGACTAAAACTATTTCTCAAAAAAACTTTTTTATCTCTTCAATAAATCTTATCATGATCCAAATAAATCCAATATATACCCAGATTATCATCAATAGTGTGAAGGGTAGTGAGTGCACTTTTGAGTTCAGGGAGTTCAGTGTTACTGCAGCGGCTGACGTATCCATACCCGGGGACCCTGACTTCTGATTTCTGACTTAGTGCATGAATACACAGACAGTGTGTGTTTTTTCAATAGTATGCTTGGTGAATTCTTTGAGTCAGCTCACAAGGTATAATTATTGACCGTGGCGCACCTATCCCTTATCAGGATGCCACTGCGTAGACATCCATCTAGGGTTCCGAGAGAGTACATGATGATGACTACCGAGCGATGCGGATCCAGTTCAGGTCCATATTACTATGTTGGCACCTTCTGGTGGTGTACCAATAGAACCACCACCCGTTGGGCAGCAGATACCACCAGCTACACAGGCGGATGGTGCACGCCGACTGAGCACATTGCATGAGTTTCAGCTGGAGAGACCTCTGAGTTTTTGAGGCGAGATAGATTCCCACATATCTGAGAGTTGGCTGGAGGTGATTGCTAGAGTTTTCTGCCTAGTTGAGACACTAGTAGAGCAGATTGTGATATTAACTACTATTCTTTTTAGTGAGTTACCATGAGGATGGTTTTCATAGTGACAAGGCTTCAGAACGTGGACATTTTTATAAGATTGTACCTTTAGGTAGTGTGTCAGCTATATCATTGTATGTTGGTCAGAAGTTACAATTTTTGGTACCGGTAGATGAACCATGTATTCTTAGTGCCTTACACGTGTTTCAGTATCAGATACCACTTAGGTTCAAAGGCGATGCCAACTCATATGCGGTTGAGGACTGACCTGAGGAGTTGGATGTGAGATCTTTTGAACATTTATAGCTTTGGAAGGACGAAATGTTGGTGGTTGAGTATTCATCGAGGCGTACCGATAATTCTTGGTACTCGATGAATATGATACGATCAGTGCTTCAGGGCTCTAACTTCCAAGCGAGGTGTGTTTAAAGGACATCTGAGCCAAAACTGTTCCTCGATGTATTACTACTTATTCTAAGGTCCTAGAGAGAACCTTTATGGTTGAATGTTATTTGGATGAATTGATATAGCCATTGAATGTTATCAATGGTAATGCAGGGAACTTGCACCAGTCTCAGAGACTTGGGTGAATAAAATGTTTCAGGAAGAGGATTTGTTAGGCACAGATGAATCTAATGGGCAGCAGACATGGAAGCAGAGTTAGGAGTGAATCTTGTGGTGGTGTACTTTTCGACATGATTACAACCACCCCCTTTTATGGACCCTGATAGGCTCAGAGAGATGGAGTACAGGGGAAGAGAGATGCTGCATGCGGTCAAGAAATGCGACCCAAGGGCTCTAGGAATTATTCAAGGTACGGTCTACTTATACTACTAGTTGTTGTATCAATATACATAGGTACCAATCATTCCTTCCTTCCATGAATCTTTTCCAGGACCTAGATTATCTGGTTAAACCAATGACTTGACCTTCGCCTTTGGAGATACCTTTGGGAGGAGACTCGATAATCACACTTACGCCGACGATGTGATCGGACCGTTGAGGTGAGAGTTTCAGTTGGAACCTCTTGGTGGCAGTGTCGAGGCCTAACGACGTTAGTTTGGGTTTGGACTTGACATTGATAGTTCACACTCAGGTTGACTATATTAGGAAAAAATGTTATGGTTTCTCTACAACGTTGGAATGGGGTTTTCCTTGGTTGGTAAAAAGGAAACCCATGAAGCACAGGATGGACTCATGAATATTAGGGTACAACTAATCACTCAAGAATCGTCCAGACATACCCATGTGGCAGTTGGAGTTTTGAAGTTTCAGTTCCAAACATGAGTGATAGAACATGGGGACAACTTTTCAAAATATGTTTCCAAGGGAGAGGGTCATCTTCTATAGCTGGATACCATCAGATATTCATTCCATATTTATCCATATTTGCAGGTCCACTATCAGCATTGATGAAGAAGGTTCAACCCTTTGTGTGGTTGGAGATATACCAGCATAGCTTTCAAGAGCAGAGGTAGAGGCTGACTAGTGCACCCATCATGAGGATTGTGTAGGACGGATTAGGGTATGTAGTCTACTATGATGCATCAGGGACTAGAAAAGGATGTCTCCAGATGAAAGAGTGAGCGGTGAACACTTATGGTTCTCGTTAGCTGAGATTGCATGAGAAAAACTACGCCACCCATGACCTAGAGATAGCAGCAGTGGTTTTCACCTTGAAGATGTGGTAGCACTATCTCATTGGAGAGAGTTTCACAATCTAATCTGACCACCAGAGTCTCAGGTATATCTTCTCTCAGAATGACCAGAACCTGATACAGTGGCAATGGATTGATTTTCTCAAGGACTGTGACTTCAAAATAGTATATTCTCTTGGAAAGGGGAATGTTATAGTAGATGAAGTGAGTAACAGATCTGGTATATAGCTGTTATGAGAGGTGATAGAGCAACTGCCAGCTTTACAGATATCCTTTGAGTAAAGAGATGAAGAAGACTTTCTAATGTCTCTTATAGTCACTTCTCTACGTACTCAGCGAGTCAGGGAGTCACAGTGTGGATACACTGACTGCGAGTCACGACGTGCTCAGATATCCACAGGGTAGGCACCTGATGGTTTTTCTGGAGGTTGGGAGAACATCTTCCTCTTTAAAGGCATACTATGGTACCAGTTTCACTTTCAGAGGATGTTTTGAGGGAGTTCTACACATCCCCTCTAGCGGTAAATCTAGGAGTAGCAAAGATGTACCAGGACGTTCAACGACAGCACTGGTGGCCAGGTATGAAGAAGGAAGTTTCAGAGTTCGTCTCTGAGTGCCTCACTTGTCATCAAGTGAAAGTAGAACACCAGGTACCAGTATTCTTGGTTCAACCTTTAGAGGTCCTAGAGTGAAAGTGGGATGGAATATCCATGGACTTCGTGATGGGACATGCACGTACATCCAGGGGTCATGACTCGATTTGGGGGAATGTCGACCGACTCACCAAGTCGGCCCACTTTCTACTGATCAGAGAGCAGGGTACAGTAGAGAGATTGGGATGCCTATATGTGCAAGAGATTGTGCGGCTACATGGAGTACCTTTGATGATTGTCTCCAATCATGATGCAAATTTTACTTCCCAGCTATGGAAGGGGTTGGAGGAGGCTTTCGGGACGCAGCATCGTTTGAGCATCGTCGTCCATTCTCAGACGGATGTTCTGACTGAGCGGACCATTCATACCCTCGAGGACATGATACGTGCTTGTGCCCTTGACTTCAGTCACAACTAAGAGGATCACTTACCTTTGGTGGAGTTTGAATACAACAACAGCTATCACTCCACCATTAGGATGGCACCTTTTGAGGCATTGTACTAGTGACCTTACAGATCACCATTGTGCTTGACTGACCCCGAGGAGTCAGTACTAGTGGGACCAAAGATGGTATGAGATACCGCAGAGATGGTGAAGATCATCCAAGAGAAGATGAAGACTGCACAGAGTAGGCAAAAGTCATACACTGATAGGAGACGGAGACCTCTAGATTTCGAGGACGGTGACCACTTCTTCCTACGAATCTCACTCCGATGAGGTTTATAGAGATTGGGCCAAGGCAACAAGTTATCTCTATGTTTCATCGGAACATTTCAGGTTCTAAGTAGAGTTGGTGAGGTGGAATACTACTTAGCTCTTCCACCTCAGTTGTACCGGTTGCATAACATCTCCTACGTATCTCAATTGAGGAAATACATGCATGACCCTTCACACATCATCGACCCTGGGGAGCTAGACTTCGACGATAGAGTGACTATTACAGTGGTTCTAGGGGAGATTGATGTTCGATAGGATCGGGTCCTACGTGGACGGTTGATACCTCTAGTGCGTGTTCACTGGAAGTACGGGAACCTCTAGTAGAGCACATGGGAGTGGGAGGCTCAGATGCATGCTTAGTAACCCCACTTGTTCCCATAGTTCGAGTCGTAGCTTACGGGGATCTAAACCCATAGGTGGGGTGAATGTAAAGGCCTAAAAATTCCATGGAATTTTTTTAAATACATGGAATTTTATGAGCCTCTGAAAATGGACGGCGCTTGATTCTAGGGCCTGGTGTGCCCAGAATCAATTTCTGTTGTTTTGTTTGGGTACATTTAGTAAATGTAGGAGTGCGTTTTTATTACTTTTTAACCGGTTCATGGAATTTAAATCTGAGTGCACCATTGAACTCACAGCGCTGGTAATTTCTTAAGAAGACTTTCACCTCGATGGCAGATGGTCGGGATTAAATGATGGTTTTTGGGTCTTATGAGGAATTAGTGCATGTATTATTTTATTTTATTTGTTATAACCACCATGTGGAGGTTGGAGGTGGGGACTGCCACACCTTAACCTCCCATGATAGGTTATGAAGGTGGGTCCCACCCAAATCTAATCTCCTTTTCATGTTAATTGTGGTGGGGACCACTAGGGATTTTAACCCCTTGAAACTCCCCATTATAGTGGAGAAACACTCATGCTCCAAATTAATATAGGGGATCCCCTTCAACTCCACTTTAATTAATTTGTGCCAACTTTCCCTAAACCTCCAAATTAATTGGGTGGGTCCAATTAATTAATACTCCATTTTTAATTTTAAGTCCAACATTCTAAAATAATAGACAATCTATTATTTTTTTGTGGGACTTGGGAAGAGGAGAGTGGGGGGAGAAATGCTCCCAACGAATAACGAAGAACGCTCCACTGATGAAGAATGTCGATCCTCTTCGAACTTCTTCCTCGGAAACCTACCGATGTGAAGTGTCTTCCACGAGATAATGCAGCTCGGGATTGGAAGCGGGCAGCGGACATGACGAATGAAGAACTTCTTTGTCTACTTTCCGTGACTCTGTCAATGAATGACGAACGACGAACAAAGGTTGGGGTTCTACCTTTGTGTTTAATGCATTTTCTATTTCTCTTCTATGGATAGAAATAATTCTTTTCATGGTTGTAAAATAATTGTTGTAAATCATACATCTTTATGAACCAATTGATATCACCCTATAAACGGAGGGTGCAGGCCAAACCAACATGGCCCAACCCCTCTGCTGATCTTGTTTATGTTGAACTTTCGGCATGGCGATGAGCAACGAGGCGATGAAGAAGGAGACGAAAAAGGCCACGCTACCCATGGCCTCCATGAACCGTCCCACCCCTCTGGCACTTCGGTGCTCCGGGGGGCCTGTCGGCCCGCCTAGCCAAGCCGTTGGCCCCCCAGGTCGCACACATCTCGGCCTCCGGCCCACCTGGCCCCATTCCTCTCTGTCTCCGGCCCGCCTGGCCGCCTACCTCCCAGCCACCGGCCTGCAAGGCCGCACCCGAACTGGCCACCCACCGGCCCCCTGGCCACGCGCCCTACCCGACCGTCCGAACCGGCCCCACTGGTCATGTCTTGCCCGAACTGTGCTGGCCTGTGTGGGTCGCGCCCGGCCCGAAATAGCCGCTCATTGGCCCGCTTGGTCGCACCCTGTTGGCCGCCTCCTTGTTCCTGACCTTCCAAACCGGTCTTCGGTCCCCCTCGCAGTGTGCTAGCTATACTGTCTCGGTCGCGCCCTCCGGGCCGAGCCGCACCGAGCCACGCCTTCACGACGCTTCGGGCTGAACTGGCCCCGAGCTCGGGACGAACCACCCACGCGGCCTGCTGGGCTGGGCCTAGTGTGTCGGGAAGAACCTAACAGGCTGGGCCATCCAATGGGCCAGTCCAGACCCAACAGGTCTGACCGAGTCGACCCAGAACGGGTCAGCCTGACTTGGTCAGACCGGACCCAGACCCCAAACTGATCCTTTTCTTTCTTTGGCCATATGTTTGGCACTGGATGTCCATTTGATGATCCGTTAGTGGTGCTAGAAATATTGGAGCATAGTCATCCCTTTTAGTATACCCCACTAGAGTTCGAGGTTTAGTTAAGATATGGTAAGGTTGGATCGTACACGAATGGAACTGGGGCCCTAGGTCAAAAAGGCTAATAACTCACAGACCAAGCGTCTGATTGACGCATCGTATGTTGCATTGAGACTCCTATGACAAGGTGGACCTTTGAGATACTTCTTATTGGGACTTCCTAGCAATATATGTGTTGACACTTGGCTTGAGGAGCGGACCCTCCAGGAATCAATCACGATTCATGCAGAACCTTGTGGCTAGCTGCGTTTTGACGACTATTTCGGGATCCTGTGTGGGTTCGACATCTAATTGTTCCTGGATCCTGTGTGGGTTCGACATAATAACTATTCTTGGATCTTGTGTGGGTTCGATAGTTCTTACTTCTATTCCCGGATCCTGTGTGGGTTTGAAAGAATAATGGTTCCTTAATTCTGTGTGGGTTCGACAGAATAGATGTTTTAGTGGCTACATCTGATCATCTCTATCTCTCTACATAAGTTGTATACCTATGTGAGCTGAGTTATTAACTTTTGTGCTTACCTCATGATTGAGATGGATTACTTGTCAACTTAGGTATATGTATGGGCATACACCTAAGTAGGTTATCTGTTGATTTCATAATTTATGGTTTACCCTTTTTGGATTTGTGAGACCTTTAGGGTCTCGGGGTCCCTACTGAGTATCTTTATACTCACCCCTGCACGGGCTATGCGCACACATCATTGTGTTGGATGCAGAAGACGAACAACACTAAACAAGGTAGAGTGTACCGGTACTGGACGGTACCCAGAGGTGGACCACATGGTGTGAAGGTACACGGAGGAGACGGACGGACATGGAGTGCTGTGGAGGCCATCTGTACCTACCCTTGATGTAGGATTTCCTGGCAGACAATCCAGGAGCCGTTTCCCCTTTTTTTACAGTACTTGGACTTTCGGTTTCTTTTTACTTTATAGTTGGGATTCTATTTACGATCCCCTTTTTACTTTTCAAAACTCTTTTTGTATACAGTTTTACATAGTGTTTTGCTTTCAGCTTGTACTCTGTCGTGTGTGTTTACAGTTATAAAGGCAATGTCGTCCCATATTTAGGGAATTACACCTTTCGTGCTAGTCACTATCCCTTGGCCTATGGAAGGCATGCTTGGGGTAGTCACGGCACAGGACCGGGGGGACGGGTCATGACATGATCATTCTTTAGGCATGTTTTTGTATAATTCCACGTCTCACCGCATTTAAAGCTCTTTAAAATTTCTTTTCTAGAATCCAACATAAGATCATTTTCATTGAAATCTCATGCCATATTTCTGAGATTCCATGTCAAAAAAAACTTCTCAGATGTGATTAGGAATTCCCCATGATGGTTTTTACCACACTTCCCACAAACTCGAATCATTATTTAATTACCTTCATATTTCATTGATTTATTCATACCCATTGTTTTCCAACTACACTTTTTCTTTTGATTGTTTTAAAAGTACACATGATCATAAAGAAACTCCATTTATACCATCGTAACATAATAAAAAAATTTGTTATAAAAATTGAATTAATGGGAGGATAATGCCCTTTAATATCATGGTTTTAATCCTGAGTAAAAAAGATTGGTTTCACTATTAAGATCACCAAAAATATCTGGATCATACCTTGACAATAGAGTGATGTTTTCACAATACATGACAACTAAATATTCCCCATTTTTATTCAATTTTATGAATTTATTTCCCATCCTATATTAGACCACCTTAATAAAAAAAATTTAAGGAACATATTCTTAAATTCATGTCATTCCTACACATCAATTTCCTCATTATCCCAAATATTTTTTACCATTTTCATCCACTAATCAGCTTTATCATAAAAATGAAAAATAGAAAACTATAATTTTGATTATATAAACAACCCATCACATCAAATTTTTTTAAGGACTTTAATCCTCCCTTCATTCATAACTAGGTGAAAAGATATACTAAAATAAGGCAGATGTTTCCTCATAAAATGTTTTACTATTGTCATGTTATTTTTTAGTCACTCTTTTTATTCTCTATCATAGATTACACCTCCATTTATATCCTATATAAACTGAGCTATTACTATAACAAATATCTCGGTTCCATTTCCCACTCTTCTAGGTTGCGGATTTGGAAAGATATCATCCTCTTTGTTATTCTAACTTCAATATCCATGTTTCTTCTATGGAAAACCATTATAAACAGACATATATTCGATAAAGAACCATGGTAATCATTAATTTATATATATTTTCATCTTAATATTAAGGTAAAAAATATTTATGTTATACTATTGACATAAAACTAAACCCTAAAGTTATCTAAATCATGCTCAGACACCAACTATAATGTCCCAACATTAAACATTACATAATATATTAAATAATTTTGGAATTCATGTTCATATATTCCAAAAGATATATTTGGTTTAGAGATTTATTTAATTTTTAAATAGTTCTTATATATCAATTCACAAGAATACAAGGTGGTTATTACTAAAAATAGTATCCATTTATTCTATAATATAAAAGTTTTTATTAAAACAATAAATCCTTTCATGAAAAATCTTACAAACAGTCAGCTTGGATTCTTCTTTATCTTACCCATATTTAAACCATGTGAAAAAAATTAAACATGGGATGAGAAGAAAAATATATATAGAAAAATAAAAAAATAAACAAATAAATCTTTTGTTCATGAATACTTATAACCATATGAAATCATTTTGAAAAATACATAATTCTATCCCATGAAGCATTATATACATAATTTTCGAAAAAAAAATTAAAACATAGAAAACATAAATAAATACATAAAATTAACTTGGATAATTTATTAATTATGATTTTAACCCTCATAGATACCATAGGATATGTAAATCTAATGGATTCCTTACTATGTAACTCTAATTGCTATATTATGATGTAACCTGCATGGTTACCTTATAGTGTAACCATGATAATTACACTTGGAATAATCCTTATAGTAAACATCCAACATAAAAATTTCCAATGATTCTAAGGGAGATATAAGTCCCACCCATCATTATAAAAAAATTCTAATAACCAAGATATAATCATAAAATATTAACACTTACATCATAAAAACATTTCTAGCGGAAAATAATTTATTTTAAAATAATACAACCCAAAATAAAAAGTAAATAAAATAATCTATAAATAAATATAAAATATTGTAAATAAAAAATACAAACATTAAGGCCTCTTTAAAATTAGATAATCCAATAATTACATGTAAGTTAAAAATTCATTCTTTTTTGAATTTTGTTAAAAGAGACATTAAAGGGGATTTTTAAATAGAAAATCTCTTACATTGGGTTTGACTATCTATAAACATGATAAAAACTCATATATATTAGTTAAAATAGTGGTATTAAATTTTAAAAGAACTATAATCATATTTATAACACCTTTCATAATTTTTCTATAACATCTTTACACCCATTTAATTATAATATTTTGTTATCTTATTATTTCGGTTGTGTTTATTTTAGGGTTTTCCTAGTTGGTTCATTATTGGTGTTCTTGTCAAATGAAAGAAAAACATAAAAATTGGAATTAAATGGTATAAATATTATTCCATTTATATAAATGATACCCTATATCATTTTTTCTGATATGAGGATTATTCATTAGATAAAAAAATAATGATAATGTTTTAATTTATTTTGGCGATTTTTATGACCATCACAAATGTATATCATATTATTTAATATCATGCTTTAATATTTGTTCCAAAAATTATAAAACATATAATATGTATAATAAAATCTTATTTAACCATAATATTGGTTTTATGTCTAGCCTTGAAGGCGGTAAAATAAAATTAAGACATATCATCCACAATGATGGCAAATCGACTTATAACGAACAATACTTTAATTTTTTAGAATTAGAGGACAATTGGAGTGGTTTGATTATTGATATTCCATTAACACAATAAAATTTAAGTATATTTAGGATAATCTGGTTATCACATCACTTGGATGAGGGGGTGAGGATAGAATAAGAAATAAAATTAAAAACAATTGAAAAGAAAAAAGAGGATTTTACATCATGAACTCCTCCTTGAAAACCTCCTTAACCCACATGGTTTTGGCCTTTTTGTGAGACTATCAGGTCTCAAAAGTGGTAAAGTTTATTGGGAATGGAATTTCAATTACATTAAACAAGCTACAACGCTTTGGATGTGTGAGGGGAATAGGTGGTGAGGGGTGCTATTTATAGTGCAGAAGAGGGGTGTTTTTTATATTATTCATTAGTTTATTATTTTAGCTTAAGACTATGTATAGTTTTAACCTTATCAATAAATATATTAATATAACTCATTATAGCACTATATTTTTGGATTACATTATCCATACATCATCTATGACCCAATAATTCATGAATTTGTCAAATACCATTCATTACTATGTTTCATTATTCACTAAAAATTTGACTATTTTAGAAAAATCAAATAAAATCATCCTAACTATGTTCAGATGTTTAGAATTAAAAAATAATCTTCATTTTATGAAAATTATTTTCTAAATATCTAATTTTAATTTTTAATTAAATTCATCATTTATTCAAAAAATATGTTTTGGAAATTATAACTCAATTTATAACACTTTGAAAAATTAAATATGGTCTCATAAAATTGTCTTATAATCATTTGACAAAAATATATTAATTTATTAATCTATTTTATGAAGATTTATTTTAAAATAATTATATAAATTATAAAATTGTAAATAAATATTTTTTGTGTCATAAAAGTACCAACACTAAATTTATCTTTTTCAAAACATTTATCAAATTATTGTACAATATAAATAAATCATATTTTCATTCATAAGATACCAAATTTTTTTTATAATTTCATAGTGAGTTCACTATTATATTTTTATAGATTCCTTAATTTCTATAAATATCACTTATTTCATTATAAATTTATAATAAATTTGACTACTTAATTCCAGAATGAAATCAAAATATTTTATATATACCAAGGTCATTACAATATTTCCATTAAGGATTAATCCAATCAATTTGTTTACCATTATGTATTAAGCCCATGTACTTGTTTCCCACTATTATCTCATCAGATATAAAGCATTACCCCATGTAATGAAGGGAGATATATGTCTCACACATCACGTAATGAAAATCATAGATACATATAAATACCCCAACTAAAGTATCAAAGAGTAAGTGGTTAATTTATTACATTTTCACTATATGAAATGAATCACACCCCAAAAGAATGAATAGTTTAGTATACTATGTAAACTGGATACATACTTGAATTTCACATTGAAATTGAAGTTATTAAAATACAATATAGTTTTTTCATTGAGTACACCATTTTTTCATTTTACATATCCTTTTGTATAAATATAAATACACTTCCTAGAATCATAGAGAGATGAAAATACGAATGGAGTGAGCTCTAATTATCCATAAGGGTATGCAATTCATAGAATATGTCATGAATAAATAATAACCGTTATTAATGAAAGTTAAATAATTAACACATATACCACTTAGATAACTTTTTCAACCTGATAAGATAAGAAATCATAAATATGGAAATGTAAATAACAAAAAAACATTTAATTTAATCAATATCCTGAAAAAAAATATCAATCAATAGATAATATCATATTAAAATTATCATGAATAATAATAGTTGAATTTTTAATAAAAGAATATAAAAATCATTGGATGACATGTTATTAGTTATATAATACCTAAAACATGAAATAATTTCACAATATGATTAAATATTATAAGAATAAATCCATTTAAAACTATCCTAAAAATTCACATCATGAGAGTATCGATTCATAGCGGTACGACATAATTTTGGGGACCACTCATCCCCGAAGGTCCAACGAATTCCTCATATATCGAATACTTGATTTAATTCATGAATCATGTGTCTTATCATAAAATATCCATACTGATTAAATAATTCAAATATTTTATAATTTCCCTAGATAAATAATTAACTTTCTTTATAAAACATTGTTCATATAAATGATAAATGTTTTAAATAATAAAAAAATCAATGATACAAGAATATATATATTTAATGGAAATGAAATGTCCAGTGATCAAAACTAGGGGAATGATTCAATTGATGGTATTATTAAAACATATACCAAATGATGAAAAATTAAAATAATTTTTTTGTGTCATTGATGAATAAAAGTTCCAAAAAAATATTAAAAAAAATTTGGGGCAAAATACATTTTTCAATTTTAAATTGGCTTATAAAATAATAAGTATGAAAATATGAAAGAAAAAATTTATTTGAAAATAGACTTGTTAATGTGTGAAGTAAGCCTCAATTAATTAAGGTTTCGGAGTTGTGTTAAAATCCTCTCATTCCATATCAGATAAAAATATATTTGTTCTGTATTTTTTTCTGAAAACTTACTGAGTTCCTCATCTATAAAAATAAAAAATCATTACCATAAAACCACTTTGTAAAATATAAATAAATTTCTAAAAATGAAATTAATATATTAGAAGATAATGTAAAAAATAATTTTTATAATATTTTTATAAAATATGCACATAGAAAATTAATATTCCTCATTTTATAATTGATTATAAAAATTCTTCAATAACAATGAGATTGTGAAATAAACTCTTACCGCTTTGGTGACTATTGAATTAAAAGCCTCATGAAATAATGACAAAAATTTAAACTCTAAATATAATGAATAAGTTTATATTAATTATTTAATATGTAAATAATTTATTATAAATACTTAATAAACATAAATAAAATCATAACATTCAATATGTATCAATGAAAAAAATGAGACGAGGAACAATTACCTATGTCTGAATTCCTTTATACTCAATAAAACCGAATTTTAGATATTTATAGATTAAATATAAATATATTTAATAACCATACTCCAATATATAATACCATATATGATTTTTTTTTATATCCCTTTAAAACTGTTTGCTATCAATTCTTTATCAAATCCACTATTCTGGGTGATAACAACTTCATTTTCTATGTATGTTTTCGTTTCGTAGCTCTGATACTTATACTTTGATCATGTTCACATCATAAATGTAAAATTATTTAGGGTATAGATATCACATATATTAAATATATCTAAATTATTATCTCTTGAAATATATATTGATAGAAACATTATTTATAGTGTTTAGATAGAAGGGAGGTTGTTAGTACGAATGAACGATGATTTCATTTTTTAATGGATAGAATGAAATAAAGGTAAATTATAATTTACATTTATAGAATAAAAATTATATCATATATATAATATATATTCATTAATTCTATATATATAACCATCTTTGGAAAGTGGTGATGAAAATTATATTACACCGATACATGGATACGGTAAACCGTACGAACACACGACTGTTGTTTTCTAATTTTATATGATTGAAAAGATATGGAATATGTGTATTTAATGATAATTAAAATATATCAGTATATTTAATATACTTTATTTATTATTTTATGATTTTTATTTCACATTAAGAGGAGTATGAAGAAGATATAAACCAGAATGATTCGGTAATGATCATTACCTCTTATTTATTGGACTCCCTTTGGATCAACTCCTAGGGAAATATGCTAGATATTTTGTATGGGAAAGAACCTAAATAACATTGATAAGAAAGTATATAGGATGAATTTTTTGGGTTTAGTTGATCTATATGGCTCAATGTAATGTAAATTAGTGAGTTAAGGGTTTCTATATTATAATTTTTGTGAGAAAAACTTTTATAATTTCTCAAAATGTTAAAATATAATAAGACTATTCTAGAGTTAAATTCTTCAAAATGAAAAATAAATATATAGGCAGTGTCATTTTGGAAAATATATTTTTTAAATTTGGTAATTTTTTATATCTTTTTATGATTTTTGGAATAATTTAATAAAATATTAATCCCATAAAATAAAATTATTTTGAATTTTGAAACTATTCACTACTTTGAAATAAAAAACTTCAATACAGAAAGGAAAATTTGAACTGAATATTTTTTTATATACTAATAATGTCATGATCATCAATATAGTTCTTGGATTGTCCTAAGTATCTCAAATTATGTTACTTTTAATATTTTTAAGATCATTTGTTTTATTATTCCATTAATTAAATTATTATTGTATTAGTGTTTTGTAATAATTTAAGTTAATTAATTCTTAAATAAAAATTTAAAATAAAATTCCATGATGAATATAAATTATTTAAATTTCATATAACTATATACGGTTGAAAATATTTTTTTTATATCCACAAATTTAAATATTATTGTTATTAAAAACAAGAGTGTGGCATGTTTGACCTTCCAAGAAATAAAATACTATAAAGGTCAGAATATAATAAAAATCAGCATAAAATTTCAATTATCAGAAATTTAGATGATTATGGACGAAATTTATTAATCTAATAAAATTATTCTATGTTTTTAGGACATTGTTTTATTCCATATCATTTTATTTTTAACCTAAATTTCCAAATTTACACTCACTATGGTTTTCAAATTACTATAGTCACTATTCATAACAACAAAAAATAAAGGGCCCTATATAAAAAAAATACCCAAGTATTCCCAATATAGAATCCATTTTCTTGATTCAAGACTGTTAATTAGTATAATTTAGGTCAAAATTAATCCTATGAAATGAAATTAAAACACTTTTCTTGAAAAATTCATCTTTATGCCAAAAATATACTTATACATAAATAAGGTATAAAGATGATGAAAATTTAAAAAAATAGATTATATATAAAAAAATATAACTTAATAAAATTTTATATAAAATGAAAATCATAAATCAAAATTTTAATATAATGAACATAATAGTTTCATGAAAATCTGTATATTGTACTACTCACTTGAAAATGCATCTTCTTTTTAAATCCAAACAATTCACCCTAAGATAATATAAATATAATTATTAAAAAATTATATTATTTTTATAAAATATATTTTATTGATGTTCCTAAAACTGATAATAATATTAATTAAAAAAATAAGTAAAAATTTATTTTTAAAGAAAACATATTTTTGATGCATAAAATAACTGTATAAAAATTTATTATATATTTCAAAATAATTAATAAATGAATTTTATTTGTGTTAGTAATATATATATATCATAAATTAGTTAATCTTATTTATACCTATTAATTCAACAACTATGTTATAATATTCAGATATAAATAATTATAATTTGATGTTCGTTTAAGCTTGAGGATGTGTGTTTTATATGTTATCGAACATATTGTTATTTAAAAATCCCAGTGTGTTACATTATTCCCTCCATAAATAAATTTTTTCCTCATAGATGAAACATTTGATTTACATTCAAGGGTTTGAAATTTTAAAATACATTTTTAGAAAACCCACATTTTATGACTAGTTTATAAAACATCCTCTTGGTAAGATAGAAAGTTAAGTATGAAGGTCATATGGAATAATCACATAGAAATATTTCCAAGTAAGATAACATAGGTGGAAAGTGAATATATAAACATGGAAGAAAATCATAATACACAAATAATTATGGAGGTTGATATAGGTCACTGATCTCAAAAAATTGAATAATCATTTGAGATTCTGAAACTACAAAACCATAAATCTATGATGAGTCAAAAGACCATTGATTCGTTAGATATGAAAGAAATAAGCTAAATTTTTTATTTCAAAATACTCTTCTTAGAGTTTTGGAATTCCTTTTACAATTGAATAATAATATAATGAAATGTAATTAATTTATAAATTTCAATTTCATTGGCACAATTCCATTATTTTGGTTTTCTATTATCAATTATCACTTTATCAATTTCTCTATGAAATTAATATCTACTTAGAATTTTTATTCCTAATTAATAAAATCAATATTTAACATATCATTATCTTAGTAAATGAATTACATGTCATTCCTCATGTCTCTATATATATTCTAAGACAAAAATTTGTTAACACGAGTTATCTAACATCACCAAAATTTCAATTTAATCCATTCTATAAATAGTTATCCTTATGACTCATCCAAAATTTATTTTTCCAAAAAAAATCCAAATATTTTGAAGTAAGGTCACCAAATTTCAAGATATAACATAACACTGGATTCCCTTTACAACATAATTAAGATCATAATGTCACAAACCAAATATATGAATTCCTTTACCACCTTAAAAACATAATAAAAACAAGAACACATCCAAAAATAAAATCCCTAATTGTCTAATAAATTTTTTATATCGAATCATGTATTATACTATAGTAATGATAACATAAACCATGAAATCACTAACCAATTTCAGGACCACCGAAACAATCTCATTAACATATCCTTATCATTATTATCTCAATATTGAGCATATATTATGGATTCTCTTCCTAGAATCATGATTTTTCTAAAAATATCAATATGCCACTAAATAACATTTCTTTTTATTTGGAAACATTTAAAATATACTCTCAAATACATACTGAAATTTTGTTTTAGTACAATCCTAATACATTTCATTATATTTATAACTAATATTTAATTGAGAAAATAATATTATAAAATAATTCTTTAATACAAACACAAAAAAATAATCATTACATTTCATTATTAAACTATTCACTAAGATTCATAATATTATTCTTTAATACCTCATTTACTTCATATTTCATATATATTATCATCATCATCAGTAGTATATACATTACTCATTCAAAATTTCTGATTATCATCATGAGATTTCCCTTAAATACATTGATTTTCATAATGAAAATACTTTCTACATTTAAAAAATCAATCGTTAATAATACCTTAGGGATACCATTGTTCTTATCAATTACTTTAACTGGACGTTTTGTTTTTATACAACAATTAATATCATTGTGTATGTGTTATCAAAACCTAAAAAATTCTCAAGTTCCTTCAATGTGGGTATCTCTATCCACAATTCAAGAATTTCCTAAATTGATATTTCTTTATTTTACAGTTTCTAATATTTAATCTCTTAGTGGACTCAATAATTCTCTTTGTTGGTGAATCTAGGAGTTGGTTAGGGTGAATGTTGTTAATCATATATTATAATAACTCATTTAGAATAATAAAATTATCCTTTTCTTTGGTAATAGTCTCATCCGGTTTCTCATTGGATCATTTTGTATCACATTCAATAAAAACTAAATTACTTATCCTTCCCACCATTGTCTAAAACCAAAAACAAAAGTGTAAGAATCAAACTACAATAATCCTTTTTATTTATCCAATAATCATGAAATATTATTCAAATTATGTCTAAATCATGAAACCTTGTTCTAAATCTATGATTAACTTGGTTGATCCAAGGATATACATGGCCATTGACAAATATATAAGATGTTATACTATATATAGACTTATCCTAAAAGTTATTCATAGATTTATATTCCCTAATATATGTTTTCTTAAATCTATTTCCCAATTCTTCTAAAAAACTTGCTATTTTACCCACTATAAAGCCGCAAATCTAGCCAAATAGAGTTTGTGGTTGCATTATTTCATTTTCACTATATATAATGAATCACATTATGAGGGACTAAATAGTTTATTAGTATTGGTAAACTATATGAATAAATGAATTTAATATTAAAATTTATATATTAAAATACTACTTGATATTTTCTTTGTGTATACCATTATTCCCCTTACAATATCCCTTCATATCATTTATAATACACTTCCTGGTATCGTTGAGAAAGGAAAAATATGAATTTTATCCTCTCTAATTCTAAGAATGCGTATACATACATTAGAAGATGTCATGAAAAAAATCACCATGGAAATGTAAATAAATGAACACACATTCATTTTAAATATCTTGAATATCAAGATAAGAAAATTAATGATCAATGTATAATGGTAAAAAACATAAATAAATTGCCATTTACTCCATATATTGATTTCAATATGAATCCATGGATAATATCACCATAAACATCTCATTTATAAAAATGGTATTCTTAATAAAAGAAATACATAATCCTTGGATGTCATGTTCTTAGGCACATAATTCATTTAACATCCTGACATTTCATAATAAATTTTAAAAATAAAACTATATTCCCATTTAATTAAATATTAATGATTCCCCCATGAGACAACTAATGCATTGATGGGCTATATAATTCTAGTCCACAACCATCTTTTTATGTCCAAATCCATCCTCATATATCAAATAAAATATTAAATTCACAAAAAATGTTTCTTATCATGACATATACATATTGAATTAGAAATATGTATTTATCAATATTTTCCAAGATAAAAAAATAACTTTCAATATAGAAAACCACATGTTTAAATGATATATGGTTTATGAATTAAACATATACATGATACAGGAATGTGGATATTTGGTAGAAATGAAATATCTAATGATAATAAGTGATGGAATTAATTAAATGATGGTATAATTAAATCATATAACTATTTGTGAATAAGTTAAATAAAGTGTTTTTTAATTTATGAATAAAATTAACAAAAATGATCATTAAAAATCTTTTTGAGGAAAATTTATTTTTCACATTGAAATTCACTTCTAAAAAATAAACTTAAAATTTAAAATAAAAATTTTTCATTTAAAATACCTTGTAAAATTATAATTTTATATTTAAATGATTATGGAAACATAGTTTTAGAAAAATACACTCATCCTATATAAGATAAAAAAACTTTACTTCTCTATTTTTTCAGAATGATAATTAAGTGCATTAGTTAAAAATGGACAAAAATCTTCCATTCAAATAACTTTGTAAAAAATAAATCATGGATAAAAAAACAAATTAAAAATTGATAGGGAGCCTTAAAAAAATAAAAAAAATTAGATAACATGGAAATGTAAAAAAATATTTTTCCCATCAAAGACATAAATATAAACAATACCGAATAAAGATGATATTATGGAATAAAGGATTAATACTTTGATAACCATCGAATCATAAGCCCCATGAATGAATAAACTGAAATAAAACATTAAATATCATGATCAAATAGATATTCATGATTTAATATATCAGTGGTTCAATATATATATATCTCATAAACATAAATATGTTTATAACATCAAATATGTATCAGTGAATCAAAATTGATATGAAAAACCCTTACCTAAGGTTTGATATCCATCATACACATTTGAATATACTATATAATAAATATAAACTATATAATAACATTACGCATATTTTCATAAAATATATTATTTACTGATATCCAATTATTCCCTATTTTTATCAATTAATTATTAAAATCACTATTTTGGGTGGTAATTACATTGATTTTTTATGTATGTTTTGGTTCGGTAATTACGGTACTTATAAAATGATCAATTTTTCATCATATATAATATCTTATTCAAGGTATGAATATCATATATATATATATATTCATTATATTTAAAATTATGTTCATCTATAAAATTTATTTATATAAAAATGAATTATACCATTCATAGAGATGGTAGGTCGTACGTATGCACAAATACTATTTTCATTTTTGGATGGATGAAACAAAATAATGGTAAAAAAATTTAAAATTTATTATATGATTGTTATTATTATTTAATATATATCATATGAACTTATTATTTATATATTTGTTACCATCTAACTAAATTGTTGATGAAAACAAATTACATCGCTGCATGGAGTATGTAAAATGTACATACACAGGAGCGATGTTTTTTATTATTATATGATTGAAAAGAGAGAGAATATGGAAATAACATTATCATAATAACACCTAAGTATATTTATGATACTATGGTTATTATTTTTGTATGGAAAAAAAATTAAGAGGAAGTATAAGAAAAAGAAAAAACATGAAATATTTAGTAAGGACAATTACCACTTTTTCAGTGGACTCTCTTAAGATATATTCTTTGGGACCAAGGATTTATATTTTTGAAGTGATACACCCTCAATAGAGTTTCTATGGATTTACATAACAGGAATTTATAGGTTTTTTTAGCTATACTAGTCAAAGTTATTTAATTAAGTGAATAAAGGGGTTCCCTTTTATAATTGTGGTGGGGGAACTTTTAGAACGAGTCAAAATATTTAAATATTATAAGACTACTCTAGAGAAAAATGATTCTAAGAGGACAATAAATTTTTAGGGGATGAAATTTATGACTACATAATATCCACATAATTTTCATTTAGTATTTTTATCGTTTTTATATACTTATATAAAATATTAATTTCAAAAAAATTTATTATTGTCAATTTTGATACTATTCATTTCATTGAATTTAAAAAATGTCAATACATCAAGTCAAATTTGAAAAAACTAATTTATTTTCTACATAAAATATCATTTTAATCTATATGTTTCATGTATAAACTTATATATATCAATTTATTTTACTTTATATATTATTAATATCGCTTATTTTATTGTTCCATTAAATAAATCATTACCACATTTGTGTTTTGTAAGAATCTACATTAATTATTTTTATTCCCTAAAAATTAAAAAAAAATCTATGATGAAGGAAAATATTTTATATTTAAAACTAATATATATAGTTGATGATATCCTCCAAATAATACCAAATTAAAAATATTATAGTTATTAAATACAAGAGTGGGTCATGTTTCAATTTTCTTGAAATAAAATACCATAAATGTTATAATCTCGTCCGAATTAAAATAATTTATATATAATATAATTATTTTGGGAATTAATTAATTAGATTAAACAAATAATATTATGTTAATTGTTTGGGTCATTTTATAGTCCTTGTGATTTTATTATTATGCTAAGTAACGTGATCTACCCTTACCATGGTAATGAAATTACTATAGTTACTATTTACAAGGATAAAAAATAAAAGAGCCTATTTAAAAATTGGAAACCAATTATACCAAATATTGTATAATTTTTTCACGATTTAACTCAAATAAGTGGAATAATATAATTTAAAATCAATTCTATAAAACTCAAAGAAAAACTGATTTCATGTAATATTCATTTTTATGACCAAATATGTACTTATACGAAAATAATTCATAATAATGATTAAAATGTAATTAAATATATTATAAATAAATAGATATTAATTATGTTAATTTTTAATTAAATTAAAATAAAAACATACTTTAATTTATAAATAAATATACTTCTTTATAAAAATCAGTATTTTATATTAATCACTGGAAAATCAATCCTTTATGAAAAATCCCAAAAATTCAGCTTTAGATAATTTTAATATGATGATTTAAATAATGTGATTTTTTTATAAAATAAAATTTATTTAATTTATAAAAATTTACCATAATAGTCACTCATAAAACATATCAAAACTCATTTTTATAGAAAATGTATTTCTGAATCATAAAATGACATTATAAAAAATTGATTGTATATATCAAAATAATTAAACAATGAATTTTTATAAAGTAGGTAATTTACATATATATATATATATATCATAATTTTGGAAATAATATTCATAGCTTAGAATTCAATTGTTAGGTTATAACAATCATATTTAAATAATTATATTCTAATGTCTATTTATGCTCAATGTTGTGCGTTATATATGCTATTGAACATAGTTTTTTATCAAAATATCAGGTTCTTAAAATACATGTCCCATAAGATCATAAATCATTCATCATATCAAAACCCTTCAAATGAAATGGGTTTCATAGACATTTCATCATTGTATAACCTATGAAAATGGAAATGGTTTTATAATAATTTAATCATTTCATCAAAACATAAACCTTGGAAAAGGAATGAGTTTCAAGAAAATATTTTCATCATAAAAATAAACCACATATATAAAGAATAAATAAGGTATAATTGGATATTATCCCCACTAAAATTTAAGTGACATAAAATAATGTCATCATTGATAGAAAATTATTTCAAAAGATCACTTGGATCATCTCTTGGGGAAAATATCTTTTCCACCTTGAAAATAATTTTTTATAATATAAGAAATATTCAAAATATTTTTCAATGAAAATAAAATTTTATCTTATAAATGTGGATTATAGATCATTTAAAAATTTTCATGAGAAAAATATCATTTCCACTATGAAAAACAAAAAAACACAAAACAATTTCAAAATAATATTCTTTGAAAATAACCTTGAAACTTATAAAGGAATCTTTAAATATAAATTAAAAAATTTCATTAGGAAAATATCGTTTCCCCATTGAAGAAAACAAATATAAGAACATAAAAAATTTTAATATCCTTTTCATTGAAAATAAAATCAAAACATATAATGGAGCCTTTAAATCATCGATCGGTCATGATGGTGGGAAATAAAATTCATTCCATACTGGTTAAAACAAATATTCATTTCACATTTTTAGTAGAATCCAAATGGGACACATTTAGAAAATAACCTGAATATTTGTTTTGAGTTTTTTGTAAAAATTCAAACAAGGGTAAATTTTTTTTTATAAAATACTTTCTATAATGATAAAACATTTTTAAAACAAATTAGAAAAATTGATATTGTAGGAAAAAAATTTCAATATAAGATATAAATAAATAGTAATATTATTAAAAACAATATTATATTTAATCCATTAATAAATGATAATTAATGTAAAAAGTATTATCCAAAAATGACAAAAAGAGAAGAAAATAAATTTAAGGACACGACCTTAAACAATACATAATCTTGAGTTTTGTTCAAGAAAATTAATTTCATTCACATTGAGGATTTGTTTACATTTATATTTCCATATAATAAAAATATAAAACATATATAACAACTCAAAAATTACAAATTAAAAAATTATTCTCAATATCTATTTTTTCACAAAAAAAATTTATAGAACAAAACATGGATTTGTTTCAAGAAATGTATTTATAACATTCACCATGAATTCATTCATTCTCTTACACATCCTTATACTATGTAAAAAAATCTGAAAACATGGGATGAGCACAAAAAGCTCAGTATGGGATACACAAAGAAGGAAAATTGTTAGTACTTTTAAAACATAAAAACCCATGAAAAAAATTATATAAAGTAATAATTTTCTACATTAAGAAGTAATAAGTTGGTTAAAATAAAAAAAAGATCATTAATTACTTTTTTTGTAATAACAATATCACCATAAAACCTAATGAAATCATAGATAACAGATATATGGTATCTTGGGTCATAAATATACTTAAATGGAATAACATTGTGGTATACTTCCATGAATGTCACTCTAAAAAATGGAATAGTCATACGGTCGACTTCCATACCGAATGCATTGAAGGTTGTGACATAACCAAACATCCTTCCTTTATCACGGAACCATCCATCCTTGTTTTATCACGTAACCACATATCAAATTTTAAATTACTCTTATATATTTATAGAACATAAAAGAATTCAATTTTCATCATGCAACTCTTTAAATTTAATTTTCACTCATAATAAAACATTTCATGTACTATAAATAATCAATCATTTTTCAAAATATATTTAAAAAAATACCCAGAAAATACAATGAGGAATTTTTTATTTTAAAACATAAATACTTGTATAGGAAGCCAAATATCAAATAATGTTCATCACGGTGGAGTATTTTTTCACTGTATAAATTAAAAAGCTCATTCTATATGTTGTTTGTTAAGGAAGTCAAACATTCCCTAAATAAAAAAAGATTATTTTTTAAAAAACTTATAATGAAATTAAAAATACAAATAAAATTTCCTTTATAATCATTTTATATCCTTATAAATTAATATATAAAATAATATCAAGAATACTGATTGGGAGAAAAATTGAATCTTTAAACATCAAGATGTCACATACCACTACAAAAATTTAAATATTAATCCCCATAAAATAATAAAATTTATAAATCATTAAATAACATGATAATAAAATTAATTCATGATATGATATGTTAATGTGGTTGTATAACATCAAGATATGTCTCAATTAAAGTAGATTAAGATGAAGTCCCTTACCTTGAGCATGTTTCATCACGCATGATCATTAAATTCCTAAATAATAAACATATTTAATTATTTACATTCTTCATAACCTTTTTCATGTTTATTATTAGTTTTATAACACATAATATCATGTTATAAAGATTACTTAATTGTATATGTTCAAAAAAGACATTTCGATGATATTCAGCACATGAGTCTAAAATGACTTTTGTTTGAAGTATATAGTTAAAATTGATTTAGAAAGTCATCTCCATAATAATATTAATGAATAATAATCACTTTTATACATCTATTATACTATTAAATAAAAACATTTATGTATGGATATGAAAAATGAACAATGTTATAATCATGGAGATGGTAGGTTGTACAGACACATGAGTAACTTTTCCATTTTATGGTGATAATTAAAAAAAATAATATTTTATATTTAAATAATTATAATAATATAATAAATCTGAAATAAATAATTTAAATATACTTTTATATATCATCTATGTGATTCGGTGATGAAAAACGAATCACGTCACTTCGTGGAGGTGAGAGTTCACATGTACGAACGACTTTATCATTTTCATGTACATTGAAAGGTAAGAAAATAAATGATATATTATTATTTAATAATGATATATAAATTTCATTAATATCATATATAAATATTAATTTCTTTATTATTACTAGTCTTTAGAGACAATGATAGAAAATTAATTATATTGGTTCGTGAGATGGTAGTCCGTCGTGCACATGAATGATAATAATTTTCTAATTTGATGGTAGTGGACATTGATTTAGGTGATGATTTTAACATAATAACATATCAGTATATTTATTATACTATAGTTATTATCTCATCACTATTTAAGAATATTTTTAGGAAGTGGAAGAAGAAATATACTATAAATACTTAATGAAAACTGGTACCTCTTCTTCGGACGATCTCCTTTGACTAACACATTAACATACCTAATAAAGGTGTTATGCCTAAAATAATTCCTATATAATGTTTTCAGGGTTTCTTGGAAGGTATTTATGAATATATTATGCAAAAAAATAGGTTTTTAAGTGTGAATAAAATATAAATAGTTTTACCTTTTATAAGAGAGTAGAAGGGCACTCTTAGAATTCTTAAAAATGTTAAATTAATTTAATTTAGTTTTATCTTTCAAATGGATCTTAAATGACTTATTTAGAATATAAGATGAGTATTTGTTGAAATAAATTAATCAGATAAAAAATATACATGTTTTATTGTTTTTTTAATCCTTATTTTTTTGTTTTAACCCTTATTTAACCCTTTTAACTCTTATCATAATATCATAAAATTTATACTTTGAGGGTTCATATAATTTCTAAAAAATTAAAAATGACCAATAAATGATTCATCTATGAAGTTTTAGGAAACATTCTAATTATTTGGAAGATATTTGTATTTTTAGAATATTTTTATCATTTAATTAAATAATATTTATTTTTGAAATGTCATTTATATCCATTTTAACACTATTTGTTCCATTAATTTTTAAAGATATCATAAAAAATGATCTCTTCTAACTATCTTAAATCATCACTAAATTATTAAATTACTCAATAAAATTATTTTATGAAATTAATTTTTTCAAAATATATTTAATTTTTTATTTTTAATATCATTTATTTAATATTTTTTTTAATTAAACAATTATTTCACCATTATTGTGTAAGCCATTATGTAAATATTTATATACTAAAAATTTAAAATAAATTAACATGATTAATATAAAAATTTTATCTTTCAAATTACTATTTATAATCAAACATAACCATTATATAAATCCTTGTTAAAAATATTTTACTTGTTAAATAAAAGAGTGTGACATAATTAAATTTTCTTTGAATATAATATTATAAATATCTTACTCTCATAAAAGTGGATTAATAAGTTAATAATATCTATCCAAGGATTAATTTTATCGACACACACTAATCCTATAAAATTAGTATACGTTCAAGGGTTATTTTACGATATTTTTAATATTATGTTTACACTAAATTACCATATTTACTCTTAGTCGTGGTAAGAAAAAAAGTTATAAAAGATAAAATCCATGTGTTCCTAAAATAAAAGGGACCAATTACATAAATTTTAACCATCTGATTCCAATTATTGAATCTATTGTTAAAATAAAAAACAAATAAATTGACTAAATTACTTAAAAAATAATCTTGTTGACGGAACAAGAAAACATGTTTTGGAAGTAAATATTTTCAAAATATCATAAATTATTTTATCCAATTTCAATGTGAAACTCATTATAATGACATAAATTTGATTAAATGGTATAAAATATTTCTAAATATACATTAAAAGTTGAAAATAAAAATTTTCACCATAAATTATTTAGATGAAACAGTTGTCTATAATTAAAATGCAATATTTTTCACTATTCATTAAAACATGAAACTTATCGAAAAAATATCAAAAATTAATCGAAATTAAATTTTGATATTTTTATTTAAAATAATAATTCTATTTTGTCAAAAATAATTTATAAAAGTTTCAAAAACAATATTTGAAACTAGTGAACATTCAAAAGATGATAATAGTTATTTTTTGAAAAAATACTTCTTTTATCCGTAAAATTTGATTTGTTATTACATAATATCTATAAAACACATAATATAAATTTTAAACATTATCATGAATATATTATATATAAATTATAATAATATCAACCAACATGGGTGATTTTCTTTGTTTTTATAAAACACAATTGTAATCATTTAAATTTGTCTTACAAAAAAATTTCCTTTTATTTTAAAATGTGTTTTACATTAATTTATAATTAATTGATCACCAAAGAATTAATTATATATAAATTTTCATTCCATGTTTTCATAATTAATTTAATCTTTTTCACTTCTTATATTCTAATGACTATGATAGAATTGTAGCATTTAAATAATAATATTCATCTTTTCACTTACACTCGATGTGGCTTACCATGTATGTTATATAACATCATGTTTCTTTTTAAAAAGTAACCCAAGATGATACAATACATGAGTTCCTTGGGTGTTAGATCATAATAATTCATCAGTAAAAACATAATCATAAACAATCTTAGTAAACAATCAGATAATAACAAAAAACCTTTACACTTTAGTATCCTTTGAATCATAATCCACATAAAATAATGACACCAAATAAATCATTAAATATCACGAAAAGAAAAAGATTAATGATATAACATGTCAATGATGTGGTATATACAAATATTACAAGAATAAAGGTGCACAACACAGAATATGTCACAACAAAGTAACATTGATAAGAAATTCATAACCTATAACACGCCCTTGAAATTATGATACATTTAATTTTGATTAAATTTAATATCTTTGATAGCTTGAAACAAATTCCTAACTAGGTTTAAATGAAAAATACTCAATTAAATATTATTAAAACATGAAAATTATATCCAAGTTGTTATTTTTACAGGTATTAATATTACTAATTAAATTATGAAAATTATTTTCTTATTAATTTTTTAAATTAAATTAAATTTATATTTATTAATTATAAATAAAATTAGAATGATTTAAAATAAAATGTATTGTTTTCTAAAAAACTATATCTTTTTAAAGAAAATATTTTCTTCACTTATTATAAACATATGATAAAATTAATTTTTGAAACTCATACAACATTTATTTGAAAAAATGAAGTTATTTTTTTAAATACTCATATCAGTATTACTTTAGAGTGTATTTTTGAGAGTTTAATTAAAAGTATCATTTTTCAATGGATGATGAAAGATAGTGATTTTTATTGAAGACCTCCTCTTTGTTTAGAATATTAATAAATATAAATTATATTTTAAATTTATTTTAAATTAAAATTGGTTAAATTTTATTCTAATAAATACAATATAGGTTATTGTAAAAATATTATTGAATTTTTATATTAAAACATTCTTAAATTATGAGATTTTTCCCTTTAGAATGATGCTTTTTCATTATGTCTATTGGTATAATTTGAAATTGGATTCTATGAAATATATAAATTTAATTTTTAATAATAGATTCTATATTTATAATATGACTAATTTGTAATATATTACATAGTCAACATAATTTTTTCCATTAATAATAGTAAAAGCAGTATAAATTAATTGTTGTGGTTAAGGTAAAAATATATTCATTAGGTGGTAAAAATAAAATTTTAAGGGATAGAAAATACCTAAAAACTTGACTAAAAATCATTGTTTGGAAATATTTCGACCATAATATCTATAAAGGTCGATATTGATTCATTATGGATGCTTCTGACATGATTTAAATGATGTTGCAATTGAGTCTTAAAAAATTCAATTTTTCCTCTCCCATATTTATATAATTCTACCCCTTTCTCTCCCTCATTAACACTTCCAGTGAAATTTAATTTATTCTGTACCTACCAAAATTACTTTTTTACTCCCCCCACAACAACCTAGTTCCCATGGTTTAATCATAATTACATATTTGGACGTATTTTGGTGAAAAAAATAAGGAATTTGTCTAAAGAAGATGTAACGTTCTCAAATGATTGGTTCTGTATTGTTTCTTCTTCCACCTCATTAAAATATTATTAAAAAGTAACACATACTAATATTTTATTATGTTAACAGAATGACATATATTTATCTTATCTTCCATCAAATGGAAAATGAAATAGTTGATTGTGCTTATATTAGACTACTACTAAGAAAATTGATCTAATTTGTTTTCTATAAGTACATTTCATGGCTGGATATAATTTAGATTTAAAAAAATGATATGACATAAATTATATTATTAAAATTATGGATTAATAATATTACATATACCTTATAATGACCCTCCCTTTATATACATTAAAATTACATCACTTTTCAGTTATACATAAAACATTACACAAACACATGCCCAAAGGCCATATTTTTTTAGTTTCTTTGTAAACATGGTACAACAAGATTTAGTATACTGAAATATATTAAAAATAACTAATAAATATCTATCCCATTATTAATCCTACTTAAAACATTTCTTTATAACCTTCGGAAGAGAAACATAAGAAAGGGTGAGCTTATATGCTTAGAAAGGGTAAACATAGAAGATTTATAAGAATAACATGAGAATAAGTGTGTGAAAATAGAAGAATAACATTTTCATATCAGACCCTATATATAAAAGATAATATACATGATTAATGTCATAATAATTGGTAGTTCATAAGACATTAATCATAAAACAATCAAATCACATGATCCACGAAAGTATAATAATGTAATAAGACAAGTTAATTGTTAAAAACACATATGTTTAGAAAATATTTCATGAATGATAATCACAAATATATTTTTAGTATATTATACTTGGTTAATCACAGATGTACATACTTTCGGCTTGGGATAGCCTTTTGTATACCATTTAGTTTCAATCTTAGGATAACCTCTTGTGTAACATCTTGTTGTTATATTAGGAATTCATCCTATGTACCCAAATGATGTTGGATTAGTAGGACCTCTCATGTACCATATTATTGGGGGATTAGAATAACTTCCCATCTACCCTCTTGATGTGGGTTTAGGATGATCTCTCATTTACCCTCTTATTTCAAGCTTAATATGACTAAATATGTACCTTCTTGTTGTGGTCTTAGGTTGACCTCCTCTGTACCCTTTGATCCCATATAACATATATCATTACCAAATTCATTGGAGGGAGATATAGGACCCAGGCATCAAATAATGAAAACCAAACATATATGTGCCATGATAATTTCAATCATGTCATTGCCTTAAAAAATGGGTTTCATAAACATGTCATCATCGCATAACTCATGGAAAATAAATGAAATCTATAAATATCAATCCATCATAAAAATAATATATTCGTAGAATGTAAAAGAATGGTACCATTGGATCATATCCCTAGTAAAAAAAATTTACATCAGATAACATTTTCTAAGATGTAAAATTAATTTTAAAGATCACTTGAAATAATTCTTGAGGAAAATATCCTTTCAATTTTGAAAATCACTTTTTAACTAATAAGACATTGAGAAATTCCTTCCCATTGAAAATATCATTGAAAGCATATAAAATTAGTTTGAAAACATTCTGAAAACCATTTTTTTAGAAAACCACTAAAATATAATTTCTAGAATATTAGGAAAAACAATTGTCTCAAAAAGTTATCATTTAATCTTTCAAAGAACTTTAAAGGAAACACGGTCATAACAATGGATAAATCCAGGCATGTCAAACATTACTTTTGATCTTTACAATAATAAGAAAATTTCCTCATTAAAAATGAAAAGAATAATACATTTTAAAAAACCATTTTTTATTGTAAAAAAATGGTTAAAATGTCTTTTAAAGATCATTTGAGGATAACATAACATTATTCAAAACATTTCTATAAAAATGGTATTGAAGGAACCCAGATTTATGGCCAAAGAGCGAGTAACATTACATGAATATTAAAATATCATTAAAATAAGTGTATTCATGATACAAAATATCAATTTCCACTATGTAAATCTCATAAAATAATATAGGTTCATAACATAACATGTGTCTCAAATAATGCAAATTGGGACAAAATTACTTTACTAATTTAGTAATTTTTGAACTGAAAACCCCATGAAATAGAGATCATAAAATGTATATGTAAATAATAATAAATTTAATAATAAATATAATAAAATAAATTCATATATATTATATACTCCATGTATAAGAAAAGAGTGGTGAACATGGCATGTATCTCACGGGTATAAAAAGTGAGTTGAAATTCTCATTCCTTATGGCATGACTCTTGTCATACTCATTAAAACATACTATATAATAGTTATAAGTTGATTATACATATATAATAGAAAAATATTTATGTATATAATACCATATGTCATGTATAGAAGACATTATATTCCCCTTTTATTATTAAATGCATGTTAAAGTTATGTTTTGGGTGATAACCACCTTCTTTTTCATACATGTTTTTACTCAATATTCATAGTATTATTATTTAGAAAATTGTTTACTTATTTACATAATTAAAAAAATTCTATGAATATAATTTATATTCATCAGATAAGTTTTTATAACACTATTTAATATATAAATATTAAATTAAATACCTCGTTCATGAATACGGTAGGTTGTACGTACACATTAACATTGATTCTATTTACTTTTTGAAAAAATGATATTAATATATAAATATATAATATAATTAATGTATATTAATATTGTTATATATATCATATAATTTCACTAATCCTATACTTAACATAACCTATGTAATGTGTTAACGAATCACATCTCCTTGAAGAGGCGGTAGTCCACACATCCACAAATAAAGTTATCATATTTACAAAAAATAGAAATAATGAAGGTATGTTTAATATAATTTCTACATAAGTGTAAAGAAATAGTAAATATCATATATAGCATATAAAAATAGGTTTTACATCACAATTATGAACCATGATATGTTGTAAAGTAAACACGAACAATCATCATTGCGTGAGGTGGTTTTTCACCGTACACAAGAACTATAAGTTTGTTTCCCATTATATGTATTTGTGTGGATGTTTTTATCAATAAAATAACATAACAACATAAATTTATATTTATGACACTTATTTTATCAAATTATCATAAAATTAAACGGATTATGTCATTCAAGGTAGAAATAAAACATAAATATCGTTTAAGAATGTTACCTCTTCTTTGGGAATCTCTTTTTGATTTACGCAAAATGGCATCATTGGTTGGATTTATTCAAAATAGACTAATTCAATGATTAAGTAAAGGAAGTTATGAGTAGAAATTTTTAAGGTTATTATTACCCAAATTTCATTATAGGGTTGACAAAAAGATAAGAAGAGGTGCCATTTTATAAGAGAAGAGAGGGGAATTTTAGGAAACTCTCAAAATATTAAACTAATATAAATTAAATTAAAATTAAAATAAACTCCAAGTTATTTATTTTCAGTATAAAATGATTATATTTTTCAATACTATCATAAAATGATTTTTAGACAATTTTAGGTTATATTCATGCCATTATCCTTTAGCTTTAACCATTAATTAATCCCTTTATCTTTTATCGCGACAACATGTGTTTTTACTAATTATGGGTTAATATACTCACTTTAAAATTACAAAAGATCCATCAATGACTAATTTATGACATTCAAAACCTTATAAAAATAATTGGGATTGAAATTACATTTTTATGAATTTTATTTCATTTAATAATATATTAATTATTTTAAAATATCATTCATGTCAATTTTGACACTATTCAGTATTTGAATTTTTAAAAATATCATAAACACTTGATATGTTATTAAAAAATCCTTTAAATCCCCACTAACATGTCAAATTCATCTATAAAATTAATTTATGACGTTAATTAAATAAAATTATGTATTTTTTATATTTTTAATAATATTTATTTAATATTTAAATTAATTAATCAATTACTACACCATTATTGTGTAATCTATAATGGTAATTATTTATTTCCTAAAAATAGTAATAAATTGACATGTTGAAAATAATTATTTTATATGTAAAATTATTATTTCTAGTCTAATTTATGTTTTTCATAACCATATTTAAAAAATAATACAGTTATTAAAATATGATTATGACATATTTAACTCTTTTTAAAATAATTATATAATAAATGCCATAATATCACCCATGTTTCTTACAAAAGGTTAAAATTTCATCACAGGGATAATTTAGGTCAAAAATCACACATCCAGTGAAATTTTTACAAGTTTTAGGATAATTCTATAAAATTTATAAAATTAATTTTTTTACCTCCAATTACATTATTTAGCCATAACCATAGTAATTAATAATTACTAGAGTCACTATTAATAATATCTAAATGGTAAGTTCATAATATTATAAAAAAAATATCACACTAATTACAACCATGTATGTCCATTTTTTTGAAATTCAATTTACAGTAGAGGAAAAATTAAGTTTAATTTTAATCTCGCAGACATGGTGAAAAGCGGGTTTTTAATGTAAAAATAGTTAAAATATTAATGAGTTATTCTATATCTAAAAAATTATTTCATTTACCTACATTGATTTAATAAATATATATCTATAATTGAAATATTTTTAATTTAAAATCAATTTAAAATATAATTTAAGATTAAAATGAAAATAAATCTTTAAACTAAAATGTAGTATTTTTCATTATTTGTCAAAAAATGAAACATACCATAAAAATACGATAAATTTAACCTAAGTTAATTTTAAACATATTAATTCAAAAATTAATTATGTTTTACCAATTAAAATTTCAAATAGTTGCTAAAATTAATTTTTTTTGTTCAGATATTGACATAAAAATGTATATTTATTGTTGTGTGAAGTGAAAAATATTAGAATGACTAAAATAATTCTAAAAAAACTATTCACTAAAATTATGGGTGTTACATTATACCCCCATTAAAATGAATTTCACCCCTGAAATTCATCTGGGTTATCAGAGGTAAAATAATTGGATGTCCCATTAAATGAAATACAAATTGTAATAATAGATATTATAACTTTGTTATAAAATTTAAAGTTAAAAACATAATGGTTACCCATTCTAACTCATAACTATGCTTCCACATAAGAAAACATTGTCAACAAGTGAAAACATAGACGTATATGAGAAATATAATTATCATGTTCTGATGGAGTGTGATAGAGAACATGTTCAGAATAAAGTTAACCACAACAAATCGATAACACAAATAGGATTTAAAACGGTCATTAATATAATAAAAGTTATAAAAACAAGAAAAAATTTTACATTATAGTTCATTACCTAATATTAATAAAATTTCAAGAGAAGATATACCTACTTTATTTCAAAATTATCTCACCCTTTCTTGTGCCTTGATAAATTTAAAATTCATCACTTATTTAAAGAAATTAATGTGAATTTCTCATTCTTGAAGTAGATCATGAGATTTATATATATAATGATGGTTTATATCATTTGTCTTTATAAAAATTAAGAGTTTAGAAAATGTTATCAAATATGCAAAAAAATCCACTATTGGTGAGATAATACATTAATTGCACAAACATTGTCTAAGTCGTAACATAAATATTCCATAAATGAGTTACCTTACAACGATTCTGAAGGATGAAAATCCAAAACATTAGAATAAATTTCCCTAAATCATCTTAACACTTATCACTCTTATATCATAAGCTATCTCTTGGTAGTCACATTCCAAACATGTGAATACCTTCATTATATATTTTATTGAAACATTAAAATAACATGAATTACAATAATTCCTTATTTTAAACAAGAATATTTGTTTTTTCCAATGTTTTATAGATATATTTCTTATGTTCAAAAGGTTATAAACTTTATCAATTATATAATAGACCAAATATTTAACAAATAAACAATAATTTAGATAGTAATTAGAAATATCAAATTTACTTTATCCATATCAATCATCTCTTTATCCAAGAAAAACATAATTTTCTCCACAACAGGAATAATTTAAGGGTTACCTTCCATAAAAAAATATATCACCTATCCCCTAAATCACTTTCTATGTCTTCATAACAAATCAACATATTTTTTTCAATCCTTAATGAATTCTTATAATGAAAATACTTATATATTTTATGATTCATATTACATAATCCTTGAATTCCCAAAATATAAACACATCAATCATCCAACTTTATTCTTAAACCATTAATTGGGATTCATCATCTTATTATTCCCTAGAATATTACATATGAATCATTTATTAGGGTTTCTAAACATAAATATAATCATTTTTCTTATGTTTAATCTAAAGAAAATGGTTATACCAGCCCATAACTCTCACATGTCATTGGTAGTTTATTTACCCTTATTAGTACAACTTGTACTCATATCACCTTCCTAATTATCATAATAGGATTTACTCTTAGGACATATAATTCAAATTCCTTACACATATAAAATATTAAATGTCAAATTTTTTATTTCTTTTTCTTTTTATTGCCTAAGACAAAAAAAGTGGGAGGAACACTTATCAAAGAATAAAAACACATAATTAATGGAAATTACTTATAACATTTCAATATAAGATTCCTTAGAGTTTATCCTAGGTAATTCATTGATAAATTATATTTAAATTATTCATGATGTTTCATGATGAGTTTTTCAATTTTCAAATCATATCACCCAGTAGTGTCAAACTAGGTGCACATCAAGGCCTATTGTCATGCATCGGGTTAAAATTGATTCAGAATTGAGGCACCACGTCAGATTTGTTACTCTTAGGTACGTTTGTACCATATCTACATCCACTTTTAGTGTCCAAATATGGATGTATTTCTATAAAACCACTCTCTAAATATTTTACCAAAATAATATTACATTTTCATATACATTTCCTTATCTGTAGACTTATCATTATACATTTATTCAGGGATCTCACTATGGTTTTCTCATCATTGTTTCCAATTTTTAACAAACCCTTCACTTTGAAAACAACTATAATGCCCCCTATTTTCATACATTAACATTAAATCATTTTTGAGGAATAATTAAATAATTAAACAAACAAATTCCAAAATACCATATTAGTTTAGTGCCGTTAGAAACATGGAAAAACAACATCTAGTATTTTTAAATATATTCAACATCTTATATAAAGATCTACACCATTAGACTCGTACCTAAAACCTTTATTTTTAACTGAGGACTAGAAACATAAGAAAAGGTCAGCTCAGATGCCCACTAATGGTAAACTTGGAAGATGCATAATCATATCATGAGTATAATTGTATGAAAACAAGTGAATAATATTTATGGATCATACCCTACATATCATAAGCACTGAATCATAATACAATCAAATCACAAGATCTATGAGAGTATAAAATTTGGATGATACATGGAAATTATGGAATACACATAAGTTTAGAATATCTTATTTAAATGATACCCAAAAAATATATCTTCAGTATTTTAGTATTGGGACAATCTCTTATGTACCTACTTCTATTTTGGGATGGCCTCTCATTTACCATCTATTTTTGGGCTTAGGATGACTTCCTTTTTACCCTCTTATTCTGGTCTTAGGATGACCACCCATTTACCCTCTTTCTGATGGCTTAGAATGACCTATAGTGTACCCTCTTGTCGGTGGATTATGATGACCTCTCTTGTATACTCTTAATGCTGGTATAATATGACCTCTCATTTACCCTATTTTTGGGGGATTACGATGACCTCATGTGTTCCCTTTGATATTATAGAACATTTATAATTACATAATGAATTTTAGGTATATATATGTCCCACACCTAAAATAATGAAAACCATGCATATGTGTACCACAAGAATATAAATCATATCAAACCCCTAAATAAAATGGGTTTCTTAAAAATTTCATTATAACATAACTCATAGAAAACAAAAAAAAATCATAAAGATTAATACATCATAAACATAAACCATTTATAGAATGAATAAGAATGGTATCATTGGATCATATCCCCAGTAAAAATAAATTTACATAAAAAATTGTCTTAGATGAAAAATAATTTTAAAGGATCACTTGAAATAAATCTTGAGAAAAATATCCTTTCCATTTTCAAAATTGATTTTTAAATCCTAATACATTAAAAACCCTTTTCATTGAAAATATACATGAAATGGTATAAAAAATAATAAAATATATAAAATATTTTCCTTGAAAATGGCTAAATATTTAATGTCAAAAATATCAGTAAAACTATTTTTCTCTCAAATGAATCATTTCAACTTTCGAATAAAGATTCAATGGAAATATGATCATGGCAGTGGATAAATCCATACATTCCAAACATTACTTTTAAACTATAAAATGTTTAGAAATTATACTTGGTCAAAAAATGAAAAGCATATTAATTTTTAGATAACCGTTTTTAAAATTTTAAAACATAGGTAAAAATGTCTTTTAAATTTCATATGAGGATAACAAAACATTTGTGAAAAATGGTTTATAATACATGGTTTTTAAAGAACATATATTTAAGACCAAAGAGTGATTAACATTATATAAATCTTGAAATTTCATTAAAACTGGTACATTCATGATAAAACATGTCAAAGGAAATTATATAAACCTCATAAAATCATATATATTCATAATATATCATGTGTCTCAAAGAAGGAAAACTGAGACTAAATTACCTTACCGATTTGGTAATTTTTCAATTGAAATCCCCATGATAGAGATATCATAAAATGGATATGTAAATAATAATGAATTTAAGAAAAATAATTATAGAATAAATTCATGGATAGTGTATACTCCATCGAAAATAAAATAGTGTTGAATATGGCATGCATCTCACGGGTATAAGAAGTGAGATGAAATTCCATTATCATATATCTTTTCCCCTATCATACTCATTCAAACATTCTGTATAATTGGAATAATTTTATTATACATATAAAATAGAATTATATTTGTACATATAATACCATATATTATTTACATAAGACTTTATGTTACCCTTTTATTATTAACTACATGTTAAAGTTATGATTTAGGTGATAATCACCTTATTTTTCAGAAATGTTTTTACTTAATATTATTAGTATTCTTATTTACATCAGGATGTTATTATTTATATAATTTAAAACATGTTATAAATACTATATATATTCATTATATAAGTATTTCTGTAAATCTTTAAATGATTTATATATTAAACAAAATACATCGTTCATAGAGACGGTAGGTCGTGCGTGCGCATGATTGATGTTTATGTTTACTTATATAAAGAAGAAAATTATATTACATATTTGTATATAATATAAGTATAGTAGAATAATTATTTCATATATATCATATATTCTCACTAATACCATCCATAATACATCCTATTTAATTTGTGAATGAATCGCAATGCTTTGAGGGGGTGGTAGTCCAAGCGTCTATGCGTCAACAAACAAAGTTATCATAATTGAAAAAAATGGAAATTATAAAAGAATGTTTAAAATAATAGTTAAATAAGAATAAATAAATCATAAATATCATATATAATAGTTAAAAATATAGTGTTCATCAAAATTCCCAACCATGAGAGGTGGTAAAGGAAAAAATGAGCAGTCATCATTGCATGAGAAGGTAGTTCGCCTTACACACAAATGGTAAGTTCCTTTCCAATTAGATATAGGTGTGTATAAGTGAAGGATGAAAAATTAATATAAAAAAATCTACGAATATTTATGATACTTATGTTATCATATAATCATGAAATTAAATGATTTTATGGGGTTAAAAGAATAAGTAATACATAAACATTTGTTGAATAACATTACCTTTTCTTTGGGTATCTCCTTTTGATTTGAAAAAAAAGAATTATTTGGTATGATTTATTCATAAAGTAATACTTCTATAATCAATGTAATAATTTTATTTGGAGAAAATTAGAACCCCATTTTGACATATATTCCCCTTTTTATATATTTTTATGCATATAAACGTTTGGGAGAGTTTGGGAGAGTTAGGAAAGGTTTTAGAAAAGTTTAAATGCCTTTTTAATACTGCACAGTTTGAGCACGGTTAGGGGAAATCATGTTAGAATCCTAGGTAACTATGCAATATTTCATTGTTCAAACAATATAATTTTCACAGTTAGTTTATGGTTTTTCAAACTGTGTGAGCTAACTGTACGACCCATT
This sequence comes from Viscum album, assembly GCA_963277665.1. NCBI lineage: Eukaryota > Viridiplantae > Streptophyta > Magnoliopsida > Santalales > Viscaceae > Viscum > Viscum album. Next base: position 349,376,366 of record OY728126.1, on the reverse strand, counting down.
AAAAATGGTTTTTGAAATGGGGTTAGTTGTTATTTTCACTAACTCACCGATTTCTTCTCCCATATGAAACCAACGTGTAATTTTTATTCTCCAGGAATATAGGTGCTCTCCCACTTTTTTTGGAAGTTATTTTAATGGTTTTCAATGTTTTTTTAAAGATTTTCATCTCAAGAAAAACTTCTTTTTGGTTTATTTTTGGTTTCCTCTAGATCTTCTCTCTTCTCTCTCTTGGAATTATATATCTAAATATGTTGCATGTAGATCTAGGGTTTCTTTTTCCTTAAGTGATAATTTTACAGATTTTTTATGAAAGGTAAGGATATCCATAGAGGTTTTGGTGGAGCATTTGTTCAGATTGTTGGTGTAGTTGCTTGTGGGTTGATTTCACTGTAATCCTAAAGGTAGGTGGATTCTCTCTCGATTCCACTTTCATAGAGCTTGAAGAAATGTGTTTAATTAATTAGTTTTTCTTGAAAATTATTATTAATATGATGTGAAAATCATTTTGAATACTCATTGGGTTATTATTTGTGGATTTTGGTTGAAATGGGATATTGTTGCAAAAATGGTCTTGTTGTGTGCTTTTAAAACAAAGATTTTAAAATTGGTTTCTCGGTTTGGTTTATGAAAATGTTTTGGGAAAATGGTTTTCAAAAAGAATGTGGTTTATTGAAAAGAAATTTTCTATGGAAAATAGTTAAAGGGTTTTTTTCAATAAATTGGTGATTTATTGAAGTGATTGGCATGTGTTGGAAATGGTTTTGTGGATAATGTGTGGCCTCTATGTTTTATGCTTTTGGTTGGATGATTATTATAGATTTTGTAGATTATGTTGATGTAGATGAGAAGTATCACAATAAAATGTTATGTATTTTATATGTAAGTGAAAAAATTAAGGATAAGTGGTTGGGAAGTTCCACTAGATTGGAAAAATAGTAAACAGGTTAGGACAGAAAGTTCCATCACGGTTGTTTACCCTGTTGTGTGTTTCTATGCAAGATGGAAATTGTTCGTGATAATTTATGATGGTGATATGTCTTATGGAATAGTTATTTCATTCCCTTGTTTGAAATTAATTGGTAAGGGTGTTTTTGGAATACCGGTAATTGTTGAACGATTGGTGGTTTTATATAAATTGTGTTATATAATTGTGATAACGGTTTTCTCTTAGTGGAGTGTATAGAGAAGTCATTTGGGGAAATCCTATTGAGTATTATTACTCAACACTACTTTGGAACTTTGGTTATTTTTCAAAAGTTCTATTTTATGACCCATGTATGAGTATGGCATCTCATTTTCCTAGTGGTTCTTCCACTTGGGAGGTTTAGTGGTGCTTGGATTATGGAGCTTGTTGTGGAGTAGTGGAGGGTTCCTTGGTTCACATTGGGTATCTTGTCTAGTATTCCCCTTAGAACTCTGATTTTGGTTGGGTATGGTTTGATTTTATTGGTTTTTGGGAATTTTTATGGATTAGATTGGTTTTATTTGGGTACTATATGGTTGGGGTTTCCAGGTTAACATGCATCATGTAGTTTTGTTGGTAATGGCTTGTTTTGTTGGTTTATCTTAAGGTCAAATAATTCCCCGATTTATTCTTGAATCCCTTAGAAATTATTTCCAGACTTTGGCTCTTTGGTAATGTCACTAATTTCTTAGTAGCACCTCCCCACTTTCTCAACCTAATGAGGAAGGGGTGAGATGTTACAAGTGGTATCAGTTTATCCGGTCCTTTGGTGTTAATTGTTTGTCTTGCGGTTGAAATTTGTTCTTGGTCTATTCATTGATTAAAAATGTTATAAAGGTATAATATTGCCATAACATGTAATTTATAGCATAAAAGGACATATCTAACACTTTTATGCTAAATTTAAAGTTACCTGGGAGTTTGGTACATAAGTGTTTTAGAGACACTTATAGGTATTGGATATCCCAATGTCGTGGGATTATCTAATGAGATGAACATGGAAACCATAGTATAATTAACTTCCCTCTAGTATTAATATTTCATTTGGTATAACTATTTATGATATGGTATGAATATATAGAAGTGTGTATAATCTATAAATTAATTCCAATATGTGGATTTGAAATGTGAATGGTTGGGGAATTTGTAAAATGAGTCGATTTTTAAAATATGGTTGATTTTTTAGGGAAATGGGAACTTTTGGAAATCCTAGTTGTGATTGTGGTTATGTAATTCAATTTGAATCATAAGCCTTTTCTTTATAGAGGTGTGGGACTTATTTTTCCTCTGTTGATAGAAATGGCACCGGGTAGGCGTCATATAGACCAACTAGAGCAGGCTGCTAAAAATATGGATGCACTAGAGCCTTAGGTGAACCAACATCTAGTGAAGAGTATTTTGAAATCATTCCAAGATATGGAATGTGGGAATAAAGAGATTGAACCAATTCATGTGGATCACTAGGTTCAGTTTCAGAAGAACAATCCACCCATTTTTTAAGGGTGATTCAGAGCCATAAAGGGCTGAAACCTGGAAGAATAGAATGAATATGAAATTTTAATTCTTAGAAACATTGTAAGAGCTGAAAGTGAAGTTATCCATGTACATGTTGGAAGATATTTTCTTTCATTCCTGGGAGATGGTGGTCCAATATAGGATGGACAAAGGTGTGACATGGAAGGGTTTTGTGGAATTTTTTATTAAAAAATTCTACCCTCATAAATTTAGAATTCAGAAAACAGTGGATTTGTTTTGTTTGAAGAAGGAGAAACTTTCAGTAACGGAATATGCAGCTAATATTATAAAATTAGTGAAATTTTCACTTGAGGTAGTAGGTAGAACATCATTTAAGGAATAAATTTTTAAAGCTAGGTTGAAGTAGGAAATTTGTTCCAATATAGTGGTTTTGTGTATAAATGATAACATGGAAATGGTGGGTAGATAAATGGTAGCTTAACAGGATCTCTAAGGGATACAAGTGGTGGAAGTATGTTGTTACCCATGGTAAATGGTGGGAACTCCAATTTTGGGTTCATGTGGAAGAGGGAAACTTATTTCTGGGGTGGGAGTATGGATCAGAATTTGACAACAGGATTGGTGAATCTTCCTCTGATACCTTAGAGTAATTCGGGATGTTTTCATTGTGTCTCTATGGGATACATCAAGTGGGATTGTACGGAACGACCTCGAGCATGTCATAATTGTATAAAGATGGGGATTCTTCAGTGGTATTGTTGTAGTGCTCTGAGTTTGGGTGTTCGTGATCCTCCTCAGTGGTCGTAGGCATCATATTCCTCGATGGGACTATCATGACCCATCCCAGTGGGGCCCGCGTCGCGACTCCCAAATCCCACTCCCAATTGGCCAGGGGCTAGTGACTTGCACTGAGTAGGCATATTACTAATACGGGAGTCATTGCCTAAGTACATGTACACACGCACACATCTCCATGCCAACAAATGTGGAAATGTTAAATAAACACTAATGAACAAAATGAATGAATACAACTAAACCCAACCAACAGTGTATGATGGGAAATAAAGTACGGAATGTAAACTGGGCCATAATACAAGCACACCAAAAACAAGAGTCTGAAAACTACAAATTCAAACCTGTAAACACAAAGAGGTTCCGGGACTGCTGGTCGTAGCTATAGGAACACCTCGGCCTGTAGGGAACTCAAAAATCTCGGTCATGTCTTAGTCTTCCCTAGACTCTATCAAAAGGTTTCTTGTCTACACAAGACACGCTGCATGTAGGAAACTCCTGCACAGGGGTGAGTATAACAATACTCAGTTGAGAAACTCAGAAACCAAAAATAAATACAAAAAAGAAAGGTACATCCAGCTCTAAACAATATATTTCTACTGAACATATAGCAAGAGTATCAAAATCCAGATATACTCAAACCCTAGAGCCTCAATCAAGAGACAAGTTTCACAACTGCATACCCCCTCTAGGGATTCAATTTGAAGATTCCACGAAGCACTCTCGTAGGATAACTCACTCCACATGTCTAATAGCTCTGATAACATCTGTCTGAGAAGTACTATCTGTCGAGAAAAGTCATGAGAGATAGATACATTAATTCCTAGAGAACACACTCCTGAGTGGGGAAAGATCATGATACACAGATGAGGATCACTGTTAGGGTATCGGTGGATACCATGACTCATCTGTAATCACCTTCGAGGTAGATGATCGATGCCCTATTGGAATAGTCACATCGATACTTGACACTACCTAGGGTTAATAATAGATAAAGGATTACACTCTAGGCCTCTTGGAGGGATACCTGACTCTATCGCAGAAATTCCTACTGAAGGGATCATGCTCTTGAAAAAGTAAATGATACGTAAACTCTAGGGGAACGAGAAAAAAGGGCAATAACCTGAAAGAATCATTTTCAAGATACAATGGACAAGAAGGAAAAGCCATGTACTGAAAAGTACACAACTTGTAGAAAGGTCACACACTGTGTCTTTTGACCCTGGGTACTTCTCGTGTACAATGGCCTGGGGCTAAAAGATTATCATGTAGAAGAAGATATTTAGGGTGTGTATGGAAGTGACACGTCATTTTCCTCTATCTAGGGAGGATTCCATGTACGCTGGCCATGTTACTGTACATGGCTTCAACCTGTGTGTTACAACTCGTGTAACTGGTGCTTGCGGTAACCCATTTAGCCTGCCTGGTCTAGCTGTGTGGTGGAGTACACGGCTGTGTACACCACCCCATGTATGTGTATCATCTAAGATACATAGAGAGTCTCATGTAAGGACCCACACACCTTGTTATCCAGATAACACGCCATTTCATTATTTTTTCATCACGGAACCCTAGCTGTCACCGAGCTGGACCCGCACGGTGTGTTCTTTGGCATACATGTCGTGTTCTTTTGAAATTTCTAGAACTATCATTCTTCATCGTTGTACCTCGGGGCTCTTTCAATCCTCGATCTTTCCAGCTGATCATTGTGATACTCAAGATCCAAGGTCGTACCACCATGCCATCTATGTTTCAGGCGGTATTGGGAGATCAATCGGCCCCAAAAACTCATTTTGATCATTTGTGTGAAGAACGGTTGAAGAACATTTTCTCCATAACTGGGGTCGATTTGCCTGCTACCATAGATGTCTCACATCCTCTAGGTCATTATGATGTCTAATAATAAATTTTGGATCGTTTTGATACAAAACGTATGTGAAAAAATCCATTGTTCATCACCCCATGAAGAACACGAAGAATACGGTGGAGATGGAGGAAGAAAAAAATCCAATAACAAAAGAAGAATGAAGCTCATTGTCATTCATCATGGTGTTAATCTGATCCCGTTATTTGGTTCTAAATAATAGTAAATTAAAATCTCAAAACAAGGAATAAAAATTTCTTGTGAATGAACCCAAAGAATCCCTCCCACAAAAACAATGATGCGCGGATCAACCTGTTCATGGGTTCATCCTCGTTCGTCCTTAAATTGAAAGTATATGGAAGAAAAAAACTTTAAAACATAACCCCTACCTCTAGGAGGCATAGATTGCTAACGATGGGATTGTACTATCATTGTCATTGAGATCCTTAAACTTTATTGGAATAGCGATTCACACTTTTTATTTGCAGTCGTTCGTCGTCAAGAGTTCTCTCCAAAGTTCCAAGAATTCACCAGATTTTATCTCAATCTTCTTCCCACGACCAACATTTGATTGACCAATTAAAATAAGGGAACGTGTTTCTGTGTCCCATTGACTTTCAGCATTAATTATTCATCATTGTAGTTTCTAAGTCATTATAGCATGGTATTAATTATAGAAACAGCTGCCCCATCATTACACAGCAGCAGATGTTTTAAAATAAAATAAAATAAAACTTTCGAAATTTTATTTATTTTATTTCATTTTACTAAAAACGTAAAAATATTTTCTTTTTTCCTTGACTCTTGCTGGTCAATGTTAGGCATGTTCTTTGGTACATTCATTGTCCTAGATGCAATGGTGCCCTCATATTTTTATTTCGGGTATCCGTTTGTAAGCTGCATCAACCACACACACCTGCCAACTTAGCTAATAATAGTTCAAACCACCATTGTGGGCTCATCTGGCCTTGGAAAGATGTGTCGTCTCTGATATTGGTCTCATAATAATTCCATACAACATTTAAAAATAATACACAGAAATTTCGAGATATTACATTCCCCCCACCTTGGGATTTTCATCCCCAAAAATCCAAAACATGCCTACTAAAAAAGATGTGGGTACAGGGCATGGATCTGAGCCTCCCACTCCAACATTCTCTCCTAAAGATTCTAGTTCTACCACCAGACGTGCACCAATGGAATCGATCACCCACAAAGGATCCCCTTATGTCGATCCTCGATCTCCAGTGGGTACTCATCAAAAGTCACTCCATCTTTGATGTCCAGCTCTCCCCAGTCGATGACGTGTGATAGGTCATGCACGTACCTATTCAGCTATGACACATAGAATACATCACGTACCCAATGAAACTATGGAGGTAAATCTAGGCGGAAAACCACCTCACCAACTCTGTGTAGTTTCTGGAAAGGTCTGATTAATCTCATAGATAGCTTGTTGCCCTGGCCTAATCTCTGAAACCCTCATCGAGGTGAGACTAGAAATAAGACGTGGTCTCCCTCCTCAAAATCCAGAGGTCTCCATTGTTTTTCAGCATGAGACTTCATCCAGCTTTGTGCAGTCTTCATCCACACCAGGAAGATCTACACCTTCTTGGTTGTAGCTCGCACTAGCTTTGGACACATGAGTGTTGACTCTCTGGAGTCGGTCCAGCAAAGCGGTGACTGGTAGGGTCTCCCATATAAGGCCCAAAATGGTGCCATGAAAACGGTTGAGTGGTAGTGACTATTATATGCAAACACCACCAGTGGTAGGTGGTCCTCCCAAATATGACCAAATTCTAGGATATAAGCCCAAAACATATCCTCTAGAACCTGAGTGGCCCTCTCTATCTAACCATATTTCTGGGGATGTAACATTATTCACAAGCATATTAGAGTTCCGAAAGCCTCCAACAATCCCTCCCACAACTAGTATTTGAAGAGGGCATCTCGATCCTAGACTATTGTTGAAGGGTCTCCATGAAATCAAACTATCTCTTGCACATATAGGCATCCCAAGATCTCTACGGAACTCTTCCCTCTAATATCTAGGATGTGGGACCACATGGTGAGTCTGTCAATGATCACCCTGAAGGAATTGTTCCCCTTGGAAATTTTTGGTAATACCATCACAAAGTCCATCGATATTCAATCCCACGTCCACTCTGGAACATCTAGGGGTGAGCTAATCCCACTTGAAACTGGTTTCCATCCTTCACCTGCTGGCCCGAAAGTCTTCGAGAAATGAAGTCTACTACTACCTTCTTCATGCTTGACCACCAGAACTGTCGTCGGAGATTTTGGTACATCTTCACCACTCTAGGATATACCGCCAAGGGAGATTTATGAAACTCCCTCAGGACCTCCTCCTATAATACCACTTGTACAACAGTGTGTCCTATGAAAAGAATTATGTGCTCCTCACCTTTAGAATTTGCATAAAGAGAGTTTCATGTGGGTAACTAAGCACATAAAGCCTCATAGTCGACATCCCCAAGTTGTGCCTCCCTAACTCAATCTAAGAGTGCAGGGGTGATTACCATCAATTGAAGGTATGATGCATCCTCTCCGTCAGCGAAGGATAGCTGCAATATAGCTAACTGCTCCATCACCTTGCTCAATAGTTATGAGCTCGACCTTCATCTAAGAGCATCGGCCACCTTGTTACCCTTCCCATGAGTATAGATATTTTCGTAATCACAGTCTTAGAGATACTCTAGCCAATTACTCTTTGTCATATTCAGATCCTTCTACAAGAAAATGTACTCGAGGCTCTTATAGTCATACTAGATGATGAATCTCTCACCCATAAGGTAGTGACGCCACATATTCAATGTGAAGACTACCACTACCAACTCGAGATCATGGGTCTAATAGTTCTGCTCATGTGGCCTAAGCTGGCGCAAAACATAAGCAATCACTGCCTATCTCTACATTAATACACTGCCAAGCTTGATCTCTGATGATTCCCAGAAAACTACGTACTCGACACCCTCCTCCGGTAATCTCAAGAGCAGGGTTATCATCAAACTCTACCTTTACTTCTAGAGAGCCTACTGGCACTTCTTCTTCCACATGTAGGGTTTCCCATTCCTAGTAAAGGTTTTCATTGGTGATGATATTCTAAAGAAATCAGGAATGAATCTTTGGTAATATCCTTCCAACCCAAGGAAGCTTTTCACCTCCATCACGCTCCGAGGAGGCTCCCATGCTAACAATTCATATAGCTTGAAAGGGTCCAAAGATACTCCATCTGTCGAAATGACATGTCCCTGAAAGTGGAGCTCCAAAATCAAAAACTGGCACTTCGAGAGCTTCCCATTAATTTGGTGCTCTTGGAGTACATCCAGTACCATCCGCAGGTGTCTCATGTGATCCTCCTCTAATGCTGAGTACACAAGGATTTCGTCGATGAAGAAAAATATGAACCCATCCATGTATGGCTAGAATATCTGGTTCATAATTACCATGAACACTTTGGGGGAATTCATCGCACCAAAAGGAATCACCAAGTACTCATAGTGACCATAGCCGCATCTGAAAGTCATCTTTGGTATATCCACACCTCGTACTCATAACTGGTGGTAACCTGACTGAAGGTCAACCTTTGAGAACCATTGTGCTCCTATTTTCTTGTCAAAGAGTTCATCAATCCTTAATAGTGGATACTTGTTCTTTACCATCGTCTGGTTCTGGCGTCAGTAATCCACGAACAACCTCAAACTATAGTCTTCCTTTTTGAAAAAAAACTGAGGCCACTAAGGGTGAAACGCTTGGTCTCACAAAACCCTTTCTCTACAAATCCTCCAACTACACCCTTAGTTCGTGTAGCTCTATGGGAGCCATCTGATATGTTGGTGAGGAAATCGGTGTCGTCTCAGGGTTTAAGTCAATGCAGAAGTCAATTTCACTATGGGGAGGTAGTCCGGGAATATCTTCTGGAAACACGTCCTTGTACTCCACCACTTATACTGGGAACTAGAAGCTCCCAACATCTACTTCTCTTATGGTAAGGCTATCCAACTCGTGAGTGATCAGTTTTACCTTCCTATGCATGATCCCATTCTGTGGTGCCTGAGTCTCCCTTTCACTAACAAAGGAAAACCTTGTCCCATCAATGTGGACACACAACATTCTTCGCCTAAAGTAGTCAGTCTATAAATGGACAAAGGATAAACAATCCATATCGAGAATGACATCGTAATTCCTTGATTCTTCCACCAAGAGGTTCTAACAGAAACTCTCACCTCCAAGGGTAAGATCACACTGTTTATAAGGATGTGTGATCATTGATTCTCCTCTCATAGGTGTCTCTAAATGTAAGGATCGAGTTAATGGATCTACCGGAATCTCAAGGTTTCACACAAGACTTATGGAGAGGAAGGAATAACTGCCACCTGTATCTATAAGTATGGAGGCTAAGGTAGAGAAGACATAGATCATAACTCGTATCATCCCTGGAGTCCTTGGGTCGTACGCATCGACTGCATGTAGCAATCCCCACACGAGTCCCCCAGTTCCCTGAGCCTGGTGCGGACCTCCTGGGGGTGGTGGTGGAAGTATATCAAAGCATCTTCCACCACCTGTAGCTCTCCATTCTCCTCTGCCACATATGCCTCCTGGTGCGTATGTCTGCTCTGCTCTATGCCTCTGCCTTAGTGGTCCATCCACCGCATCAGTGTCAGCAGCTCGAAGGGTTGGGAAATCCTTAAAGAGATGTCCCCTACCATCGCATGAGTAGAACTGCATCTCCCTAGGCTGACTGGATCCAACCTGAGAGCCCTGGACTGTCGGTATCCTATCACGGGTTCTCCTATGATGTCTCCCATGTCATGATCCCAATTCCTAACATCGCCTCACTACTGGCGTGGTATGTGCACCTACCTGCCTACTACTGACAGTTGTCGGTTGTCTCTGCTCCGCCAAGAATCTCTTGATCACCAAGGCCCACTCGAGCACTCCAGAATAAGTTGGAATTAAATGATGCACGAAACTAGCTTGGATGTACTATCATAGATCTCACTTGAAAGTTAGAGATCTGAAGTACTGATCCTTAACCATATCCATCGAGTACCTGGTGAAGTTGGTGAACCTTGATGAATAGTCAGCCATTGTCAAACTGCCCTGCTAGAGTTGAAGAAGCTCCTGAATATGCACTACTCTCAGCGTGACCAGTGAGAACTCCTCCCTAAAGAGTCTCTCAAACTCATTCTATGAAAGATTCTCCTCATCGTGAGTATGTGTGGTCAGAATCCATCATCGTCTCACTGAACCCTAAATAAGAATTTCTCCTAAGATCACCATCTTTTCTGCTTATGTCCTTATGAGATGGAAAACTATAGTAACCACCTCAAGCTAGTTCTCACCACCTGAGGGTCGAGATTGACTCAAGACCTGAGGGGTCCCTGTCTCTGGAACTCATAGAGTGCGCTCAGCCTACGCCCCTCGTCGTTCAGTACTACAGGTACCATAGGCTGCTCCACTGGTGGTGGTATAATAGGTGCACCACCCAGAGGTAACTCCTAAGTAACTGGTCCCTATATCGAAGCCTCACCACTGAGGGTGTCATCCTCGGGATAGCACTTTTGAATCCTAGAAGGTATGCATCGTGAAGGCATCTTGTAAGGAACAATATGTATCATGGTCAAAGAATATATCTGGATTGCTGACACAAAGGACATGGAAAACACAGCCCATTCATATATAATGCATGTGCCAAACTCTTATTTCCCCGCAACTAGTGTTTCTATGTATCAATTCGAAATGAAGGTTATCAGAGTCCGGGTGTATGGATACATCAGTCTCCCGCACCAACATTGGAGTCTCTGGCCTAAAAGGTGAGATTGAAACACTAAAAACTGTTACCCCCAACCAATCAAACAGACTCTTGGTTCTAAGGTAGAACTGACCCCCTGATACCACTCTATCACAACCCGTCCCAGTGGAGCCCATGCAACGACTCCACAAGCCCACCTCCAATAGGCTAGGGTTTGGTGACTAGCTCTAAGTAGGCATATTACTAACATGGGAGGCATTTAATATGTACCTATACACATGCAAACATATCCAGGCCCACAAATACTAAAATGTGAAATAAAACACTCTGGAACAAAATGCATGCATACAACTAAACCCAGCCAACAAAGTACGATGGGAGGTAAAGTACTGAATGTATAATGGGCCGTAATACAAGCCCACCAAAATTAAGAGTCTGAAAACTAAAAAGTATAACATGTAAACACAAATAGGTAATGGGACTGCTGTTTGTATCCATAGTAACACCTCAGCCTATAGGGAACAAAAAAAGATCGATCGTATCCTGGTCTTCCTTGGACTTTGTCAAAAGGCTTCTTGTCTACACAAGACATGATACGTGCGGGCAAATCTCGTACAGGGGTGACTATAAAAATTCTCAGCAGAGGACCCTAAGAACCACAAAGCAATACACAAATGAGATTTATATCCAGCTCTACACAATATATTTCTATTGAATATATAACAAGAGTAAAAAAATAAAAATATACTCAAACCCCAGACCCGTATTCTAGAGACAAGTTACACAACTGCATACCCCCACTTGGGATTGAGTTTCAAGATTCTGTGAAGCGCTCATCCTGCAGAACTCACTCCATGAGTCTGATAGCTCTGATGATGTCTGTATGAGAAGTACTATCCATCGGGAAAAGTCACGAGAGATAGATACACTCATTCTGAGATAACACATTCTTGAGTGGGGAAAGATCATGATACACAGATGTGGATCACTTCCAGGGCCTTGGAAGATACTGCAACTCTTATAGATTCACCTACTAGGTAGAGGACCGGTGCCCTGTCATAATAGTCACATCGATACCTGACTCTACCTAGGGTCAATAATGGATAGAGTGTCTTTCTCTGAGCCTCTCGGAAGGATGCCTAACTATATCTCGGAATGTTCAACTGAAGGGATCATACAACTGAAAAAGGGATTCATACCGGACCTCCAGGGGAATAGGAAAAAGGGGCACTAACCCAAACAAGACATGTCCAAGATACTATGTACAAGAAGATCAATCCATGTACTAAAAAGTACACGGTTCATAGAAAGTTCACACGTCATTTCCTCTGACCCTGGGTACTACCCGTGTACAATGGCCCAGGGTTCAAGGCTTTTCGTGTAGAAGAATAAATACATCATGTGTAAGGGAGTGACATGCCGTGTTACTCTATATAGGGAGGACTCCGTGTACGCTGGCCATGTTCTCGTGCATGACTTCAACTCATTTGTTACAACCTGTGAAACTGGTGCACAGGGAAACCCATGCAACCGGCCTAGTCTGTCCATGTGGTTGAGTACACGGCTGTTTACCCCACCCTGTGTCTGTGTATCATCCGAGATACACGAAGAGTCTCACTTAAAGATCCACATGCCAGGTTCTCTGGATAACACACTGTATCATTTCTTTGTTAATGGCTGAACCTTAGCCGCCATCGAGACGGTCCCACAAGGTGTGTTCTTCGAGATACATGCCTTGTTCTTTGAAAATTTCCAGAATAGTCATTCTTCATTGTCATGCCTCAGGGCTCATCTGACCCTTGATCCAGCCATCATATCATCATGATACTCATGATCCATGTTCACCCCTCTATGAAATCGTTGTTTTGGTAGGTTTAGGACATTTCATCAGCCTCGAAAACTCATTTCAGCCGTCCGCGTGAAGAACGGTCGAAGAACATTTTCGCTCGAACTGGGATGACTCGTCTCCCGCCATTGTTGTTGTGCCTTAAATTGGTCATTGCAATGCTGAATATTTAATTTGGGATCATTGAGATGCAAAACAAATGTGAAACAATACTTTTTTTCACCCCTAGAAGAACACGAAGAACACGAGGGAGAGAGTGGAAGAAAATCCAATAACAAAGGAGGAACGAACCTCACCGTCATTCGTCACAGCATTAATCTGATCCCTTTAGAAGGTTTCCAATAGGAGTAAATTAGAAGCATAAAACATGGAATAAAAATATTCCAGGAATGAACCCAATGAAGCCCTCCCACAAAAATGATGATGCGCAGATCAACTAGTTCTTGTGTTGATCCACGTTCATCGTTAAATTCAATGGACGAGGAAGAAAAAAACTTTAAAACATAACCCCTACCATGAGGAGGGATCGATCACTGAGGAAGGTATTTCACTATCATTTTCTTCAATATCCTTCAACTTTTTTGGCATAGTGATTCACACTTTTGATTCACAGTCATTTGTCTTCGAGAGTTCTCTCAAAAGTTCCAATAATTCACCAGAGTTTCTCTCAATCTTCTTCCCATGAACAACATTTGTTTAAAACATTAAAATGAGGGGATGTGTTTCTGTGTCCTATTGCACAATGGCATTAATGAGTCAGTGTTGTTACTTCTGACTCATTATGGAATGGTATTAATTATCGAAATAGTTTCCCCATCGTTACACTACAGTGGATGTTTCCAAATAAAACAAAATAAAGTAAAGCTTTAAAATTTTATTTTGTTTTACTAAAAATGTTCAAAAATTAACTTTTTCCCTCAACTCATGTCATTCAAGGTTAGGACTGTTCTTAGGTAAATTCATCATCTCGGATGCAATGGTTCCCTCAAATTTTTATTCTGGGCATCCGTTTGGAAACTGAAACAACCACGCACACATGCCTACATACTTAGCTAAAAAAAGTTCAAACCACCATTCTGGGCTCGTCAGGCCTTGGAATGAAATTCTGTCTTCGTGCCTGGTCTTCTAATAATTCCATAAAATATTTAAAAATAATACACCAAAAATATGAGACATTACATTCTCCCCAACTTGGTGCTTTACGTCCTCAAAAAGGAAAAACAAGCCTACTCAAAAAGATGTGGGTATTGGGCACTGATCTGAGCCTCCTTCTCCCAGGTGCTCTCCTGAAGATTCCCACGCTGCCATCGGACGCGCACCAAGGGAATCGATCACCCATAGAGGATACACTTCTACGAATCCTTGATCTCCCCTGGGTACTAATCAAAGGTCACTACATCTTTGATGCCCAGCTCTCCCCAGTCGATGACGTCCGATGGTTCATGCACATACCTATTTAGCTGCAAAATGTGGAATAAATTATGTACCTGATGCAAATTTGGTGGTAGAGCTATGAATTAAACTATCTCTCCAACTCTACGCAGTATCTAGAAAGGTCTTATGAATATCGAAGATAGCTTGGTGCCCCAGCCAAATCTCTGCAACCCTCGTCAAAGTGAGACCAAAATGAAGACGTGTTCTCCCTCCTAGAACTCCAGAGGTCTAAATCATCAGTTATCATAAGACTTCTCATGGATTTATGCAGTCTTAATCTACTCCTAGATGATCTGTACCTTCTTTGTGGTAGCTTGCACCAACTTTGGACCCATGAGTGCTGACTCTCTGGGGTCGGTCCTACAAAGTGGCGTCCAGAAGTGTCTCTAATATAAGGCCTTGAATGGTTCCATACCAATGGGGGAGTGGTAGCGATTATTATATGCAAACTCCACCAGTGGTAGGTGGTCCTCACAACTGCGACCAAAGTCCATGATACAGGCCCACAACATATCCTCAAGAACATGAAAGGTCATATCCGTCGGACCATCTGTTCGGGGATGGAATGATGTGCTCAAGCATAGATAAGTTCTTGAAGCCTCCTATAATTCCTCCTACAACCATTAATCCATTTTGAAACTGCCATAACCATGCACACCTACCAACTTATTTAGCAAAAAAAATTCAAAACACAATTTTGGGATCATTAGGCCTCAGAATGACATTTCACCTCTGTGCATGGTCTTGGAATAATTCCATATAATATTTAAAAATAATACATGGAAAATACAAGAAATTACGGGGATGGGGAAAGCAACATACTCCTTGTCATTAGAGCCGAGTTAGTCATGGTAATTCTGAAAATACCATGACACCTCAATAGGGTAATAATGAGCATAGTTTGGAAATCAATAGTTTTTTGGAGCTGAACAGGTTGGGATTGATGATCACTCAGGAACATTCACGGTATGATGTATGGTTTTTTTAAATTCCACGTTAATGTAAGCTCTGTTTGATATGGGTGCTTCCCACTCTTTTATTACTTCTTGTGTTGTTTGTTTATAGATTCTAACAGTGGAAATGATGCCTTGTATTTTAATACTTAAAACTCTTATGGTTCTGAGAGAGTGTTGATACTTCCTATATAGAGTGTGTTTCTTAGTTTTGGATGAAATTAA
This sequence comes from Viscum album, assembly GCA_963277665.1. NCBI lineage: Eukaryota > Viridiplantae > Streptophyta > Magnoliopsida > Santalales > Viscaceae > Viscum > Viscum album. The sequence goes on along the minus strand of OY728126.1, from coordinate 349,361,036 downwards.
ATTGATGTGGGATTTCTCAGTGCTTGAGATGGATGATTATGACATAATCCTAGGAATGGATCGGTTGGAAATGTATATGGCCCACATAGATTTCTACACATGAACAGTTAGTGTTGTGATGAAGGATGATTTTAAACAACTCTTTTTTGGGGAGAAGAAGGAAAAACAGTGTGAAATATGTCTATTGACTCCAGTTGTTAGCACGATCTAGTATCATTTAGCTGAATTTTTGTTGGCATTTTTGAAAATAGTTGAGTAGATAGTTTTTCCAGTGGGTTTTTATTAGTTTATGGACATATTTCATAATTAATTATTAGGGTTTCCACCTGTGATAGAAGTGGATATAATTATTTATCTCCTTTCGGGGTCAAGTCCTATCTCACTTCAATCTTACTGGATGGTACTAGAAAATTTATAGGAATTGAAGGTGTAGTTGGAGGACCTATATATAAAAGGGTTCATCCATCCTATCATGCCTCTATGGGAAATGCACATTTTTTTAGTTAATAAGGCATATTGAACTCGGTGGCTCTGTATTGGTTATCTTATACTTAATTAGGTTATGATAAAAAAACTGATAACAACCTAAACTCATTGATTATTTGTTTGACTAGTTGATGGGAGCTCTGTGGTTCTCCAAGATTGAAATTTGCTCCAGATATCATCAATTGTGGGTGAGGAAAGATGATATTCCCAAAAAAAATCAGAAGTTGATATTGCCATTATTATTATGTGGTTATTCCATTTGGTCTAACGAATCTTCCAGTAGTGTTCATGGAATTGATGAATATGATATTTTTTAAATATCTGGATTCTATTGTGGTGGAATTTTTTAATGATATATTGGTGTTTTCAAGAATAAGGGTGGATCATGAGTTGCACTTGGTGAACGTGTTGGAGATCTTGAGGGATCATTAGTTTTATTCAAAACCATCAAAGTGTGACTTTTGGATACAAAAGGATCATTTCCTTGGCCATGTTATTTCTAATAAGGTTGTTTCATTTTATCTAGAAATGATAGAGGTTTTTACCTCATGGAATCAACCAAATAATTTTTTCAAGATACGGTCCTTCCTTGGACTAGAAGGCTATTATTGACATTTTTTTATGATTTCTCTTGATTGGACCCACAAATGATAGCTTTGATGAGGAGGAATGTTCCATTTCAATGGGATGAGAAGTGTCAAAAATGTTTTGAAGAGTAAAAGGGTCTACTTATATCGGCGCTAATCTTTTTTACAGAACTAGGTAAAGTGTATATAGTGTATTATGACACATCATGATCAGGGTTAGGGTGTGATCTCATGAAGGGGGATCACATTGTTTCATATACCTCACAAAAGTTGATGTTACATGAGTTTAACTATGAAACACATGATTTGGATTTGGTAGTAGTGGTTCATACTTTAAAAATGTGGGGTAATTATCTCTTCAGTGGGAAATTAAGGTTGTTTACTGATCAAAAAATATTAAAGAATATTTTCTGATAAATAGATTTGAAAATGAGGCAAAGTATATGAATGAAATATCTTTAGATCTTTTATTTTGAATTATTTTACACACCAAAAATGGAAATTCAGTGTCAGATGCATTGAGTTGAAATCATATTCTTGCATGGTGAAACAAGAATCAGATCTATGGTAGTTGATGTCGGTCATAGCCAAATTGTGGTTACAAACTGAGTACTTGGGTGATATATCGGTCTTCTTTCTGATTTCAATGTTTCCTGAATTGGTTGGTTTGGTAAAAGAGGAAAAAGCATCTAATTCTGAGTGTATGGTGATGATGTCAAAACTCAATGGTGGGGAGACCATTAAGGGATGGGAACTGAATAGGAATTCAGTTTTTTGTTTTTGGAATTGGAAGGTGGTACCCATGTCTTGTTTAGAGAAACTTACTAGGGATTAATATCATTCCAGGAGGGCTTTCCACCCAGAAATTCAGAAGATGTATAAGTTGTTGAAAGCATAGTTTTCGTTGGTGGTTATGAAAATGTAAGTGGTTGATTTTTTTTGAAAATGCTTAACTTGTCAGGATGTTAAGGCAGAGCATCAGTATCCAGTAGAAACGTTTCAATCTTTGACCATTCTAGTGTGGATGTGGAAAAAAATAGTGATTGATATTGTGACATATCTCTTGAGAATGGTCAAGACACATGATTCCATAAGGGTGATTGTTGATCGGCTCACAAAGTCGGCCTATTTCATCCCGATTCGTGAATATAATTATAAAGACCTAGAAATTTCAAGGAAATTTTTTTCTTAATTTCTTTGGAATTTTACGAGTCTGTGGCTTCTAATGGCACTTGATTCCAAGTCCCGGTGTGCCCGGAATCAATTTCCAAATTTTAGCTTGGGTACATTCATTGAACGAACAAGCGGGTTTTTATATCTTTTGAACCGGTGCTCGGAATTGAAATATGAGGGAAATGATGAACTCGCAGCGCTGGTAATTGCTTAAGGAGACCATTACCGTAGTTGCATTTTGACGGGAGAAGAGGTTAATTTTCGGGTTTTTTTTGAGGAATTAATAAAAATTTGTGTTTATTTTTTTATTTGTGGAGGGTGGTTATTAACCTACAAAAGGTGAGTTAGAGGTGGTTCCCACACTGACCTAACCCCCATGGGAGGGTTTAGTGTGGTGGGTCCCACATGAGACCCTAACTCCCCACCTCCCACATAACTCTCAGAAACCCCCTTTTTAAAGCTCCCTTGTAAATTTTTGATAACTCATCTCATTTATGGGAACTCTTCACATTCTCCTCTACCATTAATTCATGACAACACCTTAATTAATAATTGAATCCTCCAATTTAATTAATGTGGTGTTTGAATTTTGAAATGGACGTGTTAATAAAAATATGAGCCAATTATAATATTTTATTAAGGGAGGAGCCTTTTGATGGGAGGGGGATCTGCTGGAGTACTTCCTCTCCTTTCTTTACTCCCTCTCCTTCCTCCATTATTGAACCACCACTGAGGTTCCATCTTCTCCATCAAGACACTGACGAACGAGCAGGGATTGGTAGCATGGTGCGGGGGAAACGAACTACGTTGACTTCGACGGCTTCCCTACGTCGGATCTAACGAACGACGCTCGAGCCAGGATCGAAGGCACTTTATGGAAATGGAGAACTCCATCAACCGTCGTCAAAATCTTCTCTTTCCTTGAGACGATGTCAACGAGCCGACGTCCGCCCTTTCGTGACACTGTCATCCACGTTGCTCAGCTACCGCAGATCTTTCTCGTGGTAGGGTTTGTTTTTGTATAATTCTAATTATGTGAAGTATACCCTTTAATTTGGGCATTCTAATTTTTTGAACAATGGTATGAGCCTCTAACGTGGAGGGAATGGGCTAACGAACAAGCCCAGACCCTCCGCTGGTTGTTCGTTGTGCGCGGATTGATGGGCAACGAAAAATGGGGCCGAAATGGAGATTTGAAGCCTCCGTAGTGAATTTCGGGCCCCGAGCTGCCTTAGGCGCAGACGGCGGGCGAAACGGACCACCGGAGTGCGTCCGGTGGTCTGCGGAAAGCGGCAGGGGCACGCCACGCCGGCGCGGCGGTGCGCCGCCTGAGAAGATTGTCGCGGATGAGATGCGGTCATGGAAATTGAACCGGAATGGCTTTACCATTCTGGATTTGAGAGGCACGACATTAAGCCACACCTATTCCAATGAACAGGGGGAAGCCCCCCCCCCCCCCCCCGCTCCGCCCGTTACGCTCGGCCAATCTGGTCGATCCAGCATCCTCGGACAGGTTGGGGCGGGCCGGGGCGTGTCGGCCGGGTTGGGCTGTGCCCTCCCAGGCCAGACCTGGACCCGGTTCAGGCCGACCCAGGGGGTGTTGGGTCGGATCGGACCGGGCCCAGACCCATATTTTCGGACCATCTTCAGTTAAACGCAAATAACTTGAGTTGTGGACCTCCGATCGATGCACCGTCAGTTGCGTAGGATTACTTAGATCGAGATGGTAGTTTATATATATTACACTAATGGTTTTGGAGAATTATGGGTATGGCCGGGTTGGTCCAAACCCGAAACCAACCGGGCCCTCGGAACGGAAACGCTTATAACTTGAGCTCTGGACGTCCGATTGACATGTCGTCAACTTTGTTGTATTCTTCTTGATGAGATGGTTCTTTTGGAATAATTCACCTAATGTTTGTACACAGTTGGAGTATGTCTGGGTTTGATCGTACCCAAAATCCAACCAGGCCCCTCGAACGGAAAAGCCAATAACTCTCATACCGGACTTCCGTTAGACGAACCATCAACGACATTAATAATCACATTGAGAAAAGGTTCCTTTGAGTATAACCCATAAGAGTTCGGGGAATAGTTGAGATATAGTCGGGTTGGTTCGTACATGAAACCAACCGGGCCCCTGGGACTAAAAGGCTAATAACTCACAGATCGGACATCCGATTGACGTGTCGTCTATTGCGTTGAGACCCCTATGACGAGGCGGTACATTGAGATACTTCCACATGAGATTACGTCACACTTGGAAGTATCAACCAGTACCTCGTGGAGCGGACCCTCCCAGAGACAAGCGTATGGAGTACGGAGACCTTGTAGCTTGCTGAGACCTGATGACTGCTTGTCCGATTCGATTCGGAGTGACTTGTATAGCTCAGTGGGGAGCACTACTGTGTTTGGGTGGCAGACCCACGGCAGGGATCACTACTGGGTTTTGGTGGCAGACCCGCGGTACTTGACATAATGAGTACCTCTGTAGGCTATGAGGGGGAGCACTACTTTTTGAGGTGGTAGACCCATGGCGGGGAGCACTACTGTGTTTGGGTGGCAGACCCGCGGTGCTCGACAGGAGGAGTACCTCAGTAGTCTAAGGTTAGTGAGCAGCACCTCGGAGTCGTGATAGGATCACCGTACTCGTCAGAGGAGGAGCTCTTCAGCAGTAGTGGTTTTGATATCATTAATGAAAATCATGGTTTGAGGTGAGTCAATGACTATAGTGTTTACCTCATGATTGATATGGATTACTTTATAACTTAGGTATATATATGGGAATATACCTAAGTAAAGGTTATCTATTGAAATCTTACTTTGTGGTTTATCCTTGTGGGATTTAGTGAATATTTCTTTGTAGTTCATCCTTGTTGGATTTAGTGAGACCTTGAGGGTCTTGGGGTCCCTACTGAGTATCTTTATACTCACCCCTGCACGGGCTATGCCCGCACCTCGTTGTGTTAGATGTAGAAGACAAACAACGCTGATCATGGTTGAGGATTGTAGAGCTGGACAGAACTCAGAGGTGGACTTCACGATGAGACAGTACCCGGAGGTGGACTTCATGACAAGACGATACCCGGAGGTGAAAGACGGATGTGGAGAGATGTGGTGGCCATTTTTACCTACCCTTCAGGTAGGAACTTCGGAGTAGGATCCAAGAGAAGGTTGACACCTTCCTACTGTTTTGTCTTTTCCTTGTACTTTACTGTTGGGCTTGTATTCTGGACCTTTTGTAGTTTCAGCACACTTGTTATACTGCTTACATAGTGTTTGCTTCCACTTGTTCCCTGGTTGAGTGTGTTTACATTTTATAAAGGCAAATCCTTCCCAGTTATAGGGATTTATGCCTTTGGTTCTAGTCGCCAGCCCCTGGCCTATGGAAGGCGGGCTTGGGGTAGTTACAACACGGGCCCCAGGGGACGGGTCGTGACAAATTGGTATCAGAGGAGTCGGTTCTACCGTATAAATTATAACTATGATATTTATTTTATGTGAAGAAATAGTGTTAAGGGTACCGAGTGTGGTTTTCAGTTCAGGGAGTCCAATGTTACTGCGGCGGCCGACGAATCCATACACCAGGACCCTGACTTCTGATTTCTGACTCAGTGAATGAAAACACTGATTGCGTGTGTGTTTTCAAATGTTTTCTTTATGTCAGATCAAACCAGGTCATCTCACCATGTTTAAATCGTTTGATTGTGCCGCATCTGTTCAGGATGCCCCCACGCAGACAATCAGTTGGAGTTCCGAGAGGGTACTCGATGATGGCCCACCGAGCGATGAGACACCGGTGCAGGTCCCTCTTTCTATGTTGGAACCTTCCGGTGTTCTACCAACAGCACCACCACCCGTTGGGAAGCAGATGCCACCAGCTGTACTAGTGGACGGTGCACGCTGACAGAGCGCGTTGCATGAGTTCCAGTAGCATAGGCCTTCGAGGTTATTAGCCGAGAAATATTTCCAGGCAGTAGTGGGCTGATGGAGGAGATTGTTAGAGTTCTATGCCTAGTTTAGACACTAGTAGAGAAGATGGAGATCTTAGCTACTGGTGTTTCCTAGTGAGTGACCATGGGGATGGTCGGCATAGTGATGGTACTTTGGTACGTGGACCGATGCCTGAGATAGTACCTTCGGGTAGTGTGCAAGCTATATCACAACCGGTTAGTCAGCAGTTTCAACCGGCGGTACCGGTAGTTGACACATGTAGACATAGTGCCTTACACATGTTTCAGCATCAGATACCCCTAAGGTTCTGAGCCAAGCCCGACTCACAGGCGGCTGAGTACTGGCTTGAGGAGGTGGCTGAGAGTTTTCTAGAGCTTTTACAGCTTCAGCAGGATGACATGTCAGAAGCTGAGTAGTCATCAAGGCGTACCGATCGTTCCAGGTACTTGATGACTACAATAAGATCGGTGATTTTTATCTCGGACCTCAGAGAGAGTTGTGTTTGAAGGACATCTAAGCCATCACTTTTCCTCTATGCAGTCCTACTTATGTTAGGGTTCCAGAGAGAATCTTTGTGGTTGGGAATTCTTGGGCTGAGTGGATACAGCCAGTGAAGGTTAGCAGTATTAAAGCATCAAACTGGCGCCAGTCTCGGAGACTTGGGCGTGTAAAATGTTTCAAGAAGAGGAAATGTTAAGGATAGATGAATCTGCAGAGCAGAAGACATGGAAGTAGAGCTGGGAGAGCAGCATGAGGTGGTGTATATTTCGACATGTTACAACCACCCGCCTATGTAGTCCCCTCCTGGCTCAGTGAGCAGGAGGGAAGGGGAAGAGAGTAGCGACATGTAGTCAAGGAGTGTGAACTAAGGTCTTTAAGAATGATTCGATGTGCAGTCTGTGTCTACTACTAGCTGCTATAACAACAGACATTGATACGAATCATTTCTTCCTCCCACGAATCTTGTCCCAGACCTAGATATTCCGGTTAAAACCGTTGACTCGACCCTCATGTGTAAAGATACCTTGGGAGGAGACTCGATAATCACACTTACGCAGAAAGTATGATCTGACCCTTGAGGTGATAGTTACGGTTGGAACCTCTTGGTGGCAGCGTCGAGGCCTTTCGACATTGGTCTGGGTATGGATTGGATTCACAGTTCATACTCATGTTGACTGTATTAGGCAAAAAGGTTGTCGTTTATCCACAACGTTGGGATAGGGTTTTCCCTTGGTTTGAGAAAAGGGAAACCCAGGAATCATAGGTTAAACTCATGCATAAGAGGGTGTAACTGATCACTCTTGAGTCGGCCAACCTTACCCTCGTGGATGCATGAGTTTTGAGTTTCGGTTCTAAATAGTAAACATAGGCCTTTAGAGTTTGAGGATGGTTACCACGTCTTTTACGGGTCTCACCTCGATGAGGCTTACGGAGATGAGGCCGAGGTGGAAAGTTATCTCTAAGGTTCAATGGACCTTTCTAGGTCCTCAACAAGGTATTCAAGGTGGTTTACCGCTTGACCTTCCCACCACAGTTGCACCGGGTGCACGAAGTTTTCCACTTATCTCAGCTGAGGAGATACGTGCACGACCCTTCACACATCATTGAATACAGGGATCTTGACATCGATGACGGGGCGAGAGTCACGGAGGTTCCACTGGAGAGAGAGGTTTGACAGGATCGGGTCCTACGTGGATGGTCGATTCCTCAGGTGCGCTTTCACTGGCAGCACGAGAACCTCCAGAAGAGAACATGGGAGCATAAGGCTCATATGTGTGTTCAGTAGAACTTTTTTTCCCTAGTGTGTGTTGAAGCTTTATGGAGACGTAAATCTTTGAGGTGGGAGTAATGTAAATACCCAGAAATTTCAAGGAAATTTTTTTCTAAATTTCTTTGGAATTTTACGAGTCTATGAATTCTGACTTCACTTGATTCTGAGGCCCGGTTTTCCCATAATCAATTTCCGAAGTTTAGATCGGGTACGTTCACTGAACGAATGAGCAGGTTTTTCTATCTATTGAACCTGTGCTCGGAATTGAAATCCAAAGGCACCAATGAACTCGCGCACCGGTAATTTCTTAAGGAGACCTTTACCGAAGTTGCATTTTGACGGGAGAAGAGGTTAATTTTCGGTTTTTTTTAGTAATTAATAAAAATATGTGTTTATATTTTTATTTGTGGAGGGTGGTTATTAACCTACAAAAGCAGAGTTAGAGGTGGGGCCCACACCCACCTAACCCTCATGGGATAGTTTAGTGTGGTGGGGCCAACACGAGACCCTAACTCCTCACCTCCCCCAAAACTCTCATAAAACCCCTTTTTAAAGAACCCTTGTTAAATTTTGATAACTCACCTCATTTATGGGACCTCTTCACATTCTCCTCTCCCATTAATTCATGAAAACACCTTAATTAATAATTGAATCCTCCAATTTAATTAATGTGGTGTTTGAATATTAAAATGGATGTGTTAATAAAAATATTATCCAAGTCTAATATTTTATTAAGGGATGAGCCTTTTGTTGGGAGGGGGATCCGTTGGAGAACTTCCTCTCCTTCCTTTCCTCCCTCTCCTTCCTCCATTGTTTCACCACCACCGAGGTTCCATCTTCTCCATCAAGACACTGATGAATGAGCCAGGATCGGTAGCGTGGTGTGGGCGCAACGAACTACGTTAACTTCTCCATCTTCCCTACGTTGTATCTAATGAACGATGCTCAAGCCGGGATCGAAGGCACTTTATGGAAATGACGAATGGCAAAGATCGTAGTCACCATCATCTCTTACCTTGAGATGACGTCAACGAGCCGATGTACACCCTTTCGCAACACTGTCCTCCACGATGCTCAGCTACTGCGGATCTTTCTCGAGGTAGGGGTTGTTTCTGTATAATTTTAATTATGTGAATTATACCTTCTGAGTTGGGCGTTATTATTTGTTGAAGAATGGTATGAGCCTCTAACGCGGAGGCCACGAGCTAACAAACAAGCCCTGACCCTACGCTGGTTGTTCGTTCTGCACAGATTGACGACCGATGACAAACGGGGCTGAAATGGAGATTTGAAGCCTCCATGGTGATGTTCGGGCCCCGTGGTGACCTTAGGCGTAGACAGCAGCGAAACGGAAAACTGGAGCATGTCCGGTGGTCCGCGGAAAGCGGAAGCAGCGCGGCTAAGCCACGGTGGTATAAATTGAACCGGAACGACTTTGCCATTCTGGATTTGAGAGGCGTGGCATTAAGCCACGTCGGTTCCAATCAACATGGGAGGCAGCGCCCCCACGCTCCGCGCATTACGCTCGGTGAAGCTGGCAGAGCCAGCTTCCCCAGCCGGGTCGGGGCAGGCCACGTGGGTCGGTCCACATGGGCTGGGTTGGACCCAAACCTGGTTTGGGTCGACCTAGGTTGGGGCGACCCAGGGGGAGATGGGTCAGGTCGGACCGGGCTCATACCCCTATTTTCGGACCATCTTCAGTGAAACTCCCATAACATGAGTTGTGGACCTCCGATCGACGCACCGTCAGTTGAGTAGGATTCCTGGGATCGAGGTGGTTGTTTCAGTATATTAAAATCAATGTTTCGGCGAAGTATGGGTACGGCCGGGTTGGTTTGAACCCGAAACCAACCGGGCCCTTGGAGCGAAAATGCTTATAACTTGAACTCCAAACGTCTGATTGATGTGTCGTCGATTTTTTTGGATTCCTCTTGATGAGATGGTACTTTTGGAATAATTCACCTTAGTTTTGGACACAGTTGGAGTATGGCCGTGTTGGATTGTACCGAAAATCCAATCGTGCCCCTAGAACGGAAAAGCCAAAAACTATCAGATCGGACGTCCGTTTGACGAACTGTCATTGGTATTGGTAATCACGTTGAGAAACGGTTCCTTTGAGTATACCCCATGAGAGTTTGGGGTATAGTTGAGATACGATCGGGTTGGTTCGTACATGAAACCAACCGGGCCATCGGGACTAAAAGGCTAATAACTCACAGACCGGGCGTCCGATTGACGCGTCGTCTATTGCGTTGAGACCCCTATAAAGAGGCAGTCCTTTGAGATACTTCCACATGATATTACATGACACTTGTAAGTATATACCAGTAACTCGTGGAGCGAACCCTCTCAGAGATGATCGTACGGAGTACAGAGACCATGAAGCTGGATGAGACCTGATGACTGCTTGTCCGATTCGAGTCGGAGTGACTTGTATAGCCTAGTGGGGAGCACTACTTTGTTTGGGTGGCAGACCAATAGTGGGGAGCACTACTGTGTTTGTGTGGCAGACTTGTAGTACTCAACAAAATGAGTACCTCTGTAGGCTGTGAGGGGGAGCACTACTTTGTGAGGTGGCAGACCCATGGCGGGTAGCACTACTGTGTTTGGGTGGCAGACCTGCGGTGCTCGACATGAGCTGTACCTCAGCAGTCTAAGGTTAGTGAGAAGCGCCTCAGAGTCGTGATAGGATCACCATACTCATTAGAGGAGGAGCTCTTCAGTAATAGTGGTTTCTATATCATTAATGAAAATCCTGGTTTGCACTGAGTCAATGAACATAGTGTTTACCTCATGATTGAGATGGGTTACATGATAACTTAGGTATATGTATGGGCATATACATAAGTAAAGGTTATCTGTTGAGATCTTTCTTTGTGGTTTATCCTTGTTGGATTTAGTGAATCTTTATTTATGGTTTATCCTTGTTGGATTTAGTGACACCTTGAGGGTCTCGGGGTCCCTACTGAGTATCGTTATACTCACCCCGCACCGGCTATTCCCACACCTCGTTGTGTTGGATGCAGATGACGGATATCACTGATCGTGGTTTAAGATTGTAGAGTTGGACGGTACCCGGAGGTGGAATTCATGACGAGACAGTACACGGAAGTGGAATTCATGGCGAGACGATACCCGGAGGTGACAGACAGACGTGGAGAGCTGCGGTGGAAATCTGTACCTACCCTTCAGGTAGGAACTCCGGAGGATGATCCATAAGCAGCTTGACACCATCCTGCTTTTTGTCTTTTCCTTGTACTTTATTGTTGGGCTTGTATTCCGGACCTTTTGTATATTCATCACACTTGTTATACTGCTTACTCAGTTTTTTCTTCCAATTGTACTCTGGTTGAGTGTATTTACATTTTATAAAGGCAATGTCTTCCTAGTTATAGGGATTTACGCCTTTGGTGATAGTCTCCAGCCCCTGGACTATAGAAGGTGGGCTTGGGGTAGTTATGACACGAGCCCTGGGGGACGGGTCGTGACAAATTGGTATCAGAGGAGTTAGTTCTACTGCAGAACTTATAACTCTGATATTTCTTTTCTGTGAAGCAATAGTGTTAAGGGTACCGAGTGTGGTTTTCAGTTCAATGAGTCCAATGTTGGTGTGGCAGCCGATGTATCCATACACTAGGACCTTGACTTCTAATTTCTGACTTAGTGCACAAAAACACTGATTGTGTGTGTGTTTTCAAAAGTTTACTTTAAGTCAGCTCAAACCAGGTCAGCTCACCAGGTTTAAATTGTTTGACTGTGTCACATCTGTTCAGGATGCCTCCACGCAGACAGTCGGTTGGAGTTCTGAGAAAGTACTCGATAATGGCCCAGCGAGCGTTGAGACTCCGATGTAGGGCCCTCTTTCTGTGTCGGCACCTTCGGGTGGTGTACTAGCATCACCCCCACCCATTGGGCAGAAGATGCCACCAGCTGTACTAGTGGATGGTGCACGCTGATAGAGCATGTTGCACAAGATCCAGCAGCAGAGGCCTCTGAGGTTACGAATCGAGAGAGATTTCCAGGCAGCAGTGGACTAGATGGAGGAGATTTCTAGAGTTCTACATCTAGTTTAGACACTAGTAGAGAAGATGAAGATATTAGCTACTGGTGTTTCCCAGTGAGTGACCATGAGGATGGTCGGCATAGTGATGGTACTTCGGTACGTGGACCGATGCCTGAGATAGAACCTTCTGGTAGTGTGCCAACGATATCACTACCTATTGGTCAGCAGTTTCAACCGGTGGTACCGGTAGTTGACACATGTAGACATAGTGCCTTACATATGTTTTAGCATCAGATACCCCTCAGGTTCTGAGGCAAGCCTGACTCACAGGCGGCTGAGGACTAGCTTGAAGAGGTGGCTGAGAGTTTTCTTGAGCTTTTACAGATTCATCAGGACGACATGTCGGAAGCTGAGTAGTCATTGAGGCGTACCGGTCGTTCTTGGTACTTGATTACTACGATACGATCATAGCTTTCGAGCTCGGACATCAGATCGAGGTGTGTTTAAAGGAAATCTGAGCCATCACTTTTCCTCTATGCATTCCTACATATGTTAGGGTGATAGAGATAATGTTTGTGGTTGGGAATTCTTTGTCTTAGTGGATACAGCCAGTGAAGGTTTGCAGTAGGAAAGCAAGAAAATAGTGCCAGTCTTGGAGACTTGGGCATATAAAATGTTTCAATAAGAGGAAGTGTTAAGGAAAGATGAATCTACAGAGCAGCAGACGAGGAAGCAGAGCTGGGAGAGCAGCATGAGGTGGTGTAAATTTCGACATGTTACAACCACCAGCCTTTGTAGTCCCCACATGGCTCAGGGAGCAAGAGGGTAGGGGAAGAGAGTAGCTAAATTCGGTCAAGGAGTGTGACCCAAGGGCTCTAGGAATGATTCGAGGTACGGTCTGTGTCTACTAATAGCTTCGGTAACAACAGACATTGATACGAATCATTTCTTCCTTCCACAATTCTTGTCCCAGACATAGAGATTCTGGTTAAAATCGTTGACTCGACCCTCACATCTGGAGATACCTTGGGAGGAGACTCGATAATCACACTTACGCCGAAAGTATGATCTGACTCGTGAGGCGAGAGTTTCGGTTGGAACCTCTTGGTGGCAGCGTCAAGGCCTTACGAAGTTGGTCTGGGTATGGATTGGATTCAAAGTTCATACTCAGATTGGCTGTATTAGGAATAAAGGTTGTGGTTTATCTACAACATTGGGACATGGTTTTCTCTTGGTCGGCGAAAAGGGAAACCCAGGCACCACAGGATAAACTCATGCATAAGAGTGTGTGTTTGATCATACTTGAGTCGGCCAACCTTACCCTCATGGCAACATGTGTTTTTAGTTTCAGTTCTAAACAGGAAATGGAGGCCTTTAGAGTTTGGGGATGGCGACCACCTCTTGTACGGGTATCACCTCAATGAGGTTTACGGAGATGAGGTTGAGGCAGAAAGTTATCTACGAGGTTCAACGGACCTTTCTAAGCCCTCAACAGGGTAGGAGAGGTGGTTTACCACTTGACTTTCCCACTACAGTTTCCCCAGGTTCACGATGTTTTCCACTTATCTCAGTTGAGGGGATACGTGCACGACCCTTCACACATCATCGACCATAGGGAGCTGGACATCGATGACGGGGAGAAATTCATGGAGGTTCCAGTGGAGGTTGAGGTTTGACAGGATCGGGTCCTACGTGGATGGTCGATTTCTCATGTGCGCTTTCACTGGCAGCACAGGAACCTCCAGAAGAGCACATCGGAGCGCAAGGCTTAGATGCGTGTTCAGTACCACTTTTGTTTTCCCTATTGTCTGTTGAATCTTTACAGGGATGTAAAGCCTGGAGGTGGGAGTAATGTAAAGATCCAGAAATTTCAAGGAATTTTTTTTCTTAATTTCTTTGGAATTTTAAGTGTCTTTGGCTTCTGACGGCACTTGATTCTGAGGCCCGGTGTGCCCGGAATCAATTTCCGAAGTTTAGCTCAGGTATGTTCAGTGAACGAATGAGTGGGTTTTTCTATATTTTGAACCGGTGCTCGAACTTTAAATTTTAGGGCACCGATAAACTCACAGTGCCGGTAATTGCTTAAGGATACCTTTACCGTAGTTGCGTTTTGATGGGAGAAGAGGTTAATTTTCAGTTTGTGTTTGAGGAATTAATAAAAATATGTGTTTATATTTTTATTTGTGGAGGGTGGTTATTAACCTACTAAAGGGGAGTTAGAGGTGGGGCCCGCATACGCCTAACCCCCATGGGCGGGTTTAGTGTTGTGGGGCCCACACGAGACCCTAACTCCTCACCTCCCCCATAACTCTCATAAACCCCATTTTTAAATCTCCCTTGTTAAATTTTGATAACTCACCTCATTTATGCGACCCCTTTAAATTCTACTCTACCATTAATTCATGAAAACACCTTAATTAATAATTGAATCTTCCAATTTAATTAATGTTGTGTTTGAATTTTTAAATGGATGTGTTAATAAAAATATTAGCCAAGTATAATATTTTATTTAGGGAGGAGCCTTTTGATGGGAAGGGGATCCACTGGAGAACTTCTTCTCCTTCCTTTCCTCCCTCTCCATCCTCTATTGTTGCACCACCACCAAGGTTCCCTCATCTCCGTCGAGACACCGACGAACGATCTGGGATCGGTAGCATGGTGTGGGCGCAATGAACAACGTTGACTTCTGCGTCTTCCCTACGTTGGATCCAACAAACTATGCTCGAGCCGCGATCGAAGGGACTTTACGGAAATGACGAACGACAACGACCATCGTCACCATCGTCTCTTACCTTGAGACGACATCAATGAGCCGACATCCTCCCTTTCACGACACTGTCCTCCATGATGCTCGGCTACCGCGGATCTTTCTCGAGGTAGGGTTTGTTTTTGTATAATTCTAATTATGTGAATTATACCCTCTAAGTTGGGAGTTATTATTTGCTAAACAATGCTATGATCCTATAACGTGGAGGGCGCTGGATAACGATCATGCTCGGACCCTCCTCTAGTTGTTCATTGTGCATGGATTGATGAGCGACGGCAAACAGGGCTGTAATGGCGATTTGAAGCCTCCGCAGTGAAGTTCGGGCCCCTAGGTGACCTTAGGCGCAGACGGAGGGCTAAACGGATCACTGAAGCGTGTCCGGTGGTCTGCAGAAAGCGGCAGCAGCGCGGCGGTGTGCCGCAGGAGAAGACCGACGCGGCTGAGCCACGGTGGCGGAAATTGAACATGAACGGCTTTGTCGTTCCGGATTTGACCGGCGCGGCATTAAGCCGCGCTGGTTCCAATCAACAGGGGGGCAGCGCCCCCCCCGCCCCCCCTGGTCCATGCATTACCCTTGTCCAAGCTGCACGAGCCAGCTTCCCCAGCCGTGCTGGTACCGGACCCGGTTCGGGTCGACCCAGGTCGGGCCCACCCAGGGGGTGTTGGGCCGGGTCGAACCGGGCCCAAACCCTTATTTTCAGACCATCTTTAGTTAAACGTCCATAACTTGAGTTTTGGATCTCCGATTGATGCACCGTCAGTTTCGCAGGATTCCTTGAATCGAGGCGGTCGTTTTGGTATATTACACTCAAGGTTTCGGCCAAGTATGTATACGTCCAGGTTGGTTCGAACCCGAAACCAATCGGGCCCTCGGAGCGGAAACGCTTATAACTTGAGCTTCGGACATCTGATTGATGTGACGTCGACTTTGTTGGATTCATCATGATGATATGGTTCCTTTTTAATACTTCACCTGAGGTTTAGACATAATTGGAGTATGGCCAGGTTGGATTGTACCCGAAATCCAACCGGGCCCCTAGAACGGAAAATCCAATAACTCTCAGATCAGACGTTCGTTTGACGAATCGTCAGTGGCATTGGTAATCACATTGAGAAACGATTTCTTTGATTATACCCCATGGGAGTTCTGGGTATAGTTGAGATACGGCCGGGTTGGATTGTATATAAATCCAACCGGGCCACCGGGACTAAAAGACTAACAACTTACAGACCAGGCATCGGATTGACGCGTCGTCTATTGCGTTGAGACCCCTATGATGAGGCGGTCCTTTGAGATACTACCACATGAGATTATGTGACACTTGGAAATATCGACCAGTAGCTCATGGAGCGGACCCTCCCAGAGACAAGCGTATGGAGTATGGAGACCTTGTAGCTGGTTGAGACCTGATGACTGCTTGTCCGATTCGATTTGGAGTGACTTGTATAGCCCAGTGGAGAGCACTACTATGTTTGGGTGGTAGACCCACGGCGGGGAGCACTACATTGTTTGGGTGGCAGACCCGTAGTACTTGACAGAAGCAGTACATCTCTAGGCTACGAGGGGGAGCACTACTTTGTGAAGTGGTAGACCCATGGCAGAGAGCACTACTGTGTTTGGGTGGCAGACCTGCAGTGCTCGATAGGAGGATTACCTAAGTAGTCTAAGGTTAGTGAGCAGTGCCTCGGAGTCATGACAGGATCATTATACTCGTCAGAGGAAGAGCTCTTCAGCAGTTGTGGTTTCGATATCATTAATGAAAATCCTGGTTTGAGCTGAGTTAATGACCATATTGTTTACCTCGTGATTGAGATGGGTTACTTGATAACTTAGGTATATGTATGGCCATATACCTAAGTAAAGGTTATCTGTTGAGATATTTATTTGTGGTTTATCCTTGTTGGATTTAGTTAATATTCCTTTGTGGTTTATCCTTATTGGATTTAGTGAGACCTTGAGGGTCTCAGGGTCCCTACTGAGTATTGTTATACTCACCCATGCACGGGCTATTCCCACACCTCATTGTGTTGGATGTAAACGACGGAAAACACTAATCGTGGTTGGGGCTTGTAGAGATGGACGGTAATCGGAGGAGGACTTCACGATGAGACAGTACCCGGAGGTGGAATTCACGATGAGATGATACCTGGAGGTGACAGACGGACATGGAGAGTTGTGGTGGACATCTGTACCTACCATTCAGGTAAGAACTCCGGAGGATGATCCAGGAGCAGCTTGACACCTTCCTGCTGTTTTCTCTTTTCCTTTTACTTTACTGTTGGGCTTGTATTTAGGTTCTTTTGTACTTTTAGCACACTTGTTATAATGATTACCTAGTGTTTGCTTCCTCTTGTACTCTGGTTGAGTTTCTTTACGTTTTATAAAGGTAATTCCTTCCCAGTTATAGGGATTTATGCCTTTGGTGCTAGTCGTCAGCCCCAGGCCTATGGAAGGCGGGCTTGGGGTAGTTAAGACACGGGACCTGGGGGACGGTTCGTGATGATAATATGGTGGAGGATCTGTCCAAAATCAATATTGGAGAAGTTTTGTAGAGGAATCGTGTTCCAGTTTTGATTGAATCAGACAGATATATGAAGTTCACATCTCATTTTTTGTAATTCCTAGTAGCATCCCCTGCTACACAGTTGACGATGAGAATGGTGTTCATCCTCAAACAATTGGACAACCCAAGACGATGATACAGAATTTAGAGTATATGATAAGGGATTTGGGATGTCTTTTTGGTTCATGGGAGGAGCACTTACCATTGTAGGTGTTCTCCTATAAAAAATGTTATCAGGATTCAATACAAAAGGCACTGTTTAAGGCATTTTTGGGCATCTATTTCATTCTCCACTACGTTGGGTGGAAACAGGTTAAACATCAAGGATTGGACTCAGCCTTGACTAAGAGACTACAGAGAAGATAATGTTTACCAGAAAGAGGATGAAGATTAATCAAAGTCGTCATAAATCATCTGTGGACCATCATGGATGACCGTTTTCATTCATGGTGGGTGATCATGTGTTTTTGAGAATCTCACCTAAGATGGGACATTGTCGGTTTAGAAAGTAGGGTAATTTATATCTGATGTATATTAGGCCTTTTGAGATACTTGTAAGGATTGTATAGGTGGCTTATTGGTTGTCTTGGTCACCATGGTTTCCTACGGTGCACAATGTGTTCCATGTATCACAGTTGAAAAAATATAATCTAGATCATGACCATGTGATACGATGGGATCATGTTGAGATAGAGGAAGAATTTTATTTGGTGCACCTACCAGTGAATATTTTAGATATGCAAAATAAAGTCTTATGTTGGAAGAGAATCATTTTAGTTTAGATTTTGTGGCAGCATTGTCAAATTCAAGAGGAGACATTGGAGTGGGAAAAACAGATGGTTGAGTAATATCCTGATCTCTATCAGAAAAGAGATGGATCACTACTTTTTGAGGATGGAAAGTCTAATGGTGGGTAAAATTTTGCACCCCCAGTTTGAGTTACATGACCCTTCTTAATACATTTTTATGTATACGATTATTTGGGAGAGTTTGGGAGAGTTTGGGAGAGTTTTGAAAGTTTTAGGAAATGTTTGGAGGTCATTTTAACGCTACACAGCTTGAGCATAGTATGAAAAAAAAATGTGCGAGAATCCCAGGTAAATGTATGATATTCCCCTATTCGGACAGTAGCATCCACATAGTAAGCCTATAGTTTGTCAATCCGTGTGAGCTAACCATTCGGCCCATTAAAAAAAGTTTTTTAATGGGTTTATTCATTATTTTCCCTAAATAACCCATTTCCTCTCCCATACGAACTTGATGTGGTATTTCTTCTTATCAAGAGCTAAGGGAACTCTCCAACTCATTTAGGAAGGAATTTGTAGGGTTCTCATGGTGGTTTAAAGGTATTTTATCTTGTTTAAGTCTTCTCTTTCGGTTTCTTTTTTGTTTCCTTTATATATTCTCTATTCCCCTCTTGGTTTTCTAGATATACATCAGTTTATCTTAGATATAGGGTTTTTGTTACCTTAGGTTATGATTTTAGGGCTTTTTTATGATAGGTAATGAGATCCAAAGCAGTTTTGGTGGACCGTTTTTCTAGATTGGTGGTGCAGTTTCTTGTGGGTCGATCTCACCAAAACCCTAAAGGTAGGTGGATTTTCTATCGATTAAACTTTGTTAGAGATTGAGGCCTTGATTTCAATTAATTTTTTCTTGAAATTAATTATGAATATGATGTGAAAATCTTGGAGGAAACCCATTGGGTGATGATTAGGGGATTTTGGGTGAAATGAGATATTGTTGCAAAAAGGGTCTTGTTTTGTGATTTTAAACTCTATATTTCAAAATTAGTTTCTTGGTTTGGTTTATGGAAATGGTTTGGGAAATTGGTTTTCAATCATAATGGGTTTTATTGAAATGTAGTTTTTCATGAAAATGATTAAAGGGTGTTTTCAATAAATGAGTGATTTATTGAAGTGATTGGAATGTGTTGGAAATAGTTGTGTGCATAATGTGTGGCCCCTTTGTTTTATGATTTTGGTTGGTCAAGTATTATCGCTTGTGTTGATTGTGTTGTATTTGGAAAGAAGTATCAATATAAAAAGTGATGGATAGTGTATAGATGGGCCACCATTATGGATAAGTGGTTGGGAAGTACCACTAGTTTGGACAACTAGTAAATGGGTTTAGATGGGAAGTTACACCATGGTTGTTTGACTTGTTGTGTGTTTCTATGGATGATGTAAATCAGTAATGCTAATGTGTGATGTTGATATGTCTTATGAAATAAATGTGGATTTCTCTTGTTTGTAATGGATTGGTAAGGGTGTGTTTGTCTTATCAGTAACTGTTATACTATTATCTCTTTTATATATATTGTTTTATATAATTTTACTAACAGTTTTACCCCAGTGTATGGTGTAGGTAATTCCTTCGAGAAAATACTACAAAATATTTTTACTCACCCCTACTTTGAAACATTGGTTCTTCTGCAGATGTTATATTCTAGGAAATATGTAAGAGTAAAGTATCTCATTTTTCTAGTGGTTCTTCAGGAAGAAAGGGTTGTTTGGTGGTGCTTGGAGCATGGAGCTCATTGTGGAGATATGGAGGGTGCATTAGTTCACATTGGGTCTTTTTTCTAGTCTTCCTCATAGGGCTCTAATTTTGGTTTGGTATGGTTTAATTGTATTAGTTTTTTAGAATTTTTATGGATTAGTTTGGTTATATTTTTTTACTATATGGTTTGGGTTTCTATGTTAACATCCATCATATAGTTTTCTTGGTAATGGTGTCTTGGTTTGTTGGTCTATCTCAAGGGAAAATTATTAACCAATTTATTCTAGAATCCCTCATCATTTATAGCCAGCTCTAAGCACCTTGGGAACATCGCTTATGGCCTAGTTGCACCTCATCGCATTCTCATGCCAGTGAGAAAGGGTTAGGGCGTTATAAGAAATTGGAAAATATTGTCCAATCCAAATGGATTTTTATTTGTGATGAAAAGAGAAGGATAGGTTCCCATTTATAAGATAATGGAGGGGCACAGAAACCCTCAAAATATTAAGTTAATATAAATTAATTCAAAATTATAAATTGATCCGAAGGTATTTATTTAAAATATAAGATGATTATATGTCTAAACAAAATGAACCCAAAAATTTTATAGAATTTTATGTCACATTCATATCCTTGTCTTTTTTTATATAACCATTATTTAATCTTATTAGCTTTTACCATGACAACTTATGTTTTTATTACTTATGGGTTGAAATAGTTAATATGAAATGTCAAAAGAACCATAATTGAGTAATTTAGGAAATATTAAATAGTAAAAAAATCATTTAGAAAAATTATATAATATTTAATAAAATACTAATAATTTTAAAATATCATTAATTTTAATTTTTCACTATTCATTATTTGACTATTTAAAAATAGCATAACAACTTGATAACTTCTAAAAAAACACTTTCACTAATTAATAAAATGTCAAATTCATCTATAAAATTCTAGTATGACATTAATCATACCAAATTATATTTATTTTAAAAAATTTAATAACATTTATTTGATTTTTCCATTTATTAAAAAATGCTACAACATCATTGTGTAATTCATAATGGTAATTATTTATTTCCAAATAATTATAAATAAATTAACATGTTAAAAATAATTATATTATATTTTAAATGACTATTTCTAGTATAATTTATCTTTTTTTCAACCCTATATAAAAAATGAGAAATTTATTAAAATACGAGTATACTATATTTAACTTTTCTTTAAATAAAATATAATAAATATCATAATCTCAACCATGTGGCTTCAAAAAGGATATAATTTTAGTCCAATGATGATTGACATAAAAAATAATCCTTCCAATTAAATTTGGACAAGTATTAGTGTAATTTTATATAATTTATAATATTTTTTTACCTTTAATTACCAGATTTTCCCTTATCTGTGGTAATTAAAAATTACTAGTGCTACTATTCATAATATAAAACAATTATGTTTATCTGATTAAACTAAAAATATCATAATTATTGTAAGTGTGTATATCCATTTTTCTAAATTCAATTCATAAAAGAAAAGAAATTATATTTAATTCAAATCTCACAGACTTGCTGAGAAAATGGGTTTTTAAGGTAAAAACATTCAAAGGTTCAATATGTTTTTTATATCTAATAATTTATTTCAATGACCTACATTAAATTAATATATATATAATTTAACTATTTTTTCTTTAAAAAAATTAAATATTATTTAACTTTTAAATGAATCTTAATTTTTTAACAAAAATGCAGTATTTTTCTTTATTCATCAAAAAATGAAACTTCTTAGATAAAATACCAAAATTTTACCTGAAGTTAGTTCTGAAATTACGAATTAAAAAATTGAATTTTATTTTAAAAAATTAAATCTATAAAAGGGTGGAAAATTATTTTAATTTTTTGTTTACTGAAGGACAGAAAAAGAAGATCCTTTAAGAAAACAGTATTTTCATACATATGAAGACACTACCAAAAAAATTAATTTCATTATTAAGATGTTTTATTTGAATGAAAAAATTTAAAATTGCATTAAAAAGGAGTTATTACAGTTCATGTTACATTTTTTAATGGGTAATTTACAACTATTTTGTTTAAATAATTATAATAATGATGTTCTATTTCACAAAAACTCAATGTTGTGTGTAAATAAATCCAAGTCAGTGTTGTGTGAAGCACAAGCTTAACATGGTGTTTCTTATAATGTAATCCAAACATAGTGAGTTTTTATAATTTAAAAAATGATATTTAGTATTTCATAATGTGAAAAATATAAAAAAGATTAAATTAATTTGAAAAAAAAACTATTCCCCAAAATCTCAGGGTGTTACAAAACTTCTAACTTTTTTGTTTCTTTTGAAATACGATAACATCGCCCAGGTGTAAATAAGACTACTACATCGCAAAGTGATGTGATTTTTTTTCTATTAATATTTACATAGAAGTTTGTGAGGATAAATTTAATAAATAAATATGATATGTATGAAATAATATAAATTATTAAAGATTAATATATCACGCACTACCTTAAACATTCACTTGTTAATGGAATGATACCATCACTCATGCGTACGTATGACCAACAGTCTCCTCAAACCTCTGCAATTCATTTTCCTTGTACAAACTTGAATAATGATTATAAAAATGTATTTAAATACTCAATATGATATTTATAAGACTAATATCATTCTGAATATTATGGGACTATATAATATCTTCCATAACTAGAATGTTATAAAAAAACACATTTAAGAAAACATGTAAATTAACACTCAAAATAATGAAAATAATGAAATATTGTTAACAAATTAGTATGAAAATGTTGTTAGAGGATCATATATGATATAATAAATATGCATAAGGTTCATTAATAAATTAATAAAACTCTTAAAACCATTATATAAAAATATTATATCAATTTCATCCAAATGGATGCCTAAGGTAAGGGACTTCATGTCAATTTCCATTCATTGATTTGTACTTTATTATTTTACATCTAATATCATTTATATGGTGTAAATAATGCTAATTATTAATTTAATATCATAAATACAAAATTATTCATTATATATTATCATTTAATTTGAATTATTTCATCGATGTGGATTTTACTTAAACATTACTAAGTGGTAAGAGATTTTGTCTAAATTCCAATTTCATTGAGAAATATTTTTTATTATACACCTATTTACTTATATATTGTAAATATACATCCCCTTTTTTGTATTTAATATGAATAACTATTTGTAATTATTATTAATTTCTTTTCATGTTTATTTTTTAAGTGGTTATAAATTAAATGTTACTAAAGAGGTAAAAAAATATTTTAAAATCTTTATTTCTTTAGTGATTGTTTACATTATTTTGGAACAATCACATTATTGTGATATGTTTTCTTTATAAAATAAATTCATATAAAATATACATATTAAATTATGAGGTAAATTATTAACGTATGAGGGATATGATTATTTAATAAATATACATATTACCTTGAATGGTATTTGATTAATTGGGGAAATATTGATAAATTTTTATCCTTAGTCAATACATAATTTTAATGATAAAGAATATAGATTTATAATATAAAACATTTATTTTTTAAATGAGTAATTATTTTTAAATGAAGTTACAGGTGGGGCCCAGTTAATGTTATCTCATTGATGCGTCAAAAGGTCTCAAGATATAACTCTATTGACTAAATCAGATGAGTTTTTACAAAGTAGTTTTAATCTATCTTGAGAAATGTATTAACAGTATATATATATCATGGTTTCTTAGGTTGTCAAATCGATTAATTAATAATTTCTTAATTTATAATTACGTTATTATTATTATCCATGAGATTTTCTCAACGATATTTTGCATGGATTCATTTCATTATCGATGTATTGATTAAATAGTATGGGTTTGTAGTTATTCACCTTTCTATAAAGATTTTCCTTATCAAATTATGATGGTAATGTTATTGATTAAAATTCTTGTGTCTTTATTTATTTAACTTTCTTTATTTATTATTAATTACTGATTTATGCTAGCTTCTAATATCAGTAACCCCTACGGATCATTTGAGAACACCATTATTTTGTTTCCTTTCCCTGGGATATGAAGAATAATTATTTTGGAATGTGTTAAAGTATGAAAAAAATTCAATTATTATGCTATGAAATTTTTTCCCTATGTAAAACTATTATTTTTGTTCATCAATCAGGATTTTACCACTTGTATTTACGTCGATGTAATAAATTAGGCATCAACTCCATGTTATTGTGGCTAGGGTGATTACATTACCAATTTCTTTGCCTTTGGAATCATAAAACACAATATATAATAACCTAAAAATTTAAATATCATTTAAATAAGTATTTTTCTAATATTATATGTTTAAGGGGCAGTATATAACCACAAAAAAAAACAAAGAAGTAATGAATAAATAAAATTTATCTCAAAAATAAAAGAGAGAATATAAATCTCAAATCAAAAGTCTCAATGTCCTTCATACACATTTGAAATTCCAGTTGAGTAAATATTGGTTTATTATGAATATATTACAGAACCAAAATCATATTTATGATATGATATATGATTTACTTATGATCTTTTATGACCGGTTTGTTAACAATTATTATTAAAATCATTTATTGGGTAATAACATGTTCATTTTTTCATGATTTTTTTGATTTCATATTTTTAGTACTCTTACTTTTATCACGGTAAAATAATCTCTATAATGAAAAAATGGAATAAATATCATATATATTTAGTATATGTGTATTTATAGTAGTCCATTAAAGTTAGACATATAAAATCAATTACATCGTTCATGGAGACTGTAGGTCATTTGTAAGCATGAACACTATTTCAATTTTTTTGATGTATTAAAAGAAAAGAAAATAATATGATACCATAAAAGAATAATTAATATATCATATATATCATATATCATCATTAAACATTCCCTTATTACTTTCTATTTAAAGCGTAAGTGAAGAATGAATCACAACGCTCCATGATGTAGAAGTCCGTTGTACACATGAGGGATGTTATCGTATTCACATGGAATGGAAAGTTATGTTGTATAAATGATATTAAAATCTAATAAATAAAATAATATCATAAAAATAATAATAATATATTATTTATTTAATTATTTCCAGTAGTGGGAGGTGGTGATGGAAAAAAATACAATGTTTTACGAGCAGTATTCCTCTACACACATGATCGACAATTTCATTTTCCATTTTCTGAATAAGGATATAGATATAGGTTATTCCATAATGAAAATAAAATCTCAATATATGTTATATACTTATTTTACTATATTTTAATTAATATAAATTATATTAAATTGGTAATAGAAAAATTAAAATGAAATAGTTTAGTGAAGACAATTACCTTCTCCTAGAGTAATGCCCTTTGGATATCTTATTAAGGACCCTATATTAGGTCTTTTTTAGATGAAAATAAGCTATAGAACATGTATAAGGATGTTTGGGAGGTATTTTATCATGGTTTGGTCAATAAAATGGGCTTAAGAGGTGTGAATAGTTGAGGGGATGAGGGGCCTTTTATAATAGGGTAGGAGTGTCATTTTTGTAAATACCATAAAATATTTAATAGTGGAAAGTTAGTACCACCAATGTTCCTAAATATTGTTAAATAATGGATTATAAAGAATTTATTATCTATTAATCCTCCACTAAAAAGGCATGTTTGAAATACGTTACTCCTTATCCCTAAAGTTTACATAATTTTATCATTTTAGTTTTCAAAATGACAACTTGTTTTTTTACAAATGTAATTTATCCCTTATGAATATAATAAAATGAGTTTTATTAGATAAATTTTACCCAGTAATTATATATATAATGAAATTTATTTAAAAAACCTATGTGTGTGGGAAAATAATTTTATCATAAGTGAATGTAGCACACACACCAAGTAAATTTTTATTAAAGGAGAAAGAGATATACAAGGGGAATAATTAAATACACTACAAGACAAAGGAATACCATTTGTAGAGAGGCCAAAAATAATAAAGATAGAGAAAATTACCTAGTCTAATATTTCCCCCATTAGGCTTTAAGATATTCAAGTTATGTTAACATAAGTGATTTGGGCCAAGGATATTAAGCGAGGCTAGGTGATCTGCAAATTTATTACCCTACCTCCAAGTGTGGTTCACTTTGATGTTGTTGTTAAGGATTCTCTGGAATTTCTTGATGACATAGGCTATCAACTAAGGGATAGAGCCAATACTAAGAAATTCATTATGAAATAACATAGAATCTATATCTATTTCTCTAATGATAAACACTCTTGAGATACAAAAGTTGATATTTGTGAGCATTGTCGTTGCCTCTGCTTGGAGAGAGGAACCATTGACTAGCCAAGCTATAAATGATAGGATTACTGATCCATTAGTGTAATGAAAAAACCCCACCACCTCTCCTGACTGTCTAGGTGTAGGATCCCTATATTTTGAGCTTCAGAACTCTAGTAGGAGGAATTAAACAGACCCAATTGTTCTTTGAACACCTTATACCAGGATGGGCCCTCTAGTTACTTGTTTTAAGTAATTGCATAGTGGGTTCATCCTTCTAATTTCTCATGATACAGAGCATGTTAATTAATAGGTTCCTTATAATAATGATGATAGCTCTCCCTGGAGAGGAAATGCCCTCATGAAGAGATTTATTTCTTTCCTTCCAAAGGCACTGGCAGCTAGCATACAACACCATTGTACGAGCCATTATCTCCAAACCCTTGTCCCCTGAGTTGTGGTTTTATTGATCCAAAAAATTATGATCATCCATGATATTATATGAGTAGGTAGTGAACTCACTAATGATGGTCTACAACTCATGTGCTCACTCTCCCTCAAAGAAGTGGTGGTGTATACTTTCCTCTCTATTGTTCTTACAATAAGCACATCTGGAAACTATATAAATTGCACATCATCTGATGTCTTCATCTATGGAGAAAAACTAATTCCTTATCCATTAGGTTAGGAAGTTATATTTAGTTAAGAACATTTTGGGCCAAAGAATGAAATTCTAGTCATCATCCTTATCCTTCCTTCTCAAGGTCTGGAAGAAATCCCTTGAAGTATAAGACTCTGATGAGTATGTGGTGAAGACACAACTATCGGGTCCGAGATCAGCTCTATGAGATTAAATATTTCATATTGACCCTTTTCCGGCACTTCCTTAGTAAGAGAAGAGTGGTGACTAGCTTCCCTAATTGAAATATCAAGAGTAGAGAATCCTGACAAACTTAGGATATCCCTACACCAATTGTGCTGCCAAAAGAAGATTCCCCTTTTCCCTACTATCCATTGAGTGTGAGGTTGAAGGGTTGTGAGGGGGAGGGGCTAACTATAGACCAAATAGGAGAACCATAACCCAGTTCAGTAGCCTTATTCCTTGAGATGGTGATATGCATGGTGGAACACCACAAGGAATGTTGTTCCAGCACATACCAAGACAACTACACATGCATGAAAAGAACAGTGTCCTCTAGGTTTTGGAAATTAATACTAACTTCCTCACCTATCCTTGACATATTTCTCTAGAATACCAAGTGTCTTTTTTCCTTAAGATAGAGGATTCCATATTAAGCTATATAGAATCCTATCAATGGACATGATGATGCCTATCGAGACTTTGATAGCTAAGAGGGCATAGATTAGGGTTCCCAGAACAACAATGTTAACTAGTCCTATCCTTCCCCCAAATGATAGATATATGTTCTTCTAATTGATAACCCGATTTGTGAACTTGCTGATGAGGGAATCTAAGTCACAGTTTCATATCCAACCTGAAGATATGAGGGCCCCTAGATAGTCTATAAAAACCACCCTCTGTGCATGTTGAGGTTATGGTTAATAGTTAAAATCTGGTTGGGGGGAAACTGATTGAGATAAGATATCTTCTCTTTATTTTGTTAATAACCTAGCCACTCTAGTGACAATAATATTCCAACACAATTTTTTGACCTTATATCGATCAATTCATTGCATTCATGAAGATGTTAGTGTCATCAGCAAACATTATGTGTGAAATACAAGGAGATTTCATTCTTTTGTGGTTCGGTAGAATTTATCTATTTCTTAAGATTTTTTTGATGAGGTGGATAATAATGTCTTAGGCGATAATGAAGATGATTGGAGAGATGGTATCCCCCTGCCTTAAGCCATGGGTTTCCTTCAAACATGAAAAATTCATCTCTAAGAACATGAACGCTAGCCATTAAGAGCTAAAAAATTGAAAATGATATCAATGTTCTAGGAGGAGAGACCCATACCTTCAAGCACCCTTTTGATGAAACTACACTCAATGTAGTCTTATTATTTGCTCATATTTAACTTGATGGCCATATTTGAACCATGAGTCTTGAAGTTGAGGTCTTTGATCATCTTATGAGCTAGCGCAATATCCCCCTAGATTGAGCAGCCCTTCACAAACCCATGTCTTTCTAAGGAGACCCACATAGGGTACAATATAAATTATTTAAATAAAAATTATTTTTTCAATAAAAATTAGTATTTATCACTATTCTTCAAAAAATCTTTCATTTCAAAATATACCATCAATTTACCAAAAATTAATTTTTAAATTTTTATTCAAAAAATGAACATAATTTTTCAAAATAAGACTTCTAAAAATAATAAAATTACTTTATTATTATCCACAATATGTAAAAAAAATCATTATAAGAAAACATTATTTTTGAAGCATATTGACTTCACCCAAATTTTTTTAATATTTTTCATATTATTTCTTTATATATAAAAATTTGAATTAATTTTAAAAAATTTATGTTATTATTAATACCATAAATTTTAATGGATACATTATAATGGTTGTTTTTAAATAATAATATTAAACGTATATCATGGTTCATTAAAACTACAAGTTGTGAGTAATGCAAGGTAAGAGATAAATTAAATTTATTTCAAAAAATTATTTCATAAAATATATAGGTGTTTCAGAAACTCGTTAAAGTGATATTCACATTTTTTTTAATTTATTTCCATATTTCCTTCTTATTCTATACATCCATGAAATGTCACAAGCCTATTATTATTCTACGATGCTCTTGATTTTTTTCTCACACTCTTATATAATGCTCTATTATTGTTCATTTGAGATTATATTTACTTATATAATGTATTATAGAGAAAAATAAATGTTCTAGGTTATTTAAAATGAGATATTAATCCAATATTTATGTTATCTCATTTGATTATGATCTAACCCAGGATGAAATTTTTACAAATTTTCCATTAATGAGAATTTTATCTCACCCCTTTATTATTTTTATATTCCCCACATTAATTAGATGAATATAACTTATGAGATGTATAAAACTTTATCTATCATAACTCAATTATAATTAAATATATACAAGTTTTGAAAAAAAATTACAATTTAGAAACACCTCAAAGACACTAATCCTTTGGTTCATAGTATGTGACTAATTTTGTGATGTAATGTTTAATATGTGTAAATGATGTAAAATAATGATATGTTTATCTTGGTTAATCACACATGGTATCAAAAACATTGTGTATTGTATGTTTTTATTACTAGATCTAAGAGTGTGGGTCTAGGGTGCCTCATTCCTTTTGGGTAGTTTATTGGGATATAAGATCTTAATTCTATAATTTGATTTTTTTAATAGCATTGGTGTGTATTGCTCATTTATAGTTTTAAAAAGCCTGTAATTACATACATACGAATTATGAGGTATTTGTTTAGTTGATACTTTTATATTTTATTGTTATATAATTATTACATTATAAGAATATTCTTTCTTAAATATGATTCTTACCATCACCACCAGTCATAAACCACTTATGCACATAAAGGCCCACATTTTGTTTTGGGAATTTTTCTGGGGATCTGTTAAGGTAATTTTAGATATGTTTTTATATATAAAAAGTTTTATAAAACACTAAATACCCTAAAATTCATATCATTATGGGATGAGTGTTTTAAAAAAATATCACTCAATCAATTGTTTTGGTTCTAATTAATTCTTGATGTAAAAAAAGTTATTGATGAAGTTGAATTTTTAAATAAATTTTAACTTTTAATCTAAAATATATTTATTATAATGAAAACAAATTAAAATGGGATATTATTATACCTATAGAAATTTATATTTATATTTTTTATAAATGATATTTTTTGGAGAAAATTGAATTTTCCATCAAACTATAAATAAGAAAATATAGTTATATATTGTATAGAAAGGTATTTCAAGAGATGTACAATATAGAAAAAACATTTAATAAATACTATAATTATAATGATTGATGATTTTATTATAAATTTAATTAATTTTATATAAATTTAATGTGTTCAATATCATTCCCCACATGCAACACCAAACTAAGACAAGATGCGACATATTAGTTGAATTTTGGTTTAAAATATTTGAATGATAAATATTTTTGTAAATAAAAATAAATTACTTAACTAAAATTGACTTCTTCTAGAGGGAATATAATTAATAAGATTTAATATTAAAAAAATATCTCAAATAAATATCTTTTTAAATGATTTTTCTATTTTCTCCAATTAAGAAAAATTGAATAATTTTAAGATATTATTATATATATAATATTATATTATGTTTCTATAAATTATCTATTAATATGTAATAACATTAAGAAAATTTAGAAAACTCATTATAAATAAAAATAGTTTTTGTTTATATATTTTATTTTCATTTAAAAACTATATATATGTAAATTATATTAATTAAAATATATAAAATTAAGTTTAGTTTTTTATTGATAATGATAAAATTATCTTAGTATGTATTTGTAGATTTTTTTTAAAATTATTCATTTTTAGGTGAGTACGGAAAAATATAGTTTTAACTAAAACTATAGCATTTATGTCTATATACATAAATAAATATAATTTAAAATAAAAAATCATTAAAAAGTTTATTTATTGTTTATTCATTTATATATAAAATTATGAATTTATAAAACTGGTTGTTTACATTTTGAAAAGAAAACAACATTTTTTAAAAGAAACCTACTATTATTATTTCTCAAATAATTCTATTTTTACAAGATGAAAATAGGGTTTAAATTTATTTTGAAGTCAAATAAATCTCTTCATGTTAATACAGAAATTATTATTTTCATTAAAATAAAAAACTATAATTATTTTCTATACATAATATTTCTACATAAAAATAAACAATTTTAAAAATAATGTTTTACGTGTTACAAGAGTAATTGTTAAATTTAATTTATCATAGAAATAGTAATTTTTCATTAAAATAAAATTCAAAATTATAATTGGTAGGTATAAATTCTTTAATGTGGATCATGTTATTCTTCGGAATTTGAAGTTAATTACTTATACAAAAAAATTACCTTGTTAAAAAAATATGTGAAAAATCTACGAGTAAATGAAATAAAAAATATGTGTATATCAATTTTGAAAATTAATTTATTAGGAATGATCAACATTAAAACATCATAAAATATAAATTTTTAACAAATTTCTCCATTTTTTATTGTAAACATGTTCTTAGTTTATATTGAAATTTTATATTTACAGAAAAATCATTCCCTTTACATATAAAAGGATATCACCTATATTTAATTTATGAATTAATTATAAATGATTACCTCATCCAAAATTATTCCATCATATCACCAAAAATATATCCCCAAAATTTAGAGCCATTGTACTTTCCTAATGTAAAGATAAGGATCCTTAAGGTGTTATTAGTGGTAGAACACCCAAAGGGAGATATAATGTTATCGACTGAGATATCAAAATTCTTTTCTTATTATACCCTATTCAAAATGTTTTGTAATTAAATACATTTTAATATCAATATTAATGATATTATTCATTTTTTTATACTAATTTATAATCCATTTTCTTCCTTCCCCCAAAACCAATTGAAAAATGAAGGTATCTTTATGTGTACGAGAAGATAACCATCTTTATATAAAAAATGCTTCATTTTTCATAACCACATTACATGTATAGTTCAAAAATTATATTTAAAGGAATAATAATATATTTTAAAAAAAATTATGATTCAAAAATGAAAATTAATTCCATGTATTCTTCTCAATCAATAGAGAATGAAGGTGCCGACTTTGTATACATGTTGATAACCTCTTCCACAAAAGTGACACATTTAATTTATCATATAGTGTTTTAATAATTATAAATCTATCCAAAAATATTATTCAATAACATATAAATGTATTAAAATATCATTATTCCTTTGTAATAATGATATAATTCCAGTATAATCCTTTTTATACAGAAATCAATAGATTACACTCTATTCTTTTTTCTAGTCATTTTAACCACCTACTTGAAAAATGCTATAAATTTCTATCATGGATGAATATGGAATCATAAGTAATATTTTTATTGGAAATTAATGTTAAAATAGTTATTTTTTATGGTTCTGGAATGTTTATATTGATATTTAAATTACTATTATTGTCCCACACTATTGTATGTTAAAATGTTCAAAAATAATCTCTTCACCAACTTCATTCCCATAATTCATTACTAAAATACATATGAAATGAAATTATAAAATTATAAATCATTAAGAAAAATCCATTAACACACGTTAATGTATCTTAAAATGATGAACTTCAAATCTGTCAAAAAGAATAACCACCTCCATCATTAAACTAGTACTAAACAAATATATAATAATATATTTTAATTAAAATAAAACAAAAAAACTAATATACTTGTAATAAATGGTTCAAAATGATTATTATACAAGATTATATGTTTGAATAATTTTATTAAATAGGTTATTGATATTTTTATATTTTTTATATGGGAGGGTAGAGACTGTTCATGTAGGTTGGAATGAAGGTAATGGGTTTTTTATAACTCAAACCGTGTTTATTTTATTTATTATTGTCCATCCTAAAAAAAATTAATTAAATTAAAATTTTAATACACTAAAAAATTATATAAACTAATTTATCATTCTCCCTTTTTAAAATTATACATTTGATTCAATTTTCACTCCTGAATTAATTTCTTCTCTATGAATTTATAACATTGTTATAGATAATTCTCATTATATTTGACGATAGTTTATCTTATATATCGATATTTTCCCTTCCTTCTAATGTGGTTATTTATATTTGGAAAATTATTTATGTCTTATCACATGTAACTTTCATATTTTTGTCCTCCCATTTTTAAAATGATGTTTTCTTATCCTTTTTTATTGCTTTCCTTCTATTATCATTTTTTATTTTCCACTACACATTTCCTTGAGACAGTTTTACTACCTTCTTGTAGGACTTATTAATTAGATATATTTCTTAAAAATATATATTTTTAAATGTTCTCAATACATGTTGTGTAAAATAACTTTTGAATGTGACCTCTAACTTTTTCTTTTTATGATAAAGTTAAAAATGCATTCTAAAATAACATTTTAATATATTTTCATGTAAATATATTATTTCATCATTTCGAACAGTATTTTAAACTAAACCTTAATTAATAATTTTAAAATTGTTTTACAAATTAACACGATTTTTAATGATTTAAAATTAAAATGGTTCTTTCCAATTATGTTCAACATTGATTCACTTAATGATCTTCAAAATGTATTTTGTATTTACGTTAACATCCTTAACCTTATTTTTGTTAGACTTGATACATGTTCCTATATGATATTAAAATGTATTTATATACTTCAATTATGAATTATTATATAGATATTTTCATGAAACATATCTTGTTTCAATGGATTAATTAGGTGTTGGCTGAAATATGAACATTTTCATGTTCTCTTGGAATAGATTTGTATGGACGATTATTATTGATGGGTGGGGACATATATAACTGTAAAATCAATATATTTATATTTTATACCTTGTCATATCAAAATTTTAATAAATATAGAATCCCAAGAATAATATTAGACATGTGTATTAGCCTACACCTCATAGGGTTCATGGGTAGTTGTCAAAGCTCAAGAGGGTATATGGGTAGTTCCAAAATATCAAGAGGCTACCCAAGTAGTTACCCAAGTCCAAGATGGTACATTTTTTATCATCTCATTAACATTATGGTATATGAATTGTTATCCCAAGTCCAAATATGATGGGAATTAGGTATAAATTCTTTCCCCAATAGGTTATGTTTCAAAATATTTCTCTTATAACACATTTATATGTCATATTCTTATGTTATACCACCATGCCTCTATTTATTATTTCATATTTCTGAATAAATATTTTGAAAATTTTGGTAATCATGGAAATATATCAATATTATTATTGATCATTATTAATTTTATGTATTTATATTCATCATTTTTTAATAAATACTTTTTATCATAAAATAAATAGGTTTGTTTAACAAAATTGTGTTTCCATGAAATACAAGGTTTTATTTAAAAGTTATATTACTTTTTTTAAAAATTGAATTTTATAAAATGAAATTATTTTCTTATATCATCATATCAAATATATATTTGGTTAATTTTTTTAAATTTTTCCGAAAATATGTACATTTGAGTGAATTGTGAAAATTATTTATTTATATAAAACATCAAATTCTTTTCTCTTAATCAATTAACTTAAGAGTCATATAATGTTTTTTATTTCATTATAATTTTAATATGATCCATTTGATTACTAATAATATATATAATTCCATATTAATAAAAATTATATTTTATTTTTATATCAGTTCATTTTTTTTAAAATTAATTTTCTAAAGAATATTTTTAATTGGGTTTAATGTACTTATAATAAAAGTAATTTATACCACCTATATAAATTTAATTAGGAAAATTTGTTTCAGTATTTACAATTTAGAATTTATTTATTTGTATTGACCACTATTTAATTTCTGGTCATTCTGAATATTAATGATGGTAAATATATGTCACTATGGTGAAAGGTAAATTATGTTAATTAGGGTAAATAATGTTTTATGTGGATGAAAATTGCATATTAAATGCCATTATCTAAAGGAATTTTAACCATATCATCTAATAATATAAATTTTCTATTTTATACTTAACTTTACCATGACTAATAAACTTATAATACTAAACAAATTATAAAAATTACAATTGTACCACTGCCACCATATATAAAATGTTGCCTCCTCTCTTACCTTACAAACACATTTTCAATAATTTATTTATAAAAATAACTAAAAACTATATCAAAAACAAACATAATCATGTATTATATGTTCAGGTCTCACCAAAGGATAGTCCTGTAAAGGATTCATATTTATGCAAATGGAGGTTTTCAAAAGAAGATACAATTCTATACCCAGTGTTTCATGTTTAGTTCTTCTATAATATCATTCAAATATAATTTAACCATTCTGATATAATTACATTATCGTCTTCCATATAATAAAATTTTATTATTATATAGAAAAAACAAATTTTAATTTTTTATTTTATCCTTTGGAAATTGAAGACATCACTCATGGTTACTTATGTACTACCCCTTCAATAGATAAATATGTTTCGTTATTAATAAATAGATTATATGGAAAAATAAAATAATGGAAAATCATTATATATGATATTTTTGAATGTAGTGTTGCTACTTTAATTATAAAATTTTACTAATATTCTTATCCTACCATCCATCAAAAAATGGTAATATAACTATTGCATATTTGTGGACAACCATGTCCAAAAAGTGATAAGATTTTTTCATTATATCTAACTTACTTTTATGGTCATAAAGATAAAATTAACAAATAAATGTAAAATGTATATAACATTTATTATTATTTATAATTAAAATTACTTTTAAAATATTCATTTTCCACCAATTAGAAAAATAAAAATATTGTTCAAATATATATACTGACTACCATATCCCAGAAATGATATGGTTCATTTTTTCAAACTGCAAAACATGGATGGGTTTAAATGTGTACATAATAGATAAATAAGAATTTTCTTTTAACATATACAGCGTGATCACCTTTCCTATAATCCTAGTAATTTTATATTATCAATATTACTCTATATGTTAACATGGATTTTGATTTAATATTTTTTCCCTCTCTTCAGTTTTTTTTCATTTTTTAGAGATTTTCAATGAAAAAATATATTTCTCCTTATGATAATGTGAACTTGTAATTTATTTACTTATGGATTCCAATGAGGTATTTTGATTAAAAATATAAAGTAAAAAAAAATTTGATGGTATATTACTTTAAAATTATAGATGATGACAAGTGAGCCTAGTATATCTCATTATGAAGTGTGATATTGATAAATATCTTTAATGTATTATGTAATTATTTAGTCTTAAAATATGAAAAATGACCGGGATAACAACTTATTATACTCATATAAAATTTACTAGTATTTAGTTATTTTTACATGGGTAGAAAATGGGTGAATTTTCTTCATGAATTAGACTCTCTGAGACACCTATATTATGCTTGATAAAAAAATTTGTTATAAAAATAATTATCTATTATGATAAGGAAAAATATTTAATTTTTAATGGTTAAATGGTTTGTAATTTTTTCATGAGTTACCACATGTCTCATGAATCTTTCATATATTTTTATCAATAGTAATTAGTTATCAAATGGGTTAATTAAGAATGTATTTATATTTCACATGTGGAAGTTTTTTACATATGTTAACATTTTTATTTAGGGGAAGGTAAGTTAATTCATTAGTTTTAATTATTTAACTATACTAGTGGGATTATTTTGGTTTTATATACCTTACTGTTATTTTTTTTCTCATCCCATTTTTAAATTTGTTTTTATTGCATCTAAGGATTAGCCTAAATATCATGAAGGCTAATATCTTGGTTATGATGAATTTTATTAAATGAAGAAAAGGTGTCTTGTATGAAATAGGGGTGTAGAATTAAAGAGATATTTTTGTGGGAAAAATTAATACTTTGTTAAAGTCTCAAAAATTTTATTTATTACTTCTAAATTCTCAAATAATGTAAATTGAAATGTATTTAGAAATGTTAGAAACTAAATAACATGTTAAAAATCATTTATTTAATTTTTAATTATGAAATATACCATTATTGTTAGTATTAAAACAAAGGTTTAGATAAAATTAGAGGTTAGAGTGGTTCTAATATAAAATTTTAAGAGATTTAAAAAATGTTACATTACAATGAGATTGATTTTAAATATTTACCTATTAATTCATCTAATTAATGTATATTCTAAATGCTTTTCTTTAATGGAAATAGGGAAAATTATTCATTAAAGAATCAGGGGAATAAAAACCATCCAAATTGGAAACCTAAATTTTTTGGAAAATAACAATTTGTGATAGTGTGAACTCAGATGATTCATGATATTAATGGTCATAACCATAAAATAGAGTGACCAAATTTTCCACATATAAAAATATTTATATAATGTATTATTTTATGAAACAATATCCTTTGATATTTTGTGGATATTTTGACTAGATGAAATATTAAGGATGGATCAATGATCAATAAGTGTTATTTGATATTTTGACATACACAAAAAAATAAATAGAAACACTTGTTATTTATATTTTTGGAGTTGAAGCTGATATATGTATTTTTTTGGTTAAAACTACTAATAAAAATGATTAGATTGATGATTTTAGTGGTTAGAATATAAATAAAGTTTTAATGAGAACTCTTTTCCTAATTTTCTTTAGATTATAATGGAATGGAAATTTCCAAAGTTGAATAAAAAATAAAATGAATTCATTGTAACTAATGAGGTAAATTTTACCTAACCGGCTAGATATTCCAAAAAGTTTATTATGGGCCACAAGAGTAAAATAATTAAATTTTACACTAGTATAAAATACATTTTATAGATAGAGATACACTATTATGAATTTAAATTTTATGATGAATTTTTTCATATCACTGAGAACATAGATATGGAATTTTCCATTCCTTAGATACTTCATGAAAATAGTAGTGAGAATCAATGAATTTGGAAATAAAAATAGAATCTTTTATCCCTGAAATATGTGGGTAAGTAATATAAATGTTCCAAATCTAGTAAAATGTATTTAAAATTTTTTTTTAAGATAAAGAAATTGTTAATATTATAGTAAGATTAGTTACTTGGTTCCAAAATAATAAGAAAATAGTTATAATTATACCTTTAATGGAGAAATAAATATTCATCAAGTAATGATATGATTTAGTTGTAATGAGTGGGGTTATGATTATACTACATGTTTGAAGATATTTACTCTGTGGGATTCAACAAGAATGAGACTAGAAGGGTACAAAAATTTATTTTTATATAACTATGGTAGACAGTTATTTATCAAATGAGGTGGATTTTTGAACATTAAATATTTATTCATATTATTGCAATGTTATATTTTGTTGAATATATACGAATAATTTTGTTTCTTGGATATTTTAGAAGATTAAGTAAATACCATCTCATTAGATGAAGTCAAAACTTTTAGTAACAACTCATGGGGGTAGTATTAAAGATAAAATATTCTTTAACAACATTCATATTATTATAGGTGGAATGGAATTTCTAGAAAACCATATTGTCATTCCCATTATATAGTTTGACAAAATTAAAGGTATATATTGGATTTTATTTTATCATTATTGGATATATTATAGGGATAAATAATACATTTTTAATTTTTTAGTGTGACTCTCAATTCAAAAATAAAAGTGGGTTCATTCCTTTGATAATATATCAAGATAATGGAAAATTCATTAAATATAGATAAGAAATAATCCATGAATATATCTTTGAAATGTAATAAACTATTCAATATTAGTGATTCGGTAATAGTAGTTGAATATATGGTAGTATTTATTGATGATTTCTAGGTGTTATTAAAAACAAAAAAGTTGATTTTACTATTTAATTAGTTCTTAATGACAATATAATTTCAAAATCACCTAATTTAATGGACTCAATTTAGTTGTTAGAATTGAAAAATAAATTAATCAAGTTCCCTTATAAGTATTTTATCCACCCTGAACTTATCCTTGGGCTGCTCCAGTATAATTTTTAAAAATAATTATGGTTCTATGAAACATAGAATTAATTGTAGAGCACTTAATAAAATATTTATTATGAAAAATTATTCATTTCCTGAAATTTATGAATTATTTTATTAGCTAAAGGGATATTATTATTAATTAATCATTATTATCAGGTCCAGTTATCATTATTTTATAGTGAATGAGGAATAACTTATGAGTATAGAAGTTCAAAGAGTGTTTGGTCAATATGAATTTGTGGCTATTCTATTCAGGATAAAAAATACACCCAATATTTTTATGGATCATATATAAGGCCTCGTCCTTAAACATTACTTAACATTGAATTAAATGAATAATTCCCATTGAGGATCTTTTCAGGTTTAAAGTTTTGGAGAATTAGGACATAACTATTACATCTCAAAACATTACAAAGTAGACACTTCTATTAAGTTCCCATAAAATAAAAACTCTTGAAAAGAAACCTGTCTAGTTCCATGTTTAGGAAAGCATGAATTTTCCATGATCCCATCCTTGATTCTATTCCACATTATGTCCTGCAAAAAACTTTTCAAAAAAACTTAGGGTGAGTATAAAAATCTCAGTAAGGGATACACAAAGAAGGAAAACTGTTAGTTTTTCAAAAAAACAGGTAAACCATGAATACTTTATCAAAGTAATAATTTTCACCCTTATGGAGTAGTAAATACTCTTCACTGAATAAAATATCATTACTTACCCTTTTGTAACCAAAATATTACCATAAACCCCATATAAAGAACACATAACATATAAAGGTAACTTGGGACATAAACATACTTAAATGGAATAACCATACGGTCGACTTCCACACATATCACTTAATGGAATAGCCATACGGCCGACTTCCATACCCAATGCATTGGAGGTTATAACATAACCACCCATCCTGGTATTCATGGCACCACCCATCATATGGTTTATCACGTAACCACCTGTCAAATGTCCAAGTACCATTATAAAATCATAAGACATAAAACAAAAATAATGGAAAGAAAGAATTTCCACATTACAAACACAATATATCACTTAAATATATTGACATAAAAAATCCACTAAAAAAAACCATTTTCAATACCAAAACACATAAAAGAGTATATGGTATTAATTTCAATTTAAAAAACATCACGGCTTGTTGAGGAAGCCAAAGACCAAATAATACTCGCGGCGGCGGAAAAGGTCGTTGTCACCGCGTACATTAAAAGAAACATTCCTTTTTGTCATTTTGTAAAATGCTTCGTAGAAAAAGATTCATTTTGTATCAAATTAAAAGTCAAAGGGGTTTATACACTGTATAAAATAAAGTCATGTATTAGAACAAAATATGCCTCAATGAAAGGAGATTGAGATGAAGTCCCTTACCTCGTGTCCGACGTGACTCGATTTCTCTTTAATCTCCTGAATAATAAACTAAAGTTAATTTATACTTTCTTAAGAACCTTTTTCAAGTTTATTATTTTATTTATATAACTTATTTCCATGTTATAAATGTTATGTAATCATTTAATTTAATAAAGTTTGTTTTGTCGATATTTGGTACTTAAGTCAAAAATGGACGTCTTACAATTACATGTTGTTTATGTGGTCAAAGATTAATTATATCCAGAATGATATTCATGATTTG
The DNA here is from genome assembly GCA_963277665.1 of Viscum album. Taxonomy (NCBI): domain Eukaryota; kingdom Viridiplantae; phylum Streptophyta; class Magnoliopsida; order Santalales; family Viscaceae; genus Viscum; species Viscum album. The sequence goes on along the minus strand of OY728126.1, from coordinate 349,320,555 downwards.
GATATCATATATATCATATATATCTAGCATATACATGTATTTATAATAGTACATAACATTTATAGGTAAGAAATGAAATGCACTGTTCATTGAGACGGTAAGTCGTACGTACGCATGAACGCTACTTTCATTTCTATTTCATATTTTAGGGAGTGAAATAATAATGATATAAAGGTATATTATAATTCCAGTATAATATCATATATAATAACATTAACTCCATCATTTATACGTCCCACATATGGCATTAACGAATCAAATCACATTGAGGGGGCGGTAGTCCGTACTTCCTAAAATGAACTTATCGTGTTTACCCATAATGAAAACCATAAAGGTATACCACAAATGAAAAATACAGAAGCATAAGGAAAACATAAACATAATATATATCATATATAAATATAGTGAAATCTTAATTTCCACCATGAAAGGTGTTAAAAGAAGATTGAACAATCATTGTTTTGTGAGGCAGAAAATCGCCAACCACAGAAACATTATGTTCTTTAACCATTAGATGAAGGTGTGTGTAGTTGTAGCAATAATTTTTCTCATCACAACATCTTAGTATATTGAAGAGACTATTTTTGTTACAAAATAAATTAATAAAAAGATTTTAGTGGGTTGGAGAAGCAAAATAAAACATTAGAACACAAGAGAATACACTACCTTTAAATCGGGTAACTCTTTTTGATTTGGGCTCAAAGGCTTCCTTGGAAAGACTTATGCCCAAAGTGAGGCTTCTAGGAGTAAGAAAGGGATTTTTAGAGACAAAATGGGCAGGGGTTGGCCGAGCCAAAGGCTTGAGAGGTGTGGGTAAGGTGGTAGAGGTGGGGGCCTTTTATAAGAGGAGAGGAGGGGCACTCTTGGAAAGTTATAAAAGGTTACTTTATTATAAAATGCTTTTCGGATTTAAAAGGTCCCAAAATTATATATTTCTAGGATAATGTGATAAGAGTTCTAAATTCACCCATCCAATAGGTTTTTGACAGGTGTAGGTCTTAGAGTTTACATTATCTTTTCATTTTATTTAAATCGTTAAATAATCAGTTAATCGCTGCATCATCATGGTGTCATAAATAATTTAATTTACTTAATGTTTAAAAATTATAAAAAAATATCATGATGTAGGAAATATTTTTATATTTCTAATGAATATTTATAGTAAAAAATATGACTTGTATAACCCCATTTAAATTTTTTTAATAAAACAACAAATGTTTGTGACATTTTTATTTTCACATTAAATAAAAAAGTTATTAATGTCATTTTCCTACAAAAGTGGCTCCATGGGGTCCCCAAGTTGACCCATAGATTTTTGTGATCGTCCATGACTCCTAAAATAAAGCTAAGACATGTTTTAAGGTCATTTCATATTTTTAAAACATTATTTTTACCTTAAATTACACTAATTACCTCTAATCGCGATTACAAACTTAAAAGTTACTATTCACCAAAAAAATTATTTTAATCCCATTGAACCACATTTTACTTCCTAATGACAACCATGTATGTCAGATTTTTGAAATTCAAAACACAGAGGTGGTAAAATTTCATATAAACGAAAAATCAGTTTTTTAAGTACCACTTTGTGGTTTCACTATTCATAAAAAATTGAAGCTTTTCAAAAAAAATACCAAAACATCACCCTAAGCTATATTTGATATTCCAAATTCAAAAATGATGTCTATTTTAAAAAATTCAAAACATATAAGTTACATTAATTAATTTAATAATTAATTCCTGCTGTCAGAACAAATAGCGTGTTTTTATGAAACAATATATATCAAAATATTGACACTAGTTTGAGTCCAATTTCATAGTGAAATTAATTCCAACGACCACTATTGGATTAAATGGTAACAATATATTCTAATTTCACTTTAAAACCAATTCAAAAGATAATAGAATCATATAAATAAATTAGATTAAAAGTGGTTTTAAATTAAAATACAACATTTTTCACTATTCATTAAAAAATGAACTGTATCGAAAAAATACATAAAATTTACACAAAGTAAATTTTGATGTCCCAATTCTAAAGAAGAATTTTATTTCGTCCAATAGAATGTATAAGAGTGACAAAAACTATATTTATAGAGGGTTCTCCATCAAAAGGCGATAGTTCGACCTTTTAGTGAATATTAGAGTATCTATGCCTAAAATTGAATTCTTTTCATATTTTAATCCTTTATCCTTTATTGGATAAATATGAAAACATTTAACAAACTTATATAATCAAAATTTAGTTATTTATATTCATTCCTTCCAATACAACAGCTACGTGTTAACTACCATTTAAAATAATATTATTTTATTACTAGTGTGCAACATAAGATTTCAAAGAATCTCTTTGTTGCGTAACGGGTATGCTATCGAACATAGAAACCCCTTTAAAGAAAAATTAACATTTAATTATAAAATATTAATAAATATGAAAGTATTTTATTCTTTATTTTCCTGGGATGTTGCATCATATATATAGATAATTCCATAGATATTTTTATAAATTCATTTTTTGTCCCTCATGAAATTTATTTTTATTCTAAGAGCTATAATGAATATGAGAAATGTCAAAGTATTATCTTGAAAACATCAATTTTAAATAATCTATATGGAAAATTTAGTAATTCTGAATTTTTTCCACAATATATTTCCTTCCATCGGAATATGGTTTATAATGATAGTATAACCAATAGTCATGCTAAAAATAATGTGGTTGAATAATGGAAAATACAAAAAAAATCTCTGAGATGTGATGTATTCTTGAATTTGCAGGTTACTACTGATGGTTCGTTATGATCTTTACTTTTTTATCTAACTCAATAACCAAGTTTACTAATAAATGAGTTAAATTAATCATACAAAAAAACATGATAAATGATTTTGGAAATTTTATATATGATGGTTTAATGAATCAGTGCTATCCTTTCAAACAATATATGATGAATATTTAATTTATAATGACTATTCTTGGAAATAAATTAGTTTTGGCTTCATGAAAGATAATCAGGTAATTATATTTTCATCATATCATTGAATGTAAATGGGATGAATTTCTTAATGATTTATACTAAGATTTAAGTGGTGGATTAATCTTTACAAATTTAATGGAATCTTTTTAATGGTGTAATATGTGAAATATATACTAAACATATATTTTTATATTATATATTCACTCAAATTTATTTATACCTCGATAAGTGAATTTGGTTATCACTTAAAAAGGATTATTATTTTAGGTTTCACTATTATCCAGCTAATGAAAATAAAGTAACATATTCCTTGAATCTAAAAGATAATGTGTCGTTAACCACGCTATGTTTGCAACATTATCCTCTTGTAAATATTTTAACGATTTTTGTCCAAGAAATTATATATACAAAAACCTATTCTATTTTCAAATAGTTGTTAGTTTCATAATTTTTGTTAAATAAAATTAATTAGGATTATAATTAAGATCATAATTTATGAGAATGTGTATAATTGTAAATGTAGTGTTTGTTTATAGATTTTAACAATGATTAAGATGATGTTGTTAGGTTTGGAAAGCAAATATTTATTTATAGTGATTCTCATATGAATAATGATATGTTAGGTGAATCTCACAGCTCTTTATTTTATATTCGTCCTAGTAGTACTAATATTTATATATAGATTTAGAAATAATATTGGTTGGAAGTTATGAATAAAGATATTGTTGATTTTATAATGAATGTTTTTCATTATTAATATCTTAAAGCTCACATATTACCAATGAAGGTCATGATTTAGTATTGTACAGAACCAAAATGGAAATTGTTGAATATATTCCTAGATTGTTTTATGATATTACCTTAGATATATCAAGGTAATAATATGAATTGGATTTTTGTTGATCAATTTTCAAAATTTGTGAAATTTATTCTTATTCTAGATAGTATTTTTTTGGATTAATTTTCTTTACATTATCATTGAAATATAACTAAATTACATGGTTTATATCTCCCTATTATGTATTATTATGATCCCATATTGTCTTTAATTTTTTTTAAGAATTTCTAATTTTTTTGAACGCTCAATCAAATTTCAGCATATCTATTCATTCAAAATGTTATAGACAATTGTAGTGAATAATTAATATATTATAGGTTATTCTCTGAGAATTATCTTAGAATTATTATCGATTTTTGGATCAATGTCTATCATAAATTTAATTTTCATTCAATAAAAGTTTTTATTATTGTATATAGATGTAACCCTTTGAGGCATTATAAGAAAAATGAGGTCAAACTCCTTATTTTCTCTATAAATACTATGAAATTATGTTGATGAGATCATAGATGGTAGAATAAATGGTTGATAATGTAAATATAAATCAACACTATATGATGAAAGCTTAGAGAAAGTCAAAATATTATGTGGATAAATAGAGTAACGATTACTCTTTTGGGGATAGAGTTCATGTTTTTTTAAAATTATATGCTTAAAAAAGTGTTATATGTTTTTGAAACAAATGAATATTAAATCCATGGTATATTGGTCTATTTGATATTTTTTTAAAAATTCTATCAAATACAAATTGATTGGACGCACCTTTGATTTTATCATCAGTACATGATGTTTTTCATGTTTCTTTGATAAAGAAGATTGCACATGATACATCTTCTTTTCTCAACCCTGAAGTGGTATAATTAGAAGTGAATTTATCTTTTGATCAAATTAATGTTTAGATTTCAGATTTTTGAGATAAATTACTATAAAATAAATTTCCTCACAAGGGGAATTTATTATTAAATAATAACATGATTGAGGATACAACATGGGAATATAAAAAGGTTATGAGATAAAATAGAATCACTTATTTATGTAATTAATAAAATTGTGATGATTCAATTTCTTAAGGTGGAAAACGTGAAAACCCAATTAATTAAGGAAATAAATAAACATTATGATTTATATGTATACCATTTAGGGATTAATATTCATCATAATTTTTTAAATAATTTTTTAAAATTCTTTAGTCGAAAAATGAATAGTTTAATTAAATTTTACTATTTTCCCATAAATTTTAGTGTTATTTAATGTAAATTTATTGATTTTAGAATTTTAATTTCATAAAATGAAAATAATTTTTTATCAGAATATAAAATATATATTTAGGTTAATTTTTTGGTTTTTTATAAAAAGATGTTTTTTAATTGAACAGTGAAAAATGAATATTTTTTTAAAAATGTAATTAATTTTATTTAAATAAATTAATTTAAAAGTAAAAATATATTTTGGATTTGGATTCAAAGTATTAGAATATATAATTGATTAATATTAATATATGTAATTAAATATTTTTAATCATGAGGTCTAATTTTAGAAATGAGTTCAATTTCATTTGTCGTCATTTTGTATTGAAATTATAGTAAAAATGTGTCACCATTGTAAAGCATAAATTAGATTAATTAACATAAATACTTTATAAAAAGGCCATGAATTTTTATATTAAAGATTATTAGATGACTTATTTATACCATATCATTTTTTAATGAAAATAGATTTTTTCTGTACCACTTGACCCTGAGTAAGACATTTATAATATTTAAAATTTCACAAATATTACAAGTTTTCTACTCCCCTTGCTTAAAAATGGGCACAACTTATACTAAATTTCTTACACATTTTGAGCCCAATAGTATATAAATTAATTAACCAAATATCTTTCAAACACACATTCACATGTTCTTGTGGTTCTAGTCTCACCGAACGAACATCATATGAATAAATAATGTGTAATCCAAGTGAATTTTTTCAAATAAAATTGTATAATTCTTAGAACAGTTTTTCAAGTTTATTTATTTTTATACCATATGGGAATATTATTTAACTGTGATAAAATTTTAAAAAATATATTACATATACATAAATTGCACTATATTTATTTTACAAACATTTTTTATCTCTTTTTTTATTTTATGGGAATTAAAAAAAATCATTGATGCATACATGTGGGATTCCACCTCTAGAAAGTGATGTTTTTTTCATCAATATATAATATATATTGTTTACATGATGGAAAAATATAAATTGATAATATTTATGAAATTATTATGAACATTTTAATTATAATATATTAAACAACTACTTTTCTTACCATCTATTGGAAAGTAATTACCTCATTCGGGCGTACTTGTGGATTATCACCTCCACGAAGTGTTGTGATTTATTTTCCATTTCTTCCTTACAAATATAGCTATAAAGATATTATTAATTAATAAATATGACATTTATAACATGTAAATATTTTTATAAAGGTAAAATATTATATATTATATTTCATTTCCACCCACTAGAAAACTAAAAACACTATTTATCAATATACATGGACTACCGTCTCTATCAAATGATATGGTGAATTTTTTAGGAATTAATTATAGTCTTTTTTAAATATTTTAAAATATATATATATATATATATATATAATATAATATATTTAGGAGTTTCTATTTAATGGAACCATATTCCATTTAACAATGGCCAACACACCACTTTCATTTTGGGGTTATAAACTCGAAATTATGAAAACAACCAATGTGATTATAAATATTTGATAAACAATATTAAAAATGGAGAAAAATAAAATAGTAAAATGTTAGTGGAATAAATAAGAATAGTTTTTAAATATGTATAAATATGATATTATTTTATTACTCAGGTGGGTGTACATATTTCTATCACCCCTGGTTTCAAGTAATAAACCCATCATTTATGTATTTTAGTATATATTGTGTTTGGGTTAATTTTAGATGGATTGGAGGGGTTTTATAATGTTTTTGAGGATTTAATGGATGTGAAAGTATTAATAATTATTAGTAGAAACCATGAAACACCTCTTTAAAACTCTGTAAATGAAAACTATGGGCACTAGGTTCACGAACCAATAGAGAACAGGATGGCCAAAACATGCAGCCAATAAAGAGAAACCATATAAAGTGGAATATAGAGGGTAGGAATGAATGGTTTATGGTTTTTCTAAATGTGTGATATAACCATGTTAAAGGAGTTTGTAAGTAGTGTATGGATCACAGTTGGAAGAGGTTTCTTCTAATATTGTGCCTAAACTATGCAACATTAAAATTTATATCTTCATTTGGTGGATCTAATCTGAATGGCCCCATTAACCATTAGTTTTTAACTTAATCCAACCATAACTCAAATTCATATAACTAAAAAGGTAGTGGAGACCTTTTCCTTTGATCTTGGAGTGATCGTTTAGCGAATCATTGTTCATTGGAGGCTGGATTACAGGGGAACAACATCTAGGGGTGATTTCAGAATAATTAAGCCATGATTTTGGAATTATTTTCCATTCTTATAATTCAAAAAAGTTTTGAGGTATTTGGACTCACTCTTGAATCCTCTTGACCTGAAAAAGAAGGATTTATTTCAAATTTATTGAATTTCAGGATTAAATTATGGAATTGATGTGAAAATATTTGTATAAACCCTATTTAGTGATCTTTTATGAAATTGTTGAAATTGGTTGTTATGAAATGAGGTTTGTTTCATGATTTTAACATAATGATTTTAAAATATATCTCTTTTTATTCATGGAAATGGTTTTATATAAATGTTTTTTATAAAATAAATGATTTATTAAAATGTAGTGGAATGGTAGTTTTAGCCTAGGATTTGGCAAAAACTGTGGGGGTGTGTTCATTTTCATTAATGTGACCCATGGGAAGGGGCATGTGGAATTTGGGAACTCAGTATATGGTTAACTTGGGATGACTTTGTAGATAAATGAGAGACCTCTCAAAACCAAGGAACTATTTCTTGAGAATACATATGTAGATCTGTGGAATAAAATGGGTTATGTCAAATGGAAAAGTGAAATGATTTAAAGGGTTTTTTGGTAGTTATACAAGGAAATTTTTTAGTGGGAAAACGTTTTTGAATTTGATATAAACTATCTTAATTTCATTGAAATAATTTTTTTATACAAATTTTACAACATGTTCTCTTCTAGTGGATTGATTTAGGAAGTCATTGGGGAAATCCTACATAGTTTTATAGTCACCCCTTATTTGGGATATTTTTTATATTTTCATATGTTGTTCATCATGTCATAGGTAAATGCATGGAAACTAATTTATTTAGTGATGCTTGATGATACCTTGAAAATGCCTTACAAAGTTTGTTCTTGGATCATGGTATGAGTTTTTTCTAGATATTTTGGATGTCCTTTGGTTTTTTAGTTTTAGTTACTTTTTTTACTATGACTTAGTTTAGGGTTATAGTATGGTATTTTTGTCTCTTAGGGTTACTTTGAGTTGTATTAAATTGTTATCATAAATAATAGAGTGGTATTTTGGGTATGGTGTTATTTGTTTGGATGTTCTATTTATAAATGGAAAATTAACCCCAGCTATTTATGAATCCATTTTCAATTATGTCAAGTTATTGGTGTCTAATGTATTTCCTCTGAGGCTCAGTAATTTAACTTCCTATTCATAAGACAATGGGTGAGGGGAGGTATGTTACATATGGTATCAGTCTTTACTGGCCCATCATTCACTTTGTGAAAAATGTTATTAGTTTATCAGTCTTGGAGAAGAAAAATAATTCTCATTTACTCCTTTATTTGGGATGGTAGAAATGATTTTTTATCAATATAAAATGAAATATAGATCAAAAAGATGTGTATCTAACCTATTGATGTCGAACTTCATGTTACTAGGGAGTTTGGTATATGAATGTTTTGAGACACCTATAAGATACGTTATATAATTTTCATGGGTTTAGCTAATGAAAAGATCATGACATGAATTATTAGAAATGACTTCCCACTAGGAGTTCACATTTTATTTTGAGTAATGAATTATGGTATGATGAAAAAGTGTGTATTTTTTAAAAATATTGAAAATCATCTGTTTTTTAAAGAGCATGGTGTAATTTTTTAAAAATGTTTTCAAAAGAGAAAAATTATATATATTTAGAAATGTGTGTGGTGATATGTGTAATGTGATAAATTTGAAATTGAAAATCCTTAATTTTCTAGAGGGAGAGTCTAAATGGTGTTTTATTTTGGTTAAAAATGGCATTGGTTATGCATTGAAGAAAAAAACTAGAAGGGGCTGCTAAAAATGTGGTTTCACCTGAGCCATAGGTGAACTAATAGCAAGTTCAAAGTATTTTCTACGCATTACAAGATTTGGATTGTGGGAGAATAAGGGATAAACCAAGGAATGTGGATTATTACTTTCAATCCCAGAATTATAAATCCCCAATGTTTTAGGGTGATTCCGGACAAGAAAAGGTGGAGGTGTGGTTAAATAGGATGATTCAAATCTTAGATTTGCTATGAACACTAGCGAAGATGAAATTCATGTTGGAAATATACATTTTGGATGATTTACCATGCCATTCCTTGTATTTAGTTGTTCAAGATTAATTATACCAAGACAATGTTTAAGATAATTTTCAAAAAAATCATCAAATAATGATATCTACACACATTATGGATTTCTAGAACAACTGAATTTTTCAGGTTGTAGTAGTAGAATCACTCAATAATAAAGTATAAAGCTAAATTTATGAATTTAGTCTCCTTTTTCCCTAAAGTTATTATATGTTATTACATGAAGCCTCACATTTTTGAATTGGGATAAATGTATGAAATTCAATCGAAGATTTTCATTCTTTGAATAGTAGATTATACAGAGATTTTCAATAGAGAGACTATAAAAACCCATACTTTACATAAATTTATATTACTAAAAAGTTGAAGAATATTTATTCCAAAAAATAAAAAATCTACAATAGTACAGTATATGTATATTGTCTTTAGACACTGGAAAACATAGAAAACTAGTTCATAAAACATCTTCATTGTATTCCACTTATTTTTTCATAACTAGACCCCTTTTGACTTATCTTTCTTAATACGCTTCATCGTGAAATAGGGAAAAGAATCATATGAATGAGTGAGAGAAGATGATCAGTAAGGGTAAACAAGGTATATATCAATCATATTATAATCATAAGATAGATTAACATAACATTTGAAAATCTTATACTACATATGAAAGATCGGGATATCATGTTATTTGATAAATCATGAAAGTTTATAAAAATCAATGAATATAATCTAAAAAGTTGTCACAGAATATATGAACTATTAATGCATACAAATAAGCATAGAAAATCATTTTATATTATCCAATTCTCATTTCATAGACCATCGTATTGGACAAATCCCATTACTGAATAGATTTCACTCCTTCTTTCATCCATGTATTACTGAACTGAGATCATTTCCCATTATAGACTTGTCTATATCATAAGATATAAATATTTACCCAATTAATTGTATGGAGATATAACACTCAAACATGTTATCATGAAATCAATCTTACATGTGCCATAATAACATAAATCATTCAATATAAACCAAGGAATAAAATGGTTTTCTTTAAACATCATTCCACTTTAACATAATCCATGTTAAAAAAATGGATTTCATAAATATCATTCCATCATAAACACAATAAAAACATTTGAAAAATATGAATATTATACTTGAAAATTATCCATATTAAATAATTCTTTCTTAGATGAAAAATAATTTTTATTTAACACTTGAAATTATTTCATGTGGAAAATATTCCCTTTTAATTCAAAAACATTTTCATTTCTCAAAATGTCGCTTAATTTTAAAAGAAAAGAGTTTATTTGAAACTAAATATGAAATCATGTAGAGTAATATTCATGGAAATAAGGCACTATTAAGATGTAAAAATTTATTCATTCCCTATAAGTTAAAAAATATTCATCTTGTACTTTTTTTAGAAAAGTCAAAAAGTATCTCATATCGAATAATGAAAAAATATTCCTCTCGTTCCGTTTAATAAAAATTCACCAATGGTTAAAATTGAATTTGAATAATTGTAGAAGAATAAAAATAATACTACATATTTATGAAACATGGACATGGATGATAAATATACCACATTAAATACGTAAATATAAATAATCTAAAATAATAATGAGATTACGAAATTATGACTTACCTTATATATGATATTATTTATATGTATCTGAACCTCTTATATAATGAATTAAATAATTTAATTGACTTGTTACAGTATAATATTTGTTTTTATGATATCATATATAATAATTTTATCATCCATTTCATAGTATCATTTCATTGTTACTCGTTATTCGGATATTAATTACTTTATGTTCTTTTGCATGTTTTGTCGAATAAGTTCTAATTGTCCTTATTACATCATTTTTATATCATTAAAAAATTGTATTAATATAATATATACCATATTTATTCATTATTTACATTTATATAATAATTTTTAATGAATATCATACAAAATGAATCGCATCTCATCGTAGAAACGGTTGGTCGTACTTTCGCACGAGTGACGATATCATTCTGATTTTTATTGAATTGTATTGAATTAGAAATTTTATAATATTTCATAATTAGTGTAATGTTATAATAATCCTATATAGTTATTATTTATATCAGTATACCCATCCAACTACGGTGGTGGTGAAAAACAGTTTACACCACGGCATGGAGACGGTAAGCCGTACATACACACACATGGTGATTTCATTTTTTTGTATGATAGATAGTAGGTGTAATATGGTTTCTTAAAAATTTTAATAACATCAAAAAAAATATTTGATTCAGTATTTATTACTTTATAATTAAAAAACTCTTGAATAAATAGTATCATATGAAAGATGTTTGAAACTACCGATAAAGGAGATTACATCTTCTTCGACGTGCTTCCCCAAAATCTCTCCTTATAGCACTAGAGTTGGTCTTTGAAGAAGAACAGAACCTATAGAATGTTACTAGGGAAGTTTATAAAGGAAAATGTAAGGGTATTTCCAATCTTGAATTCTCAAATTTAAGTGAATAGGTGATGGATAAAGTACCCTTTTATAATGGAGGTGAGAGGAGCCTTGTGAAACTCCATAAATAATAATTTATAATCAAATGAAAACTTAGAAAAAATCACCAAAATGACCCAATTTCGAATATGAAATTAGATATTGTTGTATTTTAATCATCCAATAAATTTTTAAAAAGTTTTATGTCAATTTAAACATTAGTATTTTAATTAAAATTTAGTTTTTTATTTAATTTTTTACTAGGGTATTAAATATTTAAATATTAAAAGGGTATAGTATTTAGTTATTTGATCTCAATCATACCATAAAAAAATAAATTATAAAATTTTTACTATATTATTTTTATTATATATTTTAAAAAAATGTTTTTAATTTTTAAATAATTTATTGAAACATTATTTTTCTTAACAAAGAATAGTTTCAATTTTAACACTACTAAATTAATTGATTTTTTAAAATATTAAGATAAGAATTTAGCTTCAGAAGAACTATTTTATAATATTTCTTAGTATAGGTCATCTAAAAAACTAATAGTACATATTAATTAGCAAATATTATATTTATTTTTATATTGTTAATAACATTTATTTGTTATCTCCATTCATAAAATAATTACGACTTCAATTTTGTGTAATTATTTAATATACATATTCTTATCTAAAAATTTATAATAAAATACTATGATGAAGATAATTCTTATATATTTAATAAGAATACTTGTAGTAGAATTTATCTTCTATAAAATTAAACATTATAAATTTTATAATTTTGAAAACATGAATGTGACAACTTTAACATTACATTAAATAAAATAATAGAACTGTCCCAATATATTCTATAGAGATCTAAATGGACACTAACTCGACCCTTGAATGTTTATGGTCTATATATAATTGAAAATTAATATTTTTTCAACCTTTTGGGTGTTTTTATTGTTATTGGTATTTTAATAAAAATTGTTTTACTGATTCTGCACCATTTAATTCTTTCTTACATCATCAATGTATAAGCCTTTAAGGTAATTATTTATTTCATAAAAATTATAAATAAATTACCATGATAATGGAAAACATTTTATATTTCAAAAGAGTATTTATTATCTAATTTATATTTTATAAAAACATATATAAAAAATTAATTTTTTATTAAAATTTAAGTGAGACATATTTATCTTTTCTTTAATGAAAATAAATTAAATGTTTGAATATCATCCAAGAGGCTTTCAAAGGTCACCATTTGGACCCAAGGACGATTTATTTAGAAACACACTCATATAATGATATTAATAAATGAGTTAGAGTAAGTTTATAATATTATTTACATCCTTAATTTCTTAATTTACCCTTTTATCGTATTAATAAAAATACACTGAAGTTAATATTCATAATGCCCAAAAATAAATTAATGTATTTTAATAATTTGGAACTACTGATTAAAAAATATGGGATCTATTTTTAAAATTTTAAAACATAGAATTTGTAGAAATTAATTTAGAATTAGTCTCATTTTCAGAAAGAGTGAACAAGTTTTACAAGTTAAAACATTGGAAAAGATTGAAATGTTTTTACATCTGAATTCATTGTAAAATTAATTCTAATGACATAAATTATATTTAAGGATAAAAATATATTCTATTTATACTTTTAATCCATTAAATATTATAATTTATCCATAAATATTATTTCTTTGAAAAAAGTTGTTTTCAATTACAATTTAGTGTATTTTACTATTCATCAAATTTGAAACTTGTTAGAAAAATATTAAAAATTCATCCAAAGTAAATTTTTATATCCCACTTTAAAAGAAAATATTTATGTTGTAATATAGAAAATATTAATATTTTAAAATATTAATTTAAACGGGGTTCTCTATTAAAAGGTGAAAAATTACCCTTTTGACAAATATATGTTTTTATACATCAAATAGGGTTTATTCATCCCCTATGACAAAACTATTTATTAAATGAATATAAAAAATAATTTACTGATTACATAACATATATATTTCATTAATTAATATTATTAAAAGTAATTCACTCAATTTATTAATAAAAAATTTACAATATAGTATTTTTATATTTTTCATAAATAATTTCTAGTGAAAGACTTCACCATATGTTTTCATAAGTTAGTTAAATTTATTTCCACTGACTTAGAAGCTACTTTAAAATTGTCATTTGATAATAAAGGCATCTCATAGTTCATTTAAAATCAAGATTATGTGTAGTGTAAGCTATTCAAGAATTAAAAGTATTTAGAGAAATATTTCATAAAAACATCCGGGTCTTACAGAGACAGTGGGAGAAAGAGACATCTCATTAACTATGAGTGGAGGAATCATGGTGATACTTATGATAAATAGTGGTAACTCAAATTATAGTAATAATTGGAAGAGGGACACTTATTTCCATGTTATTGGAATGAATAATAATCACAAGTTTGGATCAGTGAATCTTTCTCCAAAACCAATGAGCAATCCCAGATTTTTTTTAATTTGTTTCTTTTGATCACATAAAGCATGATTATACAAAACCACCTAGATCATGTCACAATTGAAACCATATAGGTCATCTTTATCACTATTGATTTAGTTCTCCAACATCAAGTTCCTGGTACACAACTAATGTTTTATAGATATGTATGCTTAAAAAAGATGGGTGGAGAAGAATAATTTCCTTTACTACAACTGGGAAAACTAGGGTGATTCGAGGAATACCCTGAATCCTCAGGTTGAGAAATAACATTAGGTAAATAAAGAGAAAATTTCAGTGATTAAAAAATTATATGGAGCTTAGTAGGTGATATTAGATGATCAATATGGACCATCGATGGTGAGAGGTATGATCCTTTTGAATTATACACTTCTTCCATATTTTTTTACATGGATGATTTCTATTTGTTTATTCCTTCTTGTGATATTGATCTTATAAGTTTTCTTGTTGAGAAGATGCCTTCTGTATTAAGACTTTAAACTCCACTTGGTCAAAGAGAACACGAGAACACTATGTGAAAATCTTGTCAAATAACTATTGGTGGAGCAGAATTGAAGTGGGTTTTCCCTATTTTTTAGAAGTATGTCTATGAAATAATAATGGGGATGTATTGGTTGAAATTGTTAAAATCTCATATTTATTGTTTTACCTGAAGGTCTAGTTTTAAAATGATGATGGAGTCGTGAATCGCATTGTAGGAGACTGTAATGTAATGTTAGGTGAAATATGATTGTTTACACCAGTAGATAAAATAATCTTATACCAATCTGTATCTCTGACCATGGAATTAGTGGATGACATTCGAGATAGATTTTTTCTAGTAATTATTGATCAATTTCTTAATTTTTTTGAGAATTTATCAGGGTTTCCACTAATAAGAGAAGTTGATTTTATGAGTAATATACTATGGGGGGACCACTACTATTAAACTTACATATGATACTATGGAACTAATATAAATATGGAAATTTAAATCCTAGATACAAGAGTTATAAAGAATGGGTTTCATTTAGTATAGTATGTCTTTGTAGGCAGCCCTATTATTGTGTGTGAAAAATGATGATAGGACACTAAAAATGTTAATGTATTATTGTAAAGTTAACTAAGTATTGATAATGAATTTATATCCACTTAAATGCAATGATGATATTCTTGATAAATTGAGGGGATACCAGTGGTTCTTTAAAATTGAAATGAGATCAGTATACCACCAATTGTGGGTTTAGAAGTAGGATATTCCAAAAAATATATTTCCATAGTAGATATGGCCATTATGAATATATATTTATGCCTTTAGTACTTATTAGTACACCAAAAGTTATCATGGAATTAATTAATAAATACTTTAATGGTATCTGTATCATTTTATTTTGGTGTTTCTGGATGACATATTAGTGTATTCAAGGAAAAGGGTTAACCATCAGCAACACATCGAAATGGTGTTGGGTGTATTTTGGATCATATTTCATATTCCAAACTTTTAAAGTGTACATTTTTTATATAATAAGTATGTTTTATTAGACAAATAATCTCTAAAAGATGTGTTTCAAAAGTTCAAGAAATGATAGAGGTTGTGATCTCTTAGCAACACCCAAATAATGTCTTTGAGATACGCATTTTTCTGCGCTTGGATGATTATTATTGATGTTTTGTTTAAGCCTTTTCACGACTAGGTTCACAAATGATATATTTGACAAGGATGGTATTTTATTCCAATATAATGAATAATTTCAAAAGTCATTTCAAGATATTACAGTTTTCCATACATAAACATTGATCTTCATATTAACGAAATAAAGATAGTGTTATGTGGTGTATTATGATGCTTTGGGATTAGAGGTGATATGTATTCTCTCAAAGGGAGATCATGTTATTTCCTATGGATCATTGATCTTAAACTTTAATGATAATAACACCCCAAAAGGACATATGGAATTATCTTTTATAGTATATTCTTTGAATAATATGAATCATTAACTCTTCGGTGATAAATTCATAGTGTTTATGGGTCATAAGATCTTGAAACACATTATCTCAAAAGGATATTTTAATCAAATCCAATGAAGGATGATGTAGTATCTCAAAATGTTTTATAATGACTTGATTTATACATTAGGTAAAGTTAATTTGGTGGAAGATGCATTAAGTAAAATTCATATAGTTAGTTGGAAAAATAATCCTTAACTCAATGGCTAAGGATATTAGTGATTCTCAACATGCACTTGGATATATAATGAATGAGTTTGTGTTGTATTCTTCATTCTTTTTCTTTTTTCCTGGTTTTTTTGAGAAGGTTAAATAGAAACAAACATCTAATTATTAATATATTGAGATGAGATAGAAACATAACGAAGTTTATACCATTGTGACATGAAAGATTTATGCGATTTTAGTGTTGTGTTTTCGATATTGGATGGTTGAACATTTGGATTTTTTGGAAAAAATACTTTATTTTTACCATCATCAAATATGTAATGTTCATCCTAGAATAAAAGAATATGTATAAGGAATTGAAATAACATTTTGTTTTGTTTTTCAAGAAGGGAAAAGTGGAAGATTTTGTTATGAGATGTCTCACCTATCGGCAGGTTAAGGAAGTGTAAAATTTTCAATTGTGTATGTCACAATCTTTACCTATTCATGTCTGGAAATGGGAGAAGATAGCCATGGATTTGGTAATAGGTGTCCAAAGGATATTTATTTAGAACTATTCTATATGGGTGAAATAGGATAACTTTAAAATTTCATCAAATTTCTCCCTAATCATGCATCTTAAATGGTATAATACTTATACAAAACATATATATGAGAAGTGGCAAAGAGGCATGGTTTACCATTTTTAATAGTATCATAATGTGATCCAAGTTTTACATATATTTTTTGAAAAATCCTTACATCAATCTCTTGGGACCTAGTTGACTATGAGTATGGCATGTCATACTTATATGGATGACAATCTAAAAGGACGATAAAAATGTTTGAAGAAATGCTTGGGGAGTATGTAATGGATTTTTGTGGCTCATGGGTGGAGCCCATATAGATAGTAGAGTTCTCATATAACAATAGTTATCATTCCTAGATACACATGGATCTTTTTAAAGAATTTTATGGGTGACCTTGTATTTGTCCACTTTTTTGGTTGGAAATACTTGAGAATTCACAGGTTTGACCATGCCTTTTTTAAGAGACAATAGGGAAAGTTAAGTTGACTAGGAAGATAATGGATATGGCTCAAATTCATTATAAATTATAAGATGATAATTATTGATGGACATTATCGTTTGAGGTGAGTGATCTTGTGTTCTTGGGAATCTCTCCACACCATGGTAATCATTATGTTGGGAAGTCGTACAAGTTATCTCCTTGATACATATTCCGTTTTGACATATTTATATAGGTTAGTGACATAGATTATCGATTTTCCTTGCCACCAAGGATCAGTTCTATGAATAACATGTTTCTTGTATATTTTTTAAGATTTAGCATCCCGATACTGACTATAGTCTTCATTGGGATCATATTGACCAAGAGCCAAATTCTCTATTGGTTCGTATACCAGTGTAAATTTTGTATAAGTAAGAGAATGTATTCTATGTAAAAATCTACAGGATAGTAAAGGTTTTATATTAAAAAGGTGAAATTCAAAAGGAAATGTTGGATTGTGAAAAGGAAATGGCTAAGAAATTAACCAAACTATTTCAGGACAATGGTGGTTTCTAATTTTTGGGGATGTAAATAAAAATGGTTTGGTGAATCTATAACACTCAATTTTATTTAGTTAACAATTTATTTATGTGTTTTAGGTATATAAAGTTTATGAGTTAATTTCCAGATTTTTTGAGGAGTTTTGTAATGTTTTTGGGATTATTGAAGGCGAACATATTGAGAAAGTTTTGTATAAACTATGAAAACCCTCTAGGAAACGATGGAAAGGGAAACAATGGGAAGTGGGTAGGCACAAAATTGGTACATGGTTGGGAAAAAATGTGAGGATACTCATAAGAAGCCATTAGTAGTGTAATATAGGGGTGGGGCATAGCTGGCATAGGATTTCTCCAACTATGTCAGCCAACCGTGTGAGAGGTGTTTGGAGGTAGTGGATAGTGAATTGTTTTCATACAGTTTTCCATAACATCTGCCTAAACTATTAAACATTAAAAACAAGATCCAATTTTTTTTTGAATCTAATAAAAATCACCCTTTAACCATATTTTTCCCTTAATACTTCCATTTATCAACTTACTCTCCCTTCTAAGGTTGTAGAGACCTTTGCCTTCAATCTAAGAGTGATCTGTTAGGGAATCATGGTATATTTGAGGCTGGATTCCCTGGTAAAAATATCCAAGAATGGTTTTCGAAGATATGAGAAACGTTTTTAAAGATTTTATATCATTCTTCATGTTCTTCTATGTTTTAAGGCAGTAGGTGGATTTACCCTTGACTCCTCTTGATAAGGAATATATGGATTGATTTCATATTGATTCAATTTCATTAATTAAATTATGTAATTTATGTGAAAATTATGGTAGAACCCATCTTTAATGATGGTTCCTGAAATAGTGGAAATTTTTATTGTGAAAAGTACTCTATTTCCCAATTTTAAAAGTACTATTTAAAAATATAGATTTTTCCATTCAAATAAATGATTTGAGGGAAATTTTTAAGATAATGTAAATGTTTTAGTAAAATATATTGGAATGGTTTGTTTGGAATGAGATTTGTAATAAATGATTGATGTGTATTAATTTTCATTTACATGAACTTATGGAATGGGTTTGTACAATTAGGGTATTTAGTGTATGGTTCCCTAGTGATGACAAGGTAGATCAATTAGATACCACTCATGAGTATAGAACGGTCACCTGAGCATGCTTGTGGGGATGTGTGGAATGAAATGGGTTATCCCAAATGAAAGTGTGAAATGGTTTAAAGAGTAGTTTTGTTACTTTTATTAGAAATTTATAGGTTGGAAAACTATTTTTCCTTTGATATAAACTATTTTAAATTGTTTTATATAACATTTTATATAAATGTGATAATGTGTTATATCTTAATTGAATGAGTGGGGAAGTCACTAGGGAAGTCCTGTGATGTTTTATACTCACCCCCTTTATGGAAACTTTTATCCATCTTAGGTATAGTTGAATGAGACATAAGTAAAGTTATGGTATCTCATTTATTTAGTTATTATGTTTGATACCTTTGGCATGGATAGTGGAGTTGGAGCTTAGAGCATGTTGAGAGTTTTTATTGGATGTATCGATTGTCTTTGGGTTTTATAAGTTTTAATTTCTGATTTGTAATCTAATATGATTTTTGGATGTTGTGTGATATTGCTGTCTCTTGGGATTACTTTAGTTGTATTAAATTGATCTCATGCATCAAATACTGGTTGTTTGGGTATGAAATTTTAGGTTTGGTTTTTTAAGGGATAGCCACCCCCATGTTTTTAGGAACCAGTTTTCATTTCTTGTCTTACTTTGTTGTCATAGGGATGTCACCTAAGTTCTAGTAATGTCCCAACCGCTTTCCAAGCCAATGGGTTTTGGGTGTCAGGTTATAATTTTTTTCTAAGAATGTTTTTTACTTGTCATATCTAGGTTTTTAAAAAAATAAATAATGTGCATAGTCATTCTTGATTTTTTATAAGTTACATTTTTTAATATATAATACTTTTTTTAAAAAAAATAAAATAAGGAATATTCCAAATATTTTATCTTTGGGTTATTTATAGATTTTTAGAAAATTTTAATAATAATGTTTTTGATTTATGAATTTTGATTTTCAATTCCCTTCAAAATATATATTATTTGTCTCCAAGATTCCTCTACAATATAACATGTGATTTCAAATAATATCATATTCCTGCTTTATTACTAGTTTTTTTATTTTATGATTTTACAATGAAAATGGATATTTTTCATTATTATAGGATAGAAAATATAATGTTTTTTCCTTGGGGGTTAAAATGTTGTTTTGTAATGAAATAGTACATGATTATAATTTTTTTATATGATCCTTGGGAATTTTAAGTGTCCATGGGTGCGCTTGATATAACTCATGTTTAAGGATGAGCTTGATATAAATATCCACTATATTATTTAATAATTTAGTGTTCAATTAGAAAAATGAAGGTAATAACCTGGTAATTGTAACACCTAATTATTTCAAGAGATATTGGTTTCAAATAAATTTAAACTCTTTGATAGCTTGTTTTACACACAACACCATGTTTTAATGAACATTGATATAATTTTAAAAAAAATTATTTAAACATGGCCATTATAACCAATTCATTAATCACAGAGGAATGAAATGGAATAACTAAATTTTAAAAATTATTTATAATAGTTTTAGATAATGAAAAAATATTTACAAATAAGTACTTAATTTCTCATAATGTATTTATATACATAAAAATTCATTTATTATAAAAAAAGATTTAAATTTATTTTTGTGAATAAATAATAAATATAATTTTCTATAATTTTAGAAAAATTATTTTAAAAAAATTAAAATTATTTTTTAAATCCACGTATAAATATAATTAATATTATATAATTATGTCAAGATAATTTTTTAATATTATAAACATTATAAATATTAAAAACTAATTACTATGGTTGAAATGAAAATGAGTTTAATGGGGGTTATTCTAAAAGATAAGGGTATGTTTTCCAAGTAAAATATTATAAATTATATTCTATGTAAATATTTAAAATTTATCATATACCACCATAGAACCTATTGTAATGTGTAATCATTTGTCTTGGTAATGAATTTATCAGTTTTTATTCTTTTTAGAAATTTCCATGTGGTTTCCCCATGGGTTTCCTCCCCCAATTATAAAAACAAATCCCTTATCCTCTCAAATTCACACATAAAAATCCATTTGACTCATCCAAGGCCTACCCAAATAAATTTATTAATTACCTACCCACTTCCTATAGTCCTTATTTTGATTAAGAAATACTCCTACGAATTTTTTTGTTAAAAACCTATGGGGGGGTTTTTGAAGAAGATTCATCATTATTAACTGAGCATTTTATTTCTTATTTCACCTACCACCTACTTCAGCACTTATTCAACTATGATGACATAATATCATAATTATATATAATATTATGATATAATATTTTTAATTGTAATAACTTGTATAAATCCCCTCTTTTATCAAATGGGAAAAGAAACTATCGATTATGTGTATAGTGGATTACCGCCACGCAATCTAATGTAATTGATTTTCCATCACTACCTAAAAAATATGAATATAATTATGGATTTATAAATATAAAGATATTTATTAAATATTTTTTAATTTTTAATTTTAATATCACATATAAATTATAACCTACTAATCAATTTAAGAATGATAAAGTCGCTTGTACATCTGTGTAGACTGCCGCATCCATGAAGCAATGTGATAACTTTTTAATTTTATTTTTTATGGATGTTAATAAAGATATATTTAATTAATATATATGGAATTTATTATATAATAATTATTCTAAAAATGTGATTTAATATTTAACTTTATAACATTACACCTGTCAAGAAAAGGGAAACAATATTGATGTGTACATACGAACTACCATCTCCGAGAATGGTGTCATTTATTTTCGATCTCTAAAATTAATAGATTACTATAAATAAATATATAATTAATATATATGATATTTTTATCTAGGTTAAAATATTTATATTTTTCAACTATTATCAATGAAAAGGAACAAAATCTATTGAAAACAAAACTTACTTGTAAAATGAAGTAGTTATCACACAGAATAGTGATTTTGATAAAGGATTATTAATAAACATGTGGTAAAAGGTTATAAGAAATCATATATGGTATTATATATATTTTTATAATTCTAATATATATGTATAGTAAAAATATATTTTATATGCATGTGGTTCTAACATGTATAAAAAATTCAATACTTAAGGTAAGGTGTTTTTGTCTAACATTTTTCTCTATAAAGAACATGCCATATTTACAACTTGTTTCTTTTATAAGGTTTATATACTTCCAATGAATGCATTTTATGATAATTATTATGATAGTTATGTGGGTTTATATATCCATATAGTCTTATTTATTGTGTGGGTCTTAGGTTTCAAAATTATCCACTATGGAAAATTATTTTTGTTATAAACACATTGCTTAGATGGATTATTTATTATTATTATTTTGATGAAAAAATACTATGATATACATGTCATGAAACTCATAACCCTTCTTTAGCTCTGTTTATTTTTTTGGAATATATACCTTCCTTTCATTTTACTCTCTTTAATAACTAAAGATACCAAAATAAAATTTTTATGAAAAATAGACTATTTATTACTTCAGTCAAACCCTTTTATTTATAACTCCATGCTCGCTAAAAAAAATAAAAGATTGATTTTATTATTATCTGATAATTTTGAAGGAATATTTTTTCCCATGTTTTAATTTTTACAAAAGATTTTGAAATTAATCTTCTTATCATTTTCTAAATGAGGATTTTATATATTTTTATATAAAATGTGAATAGAATATTCATTTTAACTTGTACCTGTACTTGCACGTGCATTCACATGGTGATTTAACAAAATTCTTAGATTTTGTGTTCACATTGTAATATGGTTCCATACTTTCTTAAGAAGACAATTCTATATTTTAATGTTAATAATGAACATTAATATTCAATATTTTTAAATCACAAAATAATTATACTTATTAATAAAATATAATTGGACAACTTATAAGGACATCATTATGATAATATATTTCATTTTGGATCAATACATTCGAAAAGATGTAGAAGAATTTATAAGAAATAAAAGATTATTTTCAGCATAGAGATTTGAATTAAATGACTAAAAAAATTGAAATAAACATTTTAAATTCTGATAATTATTATAATTAATTGTCATAATACAAACTTATAGATATATGTAGACATATTGAAACTGTACACTTCAAAGGATATTAGTTTTTGTCAAAAAAGAAGAAGATATATGTATTGTGTTTTCCTTCCATGCATGCCCACATCCTGAACAGCTTTCCATCCATTTTTTATGACATTGGATACTCCCCTTCCCTTTGGATAATTTATCTAAACCAATTATCCAATATTAACCATCTAAAGTGGAAATTATTCAATTATTTTGAGTTGATGGTAATCAAGGTGCATGTACTAGCATATATATCCCATTGATGTACCTCGAGGAGAGGCTGGAGGGAAACCGGAAGTATGGTCTGATTCTGTTCGAGTCCATGGTGTGGGGGAGTTGTGGGACTCCACTAATTTACCTGTTCTATCAAACATTAATGGGTTTGAAGTCAAAGGGCATTCCTCCACTAATTTAAGTGAGATGTGTTTCCTATTCCCAATTCAAGAATCCAAAATTCGCGAAGGGTTGGGGAATCTAAAATAGTGGATCCTTCTGCTTCCAATACTGACAGAGGATGGAATGCATGTTACATTACTCCATTTCATGTACTAAATAGAAAAATCAAAGCGTTCTAATATACCATGATTGGGTTCCCTTGTTTCGATGGGTCTGTCATAGGAAAACCTCCATTGTCCACAAGCAAGGCACTTCTCTACTTCCACACTATTTTCTAGGGTACAAAATTTATAGGACCAGAATCCATGTCTATAACTATCTCTCTTCTTTAGCTTTTAGGTGTTGTAGAGATTTCATACTAGTGCTCATACTGTAGGAATAAAATGAAAGATGACATTGGAATATATCTCTACCTATCTGCATAAAAAATGTTTAAAAATAACAATACATACAATTAAATAATGAAATATCTGAATGGAGTGTTCAAATGATAGATTAAAATGGAGAGAGAAAGGTGTGGCTTCTCTCAACATGATACCATGAAATGATGAAAATTGGACAATACTTAATTATGCGTTCACACGAGGATATGACAGAATTATTAAATTATGTGTTCACACAGTTATATAGTTCAATTCTTTTTTTAAGAATACAATAAAACATTTCAATGATAATAATGAACATGAATATTCAATAGTTTAAAATCACAATAAAATGATACATATTATTAGAATACAATTGAACAAAATATGGAGACTTTATAATGAAAGTAGAATAATTTTTGGATAAATACATTTCAAAACCTGAAGAAGAATCTATAATAAATATGGAATTATTTTCAAGAAAATAAACCTATTTTTTAACCTGGATATAAATTTCTATATATTTCTTGTGGTAGAATAAGAGGTAATATTCCAGCAGGTCATGGATTAAAAAATCAGTAAACAATTCTGTCTACAGATACAAATAATGTTTTAAATTAGTAGTACAAACTAATAAATTATGAAATTAATGAGTGGAATGTTTAAATGGTAGATGACAATGGAGAGAGATAGGGATGTCATGCTTCAAAATTACACCACGGAACGATCCAACAGTGAGCTTGGACTTCACCACCACATCAGGATTTTCCAGAGTATTGCTAAAAAAGTAGATCAACTAAAAATAAATAAACCAATTAACAACTACAAACTATAGTAAACATCACCCCTTTGATTCTATTGGAAACAAAGGATCAAGTATTCATTGCTTAAACATGGTACATTATCCCGTTTGCATGAAAATGTATCACAGTAGTATACTATAACAACAATTAAAGCTTGTTGTTTGGTGTTAAAACTGATATATTATTTATTTCATCACCACTATTTGGTTAATAATATATGAATATGAAAATTAGATATTTATAAATCGTAGTAAATATATAATCATCCAATAACGGTAACAGCATAGAGATTAGGATGTGAAATCATTCCAAGGTTTTAATAATGTAGTGGACCGATACAAGGTAAATATATCCAACAAAGGATTAGAAATAATAAGTGATTATTAATAGGAAATCTGTAAATATCACATAATTCATAAAGTGAGTCAGATATAACTTAACAACATAGTAAGGAAACTCGGAATTTATACCCTGGTATGAAATTTTTTCATTATAGTTATGAATAAAATTGAAATTTTATTGTACATAATGTAGTTATATTCTTCCATAAATTTCATACTATAGTTGTTGGAGGGAATATGAGTGGACGTCATAGACTTTAGGTAGTCGCTGCTATGTTCTAGGGGTGGATACTGAGAATTTGAGACTAAATGATGGATAACATTACTGTTTCATGGTCATAATTAATAGCATGTACCACTGCTCAAATATGGATGTGAATTAGAAGTCATATTAACTTCAGAGATTCCACAGTTCAGTAGTACACCTAAGGATGCATATTCGTGGAAGCCAGTACATACATCCCAGCTAGTGCTGAGTATTGAAGCCTTGTGTACTTGGGAGTTCTCAGCCTTTCTGGTGATATGGGGCTGGGAAAAAATTTCATTTGAAAAAAAAATGATAATAAATAACCCAATAATATGGAATAAACATGAATAAATCAGTGTTTTATGAATAATTTACCTTGTTTTAGTTCAGATCATTTGAATAATTATGTCCATCTAGTGTGATATAATCAAGACTGCTGCATTCGTTATATGTTTGAAAAATATAGGGGATAATATAATCAATCAAACCTGAGATTATAATGCAAGTATGACTAAATGAAATAGCATAAATCCAAATCTATTGAGTTGGGAAGATCGGGCAGAAGAGAAAAATAATACTTTAGGAATAAAGTGACTAGAGCTCTACCATTATCCAATGCCCTCATATAAATAATTTACTGATGATCTTACAAAAATCCACTGGTCAAATTAAAAACTTTTTCAATTTCTAAAATAGAGTACATGATCCACTTTTTAGAAACATATATCAGAAGTGATATAGAGTAAAACTACAATTTTGGTCATATTTATGTAATATGAATAATCCACATTAAATAGCCTCCCACTACTTCCATGATCTGTCGATGCAGAGCAGAAGTAGTTCACCAAGTTTTTAGATAGTTATATTGATCCCTAAAATGGGTAATTCTACTTTAGTGTTAGTAAATGTCACATATTAGTATGAAAAAACCACAGGTGACATTCATAAATGTCACAGTGTACTGATTTGCAACCCCAAACCTGAATGTTGAAGCCACATTATACTTTTATTTTATTGTAGGAAAAAATAATAACTGTCCATTTATAATTTTATTTTATTAAGAAAGAAAGGAAACCCAAGACCGTAAACAATCTTCTACATCACTTAGCAAGACTTTTGGAAGTAGAAAAAGTTAACATAAGTAAATTAATTAAATAGTAAAGACTTTACTAAACATCAAAATTTTGCTTCAAACAAAAATAAACTAAGGGAGCAAGGTCCTTAATTCACACCACCTTCCCAGATGCAACCATAACACAATAAAGAGACATCACACAATATGTGTATATTTTCAAATATGAAAATGGAAATTTGAAACTTACTAATTTTCTAACAGGCCTCCCTTACTGTGGAAATGCATTTTAAACAGTTATTCTAGTTTGTCAGCTTTTTTGTATCTATTATCCATTATATGGAGAGGTAGTTCACTGGCATCAGTTGTCGTGGATTCTATAGATAGTGATTCCTGACATTCGACTGCATCTTCAGAATAGAAGTCAGTCAGTAGCTCTTTCAATATGAAGATATCATTGTAACGAATAATTAGTAGTCAACACTTATAAGGAACACAAATGAAGCAACAATATAGTATTTATCAGTTGGCATATAAGAAAAATAGATGTACTATATTTTTAATGAAATGTAAAAAATGAAGGAAACACTAGTATTGTTTAAAAAATGTACAGACTGACAGTAACAATAAATGAACATAGAAAAACTATACCTTATTTGAAGATACAGTTGTACTTTTTGTATCGAATCTAGCATCATTGTTACAGCTGACTACTGAAGATCACGCACGGTGATGTTCCTAAAACAGATTGGTGAAATGAATATTATAGGTATGTGGTAACTTGTTTGGAACTAAAATAAATGATAAATAATGAATAATAAAATAATATATCGTAATAAAGTTACTGAGAATGTTGTAATATGAATATTGTAAGGCTTGGAATTCATTTTTTGGTGAGGAATTACTCTATTTACCTGACTGTTTGCAAAATTTTGATGATAAGTGATGATATAATTTTCATTATCACAGATGAAATGAACTGTGTAAGTGTTCAGTTCTGAAGAACGTTTTCAATTCTGAATGTTATAATTTGTGACATCTAGTGCCAGAAATATATATTTTTGTTTTGAAAACGTTTAGCTCTTTTGGAAAACCAAACACATTTTGATCCTATTATGTGATGAAATAGAAATGTGAGTTAAAAAATAACATCAAATAAAAGAAGAAGATAAAATAGTTCAAGAAGAATACTTGTATCAGAGAATCTCTCAACTGAGAATCTGTTTTTCTTATGAATTGATGACGTTCTTGTTGAAGAGAATGATAGACAATGATTCATTCTCATCTGTCACTAGTGGATGAAATCTAATCCTATTATAATTATTGTTTTTAGAATCCATGAGGTTATATCCGTAATATTAAATTCATATAGTAAGACTATACACAAGTAATGTTTAGCAATCAAGGAAAACATTAAATGAATACCTTGAAGTAGTGCAGCATGGTTGTTTTTTAAAATTTTGGCACCAAATATTTCCATCTGCATTTTGACCTTTTATCATACAATAGTATCATGATTCAAAATACCAGTTATGAGTGCTTTGAACTTTAAATATTTTAGTAGAAATCAAACACCTTGTCGGCTGCGAGAAAACTGTTAATATTAATATATTCATAAAATAAGATCTTACATGTAATAGTGTTGTAGACAACATAGTAAAATAAAAAAATTAGGATATTGTACTTACCTCTAGAAGCTTTTTTAAATCATAAATTATTTTCTTGTAATTCCAATAAGGCAATGTTGTAACAAAACTATTTGAATTTTTTGGAGGAATTTCAAATTGTGAATGACTGATGATCCCAGATCTATTAAATGCATAAAATGTAGTATTGAAGATAACATTTTATGCAGTTGTGACTGATTTTGTTGGTATTTGTTGACATAATTGCTGGACAAAAAATATCAGTTATAATTTTACCTTCTTCTGAAGTTGTGGACTACTAGGATGTCCAAGATCCACATTATTTTTGAAGAATTTATTGAAGTAGTGATAATAATAGATGCTGGAACATGTTAAAGAGCATAAGTATAATTATAAGTGTATAGTTTCAAATAAAATAGTCAAATTCTGGAACATTTCGTAAAGAAGAACTATAATTTATAAACAAGATAGTTTTAAATAAGTCATAAGTGATGTTAGAAAATTATATTTTTCAATAAGGCATAGCAGAATGATGGAACATAAAATCTGGTGGAACCTTAATGATTTCATTTTCCATTAACAAATGTCAGTTGTTGGAAAATAATAGTTTTTGGATATCTTTAGTTTGATAAAATTTAAGTTTGAAATTAGATATTAAATATTACATTGTTGTCAATTCAATATGATAGATCATGTTGAACATAATAAGCATGTTTTGAATTGACCTACTGAACATTATAGTATGAATTATGGAAGATTTTGTAATATTTTTCCAGATTTAATACAGCTCAATTGCATTGCCCTGACCAGCTGCAAGATCAGTATTTTAGAGGAGTCGTTGTTATTTTCCACATACTCAGACATTATGTTGGAAAACTTCTCCCACAAGCTGCAGTTTATTCACAAGCCTCTGCAATAAATCATAATCGTTGTCTGGGTAATTACAATATCCTATATTAATTGTTGTGAGAAGTCAAAGATGCATACCTATAATCCTCTAAGAAAATTTTTATATTTTGGTTGGAATTACCAATAGATTGTATAGGATATGACTATTTCAGATGTCTAATAATTTCTATAATAGGTAAAAATGGTGTAAAACTAACAATTCTTTATGAGAAGAGTATCCCCCTTAATAATGTGTCAATAACACAATAATTTAGAAAATTAAATAGTATGATGTGTCTTATCTATATTTGTGGACAATATTTTTTAAAAACATGTACTAAAGATTCATTTTAAATATGTAGTTTTTACCAGAAATAGAGTTGTAATCAAATGTGGATATAGATTATTGTTCGGGAACGAATTTTTTAATAATGATAGTGGTAGTTAGTAATCGGTTGGTCGAACATATGTTGTTCTTGTGAAAAACATTAGGCAATCATGTCTTTCTCCCATGTAGCTCCCTTTATTAGGAGCAATTTGGATGTTTTGCAGGATGTAGCATATGCCTTCACGTGGTAGTGATTTGTACTTTGTGATTAGCTTGCAGTTAGTAATTGTACACTGAATTTTGGTCTCCTGCATAATTAATTTACAAAGTAAACTTTTAAAATCATATTACACATATTAGTTACAAAAAATAATGACATTCAATAGAAGTACATAGTATTAGTATTATGAAACAGTGCTGAAAATCTTACTTCTGGAGAGGATAAACTCACTTCAGAATCATAGAAAATCCGATAGATAGAAGAAACTTCAGAGTTGGGTGATTAATTACAACACATATTCAATTCATGGACTTGTATCTTTAATGTTTCATCAGCATCAATAGTAATCTCATTCAAAAGACACGTTCTTCATGACATGTTTTGGTTTTTGTATGATTTCAATTAGTCTACAGATATAACTTAGTAAGAAACAGTATAAGTAATCTATTTATATATATATATATATATGCAATTGAGAAAACCAATGAAATGTTTATATATTTAATGAAAATATACCTAAGAAAGGTTATAAAAAAATTCTTTGTAGACAATGTTGTGTGTACAGTCATAGGTTGGATTATCTCTATCATTGAGAACAATTTTCAAACCCCTGGGTGAAGCCACTCTAGATATGGCAACATAAAGTTATCAATGATAGAACATAGGCTTGTGAAGATATAAAAAAATAAAAGATAGAGATTGACCTTGACTCTTATTAATAGTCATTACATAATAAATAGTCAAAGGATATTGTATTCTTTGTAGTTTTAAAGGTCGTTTATCATCATTTTGTGTCATATTAATTCTTGGGATGAATGACAGATACCCAAAATGACGACCAATTAAACATTTAGCTCTGACGACATGGTCACCCAATTCTGTAATAATAATATGAGTATCATTTCATAACCCCACTGATTGATCTAAATTTCTATGAAACATAATTTGTAATCTGATCTTCAATGTAATTTTCTGTGCAGGAAGTCCGTAGACAATAATACCATTTAAAATGTCAATTGTATATATGTTCTCATGTCGATCAGTATCAAAACTGGCATTGCAAGTAGAATCATAACTGAAGTAATCTTTTTCTTTCGATATATTTAGAGTTTACATGTATTCATTGACTTCTTGAACAATGTCATGGGTTGGTGAAAATATAGCATGACCATTTAGATATGATACATCTCCATAGCATTTGTTGAAATAAAGGTAATCAAATTCAACTGATGCTACCAATGGAGGTTTATTTGTTATCAGAAGGTATGTTTATGGGATTTGAATACACCCATCCCCATAGTTGAGATCACCAACAAATCCCTCACAAATATCCCTAATCCACTTAGAAAATTGTTTCACCTCATAAAGAACCATCAATTGAATCTGTAGATTTCAACTTCATGTTTTTGTTCAATGTTAAAACCTGACAGTGTTTCCATTGATATGATGACCTTATAATTGAAAATTAAATATCACTTCTGTCACCACCTTGGATTACTGGAAGTATTTGTCTGAAATATCCACCTAGGACAACCGTTAAACCGCTGAATGTTAAATTAGAGTAATTATAATTCTTTACTAAAACTATATCTCTTAATGTACAATCAAGAGCTTCAAAACAATTTTTTTGAAGCATTGGAGCCTCATCCAATATAATCGATTTTGTTGACTATAGCAGTTCGGTAAAATCACTCACTTACTGAATATTGCAGACTGAATGATTTTTTGTAGATAACAGAAAACAAAATTTTGAATGGGTTGTCCTCCCACCTGGTAAGAGTAATGATGATATTACACTAGAAAAAAGGCAAGAACAATTTTGCCTTATGACCTTAGTAAACATGTTATGGATCTTTATATAAAAGTCTTTCCCATCCCTATAAATCCATGCAAGAAAATAATCCCCCAGCATCAGAACATAACACATATATAATTCTCCTGATAACTTGTTTTTATTCAACAGTAAGCATGTTGTGCGATGATGAGTACTCATTAAGAAGTTTTTCTCATTATTAATTGAGATCTTATGCAATAAAACGATTCGGTTGAGCAGCTAATGAGTAATCTATAATGGGAATTAGAGGATAATATTACAGAGATTTACCACTATTGTGGATAATGTTGTCTATTTCAATAAAACCTAACATTTGTCTTTGATGATCCGTTATTGTCAAGTCTACAAGAGATGGAAATAGTATTAGAAAGCAATGTACTAACATAGATGTGTATTGACAAAGATGGTAAGTTGTCTATACCTTGTATTTTCATGAGTTGTTGTTGGGAATATATAATATCTTTGGTTAGAATCTTCCAAGTTTTAAACCAAAGAATGTCTGGTCAGGAAATGTTATTTGATAAAAACATTCTGGAAAATATTATTCGCAAATAGTGTCCCATTCCCCCAGAGGATACATATTTTATTGCTTGAATTTACTCATTATCATCAGTTAAAAGTCTCATTACTGAACATTTTTTTCTAAATGTACTGTGAGTAATTTTGTTCACTCTAATAATAGAATCTTATGAAGTCGCACCTCTGACCTTCGTAAGTAGAATCTGTAAGTAATAGAGTTCTCTAGAAGATGAATACACATAGTACAGTCTGCCAATACTGAATCCTTATTTGTATGGGTACCACTTTTTCACGATATAGGTAGAAAAATCTTGTTGGGAATTCTGCATATGTTAGACTTCTGCCCTCTGGGTGCAACAAATTTTCTTCAAACCAAGATGTGAACATGGTATTATAAATGTTGCTATTATTTAAGATGTCTTCAATATTGTCAGAGTCTGCATATGTCACGTTGTTTTGTCCAGCTAAATAAAACTGCAATCTATCAACTAGAGGATATCTAAAATGGATATCATAAGAAAATATCCTCCACGAATCTTCACAAGTAGAGATGTACCAGGATTCCTAGTATATTTTAATCATGTTAACACTGTTATCAGACAGATGGATGTTTTCATAGAGTGTCGCAGTGACACGATCATGACTCGTGATTATATATTTTAAAAGGTATTGGATAGAGGATGACTAATTGAAAATTTCAATATTCAAATGAGCTTTATATTTTAGAAGAAGAACTTGATTGTATGGCACAACAAACTGATTGTCTAATGCTATACCATTTTGGAAATTGTACATCCAGAATTCCTTCTTTGATATACAACATAACCATCATCACCCATTGTAGTATGTTCAAAAAATTTATTTGGATAATATTTTGAGCATTTTCCATTCTGCATAAAAGGTGAGCGAGAATTCGCATCACCAAAAGGCCCATAGATCATAAAATTTGCAATAGCTTCACGATGTTTTTGGAAGGTACCTTTCTTTGGAATTTTAGCCATAACAATTCTATTAATGTTTGGTGGAGTGAAAACATTGTCTTCATGGCTAAGAAATAATATAATGTGCACATGAGATAGTCCTCTTTTCTGAAACTCCACAATACAAAAAACTATATTGGAAAATGAAGGATATATGAGAAAAAATGTGGAAGAAATATGTAATTTGCTACTAAAAGAAAAAATTAAAATAGTAGATTTTAGTAGTGAAGAAGTTTCGTACCTACTCAAGAATTTCTAAAAAAACATCCTTCTCATAAATCATTCATGATTTGTCCCACCTTAATATTTAATATTCATGAAAGAATATGAGGAAAATTTTATGGGCGAGTATTTTTTACCTTAACAAATCTCAAAACTTAAGGCTACATCGGATTACATGTGAATGTTAAAAAAGATCTGGATACCCTGCCCAATTGAATATTGACATAGCATCTTGGTAATTTTGAATCATATATATCGGTCCGCCCATAAATTTGGAAGTTAAAATGATACACTTCCCACATAAAGACCCATCTCAGTCACCTCTAACGAAAGCATCCTATAAACCTATGTATAGTTCTTCCCTCATGTGCATTTGATTGAAGCGAATAAAAGATTGTCTTTGAGACTCAGTCATTGAATATGCATCTACAACAAACTATTATAGAATCCTCCTATAATAAAGTATAAAAGATGAGTCATTTTAACAGAATTGAATGTGAAAGGAGAAATATTCTCTCATTGTAACTTTTCAAATTTTTTCACTTTGATTGAATGGTGTCACATGATGGAATATGTTATCGACATATCCATCCTCTCCACCTATATAAACCAATGGATATTTTAGAGGGAGGTAAAGAGGGTGAAGTTCATCTATGCACTGAAATTCACCACTTTTTCATTGAATGATGACATCTCTATTGTGATTAAGATATTCAATGTTTCCAACAATCAGCATTTTGATCTCAGGTGTAGTTGGTAAGTTGTATGCTTGTGCATCACTTCCTTATATTCTAAGTAATTGCTGATTTAAATTTCTATTGCCATTACTCTCAATAACATCCCAAGATATTCTTAATTGTCGTGATAAATCATTTATTTTGTGGAGAATTTCTTGTAGTTTCTGAACAACACATAATTGTATAAATGAGTTTTGATTCCTTTTGTCAAAGTTGCATATGAAAGTGTTAAGAAGTTACAATCAGAAGAAAAAAAATTGGAATTATACCAATTAATATAGTAGTCACCTGATGGCCCGTAGTCTTTTGTGAGCTTCATTTTCAGTGTCATATACAAATAGCTGAGAAAACTTTGTTGGTTGTCCATCAGTAAGACATAAAATCTAATATGATGGTAGTTTGTTCCATTTAATCTAAAAACATTTGGAGACCCTCCACAGTTCATAGATTTTTCTAGTTTTCCCCCCAATGATGTGAATGAAAACATTTAATTGTAATTGGTCATATGGTCTTGAAATGTTTTGGAATGTGTAGAGGTTGTATTGAAAACTAATTTCTGAAGGTATTCTTGACATGCAGGAAATTGTTGTAAAGAAATATTTCCTAGCGAGCAACATAAAGAAAATCATGGGATATGTATGTGGCTATATTTTTTTACTCCTCTATTCATACTAGAAGGTTGAACAGCATTACTCATAGATGTTAGAAAGGTCTCCACAATCTGAAAATTATGTAGGAGAAAAGTGTAAGAATAGTTGATATTAATGGGGATATAAATAATATTATAATTATAACATATACACATACAAGGTTGTAATTTTAGTACTACTTAAATGTAAATAACCTCTTTGTTCAATACTTTGAAGTTGTAGTGATATATCTGCAACATTTGACATGTAGATTGTTCTTATTAATGTTAAAATAATAATAAAAAACATAAAATGGAATAATTTTTTATTGAAAATACAATCTAAAGTAGGACATACCTCTGAAGTTAATAGCAGAACCTCTGTCAGAGTTTGTTGGAGTTGTTTCTGTGGTTGTTTGACTCATTGCTTGTCATTGCCTGGGCGTATGTGTAGTACCTACATGCCTCCATCATTAGATTAACCCCATTGGTTACAATTTTATTAAATATTATAATTTGAGTATTAAAAAAATGCAAATATCCTGTTTGTTCATGAATTTGTAGGTGAAGTCATTTATCTACAAAATTTGACTTGTAGTTATTTGTTATTAATGTTAAATTAATAATAGAAAACATTCAATGAAACTGATTTTTTTGAAAATATAATGTAAACTTTGAGAGAGCAGATTATTTTATAGTAGGATCCATTTCATATTTTGTTGAAGTAGTAGTTCCTTTGGTCATCTAATTCATTGCTTGTTGTTCATCAGTCTGATGTGTAGTACTTGTATGTTTGTGTCATTAGAACGACACTATTCATTTCGTAGTTATTAAATATTATAAAGTATCAATATATAAAGACATAAAGATGATAATCCTGAAATGGTATTTGGACTGTAGTAAATGCCCGTGGATGAAAAAGGAATGTGGTTTCCGATAGCAATAGAAGTAGTATTGTTCATTATTGAAGTCCCATGTGTATAAATCAATTTTTCACTAACACATAGTAAATCATGTAGTCAACTAATTTGTGCTTACAGTGAATAGGATGCATCAGATGGATCTGTAAGATTATGCCTATTTGTATTCGTACCTTATAAGATTAATTTTAAGACATGAATTTGATTAATAGAAATGAAATATATTGTACATTTATTGAAACAAAGTTCCTTGACAACATGCCTACATAATGAAAGACTGTGTTCTATCATGGTATTCGGTTGTCGCTTTTTTTTGTTTGATCCACCGCATATTGTTGGCAGATCCAAACAGTATTAAGGGACTGTGAAAGAGGAAGATGAAAAGTATTACCAAGCTATGATTACATATTTTGAAATATGAAATCAATTTATTTAAACTAGAGATAGTAAACTGACATTATAGTTTCTTCATATTGGGTATAATGGAATGCGTCGACATAATAATGCATTATTATCTAGTGTGACAACTTCACTTGTAAAACATTATCCTTCAGTTAGTTTTACCGTAATATTAACATTAATGTTAGAATATATATACTCAGACAGCAAGATAATATAGTAAAGTGGTATGATATTTTAATTTGAAATATGATAACCTAAAAAACTTTAACAGACATAGTAAATTGAATTGAAAATTACTGGGTATTGGTGAAAAAGAAAAACAGACTCCTCTTTGCATGCCTACTATTGGTGTTACAGTTTCACTTGCATTAATGATTTCAGTAGAAAATATGCCTGTGGAATTTCAATTATCATAAACTTAGAAGTCGTTGGTTGATAAATAATGAAACAGTATCAGTACTGCAAGGAAAAAAATAAGAGAATCGTATGGTCGTTGATGTTGTAGTAGTCTTCTTTGTAGTTGTGCATCTCTGTATCTAGATGGGGAGTTCATGTTTATATCATGTATATTTTTATTTTATTGTAAAGGAATAGAACATAACCATAAAAAAGACAATGCGACATTGTGATCAGATGATATACAACATATATTCTAAATATAATTGTGCCTTAGAACATGCATGTAGTCACATTCTAAGAGTTGTATGTCAAAATGGTATATATGATAGTTACTTACTACAGGTAGTCAAATATAAATCATGA
Organism: Viscum album; assembly: GCA_963277665.1. Classification (NCBI taxonomy): domain Eukaryota; kingdom Viridiplantae; phylum Streptophyta; class Magnoliopsida; order Santalales; family Viscaceae; genus Viscum; species Viscum album. The sequence goes on along the minus strand of OY728126.1, from coordinate 349,283,907 downwards.
TATTTATCATCATTCGATGATAAATAGCTCATCAAATATAACATGTCCACTTGGATGTAGAATTATGAGCATATTACTGAGAATGTAAATGCTGAAGAAAAATAATAATTACAATCTTCATGAAGATACTACTATGGTTGGCTCTGTAGTTACATGTCTACATATAGGTTAAGTTAAATGGTGAAGACATGTAATACTATCACTATTGAATTAGGATAAATTATAATGAAAATGCAAAACCATTTGCGAACCCGGAAAAAATGTGAACATGAACTAAAGCTATAGGGTGATTTGGTATCTCATGTATGGTCTGGTTCCTGCTCACCCAAAAGCGGTTTTTCTAAAATCAAATAAAAAAATAATTTTCAGGTCAACTAAATCTATAGGTATCACAGTGGAGTATGAAAACATACCTATTTCGAAAGCTTACACCTACTTCCTGGTAACTGAGCAAGAAATATTTGAAACCCAAGAGTTTTGGCACAGAGTTTAGTAGGTTTCGAAACCTTAGTCTGCAGATTTCCATAGAGATAGAGGAGGTGTGTTTCAAATAAGTGTTGTACATGGATTTTAGAGAAGTATCTTGTTTTTGATGTCGGTTGATGATGAAGTGAAAGTAGAAGATAATTTTGATCCTATGAATCATAATATTTCAAGCATGACAGCGATAGTATATGAAGGAAAGAAGATGTTGTCTCAAAGGACTGACGGTGTGGAGTTTCAAAGAGAGATATATCTAATTGCATGATGTTGTGGAATTTTTTTCAGATGAGTTGCTATGGAGGAGTCGTCAGATGAAGATGGAGGCTACCGAGGGCTTTCAGTAGTTTGAGTGGAGGAGGTAATTCATGATTTGGGAGGATTGGAATTAGATGGAAGGAATTAGGTTTTGTACGTGAGGGTAGAGGAATGAGCTGTGGGAGCGACACATGGCAGAAAAAAAGCCTTATTTAGAAAATATATATATGTAATGAACAATATTTACCACTATCATGATATATCAAGGAATTAAATATTATTTTTCAATATTAAAAGGTTCTTTTCATGTTTGTTTTTTATTTATTATTTTATTAAATTGTATATTTTAAAGAAGTGACATCAAAATTTAAAGGATATTTTCATTAATAAATTTTCCATGTTATATTTTAAAATAATTTTCTTTCTAAGATGACTTCATTCAATGTTACTAATTCAATATTGTGGATATTATACAATTATATAATCTTTATTCTATATTTTAAAATTTTCTATTTATGATTATAATATTTTTATGAGACATGTTTATTTTCAATTTCTTATGCATTGATGAAATGTTTATGAAACCTTCATAGCCCACATGGAATCATTGATTAAACACATTCATTGATCATATTATAATTTATATATGGAGAAATATATTTGGATAAAGGCATTTCATTTTAGTTTTGTGGGGTTGAACCCACTGGGACAACTATTAGGCAAGAAACTTAGTGGTAAAAACCTTTTTGTAGGAGTAATCAATATCCTCATTTGGTTTTGGTTTTCTAAGAGCTACATAGATTAGGTTATAATTCAAATGAAAGAATGAGTTTAGGGTCTATTTTAGGGTTCAGGAAAAATAAATATGAAAATATATCTTGGGATAGACCTTTGGATTTTGATTCGAAGAAGTTCAGTGGTAAACATTTAATCTTTGTTTAACCAACTAGATCTACCAAATTTGAAACTATTTTTTGGTCTATATATAGTCAATAACTTAGGTGTAATAAGATTAGCTTCTATGTAGAATGTATCACAAGCTATAGGTTCTATATTTCCCAACTCCAACTAGGTTAGTGTCCTTCAATAGTATATCCCAGGGGTAGGGTAGATAAAAAATAATGAGATTAACAATTTTTTAAACCAGATTACTAGGAATAGTTTTACCATGTTTTCATTTATGATTAATCGAAATAAAACATACTCCTACTCTTCACCCATAATGCAAAGTGGATCAGTCACACATAAGATTATTAATTGAATTAAGGGAACATGAAACACGCTTGACATAGAAAATAAAAAACTTAAACCAACTAAATCCATAATTTAAATAATATAAAATCAATCATATCATATCTTGAATAAAGAAACAGTGAATAACATAGTGTCCATCGATGTTTCATGGAAATCCGAATTATATTGAAGCACTGGAATTACAACATGAAAAGAACGACTCTTGGAATCAGTATTTGGTAGTAATAGAATATTTAAAATGTTAAAAGAAAAAAAAGTAAATCATAAGTTGAAGAAAGAGAAATATAAATAAAGAAAAGTGAGGAAAATCCCCCAATTTTTTAAAGCCATAATTTCAATTATGGGGTCACTAAAAATATATTGGCCCAAGATGTTCATGAAATTTAAATGATTCACATTGTGAACATGTTTTAAGTGACTTATACATCAAGAAATTCACGTTTTTTATTTTTTTTTTCATGTTTTGTACATCAGATCCAGAATGATCTCTGAGTATCTTGAATCGCATGGATTTCAATGACTATATCTTTAGAAAGATTCGTAATTCGATCCTTTCATTTCGTGCGTTGAGCTCACATCATGTATCTTCATCAGGGTTCATACATTGAAGGATTCAATATGTGAAAATAACTGACTGAAAATTAAATTTTTTATTATTCAAACACTTTTGAGGAAATATTGAGAAACCGTACATGAATTCACAACTTAAGACACTCAAAGCACCATGGTACAAAATTTAAGGCCAGACAACACCAAGATTACATAGAAGATCCCCTACCCAGCATCATAAATAATAACATCAGCTTCCTTCTGCTCCTCGTTGTCGGATAAATATCCCATGCATGAGCACACGGTCCTGGAACCGATGGAAAATCCATAGCCTCTCAGACATCTGATTCTGAAGCGAAGACCAGATGAAAACCAACTGCTCAAAACCACATCTGGAGAAAAACCATGTAAGATAGATGTAGCGAACCTCAAATCTTGAACCAGATGGCCACAAAGAATATTCCACCAGTTAAATGAATTCAGCGACCAACTCCACCATTCCAGATCATTCCACACAATTATCAAAAACTACAAATAAGACCTAAGATAAATCAATTTTCATACCCCCAATGACTATTCACAGCACATCCAATAGATACTTCATATAACCATTCATACCTCTTCCTTCATCGACAAAGAGGCCAACACCGAAAATTCAGAAAATTCAGCAACCAACATCACAGAAGAGACCCTTTACGAAACCAGACAATTATTCTCCTGCTCCTTCAGCAAAAATACAACCATCACCCTCAACTATCGACCAGAACAATCAGAACCGGCGCAAATCACTTGTGTCGATGACCCATCACATGACCTAAACCAACAACAAACTAAAATGAAGATTATGAAAAATGAACCAGCACCAAAATGAGGACCACATGAGTCTGGAATCACCTCCGCCGCTGGAACAATCTGTCACCGCAAACCAGAAAACCAAATTCAAAACATGAACCAGAACATAACAAAATTGTGATAAATTTATCTTATCAAATTCGACCACACTTGAAAATTTACTTTTCCTCAGGGAAAAATCATCTCAACAAGGATTCCAAATCAAAAAAAAATTTACCAGGAAACATGAATTACAACTAATAATATAAAAATAAGTGATATTAGAAAAATTAATTCTTATATAATCACTCATGTAGAGAATATTAGTCATGCCTGATAGTTCAGTTTGTTATTCATATTCTTTCTAATTTTAAATACAATTTTTTAATCTACCATTTAAGCTATAGTGATTTCTCAATTTACCTCATAATAAATTTTCTCTCATAAACCAAGGTAATATTTTTAGTTCTATCATCTCATACATTAAATACTTGTTTCTAACCATATTCTTTAATTGGTTATAATTTCTCTACTACATAATGGAAAATAAAAAATTAATTATGAGGGTTTAAGCAAAAAAGGCTTTAATGTCTCTAAGGCAAAAGAAAAGTTGTAGATGATAAAAACCTATCTAAAAAATTAGTGTAATATTTAACATATAATACATGATAATCTTGAACAATATAGTAAAGTAAATACTCCTTGAAAAAAATTTATATATGCTCTAAACAGATTAATGTGGGTCAGTGAATATGTTAATAAAACCTAAAAAATGTACCATGATCCATTCCTTTTTTTCATTTTATTTTATTGTTCAATACCATGACTTGGGTAGATCTCACATCCCTCACATAACCCTATATGATCCATCATAAGATTCATCAAGATAGTAATGAAAATTTTTCAACTTCCTAAAACACAACCCATTTTTTAGTAACATGGCATGAATTGAAAATACTGTAGGTAATCGTGAACCAGGTCTTATAAATCTAGTGAAAATGACACCATAATTTTCCCTAGTATCAATTTCCCATATATGGAAGAGATGAAAAATCTCCCACACTTGTTGAAAAGAAAATGATTCCTATTACCAAGAGTATTGTAGTAATAGATAATTGTATTAAAATGTTTACATCCTCACTAAGTTATTCAGGGATTCAACGTGCTGAATAGGGTTATATGTGAAGGTCCATCTCTGGATAAATACCACAAAAAATATTTCCTCAGTCAATTTAATATTTTATTTGTTTAATTATAGGCTCAATAAGATCCCAATGTATGTTATGATAGGATTACATGCCCCAGGTATCGCTCAAAAAACACTCTCAGAAAATAATTTCACAATATAGGCCTAAAATCCTCTCAGGAATGGGAGTATAAAATAACTGGAAACCAATCAGGGCCTACTATTAAATTATAATTCAATCAAAATATAGAAAAAGATTATAGAGTTAGAATTAAATTACTCAACTTATCATTCATGATAAAAAAATATAACCTGTGCAAAACGTATTTCAACCATCTTTAACAAAACATTGTATTTTATTTAAATGGGTGTAATGAGATTTCAAGTTAAAGAATAATTTCTTTGAAAAATTTCACCTTGAATAAAAAAAATTAGAAAAAATACATGTTTTTACTCAATAAATCTCAATTAAGACTCTCTCACACTTAAAATGTTACAATCTCTACAATGTTATGGAAATTGATGTGGTGGTAATATAAATAATATTAAAGATGCATTGAATTTGAAATTATGAATTAAAATTTTTGGAATCTCAAGCTTCCTATAATTAAAGAAATGTCATGGGGGTGGGATTGTTGGATAGTGAGGAGAAATTATACTACCTGAAATAATTGTTAGAAACAAAATACCTTCACTAAAGAAACAATTAGTACACTAGGGTTAGTCAATGTGTAATTAGAAAAATGGTATGTGAACATAATAAATAGTATAAGAAAGAGACTCAAATAAATATAAGAATTGAATACAATGATGTTTTGGACAATTAATGAATAGAAAGTTCTATAAAATTAATAACAAATGTACTAAAAATAAAATGAAAATATATAAAAAATATGGTTTTCCACCCATAATGAGATAATGATGACATCATCAGTTATATGGATTTAAAAAAATACATGTTAGTGTTTTCCATCAGCTCATATGTAATTTAACTATTGAAAAATCGATGGTGATGTCAATAATCACATGGGGTTCATGGTTAGGTTAACCACATTAGGAATGGGTTCACTAAAATTCATAGGTGGAAGTAGTAAATTCAACAAAAAAATTGTATGAGAAGCCTACTGAGTACAGATCTAGATATAGAGCTCTGAAATATGTCTCTTTATGTTATAAAAAGTATGATACATTTTAAGGTCAAGGAAAAATTATGGCCTAATAGTATCATCAATGACTATAGAGGATTCAGCATAGCTAGACTTTTCCAAATTAATACAAAATTAAAAAATAAAAATAATCAATAAATTAGTGTTGTTAAAACATTATCTCATCCATAGATATGAAAAATGGTACATCATGGAATATGGATCATAACGAGAATACAAAAACAAACACCTATAAATTTCAATAAATAAGGGAAGGGTAAAAGGACACAACTAAATAGTATAGATGGTTTCGTCATTGTCTACATCAGAAGTCCCATCCCAAACAGTGTGTGACAAAAGATGCCACACCCTTTATATGCTATCTATGGACACTAGGTTTAGTGGATGAACTGTTGTGGTGGGTTCAATGGTTCATTAATCTAGATCGGTCAAGATAGGTGTCGAGGAGGGAATTTTGGATGAAACAATTTCTACGATATCTTGTGTTGGGTGGGTATATATAGGGGATGGTGTTAAAACAAGGTTGGGGAACTAGAATGGTTTGGTGAAAAGAATTTTCAGGTAGTGGAAAATATATTACAATTTCTTTGGAAGAAACTAGAAAAAATACTATATTATTAATGGAAATAGTGGTGTAAGTGAAGATAGTAAGTGGTTGAGATGTAGAAGTAGGAGCTGATGTGGAAGCATGTGATGAGGATGGGTTATCAATGTGAGGTTCTTCATGATAAGGGGATGGGGAAAGGCGATAAAATGCATCATGTGCAAAATACATGTACTCAAAGGGCCACTGATAGCTCCCTTACATCATCCTTCGGATTCCTATATTTTTAAGCATGAGTGGGTTAATCAAATCCATATTGAAAAATTAGGAATGTGGCTAAGTGGAATAAAATATATTGAGGTGATGGTTAAATTTCTAGATGACACTACCTCCCATTAGGGTAATTCAGGACCTTCGTACATAGATGTGGTAGTGAAGCACGAAATGGATGGCTATGTCGATTCCAGGGTAGACCATAGATGATGATAGGATTATGAACTCAATCTTATTGATACCACCTTCAGAATCTACTTTGGCCAACATGGTAGGATATAGGGGCCAATGAAGAATCTATAGAGTGGAAACCTTCAGTGGGGTGCTCTTCATCATATGTGGATCCTAGAAACATAGAGTATACTAGGAAATCAATTCCCAAATCCTGAATGAATTAAACTTTTTTTATTTTAGTCACATGGTTGCATGAGCTGGGGAAGTTTTTAAATCCTTAGTATAGATACTGAATCCAACACTGAAATACCATTAAGTAATCTACTAAAGCCTACCGTCTAGAAAGAAGGTGACATATTCAATGTCGAGCTCTAAAATATCCATGAAATCTAATAATATCTCTCAAAAAATCACTTTAAGCACCTCAATAAAGTTAGAGAGGTTCATCCAAACAAGAATATGAAAAACATCCTTGTTCATGTGGATATTCGGGAGTATGGCCATATTCAGGGTTATCTTTGTCTTTTGAGGCTTATCCTTTATATGGACCAACCAAACCTAATGGTCGGGGGCTGAATAGTGGAGGTAGGGGTGTTGGTGAAGCTGTGGGGATGCACCATGGGATGGACTAGATGAGTGTGTGGAATAGATGGAGGTGGTTGTAGTGGAAAAAGGAATTTATATGGCGAAGGGGTGGGGTCTATAAGGTTATGGTGGAGGGTCAAATGTTGGGAACTTGGGTAGAAAAGGTTCATCCCTTTACGCCACAAAAATGATAGTTTTTTTTGTGTTTTATTATATCGTGAGTGTTATCACATTTCCGCTAAAAGTGTTTGAAAATAAAAAAGTTACACTGAAGAGGTAGTGGAAAAGTAACATGAGTGGAAGAGGATCGGGTTGGATGATTAGGTGATATTAGAGAGGATTGGTGGAGGTTAGACAATGGTCAAGCGGGATGAGAGGGATATCGACGGTCAGAAGAAGGGGGTAAGGCACGTGATAGGAAACAATCGGGGGTCTATTCCATGAAACTAGGATTCAAATATTTCAAAGAACTTATGAACAATTCATGTAATTTATATAATACATGATATATAATTATCGGTTTTTTATTTTTTGAGGCACTGTAAGATCAAGTCATGTAGTTATTTTACATGGTGTAATTTATTTAATGGCTATAAACACTTATAAACCCCACTCCAGTAGTACTTTTTTCCCTAATACCTAATCTAACCTATTTAACCAATTCCCTCTCATTTAGTTATTCATTTATAGTTCATATCAAGAAATTATTCCATTCGTATTTATTTAAAAATATGGACACAACCCTTTTTTAATGGTTCTTGAAAACATAGGGTATGAATGTTGGGAAAAAATACCTAATTAGTGGTATCATTTTATTTACATCATGGTGATCACTATCTCTATTTTTATCATTTTTAAAGGACTCATTATTTATTTTACTGGTCATATAGTCATCTTTCACATTAGTAGAAAAGTTAGATTGTAAATATAAAACCCCTTTTCCTTTTATAGCATCTTTTACTAAATCTAAAATAAGCTGTTATTTAATGAATCTGAATATCATTCACCCATGGTTTACATAATTCAATGATTTAAAATGGAGAGAAATTGACTCCCAAGAATTATGGGGACATATTCTTATTCTTTCATATCCATGACCCAGAAATCAGTGGGAATGATGAATTTACCAACCATTACTAAGATATACTTGAGAAGTACGCATGGGATTTTAACTGAGTGGTTATCCAGTTGAAGTTTAACATTCATTTGATTTAGTTATTTAATCCCTATCTCATAGAAGAAACTCATGGGAATGAGGTCACTAATTGATCCAAGATTACACGAGTTTCTTTTAAAATTTCATGTCTATATAGTGCAGGTAATTGAGAAAATTCTAGGGTCTCATATATTTAGTGGAATCATACACTGAAAAACTATAGATAATTTCTCATTTCAGAATATAATTTCATGTTCATCCATTTGATTCTTAATTTTGACTTTGTTTATTAGAAACGTTTCATATGTTGACATTTTATCGATCACATCTTCAAAGGGGATGTTGATGTGAAATTTCTTGAAATTTTCTAGAAACATATTGTAATGTTTGTTGCTTATAACTTATCTCATCCTCCTTGGATGGGGAAAGGTGGATAGTATGATGGAATTGAAATATAAACATCATGATTTTTATATTTCTCTTGAGCTATAACATTTTCAGTATGTTAAGATTCTATATGTCTTTCTTGATTAGATTTATTTTTTATATCATTAACATCATTGATAATTATTGCCTCATGTTTTAGGATCTTTTAACTGATCTTCCTTAACTCTACATGGATACTGAAAATATATAATTCTTCTACTCTTTTGAACTAAATTATTAACCTCCTCTCATGGATGAGTCTCAGTATTACCAGGCAGTGTACCTAGTAATCAGTCTAATACTATTTTGGATTTTTGTCCATCTTGGTTCTCAAGGGTGTGTAAATAAACGATTAAATTTTTCATTTCAGTATAATGGGTAGAAATACCATAATATTCTTTCTACATGAAGGCATTGAGCAGATTTTCCACATTTTTATTTTAGAGTTTAAGAAAGTTGTTGTTGTCTTAGTATAGCTTAATGATACTACTACTGTTCAGATGATGGAAACAACTGAATTGTATGGGAAAATAGTTATTATTAATATTGATTTTGTGGTTGACGAACTATATTATATGTTGTGTACTAAATATTTCCATGATTCCATATTTTGGCTTGAAGGTTCTCTATTGATAATACCCTTGAACTATTTATTTCTATTTTTGAACCATCCACTTCTAATAAAACTGGTTCTAATATTGTTGTGGGTTCTAAAAATGATGATTTTTTTATTTTAATTATCATAATTATAATACTAACTTGAAGACTCCTTTATTATTTCCCTATATTTTAATTATGGGTGTGGTCATCTATATAATTAAAAAAATGGGAATTCCATAACAAGGGATGGAGGTGTTGTGACGTTGCACGTAGCTGAAATGATTCATGTTTTTTTAGTAAGGATTTTTACAAGGCCCTCCATTAAGGTATTATATTCCACACAATGGATGACTCACTAGTGTGTTCATACATTGCTCTATGATTGATTGAAATTGTGTGATATCTCATCTAACAATTCTCGGCCAACTCCAAGCATCTTGAGCATGAGCCTCCAATTAGCAGCGACATCTACAACAGTGCAAAACAGCCAGTAGTTGTCCTTGGTAGAATGTTTGAAATTGTTGACAAACATAAAATATAGGATGTTTACAATTCTAATTAACTTCCTAAAATTGATCCAAGGATTCTAAGGATTAAAAACTGTTATCCAATTTGAATTTAGGGATTTTGTTCTTTAGAATCCATGATCGGTTTGTTGGAAAGTATTTATTAAGGATTTTCATTGATAAATACTCCCATATCTTGATGGACCCAGGTGATTAGATTTTAATCCAATAATTATCTTAATTGTTTCAGTAGAACAATGAATCTCGTAGATGTATTGTGTCAAAGGATACACCATGGATACATATTTAGTGACATACCTCTAAGAAATTTTATTTGTGTTCATGGGGATATTCTCATTGTATTCCACAAAACTTCCCCATGTTCTAGATCATATTGATGATTCTAGGTATGATTTCTCATGAATGTTTTAGTATATGAGGGCTCAAAATTTCAAATAAAGTACCAAAAATAGACGATAAGTCATAATAAATGATTATGTACTTCTATAGCATCAATCACTCTCTCTAATGTTCAAGAGGTGAATATTGGAGATTTTGAGATCCCTGATTTTTTCATTAATTATTTTTTAATTCCATTGTGTAGATAAATAAATATCCATCTAGAGATCAAAATAAAGTGGTTCTAGAGTTTCAAGTCATTCAAAGAGAGTCTGAGATTATGGACACATGCACTAGGCTTGATAAAAGTGTGTAAACGGGTCCTAGTGCATGTGGGAGAAATTTTTTAAATGGAAATTAGGGCTTGAGGTAATTCACGGTTCTAGAAAATGGTTTCTATTTAAAAGAAAAAATTAAGTGAAAATGGTTCCCAAATATGATCTTCCCCAATAACACTATTTCTTACATGCAAGCATTGATCAAATTTAAAGGTATATTCCCAAACTACACAATACGAAAACTCCATTAAAGTGTAGAAGTGTGGGGTTGAACCCACAAGGATAGATGGTAGGAAATAAACTGAGTGATACAAATATTTTTTATGGACTCCTTATAATCTATATTAAGTTTCTTTTTATAATAAATGTATAGATTGGGTTTTAATTAAGATTAAAGGAAGTGTCCAATGTTAAGTTTAGATTTTATGAAAATGATGATCCTAAATAAATCTTGGGATATACCTATGGATTGGGATGAGAATAGTTGAAGGTTCCTCTAATTAGTGTTGGTCCAACCAATTATATATACCTATGTTGCAACTATAATTTGGTCCCTAGATATTCATCAACCTATCTGATTTATGATTTCCCTATATGTAGAAATCATCAAAAGATATTTCTCAAAGATTTCTCAACTCCAACTAGGTCATGGCCCTTTGATTGTTTCTACCATGGTTAGGGCAGATAAAAAATAATGGGATTAACTATCTATTTTAATATAATTACCATTTATGAGGTTTCCATATTTTTATTTATAGTTTCATTAAATTAAAACATAGAACTAATCTTGAACCCTATCCTTGAGAGGATTAAATGCACATGAATTCATTAATTAGATGTAGGGAAATAAGAGACAAGATTGAAATATAAAATAAAAAACTCAAATAAAATATTGACTCAATTGAAATCATATAAAATAAATAAAATAATAAATTTAATGAAGAAACAAGGAAAAATATATAATAAATAGTTGTTTATTGAAAAATAGAATTTCATTCAAGTTTTTGAATATTAATTAACAAATAATGGGTCTTGTAATTAGTACATGATAGAAATTCAATGAGTAAAATAGTAAAAAAATGTAATATAAACAATTTTATATAAAAGAGGAAGATAAAAAATGGAAAATAGGTTGGGAGTATAACACTTATTTTACGTGTTAGGGTCACTGGAAATACATAGTCCTGAGGGGTTTATGAATTAAAAATCATTCCTATCATGAACATGTTTTAAGTGGATTTTTCAACTAGGAATTCAGGACATGTATTTTTTTTGTGTTGTGTACTTTGGATCTGAAAATATCTATGGGTATCTTGGATAATGTGGATTTCATAGCTTGTATCTTCAATAGGATAAAGAATTAAAAATTTTCACATAATATATTGATCTCATGTCATTTATCATCATTAATTTTAGAATTCAAAGATTTAAAAATGTTAAAATGAAATTTAGTTCATGTATATGGTTCAAATCTTGTAAATTGGATTCACGTATTGAAAATGTTTGGAAATTTGTCTCCTCAAAGAATACACTTCATGTACTTAGTATTCATGATGTGTAATTTCTAATGTTTCTATTTTATAGTGTTTCTTCATTTGATTCTTGGATTATTATTCATTGAAGAAAAATATTAATCCCAATTTATTATTGAATAAATAATTATTAAAAATTAAATAAATATATCAAATATATATATATATATATTATTTAAACCCATTTATTTTCATGGGTTGTAATATAATAAATATTTTATGATCTTATCGCACACAAATATAACGTTTATGTAATGGGAGGGACCTATATCTCACACTAATTAAATATGTAATGATGAATATATCATGAGATAAATAGGGATGTAATGGGAATTTATTTGGTATTATTAAGGGACCTTTTCCACTATTATAGTTTTTGGGGTGAACCATAACTACTAAGACTGTTTGGTGAGTAAACCCAATCCACTATGATAGTCTTGGGAGTGAATCATGACTATTATGATGGTTTGGGGAGTGAACTCGGTCCACCATGATAGGTTTGGAAGTCATCCTAGACTACTTTGGAAATGGTTTCCTATGCTTATGTGTTTACCAGAAATCTATGTCTTATGAAAATGTTATACTCTAATAGCTTATGTTCATTGATTATTTTAGGATTCCTTCCCTATGAACTACTGAGAATTATTCAATGAATAATTTTTTTGATATGTAGTGTGTTGTTCCCAATTTTTATTCTCATTTTATCATGGCCATATTCCATGTTTATATTGATATACGCATTTTCTAATCTATTAAGAATATAATTTCACCCTTTCTTATGATTTCTTTATCCATGTTATAAATTAAGTTATTATGTCTAATATGTATAAAAGGTTTTATAGTGTGATATGATTTAGTGCACTTGTGAACCAATATTTTTCATGTCAAAGATTACAAAAATATTAGAACTATATAATTTTGACATGGGTTGTTTTGTTACATAATGAATATTCACCTAAAAATATGTAGTATCTATGTATGAAACGTGTGGGTTGCTATATATGGTATTTTAGAAAGGTTTATAAAAACTTGTAAAACAAGGATGAGAAAACATTAGTGAAAAAACATAAGTATAAGTCTAGGTATGGGAAAATATCATGGAATTTTGGTGAAGGATGGAATGTGTGGTTTCTAAGAAAATAAACCAATTAATGGATACTATAAGTATGTGTGACTCTGACATAGTTATACATAGTGGTAATAACTATGAAAATGGAATGTTGGTATTTGAATTGATCATCACCAGGTGCAAGAAAGTAGGCCTTGATGCAGACCGAGTTTGACACTCCCTTGGTATATGTTTTGAAAATTCAAAAACTCATTATGAACCATCAAGATGTATTTAAAAATATATTTACCATAAGTAAAATATGTAAACCCCAAGGATTCATATATTGAATTTAAGGTGTCATAATTTATACATACTATAAATGATATTAGATGATATATCATCCTAATTAATGGTGTTTCGTGATCATTCAAACCATTTTTCTTTTACTTTTTGTTTGAATATAGAATGATAAATTTGGGGTGGTAATAAGAAAGATAAAAATTTTAAGTAACCAATAAGATCTTAGTAGTATGAAATCAAATATGCCAATAAATGTCTCAAGTAATATTAATTTCAATCCCCAAAAATTAAATATTGAATTAGTAATGAAACCCAGTATTTTAATGATGATCAAAACTCAAGTCTGTTAATCTTATCTAGTTGAATTATGTGGGAATTATATTTCTAAATATCATTATTCTTCCCCTAGTTGATATTCTATATTATCTTAGTCATGTATTGAGATTATATAACTAAATCTTGCATCAATTTTGGAGGAAGATAAGTCCTGATTTATATTCCAAAACAACATATTATCGTATATTATTGTGATGATAAATATGAGATTCTAATGAAAGTCACGTCCATTGTATGGTTCCTGATTCAAATGAAAAAGGGGTGTTAATCTTAGATGTTTGGGGATAAATTCAACATTGATGATAATCCTATTATATGGTTATTTTTTTGATGTGTTTTCAATAGATCTTTTGAGACATTACTTAAATTATGATGTTATTATCTCAACCAATCTTGTACCTAGTGCTAAACATATTTCAGAGACTCTATAAAAAATAATCCCAATTTAGTTTAAAGAATTTAAAAAGTAACTACAAAAGAATCCTTACAACATATTTATTTGTCCATGTGTGAAAACTTGTAGTGGACCTAATCTTTTTGTAAATGGGAAAGATGGAATGATGTGACAATGCATTGATTATTGGGAATATAACAATATCAAAATCAGGAAAATTTATCCTCTTACCCATTTTTATAAATTATTTGACCATCTTCACAGAGCACCAGACTTTTACAATATTTACCTTCTTTGGGGATTCCATCAATTTAGGGTTAAGAATGAGGATATAAACAATATTGTTTTATGTACATGGTATAGACACTATGAATATATAATTATTCAACTTGGTCATATTAATTCCTTTAATATCTTCATAGATCTAATGAATATAGTCTTTATAGATTACTTTGATCGGTTTGAGGTAGTCTTTATATGTGATATTATTATATATTCAATGATAAATGAATGAAATTAAGATCACTTGATAATTATACTGATGATATTGACGAAGGATAAGTTGTATAAAAAATTACCTTGTTTGATTTTTAGGTACAAAAGGTTTCATGTTTGGGTTATATAATCACAAAAGATGGAATATTTGTAGATCCATAAATGAATAGATTCAATTAATGTTGTTTTAGAATATCTAATTTGAATGAGATCCATAGTTTTAATGTTTTGGATGGATATTATTTATGCAATGTGAATAATTTTTCATTACTCTCTGATCCACTCACTATGTTAAACTACAAGGGACATATATCCCTTTAAAAAAATTAATGTTATAAAAATTTCAAGGAACTGAAGAGAAAGTTATATAACACATCTGTTCTTAATCAACATTGTAGTGAAGAAGTTTTTGTAATATATAGTGATTAATTTAGTAATGGCTTGGGGAAAAACATAATTTAGAATGATATATTGATAGCTTATACCAATAATAGTTGGAGGTTCATTATAAAAATTACCAAATTCATTTTTGGTGTTTATATATCATAATTTTATAGAAAATATGTAATAGACAAATGTTTTTGAAGAAATATGTAATATATATAGTGATCATAAATATTTAAATGATATTTTAATGAAAAATGAGTTGAATATGTTCCATTGAATGTGAATGGATTTGATTAACGATTATGATATATCAGTACATTAACAATGTTGAAAAGTAAAAAAGGAAGGTGATTATTTGAGTTAGAAGAAGCGTGCCATATTTTCTATGATAATGATAAAAAAATTCCAATATTTATGGATTTTCAAAGTATGGATCTGGAAATCTTGAAGGATGGGGATAAATCTTATCTTTTATATATTGGTGTTCAACCATATATCTAAGTGAATATTAAAGTGGATTAAATAGAAGATGTAGAGATTCCAAACAATAAGGGAAATGTTCTTGAGTTTAAGGTTGATTATGCTAGGATGATATGTTTATAAAACCATGTATGTGTTCCATCCATAATATATTTGAATAATTATATGTTAGAGTAAACTCATAATTCTTCATTATATTTACATTCCATAAGTACAATGATGTTCAAATATTTGAAAGTGTATTTCAAGTGAGGAGACATGAAGAGAGATATTGCATAGTCTGTATATTAAGGATTGGTATGTAAGATAGATTAGGCTATGAGAAAAATTTCTAATGGTATGTTACTATAATTACACATACCATAGTGGAAATTGGAAAACATCCCCATGTATTTTGTCCTTAGACTCCCCAAAACAACTAAAGTTCATAATTCTATATGTGTTGTAGTAAATCACCTTATGAATTCATCACATTTCATCACTATCAAAATAATATTTCTATCAAGATTATATTTCCTATATATTCATTTAGGAAGTGGTATGAATTCATGCAGTAACACATTCTATTATATTTGATTTTTATCCAAGGATTACCTCAAAGTTCCATTGAACTCTTTAATAGGGACATGATACGGAGTTAAATTTTAGCATTAC
The DNA here is from genome assembly GCA_963277665.1 of Viscum album. Taxonomy (NCBI): domain Eukaryota; kingdom Viridiplantae; phylum Streptophyta; class Magnoliopsida; order Santalales; family Viscaceae; genus Viscum; species Viscum album. The sequence goes on along the minus strand of OY728126.1, from coordinate 349,267,613 downwards.
ATAATATCCTTTGATAGATGGTCATCCTAATAGAAACATTAAAACCTTATAGAATATGATAAATTAATGTTCAATAGATTTTGATGGATTTTAGGATAAACACCATCCTCTAGTTTAGTTTACATACATTAATATATTTCCCTCAATAATTTTTATGGATCCTTATGAATCCATGTGTGGAAAAAAGGGTTAAAATCCATTGTGCTGAGAGAAATTTAGAGAAATAAATCTACTAGGGAATGATCTAACTGTGGAAATGTTAGTGAAATTTAGGTCCATTCAATGGAACATCAGATAATCTCAATGTTAATAGAAATTTATTTATGATAATCATAAACATGATCTCGAGTTTTAAATTGTTTAGACCGACATCCTATAAATTTCACCATGGAATATGGTTGTGATATTTGGGAATAAAATAAAGATGATTAATAGGAATATTATCTCTTTTTAGATTTTACATTGAGTGGGTATTGAAGTGTTTCTCTTGGATCTCTCATATAACCTCTCTCAAGTTCAATGTGAGTTCCATTTAACTATCCTAATGAAGTATATACCTTACCATTAATATATACTTAACCCAGAGGTTGTACCATAGGGGAATTATATTTATTATTAGGAACTACTGGTTGAGATTATAGATCATAGATGGAAATTTAAATTAATAAATACCACCCATGTGGTCAATGTTTTGTGGAAACACCCCAAACTTAAAGAAGCTATGAGAGAACCTATGGATGTGATGATAAAAAATATCCTCAATTCTTTATATCATAGTGAAGTAATTTCTAGGGAGAAATAATATTTTATAAATTTTTTAAAATGAATTTAATTTCATCAATGGATTTCATTACGCCAACGATCCTATACCCAATTACTAACAACTCTTGCTTGGCATCTAAAATCCCCGGGATCGATTCCCAAAAGGGGTGAAATTTTTGAGTACTATAGCATCACTGTCGCAGGGGGCACTATATCAGTACTATAGTAGTGGAAGACTATAGCAGCGATGAAACTGTAGTGGGGAGTTACTATAGCGGTACTCTATAGGTGACAGTACCATAGCAGGTACTCTAACAACTCGGGTATTATAGCAGTACTATTCATCGACGGGCCATTTGGGCCAAAAAAATGTGCTTTTGGGCCTCCTATTTGAGATTTCAATCCCCTTGTTCGTCAGCCTATGCAATGTGTATACCTCTACCAAAAAAATAGGTATTAACTTCTCTTTAATAAAAAAATGAGGCTTTGGCCCTAACCTTTAAAAAATATCTTACATTACATGCAACAACGAGTTTTAACCAACCATGTTATATTATTAATATAATTATATAAACATTATTATTATAACCTATCCATTAAACATGGTTCTGAGAATAAGGGTTATCAATTTTTTTAGTTATGTATAACGGTTTTAAATAAATAAAATACATTGATAATGCAGTACTTAGTTTTTTAAATGAATTTATATACTTTGAATAAACATTTCTTCTAAAAAATGATTATCATTGATTTTTTTTTTAAAGAACAAAATTAATTTTTTACACATTGTAAATATGTATATGAAAAAATTATTTTATTTGAAATCATCATATATATATTATCTTATATTTAATTGTTGATAATTTTCAGAACTGATTTATTTCTCAATGAATATTGAAAAATAACTATTTTTATTGGAAATAATCTTTTTATTTATAGAATTTAAAAAGATATATTTTTTGGAAAAAGGTTTTAAAAGTTAAATTAGTCAAAAAAAATTAGTATAATTAATCAAATCTAGGTCATTTGAATTAATTTTATGTTTAATTTTAAAAAAAACCTGGAATACTTATAGAAACATTTTCTTTAGAAAATCACTTTTTTGGTGGCTTTTTGGGTTTTAATTTTAATTTAAATTCAATGAATTATGTGAATAAATTTATTAAAATTTATTAAATATTTAGAATTAGTATAATTAATATTTCATAATAATTTAATTTATTTTATATACATAATTAATAGTGAAATTTTAAACAGTAAATATTATGGTTAATGTTAAAACCTATTTACCACGGGGATAAACTAAAGATTAATGGTATATTTTCCAAGTAAATATGTTTAAATCCTATTATATGGACATATATAAACATTATCATATTCTAATTTCTAAAATATTATAATTGTTTTTAAATTTATTTATCATTTTTTATTCCTTTTAGAAATTTTCATGTGTTTTCCAAGTGGGGTCCCTCGCCAACTAATAAAAGGAAAATCCATACAATCTCACCATAAAACTTCCAAATAATTTTAATTCTACCAATATATACCCAAATACATTATTTAATTCACTCATCATGTATTGGGGTCCTTATTTTGATTAAGAAACAGTCCTATGAATCCATTTGGTGCAAACCTAGGAGGTTATCCGAAGTTGAGGTATCATTCTTAAGTAAGAATTTTTGTTTTATTTTTCATTCCGCCTAATTCATACCATCTCCAAGCATGATGATATAAAATAATTATTATAAAATATATACTTGGAGGTTATTATTTTCATGTATGAACCTATATATATCCATAATTCCATCAAATATGAAAGAAAACCATTGGTCGTGTGTACGAAGGACTACCAAATCATGAACTGATCTAATTAGTTTTTCATCACAACCTCTCATGGATGAATATAAAGATTGATTTGATTTATATATTTTATATTAACGTAATAATTATACTCCATGGATTATTAAATCACATCTAACATCTTACACATCTATCCATCAAAAAATGATAGCATCTCTCATGTGTACGTATGGACAACCAAATCCATGAAGTAATGTGATATAGTTTCCATTTTATTTTGATACGGATGGAAATTGGGGAATAATTAATTAATTTATATGGAATATAAGATATAATAATTATTATAAAATTTTTAATTAATATTTAACTTTTTTACTTTCCATATGTTTAGAAAATGGAAATAACCTTCTTCTGTACTTACGACCAATCATCTTTATAAATGGTGTAATTCATTTTCTATATCTAGAATTAATGTATTACTATAAATAAATATATAATCTATAAATAGGTTACTTATATCTTGATTAAAATTATCTATATTATTTAACTAATTTCTCAGTAAAAGCACCAAAACTACCGAACTAAAACAAACATGAAAAATGTAGCAGTTATCACTCAAAACAATGATTTTTAATAAAAAATTATTAATAAAATTGTGTTATAAGGTGATATGTAAATAATTGTGGTATGATATATGTTATTGTGGTTATTTAATATTTTAATAATAAATATATATTTATAATACATTAGTTTCAAAAGTGTGAAAATAAATTTGATACGTGACATTATTGGATTTTCGTATCACTTTTATCTATGGGATGCACATCATATATTCATTATTTTTTTATTTTATTTTTTTTTTGCGGATATATTTTGATGAATGTATTTTATGATGATTATTATGAGTATTATGGGGATTTACATATGAATATATGGTAATTTATTGCACGGTGCTTATAATTAAAAAGATACCACTTTGGTAAAGGTTTATATGTTATATTCATATTACTCATGCGGGTTATTTAAGATTATGCTTCTAATGATGAAATATTTTGATTTAAGTCTAAATATACTTATATATTTTCTTATCATTTTTCATTTTCTATAGTATAAAATTTTTCCCTTAATTTTTTCTATTTAAGAAATTAATGTATAACTAGAATGTATTTAAGAAAAAATATACTTTTTTTCATCGGTTGAAATCCTTTTTTTCTCATTTCCATGTTTTCTAAAAAATTATAGAAATTTTATACAATTCTATAATTATTTTTTAATGAATTTTTATAACTGTGTTCTATTATTTTTGGGATATTTATATTTATTATGAAATTATGATCCAATGGTATAATTTTTATTACTTACTTTGGTATGTATATTTATTATAAAAATATGTTTAGGAAACACATTTTATTTTTGTGGGTTATGTTTGGATTATATTTTTAGTAAACCCATTCATTTTAATGTGTTGTGATTTTATGATTATTTTATGATATTATGGAAGAAAAATATAAGAATTATGTGATTAATGGAACTTATATCACGCTTCATTGAATTGGTTAATGATAAATATCACATGAAATAACTAACACTAGAATAGTGAGTGAGCCCAATTCAGTAAGAGTATTTATCTAGTATGATAGTTTTGTGAGTGAAACTTCACTATTATGAGGATTGGTGAGTTAACCCAAAGCACTATAAAAATATCAACAATCAACTTAGAATACAATGATAGTTTAGGCAGTGCACCCAATCCACCATGATAGTCTTTGGTGTTAACCTTGACTACTATATTTGTTTTAGGAGTGAACCCAATCCACTGTGATAGTTTGGTAGTGATACTTTACTACTAAATATCTGATTCTATGTGCTTATATGTATGGAAAAATCTATGTCTGGTGTCAATGTTATCCTCTCATAGATTATGTTCTATGATTCCATTAGTATTCATGACTTATAAAATTCCTAGATTTATTACATGACTCGTGTTTATGGTATACAGGGTGTGATTTTTAAAATTTTATTCTCATGTTCCCATACCCTTATGTGCATTTTATGCTCATATCTCCTTTATTTAGCCATATTGGGCATCTGAGTTCACCCATTGTTATGTTTCCATTCACTGTGTTATCAATAAATGTATTTTGTGTGATATTTCTAATAAGGATCATATTTATGAATAAATTTTTAGAATATGTTGTAGACCACTTATGAACCAATTTCTTATTGTTTTATGTTACCAAGTATACTAGATCTATATGATTTGGTAATGGAAAAATATGTAATGCAATAAATCCCCATAAAATGTTATGTAATTTCTATGTATAAAAATGTTGGCCACTATAGTTACACCTATTGAATTAACCCATATTCTATTATTATATAAAGATTTTAAAATAAGTAAACATAGGTTATGAATTTGAAAACCTATGGTACATATATTATGCTTTCAAAAGTGTTTTTTATCTAAATATTTTTATTCCAGGAGGAAAGGAATGTTTATTAACTTTTAAGGGTCATTAGATTCCCAATGATTTCCTGAGTTCCAATCCTCTTCAATGAAATTGCATGGTCTTCTTAAATTTAAAAATGGGTTCTCAAATATTTTAATTTATGAAATGTTTATTTTTTACATGGGGAATTTTTATATTTATGTGATAATATTTTATTGAAAAAATGGTAAAAACATAATGGGAATTCATATTTTCACATGAATAGTTGAATTAATTTATATTTATATCCCTTGATAATATTTTTCTCTTATCCCACATTTTCAAATGACTTTCAAAATATTTAAGTGTTATTATATATTTAATCAAGTTTAACATCTTCACTACGGTGAATCATATTAAATGAAGAAAAAACATGTTGAATGAAATAAGATAGCATACATAAATCCCACTTTTGAGCAAAAAATGTACGCTTTGTGAAAATTTAATCTTTATTTTTAATGGTATCATAATTATGTAAAGATATAACACAAAAATATCCTATAAATAGTATAAAGTGGAATAATTATAATAAATTATGTTTTTATTGGTTGATTATGATATTATTTTTCATACTTATTCTTTAGTATATTTATGATCACATGAGACTATAGTATATTCTATTATTCCTGGTGTAAAAACATTTTTATTCTATTATATTTTTTGTAAGATAAATCTTTAATTATTATATTTCTCAAATTATTTTGATCTAAATTTTTATAAAATTTTGATAAGTTTTCCCTTACTGAGTTTTTGTTTCATTATACATAAATGTTCAAAAATAATACCAAATAATCTTCCAGATTAGTTCATCTCAAATATAATTACCCTTTCATTCTAGGTATTCTTTTATTAATTGTGATATGTAATATTTAATATATAAAAAATTATGTAAAATAAATATATGATTAGTATGGATCATTTCACTTGGAATAAAATCTTATTTTGAGTTTTTTTTACATTGGACATGATAGTGCTGATATGGGGAGACAAAATTGGTATTAGAGTAAGGTCTAGTTATTTTTTTGATTAGTGTTCTATTTTGGTAATTTGGTTTACAAAATATTTGTAAAAAATTCATGGATAAATCTAAATTTTTGAAAAAATAATTATGGTTTTTAATGTATAGATTGGTTAGTTTTATTGATGTTATATCCCCGTATAGAAGCCAGTAGTTGTATGAGGCTATGAAATAGATGCAACAAGGGTTAGTTCAAATTTAATATGTGGCCAGAGTATGAAATTTATTGTCACTCGATGAATGATGAGTGGGAAAAAATTCCCTTAAATCGACACACTTAACTGATATTATTTTGTCAATTAACTCTATCTTATTGAACCATTTTGGGTATTTGAGTTTGTTTAGGTTAGATAACATATAAACATTTCCACAGATTACTTAGATAGAAATCTATATATTCATATGTTAGGTTGTGTATTCCATTTATAAGTAATTTATTCTACGTTTATAGTCTTATTTCTATAAATTCAATAATTTCTCATTCCAAACAACCATTTCATAAATTAAATGCTTGGAACCCCGACGAATAATAAAAGTAATGTTCACAATGGACAATACAGATATTTTCTTTAAAAGAAACCTAATAAGAAAAAAATTATAATTTAAAAATTCATTATAATTCTATACCAAGTAATGATCAACGAAAAAAACTATGTGGAACTCCCAAACAAACCAAGGAAGAAGAAAATTTTAATATATTACTTCATGTTCTAATGAATACTAACCCTATGAGGGTCTTTTGATTAACAAATTTTTGTCCAATTTATTGGTAAACTATAAAATTAATTTTCTGTTATCCAAAGTTGATAACAAGAAATGGTAGTTTTGGACATATTACATTTATAGTTTTCATAGAATAAATAGTGGATTATAATTATGAAAAAATAGAAAAGGGAATAAATTGAAATTGTGAAATTGTAACAGCCCTGGTTTTTAGGTATGGATTCTCTATAAAGTTTAATGTGCGCCTTGATTTTTTTTGGGTAATGGCGTAATTATTGGCAGTCATTTCACTATAGAATAGATAATTTTAAATAGATTAAATATTTAGTTAAATCTAAGTTTTTTTATTCTATATCATATGATTGGGTCCTATAATGGGGAAATTGGGACCTTTTTTGAGTCCATTAAATGGGATTTACCTTATCAACAATATATGATTCATTTTTATCAGACCAATGGTCGATGCACTGTTATGGGCTATTAATAATTGGAATAAACTGAATAATTTGTTTGATTATTTTATATAATTTAATTAAAATAACTAAAACTAATTCTTCATTTATTATCTCCCATTATTGACTCTTTTAGGTTTATCCATATAACATAAATGGATGCATGAGAGGATAGAGAGTGTGGAGATTATTGGTAGAAACCTTGTAGTTGGGATTTATTACAAAGGTGTCAGAATTCAATCATGCCTTCAAGAACAATGATTCATGATTAGTTATTCATCAAAAATCATTCCACTCTTGAGATAGTTATTTTATTTTTAATTTTTTTTAATTCATTTTTTAAATCCATTTTATTACAAATTTTCCAAAAAAAAATAACAGATCAATGAAATGAAATCGTTAAAATAATGATTATTTTCACTCAATATGTATATATTTATGATTATAAATCATCATAAATATTCGAATAAAGGAAAACAAATCACAACTAATGTTCGTTATTACTTTTGTGTTTCCTATATTTATCCCACCATTCTATTTATGTTCATCATTGGTGTTAATTTTAATAATTATTTGACCAAAATAGAGAAACCAATTAATTGTAAAATTTATCATTTGTATTACATATCATTATTGCTGGTTCTGAGTCATAGATTACTATGTGACAGTGGTGATATATTTATGGTGAATATCCAATGAATGGTATATAGATGTTGATATCTCATGATGTGGAATGTGACATGATTGAATTGTGATGAGAATTGAGTTCACTTCAATTATCCAATAAAGAATGGCTGAAATCTGACTTCTAGGTGGACATTGATGATGGTCAAATTAATTTATCTGAGTTATGTGTATGATTTGTGTTTGAATCTATGAAAACATCACTAAATTTTGAACACACATCACATATATGATTTTCTAGAAAAATAACGACAATCTGTCCTGTTGTTAATAATAACACACTCCATGTGTCTCACTAATGAAATGAACAAGGTTTCCAATGAGAGTTAAATATCACACATTTGTATGAAAAATTTACAGGCTATGTTACCACTACTAAGATAGGTAGGTTTTTACCATGGAGTACAAGCTCAGGTACCCATTTGATCCCACACTCAATATTTATTATGCCACGCCCTATGTAATCTTTGTGGGACATGACCCAGATTTTCAAGGTACATTCCAATTACAACCATAGTGATGAAATTACATTAATCTATACTATATGGGGTTTACATCCCTTTTCTAGTGTTTTCCTATTCAGACATGCACTCTTACCTCATTATTCATTTGTGTATTTCACCTCTCATATGTTGGGATTGATATCCTATTGGGGATAAATATTTCACAAATGTATGGATTGTGTTGGGATCATCTACCTATAGGATAAGATAGATTAGTGAATTTTTTCCATAATATGAAGGTGTAGATCCTATACATGTAGCATATAATTTCACATATCCATGAAACTCATAAAATATATGGATCCTCTATTGAAGTGTATATTTCCCGAACATTCATTGGAATGGATCCTCCTATGTCATCTAAAAGAATAATAATCTAGTTTATTAAAACTTATCACTCATATATTATGGATGAATAGTTATTTAGTGGTTCGGAGTTTGAGATTGTAATCTAGGATGTATATTCTTCCATGAGTATATCTAGGTATTATATTTTCTTTTTCATTATTAATTATGCGTTTGAGATGACTTTATCATGGATTATTTACATCATGGTGATTTCACGGTATCATAGATAGAATATATATACTCACCCTTGTAGGGTATCTATTGGAATGTTTCATGTCTTCTTAAAATTACATGATATAAAACAGAGATATAGGAATACCTCGTGTGGGTAGAGCATATTGGTGATTATAGGTTTTCCTAGAAAGAATAGTTTTCAGACTGGTGTTACAAGATAAAAATATTTTTCCCTCCCCATATCAAGTTGGACCTAATTTTTTGTTATTAGACCTATATTTTCCTCCATGAAATTGATAATGTGTTTTTACATTCATTATAATACTGTAAAGGGTTTACTTTCAGTTGAATTTTATGTTTTTTCCATTCCTCGTTACTATAGTATGTAAGGAGATATATATATCTTTGTGTGTGTATGTATAAATGAATTTAAAAAATTCCTTCCATATGTGTGTTATTCCTACCCAGTTCTAGTCACCAGCCCATGAATTATTTGAGATATTCTTTGGCTAACACTTCTGGCATACCACAATTCCATCTAGGTCCATAGTAGGTTGATTTGGGACAAAGAGGTATTAAATTAGGTCCATCCAGGTGACAATGATTACAGTTAGTTGTTATGTGAGTATTATCTTAGGATCTAAATAAATAGGGATTCAGTGTTTCAAGTTTATCTCTCAATAAAATCACCCCAGTGATGGTGTGGAGAATGATGTCTCCATTCACCAAGATTATAATAACAATCTTGTCAAGTCACTACACTGAGACACCGTTTGTTGAGAAAAAAAAGGTCTGTGAATTATATATGAATGGCTTGTGATTTATATAGATTTCTATAGCCATCAACATATATATTATATTTTTACTACGATATAAATTTAAAATATTAGGATTCCACCATGTATATATCTAACAAGGATCCAGTGACATGATCATGATGAGGGTTATCACATGAACGAAGCCTTGTTTAAGAGGCCTGTTCTGAAAGTTTTTTATCAAGGTGGATAATAAGTAGTACATATACCCATTTATAAATGAGAAAGCCCACCCTCAGCTTCTTAGGCCGAATTTCATCCTCATTCTAGATACCAGATCAAACTAATATCTCAGTATAGTGATGTGCATTGGTTGAGTGAACATCATGAGTTTTAGTGAAAGAGACTAAACAAGTTCATGGTGATCCTAGCCCAAAAGCGGAAGGGGATTGGTTAGATATCATGGTACGAGTATTTATTCTGATTAAAATACCTATATATTGGGAAGTGGTTCTTGAATAAAGGATTATTCAAGTATTAAAAGGGTGGTGTAGGAGATCAGTGATACAAACCCATGACAAGGTGACACTCTACTAGATTGAGTTCTAGTGTCTCATCCTATAGGAGTCCATATCAATGACTATGAGATAAGTACATATTGAAATAACCTATGTAATGATATAATAAATCATTATTCATGTCTATTGTTATGAATTATAAAGTAATATTCATTTTAAAAATATTATGTACCTTTTAAATCAAAAAGGATATAATTTTAATTAAACTCTTTTATTATATGATTTAACTAATAATAATAATTTATAAATTATATAATTTAAATTTTAAAAATTTTATTTTATTTTTTAAATCATCATATTAAAATTAACATAATGTTTAATTTTGGTGTTTTACAAAATTTATTGATTTTTCAATGAATAGTGAAAACATCGATTTTAGTAAAAAATTATTTTATTTTCAATAAACATTTTAATTTAAATGTTTCATTATGTTTTTAATATGTTTCAAATTAAAATATGTATTACATAGTAATATTTAATCTACATAACTTATTTTTAATTAAATTTATATTATATTTTATTATAAGTTTGTTTTGGGTTTAAAATGGTGTTTTCATAAAAATGATTTTAAAGTGCATAATGATTTTTTATTTTTATTGATTAATATAACCCATAATTAATTTTTTTTAAATTAAATACATATTATATATCAATAAATATTAATTTAAATTCATAAAATTTTTATTATTAGTAATAGGGTCAATATAAAATCATCTTTTCCCTAAAAATTACACATCTTAAAAACCTGTTTTTTCGTTGCGATTGTGGGTTTCGTTTTAAATTATAAGATTCCAAATCTATGAATTTATTTTGTAAAATAGATTCCATTTGTTCTATCATAATAATTTATAATATATAATATCATAAACCTAATTTTTAACATAATTAATAGTGAAAATAATAAAAACTATTTACCATAGTTATGATAAAAACAGGTTTATCAAGGGTAAAACTAAATAGATAAGGGTTAAAATGACCAATTAAATTGTTGAAAATATATTTTATTTACATACATAAATTTAATAATGTTTAATTATCTATAATTTATCTTTTTTATCCTTTTTTAATTTTAAAAAAGTGAATACACCTTTTTCTTTTTAAAACGTACAATTGTGCCAGTCACCTCACTTATAAAAGGAAACCCCTACACCTTTCCTCATCTCACCTATAAATACCATTATCTCAAAACATCCTACCCAAATATCTTTCATTATCCCTCCCTAAGAATTATTTCTCATATTTTTATCAAAAATACATTCTATGAATACTTTTTGAGCTTACCTAAGGAGGTTAGCCGAAAAATAACTATTGTGCTTAATCAAGCATCATTAATTTATTTTCCATCCACCTACATAAAATATTCATCACTTATGATTTTATAATAAAAATATTATCACACATATAATTATATGTTATTAAATTAATTTAATAAGCTAAATCATTATACTATTCCATTAAATCTGATATGAAATAATCATTTTTGTGCATGGCTAACTATCACCACGGGAACCGATGTCATTCATTTTCCATAACTACCTATCGCAACTTTTTTAATGATTTATTTAAAATATATATGTGCTATTTGAAACAAATTATAATTATATTGTTATTATATCACATATACCTTCTCATATTGTAATCTATGGGGATATGATAATGTTGCACATGCGTGCGATGAACTACTGCTTCATGAAGTGATGTGATTTGTTTTTTAATAATGATCTACAGGGAAGGTAAGAAGGATAATGATAATTAATATATGTGTAATACATGACATAATAATGACATTTATTACTTATTTATCATTTTGATAATATAATATTTTATTATAATTATTATACTGAAAAGTGACAACATCATTTGTGGATGTGTGGACTATCGCCTCCACAAAGCTACACGATCCTTTTTTCATCACTAAATCACATAGATGTGTGGAATACTGCCTACCATATCCATGATTATAACATAGTTAATTTTTCCTAACCATACTTCATGATTGATTTAAAAAGTTTAATTTATGTCAAAATGAGATATTCATGAGATTTTGAAAATTTAATTCTTTGACTAGTACACAAATTACCAAAGTCATTTTCGACACATAATCCAAATATCATTGAAACACCAGGAGTAAACTTAATTGATTATGTAATTGTATTGAACATTGTAATTATTGAAATAAAATTAATAATAATCTTGGAAAATGTTCTCAATAAATTATATAATTAACCTAATTTTACTAATCATGATAATAAATAATATATGTGACAAGTTGGGATCATGGTAAGGGACTTCATGTCAATTTCCTTTCATTAAGGAATATTTGGATGATATACACCCATATTATTTTATAAAGTGTATATTCAAAATGATTGATATTAATATCATGAATTAAACTATTTTAGTGGTATTTAATGTTATCTTTAATGTTATTATTTCATGGGGAAAATGATTCAAATATCATAAAAGTGATATGGTAATTTCTCTTATAAAAATTCTCTTTTTAGGTTTTCCTTCTCACTCTCTTTTTCTACCATTTATATATTTTTTAGAATGATTTTATTCTCGGTATGATAGTCCTATAAAACAAATTTTTGTCTTTATATCAATGCTTATGACTAAATTATTCTCTATATGGAATGTTTTACATTCTTTATAAATGACAAAAAGAATTTTATATTATAACATATGTGGTCACAATGAATTTTCCCGCCATCATAACCTTTATCTTAATTTTGGATTCATTTCAAAGATTTCATGCTTTCATTAAATAAAATCCATATTTCTTTTTTGGTTAATTTACGAATTAAAAATGGATCTTTTAAATGAAATTGGAATGTTTATATCAGAATGTATTCTAAAAATTTGTTTACAATAACTTCTCATGGGTTTTAAGATGAAAAGTTGAAATATTAAAATGTATTATTCCTGAAATATTCCTTGGACATAGTTTACAATGGGTGTTTATAGATAATGTCATATAATCCAATTAAATATTAAATGATTGGTATTCCAATATAGTCCTCCAATTTATTGGGTTATGATTATGTTATCCAAAAAATTATATTTAATTTTGGCCATATGGTTATTCCAATTTGTAAGGGTTATATAAGGATTCTATATGATGTTTTCCCAAGAAACCTATATGAAATTTATATTCTTTCAAATAACTTTTCATGGAAATCATAAGTTTTTAAAAGGTAATATAATTTTTTTTCTAAAGGAATGATAATTCGTTTTTTTGGTAAAAAGATATGATTTTAAGAAATGGGTTTTCATGGATTTTCATGTCTTTCACTAAACTAATGGTTTTCATCTTTTTATGTCCCTTACTAAGTTTTTTTCTCATCCCACTTGTCAAAAATATTTTTCATAGGATTTATTGATGGGAAAGGTAGTGTAAGTGTTCAAGATAAAATCCATTAAGATTCCTCAAGAAAATAAATCATTTTTGTATTAAAAGTTTTATATGGTGAAAAAATTGATATTGATTGTATGTGTCCACTTTTTGTTATATGGTTTTGTTATGTATGAGTTATGACCTTATCCATTGAATCTATAAACCTGAATATATCCTCAAATCTAATAGAATTAATTCTATAATTAAAACTCAAGATTATGTATCGTTTAAGGCCAGGTCCTTATAGTCAGTATTATAAGATGGTTTAGATAACTCTAAAGGTTAGAATAATGTTAATAGAATTAACTTGGAAGAATTTAATTTATGGTTAAGTTGAAATGATATAGATTTCTAATATTACCATGTTTATTAATGTAAACTATGTTTTATCAAAATAGTTTTCCATAGAGGAAACATGGGATCTATTGTGTGAGGAACTGAAGGGAAAATATACTTCCAAATAAGAATCTAGATATATTTCAAATTGTAATAGATGAGTTTGTTGTAGTGATAGGTCATTTTCAAAAAGATATAAATTTAGGTGGTATCTATATTAGAGAGTATCCTAATCTTCAAGGAAAGAACACTTCTATAGTGGAGGGATTCGTTTTGAAATGTCCCCTCATTATTTAATGTATCATATGACCATGTGGTTCCCTAAGTATGGATAACTTCTATAGGTAATAGATTAAAAATCATTGAATGTTATGAATTTGGAAAGGCAAGTCTTGGTGTTTATCCATTTTATGGTTAAGTTAATTGTTATTGGTTTTTTGTTTAACAATACTATAGAGAATTATGATCTTAATTCCATGGAATGGAAAATATTTAAGGATCTATTCCTTCATAAATACGTCCCAAAGATTATTCTACTATATATGGAGAAAAATCCTTGAATTAAGGGGAAAATAAGAAGAATTTATGGAACTATATGAATTATGTTTTACAAGAATGTCTAGGTATGTACTAGATTTTATTCAAGACATTGATAGAAAAATTAATAGATTTTACTTGGGATTGAAATCAAGAATATGAAGATACTTGGGAAAACATGAATTTAAATTCTATGAGAAAGTTACACATTCTGATAAAGATGAAGAGATTGATTTTCCTAACATATAGGTGACCTGTAATGATGAAAGTAAGAAGCAGTCAGGATAGAAGGTGATGCAGAAACATACAACAAATAAATATTGATCTAAAAAATAAATTTCCTACCATGTGGTATGTGTGGTAAATATCACCAAAGAGAATGACTTATGAAATCCTGGAAGTGTTACTGATAGGTAATTTTTGTCCATATAGCATGTGATATCAAAGAAAAGAATCTGAAAGAGTCAAATAATTGATTAACCAATATCCACCCATTGGAAAGGTTTTTTATTTGCAATGATTTGGGTCATTATTCTAATGAGTACTTAAAGTTAGTAATTATGGCTAGAAATCACCATGATCAGATGTGAAATAGTGAGGTAAAATCATTTTCTACTATTAAGGTTGTTTTTTGTCTATAATATGAAATGGTGAAAGGTATGTTGCTTATGTATTAAAATTATTTCAATGCCCTTTGACTCAAAATATTTGCATTCCTTCATTTCCAATAAATTTTTAAGTAAATTTTGAATTTCAATTCCTGAAATTAAGTTATAAATTTAGTTGAAAACTCTCAATTGAAGTATTAAATAAATTTATATTTATGGGAATCTTCTTGTTTCTATCAGTGGAATGTACTTTTATACAAATCATGTTATGCCATCCATATTAGTTTTTGTATCATTTTTTATATGGATTAGATTTAAATTTTTCATGATAAGATATATTTCAAATGCCAAAAAGTTTTATTCAATGATTTTATGACATTAATAACATATTAATAATCTGATAAATTTATTAGAGTTGGAAGCAATAGTTACACAGATCAGATTATTGAAAATAAAGGAACAGTTCAAATTGTTGATTTTGAAATAGTGAACGAATACATGGATGTTTTTTCATATTATTTTTAAATTATTATTCATAATTAAGAGGTTCAATTTTCTATTGGTTTCTTTACTAATGATGATTATATTTCAGAACCCCATATTTAATGGCTCAAGTGGAACATTCATAATTGAAAATTTAATTTTATGAATTGTTAGATAAAAGTTTCATTTGACCTAGAACTTCACAATGGGGTTATCTTGTATTGTTTGTTTAAAAGAATGACGGTTTAATGAGACTTTGTATTAATTATATAACATTGAATAAAATCACTATTATGAAAATGTTTACTTTTCCTTATATCGATGATGTGTTTAACCATCACCTGATGCACAATATTTTTAGAAGGATAATCTTAGTTTGGTGTGCCATTAGTTGAATGTGAAGGAAGATGATATTTCAAAGACTATGTTTAGAACCTGGTATGGGAATATTTAACTTTTTGTTACACTGATTAGGTTTTCTAATGAATATAATGTATTTATTGACCAAATAAATAGTGTTTTGTCATTAGTTTTTCTAATTTTTTGTGGCTGTTATTATTGATTACATTTTGTTATATTCTATAAGTTATTAATAAATTTAAAGACACCTAATGGTTTTTTTATACCATAAGTGAAGACAAACTGTATGGAAAATTTAATAAGTGTGAATTTTGGATATAAAAAAAACATTCCTTAGATACATTATTTCTAAAGATAGAATAATTATTATTTATAATAATAAAAAATTTACTATAAAATCTTAAATCCTCACAAATATCAAATATATTCAACGTTTTCTTGGATTGGTGGGTTACTCCTAACAGGTTTTTGAAAAAATTGCTCAGTGTTTTAGCCTAACGACTAGGTTAAAGTCATCTAAAAAATAATGACATAATTTTTTCTAGAAAATAAAAAGATAAATTTGGAATTAACCAATTTCTCACAACCTTGAAGAAATGGTGAAGCTATAATCTATAGTAATGATTCATTAAATGTACTTCATTGTTTCATAATAAAAAATGTTTAGGTAATTAAATATGCATCATGTCAGGTGAGACCTCACGTGTTAAATTACCTTACACATGATCTAGAATTGGATAACGGGGGTTTTATTTAAAAATATAGAAGCATAATTATTATGGGTAAGTGTGTAAAATATATACAAATATAAAAATGTTTGAAGTATATATTCACATATAAATAATTCAACTTCATATAGAGAAGATGTATGGGATTGATCCAGGATTATGATTGTGCGATTCATTACCTTTTTTGGATGATGCTTTAGGTTTAAAAAATAATGCTACATAAACCATGTTACATTTTTAATATGACCCATTGGTCAATGATTTGATAATTGTGGTTTATAATTTATGGATGTAAGGAAATCCTCAGTTTTGTTTCAAGTTTCAATGTTGTCGAATTTGTCAAAAATAATTAAGAAATCTAAGAAGGATGGTCATGAATTGCTAAAAATGTATAATATTTTTAAATAAAAAATTTTAATTATTTTTATATTGATGGAGAAGGTATTTTATTATTTTTTAAAATATTGTGTGTGCCTTTTGATTCATAGTTGAAGGGATAGTTTTTGAGTGATGCTCATAGTTCAATACTTTTTATTCATCTGGTCAGCAATAAGATTTCTATAGACCATCAATAGTTTTATTGGTGGGACGGAATGAAAAGAGATATTGATGAATTTACCTTGAAGTGTAATAATTTTCACCAAGTTATAGATAAATAGAAATTAAAAAAGGGGATTCTTCAACCTTTTAGAGTTTTAGTGTGGAAATGCGAAAATATATCAATGGATTTCATGGTGGGATTACCAATGAATTCTCATGGTAATCATTTGATTTGGTTTATTGTTGATATGAAAAAAATCTTTTTATTACATACTCATTTGAAAAATTATGTCATTAATCATGATTCTTGACTATAAATAATGAATATAGTCATCTTACCTATATTTTCTCTCTCCATTGTATCATAATGTGATCTTAGGTTCACCTCTAATTTTTGGAAAAGACTTCAGAAGTAATTGGGTAATGAATTAAATTTTAGTACAACTTTTTATCATCAATATAATGTATATTTTGATAGAAAAATGGAAACCTTATTAGATATGAATAATTATTATCCAATGGATTAAAAAGGAATTTGGGGTAAACATGATTCCTTGGTTGAGTTTTCATATAATAATAAGTTTAATCTTAGTATACAGATGGAAACATTTGATAAATTATCTAGAAATTAGTGTAATAAACCAGATTTTTGGGATGAAGTATGTGAAAAAAATTTGATTGGACTAGGGTTAGTAGTAGAAATTACTTAAAAGATTTAGTTGATTCATTAATATATTAGGTCTTCTTAGAGTATAAAGAAATGTATTGCAAAACATTAGAGGAAAGATATTTTTCTGAGGTAGGTGAGAGTACCATTCTCAAAGTATCTACATGAAAATGTGTTATGAATTTTTGTCAAAAAGGGAATGAACAAGTATAAGGTTCTTTGGGAGGTTTAGGGTTCGAATCATGGGAGTCTGCTTTCTGGGCGAGCTTCTCCCATGGGATCCACTTGTCTTGTCAAGTCACTCGGTCTCAACTGGGTAAGAAAAATGATTCGTGGCACAATGTACGGAGGAATTTCTTCAATGAACCACCACCAATCAACTGTCACCCTCTGGGATTCTCTGTCATCTCGGCTGGCAATGTCTCCTTCCCCAGATGGGGAACTATCTCAGGGTAGTGACCTCTTCGTGGGGAAGGGGGTTACCATGTTTGGAGGGTTCGAAAAGGCCACACATGGTAATTCCCTTTAAAAACATATAAGGTTCATTGGATCATATAAGATCTTATATAAATTTGGATCAATTGAATTCTGAGTGGATTTTCCTCTGATTTTATTCTAGGCACATAATGTTATTCATGTATCGATGTTTATGAAATATGTGCTAAATTCATCTAATGTTTTTATCATGGTGGTAGTTCAATTGGTAGAGAACCTTTATTATGAGGAATTTCATGCACATGTTCCTGACCATTAATATAATGTGTTACAGAATATGGTGATTCACTATGTAAAGGGTATATGGAAAAACTATATGGTTGAAGAGGCAACATAGTAATATCAAAATTCTATGAGGGAAAGATATCCCCACATTTTAAAAAAGTGAGTAAAAATATAAGGATGAAAATTTTAAAGTATTTAATAATGTAAAAACCCGGTTAATGATATAATAAATCATTTTCATATTTTTTTAATATAAATTATATAGTTATATTCATTATAAAAAAATATGTAATTCATAAATCAAAACGGAAATAATTTTCATTAAGCACTTTAATTATAAGGTTTTTTAGAATCTTATTTTATAAATTAGTAAATTTTAATTCGATAAAAATAATTTAATTTTTGAATTCAAAATATAAAATTTTTATTTGGTAATATTTTGGGAATTTCTGGAAAATATAGATTTTTCAGTGAATTGGGAAAATACAGATTTCTATAAAAATGTCTTTTCTGTTCAGCAAATTGAGTGATTTAAAAGACCCATTATGTTTTAAATATTATTTAATGTAACATATGTATTATTAAGTTATAAATAATCTAATTGATTAGTTTTTAATCCACTTTTTATTTTATTTTATTATAAGTTTTTTTGTGTTAAATAACAAGATTTTTCTGAAAACTGTTTCAAAATGCATAATGTTTCTCTATTTAATTATTTAATATAATAAATAATAAATAATGTTTTAAATTAAATTTATATGTTATATATCCATAAAAACTAATTTAAATTTATACATTGATTATTATTAATAAAATAGTTAATATAAAATCACATTTTTCTTAAATAATAGACATCTTGAAACCCCACATTTTTATCACGTTTATGGGTTTGTTTGGAATTATTTTTTAATGGTATATGAATTAAAGTTTTCTACAATTTACTGAATATTTTTAATTAGAGTAATATGTATTATCTAATAAGGTCTTAACATCCCCAACCTAAAGGCCACCAAACTGATTCCCCAAGTGGAGTCACCAAAAGGCCTCATGTCTGCATCCCTAGAGGCTAGGGGTTGCTGACTAGCAGTGAGTCTTTAATAGTTCATGTGGGGAGACTATAACCTCTTTTTTAGAGTAATAAATAGTATATAACACAAAATAAACAAATAAAAAATAAATATAAAATGAACATGAACTACAAAAATTTAACAAAATTGAGTATAATCCCAAAACCAAAAGTAAACATGCTATGTAATTTCTATACGATATCAAGTGTAATGAAAACCCCAAAATGAAGAATAAAAATGAATCACAAAAATGTGTTCTGACACCAAGTCATTTCCCCTCCTCTATGCTCAACCCATGACTAAATCATCTCTTTAGTGTCGGGACTTTTCCCTTTTCCTAACCTTCAACCACAAAAACATATTAGGTACTCAATGGAAATTTCAAAAGGATATGAGTACAAATCAGTAGGCCACCGCTAATGGTGTCTAAAAAATATCTAGTTCAAATAGATATTTTATGCATGTATTAAAATAATCAACAGATGAAAAAGTATAAGTGGCTCCTATTAATTAACAATATTCTCTTAAAACATTTCATTATTCACACATGGGTTAAGAAATTCATTTATAACACAACGGCCTATCCTGGTAAACAATTATGCATAAAGGAAAAATTCAAGTTCATTATATCGTTATGAAAACCATTTCAAAATAAATTATATATCACTTACCTTAGAGCCTCATTATAGTTAGTCTCATCCAATAAAACTATTAGGGGTCTTGAACCTCAGTCTGACTCCCTAACCAGTGCATAATAATGGTGGGTTTTAAAGCCTCAGTCTAACACGACCTGTGGGAGGAGCCTTATTCAAATATCATGCACCACACCAAGCTATGTATAGGTGATTTAACAACAATTCATTATATAAACCATTTCAATAAACCATAACCAAAAAATACACACATCATTTATAATTCATAGTACAAAAAATAAATAAACCATCATCATTCCTTATCCCATTTACTCATTCCCATTTATATTCCATAACTAACTTAAAAGCTTCCACTACAACCCATAGGCATTTAACACGATCACCATAATTCACTTAACCCATTAATAATGTTCCAAACATCCCCTTATGTCATGTTAAAAACTATATAAAACTACACTCATTCCACTTCATAACCAAGACCAAAATTTCAACACATTTATCAAGGTTTTTACTTCATTACAATCAATTATATTCTTAACATTACCATTTTCCATGGTCGAGTGATGGAACACCCCATGGATGTCCCTATAATGGTTTCAATCAATCTCAATAAAACCCATCTGGATCATGATGGTTTCAGTCAATCCCTTCGTCAATAAATTTTACAAATTTTAATAAATTATCAAATGCATAACAAGAAAACACCCAAAGCGCAACCACATACACATAAACTGACATCAATACTCTGAGATATAACTTGTAGACAACCTAAATAGATTCCAAAGATAAACACATGCCCAAACCTATACTTTGAGTTAGATCCCAACACCCTTTGAATACCCAAGATAATATCCATTCTAAAAAGATGGTTTTAGGGATTCTGAAAAAGAAAAAAATCTATGCTCCCTAATTTGGAAAAAGGAGAAAAGAGAGTCATTATACTTACTCGGAGCTTTGATCCACACCCAAAAGAACTCCAAATAGATTATAAATAAAGGAGATCAACCGTTATAAATGTTTGGGTGTTTTGGTTCATCACTCAGGTTTCAGGAGGTGAAATCGATGAAGAAAATATTTTGTGAACTCCTAAATCTTGAAGGGGGAAGAAGTGTAAAATCCCAATTTTATTGAGGCTCATAGTTCGGAAGCATGTTTTTTTAAACCATTCACGCACCCTACGCCAACCTTTTTCCAATAGAGGCTCAGTCTCATGGTTTCCTAGGGATCACACACGGTTTATCAAACTATGGGCTAACTCTGCATAATAGATCTATCCAGGCCCACATTATCAGGCCTTCCTCCTAGCATGATTTACTTAACCATGCACCCGTCCTCCTCGATCACACAGTTCAGAAAAAAGTTTAATCCTAACCAAGAATCAACCATGAAACATGCACTAGATAGCCATTTTCCCTTTAATCTATGTCCTAGACCCCTAAAAACCCCACAAACCACATCATAAACCTAGTAGACATTTAAAAATATGTAATTTGGGTAAATAAACAAAAAATTTAAACAATTACTTACCTCAACAAAAGTATGTGATATTACAAATGCACCACCTAATAATGGATCATCCTCAAGCCCCTCTTACCAAGCATCATTGAGCTTCCAAGGTAAAAAGTTTGGGCCACTTGGCCCGTATATGTGTCTCTCTCCCCCAAGTTTATTCTTGACCACTACAATGCTGACATAATGAAACAAAAGAAAGACATTTTCCCACAAGACTTTATCACAATGATCCAAAGTACGAATCAGATGCTCTTCAAAGGAAACATCATCCTTAAATGGACCCATGAAACTAGGTGCCAACTTACCCTATTTTGGAATCCAATAGTGACTTAGTTTTGCAAACACCATAATAAACACAAGATCGACCAAATAAAATCAATAGGTTGGAAACGTTGATCCACATATGACTAATACCTACACTGATTCATATCCATCCATTTCTGAATCAACTGAACCTTCTCTGATATATCTTTCACGGGACTCAGTTTCAAAAAATTTTGATTCCACATCCTCTATCCAACATAATGGAGATCTACATAGTCTATCATATAGCACCATATACAGTTCCATATAAATTATATCATGGTAGTTGTTTTAATGGGAGAACTCTATAAGATTCAAGTGCCTCCCCCATGATCCACCAAAATCTTGGACACATTAACTCAACATTCCCTCTAGCACCTGAATAGAAAGTTGTTACTTCCCTTCTTTCTGTGGGGGGAAATCCGTACCCAAAACACCAAGGTACAAATTTATTTTTCTAACCCATGTCATAAGTCACTACTGGAAAGGGGAGTTTTCCCAACACTTGTATACCAACGGTTCAAAGAACCGTTGGTATATGTTGTCTTTCCCTAACGGTTTATATAAAAAATTGGTAAAGACCTTGAAGAACTGACTTTTCCCAACGGTTTTATGAAACCGTTGGGAAAAGAGGGGAAAAGCTTAGTTTCCCCAACGATTTTATGAAACTGTTGGGAAAGATTGGGTTTTCCCAATGGTTTTTAAGAACTGTTGGGAAAAAAATCCCCAAATACCAAAATGTAGGTAGCGGCCCCCCACGATTCCAGAAGCCTTTCGCTTGTCTCCAGACGTGATTCCTTGGCAGAAGCACTTCCTAATCCCCACATCTTCCATCGGATCAGCAACTACCAGGTTATACTCCTTCTATATTTTATCAAGGATATAGTTCCACTTCTTATAAAGCATATCCTTCTCAATGATTTCATTATTCCCAATTTTTAGGGTTTTTGTAAAATTTTATGACTGTTCCACGAATTGTGTACTCAAATCCCTATATCTGTGTATGTCCAATTAATGTTTTCATTACGCATTTACATTTATAAGGGAATGGTGTCTCTTTATTGTGTTCTAATTTTGAAGATTCATAGTTTTTTCAATTTGGTTCAAATATTATAGGTTCATGTATAGGAACTAATAAGAAATTGTTTGTAATATTTATTGATATTATTTCATGAAAATCACTCTTTCATTAAGATCATGCCAAACATGAAGATCTTGTTCATCTTAATTTTTGTACACTATGTGTATTACATAACAAGTATGTATCATGTTTCTATCAAAATCTATATATATATATATAAAATGACACACTGTTCACTTATCCTTTGGACAATAGAATATATGGAGTATCTTCTTGAACTTTGCCAAATAGTATGTTGTCCCTAATTAGTACTTCTTCCTTCTTCATGAAACTAATTCAAAGAATGTCAAATTCTCAATATAAGTGAATATTAGTTTTTCTAATATAACCATTAATCATTCTACCTTCGACATCGTACATGTGTTATTCAATCACCTTTTTAAAACACAATGACCATTTTCACTGATTTGGGGTTCCTCAAAATGCTTGGGAAAATCAGAAAAATGCATGTATTGAATCGTGTTTCTCATATGGTTTCATGGATACAAGTTTATCTCGAAAATCATGACTGTGTGGTTCAAATATCATGAGGACCATGATATTATTATTCTTCACACAAATGAATTTTTTTCTACAACTATGTGTTTTTGTTTTCACTTTTGATTTGGCCGAAAGGGGAGCTTTGTGGTCATTAATCATGGTTGTGTGTGGTCATTTATGATGTAAGATAGTATGACTTCATTTTACTTGATATATCCAATATTATTATTGATTTATGTTCAATTTGATTATCTTTAATAAGTGATGTTATTAATGGTTGTAATAATGACGATATGGTATAAGGGTTCATATGGTGTGTATAAGTGTTCACATGGTGTGTATAACTGTTGACATGGTATCAGTGAACTCAAGTCATTAATTTAAGTCTTCATTCTCACTAGCATGTAAGAAATTGAATGATGTAAACCCATCCTCACATGATTTATTACCTTAGATAATGTCTCACATATGGAATACGAGCTTCTGAATTCATCAGTTAACCAGGATCATATATTCCATTTCCCCCAAGATGACTGTACTAATATAACTTTAGGGTCAACTAAATATGGTTCTCATTATATGTTGTATATTACGTGTCCTTCTTGGCCAATACTCACTTTTATGAGGGTGGGGTGCTTTTCACAACATCGACAAGAAACTTCTTACTTTATCGTTTACTTAAATGTATTTTCTATTAAAGTTCATTCCTATTGAATTTTTTATGACAATATGATATATAAATTATTTTTACAGAATGGACATATGTTGGATGTATGAAACCGATCAGATCTCAAGCGATTTTTAAAATAATTTGGAGAGCTTTATAGATTTTTCATTTAACAATGCTTCATATAGTGGTCGCATACACTGCCAATGTTCCAATTGTGTTGGTAAACCTTCGTTGAGCTGTGGTGAAGTCAGCTACCACATACCCAAAAATGGTTTTCAAGCAAACTACTTTGTGTGGTGTCACAATGGGGAGAAAATGAAATCTAAAATTGGTGATGATCGAAATGAAAAGACTGGAATAGAGAATTTTTTAGATGATCGGTTTCCATTTATTCGTCATCATAAAAAAGAATGTATTTCGACTCAAGAAGACTACTATATGAGCACATCTGATGAATCTAGTGAAAATGATGATATTGATAGGGTGAAAAAATTAAATGATGCTACCACGACTCCAGTATATCGACAATGCGATAAAATGAAAAAGCTTGAATTTTTTATCCGATTGTTTCATGGGAAAATTATGTATTGGATTTCTAATACAGCAATCGATTACATTCTTACCCTCTTGAAGGATTTACTTCCAGATGGTGCAAATATTCCTTCAAACCACTATATGGCATGGAAGTTAGTTGAGGAACTTGGATTTTCATGAAAAAAAATTCATGCTTGCCCGAAAGATTGCAGTTTATTGTGGGAGGAAACCGCTGAATGAAATGATTGTATTAAATGTGCCACATCCTACTGGAAGTCAAAATATGATGGTACACAATCCCGCATTCCACAGAAAGTAATGTGGCACTTTCCATTGATCCCCAGACTCCAGAATCTTTTTATGTCTGATGACATATCAATAAAAATGAGATGGAATGATACCGATATAAAGAATACTAATGATGAGTTGCTTCATCCTGCAGATAGATTTTCATGGTAGATATTTGATGCTCGACATCCTGATTTTGTAGTCGACATGCGTAATGTGAGGCTGGGTGTTTCATGCTACAGTTTTAATCCGTTTGGGTAGATGTTTACTTCGCACAGCACATGGCCAATTTTTATACACATTTATAATCTTCCCACATGGTTGTGTATGAAAAAACCATTCACTTTCATGAGTATACT
Organism: Viscum album; assembly: GCA_963277665.1. Classification (NCBI taxonomy): domain Eukaryota; kingdom Viridiplantae; phylum Streptophyta; class Magnoliopsida; order Santalales; family Viscaceae; genus Viscum; species Viscum album. Next base: position 349,241,944 of record OY728126.1, on the reverse strand, counting down.
CAGATCTGGTCCTTCTGATCCCAGAATTGATATTGATGTCTACATGCAACCTTTAATAAAAGAGTTGAATCTTCTTTGGGATGTGGGTGTGTGCACATACGATGCATGTTCGGAAGACATATTTCATATGCGTGTTGTGCTTAGGTGGACGATCAATGATTTTTCGGCTTATGCAATGATGTTTGGATGGAGCACGAAAGGAAAATTGTCATGTCCAGTTTGTATGAAGAATACATGATCCAGAAGACTGAAACATCGTTGTAGATTCAGTTTTAGGGGACATCGACGATTCTTGCCAAAGGATCATCCATATAGAATGAATCGTCGAAGATTTGATAATAGCATAGAGACCGATGATCCACCTCATCATATGTCTGGAACTGACATGCTTGATGAATTTAAAGATTTCAATTTTTTGTTTAGGAAGGGTCAAATGAAATCTGGAAAGAGAAATAATTTTTCCACTGAAACCTGTTACAATTGGAGGAAGAGGAGTATCTTTTTTGATTTTCCTTATTGGTCAACCAATTTGTTACGTCATTGCTTAGACATAATGCATATTGAAAAGAATATATGTGAAATGTTGCTTTCGGTTGTTCTAAATGTCAAGGGGAAGAAAAAAGATGATTTATGATCTCGGCATAACTTGGTGGATTGGGGCATCAGCCCAGAATTACATCATGTGTATATCAGTGAAATTAAATGGAAACTTCGATGTGCTTCTTATGTGATGACACCTATGAAAAAAACAATTTCTGGAAGTATTAAAGACTATTAGAGTTCCTGATGGCTATTCAATCAACATATCTAAATGGGTCAATAGAAGATATTTGAAGCTAAAATCTTTGAAGACTCGTGATTATCACGTTCTACTTCATGAGTTGCTTCCAATAGCAATCCGTCATCTTTTGTCCAATAATGTAAGGGTGGATTTTATTCGGTTGTGCCATTTGATTAGGGATTTTTGTGCTAATAAGTTTTCCAAGTCTTTCTTGCAAAAAATGTTCACAGATGCCCCATTAATTTTGTGTGAGTTGGAGAAAATATTTCCTCCATCATTTTTCACATGCATGCTGCATCTGACTATCCATATTCCCACTGAAATACTTCTCGGAGGATCTGTTTCTTTTTGTTGGATGTATCCAACTGAAAGAAATATGTTCACATTAAAGTCTTATGTCCGAAACAGAAATCATCCTGAAGGTTCTATCGTGAACGGTTACTTGACTCAAGAATGTATGGATTTCTGCTCGATGTATTTGTCTGATCTTACTACAAGATTGAACATACCAATGAGAAATGAAGAAGAACAGTATGATCAAATTGAACCCATTTTTCCATCACTTCTTCAAATAAGAGGAATTCCTGGATCATATACATTGAAGACATTAAGCCATGAAGAGCGGGAGATGGCACATCGCACTGTTTTGTTCAACTGTGATTTGTTCGACGACTATATGAGGTAACTAAATTGATTATGTATATCTTACATATATATCTGTTAAAATATTCATATTTTTTATCTACAGGGAACATAAAACAATGATAAATAGGAAGCATTGTTCTTTATATTTGATTAGAAGAGAGACTTTTCATAGCAAAGAGTTTTATACTTGGTTAAAATTGAAGGTATAAAAAAATTAATGTTTAAAATAATTATATCAATATTTAATTAAGTTTAATAGTCATTTATATTGCAGGTATTGAGTTTTTCTGCTGACTCTGTCTCTGAGGAAATAAGAGCTTTGTCTTTTGGTCCTAATACCGTGGTTCGTGACTGTAAATCAATTGTTATCAATGGGTACAAATTTATTGTCACTGAACGAGAAAACAACATAAGAACACAACATGATGGTGTTATGGTTACTGCCACAACATATTGTTATGCCAGTGCATCAGATAGTAGACCACGATTTGAAAATGTGGGTTATTATGGAGTTGTTGAGAAAATAATAATATTGGATTATTAATCACATGGACGAGTCACAATGATGAAATGCCATTGGTTTGATTCGATGACGAGACATGGCACATTTATAGATGATTGTGGATTTCGAGTAATTAATATGACTCGCACTCTTGCTACCGAAAAACCATATGTGTTGGCATCAATGGCTAAACAATTTTTTTATGTCAAAGGCCAACTTCGACCTAAATTTGGTGTCATAGTTGAAATAATTCCAAGACATATTTTTGATGATGGTGATGATGGAATTGACACTATCCCTAGTGCCATTGGAACCAATCCATTTATTTCTTTTGATGACTCAAATAGCTCAATTGTCAGAGTTGATTGTGAACCTGAAGTTGTGGTTGAAAATATATATAAGCATTCATCCATGTTCTCAATTATTTTGGTTTACCTCGAGTTGGGTTGTTAAGGTTGGTAATATTCAAATTTATTTAGTATTGATCACAAATATGTTTTAGCTGACTTGACTGTTATGTGAATTTTCAATGTTTATTGGTTGAATTGCATTTTATAATTTGGAATTGAACTGTATTCAAACATAGTCAAACAATATTTCTAAGTTGGTGAACATTACAACTTGTATGATTTATTAAATCTATTCAAGCTCTTCTAAAACAATTGATAGCTTACTTGACTGTTATGCGAATTTTCAATGTTTATTGGTTGCAGTTTTATTTGAATTTCATTTTCTAATTTGGAATTGTACTGTATTCAAACATAGTCAAACAATATTTCTAATTTGGTGAACATTACAACTTGTATGATTTATTAAATTCATTCTAGCTCTTCTAAAACAATTGATAGCTGACTTGACCTTTTTGTGAATTTTCAATGTTTATTGGTTGCAGTTTTATTTGAATTGCATTTTCTAATTTGGAAACGAACTGTATTCAAACATAGTCAAACAATATTTCTAACCTGGTGAACATTTCAACTTGTATGATTTATTAAATCGATTCAAGCTCTTCTAAAACAATTGATAGCTGACTTGACTATTATGTGAATTTTCAATGTTTATTGGTTGTAGTTTTATTTGTATTGCATTTTTTAATTTTTAATTGAACTGTATTCAAACATAGTCAAACAATATTTCTAACTTGGTTAACATTAAAACTTTTATGATTTATTAAATACATTCAAGCTCTTCTAAAACAATTGATATTTGACTTGACCATTATGTAAATTTTCAATGTTGATTGGTTGTAGTTTTATTTGAATTGCATTTTCTAATTTGTAATTGAATTGTATTCAAACATAGTCAAAAAAATATTTCTAACTTGGTGAACATTACAACTTGTATGATTTATTAAATCTGTGCAAGCTCTTCTAAAACAATTGATAGCTAAATTACCAATGAGTCCCCCTATTCCCTCATATATTTATTTTTTTGGGTTACACATTAGTTTTCTTTTTCTAATTAATTACATATTTGTTTTCAAAAGCAGGAAATGAAGCCAATTGAAGAGAGATGAAGGAAAAAAATGATGGAGAACAATCGTCGAATGACGGAGTTGGGAATTCCATCATTAGTGCCTGTAGTGAGTAATTTATTTCAAATTGATATAATTAAATAATATATAATGCCATGTGATTAATTTTTTTGTAAACATTTTTGTAGGATCCACCTATACGTCGACAGTTATTCAATGAGGAGCCTAGTACTGGTCCTAGTACTCTGGCCGGTGGTATGAGGAGGGTTCGTACCAGAGGTGGATGAGCAGTTGTGCGTACCCGACTAGACCATGTCCCTACCACTGACATGTCATACTTCCCACATTTTTTATCCCGGTGTGTCATTAGGGACACACGGCATATTTATGCCTCTCATGTTTTCGCTACCTTCTGCATCTTCTGGCCCATCATTTTCACATCCCATTATGATTCCCACTCCCCAGTCAACATTCGGTTAGACAGCTGTCCCATTTTCTTTTCCTTCTACTTCTATCTCTCTGAGCTTCTATATTCCATTGTCTTCGACTCCTGTTCCACCACTGGGTGTTCCATTAGTTTCTGTGGATCCAGCGGCTCTCAACGATCAAACCGGAACAGGTATATTTATATAACCCTAAAAAAATTATAACAATATTTATTTTCATTATAACATGTTTTGATAAAATATTTGTTTTTCTTTCATGACAGATACATCTACTGACAGGAGGCGTGGGTGGGGGCGTACACGCATGCGTTCGGTGTGGAACCGAAGCACACAGGTTATGGTGGATTATAATTAAGACAACCAAATGGTTGAGAAAACAGGGCAGCAATATCGGAGTTTTTTGGCGACGTTTTCCAAATACTCCGACATCATTCCTGTCAGCCCGCTATCATGGAGACATTTTCCAAATGAGGTCAAGGATAGAGCTTGGGAAGAGATATGGGTAAAAAAATCTGTTCTATTTAATTCCATAAATTATTTTTGTATTTATATGAATTAATATTTTGATTTCAGCTTCGATTTAACTTTCCCAATGGTGAGGGTGCACGACCAGAACGTCTAAAGGATTTAGGCGAGCCTTGGAGATCCTACAAGCATGAGTTGTATATTGGCTGGGTTGCTAGAGTTGGCACTGAGTTAGAGGCGGTACCAGTGGTGGATTATTGTCCTATAGAGCAGTATCGTCAGATGATTACTCATTGGACGAGTACCCAATTTAAGGTATTAATAACATTTGAGTTATTTAAATAATAACATTCATGTTTTTAATTAATACTATCTATTGCATTTTCGAATTTTATTTAGGAATCCTCTGGAAAAAATAAAAAAAACATTGATGCAAAAAAATACCTCCACACACTAGGATGCACTACAATGCCTAATCATGAGAGGAAGCAGGTATGAAAATTGTTTATAAGTTTTCTTTATGCCTTAGACGTTCTTTTGTTTCCTCAATTATTTAATAGTTTTCTAAAGTTTTCATATATATTTAGTTTTAAATGTCATTGTAGAGGAAAATACAAAATATTGAAGGACGTGTGCCTCGAGCAAAACTGTTTTGCTCGAGTAGACGGAAAAAGGATGGAAGTGCCGTCAACAAAGCGACTCAGCATCATATTGTACGTTTTAATCTATTGAATTTATATTTTAATATCTATTTTGTAACTTAATGATATATTTATATTTGTAACAGCCTTCTTTAGAGGCCCTCGATGCCCAAGAACCAGACAATTTTGGGCCAACAGATCACTTACATCAGGTCTTGGGAGAGGAGCATTCTGGCAGAGTACGCTACCGACCTAGGATAGCCCCGACGAGGTATTGGCCATCCTCAGGTACGAGCTGTAGTGCCACCGAGATGCAGAAAGTTCGGACACAGGCAACACAGGCTGAGAAAAGGGCCACAGAGACAGTACGACGGTCTGCTAGGGCAAACAGTACGTTTATGAAATTTATTGAATTTCTACATCCTACACTTCCAGTAGAGGCCAGCCCAGCTTTTGATGAGTATATGTCGTCGATACGTTCTATATACGGTGCACCAGGTGGCAGTTATAGTGGCGGTCAGGATGATGTCTAGGTTGACGATGATGATGGAGAGGAGTCTGATGCGGAAGATGAGGGAGAGGAGGAGGGCGAGGCGGGTGGTGAGGGTGAGAAGGAGGGAGAGGAAGAGGAGGAGCATGAGGGCGAGGACGATGATAGGGACGAGGATGAGGGTGATAATGATGGTGATGATGGTGATGTGGGACAAGTTGATCCATTACATTTTTTACTGATATTACTGAGATTTGATATTTAATCTATTCTAGTTGTTGGTTTTATCTAGACTCGTAGTATAGTATTGGAGTTGAGTTATTTTTATATATTATCTGTTTTTATGGATGTTGTTGTCTTTTAGTGGTTGTGTATTTGGGAACCCCCCTCCTTCCTGGACCCTGGAAAACCCCCCACCCTGCTCCCTGGACCCCGGACAGCCCCGCCAGACAGCCCCCTGGATAGCCCCCCCCCCCCCCCACCCTCTTCATTGGACCCCGGACAACCCCCCGAACACCCCCCGGACAGCCCCCGGACAGCCCCCCAAACAGCCCCCCGGACAGCCCCCCACCCTCCTCCCTAGATTCCGGATAGCCCCCCCGGACTACCCCCCAGATAGCCCCCCGGATAGCCCCCCCCCCCCCCCACCCTCTTCCTTGGACCCCGGAAAACCCCCCAAACCCCCCAGACAGCCCCCCAAACAGCCCCCCCCCCCCACCCTCCTCCCTGGACCCCGTACAACCCCCAAGACAGCCACCGAGACAGCCCCATGGACAGCCCCCCCCCCCCCCACCCTCTTCCTTGGACCCTGGACAACCCCCCAAACACCCCCAAAAAGCCCCCGGACAGCCCCCTGAACAGCCCCCGGATATCCCCCCCCCCACCCTCTTCCTTGGACCCACACAACCCCCCGAACACCCCCCGCACAGCCCCCCCACCCTCCTCCCTGGACCCCGGACAGCCCCCTGGACCTCACCCCAGACAGTCCCTCGGACATCCCCCCCTCCCTCTTCCTTGGAACCCACACAACCCCCCGCACAGCCCCCCCCCCCCCCCCCCTCCACCCTCCTCCTTGGTCCCCGGACAGCCCCCCGTACACCCACCAGAAAGCCCCCAGACAGCCCCACCGGACAGCCCCCCCCCCCACCCTCCTTGATTTCATTTAATACTAGAAAATCTATAATATATATTTTATTTATTTCCATCATGATAATCAATGTAAATCACATTTTCACATCTAATCAATATCATAGATTCTTTGTATGTTATAAAAGAGATGTATTCATTGGGCATGACATTGTTAGCTCCGAAATGTTTCATAGCATTATAAACTAAAATCTATTCCATACTAAGAATGATATAAAAATATTTTATATAAATATCCACAAGATTTTAAGTAAATACCATTCCACTAATAGACACGTGAGGATTCTCATAAAATTAACAACATTTTAAGTACATAAAGAAAACCAACCAAACACATTAGGTTTCCATTGAAACTTTAGGAGAACGATCCATGGGTCATATGTGATGAGTACAAATCAACCCCACTTCAATCCGAGGCGCGGTGTGGCCGGCACCACTCAAAGTGTCTGCCTTTTGTTTCAAAATGATGTCATTTTAATTGAAAAACATCAACTGGCCTACGGAAAACTGACCTAACGCATTCAGATTGTGTCGATACTTTAGCACAACAATCCATGGGTCATATGTGACGTGTACGAGTCAACCCCGGCTCAATCTGAGGCGCGGTGTGGCCGCCACTACTCAATGTGTCTGCCTTTTGTTTCAAAAGGACGTCATTTTAATTGAAAAACATCAACTGGCATACGGAAAATAGGCAAACGCATTCAGTTTGTGTCGATACTTTAGCACAACGATCCATGGGTCATATGTGACGTGTACGAGTCAACCTTGCCTCAATCCGAGGCACGGTGTGGCCGCCATCACTCAAAGTGTCTGTCTTTTATTTCAAAAGGACATCATTTTAAGTTCAAAATATCAACTGTCATATGGAAAAGCGACCAAATGCATTCGGATTGTGTCGATACTTTAGAACAACAATCCATGGGTCAAATTTGACGTATAAGAGTCAACCTCATCTTAATCGGAGGCATGGTGTGGCCGGAATCTCTCTAAGTGACTCTCTTTTGTTTAAAATGGACAACATTTTAAGTACATACAGAAAACCAACCAAACGCATTCGGTTTCCATTGAAACTTTAGGAGAACGATCCATGGGTCATATGTGACGTGTACGAGTCAACCCCGCCTCAATCCGAGGCGCAGTGTGGATGTCACTACTCAAAGTGTCTGCCTTTTGTTTCAAAAGGACGTCATTTTAATTGAAAAACATCAACTAGCATACAGAAAAGTGAAAAAACGCATTAAGATTGTATCGATACTTTATAAAAACGATCCATGGGTCATATATGACGTGTACGAGTCAACCCCGCCTCAATCTGAGGCATGGCCCACTCAAAGTGTCTGTCTTTTGTTTCAAAAGGACGTTATTTTAAGTGAAAAACATCAACTGGAATACGGAAAACCGACCAAACGCTTTTGGATTGTGTCGATACTCTATCACAATGATCCATGGGTCATATGTGATATTTACAAGCCAACCCCACCTTAATCTGAGGCACAGTGTGGCTATAATCACTCTAAGTGGCTCTCTTTTTCTTAAAATGGACATCATTTTAAGTACATACGGAAAACCGACAAAACACATTCGGTTTCCATTGAAACATTAGGAGAATGATCCATGGGTCATATGTGACGTGTAAAAGTCAACCCCGCCTCAATTCGAGGCGCAGTGTGGCCAGAACCACTCAAAGTGTCTGCCTTTTGTTTCAAAAGAACGTCATTTTAATTGAAAAACATCAACTGGCATACGGAAAGGCGACCAAACGCATTCGGATTGCATCGATACTTTAACACAATGATCCATGGGTCATATCTGACATGTAAGAGTCAACCCTGCCTCAATCTGAGGCACGGTGTGGCCTCCACCACTCAAAGTGTTTGTCTTTTGTTTCAAAAGGACGTCATTTTAAGTTAAAAAAATCAACTGGAATACGGAAAACTGACCAAACGCATTTGGATTGTGTCGATACTTTATCACAATGATCCATGGGTCATATATGATGTGTACCAGTCAACCCCACCATAATCGGAGGCACAGTGTGGCCAGAATCACTCTAAGTGGCTCTCTTTTGTTTAAAATGGACAACATTTTAATTACATACAGATTACCGACCAAACGCATTAGGTTTCCATTGAAACTTTAGGATAGTGATCCATGGGTCATATGTGATGTGTAAAAGTCAACCCTATCTCAATCCAAGGCGCAGTGTGGTCGGAACCACTCAAAGTGTCTGCCTTTTGTTTCAAAAGGACGTCATTTTAATTGAAAAACATGAACTGGCATACGGAAAACCGACCAAACGCATTCAGATTGTGTCGATACTTTAGCACAATGATCCATGGGTCATATGTGACGTGTACGAGTCAACCCGGCCTCAATCCGAGGCGTGGTGTGGCTTCCACCACTCAAAGTGTCTGCCTTTTGTTTTAAAAGGAAATCATTTTAATTGAAAAACATCAACTGGCATACGGAAAAGTGACCAAATGCATTCGGATTGTGTCGATACTTTAGCACAACAATTCATGGGTAAAATGTGATGTGTACGAGTCAACCTCGTCTTAATCGGAGGCATGGTGTGCCCGGAATCACTCTAAGTGGCTCTCTTTTGTTTAAAATGGACAACATTATAAGTACATACAGAAAACCGACCAAACGCATTCAGTTTCCGTTGAAACTTTAGGAGAACGATCCATGGGTCATATGTCACGTGTATGAGTCAACCCCGCCTCAATCCGAGGTTTGATGTTGTTGGAACCACTCAAAGTGTCTGCATTTTGTTCCAAAAGGACGTCATTTTAATTGAAAAACATCAACTGGCATATGAAAAAGCGACCAAATGCATTCGGATTGTGTCGATACTTTAGCACAACGATCCATGTGTCATATGTGACATGTAAAAGTCAACCCCGCCTCAAACTGAGGTGCGGTGTGACTGCCACCACTCAAAGTGTCTGCCTTTTGTTTCAAAAGGATGTCATTTTAATTTAATAACATCAACTGGCATACGGAAAAGAGACCAAATGCATTTGGATTGTGTCGATACTTTAGCACAACAATCCATGGGTCAAATTTGATGTGTACGAGTCAACCTCGTTTGAATCGGAGGCACAGTGTGGCCGGAATCACTCTAAGTGGCTCTCTTTTGTTTAAAATGGACAACATTTTAAGTACATACGGAAAACCGACCAAATGCATTCGGTTTCCGTTGAAACTTTTGGAGAACGATCCATGGGTAATATGTGACATGCACGAGTCAACCCCACCTCAATCCAAGGTGCGGTGTGGCTGGCACCACTCAAAGTGTCTGCCTTTTGTTTCAAAAGGACGTCATTTGAATTGAAAAACATCAACTGGCATATGGAAAAGCGACCAAACGCATTCATATTGTGTCGATACTTTGTCACAACGATCCATGGCTCATATGTGACGTGTACGAGTCAATCCCGCCTCAATCCGAGGCGCGTTGTGGCTGCCACTACTCAAACTGTCTGCCTTTTGTTTCAAAAGGACGTCATTTTAATTGAAAAACATCAACTGGCATACGGAAAACCGACAAACGCATTCGGATTGTGTCAATACTTTATCACAATGATCCATGGGTCATATGTGACGTGTACGAGTCAACCCCGCCTCAATCCGAGGTGTGGTGTGGCCGCCACCACTCAAAGTGTCTGTCTTTTGTTTCAAAAGGACGTCATTTTAAGTGAAAGATATCAACTAGAATACGGAAAACTGACCAAATGCATTCGGATTGTGTCAATACTTTATCATAACGATCCATGGGTCATATGTGACGTGTAAGAGTCAACCCTGCCTTAATCGGAGGCACGGTGTGGCCAGAATCACTCTAAGTGGATCTCTTTTGTTTAAAATGGACAACATTTGAAGTACATATGGAAAACCATCCAAACGCATTCGGTTTCCATTGAAACATTACGAGAACGATCCATAAGTAATATGTGACATGTACGAATCAACCTCGCCTAAATCCGAGGTGTGGTGTGGCCAGAACCGCACAAAGTTTCTGCCTTTTGTTTCAAAAGGACGCCATTTTAATTGAAAAAACATCAACTGACATACGGAAAATTGACCAAACGCATTCAGATTGTGTTGATACTTTATCACAACGATCCATGGGTCATATGTGATGTGTACAAGTCAACCCCGCCTCAATATGAGGTGCGGTGTGGCCGCCACCACTCAAAGTGTCTGCCTTTTCTTTCAAAAGGACGTCATTTTTATTGAAAAACATCAACTGGCATACGGAAAAGAGACCAAATGCATTCGGATTGTGTCGATACTTTAGCACAATGATACATGGGTCAAATGTAACGTGTATGAGTCAACCCCATCTTAATCGGAGGCACGGTGTGGCCGGAATCACTCTAAGTGGCTCTCTTTTGTTTAAAATGGACAACATTTTAAGTACATACGGAAAACCGACCAGACGCATTCGGTTTCCGTTGAAACTTTAGGAGAACAATTCATGGGTCATATGTGACGTGTACGAATCAACCCTGCCTCAATCCGAGACGCGGTGTGGCCAGAACCACTCAATGTGTCTGCCTTTTGTTTCAGAAGGACGTCATTTTAATTGAAAAACATGAACTGGCATACGGAAAACCGACCAAACGCATTCGGTTTCCGTTGAAACTTTAGGAGAATGATCCATGGGTCATATGTGATGTGTACGAGTCAACCCCGCCTCAATCCGATGTGTGGTGTGGCCGATAGCACTCTAAGTGTATGTATTTTGTTTAAAATGGACATCATTTCAAGTAAAAATATATGGTATACAAAAAACCGATCAAATTATGAATTGACTTCTGGATTCCACATATAATTGTCATCTAAATTTTAAATTGAATTCTAAATGAATTATGTATGTTTATAATTAAGTTATGAATTCTAATTTAATTATGGATGTGTATAGTTCCAGTATTATATGTTAAATGTGTATGAATTTTTTCTCTATATGTATGTGTTAGTGGGTTATTACAGGTACAATAATTGTATATGTATGTTAGTTTATTGCATGTATAATAATTGGATTGAAAATGAGCTGGAACCCACAAAATGATACCTGGTGGAAAAATTGGAGAACTGCTGGGCAAATTGCAGAGCTGCTAGGCAATTTGCCCAGCATAGGCTATGCCAACAGTTTTAAACCTTTGGCATAGCATTCTATGTTCTGTTTTACCAACGGTTCATGGAACCGTTGGTAAAACACTTTTCTCAACGGTTTAGAAACTGTTGGGAAAGAGGAGACATTGTGATTTTACCAACAGTTTTCTAGAACCATTGGGATAGGGTTATTTTTCATTACCCTATCCCAATAGTTGTAAACCATTGGGAAAATATTTCCCAATGGTTTTCCCAAACCATTGGGATGGAGTAATTTTTCTCCACCCTATCCCAACGGTTCACTGTAAACTGTTGGGAAAATCTTTCCCAACAGCTTACTTCCCTACGGTTTGCAGAACCGTTGGTATAACATATACCAACGGTTCTGCAGCCTTTCCCAACGGTTCTAAACCATTGGGAAATCCTCTATTTCCAGTAGTGAGTTAGAAGTAAAACACATATCAAGATACAAATCTCTGGTTCGTAGAACCCCATGAAACTATACTATCATCTAAACATACAACTCACCCAACTAATCAATAGTGAATGTCCAGCAAATTGGAAAGTAATGTTCCCCCTTGGTCAAATCATCCACAACTACCCAGACCCTATCATTATTCCGAGGAATCATTTGAATTCCCACTACAAAACCCAACATCACATCATTCTATTTACATTATAGAATGGGCAATGTTTGTAAAAAACAAATTGGTCACTGATGCTCTACCTTTACCTAATAACAGGTATAACATCACATCTTGAATAATACAACTTCCTTCTTCATCCCATGAACCAATAATGTCTATGAAGATCATGATACATTATGTCAAACCAGGATGCACCACACACTTCGAGGCACAAAACTCACTCTTCAACTCTTCCTACATGCATGAAGGAATGGTGACACGGAATAAAATGTAAATGATCCCATCAATAGTATCAATCCCTCCAAAATGTGGCTTCCGACCTTCAATACTTTCCCTTAAATAAAAAATAATATGGATCTTTATACTACCTCTCCTTAATATGATTCAGAATTTTATGCTCAACTGCCTAGGATGTAAGGCTCATATAACCTTTCCCATCATACACCTGTTGATGCATCTAATAAGACAAAACCATTATCCTCCACTGATAACTGGATTATTAAATTTCTTGATTTTGAGTCTTCTGAATCAAGAATCTAAAACACTATTACCCTTTCATAGCATGTAAAAAAGATCAAAATTGAAGGATTGCATGTATTTAACCCATATTAACTGTTGAATATTCAAGTCACATTGGTAGAAAATGTACTTAATTCTCTTATGATCGGTATACATGATAAATACATCTACCAATAAGTAATGATCCTAGAACTTTAAGGATGAAAACAATGTATCAAATTTAAGATCATGCATATGAGAATTTCATTCCTGAAGCCTCACCTATACAAAGCTATACTACACAACCCAACCACCCTGTATTAGTACTTCCCCAAGACCAACATGTAATGCATCATAAAACAAGGTATAATTCATACCTAGCTTAGGTATCATCTATATTTCTATATAATTCATTCACTTATTTAACTCCTAAAAATCATACCCACATGCCTCAAACCATTTGGACTTGATTCCCTTCTTGGTCAAACATTAAATAGGTGCTTTTAAATGGAATAATTCTCTGATGTACTTTCGATAGTATCCCACCAAAAGTGAAAAACATAAAACACCAAAAACATTATTTGGTTCTCCAAAGATTCGACAACTTTCACTTTCTCTACGTCAACAATCACACTACCTCACAGATGATGGGACCCAAGAAATGTACTTCGTCAAACCATAAATGAAACATGCATATCAGGGTTATATCTAATTCCCTATTAATGTACTCAGTTTTATGTCAATATGTTTGGCTTGATCATCATGAGTCTTGGAGTAAACCAAGATGTGTTCAACAAAAATGAGTATAAAATAATTTCTATATGGGTGAAATTGTAATGGCATGAACAGTTATAAATAAAATTCCCTTTCTATTTTTATTAAATGTATTATAATATGATATGGTTATAGAAAACACATGTACTGATTTTTTTTAAATTACGACCATGGGATTTAATTTAACATTAAGGATCATTACCATTCATAATATATCTGTTTAATAGTGATCACATGATTAGTATAAATAAAGGGTTTTAATAATTCCAATTATCATAGAAAAAGGAATTAATTACCTCAACCAGTAGGTTCATACCCAATGAAGACCATTTATCGGAGATTCCAAGGGAGATACCTTTTTTGGGGTTTTACCTTGACCAAGACCAAGCTAATATCCAACAACTTAAGCAAGATCAAAACTATTTATGAGAGGCATTCAAGATCATCAAGATCACAGCCCAAACCAAGTTCATCGAACCGCCCCATAAAAGTCCCACCATCATGCACCTTACCCTTAGGGCGTTTTCTGATGTATTAAAGGGATATGAAACAAAACCATAGTAATATGAGTATATATATATATTATTTTTTATAGAATAATGAATATGTTTCCATCCTATTATTATTACTTGAGAAATGATTTTTGTTTTGATTCAATAAAACAAAAATAGTATTTTTGGTTAATATTCAAATTTAATTAAGGAATAAATTTTGATGAATTAATTGATTTATAAAATAAATAATATTTTAATAAAATATTATTATTAAATAAATTTTATTAAATATGAATTATCATTTAAATTTTAAAAAGTCAAATTTAATTTTTATAAGGGTTCAAAAAAATTGTGTTATTGTCAAAAAAATTGTCATTTTAAATAAATGTCGGTTTTTATTTTAAATGTGACAATTACAATATTTAGAAAATAATTTAGATAAAATTAATTTTATTTTTGGAATTAGGACATCATAAGTATTAAACATTTATTTTTTCATATTTTTCTAATATAATCGAATTTTTAGGAAAAAAATACAATACCATATAAATATACATTTTGTTTTATGGAATCACAATGACCAAAAAGCGATATGATAAGTCATATAAATGTGATCCACAAAAAAATATTTTTTCTTTTTAAAATAATGTGATATTGATTTTAATTGATTTATTTTGTATAGTTATTATGAATCCTCCAAGCCTTATAATATTTTTCAAGATTTTAATATCATTTCTTGAAAATTTTACCTCACCTCCACATAACCAAGGGTAATATTTTAACGCATGTATCCCTTGGCCTCATAAAATAAAAAAACATTTGTTTGGTGGAAAACATGGGAAAAATCATGACACGTTTTTTGGTTTTGGTTATTTTATTATATATAGTCCAAACCCAAAATAATAAATATATTTCCATCATTCCCTATATGAACCCATCCAAGCTCCAATTTCTCTTCACTAAAACTAATTCGAGAATGATGAAACTCTTACCTCAACTACCGAGAGTCATTTAAATGCACCCTCAATCTTTCAAGAAGCCCCTACCAATCCTTTGGATTCACATACTCAATTAAGGAATTTATCACTCTCCTCTTCTATGAATCACTCCTTTTATGTTGTGTATTTTAATTTTCATTTACATATGATGGTATATGATATTAATTATTCCAATAACATTTAATTTTATTTTTAAATGATGATATCTTCCTTTAATCTCGGTAAGCCTCCCATGATTCTTTATGTACACCCATTTCTATGCCGAAATTTTGAAAGGATTCATTACTCTATTCATGTTTCTTCATTACCTTATTCATTCTATTTCCAAATTTATAATGTCGGGATATAATTTTTCATATTTCTATTATTTCCTATTTTATGTAAAAATAATGAGATAACCCTTTCTATCCCATCTACCATTTTTATTTATTTTTAAGTAACGTTGTTGTGATGTAGAAATTTCACTGTGATTTTCTATTCCAAAACAATTTTGTAGTGAATATCATGCCCATTATTATATCAAGGGTATTCATATTTATAAACATATACTTATTTATTGGGGACTTAAATGTATTTATTATACATTCCTTGATCTTGTAAGAAATTATGATGTTGAATGAATCAATTTTTTATGATCTATATGGAACCCTTAAGAAATAAAATGAAATGATTATGATGAATGCAACTAGATAACACTCCAATGAATTGGGTAATGTTTAGTATCATGATGTGTGATGTTGGGACTAGGGTGTACCTGATTCCTTTATGTTACATTACCCTCAATTATGTCTTTTTGGTTTACCATTAACCTATATTTATAATTATTTATTTTTAATTTTTTCCCATATTTCCCAAATAATGATTAAAATGTTATGGCATACCCTTTTATTCATGTTCCTTTTATTACTCATTGACATGCTTATTATATAACATGTATCACATATGACATGTTTATTCCATTATTTTAATTTATATCCCACCCATTTTATTAGTTATACCTTGAGTTTATCCCATAAATTTTTAATTTTGAATGAGTATTTTGAGCATGTTAAACAATTTTTCAATAGAGCATGTTATGAAATTTTTTAATAATGTTGTTGTATCCCATGTTCAAGATGTTATGTTATATACCTAATTCTAAAATATACTATACTTATCTATATTTTGGGTTATAAAAAGTTTAATTTTATTTAATAAATCAAGTATAAATGTGTAATAATGTGTATGGTTTTTATAGTTGGTATGAGAGGAAAATTTTATCTACTTTGGGAATAGGATTGGAGAGCTCTATCAAAATCCTTTGGGATTAGACTGAGTATAATAGAAAATCTCTAAATTTTGGTAATTGTATATTAATTTTTTTATCTAGAAATTGAATCCTTATCAGTAGAATATAATTATATAAGGTTTTGGTGCAGATTTACCTAAGAGTAACAACTCCAATAAGGTGTTATAGGACTGACTTGGGGTAACCTAGTACTCAAAAATTGGACTTACTACACACCTTGTTTGACACTCTCAGGGGATATTATTTTTTAAATTCATAATATCATTATTAACCATTATGAATAGAACATAAAAAATTCCCATAATAATATATGTTAGGAAATGGATCATTGATAACATAGATTGAAGCCTAGTCTCTGATAATTTAAATAGATAAATGTAATTTATAGGTTATCCATTTACTGTCATTGGATTCCCATTTGTGTTTTTAATTGTTTAAAATATTCATCCCTAATTTTTCTTTTATTCTAGCCAATGGCCATAAATAGGTGAAATTGGATAAACAATAAATGTGATGGGAACTTTAATACCTACCCTAACAAGATACCCAATTTAATGGGATAATAAATTGAAAAAAAATTCACGATACACTCTCTGTTGACCCAGGTTTTGAATAGAAACCAAGATTATTAAGAGTTCCCAAACCCCCCTTAGAGATAATAAGCCACAATTTAGAGCTTCATGCAAAAAGGGCCTCCTACATTCAATTGATCTTATGGTCACTTAATCACAAAAAAAATTGATCAACACAATTCAGAAGATATTATTTGCCCTTCAATGTTCTGAATAAGAGAAGTATCTACTGTTTATTTATCATATTGAGGGAAAAGATGATAAGTGGGGGACATTGATCAAGATTTAAAATCCTAAGTAAGATATTAAAGTGATGGAGTGGAAGTAATTCTTAAAAAAATTGATAAATATTTTCTTTGCACTCTCTGACATAAATGGAAAGCAGTTTATTCACCCTTGAGAAAACAAGATAATGAATCTATCATGGTGTATGATAGCTAATGGGAAATTGTCCAATATTATCCCAAACTATAAATTGATATATGATAATCCCAAGGGTATTATGGGGATAATAATCAGAAATTGGGTTATAATTCAGGCAGTCCTATAGATAAATCTAATGATACTAAGAAATTTCAACATCCCACTTGTCATTGGTGCCAAAAGAAGAAACCCCTAAATTAACTAAGTGGGGGGGGAAATTATTTAGGTGCAAGAAGTAAGGACACCTATATAATAATTTCCAATGGGAAAGACCCACTCATGCAATGGAGAAATTATTTCTTTAATCAACCCTCATGACATTGTTCATTGCTAAAACTACAAAGAACCATGACACTTTTCAAACAAATGCCCTAAGGCAAGGGTTTTCAGAGGAAACCAAGAACCTCAAAGGTAGCAAGGGAGATCTTTTTAGATTTCTACCACTAAAATTAATCTCGACAACTAAGTGGTGATAGGTATGTTAGTTATTCATTCAAGAATATGGAATGTAAATTTTGATTATGTTTCTATAAATTATTTCATATCACAAATGTTTCGTAGAACTATTCAAACACTACTACAAAGCATGAAAGTAGAGATGTCGTGGAAAATAGAAAATGGGGAAATTATAGCATCCCATGTATATAACACCTCCTCTATCATAAATTTAAGTGATACCTTCCCAAAGAAAATTTTCATACTTCATTTGGTGTAATTATATTCAATTTTGGGCATGGATTGACTTTCCCTGAATATAGCCAACATAAATTTCAGCGTGGAGGAAATCCCACCCTATATGGTGAATCAACCCATAATTATGTACAATTTCAAGGAGGGGAATGATTCTTATTTAACACCATAATCTTAATCATGGATATTATTTATCTATGAAGATGTTTATCTAGCTAAAATAATTGATTCTAAAGAAATTATAATCCTATAAAACATTCTTATTTTGAGGGAATATTCTGATTTATTTCATGAGTAATTTCTAGGTCTTCCTCCTAGTAGGGAGGTTGGATTTTCAATTGAGTTTATATCTGGGGTGTTGAAAATTTCCAAGATCCCATGTAGGATGGATGTAGTGGAACTTTATGAGCTAAATAAACTACTATAGAAGATTCTAGATAAAGGTTTTATACACCCAAGTCCTTCACCATGGGGTGCACCAGTTCTCTTCATCAAGGAGAAGGATGGGTAAATGTGTCATTGAATTGATAATCATGAGCTCAAAAAGATCACGATAAATAAAAAGTATCTTCTTCAAAGGATTTAATACATGTTCCATTAGGTAGGTGGATAATAATACTTCTCCAAGGTGGATATTTGGTTAGTATATTATCATGTAATTTGATGAAGGAATATATCCACAACACTTCTTTTTGTAGAAGGTGTGGGAACTATGAGTTCATGGTGATTCCATTAGAACTCTCTAATGCTCAGGAAATATTCATGGATGTGATTAATATAGTCTTTATAGATTACCTCGATAAATTTTTTGGTATTATTTATAGATGATATATAAATATACTCCAAAATCACGTAGGATCATGAGGATCATTTGAACACTATGATAAATACCTTGCAAAAGGAGATGCTTTATTCTAAGTACAGTAATTGTCATCTCTGGTTGAAGGAATTATCATTATTGGGGAATATCATCATAATAAATGTGATGTATGTGGATACTTCAAAGACAAAAAAATAAAATTATTCATAGGGCCACAATCTATGATGGATATAAGTTGTTTCCTTGGGTTAGCGAAGAATTATCTCTTATTTGTGGGAAATTTATCATGACTGTCGAACCCTCTTTCCAAGATAACTTAGAAGGGAGTAAAGTATTCTTACAATGATGAATGTGATGAAATATTTTAGGAGTTAAAAATGATTATTAACACTTCCCTTATTCTTAAACAACCCACAAGTGGAGAAAACTTCATAGTATTCAATGATTATTTGAATAAGGGATTGGGTTTTGTGTTAATGTAGAATGCAAAATTCATTTTCTACACCTCATGGTAGTTGAAAATTCATGAGAAAAACTATCCCACAAAATATCTAGAGCTAGAAGCGATGATTGTTGCATTGAAAATATGGTGACATTATCTATATGGGTAGAAGTGTGAGATATATATTGATCATAAGATTCTAAAATATATATTCACACATAAAGAGATTAATATGTTCCAATGAAGATGGTTATAGAGGATCAAGGACTTTGACTACACAATTCACTACTATACTTGTAAAGTGAATAAAATGGTTGATGCCCTAAGTAGAAAAGATATATAAATTTTATCATCAATGAGAATAGATACGAATCCAATATTATTAGAATTTAACAAGATGTACATGGGAATCATAATGGAAGAATAATAATAAATCCTTTCACAGATTATTTCTCCATCGTCTCTTCTTTCAAGGATAAAGGATTCTCAAAAAATATGATAGGGGAATTTAGAAGAAAGTGGAAACTATAAGAAAAGGTAAATCCTTATATTTCAATGTTTATAAAGAAGGAATTTGAAGATTTTGGTCAAGCTTATGTGTTCCATAAAAACCTATGTTAAATAAGGAACTATTGGATGATGCACATAGTTAAACTTTCTCCATTCGCCGAGGAAATAAAAAGATGTATCAAGATATCTAATAGCACTATTGGAAAAAAATATGATTAAGATGATTGAAAAATATACATCAAAGTGTCCAGAATTCTTTCAACTGAATCCTAAAAAGCATAAATCAAAGGGGGTTATGCAACCATTACCCATAACAACATTGAAATTGGAAAACATCACCAATAACATTTTAACCTTACAACCATAGACATTCAAAGGAAACAATGCTATTGGGGTTTTATTAGATCATTTTATAAATTTTTCACACTTCATTAGGATTCAATAGGATTTCTCAAAGGATAAAAGTTCAGGGATATACATCAAAGAAGTGGTGAGCATTCATAGGGTATCACTATCGACTGTGTCTAATCGAGATTCAAGATTTACCTCTATTTTTAATGATCCTCCATCATGTTATAAACCCTGAGTTGAACATTAGTATAGATTATCACCCTTAAACTAATTGTTAATCTGAGTGTACATCCAACCACTTGAGGACATATTTAGAGTATTTTAAATTTACTTCAAAAAAGGATGGGACCAATATCTTCCTCTAGCCGAGTTCTCTAACAAGAAATGTTTCCACTCAAGCATCTAAATATCTCCCCATAAAGCCTTTTATGGGAAGAGGTGTAGAAAATGAGCATTGTAGGATGAATTTGGGAAATGTAAAATTCTTGTCCAATTTTTTTTTATGAAATGGTGGAGAAGGTTAAAATCATTCAGCAAAACATCAAAGTTGATGAGAGTCAACATAAGAGCTATGCTAACAATCATCGGCAAGACCAATAGTTTGATGTTGGATACATGGTATTCCTATACATATCTTCATGGAATAAAATAATGATATTTGATAAGATGGGAAGGATTAATAAAAGGTACATCGACCATTTGGAAATCCCTGATCACATCAAATCGGTGGCCTATCAACTATGACTCCCACTAAACATATCTAAAGTGCATGATATATTCCATATATCCCTCTTGAAGAAGTACATACCAGACACATCACATGTACTCAATCTAGAGGTAGTATCATTGGATAATAAACTTTCTTATGAGTAGCAGCTCGTGAAGATATTATATCATATAGAAAAAGTTCTATTAAATAAGACAATTTTCATAGTCAATGTGTAGTGGAGAAACCAAAAGTTTGAAGAAGAAATGTGGGAACCGGAGGAAATGATGAAGTAAAGAAAACCTCATATGTATTATTGTGGAAAAGAAAATTTTGGGGGTAAAATTTTTTAAGGGGGATGTTGTAACGACCTGAACTATTATAAATAAAATTCAACATATATTTTTATGAAATGTCTTATTATATAATATGGTAGTAGAAAACACATAAACTTATTATTTCTTATTATTCCCATTGGATTTAATTGATCGTTAAGGGACATTAATTTTGATAATATATTTTTTGAACTATGATCATGAGATTAGTAAAAATATAGGGTTTTAATATATTCGATTGTTACAAATAAAGGAAGTGGTGGACTTAACCAGTAGGACTGTACCCTATAAAGACCATTTATTATATTTTCTGAGGGAGATAGAATTTTTATGATTTCCCCTTGTCCAAGACCAATAATAGATCAAACAAATTAATCACAAGAGACCTTTATTGGGTATAATTTAAAGCTCATCGAGATAATGACCCAAACCATGCTATAGAACCACCCCCATGAAAGTCCCACTATCACGCCCCTTACCCTTATTTCATTTACTGGTGTATTAAATGGATTTGTGATAATACCATAGAAATATTAGTTTGTATATATTTTTTATATAACAATGAACATATTTCTATCCTATTATTATTACATTATTTTAATTAAATAAAACAAAAATAGTATTTTTAGTTAATATTAAAAATAAATTGAAGAATATATTTTGATGAACAAAAAGATATTTAAAATAAATAATATATTAATAAAATAATAATATTATATAATTCTTACTAAATATAATTGATCATATAATTTTTATGAATTCAAATGAAATAATTATAAGGGTTTAGAAAAATGTTTTATTGTCAAAAACCTGTCAATTTAAATAAATGTCAGTTTTTTTAATTGTAAAAATTATCATATTTAGAAAATTATTTAGATAAATTTAATATTATTACTTTAATCAAGATGTCAAAATTATCCGATGGGTAATTTTTCATAATTTTTAGTAACTATTGAATTTTTAGGTAGAAATTATATATTGTATAAATATACATTGTGTTTTATGAAATCAAAATGACAAAAAGGTGAAGTAATAAGTAATATAAATGGGATCCACGACCAAATATATGTTTTATATTTAATATAATCTAATTTAAACTTTATTTGATTTATTTTTTAAAGCCATTATGAGTCCTATGAGACTTATAATATATTATAAAATTTTAAAATCACTTCTTTAAGAGTGTGACTCACCTCCACATCATCAAGGGTAATATTTTAATAATTTAGGCCCTTGGCCTCCTAAAATAATGAAAACTAATTCCTTATGGTATAAATCAAGGGAAACACCATTTTATGGTTTGTGGTTTTGGTTATTGCATTATGTAGAGTCCAAAACCAAAAAGATAAATAAATCTCATCATTTCCTATAAAAACCCAACCAATATCCCATTTATCTTCACTAAACCTACTTTTAGCATTTACACACTATTCTATACACTCCCTAAAGTCCTCATAAAGAACCCCCATGCTTTCAAGAATCCCCTCCCAAGCCCATAGAGTCACACATTGATGTAAGGGATCGTCTACTCTCCTTTTTATCAAGCACTCCTTTTATGTTATGTATTTTACTTTTAATTTTATTATGTTGGGATGTGATATGACATTTTAAATTTACTGTAAAATTGATTTATAAATTATGTAATCTTAATTTAAATCTCATTAATCCTCCCATGATCATTTATGTACACTTGTTACCATGGCAAAATTTCATAAGTATTATATTCTCTATTCATATCTATTCATTTTATTAAGCCTTCAATTTCCAAGTTTATAATGTTTGGATAAGATTTTCCATGTCCCTATTAATTCCCATTGTATTAAAAAATAATTAGATACCTTTTTATCTCCCATCAACCATTTTTATGAATTTTTATGTAATAATGTTATGCTGTCAAAATTTCATAGAGATTTTCCATGCCAAAATAATAATGTTGTGAATACCATACCTATTATTATATTAAGGGTATTCAAATTTATGAACATATAAATTTTTATTAAGGACATACAAGTATTTTTTCCACATTACTTGATCATGTATTAAATTATGATGATGATTGAATCCATGGAATATGATCTGTGTGGCACACTTAAGAATGAGAATGAAATGATTTTGATTGGTGCTCCAGGATATTGTTCCAATGCATTGGGTAATGTTTAGTATCATGATATATCATGTTGGGACGATGGTGTAACTGATTCCTTTATAGTAATTTTTTGACCATGAAGTCTTGGTGGTTTATCCTTGACCTATGTTTATGATTCAGTGTTTTGAGTTGTTTCTATATTTCCCATATTATGATTATCATTCTATATAATTCTTTATTATTCATGTTCCTTTTATTCCTCGTTATTGTGTCTATTTTTTAACATGTAATAATTGTTCCATTATTATTACCTTACTAGGATTTATAGCTAATAACTTTTCTTATGTATGTCACCAGGTTATTCAATGTAGTTTTATGTTCAAAGGAGTATTCTGAGCATGTTAAAATAAATCAATAAAACAAGTTAAGGATATTTTTTCTAATGTTGTTATATCCCATGTTCAAGATGTTATATTATGTACCAAATTCCCAAATACACAAAACTTATCGATATTTATGGTTGTATTAAGTGTAATTTTGTCTAATAAATCAAGTATTAATGTGTAATAAATAGTAGGTTTTTTATAGAAAGATTTTATTCACAAGGGCCATTAACTCTTTCAGTGCATTGGTTAACCTGATCGACATCACAACAAAATAATATAACCCACACTTTCTCCTTCAAGTTGTTCATAGTACATCATAAGGTATCACCATCAACTATTGATACCCTGATGTCAAATAAATCATGAAAAACATAGAATCACCTCTTAATTGGTAAAAAATATCACTGATTCTAGGAAGGGGGTCACTATTATTCATTTTCATTCTATTTATATTCCCATAATCAACACACAGCCACAATGATTTGCTAAACTTTTGGAAAAAAACACTGGGGATCCCCAAGGTGATGTACTTGGATGAATAAACCCCTACTTATCTAGTTCATCCAACTATCTTTTCATCTTCTAGAGTTCTGTTGGTGATGTTCTGTATGGTGGAATGGAAATAAGCTCTGCCCATGGAAGCAAATCTATTATAAACTCAACCTCCCCCTCAATTTTCATCCCTGATAAATAATCATGAAACACATACTAGAACTGATCCACCAATGTAGAAAATAAAATATTCTCTACTTTAATGTCATCAAGAATACAGAAATCCAATTGGGATGTGAGTTCACCCAACTATTGACAAACTAGACCTCCATAGCCTACTCGGACTTCTCATTCACCGCAATGAACATAAGTGTTCTCCTCCAAGGACTTAAAAATTACCCTACCATGGTAATATTCAATATAATCCTTGTACAAAACCATATAATGTATCTCTATTATCAAAACAGAATTTGTCATCTCATGTATAAACAACATCCAAAGAAAATGGTACCCACCAACATTAAGAGAACAGCCATTACATTACATGATATTTTCTGCTCGCAACCCTAATAATGTATTGATCAACATGATCCCAGATGCATGTTCCACCTCTAGACCCAAAAAAATTATTAGATATAAAATAAAGTGAGGCGCCTATATCAAATAAATAATTATAAATCATGGAATATTTAAAAATCATACCTCAAACTGTTGATGGTTCAGCCTCACCACCTCCAGGTGCCGGCTAAACTTCATGAACCTGACCCACCCCTATACCTTAGGATCCGACCTGAATTCATGGTTCTACATTACTCTATTAATAAGAATTGTCTCATCCTAGAGTACTACATCCACCACCCCAACCAGTATGGATGGTAGAGATTTAACTACATGCCTTATGTGGGGTGACCAACCCCCTACCCACACTCTACATCTACCTTGATCCTCTATCATTACCCATCAATTGAGGGTTCCTATAGAACCTATACACATTTCCTAATAAATAGAATGATCTACACTCAACTAGTTGTCGGGGAAACTGACTTCACATGTTCCCTATCCGGCTACACTATAGTAAAAAATTCATTCACTCCCTTGTGAGGTTGCTTCACTTTTCTGAATATTCTATCAATGACTGCAATGGTGTGAACTCTCGAAGTGGATATTTCTACTATTGGAAGATACACCACTAGATCGTCCATCAATAACTTCTTGTCCACCACTAGAAGCCTCCTTGAGCTTCCCATCTAAAATAAGTGCTTTATCCACCACTTCAATAACCATATTTATATAATTGAAACTCACTCATGACTTGGTAAAAATGTCTATTTTTATCAAATAAATGTCTTTATATTGTTTCCTCATCCTCCGCCAATATTAGAAGAGAGTGTTTCAATTTAGTGAAGTGGATAGCATAATCCATCAACGAAATAGATCCCTAGTTCAGCCTCAAAAACTCTCCATTCATATCCTATCTCAAGGTCTCTAGATTGAAATGCTATAGAAAATTTCCCTTGAAATATTTCCAAGTCATATCATCATCCTAATGGGTCTGAACCAAAATATACCACCAGATCATTGATGAACCTTGTAGCATGTAAGTCATAAGCTTTAATATCTTCTATGGAAAGGTCTCCAAGTGATAAAGAATTATATGAATAGACTATATCCAAAACTCAGCTGCATCAGGTCTAAAATATCCAATCAAATTTGAGGGTGATGTAGCTTGAACATTTTCCACACAACCCTCCCCAG
This sequence comes from Viscum album, assembly GCA_963277665.1. Lineage (NCBI taxonomy): Eukaryota > Viridiplantae > Streptophyta > Magnoliopsida > Santalales > Viscaceae > Viscum > Viscum album. The sequence goes on along the minus strand of OY728126.1, from coordinate 349,215,963 downwards.
GAACCATTCCATCATCTACATAAAATGAGAAAATTTTCTCACAAAACATATCCTCTCTCCTATTGCCTTGGTTCACTGGGATTCCTTTCTCCATATTTGGAGGATAATTTTCAATGACATCCTATTACCACCCAATCGACACATGATGTCATAGTGGCATATTCCTACAATGCCAAACATGAACCTCATAACATTTACACAAACATCCATAGTTGCACAAAAAAGGGCTCTTTATTATCCAAAACAACCCATTACAAATAAACTATCCCAATGTTTATCATCACACCTATTCTAATACATTTAATCATCTCTACCATGATTCATGGTCAACACGAGGTAAACCAACTAACATTGTCACAATTCTTTCATTATAATCCCTTTTTAGACCACTTTTCCATCACAACATAAATATTTCTCACTTACGCACCTTACCCTTTTCAAAAATTGCCACGACCACATTTTTAACTCTTCATTAAGGACCATTATTTCACTTTTTTATCACATTCATTCCATTTTACCCATTTTCAATATCTTTATAAAGCACCGCTACTTTCAAAAAATTAAAAGAAAAAGAAATGAATTGTATCCATCTTGACTCACACATCTCTCTTATGTGTACCTACCATGATGCATCCAACTATATCCTGAAGTTCCTAAAATGATGTATGAAGGAAAAACATTGTTCTATTTATTCCATGACCAAAATATCAAAAAAAAAGGACACATCACGCAATAAGTTCATCACCCAATGGTAAAATATCATTCAATTATAGCAACACACATAAAGAACAATAACCCCCCCTGGGAACTTGAGATTTCTCCCATACATGGGTTAGACACTCCCAAGAATTATTTCATTACCAAAAAAATAAAATATCTTAATCTACCATATATAATAACCAAATAATTAGGTCATAGAAAAGAACCTCTCTGATACCACTTTGTAACATCCCCAAACCATAGACCATTAAACCAGAGCCCTAAGTTGAGTCACCACATGACCTTAAGAGTGCCTACCTATATGACCAAGGATTAAAACTAGTAGAGAGGGACTAATATATCATGTGGGGAGACTATTACTTATTCTTTCAGAGTATTACATAGTTTATAACATGAAATAATGGAAGTCGCAATCAACAAAAAATGAACATGCATTACCAATATTTCCCAAAACTAATGCAATACCACAATGAAAACTAAACATGCTACATAATGACAATACATTATTAAGTGTGAAGAAAACCACAAAATAAGACATACTAAAGAATACCAAAAATGGGTTCTGACACCAAGTTTGTTTCCCTCTTCCATTCACAACCCATGCCCATATCAACCCACTATCACCATGAGTTTACCCTTTTCTCGACCTTTAACCAAGAAATCCACACACGTACCTAATGGATTCCCTAGAAGGGTGTGAGTACAACACAGTAGGCCACCACCATTGATGTCTACAAAATTTCCAATCTAGACAGATAGTGTGTGAATGTTCTTAAAGAATCAAAATATAGGAAAAGGATAACTAGGTGTTATTAATTAACATTATTCACTAAAACCATTTCATTATTTGTTCCATGGATTATGAAATTAATTTATAATGAAAAGGCCTATGTAGGTCAACTAATACACATAAAGGAATAATTAAATCTCCTTATCACTATGGGGAAACCATTTGGAAATCTATTACATCACACTTACCATGGATCCCCATTCCATTTTGTATCATCCAATTAAACTATTAGGTCCATGAAGACTTAATATGACTCCCTAACCCATTCATTCTAGGGGTGGGGTTTAGAGACTCATCCCAACCCAACCTATGGGTGGATCCATTGTCCAATATCCCATAGCACACTAATCCATGTTCACATTCATTAATAACCATTCCTTACGTAAATAGCTTCAATAAACCATAATCATAAAATACATATTTCATTCACAATTCATAGTTCATTAAATACATAATCCATCATCATTCCATAACACATTTTCACATTCCCATTTATATTCCTTAACTCATATATATTCTTCCATTTAAACCTGTAAGTCATTAAACACATTCACCTTACTTAATTTAAAACCTTAAAAATGTTCCAAATAACCACTTATTCCATGTTAACAACTTGAAAAAACTACCCTTATTCTATTTCCTAAACCAAACCAACATGTTAACACATTTATCAATGGATCTACTTCATTACTATCAATTATATGCTTAAAATAATCATTTTCCATGTTTGGGTGATGGAACACCTCATGGGTGGCCCTATAATGTGTTTATTCAATCTTAACACGTCCCATGGGGACCATGGGGGTTTCAATCCATCCATTATCCAATCAATTTGGAAAATTTTACTATATAATCAAATGCACAATAAGAAAACACCCAAATCACAACCAAATACACATAAACCAACATCAAGAAATTGGAATATAAATTTTATACAACCTAACTTGATTACAAAGACAACCACATGACCAACCCAATCCTTTGATTCGAATTTAAGCACTCATTGAAGCCCCAACCTAAGATCTGTAGAAAAAAAGTTTTAGGGATTCAAGATTAGAAGACAAGATTTAAAATCCATAATATGGACAAAGGATCAAAGAGTAGTGTCAGAACTACCCTGAGCATTAATATACAAACAATGATGCTCCAATCAGCTTAAAATTTGATGAAAATGGCCCTTAGAAAGATTTGGGTTTTTTGTTTCATCACCAGAGTTTCTAGAAGTGAGAATGAGAAATAAAATCTTGTGAGAACTCGAAAATCATGAATGATAAAAAGGTTAATATAAGGCACCGGCCTTAAACCTTACTTAATCTTGAGTTATTACAAGATTACACATTGAGGATCTTTTTGGGTTTAGAGTTTTAGAGAGTTAGATCACAAAACTTGCATTACATTCCACATATAAACAAAGTGGTTACATAAAGATAGTATTCTTCTTTCCCATCAATGGAAACATATTTAAAATAAACCATGGATTCTTTCTTGAGACTTCCTTGACACTATCATCATATCATGTACCTTTCCCTTGACCTGTGAAAAACATTTCAAAAAAACTTGGGATGAGCATAAAAAGCTCAGTAAGGGATATAAAAATATGGAAAGGAAACATGGGTACATATATACATAAGAATGAAATCATACTTTACCCATAAAACATAAGCACTTTAACATACCTCATCAAATCATTAATAAATCATAGAAATCATAAGACATAAAGGTAACTTGAGGCATTCATAACATTCTTACGTAGGGATTAACCCTCTTGGTTACGTTTGGAATACCCATCACAGTATATTCCCTAAATCTCTTCGGAGAAACCTTAACGTTTCACTCCTTCGCGTTACCCAATGCATTGGAGAGCTATATCGGGCTCACCCGCCCTTAGTTTATCACAGAACCACCCGTCTTCATAATAATGCCCAAGAAACTCAACATAATCGTATCACATAAAACATGCATAAAGGAAACATAAAATTTCCACCTTTCAATCACAAGATATCAATAAAACACATTGATATAATAAAAATATTATGAAAACCATTTTCAATACCAAAATAAAAGAAAATTAAAACATGGTATTTATTTTTCTCTTAAAAATAAGGTATGGCTTGTAGAGGAAGACGAAACTCAAATAATGGTCACGGCGGCGGAGAAGTCGTTGTCGCCGCGTACGTACGACAAAAACATTCCCTTTTATCGTTTAGTAAAACGCTTCGTATAAAAAAGATTACTTTTTGATAAACGTAAAAGTCAAGGGGTTTTATACACCGTATAAAAGAAGGTTGTGTATAAAACAAAATATGCCTCAATGAAATGAGATTGAGACGAAGTCCCATACCTCGGGTCCGACTTGACTCGGTCGTTATTTAATCTCCTGAATAATAAACTTGAGTTAATTTCTACTTCTTTAAGAAACTTTTTCAAGTTAATTATTACTTTTATATCACTTATTGCCATGTCATGAACACTATGTAATTATTTAAGTTAATAACGGTCATTTTAACGATCATTGGTACTTGAGTCAAAAATAAACCCTTTATAATTACAAGTTGTTCATGTATCCATTATATCTAGAATGGTATTCATGATGTATATATCATATATGTCATATATATCCAGTACATGCATGCATTTATAATATTACATAATCATTTAGAGGTAAGAAATGAAATGCACCGTTCATGGAGACGGTAAGCCGTACGTACACATGAACGCTACTTTCATTTCTATTTCGTATTTTATAGAATGGAATCATAATGATATAAAGTTATATTATAATTCCAGTATAATATCATATATAATATCATAGTTCCATCCTTTATACATCCCACATATGGTATTTAACGAATCAACTCACTTTAAGGGGGCGGTAGTCCGCACTTCCTTAAATGAAGATATCGCGTTTACCCATAATGGAAACCATAAAGGTATACCCAAAATGAAAAATACATAAGCTTAAGGAAAACATAAACATATTATATATCATATATAAATATAGTGACATCTTAATTTCCACCTTTGAAGGTGTTAAAAGAATGTTGAACAATCATCGTTTCGGGAGGCATAAATTCGCCATCCACAGAAACAGTATGTTCGTTAACCATTAGATGTAGGTGTGTGTAAGTGTAGCTAGAATAATTATTATAACAACATACTAGTATATTGAGGATACTGGAGTTTTTACAAAATAAATGAATAAAAATATTTTAGGGGGGTGGAGAAGCAAAATAAAACAAATGGACTCAAAAGAAGACATTACCTTAAAATCGGGTAACTCCCTTTGGTTTGAGCTCAAAGGCTTCCTTGGGAAGACTTCTGCCCAAATTGAGGCTTCAAGGAGTAAGAGAGGGCTGTGTAGAGCCAAAATGGGCAGGCTTTTGTCGAGCCAAAGGCTTTGGGAGTGTGGGTAAGGTGGTAGAGGTGGGGGCCGTTTATAAGAGGAGAGGAGGGGCACTCTTGGAAGGTAAAGAAAAGTCACTCTATTTTAAAATGGTATTCGGATTTAAGAGGTCCCACAATGATGTGTTTTGAGTATAAGGTGATAAGGGTTAGAAATCCACTCATCCAATTGGTTTTGTCCATGTGTAGGTCTTAGATTTTACATTATCCTTCCATTTTATTTAAATCGTTAAATAATGAGGTCATCGGTGCATCATCATGATGTCATAAATAATTTAATTTATTTAATGTCTAAAAATTATAAAAAAAGTACTATGATGTAGTAAATATTATTATCTTTCCAATTAATATTTATAGTCAAAAATATGATTTGTATAACCCCATGTAAAAATTGTTTTAGTAAAACATTTCATGTTTGTCTCATTTTTACTTTTACATTAAATAAAAAGTTATTTATGTCATTTCCCAACCAAAGTGGCTCCATGGGGTCCCCAAGTTGACCCATGGATTTTCTTGGTCGTCCATGACACATCCAATGAGGGTAGGACATGTTTCAAGCTCATCTCATTTTATTAAAGCATTATTTTTACCTTAAACTACACTAGTTACCTCTAATCGCGATTAAGAACTTAAGAGTTACTATTTACCAAAAAATTATTTTAATCTCATTGAACCACATTTTAATTCTTAATGAAAACCATGTATGTAGGATTTTTGAAATTCAAAACACAGAAGTGTTAAAATTTCATTTAAATGAAAAATCAGTTTTTATAAGTACCACTTAGTGGTTTCACTATTCATCAAAAATTGAAGTTTTTCAGAAAAATACCAAAAATTCACCCTAAGATATATTTGATATTCCGAATTCAAAAATGAAGTCTATTTTAAAAAATTCAAAACATATAAGTCACATTAATTAATTTAATAATTAATTCCCGCTGTCATGACAAATTGCGTGTTTTTATGAAACAATAAGTATCAAAAGATTGACACTAGTTTAAGTCCAATTTGAAAATAAAATTGATTCCAATGACCACCATTGAATTAAATGGTAAAAATATATTCTAATTTCACTTCAAAACCAATTCAAAAGATAATATAATCATATAAATAAATTAGATTAAAAAGCAGTTTTGATTTAAAATGCAGTATTTTTCACTATTCATTAAAAAATGAACATTGTCAGAAAAATACCAAAAATTTATCCAATGTAAAATTCAATGTCCCAATCATAATGAATATGTTTATTTTGACAAATATAGATTATAAAATTGTCAAAATATTGATTTAAAAAGATTTTGCCATCAAAAGGCAGTAAAACAATCTTTTAAGAATATTAGTGTATTCCATGCTTAAGATTGGATTTATTTTCATTTTAAGCCTCTAAAACACTATCTAATTCATTAATAAACATAGATAAAAATATCTATTATTCATTAATTACTTGGTATTTTACAGTTAAAATCCCAATTTTAATGAGGTAAAAAAATTACACATGTTTTTTCAAACAATATATCAAATGTATATCATCCTTTTTACAATAGGGGCATAGTATAAAGGTATCCTATGGATCCCAAACGGTTTAACAAACCCTGCGCCAACCATGAGGAATGGATCTGTCCATGCTTGCATAGTTTGGTCTTACTCCTTCCACGGTTTAATTAATCATTCACCCCACATCCTAGATAAAATAGTTTGGGTGCATTGTTACTCTTAAACATGCGCCAACCATGCAACATGAACTGGAAGGCCATTTTCCATTTTTTCATGTCTTGGACCCCCGATACACCCTCAAACCTCCTCACACACTCGATAAACATCTAATAATACATAATTAGGGTATTTAAACAAAAAATTAAACAATTAAACACATAACCTGAAGTATGGTATCTTAAAATTTTAAAATTAATTATTATATATAATGAATATTGAAAATAGTAAAAATTAATCACTGCGGTTAGGGAAAGAATGGATTTACCTAGGGTTAAACAAAAATTATAAATGTTCAAATGACTGAAAAAAAAAATTTAAAATCTATTTTATGGACGTATTTAGACCTTATAATGTCTAATGGTTGAGGATGTTCCCTTTTGATGTCTTTTTTCATGCAAAACAATTAGGGGTACATTTTTATTTTTAAAAATTACAAGTGATCCATTCACTACACTTGAGAAAGGTCACCCCCTCTACACACCACTCAACACCATTATATAAATTTTTATCAACTAATACCTAAAGATATATCTTCCATACATCCCTACCCAAGACCTATATCAATTATTTTTATCATCAAATGATACTACAATGGATTTTCATGCATACCTAAAGAGGTTTCCTAGAGAATAAGTATAATACTTAACTGAGTGTCTTTTTTTATTTCCTCTTCTACCCCATAAATATATGTTTCAATTATGAATATATAATGGAAACATATTTACAATATAAATAGATTTAATTATGTTATATTAATAACCTAAATCCATATTATATTCTATCAATTGGGATACGAAATCATTATTCATGCATATGGTAGACTACCGACTCACAAACTGATGTAATTAATTTATTACCATTGCCTCTAACCAGATGTTTTAATGATGGATTAAATGTATTTATATGATATTTTTAAAAATATTTAAAAAAAATTAGTTATGATATGATATTTAATTTCTAAATTTACATTCCATAGGTGATATGATAAAGTCACTCATGTGTACTACAGACTATCGTCTCATGAAGTGATGTGATTTTTTTCACTAATAGTTTACATTTAAGTTTTATAAGTATAAAATTAATGATTATAAATGATAAAAGTGACATAATAATGATATTTTTGACATATTTATCATTCTGAAAAGATAAAATATCATTTTTTTATTACTCTAAAAAATGTAACATAGTTTGTGGAAATGTGGAGTATCACCTCCAGAAAGAGATGTGATTCTTTTTCCACAATTAAATCACATGGATGATATATGTAAGAATGTTTAGTGAAATAATATGATATTTAAAATTATAAAAATATAGTATAATGTATATATTCTTTTGAAAAAGATCATTGGAAAATGGAAACGTTAAGAATGCGTACGTACGACCTATTGTATTCATTAACCTAACATAGTTCACTATTCAAAACCATTTTTAATGGTTGGTTTTTAAAATTATAGTTCATTTATAAATATGATAATTATTGGATGATTATTTTTCTATAGAGGTCAAATAATAACTTGTTTTACAAACAGTAAACATACCATATGAATTTTTTACTCGTAATCCCAATATCCCTGAAAAACCTCACATAAACATAATTGATTATATAATTGTATACAAAACTTTAATAATTGAAATTAGAAGAATAATAAAATTGAAAAAAATTATCAATAATTTAAATAATCAACATAAGTTTATTACCTAGGAAGATAATGAATTTTCATGATAAGTTGGACTCAAGGTAAGGTACTTCATCTCAATTTCCTTTTGTTGAGGCATATTTTGATATTATGCACCCATATTCTATTATGAGGTTTATATAAAGACCATATGATTTTTTATATCATAATTTTAGAAATTATCATTGTATTTATCATTTTTTAATGTTGTTCTTAAATGATTATTATTATTTAAATATTTTAAAGTTTATAAGGGAATTTATTTAAAAAATATACACTTTCAATTTTTTCTGTAAAACTCACCTTTTCTTCATTGTAAATATTTTTTAAAATAATATTATTATTAAAATGAGGATTTATAAAAGGAATTTTTTAACTTTATTTCAATTTTTTGAATAAAAGGGAATCTCTGTATGTAATGTTTTACTTTCTTTTCAATGATAAAATGAATGTTCATTTTTAATTTATACTGGGAGAACAGATTTTCCCATCACCATAACCAATATTTGATGTTTGGTTTCCTTTATAAGATTTTATAGTTTTAACAATGAAACCCCAAATTTCTTTGTTTTGGGTAATTTATGTTTTTGAAAATTGGTTTTAGTATAAAAAGTAATTTTTACATCTAAAATTGTTCTCTAAACAGTTTTAAAAGTGTTTTTCAAGGGTTATATGATGAAAAGTTTCCAACTTAAAATGTTTTATTTGTGATATGGTCCTTGTAAATTGTTTATGATTGGTGTCCCTATATAGTTTTGGGTAATCTCCCTATATATTATATGATACGTACGCCTAGATAGAGCTCCATTTCATTGGGTAATAATTATGTCTTTTGAAAAATTATATTGGATGTTGTCTGTATGGATATTCTAATTTTATAGGGTTTGGTAAGGGTTCTTTGAGAAGATATCATGTGGAACCTTGATAAATTTTATAGGATTTTTAATGATATTTCATGGAAATTAATATTTTTTATAAAGTAAAAGTATGATTTTTTTAGAAATAATGATAATTCAATATTTGGGTAGACCATTTTTATTTTAAGAAATGAGTTTTCATGAATTTTTATTTTTTCGTGATGCTAATAGTTTTTTTATTTTTATGTCCATTACAAAGATTTTATTTCTCATTCCATTTTTTAAAAATTCATTTCACAATATTTAATGATGGGTAAGGTAAAGGAAGTGTTCTTGTGGAATTTCATGAAGATTTTTCATGTATTGTAAACAAGTTTTCTTTTAAAAGTATTATATGGTTGTAAAAATGGATACCAGTTGGAAGTGTCCACTTTTTATTATATAGTTTTATTATATATGAATTATGAATTAATTATATATATCATTAAATTTGAAAATATCCTCAAATGTACGTGACTAAATCCCTGTCTTAAAAATAAATATTATATAATGTTTAAGGTTGGGTCCATAAACATATTCCGGTGATTATTGAGCTTCAACAGAGTAGTATGTTAGTGGATGATATCAAATTTTGGTTTACCAACTAGAAATGATAAATTTAATATATTTCATGTGCTGCATACACCCATGATAATGATTTTGGGTAGTTTTTACACAAATAAGATTGATGTAGATTTGTTCCCTAAACATATCCACTTATGTTGGGGTGATAAAGCATTCCATACTTATAAAGATCTTTCTAGAAGAGATATTATAGCATGTTGGTGCTTGTAGAGATCACATGAGAGTAGATCCTTCAGTAGTTGGTGGATGAAATTGGATTTTGGGTTCCTGACACTCAAAAAAAATTTATATCCATTCATAGACATGTGTGTAAGAATCTAACATGACCCAACCCAACAGGGATCGAGTCACGACTACCAAAGCACGCCTCCATAGGCCAGGGGTTGGTGACCTGCACTGAGAAGGCTATCACACACAAGGAGTCATTGTCCTATGGTACCTATATTCGTGAACCCACATACACCTCCATGAAATAGTGCAAATATATATATAACAAACTGAAAATAAAATCATGCAAACATCTATCCCAAATTAGAGTACAACTGAATTACAAAAAGGGAAAATTAAGGGACCACCCAAAGAAAACTGCAAAAGAATCTAACCTACTTTGATGGATAGGATCTCTCTCCTCATACAAGTTCAAGTAAACACCTTGGTCTAACAAGCTCATACGCAAATGCAACACTGGGTCCTCTTGGGACTCTGTCGAAATGCATGTGGTCTACAAAAGGCACAAGACGTATGGTGAAAGCCCATGTAGGGGTGAGAGTAAAGATACTAATTAGGTTACCCAAAACCCCAAATTAATATGGGGAAACTATAAGTAAATATTCCACTAGACCCAACTAGATGGAACCCAAACAAGAGAAAAACTCCAGCTCAAGACAATATGAGGCAACACATGACTAGTCTGCTCAAACCATACTATCTTTCATCCCGGATGTGACAACATCACAAGTAAAACCTAGAAACAACACCATATATATGTGTATCAGGAACCAAAAATTAGTAGGTTCTGACCTCATCACAAGCGACAGATTCTACTCAATGATCTAAGGTAACATATAACAAGGAGAACACACTCTATGAGATCTTTCATCCCAGATTAAACTCATCCAAGAGGTACACTCCATCAGATCTCATATCTCCATCCTAGATGGAACATCCAAGAGAACACGTTAATTGGATATCACCACTAATAACATCACATTGAAACTCTTCAGAAAAACAAAACTCTTAGGATAGGGGATCACTCATAGGCACGGCTATGGGATACTAAAACCCAATCTGGTAAATCGAAGATCTCTCCGATAGGGGATCACTCCCAAGATCCAATGGGGGTACTAAAAACTAATCTGACATTATACATATCACATCACTCAGATAGAGGATCTTCACCCAGGTATATGTGGTCACAACAATGGCAAAAACCTGATCTAGTATAACTAACAAATTAATGGATCATACCGACGATACCACAAACCCTACTAAAACCACATGCTGAGTATGGGATTATATAGCCAATGATACGACAATCCTGCTATCATCTCTCGCTGCATAGGGGGTCATATATCCAATGATGACACAAAACCCTATAGAGATATCTAGCTAAATTAGGCATTTTCACCAATGAAGATTTGGTCACAGCGATACAAAGAACCCGATCTAGGGAAATGAAAAACTACAGGATCTCACCCCGACCTCACTAGATGGATTCTGAAAATCTATCTGGGCTCATAAAACTGACATAGTCTCAATCATATACCAAGGATATAATATCGAAAACCCTCATAGTGTGAGTACTAGGGGACTCACTCAACCCTTCCAGTCAAGGTGTCATTGAACCAGCCAACCCACACCACATCACCTAAAATCCATGTCTCCTAAGCCCAAATAATTTCCACCATCATGTTATACTTTGAAAAACATGTAGGATATTCTATTTACTTGCATAAAATGGATAAATATTTAAGAATTCACATTTCACCACAAAGGCCCAAACCAAACCTCATGGGTCCCACATATCAATTTTGTTTTACACACCTGAAATCGATCTATAAATGTCTTCATTAACTTCAGGGTATTAATTCCATTGAAAGTGTGTCTATCACATAAATTAAATATTTTAAAGTAATTTTTCATTTAATTTCCATTCATGCTTTTTTGGTGGGTTTTCCCAAGGTTTTATGGAGGAATAGGTGAGTTTTCATGAATTGGGCCAAACCGTGAACCCAATTCCAGATTTAAAAATAAATTTGGTTTCTTTTATAAATTTTTCATTTTTTAATATTTTTTACTCATTCCAATTCCTAAATATCCTAACCAGACATATTAACACCAAAATAATAATTTGGAACCTTTAAAAATTTATAAACATGGTGTATTTTGAGTTTTATTTAAGATACCCGGCCTACTCGGAAGACCATATCCAGTTTTAAAAATGAATTTTATTTATTTAATAAATTATTCAATATTAAGTATTTTTCTATGATTAGAAGTCTCACAGGAGGACATTTCATCCAGACGTGTGCATAGTCTCTTTAACTTCTATTTGGAGCTCTTAGGAATCGTGATTTAGGGACGAACTTCCTAGGGTTTCTCAAATCGACCAGATTTGAGGAGGTAAGTTCTTTCCATCATAACGCTTTCAATTCTTACTCCTTTTCTCCCATTTCCATGAATTTTCTTCTCATTTTAATGAAGTAAAAAATTTACAGAGGGTAGGGTATAGAACCTAGGGTTTAACCATGGGGTTTTTGGGTCATTTCTTGTGGTTTTATGATTGATCTCGGTCCATCTTGGTGTGGCGGTGGTGCGATTTGATTTTCGCACAAAGGATTCAAGGTTTTTACTAATTTGGTAGGTGATTCCACTTTGTATGAAATACTTGTTACATAGATACTGTGTTTGTTATTATTTCATGTTTAACTCATTGATTTGGTTCGACAAAAATGGGTTTTAGTGGTGTTTGTAAAGCAAGTTAATTTTAAGGGCCAATTTCATGTGAAATTTGTGTTTTTTTCAAATATATATTTTATTGGTTGATTAAGGGCTGACTATTAATTTTTTAGTTGAACTTATTGAAATGTTTTAGGGATTTAAATAATGTTTTAAATTTTATTATTCTTTGTTTGTTGCTTCGAAATTGGTTTTGGGTGATGTTTGTTAAGAAAATGGTTTTTGAGTACCAATTTGGTGTTGAATTGGGTGTTTTACATGGGTATTCTTTGCGATGCTTATTGGGATTGTTTTATAAATAATGTAATGAGTTTAAATAAATTGTTAGGGTGTTTTTTATTCTTTTTTGATAAATATTAGTATGAATATGGTGTTCAAGTGGGGTTTTCAAAGAGTTTTGGGTGCAAAACGAGAATGATTTGGAGAAGTTGTTTTATTGAAACTCAAAGTGTTTTGTTTTGTGTTTTAAATGGTATAAAATTTGTGTAGATACTTTAAAGATTTTATGTTACTATTAGTGTTATTTTATATAAAAATGGATATATGCATCATTCTGAAATTTTTTGAGCAAAAAGGGAGAAGCCCGGGTACCTAGGTGGGGCGGATGTGTATTAGTACGGCTAGTGGATCTGATTGGTTTTGTCCCTATTTCACCTATAATTTGGATAAATAAAACTCTAAATAAACTTTGTGGATGATTATTTGGTACCACTAGGTTATGGTTATGTTCCCTACTAGTGGCTCGTGCACGAGAACAGATTTTACTATGGTTACTTTACACCGAGGTATAAGGTACATGGGGCCTGAGACTATCTAGTGCCTAGGGGTGTTCCCGATTTTTTTGCTCATTGTGTTTGTGGTATTTTACCATTTATTAGAGTGATTTTTTTAATAATTTATATTAGCTAACATGTCTATTAAAATGTGTGAACATTCTGAAAACTTTAGCTTGAAAACTATTTTCAATTGAAAGTTGCATTTCTTGGATTTTATCACTTCTTTTCCTTGCATATTAAAACTTCTTGCTTTTTCACATTGTATTGCATGATATTTAGAATAATTGGGTGGTATATTATTGGTGTTAGTCTCACACCCTACTTACACCCCTTTATTGTAAGTAAACTTGGTTATGTTTGACTCGGGTAAAGGAAAGGCGAAGGGTGATGGCGGTTCTAAGTGTTAGTCTCCATCCCTAGGGCAGAGTTGTGGAGACGGCTTGGGGGTGATAACCCCTTGACATGTCGAGTCCATGGGGATGTTTTGTTGTTGTTTAATTGTGTCTTTGGACCTTTTGTATTTCATTTTAACTTATGTATTCAGTTCTAGATTTGTGTATAAACATTGTTGGTATGAATTTTTCAAATTCATTTTATCAAATATTTTTGATGTTTTTTTTGTATACATATTCGGGTAAATTGTTCCCAAACCAAGATAAATGATACCCGAGAACTTTTGTCATCCATTGGGGATACGGAACGCCCTTCAGGCCTTGTCACGGGATGGGTTTGGTGCCGGTATTGGTGGTGACCAGATTCGGTTTGTGACAAAATGGTATCAAAGGGGGTTTTTTTTTGGGTTATATTGTTATTTTGTGATGAGTAGGGATAGAAAAGAGATAGTGTTGTTGGGGATTAGGGTTTTGGTTGTGAGCAGGGTGCCTGGCTTGCACCTCTCATGGCAGACCTTGAGTCACCAGGGGACATTGGAGTTTACAGATTGACTTCACTTCCATGTGAGACGTGTGGGCTGCAGACCACACGTGGACATCGGGCGGTGGTGGAGTAGTTATTTATTTTATTACTGGAATGTTCTTAGATTTTTTATATTTGATATATTTGATTAAAAATTTCTGAATTGTGGTATTGATTATTGTTTCGTCACTATTGGATTTTGTAGCAACATGCCTCCCAGGAAAGCTCCCAAGCGCCTATGGGAGGAAGTTGGAGAGAGTTCTCCCACACCGATCGATCAGAGGCTAGTCGAGGTTGTGATCTGGACTGTCCAAGATCTAGGGAAAGGACCAAATCCTACAATTATTCCTTATTGGGAATAATTAATGGGTCCAAGAAAAGATAAAGCTCTAGAGTTTTTTAAAAACAAGACTCCTACCTTCCGTGGCATCTCAGAACCCCAGGAAGCAGAGGAATGGATCTAGAAGATTGAGTGTATGTTTGAGTTCCTAGAAACACCCGAGGAGCTTAGGGTGACATGTGAGTTCTTTCTGTCGGAGGGTCCTAGCCACAAGTGGTGGGATTTAATGCTTTAGACTGGGAAAATGAGCAGATGCGTTGGGGAGATTTCAAGGTTGTCTTCAATGAACAGTACTGCCCTGAGGTGTTGGCTTATGCTAGGTCCAGAGAGTTCATGGACCTTGTTCAGGGGAATCTATCTGTGATGGAGTACACTAACTATTTCACTGAGTTGGTTCGGTATGCTCCAGAAATTGTTTCCAATGAGCAGGCGAAGGCCCAGAGGTTTGAGAAAAGCTTTCGACCAGATATATACTCCCAGGTGTTCTTATTTAAGATGAGGACCTATGTTGAGGTCATTGATCAGGCGTGTATGGTGTAGATTGATAGGAAAGGAAGGACTGGTTTCTCTGGTTCAGTATCAGCAGTGGGCAATGGCAGCTCCTCAGAGAAGAAAAGGAAGTTGGAGGATCATGTGAAGAAATGATGTGGCAGTTCAGGCCACTCTTCCACACAGTTTTTCTCTGTGGATTCTGATGCGAGATCGGTCATGTTCCACCAATGTGGGAATCCTGGGAACATCCGACCAGCATGTCCACTTCCTCCTAAGCCTTGTTACCAGTGTGGACGTATGGGTCTTTTGCAGAGTTTCTGCGGTGTGGCACGTCCACTTCCGAGTGGGGTCGGGTTAGTGGCTTCAAGAGGAGTGTCAGCACAGTCTGAGCCATCAAGGACTAGGGGATCTCGATTTGGAAGCCATGGTGGTAGGGCGGGTTCATCTTCTGGGCAGATTTGGTTCAGGGTACATCCAAAGACTACCAGTCATCCTCATGTAGATACGGGACATCTCCTTGTAGTGGATCAGGCACCAGCAGGATCAGAGGCGGGACCGTCGACAGTTCGAGGTACCGTTCTGATCGAAACTTCTATAGCTATTTCTCTTTTTTATATTGCCACCTCTGTTTCATTTATATCTGCCCGTTTGGTTGAAATTGTGAATTTTCCAACTGAGTTGATGTCTTTCGCGATGGAGTTGGTGGCACCGCTGCGAAAGAAGAAGGAGCAGGGTCTCAAGTGCCCATCGTGTGCGCTTTCTATGTCAGGGGTCGAGATGGAGTGGGACCTCTTGGTCTTATACATGGATATTTTTTATGACCCACTTGGAATTTATTGGTTAGTACACTTCCGAGCACACATCGATTGCTACAGGCGGTGAGTGAGTTTCACAGCACCTGATGGGAGTCATCATGTTTTTCGGGGAGAATGGGATCCTCGGTCAGGTCGCGCAGGACCTCCACTCCCAGAGTTGGGAAGTCTTAACTTCAAATTATCATTTCTCATGCTATATGATGATTGTATTTCTACTATAGGTGCACTACCCCATGTAGTGAATGAGTTTTCAGAGGTATTCCCGGATGATTTCTCTGGTTTTCCCCTGGAGCGGGATGTGGAGTTTTCAATTGATCTAGCACTGGGAACACAACTGATATCTCTTACCTCTTATCTCATGGCCCCCACCTAGTTGAGCGAATTAAAGATACATTTGTAAGACTTATAATAAAAAGGATTCATTCGCCCGAGCTTCTCTTCTTGGGCCGCTACTGTGTTGTTCACGAAAAAGGCTGACAGATCCCTCCAGTTGTGCATTGCAATTAAGAACAAATACCCTTTTCCTAGAATAGATTATTTGTTCGATCAGTTGAAGATGGAAAAGTGGTTCTCTAAGATATACTTGTGTTCGGGTTATCACCATCTTTGGGTAAAGAAGTCAGATATCCCTAAGACAGCATTTCGAAGCAGGTATGGCCAATTTGAGTATTTTTTCATGCCATTCGGATTGACCAATGCTCCAGTGGTCTTTATGGCACTCATGAACAGGGTGTTCCATCAGTATCTCTATTCTTTCATTGTGGTGTTCGTGGATGACATTCTAGTATACTCTGTCTCTAAAGAGGAACATGAACATCACATGAGGATCTTCTTGGGCACTTTGCAGGATCACCACCTCTATGAAAAGTTTTCAAAGTGAACTCTTTGGATTAGGTAAGTGAGATTTATGAGGCATTTTATCTCTGAGAAAGTGGTTTTAGTGGACCCCGAGAAGATTAGTGTGGTTATGTCATGGGAGATGCTGAAGAATGTGTTCGAGATCAAGAGTTTCCTTGGCCTGTCTAGTTATTACAGGCGATTTATTCGAGATTTCTCTCAGCTTTCTTCACTGATGACTTCGCTCACCTAGAAATGGGTGAAGTTTGTAATGGTTCCAGAATGTTAGCCATCATTCGAGGAGCTGAAGATGCGGTTGACTACCGCCCCTGTTCTGATTTTTCCTGAGCCCAAGAAGGGGTATGTGGTCTATTATGAAGCTTCGGGTATGGGTCTTGGGTGCAGGCTTATTCAGGATGATAACGTGGTTACGTATGGCTCTCACCAACTCTGACAACATGAAAAGAATTACCTGACCCATGACTTGGATTTGGCAGTGGTGATTCATGCTTTGAAGAATTTGTGTCACTACCTCTTTGGGGATAAGTTTGTGGTCTACTATGATCACAAAAGCTTAGCCTATATCTTCTCGCAGAAGGACGTCAACTTGAGGCAGCATCACTGGATCGAGTACTTGCAGGGGTTCGACTTTGACATTGTCAATACCCCAGGCAAGGGTAATGTGTTGGTTGACGCTTTGAGTAGAAGACTTCCAGTGCAGGCTTTGAGAAAGTCCAGTGATGAGTGGGCTTTGATGGGGCTCTTTTCTTAGATGCATGTGGAGACCAGGGAACACAGTGGAGGCAAATTATTGGCGAGCATCCAGTTGACTCCTTCTCCATTGGAGTTGATTCTGCAGGAACAGCCCTCTGATGAGCTTTGTCAGTAGTCGAACTAGTTTATTCATGGTGGGGAGACATCCTCTAATTGGTCATCATCTCTTGAGGGCATCTTGTTCTTCAAGGTCCATTCAGTAGTGTTGTTATCTATGCAGAAGGTGGTGATGCAGGATAGCCACCAGTCTCAGTGGGTTGTCCATACGGGTGCCACTAAGATATATTATGATGTTTGTCAGCAGTTTTGGTGGCCTGGTATGAAACGGGGCATGGCATACTTTGTGTCGAGATGCTACACATACCAGCAGGTGAAAGCAGAGCACCAAAGGCCCTCCAGTTTTCTCCAACCACTACCCATTCCTACCTGGAAGTGGGACAAGGTCACCATGGACTTCATTGTTGGATTACCACATACAACTCGGGGTAAGAATTCCATTTGGGTGGTTATTGATCATCTGACCAAATCATCCCACTTCATTCCAATAAAATTTACAACTAAAGTTGATGTGTTGGGTCATTTGTATCTTCAGGAAGTGGTGAGAATTCATGGCGTACCATCAGCATTTGTATCAGATAGAGACCCCCAATCCACTTCTCAATTTTGGGAAGGCCTTCAGAAGGCCTTGGGGTCTCAGATTAAGATGAGCACGACATACCATCCTCAGACGGATGGTCAGATAGAGCGGGAGAATCAAACATTGATGTTCATGCTCCATGCATGTGTCATGGACTTTGGAGGTTTTTGGGATAGTCATTTGGGGATGGTTGAGTTCTCTTATAATAACAGTTACCAATCCTCCATTCTAATGTCTCCTTTTGAGGTTCTCTATGGTTTCCCTTGTCGATCCCCCCTGTGTTGGACTAAGGTAGGTGAGACCTCACTATTGGGGCCAAGTCTGGGGCAGGAGACGTCTGAGAAGGTCAAGTTGATCAGGCATCATTTATTGACAAATCAGAGTCTCCATAAATCATATGCTGACCGAAGGCATCAAGACCAAGAGTTTTCTGTGGGTGACAGGGTATTCTTGAAAGTAGCCCCTCATCTGGGCTATCACCGATTAGGGAAGAAAGGTAAGCTGATGCCGTGGAATGTAGGGCCCTTTCAAATCACTGAGCATATTGGTAACGTGGAATATAGGTTGGATTTACCTTCTTAGATGACATCCATCCCTGATGTCTTCCATGTCTCCCAGTTAAATAAATACAACCCGGATCCATCCCATGTGCTGAGTTGGGAAGAACTGGAGATAGAGCCTGACATGTCTGTTATTGGGTGGCCGGTGCAAATAATGGACTACCAAGAGAAGGTGCTTCGAGGGAATTCCATTCTGTTGGTCTGATTTTGTTGGCAGCATGGTAAAGATACACATGAGACATGGGAGCGGAAGTCAGGGGTTGAGGAAGAGTATTCGTTCTTGTTTTCTGATCAAGCTTCATGTTGACTTTCCAGGATGGAAAGTTTTCATGGTGGAGAGAATTGTCACATACATGAACTATTTTAAAGATATCTTTCATTTAATTTCCATTCAAGCATTTTTTGGGGGGGTTTCCCAAGGTTTTATTGGGGAATATGTGAGTTTTCATGAATTGGGCCAAACGGTGAACTCAATTCCAGATTTAAAAATAAATTTTGTTTATTTTATAACTTTTTCATTTTTTAATATTTTTACACATTCCAATTTCTAAATGTCCTATCCTGACATATTAACACCAAAATAAAAATTTGGAACCTTTAAAAATCCATAAACATGGTGTATTTTGGTTTTTATTTAAGGGATTGGGCCTGCCCGGAAGCCCATATCCAGTTTTAAAAATGAATTTCATTTATTTAATAATTTTTTCAATATTAAGTATTTTTCGGTGATTCAAAGTCTTCCACGAGCCCATTGAACCTAGTCCCACGACCAGTCTCTTTCCCCCCACTTTGGAGCTCTTATGAATCGTGATTTAGGGGCAAACTTCCTAGGGTTTCTCAAATCGGCCATATTTGAGGAGATAAGTTCTTTCCATTATAACTCTTTCAAGTATTAATCCTTTTCTCCCTTTCCATGAATTTTCTTCTTGTTTTCTTGAAGTACCAAATGTTAAGATGGTACGGTTTCAAACCTAGGGTTTAAACTTGGGTTTTTTGGTTCATTTCTTGTGGTTTTAGGATTGATCTCGGTCCCTCTTAGTGTGGCGGTGGTGCGATTTGATTTTCGCACAAAGGATTAATGGTTTTTACTAATTTGGTAGGTGATTCTACTTTGTATGCAATATTTGTGACATAGATACTGTTTTTATTATGTTTTCATGTTTATCCCGTTTATTTGGTGCTACAAAAATTGGTTTTAGTGGTGTTTGTAATGCAAGTGAATTTTAAGGGCCAATTTCATGTGAAATTTGTGTTTTTTTCATAAGAACCTTTTATTAGTTGATTAAGGGATGCATTTTAATTATTTAGATGACCTTATTGAACTGTATTAGGGATGAAAATAATGTTTTAAATGTTATTATTCTTTGGTTGTTTTTGAAAAATTTGTTTTGGGTGATGTTTGTTAAGAAAATGGTTTTTGAGTACCAATTCGGTGTGGAATTAAGTGTTTTACATGGGTATTTTATGTGATGCTTATTGGGATTGTTTTATAACTAATGTAATGAGTTTAAAGAAATTTTTAGGTTTTGTTGGATTTTTTTCGATAAATATGAGTATGAATATTGTGTTCAAGTGGGGTTTTCAAATAGTTTTGGGTGCAAAACAAGGAATGATTTGTAGAAGTTGTTTTATTGAAACTCAAAGTGTTTTGTTGTGTGTTTTAAATGGTATAAAATTTTTGTATATACTATAAAAAATTTATGTGACCATTAGTGTTTTGTTATATGAAAATGGAAATATTTATCATTCTGAATTTTTTTGATCACAAAGGGGGAAGCCCTGGTACCTAGGTGGAGCTGATGTGTACTAGTACGGCAAGTGGATCGGATTGGTTTTGTCCCTATTTCACATAGAATTTGGATAACAACAACTCTAACTAAACTATTTGGATGATTATTGGGGACCACTAGGTTATGGTTATGTTCCCTACTAGTTGATCGTGCACGATAATGGATTTTACAATGGTTACTTTACACTGAGGAATGTGGTACGTGGGGCCCGAGACTATCTAGTGCCTATGGGTGTTCTTGATTTTTTTTCTCAATGTGTTTGTGGTATTTTTCCAAGTATTGGGTTGTTTTTGGAAGTAATTTACATTATCTAACATGCCTATTTAAATGTGTGAACATTCTGAAAACTTTAGCTTGAAAACTGTTTTCAATTGAAAGTTGCATTTCTTGGATTTTATCACTCCTTTTCTTTGCATATTAAAACTTCTTTCTTTTTCACATTGTATTGCATGCTCTTTGGAATAGTTGGATGGTATCATATTGAGCATAGGATCACACCTTAATTACAAACCTTGGGTGTAATTAGACTTGGTTATGTTTGACTCGGGTAAAAGAAAAGGCTAAGGGTGATGGTGGTTCAGGGTGTTAGTCCCATTCCTTGGGGCGGAATTGTGGAGACGGCTTGGGGGTGATGACCCCTTGCCATGTTGCATCCATGGGGCTATTTTGTTTCTATTTCATTGTGTATTTGGAAATTTTGTATTGAATTTGAACTTATTTATTATGTTCTGAATTTTTGTATAAACCTTGTTGGTATGAATTTTTCAGATTCATTTTATCAAATATTTTTGATGTTTTTTTGTATACATATTCGAGTAAATTGTTCCCAAGCCAAGATAAAGGATACCCAAGAACTTGTGATGGGATGTGGGGATAGGGAACACCCTTCTAGCCTTGTCACAGGATGGGTTTGGTGCCATTATTGGTGGTGACTAGATTCGGTTCGTGATAGTGTCAATCGGACATCGGATGCATGAGATATGTCTGATACAAGAATCTCCAAATAATAATAATGATATTATGGACATTATAATTTGATGTTGGTTACAATGAGATTAAATCCTAAAAAATAATGTTCCCAAACATTCTTCAAAAGGTCCACCATAAATCAAGGTTCATATTTCTGTAGAAGGAATGTAAAACGGGTCTTTGGTTAGATATATATGGGGGTTTGAAGTCCCCTCAGTCACACCCGACCCATTCCAACTGGGTTGTCCCACTCCAGGCGATTTTCTCCACCTAGGTCAGCATGCTCTGACCGGTCCGGCCCACCACACTCTTGTCTATACCATGTCCTTGGCTCATCTTATCACCTCAACTTGTGGCCTACTTCACCATTGTGCTCCTTTGCCCCGCTGGCTCTGCCCTCCGGCACTCCTCGCCGTTGCGTCGCCCGCACCTGCTGTGCCACCCCCTCCTCGTGGCTGCAACCGCCTTCCATATTCGGACCGTCGTAAGCCTATGGTCACATAAGAGGACAAATGATACCACTCCTGTGGTCCCAATATTATTATGATACCAGATTCGGAAACATCGAGACCGGATCTTCACAAACCGAAGCTTCTCTTGAAGATCTGTTGATGATTAGAACTAAATCAATGCATAAACAAGGGGGTCAGGATTAAAACACGAATCCACCTACCTAGGGGAACAAGAGTCAAATATTTGTGGTCATATTTGTGCTCTCAAGATACTACATCATGATCTGGTAGTGATCCCCATCATGACCCGAGTCTGATGGCACCTCGTTCTGTCGATCCATCCTTTGGTCATTCTTAGGTGAAGAGGATGAGGGTAGGGGGTTGATGCCTCCTACATGCACACCACCAAGATGAAAGTAGGGAGTGAATTTAATTTTAAATAAATCATCTCTGATGAACATCCCGACTCCTGATACAAGTTCAACCTGACACTGGGTTCCGACAAATTTCATGTCACACCTAGGATAAACACGACATTCTTAACTCAAATGCGGTCTCAGAAATTTGATCTGAAACTATGTTCCGAAGTTATTCGGTCTGACGTCAAAATAAATTAATTTTTTAAATAATTTTATTTGCAGTTATGTTCTCGATAAAGTTTTCCACATAAGGCAAGCACTCACAAAATTTATACCCTGCCTAGGATAAATGGCATGCTCAGACTTAACCATGGCCTCAATTTTTTTTATCTGAGCTACTATTTTGGAGATAACTCATTCCTTCTGCATGAATAGTATAAAAATACTTAATATTTTTATAAAATTTATTCCAAGAACATTGGGCCATGAAATCAAGGGTCGTCTCAGCACCCAACTCTAGAAATATATCTAGAAATATTCCAAAGTATTGCAAGGCAAAGACCAAGTCTCTACACCCTCCAAACCATAATGATTTTAGTCCCTTAAAAGTAAAATTCTAGGTACAATGGAAAGAAACCGGACTCTCAACTGGGTCTCCCTCACAAGAGAATTCACTAAAAACCAATAAAAATCCTCCAAGGGTTCCATAATTTCAATAAGAACACGCTTAAAGGAATTGCAAGGGCAACCAAATCCAACCCATCTCAACAAATTTCGACATCATGCAATTGGGTACATGTCTCCTCGGCTATGATAGGTGGGAAACACCAAGATCCTGGTCTCTTATATTCATAGGTTCTAGTGGTATGCTACATAACTAACCTAAAGTAGATACTAGCCAAACTACTTTAAACACACAAGTCAAAGGGACTCATCCACTAAACTTCGATACTATCCACTTTTTCTGGCACTGACTCTCCCACACGTTTTTGCATTGCATCTCAAGAATGCATATTAGTGGGGAAAGCGTCCCTCATTCTTGTGAGTCCAAAAATAGGTCAACTATGACAAGAACTCATTAAGAGACTCATGTACCAAGCTAAATCTAAACACATGATGGTATAAATGAACAAAATAGGGATACCAAATCAAACACCCTGGGTTTTACCAGACCCTTCATGAAAACTTCAAAACACACAACCCTACCTCGAACACACAAGTCAGAGGGACTCTTTGACCACACATGGACACTATTTTCTTTGGAAAGCACTGACTCACCTCCACATATTTAGTCTCATCACAAAAAAACATATCGATGGGGGAAAGATCCCTCTTCCTCATTCATTTGAATCTATGATGAACAACACTGATACGGGGTCTTATCAAAGCCACATGTAACTACAAAAAAACCTCATGAAAATAGTAGAAAAAAAAGAGTACCTCTTTACTATTGTAGAATGTATAAAGAACATTGAGTGTACCTCTATGCATCTGCGAAGCCTCTGGGTCAACAGCCTATACGGCCTAAAATTTTCCCCTCCCCTATCCTCTAGATCTCTATGCCTGTCATGGACCTTCTTTGGGGTTTTGGGGGAAACTCATATAGTCTACCACGTCCTACAACTACACCCACTCCTCTTCCATTTCCACCACCCTCCTGACCTCCATGCTTGAAACATTCCTCTACCCAAATGGTCTATTGACCATGTGACTCTCATTAGCATGGTGGGTTGGAAAATCACTCACAAGATTTTCTCAGCCATAAAAATCATAACATCTCCTCTATTTCAAATAACAAAAATTGGACTGAGAGCCTTATGACTCATATCATACATCCTGGTGTCTCATCCTCAAAAATTCATGCACACTCGGACCCCTGAGCTTGTCATCGGCTACCAGCTACAAAACCAGCTACCATGGTCTCCACTCCTATGTTCCCAACACTGAAGGTCAGATTCTGATCTTCCGGAAATCTCTCCACCATTAAGGCCCAATCCAGCACTCCAGCGTATGTGGTAATTCACAACGACACCACTGATGTCTAGATATCCTAGTGCAAGCCTTTCATGAAGGTATTTTCTTAGAATAATGGATCTAGAACCATATCCAAAGAGTAACATGACAGATATGTGAACCTTGACTAGTACTCCCCCATGGTCCTAATCTCCTATCAAAGTTGTAAAATCTCATGCACACACACTGACCTCAATGTCGCTGAATAAAACTCATCCCTGAATAGCCACTCCAAATCATCCTAAGAGAGCATCTCCTCGTAGTGGGTCTACACCACAAGACTCCACTAGGGCCTGGAAAAACCATGAAAAAATTATCTCTACTAGGACCACCATATGTTCAGGAAGTGTCCTCACAAGGAGGAAAATGAATGTGACTGCTGAAAGCTAGTCATCAGTTTCTTGGGAGTCTGGGTCACACCAGAACCTCATATTTCACGGTCTCCGGAACTCATGTAGTGTACTCAATTTATGTTTATCCTTTTCTTGTACTACTATAAAAACCTACTACTCAACGATTGGTGGTTCAACTTGAATAAAACCTGGAGTTCTGCCCTCAGAACATGTTCCTTAAAAAAAATCCCCACTATGAGGTTGATCATTACCAGAATCCCATCGTGGAACCCTATCTGGTTATGGTCGTGGAGGAATTCTGAAATATAATCAAAACACACCATGGTAAAAGAGTATATTTTCTAAGCTGACTCAATAAGGACAAGAAAAACCCAGAATTCAATCCTAAATGATTCATGTACCATTATTTTAATGTGACAAGCGTATTAATGTCCTGAGTCAAAAGTCAGGTAATCAGAGTCTTGGTGAATGAATATGTCGTCCACCACCACAACACTTGAGTCCCTGGCCTGAATTCCATACTCAAAGCACTCTTACATTGTTGCCAGGAAACCCAAACTAAGCTCATGATTGTGTCCTCAAAGTGGTACATGATTTGATACCACTATTTCCCGACCTGACCCAACAGGGCTTGAGACGCGACTCCCCAAGCCCACCTCCATAGTTTAGGGGCTGGAAACCAGCGTTGAGAAGGATATCACACAAGAGGAGGCCATAGACTAAGTTACTTGTATGCATGAACCCACATACACATCCATGTAAAATTTTAGAGATATATATAAAAAATGAAAAGAAAAGCATGCATACATCTATCCCAAACTAGAGTACAACAAAAGTACAAAAAGTGAAAATATAGGGCCCATCCAAATAAAACGGAAAAAGATTCCAACCTACTAGGATGGAGGGGGTAGCTATCAAAAGAAATCATGGAAATCTCCTCGATTAATATCCAGTAAACACGCTCGTCGTTCTAGCTCACTATGATCCTCCTACTCTGGGTCCTCCTAGGAATCCATCGAAAGGAATGTGGTCTGCACAAGACACAATAAGTGTGGGCGAAACCAATTCACAGAATATTATAAAGATACACAGTAGGATCCCCAAAAAAACCCAAAAGAAAATGCATCAACTGAAAGGAAACATTTCACTCAGCCTAGCCATAGGGAACCCAATCAGGAGAGATACTCTATCTCGAGACCATCTTCAGCTACACATGACTAGTAATATCAAACCATAGGATGTGTCATCCAATATGTGACAACCCCAAAAGTAAACCCTATAAAGACAACCATATATACTAATATCATACACCAATCCTTAGGAGGTTCCAACCACCTCGCCAGCGATAGATTCTACTCAAGTATATAAGGAAACACATAACCATGAGAGCACACACCATGATCTTTGTCATCCCAAATAACACTATTCATATAGGTACACTCCATTGGGTCTCACAGCACCAGCCCAGATGGCCCATCTAAGATAACAAGCTCTTCGGATATCTCTACTAAGAACGTCACACTTAAACTCAACGGAAACACAATACTCCTCGAATAGGGGATCACTCCTACGGAATGCTAGGGGATATTAGAACCTTATATCGTAACTTAAATATCTTTTAGATATGGGATCACTCCCAATATCTACTTGGGGATACTACAACCCAATCTGACATTCTAAAGATCGCATCTCTCAGATAGAGGATCATCGGCCATGTATTATTGGTCACGACGATGCCAAAACCCTGATCTGTTGTAACTCTTGAAGTAGGAGATCGTACTGATGATACCACAAACCCTAAAAAGACACATACTAGTTATTGGATTGTATAACCAATATTAATACAACCCTACTATCATCACCCGCTGCGTAGGGGGCCATATACCCAACGATGCCACAAAACCCTAGAGAGATTTTTTAATAGATTAGGGATCACCACCTATGTATATTTGGTCACACTGATACCAAAAACCCAATCTAGAGAAATGATAAGCTATATGATCTTTCCCCAGTCTCACATAAGGTAATATAAAACTATATCTGAGCTCATCCTGTCAAGGAGACCTCAATATTGTTCCAAGTTTGTAATACTAAAAACCCTCAAAGAATAAGGACCCGGGGAACTAACTCAGCCCTGCTGGTCAAGACTTCGCAAACCCAAGAAACCCACAAAACATCACCTGCACTCCGCAACTCCTAGGCCAGAACTGTGAACACCATTTTGTTCAACGTGGAAAAACATGTAGGATATAATATTTAATGACCCAAAAATGTATAACCATTGAAAACATTGCATTTAACCACAAACGACCAAACCGGACCTCAGGGGGAACGCACATCAAATTTAGTTTAAGCAAGTGAAATCATTGTTTAAACTTACACATTAAATTTAGGGTCACAACTCCATTAACGGTGCGTCAATCGGACATCGGATGTAGGAGATAAGTTTGATATAAGAATCTCCAAATAAAAATAATGATATTATTAAAAATATAATTGGACTTTTTGTGCCACTGAGCATCGAGCTCAAAACATAATGTTCTCAAACTAGCCTCAATAAATTTTCTTAACAAAAGGGTCACATTTCTACCGACTACATGTAAAACAGATGTCATGTTTGAAAGATATGAGGGGTTTGAAGTCCCCTCAGCATGACCTAGCCCATTATGGCTAGACCATCCCACTCTCACCAACATGGACCATCTCCCTGGCCATTGACCGCCACATTCCATGGCTAGCCACACAGCATCCCAGCCTACGGACTCAACCCATCCTGTGGGTTTTCCCCACTGGCCCAACCAGCATCGCCATCCAGTGCTCTGTGCCGCCAGGCTGCTGCCAGATGGGGGTCCCTTCCACAGACCACCGATACCACTATGGTGCTCTAAAAATTATTTTGAAACCAGATCCAGAAACCTTCAGACCATAACTTTATAGACTCAAGCTTCACTCTAAGATTCGTTAATGATTCAAATAAAAATGATGCATAAACAAGGGTATCGTGATTAAAACGAGAAAAGACCTACCTCGAGGTGAAATGTAGAGAATCATTGCGGTCATATATTTTCTCTAAAGATTTTGCTCTATGATTCGGGAGTGATATCCATCATGATTCGAGTTTGACAGCACCTCGTTTCATCGATTTGGTGTTTGGGTAATTTTTTGGTGAAGAGGAAGACAAGTGGAGGATGTTACCTCCTATGTTCCCACAACCAAGGGGATAAGGGCGTGGGGATTTAATTTTAATTAAATCCTCTCTTATTAATAGCTCGTCTCCCAACACACATCCAACCCGACACCCAGTGCTGACAAATTTTATGTCATACCGAGGGTAAACACAATGGTTTGAACTAAACCACAATTATAGAATATCTATCTGAGAATCCATTCAAGGTTTATTCGATACGACATCAAAATAAAATAATTATTTTATTTATTTTATTGATAATTACGAACTTGATAACCTTTCCCATAGAAGGTCTACGCCCACAAAAGTTATACCCTGCATAGGGTAAACGGCACACTCTGGACTCAACCGTGTACTCATTTTTTTGATCTGAGAAACCATTTAATAGATAAATCATTCCTTCCATATGTATAGTATAAATATACTTAATATTTTTATAAAATTTATTTCGATCACATCGGGCCATGGAATCTCACATCATCTCCACACCTAACTCTGGAAATATATGCAGAAATATTCAAAATTCTT
Organism: Viscum album; assembly: GCA_963277665.1. NCBI lineage: Eukaryota > Viridiplantae > Streptophyta > Magnoliopsida > Santalales > Viscaceae > Viscum > Viscum album. Next base: position 349,187,426 of record OY728126.1, on the reverse strand, counting down.
ACTAGGGAAATCTCAAGTCACTACAAAATCCTAGGGTTCAAATAGAGATTTCAATCAACTTAGGAAGATGTGATTCTATTATTATGGTGTTATAGGTCACATCACATGATATTTTCTATTATATTATGAAGAAATAGATAGACATACTATATATGCACAATTGAGAAAAAAAGAATATGTACGAGTAGGAGGAACCACATGGTGGTTGTCAAGGTATAGAATATGGGAGAGATATAATAGTTGGTCGATGAAATGATTTTATTCCACTACAACCACCTTCAATAGGTTCCATCATACAAAATGAGGTTTTATTCAAGAAAACATGTAGTCTCAAGTAGTAGAGTATTTTGACTGAAAGGATCCTGAAATAATTTTTTGTATGATATATGTTTTATCTACCTTTTAATTAGCCTTGATTGATGTAGGTGTGATCCATTCCTTCTTGTTATAACCACTTTTTTGAGAACTAGGGATACTAATAGAGACTATTGTATGATCTTTATAGATAGATACACCTACTAGAAGTAATATTTTGATTAAATTTTTCTATTATTAGTGTCACTTGGAACATTCTGGAGATTGATTCTCATGTGACATTTTCATATATATAATGAGACCTTATGATCTCAATCATAGTATGGAATGGTTTTCTACTATCAATTCCATTATTTATTATTTCTGTCAGAGTATGTGGTGGACCTGGATAGATTTAATGATATTCACTATCATTGGTGAGGAATAATTCTAGGTAGAGAATGCTAGGCTTGGGTTCCATATATTTCAACCAATCTCCCATTAGTTGTCTAGTCTGATTCTTGGTAAAATAGACATAATAGATGATTAGCTACCCAGGATGGTAGAAGATTACCTGGATTTAGTTCTTATAAACATACCATGTTTATGTCCCCTTTGAGAGGTTAACTATTTAATTGACCTACATCTAAGAAAAAATAAAAAATATTCAATATCAAGTCATATGGATTCATTAGAGATTCTGGAGATAAGGGTGTAGTGAGAGGACATTTGGAGGACATGATTTAGCAATCACAGTATTTTACCTTAGAAAACACTGATATTATTGGCTGGGAAGGTTGACGGGATCATGAGGTTATGTTTGAATTATCATCATACTAATCATGTGAAGATTAAGAATAAATATCCGCTACCATGGATCGATGACCTTTATCACTATTTGAAAGGGGTGAAGTGGCACTTAAAGATTAACAATAGTATAGGTTATCTCTATCCATGGGTACATGATGTAGATATACCAAAGATATCATTTTGATGTCACTATAGTGACTATGAGTAACTGGCAATTTTATTTGGAATGATGAACACCAAAAAAAAATTATGGGACTCTTTAATTGGATCATTATTATCTTTAACCATTTTTATACTGTTTTTATCTATAAACTTCTCATTTAAATAGAATTAGTTAATGAGAAAGCATATAATTTTATGATATTCTTGGAAATACTTCGAGAGTAGTAGATGTATTGGAAACTCTCAAAGTGTCAATTTATGATTAGATAGATACACTTTATGGGACATGTCATCCCATAAAAGGTTATACCTATGGAACCAACAATGATTGAGGTGATTCCTTCCCAAGATCCACCCAAGAGTGTGACTGAGGTGTGTATTTTTCTTAGGTTGTACAGATTGTAACATCTCTCCCATCCTCATTGTCTTGAGAAGGCATAGGAACATTCCTTGGCATTAAGAGACATCCCCAATATGCCAAAGGCTGGAAATAAATTACAAGCGCTTCATCAACAATTGGGGGATGATTTTTCCTATGAAAATAAAACAACCAAACAAACATTTCATAACCAAATAACCCATTAAAATACTCAGGATATCAATGAAAGAAAAATCAAAATTTCCTTTATATGAAAACCACTACAAAGAGTACCATAGTGAAAGACTACAAAACATCCAAGTACATAGTCGAAGACTACCAAACCAACCAAACTCAAAGACAACTATAACTCCAAATCTTCATCCTACTCCACGGTCCACAAATATCCCAAGTATCACTAAGCACCACTAGAGAAGTGTAGAACTATACCTTTTCTCATGTCCCAATAAACAACATCTATAAAATAAACAAAGTTATAAAGAAGAGGTGAGTAATGAAAAATATTAGGTTTTCTTAAAATCACTTCCCAACTCATGCCACTAGTATAGAACAAGTTAGTACATTTATATAAAATAGTTTATATAAAAAAGTTTCTAAAATAGTTTATATCATAATATAAAAAAGTGCCAAGTAAAATAGTTTTTTCAAGATAAAACCAATTTCCATGGAAAGAAACCAAATAAAGATCTATGATCATTTAATAAATTTCATTTTGCATATTTCATTCCAATCCATAAATATAAACATCCAACTATGCATGCTTCATTATGACAGTTCCTAACTCATGAGTGGTTTCTCACCAATCTACCAAGTTATCACAAGGTAATTAAATCACATTTTCCATTACACATTTGGTACTGAGAACAAGGTCATATTTCAATTATTCCTAAAAATTCAATATCAACACACACCACCAAATATTACCAAGTACCATGCCAATACCATCATCCCAAAACTATTCCAATACTAATCCATTTCAATGTTGAAACCATTTCAAAGCCAAAACCATTCCAAAAACAAAACCATTTTAATAAAACAACCATTTATTGAAAACATTTTCGACAAATTGAAATAAGAAATTATTTTAAAATCAATTATCAAAGAACATTGCACAATAATTTTGCAATTTCACAAAAAACCACAAACCATCACTAAATATAGTTTCTACCATGATTTTCACATCAATTTCACAATCAATTTAAATTAATTTAATCAATTTTAAACCAATTCTTCAAGTTATAAATATATGAGTTGATAGTGAATCCACTTAACTCAAAATATTTGGCAAAAAATGAAAATGGCATGAAAACATCCTTGAAATGGAGTCAAAACTCTAAAAACCTTCCTTAGATCTCCCTTTATCACTAAAAATCCAAATATAATAATATTTGGCATAAAATATCATATATGTATCCACAAAAGATGTAAATATAAGAAATTAAGAGAGATAGATAAATTTTTCTAAGAAACAATACCATGTTCAACCAAGACATGTCACTTATCGTGAGAAGAAAGATTCAAAACACCAATAAAAGCCTTCAGGTCACCTATGTATCAATGGGATAAGAATTATTATCCTTTGGAAAGATAGAATATCAAGTTATGTTTACAAATGGGGGATGATTATGGATTTAGAGATCAAGACATGTGAGATCCACAATTTCAAGATCTCATTTTTAACTCATAAACTGTCATTCCCACAGTTATTAAAACTGTATGCTAACCATTCACCATCCACTGCCTCAAGGATGAACCTCGCATTGTTTTCTTTCATGGTTAGAATAATATGTTCCAACTATCCCGAATCCAATTTTCCATAATAGCTTGGAATATCTTAGGCTTCTGCACGGTTTGGATGAACTGGGTACTTCCCGTGCCCCCTTAGAAAATCCCCAAAAACATTTCAAAAGTTTTCCATACTCTCCCAAACAATACCAATATACATCAAATACATAAAAATTATAAATAAAGGGTTACTTAATTAAAACCAGGGGTTCTAAATTCTCCCCACCATTGGTCTTTCTATCCCTAGAAATTATAAAATCATTGTTTCCCCAAAAGATTTCTAGTCACTGCTCTTTCATTTCCTTCTCGTGTTCCCAAGTCTCTTCCTGAATCTATCCATGTATCCAAAAAACCCACACTTTATTGATGATTTTCCAACATAATAATTTCTATTGCCTATCCATAATACACATTTGGATATGTACTAATGAATCCTCCAGATATAGGTAAACATGATCCCATTGAATCACATGGTCAAGATTAGGCTCATACATTTTCAACTGAGATACGTGAAACACATTATTCACAACACTGAACCATGGGGTAAATTCAAATAAATACTTCACCTTAGTAACCTATTTGATTATATCAAAAGGGCCTATGAATCGAGATGATAACTGTTTCTCCTTCCCAAAACATTGATGTCCTAGCCTTGGATATATTCTCAAAAAAACATGATCACCCACCTCAAACAACAACAACTATAGACAATGATATGCATAAAATTTCTAACAATTATGAGATATCTCCATTAGTTTTCTAATCAATTGAATATTATTTATTGTTTATAGGACAAGGCTTATCCCAACTATTGAAGTCTCTTCTATTTCCACCCAATAAAGTGGTGAAGGACAAGGATTTCTATACAATTCTTCAAAAGGAGGCATATATATTGAGTTTTGATAACTATTGTTATATGATAACACCATTAATAGTATTTGTTCTTCAAAAGAGCCACCAGAATCCATAAAATAAGCTTGAAACATGTCTTCTAATGATTTTATCATCCGATTATATTTCCTATCCATCTGAGGATGATATTCCGTACTCATTTTCATTTTAGTCCCAAGGAATTTTGGTAAGCACTTCCAAAAACAATAAATAAACCCTAAATCTATATTTAACACTATTGAAACTAGTATTCCATTCCTCTTACCACTTATCAAATATATATTTTTTATAAGTCCTCTTCTATATGAGATTCATTAATCAGGATAAAATGATCCTACCATGTCAGTCGATCCACAATCATCCATATGGAATCATGTTTCTGAATTAATATTGAGGGAACTATTACAAAACCCATAGCTATATACACCCATTTCCAAATGGGGATAAAAAAAACTACAACATATCTTATGGTCTTTGATGCTCTACCTTAACCTGCTGACAAGTTAAGTATCACAAAAGGAACTCATCCACCTTTAATTTTATACCGACCCTTAAAAAATGTGCTTTCAACACCTTATACGTGTTTTGTATTCCTGGATTAACAACTCATCTCGAATGTTGGTAAGAATGAAGAAGTTTTTCCTAAAAATAAAAAGGTATGATCATCTAACTTCTAAACCCCAATAGTAATGTTTTATCTAGATTCCATCCTTCAATGGTCTCCCCACCATTGAGTTTTTACCTCATTTCCACACACATTCATCAGAAGTTGGTGCCACTTTAACCATAATTACTAAATTAGGGGTAAACAAAAATGGAAATAAGGTTGAAACTTCACGTTGGTGTTCACATTCCAAGTTTATGTTCATGAGGACTGATATCAAATGCAACTCAACTTAATATTCTTTTTCCAACTGGGAATATGAATTTATACTTAATGTAGCTTCCACTGAATTATATTTTCTTGTTGTATACATCAATCCAAAGTCAAAAATTTGGAGATAATCCATCTATATTCTTTTTCTTCAATTCAAATACCATTATGAGAAAATATACTTCAAAATATTATGATCTATGAACATTGTAAATTTCACACCAAAGATATAATGAAGCAAAGACTTCAAATCTTGGACAATAGCAACTGACTCTAAATCATATGTTGTGTAATTCTTCTCATGAACTCTTAAATTCCTTGATCCATAAGTAACAACATGATCTCCCAACATGAGAACACATCCCAAATCGAATCTATAAGCATCATTGTAGACACCATGAAACGTGTTCCATTCACTTTTCTATAGAGTGAAGATATGATTCTCACATAAACTACAAATTTCAGGTATGAGTAAATATGTTTTCACCAAGAAGGAAGAAGATGGTAGATGGATTTATATATTCCAAAAATACTACTCTATATCTATGGATTAGTGGAATGACTCCCCCATCCATGAGTAGGCAGTGAATTTCTATGATTGATGAAAAAAAGTTATCGACACATTAAATTCAATTTTCGAGTTTCATCTGAGAAGACATGGTGAATTCAAAAAATAAAGAAGTGTAGATCTCATAAAGAGATTCGATTTGACTAGTTTTGGATCCCAAATAGACATATGGATCAAAATTTATGGTACTCGGAAGATGGATAAATTTTATAAAGGGACCTACTTGGAAGAGCTATGTAGAGGTCCTGTGTGGAGGACCTATGAAGCAATATAATTTTTTCACCCCTATGTGGAAAATCTACATGAAGGACCTACATAGAGGACCCGTGCAGACGAATTTCCTTCGACCAGGTCCCCTTATTTCCTATAAATAAGACCCTTGGGATCCACATTTAAGGACAAGAATAGTTGAAATACTTCCCAAAGCTCTCGTTGCGTAGCTCTTTCAACCAGAGCCCCCAAATTTTCTCATGTAGCTCTCTAAAACATGATAAAATATATAATTAAAAGGGGAATAGTGGTTAAAAGTATTATCAGGTTCTAAAACATATGGAACTATGCCAAGGACTTGCGCAGAGAACTTGTGCGATGCACCTATGGGGAGCACCTGCGTGATACACGTGCACGATGCACCTATGCGAAGCACCTACATAGATCACCTGCACAATGCACCTTGGGGGAGCACCTATGTGGAGCACCTATGCGATGCACCTCGGTAGAGCACCTGTGTGCTGCCACTAGTCCATACCACGGGGGATATTCCCCCACACCCCTGCTCAGGATCAGTGTCGGACTACAGTGTCATCCCTCTGGGTTGTTCCCTTTGCTTTTTTCATTGACCCCCATGAAAAATGGAGAGTTTCACCCCAAACTTCTCAGATTCGGTCGAAGAAATTTTCCATTGCACCCTTTGAGGGGGCCAACTTCCAACCTTGGAATACCATGATTTTCGACAATCCATCACACTCAATGATGTCCCTTGAGTCAACTTAGTCTTCTTCATTCCTTTCAAATGTTGTGAGTTTGGAAATTCCTTATGGATTCCTTGAGTACCTTGAGTTGATACAGTCCTCAAGAAACTCCTCAAACCTCATCACTAGACTTTTATTCTAGGTTAAATCTCAAATGGGAATCCTCATTATGAATAATCCCCAACCAATCCTCTAATGGGAATCCTCTTTATGAATAATCCCCATCCAAACCTCAATGGTAAATCTCCTTAGGATTAGTCCCCAACCAATCCTCAAAAGGGAATCCATCCTTGTGTAATCCCCTAAACTTCCAAGTATGAGGTTGTAGTCTTGTTCCTCTCTACATCATTCACCTTCACTCCTTCTTTACATTGGACCCTTGTCCATTGTAAAGTGAGTAGAGGGAAGGCTCGTTGTCTCTCCCTCTTCCTAGGTCGCCTCACCCTCATCCACCATCGCTGAAAAAGGTGTGCCCTCTTCCACCTACAGTGGAGGAAAAGTGTGGGTGCCTTTTTTTGAATTTTTGAGATCCTCTTGTTTCCCACACCGAGCATGACTCACGTGGGCTTAGATATTTTTTGTGATCAAAAATTTTTCACAAGACTTCTTGAACTATGAGAACTTTGATTCTTATTTAAACCAGGATATGTGCGATGCCTACTTGAATGACCGATCTCACAAGGTTTCCCTTCCAAATTAGTTCATCCAATCATGTCCCCTAAAAAGGGAAGATCTCATAAATAATATCCAACATAATGATTAAACTATGAGAAATCTTATTCCCACCATAATTGGGATATGTATGCAGCCTTCTCAGGGACCGAGCTCACTGGATATCCTCTTCAAGAATCCAACCCTAATTTCCTTAATTTGGGAATCCTTCTTTGGAATATGCCCAAAATTAAACCCCCAAATCCCCAAGGAATCCTTTACAGGATGTAATCCCAAACTCATTTCTCTCAAAGGACTATACTCTTCTATAAAACTGAAAAAAACTATCAGAAATTTGATTCCCAACATAATTGGGATATTTAGGAAGCCTTCTCAGGGCACGAGCTCACTAGATACCCTCTTTAGGAATCCAACCATAATTCCCTTAATCTGGGCATCTTGCTTAGAAATAATCCCCAAATTAAACCTCTGAATAATCAAGGAATCCTTTTTAGGAAGTAACCCAAACTCATTTCTCTCAAAAAGACTATACTCTCATATGATACTCAATTAACTATGTGGGATTTGATTCCCATCGAAATGGGATACGTAGAAAGCCTTCTTGATGTTCAAACCCAACACTTCAAATAACCCTATTCTCCTTGGTCAACATTCCCAACAGGATCTAATATTACTTTGAAACCCATATTCTATCCAAGTTCCTTAGGCTGCCTAGGCATAAGTCCTACACCAAACCGTTACTAAGAAACTATCACTTAGTGGTCCTTATCACATTACTATAAAAGGTATGATGTGTCCCATTAAGAGGTACCAAATGATAAGGGTTTTGATTCCTTTTACAAGGATACATAGGAATCCCATTTTATGGGTACGATCCCAAAATCAAAACAAACCTTAATCTCTCTGGATGACAATAAATTCCAAAGTCCCCACAGAGTGTCTTCAAAACCAGTATCATCATAAAAATGATTAAACGAATCTCTAAAAATATATGAGAGGATAACATTGAAGGATAACCTCGAATACATATGGATATCTCTATTAATGAAGGACCTTGAATACATACGGGTGATTCTAAATTTCACAAAATTTAATAAGTGATTGAAATTTTCAAGGGAAACCTATGTTGTAATTGGTAAATTAATAATGATTTATGATAATATCTTAAATTTATAAAGAGATCCATGTAATAGAAAATAATTCCCCCCAAAAGGGTATGATGAGTCTCACCTCCAATCCTCTCGACCAATGTATGTTCTTAAGTATCACAAAGTTAAAACATAACGAACAACTGCCTTGGGAATGTAGGTCCCTTTTGGATAAATAACTGTTGGATGTTTCCAGTTCCATGAATAAACCCAACAGAAACCACCTGGAGGTAGTGATTCATATACTAGAACACACGTTTAAGGAAACTACGAAACAAAAATGGTGAACCCGATGTGAATCCTTAACAAAGTTAATAAGGTTACCCACCTGTCTGACCCCTATCAATTGATAAAGGAAGGCCAGACAATGGAATCAATTACACATGTATCCATCTAAAAGATGTTACATTAATGGAGTTTATTATTGTTCTCAATTTTTTCTTATAACTCCCATCACTCAAAAATGGATTTCTTCAAGACGACACCTAGGAATTTTCCAGTTTTTGCTCAAGATGGATCCTCATCCATGGGAAGGACGTCATCACCCACTAATCATCTTAAATGCTGGGTATGCAATTTGTTGGTAAGGGAGTAACATAAGCATGGTACTATCTCAACCTTGAAGGCTACCCAAAAGGCTCTCCAGGTTAATAACAACCCTCAATCATTTGGTCAATGATGACCAATGATCAAGAAGAAGATGGTTCCAACCACCATCTTCAACCATTTCGGGTCCTTATCCTTGAAATGTAACAAAAAATACCTCTTGTACTATAGGGAGGTTGCTCAATAGGTCACCCATGGTCTCAATTCAAATATTTAAGGGTTTTTTTAGGACTCGTACCAACAATCACCTCCAGCAGTATCACATTGTAGTGAACCCCCAACATGATGGGGTTGTTGCCTCTAGATATTTGGCCCAGGACCCTCAGACCCGGGCACGCAAGACGAACCTCCAAGGAAAATTCCTGATCAACAGGGATCAGGTTCTTACCTTTTCCCCATCTAGAGAAGTCGATTATCCTATCTTGATTTCAAACAATGAGTGGGAACATACACCCATCCATCCTAATTCTACATCCCAGAAGACTCGTCTGGCAGCATCCCACCAATCTCACTAAGAAAATCCAATGAAGTACTGTGAAATGGCAAACACACCTATTTAAAAATTATCATCCAATCATCAAGATTGTCTTACTACATTTAAGGAAGCTCATCAATCAAATGTGGTGGAAACTGGTAAACAGGAACATACACCAGCTTAATATCACTAATTATTCCAGCAGTCTCTTATGCCAGTATTGAAAGAAGTTCTTCAACCATGCTTGAAGAAAAATTTACAGAAGGTACATACACCTTCTTAAATTCATCAAGAATTCCAATAGTCTCATATAGCCTCACCTAGAGAAGTCAGTTGAAAATCTATAATGAAAAATCTGGGGCAGACACAACTCTCTCACACCATTAAAAGAAAAAGGAGGACAGGATTAGGCACATACACCGACACCCGATATAGATTGGATGTATATTTCCATTCTAGTCACTGAATTCACCAAACACATCTTAGAAATTTTGAAATGGAAGACACAAATTCTTTCCCGTATTCAGGTAGCATGCCATAATATTATAACAACAACTTCATCACTACTAGGGGAACATGCACATAAATCTGTCCCCACGCCTCAGATGACACATCGGCATGCCATACTATAGTAGATACATACCTATGTTCTAGTCTAGGAGGTTTATGGAGAATACACTACCATATCATACAGAAAACAGGATCAGGAACATACACCCTTTCCAATTGGAGGTAATTAGAATGTTCTGATTACCACTCTATGGTCGGCACATACACCTACCCATGATGACCAATTCTCCCAGCAAGTGGCCCCAACTAGTGTAAGAGAGCATCCATGAAAAATTATCACCAAACACAGTTGGAAAATCAAGATCCAAGATGAAAACTGGATCCTCTTATTGCTAGAGTTCTTGATTTACTAAGACATTTAACTTTTTTATCTAAAGAACATACCCACTCATTACCAAATTATGGGAGTAGTAGTAGTAATTATGAATTTCTCCATCAGAAACTTCATCATAAAGGCTTGTTTTATGAAAATCCTTTTAATCCAGATATCTTATCTCCAAATGAGATCCATGAAAACCCTCAATGTGGATAGAAGACCATAGAGAAAGAGGATTTATCCCTTGCTTTAATCCACCATGTTGGTCTTCCTCATGATGGAATTTTCTATGAAAGTTCTCTCCACGTTAGTATTTCTCATTGTCAATATAATTCTATAATTGACAATGTAGTAATGAGAAAGCCTTGTTATCTATAGATGCTTCCAAAAAAAGGCCATTCATGTCTGATTTATTATCATTAATGGGTTAAATACTTCCTCAAGAAGAATACATATTAAGGGAACGGTATTCTCCTAACCTCACATGGGTCATTTGTCTTCAAATTCATTAGATGAAAAAGTGATATATTCCATTTCTTTTAATAAAAAATCAATAAGAATGCACTTTGGTCTGACCAAGTGGAGAAAACTCTAGTGAAATATGATAAACATATGTTAAACATGAGAAAACAATTGGCTAAAGGATAAGTACCAGTCATGTTCTGGCCTTTGAAAAATTCTCAATACAACATTTTATAATTGATGGAAGAAGATTTCATTCATGATGTATGATTCAACTTATTGAATACTCTTCAACATTTGAAAACCAAAGTATTACCTTATTATGAATATCAATATCATGTAAAGGTAATAGAAGGTTTGTAACTCCAAATTGACTTGGCATCTCTCTCAGTTTCCCAACATCTAAAGTTTGAAAAGCATCAGAGAATCCTTCGACATGCATGCCACAATTCTCTAAAGAGGGTACACCAGTTAATTTCTGATACCCCATCTGGTGTTCGTATTAGAGGATGGGGTGCACCTAGAACATTGAATTTCACTTCAATCTAGAATCAGCAAAGCCCTCCAAAATTGGTATCATAAAATTTTATTGTCAACGGCTAGCTAAAATCAAAATACTTTGTATATAATCAAGTATACACTCAAGAACTGGCCTCAACTAGCTCCCATTAGAGACAGGACCAAAGAAAGAAGGATGTTGAAATACTTTTCCATCAAGAATATAATAATCTTAAGTAGGCCTCCCTCTTAGAGGATTTCATCCTTTAGATGACGCAAATGTCTGATATGGCATAGCGATCTTCTGAAATAGGTGATTTGTGTTGTTGTACGATAATTCACCTAGATAATGTCTGAACAAAAATTTGAAAAATTAGAATAGTATCTACACGAATATCAGTTATAGCAGTTCAAGATCCACCCAAGCCTACATGGTTGGGGGCTTTTTTAATTCAACTGTTGAATTCAATAAAAAACTTTTGAAGGTTTGAAGAAGAAGAATAATAATAACCAAAGCCTATAGGGCTAGGGGATTTTTACCATCTAAAATACCCTCCTCAATGGAATACAGTTTTTTCCCTATTAGGGAAGAAGACACAAAGAGAGTGCATAACTGAACTATTAAATTATTCCCTTCGGGTAAATTTCTGCCAAAATATTCCTAGGTTTTCAAAATATAAGTGAATAGAGTCTCTCTTTAAAGATACAGAAAGGGACTATCATACAAAGATAATGACAGATGTCATCAATGCATTATGTATCAGAAAATGTCATTAACAACATTTTAGAATATCCTATATAAAATGATTATAATTCAGGGGAATCAAAATATGAAATCCACATCCATAATATGGTACACACTAAAGAAAATGAAGGAGGTCTGCGTACTCGAAATCAGAGCCTTACCCATAATCGAGGTATGCCCTCAAATAATCAACTCCCACCCCTTCGAAAGGTATCTAATAAGAGGGAAGGTAAAATCATATCACATCTCAATTTTCTACTGTATAAGGTCAATCTATTTCACTTAAAGAAATATTTTAACAACAAGAAGAGGAGATAGAAGAGTTGAAAAGGCTCAGAACGGAGTTACTTCGAAGAATCATTCCTGCGAGACATACTCCCCAGGTAGACAATCAACTTTCACATCCTATATGAGTTCCATATCAAGGATTATTTTTGGTATCTAAAAAAGGATAATAAATTCCCTCCATTGGGTACACAACCAAGGAAGGATCAATCACATCCTTATAGGCTTTTTCCCATTACTTATCCAAGAAAAATACCAGCAACACCACCACTAGTGGTTTTTTAGATCGTTGCAACAGCTCAAACTCTAGTTTTTGTACCTGTATAGGTCCCATCTCATTTGGATATTCCCAAAATGATTGTGAACACAATTGAGGAATTAAAAACTTGATTGGAAGCTATAGAAGAACGGTGTGTGCCAGTTCTTCCGGAAAAGATAGCCTACCCTAAGTGGGTGGATCCGATCCATCCCCCACCAAATTTTTTCAATACTATATTCCCAATCATTAATGGTTTGGGAGATTCAGAACAACACTTGATGAATTTTTTTCTCATTATGATCACATGATGGGGAATCCTCAACAACAAGAAGTAGTAAAGCTTAGGTGTTTTGTGAAGTCATTACAGGGACAAGATTTTGTATGGTATACAAGTTTGAAATCTCAATCAATTATTGTATGGAAAGATATCTGTTGGAAATTCCTTCTTTAATTCATCTTAACGCTACTGTAGACAACATTTTTTGATCATACAAATTGAAAGAAAAGGGAAAATGAAAGAGTTTTAGATTTCATTTCTTGATGAAAAGGATTAATATATTCCCAAAATTTGTCACTCCCTAAGGAAGAGTGGCTACCAATTTTTGTGGAAAATATGCATAATCAGTTATGCACACCACTGATCCCTGTGAAAAACAAAGGAGGGTTTTGAGACCTTACATTAATTTCACAACAGGTGGAGGATTCCGTTGTGGAAACTAAAGATAAAACTCATGTAATTCCAAGAGCTCTGGGAAGGATAATAGGGAAAGAATAGTCTTCTATAGTCACACTCAAGTAAGCACATATACCTGATTCCACTTCAAAAACTTCATCATATAGAAGGGCTCCACCTCCTGAGCATCAGTAGCAAAGACCGCCTCATCAAGATGATCAAAGAGATAAAAGGCAGAAATAGTTTGAGGATTTAAATAATAAAGTATATTCTTTACAGAATGAACAGGTTCCCAGTTAATTCATCTCAACTCTGGAAAATAATTTGGTTTAGTTTCCAAGTCCAAAGAAACCAAAAAATGAAGGGGATGAAGATCTTAGGAATTATTGTCCCTTTCACCAGATGTTGGGGCATCCCATTTTGGAGTGTTTTGTTTTCAAATACCTCTTACAAAAAATGGTAGACTCTTGACTAGTGAAACTGAAAAGTTTTTCAGCCCAAGTAGCATGTGTTATTACTACTAATCTAGAGGAAGAAGGAGAACGGTGGGAATTCAAATGTAAAAGTGCGTAGAAATTTGCGAATTTAGTGATTAAGAAAATGATCCACCAAACTCATTCCATTCTATGAACATAGTTGAATTAACTGTTTTTTTCTCCTGCTACTCACGCCATAGAAAAACCACTTTCAACAAAATATCATTCCTCCAAAGCTCAATCCTCAAAGAAGAAACGTGATCAAAAGGAAAAAAGAGAACTCAGAAGAAGATGAGATTGTGTCATGTAAAAAATTTGTAACTGACTCTTGAATATTTCACGCTATCTGTTTCAAAATCACAGGTACCACCCGAACAAACAACACAATCAAAACTGACCTATCAAGAAAAATCTTCATCAGATGAAGAATTGATATTTGGTTCTGTCTAAGTAATCCACCTAACGGATCCCTATGTCGATGGTGATTCTGGTTATAACGAGCCTAAGTTCCCCATACCTAACTAGGGAACTATAAGAAGAATCCATGGTCAAGGATATAGGGGAATACATGGTTATTCTAGAAGCCACTATTTTAACTCTACCCCTTATAGAACAGTATATACGGTGGAAACTTGTAGGAGATCCCTTCAGCAGGTTCAACAAGAATGAGGATATTATTCCAAACATAACAGGTTCGGTCCTGACATGATTATTTAAGAGGACCAATTAGAGGTTAAACCATATATATCTCAAAAATTACATAGACATAGTCGGTCTAATCTACCAAATCCAGGAGTATTTCTAGTTTCTGCTCTGACACAGGGTACATCCACATCAAGAGCATCAACTTCTAAGGAACCTGCAAAACCACGTCTCCATGCTCGGAAACACAAACCTCTAGACCAAAAGTTTGATGTTTTAAAACAGATGTCCCAAGTACTAGCCAGGTTTTTGATTTTGGATGCCTTGATTCTATAAAAAGATCTTTGAGAAGCACTTATTGAGGCTTTATCAAGTCCTCAAGAGTTTAAAACCAAAGTTTCTGCTATTGAGGATTACCGTATAGAGAACGATCCGGAAAAATGTCATGAAGTTATATATTTTACAGATGAAGATGAATATAGTGTTATAAATGGACATATCAAGCCCTTGTATCTATCTGATAGGGTCAATGGCATAGAATTATAACAAGACTTCATTGATAGTGGATCAAGAGTCAACCTCATTTCTATTTGTATAATTTGTCGATTGGGCCTTACTGAATCTGACTTATCTCCTTGTATGTTAATGTTTCAATGTTATGACAAGAATGAGAAAGAAGAAATGGGAGAGATTACACTCAGAACTCAGTTTGTGGGTCTTGTGTCTAATTTGGATTTAATGGTTGTTCGTCAGGACACAGCCTTTAAAATTCTGCTTGGAAGGACTTGGCTACATCAACAAGTGGTCATTCCTCTGTCATGCCACCAATGTCTCAAGTACTATTTCAATGGTCAAATTGGAACATTATATGGTTACAAGGCTTCATTCAAAACATGTGAATCATAATACATTGAGGCAGAATTTTATCACACGAAGGGAGCGAGGTCTGTGATAATGGAGGTTACCAGAATCAATATTCTAAATGGACTAGAAAATATCCCAGAAAACCCATTCAAACATTTTAGTATATATTATGTGTTGTCTATAAATAAAATTTAAATGATAAACCCAATTATAAACACTAATCCATTGACTTCCATAATGTCAATTGCGGTAATTTAGCCTGACAGCATCGGAGAAATTGTTGATTTATCAAACAGTGATGGAAGCCTAAATAGGGATGTCTTTATTTCATCCATTGAACTTTAGCCAGCCTCTTCTTCACTAATAATATTAGAATAAGTCATAGAAATAATAGAGGAATACAATGATGTAGATTCCCAACCCTTAATCTCCTCTTTATTACTCCACAAAGACCTTTCATCATCAGTAGGGTCAGAAATGGTCGCTAATTCTTACAGATTTCCAAATACTAACTCCTCCCCTAGCATTGAAAGTTTTGCTTCATCATATACTATACAAATAGAAATATAAGAAGTAACACATAATTAATAAGAAAAGGAAGATCTCAGGGATTCTCCTCTATCATTTGAAGAAGGTGTCTCTACCATTATGGATGAGCTCATAGAAATAAATCTGGGTACATAAGAAGATCGATGCCCCACTCTAATTAATGCGGACATGAATTATGAAGATAAAGATATGTATATTTAATTTCTAAAGAAACATAGAGATATATTTTCTTGGAACTATATAGAAATTCCAGGTCTTAACCTCGATATAGACACTCATCATTTGGGTTTTCCAGAAGAACATCGAGGATTCAAGTAAGCAGCAAGAAGAACACACCCAACTCATGCCTCTAAAATTAAATCTAAAGTCAATAATATTGTAAAGGTAACTTTTTTATGGAGGTTAAATATCCCAAATTATTAGATAACATTGCCCCAATGAAAATGAATAATGGGAAAATAAGATTTTTCATTGATTTTAGATATCTTAACCGGTATTGTCCCAGAGATGACTTTCCAGTTCTGGTCACAAAGATTTTAATTGATGAAAAAGTTGGATATGAAGCTCTTTCCTTTATGTATGGATACTCTAGGTATAATCAAATATACATGGACCTAGCGGATGAAGAGTCTATAGCCTTTAAATCCCCTTAAGGTGTGTTTTTCAATCAGGTAATACCCTTTGGATTAAATAATGCAGGTGAAACGTATCAACGTGTCATGCACCATATCTTCAAACCCTTCTTAGAAAACTTTGTTAAATGTTATGTAGATGATTTGGTGGATAAATCTAGAAGACTTTTCAATAGTTTGGATGATCCAAAGACCATATTTAATAAACATCATCAATATAATTTTAAGATGAACCCCTTGAAATGTGATTTCGGGATAACCTTAAGAAAATTTCTTGACTTCCTTGAAAACCATTGTAGCATCAAAGTTGATCTAGATAAGAAGAAAAATCAATCCTTGTTGTTTCACCTCCTTGAAATTTGAAATAATTAAGAGGAATTTAAGGACACTTGGCCTATATTTGATGCTTTATCATGAATTTGGCAGGAAAGTGTTTTCCCTTCACCAGATTAATGAATAAGGGAGTCACCTATCAATGGAATGAAGACTGCCAAAAGTAATTTTATACCCTAAATAAATATCTCTTGATTTTATCATTATTAATTCTACATTTTTAAGGAATATTACTTATTCTCTGTTTGACATATTTAGAGCAATCATTGGGTTCCTTCCTTGCCCAAAAGAATGATGTTGGGAATCAAAACAACATTTACTATCTTAGTAGAACTATTCTTGACATAGAGACTTGATATTTAGGTATCAAGAAGTGGTACCGGTATTTAAAATTTTAATTTTAGAAATTGAGGCACCACCAGAAATATCATGAGGTCCAATTGGTGTCTCGAAATAACCCACTCAAATTTATCCTTAGTCTTTCTATGCTTACAGTACGTTTAGCACGATGGGAACTTATGTTTTAGTAGTTTGATATCTATTCTATGCCACATAAGTTAATAAAAGGCCAAGATTTGGAAAATTTAATTACTAAACATCCATCTGGGGATGATACATCATTGAATATTAGACTTCCTGATAAAGATGTAAACTCTATTCAAGATAATCCCCAAACATGGGAAATGTACTTTGATGGATCCTCCTAAAGTCCACTAAGGAAGAGAATGGAAAAACCTAAACACAACAAATTAGGGTTAGAAATTGTACTTATCACCCCTTAAAAGTCAATGTTTCAATATTTAGTCTTGTTGTCAAAAGATAGTATGAACAATGAGGCAGAATATCAAGCTCTCATCGTAGGCCTGGAATTGGCACTCTAGGTACAAGTGAATCACATAAAAGTGAAAGGTGATTCATAGTTGGTAATCAAACAAATAAATGGGTATTATTCTATTAAAATAATAGTTAATTTGTTTTTTTCATTAAGTCAAAGGGTAAATGGATGAATTTCCCTCAGATTCAACATTGTCTTATGTCCCGCGATCACAAAACTCCCAAGCCAATGCACTGGCTAATTCATCTACAGCCCTGGAAGATCCAAATCGGGATGAGGAAATCATCAATATATCCCATCTTTATGTGGTATCACCTTTATTTTAAACTGGAATGGATGAATTTAATGAAATTATACTTATTTTTGACCCATATGTTCATACCAAGATATGGGTGACACCCAATCATAGAATACCTTCAAAATTTAGTACTTCCACCAAATAGAGCTGAAAAAGAACAGATCTGACGATGAGTGGCCAATTTTACTCTTTATAAAAGTCTAGATCACTAGAAGATCCTATTAAAATGAGTCTTTGATGGAATCCTCTTTAGGTTTATTTATGGATAAAAAACTATAGTTGTCAAGAAATAAGTAAATTCAAGATCTTGTGGTGCTCACCAGTCTATGCATAGGCTTTCTGATCAAATCTGAAGGCTTGGATACATTTGGCCTTCAATGATGCAGGATTTCACAGATTACACTAAGAAATTTCATCCATTCCAAGTGCATTCCAACTTCATTTATCAACCCCTAGAGTTGTTACATACAGCTAAACAGTCCTGGCCATTTGCCACATGGGTAATGGATGTATTAGGGCCTTATCCTCTAGATACGGCTATGCAGTTCAAGTATATTCTTAATACTACTAACTTCTTCTCCAAATGGGATGTGGCAATACCTCCCAAACAAATCAGATCCAAAATCATTGATACTTTTTTCAAAACTAACATCATCACCAGATTTGGTGTCCCTCGTCCATGATGCATGACGATAAAATGTGTAACATCTTTGTCCTTATCGCATGACATTAAACTACATGATATCATTTGTCCTCGATACATGACATTAAAATTTTATAGTTAATTTCTTATCTATTTGATGTTAAAATCTTCCTTATTTAATATTCATTGACATCATTGCTACTCCTTAGTTTCACATGAGTCCCTTTCTTCCCTATATCTAAATAAAATCTATATAGACACCTCATTTCAAGAATTTTGTGTGGATTGATTCTCATCTATATAAGATATATAGAGGTCTTTGTATCTCTAATCATGGGCCCAACCGCAACCATAAAAAATTTTATTTCCTTTTCTCCTATTGTATATGAACAAGATCTATATAGAGTGTTCTCTCAAGATACATGGTTTTATTTTCATACAATTTTGTGTCTTAAGTTTAACTATTCTTCTTGAATGTGTTACAAGCATCTGAATCCCAAATTAAACTCAATTGGTGTGAGAAATGATTGTTCAATAACTATGTTTTCCTTGATTCTCATCTATATGAGATACATAGAGACACCTAAATCTCCAATCTTGGGCCCAACCATGATAAAACCCCCTTCATTCCCTATGTAAGAATCAAACCTACAAAGGGAATGTCTAATGAACTATGTATGGATTAATTCTCATCCATATGAGATACGTAGTAACACCCGGGTTTAATTCCTTATTTTATCCACAATATTCCATTTTTACATTTGAATCACTTCATGTCCTTACTGCATGACTCTAAACTGCACAGCATAATATTAATTCAAAGGAAACAATGAAATAATCAATTTTACATGTGCGTCAGATCTTTGTAAAGGAATCCAAACTCACAAAATAATATTGATTCAAATATTTCTCATATTCATTGAGCATTACCCCTTTCCATATTTCACACTCTTAATCAGGAATATTATTAGATATTCATAATATTTATTATGGTTTTGGGTGATAGAGTTTATAATATCTGAGAACTCTTTTTCTTGACTATGTTGTGTGTGACCTTAGAAGTCCTTGCATAAGTTTCCCATATAACGGGCATGTCAGTCAAAGGATACCACTATTTAAGTATGCATCATTTTTCCTAGTCGGTCATGAATAATACAACCCTTGTAGCATGTAAGTAAAATCATGGTAATTTAATTCTTGGTTAAAGTGTATTTTTCCCCTTCAAAATTTGATAACAATATACAAGATTTTTTATTTTAAAGACTTCATTCTTCTATATTTTTCCCATTACGTTTCAATCAATCTGAAAGTCTTCAAGACCATGGTTTATAAATTTCCCTCTCCATGTGTTCAAAGTAATATAAAATAAACTTGGATCACTTGACCACATATCATTAACTATTTCCATTTCTATTTCTAGTCGTATGTTTAAAAACTACAAACACCATACTTCCTGTGTTTGGGTCAGACCTTCATAGAAATATTATTCCTCTGATTCTTTATAAATCATGATTAGAAATACCCTTTTCATATTTAGGTACCTTTATTCATAAACCTAACTCTGTGCTTTGGAAAATATAAATCTTCATAAAATTTCATCATATTTTAGTAATAGAATGTCAAACATTTGAGAGATCTTTTTCCTGACTATTTAGTATGTGCCCCTAGGTGGCCTTGCTTAAACTTTTCCTACATAACAGGCATGTTAGTCAAAAGATGACACTATTTTTCTATGTAGCATATTCCCTTGTCGACCATGCATAATACAGCCCCCATAAAGGTTTTTTAATATAGTGGTAACTTCTTTCTTGGAAAATATGTATTCTAATGCCTTTATCCCTTTATTCCTATATCATTATTCGATTTCAGAAATTCATAAATCATAGTTTACAATTCTTCCCTCCCACATCTGAATATGGAAGTATGTTTCCAAAAAAATTAACAAGAAATTAGGAGAGTATCATACCTTTGGTCAATGATAAAGACCTTAAATTAAATCCACACAATTTCTTCGCTGCATGACTTAAAACTACACAGTACAATGTAATCACTACATGACATAAAATAGCACAGCACAACATCCTCACTATATGAATTAAAATTGCACAGTACAATGTGTAGAGACCCAAAACTTGACGTACATAGACATTACATTACTTTTGAGGAATAATTATTACATAACAGAAACAGACACACAAGGACCGTAATATTTTAGTGTCTTTGGAAACTCGGAATATAATCTTCTAATCGTGGTGAAAGATCTTCAACATCTCCCATAAAGATCTTCCCTTTTTTTCTAACCTAAAACCTATCTTTATATCATGGGGAAAAGAAAACATAAAAGGGGTGAGCTAAAATTCTCAGTAAGGGTAAGCATAGAGAACATAAAACAATCCTTAGACATTTGAATGTAAAAAAAATATGAGCATAAAATCTAAACATCAAAATCTTGAGAAATGACATAAAACATACCAGTACGTAAGGCATAGATCATGAATAAACATTAATCATGATAAATTATCATGGGAATAAAACATGTAATTTTGGAAACCATTAATCACATGATATGATTTCCATAGTAGCCAAGGCATTGCTTCCAAGACCATCTTAGTGGACAAAGTCCCTTTCTGAATCGAGTTCACTCCTCGTTCCAGTCCTGTATTACTGAACCGGTTTAACTTTCCATTCCAGCCATGTCTATCTCATGAGATATAAATCTTTACCCAATGCATTTGCGGGAGTTATAGGTCCCACCCATCTCATAATGAAATCATTCTTACTTTTGAGACCAAATAAACTTAAAACATTTATCATAACCCAAAGAATAAAATGGGTTTTATACACATCATCCCATCATCACATAATCCATATAAAACAAATGGATATTTCATCATAAGAAAAGTGAAACCATGTAAATCATAGAGACATTATACATGAAACATACACATATGAAGTATTGTCATCTTAGATGGAAAATGGTTTTCATAAAACACTTGAAATGAATTCTTGAGAAAAATATTCTTTATTCTTCAAAATCATTTTCATTTCACAAAATTCCATGCAATTTAAATGAAAAGTATTTTTTTGAAAATATTCATTAAAATATTTTGGAGAAATATTCATGAAAATAAGGCTTTATAAAACCGTAAAAATCTATTCACGCCGTATAAGTTAAAAATAACATTTTTCTCGTACTTTTGTCAGAAAAGTCAAAAAGTACCTCGTAAAAGAAATATTCCATACATACCATGTAGTAAAAGTCAAAAATGGGTAAAAAGGACATTAAACATACATGAAACCATTTTTAGAAAACATGGACATGGATGAGAACAATAACCTCAGTAAATACTTACGAATAAACAATCTCAGATAAGAACGAGATTGGAAAAGTTATCCCTTACCTTAGGTCTGATATGCTTCGTACGTATCCAAACCTCCTGTATAATGATTTAAATAATGTCATTGACTTATTAAAGAATCATATTCATTGTTATGATATCATATATGTTTCACTTATGACTTTATATTACCCGTTCTTTTGTAAATTCCATGTTAAAGCAGCGTTTTGGGTAAAATCATTTCATTTATCGTATGTGTTTCGACTTGTCGTTCATGATGTTATTATTTATATCCTGATTTACATAATTACAGAATGTAAAAAATGATTTATATATAATATATACTCATCATATACATATATATATTATATATTGATAAAAGGAATGAAATACACCGTTCATGGAGATGGTAGGCCGTACGTACGCATGAACGCTATTTTCGTTTCCTTATTGAATTGAATGAAACTAAATAGATGACATACATATATATATACATAAATCAATTAGAATTATTATTTCATATATTTCATTATTATTCGTTATATAAACCTTATGATCATTCATGTACGGTTAACATGGAGAATGAATCTCATCGTGTCGTGGAGACGGTAGTCCGTACGTACGCACGAGCGATGATATCATTCCCATAATTATTTAATAGAATTGGATTGGATGGTATAATATATCAGAATCAGTATGATGTTATAATAACCATATATAGTTATTCTTTACACCATTATACCCATCCATGTAAGGTGTTGGTGGAAAAACAGATTTCACCATGGCGTGGAGACGGTATCCCGTACGCACGCACGCGTGGTGATTTCATTTTCCATAGGATGGATAGATGGTGAAATAGGGTTGTTTCATACATATAATAATATATCATTATATGAGTTATACTGATGTTATTACTTCATAATGAAACAACTAAATAATAAGAAGTGGAAGAAGAAATAAAGTTGAAAGAATCGGTAACGGACATTACCTCTTCTTTGAAGCGCCTCTTTGAGACCTCCTCTTAGGGCACTAAAATTGGTCTTTGAAGAAGACCAGAACCTCTAGGATGTTTCTAGGGAAGTGTAGAAGATAAATTGGCAGGGTTTGGCCGAGCTTGAAGGCTCAAAGTGGTGTGAGGAAGAGAGGGAGGAGGTTCCCTTTTATAAGGGAGGAGAGGGGCACCTTTGGAAAAACAAAAAATATTATTTTATTATAAAGTCATATTCGGTTTTTAATAGCTCCAAATTGATTTATTTTAAAGATAATGTGGGGATGGGTCGAAATAATCTCATAAAATAGAATTTAGACAAGTTTAGGTTTATATTTTAACCTCATCATTTAGATTTAACCTTAAGTTAAAAAAATTTACTTTTACCGTGTCTTCTTGTTTTCTTACACTATAAGGTTAATAAACTTAATATAACAAGGCAAAAGAATACCAAGATGTTTATTATTAATATATATAACCTTATATAAGTCATTTTGCCTAACCTTTTATTTTTAGGAATAAAATAACAATTAATAATATAATATTTGTTTTAAAAACTATTTTATGTCAATTTTGACACTATTTGGTAATTGATTTTTGTGAAAATCATAACAGAATGATTAGTCAAAAAAAGTTAATTAAATCCATACTAACATGTCATATTAACCTATAAAATCATTTGAATTCATAAAAGGTGTCAAATTACATTTATTTGGGTATTTATAACATCAATTATGTCAATATTTCATTAATAAGATAATTACTCCAGGATCTTTGTGTCATAAATAAATTAAATTATTTAATGTCTAAAAATTATAAATAAAATATCATTATGTAGGAAATCATTTTATCTTTCTAATGAATATTTATAGTCGAATTTATCTTATGTATAACCCTATATTAAAAATGATTTACTTATTAACTTTTGATTTCAACTATTTTAACCCTTCTTTAAATAAATTAATATTAAATGTCCTAATCTAATCCAAGTGGGCCTAAATGGTCATATTTTATTCCTAAGGTTTTTTTTGGTCGAATTAAACTTATCCAATAGAATTAGGACAAGTTTTAGGGTAATAATGATATCAATTTTACCCTTAATTACCCTATTTACTTTTAACCGTCATAAAAAAAATAAAAAGTTACTATTCACCAAAAATTATTTTCATCTCATTGAACCACATTTTAGTCCTTTATATTAACCATGTCTCTCGGATTTTCGAAATTCCACTCATAGAAGCGGTAAAATTAAGTTTAAATTAAAAAAAGTTAGTTTTTTTAACTACCACTAAGTGGTTACACTATTCATCGAAAATTGAAATTTTTCAGAAAAATACCAAAAATTCAGCCTAAGCATTATTTGATATTTCGAATTCAAAATTGATGTCTATTTTTCCAAATTCATAACATATAAGTGGCATTAATTAATTTTAAATTTAATTCACGTTATCAAAATAAATAGCGTGTTTTTAAGAAACAAAAACAATCAAAAGATTGTTACTTGTTTATATCCAATTTCAAAGTGAAATTAATTCCAATGTACAACATTGGATTAAATGGTAAAAATATATTCTAATTACACTTTAAAACCAATTAAAAAGATAATCTAACAATATAAATTATTGCGATGAAAAAAGTTGTTTTTAATTAAAATATAGCGGGTTTTTACTATTCATTAAAATATAAAAGTTATCAGAATAATATGAAAATTTTAGCCAAAGTAAATTTTTATATCCTGATTCTAAAGAAAAAATTTATTTTGTCAAATTGAACTTATAGACCTGTTAAAAACAATATTTAAGGTGGGTGCATCATCAAAAGGCGGGAAAACTGCAATTTTTGAAATATACATATTTTACAAGAAAAATTTATTTTGTTCTCATACCATATTCTAGAAAATGTGTATAATGAATAATAATGTTATAAAATTCAAAATGTAGTTAATACTATTCATAACGGCTAGTCCATAATAATATTATAACAATATATCGTTGTTTAGTAAAACCTGGTATTGTGTACAACACACGCTATCGAGGAAGGTCGTGATTGCGTGTAATGCAAGCCAAGTCAGGGTTGTGTGTTGTGAAAGACTCCTACGTTGTTTTGTATAATAGAATCCAACAATATTTCATTTATACGTTGAATATATATATATATACACTAAATGTTTCGTAGAATAACTACTATCAAAATTATGTGTAACATGATCCAAGAATAGTGTTGTGTATACTGCAAGCTCATACGGTGTTGCGTATAGCGCAAGACAATCTTGTTGTAGCTTACAACACAAGACATCAATGAAATTAAAAGAATATTTTTCATAAAATCTCGGGGTGTTACACAATGTCTTCCCTACATGACTTAAAACTGCATAGTACAATGTCCCTCACTACATGACTTAAAACTACAAAACCTAATATTAGAAACTTTCCTTTATGATAAATTTTAACCATTTATTATACACCAAAACTCTGTAGAAGTGGTTTTCCTATTCATGACATATGTTTCCATAGATAACTCTTTATTCTTAAAATCCCTTTCCTTGGAAAAACAACCTAATGTGGTCTTGAGTCACCCTAATATAATTTTCTTTTGTCTATGAACAATAAAATGTTAAATTCCTAAGATCTCTTATTTCCTGACAATGTAGTATGTTCCCTTACATGTCATTACATAAGTTTCATACGTAACAGGCCTGTCAGTCAAAAGATACCACTATTTTTATATACATCATATTCCCTAGTAATCCCTACATAACAAAACCCCCATAACGAGTTTATCAAATAATGGTAACCTCATTCTTGGAAGAGACTTATTTTATGTTTATACAAGTTTTTTGATTTGGTGACCATAAAAATCATCAATCAATATTTCCAATGGAAATATTTAAATAATATTAAAGAAATTCTTAGCCACTAAGTCTTGTTTGGGATCTAATTTCCAAATTTATGTTCAAATCTGTTCGACCTTAAACACTAGCCCTTTTTAGTCCAACATGCATGACTCTAAATTACCAACAACAAGACATATAGTACATGACATATTGAAAACCCTCAAAGTGGACCATAGACAAAATTTGAGTCTTATCCCTCTAGACCTACATTTGGTATGGTTTAGGCAATATTGAGAAATAAAAAAAATCAAAAGACACAAAGTTTGTAGGTTTGTCCATACGACCCTCGAAATAGTCAAACTCTGCTCACTAGGCCCCATGACTTAGGAAAATATTTGACCATCCTTACATACATGAAGTAGCTCTAAATCTAATCAAATGTTTTTGGAATGCATCAAAGGGACATAAATTTACCTTAGAACAAGATTATTTTCATTTCGAACTGTCACGACCCGTCCTCGGGGCCCGTGCCGTGACTACCCCAAACTCGCCTTCCATAGGCCAGGGGCTGGCGACTAGCACCAAGGCGTAAATACCAGTAAAAAGGGAAGGAATTGCCTTTGTAAAGTAAACAAGCACCATAGAGTAAGCAAGCGGAATAAGTAAACACTAAGTAAAAACTGGTACAACAGTAAGTGCAGAAAAGTAAAGGGGCCAGAATACAAACCCAAACTGAAAGTAAAGTACAACTCGAAAGGGAAAACCGCAATTGAAAAGTAAAGCCACAACGTCAAGTCGTCCACTGGGAGTCCTGCCTGAAGGGTGGGTACAGATAGCCTCCACTGCTCCTCGGGTCCAGCCGACCTCTTCGAGTACGTCCCTCCCAGGGGTCCACCTCCAGGTACAGTCCTGCTCCGCAAGCCTCCACCACGATCAGCGCTGTCCGTCGTCTGCAACCAACACAACGTAGTGCGGGAATAGCCCGTGCAGGGGTGAGTATAAGCTACTTAGTAGGGACCCCGAGACCCCCGAAGGTCTCCCAGAATACACAAAGGATAATCCACAAAGGAAAGATACAATCACGAAGTAACATCCAACACTACTTAGGTATATGCCCATACATATACCTAATTCATCAATCCCCATTCGGCTCCAACATCCGAGCCCAAGTACAACCCAGTCCACACAGGAAAGAAAAAAGTAAATCCACACAGGATAGCACAACACAATCCACAAAGGAAAGAAAAACGTCAATCCACACAGGATAGCTCAACACAATCCACAAAGGAAAGCAAAACAGGATTCAGATCACACAGGTATACTTCTTTGAATGATGATAGAGATGATCACTGATTCATCTAAGTCGTCGGACCCACAAAGGATCGATAGGTACTAACCCCCGCAATGACCCACAGAGGATCTGACCCACAAAGGATCGATAGGTAACTAACCCCCGCAAAGACCCACACAGGATCGGACCCACACATGATCTGTAGGCGCTGGCCCACACAGGACCGCTGAGCGCTGACCCACATAGGATCGTACCCACACAGGATCTATAGCACTGACCCACAAAGGATCGTTGAGTGCTATAGTCATCGTCGTCGAATCCACTGAGGATCTCTGCACAGTCGTCGTCGTCACAATAGCAGTCGCAGCCAGCTCTAGGGTTCCCGCACACAGCAAGCTCGTTCGGGAGGGTCCGCTCCACGATCCGAGAGGCTGATACATCAACTGACACATAGTGATGTATCCAAAATTTCTGTATCTTCAACAAGAACTCAACGATGCAAACGGCGCGTCAATCGGACGCCCGGTCTGAGAGTTATTGGCTTTTTCGTCCCAGGGGCCCGGTTGGTTTTTAAGGAAAAACCTACCCAACCGTACTCCACCTGCGTCCAAACCTCGGGCGGAGTAATCCAAAAGATTCGTCTCACTTAGAGTAAAACAACAAAGTCGATGGCACATCAAACGGACGTCCGAAGATCAAGATATGAGTGTTTCCGCTCCAAGGGCCCGGTTGGTTTCGTGCACGAACCAACCCGGCCGAACTCAAAGTATTTAGAAATCGTGAGTGTGATATACTGAAATGACCATCTCGGTCTAAGGATCACATCGCTACTGACGGCGCGTCGTTCAGAGGCACGTAGCTCAAGTTATGAGCAAAAGACAGAAAAGGCCCCGAAACGGGGGGTCTGGGCCCGAACCCACCCAGCCCGAGCAAACGCAACTCCGGAAGAGGCGTTTATAACCAAATACAGGCACTGCGATTCCATCGGTGCCCTCGGAATTTGATTCTGAGCACCGGTTCAAAAGTTATAAAAACCCGCTCGTTCGTTCACTGAACGTACCCGAGCTAAACTTTGGAAAATTATTTCGGGCATACCCGGCCTCAGAATCAGGTGCAGTCAGAAACTGTGTTCTTGTAAAATTCCAAAGAAAATTAAGAAAAAAAATTTCCTTGAAATTTACGGGTCTTTACATTACTCCCACCTCAGGGCTTTACGTCCCCGTAAAGATACATCATAAACTAGGGAAACAAAAGTGGGTACTGAGCACGCATCTGAGCCTCCCGCTCCCAAGTGCTCTCCTGTAGGTTCTCGTGCTGCCATCTGATGCGCACTAGAGGAATTGGCCGTCCACGTAGGACCCACTCTTGTCGATCCTTGGTCTCCACCGGGAACTCCGCAAAAGTCACCCCATCATAAACGTCTAGCTCCCCATGGTCAATGATGTGCGTCGGGTCGTGCACGTATCTCCTCAGCTGAGATACGTGGAAGACGTCGTGCACCCGGTGCAACTGAGGTGGTAGATCCAGGCGATAAGCCACCTCGCCAATCCTACTGATGACCTGGAAGGGTCCGATGAAGCGTGGAAACAACTTCCCTTTTCGGCCGAATCTCCATAATCCACGTCGAGGTGAGACACGCAAGAAGACGTGGTCGCTATCCTCGAACTCTAGTGGCCTCCACCTCCTGTCAGTATAAGACTTCTGCCGGCTCTGAGCTGATGATAGCCTAACCTGAGGTATATCTTCGAGAACCACCATGATCCATTGAGCTGATCAAAGAGGTCATCAATCCTCGATAGCGGATACTTGTTCTTCACTGTCACCTGGTTCAGGCAACGATAGTCGACACACAGTCGCAAGCTCCCGTCCGCCTTCTTGGTGAACAATATCAGGGAAGCCCAGGGTGAAACACGGGGTCGGATGAAACCCTTTCCCTGCAAGTCCTCCAACTGTACCCGTAGCTCTCGAAGCTCAGCGGGGGCCATCCGATATGCTGGAGTCGATATCGGGGCGGTCCCGGGGTACAGGTCAATATGAAAGTCTACCTCTCTGCGAGGAGGTAGCCCTGGAATGTCGTCGGGAAAGACGTCTGTGTACTGATCCACCACTGTAGGAAAACTAGGACTCCACACGTCAATTGTTCCTAGGATGAGGCTAGCCAACTGATGAGTGATGGGCTGTCCTATCCTCTTCGGAAGTCCATCCTTTGCTGCGAAGGCTCCCTTCTCGCCGATGAAGGTAAACCTGCTCCCGTCGGTGCGTACACATTGCACCTTGCGCCTAAAACAGTCAATATGTGCATGGACTGTAGATAACCAATCCATGCCCAAGATGACGTCGTAAGGCTTCGACGCCGCTACAAAGAAGATCCCAACCAAAGCTCTCACCTCCTAGAGTAAGCTCACACTGTCGGCACCAGTGCGTAATCATCGAGTCTGCTCTCGTAGGAGTCTCTAGCCGAAAGGATCGAGCCAACGGCTCTGTCGGAATCTCCAAGCTCTGAACAAGGGCAGCGGCTATGAAAGAGTGACTCGCTCCTGTGTGTATAAGAACTGCAACAAGGGTGGAATAGACACAGATAGTACCTCGAATCATCTCAGGTGTGCCGTGGTCGTAGGCCTCCACTGCCTGGAGCTGTGCCTGTCTCTTCCCGCCAGCTCCCTGTGGCCAGGGTGGACCTCCTGGTGGTGGTGGTGGTTGAGACTCAAAGTGTCGCCCACCACCTGCTGCTCGGCCAGCTCCTCTGCCTCGTCCGCCTCCTCCCTACGGACCACCACGGTCGACCCTCTACCTCTGCCTGGGTGGCCCCTCAACCGTCTGTTGCTCCTCGGCACGGTGGGTCGGGCAGTCACGATCCATGTGGCCCTGCCCGCCGCATGTGTAGCACTACCTGCCTCTCGAAAGACTGGCTCCACGCTGTGTGCCCCGCACTACTGAGCCAGTGTCCTGAGGTCGTCTGCGTGAGGGTCTGGTCTGCCTGGACCCCTGAGTCATCCGTCGACTGCCTGCCGCAGAAGACTCTGCTACGTGCCATCCCACGGTAGGTCTCGCTGCTAATGAAGGCTCAGAAAGGAAGCTCTCAATCAAAAGGTCTCTCTCCAGTACTCCTGCCTGAGTCGGGATGCTGAGGGAGATCAGTGATGCCCTGATCTCGTGTCTCAAACCCTGCTCAAAGGTTCGGGCCCGGAAGAACGGGTCTCGTACCATGTCTGTCGAGTAGCGAGAGAGATCGTTAAATATCGCCGAGTACTGCGAGACCGTCATGCTGCCCTACCGCAGTTGAAGAAGCTCCTGGATTCGTACCGCATGGAGGGTGGCTGGGACGAACTCCAAGCAGAATAGGCTCTCAAAGTCCGTCCAGAGAAGAGATGTCTCATCATGCACCTGGAGCATCAAGCTCCACCATCGTCCTGCTTCTGCGTACAGTAGGCTCGCTGCAAGGATCACCATGAGGTCTGTTGGTGTCCTCACTAACCAGAAAACTCGTACCACTGCCTCCAGCCAGTCCTCTACTGCCTGGGGGTCCATCTCCCCGCGGAACCTGGGCAGTCTATGGTGCTGTAACTCATGCAGTGCACTGAGGCGACGTGCATCGTCAGCGGCTAGTGCTGGAAGCATCGGTGGCTCGGCGGGTAAAGCTACCGCCGGTGCCACTACTGACAAAGGGCCCTGCACCGAGGCCTCGTCGCTCAGTGGGCTGTTGTCACACTCAACTCTCGGAACCCTAGCTGGCTGCCATCGTGGGGCCATCCTGAAAAGAAATATGTGCGCCACGGTCAGAACAGTATACCTGGTGAGCTGACATAAAGTAATCACAAAGAAAACTTGTAACACACATGCAATCAATGTTTTCGTGCATTAAGTCGGAAATCAAAAGTCAGGGTCCTGGTGTACAGATATGTCGGCCGCCGCACCAACACTGGACTCCCTGGACTGATAACCACACCCAATACGCTAAACACTATTGCTTCACATAGAGGAAAGATCAGAGTCTGCGGTAGAACCGAACTCCTTTAATACCAATTTGTCACGACCCGTCCTCAGGGCCCATCCCGTGACTACCCCAAGCCCGCCTTCCCTAGGCCAGGGGCTGGCGACTAGCACCAAGGCATAAATCCCGGTAAAAAGGGAAGGCATTGCCTTTGTAAAGTAAACAAGCACCACGGAGTTAGAAAGCGGAAGAAGTAACAATAAGTAAAAACTGGTACAATAGTAAGTGCGGAAAAGTAAAGGGGCCAGAATACAAACCCAAACTGAAAGTAAAGTACAACTTGAAAGGGAAAACAACAACTGAAAAGTAAAGCCGCAATGTCGAGCCGTCCACTGGGAGTCCCGCCTGAAGGGTGGGTACAGATAGCCTCCACTGCTCCTCGGGTCCAGTCGACCGCTCCGAGTACGTCCCACCCAGGGGTCCACCTCCAGGTACCGTCCTGCTCCGCAAGCCTCCACCACAATCAGCGTTGTCCTTTGTCTGCAACCAACACAACATAGTGCGGGCATAGCCCGTGCAGGGGTGAGTATAAGCTAATTAGTAGGGACCCCGAGACCCCCGAAGGTCTCCCAGAATCCACAAAGGATAATCCACAAAGGAAAGATACAATCACGAAGTAACATCCAACACTGCTTAGGTATATGCCCATACATATACCTAAGTCATCAATTCCCGTTCAGCTCCAACATCCGAGCCCAAGTACAACCCAGACCACACAGGAAAGAAAAACGTAAATCCACACAGGATAGCACAACACAATCCACAAAGGAAAACAAAACGTCAATCCACACAGGATAACTCAACACAATCCACAAAGGAAAGAAAAATAGGATTCAGCTCACACAGGTATACTTCTTCGAATGACGATAGAGATGATCACTGATCCATCTAAGTCGTCGTACCCACAAAGGATCGATAGGTACTAACCCCCGCAATGACCACAAAGGATTTGACCCACAAAGGATCGATAGGTAACTAACCCCCGCAAAGACCCACACAGGATTGGACTCACACATGATCTGTAGGTGCTGGCCCACACAGGACCGCTGAGCGCTAACCCACACAGGATCGGACCCACACAGGATCTGTAGCACTGACCCACAAAGGATTGTTGAGTTTTGTAGTTGTTGCCGTCGAATCCACTGAGGATCTCTACACAGTCGTCGTCGTCACAGTAGCAGTCGCAGCCAGCTCTAGGGTTCCCGCACACAGCAAACTCGTTCGGGAGGGTCCGCTCCACGAGCCGAGAGGCTGATACATCAACTGACACATAGTCCAGAGTTGATGTATCCAAAAGTTTTGTATCGTCAACAGTAACTCAACATCGTAGACGGCGCGTCAATAAGACGCCCGGTCTGAGAGTTATTGGCTTTTTCGTCCAAGGGGCCTGGTTGGTTTTTAAGGAAAAACCAACCCGACCGTACTCCACCAGCGTCCAAACCTTGGGCGGATTAATACAAAAGATTCGTCTCACTTATAAGAAAACATCAAAGTTGGCGGCATGTCAAACGGACGTCCGAAGCTCATGATATGAGAGTTTCCGCTCCAAGGGCCCGGTTGGTTTCATGCACGAACCAACCCGGCCGAACCCAAAGTATTCTGAAACTGTGAGTGTGATATACCGAAACGACCGTCTTGATCCAAGGATCGCATTGCCGCTAACGGTGTGTCGTTCGGAGGCCCGTAGCTCAAGTTATGAGCAAAAGACTGAAAAGGCCCGGAAACGGGGGGTCTGGGCCCAGACCGACCCGGCCCGACCCGGTTGGGCACGACCAGGCCCGGCCGGGCAAAGGAACCGCGGGGCGCGCTGCCCCCGCAGGATGAGGTGTCGCGGCCCCACGTGGGGCCACACTTGGTCAGCGGACGCGGCTTTACCGCGTCCCGTGTGTCACCGGACCCGCGCGGTCGCGGGTCTGGTCGGCCGCCGCTGCGTCGGTGACCCACACCGCCGGTGGAATCCACGGGCCACCAGAGTTTCTCCGGTGGTCCGATTCCATTTCTGTATGCGCCGTAGCTCCTCCCGGGTTCCGTTCTTCACTGCGGAATCAACAAATCGTCTCTGAAGCCCGTTTTGTCGTCGTCTGCCGTTCCGCACATCAACGAAGAACTGCGGAGGGTTGTCGGTCCATGTTTGTCTGGCCCGCACCCTCGGCGTTAGGTGATATCAAACGGGAAATAATTATCAACACATGAAAACATAACAAGATACAATTTTAATAAATTAAATTTTCACTTTGATCTCGGGCTCTTTGTTTTAGAAGGAAAAAACTACGAGAATAAAATATTATTTTCAAATAAAATCCCTACCTCGCCGTAGTCGTCGAGCGAGCGTTCTACGTGGAATTGACCGTCGCGGTAGGAGGTGATCTTCGCGTCGTGGAAGGGCATCGCATCGTCGCGGAAGGACGTCGCGTCGACGATCTCCGAGGGTTAAAGAAACACATGGATTTAATTATAACAATTAAATCCATGTTGAGGATAAAAACCACAAAGGAATTAAAAGGTCTGCAATATCTTACCTCAACGGATGATCGAAGATTTGTCATGGATGAAGGAACGTCGTGGGAGAAGAATCGTCGGCGTCGCGGTACTTGGCGTCGCGTCGTCAATCTCCGAGGTGTCGGCGTTCTTCGTCGCCTTTTGTTGAAGGTCGGTGTTCTTCGCGTTCTTCGTGTTCTTCACGTTCTTCGCGTTCTTCGCGAAGGAGGATGAAGGACTTAAGGTTTCTGTCAAATCCTCTCAACGAACAACACTTAAGAAGAAAAGTGTTGGTCTTATTTTATTACATGCCAGCAAACGAAAAACAAACTAAGTAACAGCCCATTAATTCACAAAATTAATTTCAACGAATAAACCGCCCAATTAATAGGAGTGTTTAATTGTTTAAGAAAACACCCCAGTTTGCTTTCATTAATAGGGGTTTTCGCGGGTGTGTTACTTAGCGGAAAAGAAACGGTGGGGTTCATGCGGGCCCCACCTCACAAATAACCTACCAAGAGGGTAGGATATTTTGGGTTCCACCCTATCCGCTCCAACTCATCTTAAGCGGCTTTAAGTGGCTTTAAGCGGCTTTAAGTGTAGTAAAATAAAGTTTGTCGTACCACAATATTTTATTTCTTAACTTAAAGTCCAAAAATTAAAAACCACACCCGAGCAAACGCAACTCCGGATGAGGCGTTTCAAACCAAATACAGGCGTTGTGACTCCATCGGTGCCCTCAGAATTTTATTCCGAGCACTGGTTCAAAAGTTAGAAAAACCCGCTCGTTCGTTCACTGAACGTACCCGAGCCAAACTTCGGAAAATGATTTCGGGCATACCGGGACTCGGAATCAGGTGCCGTCAGAAACTACGTTCTTGTAAAATTCCAAAGAAAATTAAAAAAAAATTCCTAGAAATTTACGGGTCTTTACACGAACAAATCAAATTCTAGGGGGGGGGGGGGGCTTTTGTAGACACCATGAAATGTGTTTCACGAACTTTTACATTGAGTGAAGATATGATTCTCACATAGAAAAAATGGCATGTATGAATAAATATGTTTTCACCTGTAAGGAATAAGATGTTGGCAGTATTTCTATGTGCCAAAATACTACTCCATACCGATGGATAAGTGGAATGATTCCCCCATCCAAGAGTAGGCAGTGGATTTCCAAGATTAATGATGAAATTATTTTGACACATTAAATTCAATTTTCGATTTTTATTCGAGAATACTTGGCAAATTCACCAAATTAAGAAATGTATATATCTTCAAGAGCTTTTTTCTACTAGTCACAGATCCTAAATGAACTTACAGATAAAAAGTTATGGTACAGGGAAGGAGGATAAATTATACAAAGGGACCTACATAAAAGAGCTACACAGAGGTCCTATGCAAAGGACATGCGTGACAAAATAATTTTTACACCCCTATGCAGAAGAGCTACGCAGAAGAGATACATGGAGGACCTATATAGAAGACCTATGCAGAAGAATTCCCTTTTACTAGGTCCCCTTCATTCTTATAAATAGGACTCTTGGGCTCTCATTTAAGGACTAGAAAAGTTGAAAGATTTTTAAAATCTCTCTTTGTGTAGATCTTTCATCTAGATCCCCTAATTTATCTCAAGTAGCTCTCTAAAACATGAGAGAAGAGAAAATTAAATAAGGAAATGTTGTTCAAAGTCCCATAAGGTTCTAGAGAATATGGAACTGTGCCAAGGACTTGTGTGGATCACCTGTATGACACACCTACGTGGAGCACCTACGCAGAGCACCTGAGGTGAGCACCTACGTGACGCACCTATACGGATCTCCTACATTGAGAAACTGTGCAATGTACCTTGGAAGAGCACCTGCATGGAAAACCTACACGAAACACCTTGGAGGTGTACCTGCACACCCCCACTATTCCAAACCTCTGGGGAAATTCCCCCGCACACCTATTCGGGATCAGTTCATAGCTGTGGTCTCGGCACTCCGAGTCATTCCCTTTATTTTCTTCATTAACCCCCATGAAAAATTAAGAGTCTCACAGTGAAATTCTTCGATCCAGTCAATGACATTTTCCATTGCACCCTTTGTGGGTAAAATCTTCTAACCTAGGAATACCATGATTTTAGACACTCCATCACATTCAATGATGTTCCTTGAGTCGACTTAGTCTTCTTGGTTCATTTCACATCTACAAGTATGGACTCTCCTTATGAATTCTTATAGTACCTTGAGTCGATACACTTCTTAAGAATCTCCTCAAACTTCATCAGCTGACTCATATTCCAGGTTAAATCTCAAATGGGAATCCACCTTAAGAGTAAGCCCCAACCAATACTCTAATGGGAATCCTCCTTAGGAATAATCCTCATCCAAATCTCAATGGGAATCCTTCTTAGGAGTAAGTCCCAACCAAAACTCAAAAGGGAAACCATCTAAGTGTAAGACCCTAACCTTCCAAGAAGGAGGTTTTAGTCTTTATTATCTCTAATTCCTTCACCTTCAATCCTTACTTACATTGTACCATTTTCAAATGTAAATTGAATAAAGGGAAGGCTCATTTCCTTTCCCTCTTCCTGGGTCACCTCGCCCTTATCCATCGTCACCGTCATAGGTGCACCCTCTTCCCCCAGCATAGTAGAAAAAGTGTTGGTTCCTTTGTTAAATTTTTACATCCTCTTATTTCTCACCCAGATCTTGACTCACGTGGGATTAGAGATTTTTCATGATCACAACATTTTCACAAGACTTCTTGAACTACGAGAACTCTGATTCCTATTCAAACCAGGATACGTAGGACGCCTCCTTAAAGGCTTGAGCTCAAAAGGGTGCCCTTCAAAAAAGTTCCATACAATCATATCCCCTCAAATGGGCATCTCTCATGTATAATCCCCAACCCAATTAATTAAGTGTGATAACTCTAATTCTCACCATAATTGGGATATGTAAAAAGCCTTCTTAGGGCCTGATCTCACTATATTTCCTCTTTCGAAATCCAACCCTAATTCCCTTAATCTGGGCATCCTACTAAGTAATAATCCCCAAATAAAACCCCAAATTACCAAGTAATCCTTTTCAATAATTAAGCACAAACTCATTTCTATCAATGGACAATACCCTTCTATGAGACTCAACGAACTATTAGAACTCGGATTCTCACCATAATTGGGATACGTAGGAAGCCTTCTCAAAACCCGAGATCACTGTATATCTTCTTCAGGAATCCAACCCTAATTCCATTAATCTATGCATCCTCCTTTGAAATAATCCCCAAATTAAACCCCCATATCATCAAGTAATCCTTTTCAATAAGTAATCTGAAACTCATTTCTCTCAATTTACTATACTCTTTTATGAGACACATTTAACTATGTAAGCTTTGACACCCATCCAAATGGGATACATATGATTACTCCTTTAGGTTCAAACACAACACTTCAAATCAACCATATTCTCCTTGGTCCATATTACCAACAGGGTCTTATCTTAGTTGGAAACCCATATTCTTTCCAAGTTACTTGGGTTGTGTAGGAATAAGTACCACACCTAACATTGACTAAGAAAAGTTTGGTTTGAGGTCCTTATCAGATGACCTTAAAAGTTATGATGTGTCCCATTAAGAATCACCAAACTATGAGGGTTATTATTCATTTTACAAGGATACATAGGTAGCCCATTTTATGGGTATGATCCCAATATCAAAACAAGGCTTCGTCTCCATGGACGACAATAAATTATAGAGTTCCCCACCGAGTGGCTTCAAAACCAGTATCATCATAACAATGATTAAAATATTCTCTAAAAAGTATATGAGTGGATACCATTGAAGGAAAAACTATAATACATATAGATATCTTGATTAATAAAGGACCTTGAATACATATGGATGATTCTAAATTTCACACATGTGAATAAGTGATTGCAAATTCCAAGGTAAACCTATGTTATACTTGGTGAATTAATATGAATTCGTGAAAATATATTGAATTTATAAAGACAGTCTCAGAGTAGACAATAATACCCGCAAAATGGTTGTGATGAGTCTAACCTCCCATCCTCTCAACCAATGTATGTTCTTAAGTATCGTAAAGTTTAAAATTAATGAACACCTTCCATTGTAAAGTAGGTCCCTTTTGGATAAAGAACTATTGGATGTTTCTGGTTGCATGAATAAATCTAATGGAAACTGCCTACAAGTAGTGATTGTTAAACTAGAACAAATGTTTCAAGGAACTACAAAAAATCACAATACAACACATACCCTTTTCATGATTCCAAAAAAAATCAAGATTCATACTGATGTAAGGTGAAATTTTAGCTCTTGAAAAGACTTTTGGAATTCCTCATTCAATTGGAATGGAACATTCTTTTTTTCAATGATATCATTGTAGAATATATTAATGAGAAGTCAAGAATGAAGCATCGATAATAACCAGCTAGACCAAGGAAACTTTGTATCTCAAATACATCCTTTGTTGGATTCCAAGAGATAATGGCCTCAATATTTTCTTGATCCATAGAATCACCTTTATTAGAAATTACAAGTCCAAGGAAACGTACCACTTGTATCCAAAAAATACACTTTGATAATTTGGAATATAGACAATTATCCCTCAAGATTCCCAACACTTTTGCAAAGTGTTTCTCATGATATTCCCTTTTCCTTGAATACACCAATATATCATCCATAAGAACCACCACAAAATTATCTAGATATTACTAAAATATCTGATTTATCAATTCCATAAATACCATTGGTGTATTCGTAATACCAAAATGAATATTGATATATTCATAATGAATATATATACTTCTGATAGATATTTTTGTAATATCCTCATTTTTCATGCACCATTGGTGATATCTTGATCGCAAGTAAATTTTAAATAACCACTGAGCTCCCCACAATTAATCGAATAGATCATAAATGTGTGGAAGTGGGTACCTATTATTTAACATAATAGTTAAAGATTATATTAATCCATACACAACCTAAGAGTTCCATCTACCTTTTGGACACATAAGACTAGAGTAACCCACAGAGACATGCATGGATGAATGAAACCTTTCGTTTCCAGATACCCCAAATAAACTTTTAGATCCCTCAATTTTTTTGTTCCATTGTATAAAATGGAAGATAATTAGAACTATTCCCTATAAGGAGATCAATCATAAACTCCACATCTATCATAGTGAAAAACCAGAGAAATGTTTTGGAAACACATCAGGAAAATGATCCACCCCTGTTGGAAAATTGTTGTTCTTGTTCTAGTCCATTGATGCCAAAGACAATGCTTCCAAATGGAATGATATCATTACAACTACGTGTGCCAAAAAAACTTATTTCCCCTATCTTAACACTCTGGTCTCCTTGAAGGAGATTATTCGATATATCTTCAATTCTAAAACCGACTCTTCTTTTATAACAGTCGATGTGAACCTTAAACATCATCAACCAATCCATACCCAGGATCATGTCAAAGACATCCATATCAAGCACAGATAAATCCTATTTCAACTAAGCTCTATCAAAAGTTATAGAACATTCTCTACACACAAAATCTACACATTCTCTTTCAACAATAATACTTTTATGTTTTATCATAGAAGGCATTATATCAACTTTTAACCTCAAAAAACAAACAATATGAGAAGAAATA
This sequence comes from Viscum album, assembly GCA_963277665.1. Classification (NCBI taxonomy): domain Eukaryota; kingdom Viridiplantae; phylum Streptophyta; class Magnoliopsida; order Santalales; family Viscaceae; genus Viscum; species Viscum album. The sequence goes on along the minus strand of OY728126.1, from coordinate 349,148,136 downwards.
AAGAAATGAGAAGCACCCATTCAAACAATGCTTTCATAAGGGTAAAATCCAAAATAATCATTCCAATCACCAAATATTGTCTAGACTGACAATATACAATAACCTATTCAACTCCATATAATTTCATGCTCACCAAAAATTGTTCTTTGTTGCCTTTTGGAGATTTCACCACCTGAGGAGTCATGGTATTCCAAGAATCACCATGGGTAGATCTATTATTTCGATAAAGTTGATTCTACTACCCCTGTCCTATCGAAGCATTCGATGCTTGCGATACTTGATAAGCATCTTAAACTCCTGACCTCAGATCACTATGACAATAGAGCTAAAGGTGCCCCATTTTGTTCAAATTTTGGAATGATCATTGTGGATTCATACACACTCAATTCAAGTGGTCAAAGTAACCACCATGGAAACATCCAACATTATTTATGGATCTCACAGTAATATGCATCGATCCAGTCACCTTATTTTGATTCACGATCCCACCTTGGAAATATGTGACCCTCTTCTTCTTCATCACAACATTAGAGTTACCAAATTTTCCCATGGATATCCATATTCTTCATCCTCCCATAGATTTTGAGATATCACTTTCAGATATTGTCTCTCTGTTGAGGATCTGTTTATAATATGTAATGTAGAGTATTGTAATCTTCAAGGGAATCTCCTACCACAACACCAATTCAATGAGGTGTGTATTTAAGAATGCACCAGCACCTTGGGTGAAAAGAGCACTAAATTCATGAATTTATCCACATAATCTGTAAAAGAAATATTTTCCAATTTCAAGATGAAAAATTCCACCATTTTTTGAATTATGAACGTATGAGGAGAGATTGTTTTATTAAGCAATTCCTCAAAATCCTCCCATGAAATCCTATGTTCTAATTTAGACTTAAAATCTCAATCCCACCACTAGAATGGAACATCCTCTAGAATATATGTCTCCATATTGAATTTCAACTCTACTACTGTGCTAATGAAATCTAAGATAGTATTCATCTTATTCAGCCACACTTCATCTTTTTATGGTTCAAAATCACCATAAAATAATATTGGTGGATTCTGTTTCAGGAATTGAAATAAATGACCCACTTTTTTGGAACATCCATCTTGTTCCCACTTTATATAGCCTAAAATACTTGGAAAATGCTACGAACTAGCCATTTTTTTACCTGTGGCTCAGGTGCTACCACGTTCTCATTTGCCTCTTCCTGTTGGATTTAACAATGTCTAATGGGTTCCATTTTCTAGAAACACAACAACCATCATAACTCTCACTCTCTATTTAATAATGGCTTAGAATTTAAAATTCTACCACATCATACCATTATAATAGTGATTTAAAAACTAAACCATTTTCCATGTTCAACCATTTTTTTAAAAATCTCACTTCCTTTTGAAAATCAAAAAAATTTAAAAATATAACAACCATGCTTTTTTCAAAATATTTCATTTGAAAACAAGATCAACATTTTTCAAAAATAAACATATTTCACCAAATCATTACTCAATATGAGGTATGAACACCTAATGGGAAGTCAGTTCTATAATGCATGTCATGATCATATAATTGGCTAAACCAATGACTATGTGATTCCAAAACCTATAAGTGTCTCCAAAACACTTATATACCCAACTCCCTAGTAGATTTATGTTCAAAATAAAAAATTATCTATTCCTTTCTTCTCAAAATTTCATATCTTAGAAATCATAATCCCTTCTATGATACCAACTCAAGGAAATAACCTGAATTAATTGTCAACTCCAATATTTACAACTGATACCAAGTCAAAGTCCAGCCCACACTACTACCATTTTTTGTCACAAGGATATTAGGAAATACAAGATGATACCACTTGTAACATACCTACCTCCCCATTGGCTTGAGAAGGTAGAACAACATTATTTGTCCATTAGAAACATCAATAAGATTCCAAAGGCTGGGCATAAATTCCAAGGGCTTTATTAATAGCTACGAGATGGTTTTCCCCTTGAAAATAAAACAACAAGACAAATATCTCAAAACCAAATAACCCACTACATTATTAATTATATCAATGAAAAATGACTCAACATTTCATATATATCAATACCATTATAAAGAGTACCACACCAGAGGACTATAAAACAAACAAAACTCAAAGACAACCATAACTCCAAATCTCCAACCTGCTTCATACTCCATAAATAGCCCAAGTATCACTTGGAAATACTAGATAAGTGTGATACTTTACATTTTCCCATGTACCAATAAACATCATATACAAAATCACCAATGTTCCAAAGAATTTGTGAGTAATGAAACTAGGTAGGTTTTCCCCAAATGACTTCCCTACTCAGACCACTATGATAGAAAAAGTTTTCACATTTATATAAAACATTTATATAAAACAATTTTAAAATATTTTATATTATAATATAAACAAGTTCCTAGTAAAACAGTTTTCTCAAGATAAAATCAAGTTCCAAGGAAAAAAACCAAACCATATCATAAATTTCATTTGGAATATCCCCTTCCAATCCAAAAATATACACATCAAAAAATGCATGATTCATTTTGATCATTACACATTCATGAGTGATTTATCATCGACCTACCAAGTCAATAAAAGGTAATTAAATACCATGTAAAATTATACATTTGGATCCTAGCACAAGGTTATATTTCAAAAAATCTTCATAATTCAATATGAACACACACCCACATGTATTCACAAAAACCATTCCAACACAATCATGTCAAAACCATTCTAATTCCATGTCATTTTAATTACAAAACCATTTCATTTCAAAAACAAATCAATACCAAAAACATTTCATTTCAAAAACCATTTCAATTAAAAAAAATATTTTTATTGAATTTTTTTCCAAAATTGATCCAAGAAACTATTTTAAAATAAAAATTTAAAAATCATTTATCAAATAACATTGCACAAAAATTACACACAAAACCAAAAAATCATAACTAATAAAGGTTTCTACCATGATTTTCAGACCAATTTCTGAATAAATTTCAATCAATTTTATAAATTTTAAACTAATACATAAAGTTCAAAAATATGAGTCGAGAATGAATCCACTAACATCAAAATATTAGGTGAAAATTGTAAACGATAGAAAAACATCCATAAAAACGGGTCAAAACTCCAAAAACCCAACTTAGATCTCATACCCTATATTTTAAAATCTAAATCTAATCATATTTTTTCATAACAATCTTAGATATATCTATAGCTAACATAGACATAATAAATGGAGAGAGATAGATAAGTATATCTTAGAAAAACAACCAAGAACAGCCAAGAAATATCACTTACAACAATAATATGGATTCAAAACACCAAGAGAAGACTTCAAATCACCTCTAGATCAATTCGAGAATATTAATTATCCTTTTTAAAAATGATAATATAATTTTAGGGGAATATAGGAGGTAAAAGGGAGTTATAGATCAAAACATGTGAGATCTACAATTGTAGTATCTCACTTTTAACATGTGCATGGTTAGTCACATAGTTAGGAAAATTGTGCACTAATCGTGGGCTAACCCCTTTTTTAAGGATAAACCTCACATGTTTTTCTTACACAGTTAGAAAACTGTGTGCCATCCATTCCAAATCCCACCATCGAACATATCATGGTTTCTCCTAGGCTTACATGGGGTTCAGATAAACCTTATATAACCTGTGCACCTTCTCTTTATCCCATGTTTCAATATGCATGGTTTCTTGTTGGTGTTTTATGGTTTCTACATACCGTACACTAACCATTAACCCTTATAAAATCCCTAAAAACATTTCAAAATATGTCTAAACTCTCCCAAACTTCTCCCATATACTATACATTCTTAAAAATCATAGATAAAGGGTTACTTACTTGAAACCTGGAGTGCTACATGGCTATTAGTAGAGATTAATTCAAAATATCTCTTGGATTGTAACACCTTTGACCTCCTTATCCTAGAAGAGGTAGCCATTTATCTTGTTGGATATGTGATAAAAGGTCTTTGAATATTTCTATAATATGTTGATGATTACTCTTATTCTATAGTTTTGAGAATAATGGGAAGAATACTAAGTTTTATTTTATTTTTATGGAGCCAGTTTTAGGTGTGTGTTGATGTAGATTCTTGTAGTGATAGTGCATTGGTCTATGCAATGGATACCCTCTGATAAAAACTACACAACACCTAAATTGAAGCTATAAATTTTGGTGTTAACCTAATAACTTAAGGAAACTACATTCATAGAGAGAATTTTTTTATTACGAATACAGGAACCTTAGGTATATCTCAAAGTAGATCGATTATAACCAAATTCAAATTTAAGGAATTGAGTTCTTGTAAGACTATAGCTTTGAAATATCCAATACTCAAGAGATTGGAAATGTGTATGTAGGTTCTATTAGAATGAAATTCCACTGTCAATATCTTAGAAGGATGTTATATTAGTTATCCTCCCTGTAGTTATTCTCAATGGATGAGGATAGAGCAGAACTCTTATATTCAATTATTATGCCCCTTCTCTTCTCTGTCATGTAGGGAAAGCTCAACTTGGAGATGGTGATTCTGAGGTCCTCTGAGATCAAATATCCCAATAAATTTTCTTGATATATTATTGGATGGTGGGAAGAATATTATTCACATTATAGGGTGCACTGTAGTTCCAGAAAAACATTAGTGGGATATGATAAGAGATTTTTATAGACCCATGTATTAGTATACCCTCGAGTGGTAAATATATAAAAGGATATTTCTTGGTTGTTTTGGTTACTATCAATGAAAAGGAGTGTAATATAATTGTCGTCCAATAAAATAATAAACTATAGGTAATGTATGAAATCAACTTATAGATGGTTTTATGTAACCTCTTGAGGTTCTAGTCTCAAAATTAGATAGATTATCCATGTATTGTTTTACAAGACTAATGAAATCAAAAATATTTCATGAACATATGTTATGATTTTTTTTTATTTTAATAATATGTTGACTTGTTTTATATCCAATATAAGGTATAATTTAATGGAAATACTAGGAAACTTGTATGTGTAGTAGATCTTATAGATACATATAATACCACTAAATGTTTTCTCTAATTATTACATTCATTTGATATATGTGTTATAGAAATGATATTCATAGGATTTTAGGACTGATATGTGGATGATAATGAATTTTCACCCATATAATATTGTCTAGACTAAGTGAACCATTATTGAGGGTTGTGTTTTAGATTTTGGATGAATGTCTTTGAATCATTTTCCACTTGTAGAGTTTGAATATAATAATTTATATCAATCTATAATTTACATGGACACATTTGAGTCTGTTTCTATAGGTCCATATTGGTCATATTTTTTTTGAATTATATTTGGAGACAAGGTAATCATGTTGCAATACGTTTGTATGCAGTGACTGAGAAGGTGTATATTATTCATGAATAGATGAGGATGTTGAAAGGTAGACAAAATCATGTGCATATAATAAATATTTCCCTTTAGGATATGATATGGGTGATCTTATTTTCATAAATCTCTCAACAATATGTAATGAATGAATATTTTTACATGTTATAAAAATATCATGAGGTACATTGGTTCACAATAGATTCTTCCCAGGGTATTCATGGATTCATACCGCCTGTCATTTCCCCTTTATCCATACTGAGTTGATGACATCTTTGAAATTTCATAGTTGAGGATATATGTTCTACATCCATCACAAAAACAATAATTGGGGTGAGATAAAAAATGAAGTTTGAGAGGACCTTTTGGAGAACATAGCATAGATCAAAGATCAACATAATAAGATCCTCTAAGGGAGATTTATTACTCTACTATGTGTACTATAGAAGAATAGAAATATCCAAGAGATCTTGTGTGAGTGTGATAAATAGATGTGAGATAAGTAAAATTCCCTTTTAAAGTGAATTTTCCTTCTATGTGGAAAATATCTTAAGGATAGAAGATTGTAACAACCCCGGTTGTCGGGTTTAGACCCTAAATAATTTTATATGAATTCCTTTATTTGTGTTATGGGAATGTCAAAATTATTGCACATAGTTTGATACTCAATATAAATTATTTTAATTTAATTATGTATTTTTTATACTCACATATATGTTATTACATATCTTACAACTTAATAATAATGTGGGGAAGTGGATATTGTTGATGAGTCCATGGAATGGGATTTACCCTAAGTGTGGTATATAAGAAGCATTCTAGTCAAAGATATGGTCATTGTATTGTCACGGGCTAATAAATAGAATTAATAAATTGATTGATTTATATAATTCATTGATTTTATTTGATTAGATTCCCAAACCTTGATTTTCTCATTATAGTATCTTGTTGGTGAAAATTTTAGTGTAAGAAGTATAACCTACATGAAGCCTATAGAAGAGATCCATGACAAAGTTATTTGGTGGAAACCATAGAATCAAGGATTAATAAAAAATGTGTATTAATTCAATCCTGTGCTCAGTGAAATTTTTTCAAGAATTTTTATTTTTCTATGATAGATAAATTTCTTAAGGTTAGAATTTTATTTATTATTTTATCTATGTTATTGAAATTGATGTGATTATGGATTAATCCAAGAATTACCAATTTCCAAGATATTAATTACTGACATTGTTCACTATAGATTTATATATTGATTATATTCTTCAATTATTAAACTATTTATGAAGACCAATAAAACAAAAAACATATTCATACTTAATTTTATGTTTCATAGATCTATCCCTCTATTGTTTGGGATTTTATCATTGGTATTTCTTTGAATGGCGGTTTGACTAAAACCAACAACCCAATTCATTCCATAATCAATAGTTATATCCATATATCAATGTTATGGGTTTATAATTATATATTATAGAGTGATATTAGAGTAATGTTTATGATAGAAATATTAGGAAGGATTATGAGATGTTTTTATCCCATGTTGTAGAATGTGAGATGACAAACTCTCAATGGGTTGTGGCATTGATTTAGTTATATTTTAAAGAAATGATGAAATATAACTTATAACTAGATTTTAATAATGGTCAACATGAATTTTTAGAAATATAGGAATGATTCATATTGAAATCTATAAATGTGACACTAAATTTTGAAGATGCATCACCAGTCTAATTTTTTGAAATCTTCTTAAATACATGGTGTCCAATTCAAAAAAACACATAGAGTGTGTCTTTTTTAAATCAAAACTATGGTTTCTAGTGAAATTTAAATATCACATGTTCATGTGGATAAGTCACATGCCATTTACATATACCCATATTGATGGTAATATAACTTGGATGATATTTCTTGGCACGCATGTGGTCTTAAATGTTGTGTGTATTGGGAAACACCTCTTGTATATTGTGTGAGATGTGACTCAAATAGGTGGGGTACAAAAAAAGTATCCCTATATATATTCTAGGACATATATTCCCACTACACATAGTTTTTTTCCATTTTCCCTTGGTTTTTCACTTCATACATGGGTTCTTCCCTCATTATTCCTAGGTGGAGTTGATCTATCACACATTAGGATAGGGGTACTCTAGGGAGTTTTTCCACCCATGTAAGAACAAGTTTGGGATCATATACCTATTGAATTAGATATTGTATGGTATTACATCTACATATAAGTGGTATGTATCCACTCTCTATGAAGTAAAATTTCACAAGACCATACAGCTTATAAATGATAGGGATCCTCCGCTGGAGTTTCTATTTCACCTATAGACTAGGGGAATAGAACCTCTAGAATAATATAAGGAAATAAATATGTATTTTTAGGATAAATTTAAATTAGAATATGTGGATTTTGATTTTTTTAGTTATATTTGAGTTTAAGACTTTACTCTGGGACATGTATCCTTCTATGATCATATCTAGGTTTTCTTCTTTCATTTACCTTCGTAGTTATGGGTTTGAGATGACTTTATACATGGTAATTTAATTCATAGTGATCCCATGGTATCCTATGGGGTTTTTTTAAAATCACTACTTTATGTTATCTTCTCTCAAGTGTTTTATATTATATATAAGATAGGCTATAAAACCTAGATCGATGAGGATATAGTCTGGGTGGTTCTTAGTGATGCTTAGATTTTATGGTAGCAGGACTTGTGGTAAGACAGGTTTTTCATGGTGTGATTGTTTCTCCATATCATTTTCAAGTTGGACTTACTAATTGGTTATTCATCCTTTTTTACCCATTTACAATGATAAGGTATTTTCATAATCATTAAGGTATTATTGAGTTTGTACATGAATTTACTATCCAAGCTATTTACATTCCAAATTAATCCATTATGTATAGAGATTTGTTTGTTTGAGTGCTTGTGTATAGGGACAAGGACACCCATATGTGTGTTATGCCAACTCTATGCAATTTACTTTCACATTATCTATTGGAGGCAGGTTTGGGGTTTCGTTTCATGTATATATCTAGCATGGGTCATTCCATGGTAGGGAGGTATGTAACCAAAATGGAAAGTGTTTAGGAAATAATACTTAAACCATAAAATTAGTAAACTCTCCACATATAAATAGGGAGTTTTTTCATAGAGTATAAAAAAGTGATGATGAATTCATTACACTTTGAAAGAAAATATCAGAATAATTTCTTAGAACACATCCGGTGTTATTATTGGATATGAAAAAAAGATCAAACTTTCAATTAGTGGTTTAAATATATGTCTCCAAAAAAAATTGATTATAAATAATTTCATATTATATAGGTGGGTTTTTAGATGTTCACATATGTGTAAATTAAAATTGGAAACTGTAATTTGTCTCATCATTTTTTTGATAAGAAAATAAAAATAAATTCTCATGGGAATTAAGGTGATAAAAACATGGGGGAATGAAACAAATAATTCTAAAAAGAGAAAATTTGTAGAGATTCATATGGAGTACTCTTTAAGGAATAATTATGTGTTTTAATTTTGTATAGGAGTTTCATTAAAGACATTAAATAAAAAGATATATTATGAGACCAACAAAAAAAGTGATAGAGGAGAGACAAGGTTAATGAAAAACCCTCACTCCAATGCTTCAATTATAAGGTGTATGAGAATTATGGAATAAAGTGCACCAAACCCTATATTTATGGTAGTAGTCAATGTAAAAATTCTCTTAATCCATGTAAAAAAGGAAAATACTTTGCAATCACCATGATTAAAGTAGATCTTTTTAACAAATTGGACCATGGTAAGGAAAAATTATCCTCTACATCTGATTAGTGGATATCTTGTTGTATTTTAGTGGTATATACTCTAGTATGTCTAGTATGTTTTCTAAGACCGTATGATCACATCCTGAATGATTTTACTATGGAATAAAACTTCTAGTTATGTTATTATTGTTTCCAAAGTTGAGGCTTGTGACAATTCACTTTTTTATTATTAGTTTAGATAAATTTTATTTTGGAATTAAACTAGCTATCTCAACTTAGAATCTATATTAACCATTGAAATATGGAAATCTAATTTTATATCCATACATAACCAACCAATTATACCATGGTCGACAATGAACTCCATTTTCAAATTAAATCAATTCATAATGGTTTTTTTTCTTAAAATGGCTTCAGAAAATATGATATTCAATGTGAAACCTTTGATAATGAGGTAGATATATCCTTATATGTTGATTCATTATGATCTTTTGCTTACCCTTTTCTATTATTATTAGTATGATATAACTAAAAATATGAGTCCATAACATATTTACGGAGGGGGTGAGGATTCAAATCCCTTATATTTTACTATATATATTTCCTTTAAATATGTCTAATGTGGTTGATAACATAGTTAATATTAAACAATGAACTAAGATAAGAAATGATATATTAATTATATATTATTATGAAAATTATATTAATATAAAAACCTATAGCAAATAAAAAGATATAACTGAACTAAAATTGCTTGCATTTAGCGAAAAAATATTAATATGATTTTATTTTAAAATGGATTGTTTCGCAAATTACTATTTATTTAAAAGAATTATCTATTTCATCCTAATAAAATAAATTTTAAAATTTATTTATATATTAACTAATACAATTAAAATAATAAAATTTTAAATTTGTATGAAATAACATAATGGAAATTTTAAAATTATATCTTTGAATAAAAAAATAATTATATATTTTATTTTCATTTTAAAGTTGAATTTATGAATTTTAGAATTTGAACTTTCTGAAATTTATTCAATTTTTGGATTCATCATCTAAAAATTATATTTGGCTGACTTCTTGGACTGTTTTTCAAATAATTTATTTTTCATTCAATATTGGAAAAATACATATTTTGCTAAAAGTGTAGAATTTATGACTATATCAAGAGACTAATATATTATAAAAAATTATAGAACATTAATATTGATAAATAAAATTATGGAGTGAAATAATTAATTAAAAAAATATTCAGATGAATTTAGAAAACCCAAGTTCAACATTTTTAAAATAAACCATCATTTTTCTAACTAAAACTATTTTTGATTATTCTCTTTTAAATAATTGTTCTCTCGGTGAAATTATTTTTTTTATAGTAGATAAATTCATAACACTATAATATGGGTAATAATAAACTAATTTATCAAAGAATAATAAAAAACAGTGATAATTATTTCTTGAACATAACATTTATTCATAAAAATAATTTTTTTTGAAAAATAGGTACTTATGTGTGACATGTGCAAAAATTATAATTTATTTTACTTTCACATTAAAATACTATTTTTTAAAATTTATTTAATATTTATTATCAGTGGGTATAAATTATTTAATAAAACCCATTTTATTTCTAGGCATTGAAACTGAATTACATAGGTAAAAATTAATTATAATTGTAAAAACTGAAAATTGAAAAAGTGAATAATCTAGGATTAATAAACAAAAAAATGTATAAAATTTTTTTGAAAATTAATTTCTGTGAGTTATAAAATTTAATTCATATCCCACTCCATTAGTATCCACTTTTTTCAACTTTCTATGTGAAACAACTCTTCTCTTTATATTTAAAATTTAAATTTACAAAAATGATACTCCCTTCACCAATAATACAAGATCACCTCCACCCCATTTCTTCACTCATTATAAAGAATTTAACTAACCAAAACTATAGAATATTCTAACTAAAACATTCTACCCAATTCTTGGAAGCACTATAATTTCCAAAAAAACAAATCTAATGATCCATTAGGTGTCATCCAAGGGGGAGTTTCTAAAGGGAGAGGTAATGTTCTCAATTGAGCCTTATTAATTCTTTTCTTCATATATCCCCTCAATGAAATTCCATAAATGAATTTATGATATCAAAAAAATTAATAATATGATGAATTTTTTTTATACAAATTTAATAAACATTTTATAGTTTCCTTTAAAACCATTAGTAAAATTAATAATTCATCTAACATACGTGATAACTACCACATCCATCAATAATGTACGTGATTTCTCATCATAAATATACATGGATTGTTTTAAAAGTATATTTAAAGTATTAATATGATATTTATAAAATTATAAGGATTATAAATTATAAACCAATCCATATATTCCTCCTAATCTATATAAAATTAAAGTGTTACCCATGCATACATGTGAACTACCACCTCAACAAAAGTGACATATTTCATTCTTAAACTAGTATATTATTAAATTTAATAATATCATAAAATATGATTCCTCGCTATAAAGACAACTTAATATAATCATTATTATTATTTAATAATAAAATTATATATAAATAATCACTTTCATAAATATTCTCACCCATATATTGTAGCTTTTTTCTGGTTTGGGTCGGTTTAACCACCTGCTTGAACAACAAAATAATTTTCAATCATGAATGACTAAAAAAACATAAATACTGGTATTATTATAAATTTATATGAAAATAATTTTTTGATTACTTTTCAAGAAAGTTTTTATTGATATTTAAATTTTTATTAATGAACTTTCTTTTTGACCATTAAAAAATATAGAAATAGGCTCATCACCAACTTCACCATCATCAATCACAAATAATGTACTTATTAAATGAAAATGGAATATTATAAATCATTATAAATATTATTTTTTAATACATAAAATGATCTCAAAATTATGGAATTTTGATCTATAGACATGAATCAACACCACCATTACGAAACTAGAAAAAATAAACATTTAAAGAAAATTGCATTTAATTGTGATTATAAAATTTAATTAAAAATTTTAATTCTAGTAAATGACTAAAAAATATGTTTATAAAATGATATATGTAGTACTATGATCCTAAAAAGACATAATAGGATAGTGGTTTTTTGTTATACTACATTTTTTAGAATATTCAGATAAGATATATTATAATAGGGGTTTTTTTAACTCAAACCCTCCTTCTTTGAGTTATTTTGAATCATCTTGATCTTACTACATTAATCCTTGGTTTCTTCCACACTATTATTCTATATTATATGTTATATTTCTATCTTGGTAAAATAAAACTATTGATTAAATTCTTCATCCTCATTTAATTTCATCCCCTTAAATGTATAACATTGTTAAGAATAATTCCACCACTCTTTAATGATGATATTTATTCCATGTCCATATTTTTCATTTAAAAAAATTTAGTCCTTTATATATGTCAAATTATTAATATTTTATCTATTGTGATCTTTATCTTTCCCTTATAATTTATACAAAAGGAATTTTTATCACATATTTTTACTATGATGATTTAAATAAATGTATTTTAAAATATTTAAATGTTTTTCCTTCCATGATCATTTGTTTCTTTCTTAAAATATATATTTAATTACAATATAATTTATGAATTTTCAAGGATCCATTAGTGAATGGTATTTTTTAAAGTTAATATATTTAATCAAACTTTTGGAAAATAACTTTTGAAAGTGGCCCATGAGTTCATCTTTATATGATAAATATAAAATTGTTTTCCAAAATATATTTTTATGGTTTATAAAAATGACACATTATATATTCATTATGACCATTTTTCAATAATGATTCCTATTTAAATTTTAAAATGGTTTTTCAAAACAAATCAAAATTATTTTAAAATAAAAACGAGAATTTCATCTTATTTTTCAAAAAGGTTTACCCAATGATATAAGAAAATAATTTCTATCAATTTAAATGTCCTTAATTTACCTTATTTATCTACATGTATTATAAATTATTCATTGGATATTTTAATGAAACCAATATATTTTCCGAGGTACAATCATTTGATGTTTCGAATATGAATTTTGTTAAGTCCTCTTAGAAGAAAAATATTTAGATAATTATTATTGATGGGTATGGTTATGTATCACCCTCTAATGCATTGGCAGGTGTTTTATATCCCAAGATATTAAAAATGGTACATAACTAATATATAAAGTCAAAAAAATACACAAGTATTATCCCAATAACAAGAGGGTACATGGATAGTATCCTTATCCCAAGAGGGTCCACCTGTTGTATTCCAAGCCCAAGATATATCACAAGTTGTAACCAATTCCCTAAAGTGTATACAGGTAGTATCCCAATCCTAAGAGCATACATGGGTTTTTATCCCAAACCTATACGGGTACATGGGATGTTAGTTGAATTCCACTTTTATATTTGAATCTCGTAACACTACTTATGTCACTAGGTTTTGGTTTCTTTTTCTTTCGATAATGAAAAAAAACTATGTTTTTTTAATATGTTATTCTACCATGGATCATGTTTATTATTCCATGTTTATTCACTCTTATTCCATCATATATGTTTTATCATCTTACAATAAATTTCATTATATTATTCCATATGAACAACTATTATTATTCCATATTATTTTCAATAAAATATTTCTCCCCAGGTCAAGAACATGATTATAACTTGTGAGAAGTATATAATGAAGTATAATGTGGCTTAATTATGGATAAATGTTCACATAAATTGAAATATAAATTGCTTATGTAACTAGTACTAAAATACAATAAACTATCCATTATTGGTATTGTTTGATTATTTGTTAGATTTAATCTTTAAAATATGGAAATAATGTAAAATATAGATATATTTATCTTATATAATCTCACTTGGTAAAATATTTTATGTGTAGATTATTATTTTTTATCCTTAGACCAGGGATTATTGGTCCAAGCTATCTCACATGGTGTTATAGAAGGTCTTGATTATTTTTTAGGATTATTGTTGTCATTTTTTGAAATAAGATGATAGAAATTTAGTTAACATAATAATTATAGGCATATTAATAAGAATATATCCTGGAAATTTGGTATAATAGTTATTTTTATTTTCTCAACAATTACATCCCAATATATGTACAAGAAAGTGGATACAACTTTGGAACTATTGAACTTATGGGTAATGAACCTGAAAAATACTATTTATTATCAAATAGATATTTATTATGTGAATTATTAGGGATCCTAAGATATAACACTTATCTAGACACTCCTTGGGGATATTCTTTGGTTAATTCACATTCTTTTTATGAACCACTCTACAGGATTTCAGTATGTTTATATTATAGAACTCCAAAAAATAACATCTATAATAGATATTGAAATCTATATATTCATATTTTAGGGTATATATTTCATTTATGGGTTACTTAAACTAGGTTCATAGTTTTATTTCTATAGATATAATAACTTATAATTCTAAAATTTCCTTTATTTAATGAAATGGATGGAACTTGAAGGAACCATTCCAATATTAGTTTTAATGGACAATATAATTATTTTACCAATAAGGAACAAATTTGGAAATTAAATATAGTAAAAACATTAATCACAATTCTATACTTCGGTATATAAAACAACATTAACCTTGTGTTTCTCCAAGATAAACCTTGGATAGAGTAAAATTATATAGAGTATTTTATGTAATAATGTCAACCACTCTAATTGATAAGGAATAGATCAATACAATATAAAATTTATTTTACATTCTCCGATTTTAGAGCATGAAAAAAGTTATTTTATATTTATATAATATGGATGGTGAATTTGATCAATGGTGGATGCTGAATGAAAACAAGAGGGTAAAGGAATAATTCAAATCCCCGAAATAAGAATAATTTTATGGAGTAATTTTTTAGTAAATATCTTACATAATCCCTTTGAACAAGAATATAGGGAGAATTAATTGTGTTTATTTAAAATTAAGATAAATAAATTAGTACATATAAATAAAACATAAAAAATAAAGGTAAACTTTTGGTTTTACCATTAACCATGAAATTAAGATCAGTCTATTCATTAGTGGTTTAAAACTAGGTGTCTAAAAATATTTGGTTATAATTGATTTATGATGTTGTAAAGATATTATTTGATGTTCATATAATATGGAAATGGAAATAAGAGACTCTCATTATTCACATGGTTTTGGAGAAAAGAATACAAAAATGATTTTTTTCAGAATTCAAGTAATAATACTCATGTATGAAGAAAAAATCATCTTTCTACGTGAAGAATACATAGGAATATTTATAAAGGGGTCCACCTCCTAGGAACAATTATGTTCCTCCATTATAGAATATAGGGTCATCATGAACCTTAATACAGAATAGATATGTAGTGAATAACCAAAAAAATGTTAAGGGAAAACTTGGATTAATGAAAATATATATCTCTAATGATTTAACTATAAGAAGTTAGATAAGTATAGAAAGAAGTGAACCATAACTAAGAATAATGACATATATCAACATCAACATCTACCTAACCCAAGGGAAAAAGAAAAAACCAATACAATCACTAGGAATTGAATATATCATGATAATAAATTAAATCATTACAAATAAGTTATACTTATCGTCCAATTATTAATAGTGGATGTATTGTTGTATTATAGTAATAGAGACATTATAATATCTATTAATTTTAATATGACTGCCTAATCACCATCCTAGTGATTTTGGAAATATACTAGCTAAAAACACATAGGGTGTACATTAACCAGTAAAGTTGGGAAATAACATATCTTATAAACCTATATTCAAATAATAAAAAAAATGGTGTCTATGAACTCTTTATGGAAATTATTCTATTTATAAGGTTTTCTTTCCTAAAATAGGTAGGAAAATTTGTCTTTCCATTTCTAACACATGATAATAATGTGGATATCTCATAATATCTTCTATAATCTATATAATATGGTTAACCTAATCTATTCATATTAGTATAAGATAATTAAAATTACATGTACGCAATCTATTTTGTGGGTGGGGGATGTAACACCCCAAGATCTTACTATATAGCATTCTTAAAAATAAATATAATGTGTTTGATATATTTATCCTCATTAAACAATTAACTAAAAATATTAATGGCATAATATATAAATATTATTAATAGACTTATAATAATAATTAAATCTTTTGTAAATAAAAAGATATTACTCAACTAAAATTTCTTATATTTAGAGGAAAAATAATTAATATTATTTAATATTAAAAAGGATTGTTCTTTCTCATATAATTATTTTTAAATGTTTTTTATTTTTTATCATAAAAAACAAATTGAATAATTCTAATATATTACTATATATGAACTAATATACATACAATTTCATATTAATAATTGATATAAAATAATATTAAGAACTCTTAAAAATGCCATTTATTTATAAAAATAGTTTATTTTCATATTTTACAACTGAAAAGAATTATATAATTTAGAATTTAAAAACAAAAATGACATTTAATTTTTGGATTCAAAATTCTAAAATTATATTATGATGAATTTTTTTGGTTATTTGTGAAATAATTGTTTTTTGGTGAATAGTGAAAAACACAATTTTTACTAAAACTATAGAATTTATGAATATATAAATAAGTAATTATAACTTCAAAACATATAAAAATAATTTAATGATATAAAATTTATTTATTTATGGACGTTATAAATTTTAAATACTATTTCAAATTTAGAAAACTAGTATCTATTCTTTTAAAAACTAAGTGACATTTTTATAATAAGGACAATATGTCATCATTCTGGCTAAATTAAATTTTCTTTTGCAAAAAAAGGTTTTATTTATTTAAAATTTATATTTATATCATTTTTTAATAATAAACATAAATAATTCAATAAAATAAAAAACCTTGACAATTGTTTTGTAAACACAACATTTATGCTTAAGATAAATTTTTTCTAGAAATGATTTTTTACACGTTACAGGAAGTGATGTTAAAATTAATTTTTTTTAAACAATAATTTTTATGATATGGATTTAATATATTTGTAAATTAGGTTCAAATTATGAACTAAGAATAATTTTATATTTAGGAATTAAATGTAAATTTTTTAGACAAAAAATAATTACCACAGGTAAAAAGCTGAAAGTGTAAAATTTAAAAATATAAGATAATTTGAAGATTTTTTTAAAAATATGTGTGAAAATTAGTGGTTAAGAGTTGATTGAAATTGAATTTAACAAAATCCATTATTATCAACTTTTTTCATATTAAATGTTAAACATGTGCTCCCATTATAGTGAAATTTTATATTTCAAAAAAATTATTATCTTATTATATAAAATTATCACACCTCAATCCAATTAATCAAAACAATAGAAATAATTATTACAAAAAAATTGTGTGAAATACTATCACCTTAACTCTCTCCCCATGTTTAAGATGAAGTTTCCTTTGCAAAGACCACAATAAAGGTCCTTATTGTGTTATGCAAGGGAGTACATCCAAAACAATGGATAATGTTCTCAACCAAGATCTCGTAATTATTTTCGTCTTATAAAATATTAAACCTAATATAAAAATTAAATTATAAAAACATAAATATCACTAATATGATAAAATTTTATTATATTAATGTTATATCAATGTTTTACCAACCTCTAAACCCATTCGAAAAATGAATACTTTTTCATGTGTATGTGTAGACTATAACAACAATGAATGGGGTACTTGACTTTTTTCATTATCTTTCATGGTTGGTTAAAAATACTACTTAAAGGATTAATATGATATTCATAAAATTATTATGATTCTATAATTATAAACCATTTTATATCTTTATTTCGATATATAAAAATCAAACATGTTGTTTATGTGTACGTTTGATCTACCAACTCCATGAAACAAAAATATTTCATTTTCCCTCTAGTCATCTATTATTTTTAAATAAATAATAAATATTATTTATACCATTAAAAATATATAAAATATCATCATGATTTTGTAATATTTATATCATTCAAAAAAATACCTTACTTAACCAAATCGAAACAAAGAATATAGTTTGATCTGATTTAGGTTTGTTTAGAAACATACTTCATCAGTGCAATAAATTTGTATCGTTCATGCCTAAGGAAAATTAATTACTGTTTTTATTAAAACAAAATTATAATATAATGTTTTTTAGTTATGTAAAGGTTATATAAATATTTATCTTAATATTGTTACCCCACCCTTTTGTTCATTAAAATATACTGATATATGATCATCACCAACATTTTTATCACAAATAATAACTAAAATAATTATGAAATAAAATTAAAGCATTATAAATAATTATAAAACATGCCTTAAAATACTTAAGGTTTTATTGGAGTGATGAGAATTTAATTTATAATCAACAAACGGAACCTCCATTATTAAAATAGTAATAAAAAAACTCGAACAACAACGGGTGAAGAAAATAAAATGTTACTAACTAATATATTTATTATAAAGGTTAATAAAAAGAGTTTATAAAATTATATAGGCATGAATAAGGTTATATAATAGTTTGTTAATACTTTAATTTTATTTATACATAATATTGGTTAACATTTGTCTAAGAGGGATTAAAGATATGGGTTTTTCTTAACTATTAAACCATTTACCTGTGTTATAATGTTTCATCTTGAAATTGTTACTTTTATTCATATATTTATTAATCCAAAAGTTTTATATTTTAATTTCTCTCTCTCTCAAGTTATAAAAATTAATAAAATATTCATCCTAGATAAATTTCTTCCCAATAAAGTTATACCGTATTTTAAAAAAATCTATATTCTAATTAATGATGATTTTTTTCCATGTATGATGTTCCTTTCAAAAATGGGTTTTTAATAAATAATATTGTTTCCTTAAATTATAGTTTCTTTTTCATTACACTCCACATTTAATTTATATAGTAATTATTTCATTTAAAAGGATCTATTATTAATTATTTTTATTAAAATGTCAATGTTTTTAAATGTTTTAACTTCCCCAGTTTTAAAATTACTTCTTAAAGTGAAATGTAACATTTTATTTTGGTGATAATATTATAAAATATTTATGAAATATATTTTTTAGGTTTTTTGGAAAAAAAATATTTTATCATGATGACCATTTTTTTAAATAAATCTTTATTTATAGTTTTGAATATAGTTTTCCAAAAAACCAAATTCATAATGATGTTAAAATAAAATGTTGTATTTCATGTTGTTTTTTAAAGTTATTAACCCAATTTTGTTTAAAAGGTAATTTTCATGTATATATATACACTTAATGTTCCTTATTTTACACTTGGGATATGTTCTTATACAACCATCTGACTTCATTAAATGGGTGACTTATGAATTATTCTATGGAAGTTTACATGAAGCCATTATATTCTACCTGAGTTAATTAAGTGATGTTTAAAATATGAATGTTTTCAAGTTCAATTGTTATATAAATGTATGGATAATTATTTTTTATGGGTGGGTTCCTATTTCACTACCCCCCCCCCCCCCTAATTCATTGGTTGATGTTAGATATCTCATGACCTCAAAAAGGGTATATGGGTAGTTTCTAAATCCCAGTAGGGTTAACATATAGTATCTCAATCCCATGAGCATACAAATAGAGTAACCCTAGGTCATGAGGGTACATGGGTGGTAGCCCAAGCCTAACATTGAATACAGGTAGCATCCAAATACCAATAGGGTACATAGGTTGTTTTATAAAGATCATAAGGGTACACGAATAATTTTTCCAATCCAACTAGGTGATGGGAATCTGATAGCAGTGTCTACTCCACTAGTTTATGACTTCTTACGATTTATTATTAGTCCATGTTTTTACATTATATTATTTTTTTAATTTTAAGATGTATAATTTATATTATTTAAGGTTTCAAAACTCTAATGTTTTTGTATCATTTTCATCATTTGAGACAAAAATTTATTCTGTTATGCCTTTGGATAACGATTATTATTCCATATTATTTTTAAGAAAGATATTTATACCATTACCATGTTTTTTTATATTATTATGATCTAACCATTGATAAAATCATCCCTTATATATCTTTTGAGAACACCACTATCTTTTTTTTACAATCCCAAAGTTATGAAGATGATTATAACATACTATTAGTTTATAAGGGTTTCTAGTGTGGTTCATTTATGCAAACTGTCCACAGGTGTTCAAAAATAAGTTTCTTATATAGTTATTCTTAAAAAACAAAAAATATTCCATTCATGGAATTATATTATTATTTGTGAGATTTAATATTTATCATATGTAAATGATATAAAATACAGATAATTTTATCATAGATCACGTCGATTTTTGTCAAATCCTATTTGTAAAGATTATTTTTTCAACACCTACCATTGGAGTGTGGGTTTGAGGAACCACAATAAAATTTGTATATGAAATGTTTTAAGAATTTACATATACAATAAACATATATAGGAATAATCTTAGAAAATCATAAAATATTTTCCATCAGTGAGTAAAATAGTTCGTGAAACATACAATGAATGAAGTTTTCAAAAAATATTTTAATAAAAAAATTACGAGTTTCTAAATTGGTAAAATATAGAATTTGTTTTCACATGAAATTTATTGAATGAAAAATAAAATTATTTCAATATATATATGTTCAAACTTAAAATTATTCAATAAGTTTTCTGATTTTTTGATTGACAAAATGTTTTTTTATTAGAAATAAAATATTCAATTATTGGATAAAATTGTTTTATTTAAACTTCAATGCATTTGTAAATGATTTAACATTAAAGTTTTAAAATATTTGTTCATGTATCAAAAGTTTTATTCACTTCATGAATACCTTTAATAATGTTTTTTATTACTTGAAAATATAATCAACTTCACAATTCCATTATTAGTTCAGTTTCATCCATAAAATATTACAGAAAAAAATCAAAAATTATAATTAAATGAACATTTTTCATTTTCAAATACCTACAGGAGAAAGAGACATGAAATATTTTTTAATATTTAAAAATTATTAATGGAAATGCCAAAAAGTATAGTATAACTTATATATCCTCTGACATTTCAAATGAAACTATATTCATTGCTATTAATTTTTCCTTATACTAAAATATTTTAACCCCTTTCCATGTATACAGAATAAAAAATATTTTAATTACAACTTGATACCCCAAATTTTTTAGCTGAATATCAATATAATACTCTTGTTGATCCTTTGAAACATTATAATATTTTTTTGACTACCTTAATTTTATCCACCATATCTTTAGAAAGGTATTTTCATAATATTTTATTTCATCAACCACTTTTCCAATATAATAGAGATATAAATATTTCTACATGGAATTACTCACATTTTTCTATTTATAATCTTTCTTGAATATTATTATTCAAGGATTATTTTAGAAAAGAAATGTGTTAAACCAAATTAATATGTAAATAAATTAATCAATTCCTTGTTACATCCATTATGATTTATATAGTCTATTGAGACTTATCATCTACCTAAAAATGGTAGTTGATGCTAATATTTAAATTTATATTTATACCCCTTGACGAGTCATCCAAATATTTAATCTTAACATTATATCATGGTCTAATATAATTGGTAGTGTAATACTATTATTCCTTATAACATATTTCATAAATAGTTAAGAAATTTGATTCTGGGAAAATTTTCTACTATTACTAAAAAATAGGTAGATTATTCATGGTATTTCCTAGATCCCATAGTATATATATGGTGTCCTAAGATGAGGTAAATAAAATTTGAAACACAAAGAAACCTTTATTACATTTTTTATATAGGTAATATCACTATTATATTTTTTTCATTTTGGAATTGGAACATTCTGTAACACTCCAATGAATGAATTTAGATAAAAAATAAAAATTAAGAACATTATATCAATATTTACATGCTTAATGTTAAAAAAATCCATTGTGTGTGTTAAATAAATAATGTAAAAAATATGTAAATGATTGGGTATGATTCTTGTTTGAAGAATTTTCCAAACACTAATGGAATACTATCCATATAAATTTTTTCTCACTAAATATTATGAATATCAATAATGATTATTGGATATTTTATCATGAGTAATTGATTTTTTTGTGTAATAGAATTTAAAATCTTCAACATCAAAAATAAACTCCATATTTATTGGAATTCAAAATATATAATAAATTAAAAAAATTAGTATTATTCATTATACTTTATTTCTCACTATATATCCCCTCATTATTTTTTCTAACTCATTCCAAAGATACAATACTCTCTCTATTCCATACCAACTCTTAATTTTAATCATTAATCACTAATTTACCCATAACATCACATTCCTCCCTTAGAATGTTTTAAGGAAACAATTACAAAACTAATATCCTTGATGAAATATATATATAATGTATTGAGAAAATAGCTTTTTTTTCATCAAGAGATGTTTAAATAATATTTATTCTTCATATAACAGATAAATATATATTTTTTAATATTTATTCATCATTCTATAAATTTTAATCATCAAAATAATCATAAAAATAAATATTAAAATACAATATATAATTTTTCACCAAAATATAAATTTTATTGTAATATATATTGAAATATTTTTGACATATCTCATATCATGTGGTGTAATATACCCATCAATTGTAAATCTAATGTAATAAAAATATTATATATATATATATATATTACTAATTTCATGAATGTTTCATACCTATTCAAATGTGTTATCCCATGTATATTCCAATAATATCCTATGTCACTGCCCATATTAAAAGATTCTTTACATTACATCATTTATGTGGTGACCCAAGTATCACATATGTAAATATTAAATCATTTTAAATGAGTATTCAATGAATATCACAATAATAAATTCCTAATAACCTATAGAGTTAGTTTATTTTGATATTAGTTATATAAAAATATAATATTAAAATTAATGTAAATTTTACCCCATAATTATTCCCCACTAGTACTCCTTATATAATTCTCATAACATCCTCAGACCGATAGCCACTATAATCTGTGCCCTGAGCTGAGTCTCTACAAGACCTCAAGTGTGACTCCTCATATGTCAGAGGATTTTTACTAATAGTGGGTGTCTAAAATGGAATTATAAGGAGACTATAACCCCATATTAGTGTGTATAACTATAAGAAAATAACTAAATCTCATACACATCATAATAAGTAGAAAGGATAATGAAGTGAGACTGAAGAATTATGTAATAAAATGAAATGCAATAAGACCATGAATGACCATGTCATACATACAACCAACCACCCTTTAGGCCAGTTACACGGAATACAATAAATAAAAGAATCTACCATAGGCTTCATAGAATCACGGAGCCATATCTGTCCAACCACAAAATACCACTCAAGAAATCCATCCCAATCAACCAACACTCAAATGTGGGCCTCAACCCAAACCCATTCCTTCAACACACATGTGAGAGATTCTCGGGTACCCATGTGTGATGGAGACCTGAGAACGGTTTGAGTAAAACTCAGAAGGCCAAGAAGAATGGATTCGAAATCAAGTTTCAATTAGTTAAATATTGTATTTAGACACTGGTGAATAAAATAAATAGTACAACAAAATTATACAATCCAAGGAAACAATATATCTTCTAGTACCCACTTGCTCATGGTCTCTAAGGTGTCACTTGGGCCAATAGAACATGTAGCTATATATATCATTCATATGAAGGGTAACAAATGAGCTCCATACTACAAATATAAAGGATGATTATTCACTATTTTTTCAACTCAAGGGATTATAAAACTACACCCAGAGGGCCAATCCAAATTACCCAAACCATTAGTGCCAGGAATGTCAGTCCGGAATCAAAATCGAATACCAAAATCAAAAAAAATGTTGAATAAACCTCTATCCTTCACCTATAATATGAAAAATTATCGGTATAAATAAAAAACCATGTCTATCAAACCCATCACAAAATAGTATAGTAATTCCCAAAGCCTCAGTCCAGCCTCCATCTATACATAAAAATGGTGGTGCCTCGGGCATCTGTCTGGCCCAACCTAAGGATAAGGTATAAGGCCCCAGCCTTAAACCTTACTTAATCTTGAGTTATTACAAGATTACACATTGAGGATCTTTTCAGGTTTAGAGTTTTAGAGAATTAGATCATGAAACTTGCATTACATTCCACATTTAGACAAAGTTGTTACATAAAAGACAGTATTCATTCTTCCCATCAACGGAAACATATTTAAAATAAAACATGGATTCTTTCTTGACACATCCTTGACACTATCATCACATCATGTACCCTTCCCTTGACCGGTGAAAAACATTTCAAAAACTTGGGATGAGCATAAAAAGCTCAGTAAGGGATATAAAAATATGGAAAGGAAACATGAGTACATGTATACATAATAATGAAATCATACTTTACCCATAAAACATAGGCATATCAAATCATGAATAAATCATAGAAATCATAAGACATAAAAGGTAACTTGAGGCATTCATAACATTCTTACGTAGGGAGTAACCCTCTTGGTTATGTTTTGGAATACCCATCACAGTATATTCCCTAAATCTCTTCGGAGAAACCTTAACGTTTCACTCCTTCGTGTTACCCAATGCATTGGAGAGCTATATCGGGATCACACGCCCTTAGTTTATCACGGAACCACCCGTTTTAATAACAATGCCCAAGAACCATAACATAAATGTATCACATAAAACATGCATTAAAGGAAACATAACATTTCCACATTTCAATCACAATATAACATTTTAGTATATTGAAATAATGAATCCATTCAAAAAGAAACCATTTCCAAAACCATTTAAAACATTTAATAAAGAGATTTTTGAATCAAAGTGTCCCATACCACCTTGAAGCATAAAATTTTAAACCATTAATATCCATCTAAATAAATCCTTAAAACCATTTTGAAAACATGGATATTAATAAGAACAAATAATTAAAACATTTAAAATGATATTTTGGTTAAAGGGGTTTTACCAAAATTAGAGACACTTGAATACAATAATTGAGGAATAACATTTAGTCAGAACTTTATAATATCATGAGAATAAATGGATTCATGATATAATACTCCAAAGGACAGTATATACACCATATAAGAGTGAATTGGTGCATAACAACAATGAACCCTCAATAGAAATGTCAAATGTGATGAAATCCCTTATAAAGAAGGTATCCTTAAATTAAGGACAAATAAATCTCAAAAATATGTGTGACAAATATAAATACACCCAATATAAGTGGATATTAAGTGTAAAACAATAAAAGGTCATTCACACATATTCAATGGATGACACATTCAATGACTACATGTTGAACCCAAAGAAATCGAAATTGGGTTAAAAAGTTCCCTTGACAGCCTAACGGCATCACATCAAAATGAGTTGATGAGAGATAAAAAGTGTATCTCATCACTTGGACATAAAATTTACATCAATAAGTATATATGAGAACATATCCCAACATAACAATATGTAAATTAAAAGACCCAACAAAAGAAGTCTTTTAAAAAAAAGAGGGTGAAAGGTTCCCTTACCGACTTGGGTATCTTTCAAAACATACACCCCATGAAAGAAGGACAATAGATCATTGATGTAAATACTCATAAACGAAAGTATATTACACAAAGAGTAGAATAATGGGTAGTACATACACCACTCAATGGAATTTTTGGCAAATGTAGCAAAAATCTCACGGGAATAAAAGTGATATGAAAAATCCCTTACGAAAACTCGGCAGCCTAACGGCGCCACATAAAACTTCCGAATATGGATTGATGAGATCAAATAGGGTATCTCATCACATTACAATAAAATGTACAGCAAGAGGAATATAAAAGAACATCCCCCAACATTAAAAAGAGGAGCTTAAAAGAAGTGACATAAAGGAGAGTACTTAAAAAGAAAGAGAGAGGTTAGATCTCTTACGAAAGTTCGGTAGCCTAACGGCGCCACTCAAAACTCCCAAAATGGATTGATGAGAGAGAATAGGGTCTCTCATCACATGAACATAAAAATTACAGTAATTTTAATATAAAAGAACATCCCAATAACAATAAAGATGAGCTTTTAAAGGAATGACATAAAAGAGTGTACTTAAAAAGAAAGAGAGGAGTAGGATCTCATACCTCGGGTCCGACTTAACTCGATCATTCTTTAACGTCCTGAATAGTAAACTTGAGTTAATTTATACTTTCTTAAGAACCTTTTTCAAGTTCATTATTCCTTTTATATCACTTATTACCATGTCATAAACATTATGTAATCATTTAAGTTAATAATATTCATTTTGCCGATATTTGGTTCTTAAGTCGAAAGTGGACATCTTACAATTACATGTTGTTCGTGTGGCCAAATGTTTATTATATCCAGAATTTTATTCATGATGTAGATATCATATATGTCATATATATCCTGTACATTCATGCATTTATAACATTACATAATCATTTAGAGGTAAGAAATGAAATGCACCGTTCATGGAGACGAGAAGCCGTACGTACGCATGAACGCTACTTTCATTTCTATTTCGTATTTCATAGAATGGAATCATAATGATATAAAGGTATATTATAATTCCAGTATAATATAATATATAATATCATAGTTCCATCCTTTATACGTCCCACATATGGTATTTAACGAATCAAATCACTTTGAGGGGGCGGTAGTCCGCACTTCCTTAAATGAAGATATCGCGTTTACCCATAATGGAAACCATAAAGGTATGCCAAAAATGAAAAAAAACCGAAGCTTAAGGAAAACATAAACATATTATATATCATATATAAAAATAGTGACATCATAATGGCCACCTTTGAAGAGTTTAAATGAGTATTGAACAATCATCGTTTCGGGAGGCAGAATTTCGCCATCCACGGAAACCGTATGTTCTTTAACCATTTGATGTAGTTGTGTGAGAGTGTAGCTCGAATAAATATTATAACAACATCCTAGTATATTTAAGATACTGGTTTTGTTACAAAATAAGTAAATAAAGAGAGTTTAGGGGTTTGGAGAAGCAGAATAAAACAAATGAACATGAGAGAATGAATTACCTTTAAAAGTGCAACTCCTTTTGATTTGAGCCTAAAGGCTTCCTTTGAAAGGATTCTTCCCAAAGGGAATCCCCTAGGATGAGTAGAGGGATGTGGATAGAGTAAATGGGCAGGGTTTGGCCGAGCCAAAGGCTTGAGGAGTGTGTGAAATGAGGTAGAGGTGGGGGCCCTTTTATAAGAGGAGAGGAGGGGCACTTTTGGAAAGTAAGAAATATTACTTTATTTGAAAATGTGTTTCGGTTTTAAAAGGTCCCACATTCATATAATTCGTGGATAAGGTGATAAGGGTTCTAAATACACTCATCCAATAAGTTTGGGACATGTTTAGGTCATAGAGTTTACATAATCTTCTCATTTTATTTAAATCGTCAGATAATGATGTCATCGCTGCGTCATTATGATGTCATATATAATTTAATTTATTTAATGTCTAAAAATTAAAAAAAATATTATGATGTAGGAAATCGTTTTAGCTTTCCAATGACTATTTATAATAAAAAATCGGACTTGTATAACCCCACTTAAAAATTGTTTTAGTAAAACATATCATGCTTGTGTCATTTTTACTTAACATTAAATAAAAAGTTATTTATGTCATTTCCCAACCAAAGTGGCTCCATGGGGTCCCCAAGTTGACCCATGGCTTGTATTGGTCGGCCATTACACATCCAATGAGGTTAGGACATGTGTCAAGTTTATTTCATATTATTAAAACATTATTTTTACCTTAAAATACACTAATTACCTCTAATCGCGATTAAAAACTTAACAAGTTACTATTCACCAAAAAATTATTTTTATCCCATTGAACTACATTTTACTTCTTAATGAAAACCATGTATGTCGGATTTTTTAAATTCAAAACACAAATATGGCAAAATTTCATTTAAACGGAAAAATCAGTTTTTATAAGTACCACTTAGTTGTGTCACTATTCATCAAAAATTGATGTTTTTTAGAAAAATCCCAAAAATTCACCCTAAGCTATATTTGATATTCCGAATTCAAAAATGAAGTCTATTTTAAAAAATTCAAAACATATATGTCACATTAATTAATTTAATAATTAATTCCCACTGTCAGAGCAAATAGCGTGTTTTTATGAAACAATAAGTATCAAAAGATTGACACTGGTTTAAGTCTGATTTCAAAGTGAAATTAATTCCAACAACCACTATTGGATTTAATGGTAAAAATATATTCTAATTTCACTTTAAAACCAATTCAAAAGATAACTTAATCATATAAATAAATTAGATTAAAAATAGGTTTCAAATTAAAATACAACATTATACACTATTCATTAAAAAAATGAACTTTATCGGAAAGATACCAAAAATTTACACAAAGTAAATTTTGATGTCCCGATTCTTAATAAGAGTTTTATTTGGTCCAAAAGAATTTTTAAGAGTGAACAAAACTATATTTAATGATGGTTCAACATCAAAAGGTGATAAGTGAACCTTTAGTGAAAACTAGGGCATATACGCCTAAAATTGAGTTCTTTCCGTATTTTAAGCCTCTATCCTTTATTGGATAAATGTAAAAACATTTAAAAACATGTATAATCATATTTTAGTTATTTCTATCCATTCCCGCCAATACAACGGCTACATGTTAACTACCATTTAAAATAATATTATTTTATTATCAGAGTGAAACGTAAGATTCCCAAGAAACTCGTTGTTGCGTGTTGGGTATGCCATCAAGAATAGCGTCCCCTTTAAAGTCATATTAACACTTTATTCACAAATATGGATAAATATGAAAATGTCATATTATTTATTTACCTGGGGTGTTACATCCTTCCCCCCTTTTGGGAATTGCGTCCTCGCAATTTTTAAAATTGAGCTTGGAAACATCCTTGAACGTCCCACATCGGAACAAGAGTCGGTAAAACAATCACTTTAAAATAAAGGAAGATAAGTACATAGGTCACCCGAGTTAACCCATACTAGGATTCCATGCAGAAAAACATGGAAATGGAAGAAAAAGCAAAGGTTCATGTTCTTGAGGGAGAGTGATAGTAAACATGTCTAGGAGAAAGTTAACAATGAGAAAATCACAAACTTGTGATGGGTTAAACGGTATTCGATTCCCCAGTAGGAAATGTTAATAGACAACATTTTTATTTTAAGTTTCTTTTTATTGAGGAATTTATTCATAAGGAAACATAATCACTTATCTTGTTGACTTTCAACTTTTATTAGATTCCTTACACAAACTCATATTTTCTCCAAAAGAGGATTATTTAGGAAGACTTGTTCACATTAAGAGTACTATAATCAACTTCTAGAGAATCACCTAATCCACCAAAGAGAACTATATAAATTCCATGTCTTTAGGCTTTAACCAAAACCAAAACCAGAAAGATTATTACAAGGTCAGATAATCCATAAAAGGATAACCCTTTATAAAAAGAAAATCTATTCTTAATCTCCAAAATTTGTCCAACAAAACCCAATGTTCAACGAGGACCATTTGTCCATAAAATTCTTCAAAGTAAACCAAACTAAGATTGAAACCCAAATATTTGAAGGATTTAGTCACATAGTCTTCCAAGTTAAATCCTAACATTTATCTCCAAACAACATCAGTTGCTCCTAAAGTCTCGTATTGAAAAGTAATTAACCTAATCACATATCCTCCATGATAGGTTAATCATTTTCATAAATAACCCAAAATCAACTTACTCTTAATTCATAAAATCATATAACTAAAAAGAATCAGTCAAACTAACCAGGGACTTCATGTAGTCCAGTGGTAGGCGATAAATACCAGTCGCACTTTGTTTGTGGGTTCGATTCCCGCAGCTTTGTCCGACGTGACGGGATGTCAGACGGTCTGCGTGTTGTCCTTTTTCCAAAACTATATAATTCTTAAAACATTCCCCAAATGAGATAAAATCTTCAAAAATAATCATAACATATTTTAACCTCAAGTTTATCTCATTCCTTTCATTTTCCATCATATCATAGAGTAACCCATAATTACCTAAAAATTAAGGATCATATAAACCCTAATGGTTACCTGAATAATTATTACATGAATTTCCACATCGAGTTGGTCATCTCGTTCATGATGCATTAGAGAACTCACCATGGTTGAAGTGGTTGATCATGACTCCTTTATAGTTGGTTTAGAACAACTATGAGATTCCTCATTGAATCCCCCATCTCATCCAGTATCTTAATCAGAGAACCACCACAGTTTCCTTCAAACCCATTGTCACTTTGGTGCCTGCTAGATCAAGCCATTTACTAAAACCAAAAAGGTCAGTGTGAGTATATCAACATAACCATCATGTACTATTGAGGAAGATAAACACTAATATATAATTACCCATTCACTTTATCTAAAACTAGGACTCTTTCTGAAATCCTAACCATTATGGTAGTGTCACTTATGCTTAGAGAATACCCTAACCTCTAAAGTTATCTAAACCGACCTTTGATACCAACTATAAGGACCCAGCCTTAAACCTTACTTAATCTTGAGTTATTACAAGATTACACATTGAGGATCTTTTCAGGATTAGAGTTTTAGAGAATTAGATCATGAAACTTTCATTACATTCCACATTTAGACAAATTGGTTACATAAAAGACAGTATTCATTCTTCCAATCAACGGAAACATATTTAAAATAAAACATGGATTCTTTCTTGACACATCCTTGACAATATAATCACATCATGTACCCTTTGCTTGACCTGTGAAAAACATTTCAAAAACTTGGGATGAGCATAAAAAGCTCAATAAGGGATATAAAAATATGGAAAGGAAACATGAGTACATGTATACATAAGAATGAAATCATACTTTACCCATAAAGCATAGGCATATCAAATCATGAATAAATCATAGAAATCATAAGACATAAAAGGTAACTTGAGGCATTCATAACATTCTTACGTAGCGAGTAACCCTCTTGGTTACGTTTTGGAATACCCATCACAGTATATTCCCTAAATCTCTTCGGAGAAACCTTAACGTTTCACTCCTTCGCGTTACCCAATGCATTGGAGAGCTATATCGGGATCACCCTCCCTTAGTTTATCACGGAACCACCCGTTTTCATAACAATGCCCAAGAACCATAACATAAATGTATCACATAAAACATGCATTAAAGTAAACATAACATTTCCACATTTCAATCACAATATAACATTTTAGTATATTGAAATAATGAATCCATTCAAAAAGAAACCATTTCCAAAACCATTTAAAACATTTAATAAAGAGATTTTTGAATCAAAGTGTCCCATACCACCTTGAAGCATAAAATTTTAAACCATTAATATCCATCTAAATAAATCCTTAAAACCATTTTGAAAACATGGATATTAATAAGAACAAATAATTAAAACATTTAAAACGATATTTTGGTTAAAGGGGTTTTACCAAAATTAGAGACACTTGAATACAATAATTGAGGAATAACATTTAGTCAGAACTTTATAATATCATGAGAATAAATGGATTCATGATATAATACTCCAAAGGACAGTATATACACCATATAAGAGTGAATTGGTGCATAACAACAATGAACCCTCAATAGAAATGTCAAATGTGATGAAATCCCTTATAAAGAAGGTATCCTTAAATTAAGGACAAATCAATCTCAAAAATATGTGTGACAAATATAAATACACCCAATATAAGTGGATATTAAGTGTAAAACAATAAAAGTTCATTCACACATATTCAATGGATGACACATTCAATGACTACATGTTGAACCCAAAGAAATCGAAATTGGGTTAAAAAGTTCCCTTGATAGCCTAACGGCATCACATCAAAATGAGTTGATGAGAGATAAAAAGTGTATCTCATCACTTGGACATAAAATTTACATCAATAAGGATATATGAGAACATATCCCAACATAAGAATATGTAAATTAAAAGACCCAACAAAAGAAGTCTTTTAAAAAAAAAGGGTGAAAGGTTCCCTTACCGACTTGGGTATCTTTCAAAACATACACCCCATGAAAGAAGGACAATAGATCATTGATGTAAATACTCATAAACGAAAGTATATTACACAAAGAGTAGAATAATGGGAAGTACATACACCACTCAATGGAATTTGTGGAAAATTTAGCAAAAATCTCATGGGAATAAAACTGAGATGAAAAATCCCTTACGAAAACTCGGCAGCCTAACGGCGCCACATAAAACTTCCGAATATGGATTGATGAGATCAAATAGGGTATCTCATCACATTACAATAAAATGTACAGAAAGAGGAATATAAAAGAACATCCCCCAACATTACAAATAGGATCTTAAAAGAAGTGACATAAAGGAGAGTACTTAAAAAGAAAGAGAGAGGTTAGATCTCTTACGAAAGTTCGGCAGCCTAACGGTGCCACTCAAAACTCCCAAAATGGATTGATGAGAGAGAATAGGGTCTCTCATCACATGAACATAAAAATTACAGTAAGTGTAATATAAAAGAACATCCTAATAACAATAAAGATGAGCTTTAAAAGGAATGACATAAAATAGTGTACTTAAAAAGAAAGAGAGGAGTAGGATCCCTTACCTCAGGTCCGACTTGACTCGATCATTCTTTAACGTCCTGAATAGTAAACTTGAGTTAATTTCTACTTCCTTAAGAACCTTTTTCAAGTTCATTATTCCTTTTATATCACTTATTACCATGTCATAAACATTATGTAATCATTTAAGTTAGTAATATTCGTTTTGCCGATATTTGGTTCTTAAGTCGAAAGTGGACTTCTTACAATTACATGTTGTTCGTGTGGCCAAATGTTTATTATATCCAGAATTGTATTCATGATTTAGATATCATATATGTCATATATATCCAGTACATGCATGCGTTTATAACATTACATAATCATTCAGAGGTAAGAACTGAAATGCACCGTTCATGGAGACGGTAAGTCGTACGTACGCATGAACGCTACTTTCATTTCTATTTCGTATTTTATAGAATGGAATCATAATGATATAAAGGTATATTATAATTCCAGTATAATATCATATATAATATCATATTTCCATCCTTTATACGTCCCACATATGGTATTTAACGAATCAAATCACTTTGAGGGGGCGGTAGTCCGCACTTCCTTAAATGAAGATATCGCGTTTACCCATAATGGAAACCATAAAGGTATGCCAAAAATGAAAAAAAACAGAAGATTAAGGAAAATATAAACATATTATATATCATATATAAAAATAGTGACATCATAATGGCCACCTTTGAAGGTGTTAAATGAGTATTGAACAATCATCGTTTCGGGAGGCAGAATTTCGCCATCCACAGAAACCGTATGTTCATTAACCATTTGATGTAGTTGTGGGAGAGTGTAGCTCGAATAAATCTTATAACAACATCCTAGTATATTTAAGATACTGGTGTTGTTACAGAAGAAGTAAATAAAAAGAGTTTAGGGGTTTGGAGAAGTAGAATAAAACAAATGAACATGAGAGAATGAATTACCTTTAAAAGTGTAACTCCTTTTGATTTGAGCCTAAAGGCTTCCTTTGAAAGGATTCTTCCCAAAGGGAATCCTCTAGGATGAGGATAGGGATGTGGATATAGTAAATGGGCAGGGTTTGGCCGAGCCAAAGGCTTGAGGAGTGTGTGAAATGAGGTAGAGGTGGGGGCCCTTTTATAAGAGGAGAGGAGGGGCACTTTTGGTAAGTAAGAAATATTACTTTATTTGAAAATGTGTTTAAGTTTTAAAAGGTCCCACATTGATATAATTCATGTATAAGGTGATAAGGGTTCTAAATCCACCCATCCAATAAGTTGTGGACATGTGTAGGTCACAGAGTTTACATTATCTTCTCATTTTATTTAAATCATCAGATAATGATGTCATCGCTGCATCATTATGATGTCATATATAATTTAATTTATTTAATGTCTAAAAATTATAAAAAAAATACTATGATGTAAGAAATCGTTCTATATTTCCAATGACTATTTATAATAAAAAATCGGACTTGTATAACCCCACTTAAAAATTGTTTTAGTAAAACATATCATGCTTGTGTCATTTTTACTTTTACATTAAATAAAAAGTTATTTATGTCATTTCCCAAACAAAGTGGCTCCATGGGGTCCCCAAGTTGACCCATGGCTTTTCTTGGTCGGCCATTACACATCCAATGAGGTTAGGACATGTTTCAAGTTCATTTCTTATTATTAAAACATTATTTTTACCTTAAACTACACTAATTACCTCTAATCGCGATTAAAAACTTAACATGTTACTATTCACCAAAAAATTATTTTTATCCCATTGAACCACATTTTACTTCTTAATGAAAACCATGTATGTCAGATTTTTGAAATTCGAAACACAAAGATGGCAAAATTTCATTTAAACGGAAAATCAGTTTTTATAAGTACCACTTAGTGGTGTCACTATTCATCAAAAATTGATGTTTTTTAGAAAAATCCCAAAAATTCACCCTAAGCTATATTTGTTATTCCGAATTCAAAAATGAAGTCTATTTTACAAAATTCAAAACATATATGTCACATTAATTCATTTAATAATTAATTCCCGCTGTTAGAGCAAATAGCGTGTTTTTATGAAACAATAAGTATCAAAAGATTGACACTGGTTTAAGTCTGATTTCAAAGTGAAATTAATTCCAACAACCACTATTGGATTTAATGGTAAAAATATATTCTAATTTCACTTTAAATCCAATTCAAAAGATAACTTAATCATATAAATAAATTAGATTAAAAATAGGTTTTGAATTAAAATACAACATTTTACACTATTCATTAAAAAAATGAACTTTATCGGAAAGATACCAAAAATTTACACAAAGTAAATTTTGATGTCCCGATTCTTAATAAGAGTTTTATTTGGTCCAAAATAATTTTTAAGAGTGAACAAAACTATATTTAATGATGGTTCAACATCAAAAGATGATAAGTGAACCTTTAGTGAAAACTAGGGCATATACGCCTAAAATTGAGTTCTTTCCGTATTTTAAGCCTCTATCCTTTATTGGATAAATGTAAAAACATTTAAAAACATATATAATCATATTTTAGTTATTTCTATCCATTCCCTCCAATACAACGGCTACATGTTAACTACCATTTAAAATAATATTATTTTATTATCAGAGTGCAACGTAAGAATCCCAAGAAACTCGTTGTTGCGTGTTGGGTACGCCATCGAGCATAGCGTCCCCTTTAAAGACATATTAATACTTTATTCACAAATATGGATAAATATGAAAATGTCATATTCTTTATTTACCTGGGGTGTTACATAAGGAGCATCATTTCAACATCCTTTTCCCACAAGGAATTACATCATTACATATATCATTAGTCTATCCCACTGTCAATGAATTATACTATCACTTTCAAGATCTTAATTCTGACACCATCCCAGTTGCACACTTCTTGTGCCTAGAGCCTCAGTCTAACACTCAAACCATCCATAATAACCATATTTCTTGGAGAATAAGTTTGGGATCCAAACCCCATATCAATTACAACATTACATTATTTAATATTCTCAATTCATGACCATACAAAACATTCAACAATGACACAACAATAATTTTCAACCCATTAACACTTACACAGGACCCCATGGGCCTTCCAAACTGAAATTTTCCCCATTAAGTCCCAACACTTTTCACATGACAAAGAATCTAAAACAAACTCCCTCATTAAACATTTCAAACCCACTGTTATTAATATATGGGTCTTTCTGTTTGAAAAACAAACAATCCCTAGCGCCTACATTTCCATTAAAATAATTAGAATAGCTATTAAATAATTTTCATAGAAGATGTCATGCGTATCCATTTAAAATCAACATTTTGAAATCGAACT
This sequence comes from Viscum album, assembly GCA_963277665.1. Lineage (NCBI taxonomy): Eukaryota > Viridiplantae > Streptophyta > Magnoliopsida > Santalales > Viscaceae > Viscum > Viscum album. The sequence continues at coordinate 349,111,947 of OY728126.1, read as the reverse complement.
AAAACCCATTTTTTCATAAACTTGGAGGTAAATATATCATTTAAAAATATATCATTTCAAAAAATAGTTTCCCACTTTGAAACCCAAAACCATTTCAAAACCAAATCACACATTTAAAATAATTTCCAAATAGGAATAGTCATTTCTATAAAAACATCACACATAAAATATTTCCAAAACTCATAATTTCCCCTTAGTATTTTGAAATTGATACAAATTCCATTGTAAAAATTTAATCCATTTCAAAAAAACTCATAACCAATGTCATAGGAACTGAACACACAAAACACACCACTTACAAGATCATCAAACCCCATGGGTGGCCCTAAGGCCAGTCTCATATCACCACAGATCCAACAGGATCCATGGAAGGACTATAGTGTTAACATAAATTCAATTTATTTTTTAAAATAATGTAGAAAGTATAAACACATGTTATCTAAGGCATATACCTCATTTCACATATAAAACAAATATTAATACTATGCGTAAATCTCTTAGAGAACCCACCTCATCAATGAATCTTTCCAAAAAAACATCCCAAACATAGAATCCTTAACAAGGCCTATCCGAGAATCATCTAAACCCCTTGGAACCCAACGTAGCTCACCATGGTCACCCAAGGTCCATTCTCACACCAAAAAATAACAATTAATTAATTATAGACATTAAAATAAATTAATTAACCAAAACCTGACTTATCATAAGGCTGAAAAACATATCTGGCCATTATAATGAACTAAAACCAAAACAGACCACTCATTGAAGACCCATTTCATAACCTCAACCACATTTCGGGAAAGATTCCTAAGAGTATATACCAACATAACACTTAATTAAAATAAAACATTTTGAAAAAACCTAAAAAAATCACAATAGTCACATATATCAACGAAATTTCACGTAACAAAGTGTGGAATCCATCATGGAATCTCCTCTACCCAAACTGACCAAAAGTATAATCTTTGGATGATTACACCATTATCTGGTGGAATATGAATCAAAACCCTAACCCTCACATCCAAAAAATATAATGGAGGAAGGGAAGGAGTTGAAGGAAAACACACCTTAAACGCTAAATAAATACCACCAAAACACCCCCTTAGTGTGGTTTGAAGAAGGGGGAGGAGCCTTATATGGTTCATGTGCATGGGGGGAATAAAGGGGAGGGTGACCAAAAATAATCGAGGGTATAAATGGTACAAATACCATTTTAATGCAATTATAGTCATTTTCATGCTTTGGTCGAATTTTTTTTCAAAATTGTGTGCCAACAATGCACTCCCTACTATCGAACATCCAAGCCTCTCATGGATAGGCCAAATAATTTGAAAAACCATGTGTAAACTGTGTTTTTAGAAATATATATCCTCTAAAATAAGCCACATTTTTTACCTAAAACCATGATTATATAGTGTAACATGTCTCATGTCCTTCTTAACCACACACGGTTTCTCCTTCTACCTCTCATGGTTGACCAAAATATTTTCTCTAACTATGAAACTCAACTATTATCGGTTCAAAATGAACTAAAAACCTCTTTTGCATATGGGGGTTGCACAGTTTCTCCAAAACTATGGACACAAAACCATAAACCCTTGACAAAATTCTCTAAATCTATCTAAAAATAACCAAAACCATTCGAAGCTAATCTAAACACATGGGATACCTCCCGAGCATCATTTATTATCTCACAACACCACTTTGTAGCATTAAAACTCTATAAATATCATTCTGAGTCTTAATTTAATATTCAACTCATATAGTAACAAAACATAAAATTCTTTAAGAAATTTTTGATCCTTCTGGAAACATGATCATAAAAACTCGCCACCATAATACTTATCGGCCTCAAGAAGTCTTGGATTTAATCCATTTTCACCACTAGACCAACATCGATCACTATATTTTGTCCAAAAACCTCGTACAACTCTAGATAGCCTGAAACACTATCAAGGAACAAGTTTAACTAAGGATCCTCAACTAACCAAAAATCAGATCTCAATCTAGTTTTCCAAACTAAACACCAGGTTGACACTTAATTGATCCCTTTCAATGGAATAATTTAATACAAAATTACCCATTCAACCATCAAGTTAAGGTTCTACCCTTATAATCTTCGACTTATAATCACAAACATATGATTATCAACACCCTTTTCATATGTAAAACCCAAAAAAACATGAACTCCCACTCCCACAACATACCTGACATGGTTTCCAACCTATCGTAGCCTAAATACTATAAGAATTGTAATCACCAATAGCACCTGACCCCATCACAAAAAAATAGTTAAAGCGACTGCATGCCCACTATCCATGCTTCAACATAGAACATATTGGATCTACCTAAAAATAACAACATAAACCCAAAACACACACATAATTTCTGAAATGACACATCAGATGTAATATATAAATCTTTGTACCCACATTTTTCACAAACCCATACCAAACTATCCTTGGTTGAAACTTTCCAAAATACCTGACTATAACTTTTAGTATATCACAACCTCATCAGATCATTGTACCCCAATACCTAGAGTCATTTCACAAACTCCCAACATACCCATTGGATTTCATAACCAAAATACTTTCCAAAACCAAACATATCCATAAGACTGTTCTTGTCTTGATCATCTGTAACCATTGATCTGCCATTATAATTCCCATATAATTTAATCATTCCCCTTAATGATTCTTTACTGTCATCACAATTCCACCACAACCAATTCATGACTAGTACTAAATACCCACGACCTATTCAGAAAAAGGATCGTATCTCCAAAACCAATACATCACACCCCACCATAATATTGTCATCACGACTGGATAACCAAAATAGTCACAACCATTTCATCCCATTCTCCACCCACCGCTAACCCAAGAATCAGATCTATTCGTCTTTCACTCACCTAATAAACCAAAAAATTTCCAACTAACACCCATCCCTAATATATGAGAATGGAATTGATGTTGTTCGCTGACATATAGTCTATTCTGAGGACCTCACTCACAATTGTTTTATGGTTAACTTCCCCCCATGTGACTCCACATTCCCAACTCCATGAGTGTAACTTTTAAGATGCCCCATATCCAACCAAAAGAGAAAATATAATCTAAACATATAGACATATCTCTCATAGCATACCCAAGATGATATCAAGATATTTGACATGATCATCACTAACTAAGATAATACTAAGATGTTATCAAAGAACACCACCACCACCCATCCATTTCTAATGTCACCTCTTTCTGTGGGGATATGTCAAACCCTCAAAAGCATACGACATCCCTTCCTGAAAGCATCTCATCATATTCACATCATTCTTCATCCTATCATAGAATTATTTCCATACAAAAAAATAGGGTTTATGATATCACAACATCTAATCTATAATCAAATGACATAGCGTGTCACCCTCAACAACTGCCATGAGATCCCAATATACTTAACTTCCACACACACTCTTAGGTGACCCCACCACAAAACCTGATTCTGACTCCAATGATTCTAGCCTCATGGAACCCTAGATCAAAATAACTATCCACTAGACATTATTACCTTGCATTCTAGTCTCACTCAATGATGATCAATGTTGGTTCTTTCCAAACCCAAACCAACTCACTGATCCAAAACCACCTACACAACCACTTAATACATGGGAATCATTCAAGAGTCCCACTAAGATCACATGCGTGCTCACTGTATTCCAAGAGAGATATAGGTCTAATCAATCTTGGAACCTAAATGATCATACTCCCAAAAACAACTAACACTTCAAAAACATCAAAACTCTAAGTGCTTTCTAGCTCAAGAAAACAAGAAACATCCATGGGTATCATAACAGAAACAAACATGCACACATGGTCACCACTCTAAGAAGATGCACAGAGATAAATAATCATTTCCTCAAGAACCTCATGTAATATTGATCCATATTATTATCATTGAGAATAATCTTATTCATGAATATTTCCTTGTTACGCAGCAAACAATAATGTCCCTCGAGAAACCATCCACAATGCTAAAACACTAGTAATCAAGTGATATTTCTCAAAACTAAAGGTATTGAATCTTAAAAACCCCATACAAGGTTTCACCATTCATGCACCATTTTTAATAGTCTAAAACATCTACATGTTCTCATCGCACCCAAAGAATACATTACTCGATCACCGACTCTCACAGGTCACCCCTGAAACCCATATTATATATACTCCAAACTGAAGTTACGTCAAAAGGTCACTATGTATACCACCTGTCCCTTCTGATCAAGCCATGTGTTTGGTGACTAGGTCTGACAACCTACTTCCAGGAAAACTCACAAAAGTTCAAAACTCATGATTCATCAAACATGCACCCATATTATCATCACACGATATCATCAAAATAAAAAACCATCCTTTGGGAACCCTCACCATAAGGTGTCATATTCCAATCAACGTTCAACAATAGGGTGACCATACTCTTTAAGAATATACAAATCAGTACAAACTATTATCCTTCCACAAAAACCACCCACAAGGGTAAACAGATATACACATATACCACACCGACCCACCAAGGTCACAACACCAACCATGCATGAGGACCACAACACGTCCTCACCACTGAGCGCCTCTCCATAGATCCACAAAACCAAGTGTCTAGAGAAAATTCCTAAAATCACACCCACTCGGGCCTATAAAATGTGGATCCTATATGCCTATCATGTTACATGAGAGGCCTCTTACCTCAGCATACCAAGAGTAAAAACCAACTCACATGCCTCATGTTGATGGGCCAAGAGCCTAAAATCCATCATAAATAATCAAATCCAAACAAAATATGTGTCACTTAAAGAAAAAATATTATACAAATATAACATCAAAAATACAGAATAACAATCACAGTACCTATTAACCTAGACTTCTTACCAGATCAGGTTTTCATAATGCACCAGTCCGGTATCCATCATAAGCTCTAATAAAATCCTATGTATTTTATCTACCAAACCCCAAATAAGAAAATAAAAGGAAAGTAACTCCTCTATTACCACTTTGTAACATCCCTGGACCAGTATTCATTATAACCTGTGCCCCAAGTCAAGTCTCCAAAAGACCTCAAGCATGCCTCCCTTTATGCCAGAGGCAGCCGTCTAGCAGTGGGTATCTAAAATATAGTTATGAGGAGACTATACCCTCTTAGTAGAGTTCACAACTAAATTAAAATAACTAAATATCATACACATTATGTTATGTATAATGGATGACTAAATTGGTACTAAATCATAATATAACAAAATTAAATTAAATAAGTCCCCGAACAGCCATTCCATACATATAAACAACCACCCACAAGGCCTGTTACATGACATACCCAAAATAAAAGAAACTATAAGAGGCTCCATATGACCACCAAGAAAAATATTTCCAACTAACTTATACCACTTTATAAATCCATCCTTGTCAAAAAAAAGAAAAATATGGGCCTCATCCCAAAACTGTGTCTACAACACACATGTGAGAGTCGCTTGGGTACCCAAGTATGATGGTGGTCTTATCTAGGTATGAGTAATACTCAATAGGCCCCCACCAACGGTGTCCAAAAAATACCAATCAGTTAAATAGTGTATCCAGGTAAATAGGGGTATAAAATAAATAATTCAATAAAATGATACAATCCATGGAAATAAGAGCTCTTTTAGTACCCACTAGCTGAAGATCCCAAAGGTGACACTCGGGATAATTATACATGTAATAATATATACCAGTCATCTGAAGGATTAAAAAGGGGGTACATACTACAAATTTCATGTAAGGTCATTCAATATTTGAACAAATTTGGGGAGTATAAACCTACAACCCCATGGCCTAACCAAGTTACCAAAACCATCAGGGCTTAGAAATTCTGTCTAGAATCTAAATAAAATATCAACATAAAAACATAACATGGATGGAAACTTAGTCTTATACCTATACATATACAAAAATATCTATATCAATACCAAGCCCTAGTTCTATTAAAACCATCACAAAAAAACATAGTACTATCAGAAGCCTTAGTCTAGCCACTATCTATACATAACAACGGTGGTGCCCAGAGTATCAGTCTATCCCAACCCAAGGAGAAGGAGCATCATTCCAACATATTTTCCCAATATAGAATGGCATAATTTTCCAGATCCTTAGTTTGTAACACTATCCATGAAGTCTAATATCAGTTTCTAGAGCCTCATCCTGACTTCTTATTAGTATCATAATTCTTGTGCCTGAATCCCTAGTGCAGCACCCAAAACATACATCAAAACCATCTTTCTTAGATTATCTCTCTCGTATCCAAACCACATATCAATTCTAACATTCCATAATTTTATATTCTCAAGTTTTAACCATAAAAAACATTTAATAATAACACATCAATCATTTTTATACCATTAAAACTTACTCTGTACCCCATGGGACTTCAAAATAGAAACGTGCCTCAATAAGTCACAACCCTTTTCACATTCTAAACAATCTAAACCACACACCCTCATTAAAATTTTCAAAACCACATTTCTTAATACGTGGTTATTTCCCTTCGAAAAAAAATATAGACCAAGGACAATAGTTCCATGAATACCAACACAATATCCATTGAATAATTCTCATAAAATATTTCACACATATCCTTTTCAAATCAACATTTGAAATAAAACTACTACCCCTTTTTATATACCACATGGATATCAATACCTAATTTCAACAAAAATATCATTTCAAAACATAACATTCCTCATTTGACACCCAAAATCCGTTCAAAACCAAATAATGCTTTGAAAACCATTTCAAAAGACTAAAATTCATTCCAAGAAAAACATCACAAGTAAAATATTTCTGAAACTCTTCCATTCCCCTTTGTATTTTAAATTAGAGTCAAAAACCATTACACATATTCAAACCATTTTGAAAAACATTAAAACCAAAGTCATACAATCATAAATCATTAAACACACCACTTATAAGGTTTGCACACCCCATGGATGACCATGTGTCTAGCCTCACATCACAATGGATCCAACAAGATCCGTGGATGTTACATTGTGTTAATCTAAGCTAAATCCAGTTTTTAAAATAAAAGAGAAATAATACACACTTTTTCTCTAGGTAATATACCACAATGAACATATGAAACAAATATTAGAACTATGGGTAAAGCTCTTAGACCACCTAACTCATCAACGAAGCCTTCCAAAAAAATCCCAAGCATGGAGGCCTTGACAAGGCCCGTCCAAGAATCATTTAAACCCCTTAGAACCCAAACAAGCTCACCAGGATCACCCAAGGTCTAGAATCACATAAAAATAGTAATTTATTATTTATATCATTTATAAATAATTAATTAAGGAAAATAAAACTTGGTATAAGGATAGAAAAGTTATTGGGGCATTGTGCCAGACCGAAACCGACATCAACCGCTCACCGAAGACTCACAGAATAACCGTGAACACGTTACAGGATAGATATCTAAGAGGATATAAAAAACAACACATTATTAGAGTAACCCATTTGGAAAAAACTTATAAAAATTCAGCATGGTCACACACCATGATGAAATATCGCACAACAAAGTGTGGAATCCATCTCAAGATATTCTCTACCAAAGATAACCAAAATACCCATCATCTTTGGATGATTCCACCATGATCTAGTAGAATCATAATAAAAAACCTAACCCTCACATATAGAAATTAGAAGGAACCAAGGAAATGGTGGAAGGGAGGATGATGAGAAGAAAACTCACCTTAAATATCGAAGAACTAACACCAAAACACCCCCTTACTATGGACTAAATAAGAGAGGAAGAAAAGACAAGACTCAACTTGTTTATAAACATGAGAGGGAGATAAAGGGGAGGGTGAATAAAATTATGGGAGGAGAAAATTGTAAAAAAAAATTAATGAAATTCTAGGAAGCTGAGCAGTTTGGCCACACAGTTTTCCAAACTATGCACCGATCATGCGCATAATACTATCCAACACCCAAGAATCACATGATTAGGCTATATGATTCAAAAACACATGCATAAACTGTGATATAACCACTACCTCAAACCTGAAACATGGCATATTTTTTGTTTGAAATCATGTGCAGCTCATGCACTAAGTCTTAGAGCCTCATCATCCTTGAATTATTTCTACTTTATCCTCACATGGTTGACCAAAAAATATTCTCTAACCATGAAGATAAACCTTTATGAGCTCAAAATGAACTAAAAATCATGTGATCATCAAGGTGTCTCATGGTTTAGTCTAAACTATGAACACAAAATTGAGCACCCTTTCCAAAAATACTCCAAAACTCCAAAAATGTAACTTGAGCCCTCCAAAACTCATCCTAACACACGATCTACCTCCTAAGAATCCTTATTCATCTCACAACACAACTAAAATACATACCAACTCTTATAATTTCATTATTTTTATTATTTAATGAGTCGACCCATCGGATAATGAAAATTAAAATTCCTTCAGAAATTTTCAATCCATCCTGGAGCATGATTCTACAATACTCATATTAATAACCTGGGGAATTGAAACCTAAGAAATGGGTAATCTATAATGAATAATAAGGGTAAACATAAGAGATAATTTTTTATGATCCTAAGTGAGAATAAGAAAATAATGTGGGTATGAGTACATATATAATCCATAAAATTAACATTATAAAATCAGGCCCAAATAAAAATGGATCGTCAATAATAAATCATTTTATAAGTATTATATCATAAAATATGACATGATTCATAATAACATGAGAATTTTACAAAACCTAGGATTATGGATCCAAAACAAGAATCAAAATTCATTACCATTGTCAAGGTGCACTTCCAAGGACATCGTCATAAAGTAGAAAATTTTACAAAAGTGATTATCTTCACTCCCTAATCCAATTCATTGGGTGGAATGAGTCCCATAAGGGATTTTTTTCTCTCCATAATCACTAACATGTGAGATCATAATAAATAATCACTCACCTAAATTAATTGAGGGCTATATAATTATTTTCTAACCTGTCACCTAATGGACATAATGCCTTAGACGTTTCGGTTCACTAACCATTCCCATTTATATTTAGAGATATTACATTACCCAATGTAATGGAGTGTTATATAATTTCAGGCCCACCTATCACATAATGTTATATATTCATAATCATTACATAAGATCATAAATTGCTTAATCACTTCATCATAGCTCAATTGACCAATTGGAAAGAAATTATTTTTGTAAAAATATCCTTGAAACATCATCTTCATAATTCATATAAAGAATTAATTTTTATGGTATTATAAGAGCATATCTTCAGTGTGACATAAGAAACTTCGAAGGATTTTAGCATAATTGAAAACACTCATTTAGGTTTATTATACAAATAACATTGAAAGTAAAACCATAATAAATATCTTCTTTTTAACCCCTTAAAAGTGTTTTATTTAAAATTATATACTTTGGGTCACATAAACTTTTAAAAAAATGATCATTTATAACCCAAAATGTTTTTTAAAAAAATTAAGAAAATAATTATTATTTCAATTTTTTTAGAAGACAAAATAAAATAAAAAATACTTCATTCGTAAAAAAACACAATATTTTATAACCAGTTTGAAAATCTAGAATTAATTTTTAAAATTAAAATTTTATATTTGAAAAATATAATAATATTCCATTTTCATTTAAAAATAATTAAAAATTAAAAAAATTGGAATACCAATTTTAAATCATGGAAGGGAATAATTTTAAATAATAATGATAATAACTGAAAAGGAATTTGTTTACATAGAAAATGTTAAAAATAAATACATTTTTTGAAAATTAAATGTGTGAAAATATTAAAAAAATATTCAATTTTCTTAAAGAAAGTATGCATATTATAAAATATTGTTAATAAATTATTTAAACAAGTTCAATAACATATATAAAATGAATATGTACATCGAGGATGAAGATTCATGATCAAAACAAATATGTGATTTCAGTTTCATCTACAAGTATTAAATTTAGTAAATTTTTCAAGAAGATAAATTAAATTTAGAGTGGAAATGTAAAACATCACTACTTTCCAGAGGATAAGGAAATGTTTCTAGTTTTTTAGATAAATTTCACATAATTTATCCCCATATGGAAATTGATTCCTAACAATATCGATTTGAAATTGATATTGAAATGAAACCCTTGTCAATTATGTAACACTTGAATCAAAATACCTTAAAATATAACTAATTATTGATTTTTAATTCCATTTAATTTCATATATAATGTGAAAAAAAACTCCATTGGTTATTACAAACACAATAGAAAAATAAAAAATAGGTTGATATGTTGTACGGATTAATGGAATAAAGTCGAGATGAAAAACACTTAAAAATTTGGTAACCTTTTAGTTAAAACCCATGTGGAATGGAGAAAATGAGATGGATATTTATTTTATTTTTAATTAAGTATATGAATATTGAATTAAATATAAGGTAAGTATATACAAAAACAATAAAACAATGTGTGAATAGAAATTATATCTCGTCAAATCAAAATTGAGATGAGGAAACCATTACCTTTAATCTTGACTTCCCCAAATGTTCTTTAACATCATTTATATTAAACATATACATATTAATGAATATTTTAAGGACATTATTTATATATATTAATTTTTATATTCTACAATTATAATCATTCACAAGACATATATTATTTATATAATGTTTGTATTCATCATCAAATATTTGTAATTTCAATTGTTTCATATATATTTCTTAATAAAAACAAAGAAACCCATTATTAGATACAATTTTTACCCTTAAAATATTATAAAAAATATTTAAATCATTTGGATTTAATTATTTATTCTTACCCATTTTTACCTATTGTAAACTATGGGCATGGTGTATGAGAATGTGGTACATGTTGATATTCTTTTAGTAAATTTACCAACATCAAAAGACAAATGTATAATAATATTTAATTTTCATTAATAAATATAAAGAAATATGCATGTAATTTATTAATTATTACTATCATTTATATTAATAAATATAATTTACAATTATATATTTAAGGAGTTAATGTAACAAAATAATAAGTCACTCAATAGAGGCAGTTTCATGCAAGTACACACAAAATATGTGGTCACTTTCTATAGAACAGAAAAAAGGCACAAATTAATTTTCCTTTTTCAAAATCATAACAATGGAATAATTATTAAATATATTAATTAAATTTTAAATTTTTTTTAAACGTGTATTTTTTAATGAATAATGGAGAACATCACTCATGGTGGTGGTGGTATACACGCAACACGAGTGCCATTTTAATTTTTATTTTGAATGGTTGGGAGGGAGATAGGTAATGGATAATTTCATAATATAATAATATTTATATATAATAATGGTACTTATCTAATTATATTATAATGGTTAAAATATGTTTCAAGGATGGATGATTAGAAATATAAGGAACAGATTTTAGTATAGTGACTAATACTTACATTGGTAGTTTGAATCATATATTAGAGGATCTTTTAAAAATAGGGAAATTATAAACATATATAATGGAACAAGTAGATGAAAAATGGTTGATAAAAATCTGGGGGAGTTAAATGGGTATTGTTTCAAGAAAAGTTTTAATGAAAAGTGTGTCTTGATGTGGGTGGAAGTGAGATCCTTTAATAGGTGACAAACAGGGAATTCGACTCGAAAATGAATATTTAGTAAGATGTAAGGATTGAATTACAATATTGTTCAAAAAAATGGGTGGGGAAATTTGGGTGTGTCCTTGAGTTATGAATTTCTATAATACTAGATGAAGCCAAGAATATCCTAGTTACATGTAAAAAAACAAAATACGATCCAATTATGAAACCTATTTCTACACTTATTAAACCTGATTAAAAGTAAACATTGCAAATATTTTTTAATTAAAAATATAAGATGACCCATCCTATAAAAATTTAAAGGTTTAATTCAAAAACTTTAATCCAATTAATCTATTTATATTTATAAATATGAGAAAATTATATTTTAAAATAAAAAATAAGATATATGTTTAAACTATTTTTATATAAAAATTGACTTTTTTACATAAAATTTATTTATTATTATTTCATATAAATTAAAAAATAAATTATTTTTAATAAATTACACATATTTTTAATTTACTTTATCATCATTTAATTAAAATATATTTTACATCTACAAATTAAAATACAAAGCACATAAAAAAGGAAAATTTTAGGAAAATAAAATAAAATGATCTTATTAGTTATTGATCTATAGTAATTGAATTTTATCAAAGAATTAGTAATAAGAATAAAAAATTTCATTAATTTATAAATTTTATGAATGGGAAACTGATATTTATAACTAATATCATAAAAATTCATTATAATTTCCACATTTTTATATTTATAATTTCTTGTTAATAAAATTTGTCATAGTTTCATATTAGTTTGTTGTTTCCAGTCCATAAGGCGATCTAACATAGTTTATGTAACATATAATTCATACTAAAATGATAGGTTGTTACAATTCAAATCACTACATTTTCATAGAATTATATTAATCATAAAACATAACACTGAATGAATCTCGATATACTACTATATCACATATTGAGATATACTAATGTCATCAGAATTAAATTTCCAACAAAAATTCACAATATTTATCCAATATAAAAAATATTAAATAATCTGTATATTATATATTCCATCGGAAGAAAATAAGAAAATTTTGAAAATTTACCCTAATATTTATAATGTCCTCTAATAATTTACATGGCCAAATAAAATTAAACTAAATTATAAGATAAAATTATTTAAAATAGAGTGTCATATCACCTAAGTGATTATCCTATATTACATATAGTTTAATATTTTACATGATTAACCAATTTTAATTTTTTTTATAATTCATTTTTTGATGTACCCATATCACTAATTTTGATATTTATAGTATCCAAGAACATAAACTTATTAAATTAAATAATAAATTTTATCAAAAAATATTCCATTTTTCATAAAGAAATGTATTCACTTTTTATTTGTGTTTTTGAAAAAACATAAATAAATTATGAAGAAAACAATCATATTTTCTTAAAAAATCATTAAATTAGTTTATAGAGTCTTTAAGGAATTATAGTTGTTTTAGAATGAGTACTAAAAACTAGGATTTTTTAAGTTATACCATGTCTTGGATAATGTTATTTAACATTTATGAAAATACAAGAGTGTAATATAGAAATGTTCATGGACTGAAATATATAATTGGTGAACTTTTTATACTCTATGAGAAGGCGTCCATCCTATGGGATATTATTTTTCAAGATAAGGTGTTTGTATTCTACCTTTATAAAGTGGGATGATTGGTGGAACCCATCATGGATGATGGTGTCTAGAGAAGCAAGTGTTAGTGATTTACATATTTAAAAGTCTTTGATAAAAGGAATTCTCATCCAAGAGATCTTAGTATATGATGTTTTTTCGGCCTTCCTATTTTGATAAATTTGGATATTATGTTTAATTTATTTTTTGGTGAAACAATTTACATAAATTATAAAAACTAAAAACATATTTCCAAGTGACTATACTATGGTGGATATGAGAGATAAAATCAGAAAATAGGTTAATAAAAAATATTTAAATTGATAATGAGATTATATTAATGGTTAGTGAGTGTTTTATGATGACTAGATATGCCAAACCATAAAAAATGAAATAAAAATTATTCTTTTTTATGGTAGAGAATTTATAAAGAGGCATGTCTCATTAAAATATATAACAACTTTTACGTATTCTTCACTCTTGATTTTCTATTATTTCAAAAGGTATATTATAACATATAAATCTAAATTTAATATGATAATATTGATTTTATATTTTGATAATAGTTAATAGAGATAATTAATGCACAGTTGAGAAAAGGATAAACATGGGGAGAATTTTACTAATGTTCTTGATTATCAAAAATATAGAAAATTAAATCTAAGATTTTGGATTAAATTGAGAAATAATTACACATAGGGAATACATAGATTATTAATATAGTGATTTTTTACACTTTTTGAAATATTTAAGAATAATGAAATAAAATAACACCAATATTTATAGTGTATTATTTTTATTTTATTAATTATAATAATTTATTTTTCAATTCCCCGCATGTGGTTTATTAATTACATTTTAGAGAAATTTTTAATTTTGTTAGTGGTAGATGATAAATTTGAGAATTAGGATTCATATTGGAAATTATAGTGTATTAGAATCTCAATATTAAATTTTTGTACTTATTATGAGTTTTTTTGTTTGTTGGGGTTCTCATAGAATAATTATAAAAGGGTTTGAGTGACCTAGGATCCCGAGGTGGCTATATGGTACTAACTATGTCACATCCATGTGCGCAAAAACATTGTTAGGGTAATGGTCCTTTACAAGATTTTTAACTAGGATAGGTATATGGTGAATCCAAAGGTCTATAACACAATGGTTTTATTTTTCAGTTCTAGGAGATTATCCATAAACATAATGTGAGGGCTATATTGTAACCCTAAGGCTGTGTTTTATTTGATGAGAAGGATATTTGGGATTATACTTGCCTTTTGAGAACAATATACACTTAAAACTATATGTGCATGCTATTGTATAGCATGATGACAAACTATAGTGTATCTCGAATGGATGTATTACGTTGGGGGACAATGCGGGTCCTCCTGCTCCTCATCATTGAGGGTTTTACTGTAGTTGGTTTATGGTGTTGACATGTTATGTAGTAGTCCTTATTACCACATAGTGGTGTTCTGTAGAGAGAAATTATTTAAATAAGTGTCTCACCATATTTTTAAGTCCAACCCCCTTTTAAACTCAGGGGTAATGGGTGTTATGAGAAAGGACTTTTAGAGAGTTTTTCTATTCATATCCCCAATTTTATATGCCTTTAACATGGGTAGATTTTAGATAATTATATGAGTTATTCATGTTAAAATCCTGATTTTCTCATTTTTTTTCTTGTTCCCTTATTACTTGACCAATGATATGTTTCAATTATGGGGTATATTTGGGAAATGACTCTATTAGGGGATGGTATAATCCACTAAGGATGAAATGGATTCCTTGTATAGTAGATAATATATGACTTGAGAATATGTTTTCATACCATTACTCACCATTCCATTGATGTTATAACTCCTTATGAATATATTTAGTGGTTTTCCCTAAATTTCATGAAATGAACTTTTTAATAGGCATCCGGTGACAGGTAGTTATCTAGGGATAGTGTTATGGGTTCACTATAGACCTTTCACAAGTGGTTTTTCAATTTTTTAGTGTGATAGTGTTTCTTTGTGATTTTTTAGGTAATTATTCCAATATTGAATTTAACAAAATAATTAAACATAAATTTATATAATTATTTATTTATGGTGTTAGACAAGGTAAATTAGTTTAACAGTAGATAAAAGAATAGAAAATGCATATATTTTATTATACAAGACATAAAGGAACTTGGGGTGGATAGTAACTCTATTTTAGTAGTATGGGGTCCCTTTAATAAAATCTCATGGGCCTATTATTTATAAAAAAATCAACGTGCATATTTTGTGGTTTGGTCAATGAAGATAGGGACAGGGTATGGCTACGAAGCCATGATTGGATGGTTTCGGGCCTCTTATACTTGGGGTAAGTGAAATTTTTCATTTTAATAATTAGGATCTCCTAGAATATATGTTTTCTAGGGGCAGTAGATCAGTTGAGATAACAAGGGACATTGGATGGTCCTGGTATCTAAGATGAGATATGGGTATCCTTTTTTGGCTTACCCTTGAGATATTGGGATAGGTATGTGAGGCCTAATCCTAGTAACTATTAGATAAATGATATTATGTCTCACACATAGTGAGAAACATACTTGAAAAGGTAGAGGAGTATCTTTATGGAATGACATGAAGGACATGTACCTCGTGATAAAAAGAGGGATATTTAGAGGTTTTTCCTCTATGTGATGGGTAGAGAAATATCCCATAGGGTATTTGAGACGGTTTAGTTTGATGGAATTTTTTGAGACTTTGAATTAGGATACCATGTGGAATTATGGTGAGATGAGGACCCCTCTTTTAGATGTCAAGTTTTAGGGGAGCCTATGGGAATCGGTGTCACCATGGGGGTGAAAATGATGACCTATCACCAATTAGAAGATACCATAAAGGAATGATGAGATGTTTTGTGAAATGATAGGCTAGCTGTGGGATATTCCAGGGTGTATAGGTGTATGTTTTGAGATAGAATACCTTTTTTATTTTCTTTTGTTTAATAGTTATGATTATTCATGAGATAAGAAATTTAAATTAGTGTGGTTAATGGATCCTGAGGACTAAGTCTGATATGTTTAAGACAACATTGGCAGAATTTCCATGAGTGAGATAGATTCCTCATTGTGTATGAAGACTTGGATAACAATGCATTGAATAGTGTATCTTACGACCTTTATAATATTCATGAGTGATAAATCAAGTTTGATCCCAACAATGAGTGATATGGTAACTGTAAAATTACCATGAGTGATGTGGAGTCCTAGATTTGGATGTGATAAGATTGAATGATGGGGATGAAATGAGTGAGATGATGTTTGGGATGACATGGGACGTGGGGATGGATAGTTGAACCACCATGAGTGATATGGGTTCCATATGAGAGGTAATATAAGATGCATTTATCCTATCATTAGTGAGATTCTTGAGGTTGAGTATTAGATGTAGGAGCACCATTAGTGTGGTGGCGAGTCTGTAGTAAGGACACATAACCCAAACCAACCCCTTTAGGGAGCTCTCATGACATGGTCAATGTATCACCCCGAGTAATCTGGTATGGTATGGGTAACATGGGTGATGGAATTATACAAAGAGTGGATACTAAAATGGTTCCAATATTGTAATGTTTTCATGTTGTGGTGTCTTTTTTAGCAAATTATAGACCAAAGTATAGCATGTTTTGGGGTGTGGTTATCACATGACATTAAAGGAACTTAAGTGATAGGTTTATTTCATTCCACGTGGAATAAAAACTATTATGTAGTGTAATTTGGGTACATGGTTATATCCTACTATATTGTTTTTTTCACACCATGCACTGTCATGATAGTGTGTGTGTGAATCGAATGTATTCTTTCCCTTTGAGCACATTACATGAAACAGATTAGGATAGAGTAGATCTAGATTATTCGGATATATGGTACATTTAATCCAAAGGATGTATGTGGGATTTTGTGAGTGTGTTTTCTTTTAAATTATTTTTTATTTCTGATTGACCTAGTGATAAATAAGTTATTTTATCACTATAAACTCATTAGTTGTACATTTTTTATAGTATTGTGTTTTATTTAATTACTCTTACTCCTATTATATGTTAAGAATATTTTGGTTATATCCATTTTTTACTCTAATTCAAGGTAATGGTCTCCCTATTGTATGGACTCAGCCACTGACAGGATTTGGAAGCCTCTAGAATATAAGGAGGAGTTTTTGAGGCCACATGACTAATTTTCTTGGATGGTGGTTCTACGGTATTTCTTATAGATTTTAGTTTATTATGCACCAATTTTTTAAAATAATGTAGGGGAATTATAATAATAAGGTATTTTAACATTGTGGGATTTTTTAATTAACAATATCCTATAATATAGAGTGTGAGTTATTCTTTTACATTGATGCATCACCATGTTTATTATCCTTAGACATATACCACATTGGTTAAACCATGTTACTTATACATTATTTTTTTTACTTTCACTAGATATGAAGATTCTTAGTATAGCTAAAAATAATGAATAGATAACTAGATAGGTGTGAGGTTAGGAAATGGTTTTAATATATATACCATAATTCACCTAATCTTAGGGTGTCCTATTTACGTAGATCTTAAAATATTACGATTTCAACTTCTTATGATATATAACTACATATATTTTTATATTCATAATACTACACTCAATTTGTAAGGTGTTTTATGATATCCTTATATCTCTATATTTAAAGGGCCGAATAATAAAAAATTACCTATATATTTTGAAATCCAAGTATGTGATATTGAATTGATATATTATTTAATATATTCTCGTATATGGATTTAAATTTAAACGTAAAGGACAACAAAGCATATCATTGAATGGGGAGATATAGAGATGAATCCAGAATAAGGGATTTTGGAATTATTTTGTTTGGGTGAATTATGTTGAGGCTAATATAAAAAGAGTCCTATTGGTATATAGGTTTTCTTCAAATAACTAGTGGAACTCCTAATTTATAATTGTTTCTCATACTGATTATAATACTTATGTGTATATAATAGAGGAATTATTTTTTATTTTTCAATTCATATAACAGCTTGTAAAAATAAGTGATGGAGTGATGGAGAGATACAATTAAGGTGTTATCAATAAACACAAAGGGGAATACTGGTGTATAAAACTCATGTATGAGTTTATGGGTTGTTTTAATCAAGAAAATAGAAAAACTTATTTGTAGAAATATCCAATTTTTATTGAATTAGCATTATAGGATTATTATGTACTTTGAATGAACTCAGTGGAGTTTTTGTGTAAAGATGAGAAACAATATTATAATATCTTTCATTAAATCTTGGACAGTGGAATTTCTTATTGGTAGTGGTATGGAATAATTCATATTCAATGGTGTTTCCATATGATTTCTGAGTTAATTACCTATATAAAATGAATTATACATAACACCATGTTGTCCATGGTATTATTGTTGGATAATTTTTTGAAATATTATTATAAAAAATGGGGAGATTTGGTGTAATATCAAAGTTGAATAGTCATTTACCAAAATTATAAATACTGAATTTGTGATACAAGGATAACAGATCACGGTTTATATCTAATATAAAATATAAAACTATAGGGTATTTAAAATTAATGTATATACAAATATTATCTATGTGGTTTGTTAAAATAAAAAAATTAACATACTATACATTCCATGGTGAATGAAATTACACTGTGCATTTTTGTGAAAATTGTTAAAAATTTAATATACATGAATCATTAAAAATAAGAAAGTATACATAATTTATGGGTTATTTTCATTCATTTTGTTTTCATATTTTTGAAGGGTATTTTCGAACCATTGTACATAGAGTGAATATGGTAAAATCATGGAGATATTTATGGTATATATTAATATATATTGAGTAGAAAGTGGGAAAACGTTCGTATAGAAATATTTTTCCCTCTTATACATGAATTTAAAAATATGAATAAGAAAAGTGAAAGTTTTCCATCCATTTGGAGATGTTCCCAAGGAAGTAAAATATGAATCATTTTTCTTATGAAGTTTTTAAATTCCTAAAGTATAAAAGAGATCCTAAATCCAATTTTACCAATTATAATTATATAATATATTATATTAAATTAATTATATTAATTGATTATATTATTTAGCATAACAATAATGTGAGAGAATTCACTAAAAATTATCATTTTGATGGATATAAACATTGATGAATAGTTTTCAAATAAACTCACTAAATGGGTACTTAGTGATTTTTTTATATTGATAGATCATAAATTTTATACCCCTTATATGTATTTTACATTGAGTGATAAATTTTATACTATATTTTTCATGTTTTATTTTAACTAAATTCATAAGACAAGAAGAGTTAGTGTTCTGACTAATAATAAGGAAAAGATCTATTAAATGGGTATATCTTCTTAATATGTTTCCATCTAAATACCATAATTCCCAACCTATTTAGTTATCTTATCTAATTGGATATTGACAAATGGTTTCATAGTTAATGTAATTTATCGAGGATGTTTATCTCTCTTCACAGCATCTCATATGGGCAACAAATAATTTTTTTGAAATATCATATAAGAAATTTATATCAATGGAATAATCATATTGAATATAAATTTAAATGCATATGAATTTATATTCATGTTTTTTTATTCATTACATATTTACTTACATTGTTAGTAGATAAATTACAAAAACACACCATATGGATGATAAAATACATGTTCCAAGGAACATGTATGACTATATGAAGATTGCCCTGATATAATATAAGAAAAATAATTCAATGTAGTGAAGAACATCAAGAATTATATTCAAGGATATGGTAAATCTATTTATGATAGATATATAATAAATAAAATAATGTAATTATTACATAAAACAATGAATATGAAAGACTAAGAGATTTAGGAAAGAGATAAAAACATAGAACCCTAATATGATCATCAAATAACTTTCATTATGTTTGAGATGAGAATGAATGATTTAATACCTATTACTAATAAGAATAAAAATGAGATGAAATTATAGTGGTGATTATTCTAATGAAAATGAATTTAATTCGGAGGGTTATTTAATCTCTTATAACATCAATATTTGAAAAAGACAATTTGTGTTGAAAAATATACTAAAATAATTTTGATGTATAACAGTTTTACATCTCATTGATAAGTGTCCTAGAAAATTTCTAGAGATTAATCTCACCAATTAACCTATAATAAAATATTAAAAATTATAAAATTAAAAAATGAACAAAAAAATAATTTCTCTAAAATGAATAAATTTCACTTATTATAAGAAAAGGTTTTAAAAAAATTTAGGAAAATTATGATTGAAATTAAAATAAAAAATAAATCATGATCATTTTTATTAAAAGATTATAAAGAATCAAAGTTATTAATTATTATAAATATGAAGGAGGAGGTGTATTAAATTTTAGTGTACAATTTGAGACTACTCTGATGTGAAGTATTCTTGGGTACGATGATAAAAAGAAAAAAAATAGTTGTGTATGACTCCATGATTTAAATAAAACAAAAATAATAATATTTTTTGAGGTATAATATTAAAATTATCCAACATAAAAAAATTTATAAATAAAAAAATATTATTAAATTAAATCATATGTTTTAGAAATGATTAAAATGATATATTATTTAGATGTTATACTAAAATTTAAAAGCATGGGTATTTTCAAGATTGATTGTGAAGTTTTCATACGAGTATATGTAAAATCCCCAAAAATGTTCCATGAAACTCAAAGTGACCTGATGGAAGTTACATCATCTTACAATTATTTCAAATGGAAAATAAAATTAAACATTATAGAATCATAATAGAAGTTGGTTGAATGTGTAAAAAAATAAAATTTCATCCTTGTAGGAAATTATGACTACTGATATAATGAAAATAAAGATAACACTATAGTTAAGTGATGAATATAATTTCTACTCTAATAAATACAATTGGTTTTGTCCAGGCTCAAAATTTCATTATTTCATTCTATAATACTCAAAATTTTATAACTCAATTTCACTAATTTTTATAGAATGATAAGGTATTATTAAAATTTTAATTTCAATGAATAGGAACATATAGACTCAATAAAAATCAATATTATCATTGTGGTTATTCATTAATTCTATTTTTTTAATGATATTATAATTTATATAGAGGATATATACATAAAAAAGTTATTTCTCAAAAATTATGAAAAATAATGAAAAATTCACTTATTAAAAGAAGTAGATATAGAAAAAAATAGGAAACTCAGCGAAATATTTGAATATTAATTTATTATAAATTATTTTATTGAAAATATAGACTTTAATAAGGATAATTGGTGATGTATGATCAACATAGATAACCCTTTTTAATTTTTTATAAGGACTCTTTGCTCTTATTCATTATATGTTACTCATAATGAAGTAAAATATGTATTTTTATAAGGATGAATTTTGAATAAATCCTATGAAAAATTAAAACATATAGTAATGTAAAATCTCAAAAAAATATAATGACGATGAAATAACCTATCTAGAATAATTTTAATTAATTGTCCATTATTATGAAGAATAATTTAGATCAAGAAGAATCAATATCAAAAATAAATATAAGATATAATTTTCTTAATGTATAGTGAACTAACAGATATATACTTTATAATGGTTTCACATCTCACTTGAATGAAGAAATAATATTTAAAAATAGTATGTCTGATAAGAAATTGATCAATTTATTTGAATCTGACGATGAATTAAAAATAATTGGATTTTTATGGACATAATTTTTTTAGAAATGAAGTGATGAAAATAAAGGTATTATAGTGTATAAATAATTTCACGGTTTTATTTCTATGAGTAAACTTATTTCTTGAGGTCATGTAATCCATTTCAGAAAATTTACATGTGGGTTCTAATGGAAAAATTAAACTACTTTCAAGAATTGGAAGCATATAAAATTTTATAATTACAAATTAATTTCAAAAACTTACAAGAAACCACTTATAATATAAGAATAAAATGGATTGTGACATTATAATCATTTTCATATAAACCAAGACTCAATAAAAATTTTGATTATGTCATTTTCAAAGGGATGATTTTAAATTGAATAGTTGAATGAACAAACCTATAGATATTTTTCATAAGAAAAACTAATATGTAAGATTTAAAAAATAATTGACAAATAAGACAAAACTATTTTATTAATTTGGTGCATATTCAATGTTTGTGGAAAATAAGTCTTAATTTTTTTGAATAAGGAATATATTCAATTTTATTTAGGAAAAATGTAATATTATTGTATGTTGGTTGTTAAACACTCAGAAAACTAAAGTAAAGAGTTATAAAAAATAAACAATATAATTAATAATGTTCCTAGAATGATATTGGTTTATAAAATTATTACAATGATATTTTATTAGGAATCTATATCGATGGTAGTTTTTTTTTGAGTCTATAAAATCAAAGTTTTAAGATATTTTGATTTTTTTTGTAAGTTTTTTTCATTAGAGAAGGAAAAATTTTAAATTCTACAATTCTTGGAGTGTAATCTTGATAATGTTGTTTGATTTGGGTTGTGATATTTATTCAATGGTCTTAATTTAATAAATCTCTATACATGTTATATTTTCCAATAATTTTAGGTGAGAGAAAAATTTATTATTTATTTATTTATTTTGCTAATGAATATTTTATTAATTATTTTATAAAATGAACTAAGCGGCTTTGATATATTTTGGTGGAGACGAGGATACAATATTATAGGAATTGTAGTTAAATATTTTATGTGGATCACGTATGAAGCTAGAGAATTAAAATTGGTGGTTTGGATGATATATCTTAGTGTAATTTTAATAGTATAATTTATGAATGGTTATTAATGGAAATGATATAGGTATTATAGAATTTAATTTTGTTAAAAATATTTTGTCTCTAATATAAAATTAATTCCTTATTTTCTATACTTTATCTCAATGGAGAGATCTCTGTGAATTTTTTTGCAGTGAAAAAAAAGAGAAGGATATTAAACATGGTGAGATAAATAGTATGAGGTGTTAATCAAAGTGTTTAAGGATAGTTTATATCCTGGAATCAAGGAAGTTGACTCAATAATTTCATTAGTAATTATTCGTGTGAATCTACTGTGGTTTTTATTTTGATTTTTGATAAATAATTCATAATAATACAAAATTGTGATTATTGGATAATTTGGATATTGTTAAAAAAATGGATTAATAAACAACTAATGAGATAAATATCAATGGTTAACAATTGAAATAAGATGAAATATAAATTTGATGATTATTGTTGAAATTTTTATAAAATTAATATATAGACAGGATGATAAATATAATTCCATGATAGTGAAATTAAAATATAAATGGTATATAATAGAAACATTGTGTATTTATATCACAATAAAAAAATTGAAACTTTTAATGATATATTTGAAATAGTATTTAAAATTAAATAAAAGGAATTTATTATCATTATAATTTGTGTGTGAATTATTTAATAATTAATTTCTGTTGAAAAACTATTTTCTATTATTGTTTTTTAATGTTAATGTAATATTATTAATATACCCATAATTAATTTCGATGTTGGAAGATAAAAAATGAAGAGAGAACTTTTATTATTGAGAGGAGTTGAAATTTTTATTGTTAGCCTATGTTAGGGAATTTTTTCATAGGGGTGATAGAAGACACTAAAAATTCATAAAATGCAACAAATGTATTCTAATGACATAAAAGTTAGTTAAATATGGGTTGTTCCATATAGTAACATGTATTTTCTATATTCAAGAATTGGGGGACCTTTTTTGAAGGCGTTATATGATGTAGAATAATTTTTACATAGGTTATTACATTTTACACATCTAGTAGGTTTCATGCATCATGATGTTGGTGTGATGATTTTATAATTGGATGTGTTGATAGTGGTGGTGGAAATTGAAATTATTATAAAATTATAATAAAAACTATATTGTGTGAATAGATGGAGTTGGAGATGTGAGAAGTTATGATGGTTGATGTGGATTAGCTTAATGGTACATATGTGGGTTTGTTACCCAATGATCATATGACTTTTGTATGCAAGGGATGTGAGTAATTTTAGTGGTGGTTTAAATTACTCCATAGAAATTTTTAGTGGTAAACCATGTTAGGATCATGGTATATGTATATATATTATGTTACTATAATCACTATGTACATAAAATGGGTGGGGTCCTAAGTGGGGGAAGAAATGTATAATGAGTGTTTAGACCTATTTTGAACTTGTGGAAGAGATATGGAATTTATTACTTGTTATGTTGTAGTGTTTTATGATTTATGATGATAAAAGAGATGGTGTGGGTAATATGTCTACCCATGGAAGATATGTGATGTGTGGTGGTGAAGACAAATGTTGGGAAGAATTGAGTCCCTATTGGTGGAAACTAGTTAATGTAGTGAGCATTCTTGGAAATGGAATTCTTCCTAACCAATATAGATTATAATGATAATTTTCCCAGATGGTAGACACCTATAAACATATTAGAGTCACTTCTGGCGGAAAATGATCTAACCAATAGATGTGGATGTGACAGAATATTCCAATTGGGTGGTTGACTACTTAGTGAGGATATATGTAAGAGTGTTCTTTATGGGTTGATAATTCCATAGTTATATAGATATTATATTGAGTTCGCTATAGGTGGATAACAACTAGCTATTAGTGATATTATAGGGAGGTTTCTATGGGTGACACCATAAGAGGATAATATAATGAGGTCCAAGTTGTTTGACTGTAACATTGTTCTTAAATGTGGATTTTTTTTGTTATTGTAATAACTTTTATATTTTGATGATGTGTGATGGGTAATGTGATGCGGTATAGAATGTTATATGTTTATGTGGTGTGAATTTAAAGTAGTTAGATGTCTTCCTTATAGTGTTGTCTGATGACTAATTTATTATTTTATTTACTTTATATTTGGATGAATTAGTATCCTTTATTCAAAAGAACAACTAAGAGTTTTGGGGAGTAACTTAGGAAGTATTAATATTTTCTCACCCCAACAATACATCTATTAAATTTCAAATGACCATGATATAGTTAATGATGTTTTTGATAAACCTTATCTCTAGATATAAGGTAATTTTTTGTCAGTTATGATTATATTATAACTTTCTTTAGGTATATATGAGATTATTTTCCTGTTCCTATTTTTCTATTTATGGATTTAATTTTTATGTCATGACAACCACTTATATACATTATTCATGTATCATATTTGATATATTAAATATATTAGTCAGGGTAATGTAAATATTTATTTCTCAATGTGAATTCTTTCCACATATTCATGATGATATATATTGTTGGTCACTAATTCATGTCCTACTAATGGTGGGCTTCGATAGTCACAAACAAAATTATTTTTGGCTCATAGTGTTTCTCTACAGGGGGATATGATAAAATATATTATGAGTGATTTTATTGGTTTTAAGATAGTAATTTTACATGAATATTGTATATGATATATACTAAGAAAAATTTATTGATGTATAATTGGCCCCAATGATCTATTTTAGGACTTTATAACCTTAATATTTTTTCTTATCAAATAGTTTGATAACTACAGTTAATCTTGATTGGTATAAATTAATACACCATATAGTATTTAACCATGATAATTGCATATGTTCTATGATTTTGGTGATGGAAAATGTGTAGGTGAATGTTGTGGTTGTGTGATTAGAAATTAAACACACACATGCACACACAGATATGTGTGTGTGTGTGTGTGGACTAAGGACTGTGTAGCTATTTTTTATTCCCATTGTTTGATGATAGAATGAGGTTTAATAATAGGAGGCATAAAAAGAATAATAGGATATGCAATGTTTATTATACAGAGAGTATTTTTAGGATTGGATAATATATGTGAGTGGGTTATAGAAGAAAATTTTTCCAATGTATAAGGGTTCTTCTTCTAATAATATGGCCATTAATTTTTTGGAGTAGGTTTAGATACATTTTCAGCTAATTCATATGGGAGATGAGAACTTTATTACTTTAGAAATATTTTTGTTTTATGATTTATTATTTTAATATTAGAAATTATGCTTATGAGATCATGATGTTTCTGTGATAATATGGAATGTGTTTTGGGGATCTATTAAAAAAAGTTTTTTGAATAAAGAAATAAATTCTTGAGAGGATTAGGGATCTATTTATGAAATAATTTTTTGGCTAGATATAGTGATGACTAATACCCTATAGAGGAGAGAACAGAAAAATTAAAAAACTTAATGGGATTTATTAGTTTTTGAAAATTAATTAACAGTTTTAATTAATAGAGTTATTTTTTAGAGAAAATTAAATGAATGGTCATATTAAATTTTTATAATAGTTTATCTCAATGTGGACCTACTATACTATTATACCTCACCAATATATGATATTTATGTTGGGAACTATAATATTTTTAAAGGGGGATAATACCCTTATTAAAAAGATAATTTTCTAAAAATTAGAGTGACAAACACACTTAAACCATGACTTTTTTATGGGGAGTCACGACCCAATCACAACCCTAACTTTAGAATAATGGAGAAAAAACCCAAGTGATCCTATCTTTAGAATCTGAGAGTCACCACCAAAATGAACTCTATTTTATAATATAGGATTTAAAACCTGAATAAATAATGAATTTGAGAGGAAAATCCTAGATGGATAGTTTTATTAAAAGTTTTATAGATATAAAGTATTTTTATAGACATAAAAAACAAGGAAAAATAAATATAAGAATAAATATGAATCACTAGTACTGATTATTGAGTAAGGAATCATTTTATCTCATTATGGAAATCGTAGTGAAATATGTTTTGGTATAACACTTCGGAGACTATCCAGATAATTAAACATTGATTTCATTGGACTTTACAATGTTGTTCAACAATTTGATAAAATATATATTTTTTCTCGAAGGAATAGTTGTGTCTGCACAATTTTTTATGATATTTGTTGTGTTCTAAACCAAATCAACCTATATATAAATAGAAAACAAAAATGTCTAATAAATTCATTCCTTGGGTAAAATAATTTCAATGGATGATAATAAAAGTTCAATTATTATATCAATTTCCTTAGAGGGATAAATTAGTTTCTAGAAATATTGACAATAATAACATCAGTCAAATTTTAAAAAATAGTCCTTCAAAATGTGTAAATTAATTAAAAATAATATGCTCAAAAATATATGGTTTTTTGAAATAATCTATTCAAGATATATCCAAAATAAACATTTAATGGTATCCCATAAAATATTATAAAACAATAATTAAAATTAATACATTTTCATTAAAAAAATGAATATATATAAAATAGATTTGTAAATAATAAATATTAATTTAGAAATCAATAAATATAAAAAATATTTAAGGAAAAAAATTGGCATTTAAAAATATGACCAATGAGTATTCAAGTCAAACTAAATAAAATTTTTATTTTTTAATACAAATAAATTAATATACATAAAAACTAATTTTGACAATGTCAAGATAAATATGGTATATTCAGAGTTAATGAAATTGATAAAGAACTTAACAAAAACATACTGTAATATAATCCATATTTTTAAAAAAAATTAGACATAGAAGTAGAAATGAGATAAATAAAATGATATAAGAAATACTATGGTACATACTTAAATCCACGGTAAGAGCATTGTAAGTTATTGGCCACACTCCATTGTCCCATATCATTCCACATGGTCACACCTCATTGAACCACATATCTCACGTTCTCAGGTGTAGCCATCATAGATTCATAGAAAAAACTAACAATTGAATAATTTATCTCACCATTGCATGAAATAATGATAGTTTTATACAATATATGATATATTGATTTTAAAAATAAATACAGGAATACATTTCTATCTTCTTGTGAAAGCTTACTATGGAACAGGATCCCACACAAATAACTATATATATGATCTATAAATAAATTCATATATAATATTCACACATTATAAGGGTGGTTCCATTTATAAAAACATTCGTATCAAAAAAGTTAATTTCGCTTCTTTATTTCTTGTAAATATTAAATTTCATACTAAAATTCAAAATACAACATGTACTTGGGTCGATGAAAATTTTCAAATAATGAGTTTCTGGTGTGTGTGTGTGTGTGTGTGTGTGTGTGTTTAATTCCATACATTATAAGGAATGTAGTAGAATAGAATAAAATGGAATGTGGATTGATTAAGAACATCACCCATTCAATCTAAGAATCATTGGATTCATAAATTATATTGTTCTTCCACATAAGAAACATGTTTATAGGGAACAAAATAAGAATTCATGGAAGCACTGAGAGGGATAGAATAAGAAATTTGAATATATGAAATGGTTTATAGAAGTGGTATTCTTATGTAATCTAAAGAAGGTTGATAAAATAAAATTTATTTCACAAAATGAAAAAAAATACTTTGATAAATTATAATTACTTATATAATAATGAAATAACATAAAAAATTACATAATAATAATAATAAGATAATTGTAACACCTCGAAATTCTAATTAAAATTAAATAATTCAATGTGTTTGATACATTTTATTTAACACTACACTAAATTTAAATTATCCACAAATTTTTATATAAATATTAGTAATTATGATAATATGGAATTAGACTATAAATCATTACCTTTTGAAAATAAATAGATAGTATGTATTAATGTTGAAAAAATCCATTTTCAATAAATTCTATTTTTATTATATATTATGTCTTCCATTAAAACATAAATTTTAAAATATTATAATTTTAGTTAAGTTAAATAAACTTCATTTTTGTATTCATCACTTGAAAATTGGCTTTTATTATTTTTGGATCATTTTTTTAAAGGTTGATTTTAATCGGAAAGCGTGGGATTAACAAAAATTATAATTTCCATGATTTTATGTCTATTTAAGTATATACTAGAAGATTAAAAAAACATATAAAGTAATTAAATGTGAATTTTAAGAATAAAATTAATAATTTAAAATTATTGTTTAAACTTAGAAAACCTATGGAAATCATTTTTACAACTAATTAAAATAGTAGTTTAATATAAAAATTATTTTCAATGTTTTACTTGAATCAAGTATTTTTTTAATGGATATTCTATTTTGGATATCATTCAAACCTTTGTACCCTATATTTTTGTTATCATATATCAATATATGTCCTTTAAATCAGTATACAAGATAATTTTAGATTATATATAAAGTTAATGCTTAACACATTATGTATCTAAAAAAATTTTCTACATGATTAAACGTATTTATTTTTAAATTTACTATTCAAACCATTATAAATAATATTTTATAATATTAATTGGTAATTTTAAATTATAAGAATCAAATCAATTAAAAAAGTCAATATTAATATTTCTAATAAAAATGAATTACTAAGTTAAGAAATGTGTCACTAGGGTTAGCGTAAGAGGGGTTAATTGGGTATAAATTAGCGTAAAAGACCAATATCATTTATAAATGGGATTAGAAATTAATTATTCATACAATTCAGGAAAACAATTCTCTTCATTCACATGAAAATTATTTTTTATAAATTTTATTGAAAGGAGGGTGAAAAAACCCCCCTAAATAAAAGACCCTCAAGGGGATCGAAAATAATGTATAGCAAGGGTATCCCCCCACTGAAAAGGACCTTCACTCTAAGAGAAGTGATCCCAAACTATAATAAATGACTACCTCTTATCTTAGTCTCCCAATATTTGAAAGCACATATGTAGCAATGTTTGTGTCTCTCCAACTATATTGAATGGGAAACCCTTGATAAGTCTCCAAAGCATAACTCCTGATAATGTAATCCAGTTCCAAAGGAACCTCCAAACTCCCATTAACCATTTTCACCTGAACATTCAAGCTTGAATCCACTTCGGACACATGAAATTTGTGCCTCCTACAAATCTGGGTCCCTTTATGTTGTGCTCGTGCCTCCACCCACAAGGAACTTCCCAGGCCATAAGCCACACTGAATGCCAACAGAATTGAGCCCCTCAAATCATGTAGTAACCCTCCACCTATCATAATATCGTTCATGAAATAACCATCCACATTAAGTTTTAGCCTGTTGTAAGGAGGGATATATCTAATCCACCCCCCCCCCCCCACTTGAACTGCCACAAATGTGGGGTCTGTTAAAGGTGTTCCCCAAACAACAATTACCTTAACATATAAATGGGTTAAATCAACATAAATTTCATACAAACATTACCCTATAATTACACCTTGAAACTATACCATTTTACTCTACCTATAACCCTATCCCTTTAATATAATCTCTTAGTCACACATATTAATACTATGCCCTTTAAATTTAAAGAGACTCGTTGAAAATTCAATTCCTCATCATGATTATTATCAACTACTTAGTTTTATTCTTAATGTTATTATTTATAATTCATTTTAGGAATAAAAATATAAATATTTTTTAAAAATTTATATAATCTAATGTTACCATATTAAATTTTTTATAATTAT
The DNA here is from genome assembly GCA_963277665.1 of Viscum album. NCBI lineage: Eukaryota > Viridiplantae > Streptophyta > Magnoliopsida > Santalales > Viscaceae > Viscum > Viscum album. Next base: position 349,081,070 of record OY728126.1, on the reverse strand, counting down.
TTTTTTAATACCCCATCGATTAAAAAAACAAAATTTTTGTTTATGCGAATGATGACTACAATCTCCATGATATAACATGTTTTGTTTTCTTCACCCCCTTACATGGTTGGATAGAATAATTTTATTAAATTTTAAGTATAATGATTATGATATAATTATTTTTTTGGTATAAAAAACTAAATATCCCACTAATTATATGTCACGTCCCGACCCAACGAGGCTCGAGCCGCAACTCCCCAAGCCCACCTCCAATAGGCCAGTGGCTGGCGTCTAGCGTCGAGTAGGCAGTCACACACATGGAAGGCATTAGCCTAAGGTACTTGTACACACGCACCCGCATACACCTCCATGAAACAGTGCAGAGATATATAAAACTGAAAATAAAATGCATGCATACATATATCCCAACCAGAGTAAAGAAAAAGTACAAAAGGAAAAAACAGGGTCCACCAAAAGAAAACTGCAAAGTGTCCAACCTGCTCAGAAGGAGGGTAAACACTGCCAAACACCCACCGGTCAGCTCCTCGGTCAAACCCGCTCACTAAGCTCCGCCTGCTCCGGGTCCTCCTGGGACTCCGTCGAAAGGCATGTGGTCTGCACAAGACACAAACATGTGCGGGCAAAGCCTGTGCAGGGGTGAGTATAAACATACTCAGTAGGCACCCCAAAAACCCAAAACAAAATGGAGAAACTGAAAGAAAACAGTCAGTTCATCCCATCCAGAGGGAACCCAGACGAGAGAGAAACTCTATCTCGTGACAATCCTCGGCTAAACACAACTAGTCAGCTCAACTCAAGTGTATGCCCATACATACACATTGAATAAGCTAGATATACTCAGCTCACGCCACAAAGCCACAAGAGGTACCAACCTCATCACCAGCAACTATCCACAAACAGGAGAGTACACCACATGAACACTATCATCACATATGACACTCATCTGAGAGATACACTCCATCGGGTTTCTCACAAACCTCTCAGACGCTCACCTGAGATATCACGCTCGTCAAATAGCATCACTGAGGAAACCTCGCTGAAACAACATAACCATCAAACTCCTCGGATAGGGGATCGCTCCTATGGTCCACTAGGGGATACCAGAACCCACTCTAGTATAGGAAGCTCACAGATAGGGGATCACTCCTAGGGTCCGCTGGGGGATACCACGACCCGATCTAGCATACGTAGTTCTCAGAGATAGGGGATCACACACAGGATCCGCTGGGGGATACCACAACCCGATCTGAAGCTCGACAGAAGCACATCACTCAGATAGAGGACCATTTCCCATATAAAGGTGGTCACGACGATACCGGAACCCTATCTGGTATGACTCGCAATGTAGGGGATCGAACCGACGATACTACAACCCTACCGAAACCACGCGCTGAGTTGGGGATCGCATAACCAACGATACCGCAACCCTACTATACACCTCATGATGAGTAGGGGATCGTATACCCGATGATGCCACAACCCTACAGAGTACGACCCACTGCATAGGGGATCAAAATATTGATGATGCCACAGCCCTACGGGGTTAACCAGCTAGATAGGGGATCACCGCCCGTGGATAAATGGTCACAGCGATACCAAGAACCCGATCTAGGGTAGCGATGCTAGAGGATCCCACTTCGGCCCACCGGAGGGATACCACAACTCTAACAGATTAAACATCCCATCGAGAGGATCACAAGCCTACACTGGGGTTGTGACGTCGCGCAAACCCTCGTAGGAACGAACCAAGGGAGTAACTTCAACCACTGCTGGTACAAATGTCGCTAACCCGAGCGACCCGCCACAACGCCACACCGCACATCTCTAAGGCTGATACCAAGGCCACCATCGCGTTTTATGCAGAAAAACATGCAGGATAGGCTGTTTACTTACCCGAAACAGAAAACCAGTGAAAAGGAACTATTCACCGCAGTTATCCCGTGTGGGGCCCACACAACAATCCCAGAACTCAACTAACGGATCATACCATGGTGATCCCCTCAAAAAAGTACACATGAGCCACTACTCGCATGTCCGAAACTGACACCCGGTGAGAAAGGCATTATTCATTGAATGCCAACTCATGCGGGGCCCACACCTCAATCCCAAAACTCATCTAATGGATCGCACCATTGGGATTCTCTCGGTAAAACACACAGGATCGACTAATCATCCGCCAAAATCAGACTACTGGTGCGAAAGTTGTCTTTCGTCGAAAACGCCAAAAACTCGGTCTCGTGGGGCCCTCACCCCAAACTCAGTCCCAACACCCGAAATCCCTCAAGAAAATTCTGTCGTGTCATCAGGGTCTCAATGCCACTGACGGCACGTCAATCGGATGCTTCGGGTAGAAGTTATGACGGCCCGAAGTCGTAAGATAATAAAATCTTATTATTTTATTCGACATTTCTAACTCCCGGGCCATGATCCCAAACTATAAAATTCTCAAAGTGAGTTCAAAAGGACTGTCTCGATGCAAGGAGCGTGTCACCGCAAATGCCTCGCAAATCGGAGTTACAGTTTGCGAGTTACGGGGGTTTAAACAACCCCCGGAAAATCCTGGTCGGACCACCTCCGGCCTCGCCGGAAACCACCGCGCCACCGCCGTCGTCGCCAGAATCTATCGTGCCACCGCCGCTCCTCACTGAATTCTTCAATGGCCACCACTGGAATCCGGGATTTCCACCGGAAAACTTCCAAGAACCCCCAGGAGCACCCCGGTACTCCAAAATCAGATCGGAAACATGTTTTGGAAACCTCGAGACCCGAACTATACAACCCTTATAAAGATTTGAAGAAAAAAACAAATAAACGGGGTCCAGGATTTCAAAACTCAAACCGCCTACCTCGCAGGAAAAACGTCGACGATCCGCGCTCCAAAACTTCTACTACACGATCCTGGAATGCCCATCGTCGAAATCCAAGCTCGACGGCACCTTGATCGCACGATTCGGCCGCCGATTCACCGTCGGAAGGGGAAGAGAAGGAGGACGAAGGAGGAGTAACTCCTCCTATGTGCATCACATGTCCAACAGGGGGGAAGATATTTGTTTACAACAAATATCTGCTTAACTCCCCAGCCCGACACGCCCCCGACCCCACGCCCGACGCGGACAAGAATAAGGTCGCCCTTATAGTAAACACGATGTTCTGAACTCAACAGTAGACTCAGATTTCTGATCTGAGACTCCGTTCAGAAGTCATTCGATATGACGCTCGTAAATAAACTTTTCTATTTATTTACGAAAACGCCCCTGGTGGCATTTTCCACAGAAGGTCCGCTCCCGCAAAGTTTACACCTCACCAAGGGTAAACGGCACGTTCCGGACGCAACCGTGGCCTCTTCTCATTTTGAGCTATTTTTTAGGAGATATCACACCCCTGCCACGTGCATAGTATAAAAAACTAAATATTTTTATAAAATTAATTTCGGGCACACCCGGACTCGGAATCGCACGCCATCTTCGCACTTAGCTCTATAATTATTCATCGAAATATTCCAAAGTCTGACAAGTCCTAAACCCGAGTCGCTACATCCTCCCCCCCCCCCCTTAGAACTTTTCATCCCCAAAAAAGTCCTAAGCATAAGGGAAGTGACTGGACTCCCAGCTGGGTCTCCCATGCCAGCGAGTTCGCCAATAAACACCCATGCCCGAACACATGAGTCAGAGGGATTCAACCACCACACCTCAACATTGTCCGCCTTGGGCAGAGCTTACTCGCCCACATTGTTTTAATCACGTCACAAAAACGTGTCTCGGTTGGGGAAGGATCCCTCTTTCTTACGCATTTGAAGCACACCAAACAACACCCACACAGGATCTTACCAACGCCCTGAAAAAAACTTGATCAAGCAACAGAAAGGAAAAAGTACCACTAAACAGTGTATATCAAACTACTGTAGAATGTAGAAAAGTAACAAGGCGTACCTCTATCCATCCGTGGAGCATCCGAGTCAACAGCCTCTAGGGCATGCAGCTGGCCTCGCCCTCATCCCCCAGCTCCTTGAGCTCGATGTGGACCTCCTGGGGGTGGGGGTGGTGGTAACTGATACCGCCTACCTCTCCCAGATGATGCACCAGCTCCGTCGCTATGTCCGTCGCCCTGTGGACCTCCTTGCTCGAGATGCTGCCTCTGCCAAGGCGGTCCATCGACTGACTCCCTCTCAGCAGCACGACAAGTTGGACAATCTCTTGAAATATGTCCCCAACCATTGCAAGCATAACACTGCCTCTCCTGCGGCTGACCAAAACTAGCCTACGAGCCCTGTGATCCCTGAGACTCATATCCTCCATCCTGGGGTCGCCTTCTGATACGTCGGTCACGTCCAGACCCCTAAGTTTGTCTTCAGTTACCAGATTCTGATGTCTCAGCTCTCACGTGCCCAGCACTAACAGGGGGAATCTGCTCAGCCAGAAATATCTCCACCACCAATGCTCGCTCCAGCACTCCAACATAGGTGGGCAGGCACAAGGAAACCACACCTGCTCAGATGTCCCTGCATAAGCCCTGCTCGAAGATCCGAGAATTAAATAATGGGTCTTGAACCATATCCACGGAGTAGTGTGACAGGTCTGTAAATCTCGCTGAGTAATCTAACATGGTCATGCCCTCCTTTCGAAGCTGTAGAAGCTCCTAGATCCGCACTGACCTCAGTGTCACCGGATAGAACTCCTCCCTGGAGAGCTGCTCAAACTCTGCCCACGTGAGTGTCTCCTCGTCATAGGACTGCGTCACCAGACTCCACCATCGCCCAGCCGAACCATGCAGAAGGCTCGCCGCTAGGACCACCATCTGATCTAGAGGTGTCCTCACTAGGCGAAAAACTCGGGTGACTGCCTCAAGCCATTCATCAGCTACCTGTGGGTCTGGATAATCTTGGAACCTCAGAGGTCGCTGCCTCTAAAACTCGTGCAGCGCACTCAGCCTGCGCGCAACCTCATCCTGCACTGCCGACACAACCAGCTGCTCGACAGGTGGTGGCTCAACTGGTGGACCACCTAGAGGTCCAGCATCAGAACCTACGCCCTGGTCCACAGCCTCTGCACGGGGCGGATCGTCACCACAATCCCGCTGTGGAAACCTCGCTGGCTTTCATCGTGGAGGAATCCTGAAATACATTCAAGATGCACCGCGGTCAAAGAGTATATCTGGAGAGTAGACACAAGAAGGACAAGTAAAACCCAAAAACCCACTCCTATATGATGTAGGTACCGTTATGTCCCTACGATCAGTGTACGAATGTCCTGAATCGAAAGGCAGGTTATCAGATTCCTAGTGTATGGATACGTCGGCCGCCGCACCAAAACTGGAGTCTCTGACCTGAAATTCGAGCTCGAAACACCCTAACACTGCCGCTATGCAACCCAAACCAAACTCATAGCTAGACCAGCTATGCTCTGAGATCCCAAAGGTGGAGCCTCCTCCGATACCACTCTGTCACGACCCGACCCAACAGGGCTCGAGCCGCGACTCCCCAAGCCCGCCTCCAATAGGCCAGGGGCTGGCCTCTAGCGCCGAGTAGGCTGTCACACATGTGGGAGGCATTAGCCTAAGGTACATGTACACATGCACCCACATACACCTTCATGCAACAGTGCAGAGATATATAAAAATGAAAAAAAAAGCATGCATACATCTATCCCAACCAGAGTACAGCAAAAGTAAAAAAGGGCAAAACACGGCCCACCAAAAGAAAACTGCAAAGTGTCCAACCATCTCAGAATGAGGGTAAACACTGTCAAACACCCATTGGTCAGCTCCTCGGTCAAACCCGCTCCCTAAGCTATGCCTGCTTTGGGTCCTCCTGGGACTCCGTCGAAAGGCATGTGGTCTGCACAAGACACAAACATGTGCGGGAAAAGCCCGTGCATGGGTGAGTATAAACATACTCAGTAGGCACCCCAAAAACCCAAAACAAAAGGGAGAAACTGAAACGAAATAGTCTGCACATCCCAGCGAGAAGGAACCCAGAGGATAGAGATACTCCATCTCGTGACCATTCTCGGCTAAACACAACTAGTCTGCTCATCTCAGGTGTATGCCGATACATACAACTTGAACATGCCAAATATACAGAGCTCGCGCCACAAATCCACAAGAGGTACTGACCTCATCACCAGCAACTATCTACAACCAAGAGAGTACACCACAAGAACACTGTCATCCCAGATAACACTCATCCAAGAGATACAATCCATCGGGTTTCTAACAAACCTCTTAGACGCTCACCCGAGAGATCACGCTCATCGGATAACATCACTGAGGAAACCTCGCTGAAACAACATAACCACCAAACTCCTCGGATAGAGGATCGCTCCAAGGGTCCGCTAGGGGATACCAGAACCCACTCCAGTATATGATTCTCACAGATAGGGGATCACACTCGATCTGGCATACGTAGTTCTCACAGATAGAGGATCACACCCAGGATCCGCTGGGGGATACCACAACGCAATATGGCACTCGACAGAAGCATATCACTTAGATAGAGGATTATCGCCCATATAAAGGTGGTCAAGACGATACTGGAACCCTATCTGGTATAACTCGCGATGTAGGGGATCGAAACGACGATACCGCAACCCTACCGAAACCACGCGCTGAGTAGGGTATCACATAACCAGCGATACCCCAACCCTACTATACACCTCATGCTGAGTAGGGGATCGTATACCCGACGATTCCAGAACCCTACTGAGTACGGCCCACCGTGTAGGGGATCATAATCTCGATGATGCCACAACCCTACGGGGTTAACAAGCTAGATAGGGGATCGTCGCCCATGGATAAACGGTCACAGCGATACCAAGAACACGATCTAGGGTAGCGATGCTAGAGGATTCCACTCCAGCCCACCGGAGGGATACCACAACTCTAACAGATTAAACATCCCATCGAGAGGATCACAAGCCTACACTAGGGTTGTGATGTCGCGCAAACCCTCTTAGGAATGAACTAAGAGAGTACCCTCAACCATTGTTGGTCCAAACGTCGCTAACCCGAGTGACCCACCACAATGCCACACCACGCATCTCCAAGGCTGATACCGAGGCTACCATCGCGTTTCACGTGGAAAAACACACAGGATAGACTGTTTACTCGGCCAAAACGGACAACCAGTGAAAAGGAACTATTCACCACAGCTAGCCCGTATGGGGCCCACACAACGATCTCAGAACTCAACTAACGGATCATACCAAGGCGATCCCCTCTTAAAAGTACACAGGATCCACTACTCACACGTCCGAAACGGACACCTGGTAAAAAAGGAACTATTCACAGAATGCCAGCTCAGGCGGGGCCCACAACTCGATCCTGAAACTCATCGAATGGATTGCACCATTGCGATCCTCTCGGAAAAAAAACACAGGATCGACTAATCATCCGCCAAAATCGGACTCTTGGTGCAAAAGTTGTGTTTCACCAAAAACGCCAAAAACCCGGCCTCATGGTGCCCACACCCAAAACTTGGTCCCAACATCCGGAAACCCTCAAGAAACATCTATCGTATCATCAGGGTCTCAACTCCACTGACGGCACGTCAATCGGACGCTCCGGGTAGAAGTTACGACGTCCCGAAGTCGTAAAATAATAAAATATTATTATTTAATACGACGTTTCTAACTCCCTGGCCATGATCCCGAACCATAAAATTCTCAAAGAGAGTTCAAGAGATCCGCCTCGACGCAAGGAGAGTGTCTCCGAAAGTGGCTCACAAATCATAGTTACGGTTTGCGAGTTACGGGGGTTTAAAGAACCCCCGGAAAATCCTGATCGGATCACCGCCGGCCTCGCTAGAAACCCCCGCGCCGCCGCCGCCGTCACTGGAATCCGCCGTGCCGCTGCCGCGCCGCCACCGCGCCTCGCTGGATTCCTCCATGGCCACCACCGGAATCAGGGATTTCCGCCGGAAAACTTCCGGGAACCCCCGGGAGCACCTCGGTTCTCCAAAATCAGATCTGAAACATGTTTTGGAAACTTCAAGACCCGAACTATACAACACTTATAAAGATTTGAATAAAAACAAAAAATAAATGGGGTCTAGGATTTAAAAACTCAAACCGCTTACCTCGCGGGCGAAACGACGATGATCCACGCTCCAAAGCTTCCGATGCACGATCATGTAACGCCCGCCATCGAAATCTGAGCTCGACGGCACCTTGATCGCGCGATTCATCCGCCGATTCACAATCGAAAGGGGAGGAGAAGGAGGAGGAACTCCTCCTCTGTGCATCACACGTCCAACAGGGGGGAAGATATTTTTTTACAATAAATATCTGCTTAACTCTCCAGCATGACACGCCCCCGACCCCACGCCCGACGCGGAAAAGGATATAGTCACCCTTAGTGTAAACACGACATTCTGAACTCAACGGCTGACTCAGATTTTCGATCTGAGACTCCATTCAGAAGTTATTCGAGCTGACGCTCGTAAATAAACTTTTCTATTTATTAACTAAAACACCCCTGGTGGCGTTTTCCATTGCAGGCCCGCGCCCGCGAAGTTTACACCTTGCCCAGGGTAAACAGCATGTTTCGGATGCAACAGTGCCCTCGGATTACCATTTTGAGCTACTGTTTAGGAGATATTACACCCCCACCACGTGCATAGTATAAAAAAACTTAATATTTTTATAAAATTAATTTCGGGCACACCTGGCCTCGGAATCGCACGCCGTCTTTGCACCTATCTCTAGAATTATTCATAGAAATATTCCAAAGTCTGACAAGTCCTAAACCCGAGTCGCTACATTATAATAAAAACAAATGGCCTTTATTAATTTATTCATTTAAAATGATTGTGCTAAGAACATAATTATTAATTAAAATTGTTTAATATATTAATATCCATCAAATATTCTACTAATTCATTCTAATTTATTAATATGAAAATAATAATCACAAAATATGGTTATTATTCATCAAGTATAGTGATATTACAACTCAACCGGCTCATAACCATTAATTAAATCTAGGTATGTTCAGGTTTGGGTTAGTTTTACCACCTAATCAAAAAATAATATTATATTTGTAATGGATGACTATAAAAATTAATTTACAAGTTTAATATGATATAAATATATATAATTAATTTTTCTCTTTTTATTTTATATTATCATTTTACTTGTTAATCAATAAAATAACTTTCATTATTTAAGAATCACCAAAACATAGTCATCAACGATTTCCTTAATATTGTTAATAACTAAAAAATTACATGATATAAAATTATAACATTATAAAAAAATATTATTAAATATATTCAAATAGATTACCTTAACTGGTATTAATGAAATTTTTGTAGAGTTAATAGGAATAAAACAATTATGAAACCAGTGAAAATGATCAAAACTATAAATAACTAATATGTTAAATAACAATAATTTTGGGTGAGAATTGATAATTGTATAATGTATGACTGAAAATGGATATGGAAAATATTTTCAATAAATTCATTATTGTATCAATGTTTTTAATAGATGGTTTTAATATACGTTTTTTGGAGTTTAAGACAAGAGATAACGGTTTCAACCTCAATTTAATTTTAGTAATATATGCTTATATTGTACACAATTATAGATTTTTTATGGTGTAAATACCAGCCTATAGTAATATTTTTATCTTGATTTTATTATATTTATATATATTAAATACACCATTTAATTATAACATTCCCATGGTATTTGTTTCCAATTTTCCAAACGTTATAAGTGTTATTGTTTCAAATTCATTTATTTAAGAAAAATTTGGTATTATGAACCAAATTGAATTTTTATGGTGTATATACTTCCTACTTTAAATTTTTTTAATGAATAGTCTTTTAATTGTGATATTTAATGTTTAATTACAAGAAATACCTTTCAAGGGGTTTTGATTAAAGTTTTACTTGATCCAAAATGGTTTTCCTTGTCTTAAACCTTATTCTTTGAGACATAACACATTTTTACAACATTTTTTATTTTTATGGCATATTCACTAAACATGAATATAATTTTATCATACTATTTTTATTTATAGCGATTTTATAACTAAATTATGATCCCTTATTCATGATTTGCTGATTTTTTATTTCCCTAGTAGTAATGAAATTTTGTAACCCAATGTTCATTAATTCAATTACGATCTTTATCCTGACCATTATTTATATTATGTGTATATTATTCCTTTTTATATTATTATGTGTTATTATCTCATTAAAATATTTTATTTAAATTCCTACAACATAAATCCTTTGAAAACAAATATCATCTCTTTGGATATTATCATTTTTAACCATCCACATTCTCTCTCTGTATAGAATATGATCATATTCTTATAGTAAAAAATTACCTATATGCCCATTTTTCTTTAATATGTCATCATAATAATTTATATATTTTAGATTGGATGATGTTAACATATAATTAATGATATTATATTTACAAGATGAAAATAATGTGTGTCCCTTATATTTTTATTCCAATATGGATTATTATTGGAAAGCCAACTGAGTATTTGTTTACCATAAATATTCATTATCAGAATGGGTTTTAATTATATTATACTTTTTATTGACTTGGGTTAAAGTATTGACATTATACATAATAATTTACATCTAAAATAGTTTGATGATTTATTTGTGTTATATATTCTTCATCAAAAATATAACCATGTTTTTATTCAGTAAGAGGTTCTTTAGAAAATAGTTTGAAAATTCCTATTGAATCTTATTATTAATGAATACAACATAATCAGGTGATGGATGGATGTTATAATTATTTTCAATGTAAAACATTGATAAGAGTTTTGATAAAAAAAATAGTTTTGGTTTTGTTGTGTACCTCTTCCCATAATAGAAAATTTTCTTAACATAATGCCTTGACAATAGGTTATCTAGACTATGGTCCCGATAAAAATTATAGTGTCCTGGTAGAAGTCCTTGATAGTATATTTAGATATCTAGAATTATGAATTTCATTAGTATGATATTATTATTAATGATATTTTTGTTTTCGTTTATTGACATGGATATTTAATTATATTATATTCAAGTTAATTATGGTTTCATATTCTTTAATTATTCCTTCCATAATATTTATTCCATGTTTGGTACCTAATTGGTATAGTTGTATATTGAACTGAATGAGAATTTGATATCACTATTTCTTATGTTTCCACTCCCCTAGGTTACGGATAAATGTTGTATGTTTTACATTTTTTGAACCATTACACTTGTGAAATAATTTATTGTATACATTGAAGAATTCTCCTGGATTAATTAGTTTTATATATAATAGAAAATTGTTCTATTTTATAAAAAGAATGAAGGATTTATTAGATAATGTTGTTTACTAAGCCTATAAATCAGTAGACCTAACAAAGATCTATTGGACGTATGATATTAAATAATTATTAATGATTTATTAATGGTTGATAATAATATTTTTTATATGATGTCACATAGAATGAATATGTTTTATGAGATTTATTGAACTAGATCCATGAATGTGGGTCTATGAGGTCATAGTTAGTATCAAAGGAAAATATTAGACAAAATTGGAAATTATAATGTATGTTGAGGATAATATAAGGATTAATAATTTAAGGATGATAAAAAATTTGTATATTCCCCTCTGGAATAGTATATTATTCTATGCTAAGGTAATAATGACCATGTTATTTGGAGATCACAGTTAGAGAAACCTTGTGAAAATCCAATGAATTAGTTTACTTATTATATAATATCATGATATCATGGTTTAATAGATATTAGGTGATGTTTCATATAAATAAATTACTATATGGATTCTGGAATGTTGATATAGAAATGGAACAAATGCACCCAGGGGTAATCATCTAAAGAAGAGTTTTTTGAGAATTGAATCAATCATCACTCTAATACATAAAGAGTGGACCTAAGATTTAACACCTGGAAAGACACTCTTGGTTGATATGATTAGGTAAATAAAATTCACTTTATTAACCATTAAAAAGGATTTATATCCTAGTTATATTTATCTCTTAGGTTAATAATTACAATAGAATCTCTATTAAAGAAATTTAAATTTAATTAGAAGAGTCAAAAAATAAAATGAATGTGTCACCAGATAATAAATATTAGGTTTACGTTTTCATATTTTAATGATCATTTAATATGACTTTATTGATAATAATTTTGTTTTTGGTAATTTCTTAAAATGGGATCATGAAAATGAAGCTGATAATGGTATATCCTTAGAAACCACTATGTATTATAACAACATAACAGAACATAATTTAGTGATTGGGAACCTTATTATTTACCAGCTTGGATGGAAAAAGGTGAGATTACTATTCCTTCCTATGGCAATGAGATTGATATTTTTATAATATTAAAACTCTTAGTTGTTCTCATTCCTTAGTAATGTTTGTCCATGATATTCAATTTTTTTTTGAAATTTATGAGGATAGTGAGAAACATATAAGAATTATTATTCTGTAGTTTTACTTTAATAGTGTGGAAGAATATATTAAATGGTACTAATAAACATTAAAATTGATTTTATGAAATGGTTGTATTTTTTTATATTACTATTAAATAACACATGTTTTAGGTAAGTATAACTCTTAACCTTAATATACATATGATGTGGGGATAATAAACCATTGTTTTATTTTAAAAATTGAGATAGTAATTGGTAACCTTGGGATTGATAATTTATTCCTGATATATTTTTATAGTTTTAACGTAGTTTTGGGATTGTGGTATAAAATGACTATAAAATGTACTTATGTACTACTGGTTATTTGTATATGGGGGTTATTTATAGAGTTAATTATAGGTGGAATAAATATTCTCATTATGATTTAATGTCCTTGATATTTAAATGGTTTTGGGAGTGGTTTGATTTTGAGATTACAAAATTATTATATAAACATACAAGGTTATATCATTAAAATAATGATAAATATTATTTGAGGGTGGAAAAGTTATAATTTTAGAGCATATATTTCTATTATTATTGGGTTTAGAATATTTTATGAAATTTAATGGTAATTTAGGATATTTATTTCATGGATTAGGTTAATATATATTCGAGAAATCAGTTAAAATAATCTATGTTAAACCAAGATTTATATATGAAAGTGATATAGGTTGAACCGATTCTGATACGAGTTGAGTTGTAAAAACTATAGGCTAACGTGATAGTGTTACAAAGTAATATATATTTATGTCATTTTTTCTATGCTTATTTATGTAAATTATCTTATAATTATCATCACTCATAACAACTCTTTTGGTTCTAGTAATGGTTGGAAAAATAAGGAACCATGGGTTGGATGGAGAATATCGAGATTACCTCGATGAAAAACCCATCTAAATATGAGCATGAGTGATATATTTTTTGATTATTTAAATCTATATATCATGAAATTTTATTAAAAACGTGATCATGTTCAAAGTACCAAATACACCAAAGAATATAAACATGGAGTCTCATTAGAGATCCATGGAATAAGATCATCAGACTCACAAGTATAAGGGAATGAATGAAGTTACAAAAGTATATAGAATTATAATCAAGATTCTTAGGAATTATACTTCTTAATGTCCCATTCCAATGGATGATATGGGAGACAGTAAACAAAAACAATGTGAACAAGGAAATTCCTATAATACAACTACAAATGAATCAGATAGTGAGTTTTAAATATAGACTTTTTAGATACCTATTTAATATAAATTTTCAACATGTTATGTTTATTGAGAGATAAATAAAAACACATACTGGTATGATTATCATATAAATAAATTTTAAGGCTTATGGTTTGTTTTCTTTGTGGATATATATTTATGTCCAATGGTATAATTCTATATAAAATTTGGTATAAATTAACTCTCTTTATAATGCACGTATACTAATTTTTCATGTAGAAAATCATCATTATGCATTCTAAATAAGTATATCATCATCTAACTACATATAGTTATTTTTAAGTTCTATATATAAATTATATTGATATTATGATTCAAATTATGAGGTCACAATTTATTAACAGTAGGGGGATGTCACATCCTAAAATTCAAATTACCTTAAAATAATTCAATGTTTATGTTAACTTTTATTTCACACAACACTCAATGTAAACAAGATACAACATATTATAATAAAATTTGGAAATAACATTTAATTTTAATCATTTTAAAATAATCACCTTTATAATGAAAATTGTTAATGTGTGTTAATATGGAAATGGGCTATTTTCAATGAGTTCAATTGTATTTATATTTTTCATTTCTAATTAAAAACATAATTTTTAATTTATAGAATTTAAATTAGAAAAAATAAACATCATTTTTATCTCATCACCTCAAAATTGACTTTGTATAAATTTTTCATCATTTTAAAAAAGTAAAAATTTTAATAAAAAACACAACATTTAAGAAAACTTTAATTTAAATGATTCTATCACTTTGTAAGAATTATCTAGAACATTTCAAAACAAATTTACGTAACAAAATATGAATATTAGAGATAACATTTTTCATTTTTAAAAAAATTGAACTTATATGAAATTTGGAAAACATTTTGACAACTAATTAAAATGTTGCATTAATATAAAAACAATTTGCATTTATTTCTTCTAATAACATATTTTTCAAGGGAGATTAAATTTTGTATTTCATTGAAAGAAACTTTCCCTTTATTTTTTTAATATTCAATAAATATTCATCGTTAAAATAATCATCCATGAAAATTTTATCTTTTTAATAAATTTGATACATTAAAATGTTATTTATTTAAAAAAATAAGTTTATTTGATTAAGATTATTTATATTAAAATTAAATTTTGGAACATTTTGAACGTTTATTTGATTAAATGATTTTTAATACTTAAATTTTTTTCATCAGATTATGTATAAATTTCAATCTTAATCATGGTAATTAAAATTAATTACTATGGTAAGAAATAAATCACTAAGGATTAATAAAAAGGGATAAATTGAGTTTAACCTAGACTAAAATAACTAATTAATTGAAAAACCATGCCCATAAATTAATGTTTGATATTTGGATCATCTTGTATATGTGTCGCCTACACTTCTATTGATTTTTGATCCATTTACCCTTGAATAGTGTCATGTAATTATTGGAAATTGTTAATGTGTTCACAAAAATATTTTTTCCCTTTAATTATTAATGAGTAAAATCATCACCATATGAAGACACACATTATGTAGTGACACTTACATAGAATACTGGATCTAGTTCTTACTACCATTATATTGGCATAAGATGCAAGGAAAAGAATCTTGAAGGATCGAATAGTTTAGTAGTCTTGGTAAACTAAACAAATACATGAGTCTTGAATTACAATTTAATAAAAAAATTATAACATAATATTTTTGGTAAAAAAATAATTCCATCTATAATTTTACTATGTATCAGTCATAGTAAACTTCATGGAATCCAGGGAAAATTAATCAAAATAAGTGTGACCTCAAAAACTCAGTAAGGGTTAAGTAAAGTGGAAGAAATAATAAATCCATGAGAATAATAAATATATAGTGTCAAATAACTAAAAACACATGACATTTAAATAGAATTACTATCATTAAAGGATGAGTAATAATCAATATATCATGGAAAATAATTGAAAACACGATCCATTTAATCAATAAAAAAATTATTAAATGTATTCATACATTTTTCATATTAAAAATATAATGGAAAAATGAATTTAAATAAAGGAAATGAATTAATATCTGATAGAATATTTCCTAGGAACATGATATGTTTACTATAAAGACTATTAAAAATATGGTTTAGAACATACTACTATCAATACCTTTCACAACACAGTTCAAAACATATTGGTCACAAACACATAGGGTTTGTCCCACTATTTCGTCTCATGAGACGAATTATGCATTGAGAGGATTATGTTGAATCGACCCCAACCCATTTCATACCGAAATCATTGTTTATATATCAAACAATAAATTTAATTAATAAAAAAATTTCCTTCTCAAATATTTTTATTTAGTAAAGGTTATAGATTTCTCAATATTTTCCTAGTAAACCAAATACATTTGAAAGTAAACACTATATTTAAAAGTGGTATTTGGTATATGAAAATAATCATATCCATACCACAAGAATTTATATATTTAAGGTAAATTTAATTTCAAATGAAAATTATTACTATAAATTTAACAATCACAAAATAATGTGAGAGTTCAAAATAACATTTATCACTTGGTAATTTTCAATTCAAATACCATTGGGTGATATAATTCATATGGAAAATTAAAATACCATTAATAATTATATATCCATGATATTACATGAAAAGGGACATCATATACACCACATTAAAATATATTTATGAATAATAATAAATTAGTCTCAATGAATTGTTAATTGAGATGAAATTTCTTAACTTACGCTTCTTTTTGGTTGAATTATCCTTAACCACATCTATAATGGTTTTAACCATGTAATTATGCTATAAAAAACATATTATCATTTCATATATCATATATTATTACTTTATAACATCTTATCACCAATTTGTTAATAATATTTCATTATTTTAGTTATTCAGGGTGTTAATTTCCTTGTCTTCCAAGTATATTTTGGCTTGTTATTTCTTATTTCTCTCACATAGATCATGATTTAATAATATTTTTAATTTAAAACATGATTTAAATATCATATTTACATATGATATATTTATTTATATTAATATATAAAATTCGGTGATAGGAATTTAAATATATAGTTCATGTAGATGGTTGTCCATACATACGCATGAACACTGTTTCCATTTTCTTATTGAATTAAAAGAATGAAAATTAATGTCTATATATATATTATCGATATTGTTTCATTTATATGTAATATATATCATGTAATTTTATTTTAACCATCCTTAATACATTCCATGTAAATATTTAATGAATCACATCACTTCGTCAGGTCGTAGTCTACTGTATACACAAGCGATGATATCGTATTCCCACAAAATGGAACGCATAATTTAATTTGTTATATTAAAATTAAATAACTATATTTACATCATAAATACCATTAATATCATATATAAACATTATTTTCATCAATAATTTCGACCTTGATAGGCAGTATTGGTAAAATGAATGACGACAATCGTGAGGCGACAGTCTGTCGTACACATGAACAATGATTTCATAACCCATTTGATCAAATTGCATAATATTTTAGGAAATAACCTTAACCAAACAGAATATTAGTATATTTAAGATATTGAGGTTATTTTTTGATATTATAATGACAATAATTGTAGGTGATGGATATGGAAATAATATAAAAACTCTTTTAGAAGAACATTACATCTTCATGTCTAAAGATGTTGTGGCTACTACTTCAGATGTTTCTGAGCCGTGAAAGTGGGAGAATGGTCACAATAAAGTTATGAGTCATGATGCTGCTATAAATAATCATGGCCTGGACACGGATGGGATCTATAATCTTCAGTTTATGGGTAGGGTACTTGAGCACCAGCACGACTCTGGCAAGCCTGTGATTCCAGTTCAGAACACTTCAACCAATTCGGTGAAGGTAAGGGTTGATGATCTTATACCATGTTCCCCAAATTGGTTTGCTATATTGGAAATTACAGATATTAGAGAGTCTCATGAGGTGTAAGAGGAGCAAACCCCTTGCCATCAAAACAATGAAAATAATCTTTCTATTCTGCCACACAGTGATTCTATTCCTGAACTGATTGTTAGGCAGCTGGGTGGTGGTGAGGTTGTCTTGGAGGAAGCCAACCTAGGTGAACTGGATCATACGACTGAAGAGGTTCAAATTCCAAAGAACAACATGAGTCTTAAAAAGAAGAAGGGGAAGAAGGATTACTCCTCGCTTCCCCCACCTTTGGAGACCCGCTCTGCGAATAAGTTGCCGGTGTTATTGCTCAACGTGGTGAAGGAGGATTCTCAGGTTTTAATCAAGGAAAACATCAATGAAATGGGAAGATCTACTAAAAAGGTAAAGAACATAAAGGAACATATCCTTTGTTCCGAGGAGTACATGGTAGAAGAATTTCTATATGTTGACATACCACAGTAAGAGGCTGATATGATGGGAAGAGTTGTTAGAGTGGAGGTCAACAACGAGCAGGCTAAGTGGATTGACAAACAAGATTTGATCTTAATGAGAGGCTTGAACGATCAGAAAATCATCAAATAAGAATATATCCGAACATGGGACAAAATGGTGGACCGTTTTGAAGACATTATTGGGGAAGATCCTGATGCTAAGGTATGGCTAATGAATTAGAATCTTTACAGAGAGGAAAGCAATAATAGGTTAAGGGTGTGTTTTGGTAACTTTTCCTTTTCTTATAAGGCCTCTCCCCCGGACTGATTTGGGAAGTGGATTCTGGACATCTTCATTTGGCTAGAGCACTCTGCCATCACCTTTGCAGGCCATTTGGGATATGGCTGATTTGGACTGATGGCAACATCGGGAGGGACCGTGCTTGCATGGGATCGCCGAGTTTCCCGCATAGGGATGGTGGTTATTGTTGTTGCTTGAATGAGGTGATCCTGTTTCTTTCCATTTTTTTAGGGGTTGTTTGGGTGTTTTGCTGGACCCTATGGTTTCTCACTTTTCCCACAAAATTGTTTTCTTTAATAAAAAATAATTTTCAAGTAAAGTCATCAAGTTTTCTCCTTATGTGTCACCTAAACATTAAAATTATTTATTTATAACTAAAATTATGCCTATAGTATGAGGTTATTTAATTTTTGGAGTGATTTTGGTTGATATGGGTCTATAAAAATGGATTTATATGTGTAAATAAGAGGTTCGGGTGTGAGTGACCTTTTATAGTTGAGGAGTGTCATTCTTGTAAATACTCAAAGGAGTTCACTATTAGGAGGTGTATCTTATAACATGTGGAAAAAATTGAATAATAATGTAGGATAGGTTTTATGTGGTCAATAAAACCTCCAACATGCAAAAATAAATACATTTATATAGAGTTCTTCTTAATGTTCTATGCTTCCGTATTTTACCATTTTGCTTTTTCATTTTGGAATCTAGTTTTTTAATATAATTAATATGTACATTAAGAATAAATTAAAGTGATGCTTATAAGATTGTTCATACCAACTAATTATAATTATTATATCTAATTGATAAAAACATCTGATGTGCTTTGGCAGTTAATTTAAACGTAAGCGCAAGTAATAATCAAAAACACTACTTTAACCATAAAAGATCTAACAATGTTTTTATTATTTTTGGGTTATCGTGTTCATTATAAAAAATAAATCTTCCAATGAATTGAAAATATACTGAATTTATTATAATTTAGAAATCAATTGGAATATGATAATATTTCTAGTAAGTTTAAATAAGTAAACAAAATATCATTTATTATAAAATAACATTATTGCCAATTTTGAAATTATTTACTTCATTTATACTTTAAAAATATCTAGAAAATAATATATTACAATTACACTAAAACATATGTATCATGACAAATTAATATAAAAAACTAATTCATGGAAATAATTCATTCTATTTACTTTTCTTTTTTAGTGTCGTCTATTTTAATTAATTATTAACTAAATAATTACTATGTTGGAATTTATTAATAATTTTAAGTAAAAAATTCATCTATAAAAATACATGATAAATTATCATGATAAAAAAACTCATTTATCTTTAAAATTGATGTATATAACCCAACATATGTTATTTTTCCGCTATCCCAAATTGTTATACAAATTAAATGTAAGGAAACAATATTATTTGTTATTTTCTTTAATTAACTTATTATATATGGAAAATTAATGAAACATTATTCCAAAAATACATAAAGTTTTACCTTAAATTCATACTAATCTAAATATTTCTATAAAATGGGTGTTTTAAAAGTGTCAGTACATTTATACACCCTATATTCTAAATTTAACCACTAAGTAATTTTTTTTTCTCTTTAGTCGCTTAAATTAATTATAATTGTTTTCACTATAAATTTTGGTAAAAAAATATTTTCAACTCATTGTACATTTTAAATTATGATTATTCAAAATCTATATTAAATTTTTTTTAAATTAAATTCAAATAAGTATCATAAGTTAATCTAAAAATAATCCCACATACGTGATGAGAAAGTAGGTTTTTAAAGTTAAAATGTTCAAAGGTTTATAGTTTTTTTATAAAAAAATAATTATGAGTATGATTCCAATGACCTAAAGTAGAATAATATATGTAAAATTTATATATTTTTACAATAAAACTAATTAAAAATATAATTTATTATTATAAATTAGGTACACGGATTGTATTTTTCATTTAAAATTTAATATTTTTTAGAATTCATCAAAAAATGATTCATCTCAAAAAAAATCCAAATATTCACCCAAATATACTTTTGGAATTACAGATTCAAAAATGAATTTTATTTTCAAAAATAAAATTTATCATAGTTTAAAAATTTAGGTTTAAAGCAAGTGTAACAGTAAAAGGTGGCGAAACTATCTTTAGAAAAATACATCTTTTATACATAAAATTGGATTTTTTTTCTTATCATAGGCCTACAAAAACTGATAGATGTATGTAAAAAATATATTTAATATACAATATATAAATTTAATTCTGATCCTAAGATATTAAGAATTAATTTAATTTAATAATATAAAATATATTTGGTGTATAAAAATAGTTTTTTATAAATACGTTTCATTTATATTCATTTGGTTTTTATATTAATTTATAAATAATTAGTAACCAATGAATTAAACTGTATATTTTTGTAATTTATTTAATCCTATTTATAAAAACCAATCTAGAGGCTAGGAGATAATTTTCATTTTAAAAAATAATATTAAAAGCGTATAATTGTTCGTTAAAACTCTGTCATGCATGTAATAGAATCTATTAAATTAAATCATTGTTGACTGTATCATTAGTTGTAAAATAATATAAATTTATTATAAAATAAATATATTTTAATTACTTAGGGTTTTATATTATCTTATAATATAGGTTTTTCATTTTATATATGTTAATGAATAAAAGGTTATTCTCTTACATTATTTGGGTATTACATTCTTCCCACCTTAAATAAATTGTGTCCTCGCGATTTCAAGTTGATCTCGAGAGTCCTATGTTTGATTTTTTAAAATTAATTCATTAAAAACCCACTTCTTAAAAAGGTTAATAAAATGTATTCTTGATAATAGATAAAGGTAAGTACAAATTTCATCTGTAATAATCAGGTAAACATGTTTCAAAGTTGGATAACATATTTGGGAAATGAAAACATTAATATATAAGAAAAAACTAATAACCAAATACTAATTGAGAGTGATGGAGAAAATGTTTCACATGAAATTGGGTGATCCAAATAAGGATAATAACCAAAAAATAAACCAAATAAGTGTGATCATGGCAATTAATATCATCATAAATGATGGTTGGAGGAGGACATTCAATTTAAAAATCATTTTTTCTAAAGATGATGAAATTTCATGAGAATATACATTTACCAGATTTCATTAAATTTTATAATCACAATATCATCCTTTGGTTGTTCCTTGATAAATTACCATTTCATCTCATACTCTATGAAATGAAGATGAATTTTTTATAACATATTCACTAATGAGTCAAAATATATATGTTATTCCTTTGATCACAACTTTTAATTATAAAAAAATTTAGAACAAGTTATCCAAAATTCATAATATTTATCCAGTGAAGTAATACGTTAATCTTTAAAATATCATCTAAATATCTACATAAACCATTTCATAAATGTATATCCTTTGGAACCTAAAAAATATTATGACCCATAACTATAAAAATAATTCCACTAAATTCACAAATTAGACCTATCATTAATCAGTTCGAAGGTATTTAGTATTATACAACTTACTTTATCCAAATCCATCTTCCCTTTCTTCTAACATAATTATCTCAACATTATGAACATATTAATGGTAATATTTCTATTAGTTGTGTTTTTTCCAAGAATTTAAACTTTCTACTGAATAATTTTTCTTGTTCATCAATACCGTCCAATATAAGCTATCAAATCCTTAATAAAATAGTATTGTAGTAAAATCCATATATATTTTATAATTCTTATGATGTGAATATTATCAATAAAATAATTTTGCCAAATATTTATTGAATAAAAATACACAAAAACAATATCCTTTCCACTTAGACTGTGTCAACATCATAAGCAAGAATTTTATCCCTTTGATTCATCTAAGATATATTTTCTTTATATTTGATGAATTTATTTTCATAGTGCCCCACCTCCTTATAGTGTTTGCATTGAACATTGGAATTTCCATTTTTTCAAAAATAATCATGATATTTGTTTCATTTTATTCCACACTTATAGAAAATTCTCATTCCCAAAAAGAAGTCCAGGGTGCTTCTTTCCACAATTATCACATGCAAGAAAACCAATCCCTATCTTCTTTCCCTTATCCATTTTTTTGATGTCCTCGTCTTCTATATCTTCCCTTTGAGGCCATAAAACTTAGGAAATTATTCCACTATTTTGATATCACATAAAACTATTTCATCATATAATAAAATATTATGACAGACTAATTCCTATAAAATATATTGCTTAATGCCTTTAATTAAAATGTAAATATTTCTCTTCTTGTTGTGTATAGAATCTTTACAATACCTATCTAACCTTGTAAAGGTATATTCAAAATCTGAAACACCTTCTTCTTAATTTTTCATTAATTTATATAACTTTAACATCATTTATATTTTTTTATCATGATGAAAAATATTTTTTAATAATATATCCTTAAAATCATTCCATTCCATGACTTATACTTCATTTTCCTCCATAGTATTCTTGTTCAATGACCACCATTGACTGGCATCAAATTTTAGACAATAAACTACCAGTGTAACAATTTTTATTTAAATGCATCAAAATTAGATAAATAACTTCTCCGTTGACTTAATAAAGACTTGGATAATATTGGATTAGTATTCTCCATAAATTATTAGTGATTTTTTCATATAAACCGATCCAACATTGCATTATTTATTTTTGGGAAAGGTTTCTCTGTCTGAGAAAGGTTATTTTCATGACTTGAATAAGTTTTTCTAATATATCCATCATTTTATGATTTACAATATTGGCTCTGTTGGATTCCTTGGTAGGGAAATATATACAGTGGAAATGATTATTGATACCCTTCCTCGTTCCAGATTCCATTTCTAAACAATAACATGTACTAGATTTTCTTAGAAAATTAGTAACTTTTATAATTGGAAATCTGGCATAACAATTAACATAGATTGAAAAAATTATGCATATTTAATTTCATAATCATAGATATTGTTTCTTTGGGGATATTATTATATACAAATCCTTATTATTGGTTTTTAGAGAAAATGTGAATTACCTTAGTATATACCCTGGTATGGCCAAACTAACTATTCAGTAAGAATCATTTTCATCAACCAGGATACACTCGAGTCAAGCCCAATGCACCCATTTTAGATTTATTATCCCCAGGTCCATCTATTCCAGTAAAATTTCCACTCTTTATATCTATAAATAGATGTATTTCAAGGTAAAACAACATAATCTCTACCTTTATAAAACATTGTTATGTTCTTATATACTTTTTCTCAAAGTTTATCATAGTGTTGTGTTTTGTAATCTATGTTTTCATAAATCTAGTTTCATGATTTTTTTTAAAAAAATTTCCTTGATACCGACTATAGAAACCCCACTAGAAAATCCTAAACCCAGTGTCTATTACCATTATATTATCATGAGATATTGGTAATTTCATCCAAAATCTTTTAATAGTTTATTAGTCTTGGAAAAATATATATATATATATGCCTTTTAAATTAAAATCGAATACAAAAATTACAAAATAATTGTTTTAGAAATATCATTAATCTATATATATTATCCCTACATATCAGTCATACTATACTTCAGGCAATACTTGGGAAAGGAAGAAAAATATTTTTGATATCAAATGCTCAGTAATGGTTATAAAAAACAAAATCAATAATGAATCAAAGAGTATAATCAATATGGAAAAGTTAATAACTAAAAACAAATTCAATCTAAAAAACTTTAGTAACATGATAATATTATGAAAAATCAATATATAAAGGTAAATAATTGAAAACACTTACCATTTAATCAATAAAAGGATAATGAAATTCATCCATATATAGTTTTCATAGTTGAAATCTCAAGGTTAAAAACAAGTGAATATGATTGAAGGAAATGACTTTATATAGAATTTCAGGTTTTCAAGGAACATGATACCTTTACCATCAATAAATATTATAGGATAGTTTATAACATACTATTGTCATGACCTTTTATAACACAATTTAAAACATACTAGTTACACACATATAGGGTATGTCCAACTGATTCTACCTCATGAGACTACTGTTTCATTGAGAGTATTACTTTAAATGGTCCCAAACCCATTTCATAACAGTAAACATCATTCCTCAATATATTCAATAATCTATTAAACTCAAAAAAACACTTATCATATATTGGTACTGAGTAAAGGATTCATATTTATCAATAAATCCATTTTTAAAGAAATAACTTTCAAAGTAAACACCAAATGTAAAAATGGTATAAATGTTTGTAAAATACTAATTTTCATCACACAATAATATGGATATTTAATAGAAATTTAATTTATAATTAAAAAATTAACTTAAAAAGTGATTATTTCAAAAAAAAATGTTAACAATCCCAAAAGAAAGTGAGATTTGAAAATAACATTTAACACATTTTTATTTTAAAGTAAAATCAACATGGGTGAAATAATGTAAATATAAATAATAAATACCATTAATAATGATTTATTCATAATAATGTAAAAAATAATTGGTGCATAATAATAAATTAGACTCAATGAAATGTAAATTAATACAAAATTACTTACCTTACACTTCCTTTTGGTTGAATGTTATTTACACTCATGTAAAATGGTTTTAACCATGTTATTAATTTATAAAAGAACCATATTAATATTTACTATATCATATATGATTATTTTATAACATCTTATCACCTTTATGTTAATTATCTTTTTTATTTTCATTGTTTTGAGTGTAAATTTATTTGTTTTTTTATATTGTTTTAACTTGTCATTTTTTATTCCACTTAATTTATCATGATTTCTTAAAACATAAAATGTCAACCATGATTTAAATATCATATATTTATTTAGATTAATCCATAATTTGGTGATAGGAAATGAAATATATTGTTAATGGAGATGGTAGGACGTATATATGCATGAACGTTGTTTCCATTTTCTTATCATATTAAAAGAAAGAAATATAAATTATATATATATATTATAATTACAGTATCATTATTATTTATTACATATAAAATATTTTTATTAAAACCATACTTAATACATTCTATGTGAAGTGTGAACAAAACACATCGCTTCATGAGGCAGTTTTCTACTTTACACATGAGCAATGATATTGTATCCCCAAAAATGGAAATCATGATGGAATGTTTTATATAATAATTATAGAAGTATAAAGTCATACTATATATCATAAATATAATATATAAACATTATTTCCATTATTATTACAATCATTTATATGTCATATTTAAAAACAAACTACACTGGTTAATGAGGTAGTAGTCTGTCGTACACATGAACGATGATTTCATAACCCATTAGAAGGATGTGGGTGAATTTTATGTTCCCATACTTAACATAAAAGATATAAGTATACATATGATACTGATTTTATTATATTATCATGTAATAATTATAATTTTATTCTGTGTAGAAGGAAATAAAATAAAAATTATTTTAAAAAAAACATTGCATATTCTTTGGGTTTCCTCCTATGAATTTCACTAAAACCTTGAATATATTTATTTATACCAAATATAAGTATTATATTATTTGGGAATAAAATTATAGGTGTTATTTGGGAATATTTATTTTGAAAAAACTGGTTTGATAGTTCATAATAAGTGGGTATAGTGAGTGCCCTTTTATAGTAGAGGAGGACTGACATTCTTGTAAATACACCAATGTATTCACTATCGGGAGGATTCAATTTTGATATTATTTTTTAAGTTAGATTTAAAAAACATCAAGGAAATTATATAATTTTAATATAATAATTTCAAACCATTTTATCCTGATATATACATATAATAAATTAATTTAAGGAAATAACTCATTCAGTGAACATTAATTTTAATGTTTTTTGTGCCATTTATTTTAGTTAATTTTTAACTAAATAATTACTACATTTGTATTTCTTAAGAATTTTAAGTAACTAATTAATATAAAAAAATTAAAGATAAATTATTATGATAAAAAAATTATAAAACTTTAAAAAGGATATATATAACCAAAAATATGTTATTTTTCCCCTATCACTAAGCTCTATAGAAATTAAATACAAGGAAAGAATCTTTTTTTGTATTTTTATTTACTTAACTTATTACATGTGTAATTTCATTGAAACTATTTCCATATAGTAATAAATTTCAAACCTAAGGTGATAATATTCTAAATAGTTTGATAAAATTGGTGTTTAGTTTGGATTTGGGCTTTTTTACACCTTATATTCTATATTTAACCACTAAGTAACATGTTTTCTCCAAAATCATTATAATTAATTTTAACTGTTTTCAATAAAAAAATGTATCCAAAATTATTTTGATATCATTATAAATTGTTAGTTATAATTATTACAAATATCTAATCCATTTTTCTAAATTCAATTCAATTATGTTTCAAAATTTCATTTAAAATTAATCACGCAAACGTGATGAGAAAGCAGGTTTTTAAAGTAAAAATGTTCAAATTTTTACAGAAATTTTATATAAAATTTCATTTTGATGATTAAAAAAATGAACTAAATTGAACCAACATATTTATAATTGAAATATTTTTACTATAAAACCAATTTAAAATATAATTTAACATTATAAATTATTTAAACAAAAAATAAAAAATTTCAACTAAAATTCAATATTTGTCATTTTTCTTCAAAAAATAAAACTTCTTAGAAAAATTAAAATAATTTACCATATGATAATTTATAAATTATTAATTCAAAAAGAATGATTATTTTTTAAAATAAAATTTACAAAATTGTAATAATTTAGTTTTAAAATAAGTGTAATATTAAATGACAGTTGAACTGTCTTTAGAAAAATATAGCTTTTTTGAATAGAACATGATTTGTTCTTATATTACACCTATAAAATCAATAGTATTATTGTCAAAAAAAAACTGTAAAATATATAATATATAAATTAAATTAAGATCATACCCTAATATTAATTAATTTCATTTGTTAAGATGAAATTCCTTTGGCGCAAATAATTGTTCTTGTTAAAAAAATCATTTCTATTCAATTATAATTAAATATTGACCAATGATTTAAACCATAAATTTTCCTAAATAAGTTAATAATATTTAAAATTTCCAATTTAATGTCTATGGGATAATTTTCATTTTAAATAATAGTATTATGTGTATTTTTAATGGTAAAATTTGGTCTTATATGTAACGCCATCTATCAAAGAAAATTATTATTGTGTGTATCATAATATATCAAAGAAATTAGATTTATTATAAAATAAATATATTTTACTCTCCTAGGGTGTTATATTTTCCTCTAATCTTGGTTGTTTGTGTCATAAAAGTTATTGAATAAATGGACATTCTCTTATAATTTTTGGGGTGTTACAGCTTACATTAGAATTATTACTTATCAATTATCCATTTAACTCACCCAAGAACTATATTGATAAATATATGCCCCTGGTAACTCATATTTTTTCAAATACCTTCAAATTCTAAGAGATTGTCAAGTTAAATTCAATTCTTTCACATGATTATTATCAACTACTTAGTTTTATTCTTAATTTTCATCATTAAAATTTATTCTATACATTGTAATAAAATATTATTATTACCATTTATATGCTTTATTGCTACTAAATTAATTTAATAATATTTATTTACATAAATAATCCATCCATAAAAAATTATTTTCTGGGCATTATGTTGACAACTTTATCCATGAAATAACATGTTTCACATCCCTTCAGTTCCCAACAAGGTTTAACCTAATTATGGGATAAAAGTAAAAATATTTTTTAGGATATCATTAGGGTTATATTATGACATATATAGTATAATAATTTTACAACTAAACCATAACATAATTATCATATATCATAATAATAGGCACCAAATAAGATCATTTTTCCTCTATTATAATAATTTTACAACTAAACCATAACATAATCATTCATTAAATCACAGTCTGTTCATGTCTAATACGATTTAATCACCTTATCCTACAATACTATGAATTTATATCATCAATGACTCTTATATTTTAATTACATTGATAATTAGATATTAATATATATATAATATTATTATTTAGGATCAGTTTTAGTTATATTGACATTTCTCTCATTAATTATGAAAAAATATTTTTTCATTAAGAATCATCAAAACGTGATCATTATAGATTTCATTATCATGGTCTATATACAAAACAGATATTAAATCAAATTATTAATTTATAAACTAAATTGGAAAATATATTTTTGTATATTAGATTAACTAGTTATAATTAACATTTATATAATAATAAACAATTATAAACCTATTACAGACCTAGTACAACTGATCAAAACTATTAACACCTGATGAGGTCAATTGAAATAAATCATGGAGTGGATGAATAATTATGTAGATTATGAAATAAAATGGATAATATTATGGTTATAAACTTAGTTTTTAGGATATATATATATATATATTATACTATAATTTAAAATATTTTCATGGAATTCAGGACTATAGGAATGGGTTTCATTCATAATTTCATTTCAATGATACATTTTGTTTGTTCTATAGCATGTTTTATTTTATTTGGTTAATATACCACCCCATTTAAAACATTATATCATGATTCACTCATAGATCATGATATTCATTTTCTAATTTATTGTTAAAATTTTCATGGGATTTTGGTTGCAATGTTCCATATGTTTTGAGGGATTTCATCTCAAAGTTATCTACTTGGGACATATTTGGTATTATACACCTAATTTAATTTTTGTGGTGTATATAAAAACTATTTGAAATATCGTATCATGAATTATATTTTATTAATTTTATTTTATGTTCAATTACAATAACACTATTTCATGGGGTTTTCAATAAATTATTACTCAAGTAGCCGGGGTTTTCTAGGTCTCAATTCTGATTTTTGGAGACAGAATACAGTTTGTGCACTATATTTTATTTGTATAGTGTATTCAATACATGTGTACATATTTTAGTCATAATATTTTTATTTAATTATATTTTATACTCAAATAATTTTCCCTTATTCATGTGTCTATTGATTCTATTATTTCCCCAATATCTTGGATTTTTAATAACTAAACATTCATAAGTTGAGTGATGGTTGTCATATTGAATATATTTGGTTTAATTGGGTTATATTATTTAAATTTATTTTATTTGTTGGTCAACCCATAAACACATCCTTCAAAAAATTTATTTATTTTGTGATAATCCCAATTCTCTTGGATAATGGAAAATTTTTACATGACCCGTTGGTCCAGAGGCAGAAGACCTAGAATATGAGTCGAAGGCCAAGAGACATAATTCCCAATACATAACCTCAAAGACTAAATACCCAAATAAAATGGAACTAAATATCCCTATTATTTTCTTCGTTTAAGGCACATATCACCCAAACTCATATTACTGATTGGCTAGAAATTCCCCACACAAAGATGCACAGTTCTTGGTACTGATGAAGATTATCATACCCACTTTTTCTTCTAATCTATTTAGCTCTACTATAGTGGATTCTACGTGCTCTGAATCCACTTTGGGAGATTACTAAAATTTATTACACCTTAACTTCTTGGATTATGTTCACATAGAAATAATTTTATTCTATTAACATGTGGAAACCTATTTGAATCTCTTATATTGTTATTCTAATAAAGGATATTATTGGCATATTGACTAAGTATTGTTTTCCATCCACCTTTATTCTCAAGATGGTTTTTTATCATGTTATACCTTTTATTAATATGGGGTAAATTTTTTGTGTTTCAGATCGTTAATTATTGCTAATACAAGTTGAAAATTCATTGATAATCTATATTATTTTTCAAATAGATAGATATATTTTTATTCTATAATAGGATATTAAGTAATGGTATGAAAGGTATTATAAAAACTTATAGCGAATGAAAATTAATTAATCATGTGATGGTAAGGGTCCAAGATTATATATCCCTTTGATGCATTTATAGTTCATATGAGACCAAACTGGTTGGGTTTTTGTTTATTCCTCTTCCCATAACTGGATAGTATCTTGGAACAAGGCCTTGATAGCAAGATTTCATGACTGCAGTCTCAATAACAATTAATGTGTCTTCTTATAATCCCTGGAAAGAAAATTTTGATGTCTTTTATCATACATTTTATCAGTATGAGATCAATATTTTTTACATCATTGATTTAATTTATTTTCATGAATATATAATGCTCCAAGATTCATGTTGATGATGGATTCATTTTTACATATTCTAGACATAATATTTGTTAAAGGAATTCTAGACTAGTAAAACTTTAATTAGTATCATATATAATGTGAAAATGTGTAGTTGATACAAAGAAAATGGTATTTAATAGTGTATGTTATGTCCTAATAATCTGATTCTCCAAACCTAAATAGATAATTACAATATAATAGATATATTAATAATTATTAATTTTGTAATCATAGAATGTTATATCTAGGTATTGATAGGTGGTATAAATTAAAATATATAATTTATGTGTTTTATAGAACTAGATTGGGGAGTATGGTTCTGAGGAATAACCATAAAAGAATAAATAAGAAATTAATTATAAAAATCACATTTTTCGGTAATTTTAATAACACACTTCATGATTAGCATGAAAACACACAACATTATCCAACTCCCTTAATAATCTATCCTTTTTTGAAATTATAATACAAAACAATTTTTTTCATTATATAAAAAATAATCACCCTTTTTAAAATTTATGAATAATATAAGTAAAAAATGAAAATTTTAGTTAAATCATAGAATTTAACTACTCAACCTTTATAAAATAAATGGGATATAATTTAAAATAAAATTATTCCCCATCAAATATATAAATATTAGAAAATTTGAGTTGAGAACAGTAAATCTTCCAAATGACACAGAGTGTAATAATTTATTAGGAATAAAACTTTTAAGGCCTAAAATATATCCTATATAAAAACATTTTTAATTATTGTACAAATACAAGTAGTTATGAAAAATTATGTTTAGAAAACTACGACAATATAGTAAAAAAATTATAACGTGTCTAAGTTACCATGTTCAAATTTCATTTTTTTCAAATATAGAGAAATATAATGATTTAGTAAAAATATTATGAAGATAATTTTATGAAAGAAAATATTTCATAGTTTTAGAATTAATTAAATGTTTCTTTGAGATAGAAATATTAGATGAATTAATAAAAAATATAAATTTTTTTATAAATAAAAATTATAATAAGAAAAAAAAAATTAATCCATAAATATTATGAACAAAAATATGTAGTGGATATAGAATCAGTTTCAATAGTTGAAAAAAAGGAATTTTTTTATTTGAACTCCATTAAACTAAATTCTTTAAATGAAATTGAAATATAACTGAGTTGATTTTTTTGAGCTCCTCTTCTACAAAATAACCTTTAGCAACAATTATATCCTTATTCTTAATAAACTATAACATTATTAATATAAAGATATCTATAAATATTCAAATATCTATTATTTGGTCAAAGAGTATAAACAACATCAATAGATTCATTCTTATCCTGAATGTTTTTCTTCAAAATTAAATTCATTAATATCATCATGAAAAAAACTAAATCAGATCTTATATTCACATTATTTTCATTATGTTTTTAAACATATTAATCCAAAATAAATGTAGAATTTAAAATAGAATCTTTGTATCCAAAATAATAAAATAACCAACAATAGGATTTTACCACTAAATAATTCATAAGTAGATTTCATAGATAAAGGTATAAAAATATTTCCTATTGAAACATAACCAGAAATAAAAACAACATCATGCTAACAATATTTTTGAAAATTATTTTCACTTAATATAGTTTTGTACATTTCAATAAGAGAAATATTGTCCCATTTAAATAAACCATTTTATTGTGGTGATATAGGTCAAAAACATTGAACATAAAAATTCAATTCAATTTTCTTTTCAAAGTATAAATATGAAGTTCAGCAACTTTTTCACTACATATTGAAATAATAATACAAACTTTTTATGTATGAACCAAATTAAAAAAAATCATTAACTCTAGATAATGTATCATTTTACGTGCAATAAAATACACCTGTGTAATTATACTATAGTAATTAAAAATAACTAAAGAATATTTGTTTATTTTGAGGATAAAAGTTTGATTAAGGCCATATAAATCACGATTTAAGAAATATAATGGTAAAATAAAACTTATCTAAAATATAGGTCTAAAAGAGACTTTACGCTATTTTTCTTTTATAAAAGTGTTACAAATTGGAAGTTATTCATTCTTTATGGTAGTTAACTGTAGTATGTTCTCATGCTTAGAGACCTTATATAGCATTACTAAAATAACATTACCTAATCATCAATGTTAAATAATGTTATCACTCTGTAGATAATTAAAACACATTACATGTGAAACTATTATTTTATAAAAATATATTGTATAAATATTTTCTTTGTGGTTTTCATAATATAAAAAAGAATCATCACTAAATAATAAACACTTATAAATTTATAATTTTAATTATATTACATAATCACCTCATTTAGATATAATAATTAAATTATTTTTAATACTTAAATATATAAAACATTAAAAATAAAAGAATAATTATTTATTCAAACATTTCCAAAACCTTTTAGATTGCATTGGGATTTATCCCAAAATGTAACAGTTCCCCTATCATAATTTTTATAAATTATATATATATATATATATATTGACGGGTCTCTTTTCATATTTATATAGTATCATCTTTATATGATCCAAATTTTAATTTTATGATATTGAAGGAATTTTTCATATAAAAATACAATACATGAATATTTTAGTACCCAAGATACATTGGGTCCAATAGGATTATTAGACAATTTTTTAGCACCGACATAGAATTTAAACAATCATTGTAAGGTAAACAAGATAATAATGTATTATAAATACAATTCTCCATAAATACAAAAAACCCCTTTTAAATCTATTAGAATAACAATATTCATAATGTCCACTCATAACGCATTAAAACTATGAAATATAATATGTATATTATTTTTTACTTTTTAAACTATTATTTCAATACATTTGACGTAATATATTTTTCATAGCCAATAATGTCTATTTTCGATTAATTTCCTTCAATGACATCAATTTATGAAACATTTATTTGTAATCAATAATATGAAACAAATTATTACTAATACTTTCAGATTTACTTTTAAATTTTTAATTCAAACCATGGACATATGTTAAATTATCATAAACATTAACATGACAACTAGTAGTAGTATTATTTAGTTATTAATTCTCTTGTATGATAAATTTTTTTTCATAAATTTGTTTCTAATTATTTTCATTATTCTATTTATATAATTTATCATCTTTAAAACATATGTTCTTTTTTTCAATTTATTTATTTACCTTAGAAACATTCAGATTATTAGAATCTTAATAAGAAATAAAAGAACTATAATAGAATCTAGAAACACTAACCTAATTATGGGACATAATAAAACATAGATTCATTAATTATTTATCATTTCCAAATTAATCTATAGAATCAATTTTATCAATAAAACTCAAGCTAGTTTTTAATTTCATTTTAAATTTATTTATGTGTATTCCATTATTATATATTTTTTGGTATTTAGGAAAGATATACCTATTTATATTTCACTCAAAATAAGAAACAACCAAATTATTAAAATTAATAATACCTTTCATATATCTCATGTGTTTTATCTTTTGAGGGTTTCTTATAAATCATTTTTTTGAATCCTTTATTTTTCATTCCCTTGTAAACCTCTGTCATTGTCTAAACCATATTTTTTTACATATTCAGATGTTTGTAATAAATAGAGTTACTAGATACTAAATTAATGGATTTAGATTCTAAATTTTTTCCTTTGTTTTATTTCATTCAAATATATTTTTCATTTCTAATTCATATAATAGTAGTGATTCAATCAATTCATAGATAATTTACTCCCCAAAGTTCATGTTTTCACCAATGGGATAAAAATAATTCAAAAATTACTTAGTGATCTAATTTTTCTCTAATTTAAAATATTCAAATCATAATGGTAGTGAATTAGTGGAACATCTACTTTATAGTTTCTTCTACACTGATCTTGATGTCTTGGTACTATTCTTAGATAATTCTAGGCATGGATTGAATCAATATATCTTAGCCAGGGTGTGTATCTTGAATAATATTCCACATCTCATTAGTTTATATATATATATATATGGATAAATGAAAAAATTTCCATTAATAATATAGAATAAAATATTTATAACTTTATAACTTTAAACAGATTCGGTAGCATCACTTCTCATAGGTGTGGCAGGGTTAGAATTAAGTAACTTGTATGGTTTTATAATTACAGTCCAGTGATAAATATTAATTTTCTTATGGTAATATTCCATTTTAGTTTTCATGTATCTATAATATATTCCTGCAAAATTTGTGGGCACATGAGAACTTATTCATTCCATATTAAATATATCTCCATAAGAATTTTTAGTTTATGAGATGGTTAGCAGAATAAAATATAAATAGTAAAAACTATATCAAAGAGGAAAATATTATTTATACTAGGTGTTTGATATTATTAAATAAAATAGTCTAGATAATATATTACTAATAAGATATAAACATTGATACCAATCCATAGTTCAGATATGGTGATGACTGATGGATTGAAAGTGGGTGAATAAACTAGATTAAAACATTTAAAGAGATGGATTAATTTTTTGAATTGATTATCAATGTTAATTAATAGATATAATTTGTAATACAAAATCAATGAATTTTTATAGGTAATTGTTATATTATTTGTTTTTGGTGTGGAATTACTCTAAACTTATATCTCTATACTCTACGAGATATTTGTTTCAACAATATAAATTTCTAGAGGGGAATCATAACATGATTATAGATATTATTTTCAATAAAATGAAGGGATAACCACACTCACACACAAAATTTCACATGGGGAGTCATAACCCATACTTTAATAACTATAGAATATCGGATTCACAACCAAAATTACAATGAGTTTAGAATATATGAGTCACGACATGGAGAATGTAACTCTAACACTATGAGTTTTTGTGAAACAAATTTCAAATAAAATAAATTTCCTCGATATCTTGTGACACAACATTTAGTTTTAAAAAATCATGATATATTATTAATATTATTATTTAGACATGATAGTTATAATATAGAAGTTAAAAATGGTGGTATTAATAGAAATAAAAACATTTTTAAAATTAGGTAAAATGGATTTATATAGAGAAAACATATTGAGAAAAGAGTTTTTAAGTTTCAGTAAAGCCTTTATGTACTTCAAAAATAATTTTCATCTAAAAACTAATTTTCAATGCCTTAAGTGATCAAAAAAATTCTTTTTTGTAAAATATTTTGAAAAATACAATTAATTTTTTAAATCATATTATAAAAATTATCCTAGGTTGAATTTTTGGGAATAATCTGAAAATTATATTTATTGATGAATAGTGAAAAATACTAGTTTTTATTAAAAACTAACATTTCATTTGATGAATTTATAAGTATCAATATTGATTTTAAATGGTTTCAAAACTATTATTTGTTCAATAACATTATAATTAATCCACTTTACTTAATTTTAATCAATTTCATATGGAATTTTTATATAAAAACACTTTAATCTTTTGAAATATTTTTCTCTAGAAAATAAACTTTTCAACCTATCTCGAGGTTTAATTTAAAAGTAAATATATATACTATTTTGGATCCAATTTATAAAAATGTATTTCAAATTTTGAATCAGAATAATTAATATTATATAGTAATATGAAAATAAATTTTGGTCAAAATGAATTGTAAAAAAAGTAAAAATTATTTAACATAGTTGAGGTTAAAATAGGTTTACCAGAGGAGTGGGGGTTAAATAAAAAAATTAAGAGGTAAAATGTCATATAAAATTGTCTATATAACATTTTATGGATATATTTAGACCTTAATCATATAATTTTTCATAATGAGACATTTTGGAGCCTTAGGACAAGTTAAAAACATGGGTACAACTTTTTTTTCATGAATTCCAATTGTGTCCTCTCACCCACTTATAAGTTAGAACCCAAAATCCTCTCCACTATAAAAATACAAAACACTTTTTCTAGTCAAAATAAACCCAACTAAATTTCATATATCCCTACCCACGTTCTAGAGGCCATAGTTTTATTATGTAACCAACATAAGAGGGATTTAGGTCTAAACCAAATGGGGTTTTTTTAAAAAGTGGTATAGTTTTTAACCATGTGTTTTTTATTTATTTCTCTAACTCTATAAAGTATACATTAACCAAAATGATATAATAAAATAATTATCTTTTATATATATATATATATATATATATATTGATATTTTTTATATTAATGTAACAAATTACATCTATCTTCTCTTCTATAAAGTGGTAAAAGTAAGTGTCAATCGTGTGTATGACTAACTACCTCTTTACAAATCTAAGTAATTCAATTTCCATAACTACCTATAAAAGATAGAGATAATTATTGATTTAATATTTTTATATGATATTAATTACAATATTATAATTATTAATATATGATGTCACATATACCCTCTAACTTTCCCACTCATTGGAAAATGGTAGCATCGATTGTGTTTATGTGTGGACTACCACCTTCAAGAAGAGATGTGATAAATGTTTTTATTTTATTTTTTTGAAATGTTTAGTTATAATGATACAGTAAAGGAAAATATAAATTATATATATAATATAAAAATTACTCTGTAAAGTTTAATTATTATTTATTTTTATTTTATTCAATCCATCTAGAAAATGTAAATGGTGTTCATGCATATGTACGACCCACAGTATCCATGAATAATGTAATTCATGTTATTTATCTCGCATAAATGTATTACTATAAACAAATATATAATGAATATATATTATATTTATATAATGTTTAATATTCTATAGTTTATGGACCCATGATCAAATTAAATGGACCAAAAATGCCAAACTAAAACATACACGAAAAAAGAAGCACTTATTAATACAAACATAATTTTAACAAGGAATTATTAATAAATAGGTCATAAAAGGTCGTAATTAAATTATATATTGTATTATATATATGTGTGTGTTTATTTATGGTCTTATAATATATTTATAATAAACACCTATTTTTTTATTGGAGGTCTAAATGTGTATGAAGGATATCGAGACATAAGGAAAGAGATTTTCATCAAATTTTATTTTCCTAGGATACACACCATATTCACCAATTAATTATTATGTATTCTATATAAACATCCCATGAATACATTTTGTTAATGTGGTCAACATGATTACTTAAAAAAGTACCATTTCCACTCTAAATCAGAGAATTCACTTAGAAATTTTGGAATCTAAAGTCCTAGTTCAGGAATAAGGGTATTTAGTACAGGAAGATATAGGAAACCAAGCCCCTCTCCCCCTACTAGAGGATAATCTCACTTATGTTCAAGGATTATTTGATATAGATTCAATAGATGACTTATTTAGTCAATTAATAGTGGAATATATAGATGGAATGCATGGTAGAGTTCTTCACATCACATGGATAAAGAAGGGGGGTAAAGGGAACATGAGATTAAAGGAGAATAACTATACTTATATAAAGGTTGTAAGGAAAACTCTCAATTACATAAACCCATAGTTACTTGTTTTAAAAATAATATTAGATCCATGAATTTAGAATGTGAACCTACTTCTCATGAATAGGTTTTTATAAAGAGTGTGAATCTTTAGAGTGAAAATCAAATGGATGAGTGTGATGACTCTAAGGAACAAGAGAATGTTGTTAACAAGATATAATCTCTATTTCATATGATGTTAGGAACTATTGTTGTGGATGATACAAAATTTATTTGTTATAATTTGATGTTGGTGTAAGGAAATGATGCAATAGAAAAAGAAAAATTATTGGAAATCATTATACAATATAAGGAAGAAATGATAGGGGAGGCATTCCATATCAATGATTCATAGAAGGATGTTACCTTGATGTCCAATAAAATGATTTGAGTTAATACTAATGAAGAATATAGGGTATAGATCAAAAACTAGGATCACATTATGACATGTGGTTTTAAAAGAAGGAATATCAATTTAAAGGATTATATTTAGACTTGGGAAAAATGGACTATCATTTTAATGATCTTATCAATGATTATCCACATAAAAATGTTACCTTAAATAAATGTATAATTTTCATAAATATTAAAAACTATTATTTAGTGATTTTTTAATTTCTTATGGGGTTTTTTGAATTTCTTTTTCAATCTTTTCAGGTTTCCCACTTCTTTCACAGATCTATTTTTTAAAATAAAAATTTAATTTTTTGTTAGTTTATGATTATACTTCCCATAATGAGTTCTAAAATATAACTTTTAATAAACTCATGATTTTTCTTACCATATAGTTATTTCTTGATATTATATATTTTTATTTCATTTTACGTTGTTCAGGTACAAAATATTTCAAAACAATTTTATTGTTGAAAAACATAATTTATTTCTCCCTTCAAATAAAAACCATATTTCTTCAATGTACATTTTTTCAAAATATGTTTCAAAGAAAGTATTCACTATTTTCCAAAACATTATTTAGAGACATTTTTACCCATTATTAACATTTATTAAAAATGATGAAAATGTAATCTTCATGTTATTTTTTAAAAAATGATCTCTTGACTTTTTACAAGAAATATTAAAGTAATCATGTTTTTAACATGTATAACATGAATGATATTTTTCACCACCATGATTTCTCAATGATTTAAATATACCTCTAAAAGTTTCCATGTTTATTTCAAAAGAATATTTTTTTCTTTAATATTAGAGAATTTTTTTATATTTTAATAAATTTTTTCAAATTATAAAGGATATTTTTCACAAGAATGTTTTGATAATATTTTTATTGAATTTATGTTAATCAAGAAGATAAACCATTGGTATTAATTATGTTTTTTAAGGGATATAATCCAATTTTACCAACTTAAATCTTTCAAGGTATGGTTTATTATTATGATGAGTTTAAGTTTTTTAAACCCATTATTTTCCATGGGTAATTCAATGGTGAATTGATGAGATGATTACGAATGCAATTTCCTTTCTATGGATTATGATATGGTAAAATGTTTATATAAACCATTTTATATCCATGGTTCATGATATGATAAATGTTTTATGACCATGTGGAAGAAAAAAGTATGGATTATGTAATGGGATGGATGTATATATCCATCCATTTCATTGGGTAATGATTAATGTTCTATGATCTCATAGGTTATATATGGGGTTATCCAGTAC
Source organism: Viscum album (assembly GCA_963277665.1). Lineage (NCBI taxonomy): Eukaryota > Viridiplantae > Streptophyta > Magnoliopsida > Santalales > Viscaceae > Viscum > Viscum album. The sequence goes on along the minus strand of OY728126.1, from coordinate 349,041,312 downwards.
CCTAAAATTATAGTACATATAAGGTTATCCAAATCCAGAAAATTAGAGTGCACCAAAGGTTATCCTAAGAACAAAGAATGTACACTAGTGGTTAGCCCAAAAATATCATGTTATGAATGTATTTTTGGGTACCCTTTACATATTGTTTTATATTCTTATATGTTTTCTACAAATGTTTTTCATAAGAAAATTTTATTATCTCATGAATTATTTAATTTGAATATTTTATGATTCATGTATTATAAACTATCAAGATTTATTTCATGAATCATTTTTATGATCTATGGTATATAGGGTACGGTTTCCAAATGTTACTCTCATTTTTTCATACCCTTATGATCATGTTATATTGATATCTCCATCATTTACCCATATTGAGCATCTTATCTCACCCATTATTATTTTTCCTTTCCACAGGTTTTGAATAATAATATTATGTATGATATGTATAATAAGTGTTCATGTTATGAAAAACTAAGGGGGAGGAAATATAGTTCACTTATGAACTAGTTGTTTATGTATCTGAGTTTCCAAATTCATTAAACCCATATGAGTATTGCAAGGATCATTATTTTATATAATGAATATTAATCTATTTAGACGTTTTAATTATGTATTAGAAGTGTGGGTCTTTAAAGTTGGTATATGAGTAAGGATTTAAAAACATTCAGAAACTAGGATGAGATAACTTTATTAATATCCCTAAGTATTACTCTAAGGATATGTCTAATAATAATTCAGTGTATAGGAAAATATCAATAAATTTTGGTGAAGGACAGAGAGTGTGGTTTCCAAGAATGTAAATTCATTTCAAGATACTTATAGTTGATGTGTGTCGCTGGAATAGGTTTTCCTAGGCTTAATAAATCCAAATAGGGCACATTAATACTAACTTGATCATCACATAGTGCACCAAAGTATCCTTACTGCACACCTGGTGTGACACTCCATCAGTATATGATTTGAAAATTCATAAACTTTTTATGAACTGAGATGAAGTATTTGAATAATGACCATGAATGACCTAGGTTGAGCCAAAGGTTTTATTTATTGAAAAAAAGGTTTCATGATTTAGAAATACAATAAGTGGGTTTTCATGATTATGTGATTTACTACTATAATTTTTCTTTCTCAAACTATGAATATTTTTTAGTAAATATACAGAACCTGAAGGATTCATGGAAATTCTAAATTTTATATAAACTACAATAATTTTCCTACTGAGAAACCAAATGTTATGAGATTTGGAAATCAAAATTTTGTTTCTATGAATATAAAATTTTCTCTTTCTATGAATCATGATAAACATTAAAATGTAAAAAAGAGGGAATAAAAATATGACGAGTCATTCACAAGGAAAATTTCACATTGTTTTTGTGGTTATGATGGTACACTAATTACTGAGAAATGAATTAGTAACTCTAAAATGGTATTTTACACTCTATAGTGTTTGGAGCATAAAAAATTAATTTTTTCTGTTTATATTTTTAAGGAAAATAGATCAATAATGGAATCTTATCTAGAATAAAATTAAATACAAATAATTTGAATCATTTAAGTGATACGGGTTTAATAGATTATTTTTCAATAATTAATTTCCTCATATTATTCATAATAAAGTGGAGAAGTAATTTCATAAGATAAAATAGAAGGATGGGTAATTTGTTGGTACTTGTGAGAAAAATTTCACAAGACATGTGGGGTAAACTTATTTAATTATCATTTAACCTGAAGATAAGGTAGATTGATTCTTCTATGTATTAAAACCCATTATATTAAGGGTGTTATTTATAAGAAACATCTAAATCTATCAAGAAATTAGTCAATGTGAAATAAATTTTGAAATAGAGATTTTAGTAACCCATAAATATCATGGACTTGATAAAAAAGAAAAATTGCAATTTAAAGGAAACTCTAAAACATAGTGAGAGAATAATATGATCATTCCTTCATGATCGATGAAGGGAAAAAAATAAGGAGATAATTTTTTTAAGTAGAAAACTAATTATTTCATGTGTGAAAATAATAGACATCATGTGGATGAATACTAAAATGATTGGATGAAGTCAGTTAGTGATGTAAAAAAAAGAAATCTAGAAATAATGGACCTCCCCCACATCAGTGTTTCAAATTCTAGGAGTTTGCACATTATACGAACAAGTTCTCAAATATAAGGGTTAATGACGATGATTGATGTCAATGGCCTATTAATCCATTGCACAATGGGAAATCTCCTGAAATGTTTATATATTATAAGGTGTATGCAAACTATATGGTGTAATGAATACTTAACATCCACTATAGAACTAATAATATCTTATTTTACTACCCCACCATTGTTGGTGGGGTGGTAAGAGTTTGGGGGGTGAGGGGAAGTTCGTGGGGTCAAGTCACGGGGCTTGCAATTTAATGTAATTTTCTTCCTTGTGTTGTGTGTCGCTTTCGCGGTTGTACCCAATTTTAAATAATATCTTATTTGACTCTAGATTATCTAACTCTTTTATATATGAATAATTTTCTAAGGGTGTAAAAATAGAACATCAATGATTAAATGTTGAATTAGTTGTAGAAACACCTAATGTCATGTTAATTGAACCTCTAGTTAGTTATTCTTTTTTAATTAATGCATTTTTGAATGTGTCTCCCCCAAATCTTGTTATTATCCCTTTCATTTCATTCAATGTTATATTAGGCATGTATTTGGATTTCTTTATATATATCCAAATTTAATTTATAAGGAAGGGAAGTCATGTTTTATTTTTCAATGAAACCTATGATTATTTACCAGTGCGATGGATAATATGAAATTCCAATTGTAACTGAACCCATTATTTGGATCTTTATTCCAATTCCAAAAGGTTTTTTATATCATATATTTAGTGATAAACTCAATATAAATGATATTCATAATGTTTGGGATTTTTTTGATGTCTTTATAAAATAATTTACATGTATTTCATTGAAATACGATTTTGAGTTCTCAATATAACTCATACTTGGTTCCACATCAATTTCAAGGAATCCATATAGAATGTTCATGACTGAGTTATAAGAATTCAAGAAGAAACTCCTAGATAATCTTGATAAGGGATTTATTCACCCTTTTCTTTCACCGTAGGGTGGACCTTTATTTTTAGTTAATAATAAATATGGATCTATGTGACTCTTTAATTTATTATTAAGAGTTTCAAAAGAAATCAAGAACAAGTATCCTCTAACCTATATTGATGACTTGATTGATCAACTGTTTGGATCACAATAAATTTCAATGATTCACATTCTGTATGGATAACTTCAATTGAGGGTAGAGAAGGTGTATATACCTAAGAAAATATTCCATAAAATTTATAAACACTATGAATATATGTTGATGAAATTTGGTATTATTAATAACCTTATTATATTTATGGATTAAATAAATAGATCCATTAGAGATTACCTTAATTAGTTTGTGGTGATATTTATAGAAGATATTATTATTCATTCAAAGATCATGGAAGAGCATGATGGTCACTCATGAATTATGATGAACCCTATGAAAGGATGGACTAAAAGAAAAAATAACAGTGTATATTTTGGTGAAAGAAGGTTTTATTTTTGTGTCATATAATCGGAAGTGTGTGTATATTATTCGATCCATCAAAGACAATAGTTATTAAATGTTGGCACTGATCAAACAATATGAATGATATCCGGTTTTTTCATTTGGATGATATTATTGATGGTTTTTGGAGAATTTATTCAAAAAATATTATCCAATAACCATATTTACATGAATGCAAGCCATATTCCTCTGGATAGATGATTGTGTGGAAAATTTCAAGGAACTTAAGAAAAGAGTCATCAACACAATAGTGTATACATTACCCTAAAGTGTAGAAGTGATCATAATATATATTGATGTATCCAATATGATATTATGATGTGTTCTCATGAATAAAAATATTCATATATCATTTTATTCACCAAAATTGATGGTTTGTGAGAAGAATTACACAACACAAGGTTTGGAGTTAATTGTGGTAATTTTTGAAGTAATTATATGAATGAGTTATCTGTATAAAGAAAATTACAATATATATACTTATAAAACAATTACAAAATAAATATTCACATATAATTAGATGAATATTATGTAGATAATATCATCTAATTTTATTAAAAATTATAACTACTCAATACATTACAAAAATGGTAAATAAAAAACAATGTAAAATGCTTTGATTAAAAAATGATCATGCTAGATTATCCATGAATTAGATAACCAAAGATTCAACATTTCTGTATTTTAAATGGATGGATCATGAAATGTTATAGGAATAGGAGAAAATATATCATTAATGAATAAGTTTTCAACCATCTATCCATGTGTGGATAAAAGAGGCTCATAAGGATGATATGGAGATACAAAAGAAGGTGAGAAATGTTCATGTGTTCGACCTTGATTGTGATGGAATGATAAGTTTAGAGAACCATGTATGTGTTATATCCATAAGGGGTTTAATGAATGATCTATTAGAATATTATTTTATTTTATCATTCTCTATTCATCTAGGAATTATGAACATGTATAGATATTTGAGGGAGTATTTCTGGTGTGATGTTTTGAATTGAAATATGATAGAGACGGTTTCCTGGTTCATGGTATGTCCCCATGTGAAGGATAAAAGAAAAAAATATAAGGGGATGTTACAAAAAAATAACCATATAATAATATAAATGGGAAAATATAACCATTTATATTATCGTCAGACTCACAAAAACATCTAAATGGTACAATATTATATGGGTTGTAGTTGTTCTCCCTGTGAAGTCAGCCGACATCATATTAATCAAATATTATTTCCCTCCAAATTAGAATTTCAGTATACACATTAATAATTTTTTAAGGATGAATGGTGTACCAAATTCTATTATGCCGGATAGGGATATGAGGTTTACCTTAATGTTTTAGATAAGACATCAGCAGGCTCTAGATATAGAGGTGTGTTCAAAAACTGCATATCATTCACACATAGATGGTCATTCTGAGGGAAAATTAAAGCCCAAGAGGATGTGTTGACTTCTTTTCCAATGTATTCCAAATTTTTTTGGTATCAATACCTTTCTTTGGTTTATTTTTTTTACAATACAATCTTTTACTTGAGAATTCAGACGGATCCTTATGAATCCCTCAATGTAAGGAAGTATAGAACTCCAACATAGTGTTATTAAGTTAGTAAAATAAGGAAATTGTAACTCGATGTGGCTAATAAAATGTATGGTATGGTTAGATACATTCAACAACACATCAATGTTTCTCATATTCAATAGAAATATAATGATTATAATCATCAGTATGATCTATAGTTTGAAGTTGGAAAAAAATGTTTTTTTTAATTTATCCATTCAATAATGTAATGAGATTTGGAAAGAATAGCAAATTGAGCCTCGGGTATATCATTCTCATTGATAGAATTAATCATATCTAAATGATGTCTTAACTATTAACACTTCCACCGAACCTCTCTCATGTGAATGATGTGTTCTATTTATCCCTTATGAGGAAGAAAAAAACCAATCATTAAAATATACTAAACATGGAGGTCATACAACTATAAATTTATCATTACTATGAATAAAAACATGTGTATATTCTACATCATATATATAAAGTTCTATGAAACAAGACCACTCACCTGGTCATTTTTTTTGGAGAAACCACAAATTTGAATATTCTACATGGGAAACTAAAGATATAAGTCAGCATAAGTATCCTAATTTGTTTGTATCGATGTGAATAATTTTTAGGGAGAAATCTATTTAAAGTAGGTTATAATGTAACACCTTCATTTTTTATGAAATATTTTTATAACAATATAATTTACACAATAACTTTTGTTACATGAAACAACAAGTTCTAGTTAACTATGATAGAGCATAAATATTATTATTTAATCATCATTATTACAACGTCGATGTTAAACATTATTGAATGAATTATAATGAACACATTATAAAAATTATGTATAATGGTTTTATATAAATAAAATATATTGATGAAATATTTATTTATTTTTATAAATCCTTTAATATACTTTGAAAATAATTTTTTAAACTAATTTTTGTGAAAAAATAGAAAAATAAATGTTTCAAATTTCAAAAAAATTACTTTAAAAAATAAACATTATTTTTGAAATAATCATGAATTTTTTATCTTCGGTTTAATTTTTTGGAATTTTTTTTTAAAATAATTTTTCGATGAATTGAGAAAAATATTGGTTTTTATTGAAAAATAATTTTTCATTAAAAGAATTTATAATTTCAATTTTTTTCAAAATTTGTTTTAAATTAAATTTATTAAAATTATATTATAACTAATCTAATTTAGTTCATTGGAATAAATTTCACATTGAATTTTGATATAAAAAACATTTTATTCATTTTAAAATTTTCTTTTTGGAAAATTGTGCTTTCATCACTTCTACAAGTTTCATTTTAAAATATTTTTTTCCACTTGTAATAATGATATCTCAAAAAATATATTCAATATTTTTATTCATCATAATAAATATTATATAATAAGATCAATATATTTTTTAGTCAAAATTAATAGTTAAAACAAAAGAGATTAATTACCATAGTTAAGGTAAGACAAGTTTTCCGGGGGTAAAACTAGAAAATATATGGAGTAAAAATGATCTAGAGACCTATAAAACCCCTATTTTATAGAAAACTTTTGACTTTACATCATATAAAGTTCTATAATGATCTATTTTTTATCCTTTTGGCATGTTTGAAACAAGGTTACATGTTTTTCTTTCCATGGATTCTAAGTGTCTCCTCTGCCCCACTTATAGAAGGGAACCCCTTATCTGGTACAACACAAACATCCAAATCCATTTTTTCTTTAAAATATTGATCCAAATACATTCCCCAATTACCTACGCAAATCATAAATTCATTACATAAATAATAAAACTCTCCTATGAAGGCTTACACATAAACCAAATGGAGTTCTCTAAAGAAGAGGAATAGTCGTCCACCATGTTTTTTATTTAATTTCATTCTCTAAATATTTCAAATATTATTCAACCATGATTATATAATAACATCATTTTCTTCCATATAATTATAATTTATTATGTTAATATAATAACCTAAATATATCTCATATTCCACCATGTGGGATACGAAACAGTTGATCGTGTGTATGGGGGACTCCCACCTTATGAACCAATGTAATTCGTTTTCCATCACTTCCTCTCATAGATGGAGATAATGACATATTTAATTTTTTTAAATGATATTCATGAAAATATTTCTATTATGACTTTATAATATCATATCTTCCTTTTTACCACACAACCTGTCGGGAAACATTAATTCAATTTGAGCGTGCATGTGGATTACCTCCTCTACGAAGAGATGTGATACATTTTTCATTTTATTTTCACTTGAATAGTAATAAGTATTGAATAAATATAAATATATATATATATAATTTATTATATAACATTTATTTTTTAAAGTTTTATTATATTTAGGTTTTTTTCGTTTCACCCGTCCAAAAAATGAAAACATCATTCTTTCATACATATGGTTTACCATCATAACTAATGGTGTAATTTATTTTCTGTCTATAACTTTTATGAATTACTATAAATATATATATAATCAATATATATTATATTTATATGAACTTTAACATTCTAGATATGATTTTTCCAAGATAAATGTAAAAGTATTGAAAATATCAAACCTAAACATACATGAAAAACGAAGCTGTTATTAACCAAAATATGATTTTAATAATTAATTTTTAATAAACAGGTAATAAAATGTCATAAGTAAATAATATATGGTATTATATACTTAATTATGGTTCTGGAATATATTTATAATAAACCGATATTTATTATACATGATATTAGAACATGTAAGAAGGATGCCGAGACCTAAGCTAATAGATTTTCATTTCACTTTTATTTTTGTGGGATACATGACATATTCACCACATGTTTATTTTGTGTTGTGTAAATACTACACATGAATAAATTTTATGATTCCTATAATTATTATTTTGGGATATACATATATATATCAAAAGTTATTTCTTGCATGGGTATTTTGACTCAAATGTAACCAATTTGGTAAAAATATTATATTTCTATCTAATTTGTTATCGACATCATTTAGGTTTATGGTTTCCATGATTATATCTTATGATATACTTCTCAAAAAACTCTTAAATTTTTATATCCTATAATCATTTATTTAAATTCAATTTTCTCCTTATATTTGACCCACTTATGTACTAATTATCACAAAATAATGTTTTTAATTAAAAATCGCATCACCTTGGTCAAAAACACTTTTTCTTCCTAGTTCATGTTTTATAAAACCATTTTATGGAATGTTTTTAAAATTACCTAATGATTATTTAATTAAGTTTTTACCCATATTTTCTTTATTATAAAATGGTTTAATATGAAACATAATTTCATTCTCTGAAAAATGATCTCTTTATATTTTAACAAAAATTTAAATAGAATATTCTTCTTAACATGTAAGTCATGAATGTAATTTTATACCTATATGATAAATTAATTACTAAAATATTCTTTTTATAGCTTTAAGGTTATTTTCAAATAAATTATTTTCATTAATATTTGATAAATAAATATATTTAAAAGTATTTTTTCAAAATTTAAATGATATTTTCCTCAATAATGTCTTAATTATATTTTTATGGAATATATATTAGTCAAATAAAATGAACATTGGGGTTTCCTATGTTTTCATGGGGATATAATCCAATTGTACCATCCTTATTCCTTCTAAAGATCGTTTATTATTATGATGAATTGTTGGTTGTAAATTTTTTTTATTTTCCACAGTTTATAATATGTTGAATTGATGAGATTAATATAAAACCAATTTTATTACTATGGTTTATGCCATGATGAAATTTTTATGAAACCCATTTCCTTTATATGGTTGATGATATGATGAATGTTTTTTGGATATTTTATCACAAAAATTAATGTTTTTTTGTGATGGGTGGGACCTATTTCTCCCTCCAATATGTTTGGTAATGATCAATATTCTTCATTTCTATTAGTTACACAAGATGTTATACCAAGAAAAAAAATAGGGCACATGGGAGGTCATCACAAGACCAAAAAATTGGGTACATGGGAGGTTATCCCAAGGCCAAAAAACTTGGTGCATGAGAGGTCATTCCAAACCTAAAATAGGTACATGAGTGGTTATTCTAATCATATCATGTTATGAATATCTTGGTGGGTATCATTTATATAATTTTCTCTATATATGTGTGTTTATATGAAAAATATATGCCATATACTAATATTATGATCCCACAGATCAAGTTTGGGGATTACTTTATAATTATTGTCTTAAAGAAAAATCATGATTTATTTAATGTGTCATTTTTATGAACTATGACAAGAAGGTTATGGTTTTAAAATGTTATTCTCATGTTCTCATAATCTTATACTCATGTTATGTGGATATATCCCTTGTTTAAATTAACTGAGAATATGAGATCACCATTTCTTATTTTTCCTTTCCCTAGTCTATGAGGAAATATATTATGTTTGATATGTATAATAAGGGTGATAGTAATGAATAACTATGTGGGATACTATGATGTTTGATTAGGAAAAGGTTGTTTATATTTCCATGTTTCTAAAGGCACTAGAACCATACGATTATCGAGTGAATCATTTTTTTATATTATGGATATTAAAATATTAAGATATGATAAAATTTTATGATAAATGTGTCTATTTATATATATAATTATATTGAATATAAAAGAAAAAACTTAATTTGTTAAAACATGTGTGATAGATATAAAGTAGTGTCACAAATACAAAAAATAAATATAAAATAGTTATAATAATAAAAAATTTAGAATATTTACTAGTTCATGAGTAATGACCAAGTTCTTCTTGTCAAGACAATAGTATTTAGTGATGATTTGGATTTCCACTTGAAAGATCATCCAGATGATGAAACAATGATCACAAATGACTTCATTATATTATACAAAACTTTAAGAAATTAAATATTTGGACTTTATGGAATGGTATTGTGCTAAGGTTGTTAATGATGATGTTTTTTATTGTCCAATCCTACTCGACCTCTCTTTAAATAGAGAGACACAAAGACTAAAAAACACCTTCAATTTGAAAACAATTATTAATGATAATAATAAATTTTACATTATAATCATAAAAATTATCAAAGAAATATAAATTAGTTTCCAAAATTATTGACAATTATAAATTCATTTGAAATTTAAAAACATCCATTAAAACATTTTTACATATTCCTAACAAAATATAAAGAACTAGGAAAATTTATATTTAATATGATCCAATAAAATTATATCCAAAATAAATGATCAAATAAAACCATTAAAAGACCATAAGATAATAATTAAAACTTATTAAACTGTATTAATTAAATTTGAATAGATATAATATATATTTTTTAGTAATAAATATTAATTTATAAATCAATTTAAAAAATAATATATTTATTAAAAATAAATTTTAATTTCAAAAATATGAATGTTCAGTAAAATAGAGAATGAAATAAATTTTTTAAATAAAAATTTAAAAAAAATCATAATATTATGAAAATAAATTGGATATTTTTGAAATTATGAAATTAATATAAACACTGAATTAACACTTACAATAAAATATAAACATCAAAATATTTTTAAGATCATGATCATAGTTCTCAGTCATAGTTCTTAGTCATACTCAATGACCACATATCACTCCTTGTGGTTTCACCTCAGAGAAGCACATAACTAACAGTCATATTTTCCCTCTTATTATGATGGAAGAAAAATAATTATAGTCTCAGGATTCATCTCATGAAAACATGAAATAATAACAACATTATACTATATATTTTAGAGTGTTTTTAAAACATCATATGAGAATTAATGTCATATACTCCTGAAATATTATTGAGAAAAATGTTTCTAAAAAATTATTATATAACCGATCCAATGTAAAATCCCAATGAAAATTTAAAACATTATGATAAATATTAATTTTTTTGATACATTCATGTTCAGATAATCAATGTGGCTTCATAATTTAATGGGAATGTTTAATTTCAAGTTGCAATTATGAATACATAATACACATGTCATAGTGAAAAAAATAAAATGCGAGCTTTAGGTGTGTGTATAAATACATATACTACATGCTATACATTATAAAAAAATAAAAAATTCTGAGAATTAATGAATTGAATCAATTATTCTAGCTATGATGGAAACCATTCATGAATTACATCCTTCTTCCATTGTAGAATCATGTAAATAGGTCACATAAGCAGAATTTATTGATGCACTAATATTAACACAAGTATAACATGGCACAAATATAAGGGTTCACAGAAGTTGTTATCATACAGAATCAAAGAGAGATTCAAAATAGAATAGTGAACTCATTGGAGTAAAAAAATATATAACTCACTCAATCAAAAATAAATAAATTTAAAAAATAATAAAATAAATTTCATAAATGCTTAAAAACTAAAAGTCATGGTAGAAGGTTCATGGTCGAATAAAATTCAACACTAAAAAGTCAGAAGAAAAAAACAGTTATTATAAATAAAAATTGGTAAAAATTAACAATAAATTTAAAAAGGAATAAATGTTAATTAATAAACTATTAATTAAAAAATAAAATTTTTGAAATGTTAGATGAAGAAAATGTTAAATTATAATTACCTAATTGATAAAAACACACTTTAATAAATTAAAATTTCAATAATAAAAATAAAATAATGATAAAATCATAAATAATAAAATATATATATATATATTGGATTTTTTTAAGTTTCAAAAAAGAGTAAAAAATCAAATTTTCTAAGAAAAATACCAACAATCTCCCCTAATAGTAATCAGGATGCTCAACTCTTTTGATGTTTATTATAAATTTTTTATGGTTGATGAATTATTCCCCAATTCATAAGACTAATTAGAAGTTGAGAACCAATAATTCTAAGAAGAATTTGAGGTATAAGATTTTGAGTCCATGGGTGATCTTTTATTTGTGTTCTTCTATGGATATAATAGAATCTACTAAGATGGTAAAGAATTTATTGGTAACGATATTATCATTTTAGTGGAGTACCTAACAAGGTGTGTATAAAATAGATCCAGAGGTGGGAGTTATATATTTTTTAGGAAACCAAGGATTAAGAGATACCAAGGTTTTCAAATTCCAACATGATATCATTTATTTATTGTGATTCATATGAAATAATCTTGAGGGTCTTAGGGCTTTAGATGTTTCTCATGTGTGATATAGGTCATTAGTAAATTCCATGCCTATCATTTTGGAGTGGTTATAGGATACATGATCCAAGTTATTCAGCTAGGTAAAATCATGATAAACTATTATTTTCATCATAAACCTAGGTAACATCATGAAGTACCATTTGAACCAACATCATACATTTTTACTCTTAGAGGACATCCTGAAGGATTTTAGAAGAGAGCTGATCGGAGATGTTGTAGAGGTTAGTAGTAAGGATAATGATATGAAGGATTTGTAAGAGGGTAAATATGAGATATTTTGAGTTTAATAAGTAGAGGGAATTGTGGTATTTTATCTTATTATTTGTATTTACTCCACAAATTATATTATTTTGGTTTATGTTATTTCCTAAAAACAATTATCACCACTTCACTAATTTTTCTGAAAGAGCATGATGTATAAATTATTTAGTGGAAATTTGAATTGATTACCCTCAAGGGAGGTTATATGAGGTTAGATAGGGTATGTAGATTTGATCTAGTTTTTTTTAGAGATAAATTTTATTCAAACCTATACTTGATAAATCTGAAATAAAGGCTTTTTTCCTTGTGATGGATTGGTTTCACACTATATTGTCTTGTATTAACTATTATCAAAATAGTTTGAGTTGTCCAGTTTAGATGTTGATTGTGTGATGTTAATTAGATAAATATATCTCCATTGAGGGTAATTATATATTAATAATAAAATTATAATGTCTCAAATATGGTCATTTATTCATGGTAAATTTTTTATCAAGAAGGGGATGTTTCTTCAATTTGTTGGGAATTATAATGATTCAATCCAAAAAAATATATTATGAGTTTCCCAATAAGGTAAGAGAATAAAATTTTAATTAGAATATATCAAGGTATATATAATATTTCTATGATGGATTACCTTCTGTAAGCATTAGAAACATGGGGTTTGAGGATTAAAATTCACGAGTTTTTATAATATGGGTTTAAAATGTATAATGTGTTTCAAATCGATTCACACTTGTTATTTTCAAATGAGAGTGAGAGGTTGAGATTGTTAATAAATCATTGATAGTTAAATAATGTTGTGTTGAAATGTAAAATCCTATTAATATTTTGAGGTATTTCTAAACCTCTATCTTCATTGAGATTTGGTTGGGTTTCATTTGAGGTTATTTCAGGTTAAATGTTTAAGAGTTTTGAAAATTATGGGCAAGTGCACGGTTGGCGCAGGGTTTTCCAAAACTGTGCAACCCAAGGCAATGGGATTTTTCATAGTTTTCACAAGGTTAATAAAGTTATGATCCCTCTTAGGATAAACCAATATAACAATTTATAACAAGTGCACAGTTTGTGCATGGTATGTCTAAATTGTGTGCCACTGCCTAAAAACTGTGCGAATGGGATTTTAAGTGATCCCTTTTTTTGATTAAAATTATTTGAACCCCATTTTTAGGCCTCTGAAAGACCAATACAACACAAAATCAGTTTCACCCATTTTTAGAGATCCCAATAAGGATTATTATCCCCTAATATACCTCCATATAAGTGATCTAAAGCTTGAAGAACACCCTCTTATCTTCTCTTGGTTAGTTTCCCCATCTTGATCCCATTCTCCTGTGATCTCTCTTCTTCTATCTAGGGTTAAATGGAACCCCGTTTTCATTTGTGGATCTAATACCCACTGTTTTGGATCTAAACCAAGGTTTGATTCCTAGATCTTGGTTTTTTATTCTATATTAGATTTTTCCGTTTTTGGTATTGTGATACGAGATCTGTTGATCCTAAGGTAGGTGGTTCCCTTATAGTGCCCAGTTTATTTTAACCCTAAATTGATTTTTTTAAATTATAATTTTTGAAATAAATTTAATTTAATATTTTTGATTAAATGGATTTAAATTATTTAATTGGAAAAACAAAATTCCACTGAATTGGGGTTTTTATGAAAAATAGGTTTTTGGCATGAAATTTGAAGACCCCCAATTCTATTGAATTGAGTTGTGTTAATAGAAATTTTTAAATTTTAAATTATTTAATTTAAATTGTGGTTTTAATGGAATTTGTTTTAATTAAATTTTTTAATTTAATTATGTAAATTGTTTTTAAAGAAAATTGTGAAAAACCCCGGTTTGTTATGAAATTGATGGAATTTGTTTGGAAATTAAATTATTGAATTTAATTGTGAAAGTGGATTGTGAGATTGAATGGGGAATTGATTTCAAATCCCTATTTGTGAAATGGATTAAATTGTTTTTGATAGAAAACTTGTGGTTTTATCTTACTGAAAGGGGATATTTTTTTATTAAAAATCCTTTTTGTTTTTTAAATTGAAAATTGGTATATTGGAAATGGAGAACAGGACTAATTGTATTTTGAGCATTATTGAAATAAATTTCCCATAATTATTTGGTAATAGAGAACATGAAATCCTTAGGTATTTAGTGATGTATTTGGATGGAATATTATTATTTACAACATTCTAAAACTTCATATCATCACATCGCATCCCTTAGGTGATGGTGAAGAGTCCTCTTTGGACATTGTTCAAAGGGGTGTATGTACATATTTATCGTATCACTTTGAGTTTGGGGTCCCTATATCCTGTAACTATCATACCTTATTATCCATATGACCTTTTTTCTCACCTATTTTTCTTTCAAATTAATATATTCCATTATTGTAAAATGTTTTACATAACTTATGAATTTATGTAAGCTATTTTATATAAAAGGTTTTATTTAATATATTCGTGAAAAGTTAAATTTATGTAAATAACCATCTGTTTGAAGGTAATTCCATCATTTGAAAATTATTCCAATCTTTTTAAATGTTAAGAATAGGTTTCTAAATTAGTTCAATATTCTGAAATATAAAGCATAATTTGATTAAATGTTCTTTTGAAATGCCAAACTGCATTATTTGAATATTGAATTCACTTTATTGGTTAATTTGATATTGGAATCTATTATAGAATATTTTTGTGAAATTGTACTAGGATTTGGATCACACCCTACTTTCTTCTTTCGATTTTTTGTAGATTTTTCCTTCCCGATTCAAGAAGGGTTAAGTATATCTTGGATGTGGTTCTAGATGTTGACCCTTGATCTTGGTGAGTTGCATCTGAGTTGGGAATTTGGAAGTTTTGTTTTATTTCTAGTACTTGGTTGCAATATTTGTGCTTTTTTATGCCAATTTTACTTCTAGTATATTACTCCCAATGGAGTTTCTTTTGATATGCATATTGTATTGTTTGTTTTACTTTTTCATTATTTGTTGAAGATAGTTCCCACTTTCATTCTTGTATAATGTCATGTGCTAGTCTCCAACCCCTGGGGATTGGTAATTACCTTCATAATATTCTTAGATTGGGTCAGTTATTGGGTTCACAGGGTACCTAGGTTGGTTTTTGAAAAAGTGGTATAAAAATAAGGTTTAGATTTTTCCTCCAAGATATTATCCAATTGTGAGATATTACCGGTACTTAGAAGGTAGTGGTGACTGAATGTCTATCCATATCTCACCGAAATGAACCTTAAGTCACCAGGGGTGGTTAGGTAAAGATTAATTAAGGATTAGTTCTATTATTTTCCCTATTATGGGTTGGATAAAGTGAAATCCAAATCTCTTTTGTTCTATCTGTTAGGACTAATTTTTTATGTTTCTTGGTTTGAATATAACGTAATTTCTTTCTTGTTATTTTTTGATGGTGTGTAGCATCATGAATCCAAGAATACATGTAAATCAAATCTAAGAGGAAACTGATGCAGAACCTCATCAAGAGAATCCTATTGTATATCGTAATTTTGTTGAGGTGATTGTGTGCAATTTCTAAGCTCCAGAATAGGAACCACCACCAGTTACCATTCAGGCTCTAAGTGTGGAACCTCATAAGTATATTCTCAATATATTTTCTAATGTGTTTATTCACCAAAATCCATCACTATTCAAAGGGTCAAATGATCCTCAATAGGTTGAGGAATGTTTGACCAAAATAGAGAATTTTTGGGTTTTTGGACACTCCTAACGAAATAAAAGTGAAGTGTTCGACCTTTATAGTGAAGGACCAAGAAGGAAATGGTGGGACACTATGGAAATGATCAAAAAGCATGAGGTCCTAGATTAGAAGGACATCAAGGTTCTTTTCACCAACCAGTTCTATTCGAGGTTGATGTTTTTTTTTCATGTCTATGGAGTTTTTCAAACCTGAGTAGTCTAACGGAACTGTGATAGATTATTCAAAACATTTTTCTAAGCTCATGTATTTCTCACCATATATTGAGTCGAATGAGAAGATTAAGGCCTCAAAGTTTTTTGTTGTGACTTTGTCAGGATATTCATTTTCAGTTTTTATTATGGAATATTTTATCTTATGATAATGTGCTGGATAGAGCACTAATGGTTGAAATGGATCTAGCTAGAAAGTAAAGGTTATCGGGAGTTTCATTCACTCTCAGTGGCATTGCGGGTTCCTTTTAAGGAAAGAGGAAGTGTGATGAATCTCATGGTAGTTCTTGATACCATGGTCTTTCTAGACCACCTGAAATATCTAGTAGAGGTCCTTTTATTTTCTACTAATGTGTAAATCAAATAAATTAAAAGAGGTATTTTAATGAGTCATCCAAGAACGGTGGCTCTTACGGATATTTGGGGCACTTATAAAGATTCCGCCACATTTACTATACTCTACATAGTGGAATGTGGTCATCAAATCCTCCTAGAAATGTGGGGTAATTAGATTCTTCAAGTTAAATGGTTTTATCCACAAGAATCCATAATGAGTGTACATCACATAGTGGAAGAGTCACTAGAGTAATTAGATATAGGTTCATTGAACGTGAGAGGTACCATTATTATAGCATTGTTATTATTGAATACTCTATTTGATACTAGTGCATCTCATTCATTTATTTCAATATGTATTGTTAATTAGCTTAATATTCTTATGTATATTTTATATTGTGTTATGGATATTCCTACACCCCTTGGTATAAAGAGAGAGAATAGTCTTCGTAGTACAACTTGTGTATGATCTCTATCAGATGTTGATCTTTCTTAGAGTTTTCTGGTTCTCGACATGAAACCTCTTGAAGTCAAATTTGGGATATATTGCCTCAATACCAAAAAAATCCAGAATTTATTGTTATCTTAAATGGGTATCCAATACTACACCAAGTTGTGTGTCTCATTTATTTCAATGAGTAGTGATCTACCTTCAGTTTTCATTGAGTTTCCTAATGTGTTTCCGTATAAATTATCTAGTTTTCTACCAATAAGGGAGTTATAGTTATCTGTTGACTTAGTTCTTGGTACTCAACTAGTTTTTACTCCCACTAATTGCATGGAACCAGCTAAAATGAAATAGTTGAATTCTGAGTTAGATGATCTTATTTAGTAAGCCTTTATACACCAGATCATGTCACCTTGGGTGGAACAGGTTATCTTTGATAAGAGATTTTATGTTTCACATAACCTATGTTTTGATTATCGAAATCTCAATTGAGTGATAGGAAAGAACAAGTAACCATTTCCATGGATTTATGATCTACTTAACCAGATAAAAGGGGCCAAGTGGTTATCTAAGATTTATCTATGATCTGGTTACCATCAATTGAGGATAAAAGAATCTAAAATTTAGAAAACCTCCTTTTGGAGTAGGTATGTTCATTATGAGTACTTTTTCATGTCCTTTGATGTAACCAATGGTCTTGTAGTTTTAATGGATTTAATGAATAGGATTTTCCATGTGTATCTAGATTCATTTGTTGTAGTCTTTTTGGATGACATCCTTATTTAATCTAAGTCCAATAATGTTCATCTGAATCATCTAATAATAGTTCTAAGTTTCTTAAGAAATCACTAACTTTATTAAAAGCTTTTGAAATGTTATTTCTAGATTTTGGAAGTGAATTTATTGGTACAAGTGGTGTTGGAACAAAGAATCTCAGTTGATCCAAATAAGGTGAAGGTTATTGTGACTTGGAATCAACCACTAAATGTTTTCAAGATTAGTATCTTATTGGGTCTAGCTGGTTATTATCTCCAGATCATTAAGGACTTCTCAAATTTGGATTCTCTGATGACTTCCCTAAATTATAAGGGTGTAAATTTTTCTTGGGACAAGAAATGTCAAAATTATTTTTTTGAGATGATAAACGTTTTGACAACTGAACCATTTTTGACTCTTCCAGAGGTTGGGTAGGGCTATGTAGTATTCTTTTATACGTCGGGTTCAGGTTTGGGTTGTGTTCTTAAGCAAGGTGATCATGTTTTTTCCTATGTTTATCATCATCTTAGGTCACACGAGAAGAATTATCTGACCCATGACCTAGAACTTGCAACTATGATTCATGAACTTAATAGTTCGTGGAGTTACATTTACAAAGAAAGGTTTACTATGTCATTATACCATAATACCTAGAGTTATATATTCTCTCAAAAATATTTAAATCTTCTCCAGATGTATTGGGTGGAATACATGTAGTTTTTCCATGTTAATATCACATATACCCCCTGGAAAGGGAATGTCATTGCAAATAATTTGAGCAAGAAACTTCCAACCCAGATAGTGAAATAATCATTAGAAGAGTAGAACATGATGGATTTCTTTGCAAAATTGAATATTGGAGTTCATGAATTAGGATCTGAGGTTTTTTTGGCTAGTGTTCAGTTGACATCCTCTCTTCTTGAGATGATTCTTCTAGAATAAGAGCTTGAGTATGAGTTTTGCAGAATTAGATACTATATTTATGGTAGGGAGACATTTGAGGAGTGGTATTTCACTAAAGAGGTAATTATATGATATCAGAATTTTTTTTTTGTACTATTAGAGGTAAAGAAAATTTTGATGGGATACTGCCATAACACTAAGTGGTTTGTGCACCCAGGGACAATGAAGTTGTTTGATGACATGTGGCATTAGTTCTGGAGACCAGGCATGAGACGAGGTATTGCTGAGTTTTTCTCTCATTTATATATGAACCAATATGTGAAGGTAGGGAACTAGAAACCATTGAGTTTTCTTCATCCACTTCCATTCCCTAATTGGAAGTGGGATGAGATCTCTATGGAATTTTTGGTTGGTTTGTGGTGTAACCATTTAAATAAGAATGTCATGTGTGGGATGATCAGTATGTTAAAAAAGTAAACTCACTTTATACCCATTTGTGATACATCCAAATTTAAGGAGTTGTAGAATCTATATGTGAAAGTTGTTTTTCACTTTCATAGAGTTTCATCTGCTATAGCCTCTAATAGGGATCCTCAGCTCACTTCTCACTTTTGGAGAGGCCTTTAGGAGGCACTAGGATCTCAAGTCTGTCGGATCGTGGCATACCATCTACAGTGGGTGGGCCAGATAGAAAAAGATATATATATATATATATATTATTTAGGATATGATTTTTTCTTTTGTTCTTGACTACAGTGGGGACTATGATGATCACTTGGGGATGGTTAAGTTTTCTTATAACAATAGTTACCAGTTTGTGATCAGGATGGCTCATTATGAGGCCTTGTATGGTCCGATTTTTAGATATCTATTGGGTTGGATGAAGGTTGGTGAAAGATCTTTTGTTAGACCAAGTTTGGTGTCAGAGAAAACAATAAAGATTCAGTTTATTCATCAGATAATATTGATGTCACATAGCTGATATAAGTCTTATGATGATCATTATTACAGATCGTTGAAATTCTCAATTAGTGACCAGGTGTTCTTGAATGTTTCTCCTTGATTGAGTCATCGATGGAATGGAAATCAAGGTAAACTTTATCCTCATTTTGTGGGACCTTTTTAGGTTGTAGATAATTTGGGAAAAGTTGGTTACCATTTATCACTTCCACCTTAGATGATGGTGATAAATAACATGTTCTATGTATCTTAGCTACAACAGTATCTATCTAATAAATATTATATTCTGAGTTAACCTGAACTTGAAATTGAACCTAATTTATCCATGACTGAATGGCTAGTCAGTGCAGTTTATTCTGAAACCAAGGTAATTCATGGGAGTTTGATACCATTGGATCAATTGATATAGTAGCATGGTTCTTATTTTCATGAGATTTGGGGGGGGGGAGGCACTGATGAGAGAGGAGCGGCGTCATCCTTTTAGCATGGGAACTTCGTTGTAAGTTTTTATGGTGGGGATGTTGTAATATCTTGTAGATATTTTAAGGTATTATTAAACCCCTATTTTTTTGAGATTTGATTAGGTCTAATTTGGGGTTATTTCTGGTTAAATTTTTAAGAGCTTTGAAAATTTTGGTCTAGTGAATAGTTGTAACACGATTTTTCCAAACCGTGCGCCCCCTTAGATCAAACTATGCAACCCAGGGTAGTGGGATTTCACATGGTTAGTGAATGGTTATTCAAGTAATGTTTCTAATTAGGAGAAATGGTGTGTCCCATTTATAACAGGCACACATATTGCACATTTCTTTTGTAAACATTCCTCCTCGTGTGAATATGATTTTAAGTGATCCATTTTTTGATTAAAATTTTCCACCCCATTTGTAGGCCCCTAACAGACAGGTACAACCCACAATCGGTTTAAACCCTCCATATATCTATCAAGAATGATTATTTTCCCCTCTAATTACTCATAAAAGTGATCTAAATCTTGATTAATTCCCTCTAATCTCCTCTCAGTTAGTTTCTTAATCCTGATCTCATTCTCCTGCGATGTCTCTTCCTCTCTCTAGGGTTCCAAGGAACCCCATATTGATTTGTGGATCTAATGCCCATTCTTTTGGATCTAAACATAGGTTTGATTAATAGATCTTGGTTTTCTTTTTTCTCTATTGAATTTTTCTCTTTATTGCATTGTGATACGAGATCATATGATCCTGAGGTAGGCGGTTCTCTTATGATACCCAATTTATATTAACCCAAAATTGATTTTTTTTTAATTTAAATTATTAGAAGTAAATTAAATTGATTGAATTTGATTAAATTTCTTCCCTTTTTGGAAAAACCCAATTCCATTGAATTGGGGTTTTTAAGAAAAATAGGTTTTTGGCATGAAATTGGAAAACCCCTAATTCCATTGAATTGGAGTGTGTTTATAGAAATTTGAAATATTAAATTTATTTAATTTAAATTGTGGATTTGATGGAATTTTTCAAATTATATTTTTGAAGTTAATTGTGGAAATGGTTTTGATGTAAAATTATAAAAATTCCCAATTCCATTGAATTGTGTGTTTGTTATGAAATTGATGAAATTTGTTTAGAAATTAAATTATTGAATTTAATTGTGAAATTAGATTATGAAATTTAATGGTTAATTGATTCCAAATACCTATTTTTGAAAATGGATTAAAATAGTTTTCATAGAAACATTAGGGTTTTATCTTGCTGAAAATGTATGTTTTTTATTAAAACCCCATTTTTTAAATGAAAATTGGAATATTTGAAATAGATAATGGGATTGATTTTATTTTAAGAATTCTTAAAATAAATTTCCCTCCATTTTTTTATACTATAGAACATGAAAGACTTAGGTAGTTGGTAAGATATTTGGATATAACTTTATTATTTAAAATGTTATAAAACATCATATTAGCACATCACATCCTTGAGGTGACGGTTATGATTCCTCTTTGGTCATGGTTCAAAGGGGGGGTATGTATATATTTTTTCTATTACTTTGAGTGTGGGGTCCCTATAGCCTGGAACTATCGTACCTTATTAGGCATATAACCATGTTGCTTGCTTGTTTTTAATTCAAATGAATATATGATATTGTTGTAAAATGTTTTACATGCCTGGTGAATTTAGATAAACTATTTTATATAAAAAGGATTATTTAATCTGTTCATTAAAAGTATGATTTGTGTAGAGAACCTTTTGTTTAAATTTAATTCTATGGTTTTAAAATTATTTCCATTATTTCAATTGTGAATTATGGATTGTTAAAGTATTCCCATATTTTGAAATGTAAAGTGTGATTTGTTTAAATGTGATTTTGAAATTCCAAACCTGATTATTTGAAAATTGAAAGCATTGTATTGGTTAATTTGATATTAGCATATGTTATGGAATATTTAGTTTAAATTATATTGGGAATTGGATCAAACCCTACTTGTGCTTTCAAGTGTTTATAGATTTTAACCTTCCTAGTTTGAGAAGGGGTAAAGAATATCTTGAAGGTGGTTTTAACTATTGATCCTTGGACCTGGTAATTTGTGTCTGAGTTGGGACTTTGGTAATTTTTCTTGTTTTTTGGGACACTGTTATAGTAATTGGGTTTTTTATGCCTTATTGGTCCCTGGTTCATTACTCCAAATGGATTGACTTTTGATATACATATTTTCTTGTATCCTTTATTTTTGTAATGTTTGTGGAAAATCATTCCCACTTTCATTATTGTATGATGCCAGGTGTTGGTCACAGACCCATTTAGATCGGGAATACCCTTTGGTCTATGTCAGTACTAGCTCAGTTATCGGTTTACCAAGGTACCCAAGCGGGTTCATGACATGGAAAATAATTATCCTAATCATTATAATTTTTAAGCCACTAGATTTATGAAGCGTGTTTATTTTTATGATTGATTTAAGTTCTAGATATCT
Organism: Viscum album; assembly: GCA_963277665.1. NCBI lineage: Eukaryota > Viridiplantae > Streptophyta > Magnoliopsida > Santalales > Viscaceae > Viscum > Viscum album. The sequence continues at coordinate 349,018,425 of OY728126.1, read as the reverse complement.
ATATATGAGGGTTAAGGGTAATGAAATCAATAAGATATATTCTCAACAATAGTAAATCATTTTGTGTCATGACTATAATAGTTTTTTATATATATTATGAATTGGTTGTTTCAAACATATCATGGTAATTTAATTATTTTCTTAATTGATGATAACATATATTACATAATAATAGAGAAATGTAAAAATGATAATATTAATAAGAATATAGATTTTCTTAGAGGGAATTAGTTTTAAAGTTATTTTTCTATGAAATAGTTTTCCACACAAGTTTAACATTTTCTTGGTGATGTTATTTTCTTTCATGTAGTAGTAGTAGAACCAAAAATATTGAGGTAATCGTTATATAGAATGCATAAAAGGATATTTTACAATTATGGATTTATTTTTTCTTAACTATTTATCATAATATTTGTTTACAAGAGTTTTCAAAGTCATGATTTCATTTTCAACTTTAAAAAGGAAGGTGAATAGACTAGCTTTAATGGATGAGTATAATTTCTTGGTTAATTTTTTTAAGGAGAAATTAATGGGTGATCAAGTTATTATATTTCTTAAAGAATATACTATATTTTTGGTATATTTTACTTCATAACATTATCATTTTAGAAGTATCAAAATGAATGAAATAATTCTTATTACTAATGTGTAATGACATAAGATTTGGGAATAGTAGTTTCTCTAAATTAATACTATAATCGATAGCTTTCCACACACATAGTACCCAAATAAAATGACCCATGACATAATTATTATTTAAAAAATTTAAGAATAATAAAACATCTAGTAAATGAAAATTTTGGTAATCAATTAGAAAATTCTTGCATAATATGATTAGAAACAATTATAATATTAAAAATGCATTTTTCAATAAAACTAGTTTTCATTTTAAATATTGAATCACCAATTAAAAGTCATCTTTATAATTTTCTAGATTTTAATTTTATAAAATAAATATTATTTTTTAATTCCATAAATCAAAATTAGTCTCTGGTAATTTTTTGACATTTTTCTAAAATAGATGACTTTCTGGTCTATAGAAAAAATAATGATTTTTCTAATACCATCACTTTTATGGAAATATCATAATAAAATAATTAAATAAAGTTTTTTCAAAATATTTACTACACACACACACATATATATATTTATTTATTTATTTATTTAAAAAGTAAAATAATTCATTTAAAAATACAATTTTTAATTTTTTTAAACCTTATGTAACATTTTGGAAACTAAAATAATATCTAACTCTAAAAACATTATTTCACTTATATTAAAAATAATAATCACTTGTAAAAATTATATATATAAAAATGGATTTTATATTTTAGATCAACAAGATCATATGTTGTAATAAGGTAAATTTCAATTTATGGAAAAAATATTTGATTACAATGATTAATGTTAATGAACATGATGATGGTAAATGTTTTATTTTCAAATAATTATTTTATTAATATTGTCTAATTTTTTATCTTAAAAATAAGTTAATTTATTCTAAAAAATTTCACTAATATAATCTATATTCCTATATATAAATAAATTAACATTCATTCAATTAGTAATTACTACCAAAAAATATTAATATAGTTAATGAAAAAACTATATTTTTCTAGAAAACCATATATATATATATTTAAATTAAATGAAGTTATTTAAGAGTAAAATTTCTCATTTTTATAAATTTAATTTGATTATTTAGATTTTAAATGTCACTTCTTAACACACAAATTTTGTAAGATTATTTATTTATGTTTTTAGTGGAACATATATTAATTATTTAAAAACTAGTAACCAAGGTAAAAATGAAAATAGAAAAATCCAAAACCCTAATAGAAAATTATGTGAAATGTATTTAAAACATGTGGAAAAAATTATTGGTATAGATTTTCATAAAATTAAATTATACCAAAAACCATTTTTAAATTTGGAACCATTTAACATTGAATAGTGTCATTCAATTATTTAAAAATAATGGGTGTTCACAAAAGTTCCATTTTCATTACTTATAAACGGGGAAACATACACCGCATAATTCCATACCCATACCATCAAATTTCCACCATAAACTAGTCAATTTTCTCTAATAATAATATTATATAATGTCCATGATCCTATTGTATCAATTAGATAGCTTATGCCCTTAATTACTAAGGGGGATTTAAAGATAATGTTCAGGGGCCAAAAGTGAGTATTAAATAATCCTCAACCTTCTCTTCTTAATAATTAAAAACCAAAATGAACAAATCATTGTAAAATAGAGAAACAAATATCATTATAATATTTAAGTGTAATAAAATTAATGGAAAAAATTATTTATTACTTTCCAACCACTTATAAAAATATAGGAATGTCTACCATGAATTGTGTGGAATTACACCTCCATGAAATAAACAGTTTATTTCATTTTAAATTGATTTTTATCTTTCATTCAATGCAATTAAAATAAAATTTATCAATATAAAAATAATATAATATAATTATTCTTTTTTTTAGATCACTTAATTGGTAAAAGGGGTGGATAAATGCAAGGAGTAGTCCAATTCCTAGTAGAATCATCATGATTATTAGTCTCAGTAACTGCTTTGAATGACAATAAATTTAAGGCTTGGTGTATGATCCAAGGGAATCAAAATAGAAAGTATACCCCACATAAGAGTAAGTATTTGATAGAGCATTGACAGAGGATGCGACTTTTATCAATTTTTCACTTTTAATTGCATATGAAAAGCATGATAGGGGACTACACAATCCAAGGATAAAGAAAGGGAAAAAGGGAGATCTGGATATGGGGAGTATCATTGTACGCAAGGTGAAATCTAATGAATTAAAGGGTTACCCTTCCCTTCCTAAACCAATGGAGGCAAGGTCGGAAAAATTATTGGTCCAAGGCATTGGATTTTGAGCCCTCTAATAAAGTCCAAGGACGAAGGAATATTTTGATTTCATAGGGTGAAAACCATATGGTCAAATTCAGAGACTCAAAGGATCCTAAGTCGGTCGGTGGTAATACTACATTATATATATGGTAAGATCCTTTGGTTGTAGGTGTAATTTTCATTGATTCAGGCACTATTATAGTTAAAACCACTAATGAGTTTCTATATTTCCTCCAATTGGTGGTTGGTAAGAGGAATGGGATAAAATAAAACTCATTGGAACTTATAATCCACTCTAAGGAAGAAATACGGGATCACTTTCTCCGCATTAAAGCCTTTCATGAAGAGGCTAGAAGGATGAATGAGAGATTTATTCTTGTGAAAATCAACAAATTATAGTGTGTATGGATGAATAAAAAATATTTTATTATAATAAGATACTTTAATGAATGGAATATAAACTAAAAGTAAATTCATATATGGGAAAATATGGTTTATCAATTTGAAGACCTCCTAAAGGATGATCGAGATAACAAGTTACACACCCTTCACTAAAAATTATATTAGAATAATGTATCTAATAATAAAAAACTTTCATTCAGTGATTTTATTATTATTTTTTGTGTTTAATTCTCTCTTATTGAACCTGTGATGTTTCCCACTTTTCCCATTAAAGTGATTAATAATAAAAAATTAATTTTAAATCACTAAGTCATACACACCCATCAAGTTATAAAGTGTTGTTTTTTGGGTCAATTTAACCACTTACATGAACTATGATATAAAAATCTTCAATGGATAACTATGGTAACTTAAACACTAACATTATTATACATTAGTAATAAATTAATAATTTTTATTATTTTTTGAAATGTTATATTATGTGTGTAAATTATTATTAAAATATCATCCTCAATCACTAAAACTAAAAAAAATAAGATGAATCCAATTCAACATTCATAAAAAATAATATATATATATATATATATAATAATTCATAAGAATACTATAATAAATGGTATTTAGGAAATTATTTATTGATTTATAATTTTCTTAATAATGTATCAATTAAAAGTAATTTGAGTTTATTGAATTTTAGGCTTATAGACAATGGGAATCAGGACCACGATAAGTGTTTCTTATCTCATATTTTCACTCCATGAAACATATTTCTTATTATACACCATTATTTATTTTATAAGGTGTATTTAGTTCCGTTATAATATTTTTTATCAATACACTATCATTATTCATCATATTTATGGTTTCATTTGTAATCATATTTTCAAGAGGTTTTGATTTAAATGATACTAGAATTGTAACAGATTCCCCTACTCATATTCTTCCTCCTTGAGTCATAAATTTTCTATAAGGTTATGATGTTATAATACACTTTTTTTGCTACCACTTCTTTTTTACAATTTAAATTTATCATTTATTTTGTGAACTTACTTTGATTCATCGATATTATCTTATATGATAAAATATCTTATCAAATAAAAGTCTGATATTGGTAAGAATAACACATACTGTTTCTAATATATCTTCCACCATTATATCCATATTATTTATACCTCTAATGATTTCTTCCTTTTTTGGAAATTAAATGTGGATTAATTCATTTGATCTTCTATCATCTCATCCCAAAAATTCAAATAGAAATTTTATTATCATATCTTCAATGTGGGTTTTCAATAAAATTATTTCCAAATTATTAAAAGGATTCATGTATCATGGATATCTTTTTTATCTTCCACTAAAAAAATTTTATATAAAACATTTATATCATTATCATGACTCAATTATTATATATTTTTTAAAAATTAAAGTTTTAATATATCTTAATTTTTTTCAAACCACTTTTAATAAGGATTTACTCTAGAATCTGGTAACATTGTCACATTAAAATTATTTATAAAAAAATTAAAAAAATCATTTTAATGATGTATTCACAGGAATGGATTTTCTATAATTTAGGACAGCTTTCCAATGTTTCAATATTTTATGAAGTAAATTTAGTTTTCCCTAATTCTATTAGTTTTATTAAAAATATGGATTTCATGAAAATATTCATTTCCATCATTATTTTTGAATTAAAATTGTGTTATTCAAGTAAATATATTTTTCACTTACCTATTGACTTCTAACCAATGATTTCAAAAAAAGGAATCTTAAATCCCTTTAATAGAAATGTTCCATCACTTCCTTTATCTTTAAAAATCATTTATAGTGTATAAACACAAATTTTATTCTACTATTTTTACTCTATGAATAATCTATTATTGATTCCTTTAATTTAATAGTGTCTTAATAGATTCCATTTAATGATTCATTAGAGAAATTATTGAATAAACTACATATAATTCATCTATATGATGAAAATGCCACATGATTTATTATTATGGTTAATAGGTATATACCTTCAATTTTACTTAATATCTTATTATAACCATTTATATTCCATGGTTTATCATATTTATTTATGGAATTATTATTTTTTTACTGATATTGTTTTATTTATAATATATATAATACCCTTTTTCATTGGTATTTTAAGATTTAGTTTATTTTTTACAACACACAAATGTAAAGAAAAATAATGGGTGGGGTCCAATATAACCAATCATTTCATTTTAATTTTTATATTTCATGTGCTCAAAAAAGGGCAAATCAAATGATTTATCTCAATTAAGAGGGTAAATGGGAGGCTTTATCTCAAGTTAAAGGGTACACAGGAGTATTATCCCTATCTAAAGGGTATATAAGAGTATTGATCCAAATCTAAATAGTACATGAGGGGATTTATCCCAAGATGATGTGTACACATGAGGATTTATATAAATCAAAATGTGTACACAAAGTGATTTATCCTATTCCCAAGGGTACATGAGAGGCCTATCCAAAGCCCAATAAGGTACACCAGTGATTATACCAAACCTATTATGTGATAAACCACTTATTAGGTATCATAGAAATATGATTTTGTTATTTTTTTTTGACATTACATATGAATCATTATTTATGATCTATATTTTTTTGTTATGAATTTCTTATGCATCTTGATTATACACAAAATGTAACTATATTACCACATAAAATATTTGATTATCATTGCTTTTGTAGAACCCCTCGGTTTCAATTAAGTAACGATTTATTTATTATTTTTAATTATGTAAAGTGCTTGGATGAAGTTTGGGAGGGTTCGGAATACATTTGGAATGTATTTTTGAATTTTATAAAGGTTCACGGTTTTAGAAAACCCTGAAACTCCTACAACAAACTGTGCATAGTGAGACAGGGGTTCGGAATACATTTGGAATGTATTTTTGAATTTTATAAAGGTTCACGGTTTTAGAAAACCCTGAAACTCCTACAACAAACTGTGCATAGTGAGACAGGGGCTAAGGGGAAGGCACGCGGTTAGGCATACGGTTTTTCCAAACCATGTGGCCACCTAGGAGAAACTATTTAAAGTGTGATAGTGGGATTTTTCATGGTTGGAACATGGTTTTTCTAAACATGTGGGCCATCCATGTGAGTTTCCCCTTGAAGTAGAGGTTGGCGCACAGTTAGCGCATGGTTCTCATAATCATATGACTAACCATAAATGGTTAAAAAACTAAAACGTAAAAGAGAGGATCTTGGTTGGTATTAGATTTTAACACCTATTTTTTTCTCTATTTCAGTGGTTACTCAGAAATACATCCTTTTAAAGGATGTAGAAACCTTCCCCATAAAACTTTAAGTGATCCAGATGTGTTTCTTGGTGCGTTGAATCTCGATTCCCTTAGTAAGTCCTCATTCGTGGTAGTTCTCCATGGTGTTTTTTAAATATAATTTCTTCCCTCTCTTGGTTTCATAGATCTAGTATTTGATGAATAGATCTATGGTTTTTGATGCCAATAATGGTTATTTTTTATCTTTTTGATGTTAGGGGATGATATCTAAGGTAGGTTTTTGGTGATTCAACCTGGTTTTGTGGGTGTTTTCATGTCATTGTTCATTTTATCCATAATTCCTAAAGTATGTGGCTTCACTCTCGACTCTTCTTATTATAACACGAAGTCTTAGTTTCAAATTTTTTAAATTTCTTAAATTTTATTATTAAATTGATGTGTAAATCATTGTAGAAACATAATTAGTTATGGTTTGAATATTTTGTGGAATTCTAAATAGTTGTAAAAAGTGATTTGATGGAATCGTTTTAAAATGGTTGTTTTAAAATGGTTGTATGTTTGATTCATAGAAATATGTTTTTATTTCTGAAATGTTTTCAATAAAATAATGGTTATATTGAAATGGGATGAAATGGTTGTTTTGGAATGGCTTTAGAATACATGGTTGGTTTGAGTCTATGATTTTGATGTGACCTTAAATAAGGGGTATGTTTCATTGGGGTAAAACGGGATGTTGCCCAAGATAAAGGGTGTGTGTCATTTATCCACAAAAATATTGGCCCATTTTTGATGAATTAGTGGATGTATGATAAACTACTCATGATTATGGAACTTTTTAGTGAATAACGCATGTATGGGTATGTTTTTAAATCATGTAATGGGTATGAAAAAAATGATTATGAAATGGTTTAAGTATTATTTGGTTTATTTTTCTTAGAAAATGTTTTAGTATGGAAAATTAATTTTGTGTTAAACTGATTGGAATTGATATAAAATGTTTTCAATATTTTATATTTTTTTATAAATTTTATTAGATGTTTTATCCTAGTGGTGTGATTAAGAAAGTAATTTGGTTAAAACATCTTTAGTTTCATTACGCACCCCTTCTTTGGTACTTTGGTGCTTCTGCAGATATTATTTATCAGGGAACAGAAAAATGTACAAGTATCACACTTATTTAGTGGTGATTTATGATACATGGGTTTTATTATGGATTTGGATATGGAGAATATTGCGAGCTTTTGAGTTTTTTTGGTGTTGTTGAATTTTTTTTTGGTTTGTCTTCTACTTTGTCCGTTTATGTAATTTGTCTACCATTGTGGTACTTTGTTGTAGTTTTTTTGTTATAAATGGTATTACTTTGAGTTGCTTTAAAATTTTATCATTCATCGTTTAATAGTATTTTTATTGGAATGTTTGGTTGGGTTATTTTATTTCAAAAAGGAAAAATCATCCCCCAATTGTATTAAAGATTGTGGAATTTATTTACAACATTGGTACCTTGGGTATGGAACTTAAGGCCAAGTATAAATTCCACCTTGACTCAATCCAATGAGGTGGGGTGGGATGTTACAAGTGGTATCATCTTTTTTGGTCCTTGACTTATAATTTCTATTGTCTTGGTCGTTCTTTGACTCGGTTATATTTATCGGTCTTGGAGTTGAAATTCACTCGGGTCAATTTCTTGAGTTTGGAGGATTTAAAGGAGTATGATTATTGTGACATTAAATTTAGATCATAAAAATACATATCTAACCCTTTTATATTGAACTTAAATTTACCAGATAGTTGGTAACATAAGTTTTTTGGGGTCACTTATAGGATTTTGAATCACATTGTCTTGGGTTTGGCCAATGAGACGAGCATGAAAAACATTTTAGAAAGGACTTCCCACTATGAGTGTATATTTCATTATGAGCAGTGATATATGATTTTGTAAAAATGTGTGATTTTTGGAAATTGTTAAAATTGTTTTCAATTGTGATATTTTGAAAATACATGAAATGGTTATTTTTAAAGTGATATGATTTTCAAACCCATAGTTAAATTTTTAAAAATGGTTGTGAGTGGAAAATATTGAATTTTGGAAAGTTTTTTTGTGATCTGTGTGATGTGGTAGTATTTGAAATTGGTAAGTCTTCAATTTCTAGAGAGTGAGACTTATGAATTTTATAGTGTTTATATAAAATGGCACCTGGTAGGTGTTATAGAAACCAACTGGAGGAAGCTGTTGAGAAGGTGGTCTCACCTAATCCACTGGTGAACCAATAGCTAGTTAGGAGTATAGTTCAATATTTTCAGGATATGGATAGATGGAATAGGAGTTATAAACCAAGGCATGTGGGACATTCTTTATTGTTCCATAAGTACAATTCACCCATCTTTCAGGGTGATTCATAACTAGAGAATGAAGAGGTGTAGCTAAACATGATGAATTGAATCATTAATTTACTTGGAACACCAATAGAGTTTAAAGTCTAGCTGACTATGTATATTATAGAGGATCTTGAATGCAAGTTAATGGATTTAATAGTTCAAGCTAAATAATACCAAGGCCTTGTATGGGGTGATCTGGGAAAAAAAATTAACAAAAAATATGTCCCCGTATGTTTAGGATTTCAAGAATGAAATAATTATTCATCCTAAAATTCTAGAGCCTCGGTGTAACAGTGTGTATGGATAAATTCATGAATTTAGTTCATTTTAAACAAAAAGTTGCTATTATTGCATCCTTAAAGGTACATATTTTTGAATCGGGGATGAGGTAGGATATTCCCTCAAATATATCCATGATTTTTATAATAGATTAAACAATGATGATTAATAGAGATATGGTAGTAGAAAATGACACTCTAGAGCTACGGGTGAAGGGATTATGTTGATACCTATGGTAAATGGTGGGAATTCTAATGCTGGGAGAAATATGAATATGGATACCTAATTCTAAGGTATGAGGGTGACTTAGAATCAAATATATGGATTAGTGAATAATTCTCTAAGACCTATGAGAAAAGATGTATGTTTATAATGTGGTTTGTTCGACCACATAAAGTGAGAGTGTATAACACCACCTAGAGCACGACATGATTTCAATTGGATGGGACATCTTTAGTGCTATTGTTGTAATGCCCTAAGGTTAGTTGTTTAATACACTGTTAATGTGTCGCATACATAATATGTTTCAATGGTATGAGGGTAGAAAAATAACTCTCAATAGTAGAACTAATCTGGCCATGGTGATTCCATGAATACCTTGACTTCTCAATATGGGAAATATCTACAGGTCAATTGAGAAAAAAGTTTCATGCGAAAGTAATTGTATGGAGCTGATCAAGTTACCATGGATGATCAGTCTAGACCATTAAAAATGAGAGATATGATTATTTCGAACTTTACTCATATGAAATCTTTGTTTGATACAGGTGCATCCCATTCCTTTATTGCTTCTCATGTTTTTTATTTTATAGGTTTAAATGTTGATATGATGCCTTCTATGTTGAAACTGTAAAATCATCTTGGTAAAAGAGAATGTAAAGCCTTTATGTGTATGGACTATTCTATAATTATTGATGGAGCTAAGTAGAGATAGAATTTCTCTATTCTTGATATGGATGTCTATAATATAGTCCTTAGTATGGATTGGTTGACAACATTCGAGGCTCACATCTACTGTTACACTTCAAGGGTCAGTTTTATAACTAATGATGGCATAAAACATCTCTTTATCGGAGACTAAAATGTAAATGCAGGTGCAATAGGATTGTTGGTACCATAATTTGGAACGATCTCACACTATTTGGTAGTGTTGAATTTGGTATCAATGGAATATATTGAGAATAATAGTTTTCTAGCAGTTGTTGAATAGTTTATGGATGTATTTCTTGAAAGTTTATGATGGATTCCACCCATAAGAAAAATGGGGTTTATGATTAATCACCTTATGGGGACTATTCCTATATCCCTTACATATTATACGATGAAACCAAAAAAATTAATGGATCTAATAGTATAGTTGTAAGAGCTATAAAGAAAAGGTTTCATTCGTCCTAGAATGTCTTTGTAGCCAACACCAATATTGTTTGTTAAAAAGGAAGATGGAACTATTTGGTTATGTGAGGATTATTGTAAGCTTATCCTAGATATGATAAATAATTAGTATCCAATCCAATGCATAGATGATCTATTTTATCAATTTAGGGGAGCCAAGTGGTTCTATAAAATTTACTTGCGATCAAGATATCACCAATTATGGGTTTAGAAGAAGGATGTTCCAAAAACATCTTTCAAGAGTAGATATAGCCATTATGAATATGTTATAATACCTTTTAGTATTATGAATGCACCAGTTGTCCTAATTTAATTAATGAATTAGATATTTCATAGGTATTTTTATTTTTTATGGTGGTGTTTTTGGATGATATATTGGTGTATTCAAGAATAGGGGTTGAGCATGAGAAACACTTGGAGACAGTGTTAAGACTCTTAGTGGATCATCATATATATGCCAAACTATCAAAGTAATATTTTTTTATACAATTGGTATGTTTCCTTATCTATGTAATCTCTGAAAAATATGTTTTTTGGATCCAATAAATATATAAGACATTATCTCTTGGCACCCACAAAAAAATGTCTTTTAGATACGCATTTTCCTTGGATTGGCTAGTTATTATCGACACTTTGTTCATGATTTTTCATGTCTAGCCTGACCTATAACGGTTTTTATAAGAAATAATGTTCAATTAAAATGGAAAGATGAATTTTAGAAGTATTTTAAACAGATTAATGTTCATAATACATGAACTCCAATCTTGATTTTTTTAGAATTAGGACAAGGGTATATGGTGTATTATGATTCTTTGGGATCTGGTTGGGATGTGATATCGTTAAATGAGACCATTTCATTGATTATATCCCAATAAAGTTATTTTTTTAGGATAATAATTACCCAACACATGATTTGGAGTTAGTTATCTTCATCCATGCATTGAATACATGGCATCATTACCACTTTAGTGATCAATTTACAGTGTTTAGAGACCATAAATTCATGAAACATATTTTCTCACAAAGGGATACAATCCTAAAACAAATTAGATGCATGGAGTATATCAAAATGTTCGAATTTGTATTTATTTATACCATGGTTAAGGGAAATTTGATGGTAGATGAATTAAGAATAAATTAATATTCTCTACTGGAAAATGATTCTTTAGATGAGAAGTAGTTAATGTAGGTCCTATCAGACATGAACTTGGAATGTAAAGACCGAGGTGGGTTTGTGGTTTTATATCTAGTTTTGTTTATTCCTAGTTTTATTGAAATAGTTAAGGAGGCACAAATATCGGATTCATAAATTGTTTTGATAAGGACAAAACTCAATGGGGGGGACCATTAATGGCTGGAGGCTGGATGGGAGTTTAGTGTTGTGGTTCAGAAATAGGATGGTTGTCCCTATGGATTTTTAGGAATAACTTCTTTATGCTTATCACCATTCAATATGGGTTGTATGTCTAAGAATACATAAGATTTTTAAGGAATTTAATGGATGGTTTTGGTGGGTCAGTTTGAAAATCAAGGTGGTTGTGTTTGTTTTGAGATGAATAACTTGTCATTAGGTTAAGGCAGATCATGAGAAACCAATAGTTATGATGTATTCTTTACCTATCCATATTTGAAAATGGGAGTAGATATCCATGGATTTCATGATATGCCTCCCAATAAAATTTCAGGAACATGATTCTATATGGGTTTTATTGGATTTTATCACAAAGTCAGGCCATTTCATCTGTATTTTTTATTCTTATATGGTGGAGGACCTCTCTAAAATATATGTCCAATAAGTTTTAAAGAGGCTTGGTGTACTAGTTTTGATAGTTTCGGATAGAGATCTGAGTTTTACATCTTGTTTTTAGAAGTCCTTACAATAATCCCTTGTGACTCAGTTGACTATGAGTATAGTGTATCGGCCTCATACTGATGGACAATCATAACAGACGATACAAACATTAGAAGAAATCCTATGGGTTTGTGGAATGTAATATTGTGAAAAATGGTAAGAGAATGCACTATTAGTGGAGTTCTCATATAAAATAATTTATCAATATTTTATACATATGGCTCCTTTTAAAGAATTGTATGGGTTACCTTGTCGTTCTCCACTTAATTGGGTTGAAAATTGTGATACTTTGTTGTTGGGATGATGCTTGTCCAAGACACAATGAAGAAGATTCATTTTATCAGTAAAAAATAAAGATGGATCATATTCATCAAAAATAATATACGAATCATTATAATGAGCCTTTTTAATTCTATTTGAGTGATCATATGTTTTTTAGGATCTCTCTAAGGCATGGGAATCATCGTTTTTTGAAGAAAGGATAGTTATTTACTCAGTACATATGGCTTTTGAGATAATCGAACTGGTTGGTGAGGTGTAATATTAGTTGTATTTTCCCCCCATGGTTTAGTGAAAAGCATAATGTGTTTCATATATCTTAGTTGAAAAGGAATCAGTATAATCATGACCATGTGATTTGATAGGATCATATTAACCTAGATCTGAATTCTTTCTTAGTGTGTGTGCGAATACGGATTGTGGATAGGCAAGAGAAAGTCTTGTATGGAAAAATAATCATTATAGTGTGGTTTTTTTGAGAACATGGTTGGATTCAAGAAGATAATTGGGAACAGAAGAATGAAATAAAAGAGGAATGACCAAAACTCTTTCATAGAAATATTGGTTTTTTACTTTTTGAGGATGGAAAGTCTAATTTTGGGTATAATGTATCACCCTAGGTTTCAATTAAGTAACCCTTTATTTATGCTCTCTAAGTATGTAAAGAGTTTTGGTGAAGTTTTTGGGGTTTTGGAATAATTTTGGAATGTTTTGGGGATTTTCTAAAGGTCCATGGTTGGTTCACAGTTTGTGAAAACTATGAAACTCTTATAATAAACCATTCCTAGTGAGACATGGGCTAAAGGGAAGGTACACGGTTAAGCACATGGTTTTTCCAAACCCTACGGCTACCAACGAGAAACTACGCAATTTGGGATAGTGTTATTTTTCATGGTTGGCACATGGTTTGTCCAACTATGTGTTCCAACCGTGTTAGGTTCCCCTTCAGGCAAAGGCTGGTGCATAGTTAATGTATAGTTTTCCTAACTATGTGACCAACCCTAAATAATTTAAACACTTTATCCTGAGAAAGTGGATCTAGATCGGGTTAAATTTAAACCTCTCTTTTTTTCTACATTTTGGACAAAACTCAAAAATTATTCATTTCAAAGTTTTTCAAACCATTATCCATAGAATCGGAAGTGATATGGAGATGTATCTTGGTCCATTGAAGCCTGATTCCCTTAGTAATCCTTCATTCATTGTAATGTTTCATGGTTTTTCTTTGATCTTACTCCCTCTATTATTTTTTTAGAGTCTTCTTCAGATATATCTAAGGTAGTTGATGAAAATCATGGTTGTTTTTTTCCTTGTTAATGTTAGGGGGAGATATCAAAGGTGTGTTTATGAATATTGAACCCAGTTTTGTGGAATTTTTCATGTAGTTCATCATTTTATCCATAATTTATGAGGTTGGTGGATTCAATCTCGACTCCTCTTAATAGAACATGAAATCTCAATTACAAATTGTTTAAATTACTTTATTTTTATCCTTAAATTGATATAAAAATCATGGTGAAAACCACTTTAGTGAGGGTTTAAGTATTTTTTGGAATAGTGGAATTTTTTTGAAAATTGATTTGATGGAATGGTTTTAAAATGATGGTTTTAAAATGGTTGTTTGATTCAGGTAAATACAGTTTTATTTAATGGTTTTCTATAAAATAACAGTTTTATTAAAATGGATTGAAATGGTTGTTTGGCTTGGTTTTGGAATACATGTTTTGTGTGAGTTCATGTTTTCGACATGACCCAAATTAAGGGGTGTGTACCATTGCGATAGAAAGGGAAATGAATCAAGATAAGAGGCAAGTGTCATTAGGGAATAAAGAGATTGGACACATTATTATGACTTAGTGGATGGATGATAATCCACTCATGAGTATGGAAATTTCAATGAATCATGCATGTGTGGGTGTGTTTTTGAATTATGGAATGTGTATACCAAAAAGGAATGTGATATGGTTTAAAGTATTTTTTGTTGCTCTTCATTGAAAACAGTTTTAGTATATAAAATAGTTTTGGTTTTAATATTCTTGGAATTGATATAAATTGTTTTCAATTGTTTATATAATTTTTTTTTATAAATGTGTTAACATGTATTATCCTAGTCGCTTGAGTAGGGAAGTCATTTGGGGAAACCCACTGAGTTTCATTACTCACCCCTACATTGGCACTTTGGATATTTTTCAGATATTGTTTATTATGACACAGGAAAAGATAATTATCACACTTCTTTTGTGGTTATTTGTGATACTTGGCTTGTACTTTGGATTTAGAGCATGGCTCATGTTTGGATCTTTGTATTTTTGTTTGGTATTGTTGAGTTTTGTTAGTTTTTCTTATGCTTTGTACTTTGATGTTAGTCATCTTCTACAGTTTCACTCTATTGTAGTTTGGATTTGATTTCAATGGTATTACTTTGAGTTTGTTTAAATTTTTAAAATTAATCAAGTATAAGTAATTTTTTATGGTATGTTTGTTTGGGTTGTTTTATCTCAAAAGGTAAAAATTGTACCCCAATTGTAATTAAGCCCTTGTAATTTACTGCCGGCCTTTAGCGCCTTGGGGATCTCTCTTAAGTCCAAGTAGAAATTCTTCCTAGACCCAAGACAATGAGTATGGGTGGTATTTTACAGCTTCTATTTACCCATACTGAGATCTGAGCTCACCACTTTGTTTTGTTTTCATTTTCCCTTATAATAAAGATGTGTGTAAACAATAAGAAGTTTATATGGGAGTTTGAGTTTGGGGTGCCTCAACTAGAGCTGAATGATTGTTTAGTTAATTTAGGTATTATTTTAGTTTATTTTTATTAGGATAAAATTAAATTATTGAAAAATAATAGTATAAAACAAATCGAGATAAATAAGAAAAGGATAACATAAATGAGTTTTAGAAAAAATAAATATTGTGTTGTTCCCAATATAATTGCATCCTCATCTATATAATAAAAAATTTTGTAGTCTCTCTCATAGATTCTCCAAGTGTTAATAACACAATAAATTGAATATTGATGACTATATTGATTATAATTTTTTGAATTAATAATAGGCCTAAATAAACTCCTTGTTTGACTCTCCTAGGGTATATTCATTGGTTAATCACATTCTCATTGTGAACCCTTATTTAGTAATTGAAAATATTTAGGATATAAATACTAATAGGGAATAACTGTCAATGACATAGATTAAAACCAAGATATTCAAGAGTTATGATACATATTAATTGAAATTTTATTTTATGGATAAAAGGCATGCCAAACTTAGAGATCTTATATTTCAATCATTTCGTCATTTAGAATATAGTAATGTTTTTTTGGGTAGTTTTGGGGAAATTATTTTTTAGATTATGTTATGGAAGTACAATAGAATTAAATATAGATAAATATACATTAAAATAAATGTATCAATGGATGAAATGAAAGTGTCATTAGAGAAGACATCTTAGGTCTAGTTTTTTATATTCATATGATCACTTAATCTAATTTTATTTATAAGAATTTGGAATTTGGAATTTGTTAAAAACTGGATCATGGAAAAGAAGTTAAGAAATGTTTATATCTAAAATAAACTATAACTTATAACACCAAAGTTGATTTTTCTTCACATATCCAATTTGAATCATGTAGGATTTTTACTCATGTAGTTAAAACTAACCTAGCTGATTGAAAAAACATAAAATATTTCACCATATAGGTGATTCATGTAACTAATTACCCCAGGTAAACATTTTAAATAGTTGATTGATCATGTAGAAGATTTTTCATGTAGGTGATCTTATCAACAAAGGGGAATTCCATGTAGTTGATTCCCTGATATAGGTGATTTGACATAGTTGATTTTATTATGTATGTGATTGATGTAGCCTTCTGATCGACATAGTCATTTTCACCATGTATCCAAAAACATCATGTAATTGATTTTCCCTACAAAGGTATATTTCATCCAAAATCATCCAAAATTCATAATTTATGAAATTAACCATTGAATACATAAAACTAAGATAACACCTGATGAACATACATAGATAAAATGGTCGGCATTAAAGTTTGAGGTATATTTGAGATCACTAAAACCAAAAGTACATGTGAAATGTTGGAACAACATTAGTAGTCCAACAAAATCCCCCTTTTTGATGATCACAAAACCCTTTAGATATTATAATAGATATAAAATATAGAATTTAAAATTTTTAAAATGTAGTTGTTTTATCCAACTAAATTTGTTATTTTTAATCTATGTGAAAGGTAGATAACTTCTTCTCCCCTCTTTATAAGGTATAAAATTTATTCCCATTTTTGTTTCATTAAAAAGGAAAGGAAATAGAGGTAAATCATAGTTTAGTGTAGCACTTTATAGTTATGAACTATTTCAATATAGTGTGAAAATAGAATAATACAAATAAGGAAAGACTGAATTTTGTTAGAATAATGTAAAGAGATAAAATAAAATGAAAAAAATCACTAATAAGTATATCATAACAAAGATAAATAAGGATTTATTTTATTAGTTATATTGAAGTAAAAATATATATTTACTCTACCAATTACAATATATTAGTCAGGGATCCCAAGTTATTAGAATGGGTTCAAAATAATATTTTGGTTTGGTTAAAGCTAATTTTAAGATTGTTTTGGTTATGGATGTATATGTAATTGAGATTGATGGTGATAATGGATCCTAAACAACTCTGTTCTCTACTATGTTTTTTTGATAACTACTAGCTAGATCATGAACAAGAAGTCTTGTTCTAATCATTTGAAATGGGGACTCAGCACATATTTTGATCCTCAAAACAACATTAGACAATAAAAATTCAAGAATCAAAAGAGTTGATTTCTTATGAATTCAAAATACTAATGATTAAACATTTTCGATAAACATCATACATTGTTCTATATCCCAGAATAAAATCATACAGGCTCACTAAAGATAGGAGGGAGAACAAGAGATAAATTTTTATAGTAGATATATTATAATTAATAACCACAATAAACTTCTTCATAATTAAATTAACAAAATTTTGCACATCAATTAGACAACCAATCACTGACTACACCTTTGGATTCATGTATTTCACATTCTCTATAAAACATCTAACAACTTGATTAACTTCATTGAGAGAAGATTCAGAAACTCAAATGGAAATATAAGGGTTATGTTCGTCAATTCTTGAAACTATAGGAGTTTTTTAAACAAAAATATCCCATTATATATCTGTAACTAGAACTTCTGGAGACTCTTTTAATTCTAAAATTTCTTCTATCTCATTATAAATATACATAAACATTGAAAATATTTCCTTCTTCTTTTTGAAAAAATATTGCGTTTTTTATAAATAGGTTGAATGGTGAAAGAAATTATATTTCTTGTTTTCATTATAACACACAAATTTTATTCTGATACATATCTAAGATATTTTTCAAGGAAACTAACATTTTATTAATATATATATCTAAACAAATACTAATAATATTAATAGCTTCCAAGGTATCATGAAATTGACCAAAAATTCATTTTTATCTCATTCAACATCAATAGAGAAATAATATCTTCTTGAAGAAATATAATCTAAGAAGAAATAGAACCCAACTCTGAGATCATCTTACTAAAACCACCTTGAAAATATAGAAGAAATGAAGAAACTTAGTTATAAATAGCAAAGGGTTGGAATTTTTTTATAAATTTAAACTAACTTAACACAAAAATGTTTATAGTGTATACAGGATCTTTCAATTTATCTATAAAAGATCTTTTTTCATCAATTACTATCTAAGATAAGTGTGACTTTATTGATGGATGATTTTGAAATAAATCCATTTCAGATGAAACCAAATTACTAAGAACACTAGACTCATCCTTTTTAGGGAAAACATATTTCAAAAAACTTATCATGGTTTTCATTTCTTTGAGTTCATTATAACTTATATTAAAACTACTTTTTCACATAGGTGGATCTATCCAAAGACTAATGATCATAACTCTCTAAACAATCACTATTCTAACTAACTTATTAAATTTTAACATAGAGATAGAGAACTATTTAAGTTATCTAATATCATATATTTTGAAATAGGATCCAATTTTAAATAAAAATAATATACCCTTATATTTTTCAGCTCCATAATTTCTTCATTATAAACCACTTAATTTTAAATGACTTTTGAACTCCTTCTTACTGAAGGAGCTGCTTCATAAGTAGTTGAATCTGATGATGGTAACAATCATGTATGGGAATAATTTTTAGATTACATAACCACATAATCACTCATTAAATTATCAAAAGGTGGTTTATGAATAATTACATTATCTTCTTCACACACTTCTTCTAACTCTATAAATCTCTAAGAATTAAAATTTATAGGCCCAATTTTAGTTGTAATGTCTTTAGGAAAAGAATTCATCTCAACAACTCTCTCCACATGTTTTATTACCTTAGAAAACACAAAAAACTTCACCAGTAACTTGGTTTTGAGAATCCACGTCCTCTAGAATCTAAAATGGATCACCAACTGAAAACTAATGATTGGAATTTTAGACTCATTTCTTATATTTATTGTATCCTCTACTCACATAGGAAACATCATATCAATAGGTGTTGAATCAAAAGGTGGTGATTTTTATTCTAACTCCCCCAGAATCACACTTTCATGAATAACTACCTTAAAATAAATTGATGTATAATCCCAGGAGTATATAATAATCATTAATAGAAATATAAATAGGTTATTAAATTTATGACATTTCACTTCATTACCTTCATTTAAACTACTTATTTCTTCTTTAAAATTAAGGAAATTCATCTACCAAAAGTATGGTTGTTTAATTTTACTTTTCTGTCACAATAATGAAGTATTAACCTCATCATGTATCTTATAAAACTAAAATTATCATTATATTTTAGTATATAAATCCAATACATATCATGAAAATTTTATGTCTCTATATCTCTTAAAATTTTTTATATACCTCTCTACACATACTTACATATAACAATAAATTTAGTTGGTATCAGTTTCTTACGATAATTTTAAAAAAATAAGTTCCAAAAAAACATGAAAAATTAATTTGGATCTACAGATATTGTCCCAGTAAGGGTATAACTAAAAGAAAACTCCCCTTAATAGGGAGAATGAAAGATATAGTCCATTTAATCATAAGAAACTACCACTTCCTTCCAATTAAAATTTGATGAGATTACATCCTTGGCATTATTAAACTAAAACTCAGAAATTCATCAAGAACTCAATAATTTATTTCTCAAAAAGAATCCTAAATTATTCTTATAAAACACAAAATCCAATCCTTAAAACTCAATAGATTTCTTTAAAACATTTTGGTAGTATTCATCCATAACATATCTATATATTTTCCTACATGAACTTTTTTTCTACTTCTTTTGGATTTCTTTGATATACTGGAGATTCCATCATCCACATGCTCTAAAATTATCTTTTTCGACAAATAAAAAACTCCCAATTGTTCATCTATAAATATTGTTGTCAATTAGTTTCCCAATTTCATCCAAGTCATGATCCCCAACCTCAAACTTCTATGGTCATCGACAGTGATTGGTATATGATTTATGTATAGAATGAGTGTTATACATGCTCTTCCTAATATGTTTAAATTTATTTGAAACCTTATAAACAAGGCGAGTACCCAGTAATTCAATCTATCCTACCATTAACCATCATAGGGGTGAAAAGTATGCCTACTCTATAGGGCCTCATGAGGAGCTATTTGAATCATCACTTGATAGTTGTTATTATAGGAAAACTCGAGGAGAGGTATATGATTTTACCAACATGCATTTAAATCAAGGATGAATTCTTGGATCATTTCCTCTAGCACTTGTATCACCTATTCTGATTGGCCATCGGTCTGATGGTTAAAGGCTCTTTTTATAAGCACCTGTGTAGCCACAGCTCTCTATAATCCCTTCCATAACCTCAATATAAAATGAGGGTCTCTATCTGAAACAATAGTATAAGGTACCTTGTGTAGCCATATAATCTCACAACCATACAATCTTCCCAAATCAATGACTAATAAAGTATCCCAAACAGGAAGGAAGTGGGCTGCTTTAGTACATTGATCCATAACTACCTAAGTAGTGTCGCTACCTCAAGGAACCCTTGGTAAGCCAGTGACAAAATCCATCACAATATTATCACATTTCCATTCCAAGACCAATATCTATTATGGAAATCTAAAAGGTCATTGGTTTTCCACCTTCACCACCTAAAAGGGGGAACACCTATTGATAAAACCAGTTATCTAATGTTTCATCCATGGCCACCAATATTATCAGTGCATATCATGATACATTTTGGATATACCTGGTTGAACTTTCCTCTAAGATTCATGTGAATCAAGAATTAACACCTCTCTCATATCATTGAGAACCCATATATTCCTAGGTATATATAGGATGTCATTATCACTGATAGGATAATATGGAGTTAGGTCCTCACTAGAAACACTCTCTCGTAGGACAAATCCATCAATATATAAACAATTTCTCATATTAAATCTCTCCATAAGTGAAGAGGCCGCTAATAATTATGAAAGAAAAAACTATCTAGGATGGTCATGCACCTCAATGTGTATCTCAAAAAACAAAACCATAAGATGTAACCCTCTACTGTACTCCTATACTGCATGTATCTGAATCCTCCAACTCAAAGCATAGGCAACAACGTTTACTTTCCCAAGAGTATAGGCTAGTTCGAAGTCAAAGAACTGAAGATATTCAACCCATCTTCACTTCCTAATATTCATGTCATGTTGAGTTAAAATATACCTAAGGATTTTGTGGTCTGTAAACTCCACAAAACACTCTCTTAATAAGTAATTCCTCAAATAATGCAATGCATTAACAAAAGTTTCAAAATCAAGATCATGCATCGAGTAATTAAGCTCATGAATCAGTATATTTCATGACATGTACATAATGATTTGATCTTCCTGCATTATAACTTCTCTTATCTTGATACCTAATGCATCACAATATACTACATAAATTATTCTCAGATCTGGTAGAATCAGGATTCTTGTGGAAGTCAGTCTCTCTTTCAGCACAAAAAAACGGATGACTCTTATGATTAAGACCATATAAACTCCATACCCTTATTATTCAATCTTTTAATAGGTGTTTCTAAGCATGATAATTCCTACATGAAATTCAAATACTATCCATCTATCCATAAGAAACACTATATATAAAATATTTTCTTCATCTTCTCATAGGTGACAGCATTTCTCTCATTCTCTAGGTATATTGAAACTCCTATATATGATATAATATAACCCATGAAGTGTAATTTATTTATTCATAAGTGAAATTTACTAATCTTAGCATACATATGGAGCTCTCTCAGTGTATTCAAAACAATCACAAGATGTTTGGTATTCTTTCTCTGAGTTTGAGTATACACCAAGATTTCACCTATAAATACCTTTAAAAATGAATCTAGATAGGTATGGAAAACCCTATTCATCAAATCCATAAACATGGAGTTTTCCTTTGTAAGAATGAATGGAATAATGAGATACTCATATAATATGTATCAATTAGGGAAATTTGTACATATAATATATGAAAGATGAACTCGAACCTGATGATAGCACAATCTCAAGTCAATATTAAAGAATACCCATGATCCTATGAGATGGTAGAATATATAATCTATATGAGTTAATTTATATAATTTATTAACTATAAACTAGTTTAATTTTTTGTTACCCAAAAAATCATGAGGGTTTTGTTCACCTTCAAGGTGAAAAAGGACCAATGAACCCCAATGAGAAGTATTGGTCTGTATAAAACCTCTTTCTTTTAAATATTATAGCTACATCTTGAGCTCCTATAACTTATTAGTATCCATCCTATAATGAGGAATGGATATTGATTCATCTCAAGGAACTATATCGATAGTAAACTCTACCTCTCTCTTAGTAGGTAGTCTAGAAAAGTCATCAGGAAAAACATTCATGAATCTATCAACTACGAGAGGTAACTCAATCTGATGTAATCTCTGATCCTCCATAAAAAGGGTAGTCATCTAGGTGTTCACTCAACCTATCCCAAGACTCTATGGTCCATACCTACCAACCTAGACATCCCACTGGCCCTTGTGGATATAAGTACCACCATCTTGTGATGTAAATGGCAACCTCTAGCAATAACAATCCACATAGTCATGATAGGGAAATAACCATTGTATCTCGAGAATAAAATAAAATCCTATTATCTTAAGGAAGAAGAGATATTGTAATAAATGATGGATTCCTACCTCAAGAGGATACTCCCTACATTGGCATACACCTTCAGGTAATAATCCAAAATGTGTATCATGTGTCATAATTCCACTAGAGTAATCAAAAAGAAGTTCATAGCTCTCCAAAATATCCATAGAGATGAAATATCGTGATACACACAATATCAAATAACGAATAAATTATAGTAGAGGAAACTATAATAATACCTCTAATAGTAGATAGCCTGGAACCAGGCTCCCCTGGTGTAGGCTGCACTAAATAAAAATGGACTGATCCTCGACCTTGTGTTACACCCTGACTGCTTAGAGTAGGTCCACTCTGCTTCCACTATATATCATTAGCCTATCTACCATAGTAATGAACTCCTCACTTTCCTTTATGGCTGGTAGTACTATATATTCCTTACTTGTGAGTTACTACTCATCCTTCTATTGAAGGTGGATCAAGCATAGATCCTCTATCACATGGCACAGATGGGAAGGTCCTACAAAAATACTGAAGATTCCACAATCTATCAGTCTCGGGACTCTACGGGGTATCTGGTACACTAGGTATTCTTATGATCAAGTATCACACACTAATTAAAAATCAAATAGCTATCATAGGGTGTCACCTATATGATGCTACTCACATGCACAGTATTAAACTAGAACTTCTTACCGCTAGTCAAACTCGTAACTTGTTTCGGTTCTAAACTATCTTATCTAACACCATATGCATCCATTTGATTTCTCTCAGTGATAAGGTGTTAGTTCTCTAAATCATATATAGTAGTCAACCATAAAATATTTACCTGATAAGGAATAATATGCTAAAGTCTATCCCAAAATTATCTTTCTTTTGTTGGATCATCAGCCGTATAGATAGGCGAAAAGTGTTGAAGATTATATAAAATGAGTTGAATAGTCTATAACTATCATAGAACCCTAAAATAGGTTCATTAACCGCCTAGAATGATCATAAATCAGGATCTTAGGGAAAATATTGTCATAACAACTTGATTTGAAATCCCTCTAAGTCACTTCTCTATATTGAATTGCCTTGTTCAGAATATACAACCATAGTTTGGAGGATCCACAAAGCATATATGTAGTGAGTTTCACTCTCCTCTAAAGAGGTGTCTATATATGCTCAAATATAGTAATAAGAATCTCGATCCATAATTAAATATTTGGTGGTCCAATATTCCCCAAAACAAGGCCAGATGTTGTTACTGTAACTATTAATTCAACACTCACATAGAATGGGCAGAGTGAGAAGCTCCCTATATCACCAGTATGAGCCACAAAAAATCTCATTGAAACTGGAAAACAATGCTAAAATTTGGAATAGGAAGAGGTTCCACGGGTCACGCTTTATAAGGTATCACTCGAAGATTAAGGCCCACCACCTTCATGGTATGTTTGTCACCACCCTCCTGTAGTGTGACTAGAAGAAATCATGGTGGAATTTCTCTATACATAAAAAACACTTGCCTTTGATAAAACTAAATAAATTTATAAGACACTGATATAAGAATAGAATAGGTACAAAGACTTTCTATATAAAACTCCCCCCTCTTCCTACTTATAAATACAGGTCTGGGAAAAAGTAACATTTGTATAGAACATAAGATACGTTACCTATTTCTCACTACTAAGGTCGGTTCTGGGTAAATCTTTGTGTTTTCTGTATTCAATTTCATTTAAATTCATATTTTTATTACATTTATATTTGAATGGTTGAAGAAAGTGGTTCACCACTTTTGAACCATAAGTTATTAAACACCTTATGAACTAAATTTTGGTTCCTACTTAATATATAACATAATGTGTTCCATTCCATGAGAATAATGGTTCATGACTCAATGTGTCATAATGGACTGATTAGGGTGTTTTTATAGCTTAAGTAGGAAAAAAATGTTTTGGTTATTACAGGCACTCTAAGTTCCAATTATGTTTCTCAATTCCTGACATAAAACTTTAGTCAATTATATTTATAGTAGTCAAATCACTCATAAAAATCACACGCAATTAATGCATAACAATGCTTGTATATAGCATGGCATGTGAATTTCCAACAAGGTTATAAAATCAACGCATGATAAATGCTTCCTTTCCCTCATCTCATTGGGAAAAGTGCGAAATATAAAACTCAATCATAATAATAATAACCATGTCATAGCATGTATATCACCCAATGGTTGAATCAAATCAACTATAATAAGAATAATATCAAACAATAATTCCCTTATTGTTGGATACTTGATATTTCCCCAAATTTGGGTTAGCTACTCCAAGGTATAGCTTATAACCAAGTCCTAAAGCATTCCTAATCTCCTATATATTGTCACAAAATAGTAGGGTAATAAAATAAAGTCTCTAACTCCACTTTTTGATGTGTTGACCCAGGTTCCACTCAGAGGTTCCCTGAACTTGTGGTCCACATGGCCTCAAGCATGCCTCCCAATACACCAGAATATATCGACTAAAAGAAAATTCCTAGGGTGTGTCCATGTGGAGACTATTCCCTCTTGTCAAAGTAGCATAGAGGTATAATAAATATATAAATACTAGAATCATAACAATGATTTAAAATATAGTGGAAGCAAGAATAAGTATCCAGTCACTGAATAACCATCAAAAGAAGTAATATAAATCAAATAAAAAATATGATGATGTGATGTATCTATAAAATAAGGAAAAAATGTACACATGGATGCAATAAATATATATAGTACATGATATACCAAAGGAAATAAAAATCCATAATCAATCTAATAATCCCAAGCTCTAGTCCAGTCACCTTCTACAAATCACTAATTATAATTCATGTCAGAACTCATGCATCCTTAAGTGGAAACTTTCTCTTATCTATACCTACAAGCATATAGCATGCCCTGGTACCATCTTTAACTTGGATAGGGTGTGAGATAAACTCAATAGGCCACTTTCAATGGTGTCTATAAATATCTTATCAATGAATATAATTTCAAAGTGTGAAAATATAATAAGAAGTAATAAAAACTATAAATGGTTCATCTCTAGTTTCAAAAGGATGCTAATATGATAGTAACTACTTCGGCCAAAGCTATATAATCTTTTAATAAGTAACCAGGTGTATACAAACATATGGAAATTATATATAGTAACATCTACAACCATATATTTGGCTACTACCACTAGCTTGGACCCAAGGCATCACTTAGACATTCATAAGTTGTAGCTTGATTATCACATATATCAAGGGATTTCATAACGAGTATCATAGTATTAGGGTCTCCATTACTAGTATCATATCCAAAAGGGTTTTTATGACTATATATAACAATAAGGGTCATCATTACTATGTAACATATCAAAATGGTTTCCATGGTCGTATCGTAATTGTAGGGTCTCAATGCCCGTGTATCACATTTATAAAGGGACTCTATGACCTTATCATATTTATAAATGGTCTCCATGACCATGTATCATAAGAATTATTGTCTCCATGAACATGTTTCACATTATTATGAGGTACACCATGCCCATATATATATATAACATCCACAAGGTCCATCATGCCCATTCACCTAAAATTAAGAATGTTCGTCATTCCCATACATCATAACAGTGATAATTATTCATTAGATTTAAGAAGAACCATATGATATTTCATAACTCATTAATATTTTTTAATAGAAAGGTTTTAACCATTGTTTCATTTAATTAGGTAATGTGGTCATATTACGCACCTCTTTTCAATTACTCTTAATTTGATAACTGTACTAGCCATGTTATACCACAATGATATCCCTTTTATTTATGATATATCAATTTAGGATTAAAAATAAACACACCAAAATTTGTTTTGGATAAAATATCATGAAATTCAATTAGCAATGAAAAATGGCACACCCATAGGGGTGGTTCACTCTGATTTGGATGATCTTGAAATGTATCAGTTTCCAAAAAGTCATTTGGTTCCAAGCAGAGAAAAAATAAAGATAGATTAAATTTTGGGGAAATGAATAGTGAAAAGGGAATGCAGTACAATGGAACGTATTATAAAACATCTTAACTTTTCGGGATAACAACTAAACCACCTACTGATCACATAGAAATTCACAATTCTTTTCCACCCTTAATACCATTGTGTTAAACTAATTTTGTATCACAAATTATTAACTTGATAACAAATTTCACATCATGTATGATGATATTATTTGGTGTTAATAAATATTAAAAAGGATTATTTCACTTTTTTGGATGATTTCATTATAGGTGGAGGTGATTTTGAGGGCCTAAATGATGTTTAAGAAAAATGGGCCATATTGCACAGGAATCCAAGAACACAAGTAGACTCATCTTCACACTTATAAAAATTTGGGCATCCCATTGGTCGAACATTTTGTGGTATGATCAATAATTCAATGTTCTATAAATCTTATTAATAAAACTAAAAACAATTATTCTATTAAAGGTCCTAGTCGGACTAATCTTTCCAAGACCCTAAATCTGCATGAAGTCAAAAGTGGTGTGTTGTGTTTCATCCACATCTCAAGTTTTCGACCATAAAATGCTGAAAACATTTCATTGGAGATAGAAAAGAAATGTGGAAACAAGTTTTTAGTTTTTTTGAAATCAACATAATATACTATAGATGCATAAAACTATGTTCCAAGTGGTTTTAAGAAATATGTGTGTCCAAAACCACCATCCACTTTCCTTATAAAATGGCACCTTGGGTACACCATTTTCAAGTTCAACTAGGAGAAAAAGCTCTATTGCTTTTGAGACCCAAAGGATTCATATACTCATACAAGAAGTTTTGTAGTACCCTATTCTCATAAGGAGATCAATGATGAAGACAAAGTTCCACCCAAGCCTACTCCTCTTCTAGATGTAGAGATAAATGGTGGAAGATCATTTCAAGAGAGCTACACATCTTGTAAAGGGAGTTGTAGCACTTGTTCTTCTGATAGTTTGGTGTAATTTATTTTTGAAACATTTCATATAAGTGTTATTTTAACTTTTTTCTCCATTGAATTCATTTCTTTGGTACACTTATGCGTAACACTTTTCACTTCAATACTGATTGGGTTTAAACATGAGTGGGAATATTTTTTTGTTACGATTGGACAACACAAGCATCCAATTTCTCTCACACATAAACAAAATTTTTCTATGATTTGGTAGGTATTGTTCTTTTCTTTATATCCGAACCTTTACAATAGGATTTTTGTTTTAAGGGTTGGCTATTTCTACATCATTTTAAATTGAATGAGTGGAATTTAGATTTTGATTACCCTGAACAGAAGGATTCCATTAAACCATGTTAAATTTTCTAAAAATTGAACTAAAAATGATTTGTAGTGAAATTGAAATTATCTCTTTCTATCATAATTCAAAAACACTACCTTTATTTATCAACCATTAAAATCTTTAATTAAGTTATTTTCTTAAATCTTTTTCCCCAACCACCCAATATTTTATTAATTTTTATTAAAAATACACACTCTAAACCAATAAATTCTCATTGAGAGACAACCTAGGGTCATCCCTAGACTATAAAATCGTCTTTAAATAATAATTGATTTTGTGTGTCCAAAAATTGCATTCAAATTTTGGTTCCATTAATGGGGAGAGATTTTGTTTTTAGTGTGCCTTTTTTATAAAAATATTCTGTATTTTCTAATTATTTCCTCACTTATTTTCTTCCTTCATTTTTTTAGTTGATTTCTAAAATAATCATTTTTAGGCCTTATGCATGATGAAATATTAACCAACAGAACTACTTTCTTTTAAACATGAACTAAAGAGGATCTTGCCTCATCAACACCAAGAAAAAAATAATGATTCGTTGAAGGAGGACACACAAGACATCGACACACTTCTTAATCCTTCTAATTCTTCTAAATCAACATCAAGACTGAAAAAAAAAACTTGCATAATATGGGTGAAAACAACCAAACATTAAAATACATAACCACACCATATGTTCATATCCAACCCACCTATATTCAAATAAAAATTGAGGCACCCAATTTTTAACTTAAATTGATTTTAATTCACTTATTACCAAGATTTCCTATCCTCACAGAAGAATATCTACATAATCATTTAAATAATTCAATTCTTTGTGTTCTGCATTAAAACCTACTAATGTGCTTTAATAACTAGTAAAGCTTATGGAATTCTATTTTTCATTATAAGATACTATAAAGGATTGGCTATATTCTGTTAACTCCCCTATTAGAGGATGGGCAAACATGAAATGTATTTTTCATGAAAAATACTTCCCAGCCTCTAGAAATGAAAGTGTAAGAAAATAAATTTTTTAGATAAGGAATTTATAATGGTAAACACTTGATGAATATTGGTAATGATTTAAAAGTATCTATTCAATTTTCCCACACCACCAAATAAGTGATCAACATTTATTAAAGTATTTTTATAAAGGTTTAATTATTATTGATATAAATATGATTGATGATGTTGCTGATGGTTACCTAGATGATAAAACCCCAATAGTTTCAAGTAAATTCGCTGATAAAATTGCACAAAACACTCAAAAATTTGGTTCAAGTTCTAGTTTACTCACTCAAGGTATCCATTAGGTGCAAATTATTGAATTTGAGAATAATTTGGACATAGAGTTTGAGGTGGTGAGTGACCTTTATTGAAAAATTCATCTTTCCAAAAGGAAATCTCAATCTCCTGCTCCCATATATTTTTGTATCTATTCCTCCAACACCCACTATTCTAAATAATGCCCTCAGTTGAGAGAAACATCTGAGATTTGTGAAGAAATATTTAGAAGCCTCCCCTATAACCAACCATTCAGAAAATAACCTTATTATCAATAAAATCTTGGGTGGAAAGACAACCAATCCTATAGGAAAGGCGGTATTCAAACCAACCTCAATAACCATGGAACCAACTAAGGTTGATTATCCGACCACCACCACCCATAAATTCTCAACCACCACAAAGACCTTTCCAACCACCCCCTCCAGAAAACAAGCCTAGCCTAGAAGACAAGATGAAACAAATGGATTAAAATAAACTTTATTTCCAACAAACCACTCAAACATCTATACAAGACCTAAAACCCAAATTAGGACAATTTTACAACTTGGTGGTGGAAATCCAAAGTCATGGGTCTGGTAAACTACACTCTCAACTAAAATTCAACCTTATGGATAAGGGAAATGATATTTTCATAACCCTTTCAAGTGGAACAAAACATAAAAACCAAAAATACCCCTCTATTAGAGTCATCCCCTCATAAGGAAACCACCATCCAAACCACTGAAAATGATCCAAATGTGCAAAAAATTTGTCCTGATAGAATCCCTTCCAAAGGAAATAATGTTTCATTTGATAAACCATAAATACCACCCATTCTTCTTCCATTTCCCAGAAATTCCACCCAGCTAAGGAAACAAAAAGAAACTGAACTTGATAAAGATATCTTATAAAATTTTAAAAAGGTGACGGTTAATATTCCCTTGATTGATATTGTGAATAAAATTAAAATATACCAAAAAAAATTCAATGATATGTGTACACATAAAAGGAGACTTCGTGGTGATGAAAAGGTGAACTTATTGTGTAACATATCATCATTTATAGAACCATCACCTCCTAGTGAATGAAATGATCCTAGAACATTATTGATTATATGCACCATAGGGTAGTATTCTTTTTCCAATGTTATGATTTATTTGGGTGATTTTATAAATGTGACGCCTCTCTCCATTTTATCTTTATTGCTGGTCATAGAACTGAAGCCCATAGGAATTGTTGTTCAACTTCCAAACTGGAGTACAGCACACCCCACTAGTGTGTTATAGTGTGTTCTTGTTAGGGTGAAAATTTTAATTTTTCCGATGGATATTTATGTGATAAAAATAAAATATGATAGGATTAATGGAAATGACCAAATTATAGTGGGGAGGAACTTATTTAAAACCTCAAAAATCAAAATTAATATCCCAAATGGTACATTAACTATAGAGTTTGGTGGTGAAATTTTCCACTACAATATCCTTGATTTCAAGAATCACCCATTAGGATAGAATTCCTCAATTTTAGTTAATTCAATTTATGTACTCCCTTCCCATGAAAAATATTCGATTATTTTCCCTGATATATTTTCTAATTTTTCATCAATAATAGACATTCAAGGTAATGAATCATTCATAGAAATTTGTACTGATTTTGAAAAATGTAATGCATGTTTGTTAATTGATGATTTATTAAACATTAAGGATCCCATGATCATTGGTGATAAGGCTATGCTTTTAAAAACTCATTCCTCATTTGAGGATGTTTCCATTGAGGATTTAGATGAGATCATTTGCCTCTCACTTTTACATTCACTCCCATCAATACAATTTCCCCCTAAATTGGAACATAAACAAATGCCTCAAGATTTAAAATATTTATATCTTGAGAATGGAACAAGTTTTCTCACATAATGTTTAGTTCAATCCCTTCATAGCATGAATTGAAACTAACTGAACTTTTTAAGGAGTATAACAAATATTTGGGATGAAAACTTGCTAAAATTAATGGTATTAGACCATCAATTTTTACAAATCATATATTGTTAAATAATGAAGCTAAAACAGTGAGGCACGAACCACTTAGAATGAACCCAAACCTACTATAATTTTTTAAAAATTAGGTAACCGAATTACTGGCAGCTAGAATCATTTACCCTATCTCAGAAATCCAATGGGTCAGTTCAGTGCAATTTTTTCCAAAAAAACTGGTCTTATTGTAATTAAAAATAAAAATAATGACTTTTTCCAACCCATTTGTAGAATATTTTGTGTGTCGGAATGGACTATCATTTACTAAACCAATTTAATAGGAAGGACCATTTTCCATTACCATTCATTAACCAGATGCTAGAGTGACTAGCGGGGAAGTCCCAATGTTTTTCCTTGAGGGGTATTCTAGATACTTTCATACACTTATTACCCTTGAGGATCAATAAAAAGAAAACCTTCACCTTCCCCTTTGGCACATTTTTCTATAGGAGTATGTCATTTGGTCTCTACAATGCTCTAGGTACTTTCCAGTGATGCATGGTTAGTATTTTTTCAAATTACCTATAGAATTGCATGGAAGTTTTTATGGATGATTTTATTATTTATAGATCCTATTTTGATGAATGTTTGATTATTATTGGTTATTTCCTATGTCACTTTATTAAAATAAATCTCGTATTAAATTATGAGAAATTATCTTTCATGGTGCAACAAGTTATAGTACACTGGAATGGAATTTTTGGAGATGGTATCCAAGTTGATAAATAAAAATTGGATGTCCCTTATTCTCTACCATTACCCAAAAATGTATAGTATGTGTGTTCTTTCTTAGGTAATATTGGATTTTACCATCGCTTAATTCATGACTTTAGTAAGATTTCACTCCCCCTTTCCAAATTGCTCCAAAAAGAAAAAGAATTTGTTTTGATAAAGAATGTGAACAAGGTTTTAACAAATTAAAATAGAGTCTCTCATCACCCCTAGAAATCTAACCACCTTAGTGGGATCTACCATTTTATCTCATGTGTGATTCCAATAACTATACAGTTGGGGTTGTTTTATCACAATGGTTTAATTGATCTCCACATTTCATTTCCTATGTCTCACACACCCTAGACCCTGCCCAAGAAAACTACCACACAACTGAAAAATAATTTCTTTACATTGTGTTTTACTTGGATAAATTTAAGTCATATACCTCACACACCCTTGTATTCCTAAAAATTACATGTTTCATTATGATAAATTATACTAAGTGAGAGATATTATTCCTTGGTATGTCGAACCTATAAATTATTTGGTAGCATATTTTATTACTACTGATTTCAACAAAAATTCATCTAGTCATCTAAAACATGAGTCTCATTGGTACATTTTGGATGACCCCTACCTTTGGTGCACATGTAGTGATCAAGTCCTTAGGATATATGTTCCTGATATCAAGTTTTAGTTTGTCATTTGGTTCTTCCACACTCTCACTTTTTTCCACTTTGGTCTCCAGTGGTTTGCCCATTAGGCCCTCGATTCCAGTCTCTTTTGGCCAAAATTATTTACTGATACCCATTATATATATATATATATATATTCCCCAATTTCAAATAATGTAAAATTTATCTAAATGAAATGAAATTCCACCACAACCCTTTCTCTTTAAAGAAATTTTTTATGTTTGGGGAATTGAATTTATGGGACCATTTTTCGATTCCTATGGAAACTTGTACATTATTTTGGAAGTTTATTATGTGTCAAATTGGGGAGAGGTGCAAGAAAAAAGGATTGATGATTCCAAGATAGTTTCTGAATTATTGAGAACCTTGATCTTCTATTGGTTTGGATTACCTAGGTTCATTATCAGTGACCAGTGTTCTCATTTCTGCGATCAAACAATGAAATCACTTTAGTGTCAGTATGGGTTTGGGCATCAAGTGTCTACTATATATCACCCACAACCCAATGGTCAAGATGAGTTGTCTAATATAGAGGTAAAATAGATTCTTCAAAAAATGGTTCAAACCAATAGAAAATATTGGAGTCTTAGACTTTATAATTAATTTTGGGCTTACCGTACTGCCTTTAAAAATCCCATTGGAATGTCACTCGATCAGCTTGTGTTTAAAAAGAGTTGTCACCTCCCTATTGAGATAGAGAACCAAGAATATTGTTCCATTAAAAATTAAATTAAAATATGTTAGATTTAGGTTCTCAAAAGAAGATTTAGGTTTGAAAGTTGGAAAAAAATGTGTAGATATTATTATGAGAACACCTGGATTTATAAAGAGTAAACCAAGGCTGCCCATGATCATCTCATCCTTCATCATCAATTCCACATTGAGAATAAGTTTCTCATTTACAATGTAAGGCTAAATTTGAATTCAGGTAAGCTTTATTCCCACAGTTTTGGTCTATAAACTATTACTAATGTTTATACAATTGGTATATTTTAGGTTCAAAATAAAGAAACCAAACAAATCTTCACTGTCAATGTGTAGTATCTCAATCACTTTCATGTAGCCTTTCTAGAGTCGTAGATAGAGGAACTTCAAGTTCAAGAAGTAACCTATGAAAGAAAATCACTAGGTTTTATCCTTCCTTCCAACATTATCATTTATTATAGTGAATAAACTACATACTCTAGGAGTGGAGGATAGGTATATTCCTTGGTTAGTTAGAAATTTTTATCATATTTCTTATTTTTCTCTTTTTGGCTTGTTAGATAGTATTGTTACCTTCCCCCCTTCCCCAATCACTTTTGTTCCAAAATGATAATTTTTGATTCCCACTTTATCATGGAAAATGATTCCTTCTTAATCATGGAAGTTATTATAAATTTATGATTAATTTCCCTATTTTATGTTGTTATAAAAAACAATCACTAATATAATGTGTGTTTTGGAATGAATTTAACATTAAGGTGTGATTTTTTTTCTTTTAAATTAGTTTTTTTCACTGATATAAATAGATGAATCACTTTGAAATATTTGATAATAATGCTTCCCTTTTTGCGAGTAGTTTATGGGAAAATAGTGTCACTTAATATCACTGCAAATCTTTTCACCCAACAAGGTATTGGGATTTTCTATTACTAAATGGTATGTAAATATAAGTTAGGTTAATATTTATCTACTTTACAAAATGATTTTTCAATACATTTTTTCCTTATCCAAAATTTTTTATTACTGTATTAGATTGACCCATGTGTGTGAACATATTATCTTACAATTGTACACCCCCAAAAAATAATAAAACTAAACAAAACCAAAACCAAAACAAAAAAAATATGGGTTGTTTTTTGGTAAGGTCAAAAACCACTCTTCATAGACCTTTGATCTGGTTATAACTATAACAATAAGTTTCGTGAGGACATCAAACATGGGTCGAGGGAAGAGTGTGATATTTTTTCCAAGTAAAATTTAAAAAAAATACCAATAATAATAATAATAAGAAATGAGGGGAGTGATGAAATGTGAAACGTATGGGGATATCTAGGTAGGGGGATAATGGTTTGACTTATGGGAATTCTTAATTGAGTGGGTCATGAAATTTTATTACAAATGATGTAGGACAGGTTTGGTAGATAGAATCATTTAAGTAGAAAAAATTTAAAATAACCTATATTTACTAGATATAAAGTGGAAATAATATCTTGAAATGGTTTTCACACACGCACATGGAAAATTGGGGGTATGGTTAACTTCAGAATTATTTTATCATATTGGAATCTCATATCTCTTAGAATTTCATTCTAATACAATATATGAGACATTGTTTCCCATGATCACTAAGAATAACTCCTTGGTGAGATTTTTTGCTTTGATCACATTGATATCACATATTAAATTTTATTTTACTGTTAAATCTTCATTAATTTTGGAATATCTCAATGCATAATTTTTTGAAATGGGAATTTTCCAAGGAGTGAAAATATTTAGGTGTGGGGATGTGATCACATAGCTATTCACTATTCTTTTCCACCCTTAATACCACTATGCTAAACTAATTTTGTATCATAAATTCTTAATTTAATAACACATTTCACTTCTTGTTTAATTCTATTATTTCTTGTTAATCACTATTAAAAATGGTAATTTCACTTGTTTATATGATTTCATTATAGGTGTTGGTGATTTGAAGGGCCCAAGTGAATTTGAAGAAAAATGGGCCACATTATACAGGTATCCAAGAACACAAGAGGACTCATACGCACACTGACACTAATACATTCATCTAATTAGGTTAATATTTTGTGGGATGATCTAAAATTAAGTGGGATACAACTATTATAAATAAACAAAATCCCAATTCATACCTTAAAAGTCCCAACCGAACTAATCTATCAATGCTAGTGAATCTACATGAAGTCAAAAGTGTTTTTTTGTGTTTCATCTACATATTAAGATTTCGACCACTAAATGATTCCAAATATTTTTTGGAGATATCCAAGAGGTGGGAAGACATGTTTTTATTTTTTTCAAAATCAATATAATATTTTCCTGATGCCGCAAACCACGGGACATTTGGTTTTAATAAATATATGTGCCCAAAACCACCTTAGACTTTTCCTATAAAATTGCACCTTGGGAACCCCATTTGAAAGTTTAACTTGGAGGAAAAGATATTATATTTTAGAGACCCAAAGTTTTCTTCTACTCATTCAGTAAGTTATAGAGTCCCCTATCCTCATAGGGTGATCAAGGATGAAGGTGGAGTTCCACCTGAGCCACCTCCTCATTTAGATGGTGAGATAAATAGTAGATGGTCATTTCAAAAGATTCACACATCTTTTAATTGAATTTCTACCACTTTTTATTCTAATGGTTTGGTTTAATTTGTGTGTGAAAAATTTCATACAAGTTTTATTTTAATTTTATCCTCCTTTGAATACATTTATTTGGTACACATATGTGTAAAACTTTTCATTTCAATACCGATTAGGTAGAGACTAAACTAGGAATCTTAGGTTGTTCAAATTAGACAACACAAGAATCCTATTTCTCTCACACATATATAATATTTAAGTATTATTTAGTATCCCTTGTTATTTTATTTATATCTAAAATTTGAAAATATGATTTTTGTGCTAAGTAATGGTTATGTATGCATCATTTTAAAGGTCATGGGATAATTGAGAACTTGATTACCCTCAACTGAATGATTCAATTAAACCATGTGTAATTTTCAGAACAATGAAATAAAACAGATGCGTAATGAACTTGAAATTACCTCCTTCTATCATAATTATAAAAACACCACCTTTATTTATCAACCATTTAACTCTTTAATTAAGTTATTTTCTTAGAAATATTTCCAAAACCACACCCTTTTTTGTGATTTTTTTTAAAATAAACACTCTAGACCTATCAACACTCTTTGAGAGATGGCCTATCTTCAAACCTAGAATATAAAATCATCTTTAAATAATAATAAATTTAAGCTATCAAGATAATTAATTCACATAATTTATGTCTATATTGGATCATACATCCAATATGAGCCTTTGTCCTGGTCCATATTGAGAGAAAATGGAAATATAGGTGAACTCCCAAAAAATAGGGCATAAGATTTCACACCAAAATAGAAAAAATGAT
This sequence comes from Viscum album, assembly GCA_963277665.1. Lineage (NCBI taxonomy): Eukaryota > Viridiplantae > Streptophyta > Magnoliopsida > Santalales > Viscaceae > Viscum > Viscum album. Next base: position 348,981,293 of record OY728126.1, on the reverse strand, counting down.
AGAAAGGAAATTTAATAAAGGTTCAATATTAATGAAGATATTATAGGTGCTCCTATGAGATGAATAGAGATCTACTTGGAGTTTGGATTGGATAGTTATCCAACAACCTATCTTTTCTTGGAGAGGAGCTCAAAAGCGAGAAGAAACCCCATGTACACTGTAATAAAAGATCAAAAGAGAGGTGGGGTGAAAGTTATAAAATTTAAGGGAATTTTGGTAAATTCATCCAAAAAACCATGGGGTATCACTATTTTTTTACATGGTTTTCTAAGTTTTGCGCCAACAGTGTGAAGGAAACTACCTTAAGAAGAGACCCACATGGTTCATGCACATGGTTTTCCAAATCAAGAACAAACTGTGCTCTGAGTCACCACTAAAAACTACAGATGTTCAACACAGGCTTTTAACCCTAGGAACACGGTTAGGGAAAACCGTGCACCCTACTTTTCCCTTTGAAATTCCCCACATTATTAGGAAAAATTGTGCAGGTTGGGTTGTATAGTTTCTACTAACCATGCAACCCATTACTTTATTTAAATGGTTAGGGTTCTAAGCTATAAAAAATCCCTAAACACCCCCCATAACCATCCTAATCTCATTAGGAATATGTATTAGGTCAAAACAAAAATATTTAAAATATAAATAAAATAATATTACCTCACATAAAAATGAGTTTCTTACACATTAAAACCATAGATGATATGTTGAGATCATGTTATGTGGATCTAAAATTTTTCTAGTATCAACACCTATCTCTGTTTGAGTTTTATTACAACAATATCTTTCAATAAAGCAGTCATTTGGATCCACATGAAGCCCAATATACAAAGAAGTGCACAAATCCAACATTCTAGAATGAAGCTATAGAAATAAATCTATTATGACCTGTGATAACTAAGAAAATGTTAGAGAAGTTTAGTGCCATTCAACAGCACATCATGGTAGCTCATATATGATAAAATTTTAATTCTGACAATCATTGGTTAGATATAGAGTTTAAAGTTGGTGAAAAGGTATTCCGATTAATATATCCTTGGAAGAAGGTTATGATATTTGGAGGGAATAGAAATTTGATCCCTATATAAATTTATCCCTTAAAATTTCTTGTCGGTATCAATATGGTTTCATATCAATTTTCACTTCCACAACATCTCTCTCAAGTTCGTGATGTCATCTGTGTATCTCTCCTAATAAATTACATACCTGATACTTCACATATACAAAGATCATTGTGTACAAAAATGGAAAAAGATATCACTAATGTGTAACAACCAATGTAGATTCTGGATTGAAGATAGGAAGTTTTTCAGAACAGGACCACTAACCTGGTTAAAGTTTTTTATGAAAATATAAATTTAATGAAGCTACATGGGAATTAGAGGCTATAATAAGGTAGAAGAATCCTTGTTTTTTTGTATCAGAGAGATGTAATTTCATGGATTAAATTATTATAAGTGGGTAAAATGTAACACCCTAATATTTTAAGATATATTTCTCTTTAAATAAATTTTATTTTTTTGATAACTTTCTTTATATGAAAAACTATGTTTAAAAAAACCACAATATATTATTGAAATATTATTAGTTAATGTGAAAGTTATCACAAATCCATTAGATTTGAAACTGTGAATAAGACTAAATAAATTATTAAAAATTATTTTTGATTCATTTTTCTAAATTAATAATCAATCATAAACAAATTATCAAATGATTATAAATGGATAAAAAATAATTTGAATGTAAAAGGATATATTGTTCAAAATAATATTTTTTTACAAAATATATATCATATTAATAAATTAACAAGTCCCAATTGATAAATAATGTTAATAAAATGTATACATTATATATTCAATAAAATATTTTATCATTCATCAAATTTATTTTTCAAGGGAAATAATAATAATAAATTTAATTTTATGTTTAAAAAAATATTTTTCTAAAAACATTTTTCATTACGTTTTAAAATTTTATATTAAAATTGATTTCTTTAAATTATATAAATTTAATGTTTAAAAAACAGATTGTATATTTGGAATCATGAAGTTCAAATTTGGAAAATAGTTTCATTTTTTGTCATTTTGAATGGTAATCGTGGTAATGATCTGTCACTTTGGTAAGAGTAAAATAGGTAAAACTTGGTTAAAACTAAAGGGAAAAGATTTAAAATCTCTTTTATACTTGTATTTGTCCTATTATATGAGTGGTTTTTAACCAAATATATATTATTGAGTTAAATAATGTATTTTAAAACATTATTTTGGAATTTGGGAACCAATTACTGACTTTTATAAACATAAATTATATTTAATTTAAATTATAACCTATTTTTTGTCTTTGTTTTTAATGGTATGGTTGGAATTACCCATTCAGTTTTTCCTTAATAAAAAATCCTAAATAATTTTATTTGTTTATTATTAAAAAAAGTATAAATCAACTTCTTACTTTATTTCATGGTAAATTTATTTTTATTCTAAAATTGGGCATTTTCCTAAAAACTATTTTTCACACATTTTTGTGTACTTATATTAAATGTAATTTTTGAAACCTATATATTTTGAGTTTGAAAGAATGCATTACAAACATCAAATCAAAATTTAAAAATTTGTTTATAAATCCATTTTTATTTTTTTATTTATAATTTTTTATCATATTAAAAAAGATAAGTTATCGTGATTAATGTTAAAATGGTCTCAAATTTGTTTAATAAGGAGATAAGGCTTAAAATTCCTCCACAAATAGTCTATATTTTAATATTTGATTTATTTATACCCTATCATATATTATATATCAATTTTAGGTGCCTTGTTTCTACTTGTTATGATTACAATATATATTATATTTAAATCTTTTACATAATACCAAGTGTGTCTTTTCCCTCACTTATAAAATGGTGCCTCCTCCTCTCATTTATTCGAAATTTTAACCCCTATAACATATCCAATACCAAAAATGATACCATATAATTTTCCTATAATTATTCCAAGATCTTCTATTCTTCCTTAAGTCCATATTAAAAATTCTTAAGGCCTATTTCTTGTGATGTATCTCAAAGAATTGGTAATCATCTTACCTAACTCTTTCAAAGTTTATTTCTTCTTAAACTTTTTATAAATATATTTTATCCATACTAAAATAATGAATATTGTATCATGAATATACTTATATTTTATTATGGTTATGGAAAAATTATTTTTCACCTCATTTCTATCAAATGAAAAATGAAAGTATTGTTCATGTGTATGTGTGGACTACTGCCTCCACATAACAATATAATTCATTTTCCATCACCATGTTTCACGGTTAATTATTATTATGTATTTAATTTTTTATATTATATTTATTATATAATTATTATTATATAATGGTACATTATCATTTAATTTTCCTCCAATCCATCCATCTAAAATTGCAATCATTACTTATTTATGTGTACGGACTACCGTCTCCAGATGTGATGTAATTAATTTATCAAAAAATATTTATATGAATAGTAATAACAGTGCATATAATGAATAAATATGATATATATGAACTTATTATAATTATTAATATTATTAAACCATTATAAAATTATAAGTATTGTATTTTTAAATCCAAAACATGGTTGAAAATGAAATATTTATAACCTGAAATAGAGATTTTAAAAAAGAATTATTAATAAAAAGGTGATGAGATATTATAATTAAATCATATTTGGAATGGTATGTATGATTATGTATCTATATTATATTTATAATACACCTATATTTATTATATAGTATTTTTTAATGCATACGAAACAATATGAGACTTGGGGTAGGGGGTTTATATTAAAATTTCATTTCTTTTAATGATTTTCTATGCTGAATTTTCATTAAGGGAAGTTGTATATATATTATCCTAAAAGTATCATATATTTTATAATCCTCCTGTTATTCTAATAATTTTAAATTTATATTACCATTTTAATTTATTTGCTTCTTAAAAAGTTCTAGATACTATTTTTAAGAAAAACTGATTGTATTTCATTTTTTGTCGATAAATTTTTTCTTACATGTCCATTATATTTAAAATGTTTTCAGAAATTTTATTTTATATAATGAAATTAATTTTAAAATTAATTTTCAAAAATATTTTAATTTATTTTCAAACTCTTAAAATTGGATTTTTATAACATTTTCTAAACTGGTTATTTATAAAAAATTTCAAAAGGTGTGAAAGGAATATTTATTTTATCGTTTACTCAACTAAAATATTTTTCCACCACCATGAATATTCTTTAATTTGAAGATTAATTTCATATTATCCATCATTATTTTCAAAGTAATTATTTTCTATTTATTCTTAGAATTTTTGTTTTAAAAGATACAGAAAGAAAAGGGTATTTTTCTTCAATTCAATGAAATGTTAAAATGCTTGTCTAAAGGTATTTTTCATATATTCCAATATCCATAAAAAATATTATAACTCACTAGGAATATGATATTATGATTCCATCAATTTTATTTCTCTATATGTATTATAACAATGATAATTTAATTATGATTTTATGAAAATATTTTTCATCCAATGGTTTATTTAATTTATGATGAAATATTTATAAGACTCATTTCTTATCCATGGGTATTTCTATAATGGAATGAAATAATTTATATGAAACTCATTTAATTTAATTGGGTTATGATATAATGAAAATATGGAATTCTTATGAAACCAGTTTCATTTTCATGGGTTATGATATGATGAATTTATGAAAGTGATATGATATTATGGTACACCTCTGTATGATTCTAATTTTGTGATGGGTGGGCCTAAAATTATAGTCCTACAATATATTGGGTAATAAATGATATCTCATGAGACAATATATACTGTAATGGGTAGTGAGATGAATTTATTAAGGTACTCTATCCAATATGGTAGTCTTTGGAGAAAACCTTGACTAAGGAAATGGCGGAATAAGGACTAAACTCAATCCACTATGATAGTCTTGGAAATTATCCTTGAATATGAAAATTATTTTATGTGAATACATGTATGAAATAAACCTATGTTTTATTCATATGATATGTTATCATGGATCTTGATTGATTGAGGATGATTCTACACTCTTATGACTTATGAATTTTTTTTTATAATATAGCCTCATACCATGATTCATGGTTAATTATTTTTGACTAATTAGGTTTGAAATTTAAAAGTTATGACATTGTTATCAAACCCTTATACTTATATTATGATCAAATATAAACTTGGATTAATATCTTCTATGTTACCCTTACTGGGAATATGTTATCACACTTTATTATGTTTCCCTTCCTCCGTTTATAAATAAATATTTTAACTAGGATATGTCTAAGAAGCTTATTATGTGATAAGAACTTTGTGAGAGAGATTGAAGATATTTTATGGAATAAGTTGGTCATGTATATAGTCTCTAAAAAACTAAACCTTTATGGTTTTCGGGTGTGTACTTTTATGAGATGTATTGAATATTCATTTTTAATTATCAAATATTTATGTATGAAATGATTAGTCCACCTCAATTGTCACTTGGATAAATATACCAACTAAATTTATTTAGAGAACCATATTTATTACCTGATATAAGATCTCCTTCTAGTATCAAGGAAGAATAATAAGTATAATAAGAAGTTGGTATACAATAGTAATGTATCAGAGAACATGATTGATAGTGTTCTGATAAAGTAGACTGAGAAGAAGACAAATGTTGGAATGTTTCCCACTTAGAGGAGGGAGCAGTGAAATTCCTACTTATTTGTTCATGAAAGTATCCATTTACTTACTATGTGGGGCATTCATACAGTTGTGGGGACTGAGCTGTAGGATACATAAAGAACCATTTGAAGGCTAGTAACTATGTGAAATAATATAAAGACACTCTAGTGGGATTATGGACAACAATGTGGGATGTATTTTAAGAATTTTGGTTGAATATGTTTGGTATCCACTCACATTAATAGTGAAATAATATATAGTTTGTAGTACTACCCAATAACATAAATGAAGTTTCTTTCATGGAAAAACATTTTAAATCGTCTTGTTATTTTATTTTTATTTTCTACATCATTTAAAAAAGGATGAGAGACATAATATGGTGAGTATTTTTAATTTAACCAAACTAATTGGTAGAATCAAAATAGAAAAACTAAATGCAAAAGTGACCATTGATTCACCCCCACCCTCCTCTTAGTGATCCACTAAATCTTGGTACAAAAAATATATTTATTTTATAGATTTAATGGGTTGGTGGGTGAGGATCCCAACAATCACATGAATGATTTCACCTTGGTTTTCTCACCACACAATCCAAGAGGAGTGGAATATGAGTAAGTAAAGTTGATAGATTTTCCATTCTCACGGGAAGGATCTGCAAAGTAGTGGTTGTAGAGATTGAATCCTGGTGAAATAATTGATTGGGATGACCTGAGAATTAATTTTTTCAATGATGATTTCCTACTTTCAGAATCACATCAATCAAAAAGTAAATTTATTCTTTCAAAAAATCTTCTATAGAGACTCTCTATGAGTATTATGAGAAATTTAAGAAGTTTTGTGATTTTTTACCTCACCAAACCATTAAATATAATCACATAACAGTCTTTTTATGTCAAGTCATGATAGATAGTAATAGGAATATATTATATACTTTCTTATAAGAATAGATCATTGAAAAATAACCATTGGAGGCAAGGGAATTGATGGAGAAGACAGCCCAGAATTCCAAAAAATTTGGAACTAGACGCATTGGTACCAAAGAATTGTATGAGGTGAGATCTTATGACTTATACACCTTACTATAAGCTAATCTAGAGAAAATAACCACATTGGTAATAAAAATGGACTTGAAATAATCAGGTGAATAGTACGAACCAGTGAAGGTATGTGGTATGTGATATTCTATTAATCATTATACTGATTAGTGTGATGAGGTGCAAGGAACTGATAGTTTTGGAGTGTCATGCCATCATATGTGGTTTCAATACCTAAATTCAAGATAGAGATAACCCTCCCATGTCCAATTTTGATATGGTAATAAATAAAGATAGGTTTTACTACCCTACCAGTAACAAAACCAACAACATCCATTATTTCAATAACCATAAAAAATAAGTTTCAATCGAACATCTTACCAATGACTCGCATTCTTGAAAAATAATGATTTTTAACAATTTTTTACCAGGATACAACCCTTGTGAAGAATTAATAAGGATTAAAGGTTTAGAAGTTGAGGAATGAATTAGAGAGGTTGAAAAAAATATTGGGAAGTCTAGTAGAGATCTTATAAAACAACCTGAGAAAATTTTCAACACAACCAGACCCTAATTCCAAAGAAAATGGGATTTTTGTGATAATTTTAATTGGAAAGAAGATTCGCCACATAGCCACACCTAAGTCCTAAAAATACCAACCCAGCATTGAAGAAAATGAATCTGAAAAATATTAGCAGATCCCTTATAACTAGTCCAAGGAGCAATAAAAAAATTAAATAAAGAAAAATCTAAAATAAAAAATAAACAATAAACCTGTGAAAAATATAAAAGGGAAAATAGGGCCTTCTACTTGCATTCCCATCAAGGATGATCCACTAAAGAAAGATATATAAGGAATAGATCCAAAGATAAATTCTAGAAACCTTCTATAAACCATAAATAAATATTCCCCCTTGAATATCTCAATTATATTTCAAATTATGCTAAATTCCATAAGATTAATTTCACTAAAAATGGGAGACTATAAGAGAAAATATTTGGGAAGAAGTGTTTCAGAATTTATCACCCCACAATGCCCCATTAATTTTCAAGTTACAAGGACATTTTATATCCCTTATTCCACTAATTCTACTACTTTTAAAGATTATTTGTGTTATTTAAGTGCCTTAATAAATATAATGATTCATTATATATTGAAATTTATTTTAAATATGGAAGATTTGAATCCCAAAATAGACGTAGTTCATCCTGAAAAAAAGGTTCACTTCTTTTCTAAAAATTGTCCTATAATATGATAGTTAGAATAAAAACCTAATCCTTCCTAATGATTTTTATATACTAAACTTAGAGGATGAAATTACCCTATCATATTCATACCTTTAATTGGATTCATATTAAACTATTTTTTTGTATTGAGGATCACAATCCCTAACATTATTTATTATTTACTTATTTACAATTTCCTCATTTTATTCTATCTAACATGATTAAAGAAAAAAATTTGGAGGTTTCAATTATTTTAGAATAAAAATAATGATGCTCAATTCATATTGATTTGGATAATTTATTATTTATTGATAAATTTTAGTCTAGCTTTTTACACTTCAAATTTTTCAGGTTTCTTATGAACTGATTTTGGATAAAAACATTTTTGAAATTTTAAGAAGTATTAAATAAAATATACAAAGACCAAATTACATATAAACAACAAGAAATAATTTATATATAGATATTGAATTATACTTATGTTGGTAAATGGTTCTTAAAATTATCCAAATCATCATTCTATTGTATATAATGACCCTTTAGAAGTTTAAAAACAATTTTTATTCAGAGAAAATGAACTAATCATAGAAAATGATATTTTAATAGAAAATGATATTTTCATAGAAAATGATATTTTCATAGAAATTGATATTTTCATAGAAATTGATTTTTACACAATGATATAATAGTGCTTATAAAGTGAACTGAAAAAAATAGAGACTTTATGATCAATTCTACATTTATGTTGTTATTCGATAAGGATTGATCAAGGTAAGGTCAAGATGATAAAAAATATTCTATATCATCTTCCCCAACTAGTTCTTGTGTATTTTTTATTAATTATTTATATTCTTTATCATCTGATTAAACTATAATTTAAATTATGTTTTCACCTTCCAAAATAATTTCTTTTCTGGTTGCATTATATCTCTACAAAAGTTTCGCATTGTAACCAGTTATGAATCCCCTTTAAAAGTCATTGTTATGTTGTGTTTGTGACACCACAAGAAAAGGTATCTTCTAATCACATTGTGAATCCCCTTCAAACGTTAAATATTGATTTTATACCATACCTCTTCAGGAATATAGAGATGTGAAGAGTAGACATTATATCACTTTTATTCATAATACAATATTAATTACATGTTTTCTTTATTTATATTTTATTCTTTTCACTCTCATTAATTTATAATTTTATTTTTCGGAGCTCGGATCAGTGTGAGATCACTAATAGGGGGAGTGGTGAATTAGTGACCCCTTTTATTTTTAAAATTAATCCTTTTCATTTCAACCTATATGGACACATAAAGCCTCAATGTACTCTTTTGTGTATCTTAGCCTCACCTTGTATAATGTTGTAAATAAAAGGAATATAATATAAGTATTAAAATCTATTTTTACAAATATCTACTCATTTACATGTTGTTTAGACCACCCCCCCCCCCCCCACCAACATGGTTCTCTATTATAATCTTATTATCAATTGCAATGTTTGATATAGAGTCACATCGTATCTTAACTCTGGAGTCCACATATGAGGATCTTTATAAAAATTCACACAGTGTTACCAGAGTCTATACTATTATTATACTCTTGATTCTTTATAAGAAGATCTTCATACTATATAAAATAGTGTTACTAGCGTCCACACTGGCCTTCTACCTTCTTCGAGTCATTATCCACTACACGATGTTCTCTGATAGCTCTTAGTTTATTTTATACCAATATATATTGATCTTCCTATTTAAGATTATAGGATATGACTTAATCATATACTTAATTAAGAACTTCAGTATTGGTGTTGGTCTTAAGACTCCTTTTAGATCTTGTGAGATCAAGATTCTCTTCAGTATCTTCAAATACTCAGGTGTAATTCCTGAATTCATCTCACCTTCTTCTCCACTTGATACAAAATATATTGATCTCTCTTAAAATTATAAGACTTCCCACAAATCTCAACAACCTCTCTCTTTAATACCCACACTGCATATTTATACTCACCAAATCATTGTAAATATTATTCTAAAAATATCATAGTTTATGTTTCTATATGTAAATTATAGAAATTTTGTATATTCGATAGTAGGGTCATATCATTAAAATTAGTCAAGTAATTACCTATTTGACCCTCATTTAAACTCATTTGAATTCCCATTAAAATAATTATTTAAACCCCTAGAAGGCTTGGGATTCAATCTTAAATATGATATATAAATCTCTACATATTCAAATATTTCTTTTATATTTACACATCTTCATGCAATTGGCTACTGTACACAATATTCATACAATTGGCTACATTGCACTATTTCATGCAATTAGATACTTCATAGAAATTGGTTTGGTCTCAATTGTCTACATGGATCCCAATTAGCTACATATATAACATGTATGAATGATTTGCCTACATTTTTGACTCAGCTAATGGTATCAGCTATGTCAATTAATTATCATCATGAATCTCATAAGTCATTGAATCGGCTATTTGAATCACCTATGTCACTAAATTTGATTTGTGAATTAGAAATGTGACTAAATATATAATTTGAATTAGTCACATGGTAGAATCAACAACATAGAGATTCACTAAAGTGAATCAGTGACATGGATTGGGACATCAAAAAATTAGTTACATGACTCCAGTATTCACTCAAACTAAAATAAAACTTATTCAACAGACTATTATCTCTTATCAATCAATTGAACACATGTTGTAGACAGTTATGATTTATCCAAAAACACTTTTATTTGATTATTTTAAATAGTATATCATCAATAATTACTCTTATATAGAAATTAATTATCAATAATTCTTCACCAACACCTCCACTTCTCCAATTATAATCTCTAAAACATATTGAACCTTTTTTTTTAAAATAAAATTCAAGTCCATTGGGTTAAAAAATCTCCCCCTTTGGATTTTTTTAATACCCTTAACAATTCACTAAGTCAAAATATTAATTTTATTCCTTTTAATTTCCTGCTTATTGAAAATAAATATAAATATGTATTTTAGGTTTGGCCTCTCAGATCAAGAAATGGAACCACATTCTTTCTGAAAGCAATGAGCTTTTAGTAATTTAAATCAAAGTTTATGTAGGATAATGATTTCTATAAAACAAAAGTTATGTTACCAAAGAATAAAAGTTTTCCCTGAAGAAAATTAATCTATGGTGCCATCCTCAATCTCATTTTCAATATTCATTTAACGAGATGTGAAAAACAAGTTAATCAAGTATAATGTGCATTCATCTCAAAAAACACATGAAAATGGTTCAAGTGCATAAAATTGTATTCCCCCAACATCTCATATTTATCATGATCCATAACTTGTCTTTGAAAAGTAGTTCGAATTAATCAAGGATGATATTAAAGTGTGATGATCATACCTTGGGTTTATTGTTTCTACCCCTGAAGGGATACACTCTATTTATCATCATGGAAATTGGGGTTCTTCGTAGTGAACAAATATTCTCCTTAAATTCCATTATTATTAGTTAATATAAAATAATAATGGAATAATGAGGGGCCTAAAATGGTTTAGAAGAAATATTAAGGATAAGTGGTTCCTCTTAACCTTTATTTCAACTTCTTCTTATTAGTATAATATTTTGATGACCATTATTTCCCTATTATCTTAGAAATTCTTATTGTTTTTTAATCATTAGTTAGATTTTTTGATATAGGTGTCTTTTAATCTTTAAACTAGAATAAATTCTTTCTTATTTCAACATATTCTTCATTTTCTCTTCTGTTTTTTCACGCATGTTTTACTTCATAATTTTTATTCATCATTTGTAAATGAATTCTCACGAAATTTAACTCCTTCAAGAGTTACCACTTGCTTTATTTTTGCCTCAAAAAGCTTCTTATTTTTCTTAATCTGTTTATCCTTGTATATTTGGTTAGGAAAACAATGAAAATTTAATTCTTAAGGTTCTAAGTTTTTTTGATATATGTATATACTTCATTGGTTATTATAGTATTTTCACTTTCTGGATTCTCTTATCATTTTCATTATTAGGAATCTCACTTAGAAATCAAACTCAACATTTCTTAACATTTTGTCCTTATTGATTATATCCTCTAAAAGGTTAATTCTGGCACTCATATTTTTTTTATTTTTTGGTAGTTTTGATTATATCTTGTTCATAGGATTCTCTTTATGATGATCTAATCTCATATCTTGGCATAGTTCCCCCATGATTTATGCCTCTTTCTTAATAGAGATATGTTATACCCATATGAATAAGAATTTTAACTAGAAACTCCATAGGACCAATATTATTCTATAAATATTGATATTCTAAACTAATAGTATTTCTTCAATGAAGAATATAGTTTCTACCTTTTTATTGAATCTAGGTTCTTCTGTAAAGGAGAAAAACTTCGGGCTAAATTACTTCATTGTCCCTTTTTGTAAGATTTGTTTCATTTGTTATTTTCTTCCTTCTAGATTCATTATTTTATTTCAATCCTTAACTATAATAAATAAAAAATATAAAATGAGATTTATTAGGTATAGAATCATGAATTTTCTATGCACCTTTCTTCTTAACAGATTGAGAAAATTCAACCTTAAGCTCAAATACTTTGGTGAAGTCATATTTCATCTTCTTTAAATCGATTTTATCCAAAATTAAAATAGATTGTGTCTCAAATAATTCTTCTTCTTTCTCTGCAAGTATTTCTTCAATATCATTCACAATATTTTCTAATTTTTGTATATTTAACCTTTTTACTTGTTTTGTTCAATGAATTAAATTTCATTATTGTTAGGATATTCTATTACAGGTGATTTTTATTTAAAATATATTATTTTCCTATCAATATAAACTAATTTCTTCATATATGATATAATCACATCAATATGTGACTCTTAATTCCTTACATGTGCTTTATTTTCATTTATTGGTTTTATTTTCTCCTTTATGAGTTTCATGTTATTATCAACAATAGCTTATAGGTTATATTTTATGAACTATTATATTTTAGTTCTCTATTCACCTTCTACACATTAAAATGAGACATTAACTATTTTTTATTTTCCCATTCAACACACCTAGTTATTGGAATATCATTCATATTTTTTCCCACTTCTTAATGATAAATATTCATCAACTTCCCTTATCATAAAATTTATTTTATTTTAACATTAATTTTTTTTATATTTATTATTATAGTCACCTTTTTGTGTTTCTTATATTTTCTCCTAAATTATTCTTCTTCCTCATTAGTCTTGGTGGAATAATATTTCTTATTTTGATAGTCATATGTAGAATGTTCAAGTCCATTACAATTGAATCAATTTAGTGTATTCTTTACTTTTCCTATTTTTACTTTTTTATGCATATTTGTATATAAGAAGATAATTTAATTGAATCCCTATTCGGCGTCTTTATTCTTAAAACCACTTGATTCTAGTTCTTCTTTAACTATATATTTACCTTTTATAATGGTTTAAACATCTATATTATCTCTTTCCTTATTCTTGAATGATGGTTCTTTTATCATTTAATATGATATAGAAATATTATGAAGTTTATCCAATGATAGATCTTCAATATATTTCAAGGCTGAAACATTGGGATAAAATATATCAAACAAATCATGTTTTTCATTATAATTATTGGATCTTCCAGCTTCTCCCAAAATCAATGATATTACATAATATCTCATTGCCTGAATGGCCCGAAGGCCTTCATTTTTATTGATTTTTGATAACCCCCTTTCAAGGGATGAAGGGGAACCCTTACAAGGCTCGTAGGCTTAGATATTACATGGCCCGTAGGCTTAGGAGATTACATGACCCAGAGGTCTTAGGGAATTTAACCAGACTATCTACAAGGAACTGTCCCTCCCCAGCATTTGTATCATGATAGTAGCTCTCGACCTTCGCATGGTCATCTGGCTAGGATTTCCGTGCAAGAACAGGCAGGTCCAGATGGCATAGCCATACCCTCTCATTCTGAAAAATCCATTTGGCTCTACTCTGGTGAGTGCACCAGCTCTGAATCCTCTTCTGGGGCTACCCCTTTTTTGAAGTGTGTCTAGGGAAACTGCATGTGGCCCGAAGGCCTTGAGGTAGCCTGAAGGCCTTAAAGGTGGATCAAAATCCCTACTAACCTGAAGGCTTGGGTGGGCCGAAATCCTTAAGGACTCCAAGCCCAAACCGGTGGCTCAAGGTGAATAGTTTCCACTACTACAGTACCGAACAGTGTCTGCTACATTAACTGCTATTGTGCTAGTACAATACCCACACAATGTATAGTTCTACTGCAGTACCTAGACAGTGTATAGTTCTTCTACAGTACCCGCACAATGTACAGTACTGCTACAGTGTTTCTGCAGTTCCTGCTACAGTACCCATAAATGGTCATCAATAACTTTATCATCTTCCATTTTAATATCATAAAAATTAATTCTACAAATTTTCTACTAACCTTCCTTGAATTTATGGTTTCCTTTATAACTACTTCTTAGTTTATCCTAAATCTCATCATTAGTTTATAAATCCATCACTTTATTGAATGATTTTTCTTATAAATCCATAAAGATTTAATTTTGAGCCTTGCCTTAAGATTCTAGATTTATCTTTTTTGTATTGATTCATAGAAACATCCTTAATAATAGGTGTAAATTTCATTGTCTATGTATCTATCACTTCAATTCCAATAGATTGAATGTAAGGAACCATCCAATTAATACAGATGAGGTGGTTTTTTATATCATAATTATGAATTCCTTGGTTGTTCGTTGAATTAAAATTCCTATCCTCAGTACGTAGTATGTTAGATATTTCAGTGGTAGTATTCCCTTTGATACCAATTGTAGATCCCAAATCAATGTGAGATCACACAAAGGGGGATGGGGTAAATCAGTTATCCCATTTATTTTTACAAATTATTCTTTTCAATTCAACCTTTGTATCTAGCTAAAGCCTAGATCCATTATTCTTGTGTCTCTTATCCTCAGAAAATAATATTTTAAATAAAAGGCATAGAACACAAGTACTTACAAAGTTTAGTGTAAATACTTACGCATTTCCGTGCCATATATACCCCCCCCCATATGGATTCACCACTATAATGTTATTATCAATTTCAATGTATGATACAAATTAACACTTGAGTCCACACAGGGGGATCTTTATACTACTTCACATAATGTAACCAAATTCCACACTAGAATAATACTCCTAAGCCAGTATGGGAGGTTCATTATAATATATCACATAATGTAACCAAAGTATACATTATCCTTCAACCTTATTCAAGGATTGATCCACTACAAAATGATCAATTCCACCTCATGGTTACTTCTGCACCAAAATATGTTGATCTTACTACATGAGATTACAGGATCAAACGTACATATATATTTGCTAAAGAACTTCATCAAAAGTTCTAGTATTGATACTTCTTCCAAATCATGTGATATCTCGATTCTACTCAATCTCTTCGAATACTCATGTGTAACTACTATCATCAGCTCACCATTTTCTCCACTCAATATGGGATGTATTAATCACTCTCTTAATTATGACACTTATCTCAGATATTAACATCTCCTCTCTTAAATACTTACACCACATATTTATACTCACAAAACCATCATGAATATTATTCTTTAAATATCACATTCAATGTTTCCATATCTAAATTATATAAACCCTATGATCTTCTAAAGTAAGATCATCTCATTCAAATCTGTTAAGTGGTTCCTGATTTATCTCTCATTAAAAATTATTTGAATTCCTATTCAAATATTAATTTTAATCCTTTAAATACTCAATATTCAATCTTCTATTTGATATATAAATATCCATTTCCACAAAACTCACATTAATATTTCCACATCGTCATGAAATTTTCTATTGCACACAATCTTCCTGCAATCAGATACATCACACAACCTTCATGTGATCAGTTATATCATGGTAATTGACTACTTTATTCTAAATAATCTTTGTCCTTGAAGTTTAAATGTGATTTTTCTTTGACACTTAATTGTCTATGTGTATCGGCTACATGGTTGGATCGGTTATATAAATACCCTTTATTACTGAATTGGATATATGAATCGCCTACATCCTGGAATTGGCTATGTGAATCAACTATGTTGCTGAAATAGCTACGTGAATTGGCTATATAGATGAATTCGATATGTGAATTATCTATGCAGATATTTTCTTACCTGAATCAGCTACATGGATCAAAAATTCACCAATTTAGCTACATGAATCAAGTATTCAATCATAATCAACCTGAACTTCTTCATCTGACTACTATCACTTATCAGTCACTTGATAACATGTTTTAGATAGTGGTCCTTCATCCACCAACACTTGATCTTTAATTATTTTTAAGACCATCTCATCAATCATAAAACTTATATAGATAATATTCATTCTCCATGCTTCTTCACCAACACCTATACTCTTATTCTTATTGAAAAAAAATACAATTCAAGTACATTAGGTTCACCAAATTTAATTTACATGAATTTTTTAAAGATGGTATGTTCACCCCACCCCCACCCCCACCCCCACCCCCACCCCCCCCCCCCCCCCCACGCACTCACACACACAAACACACACTAGACCATTGACCATCTTGGTCAGGACCCAGAAATTCATATCAGATTCCATTCCTATTAGAACTTTGCTTTATTTATTTTTGATATAATAATAAGTTTTATATCATTAACACTTAAGGATATATTTTTTTACTAACCTTTTACTAAACATAACCATTTAATAGAAATATCATTAATATGGCAGGAAAAAGTTAAAATAATGGATGTATTTTATAATAACCACCTCACTTTGTGGTAGATACACGGCTATAAGAAAAATAAAATGGGTTTCTATCTTAATAAACTCAACATTAATCATTACACAATTATAGTAAAACCTTATAAATTAAAAAATTCTAACCTTGATTCTCTTATAGAAATTTATTCATCTAAATATGTTTAAAATTATAAATTTATTAATATTATTTATTATGGTACAAATAGACGTATATTTTGACATGTTATTTCCAATAAAACAACTCATGAAATTTGAAAAAATTTGAAAGTTACTCACCTTGGATCAAATATGTTAAAAAGTTTGGGATGATTTGGGATTAATATTAAGATTTCAATATAGGAGATGATGAGAATATCAACCAGAAGTCTTATAGTTTTACTATCATTGTAGATGAAAGGAATTATCATAAGGTGGCATTATAAAACATTGTTCTTACTAAATGAAATTTAATATCTTTACCAAATAAGTATAATGCAATAAATGTTTCCATTGATCAGAGATATAACTTCAAGGAGTAAATTCTGAATGAGATGATTTCTTCACCTCTTTGATAATAACTCTAAAAAAATAAAATATAAGAAGAATAAAATATTAAAATGTAGAGTTTCACTTTAAAATGTTATAATTTTGTTTCTTATGAGCCTTCTAACTCTAAACATTGGGGAATTGAAAAGGAAGGAATATATCAGATTTTAATTGGTGTTTATACAAGAATCAAAAGGAAATGTCTCAAAAATTGATCCAAAAATAACACTAATGAGGATGATCGTAGTAGAGAAAATAAAGGTAAAAATAAATATAACTTTAATATTTCAGATGTCATATGTTTTGAATATTAAAATAAAGGTTGTCTCAAGCAAGATTTTCCAATATAAAAGAATGAAAATACAGATAAAATTTTCAAAAATAAATAGAAAAAGGATCTTTCTATAAGTAAGACTTGTACTAAAGAATCCAATTACACTAAAGAAACTAGAAATGAAAATAAATCACTTAACTTCTATTTTATCGAATATTTAATGAGTTTTTTTTATTATGGTTTTTATTATATATATTCTAATAATGGTTTTGACTTTGATAATCTATGTTTTGATGAATTAAATAAAGAATTTAATATAATAAGAAAATATATTTTTAGAATTGATGCATTATATAATAAATTCAAAGGAAAAAAATAAGAAACTCATTGAAGATAACAAGGACATTTTATTAGAAATTTAAAAATCAATATATATTACTTCTACCTCAAATGAGAAGTCTTATAAATATTTTAACACTACACAGAAATTAAATGAGAATATGAAAGATGATATTAAAACTTTTATAGAAAATATATCTAATTATTTTTAAGGAAAAAAATAGTTATGAAAAAATAATATCCTTAAATAAAATGAATATAAATAAAAATTTTATTGAATATGATAGGTTATTTCCTCAGATGTATCGAAATTATTTGGTGAAAATTTCAAATGGTTGTACTTTTACATTTACTTTTTTTAAGTGAATGATTAAGGGATGTTATATTAATGAATGTTCACTGATATTTCCATGGTATTTGGGAAATAATAAGACTCGTATTTACAAATATTTATCTTCAAAATAACCTTTTAATATATGTTTTAAATCTACATGAGTACCTAAATATTATTTTACTAATATTATTGGACCTAAATTATACTTAGTACCGAAACATTACAATAATTACCTATTTAGTAAAATACATTTGAAGTATAAAAATGATGTATGGTACATCCAAAGTGTATGATCTAGGAATATAAATAGATATGATAAAGTTGTTGTTAAATTTTCTAATAATTGCAAAGGAAAGGTAAAAGGTTTTGGTGAAATTGGTATTTCTAACTCTATTATTATTTTTATAGCCTTAAATGTTGATATATTACAATATATCTAATTAGACTATATAAATTATGTGATAATGAAATGATTTTTAAATTCCAAAATGATGGATGTTTACTTTTTAAGGATAATTATTTATTATTTGATACCAATAACTATGAAAATATATATTCTATTGACCATTCTGAGATTATAGTTCAACATGTGTAGTGTTTGAATGATGTGAAAAATAAGGGCATTGTTTGGAATTAGATAGTTGGTTATGTTAACTTTAAAATATTTCATGAAATTTATAATCATGAAAAATTAATACAATTACAAAACTTAAAGAAATAAATGTTTCATAGTTTTATGATTTCATGAAATAAAAACAACACAAATTATCATTTAAACCTATTAAATTATTAAACTCAAATCAACATATGTATTTAATTCTTCTTGACCTGTTATGTTTTATTTGGATTACTACACTTGTAAGGAAACAATAAACATTAGTTATTGTATACGATTATAGGAAATTCACATGGGTATACTTTCTCACTCATAAAAGTGAAAATATATCTAGATTTACCACTTTTTGTAATTTAGTGCTGAATAAGAAAGGTGTTTTTATCATTTTTATTCATAGTAATATAGGATGAGAATTTTAGAACTTATAATTTGAAATATTCATGGAAATGAATGGTTATTTACACTGTTTTTTATCACCTAGTACTCCTCATCAAAATAGAGTTGTTGAAAGAAAGAACAAAACTCCAATTGAAATAGATAAATCTATTTTAAGCGTGAGACACCCTAGACCCTCACATATGGATCTACTTTTAAATGTACATAGTATTAATACATCACTATAATTGAAAAAAAATCCCAAGATGAAAATATTTGTATCTATGGGTACTAGGTATATATCCATATAAACTCATAGTACAATACACATTTCATTCAAAAGGATTATCTACACATTTAATTCTTCCATATTTATCCATTTCATTATAGTTCCTAGAAGAATAGGGAAACATAAGAAATGGTGAGATCAAACGCTCGGTAAGGGGTAAATAATAATCAATGAGAAATAAAACATTGATATTCTTAATCATGTGATAATAAATATAACAATTTAGTAATGAGTCAAATCGTGATAACATAAATATAGAGGTTCATATGTCATCACATAGAGGTATCGCATAAATATAAGGATATGTTAAGTCAAAAAATCAAAATAATATGGAAACAACATAATCATAAGCATAAGTCAAGGTTAACCACCATAAAATCATAAGCATAATTCAAGGTAATCCACTCATAATCATAATTAGAGGTTAACCACCAAGAAATATTAATGTGTTTTGCCTAGGTTAACCATATGTTCACCATACATGGTATCTCATAAGAAGAAAATATTACCTAATGCATTAGAGTTATATTAGGTAAACCCTTTAATTTCATAACATTCACATGCATATGTGTTCCACATAATGAAAACATACATAAATCTATCAAAACAATTAAATGAACTCATGAAAAATAAATAGGTATCTAATGAAATTAGGTCCCTTTATTGTTAAATACCAATCAATTATGATAATTAAGTATAATGTATTTACAATATATAGATAAAGGTAATATAGTTTAGTCAATAACATTCCCCAATAAATCAATGTTTAGGTATCTAGATTAAAACCATTAAATGAGAAGAATTATACAAGTTTATCCACAAGGTAAATATATTAAATAAAAATTTATGCATGGATAGTGATAAGGAAAGAAAAAGGTAGTGATGGATCATTACCCACAAATATTTCATTTCATCCATACTACATGTACATAGAAAAATTTATATGGTGGAGGTATGTAAAATACATGATAAATATATATAGTGATAAAAAAACATAATCATCGGTCACAAAATGAGTGGCAAATAACCCCTTTTATTGGATTAATGTAGTTATCTAGGTGAATATCAAACAATCAACTTTATAAACATTATGATATTCATAAAGTTTTGGATAGTACTATAATAAAATAAATGTCATAAAGTAGTATTAGAGGGTGATTTCATGGCATAGGGATATCAATTAATATTGAATATTAATCCATATGTTCGAATACTTCATTATAGCTTGTAAATAACTTGTGAATTATCCAAAGTATATCCCCTAGAAGTTATTAAATAAGGTGTGAAGTTAGAACTCATTGTCGTACACCAGGTGATGATCAAGTTAACTCTCCATCCACCATATTTGGGGTTATTAACCCTTAGTAAATCTATTCCAAAGCCTGAATCTACTTTTTTATCCAAATAGAGATTCTATAACTAGGATAACTATACATACTTTTCTTTACAAAATTTAGTATAGTTTTATGGATACAAAAATATATGAGCATTATAACGGCTTATGAAGGTAGTGTAATTAATTTTAATCATGACCACTCATTGATAAAATTTTAATGAATTTATAAAAATGACTAAAAATAACATTTCATATTGAAATTAAAAGGAATTTAAAAGGTTCTATAAAAGTAATGGAAAACATGGGTGAGGAACCCATAATTCATCATTTTAATAGCTTAAAAGAAAGACTACAATGAGAGGGAATAAATAAACTCTCATTTAGAAAATATAAAATGAAATATAATAGCATGGAATAACAATCATTTAATTATATGAAAAATTAATTTAAAAAAAGAATATAACAAAGGTAATGAACTTGAAAATGAAGTAGAAGCATTGGGGAAACTCTTACCTTCCGAGGAATATTTTTAAAGCATAAGAGAGACAATATTTAACCTTAAAAAAACTTATAAAGACTATTTATTGAGGTTATATAATAGGATTCAGGATCAAATTCATTGGAGTGGATGGTGATGAAAGAATGGTTGGGTATTTATACTTGCGAAGGGAGGTATTTAAGTGTTAAAATATTGATTATTTTGAGGTTTAATCCAACCAATTGTGGTTGGAATTTATTAAAACAAATTTACTAGATAATTAATGATAAAACGAGGATTAGTTTAATATTTAATCATTCCAAAACCTATATGGATCTTCCAAACACCTCAATTAAATCATAAAATCCTAAAAAAATGTTAAGGAAAATTTTAATTGAGGTTCAAAAATTTTAAGTATCAATTTACAAATTCAAATTAACATTTTTAAATCCATTATTATACTTATTAAATTAATTTTTTTTGAATAGAATACTTTAAAAAAATTATTTAATGTTTATGTCAAAATGATATAATCAAAATCGAGGTACCCATAAAACCATAATTTTCACTTTTCCATTAAAAAATAAAAAATGTTAGAAAAATAAAAAAAACTCACCCTAAGATAAATTCAATATGTAGAGTTAAACATATAATTCATTTTATTCAAAATAATTTTCAATATACATGAAATTTAAAAAAAACATGTGCTTTTCAAAATTGATCATTCGGTATATAAAATTTGAAAACTCTACTTTTATAACATCTAATTTCATAGGTGTGTATCCATGTTACTATTAAATTATTGTGATATATTATATTATTATCAAAATATTTTATTATTTTTTAGATTTTATTCTTCTAATTAAATGGAATTCACTTTCTAAATCTGTAATCGAAAAAAATGGGTTTTTGTACAATAACCATTATATATCGTTATTTATAATGTTATGTCCAAAACCATTTTAATTTTATAAAAACAACATTATCAAGGCTTTGATATCATTTTCTATTATAATAAACTGTAAATAAGATTAGTTACACTTTCAAATGAAAATAATAAATATTTCATAAAATTATTTCATTATATAATATATTACTTAATGCTTTAAAATGAAATTTTTTTACTAATAAATTTTTTACATATGATATTTAAAAAACCACTTTGAAATTAAATTAACCACAATGTAATTAATAATTAATGATAATATATCTATTAATTTTTAAATAATATTCAACATTAGCCTATAATAACTTAATTACCCTGAAAGTAGAACTTAAAATTAATGTACATATGTATAAAGAATATCAAATATAGTAAAAGAGATATAAGAATTTATATAAAGAATGTAATATCTAAATAGGATATCACTTGGGCTTTTGTTACTTCCCCTATCTACCTTTGATTATTGGTTCAGGTCATATGTAATCCCCTAATGTGATGGGTTGTCTCTTGGCCTACAAGATACCACTTTTCCAAAACCATTTAAATAAATAAATTTCTATTATCCAAAAAAAATATTTAAATGAATACCATAAGTGAAAAATATTTGTATAAATATTTGGTTTATCAAAAGAAAAAAATAATTTATAATTTTCATTTATATTTATGAAATAAAATTTTAAAATTTCTTCATTGGAAAATATAAAATTTTATATTCTACCTCCCCCCACCAAAAAGGGTCCTCGCAATTTTACCAATTGATAAACAATTACACAACCAAAATGTTCACTTAAATGTTATCTATAGAAATGAGACATTATAAATACCCAGTAAATGGAAATATTATAGATGCATACTAGTTTAACCTAGTCCTATATAGAAAAAGGTTATCTATCTAAGGCCCTATACCCAAATATTCTGAATCCTAATTTCTAAAAACAACCAAACTCTACTATAATACCAACGAATATTCCCCATACCCTCACTTCTGGATATGGTGCTAAAAATGCATAATTTTAATAAATTATAAAAGTTATAACAAACTATCAAGATAAAATGTTTGGTGTCATTGGAAACTAGGTCCATAACCATATAAAACCAAAGAACAATACACATTTATTACACAAATATTATTTATATATGTAATTCTATTATATGTATCCCCTTGATTGTAATTCTTGGATAAATGGGGAAACACAAGAACGGTTGTGCTTAGATGCTCTCTAAGGGGTAAAACATAATAGATAAAAATAAAATTTCGGTATTCTTGATCATGTGAGAATAAATATAATATTTTAGGCATAAGTTATAACATGATAACATAAATAAGGAGAATCATATATCATCACAACATGGCATGGAATAATCTAAAGGATATCATGATTCATGGATTAAAAAGAATGTAGAAAAAGCATAATCATAAGCATAATTTGAGGTTAACCACTAAGATATAATAATCATAAGTCAAGTTTAACTAACAATACATCAGAATAATATGTTGAGGTTAACCAAAAATACATCATAACATGGTGTGTTCAGGTTAACCACTTGTGCACCATACATGGTATCCAATGAGAGGAAAGCATTACCCAATTCATTGGAGTGTTATATGGGATAACTATTAACTTCATTAACATGTACATGAATATGTGTTCTAAATTAATAAAACATAAATAAATCCATAAGTAATCAGAACATGAAATTATGGGAAAAAAATGAGTATCCAATGAAATTAGGTAATATTCTAAGTAAATACCCATCAACAAGATAATTAATGATGAGGTATGTACACTAAATAGATAAATTTTATATATTTTTGTTAATAATTTTTCCAAGTTAATAGATGTATGGGTATCTAGGTGATCACCCTCAATAATAATAATAATACAATGGTATCCTTGAGAGAAAATCATGGTCATAAAATTTATGCATAGCTAATGATAAGGAATGACAAAGTTGGTGATGGATCATTCTCTATAGAGATTTCATTACCCCTATAACACATGTAAATAGGAACATACACATAGAAGAGAAAGGTAAAATCTTGAGAAATATAAAGAGTGAGGGATAATGTAATCATTAGTCCTAAAATGAGTGGGACAGATCCCCTTTTAATGAATTAATGTGTCTATCTAGGTGAATATCCAACAATCAACTTTGAAAAATACGATATTCACAATTCTATGGGAAGTAATATAATAAAAAAAAATTATAAGGTAATAGTGGATTGTAATTTCATATAATAAGGATATAAATTTAAGCTTAATTTCAATCCATATATTTCAATCCCCCGTTATGGCTCATAAAGATAAAATTAATTATCTAAAGTGTATCCCTCGAGAGTGTCGAAGTAAGTATGTTGTTAGTCCTATTTTCTATTCACCAAGTAATGATAAAGTTAATACCTAATCTATTATTTGGGTTTAATTACCTCTATCTGTATTAGTTCTAAATATCGTCTCTACTTTTTTGTATCTTGATAGGGTTTTCACTGATAAGAAAACCATAAAAATATTTCCTTACCAAATTTAGGGTGGTTTTATGGATATGGGAAATATTAAGCATTATAATGGCTTATGAAAGTAGAAAATGATAGGGAATGGTGATATATTGTTAATAAAATGTTAATTAAATTATAAAAATGATGCATAATAAAATTTTCTATTTAAATTAAAAGCATTTTTAAAAGGATTACAAAAAAATGGGAAAGTAGGGGTTAGTAACCCTTATTTCTGAATATGAATAACTTCAAAAAAGGAAATAATGAGAGGGAATAAATAAAATCACATTAAAAACTATCAAAATTATATTAATACTATGGAATAAGAATAATTTAAGTATATTAAAATTAAATTTCAAATGAAATTATAACAAAAGTAATGAACATGAAAAGGAAAGGGGAGGATTAGGAAAACCCCTACCTTTATAGTGAGCGGATTAAAGATAATGATAGAAAACTTGGAACCTAATAACCACCGTGGATAAAATCTTGGGAGGTTTAATGGTAAATGATTTATTATCAAAGTCTTTGGAGGGAGAGTGATGGGATAATGATTGGGTATTTATACTTATGTATGAAAGTATTTAAGTGTAAAACTGTTGATTATTTTAATGTTTAAACCAACTACTTGTGGGTGTAATTAATTAAATTTAATTTTATAATTAATTAAGGATTAAAATAGGATAATTTTACAATTTAATCAACCCAAAACTAACATGGATCATCCAACCACTTTATTAAATTAATAGAATCAAAAAAAATATTTTTATTAACGAAAAATATAATTAAGGTTCCAAAAAATAAAGAATAAATTTTTAAATTCAAATTAAGATTTTTAAATTAATTATTGTACAACTTAAATGAATTATTTACTAAATATAATATTTTAAAAAAATATATATTCAATGCTTACATCATAATGATATCATAAAAATCATGGTTATCGTAAAAATATAATTTTAACTTTTCCACTAAAAATTTAACTTTTTTGGAAAAATCCCAAAAATTTATCCTAATATAATTTCATTGTGATAATTCTAGACAAAAAAAATTCTTTGAAATAATTAAATTACTATATTAAATTAAAAAAATACTTTTATAATTCAAAATAGATCATTCAGTACATAAAATCCAAAAATTGTACTCTTAGAAAATTTAACTTCATTATTATATTGGGGTGTATCCATGTTAATATTAAATTATTATTAATATTATATTATTATAAAATGATTTTATAAGTTTTAGGATGATATTATTCTAATTAAATGTAATTTAGTTTCTAAATTCATAACTATGAAAAACGAGTTTTTGCGCAACGGTAATTATATATCATGATTTATAATGTTATGTCAATAGTCATTTTAATTTTCTAAAATGAAAATTTGAAATAATTTAAAAAATTATCATAATAAACCTTAAATAATACTAATTACATTTTCAAATAAAATAAATAAATATTTTGTAACCTTATTTTTTTATAAAATATATTACATTAAGCTTTAAAATGAAATTAGTTACTAGATAAATATTTATAGAAAATATGATAAAAACCATTAATAAATTCAATAAAACATAAATTATTTAAACATTATTGATAATTTATTCTTTATGTATGTAAATATATTCAACCATTTGATTATAATAAATTATTTACCTTGAAAATATACGTCAAAAGTAATGTATGTATGTAAAAAGAATCTTGAATATAGTAAAAGTGATATGATAATTTGTATAAAAAGATAAAATATGTAAATATAAAATAATGTAGGATAGTGGTAGGTGTTATTCTATAATCATCCTTTATTTGTCAGTTCAAGCCTCATGGCCTCATCGGAGTCGGTGTAAACCCTCTTTCACTGGCTACCGAAGGAAGAATTCTGCAGAAGTGTTGTAGATGGCCTATTTTGTTACAAGAGCAGTACTTGACCGGGTCCCTTGTACATTATGGCCTTGTATGTCCCAGCCAACCACACTTCTAGAACCTCACTTGGAAACCTGAATGTGGGCTCTGGATACTGGTATCACTCTGTGGAAGCTCTCGATGATGCATCCTACTACTTGTTGATGCATTTCCAGATCTACGTGTCGAACCACCCTGGCTTGCACCCCTAGCCTCTCTCAGGTTACGCTCTATGATAAACACCTGATTCGTTATTCCATAAATAGTAGCCCGTAGAAATACATTCACCTATTATCAGATTTTATGACTAAGTCCATCCTCGAATCTCCTAACTTTAAATAATTATTTACCCACCATAATAAGTTTGAAACGTCAGATCTCAGTAAAATGGGTTGAGTAATCCATAACTAATAGCACACCCTGGTCCAGCTACAAGAACTCCCAAGATTTATCAGCCCTCAACATATTAGGATTGAATAATTCATAGAAAGAAATTTTAAAATCCTTCCAATACATCCCTTTATGATGTTTCATCTGAGAAATAACATCCCACTATCTCTTGGAGGAATCACGTAGTATATACGTAGTGATCTTGACCCTCCTCTCAGGAGACATATCAAGATGCTCGAAGATAGAAAGGATGGCCTCTATCCATGACTTTTCATCCTATGTTCTACCATACCTAGAAAACATGGCTAGATTATTCTTATAGAATACACATTTCTGGTCGTCCATAGATATTATAGGATATAATGCTCCCTGAAATGTTGGTAAAAAACATAATAACCCATCACAGAACTGAGAATTAGCACCTATTTCTGGTATAACTATTGGTATCCTAACTAGAATGACTAGAGGATCCACTAGTAGCCCATGTCCAACCACCCCCAGAGTATGATCATCACCACTCTTTTGGAGAACCAATTTAGGTTATCATGGTGGAATTACACTAAAATTACAAACACACGCCTAAGTTCAAGATCATTACCAATGTTCATATATCAAAGTTCATATATTTAAGTAGGACAGGTAAAATACTTCCTCTTTAAGAACACACCCCTATTACTACTCGTTGAGTCAGTTATGGGTGTTCTACATGTCATGTATCAGCAAGAGACACTACGAATTTTCATCTACGAAGGTCAGGTCTAGTCTAGTTCTCTACCCTAAGTAACTCAAGATTCCATTTTATTCCCATTTATTCATTTTTATTTGAATCCATATTTATTTCAATATATAAAATTTCAATTTAAAACTTGGACTAATGTTTCATAAAATTTTGATACATGAGGGCCCATACTCCCCAAGGACAAAAGCTTTGAATCCATCTAATCCATACCATAACATACTCTGGAATACCTACCACAATAGTAGCTATATATCGATCATAGCACTTATCATAGTAACATGAAATAAATAATGCATCCTACATGGCATATCCTAATGCATGGAATGTGATTTATAAAAAGTTCCTAATATGATGAAATAGATGGGATACCCTCATCTCATCGGGTTGAAACACAATATAACCCACAATCATATTAATAATAATAGCATAAATTAATTGTGTCTCCCAATGGTATAATCAAATCAACTATAATATTCAAAATCTAGAAAATAGCAATTCAATTTGAGGCAATTTGGTTTTTTCCTATACGTGGGGTAGGTACTCCTAGGAATAGATCATTACCGAATTTCATTCCCTTCCACTCCATATATATTGTCTCTAGATAATAAATCAAATAAGAAAGTAATTTCCTCTCAAACCACTTTGTAATGTCCTAGACCAAGATGCCACTCAACAGTGCCCTAACTACAGTTGGCCACATCGCCTCAAGAACATCTCCCTAAATTACAAAGGTTGTATACTAGCAATGAGGGACTAGGTGACTCTATGGGGAGAATATTCCCTCTTACCAGAGTGTAACATAGAAAAATCAACAATATATTAGTAGAAAAAGTAGTAAATCATATAGATAAAAAGGTAACAGTAGAAGACTAATATAAACAATTCTCGAAGGTATCACATATAAAAAATTATGGTACATGTCATATGTCTCTAATAAATCATCCAAAACATGTATACATGGTAGATACACAATACCTATAATAAAAGTGAAAGGGGTAAAAAAGTTTATAGCTAGAATCGTGAGCCTCAGATCAGTCTCATGCTCCTTCTCTAAGAAGAAATCAAGATCTTATATTAGTGGACTTTCTATTATCATTTCCTACAATAATATAGTCTTTGTGGGTCCCCAAAGATGGCCCAAATAGGGTGTGAGGTAAAATCCCTATAGGAAACCACCCAAGTTCAAGTGTCAATAATTAAGTGAATATATATAACAGATAGTGTGTATTAAGTAAGCAATAAGTAAAGGAATTACTAAAAATTAAACATCCTATAATATGAGTTCTCATTTTGTGACCAATTCATTTAATCAAAATCATTTAAGTAATAAGTCTCTGATTTAACTGTCATGCATGTGTCGTTTCATCAAGTTCATATAACAATTCAATTTCATTTAATTTATAACACTCAATACCTGGAGTGTAAGAACCCGGTTCTTATTCTTGAGGTACAGGTTTCTTTTTTTCTCTTTTCCTTAAGTGTTTTTGAGAAAATAAGGAAAATGGGGAAAAATCCTAAATTTTGTGACTACACGCCGTGTACTTTTCAACAAGTCATATACTTTGGATGTGTAGAAGGAGTACACAGGTTGTGTAGTCCGGTCGACGATGATGGGTGTAAAAACCGACTACACGCCGTGTAGTGGGTATTTACATGTCGTGTGGTCAGTTGGTAGGAAAACAGTAAGGTGGTGGCCAGCTGAGTGACAATACACGATGTGCACTCAGGTATTACACACCGTGTACTCATGTCGATAGATGAACAGTGCCATGCTGGCGAGAAGCCGCCAAAGGAACAGTTAAAAATGAAAGGTACACATTGTGTACTCAATAGTACACACCGTGTAGTCAATGTTTTTCGATTAAAATGGGTAGTAGCCTCCCCTATTCACAGGGAAGGCTTAGAACTGGAAGAGAACTCGGGAGGAACGGCCGGAGCTTTGGAGAT
This sequence comes from Viscum album, assembly GCA_963277665.1. Lineage (NCBI taxonomy): Eukaryota > Viridiplantae > Streptophyta > Magnoliopsida > Santalales > Viscaceae > Viscum > Viscum album. The sequence goes on along the minus strand of OY728126.1, from coordinate 348,951,514 downwards.
CACCCGATCGAGCACCGGGAATCCGATTCCGCCTCTATCGATCTCGTTGGAACTGCACGGGTGAGTTCTTCCTTCTCTTTGCGTAGCTCTTGCCAATTATTCCTCTGAAGAGAATTATTTACTTTTGAATGGGAATTCTCTTACATCAGATCTACGTTGTTCTCTGGCGTTTCGAGGAGTGTCGTTCACATATATCGATCATGGGCGATCGAGGTAGGTGGTCTAGTGTTTATTTCCAACTGTTGTGGTGAATTTGTGTACTGTTGTGATATGCGCCCATGAATGGGGTATCGTATGGCTGAGGCCTTGCTTAATTAAATACCTAGAATTGCATAGGTAGTTTAATGAACATGTATAACTATTGTTTGGGATCACTTCTTGGATCTAGGATCACCCCTGGGGTGCGTTCCTCTGTTTAGCTGTTTGTCCAGGTTACCCGAGGGTATACCGTGTTTTTAGCATGTCTTAAATTACCATGATAGGAATTGTATATAAATTGCTTGTTTATGTGTTGGGAATGGCCCGGTTACTTGTTTAGCCTGAGGGAAGTGTTTTGATTAGCCTGTGGGCAGTGCTATGTTCATCCAGAGGGCAACTTCTTTCGTGCCTGTGGGCAGTAGATTCTGTGCCTATGGGCGATACCTCATACGCCTGCGGGAAATATTCGATATGTTTATTGGCAGATTCCTGTGGGTTTAGATTCTCTTTACCTGAGGTTAAAGGTTTACGTGCCTGAGGACACTGATTGTTTACTTAGAAATTCACTGTGGTGGTTTCCTTATATTGAATGATTAAATGAATATTAAAATGGCAATATGACTGGTAGAGTTAGTTACTTTTAAGTACTGCTTAGCTTATTGTATTTTACTACTGTACACTGTTTTTGCACATTTAAACTGACAGTTGGGCACAAATCTTCAGTGGGTGCCTACTGGGATTCATTTCTCACACCCTGTTTGGGTCATGTCTTCAGCCCAAACGGATTATATTTATGCAGGTATGGATAAGGGCAAGGGTCCTTATATAGGTACATGAGTGTTGCTGAGGTCTAGGGGAGCATGGGAATGAGCTCAGGCTCGCGATGTTGTCGGCTATTATGTTTTGTTCTGTTGTACCTATACTTTCCATTATATCATTTTTTACTATTGTGTAACATGTTCTGGCTGTTTTCATAGAATAGAGACATGCTGCATCTGGATATATATATATATATATATGCATGTGGGTTCTTTTACTGCCATTGTTCATTTTAGTTATGTATGTTTTACTACTTCCGTTGTTGAATGTTTTTCTTGTATTCCACTGCGCTACATTTGAGAAATTAGGGCATAGTTTCCCCACTATCAGACCTGGTCCCTCGCTTCTAGTCGGAAGCCTCTGACGTTTGGGGAAATGCGCTTGAGGTCATGTGACCAACCAGGTTCGGGGCACCCGGGGAGTGGCACCAGGACCCGGGACGTTACAAAGTGGTATCAGAGGGTTTATTTTCTTTTACTTACTATTTGGATCCTTAGTCAGGGATAAGACAGAAATGGTACTTGGTAATAAGTTGTGCTCGGGATTAGCTAACCCGTGTACAGGGGAAATCCAGTCTACCTCGTATTTTTTCAATTATTCTGATTTTTCAAATTTTAAAGTTGATTTGATTTTAACCGTTGGGTGACGCACTTGTGGTGTGTTGTTTATATATTATACTTGGGTTCTATCTAGTTGCAACCTGATGAGATGAGGGTATGCCATCTCATGCATCATTTAGGCACATGATATAAATCACATGCCATGCATAGTTTCATGCCATGTAGGCGCATTAGAAATTGCATGTTGTTGTGATAGTCTTGTGCTAGAAAAGAATGTTGTTGTGATAGATGCTTTGATTAATACCTTCTATGTGATAGGGTATTATTGTGTGATCTTGTTGATAGAATGGATTCCAAACTTTGGTTATTGAGGAGTATGTGCCCTCATTGACTGGAATTTGGTGGATCATTGGCTGTTTACGGCATTTATAAACACAGATGAGATGTCAAACTTTGATTCGCGGGGAGTATGGGCCCTCACAGATCGGAATTTGGCACTTAGGTATTGTTTTTTAGTATTTACTGGGTTTCAAAGTAGTATCTGAGCCTTACTGTCTAGAAAACTCAGGATACACACTGTGTAGTTCCTCGGACACATGTCGTGTGTTCTTCTGTTCGGGAAGAAATGAAAACTTTTTGAGTACACGTCGTGTAGTCTCATACCGTGTCATAGACCATGTAGGCGGGGACACGGGGTAGGAAAAGGCTTGGGAAAAACACTCCGTGTACCGGCTGTACATGTCGTGTAGTGTTGACCCAAAGTCCGCCCGTGTAACTAACAACACGGACGGAGGAGACCTTGAGACATACACGCCGTGTCCACCATGGAACACGCTGTGTAGTCTGACCTGGGGACCCGGCCGTGTAGCTAACAAACACAGGTCGGAGTTACCTCTTCTTGAACATGTCATGTACCTGAGGGAAACGCCGTGTTGTCCTTACCGATGGGAGACCGTGTGGACTTGGTCGTGTGGCTGGGAAACGGGGTAGTGTACACGCCGTGTGCAGGTGTCACGCGTCGTGTGGTTTCAGCTGAGTAGTCGGTTGTGTCACGAATGACACAGATAGTTGGAAATTAAACCATACATGCCGTGTAGATTACATACACCTCGTGTAGTCTTATTCAAGTGAGTCGTGTGGCTTAGCCGTATAGAAGGACTCAGGCAGGGAAGGAGGATTCAGGTATACGCTGTGTATTTAGAATACACGCCATGTGTTTGGGGTTTTACATGGCCAGTTTAAGCTGGGGTACACGCCCAAGTGAATGGCTTGCAAGAACACATCGTGTAGTTTTATACACGCTGTGTAGTCAAGTTTTGTAAATTTTGAAAACTTTCCTTCTCTGTCTCCTTGTTTTAGGTCTTTGATCTAAGGTATGTGTTTTACCTTGTAGAGTCATGATGCCGAGACGACCACGCGTTATTATCCAGAAGAGGGGAAATGATTATACTCCAGAGATGGTGGGCCATGGGCTACCAGTGGATCCTCCAGCAGATCCAGATGTGGCGCTAGCCATTATACCATACACAAGCTTGGATACGCAGTTATGTAAAGGCTTCATGCGGTTCATGAAGACCTTTCAGGGAGAACTGTCGATTGCCACACCTATGGTGGAGCTGAAATGTATCTTCTAGCAGAAGCATCTACCTATGTTTTCTGGGGATGGCAGACCACAGGCTGTAGAGTCTTGGATGGATTCATTACAGACTATTTTTGAGCATATTGAGACGCCTCTAGGGTGGAGGTTCAAGATCGCGACATATATGCTGCGTGATTCCGCCAAGAGGTGGTGGGATGTTACCACCCAGTCATAGAATCATAGAGACATGGTGTGGGAAGATTTTTTAGACAGATTTCTATGACTTTTTCTTTTTCAGATATGCTGAGGGCAGATAGAGCTCGAGAGTTCATGAATCTACAGAAGGGCGCTATGTCGGTGATGTATTATTCTTCTCGTTTCACTGAGCTTCAGTGTTTTTCACCTGTTCTGGTGGGTGATGAGACGTTGAGGGCTATACGCTTTGAGGACGGTCTTCGATATGACATCCACACACTGGTGAATGTTTTTAGGTTTCCTATTGTACATTATATTGTGAACCAGGCACTGATTACCGAGCAGAATCAGCGGAAATCTAGTGGTGTGGGCCAGGGCGGTTCAACACGAGTTTCTATTACTATTTCTGCTAGTAAGAGGAATAGACAGATATATTTCTCTCACGGTGGAAGTACCAGCTAGAGGAGTGTTTCAAGTGGCCAGGTCCCGTGCTACCAATGTGGTAAAGAGTGGCACAAGAGACCGCAGTGTCCACATGACCCAGTGGAATTTCGATCTTGTGGCAGGATGGGTCATTTGCAGCGCTTTTGCAGGGCGTTTCCACCAATGGCTAGTGAGAGGGGTTCTGTGCAGACTCCGCGTGCGAGAGAAGGACCAACATCTTCTTACCTGTCGTGAAACTGGAATATGTTAGGGCATACAGGCAGAGATGGTGGTCATGGTCGTGGTAGCCAGACACTAGGATCTCAGAGGCAGCAGGGCAGGACAGCTCAGGGTAGCCAGGCTGTGTCGTAGGGCCGCTGCACTGGGCAGGCATATGCAGTGCAACAGACCCAATGAGAGCAGGATCCCAGACCTTATACTGTCATAGGTACTATTCTAGTACCTTCTGTCTTATCTTCTGTACTTTTCGATACAAGTGCTACACATAGATTTGTATCTGTTCCTATTATGGAGAGCCTTGGGCTCTGTGTTTCTTCTTTTTCTGATGTTATGATGCTAGACACTCCGCTAGGGAATAGGACGGCTGGTGTGTGTCAGTGGAAGGAGTTCCCCCTTGAGGTTGGTGGGTGTCACTTCCTTTGGGACCTCTATATCTTAGAGATGACAAGCTATGATGTCATTCTTGGGATGGACTGGTTGGTTCCCTTTCGAGCCTTTGTAGAATTCTATCATCGCAGGGTGCATTTCACGTCACTAGAGGGTGGAGAGTTTCTATACAAAGGCGAGTGGGATGTTTAGGTAAGTCGAGTTGGACCAGAGCATCATGGGCGAGGTGGAGTCACAGCCCAAATTGTGAGTTTATATATGGATGACCAGGGGACTTGTCAGAAGGATTTCCCTCCAGTAGTTGATCATTTCTGGGATGTCTTCTCAGACAACTTTTTAGGTATACCTCTAGAGCGTGAGGTGGATTTCTCTATTGAGCTTGTTCTAGGAGCGGTACTGGTATCCATTCCTCCTTATAGGATGGCTACACCTAAGTTACAGAAGATCAAGAGGTAGTTAGATGAGTTACAATCAAAGGGTTTTATCTGAACCGGTACTTCTCCTTGGGGTTCTCTAGTACTTTTTACGAAGAATTCGAATGGTACCCTCAGAATCTGTGTGGATTATCAGAAGCTGAACAAGTTGATGGTCAAGAACCGATATCCCTTACCAAGGATTGATGATCTTTTTTATCAACTTCGAGGTTCACGAGTGTTCTCAAAGATTGACATTAGATCCAGATATCATCAGTTGCGCGTTGGACCATATCATATACCAATCACAGCCTTTAAGAGTAGGTATGGTCTATATGAGTACTTGTTTATGTCGTTCAGACTCACAAACGCACCAGCAATTTTCATGGCTCTGATGAATTGTGTGTTCCATCCAAATCTGGATTCTTTTTTGGTACTATTCATGGATGATATCTTGGTGTAATATCACACTCAACATGACCATGCCACACATCTTTAGATTTTATTGAGTACACTGAGAGAGCATCAGCTATATGCTAATCTCTCAAAGTGCCACTTTTCGATGAACCAGATTCACTTCCTGGGTCATATCATCTCAGAGGCAAGAGTTGCAGTAGACCCAGAGAAGGTGAGAGTAGTAGTTTCCTGGGAGCATCCTAAGAACATGTTTGAGATAAGGAGTTTATTAATGCTGGATAATTACTACAGGCATCTTATTCAGGACTTCTTCTGCTTAGAAGCACCGTTGACAGATTTGACTAAGAAAGGTGTGGAGTTTGTTTGGTTAGAAGCTTGTGAGACAACCTTCCAGGAGCTAAAGGGAAAGTTTACATCAGCACCAATCCTGATACTTCCAGAACAAGGAAGAGCTATACCGTTTACTGTGATGCATCAGGTATTGGGTTGGGAGCTGTGTTGATGCAAGGAGATCGAGTTGTTGCGTACGGGTCTCGGCAATTGAGGCCACATGAGAGGAATTACCCGACGCATGACCTCGAGTTGGCTACAGTTGTTCATGCATTATGTTGTTGGAGACATTATCTCTTGGGAGTGAATTTTGTGGTTTTTACCGACCAAAAAATTCTCAAGTATATTTTTACTCAGCGTCAATTGAATCTGATGCAGCGAAGGTGGGTCAAATACCTTTAGTCTTTTGATTTTGAGCTTGCCTATACACCTGGTAAGGGTAATGTAGTTGCTGATGCACTGAGCAGAAAGACTCAGACACAGGCGGTTCATGAGGCCAGTAGTGAGTGGCAGCTTATGGCTTTGTTCTCTGAGATGCATTTGGAGGTTCACGACAGTCAGGGGAAAACCTATCTTTCATCTTTAGCTGTGACTTCTACCCTCCTGGATAGAGTGAGGATGAGACAACTATCTGATTTAGAAGGCCTAGTTCTACGGGATTCGATGTCAAGTGAAGACCCGCCTCCTGGGTGGACGATAGGCGGTGATGAGGTATTGTGTTTCCATGGACGAGTGTGGGTTCTAGGGGATATATGCAAGGAGTTGATGTGGGAGTTTCATGCCTCATCTTGGGCATTTCATCCCAGAGTTACCAAGATGTACCGTGACTTGAGACGTCAGTACTGGTGGTCGGGTACAAAGAGAGAAGTAGCTGGTTTTGTTACGAGATGTTCCACCTGTCAGCAGGTGAAGGCGGAGCATCAGAGGCCAGATGGACTGTTATAGCAGTTACCCATTCCATAGTGGAAATGGGATGATGTCGTGATGGACTTTGTGACTAGGTTGACGAGGTCACCTCGAGGCAATGATGTTGTGTGGGTTGTTGTGGACAGACTCACGAAGGTAGCTCAGTTTTTGCTGATCAAGGAGACCTTCGTTGTTGACGAGCTCGGAAAGTTGTACATCCAAGAGGTTGTACTTCTTCATGGGGTCCATTGTTCTATCGTTTCAGATAGGGACTCCCATTTTACGTCTCATTTCTGGCAGAGTTTTCAGAGGGCACTGGGTACACAGGTGCTTCTGAGCACAACTTACCACCCTCAGACCGATGGTCAGTCAGAGCGTACGATACAGGTTCTAGAGGACATGTTGCGTGCATGTGTCCTAGAATTTGAGGGATCTTGGTATAAGCACATACCCCTAGTCGAGTTTGCCTATAATAACATTTTTCAGGAAATTATTGAGATGGAACCTTATGAGGCTTTATATGGTAGGTCATACCGATCACCTTTGTGCTGGGTGGAGGTAGGTGAGACAGCTTTACTGGGACTACGTCTCATGCATGAGACTTCTGAGTAGGTCCAGTTGATTCAGAATTAGATGTCTACCGCACAGTCTCGTCAGAAATCTTATAATAATCGTCGCAGATGACGCTTAGAGTTCGTGATCGGGGATCAGGTTTTCTTGCGTTTTTCACCGAGGTTGGGACACAGGTGGATCAGGAGACAAGGTAAACTTTCACCGAGGTATGTGGGGCCATTTGGGATTCTGGAGAGAGTCGGGAAGGTTTCCTATCGGTTGTAGTTACCACAGAGGTACCGGGTCATGCACGACATCTTCCATGTATCTCATTTGCGTCGTTATAATTTAGACCCATCTCATGTCTTTCATCCAAATGAGGTTGAGATTCACATAGATGAATCCTTTGAGGAGCATCTGATTCGTATCATGGATAGGAGCACGAAGGTTCTCCGAGGCTGGTTAGTTCCTCTCGTACGGGTGCTATGGCAGCATGGCTGAGTGCAGGATGAAACCTGGAAGCAGGAGACCGACGTACGTGCTCAGTGGCCAGAGTTATTCTGAGTGTTATCTTCACCACCCTTGGAAGGGAAAATCGGGGATGAATTTCCTTAAGGGAGAAGTTTGTAAGAACCCGGTTCTTATTCTTGAGGTACGTGATTATTTTTTTCTCTTTTCCTTAAGTGTTTTTGAGAAAATAAGGAAAATGGAAGAAAATCTTAAATTTTGAGACTACACGTTGTGTACATTTCCACACGTCATGTTCTTTGGCCATGTGGAAGGAGTACACAGGTCACGTAGGCCGGTCGACGATGATGGGTGTAAAAACTGACTACACGCCATGTTGTGGGTATTTACATGTCGTGTAGTTAGTCGGCATGAAAACAGTAAGGTGGTAGCCACCTGAGCGATAATACACGCCGTGTACTCAGGTATTACATGTTGTGTACTCATGTCAACAGATGAATAGTTCCATGCTAGCGAGAAGCCGCCTCGTACACCTGCGGGCAATATTCAATATGCTTGTGGGCGGATTCCTATGGGTTTGGATTCTCTTTACCTGAGGGTAAGGGTTTACGTGCCTGAGGACACTGATTGTTTACTTAGAAATTCACTGTGGTGGTTTCCTTATATTGAATGATTAAATGAATATTAAAATGGAAATATGACTGGTAGAGTTAGTTATTTTTAAGTACTGCTTAGCTTATTGTATTTTACTACTGCACACTACTGTTTCACATTTACACTGACAGTTGGGCACGGATATTTGGTGGGTGCCTACTCGGATTCATTTCTCACACCCTGTTTGGGTCATGTCTTCGTCCCAAACAGATTATATTTCTGCAGGTATGGATAAGGTCAAGGGTCCCTATACATGTACATGAGTGTTGCTGAGGTATAGGGGAGCATGGGACAGAGCTCAGGCTCGCGATGCTGCCAGATATTCTGTTTTTTTCTGATGTACCTGTACTTTCCATTGTATCGTTTTGTACTGCTGTGTAACATGTTCTGGCTGTTTTCATAGAATAGAGACATGTTGTATCTGGATATATATATATATATATGCTTGCTGGGTCTTTTACTGCCATTTTTCATTTCAGTTATGTATGTTTTACTTCTTCCGTTGTTATATGTTGTTCTTGAATTCCGCTGCGCTACACTTGACAAATGAGGGCATAGTTTTCCCACTATCAGACATGGGCCCTCGCTACTAGTCGGAAGCCTCTGGCGTTTGGGGAAATGGGCTTGAGGTCATGTGACCAACCGGGTTCGGGGCACCCGTGGAGTGGCACACGGACCCGGGATATTACATGGAGCAAGCCCGTAATCCCCCATATATTCGTAAGTATAAAATATGACTAAGAAGGCCATATAAAAGGTATAAGTCAGAGACTAAATACAATCTTGTGATTTGGATTGGAAGACGCGCTATATTAAATTCATTTCATTCATTAAATCAATTTGGAACATGATTTTGTCCTTGGAATTGCTAAGATGGAATCCAAGTCTCACTCCAGGTGTAATATGAACTAACACCCTGTGAACCCATCCATGGAGAACCTCTCAAGAACCCAGGTATCGCTCTAGGTGTGGTATAACGTCTCATCCACATGAGTCCATCCTTGGTGGTCTACTAAGGGATTCCAAGTATCACCCAAGAAATACAAGATCAAATTCTCTTTATTATATCCTTTAAAATCTATAAGTAATCCAAGTCTTAGTCAGTATATAACAGTCAAAGCCTCTATGAGTCCATCCTTGGAAAACCAAGTATCACTCGTGTAAAAAATTCATCAAACAAATGAGTCCATCCATGGAATTATTAAATGAATCCATGTTTTACCCATCGAAAATAATCATTTAACCAATTCAATCCAATTTATTAATTTCATCTAACAATATCATTTAACATATCAAGGTCAATACCAAGAACATTTCATTTTCAACACACCTAAAAAGGTGTTATAAGGTATTAACTATGTTTAAAAGGCTTGGATTCAAACTAATCACATGGTAAAATATTTATAATAATATTCAAAAGTGTAAATAAACTATTAGATGTCATATTCACTATCTATGTCATAAGGGAATAAAAATAAAAAGGCAAATTCATTCTTAATCAAGCAATTTAATAGCAACGGCTAAGCTTAGAAGGCATACCCTTAATAAATCACATGGAAATTTTATTTAAAGAAGCAACTCAATATTAACAAGTTATTTCATGATAAGGATATAGGGTCATGGAATCCATTTCTTACTTCTTATCAATTCAATTTCAATTACATTAATCCATTTAAAACCCAAGGCAAGGAAAGGAACACTTCAAGGGAATCCATGTTTCAAAATTTTACCATGGTGGTCCATTTATATAACCAACACACCCAAGGGGTGTTTTGAAATCAAGTTCTATAACCTACAACATGCATTAATGGGAATCTTTAATCACATAGGCCATACCTAACAATTCAAGGATTCAATTTCATTTATATCGACTCTCAAAAATTGGGCGCGTAGAAAAAAATCAAATATAAACAACTCGACTTTAGAAAAATACATTAGACTACCTACCTTAGGACCATAGTTTATAGCTCGTCCAGTTTCATCTCTTGATTCAACTCAGATTGGGAGAAAATCAAAGAACGGAAAAAGAACCTAATAATAGAGCAAATCATATTTCACTTAAATAATGAAACCGATATCCAAAAGAATGGATAATGGATAAAAATGAATTATGAACTTACCAACATGGATCCAATAAGATAGATGGTTCTTGAATCAGACAGTGGATATAGGAGGAGGATCAATTCCTAGATTTTCCACCAAGGGAGGGATTTAAATGGGTTGTTTTTTATAGGTGTAAAAATACTGAAATAGAAATAGGTTTTAAAATTAATTAAGGGAAAATGGTTTTTTACCCAAAATAGGAAATCACACAGCTTGGCTGCATGGTTTGGCTAAATTGTGCACCAACCATGCACGGTTATCTACAGAAAGGGGCATAGCATATGGTTTACACACAAAATTTGACTAACCATCCACAAACCGTTCCAAAACCAAATTTCAAAATTGTAGAGGTTTTCACATGGTCGTGTAGCCCAATTCGCATGGTCTAGTCTAATAATGTGTCTTGTATCCCCCCATTGTCCAACCTCACAATGTTTCATCAAAACATGGGGACTTCCCTAGACGGTTTGAACTAACCATGCGCCAGGCATATTTCACCCCAATCCAAGCTTCAAAAAAGCCCCTAACTCCACAAAAAACTCCATGAACTCAAATTTCATTCACATTAGGCCATATTTAATCATTTAATGTGATAATTGATAGAAAAAAATGGATCCATGCCTCAAAGAAGATTTGTTTTCATAAAAATATTCATTGAAAGTTTATATTTTTATAATAAATTTTCATTGAATTATTAAATATTTTAATTGTATGATGCCTTTGTTTATGATATCTTATCTCCCTCCACATAGTATTTTTTGTATGTGATCGAAGAAACTAGGCTAAGTGGGGAACTTTTTGGAAATTGTTGGCATATATGAAGGTGGTGGAATACTGTTGGATTAATTGGGAATACCAAAATCCAATTGGGTATTGCCTAAGTAATGTAATAATGGTTCACTGATATTAATATTTGATTCCATTTCAGACGTAGTAAGTAGGATAGACCAATAATGTCACGACCCGTCCCAGTGGGGCCCGAGCCGCAACTCCCCAAGCCCGCCTCCAATAGGCCAGGGGCTGGTGACTAGCACCGAGTAGGCATGTTACTAACATGGGAGGCATTGCCTATAAAACTATACACATGCACACACATCTCCAAGCCCACAAAGCTGAAAAGTAAAAACTACTAAAAATGAAAATTCATGCATACACTAAAAATCCCAACCAACAGAGTAAGATAGGAAAGTAAAGTACAGCAAGTGTAAAACCCTGGTCCAAAAGTACAATCCCACCAAAAGAGAGTCTGCAACAAAGTCCAACCTGTAAAGAAAGGTACTGGGACTGCAATCCATAGACGTAGGAACACACCTCGGCCTGTCTGATCTCACTGAGCAATGTCCGGTCCTGGTCCGCCTAGAATCTTGTCAAAATATCGCTCGTCTGCACAAGACACGACACATGCGGGCAAATCCCATGAAGGGGTGAGTATAAAAATACCCAGTTGGACACCCCGAAACCACAAAGGAATACAACAAGGGAAAACACCACAAAGGAAATATGCAGTCAGATATACACAGTATATGTCTACAAAACATATAACAAGAATATCCAGATATACTCATACACAATTGACTATCGCGAAACCACTACTAAGATCCAGCTCGAAGATTCCACTAAGCACGTAACAAGGAGAACACACTACTAGGTCTGAAGAGAGAGATGTGAAGTACTCGTTCCAGGAGAACACACTCCACAAGTACTTGAGAACATGATGCTCAGATTAGGATCACAACCAATAGTCATGGGGTGATACCAACAACTCTGTCTGAACTAATCCGCTAAGCAGAGGATCGGCGCCCGGGTAAAGTTGGTCACCTCGATACCAAGAACTCTACTTAGGGTTCTAGGAATTAATAGAGGATCTGGCTCCAAGTATCACAGAGGGGATTCCAACAATCTATTCAGGAAGTCCTGCTGAGTGGATCATACTCCTGTATGTAGGAAATGATACCGGGAACCTTCAAGAGAAAGACCAAAGGGGACGAACCCGAAGGAAACTATCCCAAGTCACATAAGGCAATTGGCTCAATCCAAGTAAGATTGGTTACACGGTGTGTATTATGGTTACACGCTGTGTTCCTTGACCCTGGGTACTACCCGTGTAAACGGCTGGTGTCATCCATTCAAGCTATGAAAAACTCAACTACACGGTGTGTAGAAGAATCACATGTCATGTTCCTTGACTCCGGGTACTACCCATGTAAACGGCCCATGTCATTTGGATCATCATATAAAAAGTAACTACACAGCGTGTAGTAGTATTACATGCCGTGTCTGAGCACCTGGGGCTCGCTCAGTGTATGCTGTCCATGTGCCCGTACACGGTCTTCGTCCGTGTCGCCTACTCGTGTACCAATACACGGGATATCCCGTGAATCTGGTCGGGTCTGGTCGGGGAGGGGTATACACGTTGTGTCCCTGGCCATGTACCCAACCCGTGTCCCTATACTCCCAGAGTACATGCCAGGTGGTCCTCCGACGAACACATGCTGTGTAGCCCATACTACACGCCGTGTAGTCGGGATTTTTTCAGAAACGCTGTCTTCCTCCTCACGCCGTGGATGATCATCTGAATCCATGGTTTCTTGTCCTTTCGTCCCGATACTCCAGGGGTTGGTTCATTTCATCATACTAACACCGAAACGGTTGTCTTTTGTCCTTAAATCAGATCATAAACCTCAAACGATCCATCCGAAGAAAAATGCCTAGAAACTCATATCTCTCGATCCGCTCCAAATCATCCGCCGAAACCGTCGTCGCACCTTCATGACATCACTCCGGGGTTGGATCTACAATCTCGGGTCGTTGCGCCAACAAACGAATGCGCAACGATTGATTTCCTTCAAGAACGTGTAGAACGCAATGAAGAACGCATGGGAGAAAGAAATACAAAGAATCAAACAAGAGGGACAAACCTCAATCATTGTTCATGACGATCCGGGTTCATCGCCGTTAGATCAAAACCACAACAATCAACAGATTATAAATCTTAAGTATTTGATTTCCCGATAAAACCCCAAATCACACCCGCATGCAAAATGATCAATCCGCAGGCTAATTGATTCGCAGATTATTCCGCATTCATCATAGGAAACAAGAACGGGGAAAGGAAAATCAAAAGCAAACATCCTACCTAGATATGCGGCATTCGTTGGTGAAGATCTAGTCGTCGCGTCGTCGTCGCCGGCAAAAATCATCAAGAACATCGTCGCCGCGTTGGGAGGTTTTCTCCAGAGCCTCCAGAGCTACCAAGGGTTTCAGGGTTATGAGGTTTGTAACCCTAGACCCCTGCATAAGCCTTTATTAAAAAGAATAAAGGATATATATTTCAACATATTTAAAAATATTTCACTGCAGAATAAAATATTTTTATTAAATATTTTATTACTGTTACGTCCAAAAACTAGATTTCACCACCGACCTACGCCGACCAACGTTAGGCCTCACCTAAGGTAAAATTTATATTATGAACGCAATGGTGACCTCGTATTTCTGATCCGAGCAACCGTTTGGGAGTTATTACACTTTTCTAGGAAAATCACAAGCACGCGTAATTTAATTATTAAATTAAATTCCAGCATTTGTTCCGGGCTCACCGGGCCTCAGAACTGCACGCCGTCTCAAATAATGGTCTCGAAATGATTCCCACATAATATTAAATTAAAACATTGTAAAAAAATCTGAGACATTACATCACACCCACCTTAGAGATTTTACGTCTCTGAAAATCCAAAACAAAGACTACTCAAAAAGATGTGGGTACTGCACACGAATCTGAGCCTCTCGCTCCCACGTGCTCTCCTGGAGACCCCCGTGCTGCCACCGGACACACACCAAAGGAATAGCTCATCCACGAAGGATCTTATCCTGCCAATCCTCAATCTCCACTGGGTACTACGCAAAGGTCGCACCATCATCGATTTCCAGCTCGCCCTAGTCTATAACGTGCGATGGATCATGCACGTACCTCTATAGCTGCGACACATGGAAGATTTTGTGTACCCGGTCCATCTGAGGAGGTAGAGCCAAGCGATACGCCACCTCACCAACTCTACTCAGAATCTAGAAAGGGCTGATGAACCTCAAAGATAGCTTTCCACCTCGGCCAAACGTCTAAAATCCCCGTCAAGGTGAGACCCGGAGGAACACATGGTCTCCCTCCTCAAACTCCAAGGGCCTCCGCCTCCTGTAGGCATAAGACTTTTTCCGAATCTGTCTAGTCTTCATCCACTCTTGAATGACCTATACCTTCTCTTTAGTAGCTCTCTCCATCTCTGGGCCCAAGAGTGCTGACTCTCCTAGGTCAGTCCAGCAAAGTGGTGACCTTAAAGGTTTCCCGTACAAAGCCTCGAATGGTGTCATACCAATAGTGGAATGATAACTGTTGTTGTAAGAAAATTCCACCAGTGGTAGGTGATCCTCCTAGCTACGACCGAAGTCAAGTATGAAAGCTCATAGCATATCCTCCAGAACCTAGATGGTCTGCTCCGTCTGACCATCAGTCTGAGGATGAAACGTTGTGCTCAAGTGTAACTGAGTCCCAAAAGCTTCTTGCAATCCCTTCCACAACTGGGATGTGAAACGAGCATCATGATCTGAGACGATCGTGGATGGAACTCCATGAAGTAAAACTATCTCTTGCACGTAGAGTCATCCTAAGCTCTCTACTGAACTCTGCTCCCGTATGGCTAGGAAGTGGGCTGACTTGGTGAGTCGATCAACGATCACCCACATGGCATCGTGTCCCATGGACGTACGTGGTAAACTCATCACGAAGTCCATGGATATCCCATCCCACTTCCACTATGGCACCTCAAGGGGATGAGTGAAACCTGTTGGCACCTGGTGCTCAGCCTTTACTTGCTGACAAGTAAGGCACCAAGAAACAAACTCTTCCACACTCTTCTTTATTCCTGGCCACCAGAACTGACGTCGGAGGTCCTGGTACATCTTAGCCACACCTGGATGCACCGCCAAAGGAGATGTATGGAACTCCCTCAGAACCTCCTCCCACAACATCACTGGTACTACCATACGCCCTCTAAAAAGAAACAATGTTCTCCCCACCTTCTGAATATCCATCGGTAGTATCACCCGTGGATATCTGAGCACATAGAGTCTCACAACTAGCATCCTCGAGTTGTGCTTCCCTGACTCACTGCAAGAGCAGAGGGGTAACAACCATCGACTGAAGTTAATCTCCCTCATCTATATCCACGAAGGATAACTGTAAGGAGTCCAACTGCCTCGTCGCCTCATCCAGAAACTATGAACTGGATTTCCTGCTGAGAGCATCTGCCACAATGTTCCCCTTCCCAGGTGTGTAAACGATCTCAAAGTCATAATCCTGGAGGAACTCAAGCCATCGCCTTTGTCTCAAATTTAGATCCTTCTGAGAAAAGATATATCTGAGACTTTTGTGATTATAGTATATGTTAAATCACTCGCCCATCAGGTAGTACCGCCACATATTCAACGCGAATACTACCGCACCCAAATCAAGATCATGGGTCATGTAGTTCTACCCGAGGGGCCTCAACTGGTGTGATCCATAGGCAATAACCACTTGCCTCTACATCAGGACACAACCAAGCCCGTTTCCTGATGCGTTGCATAACACTACGTACTCGACACCATCCTCTGGTAATCTCAAGATCGGGGCACTCGTCAGACTCTGTCTCAACTGCTGGAAAGCATGCTAGCATCTCTCGGTCCACACGAAAGGATGCCCCTTTTGGGACAAAGCTGTCAGGGGTGTTGAAATCCTATAGAAATAAAGTATAAATCTCTGATAGTGGCCTGCCAACCCAAGGAAACTCCGCACCTTCCTCATGCTCCGGGGTGGATCCCATGATAATACTGCCTCCACCTTGACTGGGTCCACTTCTACACCATCTGATTAGATAATGTGTCCCAGAAACTGGACCTCCTGTATCTAGAACTGACACTTCGAGAGTTTCCCATACAAATGGTGCTCTCAGAGTGTGTCCAGAACCATCCTTAGGTGTCTCGCGTTCTCCTGCTCGGACGCAGAGTGCACAAGGATATCATCGATGAAGACCACTACGAACCGATCTAGATAGGGCCGAAAGATCCGGTTCATGAGTCCCATAAACACTGCTGGGGCGTTCGTCACACCGAAGGGCATCACCAAGTACTCATAGTGACTATAGTGACATCTGAAATCCATCTTTGGTACATCCTCATCCCGTACTCGCAACTGATGATAGCCAGATCGTAGATCAACCTTCAAGAACCATTGTGGCCCTCTCAACTGGTCGAATAGGTCATCGATCCTCGGTAGTGGATACAGGTTCTTCACGGTCACCTGATTCAAGCACCGGTAATCCACACATAGGCTCAAGCTCCCGTCTGCCTTCTTGGAAAACAGCACTGGGGCCACCCAAGGTGAAACGCTGGGCCTTAAAAATCCCTTCTTCTGCAAGTCTTCCAACTACACCCTCAGTTCACGAAGCTTTGTAGGAGCCATCCGATATGCTTATCCTAATATCGGTGTCGTCCCGGGTTGTAACTCAATGCAGAAATCTATCTCCCGGCGGGGAGGTAGTTCGGGGATATCCTCTGGAAATATGTCCTTGTACTCAGCCACTACTGCTGGAAACTGGAAACTCATAACATCTGATGTGCCAAGGGCTAGGCTAGCCAACTGATAGTATATCGGTTGCACCTTCCTACGCACGAGTCCATCCTGTGCTGCCTGGGTCTTTCTTTCACCGACAAAAGAGAACCTCGTTCCAACACTGTGGACAAACCGCACCCTTCTCCTAAAACAGTCGATCTAGGAATGATCTGTGGATAGCCAATCCATACCAAGAATGACATCGTAAGGCCTCAACTCTAGCACCAAGAGGTTCCAACCGAAACTCTCACATCCAAGGGTTAGGTCACACTGTCTGCAAAGGTGTGTGATCTCTGAATCTTCTCCAGTCGGTGTTTCTAAGCGTAAGGGTCGAGTCAACGGCTCAACTGGAATCTCAAGGTATCAAACAAGATAAGAATCTAGAAAGGAATAACTAGCACCTATGTCTATCAGTACGGAATTCAAAGTAGAAAAGACACAGATTGTACCTCTAATCATTCCGGGAGTACCTGGGTCATAAGACTCTACCGCCTGCAGCTGTCCCTGCCTCTGTCCACCGGCTCCCTGAACCTGGGGTGGACCTCTTGGGGGTAGTGGTGGTAAAGGGTCAAAACGCCGACCACCTCCATCTGCTCTCCCAGCTCCCCTACCACATTCTCTACCCCGTGGATCTGTTTTCTCCACACGTTTCCTCTGCCTCAGTGGTCCATCCACTACTCCCATGTCAGTAGTATGACAGTTCGGACAATCTCGAGTGAGATGTCCCCTGCCATCACATGAGTAGCACAGCCTCTCTAGAGGCTGGATGGATGCGCCTTGAAAACCCTGTACGGAAGATCCCCTATCCTGGGATCTCCTCTGAAAACGTCTCCCATGCCTGGGTTCCTGGCGTTGGCTCCTTGCTGCCGACGTCTTTACTTCAGCTCGCCCACTACTGACAATTGTCGGTTGTCCCTACTCTGCAAAGAATCTCTAGACCACCAAAGCCTGCTCGAGCACCCCAGCATAAGTAGGAATTCTCATAGGGATGATTCTAGCTCAGATATCTCTGCGCAAGCCCTGCTCAAAAGTCTGAGATCTGAAGTACTGATCTCTGACCATATCCATCGAGTATCGTGAGAGGTCGGTAAACCTCGATGAATAGTCAGCCACAGTCATGGTTCCCTGGTGGAGCTGAAGAATCTCCTGTATACGTACTTCTCTCAGGGTAATCGGTGAAAACTCCTCTCTGAAGAGACGCTCAAACTCTGACCATGAAAGAGTCGCCTTGTCGTGGGTCTGGATAACAAAACTCCACCATCTCACGGTCGAGCCCTGCAGAAGGCTCGCTACCAGTATCACCATCTGATCTGCTAGTGTCCTGAACAAATGAAAGACTCTGGTCACTGCCTCAATCCAGTCCTCTGCTGCCTAAGGGTCAGGCTCACCTCGAAACCTGAGGGGTCTCTGTCTCTGAAACTCGTGGAGTGTGCTCAGCCTACGCTCCTCCTCTACTGGTACAGCAGGCACTAAACACTGCTTCATAGGTGGTGGAATAACAGGCACACCATCCGATGGTAAAACTGGGGGATCTAGTCCCTGTATCGAAGCTTCATCACCGAGGGGGTCATCCTTGTGATCAAGCTGCTGGATCCTAGCGGGTGCGCGTCGTGGAGGCATCCTGTAATGAAACAAGATGTATCTCAGTCTGTGAGTATATCTAGAGAGCTGACTCAAGAAGGACATGGAAACCACAACCCATTCCTATATGATGCATGTACCATTATTTTCCCTTGCAACTAGTGTTCTCGTGCTCCAAGTCGAAAAGCAAGTTATCAGAGTCCTGGTGTATGGATACATCGGCCTCCCGCACCAACACTGGGGTCCCTGGCCTGAAATCCAAACTCGAAACACTTAACACTGTTTCCCCAAACCAACTCACAGACTCTCGGTCCTAAGGTAGAACCAACCACCTTTGATACCACTCTGTCACAACCCGCCCCAGTGGGGCCCAAGCCGCAACTCCCCAAACCTGCCTCCAATAGGCCAGGGGCTGGTGACTAGCACCGAGTAGGCTTTTTAATAACATGGGAGGCATTTCCTATAAACTTGTACACATGCATACACACCTCCAAGCGCACAAAGCTGAAAAGTAAAAATTACTAAAAATGGAAATGCATGCATACACTAAAAATCCCAACCAACAGAGTACGACAAGAAAGTAAAGTACAGCAAGTGTAAAACCCTGGACCAAAATTACAAGCCCACCAAAAGAGAGTCTGCAACAAAGTCCAGCCTGTAAAGAAAGGTACTAGGACTGCAATCTGTAGCCATAGGAACACACCTCAGCCTGTCTGATCTCACTGAGCACCATCCAGTCCTGGTCCGCCTAGAATCCTATCAAAAGCCCGCTCGTCTGCACAAGACATGACACGTGCGGGCAAAGCCCGTGCAGGGGTGAGTATAACAATACCCAGTAGGACACCCCAAAACCACAAAGGAATAAAACAAGGGAAAACACCACAAAGGAAAGATGCAGTCACCTCTACACAGTATATGTCTCCATAATATATAACAAGAATATCCAGATATACTAATACATGATCAACTATCACGAAACCACTACTAAGATCCAGCTTGAAGATTCCACTAAGAACATAACATGGAGAACACACTCCTAGGTCTGAAGAGAGAGATACAAAGTACTCATTCCGGGAGAACACACTCCACAAGTACTTGGGAACATGATGATCAGATGAGGATCACAACCAATAGTCATGGGGTGATACCAACAACTCAGTCTGAACTAATCCCCTAAGCAGAGGATCGGTGCCCGGGTAAAGTTGGTCACATCGATACCAAGAACTCTACTTAGGGTTCTAGGAATGAATAGAGGATTCGGCTCTAAGTCTCACAGAGGGGATTCTGAAAACTCTATTCAAGAAGTCCCGCTGAAGGGACCATACTCCTGTATGTAGGAAATGATACCGAGAACCTTCAGGAGAAATACCAAAGGGGATGAACCCTAAGGAAACTATCCCAAGTCACAGAAGGCAACTGGATCAAGCCATGTAAGATTGGTTACACGGCATGTATTATGGTTACAAGCCGTGTTCCTTGACCCCGGGTACTACCCGTGTAAAGGGCTTGTGTCATCCGTTGAAGTTGTGTAAAACACAACTACACAACGTGTAGAAGAATCGCATGATGTGTTACTTAACACCGGGTACTGCCCGTGTAAACGGCCCGTGTCATTTGGCTCATCGTATAAAAAGTAACTACACGGCGTGTAGTACACTACGGGAAAAATGAGCAATTGCGACGGGTTATTTGCGACGGGAATAAATCCCGTCGCAAATAGTCATGTTAAAAACTTATTTGCGACGGGGGTATTTCCCCGTCGTAAATAAGGAGGCTTTTGCGACGGGATTGCTTTCCCCGTCGCAAATAGTTTTCCCGCGATGCGCGCCAAATCGCGGGAAACTTATTTGCGACGGGGAAATATTCCCGTCGCAAATAACCGGCGGCGGTAAAAGGTATTTGCGACGGGAATATTCCCCCGTCGCAAATACTATGTCGGCAGAGGGTTATTTGCGACGGGACCCGTCGCAAATAACTATTTACCGGTTGACCGTAATAAATGTTGGCTAAGGTATTTGCGACGGGACCCGTCGCAACTAATCTAACCTATAAATACCCCCATCCGTTTTTTTCATTTCATTCTCATTCCTTATCTTCTCTTTCTCTCAAAATTATATTTCTAGAGTTGAGTTTTTCTCCAGTTTAATTTTTTTCTCCGGAGCTGATATTAAAGTTTTGAAGAACGATCAGAACAGATCAATTTTCAAGGTATTTATCTTCATTTTAATTTTTTATTTATTTTTAATTTTTTATTAGTTTCAATTATTATTAATTAGTTGTAATTTAATTATGTTTACACTATTTTATTACTTAATAAATTTAAATTATTAGTATTGTTTATATGGTAATTAGGAATAATTAGTAATAATTTTTAATAATTAAGAATAAATATTAATAACTAGTAATAAATACCAATAATTAGGAATAAGAACATTATTACATTATTAGTTTATTTTATTATTAATATTAAAATAATATAATTTTTTATATATATACAATTCTTTTTTCATCTGTGTGTTTGCTGTCTTCACATGTATTATTTGTATGTGGAGATAGAAAATGCACAGATGAAAGAAGAATTGTATATAAATTAGAAAATTATATTATTTTAATATTAATAATAAAATATATTAATAATGTTATTATTTGTAATTATTGGTAATTATTTCTAATTATTGATAATTATTCATTTAATTACTAATAATTATCAATAATTAAGAATAATTAGTAATAATTAGTAATAATTACCAATAATTAGTATTAATTACCTATAATTAGTATTAATTACCAATAATTAGTATTAATTACCAATAATTAGTATTAATTACCAATAATTCGTAATAATTACCAATAATTAACAATAATTAGTAATAATTACCTATAATTAGTATTAATTACCAATAATTAGTATTAATTACCAATAATTAGTATTAATTACCAATAATTAGTAATAATTAGGAATAATTAACAATAATTAGTAATAATTAGGAATAATTAACAATAATTAGTAATAATTAGGAATAATTAACAATAATTAGTAATAATTAGGAATAATTAGGAATAATTAGTATTAATTAGGAATAATTAGTAATAATTACCAATAATTAGTATTAATTAGGAATAATTAGTATTAATTACCAATAATTAGTATTAATTACCAATAATTAGTATTAATTACCAATAATTAGTATTAATTACCAATAATTAGTAATAATTAGGAATAATTAACAATAATTAGTAATAATTAGGAATAATTAACAATAATTAGTAATAATTAGAAATAATTAACAATAATTAGTAATAATTAGGAATAATTAGGAATAATTAGTATTAATTAGGAATAATTAGTAATAATTACCAATAATTAGTATTAATTACCAATAATTAGTATTAATTACCAATAATTAGTAGTAATTACCAATAATTAGTATTAATTACCAATAATTAGTATTAATTACCAATAATTAGTAATAATTAGGAATAATTAACAATAATTAGTAATAATTAGGAATAATTAACAATAATTAGTAATAATTAGGAATAATTAACAATAATTAGTAATAATTAGGAATAATTAGGAATAATTAGTATTAATTAGGAATAATTAGTAATAATTACCAATAATTAGTATTAATTACCAATAATTAGTATTAATTACCAATAATTAGTATTAATTACCAATAATTAGTATTAATTACCAATAATTAGTATTAATTACCAATAATTAGTATTAATTACCAATAATTAGTATTAATTACCAATAATTAGTATTAATTACCAATAATTAGCATTAATTACCAATAATTAGCAATAATTACCAATAATTAGCAATAATTACTAATAATTAGCAATAATTAGTAATAATTAGAAATAATTAGTAATAATTAGAAATAATTAGTAATAATTAGAAATAATTAGTAATAATTAGAAATAATTAGTAATAATTAGAAATAATTAGTAATAATTAGAAATAATTAACAATAATTAGTAATAATTAGGAATAATTAGGAATAAGTAGGATTAATTAGGAATAAGTAGGATTAATTAGGAATAAGTAGGATTAATTAGGAATAATTAGTATTAATTAGGAATAATTAGTATTAATTAGGAATAATTAGTATTAATTAGGAATAATTAGTATTAATTAGGAATAATTAGTAATAATTACCAATAATTAGTAATAATTACCAATAATTAGTATTAATTACCAATAATTAGTATTAATTACCAATAATTAGTATTAATTACCAATAATTAGTATTAATTACCAATAATTAGTATTAATTACCAATAATTAGTATTAATTACCAATAATTAGTATTAATTAACAATAATTGCCAATAATTAACAATAATTGCCAATAATTAACAATAATTGCCAATAATTAACAATAATTGCCAATAATTAACAATAATTGCCAATAATTAACAATAATTGCCAATAATTCCCAATAATTGCCAATAATTGCTAATAATTGCCAATAATTGCTAATAATTAGCAATAATTGCTAATAATTAGCAATAATTAGTAATAATTAGCAATAATTAGTAATAATTAGCAATAATTAGTAATAATTAGCAATAATTAGTAATAATTAGCAATAATTAGTAATAATTAGAAATAATTAGTAATAATTAGCAATAATTAGTAATAATTAGCAATAATTAGTATTAATTAACAATAATTAGTAATAATTAGGAATAATTAGTATTAATTAGTATTATTTAGGAATAATTAGTAATATTTACCAATAATTAGTAATAATGATTATTAATTACCAATAATTAGTATTAATTACCAATAATCACCAATAATTACCAATAATCACCAATAATTACCAATAATCACCAATAATTACCAATAATCACCAATAATTACCAATAATGACCAATATTTTCCAATATTTTCCAATAATTACCAATAATTACCAATATTTTCCAATAATTACCAATATTTACCAATAATTACCAATATTTACCAATAATTAGGAATAACTACCAATAATTACCAATAATTAGGAATAATTACCAATAATTACCAATATTTACCAATAATTACCAATATTTGTAACAGGTTTTGCTTTATTCTCAATATATTCAATCCTTGCTTGTGTTTTTTCTAACAAATTATTCAAAACCAGTAATGCTTTTATATTTTATAGATAAATATGGAACAACGAGGTCGTCAACATTCATTATTAGATGACCGCATATGGATAAATCAACGTAGAAATCCAAATGGTTCTGGTTTAAATCCAGTATATATAGAGGGTGTGGAGAGTTTTTTATCATTTGCGGCATCAAATCCAGAATTTGTTTCAGAAGGAAAGATAAAATGCCCTTGTAGAAAATGTGCATTGAGAACGTTTGACACATTTGACAAAGTGGGGGAACATCTCTTGCGTTTTGGTTTTCAAGCAGATTATGTTTTTTGGTATCAACACGGTGAACGCAGTTCTAGAGCAGGTGATACCAACTTGATTCCGGATCCATCCCAGTTTCAAGATTTAGTACATGATGTTGCAGGTTCATCTGTTCAACATACAGAAACTCCGGCTGATATAGCTTCAAATCCTGAGTTGGGACCGTCTGAATTTCATGAGTTGTTGAAGTCTGCTGAGGATGCATTATATCCTGGCTGCAAGATGAGCAAATTAGAAGCAGTTGCAAAATTTATGGCTATCAAATCAGATAACGGAATGTCAAACACCTGTTTTGACCAGATATTTTCTTTGCTGAAAACACTGTTACCCGAAGGAAATGTTTTACCTGCAAATTACTATGAAAGTAAGAGGTTGGTTCGAAATTTGGGACTTACTTGTCAGAAGATTCATGCATGTTCAAATGACTGCATTTTATATTCAGGGGAAAATGAGTCGTTGGATAGTTGTCCCACATGTGGGCAACTGAGATATAAAGAAGGACAACACGGGAAGTCTGGTTTGATTCCTGTAAAACTGTTGAGATATTTTCCGCTTACATCCAGACTTCAGCGTTTATTCATGTCTAAGAATACAGCGACAATGATGTCATGGCATAAAGAGAATAGTTCAACTGATAAAAGCTTGAATCATCCAGCCGATGGTGATTCATGGAAACATTTTGATAGAGTGCATCCATCCTTTGCTTTAGAAGCTAGAAATGTTCGACTGGGCCTTTCCACTGATGGTTTCTGTCCGTTTGGATCTTATGGTAGTCAATATTCATGTTGGCCTGTTTTTTTAACTCCGTACAATTTACCTCCATGGATGTTGATGAAGGAGCCATATATCTTTTTGACTTTACTAATTCCAGGACATCCGAAGAAAAATATTGATATTTATTTGAAGCCATTGATTGATGAATTAAATTTACTGTGGGGTACTGGTGTCAGTACATATGATGTTGCAACGAAACAGAATTTCATACTTAGAGCAACATTGATGTGGACAATAAGTGACTTCCCGGCTTATGGGATGTTATCTGGCTGGAGTACACATGGTCAGAAATCATGTCCTTACTGTATGGGAGAGAACAAAGCATTTATGCTCATTAATGGAAAGAAACCTTGTTATTTTGACTGTCATCGCAGATTTCTTCCAGCTGATCATCCTTTTCGCAGAAACAGATCTCATTTCAGAAAAGGAACAGCTGAAAGGGATGGACCTCCAAAAATGCTATCAGGTTCAGAGTTAAAATCGGTTGTATTTTCATTACCTCCCATCACTTTTGGTCCCACAATAAACCAACAGAAAATTTATGGTTTTGGGAAAGAACACAATTGGATTAAATGTAGCATATTTTGGGATTTGCCATATTGGTCTGATTTGTTGGTCCGACACATGTTTGATGTCATGCATATTGAGAAGAACTGTTTTGATAATTTGTTTCATACAGTTTTGGATACGCCAGGAAAGAGCAAAGACAATGTAAATGCACGTTTAGATCTTGCCCAAATTTGCAGGCGTCCAGAATTGGAACTATTTGAGAATGTCAGAACAGAAAGGTTACTGAAACCAAAAGCAGCTTATACACTGTCTAAAGAAAACCGTTTATTATTTTGTCAGTGGATTGCAGATTTGAGACTTCCAGATGGTTGTGCTTCCAATTTGGGTAGATGTGTAAAGAATGGTCATATTACTGGATTAAAAAGTCATGATTGTCATGTTATAATGGAGAGACTTCTACCCATTGAATTAAGAGGTCTGTTGAATTCTGTGATTTGGGATTCCATAACAGACATGTCTCATTTTTTTCGGGAAATTTGTGCGGCTACGGCAGATTATGATGCTCTAGGCAAACTTGAAAAAGATGTTGTTGTAATTATATGTAAACTGGAAAAAATATTTCCGCCGTCTTTCTTCGACTCAATGGAACATTTGATGTTACATTTGCCATATGAAGCCAAATGTGGAGGTCCAGTACAGTTTCGATGGATGTACCCATTTGAGAGATGCATGCAAAAATTGAAAAGAAAAGTACGCAACAAAGCATCTGTTGAAGGATCTATTGCAGAAGCTTATTTGCAAGAGGAAATATCTTTTTTCTGCTCCCATTATTTTGAATCTGAGTATCCTTCAAAACACAACCGAATGGGACGGAATGAGAGAAATATTGATGAAATCGACAATCAATTATCTATTTTCAACCAGTCAGAGCTTGGTTTTGGTGGAGTTTCTGAACGCTGGCTTTCAGATGATGAACATCATACAGCTCATACGTATGTTCTGCTCAACTGTGAAGAGATGACATCAGTTGTACTGTAAGTGTTTATATCACTTATTCTATCATTTATGTTACAGTAAATAACTTTGGTTTTTATAGGTTGTATGATAATCATATCAAGAAACAAATTCCACAAATTACAGCAGCTGCTCTCGAAGAACGTCGACTGAAAAATTTCTCTCAGTGGTTTCAAAAACTGGTAACATAAATTCTTTATCTTTTAGCAACTCATTCAATGTATAGTTTACTATATTGATAATTATTTCACAAATTTTCAGGTGTCTCGACATGCTGATAAAATTGACAAAAGGCTGTGTGTATTGAGTAACCCACCTTCCAAACTTGTTAAAACTTATAATGCATATGTGGTGAATGGATTTCGATTCCACACACATGCATATGGGGAATCAAAAAAAACAATGAACAGTGGAGTTAGCTTGAGAGGATCTCATCATCGAGAAAATGAAGTTGACTTTTATGGCATACTTGATGAAATAATTGAACTCTGTTATCTTGGACAACATTACATAACCATGTTCAAATGTCGGTGGTTGGATACAGAGAGAGCCGTGCGTGTTCATCCGACTCATGGAATCATCGATATTAAATGTAAAAGTGTTCTCGCAGTAAATGAACCATTCTTATTGGCTCAACAGGCATATCAAGTTTATTATGCAAAGTACTGTGCAACATCAAGAGGCTTGACTGATTGGTGGAGTGTAATAAAAAGCAAAATTCGAGACAATCAGTTTAGTCAAAGTGAATGTGCTTTCACTGATGTGCAAAGAATTGAAGTTTTTCAAGAGAGTACTCAAAATCAATCTTTTTTACAAAGAGACATGAGTATCGATGACGACACCCCACATTTAAGAGTCGGTGATGACGATGATGTTAATGATGTCACACATGAATTTGAAATGGTAAGAGATGAAGCAACTGCAACTCGAATGGATATCGATGATGTTGAGGAGGAATATGAAGATGAAATTGACATATATGAAGATGATGATGAAGATGAACACTTATAGAATTCCATGGTATTTATATACAATCATAATATGTATATATGTATATATAATAGTAATTATCAATTATTTGCTAACATTAACATTTTCTGTTTCAGATGGACGAGGCCACATTTCGTGAGTTGACGGATGCTGACCTGCCTTTCGATGCGGATGAGTTGCTGGCAGATGACCCTCAGCCTGCAGGCGCTTCAGGGAGTACGCGGAGGGGGCGCGGTCTTGCACGATTGATGATTCCTGACCCCGTCCCCGAGCGACGTCCACGTCTTGGGTTTGATCCGCGCACCCGGAGGTGTGATAACCTGTGTGATAACCCGTGGATTTGACTAAGATTTCATTAATCTATTCACATAATAAATGTTTATTATTTTTTTCAGTTTTCCGCATGTAGCAGTCGGACAGGGCAGCGCTATTTTGCGCAACTATTTCTCTCAGCCGTGGACCACATGGGAGCAGATTCCCATTGATGTGCAGCAGGCCATGTTCGACCATTGGTTGGTATGTACGTAAATAAATAATTTTTATTTTGAAAATTATTTCATTTCTAACTTGATATTTTGATTTTTTTTTTGTAGGGTTTATGGTATCCGATCGAGGATACCATGCGTGACGCCATCCACGAGGCATGGGAGGTGGCCATGCGTGATCGCCTTCGTCAGTTTTTGCACAATTTAAGAAAAGCTGTGATGAAGAAAGCAGGAGTGTCAGATTTTGAGGAGTCATGTAGAGCACACCGACCAGAGTATATTTCATCCCATGTATGGGATGGATTATGTGCGTACTGGTTGAGTGGTGCCTTTCAGAGGAGATCATCGCTGGGGAGGCAGAATCGGGGGAGACAGGAGGTGACTCATCGAGCTGGGAGTTGTTCTTTCAGTACTCATAGACAGCATCTGGTACGTACATTATTTATAAATATTTTATATAACTATAAATATTAACAGTTTATTTTTTATTCTTATAGGTTGTCGAGCACCCCGATATTACAGAGTACGACGTATATCGGAGGATGTATAGTGATCCTGCTACTGGGGAGCTCAGAGGTGATCGTCAGCATCACATCGTGGTCAGTATTATTTGTTTTCAAGTTTAAAAATTAACTGCATATAATATATTCACAATTTTAATTTTAAATTGCAACTATAGGAGTCATATGAGGCCGCAGCGTCACAGACCCGGCCTGAGAGTCAGGCCGAGTCATCAGATCAGACCACTGCCCGTCAGTTTGATGAGGCGGCATGGATGCAGGCCACCCAGTATGCCTTCGAGAAGGGCCGGGTAGTTGGTATCGGCTCTCGACTGACTCCCGGAGATTATTATGGCAGTGCTGCGATGTCGGCGTCCAGCTCGAGAGGAGCTCGTGCATCTTTTTCTACACAGTATGAGGATCAGTTGCGATCTCAGACTGCACAGATAGAGAGTCTCCGACAGGAGCAGGAGCAGATGCGTCAGCAGCATGAGGAGGAGCGTCGATGCCAGCAGCAGCTGTACGAGGAGCAGACGAGTCGGTGGCAGCAGCAGCATCAGGAGCAGATGGAGTACATGCGCCGACTCACTCATGCTTTAGGGGTGGAGTTTCCTCCACCACCATCTGCAGATCCCCCACCTCCCCCCCCCCCCCTCCTTCAGATTAGATTTTGTATTTCAGTTATAAAATTTGAGAAATCAAAATATTTTTTTTTCTATTCGTAGTTTCTGTCTCATTATAAAATATTAATAATATTATATTTTTAAATAACAATATTAATATGAATAATAATATTATTTATATTTTATAATATTAAATTTTATATATATATTAAAATTTTATAATATTAATATTTAATTATTTTTTTTGTAATACTTGAATTATTTTAATATTTGAATGTAAAATAATTCTATTATTTTTATATTAATTAAAATAACTTATTAATATTTTTTTATTTATGAATTATAATTGTAATATTATTAAATTAATTAAATTATTTATTAATATTCTATTATTTTTTATTTTTGAATTATAATTCTACTATTATTATAGTAATTAAAATAATTTATTATTTTCATTTGTAAATTATAATTCTATTATTATATTAATTAAAATAATTTATTAATAATTTTTTTTTTATTTTTTTACTAGTATTTGCGACGGGATACTATACCCGTCGCAAATACTAGTATTATTAATAGTTTTTTATTTTTTTTAAAAAAAAAGTATTTGCGACGGGACCCGTCGCAAATACTATTTTTTAGTATTTGCGACGGGATACTACTCCCGTCGCAAATACTAGTATTATTAATTTTTTTTATTTTTTAAAAAAACAGTTTTTGCGACGGGACCGTCGCAAAAGGTATTTGCGACGGGACCCGTCGCAAAAGGTTTTTGTGACGGGTCCCGTCGCAAATACTGTTTCAAAAGTTTTTTACAAAAATACGGAATACTATTTGCGATGGGGAGAATGCCCGTCGCAAAAAAAGACTATAGCGACGGGCCCGTCGCAAATAAGTGTAGTTGCGACGGCGTTTTCAGCAACGGGCTATTTGCGACGGGACCCCGTCGCAAAAAGCCATTTGCGACGGGATCCCGTCGCAAATAGCCCGTCGCAAATACTTGTTTTTCCCGTAGTGGTAGTATTACACGCCGTGTCCGAGCACCTGGGGCTCGCTCCATGTACGCTGGCCATGTGCCCGTACACGGTCTCTGTCCGTGTCGCCTGCCTGTGTACCAGTACACTGGTTATCCCGTGTATCCGGTCAGGTCTAGTCGGGGAGGGGTATACACGTTGTGTCCCTAGATGTGTACCCAACCCATGTCCGTGTACTCCCAGAGTACATGCTAGGTTGTCCGCCAACGAACACACGCCATGTAGCCCATACAACACGCCGTGTAGTCAGGATTTTTCCAGAAACGCCGTCTTCTTACTCACACCGCGGCTGATCCTTCAGATCCATGGTTTCTCGTCTATTCATCCCGATACTCTAGGGGTTGGTTCGTTTCATCATACGAACACCGAAACGGGTGTTTTCGGTCCTTAAATCGAATCATAAACCTCGAATGATCCATCCAAAGAAAAACGCCCTGAAACTCATATCTCTCGATCCGCTCTGAATCATCCGCTGAAACCATCGTCGCACCTCTATGACATCTCTCCGGGGTTGGATTTACAATCTCAAATCGTTGCACCAACAAACGAATGTGCAAGGATTGATTTCCTCCAAGAACGCGTAGAACGCAACGAAGAACGTGCGGGAGAAAGAAATACAAAGAATCGAACAAGAGGGACGAACCTCGATCATTGTTCATGACGATCTGGGTTCGTTTCCGTTAGATCAAAACCACAACAATCAACAGATTATAAATATCAAGTATTTGATTTCCCAATAAAACCCCAAATCACACCCACCCGCAAAATGATCGATATGTAGGGTAATCAGTTCGTAGATTAGTCTGTGTTCATCGTAGGAAACAAGAACGGGAAAAGTAAAATAAAAAGCAAACATCCTACCTGGATCCGCGACGTTCGTTGGCGAATATCCGGTCGTCGGGTCGTCGTCGCCGGCGAAAATCGGTAAGAACGTCGTTGCTGCGTTGGGAGGTTTTCTCCAGAGCCTCAAGAGCCGCCAAGGGTTTCAAGGTTATTAGGTTTGTAACCTTGGACCCTTGTTAAAGCCTTTATTAAAAATAATAAAGTATATCTATTGCAACAGATTTAAACATATTTCGCTGTAGAATAAAATATTTTTATTAAATATTTTATTACTGTTGCGTCAAAAAATTAGATTTCACCATACACCTGCGATGGCCGATGTTAGGCCTCACCTAAGGTAAAATTGATGTTCTGAACGCAACGGTGCCCTCAGATTTATAATCTGAGCACCCGTTCGGGAGTTATTCCACTTTTTTAGGAAAACCACACGTGCATGTAATTTAATTATTAAATTAAATTCCAGCATTTGTTCCGGGCTCACCGGGCCTCGGAACTACATGTCGTCTCAAAGACTGGTCTCAAAATGATTCCCACATAATATTAAACTAAAACATGGTAAAACAATTCGAGACATTACAAATAATATATTTATATTGAGTTAATATTCCCCATATTCATTCAAAGGATTGTGATAGGTGAAGTGATTATGAAACCACTTGTTAATTAGTTAATAAGAAGAAGTTTCAATGGTTTGAAAATTGTGATATAACGTTAATTGGATATAAAACCTCTAACCTATGATGTTTTCATTATATAATTTCATACCATTTATTTTTTCCTTCATTTTTTTTCAAAACTAAATAATTAAAATTACCCCATGAATATAAATAAAACATTTTAATTGATATTTGAGCACCACTCTTTGAATAATACCATAGGTTTTCACTATATTACATATTAAACTAGGTATGAATAAAAAATTTCACCACCCCATAATAGGTGTGTCAATCATGCTAAATTATATAGAATTGAATTGTGAAGAGGGTCATATCGGATCAAAAAAATCATATTTGGTGGATGGTCACATTGTAATTGGTGTAAGTCGCAGCATGAAACCCTGACTGGTGGAGTTATTATACCATGATGGATATGGTAATATTGTATTTTTACCCAAGGCCTTGATGTTCACTTTTATTAGCTCTATCTAGAAGAGATGGGTTTCACTATGACCTGAAGGTTAATGATCTAATGTGACCCTAGGAATGGTATTATATCATGACCAGGGCAGTCATGTCTCAAGGGGGTTATGATATTATATTTAATATTTAATTAAATAAATTTAAAATTTAAAACTTGAAATAAGTGAAACCGTATTTATTTTTAAGAAGGTCACACACTCCTTTGTCCTTCCCTTTGATCTGCTCTCTTCCCATTTGGGATCTTTATCATTTGATCTTTATTGGTTTATTTATCCTTAATAAAGAGTTTTTTTGAATAATAATTCTCATCCACCTTATTCAATTTATGTTTAAATCACTATTTTGATTAGTTTCATCTAAAATATCTATTTCTTCTAACTCAGTTCAAATAAAACTATGGAATCTGGTGAGCAGGATTCTGTATATACCAAGTATGTAGTTCTTAAATATTTATATTGTTTGTAAACGTTTTTTGAATCATGTGATTTGTGGGAATGTTTGAGAATGTTTGGGTGATTAGGAATGGAACCGCTTGTGGGTTTGAAGGTTTTCGGGGTGTGTTTAAGGTAATTCTCTTATAGAAAGTGACTCGAGATATATCGTGTATGGTTCACTCTCATTTGTCTTATTTAGGGATTTCTTGGAATATTTCCATGTGTTGTTGAGTGATAGATCTTGGGTTATGTTTCTTGATGTGGTTAATTGTGAATATTATGTGTTTAAATTTTGTGGAAATGTGAGGATGTGGTTCTTTAGTCTAACATGAGGGGGTTTCGACCATTGGAGATGATGGTGATCAATGTTCATTGAGCGTATGTGGTGATAGGATATTAGTGATTTTTCTCACCATTGGTTCTAAGGTCATTGGGGTTTTTTTGCATAGAGGGACCTATCGGGTGGTGTTTCCTATTGGATGATTGATGGTATCACCTATAGATGATTAACATAGGGTGATGATGTTGTTCAACCAATGGGTGAAGGGATAAAAAATATAAGTGACCGTGATATTTTAGGGATGATTATCATCATCGGTTCGAGTAATATGCTTATCATATTAAATAATCTTCTTAATACTAATGATCTAGATTGTGTAATTATCACATATTCCTTGGTTTGTTGAGGTGATCCTTGATAGTGTTTCATATGATTCGGTTTATTTTAGTGGAATTGGATGGAGGTCCCTAAGAATATTCATATATGTACAGACTATGGGTGTATATTCCCACGTCATTGCTTATTGAAGCAGGTAGGGTGATCACTCATTTATTTTTAACACCCTAAGATTTCTTGGTATGTATCTTTAGAAAGTAAACATCTTTAATGGTTTAATGTTTCATGAAAAAAAGAGTTTAAAACAATAATATACTATTAAATATGAGCATTGGAATAGTAATGTGACCATTGGGAATAGTAATACGAAAAATAGAATAGTGACTTCACCTATGAAAGTATAAAAAATTATGGGTATCTTATGGAAGAAAATATGGTATATTTATATCATGGAATAAGTAAATAAATGTTTTAAAAATGATAAATTAAGTGTTAGTATTTTTTTGAAACATAAATGTTAATTCAAAATTTTATAATTAAAATAATTATTTAAGGAAAATTTATTTTCATGAAATATATTAATTAATTAATATTTTTTTATGATTACACTAGAATTTTATGAGACCTAAATTAATTTCTGAAAGGGTCATAAAATCAGTTATAATATTATAATCGGTATTTTTTTATTAAATGATAATTTTATTTAAAATTTATATTTCCTATAATTATAAAATTATTTTCATAAAATGGATTCCATTTTTTAATTCTACACATCAAAAAATGGCTAGGGTGAATTTTTCATATTTTTCAAAAATAGTTGATTTTTTTGTAAATTATGAAATACGGTAATTTACGTTATTATCTAAATACATGAATTATTGAGTCATGGATGATGTATGAATGATATAGGCACCATTGGTTCAAAATATCATGCACTATTTATTGTATTTAATCACAATAATCAATACTAATTCTTGTCTTGATCCAAAATAATAAACAAATGAATAAAATAATTAAATAACACCCCTCCCCTCAATTATAAATATCACCCCTCACCCCATTTTCTCCTCACATCTCCAAATCCTTAAATATTTTCCAATTTCTTCCCAATATATATCTCAAACCTCTCCTCCATGTTCTGGTATATCTATTTTCATGAAAATACCACTTCAAATTTCCTTAAAGAGGTTCTCAATGAGAGGAATTCAAGAGGTAAAATCCCATTTCGTTATTTTAATTTTATTTCAATTTCTTTTATTTCCTTATCCTTTCCTTACCTACTATTTCCACATATGCATGATAACTCCATTATATTATATATTCTATAATTTTATTTTGAAAATGGGATATACACCATGAATTCTTTTCTTTGAACCTTTTTATTCTAAAAGTGAAAACATCATCTATGAGGCGCCGATTTACCACCTTCGTGGATGATGAGTTTTTTTATTCCATCTTCAAGGTTGGTAATAAAACCATTTTTATGGCCAAAATAGACTATAATATATGTATTAAATCTTATTTAATGTGTTAAAACCAGTATATATATACATAGTATTAATCAATAAAATAAAAATAGTGTTTGGTGATCGAAAAAATGCCAAAATAATTTAAACGATTATCATTAACCTTTTTATCTAATTAATCGTCCTAATATCTGAAAAAAAAAGATATATAAGGCCATTAAATCTTATATAAGTTAATTAATAACATATAATTTCAATTCTTTCTAACTATTCCCATTTCACATGATCTTTCATACATGTATACAAGTGAACCAATAATGAAAACCAAGGAAACGAACACTTCCGAACGACAAAATTAAATCTTGTAACTCATCAAAATGACCATATATGAACTTAATAAAATTATAATAAATAAAATACATTTTTAATAGGTTATTAATTAAATTATTAATGAATCTAATTTCATAATCCAATACATTAAGTACAAGTGAATAATTCTTTTGAACATAAGGTAATATATTCTCCCTAAACCACCATTTTTCATTCGAGTTACACTTTCTCTCTATTTACATCAATGTAATTATTCTGGATTTTTTTATAATTCTTAAAATTATTTTATATGTTCCAAAATCATATATAAAAATCGTTTCATCTTTATTTTATGCGGAATTACATGATTTATAAGGTTCATTTTTTAATTCCTCCTGATAAGCAAGACCGATTAAAAGGTACTTCCAATTTATAAACCATTTTGAAGTACAGTTCATACTCTAATATAAGACACAAATATTTTTATAAAATCAATATTTTTATCATAAAAAAATATCTTATCTCTTTTTTGGTTTTATGTAAAAAAATAATACTTTGTTCTCTTTAAAGACTCTTATATTTTCCCTCAAATCGCACTAAAGTGGCTCAGTTTTAAAGTTTCTTAAAAACTCTGTTTACTTGTCTTCACTTCAGTTTAAAAAATTTAGGATGAATTTTTTTCATATTATTCAAATATAATTTCATACCCTTTTTTCTTGGATATACATGTTTACAATATGTTTTTTATGAAAAATACAAATGATTTCCCAAAATAACTATTATTTCCAAATAAAAAGGGTATTTCTATTGAGAATTACTTAATGATTTTATTTGAGTATTTTTATATATTTCAATACCCTATTTTGTATCTTATTATTAATTTATATTGATCTCTTATGTTACCATATACCATATTTAATTTCATGGTTTATGAATATTTTTTTTGAAGTACAATTTTGATACCATTCACCATATTACTCCGGTTGGTTTATAATTATGTTTATTATTTGGGAATATTATTTAAATTTCATAAGTTAGTTTCAATATTAATGTATATGTTCATTATGTTTCACCCCTTTCATATGAGGAATGAATTTTACTTAGTAAGTGATATTGGGTCCCGCTATATCCCCTATATTAATCGGTAATCTCATTGACAAACTAGATCAGTTTTTTACCCATTTATGTTTGGTGTCTTGGATGAAGCCTTGATAGTTTTTTTATAATGTCTAAAATTATGAATTCCCTTGTTATGATACTAGTTGTTGATATTTCATGTGATTATTCAACTAGTATAATATCCATGTTTATGATTCATTCTCATGTGATTATTTATGGAATTATTTAATCATCTTTTATTCATATCATACTATGATAAAAATTATATTCAAATGGAATATTGTATTATTTATTCACCATAAATTGTTGTTCATACTTATTTATGATATCTTCTGTTGTATTGCTTACCCTTGATGAGAATCTGAGATCTAATGTTTTATTTTTCCTAGTGATGCAAAGATGTATATTATAAATTAATTTTAAGGATAATATAAGATTTTATGATTGTTTTACAATATAGTTTATATACTGTATTTAATTTCAAGTTGTAATATAAAATTTATGTATATATCTAGTTTCCAAAGCTACTAAACTATTTGTTCCTTTGTAATGTGACTTCCTTGTTTATTTTACCAATGTAATAATGTATGGCACCGACTCCGGGCTACTAGGGTCGGGTTTTTTATAGTTGATATCAGAAAAATTTTAGTATAAACCTTGGAAACTTGATTTAGAAAACATAGATTAGAGAACATAATCCTAAGATAGAGTTCAAGGATAAGCATAGAAGAAAATCCTATAAATTTTGTAAAATAGAGATTATGTCGATCTTCCTAACAATATATCAATATTTTTATACTACATTATAGAAAAGATGTACTTAGGGGTAACAACTATGACAAGGTGAATCGGGCCTAACTCAGCATAACCTGATACATGACAACGGTCCTTATTGTTCACCTGGTCTGACACTCTCGATGGATATGTTTAAGATTGTTCACATTTTATTTACAAACCATTATGAAGTATTTAAAAGTAAACATATCCCCAAATAAACCATGTTTATGATTATGAGATTAGTTATGCAAAAATTTCCAATTTATGTTAAGTGGTTTTCTAGTTAAAAAATATGCATTATGATTCTTAACCTAATTTAGTGTTTTCCATTGTTTAGAAATGAATCCGAGTGGAAGTAATGGAAACTGTATTGACGCAGATATTCCATTTTGGGATTTCCCTCCTATTAAAGATAATTATGTTGGTCCAAGATCTACAACTATAGTTGGGAAACTTCTAACTATACTGGGACAACTAGATTAGGTTATGAATAATAACCTTACTTGTATGGAGCATCCTAATCCACAATATTTAGGGGGAAATGTTATAATTCTTCATGAGAAAACAACATCCATCATTCAATGGGACTAAAAACCCATTTATAGATGAGCAGTGGATAAGTTCCTTAGAGAAGACATTTCTCACTTTGGGACATAATGAAAGGGATAAGGTTATCATGGTAGTTTATCATCTATTAGGAGATTAATATCAAAGGTGTTAATTAATTCAAAACACAAAGGAGGATTAATAAATTTAAAATATGTAATAGATGGTTTTAAAGAAATTTTATTATAAAAATATCTACCTCGCGAATAGTGAGTGGATACGGAGAGAAAATTCTTGAATCTGAGGAAAAAGAAGGATAATAATATTGCTAAGTATAAATCCAACATTACAAGTTTAGCAAGGTATTATGTGGACTAAGCATGTAATCCAAAGAGAATGATTTATTATTTTTTTAAAACTATTCATTTTAAGGGAACTAGTATCTCAAACTTTCTAATTATATGAATATATAGTCTCTTGTGATATCAAGATGGAGAAAGAATTCTCTAGATCTTATGACTTAAGGAAATCAAGAGAAGAAAAGGATAACTAAACACTCTGGAAAAGTAAATAAGGAAAATGGGAATAAGGTAATATTTTTCTTTCTATACTGTAATAAATGTGGAAAGAAACATCATAGAACATGCCTATTGAGGATAGGAGTTTGTTACAAAGGTGGAGAAAAAGGCCACCAAGACCGTGATTTCCACGGAAATAAAGAAGCTACCAATGTTCAATGATACAATTTTAAAGAGATGATACACTATGAAAATGATTGTCCAAATCATCAAAGAACATTTCCTTGGAAAAAGGGAAAAAGTACAAGCTTATATAGTAACAACAGCTGAGGTTCAAGTTCCTGATGATTTGGTGATATGTATTTTAATCATCTCTATAAATTTAGCTAAATATTTATTTGATTCTGGATCATTAAATTCCTTTATATCATCATGTTTTCTTTAAAAATTAGATATTTCCAATCAACCTTAATAAGGGATATATCAGTAAATACTTCTAGTGGAAAACTTATTTCAACAAAGATGTGTTGATTAGTTCTTATTATAACACGTAAAAATTCTTTAATTTTTTATTTTCTCATCATACCTATGGCTGATTTTGATATAATCCTTGGTATGTACTTTCTTTCAAAATATAATGAAAAAAAATTTACAAACATAAGGAATATATGATTCAGGATGAAGGTATGGAATTCATCATCTTTAGAGTGGAGACTTCATCATCTAAGTCATATCAGGATCCACCACCAGTAGCTCTTCTAAATAAAATTATTGGGGAGGAAGATAGAACATCATCTATGGATGAGGAAATAAATCTTCAAATTTATGATGTACCTATTATAGAGGAATACATTGATGTATTTTCTTAGGATTTACCTATATATCTTTAAAAGTGGGAAGTTGGGTTTTTTATTGATTCAATACCTAATATAAGACCTATATCAATGAATCCTTACAAAATGGTCACTATGGAATTAGTATATATGAAGAAACAATTAGAATAATTTAGTGATAAGGTATTTATACGCCCTAGTGTTTCACCTTGAAGATATCATGTTGTTTTTTTTGAAGAATAAAGATGGATCTATGAGGTTGTGCATCGATTATAGGGAGATCAATGATATTATGATAAAGAACAAGTATCCACTATCTCACATTGATTACTTATTTGATAAAATTCATAGAGATAAATATTTTTCAAATATTGATCTTTGATTTGGATATCAGCAATAGCATGTGAAAAGACAGCATTTCGAACCAGGTATAGACATTATAAGTTTATAGTAATTCCATTTGTACTAAATAATGAACCCTTTGTTTTTATGTATCTAATGAACATAATGTTTAGGGAATATCTTGACAATTTTTTTGTGCTATTTATTGATTAAATCTTGATATAAATAAAAATCTATGAGGACCCCCAGAACCACTTGCATATTTTTTTAGATGCTCTTAGAAGAAAAGAGTTATATGGGAAGTTTATAAAGGGTGAATTATGGCTTCATACAATTTATTTTATTGGCCATATTGTCTTTAAGGATGGAATATTAGTTGATCCTATGAAGAAAATGGTATTTTAGGAAGGGCCTACACCAATCAATATATATTTTAGGTACATAGTTTCATTAGTTTAGCTGGTTACAATTAGTGTTCCATTCAGAATTTTTCCCGACTAGCGAAACCATTTACCAAGATTACTCTTAAAGGGGTTAAGTTCATAGGGAAAAAGTAATTTGAATAATTTTTTTAAGAATTTAAGAGTGTATTAATAAATGACTCTATATTGACTTTACCATCAAGAAATTGTAGATTTTTGATTTATATTGATGCATCAAAAAAGGACTTGGTTTTATAATTATGAAGAATGATAGAGTTATTTACTATGCATCAAGTAACTTAAATACTCATGAAAAGAACTATCCAACTCATGATCTTGAGTTATAAGCCGTAATCATTGCTCTGAAGATATGAAGAAATTATATCTATGGTGAAAGATGTGAGATATATACAGATCACAAGATCTTGAAATATATCTTCTCACAGATAGAACTCAACATGTGTAAAAGGTGACGGATTGAGATACTCAATGATTATCACTTTTCAATACACTACCACCCAGAGAAATAGGATAAGGTTATAGATGCATTGATCAGGAAGGATCATGGAGTTTTTAACAAAATGAGGATTTATAAGGATTCTGTTCATAAGGATCTATAAAACATAGATATAGGAATTATCAAGGAAGGTGAAATGTCATTACTTTTTCAATTGGTTTTACAACCATCTTTATTGGAAAGGATTAAAAGTTCTTAGTCTGATGATGAAATTTTTCAAAGGAAAATTAAAAGATATGTATGATGGGATGTTGGAATTCATTGTGTATGAGGATTGAATTCTTAAATTTGGAAAGAGGCTTTGTCCTCCCTCTATACACTAGCTAAAAAGGGAGTTATTGGATGATTCTCATAGCTCTAATTTCTCTATACACCCTCATATCACTAATATGTATAGATATTTTAAGGAACATTTATGGTGGGATGGCATGAAGTGGGAAATTACCAATTATGTATCATGATGTTTAGCCTTTTGATAGTTCAAGGATAAAAGAAAACATACAAGAGGAGACATGAAACCTATACCTATTCCTACATGTAAATGGGATGAAATTACAGTGGATGTTTTCACTAGTTTACTGAGTATTCCAAGAAATAATGGTGTAATATGGGTAATTGTTGATCAACATACTAAATCTGCATATTTCCTTGCTATAAGGAAGGATTATCCATTGAAGTGCCTTGGACGACTCTATATTAATGAAGTTAAAAAATTCATGGATCACTTATTTCAATTGTGTCTGATCATGATCTATTATTTACATAAAAATTCTAAAAGTCTTCAAAAACCTTTAGATACTGAGCTTCATTTGAGTACAGCTTATCACCCTCAAACTGACAAGCAATCTGAAAGGACCATTAAAATTTTAGAATATATGTTTATATCATGATCAATTTACTTTCAAGGTATGTGGGATCAATATTTACCTTTGTTGGAGTTTTCCTATAAAAATATTTTCCATTCAAGTATTCAAATGGCACCATTTGAAACATTGTATGGAAAGAGATATCATACACCAACTTATTTGGATGAAGTTGGTGAAAGGAAGTTTGTAGGCACAGAACTTGTGGAGGAAAAAACATCAAAGGTAAATACTATTCAAACCCATATTAAAGCATCTCAAATAAGAAAAATAGTTATATCGATAATCGAAGGAAGGATTTGGAATTTCAAGTGGGTGACCATGTTTTACTAAATGTATCAACATGGATGGGCATTATAAGATATAGAAAGAAAGAGAAACTAATCACTAGGTAAATTGGACCTTTTTAAATTCTATAGATAATTAGATTTGTGGCTTATAGTTTGGTTATGCCACCTAGACTTTCTAAAGTACATAATGTGTTACACGTCTCTTTCTTAAGGAAGTACATGCTAGACCCAACACATGTTTTCACTTATAAAGGATAGAATTGGAACATAATTTATCTTACCATGAAGATACTATCTAGATTCTAGACACTAGAGAGTAGGTGTTGAGGAAATGGATGGCTTATATGGAAAAGTTACTATGAAAAAATCATAAAATTGAAGAGGAGACGTGGAAACTGGAGGGATTTATGATGAAGAACTACCCAAATTTGTTTATAAGGTGACATTTTTGGAAATTTTGAGGAATAAATTTTTAGAAGGATGGAAGAAAGTAACACCCCAAGATTTTATAGTACGTCTATTTTTAAATTTAACACCTTTGATATTTTAATGCTTCATGCAACACCGAGTTTAAAAATGTAATAGACTATTAAATATGACTATTGGGATAGTAATGTGACCATTAAGAATAGTAATATAACCAATAGCATAGTAACTTCACCTATTAAAGTATAAATAAATTATGGGTATCTTATGAACAAAAATATGGTATATTTATATCATGTAGTAAGTAAATAAATGATTTAAAAATTATAAATTAAGTGTTGGTATTTTTGTGAAACAAAAATTTCAATTGAAAATTTTATAATTAAAATAATTTTTTAAATAAAATTAATTTTAATGAAATATATTAATTAATTGATATTTTTTCTTATGGTTATAATATAATTTTTTCAGACCTTAATTAATTTCTAAAAGTGTCATAAAATCAGTTATAATATTAAAATCGGTATTTTTTTAGTAAATAAAGGTTTATTTAAAAATTTAATTTCTCATAATTAGAAAATTATTTTTATAAAATAGAGTCCATTTTTTTAATTCTACACACTTAAAAATTGTTTGGGTGAATTTTTGTTATTTTTCTAAAATAGTTGAATTTTTGTGAATAGTGAAATACAGTAATTTGTGGTATTTGCTAAATAGATGAATTATTAATTCATATATGATGTGGGGATGATTTAGGCACACTTTTTTCAAACTCACATGCACTATTTGATGTATTTAGTCATAATAATCAATACTATTTATTGTCTTGATCCAAAATAATAAACAAATGAATAAAATAATCAAAAACAACCCCTCTCTTCTACTATAAATACCACCCCTCACCACCTCTTCTCCTCACACCTCCAAAGCCTTGAATATTTTCCAATTTCTTCTTAATAAATATTTCAAACCTATTCTTCACGTTCTTGTCTTGATGACCTCACCAAACAATCATTTTAAAGTTCTTTAAGGAGGTTCTCAAGGAGAGGAATTCAGGAGGTAAAATCCCCTTTCATTCTTTTAATTTTATTTCAATTTATTTTCTTTTCTTATCATTTCCTTACCACATCTATAAATACATGCATGATAACTCCGTTATCTTTTATATAATGGAATTTTATTTTTATATTAGGATATATACCATAAATTCTTTTCTCTTCACCATTTTATTCTAAAAATGAAAACATCGCTCGTGAGGTGCTGATTTACCACCTTCATGGATGATGACTTTTTGTTTTTCAATTCCATATCCAAGGCTGGTAATAAAATATTTTTATGGTTAAACCAAACTATAATATATTTATTACATGTTATTTAATTTGATATTACCAGTATATATACATATTATTAATTAATAAAACAAAACTAGTACGTGATGATCGAAAAAAATGCCAAAATAATCTAAACAAATATCTTTAACATTTTATCTAACAAATCATCATAATATCTAGAAAAAATGATATATAATAGCATTAAATATTCTATAAGATAATTAATAACATATAATTTCAATTTTTAATAACTATTCCCATTTCACATGATCTTTCGTACATCTATACAAGTGAACCAATCATGAAAGCCAAGGAAACGAATACTTATGAATAACAAAATTGAATCTTATAACTCATAAAAAGATAATAAATTTAATTTATAAAATTATAATAAACAAAATAAATTTCTAATAGTTTATAAATTAAATTATTAATTAATCTAATTTCATTAACTAGGACATTTAGTATAAGTGCATAACTCTTTCCTACATAAGGTAATGGATTCTCCCTCGACCACCATTTTTCATTCGGGTAACGTGTTCTCTCTCTTTACCCAAATATAATTATTCTTTATTTTATATATTTATTCTAAATTATGTACATATGTTCCAAAATCATTTAACTATATTATTTCATCTTTATTTTATGGGGAAGTACATTTTTTATAAGGTTCCTTTTAAATTACTTCTTATAAGCAAGCCCAATTAAAGGGTACTTCCCAATTTATTACCCATATTCAAGTACACAGCATGCTCGTCTATAAGGCACAAATGTATTTCTAAAATAACTATTTTTATCATGAAAATATATCTTATATCCTTTCTAGTTTTATGTAAACAATTAAGGATTTTTTCCTCTTTAAAGACTCTTTTATATTTTTCATCAAACCGCACTAAAATGGACCATTTATAAAGTTTCTTAAAAA
Organism: Viscum album; assembly: GCA_963277665.1. NCBI lineage: Eukaryota > Viridiplantae > Streptophyta > Magnoliopsida > Santalales > Viscaceae > Viscum > Viscum album. The sequence continues at coordinate 348,907,978 of OY728126.1, read as the reverse complement.
TTATTTTTACATGTTTTCACTTCAATTTACAAATTTAAGGATGGATTATATTTTCATTTTACTCAAATATAATTTCATTCCCTTTTATTTTCTAGGATATATATTTTTACAATCTGATTTTTATGACAAATACAAATGATTTTATAAAACAATTCTTTCTTCCAAAGAAAAAGGGTATTTCTCTCAAGAATTTATTAATGATTTTATTTGATTATTTTCATAAATTTAAATAACCTCTATTTTATATTATTATTAATTGATATTGATCTCTTATGTTACCATATACCATATTTTATTGAATGGTTCATGAATATTTTTGGTGATGTACTATCGTGATACCATTCACCATATAACTCTGGATGGTTTGTGATTATGTTTATTGTTTGGGTATATTATTTAAATTTAATTTGATAGTTTAAATATGGATGTATATATTGATTATTCCCACCCCCCTTCATATAAAGAATTTATTTGACTTAATAAGCGATGGGTGGGGCCTGCTATAGCCTCTCGATTCATCGGTAGGTCTCATGAGACAAACTAGACTGGGTTTTTACTCATTTATATATGGTTTCTTGGATGAAGCATTGAAGTTATGGTTATGATGTCCAAACTTATGTGTTGCTTCATTATGATACTAATAATTGATATTCCATGTGATTATTTGACTAGTAGAATATCCAAGGTTAAGTTTCTTTCCCTTGTGATTATTTGTGGCATTATTTAATCAGATTGTATTCCTTCCGTATGATGCTCAAGAGTATATTTAGATTGAATGTGTTTTTAGTTATTCACTATTCATTATTATTTATGTTTATTTATGATATAATTTGTTGTATTTATTACCACTACTGGAATTATATGCTTTACCAACGGTTCAGAACTGTTGGTAAAGGCTTGGAAACCGTTAGTATATTATATACCAACAGTTTCCCAAACCATGGCCAATTAAGAAGTTTATATAGCCTTATAAAAATGGTTCTATGTAAAGAGTTGGTATATGTGTTAAAGGAAGATATATACTGACAGTTTCACAAACTGTTGGTATATGTTACCCTTATACCAACGGTTTAGAACCATTTGTATATAGTGTACAATATACCTAAAAAGGGTATACCAAAGGTTTTGAAAAACATTGATATAATATATATCAAAAGGATATACCAAGGGTTTTGAAAACTATTGGTATACATATGTTGTAGCTCTACAGCAGCATCAGCCAGCAGCCACCTCAAACCTACTCTCCATGACCTGCAAGAACACATACACCCAGAATCCAAAAGGCTACATGGGATGTTTAAAATTCATCCAAAATTCAAAAATTTAGAAATTTAAATTACATTCCTCACTCAAACCAACACACAAGAGAAAAATCCAGAATCCATTACATCCAGAATCCAATACATCTAGAATTGAAATGCAATAACACCCATAACACCAAAAAAAATTAAAATGCAATACATCCAGAATCTAATACACATAACAGTATTCAAATTTTATAATTCATTACCAATACAGTCAGAATCCAATACATCCAAAATTCATAAATTTAGAATTGAAAAGCAATAACACCCATAACAGTATTAAAAATTTATAATTCACTCCTCAATCAAACCACAACACCAATATACACAAGAGAAAAAACCTACCTGTTATAGGAAGCACATCGGATGTTTACTCATGGTCTTGGGGTGACTGTCTTAAAACCAACAGAAAAACTTGGGTATAGTGGACAAGGATCATGATACCCATAAGATACAAAATGGTAGTGGTCATGTGCTTAGACCTATAATGAGTTATAGGAAGTGCATGGGATGTTTATATTCCTATAATGACTATGTATCCATGTATAAATGGTTCCTGACGTGTTAGTGGAAAACATTGTCCAATCTCAACATATGAGATGGGTTACCAGAATAACCTACATGTTTTTCATAAACTTTTCAATTGGAATAAGGGGGTATGTGGATAATTGTAATTTGGTCTTCTGCGTGTGATTTGATATGAATCCCCATTTTGGGTAGTGGGTATGAATATTCAATTATGTCTTTGGTGTTAGGTTCCCAAAGGGACTTTGGTTTGGTCCTAGAACCCACTGTTTGAGGATGGGATTGGCTTATTAAATGTCATGTGTCTTAGAATAGGGGTTGGAGTTCCTCACATGAGAAGTGGATTGTGTGAGGCTAGAACATGGATCCTTGTGCTAAAGTATCACCACAATCTGAATATGTTTGGTCAGTTTTTCGTATGCAAGTTGTTGTTTTCATTTAAAATCCTATCCATTTAAAATAAAAGTGAGACAGTTTGAGTGGTACCGGCCACACTGTGCCTTGTATTGAATCAGGGTTGACTAGTACATGTCAAAAATGACCCATGGATCATTGTCTTAAAGTATCAACAGAATCCGAATGTGTTTGGTTGGTTTTTCGTATGTCAATTGTTGTTTTCACTTAAAATGTTTTCCATTTCAAATAAAAGTGAGACACTTTGAGTGCTACCAGCCACACTGTCACACGGATTGAGACATATTTGACGCGTATACGTTACAAATGACCCATGTATACTTGTGCTAAAGTATAAACACAATCATAATATGTTTGGTCAGTTTTATGAATGTCTGTTTTTTTACTTAAAACAGTGTCCATTTTAACCAAAAGAGAGACACTTTGAGTTATACCGGCCACAACATGCCTCAGATTGAGGAGGGGTTGAATCATACATGTTAAAAACGACTCATGGATCATTTTCCTAAAGTATCAACAGAATATGAATGTGTTTGGTTGGTTTTCCGTATGAAAGTTGTTGTTTTCACTTAAAATCTTGTCCATTTCAAATAAACGTGAGACAGTTTGAGTGGTAACGACCACACCATCTCTTATATTGAGACGAGGTTGACGCGTACATGTCATAGATGACCCATGGATAGTTTTCATAAAATATCAATACAATCAGAATACGTTTGTTTGGTTTTCTGAATGTCTTTTGTTTTTACTTAAAACAGTGACCATTTTAAACCAAAGAGAGACACTTTGAGTGATACCAGCCACACAGTGCCTCATATTGAGGAAGGGTTGACTCCTACACATCACAAATTACCCATTTATTATTTTCCTAAAGTATTAATAAAATCAAAAAGTGTTTGGTCGGTTTTTCGTATGCATGTTGTTGTTTTCACTTAAAATTCTATCCATTTCAAATAAAAGTGAGATAGTTTGAATTGTACCAGCCACACCATGCCTCGAATTGAAGTGAGGTTGACTTGTAAACATCACAAATGACCCATGGATCGTTTTCCTAAAGTATCAATAGAATATAAATGTGTTTGGTCAGTTTTACGTATGCAAGTTGTTGTTTTCACATAAAGTTTTGTCCATTTCAAATAAATGTGAGAAACTTTGAGTGGTACCGGCCACACAGTGCCTCAGATTGAGGCGGGGTTGACTCATACATGTAAAAAATTACCCATGTATCATTGTCTTGAAGTATCAATACAATCAGAAAGAGTTTGGTTGGTTTTCCGTATGCGAGTTGTTGTTTTCACTTAAAATCTTGTCCATTTCAAATAAAAGCGAGATAGTTTGAGTGATACTGGCCACACCGTGCCTTGGATTGAGGTGGGGTTAACTCTTAAATGTCACAAATGACCCATGGATAAAGTATCAATAGAATCTGAATGCATTTGGTTAGTTTTCCGTATGCAAGTTGCTGTTTTCACTTAAAATTTTGTCCATTTCAAATAAAAGTGAGACACATTGAGTGGTATTGGCCACACCGTGTCTTTTATTGAGGCAAGGTTGACTTGTACACATCAAAAATGACTCATGGATCATTTTCCAAAATTATAAATACAATCAGAAATCATTTAGTCAGTTTTTTGTATGCAAGTTGTTGTTTTCACTTAAAATCTTGTCCATTTTAAATAAAAGTGAGACAGTTTGAGTGGTACCGGACACACCGTGCCTCGGATTGAGATGGGGTTGACTCGTACACGTAAAAAATGACCCATGGATTGTTTTACTCAAAGTATCAATAGAATCTTAATGAGTTTGGTTGGTTTTTCATATGAAAGTTGTGATTTTCACTTAAAATCTTGTCCATTTCAAATAAATGTGAGATAGTTTGAGTCGTAACGGCCACACCGTCCCTCGAATTGAGACGAGGTTGATATTTACACGTCACAAATGACCCATGGATGCTTATTCTAAAGTATCAACATAATCAGAATATGTATGGTCAGTTTTCTAAATGTCTGTTGTTTTTACTTAAAACAGTGTCCATTTTAAACCAAAGAGAGACACTTGGATTGATACCGGCCACACCGTGCCACGAATTGAGGCGGGGTTTACTGGTACACATCAAAAATGACCCATGTATCATTTTCCTGAAGTATCAATAAAATTAGAAAGCGTTTGGTCAGTTTTCCGTATGCAAGTTTTCGTTTTCACTTAAAATCATGTCCATTTCAAATAAAAGTGAGATAGTTTGAGTGGTACTTGCCATACCGTGCATCGAATTGAGGTGGGTTTGACTTGTACAAGTCAGAAATGAACCATGGATCATTGTTCTAAATTATCAATAGAATACGAATGCAGTTGGTCAGTTTTCCATATGCAAATTGTTGTTTTCACTTAAAATCTTGTCTATTTCAAATAAATGTGAGACAGTTTGAGTAGTATCGGCCACACTGTGACTTGGATTGAGGTGGGTTTGACTCATACACATCACAAATGACCCATGGATCATTTTCCTAAATTATAAACATAATATGAATGTGTTTGGTTGGTTTTCTGTAAGCTAGTTTTTGTTTTCACTTAAAATGTTATCCAATTCAAATAAAAGTGAGACACTTTGAGTGGTACCGGCCACACCGTGCCTCGGATTGAGATGGGGTTGACTAATACACATCAAAAATTACCCATGGATCCTTGTGATAAAGTATCAATACAATCATAAAGTGTTTGGTTGGTTTTTCGAATGTCTGTTGTTTTTACTTAAAATCTTCTCCTTGCTTCCTCTTTTCTATTAGGGTTTGCACTCTTCTCTCATCTTCTTCTGAATCTCTAAAACCCTCTTTTCCATTGGGATTTAGGGTGAATCTTGAAGAGAGCTTAGATTGGGATTTGAGATGCCGAATTAAGAGTGTGATTGTCTTCATAATAAAGGTAGGTGGTCGGTGCTTGGTACTGAAGTAATAGTAATGGAATGTTAATTGGATTGGGATTTAGGGTGAATCTTGAAGAGAGCGTAGATTGGGATTAGTGACCTTATGATGTAGTGATTGGTGTGATGATTCCAGTGATACACAGTTGTGTGAGGTACCCAGTGGAGGATGAGGATATATGTGGCGGGGGTTATGCATGGTAGGAGGAGGGTGGGGGTTGTCCAAGGTCCAGGAAGCAGGGGGTTGTCCAGGGTCCTGGAAGGAGGGTGGGGGATATCCAGGGGGCTGTCTGGGGGGCTGTTTAGTGGGGATATCTGAGGTCCAAGGAGGAGGGTGGGGGGCTATTTGGGGGGTTGTCTGGGGGGCAGTCCGGGGTCCAGGGAGGAGGGTGGGGGGCTGTCTGGGGGGTTGTTCGAGGGGCTGTCTGGAGGGTTGTCTCGGTCCGGGGAGAAGGGTGGGGGATGTCTGGGGGCTGTCTAGGGGGATATCTGAGGGCTGTCTGGGGGGCTGTCTGGGGGGATATTTTGGGGGTTGTCCGGGGTCTATGGAGGAGGGTGGGGGGCTGTCTAGGGTCCAGGAAGTAGGGTAATGGGCTGTCTGGGGGCTGTTCGGGGGGTTGTCTGGGGGGCTGTTCAGGGTCAAGGGAGGAGGGTGGGGGGTGGGGGGGCTATCTGGCGTCTATGGAGGAGGGGGGGCTGTCTAGGTGGTTTTCCACTAAAAAATTACAATTTCATTAAAATAGGGGGATTTCACTACAAATCGTGAAATCAAGTTTTATTATTTATAGATAAAAATAAAGATAATGTGACCTACCTAATCACACATATATTCAGGAACAACAAATAAATAAACATCAAATGTTACTAATATCAGTCAAAAATGTAATGGATCAATCTTTCCCTCATCACCATCACTATCATCACCATCATCTTCACCCTCACCCTCATCCTCATCGTCATCCCCATCACCGTCTCCGCCCTCCTCCTCGCCCTCGTACTCATCCTCGGCCTCCTCATCACCCTCATCCTCTGCCTCGGCCTCCTCCTCGCCCTCCTCCTCCACCTCGACCTCGTCTTCTCCCTCCTCCTCCTCTGCCTTACCTTCCTCCTTACCATCATCTTGACCACCACTAGAACTACCACATGGTGCACCATATATAGAATGCATTGATGACATATATTCCTCACAATCAGAACTGGCCTCTGGTAGAAGTGTTGGACATAAAGCTTCCATCAGTTTCATATATGAAATGTTTTCCATAGCAGACTGTGATGCCTTCTTAGTGGCCCTTTTTTAGCCTATTCTGCCTATGTCTTAACCTGCTATAACTCAGTGGCAATAAAAATCATACCAGAGGAGGGACAATACCTCGTCGGAACTATACTCTTCCCAGACCAGCAGTGTACTCTATTAGGGTACTCATCTCCCAACACCTAATGTAAGTGATCATTTGGCCCAAAATTTTCAGTTTCCTGGGAATCAAGGGCCTCTAAAGTAGCCTGTTACAAATATAAACTAGATTATTAAGTTAAAAAATAGAGATTAAAATTTTAAATAAACAAAGTAAAACTTACAATCTACTGCTGAGTCTGTTCATTAACTGCACTTCCATCTTTCTTCTTTCTACTCGAGAAAAACAATTTTGCTCGAGGCACATGTCCTTATATATTCAATTTATACCTCTACAATTAAATTGAATGTCGGAAACCATAATTAAAAATAGGATACCAAAAAAATAGTAATTTCATAACTAAAATTATATAACAACTTTAGCAATCAAATAAATTATGGAGGAAGCAATAGAAAGTGAAAGTCATAAATAAATATTATTAACTGTCATACCAGCTGTCTCTCATGATCTGGCATCGTAGTACATCCCAATGTGTGGACGTATTTCTTAGCATCAATGTTTTTTTATTTCTTTTAGATGCATCCTAAATAAAATTCAATAATTAGTATTAACGAAAAACATGAAAATTTTAATGTAAATACTTCTAATTTTATTAACACCATAAATTGTCTAATTGACCAATGAGTAATCATATGTCGGTACTATTCTAATGGAAAATAATCCACGACAGGGACCGCCTCTAACTCTGTGCCCACTCTATCATGCCAGCCAATGTACAACTCATGCTTATAATCTCTTAAAAGCTCACTTAAATCCTTTATACATGCTGGTCATGCACCCTCACCATCAGGGAAATTAAACCGCCGTAGAAACCAAAATATTAATTCATATAAATATAAAAATTAATATATTACATTAAATACAAAATATTTTTTTACCCATATCTATGCCCATGATTTATCCTTGACTTCATTTGGTAGTTGTCTCCATGAGAGCGGGCTGACAGGAATGATGTCGGAGTATTTGGAAAGCGTCGCCAAAAAACTCCAACATTGCTGCCTAGATTTTTCAATCATATGACTATATTCATTATACTCTACCATCAACTGTGTGCGGTGGTTCCACACCAAACTCATGAATGTACTCCTCTTCCCCCTCCTATCAGAAGATGTATCTATTATGAAAGAAAAACAAATATTTTATCAATACATGTTATAATGAAAATAAATAATGGTGTAACAATTTTTTAGGTTTGTATAAGTATACATGTGGTAGTCTGATCAATGGGCATCGCTGGATCCATAGAAACTGAAGAAACACCCTGTACAGATGGAGTGGGTCCCAATGTATGCTCCATTGGGATAGATTCTGGCGGATTAGTAGTCAAAGAAGATGGAATATAAAAGCCCTGAGATAAGGAAGCAAAAGTAAGAGAAGATGATAAGGATGGATGGCCAAATGTTGGATGGGGAGTGGGAATCATCATCGGATATGGTACAGATGGGTGAGGAGGCTCAGATGTAAAGGGTGGTGAAAACATGGGAGGTCTAAATATCCTTGGTGTCCTTAATGGAACACCGAGATTAGAATGTGGGATGGATGGTATGTTAGTGGGAGGGGTAGGGTCTAATCGGGTACGCAGACCAGATCGTCTAACTCCCGTACCACCACCACCACCACCCCATACGAACACCCCGAATATTGGGACCACTACTAGGTTGTTCACCAAATAACTATCGCCTAATAGATGGATCCTGAAAAAATGTTTAAAAAAATTAATCACATGACATTATATATTATTTAAATAAATATATTTGAAATAAAGTACTCACTGCAGGAACTAGTGGTGGAATGCCCAGCTTAGCCATACGACGACTATTGTCCATAATTTGTTTTCATCACCTCTCTTCAATTGTTTTCATTTTCCTGCATTTCAAAACAAATATGGAAGTAAATAGAAAATTATAACCAATGTGTAACCCAAAAAACAAAATAAATGAGAGGGAAAATGTTAAAGAGAGGTATTATAGGCATAAAAATTTTATACAAATCACAGTTGAAGCATTGAAATGTTCACCAAGTTAAAAATATTGGTTTCGTAAGGTTTAAATACTATTCAATTCCAAATTACAAAATGCAATTCAAATAAAAATTCCAACCAATAAACATTGAAAATGCACATAATGGTTAAATCGGATACAACATATTTGTAATCAATATTATATAAATTTGAATAGTACCAACCTTAACAACCCAACTCGAGGTAAAACAAAAGAATTGAGAACATGGATGGATGATTCTATATATTTTCCACCACAACTTCAGGTTCACAATCAACTTTGATAGTTGAGCTATTAGTGTCATGAAAATAAATAAATGGATTGCTTCCAATGGTAGTAGGTACAATGTCAATTCCGTCATCACCATCATCAAAAATATGTCTTGGAATTACTTCAACTATGACACCAAATTCATGTCGAAGTTGGTCTTTAACATAAAAAACTTGTTTAGCCATTGATTCCAATAAATATGGTTCTTCGGTAGCAAGAGTTTGAGTCATATTAATTACTCGAAATCAACAATCATCAATAAATGTGTCTTGTCTCGTCATCGAATCAAACCAATGGAATTTCATCATTGTTACTTGTCCATGAGAGTAATAATCCAATATTACTATTTTTTCAACGACTCCATAATAAACCACATTTTCAAATTGCGGTCTACTATCTGATGCACTGGAATAACAATCTATTTTGGCAGTAACCATAACACCGTCATGTTGTACTCCCATGTTCTTTTCACATTCAGTGACAATAAATTTGTACCCATTGATAACAATTGATTTACAGTCACAAACCACAGTATTAGGAACAAAATCCAAAGCTCTTATTTCCTCAGAGATAGAGTCAGAAGGCAAACTCAATACCTACAATATAAATGAATATTAAACTTAATTAAATATTGATTTAATTATTTTAAATAGTAATATATTTACCTTCAATTTTAACCAAGCATAAAACTCTTTACTATGAAAATACTCCCTCCTTCTCAAAGATAACGAACGATGCTTTCTATTTATCATTGTTTTATGTTCCCTGTAGATAAAAAATATGAATATATTAATATATATATATGTAAGATATACATATTCAATTTATTTACCTAATGTAGTCATCGAACAAATAACAGTTGAGAAAAAATGTACGATGTGGCATCTCCCGCTCTTCAAGGCTTAATGTATTCAATGTATATGATCCAAGAATTCCTCCTGTTTGAGGAAGTGATGGAAAACTGGGTTCAATTTTCTCATACTGTTCTTCTTCATTTATCATTGGTATATTCATTCTTGTAGTAAGATCAGACATATACATTGAGTAGAAATCCATACATTCTTGATCCAAGTAACCGTTCACGATAGAACCTTCGGGATGATTTCTATTTTAGACATAATACTTTAATGTGTACATATTTCTTTCAGTTGGATACATCCAAAAAAAATAAATAGGTCCTCCAAGAAGTATTTCAGTGGGAATATAGATAGTCAGATGCAGCATGCATGTGAAAAATGATGGAGGAAATATTTTCTCCAACTCACACAAAATTAATGGGGAATATGTCAAAAAATTTTGCAAGAAATACTTGGAAAACTTCTTAGCACAAAGATCTCTAAACAAATGGAACAACCGAATAACAGTCAACCTTAAATTATTAGAAAAAAGATGACAGATTATTATTGGAATCAACTCATGCAGAAGAACGTGATAATCATGAGTCTTCAATTATTTTACCTTCAACTCTCTTCTGTTGACCTATTTAGATATGTTTCTTTAATAGAAATCAGGAACTCTAATAGTATCTAATACTTCCATAAATTGTTTTTTTTTTCGTAGGTTTCATCACCTAAGAAGCACAAATAACTTTCTGTTTATTTTCACTGATATGCACAGGATGTAATTCTGGTCTAATGCCCCAATCCACCAAGTCACGCCGAGATCATAAATCATATTTTTCCTTTCCCATAACATTTAGAAGTATCGAAAGAAACATTTCACATATATTCTTTTTAATGTGAATTACGTCTAAGAAATGAGGTAACAAATTGGTTGACCAATAAGGTAAACCAAAAAAGATACTCCTCTTCCTCCAATTGTAACAGGTTTCAGTAGAATCATTTTTCTCTTTCCAAATTTCATTTGACCATTCTCGAATGAAAAACTGAAATCTTTCAATTCATTAACCACATCAGTTCCAGACATAAGTTGAGGTGGATCATCAGTCTCTATGGTATTATCATATCTTCAATGATTATTTCTATATGGATTGTCCATTGGCAAGAATCGACGATGTCCCATAAAACTAAAACTACAGAGATGTTTCAGTCTTCTGGAACGTATATTCTTCATACAAACAGGACATGACAGTTTTCCCTTCGTGCTCCATCCATACATCATTGCATAAGCCGTAAAATCATTGATCGTCCACATAAGTGCAGCATGCATCTGAAATATGTGTTTCAAATATTCATTGTATGTGCACACACCTGCATCCTAAAGAAGTTTCAACTCTTTTATTAAAGGTTGAATGTATACGCCAATATCAATGTTGGGATCAGAAGGGCTAGATATGATTATACTCATGAAATTGAAGGTTTTTTCATACACAACAATGGGGGAAGATTATAAATGTGTATAAAAACTGGTCATGTGCTGTGCGAAGTAAGAATCTTCCCAAATGGATTAAAATCGTCGCATAAAAGATCCAGCCTCACATTACGCACGTCAGTTGTAAATTCAAGATATCAAGCATCAAATATCTGCCATGAAAATCCATCTGCAGGGTAAACCAATTCATCATTAGTCTTCTTTATCTCGGTATCATGCCATCTCATTTTTATTTAAATTTCATCATACATAAAAAGATTATGGAGTCTGGGGATCAATGGAAAGTGCCACATTAGTTTTTGTGGCACACGGGATAGTGTTCCATCAGATTTTGACTTCTATCGAGATGTGCCACATTTTATACAATCATTCCGTTCAGAGGTTTCCTCCTAGAATAAACTGCAATCTTTCGAGCAAGCATGAATTTTGTTTCTTGAAAATCCAAGTTCCTCAAATAACTTCCATGCCATATAGTGGTTTGAGTAAATATCTATATCATCTGGAAGTAAATCCTTCAAGAAGGTAATAATGTAATCGATCGCTGTATTATAAATCCCATATATAGTTTTTCCATGATCTAATCAGATTAAAAATTCTAGTTTTTTTATTTTATCACATTGTCGATATACTGGAGTCGTGATAGCATTATTCAATATTTTCACCATGAAAACATCATCATTTTCATTAGACACATAATTTTTTCTCATATCGAAGTATTCTTGGGTCGGAATTATTTCTTTTTCATGATGATGAATAAACATAAACCTGTCATATAACAAATTCTCCACTCCAGTCCTCTCATTTGGATCATCAGCAATTTGAGATTTCATTTTCTCCCCATTGTGATACCACACATAGTAGTTTTCTAGAAAACCATATTTTTTAATGTGGTAGCTAACTTCTTCATGGTTCAACCAAGGTTAGCCAACACAAATGGAACATGGACAGTGTATGTGACCACTATCTGAAGCATTGTGAAATGAAAAATATAAAAAGATCTCCAAATTGTTTTGAAAATCGCTTGAGATCCGATAGGTTTCATACATCCAACTTCTATCCATTCTGTAAAAAAATAATTTTTATAATTCATTTCATCAAAAGTAATTCAATAATATTGAAGCTTCAAAAATATATTTAAATAAACGAGAATTGTTCACTTTATATAAAACCATAACTGACACACTACTCTATATGAGAATCATAACATAAAAGACAAAAAAATACTATATTTATAACAAAATATATTTGAAGAACTATACATGAGTGTATAAGATCATGTACACTTGTGGAGGAGAATTATTCAGGAGTTGACTAAATTTTAGATCGAATAAATTTTATATTTTAGTAGATAATTTGGGTGATAACATACATTGCCCAAGGGGGGGGGGAGTGTCCAGGGGGTGTGGGGTGTCCAGGGGGTGGTGGGGTCATCCAAGGGGTCGGAGGTGTCCAGGGGGTCAGGGTTGTCTAGGGGGGTCGGGGTGTCCAGGTGGGTGAGCTGTCCATGAGGGTGGTCAGGCTATCCAGGGGGTAGGGGGAGTCCAGGGGGGCGGTCGGGCTGTCCAAGGGGGTGATATGGGTGTCCAGGGGGTGGGTGGGGCTGTCCGGGGGGTACGGGGTGTTCAAGGGGGGTGGGCGGACTGCCCATGGGGGTGGCGGGGCTATTCAGGGGGTATGGGGTGTCTAGGGGGTGGGCGGGCTGTCCACGGGGGGTAGGAGGGCTGTCCATGGGGGGTGGTCGGGCTGTCCACGGGAGTGGCGAGGCTGTTCAGTGGGGTCGGGGGTGTCAAGGGGGTGGGGGGATTTCCAGGTGGTGGGGGCGTCCGGGGGGGAAGGGGGTGTCTCGGGGGGTGGTGGGCGGGTGTCTGGTGGGGAGGCAAGTTGTCAACAAGGGTGGGCGGGCTATCCAGGGGGTACGGACTATCCAGGGGGTGGGTGGGCTGTCCACGGGGGTGACGGGGCTGTCCAGGGGGTCGGCGGTGTCCAGGGGTGGGGGGCTTTCCAAGGGGTGGCAGGGGTGTCGGGGCTATCCAGGGGGGTACGGGGTGTCCAGGGGGGTGGGGGGGATATCCACAGGGGTGGGGGTAGTCCACGGGGGGAGGGGTGTCTAGGGGGTGGGTGGTTCTATCCAAGGGGGTACGGGGTGGGTGGGAGGGTTGTCCACGGGGGTGGCGGGGCTGTCCAGGGGGTACGGGGTGCCCAGGGGGTGGGCGGGCTGTCCACGGGGGTGGTGGGGCTGTCCAAGGGAGTCGGGGGGTCCAGGGGGTGGGGGGACTTCCAGGAGTGGGGGCTGTCCAGGGGTACGAGGTGTCCAGGACAGCCCACCCCCCACCCCCCTTTGAAATCCCACCCCACCCCCCACCTAGACAGCCCACCCCCCACCTAGACAGCCCAACCCCACTAAACAAAAAACATAAAACAAACCCTTTACCCCTGCACTAAACAAACCCCACTAAACAAACCATTTATGATGTATGAAGTGTAGAACAAAAAAACATAAAGAAAAGGGTTTGGTACACCAATAGCAATAACTCTAATTCAACTGAAATCAAAACATCAAACATAAAATAAAAAGAGTAAGAATGCTAAAACTAAGATAACACTTACTAATTTTACATGTATAAATAAAAGTTTGTTTGATTGAAGAAGAATCTTCGGCTTGAAGGTATTTTTCGGCCGAGAATACGTCTGGAACAGGTCTGGATTAGGTCTGCAATCGAACCTACTAGGAGCTGGGGTGCTGGGTATTTGGGGGAAAGCATTCCCAATTCAAGCGCACCCCATGGGTAGATAAAGTTTATTCTTCTACACTAATAGTTTGTTCATGGATCATAAAGATGTTTAATTTCATAAAGTATAGACATAAACATTTATTTTTAAATTTGAGATTAATAATAAAGTAAGTCGATGATGTTATACACATCATAAAGAACACAAAATAGTGATTCTTTTAAGGGATAGTTTATAAACCATATTATATATACTAACATACATCTACCAATCAATTATTATTCATTTATTCAATATCAAATAGTATGAATCATAAAATTTTCCAAAATATCTAGAAATATGGAATAATGACGTGATCTTTCTAGATATTGAAATAAATGGAGAAATCGGGGGAAGAGGGATTCTATGTCTATATTTGGGAATAGGTTTAAGGATTCTAACATTGATGGGGGAGTTGCAGCTGATTGGATAGAAGACCTCGGGTTAGGGTTCACTGTACGCAGGGGCTTCTAGAAATCATGGGAAATGAGTTATGTGCTTCTGTGTAATCATGGGCGGGTTTGCTGTATTTGGGGAGACCTTTCCCAACAATTTTTAAAAACCATTGGGAAAATCATGGCCTTTACCAATAGTTTATACAAACCGTTGGTAAAGGGTGAAAATGTTGTGGATTTCCCAACAGTTTCTTCAAACCATTGATAAATCCTTCACTAAACCAACCTTTACCAATGGTTTGAATAAACCATTGGTAAATGAACTTTATACCAATAGTTCTACAAAACCGTTGGTATAAAAGTGTTGAAAAAACCCAACTTCCTAGTAGTGTACCTTTACTAAGAATATGAGATCACCCATTTCTTATGTTTTAATTTTCCCCAGAATGGGGTGATGTATATTATGAATGACTTACAGGGATAATATAGGATTTTATGAGTGTTTTCCAATAGGGTTTCTATGTTGTATTTCATTTAATGTTGTAATGTAAAACTTATGTATGTATATGGTTTTTTAAAGCTAATAAACTATTCAGTACTTTGGAATGAGACTTCCTTGTTTATTATACCAATGAAATAAAGGCACTGACTCTCGGCTACTTGGGTCTAGGTCTTTACATTATTGATAAGCACATAGTATATTAGGATGGTTTTATTGTATTAATTGTCAGATGTTTCACTTTTCATGCACCTATATTCCTATGGATATTATATAGTGACACCATTGGTGGTGTCCTACTAAGTTCATACCCACACACTACATGGTTCTATAGGGAGACATTGAAACTTTATATCTCATGAATTCGGTAAGGGAAATGGACCTGTGACTAGTGTGTATCTGGTTGGAGGTATTGTGTGAAGGTTCTAGGGTGAAAAATAAGTGGTGGTTTAGTGACCAACAATGTTTTTTTGTCGATTTCAATAGATAATATATGAAGAACCTAACAAAGGAAACCCAAAAATCTTCTAGAGAGGATCTTTCACATTTAATTAATAATTATTTTAAATAACAACTACCTCTAACATGACATTTATTCTTTGATCAATTTTGATTCATCTATTTTCATTCCATCACAGTAATAAAGAATACAATCAAGGATTCTTTTAATTATATTCACATGTAATCAATGGATCTCTAAAAAAATTATTGATATTATAGGTTCTAGAAAAGAGGAACCTAGTACTTCACATTATTCAACATTGATCACAATAAGAGGATAATCTAGTTATTGAGAAGGATGGAGGAGATTTTATCTCTATGGATTGAAAGAATTATAGTCTCTCTATTGTGAAAATTAACTCCAATTATATAAAATTATATAATTGGGATTTATACTTAGGGTAAATTAAATAATAATTTCACAAAGTCCATTTATCTAATTTTTTAATCTAAGTAATCCCCATGTCAAATAATAATAATAATAATAATATATTCTAATATATGTTCTAAACTCATAGATAAATATTTCATCTCTATTGAGCCATTAAATCAACCCATCAATCCTCATGGGAATTTATCAAACCTTGAATAAATTATTTATTTTAATAAATAGAAATTATTCATTAAATAAATAAATAAATATTATATTAACTAGACTTATTAATAAATATTTATTTTATTACTCACATAATCAAAAAATATTTATATCAATCTATTCACTAAACTGGTGAATAAATAAATATTTATTTATTACCTTATGAATAATAAAACAAGAGATAAATAAAAATCATATTCACTAAAATCAAAAATAAATATTTATTTTAATATTTACATAACAAAAAATATATTTATTTATTTATTTATTTATTCACTAAAATGGTATATAAAAAATAATTTATTTATTACCTTGTGAATAATAAACAATAAATAAAATAAAACTCAAATTTTTTGAACTCAGATATCTAGTGATTAAATTTATGTGATCAATAATACTTAAATAATTATTATTCCATAAGATGATAATAATATTTTTCTTAATATTAAACTCAATATAATTTAATGAGATTCTGGATACACTTACTCTATAATCCTTATGGTTTCATTCTCCATGGAATTAGGTCAACTTACAAAAAATCCAAGATCAGCTTCTTTCAAGACATTAAGGAACCCATTGGAAAAGAATTTAATGTCACAATGAAAACCTTCCTATGAATTCTAATATATAATATAATCCCTTTATATTGATATCCCATTAATAATGATCCATACTTGTATCATCATGATATATGCTTGATTTCTCTTTCTTTGACACCCTAAAATGAACTTGTTAATCAACTACCATGGATATAGATTTTATCAAATAGTTTTATTTTAGTCAAATGGATTGAGATATCTTCTTTCATTAACTTAGATGTGTGATACCTCTCCCCAAGCATATGAATTCACAGTTTTTATCCATGCATCAAAGTACATGATTCATGATATACATTAATAATAATCTCAAGCCTAAAGACCAATACACACATCCAAAAATATTAATATACAATAATATATAAACATGTGTAATTCTTATTGAAATGTATTTCCCCATAACCTCTTCTCTTATTGATTACCAAGTGTGAACTTCAGGAGAAGAATAATCAATGTATTATGCACCTCCAATACATAATAGTCAAACATCATCAATATCCCTTTAGACATGTTTTATCTAGACCATATGAAATGGGTTTAATAATACTATCATGGAATATATAGATTTCATTACATCATATAACTTTTATAACCTTTTGATTTGATAAAAATTTTAAGGACATTATCATATTAATGTTATTAAAAAGAACAATCAATATGTGATAAAATATTTATTAATATTTTGGTAATAAAAAGTACAAAGTAGGTTTATTCTAGGAAATCAACTCCAAAATGGTGGATATAGAGAGGAATTTTGGAGACTTTTGGTCATAAAACATATGAATTATTGATGTCGTGTTAGGGTTGTTCTCTTGTTCAATTGGACACATCTATTTACGATCATCCCATTAGTGGTCTAGTTTTATTTTATATAACTTTTATGACATGGTATAAAGTTATTTTATAGATAATGTGTTATATATCTACTTTGGTTATCTTCAAAAATCTATGCTTGTATCTATATTTTTATGTGATTAGTTTATATATATGTTTCCTTTGTGGTTGTCATGGATTTTTATACAAAGTTTATTGCCTCCCTATGATCACCTATATACCCTCATGACTAGTTGATAACCTCTTGCATATAGAGAGACATGTTGGAGTTTTGTGTTTATCTTTTTTGATCACAGTGGAGTTGAATTAGGCCATGGATTCTAAAAAGTGGTACCAAAGAGGTGGTATTTATGTATAATTTTAGGTAGTTTGGTCTCTCCTGACATTAATGTGCCTACTTGTGATTTATATTCTTATTATATAAAGGGATTTTGTTATTTAAAGTCTCAATAAAATGTTATATTATGTTCCCCTATATAGATTATGGGTGGAATTATACATAGCTAAACCAGGTTAATAATTATTACTATCATTGGGTATGTGGATCCTTTCCATGTGTGGTGCCAAAATTTTGAAAGGGTATGTGGGACCATAATTTCATATGGTATGAGACTTGGGTGTAGATAGGAAATTGTATGGGTTATTGGGATGTGTTACCTATTACAATTTTCCTTATTTATGATATCAAGATGTTTATATATGTATTGATCATGGTATTTTTCTGTTAGTGTTATGTCACCTTGGAAGTATTTATTGGAGGACCAAGTAGGAGATGATCATGATCCCAGGCATATACATGTTCATCCCTCTAAAGGAAGAGATGATACTCCACTAAGTAGTGATCCAGTTGAGGCACCTAAGGGAAGAGGCGAGCATGATCCAAATAAAGAAGTTCCAAGGAAACTAGAGGAGATAATTGATCTAGGATATTTATTTAATGACCATATCATCTCAAGTATATTATAATTTATCTATATTACTGAACATGGTACAAAGGGAATTGATCAATCTATTACATATTTTACTAGAGAGTTCTAATCAAAACATACTCCCTTATTTTAAAGAAATGCAGGGCCCCATGTGGTCAAGTTTTGGAACAATTTTATCCAAATAATATTTAATAAAATTGAGATGCATCTTAGGTAGAGTTTGATGATGGTAATGTACATGGTTAGGGTACTATAAAAACATTGATGGTACATGTAAGTATAGGAAGATATACTTGATAAGAAGTATTAGAAAGACTTTGAGGTGAGGTTCTTTGATAACTTTTTCCTTGAGAGGTTGTGGGTGGATCGAGCCTATGAATTCATACACTTGGTGCATGGAGAGACATATAACAAGGAATATGATACTAAGTTCATGAATTTTCTATGATATTCACTAATATTAGAAGGTGGTGATATTTATAAGGTGTGTAGATTTTTTAGTATGTCCTTCTACATTCCATTATAATATCGGTGAATATATTTGGCTTGACCTTTTTTCTGAGGTGATGAATCAAGAATTAATAAAAGAGAAAAACTTGACCATTGGTAATGTGCCTATATAGAAAGTTATTTCAGGTGATGTTAGTGGTGTGGATTTATGTAGAAAGAATATAGGGAGTATGAGGATGTCCAAAGTGTGATCATATTAAGGGATTAACTTTTACACCTTGAAGTAGGTTATCTTTAAATTGTTACCAATGTGAGTATTCATGACACATTTAGACACAATGTGGTCAAATAAATAATTATTGTTAGGATTTTGAGTAGATATAAAAATATATAGAGGTTATGTTATAAAATATCACAGTCAGATGGGGTTCATGGATTAGGTGAGACCCAAGAAAATGAGATATGACTAATAGTGGTATCACGAGGCATTATATGGATTTAAACCACATGATCAAGTCATGGAAGAGAATAGGGTGATTAGTAGTGGTGCATTGGTAAATAAAAAACATCACTCTATAGAGAGGTTACGCATCTATTAGTAAAATTTTGGGAAGTTTCATCTGGTTGAGACAACATACCTTGATTAAGCTGTAGAGACATTTATGGTTATAAGTAATTCCAGATTGCATTGATTTTTGTTTTTTATGGGTAATTATGTATAATGTGTGTTATGTATAAAATGGATAGACCATATGGGGGTTAAGGTTTTTTAATCAGGTGTGATACTTGGTAATATAGTACTTGATGGTTGGAACATGTGCATTCTGGAAAGATTTTTATCTAAGATTCCATCATTTTTTATGTAGTTTTTTTATGATGTGACTGAGTGGGTAATTCTTTTTTTGGGGTTACCATGGCTGGAATTAGTTTCCATAGGATGGTTAGTCATGTTAATCAAATATATATGGATTTTTTCATCATTATCTTGGTATTTTGGGATTATTATAAGTGTAGTACTTTGTTTTTTATTGGAGTTTTATAGTGTTATGGATAGAAATGGATTAGGAATGAGTTATTCTATAGTGGTGAGGTTATAATAGACCATGTTTTTTGGTAAGTGATTTTGTATCTATAATTATCCAAAGCATGTAAAATTTGGTGTTATTGAGGTGTGTTAGGGTTTGATTGAGGCCAAGAACTAGTGTTTTAGGTTTTTACTAGGTATCATGATGAAATTTTTACTATAAGTATAGAATCACATCATAGAATATAAAATTACTGTATGAAGAGGGTTATGACAGATCAAAAATATAGATTAGGTGGTTGATTACACTATAATAGTTGGTAGCTATAACATTACTCATTGACTAATGTGGGTGTTCCACGCTAACCATGGTGGTCATGGGCCTAGGTGGTTTGGTTTATTTATTATATTCAGAAGGTGAGGTGTCATGTCATGACCTGAAAAGCCATGTTGTAATGTAGACCAGTGAAATATGTTACACCTTTATGTAGGTGTTCATTCTACAAGGGGGGTTATGAATGATTTTTTTAAAACAACAATTAAATTGAATTAAAAGTTAAAATAATAAATTAGAGAATGCCCATTTCATTATAGGTAGTTCAAACACCCTTCTAACATTCCCTTTGTTCTCCACTCCATCCAAGATGGATTTTCATCATTTGAGAATCATTCATCGAGTTTTTTTGTGTAATGTCCCAACTCGATAGCCACTGAAACGGTGCCACAAGTCAGTTCTCCACATTTCCTCAAGCACACGTCCTCATTCACCAAATGTTTCCAAATAAAAGTGAGGTTCTAATAATGGTATGGTGGGGAGGATAAACCCTAATGATTAGAGTATCATGGTGGTACATAATAATTAAATCAATAGAGGAAGTAGTGTAAGTGGATTGCAGTGGAAATAAGTCATCCCAATAATAATGAATTTCCAAATCCATAAGGAGTATCATATACAAAATAATTTCATGTCCATATGATGCTAAAATGTACAATAAGTAGACATATAGAAAGTAATTCATAACAATACGTAGCTGAAGGAAGAAAATACCCAAAGGTTATCTCCATGAGCATCCTATTATCCAACTCACTCATGTTCTCATAATCACCTATTTATAAGAGTAACGTTATAAGAATAATCCATGATACAAAGCATGTAACCATGAGGTCTGTTCGTGTACCAACCGATAGCCCAAACAGGCTATGAGATAAACACATTAATCCACCACCAATTTTGTCTAATTCAGTACAATCTATGAATATAAAATATTGTAGTATATAGGTATAGCAAATAAGGCCTGAATACATAGATGTAACTAAGTTAAGCTCGGATTCCTTAAAAGACACCTGGGTGAAAATACCTCCTTTAGCCCAAGCTAGAATGTATTTAAATGAGTATCCCCATATGTATATATATATATATATATAAGTATGTATGTATGTATATTAACTATATATGAACATGTATATGTATTCATATATAGAGATATGCAAGACTATATTTGACCTGAGGTGTAACCAAGGCATCCATGTATAATAATAATGTTAATATAAGTGTCACTTATTTCACTAAGGAATTAGCCAAAACATCCCAAATAGGAATCATATCCAAGTTCATAAAACAATAATAGTCATATAAGACCCAAATTAAACTCATGGAATATATGTATAATAGTGATCAAGCAAGTAATAAAATCTCATTTTTCCTATAAACCAATGCATGGCATTCCTACATTGGAATCCAAGTATCACTCAAGGTGTATTGTAAATCCTTTAACCAATGATCCCATACAAGGCATTCCATAATATGAACCTAGGTATCACTCCATGGATAATTAAAATTTATTTAAACAATGAACATATTTAAGATGTTCCATATATGAAACCCAGGTATCGACCATGGCTTAACATAATTTAATTAACCTAGACTATCCAAGGTGTTTCCTATAAAGAGACCGAGCTTCACTCATAGTACTTGTAATCTCAATCATCCCATAATCCCATACAAGTAATTACTTATAAGGAAACCCAAGTATAAGTCAAGGAATAAATAATTCATTTAACCTATGATCTCATCCAAGGCATCCCATATTAGGAATCCAAGTATCACTCAAGGTGTAATACAATGAATCCAAACAATAAGCCTGTACAAGGAATTCCTGCTTGGGAGACAAAGGTTCACTCAATGTGTGGTATAATTCATCTAACCATTTAAATTTAAGTAATTAATAAGTCAATGTTAGTAAGTTTATCATAACATGATTCAAGTATGAATAATAAAAATTCCATGACCATAAGCATGACATATCCCAATTAAAGTATTCAATTTAGGTCATTAAAATTATAAATAATTTAGATGGACATGGTAAGGTTAATTCCATTTATAATTTCAAATAAATCCATTTTATTTTCCCTTTTTATTATATAATATGTCACACCTCATAGGTTTTTTTATTACAAAATGTGTAATGGTTGTCAAATCAACTCATTTAATTCAGTTTAGAAATATCATATATTATATTTAATCCAACACACCTTAAAGGTGATTAAATCATAGAAAATTATTATAATATAAGAATTAAAAACAACACTTAATAAGGTGATTTAATTTACTAGACAAAGAATAGTTCATGGAAAAATAATCAATTCACCGAAGGGGGTGGTTCATGTTTAGGTGAAGAAACTCCAACAGTGAAATTAAATAAAAAATGGCTATTTAGTTCAAAGCATTTAGTTCCACATAATTAATTCAAATTTAAAAGGGTGTCCCATGTAAAATACAGCGTGTTTCATAATGGGGTATTTTATAAAACAATTATACTTTAAGGGAAAATCAATATACCACATAACTCATGTTTAGGATGCTTCACTCATCCATTATAGAGATTTGATTCAAGCAAGATCAAGAAGGAATGGAAAAATCAATAAACATCCTAAAAATAGGGATTATTATCTCACATTTAAATGGAATTCAATATTGAAAGATAAATAAAGGATAAAGAAGAAATTGTAGACTAATTGTTACGATTTCAATGCATCTGACGGTGATCAGTTTTTAGTTCGAATTAAGGAGAACTATGGAAGTCAAAAAGGAGGATAGGGGGAGCTAGAGTGGCGGATGTGCAAGGGATAAATGAGGGAGACAATAGATGGATTTTGATTCAAAGAAGGCAGGGGTAAATTGGTAAAGTCACCCCCTTTAATGAGGTGCAATATTTGGCCAAACAGTTTATCCAAATGATGTGCCAACTATGAGGGCTCACTACCCATGTGGGCTAGGCCCACTGTTTTGGAAAATTTTGAGCAACCCATAGGCCAATATATAGACCCTATGTAGAAACTACATGATTTATATACGAGAGGAACATCAAAAAACTATTCCCCTATACAAATTGGAATCATGGTTTGGGCTGTAAAGTTAGTACTAACAGTTTTCCAACCATGCACCCCTATTTGTTTCTCTCAAAACTAATTTTTTGCAGCCTGATGATCTCAAAAATAAACTGAACATCTAAATCATATATTGATCCTTAAACCCCATTCAAAAATAAAACTTTTAAGTGTTATGACACTCATATTTACATTCCAAATATTAGTTTAATATTTGACCTATCCATCAAATGAAATTTTCAAACTCCAATGGAAATTCCATCCATTTCAAAATACGAAAACTTACAATTTACCCACCATAGAACTATAAATCCCTAAGAATCTTTAGGGAACAAAAACAATTTTACCCTTCTGACCTCTTTCATGAAATTTTTGTTTAAATGGATTTGTTTAATTTTAAACACCCAACACACTTGCAAGGATTGCTTCTAACACATATTACTTAATTCGTTAAAACTAAAGTCAACGATCAAATTCAAAACTAAAATATCAAGATGGATCTTACATGAGACCATCTAAACTGAGGCATGACCACATAGCTATTTCTTTACCAACCTTTCCATAGAGATCCTCACCATAGGTTCTAACATTTAATGACCAATTACGCACCATGGTACTTTACAACAATGGAATTTCCTAAATAGACCAGCCCTAAGCATTCTAATGATGCTTATGGAACATTTACCAATTAGATTTTATGGTTGATTCCCAATCAACCTCATTTAGCCTGTTCATTCCATGAAATATAGTAAAGAAACAAAGACAGTAGCACACAATTTTTTTACAAGGTTCCATCACAATGTGGGTATCTACTCCAAGCTATATTCGGGTCAAGTCTGAGAAACATGTGATTCATTAAAAATATAAATTGAATATTCATTTGATATCTATTGAAAATACTTTACTATCTCTCAATAGTTTTACAGTCATCCAGATGGTTCTTTATACTATCTCCCACTAGTTTAGAATGGATTCTCCCAACTCACCACTTCAACAAGATCTTTAATTTGCTTTGGGATGTAACCACATCTACTGTAATGATATTATTCCTCAATAAAAGCCTTTAAAATATAAAATATAATCAGTTCCAGCATCAGACATGTTAGTATCTTCATCTCAACTCAATTTCTTTAAGAGTATCAAAACCAAGAATATATATTTTTGTAGTCTCAATATTGAACTTACTTAATACTCATATTTTCTTATTTTCTAGATTCTATAATATAAGGATATCATAGTATAGTACTTTTTATTTTTATTATCCTTTTTATTCTTCTATTTCAATGATAATACTGTATACAATAGCATCTCATTGTCCCTCATCATATTTTATTATGATTATTTTTCCCCAATACATAGGATCTTCAGTAAAATTCATAATCATTTTCTTTTATATTTCTTATCAAATTCACAGCACATAGATCATTATCTTTCTATTCTCACTTATATTCTCATAATATCATGAATATTATTTCTATATTAGTAATATAGGAATTTAATGATATTTAAAATGGAGTTATTCTTAGTATTTCTATTTAATTTTTTAATATAATCATATGGTCCTTATCCCCATGATCTCGATATATTCTTCTTCTTCTAAACATTTATCTAAAATAATATTACATAAATACCCATCTTCTTCATTTAAACTGGTAAAATAATTCTTCGAATAATTATTATAGCTTTTATCACCCTTAAATATTTTCAAATAATTTTATTTGAGAATACTAGAATAAATGGGTAATGATCCTCTCAATTTTTTCTCATTCGATTTTCCATATGAGTTAACTGGAATCATGGATCAATCATCAGCATCGTGATATTTAATCACTCAAAAAATATATCAGAATTGTTTTACATAATCCATAATAAATATCGTATTTTTTTAAACTGATAAACCTTATATAAGAAATGGAATATCTTACATATCACTTTTGTGGGATCAAATATCTTACACATGATAAAGAATGTATTTCATATACTAATGAGAATATTCTATATTCCTAATAAAATCTTACGCATTACTTTAATATATTCTATATCAACAAAAATATAATATATATCATGGTAGGTCTGATAATTTTCAAATTTTCATTCAATAATATCATACATTCCTTCTATGATATAATATTTATGCTCCGAATATATTATATATCACATAGTATTTTTTTACTTTTTCATATTTTTGAAATACTATAATAAATATCTTATATATGATTCAAATATATTTTTTATAACCATAATATCTTTCCTTAATCACATTTTAGTGTGATCTTCAGTTAATATGTTCTGAATTATCTCAGATATATCTTGTTTCATCAGAAAAACTTGCATACTATATGAAATATATTACGTATCATAGTGTAAACTATCAGACACTTTGCCAATGCTTTAGATTTATCTCAAAGTGATTCTTCCCTATCATCCTAAGAATATTACATATCATGGTGGACTCCTACACTTTTCAAATATTATATTGTGACGGATCCTTAGTGTGCATTATTAAAAATTTTACCTCCATCCTAGAATTCCAAAACTTATTCAAATCAACTCAGAACCTATTTAATCATTCTTAGGGTATCCAAAATCACTTCAATTCATCTCTAAACACTTTGAATTATTATAAATTTATCAAATATTATTAGAATTATTTTGAAAAATTCCTAAGTAATTTATTATAATATGTAAACTCTATAGATTATTTCAATATATTTTCACTCCCTCATCCATTCCCACTTTAAGATTCATCAGTTTTCCTTGATTGATAGTGATTTAAAGATTACTAATGATTTCATAACCTATATCAAATTTTCTTAATTTTTTGAATCTCGAAAAAATTCATTATAAAAGTTTGTTAGTTACCATAAGCATCAACTTTCATGCTCAATAACATAGGTATTATTACTCACTCTTTCAAATGGTTGTGGTTATTTTCAATAAACCAGCTCTTCAACCTCAACAGGATCCTACAGTAAATAGTGATCTCTTTATCCAATTTAATTTTTCATTGATTTATATAAATTCTATCTCATAAATTATCATATGTAGTATTTTTCTTCCTTGAATGTGTTTACCTAAGAACTCTAAGTAGCAACAGACCTTTCCCATTGTTAAAAGCATCATCTTAATCTTCAAGATCATGAATCTATAACCTTTTTCAACTTATAAGTGAATATTATTTTATATATCCAATGTAAGGATAAATTACACTAATAATATGAACTTTAATATTTACCTCAAATATCTCCCATGTTCTCTTAAATCTCCCCATTTCTATGGTACTCTTCATCAGGCATGGGATCTTTAAAACTATTAACTCATAGAGATCTTCATAATCGCCAAACTTTTTCATATATTGACTTCAATTATCATTGATATATCGATAATAAATAAAACACTATTTATCACAATCAATTTGGTAACATCTATATCTACCTTTTGATTTTTTATTAGTGCACATTTAAATTCTAAAGTCAATATCATTCTCTACCTTGTTAGTAATAAAGTGTAAGGGTAAGTGAAACTCCCACTCATCTCATTCTTCTCCTATAATTAAAATTTCATATTCTAACCTTTTATTAAAAGTAACACATGATTAATTAGATAAAATGGTGGTATAATATTTTTTTAATAAATGGTCCATAAGTTAATCAACTCTAATTATACATGATCAATATTAGTGTAGAAAAAACAATGACTGAATTTGAAATAAAATTTATATATAAACATCTCAACATGTGATACCAAATCAGAAATCTCTTTATTGGGGTTATTTAAGTAGATATTCAAGTAATTTATCTCTTGTACTCAACTAAATAAACACATCAAAAACATTCAAGTGTAAGAAAATTTCTACAATTTCATCCCTTAAAAATAATTTACAAGTTAACTTGAACTCCCTCTAAATAATTAGAATTTATTCAACTCAAAATAAGGATAAGAAACATGGTTATCAAACCAAAACACATAAATTCTCCAAGTATTGTCTATATTTATAGATTTTCTGGCAGATTTTCCATCTTTTTAACTCCCCCTCAAGGGACACACTCCACCAATATTTATCATGGATGGTATTTTTTCAAATAAATTCAAATAATTATTTAATACAACTTAAAATGTTACAATGAGACATCATGATATAAATTTAATAATTCTATATTGGATGCCTCTTCTAACTATAAAATTTTCAAATATTTCTTCAAGTTCTTCCACTACTAGAATTTTAAATATTTGCGATGGATTATTTGAGATGGAAAAATTTATCATCGCAAATTGGTCATGTGCATAGAATATTTGCAACACAAGTAGAATTTTATCACAAAGAGTAAGAATTTGCGATGGAATTATAAATTCATTGCAAATAGTTTTGGCGGGGTTTCCAGCTGCCAACCGTGAAAATCATTCATGACAGGAATTTGCAATGGACTTCTTAGTTCATCGAAAATTTCCTTTGAGATGAGATTATTTGTGACCTAATTCAATGCTCATCGCAAATAATTTTGACCAAAAAACTTTTTGCGACGGAATTAATTCTGTCATAATTACTCCATTGTAAAAAGTATTAGGATTTAACAACATGCATCCCCTCCTTTGTTATTCATCCTCTCTTTTTCCTTCCCTCTCCCAAAGCAATAAAACCCTACCAACTACCCTGCTATGTGCATCCAAAGAAATGACTATTTCTTCCAATTTATGGGTGATTTCACATCAGATTTGAAAGTTATGGACTCTCCTTCTATTCTCTACCAGTTTTTCTATGTATTTTGGTAAGATGTTATAAATATTGGTTTAAAAAACCTAGGTTTAGAAATTTTCCCTATTTTGATGATTTATTTGACATTTAAGGTTAATCAAAATTTATTATTTTAGATTTTAGTGTCTTGATTATGCATGGGTTGTTTTAATTTGATTTACAATATTTTTCACTTGATATTTTAACTTAATTGATTTTTTTTGTGTGTAGGGTTGCTGAAACGTTATTATTTCATATTATTAATTGAAATATAATAATTATTGAAATATGCAGAATGTTAGTATTTGTTTTCAAATATGATGGTTTCATCAATACTTAGATTTATTTTAATTTTATTGGTGTTTTTAGGGTTACTCTAAGTTTATTATAATTTTACTCATTCTTTGTTTATTATTATATTTTTGGTTTTGGTATTCATTTCAGTTGTGTCCCAGTTTCTTTTTTCTTTTGCGTGAGCATGTATGTATGTCTAAATATTTTTTATGTTAATTTTTTTACAATAATAATATTTTTACATGCGTACAATATTTGTTTATAATAATATTTTTTATAATAATATTTTTTTATAATAATATTTTTTTTTGCGCACATTCATGTATATAAGTATGTATAAATACTCGTATGTCTAAATATTCGTTTTATTATTATTTTTTTCGCACACGCATGTGTGTATTAATAAATTTCATGTTAATAGATTTGATTAAGAAAATATGCAATATATATATATAATTTGAAATAAATATAATTTATTTATTTTTTAATACTAATGAGAAAATTAATTTAAAGAAAAAAATTTAATAAAATATTATTTATATGATTTTTTTAAAAAATTGTTAAAAAAATGGTTTAATGAAAAACAATGACAATTTAAAATATGTAATATTTATTAAAAACTTAGTTAATAATAATTAGGATTAATTTTTGTAATATATTTAAAAAAAATATAAATAATATAAATAATTATTATAAATTCATAAAAAATAATTATTATTAAAAAAATAGAATTAATTTAAATAATTAGTAAAAATCAATAAATAATTTATAATATATAATAATTAATGAGTCTTTATTATTAATAAATAGTAAATATTAGTGATAATTATAAAATAACAATAATTTGTAAGAAAATATAATAAAATATAAAAACATTTAGAAATTCATAATAATTCCTATAAAATGTTGTATTAATTAAAATAATTAGTATTCATATTTGGTATAAATGTTGTAAAAACACCTGACTCGCACAACTATTATAATTCATCTAGGGTAAAAATTATTAATTCAAAAATTATTAATTCAAAATAATCATGAATTCAAATTAATTATTAATTCAAAAATATGAACTCAAATTTATTTAAAATTTATTTATATATATTATAAATTCAAGGTAATTAAATTTACTTATAATCAAAATTAACCATAAGTAAAAATATTTATAATATATATATATATATTTGATATTTCTATATTTGTTTAAAAATGACTTAGAATATATTTGATGTATTTATATTAATTAAGAAATTATGATATATATATATATATAATAATTATTAAAATTTTAACAATAATTTAAATAAATTAAAAATAATCATTACATAATTTATAATAATTTAAATAATTTAAAAAATTGTAATAATAGCAATCATTACATAATAAAATTTCAGTAATAATTTAAGAAATTTCAATATATATATAATTAATAAATAATTTATAATAATTTAAATAATTAATAATCATCATTACATAATAATAATTACATAATTTATAATAGCTTATAATAATTAATAATAATCATTACATAATTTATAATAATAATCATTACATAATTAATAATATTCATTACATAATTTATAATAAATTGTGATATATATATATATATATAATTCATTAGTTAATAATCATTTCATATAAATGTTTAATTAATTAAAATAAACCATATTAATAATTTGTATAAATTTTTTAATATATATTTATATATAAAAATAAATATATATAAAAATAATATTAATAATATATTAAAAATGATACCCCTGTGTGCGATGTAATGAAACACTTGATGCTAACAAATGTTATGTTGCATCTAGGGTAAACCCCATATCCCAGACCTAACAGTGGTATTTGATTTTTCATACGACAAATAGTTTGTGAGATACTTTAAATTTTATTAAGAAATTATAATAAAAATATTAAATGAATTATCCTCTCATGTAATCAAACAAAATACTTGATTTTAAAAAATATTATGTCACGTCTAGGGTAAACCAAACATCCTGGGCCCAATGGTGATATTTGATTTGTCATATGATACATAGTTTGAAAGACACTAGGAATTTTTATGATAATTTATAATAAAAATATTAAATGAATTACCCTTACCTACAATGTAACTAAACACCCAACACTCAAAAATCTAATATCATGTCATGTGTAAACTCCACATATCAGACCCAATGGTGATCTCCAATTTATCATATAATACATTGTTCAAGATATATTGTATTGTTTTCAAAATATAGCATGTATCTTATAAAATATTTTTAATATTTTTATTTTTATCTACGCTGAGCCTCTACATGCCCCATAAACTAATGTTAACTCGGTGCCTCACTCTACTCATATTTCATGGAAAACTTTCAAGATGGAAAAATATAATAATAATTTTTAATTTTACAAAATAATCAACAATAATTATTCATATTCTTGTTCTTTATCAGATAACTATGGACTCGGTAAGTAGACAGTAGTATCTATTACATGATCGTGATTGGATAAAAAATTGCAAAAATCCACATAGATCTGGTTTAAATTCTGTCTACATTGAAGGTGTTGAAACCTTTATATCATTTTCATTGTTGAATTTAGATTTTTTTTCTGAAGAAACAATTAAATGCTTGTGTCAGAAAAGTTATCGTAGGACATTCAAAACATTTTACAAATTCAGACTTCACCTATTGTGTTTCTATTTTCAGAAAAATTATATTTTTTGGTATCAACATAGGGAAAATACATTAGTAGAAAATACAAAAAATTATTATTCTAGATCCATCATTTCAGAATTTAATACCTAAGGTATCTAGTCTATCTATTCCTGAAACAACAACTTCAAATGATATTCCAAATCTTGAATTAGAACTTTCTTAGTTTTCGAATTGGTTGAAATCTACTGATGAGGCATTATATTTGGAAATCCAGATAAGAAAACTTTAAGTTTTTACAAAAAAATTGGCCATTAAATCAGATTTCGGAATTTCCAATAGTTTTTTCATTCAGATTTTATCTTTGGTTATGTTGTTTTTTCCTTATTAAAATACATTACCTGTAAGTTTCTATAAAATTAAAAGGTTGGTTCATAATGAGGGTCTAAGTTATTATAAGATCCATTCATGTTCAAATGATTGCATCTTATATTATGGTGATTATGAATCTTCTGTTAATTATCTAACATTTGGTGAATTGGGGTATAGAGAGGCATAACAAGGAATGTCCAGACTTCCCATGAAACAGTTGTGATATTTTCCAATTACACCACATTTATAGAATTTATTTATGTCTTGCAATACAATTAGATTGATAACATAGTATAAATCAAATATTTCTATCACAAAAAGCCTAAATCATCCATGTGATGGTGATTTACAGAAACATTTTGATCAGATGCATCCTTCTTTTGATTCAGAACATCGTAACACATATTTGGTCCTTTCTAGTGATGGTTTTTTTCTATTTGGTTCTTAT
Organism: Viscum album; assembly: GCA_963277665.1. NCBI lineage: Eukaryota > Viridiplantae > Streptophyta > Magnoliopsida > Santalales > Viscaceae > Viscum > Viscum album. The sequence continues at coordinate 348,876,338 of OY728126.1, read as the reverse complement.
GGAAGTCAATATTTTTATTGGCTTGTTTTCATTACTCCTTACAACTTGCATCCTTTGATTTTGATGAAGGAACCATATATATATTTGATGTTATTAATTACAGGACACCCAAAGAAGAATATTGATGTTTATTTGAAGACACTAATTGATGAGTTAATTTCATTATGGAACAATGGTGTGACCACATTTAATATAACTATATATCGGTATTTTAAATTGAAGGTTGAATTAATATGAATGATCAGTAACTTTCTTGCATATGGTATGTTATCTTGATGGCACACACATGGTCTAAAATCACGTTCATACTACATGGTTGAGAAAAAAATATTTATACTTGGTAATTGGAGAAAAGTTAGTTATTTTGACTGTCATCGGAGATTTCTTCCAATGGATCACCATTTTCTAAGGAATTGAATAAATTTTACAAAAGGTCAAATTGATATAAAAGAACCTCCAGTAGTTCTCCTAGGTAATCTGATAAAATCTATTGTCTCATCATTACATCATATGAGCAAAAGATAAACGGTTTTGGGAGAGATAATAATTGGATAAAGCGAAGTATTTTTTGGGACCTTTCATATTGGTATGATTTTTTGGTTTATCACATGTTAGATTTAATGCATATTGAGAATAATGTTTTTGATAACATGTTTTATACCGTGTTGGACACACCTAGTAAGACCAAAGAAAATGTAAAGGAGTTGTTAGATCTTTTGCAGATTTTTAGACTTCATGAACTTTAATTATTTGAATATAAAAAATCACACATATTAATGAATCAAAAACAATATTACACACTTAGTAAATAAAACCATTTATTATTATTTCAATGTATTAGATATTTGAGTTTAGAATATGGTTATGCTTCTAATTTTTCTTGTTTCATCAGAAAGGGGAATATTAACGGGTTAAAAATTCATGACTATCATGTTGTAATTGAAATATTGATGCATGTTGGTCTTATAGAGCAGTTGAATTATTCAATATGGGACATGTTGACCGAAATATCATATTTTTTATAATATATTTGTGAAAAAACATTGGATTTTGATGCATAGAGTTTGCTGGAAAAATATATTGTTTTAATTTTATGTAAATTGGAGAAAATATTCTTACTGGGATTATTTGATTCCACAAAACATTTAATATTGAATTTTCCATAAGAAGCTAAATGTGGAGGGCTAGTATAATTCCATTGGATGTATCCGTCTGAGATATGTAGGCAAAAATTATAGAAAAAGTACATAACAAAGTTTCTATTGAAGGGTTGATTGAAGAAGCGTACTTGCAGGAGTAAATTTAAAATTTCTACTCTTATTATTTTCAGTTGGAATATCCTTCAAAACATAAATTCATAGGTTTAAATAAGACAAATTTTGATGTTGTCATAGACCGTCAGTTATCAGTTTATAATTAGCATGATCTTGGTTTCAGTGGTTATCGTGAGTAATGGCTTACAGGTGAAGAACTTCACAGAGCTCATACTTATGTTCTGCTAAATTATGAAGAATGTCACGATTTGTGAAGTAAGTACTAATTTTTATTATTTATTAAATATTTATAAAATAAATCTTTATTTAAAATAAATTTTTGTAGCCTATATGATGAACATATCAAAAAAAATTATAAAAATTAAATTTGCTGCTCTTGAAGAATGTCGATAATAAAAATTTTCATATTGGTTTCAAATAATGGTAGGATAAGATTCTCTTTATGGAATATTAAATTAATTTTTCAATGATATCTATTATTAATAATTTTTATTGTTTACAGGTTACACAACATGAAAATAAAATTGACAGTGAATTACGTGTGCTCAAAAACCCTCCATCGAAATTGGTAAAACTTTATAATGGGTATATGGTAAATGGATTTTGATTTCATACACGCATATTTGGTGAATCAAAGAAATCAAAAAATAGTGGGTTTTATTTGAAAGGATACTGTCATAAGGAAAATGAAGTTGACTTTTATGGTATAATAGATGAAATAATTGAGTTATGTTATATGAGACCAAATTATGTTACAATGTTTAAATTTCATTAGTTTGATATTGATCGGGGGTTGCGAGTTCATTCACAACATGGAGTCGTTAACATTAAATATAGCAGTTTTCGTGCATAAAATGAACCATTTATGTTGTCACATCAAGCAAATCAATTTTAATTTACAAATTACTATGATTTTTCAAGAGATTTGAAGGACTCGTAGAGAGTGATAAAAAAATCACTTGACAATCAGTTTATTAAAAATGAAAATGATTCTATGGAAATGTAACATATTGAAATTTTTCAAGAAACATCCCAAAATATATCTCTTACCAAATGGGATATAAATATCGATGATGGAACCCCCCCCCCCCACCCTCAGTTAAGAGACAATGATATAGATAATTTTGATGAAGTAATAAGGGATGATGAAATGGAAATTCATACGGAAGTTGACAATGCTGAAGATGAGGATGAAGACATTGATGTCGATGAAAATGGTGATGAAGATGACGATTGATGTATTATATTCAATTATTTAGTCATAGATAATTATTAAACTCTAATATTTATTATTTTTTAAAATTTCATATTTCTATTAATAATATTTTATAGGTAAAATTATTTTATTCTAACATTTAATAATTTTTTATATTTCATATCTGTATTAATAATCTCTTACTGGTGGGAATATTTGTTCATATGAATGGAGAAGATCCTAAGGATCTATTACGTTATCTCACTAAGGTCAGACTTCCTGATTATGAGCTCGATTCAGCTCCTCCTCCTCAGGCTAGTGCGGCTACTAGGAGGGGGCGGGGTCTTTCTCGATTACAGATTTTAGATCTTATTCTAGAGAGAAAACCATCTATTTATTTTGATCCTCATTTATAGAGGTATATTTAATTTTTTAAGATATTTATTTTATATTAACTAAGTGCATTAATTTTTATAATAAATTTATCATTATATATTTATTTCAATTTTTATAGTTTTTCATATTTATCTATTGGACAGGCTGGGGAAATTTTAAGAAATTATTTTTCTGAGCCATGGGTGTCATGGGACATAGTACCCGTCACCGTGCATGATAAGATGTTCGACCACTATATTTTACATTATTAAATAATATATACTTTTAAAGAATATATTTAATTATTAACATATTTTTTCAATTATCTTGCAGAATTTATTTTCTCAAATTTTGGATAGCTAGAGAGTTCCTATTCGAAAGGCATGGGATAATTGTATACATGAGCGCTTTCATCAACTTCTACACAACATCAAAAAGTAGGCTATAGATAATTCTTGTGCTACCATTTTCAATCATTATTGTGTCGCCCATTTTCCCGACCATATATCAGCTTAGGTGTGGGATGGGATGTGCTCCTTCTAGGTAAGAGAATATTTTAGTAGAAGATTGTTAGCTAGATGTTGGAGTTTTGGGAGGAAAGAGGTCACTCATATGTCTGGTATTCACACATTTGGCATACATCGATGACATATGGTAAGTGATATTATTTATTAATACATATATTTTTAAACAATAACATGTTTTTATATTATACAGGATGCTACTGACCAATCTATTACAGAGTTTAAAGTTTATAAGAAGATGTATATTGGTCCTCATACAGGAGAAGTTGTAGGCGAACAACATCACCATATTTTGGCTAGTGATTTTGTTCAAAAATTTAATGAATATTAATTTTATTATTATTATAAATTTTCATTATATTTAAAGGAAATATATGAGATTGTGACTACTCATTCACAAGAGATTCAAGCTAATATCGAACAATATGTCACTTCTGATTTGGGTTTCAATGAGGGGGATTGAATATAGGCGACTTAGAAAGGTGTCGAGAAAGGTTGAGTGATTGGTATTGGTTCTTGACTGACACCTACAAGCTATTATGGTACTTTTGTAATGGCATTAGTGAGCGCAAAGTGAGCTCATGGAGAGTCGCCATCGACACTATCGTTCGCTGCATAGTATGAGGATAGGTTGAGAGCTTAGGATGATATGATAAAATAGATGCAGAATGATAGGGAGGATGAGTGTGAGCAACAGCGTCTGACAGATGAGCATATGATGGAGTATATGTGTCGACTTGCGCATGGCATTGGTATAGAGTTTCCTCCCCCTAGTCTTTCGAGTAATCCTCCTCCACTAAATGATAGTGGATGATTTATAAAGTTTTTATGATTTTTTTGTAATTTGGTATGGGAGACTTGTTATTTTTTAACTAATGTATTACTTTTTGTCTGTTTTAATTTGTTTAATTTTCTGTAATGCTTTTTAAATTTTTTTAAATTTATTAATTTTTTTAAATTTTTTTAACATGTTTAAATTAATTTTAGGTTTTTTAATTACTCTTAAATATATATATATATATTATTTTTTATATATTTAATATGTTGATTAATTTCAATAATTTTAATTATTTTAATTATTTTTTAATATATTTATTTTGTAAATTAATTTTACTTTATTTAATATTTAAATTTCTAAAATATATATAATTTAAAAAAATTAATATATTTATTTTATATTTTTGAAAATATTTTTAATTATTTTTTATTTTTTTTTTATTTTTTTTTTGTAAAATTTTATTATTTGCGATGGATGAATTCATCCATCGCAAATTACTTGTCGGACCTTTTATGATGAGACATCGCAAAGGTTATTTATAAACCCTTACAAGAGTCTTTTGCAACAGCTAAAGGCTTCATAACAAATAAATATTATTTCTGATAGATCATCGCAAATAAACACATTTGCAACACCCCAATCATCGACGGGGTATTTGTGACGGACTCCCTTCACAATTGACATTTTGTGACAGGAGTCCATCGTAAATACCCAATGATAATTACCTTAAATTCCTGTTGTTATCCCCCATATATGCATCCACTTCAATTCCCTATACAAATAATCAAAAGAAAGTGAATATTTGGGAATAAGGTGAGTTCTCCATAGCTCCTTAGTGATAGAAACAATCCTATTATTTCCTTCTCAAACAAAAAATATTATTTTCCTCTCAACTTCATTTTGGTGGGAACTCTTCATGCATTCTCCTCATTTAATTTTAAAGATTTCAGACTCTTTATGAATCATAATATTTCTTTTAGATTCAACTTTCTTCTTATGTGGAAGTGGATTTTTCACATCATCTACCAATGAACATTCACTCTTTTGTTCTTACTCATTCTCTTTTTCCATTTCTAAATGCTTGGCCATATAATCATGTAACCCTGAGAAACATGCTCTGATTTCTCCTTGTGTGGAAACTTATTTTCCACAGCAGCATTCTCAGAACATAGAGTAAATGGTTATTTTTATTTTTTATCAATATCTCCTCCTATTTTTAAATAACTATCAGGCATTTATTAAAGGTTTTTCCAATCTTTTTCCACCTTCTACATAGATTTTCACTAATATTTGGGTTATCCTCTTTAGTAAGCCTCTCAAGTTATTCTTATTAGATATCTTTGACTAAAATATTAATATTATTTATATCTTGTATTGATTTTATTTTTGATTCACATTTTTTTTAATGTTGATATTTATGGCCAAATTGAATAGGTTCATGATGTGTACTTTTATCCCATATTAGAATCATATCTTCCTTGGTGTATCATCCTTCTCAACATTCTTCTTAGGTGAATTTTTTAACACTCTTATTTTTTTATACTCTCTAGTTAACTCACTTTATTTTCTCAATTTAATATTTATTTATTTGGTCCAATATCTTCAAATAAATATTAATTATGCTTTATAATTTTATACCATCATTCAAAATCACAGTGACCACTTCTATTTCAATTCACAAAAAAATACTCAAGACATTTAAATCTATTTTTATTGAACATATTTTTCCTTTTTTTTGAATGTTTCCTATGCTCATTAGACCCTTTATTTATTTCATATCTTCTCCCCCTTAATAAGGTCCTTTTATAATCTACATAAACAAAAAATATATTCTAAAATTCAATCTCCTTATGTATAAACCATTCATAGTACTAACAATAGCTGATAAACCTCATTATTTTTCCTTTAGCTGTAGTTTATCTAGATTTTTTTCCATTCCATTTTTATACTAATCAATCCTTATTTTGAGGTAATTTTTGGGATCCAATATTCTTAAACATGGTTATATCCATACTTTATTTTTTTTGGGTTTCTCATTATTTTTCTCCCCATAAATTTTCCCAAATTTTAAATTATAACATGTACCATAAAATAAACCGATACTATAAAAAATTGAAATTTTTGGGATGAGAGTTTTCTATTTACATGAGCTTAGAATATAGAGATATTCAAATGATCATAATCCCTTATTTCCAATAACACTTGAATTTTTTGTAATTAATACTCTAATTAGAACCTTTCATGAGAATATCTATTCTTTTAGTAATATGGAAAGATTCAGCTTATCTCACTAAAAAATTACTTACCTTCACTTCCAACTCAAGAAACTTCATGTTGTGGGTATTTTTTTCAACCTAAAATAATCTCAATCTATCTACCAATTACTTTTCATCTTATTAATATTATACTCATGTTTTTTCACTTTCTTACAAGAATTTGTGATGCTATTTTATTATTTTATCTTTTATTTTTGATTAAGAATTATTATAATCAATAGTAACTCTACGACTTTATTCTAATACATAGATCCTCACTTTTAAAGTTTTAATTACCTAGGACTTCTTGTTAAGGATATTTTTAAATACTTTTTCACCAAGAATAATTTTTCTTTATGAATCTTTAAGTATTTTTCTTCGGCATTCACATCTTGGATAAAAGTGTTTTATTTTTGAAACTTCTCAACAATTGCCTTCTCTATCACATAAACTTTCAACTACATCTTTTATTTCTCATATTTTAGCCCATGATAAACAAAAGAACATATGTGATAAATTTATCAATAATATTTTTCAAATAGTTCATTATTTCATAGTAAACAGCATCAAGTGATTCACTATATACTTATTCTTCACAACCAAAACATGATTCACCAAGAGGAAACTTCTTAACATATATGAAATATAAACTTCCACTTTGATTTCTTTTAATTAGTGGTGTAGCCTATTTCTCATTTGAGATATTTCTTAACCTCTTAGACTCTTTCTTCTATCTATTTTTCATGGTTTTGGATAAACCCATGATGTTTATATTAACATAGATGAAAACTAAATTCTCCATCTGAGGAAACTTACCACTTTATTGAAAATTTAATTTTAAATATAATTTATAAAAAAACTATAAATGAAAATGGATCTAATAAAATGGAACCTAGTTTATCTTAGATACCACTTTTGATATGAAACAAGATCATGCAGTCGCACTAAGAGGGGGTGAACTAATGTGAACCAGTTTTTTTAAATTATTTTCACTTTTAATTTTCCCTCTTAATATTCAAACATTTTCATTAGTTAAGATTAGTGGATCTTCTAATTAATTAATAACACACAACACCATATGAAAATTAGTAAAGAAATAAATAAATCATCACGTGGAATTTTTACAAATTTAAAGTGAATATATATGTGTTTATATGTGGAATAAAGATAGTACATGGTATTTTTAGTGAAATTCCTACATCTCAAACTTGATCTAAAAATACATTACTATATCCTAGTAGTTTTATAGTCTACCAACTAGTTATTTTTACTAAATCCCTCGAGTTTAAAATGGGTCCAAACTCATTACTGGAACCAAATATTCAATATTCTATGAGGTGTCATTGTATCAACTAGTAAGATCTTATTCCTAAATCAGAGTATTAAACAACCAAAAGAAAATATTTTATACCCCCATACATATCATTATCTTCATCGCAACTCAATTTCTTCAATATTATTGACACATAGAATATATATATATTCAACAATAATATTGGCCTTGCTCAATTATCCTTTTCACTTCTTATCTGTCTTATATGATATAAGGATATCATAGGGTAGGTCTTTGCTCTTGTTTTTTCCATATTATTCCTTTCCTTAGATGATAATAAGGTACAAAATAGTGGTATAACTTTGTTGGATTCTTTCTTATTATCTTATTCCACGTATTCCTTAATACATAAGATCTTTTTTAGCAGCCTTTCTCTCCTTCTCTCCCGATCTAGGGTTTTCTACGGCGGCACTTCGGAGGGGGGAGGCATGTGCATCGCTTCCGGATTTGTCTCCACCTTCCCTCTTCCCTCATTCTTCCTCTCATCATTCCCCCATGTCTATGCTTATTTTGGCGCTTCCAGCTTCCATTTTCGACTCTTCATCCCTTTCCCTTGGGTTTTATATTCCTTTCGGCGGTGAAGGCTTGCTTTCCCTTATCTTCTTTTCGATTTCCCCACTTCTCCTTCCATTGCTTGTCTGATGTCGTTCACTGGTGGGACAGTGTTTTCCTCCCACCGCCCCTCTTTCTGCCTTACCCTATGCATTAGACCTCCATTTATGGGTCTATGTGCCGGTGCTTCAGGCGGTTTGGGTCAGCGCCGGTGGTGGAATTCGCTGTCCTTCTCCTTATCTGCCCTTGATGTCCAACCCATCGAGCTCGACCCCATATTGGTCGGGCTAGATGAGGGTTTTGGGATCTCTTGTGATGGTGTTGGAGGGGGCTAGTAATAGTCTCAGTGCTCTTTCTTCTCCAGCATGTGTTTCCTATTCGGTTTCTCTATTCTCTATTTTGATGTTCCTTTTTGGCGATGTTTCCAATTTCCTTTTGATTTCATTTTTGTTTTGTGGTTGCTTGGATGGTTTTTGATGGTGTTCAATGTTCTATTCTTCTATGGTTTGATGCATGGTTATGGTTTCTGACGGCGATGACCAAAGTTCTGTTTTTATTGGCAACGATGATGATGATGTGTGCGGATGCAGCAGCCATCGACGACGGCTCTGGTTTTGGTTCTCTTTGATGTTTTTTTGTGGTGACGATGGTCCCTGACGGTGACGAGGGACTCCAGTGATCCATTTTCTATGTGTTGGCGGTGATGGCGATGGAGTCTCTTTTGTGTGGATGGTCTCCTTGGTTGATGTTGTGTTGTTTCGTGTTTCGACGTCGTTGAAGCTTTGTTGGTGAGGATGGACTCTGGTGGAGGCTTACTGGCATTCTGGTTGTAGGTGATGATAGGGCTCAGTTTGATTGGTGCACGGCTCAAGGTGGGTGTGATTTGATGGTTACGCGACGTGAGGGGGAACTTCGATCAAGCGGAACCTTGATTTGACGACATGTGGTCTAAGGATGGTTGGACTTTTAACAATTTGAATTCGATAACTTTTTTTGATGGAGCTCAATTTTTGTTTCTATGAAGGTGGGTTGTGATGTTTGGTTTTTCCTGGTTATATTTCTGTTAAGGTTCACACTTAGCCTTTAAAAGTGTTATTTTTATTCTCACATTCAAATCACCCACATCATTCTCTTCTTCTTTTCACTTGTATTCTCAAATTAACATGAATATAATTTAAATATTTTGAATAAATAAATTACATGATACTTGGTACAATGATCTTCTCAATATTCGCATTTAATTTCTTAATAGAATCATATGTAATTTCTCACCATGATCTCATAATATTCTTCTTCTTCTAGAAACTTATCTCACTTAATATTCCATAAATATCCATATTTTTTATTTAAACTAATCAAATAATCATTCCATAAATTTCTCCATAATTTATCCCCATTAATTATTTTTAAAATTTTATATTTTAAAATCCCAAAATAATCAGAAAGTGATCCTCTAAATTTCATCTAATTTAATTATCCTTCTAACATGGCTTGAATCACGACTCAATCACTAGCATCGTGATATTTAATAATAATAGAATAGCTCTACAACATCTAAATTAATCCTATAGAAATATTATTTTATTCCAAAATAAATAAATCTCATATAAAAAATAGAATAATTTACATATCATGTCTATATTCTCCAATATATTATGCATGATAAAAAATATATTATGTATGCTCATGAGAATATTCTTTATTCTCAACAAAATCTTACACATGCCTTTGAATATATTTTTTATGAACAATAATATATTTTTTATCATAAAAGTTATGATTATTTTTCAATTTTCACTCAAAAATATCTTATGTTCCATCCATGATATATAATGTATTCTCTAAATATATTACATTTCACTAAGTGGTTTTTCGCATGGCCACATTTCATCATGCACTATAGTAAATATCTTTTTTCTGCTTCAAATATCTTCTGTATCAGCACAATTTCTTACATTTAATGCATTCTAGTATGAACTTAAACTAATATCTTTCATATGTTTTGGGATATATTTCATTTAATCATAAAAAAATACATATCATGTGAAATATGTTACATGTTTCAGGGTAAAATACCAAGAACTTTTCCAATTATTTAACTTTATCTCTGAGTTCATTTTACATATAATCCTAAGAATATTACGTATCATAGTGGTTTTTAACACTTTTTCAATATTATCATCTAATGGATCTTCGGTATTCCTTTTTTAAATTTTTACCTCCAAATTGTAATTCCAAAAAATCTTCAAGTCATCTTTGAACCTCTTCAAACATTCTCAAGGAATCTATAATTACCCTCATTCATATTTAATCAATTTAAATAAATTTAAGAATTTAGAAAATATTCTTAAAACTCTACACCACAATTCCCAAATCATTATGTTTCTTATATAAAATTTATTTGAGTATTTCAATATATTTCCACTATCTCATTGAAGGTTACAAGGCATAGTGGAAGTGGCTAGTCCCATGCCTAACTATGGTTTTTCAACAACTCCTTTAGATTTATCCTCAAATTTAGATGAAATAAAAAACCCTAGAATACATGAGATAGAATAATCACATATAATTTATAATTAATTTTAGTCAAGATTAATAATTACTTCTTAGTTGAATTATTTATTCATTGATTATTTGGTTGAGATATCTTATCATAAGATTATTGCATCAGAGTAATCAATGGTAGATTACCTCTAGAAGGGATTCACATGTCCTCCACAAACCTTGAATCATCACTTTATAATGCTTTAGATAAAATCACATATTATTCTAGTGCTTTTGGTTATGATAATTGATTGCAATATAATCATTATAGGTGAGAATGAATCACTCTTGTTATATCTAGAATCAAGAGGGTAATAATATAGTATCTCTCTCCATTATTGAGATAATTCTAAGAGAATAGAGCTCAAGGGATCTCTAGAAATCATTGTTCACAGTGGTGGATAGGCTTGGCTAGGGTTATAAAATGATATAACTATGAATTATAAACTTAGGGATAGAGAATAGATAATCACACATGGGGCCTTATTATTCTCTTAATCCCCAATGAACCTCATATCTCAGTAATAATCATATTATTATTATTTACTTAACATGAACAAAACTTATGGATAAATTAATATTATATTAATGAATAAATAAAGAAATATTTACTCAAATAATATTTGACATATCATTTTTCAACTGAACATTAAAATCAATCTACTAATCATTATTAATATTTATAAGTCTCTAGATAATTTCTATTTATTTAAATAAATAAATATCAATCAATTATTTATAAATAAATAAAAAATATATATTCACTAAACCAGCTAAAAAATATTTATTAAATGTTTTCATAACCAAATAAATAAATATTTATTACCTTGAGAATATATCATAGATAAATAAATACTAGATATTACATAATTAAATAAATAATTTGGTGAATAAAAAATTATTTAATATTCAACTCACATAATATTATCTTAAAAAACTCGTAACTGAATATACATAATCAAACAAATAAGAATAATTATTAAATCATATATGGGAATAATATTTATTAAACATGATAAATTAATTTTAAATTTAGATGTGGTTATAGATACACTTAGTGTGTGTATGTCTCTAATCCCCTTTCTCAGTGGCATTAGGATACACCTCCTAAATTCCAAGGTTAGAGTCTAGCAATACATTAAGGATATCATAGAGAAAGAAGTTAATTACAAAATGAAAAATAGCCTCATAGGAACTCACACTGTGTAAAATAACCCTCATCTCCTAATATCTCTAATCAAGTAGGATGTATAATGGTTTCATCAACCTATGTTCTTAAAGTATCTTTCTTTTAATATTTGGAAATGAACTTTCCCATAGAACACCATGGATATATATTTAATTAGGAAATTTCAGTCCTATCAAAGGGTTTGTGATATCAAATTTCATTAAATATTGGAAGGGTAAATCCTTTCTTTCATTATTCAATAATGAAATATCACTCATGACACACCCAATGTATCCTACCTCACCACGAGAAAATGTCATCATAGTTTTCATTAATGAATCAAAGTACACAACTCATAATATGCGTTAATAATAATATTCAACTTTAAAGTCCATTATACATATTTATAGAAAATAACATCTAATAAAACATATAAATGTATATTTCCTACTAGTGATTCGTGTTCTTATAATTTTATACTCTAAAAATTACCTAGGTTACCATGAAAGAGTGAGTTAGAGTCATATGAGTCTCCACCCCTTATAGCCTGTGTGATTTGTGTCCTACCAAATCATATCATCTGATAATAGAATGTATATTTAAGAGTATTATCATAGAACTTCAGGGTTATCATCATATAGGGTAACTTTTATAAAATTTCATTGTGACAAGCACCCCTTGTATATTACCACATATATATCACATAGAATAAATATCATCATTTAATGATATTTAAATTAATATTCAACACTATGAATATTTCAGTAATCTAATAGTAGTTGGTTCTAGAGAACTAACTCCAACAGACTCACAATTGGACTAGAGATGACTATTAACAACTTGAGTAGTTATATTCACGTGATAAACATGATTCTATTGAGATATGAATATAAATATTGTTCCCACTATTCTACCCATCATTGTTCTATTTACTATGAACTCATCTCGGATAAAATCCCTCATTAGATGATATCATTGAGTGTATATATTTTTTCTTTTATTATCCCTAAAAAAATGGATAATAACACAATGATAATTAATATTAGTATGAATGGATTTTTATTATCTAGGTAAAACTCCAAAATCTGGTACAAATTATTGTTAAACTTTCTTATTAAGTTTCACCATAATTTATTCTGTATTTGGTTTAATATAGATATGGAAACCACGACCTGTAATATGATTTACCATTTACATATTACCTTATCCTAACTATGATACTAGATTAAACTGATCTAAATAATACTAGTTTTATATTCCATGAAAAACTAATATTCACATTTCCCCTATTACCAAGAACTCATCCAATTTGGTTTCCTCAAACATTCTCAAATAGTACTGACTCCTATCCAAAGAAATTCTTCTAGTTCTGTTTGATATTTTCATTCTATTATTTATGAATAAAAAATATAAAACTTGTGTATATTTCATGGAATTTGAGATAGATTCCCAGATTAATCTTAGGAATATGAATTGTATACATCACAAAAATATCATGTGACACTGAAAATAATTCAGGTATATTATTTTATCTAGTATTTTTTAACACCCTCTCAACTATGTATTATGACTTAGATTAATAAACCTTTTTTAATAAGGTATTATTTCATGTTAATTATAACTTAGAATACTACTAAAGTTATTTTTTTATAGAAATTATTTAGTCATATATAACCATAAATCTAATCGCCTATTTTTTCATATATTTTCAAACATACCTTTTTTGGAAAATGGTTTCACTCACACTATCCTCATGAATAAACCTATAAATATTTGGTTAAAAATGAATATACTATGATAATTATACTTTTTTTAACCTATATATGGATCCTTAAAACTTTCAATATATGTTGTATTTTTTTGTTTCCTACCTTTTCTGTCACATCACACAGACATGTTACATAGTATCTACAATACGTAGAATTAAAATGTATTTAAGAATAATGGATTAGTGTATCTAGTAAATACTTATTTGTTACTTTCTTGTACCATCCATTTATTTTTTCTATTGAATAATCACCAATAGATTTATATTAACCACCAAAATATAGAAGGAATTTCGGTACAAGGAATCCAACTTTGAATTCATAAGAACTTGTTAATTATAGCTAGTTGCAACTTATTTCTCTATTTAGGATTTACTATTCTTATGAAATGATATATAATCCACCATGGAGAATATAAAACCACCATTATGGTTTTATATAACCTATTTAGTATGTTATTATGATATATTTCCTCCCATAATTACTTGTAGTGTTTAATGTTCTTATGCCAACTTGGGCATTAGGATCCAAGATTCTACTGAAGTCTTTTTACTCCCACTATCGAAAAAGAGGTGTTCTTAACTTATATAAATAAAATTGTTATGATTAATAAATTTTATATATTAGGTATTTTAATATCCTTAGTAGAAATAGGGTTATTAATTGAGATTCACCTTGGGTTTTCATGAAGTACATTTAAAGCTTTGATCATATTTATAAATGAATCCTATCAAAAACACATGAGGCTGTGACATAATGGATTTACTTAATATAATAACTTTATAAGATATTTTTCAGTCAATGTAGTTAGAATATGGTTAGTTTTTACATTATTATTTACAAAAAATATCTAGAAAAGAATCATGAAATACTATAATACATATTTAAGACTCCTTGTCAATATTACCTTATACTTAGATGTGAATAAGTCTATGAGAGTTTATAAAAAACCTTGATCTATATTAAAAATATCAATGAATACTTTGTTAATATGTTCTCTACCATACCATACTAGAGGGTCCTATATCCTTTACCAAGTTAATTCATTACTATACTAAACATTCCTAATATTTCTTAACAAACCTCACGGAGTACATGAATATACCTCTAGCTTCTCTTTGGAATAGTCCACACACTATCTAATTGAACTAAATCTATATTTTTTGGATTAACTTTATATATAAAATTTTATTATTCTAAAACATAAGTTTTTTTTATACCTAAAATTTTTATATCCTAAGATTTTAAACATCGCACTGGATATATAAATCACAACTTATAGTTTTTTTTTACAAATAATTATCTTTCGACAACATGGTATATGTATTATAATTATATTCATCATTTATTATCAATGTTGTATATTAATGATCGAGTTTTACTAAACTATGGATTAATTTTATTTCACCATAAAAACAGTTATTTAAAAATAAATAATGTCTTTTTGTGTTTAATATAACACCATGATAAATGTTTGGTAACACTTAAAAAATCCACTAGAATCAATCCAGTGGGTAATAATAAGTTATTTATTTATCAGTGTTGACATTGGAATCACCCTTTATAAACCATTATAAAAATAGCTTACTTATGAATTCATGTATTTCTCACTATTTACATAGTAATCACCCTTTCTCAACCACTGGGGGAAGACACCATACTTATTGTAATGTTTATGTGTGCTTCACATTGATAACATAGGTATCACCATTTCTCAGCCACTAAGAGAACACACCTTACTTCTTTGGTTCTTATAATAAAGTAAAAATGCATTATATACACAAAAATGGGATAAAAACATTACATAATATGATGAATAATTTTCTGAAGTAGATGTAACCAATCACTTCTTATTTAATTAATTGTAGTTTCTTTAAAAATGAACTTATTGTCCGTATGGAATAAAATAGGCTATTTCTTTTCATGTTTTCCACCATAAGGGTTGTGGAACTGAGTTCCCCACAAATATTATTTACCTGGTAGAAAATTATCAAAATATTCCTCAGTTATTATATATATTTTTTATCTTATAAGATGAATAAGAAGAACCTAAAATGTAAGGATGATTTTATATGATTAATGGATAAATTATTATCCATATAGAATCCCATACATCACTAACTAATAAATTTACTTTAGCATATTGAAGACAAAATCAATTTCTAAGTACCCTCTTCCAGTTTACATGAGTATGGTGTACTGAAAATATCATTTATCTATATACTCCTTTTATCCTTATTAAGGGATAGAAGATGAGATATAATGGTATAGGAATCCATGACCTTATGTTTTATTATCATTTCTCTAGAAAAAAAAGATATCCTGGTGAAATGGAAAGTTGTAGAATCCTTGTGTACCTTCTGTAAGAAGCCTTCTCATCTTTTCTTATTGTATGAGGTGGTTGAATAGGTATAGGTAATTAAAACACAGAGTATAAATTTTCCTACAGTAGTAACATTTATGAAACAACTGCACCACCCTAGGAATTATATACAGGTAAGGAAAAAATATTTTTCATGTATTATTGTGGTGTTACTATAAATACATAGTATTGACATACATAAACATTAAATCATTTCTATATAACACAAAAAACACATGCCCAAATACTATATTATTTTAGTGGCTTTGGAAACTTGAAACACAAACTTCCAGTTTGGTGAAAGAAATTCAATCTTTCCCGTAAATATCTTCTCATTTATTAATCCTACCTAAAACCACTATTTATAACTAGGGGACAATAAAAAGATGAAAAGGGTGAGCTTAGATGATTAGTAAGGGTAATCAAGGGATATATGAATCATAACATAAACATAAGGTTGTAAAAATTTTATAATTATACCCTTCATATTAAAGATCATAATCTTAATTCATTGAATAAATCATAAAAATTCATAATAAATAAATTATAAAATAATAAATTTGTCATAAAAATGGAATTCTGTGAAAAAACAAGCAAATAAAATAATTTTGTTAGTAGTAAAGGATCTTTTCCAATATTATCTTTGTGGAATGGGTTCACTCCACAAACCATCATAGTCGTCAATCTTCACTCACAAGACTATCATGGAGCACAAAGTCCTTTACTGAACCAAGTTCACGCCTAATTCTAGCCATGTATTACTGGAACCAAGATTCCTATCATTCTAGCCCTCCATTATTTAAACCAAGATTACTCCCATTACATTCTTGTATTACTGAAACCAAGATAACTCCCATTCAAGTCTTTTATTACTGAACCGGGTTCACTTCCCATTTCAGTCCTATCTAACTCATGAGATAAAAATATTTACCAAATGCATTGGAAGGAGATATAGGTCTCATGCAACACATAATGAAAACCACACATATGTGTTCCACAAAAACATAAACCATTCATTATATCATAACTCATGGAATGAAATGGGTTTCATAAACATTATTCAATCATAACACAACCCATGGAAAATAAATGAGTTTCATAAATATCATTTCATCGTAAACATAAATAGACCATAGAAATAAAAGAGATAGTATCCTTAAAATAAATATCCCCATTAAAAGATAAGTAACATCAAATAATGTTATCATAGATGGAAAATAAATTTTAGAGATCACTTGAAAATAATTCTTGAGTAAAATATCATTTCATTTTTGAAAGCATTTTCTTTTCATAAAATGCCGTGTAATTTTAAAATAAAATACTTTCTTTGAAAATAAACTTATAATATTTTAAGGTAATATTCAAGTAATTATTTAATTATGAAATTATAAAAATCCATCCATGCCGTATAAGTTAAAAAACAAAACATTACTTCTGTATTTTTGTCGAAAAAACCATAAAATACCTCATTTGAAAAATGATAAAAAGATTCCTTTTAAACCATGTATTAAAAAGTAAAAATGGGTAAAAATGACTTTAAAAATCCATAGAATAATATTAAAACATTTTTTAAAAACAATTTTATAAAAAATGGGCGTAGATGATAAATATTCCACAACAGAGACTTAAAATGAAACAATCCCAAATATTGAAGAGATTGTGAAATAAATACTCATCAATTTATAATCAATAGAATCGTATCCCCCATGAAAGAAATAAAATTATAAGGATATGAAAATAAAATAATTTTCTATGTAATAATCATAAAAGATATTCATGTGAAGTATATACACCACATATAAGAAACAAGTAGTGTATAAGGCATGTGTCCCGTGGAAATAAAAGTGAGACTTAAATCCCATACCTTAAGTATTGACTTATTTCACACACGTAAAAACAACATGGATAATTAATATAATTTTTTTATAGATATTCCATATAATCATAGTCATATATATATATATATATTCCATATATTATTTACTTATGACTTAATATTATGTTTTTATTAATAATTCCATGTTAATGTTATGCTTCGGGTAATATCTATTTTGTTTATTGTTCATGTTTTGACTTGTTATCCTCAGTCCAATTACATAGATCATGATTTCATAACCTAAATAATTATAATCATGATATAAATATCATATTTATATTCATTATATATGTATTCATAGTGATACATAAAATTTATAGATAGAAAATAAAATACAACATTCGTGGAGACGGTTGGTCGGAGGCATGCATGAACGTTGTTTTCATTTTCTTATCAGGTTAAAAGATAGGAAATTATATGATATATTATAACTAAATAATATTTTTATGTAATATATAACATATATATTCATGAAATTAATCCTTATTACCATCCATGTGAAATATAGGTGAATAACGAAGCACATCACATCATGGAGATGGTAAGTCATACCTATGCACGAGCAACGTTATCATTTTCCCAAAATATTAGATGGATGGTAAAACGTTAGACATGATATTATCATTACAAAAGTATAATTATATCATAAATATAATATATAAATATTAAAATCATCATAATTCTCACTCGTAAAAGATGTTTATGGAAAATGAATTGTATTGCTACGAGGAGACTGTAAGCTGTACGTACGCACAAGAAATACTTTCATTTTTTTTTGTTTGATAAGAAAGGGGATGTTTAATTGTGTTTTAATAATAATAATAATAAAATTTCATAAAATTTATGATACTAAATTTATTATTTTATTATATATAAAATAAATTTAGTGGAGTTATAGAAGAGTAAAAAAAAAGAATGATCGGTTAGAGCGATTACCACTTCTTCAAAAAGGATCCTTGAGATCTCCTCTAAAGGACCCTAAAGTTAGTCCTTTGGGAATAATATCACCTATATAATGTTTATAGTGAAGTGTGGAATAAAATTTAGAAGATTTTGGTCGACATATTAGGCTAAAAGTGATGAAATGACATGAGGGAGGTGGTTCCCTTTTATAATTGAGGTGAGGGGCACTTTTGGAATTTTGAAAACTATTATTTTATAATAAATTAAAGATAAATCCAAATACCAAAAAAAAATCATGTATTATAATATAATATGAGATAAGTTTTTAATATCATCAACCAATATATGTTATACAAATTTTTCTATTTTTTTTAACCTTATCATTTTGATTAACCCTTAGTTAACCTATTTTAATTTTAACTAAGGAAACAAATTTTTCAATATTAAAAGGTTGTAATTTTTACTTATTTGATGTAAATTAGACTATAAATTAACAATTTATAACATTTTATAACATATAATAATTATTTTTTATTTTTAAATATGTTTTATGATTTTTAAATTATTTAAAAAAATATTTTTTTGATAAAATATCATTAGTGTCAATTTTGATACTATTCATTATTTTCCTTTTCAAAAATATCATAACATGATATCTTAGAACCAAATATATTAAATCATACCTAAAATTTCAAATTCATCCATAAAATTCTTTTATGACATCAATTATATCAAATTATATTTATTTTAATATTTTAAATATCATTTATTTGATATTTCCATTAACTAAACAATTATTGTGTCATCATTGTATAATCCTTTAAGGTAATTTTTAATTTCCAAAAAAATTAAATTAATATAATGAAGAAAATAATTTTATATTTAAAATTACTACTTATAGTCTAATTTATTTTCTGCATAATCATATATTAAATTTTTTATAGTTATTAAAATATGAGTATTCCATCTTTAACCTTTCTTTAAATAACATATAATAAATTTTATACTCTCACCCACATGGCTTAAAAAGATTATAATCTTGGACCAAGGATGTTTTTTGTCTAAAATGACTCAATAAATGAAATTAGGAAAAGTTTTAGGGTAATTTTATAGTATTTATAATATTATTTTTTACCCTTAATTACCCAATTTATCTTTTACCGTGTTAATAAAAAAAGTACTAAAGTTACTATTTATATTGCCCAAAAATAAAAGAAACTTATTTAAATAATTTGAACTCACTGATTCAAAATATGGAATCCATTTTTTAAAATTCAAATCATGTAATTTTTAGTAATTAATTTAAAATTAATCTCGTTGATGGAGTGGGAAATGGGTTATTGAATTTAAAAAAACTAAATATTGAAATGTTTTTATATCTAAATTCAATGTAAAATTTATGAGAATGACCTAAATTATATTAAATGGTAAAAAAATACTCTATTTATAATTTAAAACCACTAAATGATATAATTGAACACTAAAACTAAATTTGATAAAAAAACAGATTTCAATTAAAATGTTATATTTTTCACTATTCATCAAAATATAAAACTTATCTAAAAAATATGAAAAATTAAACCAAAGTAAATTTTTATATATATATTTCAAATAAGAAGTTTTTTTTCAAATATAATTTATAAAAGTTTCGAGAATTATATTTAAAATGGGTTCTCTATTAAGAGGTGTTAAAATTACCCTTTTGATAAATATGTCTTTTTATTCATAGAGTTGAATTTATTCTTATATTATGCCTATAAAATCTATTGGATGAATATCATAAATATTTAATTGAATAAATAAAATATATATTTCATTAATATCATTCACTAATTTTAATTATTTTAATATAAAATGACTTTAAGAGTATAAAAATAAACATATTTACAATATATTCAATTTTGATATATTTTTGTTTCTAATTAATTGGTAACCATTGAATTAATCTTATAAACCATATATTTTCATAAGTTAGTAAATACTAATCATAATCGCTAATTTAATGACTAGTTTATTGCCTTATTTAAATAATAATAAAATGATGTTTCGTAGAAACTCATTGTTACATGTAAAATAGGATAATATGGTGTTGCGTGTAACGCAAGACATCAAAGAAATCAAATTATTAAAAAAATCTCATAAAAATATTATGGTGTCATGTTTAAAATGATTTTTCATTCCATAATATACAATAAGTAAAATAATATTTTAATTTTTAGTTTTATTACTAAATGATATGATGTGAAAAAATTTATTTATTAATCTCCCATTGTTTTGTTGAAACCTAAAATATTTCACCATTTGTTTTGGAATATAAAATCGCATAGATATTTTAGTGTCAATGATCCATATGCCCCTTCTCAAAACATGGATAGGGGATTGACAAGTAAATAAAATATATTTAGTTATTGTAACTTTCCAAATTTATTTTCTCATAGCTCTTTAATCCATTGAGTGGACTCCCTAATCCTAAAATCCTGGATACGGATTTCTTCAACACGTGTCTACTAGTTTCATTATGTATCTAGAAAGAAATCATGTAACACCCTGATATTTTGAAAATAAATTTAATATTAAATGAATGACACACTGAGTCTCTAAAAAACACAACTTTGTTATAATCTATCCAGTAGACATAATTTTTCCACCTCTGCAATTTAAATTTCAAAAAATTGACATACACAGTTGTGTTTAGTAAGATATTTAGAGTCTTATAAGACAAACTTAATTTTGGTGAATAATAAAATACCCTTATTAATAGTAATATGAATAGTAATATGACCCTTATGAATAGTAAATTTTATTATTATTTTACTGTATTAAGGTTAGAAGATAATGATATTTTGATTAATTTTTCAAGGTGATATAAAACGAATTATAGTTTTAAAATTGTTATTTTTTCGAATAAATTATGATTTTATTTAAAAATTAAAATAATAATATTTAGAAAATTATTTTCAAAAAATTGAGTTCATTTTTGAATTCTACACGTCAAAAAATGGTTATGGTTATTTTTTTGGCTTTTTTTGAAATACTCAAATTTATTATGAATAGTAAAATACGGTAATTTACTGTATATATACATTATCAGTTAAATTCACTATTCCTATAATCATGGATGATGTAATCACACTTGATTCAAAATCACATGCACATATTACTATTATTTTTCACAATAATCAATACTATTGGTTTTATTTGAAAAAATAAGAAAATGATGAGTAAAATAATGGGAAAACCCTCCTCTCCTCCACGATAAAAACTCTCCCTCACTCCCTCTTCTCTTCAATCCTATCAAGCCTTGTGCCTTGTATAAATTATGCACAGATATCCTCCCAATATCCTCCCCCATTTTTAGCATCCCTTGGTCTCATAAAAAGATCAAAACCTCTCCCCTAAAGAAGATCTCAAGGAAGATTAATTCAAGAGGTAAATTCCTCTTTTCGTTTCTTTTATTTCAAGTTCCTTTCTTTTATTTTTCTTTCCTCGCCTCATTTAATCCAAATATTATTTTGACTCCAGTAAATTAAATTTACTAGAATTTTCTTATTATAAATGAATAATTCTTCATCTTCTCTCATTTCCCCTTTTTTATATTAGAAATGATAACACCATCTGAGATGTGTTAATTTATCACATTCAAGAACTATTAGTTTTAAATTTCTATTTTCCTCTTCAATTCTAGTCATGAAACCATTTTTATGGTGTAAACAAGCTATAATATATTTATTATAACTTATTTAAGGTTCTAGAATCCTTTTTACACAATATATTAATTTATATATCAAAATTAGTTCGTTGTGATAAAATAAAGTGCCAGTTAACCCAAACAACTATCATTAAAGTTTTATATAAAGATTTATCTTCACTCTCAGTAACCAAAAAAAATTATAACCATGTAATCTTCTGGTTGTTAACTAATAATATAAAACTTATATTTTGGACAACCATTCTCATTCTTCATGTTTATCCATACATGAATATAAGTAAATTGAACATGAAAACCAAGGAAGAAAACGCTCCCAAACAATGAAATTGAATATCTTAACCCATCAAAAGGTCATGAATGGACATAATATGGTTATAATAAATCAATTAAATATATAGGAGTTTTTTTAATCATTAATTTATGAACTTAAATTTGATTATTCATATCCTTAAGATCAATTTATGAACACCTTTGGACTTTAGGTAAGGGTTTTCCACCCAAACCTCCATTTTCATTGGGGTTACTTTTATTATCTACTTAACTCCATTAAATTGTTATTAAATAATATTTTCTTCTCATAAATTATGTTTTAATGACATATATGTGTGTACTCACCAGAATCATACCTTCATTTATAGGTAATTAATAATTTTTAAAAGGATCTTTCAAAAATTCTTCCTGAATTACAAGCCCGACTCAAGGGAATTTCTCAAATTCTTACCTATTTTCAAGGGCACTCTATAATTTTTTTTTAGAAAAAATTATATTTCTAAAATCACTCATTTTATTATTAAAATACTATATTACTTCATTTATGGTTTTATAAAAACTTTTTTCCAAAAAAAACTCTTCTTTTCAATGTAAAAGAGTATTTTTCTCAAGAATTACTCGATGATTTTATAAGAGTATCTTCATTTGTTTCAACACTCCTATTGATTATTATGTATTATTGGGATTAATGTTTTTGATATCATCTACTATATTTAATTTAATGATTTTTGATTAGTTTGACTATGGATGTTCTATCTTAAAACCATTCACCAATTTACTCTGAATGGTTAGTGTTTATTCTTAATGTTCGGGGAAATTTATTTACTTTTCATATGTTAGTTTCAATATGAATGTATATGTTGTTTATGTTAATCCCTATTAATATAAGGAATTAATTGGACTTATTATGTCATGGGTGGGGCCCTCTATAGCTCCCCGATGCATCGGTAGGTCTCATGAGACAAATAGATACAGACTTGTTCAAGGCCTTGCCCGTTTTTAGATATGGTTTTAGCTGAAGCCATAATAATTTTTAGATGTCTTGGCTGAGGCCTTAACGGTTTGTCCAGAATATGAATTTCCCTCATTACAAAACTATAAATTCATATTTTATGTGGTTATTAGACTAGTATAATACCCATGATTATGTTTTATTATGACAATAATTACTCATCTCATATTACTACAATAATGTGTTCAAGTTTATTATTTTTAAAGTCGTGTATTTTCAATTATTCACCATGCATAGTGTTAATTTTTATGATATCTTCTACTGTATTTCTTATCCTTACTGAGCATATGATCTCACCCCCTCTTTTGTTTTATTTTTTCCAAAACATGAAGGGGTATATTATTATTTACTTGAAAGGATAGTCTTAGAGTGGTGGATGTTCCTAATGGAACTGATTTGATGTTTTTCATTTCAAGTTGTGATGTTGAACTTATGTATGTATCTGGATTTCCAAATCTACAAAACTATTTGTTCCTTCATGATACAACTTTCTTTTAATCATGTTAATGTAATTTAATAAGGCACTAGCTCTGGGTAACTGGGGTCAGGTCCTTACAGTTCAACCCTTAATTCATTTATTAAGTGTTAGAGAGGAAGCATCATAAATAATTAATCTGGAAAATAACAAAAAATAATAATGAATGTGGAATTATCATGATCTTATCAAATGGTTAATTTACCTATCAGGTGATAAAATAACTTTTAACCTGGGTAAAACTCCTTGAACCATAACTTGGTCCAAGGTGCAACATATGGCTTTCACTTTAATGTTACTCCTTGGATGATTTCACCTCAGAATAAAAATAAAACTACCTCTACTCGATTGAGATATCCATCCATTTCATAATAATTTACTCACACGTGAGTGAGGGGAACTAAAGTATTGGTTATAGGGTTTTATATAAAAGAAAACATGGGCACACGGGAAAGCATATAATAGATTATGGAATGAATTTCATGATTATATTTTAATTTAATAAAATAATTATTACTAAACCCATAAAATAATAACTAAAATAAAATAAACCAAGCATATACATTGGGCGGTCTAATCTCATGATCATCCACACATGAAACGAATACATATTTGTAAACTAGATAGTATTTACTTTAATTAATTCATTTATTGTGATAAAATTGCTTTGAATTAATTCAATTAATTATCTTATTAATTCATTCATTCATTCATTTTATTTTTTCCAAAAATTCTTAGAAATTTCATTATTTTAATTTAAGCAAATTAAAAAGGTTAATTTTATTTAAAATCCACCAAATAAAAAGTGTGTAATTAGAGGAAACATGACATATAACCAACTTCATCATTTTAGTCATGTATTAAACACTCACATGTCATGTTGGCATACATGTAAAGTCATGTCTTTAAGCAATGTGAGATTACATATATCAAAATATCATATAATAAATGTGGAATTTATGACAATTGGACATGCATTAACCCACGCGGTGTGCACCAATTTAAATGCATGTAATAAATACATTGATCATTATGGTGAATTAATTATGTGAAATTAATTGAGAATTTAAATATTGTTAAAACCCTATTACATAGTACCATTCTATATACTAGTTATGATGTTTGGTTTTGATACTATCATTAAATATTTCTTCATAAAATTTATTTTTATCGATTACTGGATGATTAAATTGGGTGTACCAGCAAGCTATGTGTTTTGTATATCAAATTTTATATCTTTGTGGTGTATGCTTTAATAGTTGTGCAAGCACACATTGCATACATTAATGAGTTAAATGGAATGTACTCAGGATACATGGTGTGTAATCTTCTTAATTATGGGTTGACTGAATTTATGACTTTACAAATCTTGTGATATGTTTTTTAACCATGTGGTTTTTACAAAAAGATCATTAGAAGAATGATGTAGGACTACACAGTGTGTAAGTGTGTTACACGATATGTGGTCCCTAAATTTGAATAATAATCTGGTCAGTCAACATGTCATGTATTAATTAATTTGTGTGATAATTTATGTATGGTGGGTCATGTAGCCCACGGATCATCCATATGTGGTAAAATTTGATACACACCATGTACTTTTCAGTTGCACTCCATGTAACTATGTCATTTGAACAGAACCCTTAGCACCTCCCAATAGAACCTCTAGTCATTTTTCAAGTGTTCAAGATCATATAAAGGGGGAAAATGCATGATATTGGCTATCAGGTTAAAATAATGAATCGACAAAAATGAAATACTAACAACAAACATACATATCATTTTATCAATATAAAATAATTTTAAACTATTATATTATTACTCTAACACCACTTGAATGTTCTGGGGCATAGTAGAAATGGTCAGACCCATGCCCAAAAATGGTTTTTCATGACTTCTTCATATTTCTCCTTAGAACTAGGTGAAATAGAAAATCCTAAATCAATAAGAAAGGATCATCACATATAATTTATAATAAATTTGAGTCATGAAAAAGAATTAAATCTCAGTAGAATTATTTCTTTATTGATGATTCATTTGATGCCCCTTTTTACACCATCATTATAGTGACCCGACCATAGAAGGCCCACATCCAGTGTCTGTTATCAATTACATTGTCATGGTTACAAGGAATCAAATACTAAAGGATTGAGGGTTCAGTAGTTTTGGTAAACCATATACATATATGATTCTTCTGTTAAAAATAAATACACTAATTACAACATAATTTTTTTTTAAATAACTTCAAGGATAACATTATTCCATCTAGTGTATCCTTTAATATCTTTCTTAGTAAACTTTTAGAATCCAAGGGAAAAGGAAACCAAATAGGGGTGAGATCAAATGATCATTAGGGTAAATTATAGTAGAAGAAATAATTAATAAAAGAGAATAATAATTATGGTATTGTAAATAACTGAACACACATATCATGTAATCAACAAACTTAGAAGGAAGTGCATAAAAAATATGGAAATGTAATAAAAAGAAACACATTACGTCCCAATAACTATATAAGGAAAAATAAATATGACAAGGTAAGAAACTAAAACACATGTCATTAAATTAATAAAATGATAATGAAATTCATCCATATATTTTATCATATGAAAACCTCATGGATAATGATAATGGTAACTAAAATTTCTATAAAGGAAATGATTAATTATTGGACATCATGTCTAAGAAACATGAGGACATATACTGTCAAGATCCATCCTTTGGATAGTTTAAAACTACATATAGAAACTCATTTAATTTTTTCAACTTATTTGTCTCATGAGAACCTATTGATGCATCGAGGAGCTATATAAAGTCTAGGATCTACCCATAATTCCATGTCCAAAGAATTATTCATATTGAGTAATCAATTAAATTAATAAACAATATGCCTTATTAAATTCCCATGTTGAATAAAGAATACAGAATTATCAATATTTTCACAAATAATCAAATATATTTCAAATAAGAAACCACATATAAAATGGTATATGTATTAGGCAATAGTAATATCCATGATAATTGAAATGTATAATCTTAGATAAATTCAATGTTCAATAATCATAAGAGATTGAATATTTTAAGGGGGGTAACACATAAATAAAGTAAGTGAATGTGAATACTATCCATGGACAAATAAATCATAAACCATACAGACGAAGAATAAGGATGGTATCAATAAAATATATCCCTATTAGAGTAAAATAAAGAGTTGTTGTCATTGATGAATAAAAATACTATAAAAAGATATTTTAAAATATTCTTAAGGAAAATATACTTTTTTTTGAAAAAAAAATTCTTTGAAAATAACTTTTTCGAACATTTTATTTAAAAATTAACCTTTTATACATGAAAAGGAAACCTCAAAGAAATGACAGTGAGTAAATTAATACTTGTTGTTAGGTCCAAAAGGGGTCTAGATACCCTGGGAGGGGGGTGAATCATGGTATGAATATTATTCTCAAAATACTTTTTCCCCACTAGATCTTGACCTCTTTATTATAAGGGTCACTTGTCATGCCCTCTAACATTAATGTCCTTTCTAATTTTAAGTGATGATGATTCACTGAAAGTAAAGTAGTAAATCTTACACAAGGACACAAATATTTTAACTTGGTTCACCATCACAGGGCTATGTCCAAGGAGCATACAATGATAATGTATTGATGTACCAAATTTAATAATGAGTACAATGTTCGGGATAGATCTTCTATGCCTAGGCTCACTACCTTTACAAGGTTTAGGTTCTGCTCACTACATTTCCAAGGGCCACTCCTAATGACTCTTTCTCTGGATCACTCTTTGTGGAAAGGGTCACCATCTTCCTCTTCCTTTGCTCACTGCTCTTGGAAAGAAAACCACTCACAGTTTATCAATTTGTAGGTCAAACACAGTTTATGGACATGCAGATC
This sequence comes from Viscum album, assembly GCA_963277665.1. NCBI lineage: Eukaryota > Viridiplantae > Streptophyta > Magnoliopsida > Santalales > Viscaceae > Viscum > Viscum album. The sequence goes on along the minus strand of OY728126.1, from coordinate 348,848,056 downwards.
CCTTTATTTTCATGAATTACTACATCCTCGACTATAGGTAGATGCTTTGTTAAAGTTCTATTTTCACCCACAAATTAATTCCACCTTCCCGAGTACTATTAGGTACCGAAAAATACTTTTTCAAAATGAATTAAAGCTTTCAAAAGCTTCCTATACAAATCGTGAACCACCTTGCCTCTCTCACGTACTGGGTACAGGGTTTGGTATGCGAACCAACTTCTCTGCATACTATTGCCTCTTCCAAGAACCTCCTCTATCCACGGACTGGCTCTTCCATGAACCTCCTCTATCTTGGGACTGCCTCCACATTCTCTATCACATATAGCTACTACATACCGACTTCGCGAACCTCTTCTGTGAAACCCATCTTGTCTGAGAACTGTTCTTTGTTCATGGACTTCCTCGCTTCCACGTACTAGAGTTCCTCCTCCGTGTACTACTTACGGAACTCTCCCTATTTCATACTGTAGATTCCTCCTCTGCATACCGAGACAACTCTTTCTGTATACTGGACTTCCTCTTCCACGTAATGGACTTCCATTGCGGGTTAAGAAAACCCACAAACACCTTCAACGGAATTCCTTCTGCATGAACCACTTCAGCCTTCGCAATCCTCTGTTCGCAAACTACCTTAATTATTTTCCGAATTCCCAGAGAAAAATATGCTTTCTAATGTTGTTCCATCTCCACAGTAATTAAGGATTAGAGATTCTTATATAGGCAAAGATATCTACTGAATCTGCTAAATAAAGATTTACCAAATCTTCAACCCACCGCTTACCGACACTCATGCCACCGCGAACCACAAGCCATCCACGAAACATTTTCCTACGTGCTCCACGTACCACCTTTTCTCCTACACGGTCGAATTCCTCCACTGACTTCAGCCCATCTGTGTACCACACTGCTGCTCAGCTATGAACCATTTTTGGTTCTGCAAACCACATCTACATATTATTCCTGCTGCCTAGTTCGTGGCAAAATACCCTTCCCAGACATGGTACGTGATCCATGACTTGGGATCATCATTCCTCTTCCTTTGCTGATTTTTTTGTCACTATTCACAAAAATTACTGATATTGAGGCCCCAAAATTTGGCAAACACTGGGAAACTGCACCCCCTTAAAAACCTATCTTCAGAAAACAGCAACCATTCCCATTTTTTCTCATCTAGCTTTGTCAAAAAACACAACCACACCTAAAACATACTGAGATGATGCATTGAGGGATTTTTTCCCAACAATATCCCACTTTGGTTTTGTTGACAATTATTCTTAAAAAACTCTCTATATTTTGATATCTCATTAAATCTCCTTCAAAATTCAATCACCATTCACCTCATGTGATATTGATAGTGATAAAGGATTTACTAAACACATACTTTAGGCCCACATAAGTAATACTCTCCATTAGAAACAAGAGTAAATGAAAAGATCATCAATGAATCACTACATTTCAGACACCAAATTTTGACCCCAAACTTATACCAATTGATTAAACTGATGCCAATTATTGATACCCCATGGATACCAATTTCTGAGTGTTAGAATCCTTTTAACACCATTCCAACACCACTCTTCTTCTTTTATCATGATACTTAGTTATCGTTAAATCTATTCATTTATTGATCACTTCTAGCATCGTCAGACTTAATGCTCCTTCTATCTTATAGCTCTTCCAATAGCTTCAGTTCAGCTTCAACTCCCCCTATCTTGCTGCTCCACTTAATAGCTTCTCCCCACATCTTTTTTCTCCCTGGGAGTCACACTTTCTCCCCCTTTGTCAACGAACCTGAAGGGCACTTCAAGGTTATATACAACAGGTTAAAGAACACATATCGGAAAATTAGGGAAAGACACAACATACCTTAGGGAGAGGGGGCCCAAATCCACACTTTTTCAAGTGATTGAAGTCAACTGGACTCCCATGTCTAGTTTATGCCTTTCAAACACTTCTTTGGGTAATACCTATGTAAGAATATATGAAACTTGTTGTTCTATAGGCACATACTCCAACTTCACAAGCCCTTTCTCCACTTTCTCCTCGATAAAATCATATTTGATTTCAATGTGCTTTGTAATTGAGTGATGAACTAGATTTTTGCTCAGATTTATAGCACTTGAATTATCAAAATGAATTACAATTACAGATTTCACTTCAATTATCATATATTCAAGTTGTTGCTTCATCCATAATAGTTATGTGCAAGCTTGAGTAGCCATAATGTATTCAACTTCTGCGGTGCTTAATGAAATTCAGTCTTGTATATTACTTAAACAAGACATACACAACCTTCCAAGATAATAGGCACCTCCTAATATTGATTTCCTATCATCTACGGAACCAGATCAGTCCCCATTTTTATATTCCAATAACTCTGGTTGAGATTTTTTATTATACATTAGGCCAAAATCCAATGTTCCCTTGATATACCGAAGAATTATTTTTACTGCAATCATGTGGCTCTCCTTGGGATTGCTTTGATACCTCGATGCTTGACTTATGGAAAATACAATATCAGGCCTTGTCACTATCAGGTACAACAGACTTCCAATGATCTGCCTGTCAATTTCATCTCTTCTCGCTAGTCTCTCGGAAGACACTGATTTGTTCCCATCATCTGAGTCTTCTTATGAATCAACATTTTTACATCTTCTCTTCTTGATTCTCTTACAACTTCATCATTTTCGATAATCATCTTGTCGAATCATTGTTGATATTATTTCATATCTCCTTGATATTCTGAAAACAGTCAGTCAATACCACATTGTTAGAACAAAATACATAATCATGGAGTGCAAGATTGTTGCTACTTCACAGAAATCCCTCTTCTCTTAGTAGACAACTAACACCTAAACTGCAGCATGATACTAATGGATATATATTCAATACAACTCAGAACCCCTAGATAATCCATGTATATATTTGACAGCTCTTTAGTTGGAACATAGACTCTTTATCATGTCATCTCTTCTTTCCATAGCACACATCCTTCTGATAATGATTTGGATAATAGAAATGTTGTGTTGAATGTGATTAGAAAGTATAAATATCCCCCTATGATGTCCATCCCTTCCAGTTATAAGGTCTATTATTTAGACCTACAAACGTTATTCTTCTCCTTTCCCAGCTCTGGTAACTGATTTGAATCAGTTGACATTATGGATCACATAACATCGATGCTTTGCATATTTTGATGCCACTTTCCCATGGATTGTATCTCCCTTTGAACCTAAAACACATTAACATAATTTAATATCATTTATATACATAGAGAGATGGGAACTTATAGAATACTTAATGTGGGGATTGTGGATGATCTTGATGGGTCAACCCTTTGATTCTTTCTTGCAGAGCATCACACTCCTTATTTCCTTCTTCTAACTCCCTAGACAACTTCAACTATTATGGCCACATGACTTGGCATCCATTACCCACATGATGAGTATTTTTATGATATTCATATTTTTTAGGCTTGTCCTTTATAAAAATTTGGGGTTTAATCCCCCTGGTACACATTTCCTTCATTGATGTTCCACCAAAATTTCATTCCCCTTGATTCCTTCTTTGAGTATGAATATCTCTTCTTGTCATCTTCCCTTATTCCTTCCTCTATTTTAGGGATATCCTCTTTCATCCACTTCTCATCGTGGTACATGACATTCGATTTTTTCAATCCATTTTTGGTTTATTTTTCTTTTATCAGATATCTGAGTCACCACACTATTTTCTGTTGGTGGTGGCTCCTCCAATGAACGTCCATTCTTCTTACTCACAATTATAGCATCTCCTACCTTTTTCTTCCAGATATTTTCATGTTCGTTTTGAGATATATTTTTTGATTGTGGTAGATAGGGTGATTGATACACCTTTTGTTTATATCCTTGTGATTCCCCTAAGGTAGTAAACATATTTTTCAATTTACCACTTTGTCTTCCAGTGTTGGATTTCTCATTATACACCACTAGAGTCGAGAATCTCATTTCAAGTTTCTTTTCCTTTCCTACTTTCTTTTTACTATAATTTCTTGATAAAGGCCCATAATCAGAATATATAAAACATTTTCCACCAAATCCATACCTCATTTCATCATTTCAAAATCAAGATTTCGATGCATCTTAAGTTCTTCTTCTGATATTGAGCCCCTGATCTTCCTGACACAAACTCATGGTGTGTCCCGTTTTTTCATAGTAATAGCATCTGATGAATGCTTTCATCTGAGAGACTTCTATTTATGATTTCTCATAAAACTTCTTCTTATTCTTAGATTTAGTAAAAATTTTATCTTAAAAACATTAAATGTATTCCTAGTCCTCTGAACAAAATCTTTATGTATGACCATGAATCCCACAGAAATAGCACATGTTGTCATCAATTCTTGGAAAAGCCTTTATAGGTCTATCTCCAAAACCTAAAAGGCTTTTCCTATCTCTGGTGTATTTTATTACTCTCTTTCTATCATGCATAGGAGTGGGATCATTGTATCCAATTCTATAATTTCCCAAAATGGATGGCCTTTGGGATAACATTATCCTTTCATGCTTCTATTATGGAGTAGCATATTTGGCTTTCATTTCATCATCACCTACTAAAGGACAATCTAATAATAAGTGTAGTGAATCCTTTAATTTAGGATTTCCTTTGTCATTTTATTTCTCCATTTCTTTCTTGATGGATTATATCTCTTCCTCCAGTTGCTGAATCTTCTTATCCATTGATTCAAGTTGAGCATCGAGCTCTCTTCTGAGATTCTTTCTGCTACTCATCTCATCTTCCAGTTCTTGTGTGAGCTTGTCTACCATATCACTTTGCTTCTTCATTTTCAATTTTTCTTGAGAAAAATAATTAGAGAAGGATGTGTTCTCTTGTTGTATCATTTGATTCTTATGATCAAGCTAAGATAGTTGTGTGCCATGATAATTATTTCTGAATTTCATATTCTCAATTTCTTATGAGTTCATATTATTTACCTTTTCATCAGCTTTGAGTTTTTCTATCATCTAAGAAAAATTTTACATCTCTTCACCTTGAGAATCATTCTTCTCCCTAAGGTTAGTAGCCACTTCAATGAGCCTTTGATTCAATCCTATTAGCTTTTTGATCTCAATATCCAGTTCTTGGATTCAGATATCATTAGATTTAGTTTCTTCACCAAATTTCTAATCCAATTCCTTTATTTCATGGAGATCTTTCTCTTTTAGACTTCTTGGAGTTTCTTCATCATCAGAAGTTTCATCATCACTTGGTATGTCATGTTCATCACTCATTCCTACAAAATCATTGAGTGAGTCTATCTCTTTCATGTTTGATGCATCCAAACCATTATTCAGTAAACTGTTCGATCCCTTAAACTCAATCACACATTTTTTGTAGACACTTCCACACTGAGGGATACCACCTGACTTCTGCTTCTTCATTATAGTTCTTCTCTTTTTCATGGATCACCAATATAAGAGAATACTGAATATTTAACTTCATAAATTGACTGAAATAAGTCGGTTCACACAAATACTGATAAAATAAACCTTCTCTCTTATACCAATTTTTAGGTCCAAAAGGGGACTAGATACCCTGAGAGGGGGGCTAAATCGGGGTATGAATATTATTTTCAAAATTATTTTGCCCCACGGGATCTTGACCTCTTTATTACAAGGGTCACTTTTTATGATATCTAACGTTAATGTCCTTTACAATTTTATCTGATGATGATGCACCAAAAGTAAAGTAGTAAAACATGTACAAGGACACGAAGATTTTTACTTGGTTCACCCTCATTGGGATACGCCCAAGGAGCATACAATTGCAATTTTCTGATGTACCAAATTCACTAAGTGTCACAGCCAATAATGAGTAAAATGTTCAGAATATATCATTTATGCCCAGGCTCAGTAGCTTTATAAGGTTTAGGGTCTGCTCACTGCATTCTCAAGGGTCACTCCCTATGCCTCTTTCTCTGGCTCACTGCTAGTGGAAAGGTTCACCATCTTCCTCTTCCTTCGCTCACTGATCTTAGAAAGGAAACCACTCACATTTTATCAACTTGTAGGTCAAACACAGTTTATAGAAATATAGGTCCCTTCATTTTCATGAATTCCTACATCCTCAACTATAGGTATATGCTTGGTGGAAGTTCTGTTTTTACCCGCATATGAATTCCACCTTCCTGAGTACTGTTAGGTACCGGAAAATACTTTCGAACACTGAATTGAAGATTTCACAAGCTTCCTATGAAAATCGCAAACCACCTTGTCTCTCCTGTGTACTGAGTACTGGGTTTGGTACATGAACCACCTTCTCTGTGTACTACTGCTTCTTCTGTGAACCTCCTCTGTCCGCGGACCACCTCTTCCATGAACCTCCTATATCTGCGAATTGCCTCCACCTTTGCTATCGCGTATAGCTACCACTTACCAACTTCAAAAACCTCTTCTGTGAAACCCCTCTTGTCCTCAAGTTGTTCTTTGTTCACGGACTGCCTTTACTTCTACGTACCGGAGTTCCCCCTCTGCGTACTACTTGTTGAACTTTACCTATCGTGTATTAGAGATTCCTCCTCCACGTACCAAGACAACTCCTTCTGCATACTAGACTTCCTTTTCCATGTACCGGACTTCCTTTGTGGGTTAAGAAAACCCACAAACACCTTCGATGGAATTCCTTCTGCGTGAACCACTTCAGCCTTCACAATCCTTCCTTCGCAAACTACCTTTGGTCTTTGTCGAATTCATAGAGAAAAATGTGTTTTCTAATGATGTTTCACCTTCATATTAACTGGTGGGATTATAAATTATTATATAGGAAAAGATATCTACTTAATCCACTAAATTAAGATTTACCGAATCTTCAACCCACCACTTAGCGATACTCATGCCACCGCGAACCTCAAGCCATCTGCTAATCATTTTCCTATGCTCTTAACATACCTTCTTTTCTCCTACTCAGTTGACTTCCTCTTCTAACTTCAACCCATTCCTATAATGCACTACTGCTCAACCGCGAACCGTTTTTGGTTCTAGGAACCGTATTCGCGTATCGTTCCCGCTGCCTTGTTCACAGTCGCGTACCCATCCTGAAAATGGTACGCAATCCATGTCTTGGTCTTCTTATTCCTCTTCCTTTTCCAATTTCATTCGCCATTATTCACACAAATTCTTGATATTGAGGCCCCCAAATTTGGTAAACACTGGGAAACTGCGCCACCATAAAAACCTGTCTTCGGCAAAAACCAACCATTCTCATTTACAGTCATCTAGATTTGTCAAAAAATACAACCACACCCAAAACATACCCAAAGGATGAATTGAGATATTTTTTCCAAAAATTCTCCCCCTTTGGGTTTGTTGACAACTCTTATTAAAAAAAATCTATGCATTTTGATATCTCGTTAAATCTCCTTCAAACATCAATCACTATTCGCCTCACACGATAAAGATAGCAATCAAGGACTTACTCAACACATACTCTAATCCTACATGAGTTATGCTCGCCTTGAGAAATAAGAGTAAATGAAAAGATCATCAATGAATCACTTCATTTCAGACACCAACTTTTGACACCAAACTAATACCAATTACTTAAACTAATACCAATTTTTGATACCCCACTGATACCAACTGTTGATTGTTGGAAGCCTTTTAACACCATTCCAACACCACTTTTCTACTTTTATCATGAACCTCAACTATCATGATATCTATTCATTGATAGATCCCTTCTAGCATCTTCATACTTAATTATCCCCCTATCTTATAGATCTTCCAATAGATCCATCTCAGCTTCAACTCCCCCTATCTCACTGATCCACTTAATAGCATCTCCCCATGTCTTTTCTCCCCATGGAAGTCACACTTTTTCCCCTTTGTCAATGAACCAGAAGGGCACTTCAAGGTTGTATGCAATAGGGTAAAGAACACATATCAGCACATTTGGGAATGACACACCATACCTCAGGGATAGGGGGCCCACATCCACACTTTTTCAAGTGCGGAAGTGAACTAGACTCCCATATCCAGTTGATGCATTTCAAAAGATTCTTTGGGTAAGGCCTTTGTAAGACTATCTGCAACTTGTAGTTCTGTTGGCACATACTCCAACTTCACAAGCCCCTACTCCACTTTCTCCTTGATAAAATCGTATTTGATTTCAATATGCTTTGTCCTTGAGTGATGTACTGGATTTTTGCTCTGATTTATAGCACTTGAATTATTATAATGAATTCTGATCAGATATTTCACTTCAATTTCCATATATTCAATTTGTTGCTTCATCCATAATAATTGTATGCAAGCTTGATTAGCCAAAATGTATTCAGCTTCTACGGTGCTTAATAAAATGTAATCTTTTTATTTCTTAACCAATAAATACACAACCTTCCAAGATAAAAGGCACCTCCTGAGGTTGACTTCCAATCATCTGCTGAACCAGCCTAGTCCACATCTGTATATCCCGATAACTCTGGATGAGATTTTTCATTATACATTAGGCCAAAATCCAATGTTCTCATGATATACCGAAGAATTATTTTTACTTCAATCATGTGGATCTCTTTGGGATTTATTTTATATCGTGATTCTTGGCATGTGGAAAATACAATATCAGGCCTTGTCGTTGTCCGGTACAATTGGCTTCCAATTATCTACCTATCAAATTCATCTCTTCTTTCTAGTATCTGGGAAGACATTAATTTGTTCTCATCATCTAATTCTTCTTATGAATAAACATTTTCACATATTATTCTCATGATTCTCTTTCAACTTTATCACTTTCGATAATCATCCTATTGAAACCTTTTTAATATTATTTCATAACTCCTTGGTATCCTGAAAATAGTCAAATGATACCACATTGTTAGAACAAAATACATAATCATGGAGTGCATGATTGTTGCTACTTCACGAAAATCTATCTTCCCTTAGTGGAAAAATAACACTTAAACTATGACATGATACCAATGGATATATATTCAAGGAAACTTAGAGGCCCTGGATAATCCATGTATAGATTTGACAGCTCTTTAATTTCAAGATAGACTCTTCATCATGTCATCTCTTATTTCCATAGCACACATCCTTCTGATAATGATTTGAATAATAGAAACGTTGTGTTGAATCTGATTAGGAAGTAGAAATCTCCCCCTATGATGTCCAACTCTTTCAGTTATAAGGTCTATTGTTTAGACCCACAGACATTCTTCTTATCCTTATCCAACTATGGTAACTAATTTGAATCATTTGACATTATGGATCACATCACATCACTGCTTTGCATCTTTTGATGCCACTTCCCCATGGATCGTATCACCCTTTTAACTTGAAACACATTAACATAAATAAATATCATTTATATACATAGGGAGAGGGGAACTTATGGAATCATCAACCTCAGGATTGTGGTTGATCCTGATGGGTCAACCCTTTGTTTCTTTCTTATAGAGCGTCACACTCCTTCCTTGCTTCTTCTAGCTGCCTAGATAACTTCAACTTCTTTGGTCATATGACTAGGCATCTGTTACCCACATGATGAGTCTTTTTCTGATATGTAGATTCTTTAGTCTTGTCCTTTCTAAAAATTTGGGGTTTAATCCCCCTGGTATACATTTCCTTCTTTGATGTTCCACCAAAATTATATTCCACTTGATTCCTTCTCTGGGCAGGAATATCTCTTCTTGTCATCTTACCTTACTCTTTCTTCCATTGTAGGGATCTTCCTCTTTCATCCACTTCTTGTTGTGGTGCATGAAATTCAAGTTTTTCAATGCATTTTTTGTTTATTTTTCTTTTATAAGATATATGAGTCACCACACTGTTTTCTGTTGGTGGTGGGTCCTCCACTAAACGTCCATTCTTCTTAATCATAGTTGTAGCATCCACTCCCTTTTTCTTTTAGATTTTTTCATGTTCATTTTTAGATATCTTTTGTGATTTTGATAGAGATGGTGATTGACACACCTTTTGTTTATCTCTTTGTGATTCCCCTAAGATAGTAAACCTATTTTTTTAATTTACTGCTTTGCCTTCTAGTGTAGGATTTCTCATTATGCACCACTGGAGTTGAGAGTCTCTTTTAGCGTTCCTTTTACTTTTCTACTTTCTTCTTAGTGTAATGTATTCATAAAGTCCCATAATCAGAATATATAAAACATTTTTCAACAAATTAATACCTCATTTCATCATTTCTCAGCCAAGATGTTGATTCATCTTGAGTTCTTCTTCTAACATTGAGCCCCTAAGCTTCCTGAAACATACTCATGGTGTGTCATATTTTTCAACAGTAATAGATTCTAATGAATGATTTCATCTGAGAGACTTCTCTTTCTAATATCTCATGAAACTTCTTCTTATTATTAGATTTATTAAAACATCTATATTTATAGCATTAAATGTATTCCTGGTCCTCTGAACAAAATCTTGATGTATGACCATGAATCCCATAGAAATAGAACATGTTTTCATTAATTCTTGTAAAATCCTTTATAGGTCTATCTCCAGAACCTACAAGGTTTTTCTTATCTCGGGAACTTTTCACTACTCTATTACTATCATGCATAGGAGTGGGATCATCTTATCCAATTCCAGATTTTCCAAAAATGGATGGCCTTTGGGATAAAATTATCCTTTAATGATTCTTCTCTTAAGTATCATATTTAGATTTCATTTTATCATCACCTACTGAAGGACAATCGAATAAGTGTAGTTCATCCTTTAACTTAGGCTTTCCTTTGTCATTTGATTTCTATATTTTTTTCTTGACTGATTTTATCTCTTCCTCTAGTTTCGGAATCTTCTTATCCCTTGATTCAAGTTGGGCATTGATCTCTCTTCTGAGATTATTTCCACTACTCATCTCATCTTCTAATTTTGGTGTGATATTTTCTACCATATAACTTTGTTCCTTCATTTTAAATTTTTCTTGGGAAAAATAATTATAGAAGGATGCATTATCTTGTTATAGACTTTGATTCTTCTGATCTAGTTTAGATAGCTGTGTACCAATATCATTATTTCTAACTTTCATATTCTCAATTTCTTCTGAGTTAATATTCTTTCCCTTTTCATCAGATTTGATTTTTTCTATCATTGGAGAAAACATTTTCATCTCTTCACCTTGAGAATAATTCTTCTATCTAAGTTCAGTAGCCACTTCAATGAGCCTTTGATTCAATCCTTTTAGCTTATTGATCACAATATCTAGTTCTTGGATTTGGATATCATTATATTTACTTTATTCACCAAATTTCTAATATAATTCCTTTATTTCATAGAGATCTTTCTCTTCTTAACTTCTTGGAGTTTCTTCATCATCATTAGTTTCATCAACACTTGGTATGTCAATTTCATCACTCATTCATGCAACATCATTGAGTGATTTTATCTCTTTAATGTTTGATTAATCCAAACCTTTATTTAGTAAACTATTGGATTCCTTAAACTCAATCACACATTTTTTGTAGACACTTCCACACTGAGGGATACCACCTAACTTCTGCTTCTTCTTTATAGTTATTCTCTTTATCATGGCTCAGCAATATAATAGCAGACTGAATATTTAACTTTATAAATTGACTGAACCAAGTCAGTTCACACAAATCCTAATAAAAGAAACATTACCACTGATACCAATTGTTAGGTCCAAAAGGGGCCTAGATACCCTAAGAGTGGGGTGAATCTGGGTATGAATATTCTTCTCAAAATTCTTTTTCCCCACGGGATCTTGACCTCTTTATTACAAGGGTCACTTGTTATGCTCTCTAATGTTAATGTCCTTTCCAATTTCATCTGATGATCATGCACTGAAAGTAAAGTAGTGAAGCATACACAAAGACACAAATATTTTTACTTGGTTCACCCTCACTGGGCTACGTCCAAGTAGTATACAATGGAAATGTGCTGATTTTCCAAATTTACTAAGGCTCACTACCAATAATGAGTACAATGTTCGGGCTATATCTTTTATGCCCTAGCTCACTGCCTTTACAAGGTTTAGGGTCTTCTCACTACATTCCCAAGGGTCACTCCCTAGGCCCCTTTCTCTGTCTCACTGTCGGTGGAAAGGGTCACAGTCTTCCTCTTATTTTTCTCACTGCTCTTAGAAAGTAAACCACTCATAGTTTATCAACTTGTAAGTCAAACATAGTTTATGGACATGTAGGTCCCTTCATTTACATGAATTCTTACATCCTCAACTATATGGAGATGCTATATTGAAGTTCTGTTTTCACATGCAGATGAATTTCGCCTTCCGGAGTACTGTTAGGTACCGAAAACTACTTTCACAAACTAAATTGAAACTTTCACAAGCTTCCTGTGAAAATCGTGAACCACCTTGTTCCCCACGAATATTGAGTATCAGGTTTGGTACATGAATCGCCTTCTCTTCGTACTAATGCCTCTTCTGTGAACCTCTTCTATCGTGGACTACCTCTTCTGCGAACCTCCCTTATCCACAGATTTCCTCCTCTTTCGCTATCACGTACAGCTACCATGTAATGACTTCTCAAACCTCTTCTGTGAAACCCCTTTTGTCTGCGAACAGTTCTTTATTCGCGGACTACCTTCTCTTCCATATACCAGAGTTCCCCCTCCACATACTACTTGTAGAAATCTCCCTCTCACATACTAGATATTCCTCCTCTGCGTACCAAGACAACTCCTTCCACATACCGGACTTCCTCTTCCACGTACTGGACTTTCATTGCGGGTTAAGAAACCCCACAAACACCTTCGACGGAATTCCTTTCGTGTGAACTGATTCAGCCTTCGCAATCTCCCATCGTGAACTACCTTCGGTATTTTCCAAATTCCAGGAGAAAAATATGCTTTATAATGATGTTCCATCTCTATAGTAACTTGTGGGATTAGCGATTCTTATATAGGAAAAGATATTTACTTAATCTGCTAAATCAAGATTTACCGAATCTTCAACCCACTTCTTACTGATACTCATGCCACTGGGAACCTCAAGCCATTCTCAAACCTTTTTCCTACATGCTCTGCATACCACCTTTGCTCCTAAGCAGTCGACTTATTTCGCCGACTTCAGCCCATCTGTGTACGACACTGCCACTCAGTCGTGAACTATTTTTGGTTCCGCGAACAGCATCCGCGGACCATTCTTGCTACCTAGTTTTCAGCCATGTACCCTTCCCAGACATAGTACGTGATCCATGTCCCAGGCTCCTCATTCTGATTCCTTTGCTGATTTCATTCTCCATTATTCACACAAATTCTTGATATTGAGGCCCCAAAATTTGGCAAACACTGGTAAAGTGTTCCACCTTAAAAAACTATCTTTAGAAAACACTAATCATTCTCATTTTTGGTCATCTGGATTTTTCAATAAACACAACCACACCCAAAACATACCGAGAGGATGAATTAAGGGATTTTTGACCAAGACTTGTCATATGAGGTAAAATAACATTCATTTTTTAGGGTAAAAAGGTTAGAAAAATTCCTTGTTTGGAAAGTGACAATAATATTCCTTTGAAAATATTAGTAAAATATAAAAAGGGTAAAAATGCCTTCAAAAATCATTTTAAAAACATTTTGTAAAACCCTTTTAGAAAATGGGGGTTTTAGAAGAAAATAGTTCCTCCGACTAAGGAGAGAAATAAATTCAGGTTTTCTTAAAAACATTTTTTGTACCAAATAGTAGGGAAATGGTAATGTTACTTAATAAAGGTCATGAATAACTAGAGGAGCCAAAAATTAAAGGGTTTATTAGATAGTGATAAAATAATTTCCTCTGATGGAAATTTAACTGTAAATAATCTCGAACAAAATAAGATTGTAAAGTAAACCCTTGAAAAAGATTATAATATTGTAGTGTGATTCAATCAATGAGTATATTATGTGTATCAGTTATAAATCCACATATATAACAGGAAATACATCAATATATTGTTAATGTCATTATACACATGATCGTAGAAACATTTGAATCATAATATCCATGAAGTAATAACATTAAATGAAACTTAGAATATAATAATAATAAATATTTTCGTGATATAACATTTCAAATGGTATTATATACACCAAATAAAAGTAACTAGTTGTATAACAACAAAAAAGTCTTAGTAGAGTGTAAATTGAGACAAAATCTATAACCTTGAATTTCTTTTTGAGTAAACGTCCTTTAAATTCTTATACAATAAACTTATATTAATTATTTACTTGCTTGATAAACTTTTTCATGTTTTTATTAACTTTTTATTTCATTTATTACTATGTTGTATACAACTGCATAAACAATTATGTTTACATCGGGGGGTTTTTATCAAATTCGGTTTATGTGTCAAAAAAAACTTCGGTAGGTCAACTATAATCAAACGTGTAATTATGCAACATATATAGAATAATAATCATTAAATAATTATCATATTTATACACAAATTATAATTTTAAAAACAATCATTAAATATGGTCATGAAAAATGAATCAATGTTACAATCATGGAGATGGTAGGTCATACGTGCACAAGAGTAACGTTCCCATTTTTCAATGATCATTATAGAAAGAAGGTGGGTAATACCATATCTTTATATAATTATAATTATATCATAAATAACATGTTATTTAATCATATATATTTATGTATATAATTCTTATGATGTAAAAGGAATCACATCGTGTCGAGGAGGCGGTAGTCCACACGTCCATGAATGGCATTATCGCTTTTTAAGTGTGTGAAAGGGTAACAAAGAAATTGATATATATTATATTTACATAAAGTTAATTATGTAATGAATATAATATATATGTTTTATATGTCACATATATTTAATTAAAACCCTTATTTATACATTCCATGTATCGTGTGATCGAATCACATCACTTTTAGGAGGTGGTAGTCCATATTTCCACAAATGGTGTTATCATATTTACACAAAATGAAAATTATAAGGATATGTGTCATAAAATTATTAAATATGAATAAAGAAATAATAAGTATCATATGTAACATAAATAAACAGATTTACCATCATAATTACCATCATGAGAGGTGGTAAACGAAGAACGGGCAATCATTCATTTGTGTGGTGGTAGTTCTCCGTTCACATAAACATTGTGTTTGTTACCCATTAGATAGGAATTTGTGTAAGTGTGGGTATGAAAATTATCATAAAAAGTATTTTTATATTTAGGATACAATTTTTTTATATAATTTTGGGATAATAATATTTTATGGGGTGTATAATAGAAATAAATCTAAAGAGCTCAAGGAAATATGTTACCTATTAATCTAGTAACTCCTTTTGATTTAGACCAAAGGGATTCCTTGGATTCATTTCTGCCCATGTGGAGGATTATAGGATGAGGGTAGCAATTTTTAGGATGTATATTTTTAGATATTGGTCGATCCAAAGTTTCTTGATGGGTGTGAGGAATTAGGAGGAGAGGAGGCCTTTTTATAGTGGATGGAGGAGTGACACTCTTGTAATATTTTGATAAAGGAATTCCATACACATTTTTCACATTGCAATCGGCACAAATAATTGACCAAATTAGATACAATGGATTATAGGGTCGAAATATGCCCATAAAAAGGATCTTTTACAAATTTGTAGGTCATTTGGGCCCCTAACATTAAGGTTTAGTCCCTTATTAAGCTTAATTTTACCTTAATTGTTGTAATTAATTTTAATTACTTTCCCTAATAATTTTTGTCGAAAACTAATTTGACCCTATTATAAATTATAAATTATTATTATTCCAAATATGGATTATATTTTTCCAAATTCCAATCACATAAGTGGCAGAAATTAATTTAAATTTAATCTCACAGATGGGGAGAAAATACTGGTTTTTAAAGTAAAAATGATCAAACGTTTTGTATGTTTTTAAAGTCAATTTTAAAGGGAAATTGATTAAAATGACCTAAATTGGATTAATTGATAAAAATATTATCTAATTAAAATTTAAAACAAATTTAAAATATAATTTAACCTTATAAATAAATTAGATGAAAACCCATTTTTGAACTAAAATTCTGTATTTTACACTTTTCATTAAAAAATGAAACTTCACAGAAAAATACCAAAAATTAAACCTAGCCTAGTTTTTATGTTTCTCTCTCAAATATGAAGTTTAGTTTGAAATTTATAATCTATAAAAGTTCCAAAAAAATTAATTTAAAATAGGTTATCCAATAAAAGTTTCTAAAAGTCCCTTAATAAAAATATAGTATTTTATACGTAAAATTTGGTTTGTTCTTATCTTATATCTATTAGATATTTTGGATGAATATAAAAAAATATTTGATTTAATATAAAATATATATATATTACATTAATATCACTCAATAATTGTAATTAATTTAATTTTTTAGGATAAAATATCCTTTTGATCATAAAAATATTTTTCTATAAAATATTCTCTTTATTTTCAATTGGATCTTATATTCATTTCTAATTAATTTATAACTAATGAATTCATCTTATATCTGTGTAAGCCATATATTTTTATAATTTATTTAATAATATACATAATGGATAGTTTATGTCTTATTATATTAAATAATAATTTTTTCATAATATATTGTTTTTCAGTAAAACTCAGTCTTTCATGAAATGTAAGACATTGAAGAAATTCGTTGTTGTGTACATCTCATGATAACTCAGTATCACATTCATTTCAAGCTATAAATTATATTTAATTTCATTAAAATAGTAAATATATTATAAATTCTTGGGATATTATATTCCCTTACACGCTTGGTGTTGTATGTCATACACACTATCAAATACAATGTTCTTACTTTAGATTTTTGGGGTGTTACATTATCCCCCACCCCCCATTAATTAAATTTAATCCTCACAAATTAAACATTATATTTTTTATAGATTTTCTGATATTCCTATGTTTAAATATTACGTCATGATAATGGTTTTTAAGACATCCTCTATAGAAGATAAAATGGGAAGTACAAAGGTCACACAGACAAATATATAACTAGTTCTCTAAGTATGAGAACATTAGTGGAAAGTTGAGATATGTACTTAGAGGAAAAGTGTAAATTTTTATAAAGAGTGATTGAGGTCATAGATTAGAAATAATTGAATGATCAATAGAAATTTGGGGGTCTCAAATCCATATAATAGAAATTGAGGTATTAGTACAACATTTTTTTTAATATCCTTTTCCTCATTTTGAGAAATTTATTTACTACCTAAGAGTTTTAGGAAATATATATACTTGATATATTCCTATAAACACAATTTCATCATTTTTTTATGCTTTTATCAAATTATAGCCCATCCCTTAATTTAAAAAATGGATATCCAAATATTAACATTAATGCTTGAAGCACTAAAATAAACATTTAACAGGTCGTAAGGCCCAAAAAAGAGTGAAAAGTGTAACTATTTGTCTCTAACTATTCTCTAAAGTCAGTATGGTTAATACATTAATCTCTAAACCTAAAAAGTTGCACAACTAGTTCATAATTAATATTTATTCATAAAATTGTTCAACTAAAAAATGACATGTTAACCAAGACATTGCATAGGTCAGTGGTTCGTGTAAAGCCCATATCGTCCTTTGGTCATGGGTTCACGACCCGCAGCCTTACCATATTTGATTGGTTATCCCCAGAAATAGATGTTTTCATTTTCTAAAACCTTATGAATATAATTTCAAAAATAAATATGATGTAAATACTTCAAATAAGTTTAATCACTAAATATTCTTTTAACTAAGGTTTTAAATACGACATCAATACATAAGTACTTTATCCATTTATTTAAAAATAGTCCCTTCCTTGGTCTAGGGTTTATACATAATATCATATATAGGATTTCTAAATCATGGAATTGTATCTTCAATCTAAAACACCTTAGGTTTAACCTGGGTTATTTATTTTAATCATATGTTCAAATATGTCACAATGGTTTGTAGAGAAAATGTAAATTATCCTAAGTGTATCACTCAGAAGTACCAGGTTACGCCAAGTTAGGCCCGACACACCTGGTTGGATTTTTTACTCCTAGGTACATTTGTATTATAACCATGTCTACATATAGTATCCATACAGGGATGTATTGCTAGAAAACCAACATAATCTCTACTTTACCAAAATTCTAGGGTGTTATTATACACTTATCCTCAAATTCTACCTTAGGGTTACATTATAAAATCAATGTTTTACTAAATATAGTTTCTAAGCTTGATACTAAACTTTATTTGATATCAATTATAGCAACCTGGCCCCAAAATTCCCAGAGCTGGTGTCTGATATCAATTAAATTGGCATGAATACAAGGAAACAAATCCTAAAGGACTGAGATTTTAGTGGTCTTGGTAAACCAGAAACATACATGAGTCTTGTATTAAAAATTAATACACTAATTACAAAATAATTTTTTTCTAAACAAATTCGAGGATAAATTTATTTCATCTAGCATATCATTGTATATATTTCTTAGTACACTTCTTGAAAGCCTATGGAAAAGAAAACAAAATAGGTTTGATCTCAAATTCTCAGTAAGGGTAAAGTATAGAAGAAAAAATACTAAATCAATGAGAATAATAATTATGGTATGGTAAATAACTCAACACATATACCATGTAACCAATAAACTGAGAAGGGAGTACATAAACAATATGGAAAGGTAATAAATGGAAATACATGTCATCCAAATAACTAGATATGGAAAAATAAATATGGAAAGGTAAGAAACTAAAAAAAAATTCATTTAATCAACATAATGAGAATGAAATTCATCCATAGATTTTATCATATGAAAACCTCATGGATATTAACAATGGAAACTAAAATTTCTATGAAGGAAATGATTAATTATTAAATGTCATGTTTAAGGAATATGAGGAATTACTATTAATATTCATTCTCTATATAGTTTAAAACTACAGATAGAATTCTGTTTCATTTGTGAAACTTATTTTTTCTCATGAGAACCTATTGATTCATCAAGGTTCTATATAAATTCTGGGATCCACCCTTCATTACATGTCCAAATAATTAAACATATCTATTAATCGATTTAATTAATAAAAAATATGCCTTATCAAATATCTGTATTGAATAAAGAATACAGAATTATCAATATTTTCCCAAATAATAAAATAAATGTCAAAGTAGACATTGTATGTAAAATGGAATAAGGCTTAGGGAATAGAAATATCCATGATAATTTTAATGGATAATCTAGGGAAATTTAATGTTCAATGATCATAGGATGTTGAATATTTCAAAGGGGTGAACAAATAAATCAAGGAAGTGAATGTGAATATTATCCTTGGACAAATCAATTATAAATCATATAGAGTAAAAATAAGTATGGTATCAATAATATATATCTCAAGTGGAATAAAATAAAGGGTTTTTATCGTTGATGAATATAAATACTATAAAAATATCTTTTAAAAACATTATCAATAAAAATAACATTTTTGTTTTGAAAACACTTTTGAAAATCACTTTTTATAACATTTTATTTAAAAATTAACATTTTAAATATGAAAAGAAAACTTAAAATAAATGATGGTGATTAAATTCATACTTATCGTACGAGGTAAAAATAACATTCCTTTTATATGGTAAAAATGTTAGAAAAATGACTTCTTCAAAAAGTGAGAAGAATGTTCATTTGAAAACATTGGTAAAAGAGAAAAAGGATAAAAATTTATTTTCTAAATCATGTTAAAAAAATAAAAAAAATATTAAATTTTTTTTTAAAAGAAAACTAGTTCTCCGAATAAAGATAGAAATAAAGTCAAGTTTTCTTAAAAACATTTTCTAAAATATTTTGTGAACTAAAGAGTTGGAAAATGGTACTATTACTTAATAAAGGTAATAAATAGCCATAGGAGATTAAAATTAAAGGCTTTATTAGACAGTGATCAAATAATTTCTTCTTATGGGAATTTAATTTTAAATAATCCCAAATAAAATAAAATTGTAAAGTAAACCCTTTAAAATATTATAATGTTTGAGTGAGAATAAATCAACGAGTAGATTACGTGTATCGAATATAATTACACATATAGAAGAGGAAATATATAAATAGATAGTCAAATCCATTATAAAAATGATAATATAATATTAATGACAAAAAGGAATTAATATAACCCAATGAAAAGAAATTGGGTTATGAAATTTTTTTACACTAGGTAACTTTTAACTCAAATCCCCTTAGATGGAATAATTCAAATTAAAAATAAAAATATCATAAAGAATGATTAAATCATGATATTATATGACAAAGTGGTAGTATGGGAACCATATATAAGAAATTAGGTGCACAAAAATAAATTTATTGTTTCAATATAAATTTAAAAATCACAAAAGGAAGTGAGATTGAAAATATAATCATTAAAAACGTTCTTGAGGAGAATAATCTTCAAACATTCCAAAGTATCCCATGCCACTTTGAAACATTTGAATCATAATATACATGAAGGAATGAAATTAAATGAAACTTATAATATCATTATAATAAATAGTTTTATAATATAACATTTCAAATGGAATTATATACACCATATAAAAGAAACTAGGCTCATAACAACAAATAAGTCTCAATGGAATGTAAGTTGAGACAAAATCTCTTACCTTATGTTTCATTTCGGATGAACTCCCTTTAACTTCTTGTATAATACACTTATGTTAATTATTTAATTTCTTGATAACCTTTTCCATGTTTATCCTAACTTTTATTTCACTTATTACTATGTAGTATACAATTACTTAAACAATTAAGTTTACATTAGCTATTTTTTACCAAATTTGGTTTATATGTCAAAAAAAACTTTGGTAGGTCAACTATGGTCAAAGGGATAATATATAAAATATCTAGGAAAATAATAATAGAATAATTATCATATTTATACATAAATTGTACTTTTTAAAACAATCATTAAATATGATTAGTAAAAATGAATCAACATTACAATCATGGATACAGTACGTCGTACGTATGCATGAGTAATGTTCCCATTTTTCAATGATTGTTATGGAAAGAATGTAGGTAACACCATATCTTTCTTGAGTGATAATTATATCATAAATAACATGTAATTTAGTCATATATATTTGTATATATAATTCTTTTGATGTAAAATGAATCACATCATGTCGAGGAGGCAGTAGTCCACACGTCCACGAGTGACGTTATCACTTTTTAAGTGTGTGATAGGGTAACAAAGAAGTTGAAAAATATTATATTTATAGAAATTTAATTATTTAATTAATATCATATGTATTTTTTATATTTCATGTATTTTAAATTAAATCCCTCCTTTATACATTCTATGTATCGTGTGATCAAATCTCATCGCTTTTATGAGGTGATATTCTACACTTCCACAAACAATGTTATTGTATTTACACAAAATTGAAATTATAAGGGTGTGTGTATAAAATAATTAAATATAAATAAATACATAATAAGTATCATATATAAACATATTTTACATCATAATTACCACCATGAGAGGTAGTAAAGTAAAAAAACAAACAATTATCATTTTGTGAGGCTGTAGTTCGTCGTTCACACAAACAGTATGTTCGTTACCCATTAGATATGAGTGTGTGTAAGTGTAGGTAGAAAAAATATAATAAAAACATCCCAATATATTTATGATAAATTTTTTTATATAATAATATAATAATAAGAGTTTAGGGGGTGGATAATAGAAAAAAAACTAAAGAGCTTAAGGAAAGATGTTACATATTTATCAGGTAACTCTTTTTGGTTTACACCAAAGGGATTCCTTCGATTGATTTCTTCCCATTTGGAGGCTTATAAGATTATGGGAGTAATTTTTAAGAGATATTTTTTCAGATATTGGTAAATCAAAAGTGGGTTGAGGGGTTTGAGTAATTGGGAGGATAGGAGGTCTTTTTATAGTGGATGAGGAGTGGCACACTTGTAATATTTTGGAAAAGAAATTTCATACACGTTTTTAACATTGAAAGAGGCTCCAATAATGGACCAAATTATATAAAAGGGATTATATGGTCTAAATATGTATATAAAATGGCTCTTGTACAAGTTTCTAGGTCATTTGTCCCCTAAGATTAAGGTTTAGTCCCTTATTGAGCTTAATTTTATCTTAATAATTATAATTAATTTTAATTACTTTCACTAATATTTTTGGCCAAAAACTAAGTTGACAGTATTATACATTATAAATTATTCTGATTCCAAGTATGGATTCCATTTTTCTAAATTCCAATCACATAAGTGGCAGAAATTAATTTAAATTTAATCCCAC
Source organism: Viscum album (assembly GCA_963277665.1). Classification (NCBI taxonomy): domain Eukaryota; kingdom Viridiplantae; phylum Streptophyta; class Magnoliopsida; order Santalales; family Viscaceae; genus Viscum; species Viscum album. The sequence goes on along the minus strand of OY728126.1, from coordinate 348,825,818 downwards.
ATATGGGGCGACAATGCTGGTTTTTAAAGTATAAAATGATCAAGATTTTGATATGTTTTTTAGTCAATTTCAAAGTGAAATAGATAATAATGACCTGAATTAGATTAATTGATAAAAATATGACCTATTTAAACTTTAAAACCAAATTAAAAAATAATTTAACCTTATAAATAAATCAAATGAAAAAGTATTTTTGAACTCAAATTCAGTATTTTACACTATTCATTAAAAGATGAAACTTCACAGAAAAATACCAAAAATTAACCCTAAGCTAATTTTTATGTTTTTATCTCAAATATAAAGTTTATTTTTACATAAAGAATATATAAAAGTTCCAAAAATTTAATTCCAAATAGGTTCTCTATAAAAAGGTGGTAAAAAGTGCCTTGATAAAAATATAGTATTTTATGCGTAAATTGGGTTTCTTCTTATCTTATATCTATTGGATCTATTGGATGAATATCAAAAATATTTGATTGAATATATAATATATATATTACATTAATATCAATCACTAATTGTAATTAATTTAATTCATTAGGATAAAATGGCTTTGTGAGCATAAGGATAGTTTTTTATAAAATATTCCCTTTATTTTCAATTGGCTCTTATATTCATTTCTAATTAATTTGTAACTAATGAATTCATGTTATATTTGTGTAAGCCATATATTTTTATAAATTAGTTAATAATATTCATAATTTATAGTTTATGTTTTATTATATTAAATAATAATATTTTAATAATATATTATTGTTTACTAAAACTCACTCTTGCGTGTAAGGCTAGCATTTGACGAAACTTGTTATTGCATATGTCTCACACTAACTCAGTATCACATGCATCTAAAGCTATAAATTATATTTAATTTATTTAAAATAGTAAATATATTATAAATTCTCGTGATATTATATTCCCTTACATGATTGGTGTTGTGTGTCATACACACTATCGAATACAATGTTCTTACATCATATTTCCAGGGTGTTACAGGCATTGTATCAGGGGAATCGAGGGAGGATTCCCTCTATTAGTAATCTACACATGTTCCAAAATCCTCTGATCATCATCGTAGAATTCTTTAGGTGATAACATGGATGATTCTAGTGTTTGAGTTAATTTTCATTGATCATAATAGAATACTTTTAAGGGATTACTCTAGTTCTCTCTAGACTTGATAGGGTAATGGTGGAGGATCACTCTCCATTCTGCATGGAATTCTAGGAGAAGATATCTATAATGATTGATAGGATTCTCGCTAAAAAATTTGGTTCACAATGGTGGATAAGCTTGGCTAGGGATAGAAAATGACACAACTTTGTATTTATTGACCTAGGGTTAGAAAATTAATAATTTCACATGGTCCCTTATTATTCTCAAAATAGTTAGAGAACCACATATATAAATAAAATATTATTATTATTATTTACTTGGAATGCTCAAAAATCACAATTTAATAAATATTAGTTCCTTGAGTAAATAAATAAAATTTACTCAAATAGTATTTAATATATCATTTCTCATTAGACTATTAATATATGTCCTCCATTCCTCTTTAATATTTATCAGACATTGAATAATGTCTATTTCTTTAAATAAATAAATATCATTGCATTATTTCATGATAAATAAATAAATATAATATTCACTAAACCTGCAAATAAATATTTATTAAATTTTCACATAACCAAATAAATAAATATTTATTACATTTCAAATATACCAAAGTTAAATAAATATTATATATTCATGTAATTAAATAAATAACTACCTAGTGAATAAATATTTATTTAGTATTTAACTAATATAATATTTTCTCGAATAATTGGTGACTAAATATATTCGATCAAATAAACTTGAATAATTATTAAATTATATATGGGAATAATATTTATTTAACACATTAAATTCATAATTAATTTAACTAAGGTTCTAGATATACTTAGTGTATGGCCCTCTAGTACCTTTTCTTAGTGGAATTTGGTTGCACCGACAAAACTTTAAGGTTGGCATCTAAAAATATGTCAAGGCTCCCATATAGAAAGGAGTTAATGATACAATGACATAAAACCTCATACAAATTCACACTATTTAGTATAATATCTTTTTCATGATATCTTTAATCAAGAATATTGTGTACTGGTGTTATCAATCTATATGTTTGATGTCTCTTTCTTTGACTTTTTAGAAATGAAATTTCTCATAAAACATAATTTCCTTGGATTTTATTAGGTGGTTCCATTCCCATAAAAGAGCTTGAGATTTTAACTTCCATTAAATAATAGAAGGTAGAAATACTTTATTATATTATCCATTGATTAAATATCGTTCATGGCATGCCCAACTTATCCTACCTCTCCACGAGCATATGTCGTCACAGTTTTTATCAATACATCACAATACCTGAATCATAATCTGAATTAATAATAATCTTCAAGTATAAAGACCATTATATATGTCTGTAGATAGAAACATCCAATGACACATATAAATATATATTTCTTATTAGCAGGTCATTTTCTCATAATTTTCTACTCTGAAAATTATCAAGGGCATACACCATGAGAAAGTGTCTTAATGTCCTATGATTCCTCGCCCCTAATGTATTATATCATTTGTGTTCTATAAAATGATATCATCTGACCATAAAACATGTATTTAAGAATATTTTCATATCACTTCAAGGTACTCATTATAGCTGGGAACTCCAATGATATTTCAATGAGACAAGTACCCCTGGGAAATTATCACATAGATATCATGTAAAAGAATGAGAATTATGTGATAATATATAAATTATTATACAATAGTACAAATATTTTTTAATTGAATAGTATTTTTTATAGGGAACCAACTTTAACACTCACCAGGTTCATCTTCAATCTTCATCAGTTTTCCTTAATTGATAATGCTTTAATAATTAACAAAAATTACAGCACATGTATCATTTTTATCTGTTGTTCTCAAACATAATAATCATACAGGGGTGTTAGTTAATATATATATATATATATATATATCAACCCTCATGCTTGCTAACACATGGATGGTTACTCACTCTTCTAGGCAGTTGTGGTCTTGTTCAATTAGCCATCCCCTCATGCTCATCAAGAACCTATACTAGACAGTTCTCTCTTCATCCAACAAAATTTGCATTTATTTACATAAATTCTAGCTTAGAAATTTTTATATGTAACATGTTTCTTCCTTGAATCTATTTATTCAAGAACTCCAAGCAACATTAGACCATGCTCGTTGTCAAAAGTATCATCTCAATCATCAAGATCCTTATTCAATCACCTTTGTTGACTTATAAATCGATCTTCCTCAATATATATAATGGTAGGAATCTTGTAACACCCTAAAATTAAAATATATTATTCCCATTGAATGAGTTAATTTTTTAGATATCATTCCCCACATGCAACACTAAACTTAAAACGAAACTTCAATATATTTAGATAAAAGATAAATATTTAAGTATGGTCATTAAAACCTAGTCATTGAATTATCAGGAATGCATAAGAGTAATCACTTTATGAAATCTATATATAAATAAAATAAACTACTCATGATATGAATTAAAATCAATTAGTTTACCTAAAATGATTAATAATATCCTTTATTATTTATAAAAGGTATTTTTCTAAAAAATTACCTTTTATGCACTGCGCATTTCTATTTCAAGGAATATATTATTAATGATAAATTATGTTTTAGGTAAATAATTGGTTAACACTAATTATTTGGTAAATTTTTTTAAATTATAATAATATTAGTTAATATTTTAAAATTTTATTTTTTTGATAAAAATGGTTTTTCATGATATTTTTGGATTTGATTAAAAAAATATAAGTTTTGGAAATTTAAATAAATAAAAATTAACTTCAATTTTAAATTCCTAATATAAAAATTTATTTATTATTAATTTTTATTATTTTCTAAAAAGGATGATTTTTATTTAAAAAATTTTAAATTTACAAAAATTATAATTTCTATGATTTTATCACTATATAAGAATAGCCTAGAAGATTTAAAAACATTTTAAGTCATAAAATATAAATTTTGGGAATAAAATTATTAATTTAAAAATATTATTTTAACTTTGAAAACCTATGTAAAACATTTTTATAACTAATTAAAATTTTAACATAATAAAAATGCAATTTTTGATATTTTACTTTAAAATCAAGTATTTTCAAGGGATATTTGGTTTTGGATTTCCTTGAAAGACTCATACACTTTAATTATTTTATAATAAATCAATATATTTCATTTAAATCAGTATGTTAGATAATTTTATCATATATATAAATTTAAAGCCTGAAAATATTATTTCTCTAAAAAATATTTTCTCGCCATTAAGTGTATTTATTTTAAAATTAACATTTCACACCTTTAGAAATTTTATGTGATAAAATTATTTTAAAATTTAAAATTATATTTATAAAGTTAGATAAAAATAAAAATATTAATCATTTTCAATAAAAGTAATTACTATGGTTAGAAATTAATTATCATGGAAAAGTAAATGGGGTAAATTGAGTTTAACCTAGTGTAAAATACCTAAACAAATTTAAAAGTTGTTCCTAGAAATGAATTTTTTATCCTTGGATCAACCAATAAATTTTTCCACTAAACTTTTTCTACCTTCTTTCTATTTAAACTTGAATAATTTCAAGGTATTATTGAAAAATGTAAAGGTGTTCCCAAAACGACCCTTTCATTCACTTATAAAAGGGTAACATCTTCACCACTTCAAGACACACCTTAACTTATAATTTCTCCTTGAAACTATGAAATTTTACTCTAAATATAACCCTATATCAATAAAATAATTCCTAGGTCACTCATTGTTATCCTAACCCCCCAAATTTAAGGAAACTTTTAAGGAAAATCCTAGTCCCCGATGTGAGTATTATCAACAACTTAGTTTTTATTCTTAATATTTTTCTTTAAAATTTATTATAATCACACCAATATAAGTATATAATTATCATTTATATACTATAAAATTATTATATTAATTTTATTACCATTATTTATTCATATACTCCATCCATTAAGAAAAACAAAACCTTCGTTCATGCATTGTGCAGACTATCGCCTCCACGACGTACCACATTTCATTTTCCTTCATCACTTTAAAAGTATGGATATAAGGATGTTATTAAATTATAAAAATGTTGTTATGATACAATTAAGTTTTTCTATGAAAAATAAAATAACCAATTAATTATATGAACAAAAAACGATCATCGTTAAGTTAATTGTTTAAAATAAGTGTGTTAAGGGGATAATCTTTTATTCAAATTGTATAATATTTTCATATCCATTACTTATTATTTTAATTAATTTTAGTTATGATATATCATACTAATAATCACAAAATAAGAACATTATTCTTCTATTATAATGATATTAAAACTAAACCACCTCATAACCATTCATTAAATCAGGGTATATTCATGTTTGGCTCAATTTAACCACCAAATCAAACAATGCTATGAATTTATGTCATTGATGACTATGAGAACTTATTTGTAGCTGTAATATGATATAAAAATATAAATAATGTTTTTTTATTGTTTTTTATAAGGTTATATTGACATTTAACTCATTAATTATGAAAACACATTTTGTTCATTAAGAATCACTGAAACATGATCATCACTAATTTCATCATCATGGTTCATAACCAAAAATAACATGAAATTAAATTATAACTTTATAAAAAAACATAAAAGATATATTCTAATATATTATATGATCTCTATAAAAAAATTTAATTTAGCAATGTTTTTTTAGAGACATTTAAAAATGTGGTTAATTTTAAATTTAGTCACATTTTTTAAAAACATTGCTAACTTAACCATGTTTTTTAAAAACATGGATAATTTAGAAATGGTTTACAAAAAACATCACTAATTTATAGAATTTTTTTTAGACACATTTAAAAACATTGATAAATTTTAAAATAACCATGTTTTCTAAAAAACATGGCTAATTTATCAATTTTTGTAAAAAAAAGTGGCTAATTTTAAATTTAGCAATTTTTTTAAGAAAACATGGATATTTTAGTGATATTTTTTGCCACTATTTTAAAACATGGATAATTACATATAATTATAATTCTATAAATTTACATATATATAATTTTATAATTATATTTATATATGTGTATATTTATATTTATATTTATATTTATATACAAATACATTAACATAAATTTAAATATCATAATATATATATGTGAACACACATATAGGTGCAACTCAGAGGTAGCTTTCTCTATGGGTCTCGGTGAAGTCTCAAGTTCGAGTATCATCATGTTCTTCCCTGTATTTGTATGTTGCATGCTTTTATTAGTAATGTATCCACTTTCCCTACATCGATGTAATTATATATTTAGATATATATATATATATATAATAAACACATACACATATATATAAACATGTATTTATATATTTAATTTAGTCATGTTTTTATGAAAAAATTGATAATTATATATATATAATTATAATTATATTAATTCACATATATATAAAAATAAAAATTTATAATTGTAATTAGATATATGTATGTATATAAATTTATATTAATATAAACATAAAACAACATATATTTAAATGTCATAATATATATATATATATATAATAAAAATAGATATGAACATATATACACGTATATTTATATATATACATAGACACATATATAAATACATATATATATATCTGTGTGTGTCTATAAACACACACACAAAAACATATATATATATATATATATATATATAAACAGAGATATATATATATATAATATAAACATATATATACATATATATCTAATATTAATTTGTTTAATACTAAAATATATTAATATATGTATAAATATATGATAATATATTTTTATAATTAAAAACCCTCTAGTGAGTTGGTCCAGTTGGGGGATGTTTAAGCGATTGGTCCTGTCTTTGATTTACACTGGGGGTGATCTCATACTGGTGAAGTTTTCTTGAGGTGACGTATATGGGAGGTCATATGGGCAATGTTGGTAGACTTCCTAAGGGAGCATGGTATGGGGTCAGGTGGGTGTCTTCTTATAAAAAAAATAATTTTTCAAAAAACATTTATATGTCATGAATTTCAAAAAATTATCCATGTTTATAGAAAATGATGCTATTTAATAACTAATTTACTTATTTTTTATGAAAAACATCGGGATGTAGTGTGTCGCTAATTGGTGATGGTTATAAACATTACCAATTGGAACCACACTATTTCCCAACATTTTGCAGAAACATCAGGAAATTCATTAGAAATATTTTAAAATATCGCTAATGCAAGAAATAGCATTACTAAATTCTAGTTTTTTTATAGTGCATCTAGTAATGATGAACTTTGGAATAAGAATAAACACAATCATCACTACCTGAAACTAGTACAAACGATCAAACTATAAATACCTGATGTGGAAAATCGAAAGAATTCAGGTTGAGAATGACTAATTATGATGAGTATGAATGAAAATGAATTTTAGTAAGGTTTTGAATTAAGTTATTAATATATTTATGTGTATGGTACATGTGGTTAAATTATATTCCTAGAATTCTAGAAAATAGGTAAGGGTTTCAGTCTCAAATTCCTTTTATTGCGACATGTTTTTGTTATACACCATGTTTGGTTTTATATGGTGTACTTAACGCCCCATTGTAATATTTGAATCATTATTCTATTATATTTCATGATATTCAATGTCTCATCTCATTTTAAGTTTCTCATGGTATTTTGGTTCCAATTTTCTAAAGGTTGTAAGTGTTTTCAACTCAATTTACCTTTATTGAGAAAAGTATTGTATTTATGCACCAATTTTCATTTTCAAGGTGTGTACACTGTCAATTTGAGATATCATATCATGAATTATATTTTAATCATGGTATCTGAAGTTTAATTACAACCCCAATCTTTTAAGGGGTTTTAATTTGAAAGTTTCTAAATTCGTAAGGATTTCCATGGTCTCACTTCTCATTCTTTGAGACATAATACATTTTATGCACCATGTTTCATTTTAATGGTGTTCTATTGATTTATTATAACATTAATGTTATTTTTCCTTATATTTCATGGGATTTACTATCTAAATCATGTTCTTGTATTCATGTGTCTATTGATTTATTTTTTTCCCAATAGTGGAAATGTTTTAAAACTCAAATTTTGTTCATTGAGTTATGATTGTTATTAGAACTTATTTCATATAAGTTGGGTAAATTATACCCTTTGATTGTATTATGTGGTATTCTCTCATTGTTTTCTATGGATATACATTCCTACCATATAAACCATTTGACAAATACTTCTCACTTCTTGGGATATATTCTATTAAAATCAACCACTTTCTTTCTCTAGATGGCTTATGATCATGTTATTCTGGTATTATATTAGTTATATACCCATTGCTCTATATGGTTTCAACATCACAATTTACATAACTTAGATTGGATAATGCTCACCTAGAGAGTATGATATACTATTGACGTGGGAAAAAGCATTGACATTCCAATACGGATTATTATTGGCAAGTTAACTAAATATTTTTTATCCATACACCTTCTTCCTCAGGATGGGTTATGATCATGTTATCTATTTTATTTAAATATGGAAAATTATTGGCATTTTTTATATTGGTATTTTAAAATGGATGAATAATATAAAGGTTAATAATGTATTTTTTATACATTTTCTCTTATGGTGAATACATTAGACTTAAACAAGTGACAGGTGCGGCCCAAAATTATATATCCCCTCAATGCATCAATGGGTCTCATGATACAAAACTAGTAAGATCTTGGTGTATACCTCTTCCCATAATAGGATATTATCTTGGAATAAGACTTGAAAAAAGGATGTCTTGATTATGTTGATGATAATTAAAGTTTCTTGGTGTATGGCCTTGATCATAGGTTTTTTATGTCTAACATTATTCATTTTATCAGTATGATATTGGAACTATTAATATCCATTTTTTTATTTATTATCATGGATATAGAATGATACCAGTTTCAATTTTATTATAGATTCATTTTATTTATGTATTCATTCCATAATACTTATGTCATGTTTATTCCATGATTATTTCAGTACTACGTTTCCCTTAATGATTTTTTGAGATCACCCCTTATTATGTTTCCATTTCCCTAGGTTATGGAGAAAGTTATTATGCCTAAAATGTTTAGAAGGATAACACATGTGAAATAATTTATGGGAGATGTTGAAAACTTGTCATGAATTATTTAGTTTCATATATAATGATAAATTTTTCCATTTGATATAGGGAACATGGGATTTATTAGTTTATGTTGTGTTTTAATTATTTAAAGATCTAAACCTAAAAAAGATCCATTAGATATAAGTGATTAAAATATTTTTATTGTTTTTGTAAATATGGATGATTATATATAATATTTTACAATAGGTAACAAATCAAGTATGTAAAGTATGATTCTATGAACACTAGATCTGGGAGCATAGGTTTGGGGCATCAAATTTGGTATCAAATGGAGGTTTAGATAACTTTAGATATTATGATGTTATTGAGGATAATTATAGGGTCGATAAGTAAAGGTTGATCATAATTTTCAAGGTATAGATAACCCTTTGAAATATTATATGATTTGATTCTAAGGTAATAATGTGCATCTTATTTGGGAATTAGGGTTAGAGAACCCTGGTGAAAACCCTAGTAAGGATTCTAAATATTGGATAACATATGGTTTTTTGGTAAAATAGAGATTATGTGGTATTTCATAGTAATAAATCTCTATCTGGATAGTGGAAGGTGGATGCGTCTGTGGCATAGATTCACAAAGGGGTAATCTCCATAAAAAGGGTTGGTTGAGCATTTAATCAATCATCACTCTGATGCATGATGATTGGGATTAAGACTACACACCTAGAGAGACACTCCTATGGGATATGATTTGGGTATTCATACTATCTTTAAAAATCATTATAAAGGATTTAATCATGATGATAAATAATTATCTTAGAAAACCTAATAGAAAAATAACCATGGATAACCAAGGATTAAATATATAGAGTCATTGGTTGATCTAAAAGTATCATTTGTGTCATAATGGACTACATATTTTTATTAATATTTTTATATTCATATTTTAGATATTATTATAACTATTTTTTTAGTATTTGGTTGAAACGGGATCATCAAAACGAAGCTGATAAAGGTATGTACCTGAAAACCACTATGTCTTATAACCAAATAAGGGTGAATACTTAAATTATTATGAACTTTAGTGTATTCATAATATGACAGAAAAGGTAACTTTCCTAGTATTACCTAAGGTAGTTAGGTTGATATCATAATAAAAATTAATTCATGATATTCTAAGATATTTTAATTAGTGGAGTGATTTTTACTGATGGAATTTTGTTATATTCTAAGTGTTATTAAGGATTATGTGAAACATCTAAGTATTATCCTTTATTAGTTTTTCTTTAAAGGTATGATGACATATATTAAATTGTATTAATAACCTTGAAAATATATTTTATTACAAGATTTTATTTAAGGGGATAACTATTTTATAACACATTACTGAGTATAGATAACTATTAATTTTAAAATACACATTACGTTGAGATAATAAAGACTTGTTTGATTTTTAATGAGAAAGATAGATAGTAATTCGTAACCTTGGGGTTCATAATTGATTCATGATATTTTCTGAGATGTTCATCTCATTTTTGGGATTGTTATATATAGTGACTAGTGTGTGACCATATGAACTTATGGTTAATACCATTTTAGGGTTAAAGATATAGTTAATTTTTTTAGAGGAATATATAATCTCATTGAGGTTTTATGTCTTATATATTCAAAAAAGTTTTTAGAAAATTATGTTATTGAGATTATATGATTAAGTTATAAACATAATTTGGTATGTGATTCTAGGAATGACTAATTTTATTTGAGAAAGGATATGTTGGATTTTGAGAGCATATATTTTAATGATTATTGGGTTTAGAGTATTTTAAGAAAGTTCATTGTAATTTGGGATCTCTATTTTGAGGATTAAGTTGATAAGTATGATAAAAACCATCTCAAAGTAACCTAGGTTAAACCAAGAATGATATATGAGAGTGATATAGGTTGAACCTAGTCTGAAACAAGTCAGTTTGTAATAACTATAGGATAGCATAATAGTGTTATAAAGTGAGACATCCTGAGGTTATATTTTCTTATTTTTATTTATGTAAATTCACTTATAATGTCTTTAAATCATGATAACTCTTTTGGTTTTAGTAATGGATTGAACTAGAAGTAACTATGGGTGTGAGAGACAATGTGGAAATTACCTCAATGAAAAACCCATCGAAATGGGAGCTGGAGTGAAAAACCTTGTGATTATGATAAAATTTTTATCATGAAAAATGATTAATAATGTAAACATAATGGAAGTCCCAAACACACCAAGAAAGATAAATATGGAGTTTCATGAAAGATTAATGGATGAAGTATAAGTTATGGGCACAGAATAAGTGTCCTTTGAAGGTATGAATAACTCATCTTTTAGTATTAAATCATGTGTAATTGTTATTTCACATGATTAAAACGTCAAGTATAGCGAAAAAAGTAGATTATTTAACTAGTTTAAATACATCTGAACTAGAAGAGAAGGATCTTTACATGTAATTTATAATTAATTTATGAGCAGATATATAATTACATAAACTTGTAATTACATTTTCATTGATGATCTGATTAATAAGATCTTATCTTATTATCATTATTCTAGGATCTAAATCTAGAATCCCTATAGAGATGATCCACATGTGCACCAAAATCTTTGAATGATTTCGTAGAATCATCGGGTGCTAGCATGGATGGTCCTGATCACTTGCATTATTCATGGTTGATCACAGTAGAATTCTTCTTGAGAGAGTAACATCTCTTGATGATCACTCATTGACTTGAGATAAAATAAGGGAGGAGAGAACTCTAGATCTCTTGATCTCTGTCTAGGGATTGAGATATTATCACTCCATCCGTTATGCACACTAATTTTTTTGGAAGGAGATATAATTAGATATTTATTTTTGGCAGGTTTAGGGTTGGAAAATGACACCCAATCCCTTTCCCAATTCAATTATTATTAGTTTACCCCATGTCTAATAATAATAATAATATAAATATTATTATTAAATTCATAACATGTGAAATATATAAATAATGCAGATAAATATATTTTATAGCATTTCCAATTAGACCACCAAACTTAGTCTACTTTCCCTCATCCACATTTACTAATCCTTGAATAATGACTATTTATTTAATAAATAAATTTCACTTCATTATTCATCGATAATTATAATAAATATTATATGCATAAACTTGAAAAAAATATTTATTGTTATTGTTTAACTCGCTTATTCTTTCAAATAACTTTTGAAAAATCGAATAAATATTCTTTATTCTAACTTTTTAAATTCAATATTATAAATTAACTGAGATGGTGGATACACTGAGTGTTTGACCCTCTAAGCCTCTTTATCATTGACATTAGGTATAATCTATTAAAGTTCAAGGTTACCATCTAGAAACATGTCAGGGCATCCATATAGAAAGAATTTAACATCACAACTGTGTCCAACCTTCTACGAACGTTTACCATGTAATATAATCTATTTATCAAAATATCTCAAATAAATTAGGTTGCATACAGGTGCCATAAACCTACATGATCTATGTCTCTTTCTTTGAATTTTGGAAAATGAACTCACCCATCAAACACCTTGGTCATGTATTAATGCAGGGAGTTCCGTTTATATAAAAGGTTCTAAGATATCAACTTCTATCAAGGTACAGAAGGGATAAATTTTTTCTTGTATTATCCATTAATGCAATATCACTCATGACGTACCTAATGTATCTTACTTCACTATAAGAATATGTCTTCATGGTTTTCATCAAAACATCAAAGCATGTGATTCATGATATTCATTAATGATATTCTTAAATTATAAGGATGAATACACACATCCATAGATAAGAACATCTAATGACACATGGAAATGTGGATTTCCTATTAACAGTTTTGTTCTTGTAACCTTCTATCTTGGATATTATCAAGAGAAAACACCATGATAAGGTTCCTTAATGTCTTATGAGCCTCCTACTGCTGGCATCCTATATTATCTATGTCCTATTAGACAATATCATTTGTCTATAGAATAAGGTTCACAAATAATATCATGGAACCTCTAGGTTCTCATCATATCTGAGAACTGTTAAGAACTTTCAACACAAAATATATTCTAAGGAAATTATCACATATAAATATTATATAGAATAACAATCATGATATTATAATAAAACTGTTTTAATAAAAAAACAAGTAATCAAGTACTAAGAAATATGATTCTAGGGCACCAATTCCAATAGAGTCCCACTTTCACTAGAGTCAATTGACAACATCTTTCAGTCCACCAGCTGTCACATGATACTCATATTTCTATTTAGATAAATCCTTTAATAAGGGGTCCACCATGTTTTCTTTTATGGATACTCTTCACACTACAACTTCACCTCATTGAGAAAAAACCCTCAAGAGATGAAACTTCCAAAGTATGTGATTTTTCCTTTGGTGCGACCTTGTCTCTTTAGTGATATCCACTATTGTAATATTATCAGAGTAAAATATAATAGGGTCTTCACTTCTAAGTACCACATAAAGATCTTGGATAAATTTTTGAATCCAAATTGTTTACTTGGCTATATCAAAAGCCACAATATACTTGGACTCTACTATATAATCGGTGACAATTATATGCTTTGAACTCTTCCATTTCACAGCTCCTCTATTGAGAAAAAATTCATATTCTGAATATAACTTCAGATCATTCTGATCTATCTAAAAGCTATCATCTTCATAACCCCTTGTGAATAGCTCTTCATCTCCTCCATACATAAGGAATGTTTCCTTAGTTTTCCTCAAATACTTAAGGATAACCTTAACATAAGTATAATGTTGTTCACCTGGATCTGCTTGATGTCTTCCTATGATGCTCAAATCATAGGAAACATCAAGCCTCATACATAACATGGAATACATAGTGGATCCTATCATATAAGAGTATGGGATCTTACTAATTCTCTCTCTTTATTATTGTATCTGAGGACATGTTTTCTTGTAAGTATGTTTACCATGTGAAATTGGAACCAATAAACTCTTGGATTATTTCATACTAAACCACTTCAGTATCTAGTCAATGTATGTACCTTGACTTAGTCCAAGAGTCCTCCTGGATCTATCATGCATGATCTTGATCCCTATAATGTAGGCTACTTCACATAATCCCTTCATGGAGAATCAGTTTCTCAACCATGCCTTAACCTCTTTTAAGGATTTTATATGATTTCTAATTAGTAATATTTCATCAACATATACTACTATGAAAACAATTTTACTCCTTCTAAACTTTTTTTAAACACATGGCTCATGTTTGTTCTTAATGAAACAAAATTTCTTTATAGCTTCATAGAATCAAATGTTCCATGACTTAGATGATTTTTTTAATCCATAAATGGATCTATAAAAATTTCATGCCTTTTTAGAATTTCCTAGAGTCACAAAACCTTCTGGTTGGGTCACAAACATATCCTCTTGAAATTTCCTATTAAAGAAAGTATTTTTTACATCCATTTTCTAAATCTCATAGTCATGGTAAGATACTATGTCAAGAAGTATTCTGTTGGATTTAAACATAGATACTGGAGAAAATGTTTCATAATAGTCAATCCCTTGATTTTGTTTAGACCCTTTGGATATTATACATGATTTATAGGTATTTAAATTACCTTTCATGCCCATTTTTATATTGAATTCCCATTTACCCCCAATAGGTTTTTCATCAATTGGCGGATCAATCAAAAACCAAACATGGTTTTGATATATGGAATCCATCTCAGAATTCATTTCTTCTTTACATATTGCAACTTCAAATCTCTCTAATACCTCATTATAGGAGAGAGGATCTTCATTTTCAACCAATAATCAGTCACCAAAATTAGTGACTAAAAAACCATATCTCTTTGGTCATCTTACCTCTCTAGCACTCATATGCAGTACTTGTGTTTCAAGAACAACATATTTCATGGGGACCTATGGAATTAGTTCATATACCAACACTTGTGTATATTTAGTGTCAACTTCATCAAAGTCAATATTTCTCCCACTATCCTCATTTAGGATGCTCCCTATCAACAAAAATACCTTCTCTTGTAATGGTTGCTTTCTTGTCAGAATATTTTTATAAATATTACCCTCTTGTTTCCTTAGGATTACCTATAAAGTTTAACATTATGCCTTGGGGTTATAGTATGTTTCTTCAAATAGCCTTAACAAACACCTCACAACCCCATGCATGAACATGTGAAAAAATGGGTTTCTTTCCACTTCAAAACTTAAAGGGAGTATCATTTTCTACTTTAGTCGGTACTCAGTTTTGTAAGTATAATGTATTATATAATCATTATCCCTAAAAGGATAATGAAAGGATTGCATGACCCATCATTGACCTTACCATTTCCTACTAGGTATGGTTCCTCCTTTCACTAACACTATTCCACTATGGTGTATAAGGTTAAGTGAGTTGAGATAAAATCCCATACTCTCATGAAAAGTAGATAAATTATTTTGTAAGATATTCACCACCTTGATCCTATCAAAGTTTCTTTATCTTATTACCAAGCTGATTCTCAACCTCATTCTTGAACAATTTGAAATTCTCAAAGGATTCATACTTATACCTCATTAATTAGATATAAACATACCAACTCAAGTCGTCGGTAAAAGTAATAAAGTATGAGAATCCACCTCTAGCCTCTACTTTAAAAGGTCCACACACATTGGTGTGTTTATAAAATCTATATTTCCCTCGCACCTTGACCATATAATGGTGGTTTGGACATCTTAACTTGAAAAAAATCATGACATATTTCAAGTTTCTTAAGCTCAAAATAGCTTAAGTAACCATCCTGATATAGCTTTAACAAATACTTCTCATTTATGTGACCATGATGGTGAAGCCACAACTGGGTGTTCTATGAGTCACGAATATTTTTTTCATTATCAATTTCCAATATTTTGTTTTTTTAATTTATTACAAAAATACCATTATTCAATTATTTCATATCATAACAAATGTTATCTTTATAAAAGTATTAACCCATATTTTCAAAGCTGAAAATAAATCCTTCAATATTTAAATAAGAAAAGAAAATAATGTTCTTGGTAACACTAGTCACATAATAACAGTTCTTCAATATCAAAATCAATCTTATCATCAATGTGAGATTGTAGTCTCTAATGGCTAGAGCATTCATCCTCACTCCATTGACAGCTTTTAGATCCATCTCATCTTTGGTAATCTTTCTAAATCTACTTGGTTCCTTTATTTGGATACAAATATAAGAACTATAGGTATTATCTAATACTAAACTTATAAAAATGAAAATATTTCACTCAATAATGAATGCACCTGAAGCTTCCCCTTGCTTCTTTGGTTGGGTGAAATCCCTCTTTCAGTGGTTACGTATTCCATGTGAAAACATATTGCATCATACTCCTTTCCTTACCTCTAGATATCATTATTCTTATAAGGATGGTGCTCTGGAACCTAAAAATTGGAATGAATATTTGGACCCTTATCCTTGTTCTTCCTCCTCTTATTCACCATAATGAAAATGGGTTTTCCACACCCCATGTCTGTATCAACTTGGAAAATAAGTGTAAGAAGTTCTGGAAGTGTCTTCTCACTATTTCTCATATTCTAATTCATAATAAAAGTGGATCATTTTTTAGGTAGTGAAGATATAATGAGATTCATACATAGATCATCAAGGATCTTAAAATCCAAAATGTTCAGGTAATCAATTTATCTAATCATCTTGGTTATATGTTCCCCAACTGGTGCCAACTCACCCATCTTTCATGTGAATAGTGCATTAGAGATCTCATATCTTTCTGATCTCACCTTCTCTTGATAGAGATCCTTTATGTGAGAAATTATGCTACGTGCATATATATCCTCATATTTCTTTAGAATATCATTGGACATGGAGGATAGCATGAAACATTGGACATCCATACTACTGTTCGCATGCTTTAAATAGACAAATAATTTTTCCTCATTAGCCAATTTGGAAATGAACTCAGTAAGTGGGTCTTCCAATGTGTATAATTTTTATTCATGGTGTAGTATACCGTAGAAGATCCTATACCATTCCTAGAAATTCATGCAGGACACAAATTTATTCTTCTCTAGTATGGATTGTAGTGATATTTTCAAATTTGTTTGATTTTCCATTTCTACTAATTAAGAGTAGATAATTAGTACTTATTTTGATTACAAAACTAGACTAAAAAATTAAATTTTTATTAAATTTAATTAAATTTTTCTAATATCCCACTATTTTTTGAACCCCAATATCCCTTGCCATCAATTTTAAAAAATCTTTTTTCTTAGATATTCTAGTGTTAAGGATCTATATTCCCCTTATCATAAACCTGACTTGGGCCTCACAAGTTATTTGAAAGGTTTTTTGGTAGGCATAATCTTCCAACAACATTAACTCATAGTTATTTAATTTTATAGTAGACTTCCCAATCCTGAAATCCCATTTTAATATTTCTTCAACATTTTCCTATTATTTACACCAATTTATGCTAGGTCTGACAACTCTTGTTGTAAAATAAGTTAAATCAACCCAAAAATTCGAGCTAAATTTTCCATAATAATTGAAATCACCCAAACTTGGGTTAGTTAAGCACTTTGAACTATGAAATTGATTCTAACTTAAGTACTGGAAGGCTAAACCAAATTAATATGTTAGATTGATGGATTTTTATCCTTGTTTGTAAATCCCATTTTTTATCTTTTTACATGACTTGTTAATATTAAGTACATTTTACTTACATGATTGACCATTTCTAAAAAAACAT
Organism: Viscum album; assembly: GCA_963277665.1. Taxonomy (NCBI): domain Eukaryota; kingdom Viridiplantae; phylum Streptophyta; class Magnoliopsida; order Santalales; family Viscaceae; genus Viscum; species Viscum album. Next base: position 348,807,799 of record OY728126.1, on the reverse strand, counting down.
TTACGCATAATCTAATTATATTGTATTCTATCTTGCATGCTTATTAATTCATTTATTAGATTATTACGTATCATCAAAATACATGAACAATTAACCATGAATAATGACATAAATAAAATACAAGTGGCATGATCATGAGATTATCTAATGGTTGGTTTATATAGAGTATGATAAATTAACCATTGACCCTAGCGGAAAATACCTTGAACCTTAACTTGGTTCATATCATAATATTCCACCTTGGCTACTATGTATCTCCTTGATTGATTTTACATGAGATCCTTGAATTACATCATCTCATCTCACTTAGGAGATCCATACTTGCATAATATTTTACTCACACACAATTGAGGGGGTCCAATAGATTGGATAAAATGGGTTTACATAAAAGAAACCATGAGAATGGAGGACCTTACATAATAAGAAGGAGGGGATGAATCATAAGACATCAATTTTAATTCAATGATAATAAATTAAAAGGAACCACCAGACATCTAGAAATGAGCATACATTTACAATTTAGTTATCAATTACTTCAATTTGTTCCTTAATTAAGATAATGTGCCATGAATTAATCCAATTAATTTAATGTATCTTAATTACATCTAACCATCCCAAGATGACAATCATCTATAATTTTAAAAAAATTAACTTCATTTAAAATTAATGTAGTACACAAGTATACTTTGAGGTAACCTCATGTGTTTATCAAAAAAATTTAACATGAAAATTAATTTAATATATAATTGTCAATCCTATGACATGGCATGTACTGTCGAATGAATGGAACATGAAATGCCTAATCAGTAGGTATAATTATATATTTAATTCTTATTTACATAAAAATTTGAGAACATTATCAGTAGAAGACTACACAGTGTGTACAAAAGTACATGGCATGCACTTCTCTTCTACTTGTGTCTGCAACACATACCTTAAGACTATGTGTGTTCCCTGCCTGCAAACAGCCTTGAGGTACATGGTCTGCATTCCAACATACATGATGTGTGATCCCTTTTTTCATATCATATCAGTCCATATTTCATGTATCTGATACACTATGCTCTTGGGACACACCGAGTACATGCATTACTAGAAATCATACCTATACCAATGCACTTATACTAACAGTTTGTAAAAAACATTGGTATAGGTCCCCTTTCCCAACGGCTTTCCAAAACCATTGGGATAGACCACTTTGACACCACTTTTTCCAATGGTTTAGGAAAACCATTGGGGAAGAGTATATATATCCCAATGGTTTTTCAAAATCATTGGGATAGACCATTTTGAGAACACCTTTCCCAATAGTTTTGGAAAACATTTGGGAAATGGTATGGCTATCCCAACGGTTTTCCAAAACTATTGAGATAGACCACTTTCAGAACACCTATCCCAATGGTTTTCCAAGATTTTTGGGATAGACCAGTTTGAGAACACCTGTCCCAATGGTTTTGGAAAACAATTGGGATAGGGTAAGGTTATCCCAACAATTTTTGAAAAATGTTGGGATAGAAAATTTTTACAATGGTACCTATCCCAACGGTTCTCAAAACCATTAGGATGGGTACCATTATTTTTTATGAATTATTTTGTCGAATATTGTCAAATAAATAAATATATAAATTAAATATTTATATATATATATATCCAAATATATTCACAAAGGTAACTATAGGATAGTGGTAAAGTCTTTGATATATAACGTATAGGTTGTGAGATAAAACCACCACTATAACTTTTTTTAGATTTACCTATCCCAATGGTTTTCCCCAAACCATTGGGATAGGTTTATCCCCATTCCAAATCATCCAATGCCTTCCCAAACTGTTGGTATAGGGAATTTTTTCATTATTTTTGGTAGTGAGATAATGGGGACTATATGTCGTGTACAATGGTTACATGGCATGTAGTTCTTCATGGCATGTTCTAGCCTGTCCCGATCTACATGCCGATCTAATCTATTCGAATATTAGATCCAATTTTTTTAGATTTGTACTGATAGAAATAGATACAAGTGATAAAATATAATAAACATCATTTTTATGGGAATTAAATGTTGTGTACTCTAGTTTTGTATAGGCAGAACCTTTGGCACCTACGGGCAGTGTTTTTGAAATGTTTCTTCATTTTTAATTATTAACTGACTATAGTTTATGTTAGAGATAATTAAGAAAGAGAATATTTGATGATATAGGATATTAAAATGAAATTATATAAGTAAAATCAAATGAAAACACATGCAATCAAACAATGAATAAAAGATAATTATAAATTAAACATGTGATTACTCTGATAACACTTATAAGTTATGACCATAGTAGAAGCATAATTTATAGTATGACCAATTTTTATTTTGGTTATAAATCATAAAATTCATGTCCAAAAAATTAGTAGATTACTTGACTATATTATATATGATAGAATCAGAATCATAGGATCTTCACATGTAATTTATAATTAATTTATGAGCAGATAAAGAATTACTTTAACTTGTAATTCCACATAATTAATGATCTAGTTAACAAGATAATGTAATATTGTCATTGTACTATAGAATCCTAGTGAATAATCCCTATATATGTGATCCACACATGCACAATAGTCTCTAATGTTGTTATAGAATCATTAGGTGATAGCATAGTTGATCTGATCGCTTGTGTTCTTCGTGGTTGATCATAGAAGAATTATTCTTGAGAGAGTAAGAACTCTTGATGATATATTTTTTGATTGAGAGAGATGAAGGGATGAGATAACTCTAGATTTCTTGTTCTCTGTCTATGGCTTGATAGAGTCCCACTTTATCCATTGTGCACACCAAGAGCTTTTAGGAAAGTGATATAATTATATATTTATTTTTGGTAGGTTTAGGGTTGGAAAATCACACACATGCCCTTTCCAAATTTCATAATTCTTAGTTGACCCCATTTATAATAATAATAATATAAATATTATTATTAAACACTTTACATGTTCAATGTATAAAGAATATAAATAAATATATTTTATACCATTTCCAATCAGACCATCAAACATAGTTTTCTTTCCCTCATCCACATTTACCAATCCTTGAATAATGACTATTTATTTAATACATAAATATCATTGTATTATTCATTGATAATTATAATAAATATTATATTCTAAAACTTGAAAATAAATAGTTGTTATTATTATTATTTAACTCACTTATTCTTTTGAATAAATTGTGATCAAATTGTGGTGATCAACCAAACTCAAATAAATATTATTTATTATAACTTTTTAAATTCAATATGATAATTCAACTAAGATTTTGGACACACTAAGTGTGTAACTTTATAGGACTCTTTCTCAGTGGAATTAGGAATAACCACCTAAATTATAATTTTAACATCTAAAAAATTGCAAAGTCATCCATAGAGAAATAATTTAACATCACAATTATGTCCAACCACATACAAATGTTTATCGTGTAACAAAATCATTTAATCACAATATCTAAAATCAAGTAGGTTGTTTGATGGTTCCATCAACCTATATGCTTTTTGTCTCTTTATTTGAATTTACAAAAATGAACTCACCCATAAAACACCATGGACATGGATTTATAAAGGTAGTTTATTTTTCATCAAATGGCCTCATATATAAACTTATGTCAAGGGACATAAGGAATAAATCCTTTTTTCATTATCTATTAATGAAATATCACTTGTTATGCACCCAATGTATCCTACTTCCCCACAATCATATGTCATCATGGTTTTCATCAATACATCAAAGTAAAAAATTCATGATATCCATTAATTATAATCTTAAATTCTAAGGATAAATACACATGTCCAAAAATAGGAATATCCAATGACATGTTGAAATGTGGATTTCCAATTAATAGGTATGTTTTAATAACCAAATATATTAGATATTACAAAGGGGGAACACCATGAGAAGGTGTCTCAATGTCTTATGATCCTCTTACACCTGATATCTTGTATTATCTATGTCCTGTAAAACAATATCACATGGCCATAGAACGAGGTTCAAGAATAATGTTGTTGCACCTCTAGGTTCTCATCATAGTGGGGAACTTCTAAGACCTTTAAACATAACATATATTATAATAAAATTACCATATAAAAATATTATGAAAATGAACAATCATAATGTGATAGGAAAACTTCTTTAATAAGAAAAAAATGTAATCAAGTACTATGAAATTCAGTTCTAGGGAACCAACTCCAACTTGAAGATGGTGAAGGAAAAATATTCAATTTCTTGTATGTAAAATATGTGGGAATAAACATGGGGAAAATTTCCTTAATGGGACATGTAAATGTTATAAGTGTGGATTTTAAGGTCATTAAAATCACAAGTGTAAGATAAATATAGAATCTGTAAAAAAATCTTCAATTGCAAGGGATTCGGGCATTATAAAACTCAATGTACCAATCCAAGAGCCAAAAAGGTAGATTGTCTCCAAAAACTATGAGAAAAAGTAAAATTCTATGAAACTAATAAAAATGAATCAGATAATGAGTTTTCAATAAAGATTTTATAGTATCTTATGTCATGTAAATCTTAACCAACTACTAGATCTTAAGTTATAAATAAAAAACCTCTAGTGGTATGATCATAATATAAATAATTTTTAGGATTTGTTGGAATTTATTCCTTATGGATATAGATAAACATCCCTTAGTATAATTCCATGTGAAATTAGGAATGGGTTATCTCCATTTATAAAGTGCTTATAATAATTTTTCATAAAGATAAATCTCTTCCCACATCCTAAATAAACACATGATCATCTAGCGATGTATGGTTTATTATGAGTTCCCTATAGAAGTTACTCTGATCTTATGAGTCAAAGTGAAAGGATAAAATTTATTTATGGGGAAGAATGTAACACCCTGAAATTATAATATATGATTACCTTTAAATAATTTAATTTGTTTGATATCTTTCTCGACATGCAACACTGAATTTAAAAAAAATATTCATATATTTATATAAAATATAAATTTTTAAGTAAAACCATTAAAACCTAGCTATTGAATTAGAGGGAATGAATAACAATAACCAATTTATGAAATATATTTATAAATAAAATAAATGCTAAACCTAATGCGAATTAAATTAATTAGTTTACCTAAAATGACTAATAAAATCATTTATTATTTAAAAAATTATTTGTCTAAAAATTATATTTTATATAATATGAATTTATATTTTAAGAAACATATTATTAATAATAAATTATTTTTATATTAATAATTTTTTAACAAAAATTTAGTTGGTAAATGATATGATATCAGAATAATATCGGTTAATATTTTAAAATTTTATTTTTAGATAAAAACAGTTTTCATTTTATTTTATGTTTTTATTAAAAAACTGAATTTATAAGTTTTAAATTTTGGAATAAATAGAAATGAACTTTTTTTCAATTCCTAATAACAAAATTTATTTAGTATTAATTTTTTATTATTTTCTAAAACGGTTTATTTTTTGTCAAAAATGAAGGATTTGTGAAAATTATAATTTTCATGATTTTATCACTATGTAAGCATAACCTATAAGATTTAAAAACCTTTTAAGTAATAAAATAAAAATTTTAGTAATAAAATACGAATTTTAGTAATAAAATTATTCATTTTAAAATATTTTTTGAACATATAAATCCTATGGAAAACATTTTATAATTAATTAAAATGTTACTTTAATAAAAAAAAACTATTTTCAAAATTTTTCTTTAAAATCTTGTATTTTCAAGGGATATTCAGTTGTGAATTTACTTGAAAGCCTCATATACATTATTTTTTATAATAAATAAATCAATTTCATTGAACTTATTATCCAAGTTAATTTTATCTTATATATAAATTTAAATCTTAAAAATGTTATTTCTCTATAAACTATTTTTATGAGATTAAGTGTATTTATTTTAAAATTAACATTTCACACCTTTATAAATATTATTTGATAAAATTATTTTAAAATTTCAAATTATAAGTATAAAATTAGGTAAAATAGTCAATATTAATCATTTTCATTTAAATTAATTATTAATATTATAAATTAATTACCAAGGTAAAAGTAAAAGGGGTAAATTGAGTTTAACCTGGTGTAAAATACCGAAAACACTTTAAAAACATGCTTATAAATAAATGATTGATCCTTTTCTCCACCAATAAATTTTTACACTAATGTTTTTCCAATTTTGGGCCATTTACCCTTGAATGGTGTTATATCATTATTGAAAAATGTAAAGGTATTCCCAAAACTACCCTTTCCTTCACTTATAAAAGGGTAACATCTTAACCACTTCAAGATACACCTTACCCTGGAATTTATCCATAAAAATATTAAATTTTACTCTCCATATAACCATATCCCAATAACATAGTCCTCTAATCACTCTTATTTATCCTAATCCTCTCAAATTTAAGGAAACTTTCAAGAAAAATCCAAGTCCCCAACATGATTATTATCAACTACTTAGTTTTTATTCTTAATTTTATTCTTTCAAATTTATTCTAAACATACCAAAATAATAATATTAGTATAATTTATATAATTTTATAATAATAATATTGGAATTAATTTTATTATAATTTTATTCCTAATTTTATTCTTTCATATACCTCGTTCATTAAGAAAAACAAAATCGTCATTCATGTGTTTTGCAGACTACTACCTCCACAACGTAACGCATTTCGTTTTCCTTCATACCTTTAAAATTAGGGATATAAGGATGGTATTAAAGGATAAATATGATTTTTATTACCTCATTAATGTGATTTTATGAAAAATATAAGAAATATTAATGATATGAACAACAAACGATCATTGTTAATTTAATTGTTTAAAATAAGTGTGTTGAGTTGATAATCTTTTATTCAAATTGTGTAATATTTTCATATCCATTAATTATTATTCTAATTACTTAAAATTATGATATATAAAATTAATAATAAAAAAATAATACCATTATTATTCCCTTATAATGATATTATAACTAAATCACCTCATAGTCATTCATTAAATCAGGGTACGTTCATGTCTAAGCCAATTTAATCACATAATCAAACGATACTATGAATTTATGTCATGGATGACTATGAGAACTTATTTACTAGTTTAATATGATATAAATATGTAAATAATGTTTTTTATTTAATATTTTAATGTTATATCAACATTTAACACATTAATTAAGAAAACATCTTTCATTTGTTAAGAAACACTGAAACATGATCGTCGTCGATTTCATCATCATGGTCCATAACTAAAACTGAAATTAAATGAAATTATAACTTTATAAACTATATCATAAGATATATTACATTATCTTATATTATCTATTAATTATTAACTTTGAAATAAGAATCAACCTGGAAATCGATATTATGAAACTAGTAAAAATGATTATAACTGTAAACAACTAATGTGGAGAAATCGGAAGAATTCATGTAGAGAATAACTAATTATGAATATTATGAATGAAAATGGATATTATTATGGTTATTAATTAAGTTTTTTAGATAGTTATATTTTTTATATAAGAGGTTAAATTATGTTCATGCAATTCATGACAAGAGATAAGGGTTTCAGTCTCAATTTCCTTTCACTGAGACATGTTTATGTTATACACCATGTTCACTTTTTTATGGTGCTCTTACCACCCCATTGTAATATTTATATCATGATTATATTATATTTAATTATATTCAATGTCCTATTTCATTTTAACTTTCTCATGGTATTTTTTTCCTAATGTTCCAAAGGTTGTAAGGGTTTTCATCTCAATTTCCCTTCATTGAGACAAGTATTATATTTATTCCTGTATTTTAATTTTCAAGGAGTGTATACTACCAATTTAAGATATCATATCATGAATTATATTTTAATCATTTTATTTTAAGTTTAATTACAATCCCCCTCTTTCAATTGGTTTTTATTCGAAAGTTTCAAAAGTCGTAAAGGTTTCCTTGGTCTCAATTCTCATTCTTTGAGACATAATACATTTTAAGAAACATGTTCCCTTTGTATGGTATTATATTGATTTAATATCCCATGAATTTTATTTTTACTTGTATTTAATAGTATTTACTATCCAAATCATGATCCCATATTCATGTTTCAATTTATTCAGTTGTTTCCCCAGTAGTGAGCATTTTTTGTAACTCAATTTTCGTTCATCGGGTTATGATCATTATTTGAACTTATTTCATATAATTTACATACATTATACCCTTTAATTTCATTATGTGGTATTATTTCATTATTTTATAGGGATATAAATTCCTACCACATAAACTCTTTGATAAATATTTCTCATATATTGAGATATATTCTATTGAAACCATCCACTTTCTTTCTCTGGATGGCTTATGATCATGTTATTCTAGTATTGTCTTAGTAGTATACTAATTTATCTCTATGGTTTGAATATCATGTTCACCTAAAAATTATGATATTCTATTAACATGGGAAAAATTATTGGTATTACAATATGGATTATTATTGGTAATTTGACTAAATATTATTTATCTATCCACGTTCTTCTTCCAGATGGGTTATGTTTAGGTAATCTCTTTTATTAACATAGGGGAAAGTATTTATATTATGTATATTTTTATTTAAATATGTGATATTATTGTAAAGGTTTGTTATGTATTTTTTATTTAGTTTCTCTTATAGTAAATGCATTGGATCTAAACAAGTGATTGGTGGGGCCCATTATTATATAACCCCTCGATGCATCGACTAGTCTCATGAGACAAAACAGGTTCAATTTTGGTGTATGCCTCTTCCCATTATTGGATATTATCTTGACACAAATCCTTGATAGTAGTATTTCTTAACTGTGGTATTGCAGACAAGTAAAGTGTCTTAGCACAAGACCTTGACAGCAGGTTTTTGATGTCATTATTACACATTCCATTAGTATGAGATTGGTATTATTTATTTCCATGTTTTAATTTATTATCATTGATATAACATGCTCCCAATTTCAAGTTTATTATGTATTGATGTTGTTTACCTATCTCTTCCATAATACTTATGTCATTTTTTTCATGATTTTTTTAGTTATATGTTTCCCTTATTGGGAATTTGAGATCACCCCTTCTTATGTTTCCATTTCCCTAGGTTATGGAGAAAATTATAACATGTGATATGTTTAAAATGATAAACACATGTGAAATAATTTATGGGAGATATTGAATAATTTTCATGAGTTAATTAGTTTCATATATAATAGGGAAATTATCCATTTGATATAGATAACATGGGATTTATCATCTTATGTTGTATTCTAATTCTCTAAAGATCTAATCATAAAAAAATCATTCAGATGTAAGAGATTAAAAAATCATTATAATTTTTGAAATTATGTATAGTTATATATATAATTTTATAGTTGGTAATAAAGAAAGTATTTAAAGTATGAGTCTATGAGCACTGGATCTGGGATCGTGGGCCTAGGGCATCACACTACCCATACACTAATCATAGGAAGTCCAAGTTGTATCTCAAACTCCTCTAATGGTCTCTTTAATCTTCCCCTTTACATGGTACTCTTAATCAACCATGGGGTCCTTCAAACAGTTAACTCATTTGTCTCTTCATCATCACCCAACCTCAACACATATTGACTTCACTTACCATTGAAATATTAACAAAAGATACAACACACTTCATCACAATCCATTTGGGCACTTCACAACATAATGTGGTTGGATACCAACCACATAAGAAATTCACATAATACAAGTGGGTCTTACAACTAAGAAGTCCTGGGTTTGGGGTCTATTCAATGATATCAATGAATTTAGGTGACCTTATCTATATGAGTTGTGATACTCCACCACCTAAGTGAACATAAACCATTGAGGTTAAGTGGAGTTATCATAAAAGTCAATGAATCGCCATGGTAAGGAGGGTTATAAAGGTAAAGACCAAAAAAACACCCTATTGGAACCAAGACCTTAGTGAAATTAATCTATTAAGCTACAAAAAATTATTGCTTCAATTGTAATGGATTTGGGCATTATACAACATAATGTACCAATCCAAGGGATAATGTGGGATATAGTCACCAACAACAATGAGAACATGGAAATCTTATGAAACTACTAGAATTGAATCAAATAGTGATTTTTCACTCTAGATTTTCTAGTATCCTATGTCATGTAAGTCTTTACCAACTACTGGATATTGAGTTATAAATAAAAACCCTTGGTGATGTGATTATCATATAAATAATTTTTAGGATTTTTGGGAAGTTATTACCTATGGGTATAGATCAATGTCCATTAGTATAATTATATAAGAAATTAGGAATGGGTTATCTCTATTTATAAAGAACTTATTATAATTTTTTGTATATGTAAATATCCTTCTGCATTATAAATAAACCCATGATCATATTTTGATGTATAGTTAATTATGAATTCCCTATAAAAGTTACTCGTATCTTACGAGTAAAAGTAAGAGGAAGAAATTTATTTAGGTGGGTAATGTAACAACCCAAATTTATAATATATTATTACATTTAAATAAGTTGATTTGTTTGATATCTTGATCCACATGCAACACTGAACTTAAATGAAACTATGATATATTTATATAAAATATAGATATTTAAATACGATTGTTAAAACCTAGATGTTGAATTAGATATAATGAATAGTAGTAACCAATTTTTTAAATCTATGTATAAATAAAATAAATACTACACCGAATAATAATGATAATTAATTAGTTTACCAAAAATAACTAATAAGATACTTTATTGTTTAGAAAGGTATTTGTGAAAAAAAATTGTCTTTTATACTATACGCATTTAAATTTGAAGAAGAATATGATCAATGATAAATTATGTTTGATATTAATAATTTTTTAACACCAATTTAGTTGTTAAATGATGTGTAAAAAGAATAATATCAGTTAATATTTCAAAATGTCATTTTCTGATAAAAACAGTTTTTCATTATATTTTAGGATTTTATTCAAAAATTGAATCTATAATTTCTCGAATTTGAAATCAATAAAAAAGGACTTTATATTTCAATTCCTTATAGAAAAATGTACTTAGTATAAATTTTTTATCAGTTTCTAAAAATTTTTATTTTTAGTTGAAAAATACAATATTTATGAAGATTATAATTTCCATGATTTTATCACTATGTAAGCATAACCTAGAAGATTTTAAAAGCTTTTAAAAGATTTTAAGTAATAAAATATGAATTTTAGGAATAAAATTATTAATTTTAAAATATTATTTGAACTTAGAAAACCTATGGAAAACATTTTTATAACTCATTAAAATTCTACTTTGATATAATAACTATTTTTGGTATTTTTTATCAAAATCAAGTATTTTCAAGGGAGATTCGGTTTAAATTTCCTTGAAAGAAACATACCCATTATTCGGTTTATAATAAATAAATATATTTTATTAAAATTAGTATCCAATATAATTGTATCATATATATATATAAATTTATATCTTAAAATTCTATTTCTCTAAAAACTATTTTTACATGATTAAGTGTATTTATTTTAAAATTTAACATTTCACACCTTTAAAAATTTTATTTGATAAGATGATTTTCAAATATCAAATTAGAAGTATACAACTAGTTTAAAAGTCCAATCTTAATATTTTCCATTAAAATTAATTATTTTTGTCTTTGTCCAGCACCTTCTTATTTTAATGATCTCAAATCATGTTTATAATGTTTCTAAGGAACTTCATGTTTTCTATTAGTGAATGATTTTATTTATAAAAATGTAAAAATTTCTAAGTTTGGAACTTACCATGACAACCTAACGCATGTGTAATGTGCTTACCGTGTGAAGGATTTGAACTGACTCAGAAGTTCAAGTGATCGCTTCACCTTACCACATGTTATACTTCACCTGAACGTATGAAAAAATTACCTTGTGTGCGTCAGATGAGAAAATTCTTTCAATGTTTTGAATCTACCGTTCATTGAATTTGAACCTACCTTATATTGATAGTCACCTTACCTCATGTACAATTAAACTATCATGTGACATATATTTTCTTACCGTGTGTACAAAAGAATTGACCATGAAAATTAGGGAATCTACTGCATAAAGGAAACAACATATCACATGAAGAAATTATGTTATAGTTCCAAGGTATATAAAATTTTAATTAAGTAATATATTTACTGTGTCTTTTATTATAGTGAACGCACAAGGAAACAAGCTATCGCATGAAGTCATGAACCTACCACATAAGAAAATTAATGTATTGCATGAAGGATTGGGTCTACTATGATAACTTATCATGCCAACTTATCATGTAAACCAAACATGAGATCAACTAACTGAGTTTTAAGTGAAGACATCTTATTGTGTCTAACTTAGTAGTGGATCAATTTAAACCTCCAATGATAAGTTTTTAGATCATTAATTGAAGAATCGGTGCATTTAAGACTGTATTGATTATTCTCTAATTACTATTTTTGGATAAAGATCTTTTTAAGAAGGAAAAAATAATCATGTAAAAAAATAAGAGGTGAAATTGAGATCCTATAGATAATAATAGAGGATCTTGTGCTAAAATGAATACTCGTTTAGAAATCTCAACAGCACTCTATTTGTTTGGACCTATTGTGAAACTTTCCCAAGTTCCTGCCAAATTCACATTCAAAAGAATCCTAGACAATTGAAGTTATTCAAATAGATTTGCACTACATTTCTCATCTTTAGTATTTAGATATTTCTATTTATGATTTACATTCGAGCTGTGTTTTGTTTTGCTATGTTTTTTTATAAAAACACAATCTCTTGTATTAAATTGTATATTACATGATGCTCTATAAAATATTTTTATTTTTATTCCCATGAACAATAGTAAAAGAGGTCATGTGTGGCCTTTGCTTGTTTTATCCCATTTATAAATATATAAGAGGCTCTATGTTTAGAAAGCCTTGTGAGTTTTTGTTTGTAAAACCCAATCAATGTTTTGGATCAGTTTATTTAAAAAAAACTACATGGAATCATGTGATTTCAAAGTCGAGGGGATTAAGTCTTAGCTTCAGAGTGAACCCCTTGTTAAATTATAATGTGCTTTGTTTGTTTTGTTTTCTTTATACTCAAATAAAATTAGTTTCTATTTGTTGTTTATTAAACAAAAAATTACTCTCATAGTTAACTTAAATTATTTTTTTATATACTATGTTTGATATTATTAGATTAGTTTTAAAAGGTAAAGTATTTTGAAAATTATTTTAACTGAGTAGTGATCGAGATTTTGAGAATAATTCAAAAGATCAAATTATTTAATCCTTCTTTGTTTGTTAATTGGACAATTTTATCAAATTGGGGAATTTATTTATTAATTTTTTTTTAAATATAAATTTAATTGAAAACTAAATTCACCCCCCCCCCCCCATACCCAATTGATTTGTCCACTCTGAAAAACATTTGGTATCATAGGTCTTTCAAACTATATTTTTACAATGATATAGTTTTATTTAAAGATATTAAATTTATATTTTATCTAAATTTAATTCTTTATGGATAATCATGGAAAACAAGGAACTACCACTAATCGACCTCTTTATTTTAATGGAAAAAATTATGCTCAATGGGAAATAAAATTGAAAATTCATTTGAAAAGTATGGGTTTTGATATGTGTACTATTATTGAAGATAAATATGAAAAATCTCAAGTTGTTAGGGATTCTTGTAGTGATGCTATTAAGGCAGCATATGATTATAATTATAAATCTATGAATTATTTTTATTATGAATTAGGATAAGATAAATTCAATAGGATATCTTCTTGTGCTACTACTTTTGAGATTTGGGATACACTGGTTGTTTCTTATGAAGGAATATCTAATATTAAATAAATGTGTTTAAACACGTTAACTATTAAATATGATGCTTTCAAGATGAAGCCTGATGAATCCATTTTTGATATATATCTCAAGTTTAATGATATTTTTAAAATAATGCACACATTGGGAAAATAGATTACTGATAAGAATTAAGTCATGTGAATTTTGAGATTCTTACGATACAGATCGAGAGAAATATTTGTGTCTATTAGAGAGTCTTGCAACATTAGTACACTTCCAGTAAAAAAAATAATTGGAAATCTCATGATGTAAGAAGAATAATTAAAAGTGAACAAAGAGGAATTGGATAAACCGAAAATAAATTTAGTAGATTTTAATAATTCTAACTTTAAACAAAAATATAATTTCAAAGTTGAAATTTCAAGTGATGAGTAATCACTATTATAAAGTGGTGAAGAGATGGATCATTTAGCTAGATGATTCAAAAAGTTATATAGAAAGAGTAATTTTTTAAAGAAATAAAACTATAAATGTAAGTATGATAATATAGGTAATTAGAGAAAATAATATAAAAGGTATGATTCAGCCAATGAAGTAACCTAGTATGAGTGTAAGAGGAAATGACACATTAAAACAATTTTTCCCAAGTTGAAATATAAGAAAAAATATGAGGAAAAATTAAAGAAATAAAAAAAATATATGAAATCCACTTTGAGTGCCTCTAATGATAGCTCAAGTGATTCATACTTGAGTGTAGAAAATATAAGTGATAAAACTAATATTTTTTTAATGACATACACATCTGAGGTATTAAATGTCTTTCCTGGATTTTCTATACATGCTTCTATTTCTTCTAAAAATGAAAATAATGCTGATAATATGACCAGCAATGAATTATTTAAATATTTTAATATGTTTGAAGAACATTTTAATAAATTAAAAGATAAATATAAATGTTTAAAGAAGTAGTGTGCTATGTCTTCTCACTTTAAAACTAATCTTACTATTGAAAAAGATAATACTGCTCAATTTCTTAAGGAAAATAATGATCTTAAATTATCTAATAAAAAATTTTATAAAGATATAGAGAGATTTAAATATAGAATAAAAACCCTTACCTAGATTCTTAGTAAATAGAAAACTTCTTAATATACTACAATAATAGGTTACCAACTTGGACAGAGGAAAATATATAAGAATAAATTTTTCACAAGTTCCAATTCATCTAGTTGTTTTAATATTTCTTATTCTACTACACCAAATAAATTATTTACTTCTGAAAGTATGATATATGATTTTAGGAAAACGATAAAACAATTATGGATTATTAAATCATTTATTACTAATATTTATGGACCTAACAAAATATGGGTACCAAAATCATTTTTGGTTTAAATATCTTTTATAGGAAACCTTCTTGAAGAGTTATAATAAGAAATTGTGGTATATGGAAAATGGATGTTCTAGAAATATGATTGGGAACTACTCAAGATTCAAGGATATAATTAAATTTAATGGTGGAAATGTCACTTTTGGTGGTAATGCTAAAGGGGAGATAATTAGTCTTGGAAAAATCAGTAACTCTAGTATAATTTTAATTTTTAAGTTTTATTTATTGATTTAATAAAGTATAATATTCTTAAAATTTTACAATTTTATGATGTTGGTTTTCATGTCAAGTTTAAAACTAATGCTTTTAATTTTTTTGATGCCAAACATTCTTTAGTTTTTAATTCTATGAGATATTATAGTGTTTATGTTGTAGATTTAAATTATTTATTTTCCCAAAATGTTTTTGGTTTGACTGCCTTTCACAAAGAAACTTAGATTTAGCATAGGAGACTAGGTCATTTCAATATACAATAACTTATAAAGATAATTAGGAAAGGATTGGTCAAGGACCTACCTAATATATAATTTTCAACAGAAAAAGTCTGTAATCCCTATCAAAAGAGAAAAGAGCATAAAATCTCTTTTAAACCCAAGAAAGAAGTCTCAACTTATCAAACTTTAGAGTTAGTTCACATAGATTTGTTTATACATTTTATACTTTATATCTTATCAGGAAAACATTATGTATATGCTATAGTGGATGATTATTAAAGATATGCATAGATTTTTTCCTTGATCATAAAAATATCTTTCCTATTTTTCTAAATATATTAGATCTGTAGAAAATATTAGTGGACTTATAATTAAGACCTTAAGAAGTGATCTTTGTTGTGAGTTTGAAAATCAATAGTTTGAATCATTATGCTCACAACATAGATATGGTCATAACTTTTCTGCTCCTAAGACCCCACAGTATAATGGTGTGGTAGAGAGAAAAAATAAAACCCTTTAAGAAATTTTTGGGATCATGCTCAATGATTATGATTTACCTATTTACTTTTTGGCAGAAGCTATGAACACATATTTTTATATAATTAATTTAGTTTTAATTAGAACACTTTTAAAGAAGTCACCTTATGAATTACATAATTTAGAAAACCAAAAGTTAATTACTTTATAGTTTTTTTGTAAATTCTTTATACTTAAAACATAAGAGAATTTAGACAATTTTTCTTCAAAAAGTGATGGAAAAATTTTACACCCCAAGACCTTCTCCATAGGCCAAGGGGTGAAGACAAGAGTAAAAGGTACAGCTAAACTTGGGGAGGCCATTTTCTAAGTACCTGTATGCACACACACAACCAACTAAATGAAAAAGTGAAAAGGGAAAGGGGAAAAGATACAACACTGCTATAAAATAAACTAGGCATTCATGAACCTATAGACAATACAAAAGTAGGGTAGAGTGAACTAAAAGTAAAGGGGAAAAATATACACCCAACCAGAAATATGTCCCAAACTGAAAAAATAAGAAGAGAGTAAATAATTGAGAGAGCTCAACTTATGTATCCCAAGCTATGACCGTTGTATGCCGTTCAAGTGCCTTGTATCCCTAAGCTCCTCTGAAGTCACGGTCGACCTATCCGTTGTTTTCAAAAGACATGACATGTGTGGAAAAATCCCATTCAGGGGTGAGTATATACATACCTAGTATAATGCCCCAAAAGGGGTTAAGGGGGAGATGTAAGAGATAAAAATGAATAGGGAATCAGTATATAGAACAAGGTACAGTGAAAGAGTAATGCTCAACCCAATAATATAGTGAAAGTAAACTCGTTCAAACATAAGGATTTTGACATAGTGAGAAGATAAACTTTTCATCGAGTCTTATCTACCTGTATCAAGAGAGTGGACTCATCCAACCATGAGAATATAAAAATGAAAAGCATGTGGCATACCCCATGTGTCTTCACCTCTCCTGGAAGGAGAGTGTCTAAATCCAAAATGTGATTCCATAAGAAATAATATATGTGTGTGTGTGTGTGCTCAGTCAAAGAATCCCAAACAATATATTAATGGGATATCCATCTCACAGCTCAGCCCAAGAATAATAGTATCCAAAAGTTCTATAAAATTTCATCAATTATGTCCAGCATCTCATACGTCTGCCCTAAACACACAAGTCTAAGGGAATCAATCACCACACCTTGATATTATCCACTTTGGGTAGCACTGACTCACTCGCACAATTTTAGGTTGCATCACAAGAACATGTATCGGTGGGGAAAGTGTCCATATTCCTTATGAGCCCAAATCCACATCAAACTACATCTCGTCATCGTGTTACACAGTCGAGGGGGCACAAATTCTAGGTAAGGATCTTATTTACTGGTACAACATGAGGTTTCTACTTTGATATTCACCAAGGAACTCTACTTCTCAGTCCTACTAGAGGGTACCACTTTAGAAGTTTATTGAGGAACTCTACTGCTCAATCCTAATGGAGGGTAATCTTGGTATGGTCGTTAGGGAACTCCACTACCCATCCCTACTAGAGGGTAATTCTGAAATGTTGAGGAACTCCACTTCCCATCCCTACTAGAGGGTAAGCCCATAATATCTAGGAACTCCACTGCCCAACCCTATTGGAGGGTAACTCGAAAATATCATCAGGGAACACTACTACCCAACCTTACTCGAGGGTAATCCCTAAAATCTCCGGTGATCTTGTACGATCACTATTGGCATCGAGTTTCACCTTAGTGTATCATGATCAGAATGTATCTCATCGTATCTCAAAATTCACAATGGAGGTAAACATCACATTCTATGAAGAAAAAAGCTTGTGATAGGTTATTCACTTGCCTCAATCAGAAACCCAGTGAAAAAAGTCACATTTCACCGTATCATGATTGAATAGTGTCTCGTGGACCTGAGCCATGAGTCCAAATTAAATACCCAATATTTTTCTTGAAACATCTTCTTAAATTTCAGGGTCACAGCATCGTAGAAAGTTCATCATTCTGACACCATATGAGGTAGATATGTCTGATACAAGATTTTGTAATAATAATAATTTTATTATTATTGGGTGTTTCGTTTACCCAAGGCACGAATCTAAAAAAGGTATCCAACATAGGTCTTAAAATGACCGTCTCAATTCTAGGATCATGTTGTCGCTAAAGGTACATCAAATGGACACCTCGATTAAAAGATATAACTGATATAAGATTGTTTAACCAAGATTTATATCTCATATCTTATATCTCTTATCTTATATCTTATATCTTATATCTTATATATTATATATTATATCTTATATCTTATATCTTATATCTTATATCTTATATCTTATATCTTATATCTCATATCTTGTATATTATATCTTATATCTCATATATCATATCTTATATCTCATATCTTATATCTTATATCTCATATATTATATCTCATATCTCATATCTTATATCTTATATATCAAACCAATAAATCGATCATCCATATACCACAATGATTCCAGATCTATGCTTCTCTTGCTAAACCATTGTCATGTCGTCAATCCACCATGAATCTGGGGGCCCAATCGAGCTTGGTGTTGCCCAGCAATATTAAGTTGAGACTGTGGGGATCTAACCGCTGAATAACATGAATAATTGAGGGAGAAAATCACCATAAACCATATTTTTAAACATCACCATCCAAGAATTATTGGTTGGAGATCAAGAAGGGGGAACTAGGGTTAGAACATTGATTAAACAATATGAATTCCGGTACTTAGGCTCCTGAAAAGGCTATAATAAGATGTAGATTGAAGAAGGAATGATGATCTTCTCAATCTTTTAATCCAAAGACGTAAAAACACCAAAAGATGATTCTTACCTATATTTTGGATCAACCGTTGGTGAAGAACATGCTTGCACAATTATTGGAAGAATATGATGTGTTTGTTGAATCCTAATACAATCCGATTTAACATTCTATCATCGTTCATCTCGATTCACCAAAGGGGGGAGGGAGGAGCTTTCACCGGAGGATTTCAGGAATTGTGAGGTCAACCCTAGAAAATTATTTTTAATGATATATTTATAGAAATCATTTTAGGTCAAATGGATTTAATTAATGAATTTATTTAATTAAATTAATATAATTAGCATACCTCCAATGATTGAGGGATCTGAATATCCCGTACGGACTTATTTTATGTTGTTCCTATGGAAAACACTGTGTTTCGCACCCATCTGTTTTCTCAGATTTCAAATTTGATCAACTGTTTAAGAGTTATCCCATTTTATTTAATTAACTATGTGTGCAATATAAAATATAATTAATATTTTTATAAAATCAATATCGGGCACACTGGACCTCGGAATCGCACACCGTCTCGGTGACTTGCTCTAAAAATATATATAGAAATGTTTCAAAGTTTTACACGGTAAAAATAGGGTATCTACATCATTACCTCCTTCAATATTTCCATCCCCGAAAAGAAAAAACTATGAAAACAACTCAGGATACTGATCCCTCACTTGGATCTCCCATTCCCATGAACTCTTTTACATGTTTTGGTTCTTCCACAACACACAAACCAAAGGGATGGTTCATTTATGGAGGGTCCTCTCTTGTCGATCCTTGATCTCCACAAGGTGATCTGTAAAGGTGGATCCATCCTCGATGTATAGCTCTCCCCATTCGATGATGTACGTAGGGTCATGCACGTGTCTCCCCAGTTGTGACACGTGGAAGATTTCATGCACCTACTCCAACTGTTGGGGTAGGCCGAGGTGATAGGCAACCTCACCAACTCTTTGCACGATCTCAAAAGGACTGATGAATCTTGGCGATAGCTTTCCTTCCAGGCCAAACCTCCACAATCCTCATCATAGAGAGACTCGTAAGAAAACTTAGTCTCCCTTATCAAACTCCAAGGGCCTATGATTGTGATGTTAGTAGGATTTATGTCTACTCTGGGTCGTCTTCATCTGCTCCCAGTTAACCTGGACTTTCTTCGTTGTCACCTGCACTAACTTTGGGCCCACAAGAGATGTATCGCCAACCTCTATCCAGCACAAGGGTGTCCTTCAGGGTCTCTCGTATAGGGCCTCAAAAGGTTTCATATTGATGGAATAGTGGTATTTGTTATTATATGTAAACTCTACCAAGGGAATATGATCATCTTAGCTCATGATAAAGTCTAACATGCAATCCCTCCGTATATGCTCTAGCACCTAAATAGTGTGTTCGGTCTTCCCATCAGTCTAGGAATGAAAGGTTGTACTCATCTTTACCTGGGTCCCTAATGTATCTTGTAGGCCTATCCATAATTTTGATGTAAACAGTGCGTCACAATCGGAGATAATTGTTGAGTGTACCCCGTGAAGGCGAACGATCTCTTGAAAGTGCAGCTACCCCAAACTCTCCATTAAAATTTTCTCCCTGATGGAAAGAAAGTGCACCAACTTCATGAGTTGGAAAACTATCACCCAGATGTCATCGTGGCCCTTCATTGTGTGTCGAATCCATGTGAGGAATTCCAGGGATATATCATCCCACTTCCACTCCGAGATCTCAAGGGGGGGAAACAAACCTGCCAAAACTTGGTGCTCATCCTTCACCTATTGATAGGTGAGGTACTGAGAGATGAACTCAGCTACGCTTCATCTCATTTCGGACCACCAAAACTACCACTGAAGGTATTTGTACATCTTTCCCACACCAGGATGTACAGCTAGGGTAGAATTGTAGAACTCCTGGATCACCTCCTTATGCATCATAACTAGAACCATTATCCCCCCCTAGAATAAGATAACATGATTACCCCCTTTATAATATCTATCTGGTGCATCACCTGTGGACATCTAATCACGTAAGACCTCGTAGTCGATGTCTTCTAGCTGGGACTCTTTGATACGGTCAAGGAGCAGAGTCAAAACCATCAACTAAAGAAAAAATTTACCCTCCTGCTCCACCAGGGTTAGCTGTAGGGAATCTAACTAATCTAAATATTCTTGAACTAAGCGAGCTTAGGAATTACTACTAAGGGATTATGCCACAACATTGACCTTCCCTAGAGTATAGATTATCTCAAAGTCATAGTCTTGCAAGAACTCCAAATAGCATCATTGTATTTGGTTCAGGTTTCTCTGAATGAAGATGTACCTGCGACTCTGGTGGTCTGAGTAAACCACAAAGCACTCTCCCAGAAGATAGTGTCTTCACATCCTTAGGGTGAAGACTACTACTTCCAGCTCTAGGTAATGATTTGCGTAGTTCTACTTGTTGGGTCTCAACTACCTTGACCCGTATGTGATAACTTTATGTTGCTGAATCAACACGCAACCAAGCCCAACTTCTGATGAATCACAATACATGATAAACTCCATGTCCTCCTCTGGTAGTCTCCACACTAGAGAAATCATCAGCCTCTAACTCAACTCCTAAAAGGCCCTTTGGCACTTCTCAGACCAGGTAAATGACTTCCCTTTGTGCATCAAGGTGTTCAAAGGGGTTGTGATTCTGGAGAAGTATACTATAAACCTCTTATAGTACCCTTACAATCCAATGAATCTTTGTACCTCCAACACATTCTTGGGTAGATCCCAAACAAGAACTGCTTCTATATTTTCTGGATCCATAGATAAACCTTGTTCAGAAATGAAATGCTCTATAAATTGAATCTTGTGTATCCAAAACTGGCACTTCGAGGGATTTCTGTAAAGAGGGTGTTCTCAAAGAAAGTCTAGGACCATCCTTAAGTGATCTGCATTCTCCTTCTCTATTGTAGAGTAGACACGTATATCTTCAATTAAGACAATAAAAACCTTTTTCCAAGTATGAATATAAGACCTGATTCATCAAATACATAAACATGGTGGGAGAATTTTTCACACAAAGGGCATCACTAGAAACTCATAGTGTTTGTAGCGACATCAGAATGATAACTTTGGAATACCAGCCTCGCAAACCCTCGACTGATGGTAGTCAGATCTAAGATCAATCTTGGAGAACCATATCACACCTCTCAGTTGATCAAAGAGGTTTGGAAAGGGGTAATTTTTCTTTATCATGGCCTAGATCAGGTGATGATAATTCATGCAAAGTTGTAAGCTCTCATCCATATTTTTTATGAAAAACACTAAAATGCCCAGGGGGGACAAAATAGGTTTGATAAAACCTTTATCATGAAGGTCTTCCAATTACAACCGTAGCTCCCAAATCTCAGTAGGTGTCATTCAATATGCCACAAAATATATTGAGGTAGTTCCAAGATGTAAGTCAATGTAAAACTCCATCTCCTGCCTTATAGGTAGTCCCAGAAAGTCTTTAGGAAATATATCCATATAATCCTCCACAACTGAAGGAACCCATATGCCTGAAGAGCCTATTGCACCAAGGTATAACACTTTATAACTTATGGGTAATGGGGTGTATCCTCCTACTCCCTGAACCCACTTTCCCTACCATGAGATCTCTCTCACTAGAGAAGGATAATCTCGTCCTATCAGTGCGTAGGCATCTGACTTGTCTACGGTGACAATCAATTTGGGATCAGACCATAGAAATCCAATATATACCCAAGATGATGTCATAGGGTTCCATTGTGAATACCAAATGGTCCAATGTGAAACTTTCTTCTCCAACTGATATCTTTCACTACCAAAAGATGAAAGATAAGAAAGAATCATTCTCGGTAGGAACCAAGTCGAAGATACTATGATAGCACCACTACTGGGAGCTCCATCTCCCAAACTAGAATTATCAAGATAAAATAATGATTGGAGCATGTTTCTACTAATACTGAGGTAAGAGTAAAATAAACATAGATTGTACCTATGATCATCTCATGTGTTGTAGGATCATAGACATCAAAATCATGCAGTTGTCTGTGGCCCCGACTATCAGTTCCCTGAGCCTGACATGGGTCACCTAGTGGTGGTGGTAGAAGGAGATCATAACTTCATCCTCCACATACATATCCTCCTGCTCCCCTACCATATCCACCACCCTGGTGACCACCCTATGCACACTTGGGAGATCCCAGATCATGGAACTTCCTCTACCATAGTGGTCCATCAACTATCTGTCTGGGATGCTCAGCACGTTTGGTTGAGTAGTCTCATTCCAGGTGACCCTACCTATCACAAGCATATCACCAAACCTCCCCGAGCTACCCTGGTGCTCTGCATTGCCCGTACATTGTATGATGATGTCCCTAAGCATGCTCACAAAATGGTCTCATGTGCTTAGATTTCATCAATTGGAACCTGCTAGCTATTGCATACGACTCAAATCCACGAATCCCACTACCAGCTCCAACTATGTGGTGTCCCTCTAATAGAAATCTCTCTCTCACCATCTCTCGCTCTAGAACCCCTGTATAAGTGGGGATTCACAAGGTCACTATACTATCATGGATCTCTCGGCAGAGTCTTTTCTCAAACTTTCATGCACAGAAGTAGCCATCTATGATTGTGTAAAGAGAGTACCACATAAGTTATTTGAACCTCGTAGAGTACTTAGCCACTTTCATCCCTCCCTGCTGTAATTATAGAAACTCCTAGATTTTAACTGAGTGTAAGAAGGAGGGGTAGTACTCCTCACAAAATAGATGATGGAAGTCATCCCACAAGAGTGTTGATTCATCGTGCATCTATGTAACCAGGCTACAACAATATCCAATTGATCCATGGAAAAGGACATCTTCCAAATACACCACCTGATTTGTAAGGGTCTGAACAAGCCTAAAGATGTGGACCACCAAATCTATCCAACCCTATGTTGTCTAAGGATTTGGCTCACCGCTGAACCTTAGTGGTCTCTAACGCTGGAACACATGGAGTGTGCTAAGACTGAGCGCATCCTTAGCCTAATCTATTGGGATGATCTACTTCTCAATAGGTAGAGGTAATACTACCTTCCCACCTGGTGGAAGGGGATCAGATAATGGAGCATGAACTGAGGCCTCATCGCTCATAGGGTCGTTGTCACAAACTGGAGCTGGTATCCTGGTTGACTGTCGTCGTAGAGGCATACTAAAAGTTATCAAGGAGTATCATGCTCAAAATAGAATATATATATATATATATATATATATCAACAACAATGGGGATATGACTCAAGATGGACAGTCAAATACTTAATTTTATATAATGCATGTACCATTAATCCCTCTAAAAAATATCTGAGCATGCCGAGTTGACAGGAAAGTAGCCAAGGTCCGGGTGAATGGATACGTCGGCCACTCGTACCATCACTGGACTCCCAGGCCTAAGAGCCACACTCAATACACTTTCACACTATTTCCTTAAACTTAACTGATCCTCTTTAAGGGGATACGTCTGAACAACATCCCAAGGAATGAACTTGCTCTGATACCAAATCTTTCACGACCCGACCCATACTGGGCCTTGAGCCACAACTACCCCAAGCCCACCTCCATAGGCCAGGGGTTGGAAAAAAGTGCCAAAGGCACAACTAAACTCAGGGAGGAATTTTTCTAAGTACCTATATGTACACACACATCCAACTCAATGAAAAAGTGCAGAGGTAAAGAGGAAAAGATGTAACTCTTCTATAAAATAAACTAGGCATGCATGAACATATAGATAATACAAAAGTACAATAGGGTAAACTGAAAGTATGGGGGAAAATACATGCCCAACTAGAAATATGTATCAAACCTGAAGAAACTAGAAATGTGTAAATATCTGAGAGATCATAGAACCTGTATCCCAAGCTACGACCACCGTACGCGGTCCAAGCACCCAGTATCCCTAAGCTCCTCTAAAGTCATGGTCGACCTGTCTGTCATCTGCAAAAGACACAACACATGTGGTAAAATCCCATGTAGGGGTGATTATATACATACCTGGTAGAAATCCCTGAAAGGGGTGAAGGGGGATCAATAATAGATACAACTAAAGTAGGAATCAATAAATAGAATAAGGTATAGTGAAAGAGTACAGTTCAACCCAACAAGAGAGTGAAAGTGAACTCATCCAAAAACAAGGATATTGACATGCTGAGAAGATGAAAATATCATCAAGTCTTAGATACCTATAGTGGGACAGTAGAATCATCCAACAACGAGAAGTAAAACACAGAAATCACATGGCATACCCCACGCGTCTTCGAATCTCTTAGAAAGAGAGTATCCAAATACAAAGGGTGAATCCAAAAGAAAGAATATATATATATATGTTCTCAGTAAAAGAATCCAAAATGAGAGAGTAATGGGATCTCCATATCATACTTTATCTTAAGAAAAAGATTATCCAATAGTTCCAAAAGAATTCCATCAATGATGCCTATCATCTCACGTGTCTTCCCTGAACACACAAGTCTAAGGGACCCAATCACCACACCTTGATATTATCCTCTTTGGGTGGCACTGACTCCCCTACACAGTTTTAGGTCACATAAAAAGAACATGTCTCAGTGGGGAAAGCATCCCTCTTACTTGTGATTCCAAATTCATGTCAAACCATGTCTTGTCACTATGTCGCATAGTCGAGGGGACACAAATTCTAGGTAAGGATCCCATGTACTCATATGATAGGAGGGTCCTACTCTGATAATCACTGAGGAACTCCGTTACCCATTCCTACTAGAGGGTACCACTCTGGAAGGTCATCAGGGAACTCCACTACCTAGTCCTACTGAAGGGTAATCCTAGTAAGTTCGTCAGGGAACTCCACTATCTAGCCCTACTAAAGGGTAAGCCCAGAACATCGAGGAACTCCACTACCCATCCCTACTGGAGGGTAACTCAGAAATATCATAAGGTAATGAGACTGCCTAGCCCTGGTAGAGGGTAAGCCTAGAACGTTAAGGAACTCCACTACCCAGCCCTGATGGAGGGTAACTCATAAAGATCATCAGAGAACGACACTGCCCAGCCCTGCTGGAGGGTAAGCCTAGAAAGCTCTAGTGATCCTTTATGATCATTACCATCATCAAGTGTCACCTTAGTGCATCGTTATTAGAATTTATCGCATCATATATCAAAATCCACAATGGATTGCATCATCACATTCTACATGTAAAATTCTTGAGATGGGCTATTCACTTGCCTCAATCGGACACCCGGTGAAAAATTCACATTTCACTGCATCATACTTGAATAGCATCTCATGGGCCTGAGTGATGAGTCCAAATTAAATACTCAGTATTGTTCTTAAAGCATCCGCCTAAATTTCAAGGTTTCAGCATCGTAGATGGTTCATTATTCAGATGTCGTATGAAGAAGATATGTCAGATACAAGATTCTGTAATAATAATAATTTTATTATTATTATGTGTTTCATTAACCCAAGGCATGAGTCCAAAAAAGGTGTCTAACATCAATCTTGAAATGAATGTCTCAATTCTAAGATCACATTGTCACTGACGATTCATCAAACGAACTCCTCAGTTAAAAGATATAAATAATTTAAGATTATTTAACCAAGATTTATATCTCATATCTTATATCTCATATCTTGTATCTTATATCTTATATCTTATATCTCATACCTTGTATCTTATATCTTATATCTTAAATCTCATATCTCATATCTTATATCTTATATCTCATATCTTATATCTTATATCTCATATCTTATATCTCATGTCTCATGTCTCATATCTTCTATCTCAAACCAATAGATCAAGCATCCTTGTACCGCAACGATTCCAGATCTATGCTTCACTCACCAAACCATTGTCGCATCGTCGATCTTCCTTGAATCTGGGGGCCCAATAAAGCTCAGTGTCACCCAGCAATGTCAAGTCAAGGCTGCGAGGATCCAACTGGTGAAGAACGTGAAGAATTGAGGTATAAAAGCAACATAAACCAATGTTTTTGAAACACCCCAAGCTTCCACGCTATGCTTCTCTTTGAATAATACAATAGTGTGTGTTGTACGCAACTTCGAGTTCTAACACACCACAACCAATCAAACTAGCCGTTATGAATAGTAATACCCACTTTTGAAATTTTATAAATTTTATATTTCAAAATGGAATTCATTTTTGGATTCAGAATATCGAAATTATCTTAGGGTGAATTTTTGGTATTTTTCTGAAAACTTTCAATTTTTGATGAATAGTGAAAAACACTAAGTTATAGTTTAAAACTGAATTTTTATTTAAATAATTATTTATTATATTTAAATTTATTTTAGGTAAAAATAGGTATATAATACCTATATAAGTTCAATGTAATTCATTGGAGTCAGTTTATAATAATTTTAGATATATAAAAATTTTATTGAACTGTTTACCGTCTTTTACCCACCTCCTAGGAGCATTTGCAAATTTACATAAAACTTAATTTTACCGCTTCTGTGATTTGAATTTCAAAAATTCGAGAGACACGGTTGATATCAGTAAGTAAAATGTGGTTCAATAAGATGAAAATAATTTTTGGTGAATAGTAAATTTTTACTTTTATTTACCACTGTTAAAAGTAAATAGGGTAATTAATGGTAAAAATGATATTATTATTACCCTAACACATGTCCTAATTCTATTGGATAAGTATAATTAGATGAAAAAAAACTTAGGAATAAAATATTATCCTTTAGGTCCACTTGGATTAGATTAGGACATTTATTATTATTTAATTCAAAGAAGAGTTAAAAGTGTTAAATTCAAAGTTTAATAACTAAAACATTTTTAATATAGGGTTACACATAAGATAAATTAAACTATGAATATTAATTATAAATATAAATAGATTTAATATATAATGGTATTTTATTTATATTTTTTAGACATTAAAATTTTTAATTTATTTATGACACAATGATGATGCAGTAATTACCTAATTATTGAAATATTAAAATAATTGATATTATAAATATCCAAATAAATGTAATTTGAGACTTTTTATGAATTCCAATAATTTTATGGGTTAATATGACATGTTAGGGTTGGTTAGATGAATTTTTTTAAGTAATAATGCTGTTATGAATTTAGAAAAAACAAAATACCAAATAGTATCAAAATAGACATAAGAGTTTTTAAAACAAATATTATATTATTAATTGATATTATATTCCTAAAAATATAATTTTTGGCCAAAAGACTTATATAATGATATTTGTATCATTAAATAACCACTTGGGGTTCTCTTGAAAGTTTATAGTAAGTTTATTAACCATATAATATAAAAATAAAAAGAGACATGGTAAATGTCAAACTATTTAACTAAGAGTTAAATCTAAAATATAAAGTTAATATAGTGACCCAAACCTATCTAAAACCTATTGGTTGATTGGTTTTCGACCCATACCCACCTTATCCTTTAAATAATTCATTTTGGAGCCATTATAAACCAAAAATGATTTTATTATAAAATAATATTTCTAGCTTTTCCTAAGGTGCCCCTCACCCCTCTTATAAAAAGGGCACTCCCCCTTCTCTCTAATTCACACCTTCAAATCCATTTTGCTCGGCCAACCCCTGCCCAAATATCCTCCCAACTATCCTCCATTCATCCTATAGGCCTTCCCTTAGTTATAAAGCCAACCTAAGGAGACCTTTTGATCAAATCAAAAGGAAGAACCCGAAGAAGAGGTAAATATTTCATCACCTCTTTCAAGTTCCTTTCTTCTTCCACTTCCTCTTTCTTTGTTGTTTACATTCTAAAATAATAAATCTAGTATAATCTATATACTTTGATGTTATTATAAATATTGTACAACCATATTCATTATTCTATCCATCCTTTGAATGACATGTCGCCATACGTGCGTACGTATGGCTTACCGTCTCCACGTCGTGGTGTAATTGTTATTCAAAACATTATTATTTGTATGGGTATAATAATGATGCGTAATTGATGTAAATAATAAATATAACATGATAATAATTCTGTATATATGATATATCATCCAATTATATATTATTTTAATATGAAAAGAATGATATTGTCGCTCGTGCATACGTACAGATTATCGTCTCCATGAACGCGATGAGATTCATTCCCCATCGTATCCATTCAAGACTAGTTTTCATTATATGATTAAAAATAATTTTTAAATAATTAATATCATTCTGAATATTAATAAGATACATCCTATCCATAACAAAAATTACTTACGTAACAAATCATATAAAGGAAAACGAATCAGTTAACACCCGAAACGACGATAATGCTAAGATATTACTAACAAAGAAATGTTAAAAGATCATATATGATATCATATTAATGTATATTATTCTTTTATAATTTAATAACAATTATTTTACCATTATACAGGAGGTTAACCTACCCTTGACCAAGGAAAATTACAAGGTAAGGGTTAATTTCACAATCTCTTTATTATCTGAGGTTGTTTTTATGTAAGTATCTACTGGGACCTCTTTATCATCCACATCCATGTTTCTTAAAAATGTATTTCAAAAAACTTTTTACTAGAAAATGAGGTAAAATCATTTATACCCTTATTTGACCTTATATGTTTTGAAAGGAATCTTTCCGTCGTTTTTCAAACAAGGTACGTTATGACTTTTTCAACAAAATTAAGGTAAGAATGTTTTTTTTAACTTATACGGAAGGTGCGGCTATTTTTCGCCGTTATAACATCGTCAAAGCTTCCCTTATAGTATTATAAGAATATTTTCAAATAAAAATTTTTTCATTTATAATTACGTGACTTTTAAATTATTTCAAAATAGAAATAGATATTTCTCTAAAAAGGTTTTGATTTCATCTATATGAACATCCTTTGATGGATTTTAAGTTTGTTTGAAGTTGATTTATTATGATACAAAACTTCTATATTGCATTGAAGGTTTTGTGATATGTTTGACTATGTGTGTGTTATTTCATACCATTCATGGTTTATGGATAAAGTATTGACATTTCTTATTCCAGTTTTAATACTAATTTTTATGTTATGTTTAAACCTTTTCATATGAGGAATGCATCGAACTTAGTAAGTGACGGGTGGAGCCTCATATAGCTCCTTAATGCATCGATAGGTCTCATGAGGCAAACTAGTGTCTTGGCACAAGGCCTTGACAAAATCTTATTTTTAGTCTTGGCACAAGGCCTTGACTATAGGGTTATGAAGTCTAGAATTATGCATTCCATCATTATGAAAGTGGCTATTGATATTGCATGTGATTATTCGACTAGTAGAATATCCATGTGAGTAAGTAAATGGAATTATTTTGATTTATATTTTCCATATTATGATGAAGTTTATATTGAAAAGGATTTTGTTTTAGTTCTATAGATTTTATTAAATGTTTATGTTTATTTATGAAAGTTTCCACTATATTGTTATCCTTACTGAGCATCTGAGCTCACCAATTTCTATGTTTTATTTTTCCCAGGATGCGAAGAAGTATATTATGACTGACCTGTAGGGATAGTCTATGGGATCTCTGTGTTGTCTATGGAAATAATGTTGTTGTAGTTTTCTATTTTAGGATGTAATGTAAACTTTATGAATGTATCTAGTATTTTCAAGGCTACTAAACTGATTAGTCTTTCAGGACATGATTTCCTTGTGTCATGCCAATGTTGTGTAATAATGCACCGACTCTAGGTAACTAGGGTCGGAGCGTTATATTTGGTATCAGAGGAAGTTTAGTACAAACCTTGGAATCTTGATTTAGATAAACTTTGATTATAGAACATATCCCTAAGATAGACTTTTAGGATTAGTATATAAGAACTTCCTAGAATTTTGGTATTGTAGATATTTTGTGAGTTTTCAAAAGAATACATCCCTATCTAGATACGAGCAGGTAGAGGCGGCCCTGGCACAGATGTACCTAGGGGTAAAACCCGAAAACACTGCTTTGAGCTAGACTCGAATGGGAACTGGTGCATGACAACGGGCCTTGTTGTGCTCTTGGTTACGACACTCCCGAGGGATATGCTTAGGATAATTCTTATTTTCTTTACAAACCATTATAAAGGGTTTATGAGTATATACTTCCTCAAAGAAAACATTTTTTATGATTATGGATTATATCCATAAACTGTTCAATTTATGTTAAGTGTTTTACAAGTTTGGAATTATGTATTTCGATTCATAAACTAATCTAGTTTATGCTATTTTTTAGAAATAGAACCTAGTGGAAGGAATGGAAACTGTATCAATGCACGCACTCCATGTAGGTATTTCCCTCCTACTCAAGATAATTATAGTGGAGCTGGTGATGCAACTGGTTCTGATCAGCTAATCACCATACTAGGACAACTCACTTAGGTTATGAATAATAACCTTACCCATATGGAGCACCATGATCTATAGCGTGGAGGATCAATGTTATATCTCTTCATGAGGCAACAACCACCAACATTCAATGGGGTTACAAATCCAATAGTAGCTGAGTAATGGATAAATTTCTTAGAGAAAATATTTCATGCCTTGGGGAGTAGCGAAAGGGAAAAAGTTATCATAGCAGTTTATTGCCTCACTGGAGATGTTGATCAATGGTGGTCATTGATTCAAAACACAAAGGAAGATTATGAAGTATCAAATATGAAATAGAGGGAGTTTAAAGAAATTTTCTTAGAAAAATACTTTCCTTATGACCATCGAGCAGATATGGAAAGGTAATTTCTGAGTCTGAGGCAAAAGGAGTATGAGAATGTCGCAAAGTATGAAGGTAACTTTACAAGGTTAGTGAGGCATGTTTCAGATTATATACGTAACCCAAGAAGTAAGATTTTTTATTTCTTTGATGGGTTAAAACTATTTCTATATTGAGAATTAGTCTCACAACCCTTCTCGTCGTAGGAATATATTGTCTCATGTGCTATCAAGACAGAAAAATAATTATCTAAGTCTTACGACTTTAAAGTAAAGCAAGAGAATAAGAGATCTGCTAAACACTCTATAAATGGAAATAAGGGGAAGAGAGGAAAGGTTGAATATCCATCCTACAGTAAATGTGGGAAGAAACACCCTGGTACTTTCCTGAAGGGAATGGGAGTCTGTTACAAGTGTGGTGAAAAAGGCCACCAAGCTCATGATTTCAAGGGGAAGAAAGAGGTTGTCGATGTTGAATGCTACAATTGTAGAGAAAGGGGGCATTATGAAAATGAATGTCCTAAGCGTCAAGGGAACTTACCTTATAAAAGGCCAAGGGATCAAGGCCAAGATTATTCCATCACTACTATTGAGGTTGAAGCTCCAAAAGATGTGGTGGCAGGTAATTTAATGGTTTCCTCAAGTTTAGGAAATTCTTTATTTGATTCTAGATCATCGCATTGTTTCATATCTTCCCAGTTTTCTAAGAAAATTAGATATTTCCAATTTTATTTAAAAAAGGAGTTGTCGGTCAAAACTCCTAAGGGAAGTATCATTGCAACAAAGTTTTGTGAATCAGTTCCCATTATGGCATATAGATGTTCTTTATCTACTGATCTCATCGTTATATCCATGATTGAATTTGATATAATCCTTGGTATGGATTTTCTTTTGGACCATGATTCAAAAATTTATTGTAAGAAGAAGGAGGTTACTATTTTTTATGACGATGATAAAGAACACCTTATCTTTAGAGAAGAATCGTCACCACCTAATTCTTATCTAGATCCACCCCCAGTAGCTCAACTAAATTCAATTATTAGGGAGGAAGAGAATGAAATAAATATGGGTGAGGAAAGGAATGTTCAAATAGATGATGTACCTATTGTGAAAGAATATGTTGATGTGTTTCCAGAAGATTTTTCTAGACATCCTCTAGAATGAGAAATTGAGTTTTCTATTGATTTAATTCATGGATCAAGGCCCATATCGAAGACCCCTTATAGAATGGCCACTGTGGAATTAGTGGAACTAAAGAAACAACTATAGGAATTGAGTAATAAGGTATTTATTCACCCTAGTGTTTGTCCATGGGGAGCCCGTGTCCTTTTTGTTAAGAAGAAAGATGGATCTATGAGGTTGTGCATTGACTACAGGGAGATCAATGTTATAACAATAAAGAACAAGTATCCACTACCCTTCATTGATGATTTATTTGACCAACTTCATGGAGGTCAATACTTTTCAAAGATTGACCTTTGATCTGGATATCATCAGTTGTGTGTGAAGAAGGAATACATTCCGAAAACAGCATTTCGAACCAGTTACGGGAATTACGAGTTTATAGTAATGCCTTTTGGATTGACTAATGCATCCTATGTCTTCATATATCTAATGAATAGAGTTTTCAAGGAATATCTTGATGACTTTTTAGTGGTATTTATTGATGATATCTTGGTATACTCCAAAAGCTAATAAGATCATGAAAATCACTTGTGTATTATCCTGAAGTCTCTTAAAAGACACGAATTATATGGGAAGTTTAGCAGGTGTGAATTTTGGATTTAGAAGATTTCTTTTCTTGGCCATATTTTCTCTAATGATGGAATCTCTGTTGATCATTCTATGACCAAGGCAATCCAAGAATAGACATCACCGATGAGTATAACCGAGTTACGTAGTTTTATTGGTTTAGCAGGTTATTATCAACGTTTTGTCCAAAATTTTGCCTGGTTGGATAACCCATTAACAAAGCTCACACGAAAAGGGGTTAAATTTGTTTGGACAAAAGAGTGTGAAGAATATTTTGAAGAATTGAAGAGAATATTATTCAATGATTCTATCTTGACTCTACCATCGGGGAATGATGGGTTTGTTATTTATAGTGATGCTTCAAAGAAAGGACTTGGTTGTGTCCTTATGCAGAATGATAGGGTTATTGTCTATTCAGCATAAAAACTAAAAATTCATGAACAAAACTATCCCACTCATGATCTTGAGTTAGAATCTGTAATATTTTCTTTGAATATTTGGAGAAACTATCTCTATGGTGAAAAATGTGAGATATATACCGATCATAAGAGTTTGAAGTATATTTTCTCACTGAAAGAACTCAACACGAGGCAAAGGAGATGGCTTGAACTACTCAAGGATTATGATTGCACTATACACTACCACCCGAGAAAGGCAAATAAGGTGGAAAATGCTTTGAGTAGAAAGAATCATGGAGTTTTGAACAAGATGAGAGTTTAAAAGGATCCTATATACATGGATCTAGTAATGATGGATATGGGAATCAACATGGAAGGTGAAACATCAATACTTTTTCAAATGGTTGTCAAACCATATTTACTAGAAAGGATAAAGAGTTCTCAGACCGGTGATGAAGAGTTTCAAAAGAAGATTAAAGTTATGAATGATGGGAGATTGAGTGACTTTGTGTATGAAGATGGAATTTTGAAATTTGAGAAGAGACTTTGTGTTCCCGATATACCTGATCTAAAAAGGGAATTGTTGGATGACGCTCATAGTTCCAATTTCTATATACACCCTAGGAGCACCAAAATGTATAGAAATTTTAAGGAACAATTTTTGGTGGGACAACATGAGGAGGGAGATTACTGATTTTGTATCAAGATGTATGGTCTGTCAATAAGTGAAAGTTGTAAGGAAACAGCCTGGAGGAGTCATGCAACCTCTTCACATACCTTAATGGAAATGGGATGATATCACGATGGACTTTGTCATGGGGCTACCAAAGACTCCTAGAAGAAACGATGCAATATGGGTCATTGTTGATCATCTTACCAAGTCAACACTTTTTCTTTCTATAAGGGAAGATTTACCACTTGAACGTTTAGAAAGACTATATATTAATGAAGTTTTAAGACTTCATGGAGTACCACTATTGATTGTTTCTGATCATGATCCCCATTTTACATCAAGATTCTAGAAAAGTCTTCAGAAATCCATGGATACTGAACTTCATTTGAGCACTGTCTACCACCCCCAAACTGATGTACAATCAGAATGGACTATTCAAACCTTAGAAGACATGTTGAGATCATGCTCACTTGAATTTCAAGGTATGTGGGATCAATATTTACCTCTAGTAGAATTTTCCTATAACAATTGCTTCCATTCAAGTACTTAGATGGCACCATATGAAGTGTTATATGGAAGGAGATGTTTCACACCAACCTGTTGGGATGATGTTGGTGAAAGAAAACTTGTAGGCCCGGAACTTGTGGAGGAAACAATGGAAAAGGTGAAGGTAATCCAAAACCACATCAAAGCAGCTCAAAGTAGGCAGAAGAGCTATGTTGATAACCGAAGGAAGGATTTGGAATTTCAGGTAGAAGATCATGTTTTCTTGAATGTATCTCCATGGAAGGGTGTTATATGTTTTGGTAAGAAGGGAAAATTGAGTCCCAGTTACATCATACCTTTCAAAATTCTAGAACGAATTGGGGTTGTAGCTTACCATTTGGCAATGTCGCCAAGTCTCTCCAGAGTTCACGATGTTTTCCACATATCACTGTTGAGAAAATACATGTATGACCCAACACATGTACTCACCTATGAGGAAATAGAACTGGAACCTGATCTGTCTTATTGTGAAGAGCATGTCAGGGTTCTTAATATAGAGAACAAGTGTTGAGAAACCGGATGACTCATCTGGTAAAAGTTTCATGGAGAAACCATAAGATGGAAGAGAAAACGTGGGAACCTGAGAAACTTATGATGAAAAACCACCCGCGTCTTTTTATGCATTAATATTCTAGAAATTTCGAGGATGAAATTATTTGAAGGAGGGAAGAATGTAACACCCCAAGCTTCCACGTTATGCTTCTCTTTGAATAATACAATAGCGTGTGTTGTACGCAACTTCGAGTTCTAACACACCACAACCAATCAAACTAGCTGTTATGAATAGTAATACCCAATTTTTGAAATTTTATAAATTTTATCTTTCAATGTAATTCATTGGAATCAATTTATAATAATTTTAGATATATAAAAATTTTATTGAACTTTTTACCGTCTTTTACCCACCTCCTAGGAGAATTTGCAAATTTACATAAAACTTAATTTTACCACTTCTATGAGTTGAATTTAAAAAATATGAGAGACATGGTTGATATCAGTAAGTAAAATTTGGTTCAATAAGATTAAAATAATTTTTGGTGAATAGTAAATTTTTGCTTTTATTTACCACGACTAAAAGTAAATAGGGTAATTAAAGGTAAAAATGATATTATAATTACCTCAACACGTGTCCTAATTCTATTAGATAAGTGTAATTCGACCAAAAACAATAGTAGGAATAAAATATGATCCTTTAGGTCCACATGGATTAGATTAGTACATTTATTATTATTTTATTTAAAGAAGAGTTAAAAGTGTTAAATTCAATGTTTAATAACTAAAACATTTTTAATATAGGGTTATACATAATATAAATTTGACTATAAATATTCATTATAAATCTAAAAATATCTCTTAAATCATGGTATTTTATTTATATTTTTTATACATTAAATAATTAAATTTATTTATGATACAATGATGATGCAGTAATTACCTAATTAATGAAATATGAAAATAATTGATATTATAAATATCAAAATAAATGTAATTTGAGACTTTTTATGAATTCCACTAATTTTATAAGTTAATATGACATGTTAGGGTTGGTTAGATGAATTTTTTTTTTTGAAGTAATAATGTTGTTATAAATTTAGAAAAAACAAAATACCAAATAGTGTCAAAATTGACATAAAAGAGTTTTTAAAACAAATATTATATTATTAATTGATATTCTATTCCTAAAAATAAAAGGTTCGGCCAGAAGACTTATATAATGATATTTGTATCATTAATGAACCACTCGGGATTCACTTGGAATTATATAGTAAGTTTATTAACCATATAATATAAAAATACAAAGAGACATGGTAAATGTCTAACTATTTAACTAAGAGTTAAATCTAAAAGATAAAGTTAATATAGTGACCCAAACCTGTCTAAAACCTATTGGTTGATTGGTTTTCTACCCATCTCCACCTTATACTTTAAATAATTCATTTTTGATCCATTAGAAACCGAAAATGATTTTATTATAAAATAATATTTCTAGCTTTTCCTAAGGTCCCCTTAACCCCTCATATAAAAAGGGCACTCCCCCTTCTCTCTAATTCACACATTTAAAGCCATCTAGCTTGGACAAACCCTACCCAAATATCCTCCCAACTGTCCTCCCTTCATCCTAGAGGCCTTACTTTAGTCATAAAGCCAACCTAAGGAGCCCTTTTGATCAAATCAAAAGGAAGAACCCAAAGAAGAGGTAAATATTTCATCACCTCTTTCAAGTTCCTTTCTTATTCCACTTCCTCTTTCTTTGTTGTTTCCATTCTAAAATAATAACTCCAATATCTTCTATATACTGTGATTTTATTATAAATATGGTACAACCATATTCATTATTCTATCCATCCTTTGAATGACATGTCATCATACGTGCATACGTACGGCTTACCGTCTCCACGTCGCGGTGTAATTGTTATTCAATACATTATTATTTGGATGGGTATAATAATGATGTGTAATTGATGTAAATAATAAATATAGAATGATAATGATTCTGTATTTATGATATACCATCCAATTATATATTATTTTAATATCAAAAGAATGATGTTGTCGGTCGTGCGTACGTACGGATTACCGTCTCCACGAACACGATGAGATTCATTCCCCATCGTATCCATTCAACAATAATTTTCATTAGATGATTAAAAATAATTTTTAAAGACTTAATATCATTCTGAATATGAATAAGATACATCCTATCCATAACAAACATTTCTTACGTAACAAAGCATATAAAGGAAAACGAATCAGTTAACACCCGAAACGACGATAATGCTAAGATATTACTAACAAATAATGTTAAAAGATAATATATGATATCATATTAATGTATATGATTCTTGTATAATTTAATAACAATTATTTCACCATTATACAGGAGGTTAACCTACCCTCGACCAAGGAAAAGTAGAAGGTAAGGGTTAATTTCACAATCTCTTAATTATCCGAGGTTGTTTTTACGTAAGTATCTATTGGGACCTCTTTATCATCCACATCCATGTTTCTTAAAAATGT
This sequence comes from Viscum album, assembly GCA_963277665.1. Classification (NCBI taxonomy): domain Eukaryota; kingdom Viridiplantae; phylum Streptophyta; class Magnoliopsida; order Santalales; family Viscaceae; genus Viscum; species Viscum album. The sequence continues at coordinate 348,769,719 of OY728126.1, read as the reverse complement.
ATTTCAAAACATTTTTTACTAGACAATGGGATAAAGTCATTTATACCCTTATTTGACCTTATATGTTTTGAAAGGAATCTTTCCGTTGTTTTCCAAATAAGGTACCTTATAACTTTTTCGACAAAATTAAGGTAAGAATGTTTTTTTAACTTATACGGTGGGTGCGGCTATTTTCTTCCATTATAACATCATCGAAGCTTCCCTTACAAGCTTATAAAAATATTTTAAAATATAAATGTTTTCTTTTATAATTATCTGACTTTTAAATGATTTCAAAATAGAAAGAGATATTTCTCAAAAAAGGTTTTGATTTCATCTATGTCAACATCCTTTGATGGATTTTAAGTTTGTTTGAAGTTGATTTATTATGATACAAAACTTCCATATTGCATTGAATGTTTTGTGATATGTTTGACTGTAGATGTGTTATTTCATACCATTTGTGGTTTATGGATAAAGTATTGACATTTTGTATGCCAGTTTTAATACGAATGTTTATGTTATGTTTAAACCTTTTCATATGAGGAATTCATTGGACTTAGTAAGTGACAAGTGGAGCCCACAATAGCTCCTTGATGCATCGGTAGGTTTCATGAGACAAACTAGTGTCTTGTCAGAAGGCCTTGACAAAATCTTATTTGTAGTCTTGGTAAAAGTCCTTGACTATGTGGTTATGAAGTCTGGCATTATGCATTCCATCATTATGAAAGTGTCTATTGATAATTCATGTGATTATTCGACTAGTAGAATATCTATGTGAGTAATTAAATGCCATTATTTGGATTTATATTTGCCATATTATGATGAATTTTATGTTGAAAAGGCTTTTGTTTTAGTTCTGTACATTACCTTAAATGTTTACGCTTATTTATGAAAGTTTCTGTTATATTATTATCCTTACTCTAACACCCCAAGATTTCAATAACTTACACTACCCCCAACTTCGAGTTCAAGCACACCACGACTTACCAAACTAGCCGTTAGGAATAGTAATACCCACTTTTTAAAATTTTATACATTTTATCATTCAAAATGGAATTCATTTTTGGATTCGGAATATCTAAATTATCTTAGGGTGAATTTTTTTTACTTTTCTAATAACTTTCATATTTTGATGAATAGTGAAAATTACTAAATTTTAATTAAAAATAGTTTTTTTAATCGAAATAATTAATAGTGATAAATTATGTATTTGAGTGGTTTTAAAGTATAATTAGATTATATTTTTACCATTTAATCCAATGTTGTTCATTGGACATAATCCCACATTTAAACTGGACATAAGCAAGTGTCAATCTTTTGATAGTTATTATTTCTTGAAAACACACTTTTTGTTTTGACAACGGGAATTAATTTTAAATTAATTTCTACCACATCTGTGTTTTAAATTTTGAAAAATGGATTCTATATTTAGAATCATTAGGTCCAAATTTTTTTAATAGGTATCTTTTATTTTTAGACATTTTGAATAACTACTTTGGTAAATATTTTATTTACCATGGTTTAATGGTAAATCCGGTAAATAAGGGTAAAAAATAATATTATAATAATTTAAAATTATCCTAAAACATATCCTAACCCTATTAGATGATACATGTAATATCCCGGTTTTTGGAATGGTATGTTTTTGTTGTGTTTTGGTTAAATACCTTGTTTTTGGGTTTTTAAAATGTTTCCCGAAGGTATGAGAGGCCTTGGGGGTGTTCTGGGGGCTCGGAGCACGAAAGAAGGGAAGTCTGGCCAAGACAGGGCTGGGTGCACGACTTGTGCACGATTTGGAAAACCGTGTGACTTGCCCAGGCAAAATCGTGTGACCCCTCCTCCTCCGGACAGTAGCTTGCGCACGGTTTGCGCACCATTTGCTAAACCGTGCAGCTAAACCATGCGGCCACTTAAAGTTGGAAAAATTACAAGTTTTCCACTCTAAGATTTGTAACCCCAACTCAGGATTTTCGTCCCATCTTCTTCTCTTCACCCTAGGTGCGAACCAAACCTCCCAAGGGCTCCAAGAGATCAATCTCCTTCGATCCTAAGGCGTTTTTGGTGTCGTTGGTTGCGGATTGAAGCTCTGGGTAAGGCTAATCTCCTCCTTGATTCTTTTCTTGGTTTAGGGTTTGTGTCTTCTCTCCCTCTTGTTCCTAAACCCTAAAACCCTATCTTTTGGGTGAGTTCTAGGTTGAAGCTCCAAGGGTTGGTCGAATCGAGGTCTAAGGACTCGATTGAGGGTGCGTTCAACCGCGGATTCGAGGTAGGTGGTCTACAAGTTATATCACATGATTTATTTAAGGATTTGTGCATGTTTAGTTGTGTTCTTGCTTTCCCTTGGTTATGTTTTGGATAACCTTGGCTTGTTTGGTAATAATGGTGTTTGAAATGAGTAATGGGAACCCTCACGATCCCCATGGGATGTGTTGGGATGGACTTGACCTAATTTAGGGCCATCCATGGGATGTGCCGGCTTTTCCCGTGCTTAGGGAATGTGATTGAACAAGTGACCTTGTTGTGATTAAGGGTAGAGACCTTAATGAATATGTTGGAATGATTGTTTGAACTTAGAATAGAAGTTAGGTGATGCACCTAGACTTGGTAATAACTGGAGGGTTATTTGGAATGGGTTAAATGGTTGATTCATGGGAATGATGAATGGGTTAAATGGGTTAACGTGAAATTGATTAATGACCATAATGGGATGGATTATGAGTCTAGTGTTGAATGCTTAGTGAGATGGTCATAACACATGGGAATTGGGTGAATGGTTAAATGATGTGAAATGGTAATGTGTTAATGGGTTAAGGCATGATGTGGTTTCCCATGTGGGTTGTTGTGAATGATGGTTGTCGATGGGAAATGGTTGGAAGGTTTATGGTTACTTATATATAAGCATGTTCACATGGCTTGGTAGAGTGGCGTATGACTGAGGCTCAACGCCCATGGGTCGAGTGAAGACTGATGCTCTGAACTCCACCCTAAATGCACGGGGTAGGGATAGGACTGATGCTTTGTTTCCCTATCGGTTGCATCCACCCGGACTGAGGCTTCGAGGTGAGGTTATGGTTGCTATGAGGGGTTATTCTTAGTGAGATAGGATAACATTGTGTTTACCCTCTTGCATGTGATTGTTGGCCTTAGACCCATGTAACATGATGAATGTGATTAACCCATGGAAATGTGATGAAATGTTAAGTGATGGTAATTTTTGGGAAATGAATGGTAATGAATGTGGTAATGGCTGGGATTTGAAATAGATAATGGAACCTTAATTAATTACTTGGAATTATCATTCATATTACTTTTTCATGCACCACCTATTTATACTGGATATTTTGTAGACACCGTTGGTGGTGGCCTACTGAGTTTTAGTCACACCCTGCTCGGGCCGTCGTTGGGTACCCAAGCAGACTTCATGTTTGCAGGTCAGGAGAAGGGCAAGGGTCCTTGCTAGATAGTGAGTGGAATGGGTAGTACTTGCTGGAGGATCCGGACTTGGAGTCGGGACCATTTTGGGGATTTTGGTTGTTGTCTTTATTTAGGGATTTTGTTCACTTTTGCACTTGTAGTATGACATGGCATATTTGTTGTTGGGAATGGTTGTTGTACTTCTTTCTTGGTTATTGATTATTTTTTCCGCTATTTGGTTGTTCTGTTGTGGCTTACTCTGATAATGAGGGGGTATAGTCTCCCCACTTGACTACATAGACCCCCACTGCTAGTCGGCAGCCTTTGGCATATGGGGATGCGCGCTTAAGGTCATGTAACCAACCGGCTCGGAGCACCAGTTTAGTGGCTTCCGAGTCGGGGACGTTAAAAAGTGGTATCAGAGGAGGTCTTTATTCTCCTTCTCTGAGGTCTTGTTATTTGGGATTGACAGCCAAGGGTTAGGATGTGTCGGGCCTTGGCAATGAGCTTGTGCTTGGGAGTAGCTAACCCAGGTACGGGGGAAAACCCAAGTCACCCTGGGTGGGAAATGTTGTTCTTGGTTGTGTGTTGTTATAATTGATGATATTTCACCGTTGGGTGATGCACATGTGGTTTGATGTGACTGTTTCATGATATTTGGCTCGTAGGTCTAAACGGCATGAGGTTTTGCATTCATGCATCATTTTAGGCACCTAGGGAGATAGGTGACATGCATTGTGTTAGGAACACGCACGGTATGGGTGTGTGAGGCAGGAAAGTAGGGTGTATCATGCATTTCATGAAATCATGAAATAATGAGAATAATGAAGTAAAACAAGTGGGTAAACGATGTTAATGAAATGTAAGGGTTTGAAATGAAGTAAAGAATGTTTTGAAAAATGTTGTGTGAGTTTGGTGGTAGTGCATGGTTGTTTACCCCATGTGGACCATGGCCCTCGGTAGGGATGGTTGGGGCGGTTGTAGCTAGTAAAAATCTTTTGTTGCAGTTGTGAAAGTTTTATGGTATGTGTGCTAAATATCGTGTTTGGAATTGTAGAGAAATGCCACCACGACGTCGGTTACTCGTTGGACAACAGGAGGATGTTGCTGAGAACACTCCTCCAGTAGAGAAACAAGAAAATGTGGTGATTAATGAAGGTAGAGAAGACTAGTTCCGAGATAACTTGACTCGCCTCATGCAGATGATGGATCGGGACCCAGGGCGGGTTTCACTGAGCATGTTTGAGCTGACTAGGGAGTTTCAGCTGCAGCACCCTCCAACTTTCACCGGAGAGGGTGGGACAAAGGCAGCGGAGTTTTAGTTGGAGTCTGTCCAGATGATATTGGACCATCTAGAGACCCCTTTTGAAAAGCAGGTAAAGCTGGCTGCTTATATATTGCGGGGCCAGGCTAGGCGTTGGTGGGACATTCAGGCTCAGGCCAAACAGGCTGAGGAGATGTCATGGAAGGTTTTTCAGGAAAAGTTTCTGGAGCATTTCTACCCATAGACTTTGAGGCAAGAGAGAGCTGCATAGTTTATGAGCCTGACTCAGGGATCACTATCAGTGATGGACTATGCAAGTTGCTTCACTGATTTGAGATGCTTTTTCCCAATGTTAGCAGGGGATTAGGTAGCGGTGGCAAGGCGTTTCCAAGATGGGTTGAGACATGAGATCAGGTCTCAAGTAAATATCTTTCGCTTGAAGAGGTTTGCAGAGGTGATGGATCAGGCACTCATCTCTGAAGAGAACCTGAAGGGAGCTTCGGGAAGTGGGATTGTGGTGCCAGTGGGGCAGAATGGTAGTGCAGCTACCGAGGTTCGGAAGCGACGCCATGAGGGCTCACAGCATGGTGGAAGTGTGCAAAGCGGCTGGAAGAGAGGGTCCGCCTCTCAGAGTTGGGATCAGGTGTTCTACTATCAATGTGGTAGGTCGGGGCATATGCATGGTCAGTGTCCTTGACCTCCAGTTGAGTGTCGTTCGTGCAGCAGGATGGGACATGTGCAGAGGTTCTGCAGGAATCCTTGACAGGCGGGTGAGCATGATGGTGGAAGGCAGGTACCGGATATGGGAAGGGGATTAGTTGCCCCGTATCAGGCAGGCAGTTGGAGCTCCACAGGCCGCACTGGCAGGGGTGGTGGATGTGGAACTCCAGGGTAAGATCGCTCACGCCAGTAGGGCAGTGCAGCACAGGGCATTCAGGCTGGAGCCTAGGGTAGAGGGGCAAATCATCTTCAGGCAGTTCAGTTTGCACTAGGTGATGGCGAGGCTGGACCGTCGACTGTTCGAGGTATGATCCTTGTAGCTTCTACGTTTTCTAGTGCGTTGTTTGACACAGGTGCCACACACTCTTTTATCTCTTCTCAACTTGTGGTAGTGTTGTGTTTACCTTTGGAGAGAGTATGTGGACTTATGTCGATTGACACTCCATTGGGAGTGCGGGTTGAGGATATCAAGTAGTGCAAGGGATGTGCCTTGGAAGTTGGCAGGTATCATTTTCTGTGGGACTTGTTCATTCTCAAGATGTCAGGTTTTGACCTAATCCTGGGAATGGATTGGTTGGTGTTGTATCGGGCGCGTATAGACTGTTATCGTTGCAGAGTATCATTCAGGTCGCTTGAGGGTGACTCTTATGTCCATCATGGTGAGTGGGATGTTCGATCAGGGTGTGCAGGGTTGTTTTGTCAACAGATGAGTGGACCTGCAGCTCACGTGGCATGTCTTATGCTTGATGATGGTGAAATAGGGGAACAGACTGTTTTTCCTCCTGTAGTGGATCGGTGTCAGGATGTGTTTCCTGAGGATTTCTCGGGGTTGCCACCTGAGAGGGATGTTGAGTTCACGATCAAGTTTCTGCCGGGAGCGAATCCAGTTTCTATTCCGCCATACCGAATGGCACCGGTAGAACTCCAGGAACTGAAGTTTCAGCTTGAGGAGTTGGAGCGTAAGGGGTTTATCCATCCTAGTACATCTCCTTGGGGATCTCCTGTGCTTTTTGCAAAGAAGCCTGATGGGTCGTTGAGGCTGTGTGTTGACTATCGAAAGTTGAACCAAATGATAGTGAAGAACTGGTACCCTCTTCCTAGGATTGATGACCTGTTTGATTAGTTGAGGGGTGCATAAGTGTTTTCTAAGATTGATCTGAGGTCGGGTTATCACCAGTTATGGGTGAGGCCTTCTAACATACCGCGGACGGCTTTCCGAAGTCGGTACGGGTTGTTTGAGTTTGTAGTGATGCCTTTCAGCTTGACCAATGCACCGGCAGTGTTTATGTCCTTGATGAACCGGATCTTTCATCCCTATCTAGATCAGTTTGTGGTTGTCTTTTTTGACGATATCTTAGTGTACTCGAAAACTCACGACGATCATGCCCAGCATCTTGACATCGTCTTGGGTACACTAAGAGAGCACCGTCTATATGCCAAGCTATCAAAGAGTCAATTCTGGATAGGTGAGGTGTATTTTCTAGGTCACATCATCTCAGAGGCAGGTGTGTCAGTGGATCTAGAGAAGGTGCAGGTACTTGTATCTTGGGAGCATCCCAAGAGTGTTTCTGATGTTCGGAGTTTCCTGGGTTTGGTCGGGTTTTACCGAAGGTTCATTCAGGATTTCTCTCACTTGGCAGCACCACTCTCGAGCTTGACCAAGAAGGGAATCAGGTTTGAGTGGTCTGGGGCTTGTGAGAATTCTTTCCAAGAGTTGAAGAAGCGATTGACGACCGCACCTATCTTGACCTTACCTGAGCCGGGTAAGAAGTACATCGTGTTTTGTGATGCGTCCGGAATCAGACTTGGGGTTGTGTTGATGCAAGGTGAGTGGGTTGTGTCTTATGGGTCGAGGTAGTTGAGGCCCCATGAGCGGAACTATCCCACTCATGACCTTGAGTTGGCTGCAGTGGTGTACGCCTTGAAGTGCTGGAGGCACTATCTGTTGGGGGAACAGTTTACCGTGTTTACTGACCATAAGAGTTTAAAGTACATCTTCTCACAGCGGGATCTGAATTTTCGGCAGAGAAGATGGGCTGAATATCTCCAGTCTTTTGACTTTGAGATTGTGTACACGCCAGGAAATGGAAACAGTGTTGCTGATGCTCTGAGCAGGAAGGTTCAGAATCAGGCGGTTCTGGAGTCCAACACTGAGTGGAAGGTGATGGCTTTGTTTGCAGAGATGCACCTGGAGGTGCAGGAAGAGAGTGGTCAGGTCACTCTTGCTTCTTTAACGATGGAGTCAACGCTTTTGATTCGAGTTAAGGAGAGTCATCTTGGTGATCCTGAGTGTTTGAGCATGAAGAAAAATCTTAAAGGTGGGGAGTTACCTTCTGGTTGGGCCATCGGCGTGGACGGTGTTGTTCGTGTTCATGATCGCGTGGTTGTGCCAAGGTGTGTGCGGGAGGAGTTGGTGCGTGAGTTCCATGCATCAAAGTGGGCAGTGCATCCTGGTTTGACCAAGATGTACCTTGATATCCAAAGGAAGTTTTGGTGGCCTGGAATGAAAAAGGAAGTGGCGAGCTTTGTGGCACGGTGCCTTACCTGTCAGCAGGTGAAGGTCGAGCATCAACGCCCAGGTGGTTTGTTGCATCCATTGCCCATTCCGGAATGGAAGTGGAATGATGTAACAATGGATTTTGTCATGGGTCTTCCGAGGATGCCACGGAAGAATGATACAATTTGGGTGTTCGTGGATCAGTTAATGAAAGTGGCTCATTTCTTACCGATTCAGGAGACATATACAGTCGACCAGTTGGGTGAGTTGTACGTTCAAGAGATAGTACAGCTGCATGGTGTTCCGCGAACCATAGTTTCGGACCGAGATCCACATTTCACATCGCGTTTTTGGCAAGGGTTGTAGAAGGCTCTTGGTACACAGGTGTTTTTGAGTACGACTTTCCACCCGCAGACGGATGGGCAGTCGGAGCGTACAATCCAAGTGTTGGAAGACATGTTGAGAGCTTGTGTCTTAGACTTTGGTGGTTCTTGGGAAGGACACCTATAGTTAGTTTAGTTTGCCTACAACAACAGTTTTCAGGCTACAATTCATATGGCACCATTTGAGGCACTCTACGGGAGGCCGTGTAGATCTATGTTGTGTTGGCTGGAGACCAGTGAATCTGAGTTGCTGGGGCCAAGTCTCGTGTAGGAGACTTCAGAGAGATTTTAGTTGATCAGGAAGCGGATGTCTACGACTCAGAGTAGACAAAAGTCGTATGCAGGTTGGAGGCATAGACCTCTTGAGTTTTCGGTGGGTGATAAAGTGTTCCTTTGGGTGTCGCCAAGGTTGGGTCACCGTCGGATTCAAAAGCAGGGTAAGTTGGCGCCCAGGTATGTGGGACCTTTTGAGATCGTGGAGAGGATCGGACTAGTGGATTACCGATTGGTTCTTCCACAGCGGTATGGTGGGATGCATGATGTGTTTCATGTGTCGCAGCTTTGGCAGTATCACCCTGATCTGTCTCACATGGTTGATGTTGAGGATGTGGAGCTTGAGGCAGATGCGTCCTTTGAGGAGCATCTGGTCTGTGTGGTGGACCGTAGTGAAAATGTCTTGCGAGGCAAGGTTGTGCCATTAGTGCGAGTACTATGGCAGCATGGGAAAGTTCAAGAAGAAACTTGGGAGCGGGAATCAGATGTGCGGGCTCAGTGGCCCGAACTCTTCTCTTTGGTGGAGCAATGAGGCTTGGGACCTCGGCTCGAGGACGATCCATTATAAGGTGGAAAGGTTGTAAGAACCCTGTTTTTGGAAAGGTATGTTTTTGTTGTTTTTTGGTTAAATCCCTTGTTTTGGGGTTTTTAAAATGTTTCCCGAAGGTATGAGAGGCCTTGGGGGTGTTCCGGGGGCTCAGGGCACGAAAGAAGGGAAGTCTGGCCAAGACAGCGCTAGGTGCACGACTTGCGCACGATTTGGCAAACTGTGCGACCTGCCCAGGAAAAACTGTGCAACCCCTCCTCCTCCAGACATTAGCTTGCACACGGTTTGTGCACCATTTGCTAAACCATGTAGCTAAATCATGCGGCCACTTAAATATGGAAAAATTACAAGTTTTCCACTCCAGGCTTTATAACCCCAACTCGGGATTTTCCTCCCATCTTCTCCTCTTCACCCTAGGTGAGAACCAGACCTCCCAAGGGCTCCAAGAGATCAATCTCCTTCGATCCTAAGGTGTTTTTGGTGCCGTTGGTTGCGGATTGAAGCTCCGGGTAAGGTTAATCTCCTCCTTGGTTCTTTTCTTGGTTTAGGGTTTGTGTCTTCTCTCCCTCTTGTTCCGAAACCCTAAAACCCTATCTTTTGGGTGAGTTCTAGGTTGAAGCTCCAAGGGTTGGTCGAATCGAGGTCTAAGGACTCGATTGAGGGTGCGTTCAACCGCGGATTCGAGGTAGGTGGTCTACAAGTTATATCCCATGATTTATTTGATGATTTGTGCATGTTTAGTTGTGTTATTGCTTTCTCTTGGTTATGTTTTGGATAACCTTGACTTGTTTGGTAATAATGGTGTTTGAAATGAGTAATTAGAACCCTCACGATCCCCATGGGATGTGTTGGGATGGAATTGACCTAATTTAGGGCCATCCATGGGATGTGCCGGCTTTTCCCAGGCTTAGGGAATGTGATTGAACAAGTGAACTTGTTGTGATTAAGGGTAGAGACCTTAATTAATATGTTGTCATGATTGGTTGAACTTGGAATAGAAGTTAGGTGATGCACCTAGACTTGTCAATAACCGGAGGGTTATTTGGAATGGGTTAAATGGTTGATTCACGGGAATGATGAATGGGTTAAATGGGTTAATGTGAAATTGATTAATGACCATAATGGGATGGATTATGGGTCTAGTGTTGAATGCTTAGTGAGATAGTCATAACACAAGGGAATTGGGTGAATGGTTAAATGATGTGAAATGGTAATGTGTTAATGGGTTAAGGCATGATGTGGTTTCCCATGTCGGTTGTTGTGAATGATGGTTGTCGATGGACAATGGTTGGAAGGTTGATGGTTACTTATATATAAGAATGTGCACATGGCTTGGTAGAGTGGGGTATGACTGAGCCTCAACACCCACGGGTCGAGTGAAGACTGATGCTCTGAACTCCACCCTAAATGCATGGGGTAGGGATAGGACTGATGCTTTGTTTCCCTATCGGTTTCATCCACCCAGAATGAGGATTCGAGGTGAGGTTATGGTTTCTATGATGGGTTATTCCTAGTGAGATAGGATAACATTGTGTTTGCCCTCTTGCATGTGATTGTTGGCCTTAGACCCATGTAACATGACGAATGTGATTAACCCATGGAAATGTGATGAAATGGTAAGTGATGGTAATTGTTGGGAAATGAATGGTAATGAATGTGGTAATGGCTGGGATTTGATCTAGATAATGGTACCTTAATTAATTACTTGGCATTATCATTTATCTTCCTTTTTCATGCACCACCAGTTTATACTGGATATTTTGTAGACACCGTTGGTGGTGGCCTACTGAGTTGTACTCACACCCTGCTCGGGCCGCCGTTGGGTACCCGAGAAGACTTCATGTTTGCAGTTCAAGAGAAGGGAAAGGGTCCTTGCTAGATAGTGAGTGGCATGGGTAGCACTTGGTGGAGGATCCAGACTTGGAGTCGGGACCATTTTTTGGATTTGGGTTGTTGTCTTTATTTGGGGATTTTGTTCACTTTTACACTTGTAGTATGACATGGAATATTTGTTGTTGGGAATGGTTGTTGTACTTTTTTCTTGGTTATTGATTATTGTTTCCGCTATTTGGTTGTTCTGTTGTGTCTTAATATGATAATTAGGGGGTATAGTCTCCCCACTTGACTACATAGAGCCCCGCTGCTAGTCGGCAGCCTTTGGCGTACGGGGAGGCGCGCGGTCATGTAACCACCCGGCTCGGAGCACCGGTTTTGTGGCTTCCGGGTCGGGGATGTTACAATACATGTCTGACCATGTCATCTTTGGGTTGATTTTGGGACCCCATGGAGCCACTTGTAAGTGATAATGACACTTTATATTAATTAAGTTAAAGTAAATACAAAAATGACATAAGCATATAGCTTTTAGTAAAACAATTTTTACATAGGTTTATACATGTTATATCTTCAACTATAAATATTAATTAGAAAGATAAAAATATTTCCTACATAATGGTACTTTATTTATAATTTTTATACATTGAATAATTAAATTTATTTATGACATAATGATGATGCAGTATTTTCCTTATTAATGAAAGAATCAAATAAATGGTATTATAAATGTTAAAATAAATATAATTTGAAAGTTTTGATGTCATACACGAATTTTATAGGTTTATATGACATGTTAGTATTGATTAAATAAATTTGGTTCAAATTAATAAAGTTGTTAGGACTTTAAAAAAACAATTATTAAATAGTGTCAAAATTGACATAAAAGAGTTTTTAAAACAAATATTATATTATTAATTGATATAATATTTCTAAAAATATAAGTTTAGGCCAAAGTAATTATATGATGATATTTATATCATTAATGAACCACTTTGGTTTTGATTGGCAGTTTATAGTAATTTTATTAACCATATAATATAAAAATACAAAGAGAAATGTTAAATGTCAAACTAATTAACTAAGAGTTAAATCTAAAAGATAAGGTTAATATAGTGACCCAAACCTGTCCAAAACCTATCGGTTGAGTGGTATTCGACACATACCCACCACATCCTTGAAATAAATTAATTTGGATCTATTATAAACCGAACATGAATTTATTATAAAATAATACTTTAAGTTTTCTTAAGGTGCCCCTCACCCCTCTTATAAAAGGGAACTCCCCGTTCCCTAAAATTCACACCATAAAATCCATTTGGCTCATCCAACCTCTGCCCAAATACCCTCTCAACTATCCTCCCTTAATCCTATAGGCCTTAATTTGGTCAGAAAGCCTACCTAAAGATCCCTTTTGATCAAATCAAAAGGAAGAACCCGAAGAAGAGGTAAATATTTCATCACCTGTTTCATATTCCTTTCTTCTTTCACTTCCTCTTTCTTTGTTGTTTCCATTATTAAATAATAACTCCAGTATATTCTATATACTATGATGTTATTATGAATATGTTACAACCATATTCATTATTATATCCATCCTTTTAATGAAATTTCACCATACGTGCGTATGTATGGCTTACCGTCTCCACGTCATAGTGTAATTGTTATTCAATACATTATTATTTGGATGGGTATAATAATGATGTATAATTAATTTAAATAATAAATATAACATGATAATTATTCTTTATATATTATATACCATCCAATTATATATTATTTTAATATCAAAATAATGATATTGTCGCTCGTGCGTACGTACGGACTACCGTCTCCACGAACACGATGAGATTCATTCCCCATCGTATCCACGCAAGACTAATTTTCATTTGATGATTAAAAATAATATTTAGAGACTTGATATAATTCTGGATATGAATAAGATACATCCCATCCATAACAAATATGACTCACATAATAAAGAATATAAAGGAAAACGAATCTGTTAACACCCAAAAGGACGATAATACTAAGATATTATTAACAAAGCAATGTTAAAAGATCATATATGATATCATATTAATGTATATAATTTTTGTATAATTTAATAACAATTATTTCACCATTATATAGTAGTTTAACCTAACATAGACCAATAAAAAGTATAAGGTAAGGGGTTTCTTATCTCACTTTTAATTCCGTGAGATTTCCATTGTTCACCTCTTATTTATTACATGTGGTGTGTGTACTACCCATGTTTGTATTAATTGTGTAATATACTTTAATTTATGAATATTTACATCATCATTTTATGATCCATATTTCATGGGATTTATGTTTTCTAAGTTACCAAATTGGTAAGGGAATTACAAATTTCAATTTCCACTCATTCGGCTTTACGCATACTTCGTTGATTATTTTACTCCAAGATTATGTGTGGAATAACTATTAATTTTATTATGTCATAATTTCCACTCCCCTTTCTATGAATACACTTTTGATACACATAATCACTCCATTGATAAATTTTCAAGTCATCGATATGAACTTGATAAGAGTAATTTTAACTCAATCTCAATTTGTTGAGTTAAATATCCAATTCATTGGTCTTGTTTTTACAAGAATATGTGTGAATGTCCTCTAATTGATTTACACTGAATATCCAATCATATTGAGTGTATTTATGTTTTTCACACATAATTATGTCGTTGATTTATCCTTAACCTAAGGATAAGGTATTTATAAGATATTTCATCTCAATTTACATTCCATTGAGACTTCTTTGTTGTTATACACCAAATCACTTTTATATGGTGTATATAATGTACTTTTACATAGTATATCATGAATACCTTTATTCTCATGATATTATAATGTTTTGATTACCTCAATTATTTGTATTCAAGTGTCTCTCTTTTGGTTAATAACCCTAACTAAAATATCATTTTAAATGTTTTAAAGATTTATCATTCTAAATCTTTCTAATTAATGTCCATGTTTTAAAATGGTTTTAAGGATTTATTCATATGGAAATTAGTGTTTTAAAATTAAAATTACTTTTAAATGTTTCAAATTGTTATGGAACACTTTGATTCAAAAATCTATTTTTAAACGGCTTCTTGACAAATAGTGTGACTTTTAAATGTTTTCAAGAATAAGGGGGATATTTCTCTCAAATAGTTTTGATGATTATTTTCATCTATGTCAATATCCTTCATTATTCTTTATTGAGGTTAATATGTTACAATAAAATCTTCCATATTGTATTTAATGAGTTATGTTTGACTGTAGATGTGCTATTTTTATACCATTCATGGTTTGTGGATAAAGTATTGACATTTCGTATGCTAGTTTTAATACGAATGTTTATGTTATGTTTCAAACTTTTCATATGAGGAATTCATTGGAATTAGTAAGTGACGGGTGGAGCCCGCTATAGCTCTTCGATGCATCGTTAGGTCTAGTTTCTTGGCACAAGGCCTTGACAAAATCTTATTTGTAGTCTTGGCACAAGGCCTTGACTATGTGGTTATGATAGTCTGGCATTATGCATTCCATAATTATGAAAGTGGTTATTGATATTGCATGTGATTATTCGACTAGTAGAATATCCATGTGAATAAGTAAATGGCATTGTTTTATTTTATCTTTTCCATTTTATGTTGAAGTTCAAGTATAAAAGTCTTTTATTTTAGTCTTATACACTGCCTTAAATGTTTATGCTTATTTATGAAAGCTTTTGCTATAATGTTATCCTTACTGAGCATCTAAGCTCACCCCTTTCTATGTTTTATTTTTTCCAGGATGCAAATAAGTGTATTATGACTGACCTGTCGGGATAGTCTATGGGGTCTCTGTGTTGTCTATGGAAACAATGTTGTTGTAGTTTTCCATTTTATGATGTAATGTAGACCTTATGAATGTATATAGTACTTCCAAGGCTACTAAACTAATCATTCTTTCGAGACTTGTTCTTTTATGATCATGCCAATGATACGTAATAATGCACCAACTATGGGCTTCTAGGGTCAGGGCATTACAGTTGGTATCAGAGGAAGTTTAGTACAAACCTTGAAAACTAGATTTAGATTAACTCTGATTATAGCACATAGCCCTAAGATAGACTTTGAGAATTTGTATTGAAGAACTTCCTAAAATATTGGTATTGTAGAGATTTTGTGAGTTTTCTAAGAAATACATCCATGTCTGGATACGAGTAGGTAGAGGCGGCTCTGGCACAGATGTACCTAGGGGTAAAACCTGAAAACACCGCTTTGAGCTAGACTCGAACGGGAACTGGTGTACGACAACGGGCCTTGCTGCACTCTTGGTTACGAAACTCTTGGGGGATATGCTTAGGATAATTTACATTTTCTTTACAAACCTATTTGAGGTATTTTAATATAAGATGAAAATAAATGACCTTAGTTAATCTTAAGGTGTTTCAAATTGAAAATATGGTGTCATGATGTTCTCTAAATGATTTTATGACTACTGTTACTCACACAATTATTTCTGGTTTTAGTTAATGGCTGGATTCCAAGGAAGTCATAGTAACTTTGAGAATGATGTACAAGGTGGGAACGGTGGTGGAAATGAGCAACAAAATGGAATGTTGATAGGCGTAAAAGATATTGTGTTCATGCCAAATAAGTTTTCCAAAAATATTATCAACAACATATATATTAACCAACACCCAGACTCAACAAAGAAGAGAAAAGTGATGAATGATAAGAGCTCCGCCAGTGGAGACCATTGAGAAAAGAATCCAAAATTTCCATCATGCAGGAAATTTAGAAGGAGACACCCAGGAAAGTGTCTCAATGGAACAAATAAATGTTTTACATGTGGGAGAGAAGAACATAAAGTGAATAATTGCTGAGGAAAAACAAAGAGTACTATGGAAGAAAATAAAAATGGTCCCAAGAATCCATTTACAGTCATTTGTCGTAAATGTAGGGGACCTGGCCATTACCCGAGTGAATTCCCTATTCTATAGGATATTTTCTTGGTCAAAGAATAAGCTATGTGGGAATAAATGGTTGGAGAAATGTTTAAATGTATTAGTGCTCCTTGTTGATGGGATTACTTTGGAATAATTTTCTCTTGTATTTTTAACCCTGTAGTTTGTCATGTGAAATTGATATTTGAGGAAGACTTATCTTTTCTCTTGTGGATATAGTTATAAATAACCATTTGGTTTTATATGATTATTAGGTTTGAGGCAATTACAGGTTATTATATTTTGGGATGAAAATGCAAGGTATGAGATAACATTTGTGGTTAAATTTTTTTATGGTTATTTTGAGGAATTTATCTCATTTTGGTAATGTTATAAAATATATTTTTTGAAAAAGGACAACACGCAGACCGTGTGACAACCCATCGCGTCAGACAAAGCTGTGGGAATCGAACCCACAACCAGAGTGCGATTGGGATTTATCGCCTACCACTGGACTACATGAAGTCCCTGGTTAGTGTGACTAATTATTTTTAGTTAAATGATTTTATTGATCAATAATAATTTGATTTGGGATCTTATGTATTATCAAATGAATACCCTTAGAATAGGAAAATTATTTGGTGATGAAGTGATAAATTTTATTTTGGAATACTTTCGCTTTTTTGGGAACACTATATGCCCAAGGAAAATAGAATACTATAGGATTTCATTTGAGGAGTAATGGTGGATTTTTATCTATGTTTTTATTTTGGATTTATACCGATTTGGGTTATTTATGGAAATGATTAACCTATAATAGAGAATATGTGATTAGGTTAATTAATTTTAAGTATGTGACTTTAAGAGTAGTTGATGTCATTTGGAGAAACAATTTAATGTGGAAGACTACATAACCAAATTTTTCTAAGTTTTGGGTTTCAATATTAGTTTGGATTATATTGAAGGATTTTAAGGATAATTGTTTATTGAATGGTATTTATTTAACTTTGGGGTATTTTTGGTTTAATTTTAGAAATTAGGATTAGTGTTTCTTTCTCTATAGGAATATCCTTTTGGGGGATCATCTGACCTTATACTAACTGTTTTGGTTTTGATTAATCTCTAAAGACACGGTAAACATATAGTTTATCCTTTGTGGATCATGTGATTCTCTAGATGTTTATTCTATCTCTTCCGGTGTGACCAATTCTTCTTGAATACTCATCGTTTAAAAAAAGAGTTAGTGGTAGAAATTTATTAAATAATGAAACTCTACTTAAAAAAGTAATTATATCTCTTTATGTTCTTAGTCAATCTCATAAATAAATTCCTCATCTTTATGAAATGTAACTTAAAACAAACAAAAATGTTGTCTGTTTACTTTTCCAACTGGGAAACTAATTACTGTTTGTCCCATCACAATTTTTTGGTTCTCTTGTTGTCAACTTTCTCCTGATCATGTTTTATATCCCTCTCCATCAGAACTTGAAACTTAGTTTATCATCCATATCCATGTTTTCCTACATGGAATCTTAGTATGGGTTATCTTGGGTGACCTTTGTACTTCTCTTTCTTTCTTTTAAAGTGATAGTTTTATTGACTCTTTTCCAATGTGGGAATTTCCATTATATTCCCAAGTACAATTTTAAAAATTTAAAGGATGAAATTTATTGAAGGATGGAAGAATTTAACACCCCAAGATTTCAATAACTTACACTACCCGCAACTTCGAGTTCAAGCGCACCACGACTTACCAAACTAGCCGTTATGAATAGTAATACCCACTTTTTGAAATTTTATGCATTTTATATTTCAAAATGGACTTCATTTTTTGATTCATAATATCGAAATTAGCTTATGGTGAATTTTTTGTACTTTTCTGATAACTTTCATATATTTATGAAAAGTGAAAATTACTAAATTTTAATTAAAAACAACTTTTTTAATCGAAATAATTAATAGTGATAAATTATGAATTTGAGTGGTTTTAAAGTATAATTAGATTATATTTTTACCATTTAATCCAATTTTGGTCATTGTACATGATTACATGTTTAAACTGGACATAATCAAGTGTCAATCTTTTGATGGTTGTTATTTCTTAAAAACGCACTTTTTGTTTTGACAACGAGAATTGATTTTAAATTAATTTCTGCAACTTCTGTGTTTTGAATTTTTAAAAATGGATTCCATATTTATAATCAGGAGGTCCAAATTGTGTAAATATGTATCTTTTATTTTTATACATTTTGAATAATTACTTCGGTAAATATTTTATTTACCATGGTTAAAGGGTAAATCCTGTAAATAAGGGTAAAAATTAATATTATAATAATATTAAATTACCCTAAAACGTGTCCTAACCCTATTGGATGATACATGTATGACCATGGGTATCTTTGGATCAATTTTGAAACCCCATGGAGCCACTTGTAAGTGATAGTGACACTTTATATTAAATAAGTTAAAGTAAATACAAAAATGACAGAAGCATATATCTTTTAGTAAAACAATTTTTACATAGGGTTATAAATGTTATCTCTTAAACTATAAATATTCATTATAAAGAAAAAAATATTTCATACATAATGGTACTTTATTTATAGTTTTTAGACATTGAATAATTAACTTTATTTATGACACAATGATGATGCAGTATTTTTCTTATTAATGAAAGAATCAAATAAATGGTATTATAAATGTTAAAATAAATATAATTTGAAAATTTTTATTCCATACAAATATTTTCTAGGTTACTATGACATGTTAGGTTTGATTAAATAAATTTTTTTCGAATTAATAAAGTTTTTATGACTTTAAAAAAATCAATTATTAAATAGTGTCACAATTGACATAAAATAGTTTTTAAAACAAATATTATATTATTAAATGATATAATATTCCTAAAAATCTAAGGTTCGGACAAAGGACTTATATGATGATATTTATATCATTAATGAACCACTGGGGGTTTGATTGGCAGTTTATAGTAAGTTTATTAACCATATAATATAAAAATACAAAGAGGCATGTTAAATGTCAAACTAATTAACTAAGAGTTAAATCTAAAAGATAAGGTTAATATAGTGACCCAAATCTATATAAAACCTATATATTGAGTGGTTTTAGACCCATCCCCACCACATCCTTGAAATAAATTAATTTGGATCCATTATAAATCCAACATGAATTTATTATAAAATAATAATTTAAGTTTTCGTAAGGTGCCCCTCACCCCTCTTATAAAAGGGAACTCCCCCTTCCCTAAAATTCACACCATCAAATTCATTTGGCTCGGCCAACCTCTGCCCAAATACCCTCTCAACTATCCTCCCTTAATCCTAGAGGCCTTCATTTAGTCATAAAGTCAACCTAAGGAGCCCTTTTGATCAAATCAAAAGGAAGAACCCGAAGAAGAGGTAAATATTTCATCACCTGTTTCAAATTCCTTTCTTCTTCCACTTCCTCTTTATTTGTTGTTTCCATTCTGAAATAATAACTCCAGTATATTCTATATACTGTGATGTTATTATGAATATGGTACAACCATATTCATTATTCTATCCATCCTTTGAATGGCATGCCACCATACGTGCGTACGTACGGCTTACCGTCTCCACGTCGTGGTGTAATTGTTATTCAATACATTATTATTTGGATGGGTATAATAATGATATATAATTAATGTAAATAATAAATATAACATGATAATTATTATTTATATATTATATACCATCCAATTATATATTATTTTAATATCAAAAGAATGATATTATCGCTCGTGCGTACATACGGACTACCATCTCCACGAACGCGAAGAGATTCATTCCCC
Organism: Viscum album; assembly: GCA_963277665.1. Lineage (NCBI taxonomy): Eukaryota > Viridiplantae > Streptophyta > Magnoliopsida > Santalales > Viscaceae > Viscum > Viscum album. The sequence continues at coordinate 348,750,032 of OY728126.1, read as the reverse complement.
ATCGTATCCATTCAAGAATAATTTTCATTTGATGATTAAAAATAATGTTTAGAGACTTGATATAATTCTGGATATTAATAAGATACATCCCATCCATAAAAAATATGACTCACATAACAAAGAATATAAAGGAAAACGAATCTGTTAACACCCAAAACGACGATAATACTAAGATATTATTAACAAATAAATGTTAAAAGATCATATATGATATCATATTAATGTATATAATTATTTTATAATTTAATAAAAATTATTTCACCATTATAAAGGAGGTTAACCTACCATAGACTAAGGAAAACTATAAGCTAATGGGTATCTTATCTCACTTTTAATTCTGTGAGATTTCCATTGTTAACCACTTATTTATTGCATGTGGTGTGTGTACTATCCATGATTGTATTAATTGTGTAATATAATTTAATTTGTGTATATTTACATCATCATTGTATGATCCATCTTTCATGGGATGTTTGTTTTGTAAGTTACCAAATTGGTAAGGGAATTACAAATTTCAATTTCCACTTATTCGGCTTTACGCATACTTCGTTGATTATTTTACTCCAAGATTATGTGTGGAATCACTATTAATTTTCTTATGTCATAATTTACACTCCCCTTTCTATGAATATACTTTTTATACACATAATCACTCCATTGATAAATTCTCAAGTCATCGATATGAACTTGATAAGAGTAATTTTAACTCATCTCAATTTGTTGAGTTAAATATCCAATTCATTGGTGTTGTTTTTACAAGAATATGTGTGAATGTCCTCTGATTGATTTACACTGAATATCCAATCATATTGAGTGTATTTATGTTTTTCACACATAATTATTTCGTTGATTTATCCTTAACCTAAGGATACGGTATTTATAAGAGATTTCATCTCAATTTACTTCTATGAGACTTCTTTGTTGTTATACACCAAATCACTTTTATATGGTGTATATAATGTAATTTGACATAGTATATCATGAATACCTTTATTCTCATAATATTATAATGTTTTTATTACCTCAATTATTTGTATTCAACTGTCTCTCTTTTGGTTAGGAACCCTAACTAAAATATCATTTTAAATGTTTTAAAGATTTATTATTCTAAATATTTCTAATTAATGTCCATGTTTTAAAAATGGTTTTAAGGATTTATTTATATGGACATTAATGTTTTAAAATTAAAATTCCTTTTAAATGTTTCAAAGTGGTATGGAACACTTTGATTCAAAAATCTATTTTTAAACGGCTTCTTGACAAATAGTGTGACTTTTAAATGTTTTCAAGAATAAGGGGGATATTCTCTCGAATAGTTTTGATTATTATTTTCATCTATGTCAATATCCTTAATTATTCTCGATTGAGGTTAATATGTTACAATACAATCTTCTATATTTTATTTAATGAGTTATTTTTGACTGTGGATGTGCTATTTTTATACCATTCGTGGTTTGTGGATAAAGTATTGACATTTAGTATGCTAGTTTTAATATGAATGTTTATGTTATGTTTCAAACTTTTCATATGAGGAATTCATTGGACTTATTAAGTGACGGGTGGAACCCTCTATAGCTCCTCAGTGCATCGGTAGGTCTCATGAGACAAACTAGTGTCTTGGCACAAGGTCTTGACAAAATATTATTTGTAGTCTTGGCACAAGGCCTTGACTATGTGGTTATGATAGTCTGGCATTATGCATTCCATCATTATGAAAGTGGTTATTGATATTGCATGTGATTATTCGACTAGTAGAATATCCATGTGAGTAAGTAAATGGAATTATTTGATTTTATCTTTGCCATTTTATGCTGAAGTTTAAGTCTAAAAGGATTTTATTTTAGTCTTATACACTGCCTTAAATGTTTATGCTTATTTATGAAAGTTTCCGCTATAATTTTATCCTTACTGAGCATCTGAGCTCACCCCTTTCTATGTTTTATTTTCCCCAGGATGCAAAGAAGTATATTATGACTGACCTGCTGGGATAGTCTATGGGGTCTCAGTGTTGTTTATGGAAACAATGTTATTGTAGTTTTCCATTTTATGATGTAATGTAAATCTTATGAATGTATCTAGTACTTACAAGGCTACTAAACTAATCGGTATTTAGAGACTTGATCTTTTATGATCATTCCAATGATATTTAATAATGCACCGACTCTGGGCTTCTGGGGTCGGGGCGTTACACTTACTGAGCATCTGAGCTCACCCATTTCTATGTTTTATTTTTCCCAGGATGTGAAGAAGTGTATTATGACTGACCTGCAGGGATATTCTATGGGATTTAGGTGTTGTCTATGGAAACAATGTTGTTGTAGTTTTCCATTTTATGATATAATGTAAACCTTATGAATGTATCTAGTATTTCCAAGGCTACTAAACTGATTGGTCTTTCGGAACATGATTTCCTTGTATCATGTCGATGTTATGTAATAATGCACTGACTCTGGGTAACTGGGATCGGGGCGTTACAGTTTCAAATTTCATAGGCCAAGCTTTCTTGGTCATAGATCAAGAACAGGGCACCGAGGTTAGAACAATGATTAAACAATATGAATTTTAGTACTTGGGCTCATGAAAAGTCCATAACAATACGTGGATCAAAGAAGGAATAATAATCTACTCAATATTTTAATCCCAAGGCATAAAAACACCAAAAGATGAGTCATATATATTTTTTGGATCGATTTTTGGTGAATAACATGCTCGTGCAACGATTGGAAGAAGCTAATGTGTTCGTTGCATTTTGATCCAATCTGATCTGACATTCCATCATCATTCATCTTGATTCTTCAAAGGGATGAGGGAGGAGCTATTGCCAACAGATTCTAGAAATTGTGAGGCCAACCCTAGAAAATTCCCTTTAAAAATATATTTATAGACATCATTTTAGGTCAAATGAATTTAATTAATGAATTTATTTAATTAAATGAATCCACTTAATGCACTGCCAAAGAAATAGGGGTCTGAACGTCCCACTTTGACTCATTTTATGTCGTGCCTAGGGAAAACCCTGCATTTCGGACCCAACTGTGGTCTCGAATTTCTAATCCAATCAACCATTTAAGATTTATCCCATTTTCTTTAACTAACCATGCGTGTGCTATATAAAATATTTTTAATATTTTTATAAAATCAATTTTGGGTACATTGGGCCTTAGAATTGCATGTCATCTCATCACTTAGCTATCGAAATATATATAGAAATATTTCAAAGTCTTAAAAGGTAAAAACTGAGTCTCTATAATTCTACAACCAATAAATCATACAAGATATTTAATAAAAGGACTAAGATTGTGGAATAATATATATATTTCAATTTTGATGAGACGAATCCAAATAATCCTAAGTTCCTATAGAAAATATGGAAGATGACCTTTCCAATATGGACATTAATTCTTCTAGATCTCCTAAAAAGAAATCTCACATTTCTGATGAACAACCTGAACCCCAACCTATAGATGAGATTGAGGTGTCAAACACTTCTATTCCTAGATCTGTTAGGACTCATAGATATCATACATCAGATGAAATTGTAAGAGATATAGATAAAGGAAATCAGACTAGAGACTCTTAGAAATCAGGTTGAATATCAAGCTTTCTTGTCACATCTTGAACCTAAGAACATCAATGAAGCAATTAATAATGAATTCTGGATAATGGATATGTGAAAAGAATTAAATTAGTTTGAAATAAATAGAGTTTGGAAACTAGTAAAAATACCCAAAGACTGCCTAACTATTAGAACTAAATGGGTTTTTAGAAACAAGGTTGATGAGTCGTGCACAATAGTTAGAAACAGGGCTAGATTGATTGCACTATGATATAGTTAAGAAGAATGTGTTGACTATGAGGAAACCTTTTCACCAATATCTAGGCTTTAATCCATCAGGATATTTCTTTCCTATGAAGCACATTTAGATTTTAAACT